>OV050031.1:168696693-171316693 GCA_920105625.2 Clusia tigrina
AAAGTGAGGTTCATCGCTGAACAAAATTTTCTTGTGAAAATCGGGAACGGTGGCCATGTCGTTTTAGGTCCATTCACCGAACGTGCGACGCACTTGATGGTCGTTCGGCTTCAATTCTGTGAAAGTGCAAACCAAACTGAGCATAAATCAAGTGACAGCTGTCCGTCCAAAGTACCAACTCCGAAAAAAGTATTGCCAGATTGAAAACCACACTTCTAAAAAAGACACCCTTTATATATGCGACAACCCGAAAGTTTCATTGATGAGAATCAACCTGGTAGAGTATGCAGGCTTCAAAAATCTTTGTACGGCCTTAATCAGGCTGGAAGATCTTGGAACGAAAAAATAAACTCAGTTTTATGTAATATTGGGTTCACAAGATGCAAAGCAGACAACTGTGTTTATACAATGTCCAACCACGGCGAAATCAATATATTGAGCGTATACGTAGATAACATTGTTGTTGGCTTGTTCGTCAGAGAGCACGATGAAGAAATTTATCCGAATGCTGAACGAGCAGGTCGAAGCTATCGATCGTGGTCGGATTCAGTATTATCTTGGCATGGAAGTAGAACGGGACGGTTTACGTGGAAACATATCTCTTCATCAAGAGCGTTATGTAGATGAGCTGTTGAAACGTTTGAATATGGTAGATTGCAAAGGTGCTACGACACCATATGTTAGCGGAATGGTTTGTGAAAAATGCAACAACAAGGAATGCACGGGCTACATGACGCAGCAGTATATGTCACTAGTTGGTGGTTTAACGTATCTGGCGATAGTTTCTCGATCAGATATAGCGTATACTGTATCGAAGCTGGCACAATTCAATAGCCACATGCACAAAGAACATTTCATCGCAGCCAAGCATATTCTGAGATACTTGAAGGAAAAGCCGAAGGGTATTCTAATATATAAGGCTAACTATGAAAACTTAATTTGTTTTTCAGATGCTGATTGGGCTGCAGATTCCATGGACCGCAAATCAATTATCTGTTATGCACTATTTTTTGGGGATGGCTTGATCGCGAGGGAGTCCAAGAAGCAGCACGTTGTTTCTCTCAGCACCATGGAAGCTGAATATATACCAATGTGCAAAGCTGCAAAAGAAGTGTCTTTCCATCGAAGCTTGTTGACCGAAACGGGATTTGCGCAGTATGTCATTGAGGCATGCAAAATGTTATGTCACAACCAAAGTGCACAATTCGGAGTTAAAAATCCTGTTGCACATAAACGTAGTAAGCACATTATTATTAAATTTCATTACATACGAGAGAAGTATATCGGAAAGGAGATTGACATCGAGTATGTTCTATCAGCGAAAAACGCTGCAGATATATTTACAAAAAATTTCCCAAGAGAGAAACATAATACTTTATGTAATCTGTTAAAAATTAATTTTGCATAATATGTTACATTGAATTTTGTTTAAAACCAAAAAATTAACTTATGAATATTTTTGTATTTTTTTATGCTTTTGTGAATCGCATTTGGTATCTGCGATACGCAACATAGGCAACCCACACGCGGTATACCTTTAAGAACACATATGCTTTTGTATTTAGTTTTTAAGTATACTAGAATAGACGTTCTCTTCAATTACTTGCGATCGGTCGTGTTTCTCATTTAACATCGATAACCAACACTATTAAAAATTTATCAACCAAATTTCTCAGGTAATCTACCGAAAATAAAGCAATATTTACATACTTGAACGATTCTGGTTTTACTAAGTGCATTAAACTATTGTGTCCATTACTAACTTTCTTATTGCATACATTTAATTCCTCAGTTGCGAAATTTCCAGTGGTCTATGAATTTAAGACATTGTTAGCTTGAATTGCGAAGAAAAGTTGCGGAGATAGGTACTGCCGAAGTCTATTTCGTATAAAGAAGTGTTCTACCAGAAACTTTCATCAAAATGGTAGAATTTTAATTAAATGTTTGACTTTTGAATGAAAACACATTCGAGTTTGCACATCTCATCTGATTAAGAAAAATGTAGTCGATTTCATATGGCGAGTCCTATGCATAAATGAGTCTTCACCACTACACAGCTGAAATGAAACTGAAGTCATAAAAATACGCATAATAAAGTAAACCGGCTCCAATAAAAGTGGATATGGTCCAAACCGCCGAAAGCAAGTTTTTCGAGGTGCGAAATGAATTTTGTTAATACTTACTACTGAAAGGGAAGAAGAAAATGTATCGAATCGTTTCTATGTTTTAGTTCAAATACTGAACCAGTGGAGGTTCAACATTTTCGTTTTTTCTATATTTTCAAAACATGAAACTTCTCTGCTTGCCATCACAGTTGGCTTGTAGACCCATATCCATATGGAAAAAATGCACTTCCAAAGATTTAAAGGATTTCGACCATTCTTACTAGTGAGTGTAGAAAATATCGGATGGAATTAATTGAAATCAGTGTAGCGAAGTACTGTTTAATACTAAAATACGACCCGTGGGAATCTTTAAAAACAGCTTTTAAGAATAAAAATTCACCAAACTTCTTCAACACTTCACACAATCACACTGCCACTTAACACAGCTCTTTGCACAAACACAGCTTCTACGCAAATGCTTTCGAGCGACACTTGAACAGTGAGTGATTCAAGTGATTTTCCACATCGTTGACTGTGCATCTGAAGTGCAGAAAGCTACAACAAATCAAAAACGACGGAGACGTAATTTACTGAACTGAAGTAGGTGGTAGGTGCACTGAGGATGCAGTGCAAGCGTCGACAGCGCGAAAGGCGTGGATTTTTGGCAGCGCATTAAATGAAATTTTACGCAAAACTATTGCGTAGCATCCCGCATAAACTCTCACGAATGGCATCTTTCATTTGCATGCTAGGAATGCGACAATGCCACATGGCGTAGTCTCATCTGATGGAGACGACAAACTGGCTGATGATGCTGTATTTAAGAGTTAACAAATAATTACGGTGCTTATAGAGATACCGGAGGAGAGGAACTTCATATGTGTATAACGTATTTTGGTAAGAATACAACGATTCCACAATAGTTTGACATTATTGTAAGAAAAAGAAGAGGTGACTTTCCCACTGCGATTGTCCCACTTACATTTTTTAGCCTTATTCAAAAATTGTTTCCAAAGGTGTTGAGTTCCGCTCTTAACAAACAAACTTTTACTGGTCTTCAAAATATCAATGAACTCGAAATCATAACATTTAAACATTTTCTGTCAATTGATTGATTCTCATTGATTGTAATTTTTATAACTGTTACCGACAGATTGAAACATTAAACCTCATTAGTAATTAGTACCTAAATAATTTATTGACTCTCCAGCGCAAACTTCGCCAAATTCTGAAATAGCTTTAAAAACTTTACTCTTCTGACTTTCTAGGGTAACTTTTGGAGTGAGATTCGATTATGTCCAAACTCACAAACTTTGTGGTCGCTTTGTAAACATACCGAAAACCTTCTATAATTCTGGATGACTACTTTTGGATACTGGTGTTGTGACTGAAGATCAGATAGTTACCATCAACAATAGTATAATTTATTTTGATAATTGAAATAGACGAGTAACGTAAATGATAATGCTGTCAGCCACATATAACTTAAGCCAGCGTGACCGTGTGTTAATAAAAAATATTTGTTTAAAATTAACGTCCGCTTTCAGAATAGAAAAGAAAGCTTTTAGTTTAAACCTTTCAGCTATAAATCAAATGATCATTATTTAGTTGATCCGAATAGTTTCATATGATAACATTGTAAAAAATGAATGTAAAAGTGGGTCTGTAAGGGAAATTGGCATTTAAATATAATATAAACTCATGAATTAGATGAGGGTGGCAACATTGTGCTGTACGGCATTTATTTGGAGTCACCTACCGAACTCTGCCTTTAGCAAACAGTAAAACAAATTTGAATTGGTCAGCGGAGTATGGCAGGTATATTTTCGGAAGCCTACCATTTCAACTTCATACTAGGGAAATTCAGCTTACATCTACTTGCTCCCTCAAACGGAATAAAAAGATGAAAAAATATCGTAGATGTTCGTTCGAAATGAAAAAACATAAAATGATATAAGGCTGACCAAATGGATTGATAACACTTTTTTTGTGCTGGTAAAGCCTGTTACGGTCTCAAGCAAATTTCATCAACCATTCGGAACTGCAGAGAAGTTGCAAAACAATTTTTGTTCCCCGTCTATGCATCTTCATAGAATATAATAAATTTATTTATCGCATTCATCGCCACGAACAAACAGTGATCATGCATCTCATTGCATACCGCGGCAATAATGGCGGTCCCCCATCCTTACCTGGCTTTCGGAAGTTGGCACCTGCAACAAGTAATAAAGAAACAGTCGCAATTGAGGCAGGTATAGAATTAAGTTTACACATATGGCTCAGAATCACTTTCTGAGCAACTTTTGTCGGTCCGTCTGTTCATCTATGGCTCCTTTTTTCCAGACCGTTGGAGATATATTAATGAAGCTTTGCAAAAGTATAATCTAGACGGAGGCACACAACCAGATTTGTACATGAGCCCATTTGGAGAGAGACCACGCCTACCTCCAATATATGCAGCATTTTTCATCTTTTTTAAAATGACTATAACTTCGGCCCAATAGATGAATAGTGACTCAATTTGATAATTATGTAATGTGGGTTCAACTAAAGACTATAAAAATTGTGGGCGGTATACATAATTATTCATAACTTAAGATCTATTAGAGATTTCTGGATAAAAATATGAGAAGCTGGACGTGGACATTATGAAGGCAACTACAACAATTTTGGTTGATCAGAGAAAGGACACGTCCACTTTCCATATAAGGAACTTTCCGGATTAAATTTAAAATGAATCTAGCTCTGCTCGAATTGATGATACATGAAGAAAAATGAGAAAATAAATTAAATGGCGATTATGTGCATTGGTTTCATACCAATGTGGATACAAAATATGGGGATCATACTACTACTACTCCTACACCCACAAATAACCAAAATTATTACAACGTTCCTACACATTATTCATCGACGGAAAATTCACAAAACATTAAGGGTACATACACCAGACAAAATATGGACGATTTATTTTCACAGCCACCCCCACTATTATCACATTTTTATACCTTACGAGCTATACGCAATTTCTTGATAAATTTAATACGAATGGTACAAAGCCACAAGAAATATGATCGATCCCACTTAAAATTAGTCTATCTATGCTTCTGATGATGAATAAAAATTGGTAGTAGTATACATTAGGCTCTTGCTTCGAGCAAGCAAAATATGGACAGATTATTTCCAATTCATTTCTGGGGCCCTATACATTCATCAACGAAACTTCATACGAAGGTTTAAACAAAAAATGGACGGTACATTTTGAGAGCCATGCCCTCTACTAGTACCTATGTCAAATTCTGGAACCTAATAATTAAAGGAACACTACAGAGCCATTCACAAGAAATGGGGAAATCAGATAAAGGCCACGCTCCCCCATTATAAGGGCACCCTACCGAAAATTCTCTTAGGTATGCTCCTAATAATTTACAAAGAAAACATCGCCATTTTTTACTCGCACACACATGTAAGGGTAATGGGTATTTCTAACCTGTCTTCAGACTACTTTACTCGTTTTTTATACATACATATACATGTGGATAATCTTTTAGTCCTTAAAGATTTATTTCTAAATTTCAAAAGAGTAATTCTCGTCTTTACTAGGTTAAAGTATTCATTGCTCTATAAATTATATCTTTATAGATGTAAGATGAGTCTGAAGATTAATATGAGCGCAAACGAATTTTTTATATTGCAATTAGTAAAATTCTTCAAGAGTGCGTCATCTATTTATCCTAAGTAGCATTTTCAAATTCCAAAAAATTCTTCTCTATAGTTTGATAGTTATTTATTTCAGGTAATTCACCCATGCTTTCCTACTTTTTATACGTATTTCTATGGAATTTTCCATTTCTGTTACTATTCCTGAGTTAATGGAAACCGAAACTGAAACAGACATGTAATATTATGGTGAAGAAAGATAAGTACACAAAAAATGCAAGCACATGTTAAATGGATATTATTGTAAGAATATTTAAACTGAATAATAAATAAAGTTTAGTATGCAAAAGATATATCACTGTTTAGAAAAATGATTGTTTTATTGAATTCGCCAAAAGTGGAGAAAAATGCATGTACAGGGTGGCCCAAATGAGACCTAGTGATGTTAAACACGTGTAACTCTTGTAATAACGGGTTTTTTAAATGATTTATTTTAATATGTTAAATACATTTAATGGAAATTTAACGTGACTATGTGTGAAATATGACATCAGACAAATGACCACCATTTTGCTCGATACAGGCATTGGCTCTTTTTAGCGTATTTTGCATTACACGGCGTAATGTATCTGGTTGCAGGCTCCGTATTTCGTCTCGAATATTCTGCTTGAGCTCCCCAAGTGTCTGTGGTGTGTTAACATACACTTTGTCTTTTAAATATCCCCATAAAAAAAAATCGGGCGCAGTTAAATCTGGTGAACGAGGAGGCTAAGGGAAATCTGAAATTATGCGTTCACCAAAAATTTCACGCAGCATGTCAATAGTTTGCCTAGCAGTATGCGCAGTGGCTCCATCTAATTGAAACCACAAATTAGGATGTTGCTCCACCATTGGCCGCAAAAAGTTGTCGATCATTGTTCTGTAAGAAGCCCCGGAGACCGTTTCTGGCGTTTCATCCTCATTCTCAAATAAATATGGGCCGATGATTTTTGTGGCCATAACACCGCACCAAACAGTGCATCTGATTGGGTGTGACTGATGCTGATGTATTGCCCTTGGATTTTCGGAGCCCCACAACCGCGAAGTAAACTTGTAATCATGGAAGATGTGGGCGCTGATCTTACGTTAAAAAAACGGCGATAATTTCGCTGCGTCAAAACAATTGATCGTTGAGAAGAATAATAAAATTCGATAATTTTAATGCGTTGTTGTGGAAAATACGTATTCATTTTAAATTTCCAAGAGTTCAGTTATAATCTGCAAAAAGAAAAAATAAATTATATTAAAAAATAAAAAAGTTATTTGTGTTTCACATCAGCTGGTCTTATTTTGGCCACCCTGTAGTTGAAAGAAAGTATCAAAATAAAAAAAATCCAATATCCGATATCATGATTATATAGATGTTAAATTTATACATAGCCACTAACTAAAATTTCTTAAATTGCTTCTATTTCTCCTCAGTGGTTACCTACGTGGTTATTCGTTCTATCTATTTCATTCTTCACGAGACAAAAATAACCAGAGAGAATAACTTGAAATAATAGTTATTTATAACGTAGACACTTTTACAGTTGTAATTATGGTTATTCATAACCAAAAAAATATCTTTCATTTATATTGGTAAAATAATGATTTTTTTGTTGAATTACTCTACTTTTTAAGATAAAGGCATTCCGTTTATACTGGAATTAAATTTAAAAAAAGAGGATAATATTTTTAAATCGGTTATTTTAAAATTATCAAATGATTTCAAACAAACAAAGTGCTACAACAAAGAATATTAAAATTAATCATAAAAACTAAGACATGTCAATAAGAGTTAAGCAAAACCTTTTGTATGGGATTTTCTAGGGTGTTTTTGGTCCGGACAGTCTCTTTGCAAGTTCGAGCAGTAGTCTGCTATCGTATGGCGATCCCAAAGGCCTTAATCTTGATATGCTAGTAAAACCGTTCCCCTTGTTATGCACTCTAATCACCCAGGATGTCAGGAAATTTAACTAAATGACTTCGCAAATATTCCAAATTGACACTCATATTAGCTCCTTGTTTGGAAATTCTGGAGCATTTTGTCTACTATTTTTGAGTATTTTAGCTTAGTGATTCCCCAAAAAAATTTTGACAACTGATTCAAAGCTTCTCCATGCTTCCAATTCAACTTGAGTCATGTAGTTTTCGAAATCATCGTTGTTTATACAAGTATGGATTTGTGGCCTATCAAATATTCCTGCTTTTAACTTTTCTATACTGAGATCAATCCGGAAATGATTGATAAATATATTTTGAGCAATCGCCATTTCTATCTAAAGCTTTAACAAACTATTTTATAAGTCCAAGTGCAATATGTAGAGGGGGAAGAATGGTTTTTTCTCGTCTGATGAACGATTCATGAACGATGTTAGCTTTTCCAACAGGTTTGTCTGCATAATGTGTCGTAAGGCAGCGAGAAATTGCCGTCCAATCTAAGGGCGTATTAGACGACTCGAGCGCAATGCTCTGCCAGTAATTTTATTTAGTATTACATTTAGAATTCCAAAATACTGGGCCTCTTGAGGTTTCGAATATGTTCAAAACACGTTACACACTCTTTTTCTAAGAGCTAATCTCAGAAGCGTTTCCTGAACATTCTCGAAGTGAGTGCACTACATCAGGTATTTTGTCCATTTCACTCATGTCACTCTGAAATCGTTACTCTATGACTTGGTCTGTGATTATAGGGTTTGCATTATTAGGAAAGATATTTTGGAATATATTTGGACCATTTGCTTCCATAACTTGTGTTACTACAGTCTTTATTACATTTGCCAGGTCGGGTGAAACTTGGGGGATGGAACCGGTAGGTGGTTGTTGTGTTGCGGACAGCGAATTATTTCCTAACACGGGTGGCCTAATCAGGTTACTTGGGTTTGACATTTTAATATGAAATTTAAAAAGTTTAAAAAAGATATGTTTTAACTAAGCAATTGAAAACTGATGTAATTACTTATTTTTATCGGTATATCCTTTTAGGAAGGGTTTTTTTAAAATTACATTTTTCTTTTATTATTAACTCTGGAGGGTCCCGGTGGTTTTTGGTAAATTGTATAACTATTATCTCTTTTAGATATAGGCGTTTATTTTTAATTTATTTATTAACTCTGGAGGGTCCCGTAGGAATCGCAGGGTTTCGTATTTTGTTTCTTAATATTGGCTGTGCTCGCCAAAAGTTATAAACGATTATTATTTTCAATATCTTAATGAATAAAAAATGTACGTAAAAATATTTATATAAAGGTAATATTATTTATCCACTTAATTATATTACAGATTTTGTTAACTATATATTTTTCTTTATGTTAGAATTTTAAAACTTAAAATAAATCTTACATTAGAGTGATTCTCATCTAGCACGTGCCGTCGGTGGCGATGGGTCCTTTTCCTCCGGATACCGGGTATCGCCTTCCTGCTGCTAATTGGCACGTTTCTCTTCGTCGAACGCGAGTAAGAGAGTTTATTTGTTCAGCGCGGGTCCTGGTTTATACGACAGGTCCTGGTTAACAGCAGGACTGTTGCCAGAAATGCAGTGTATGTGGTTTTACTGGCGTACGTTGTAGTCATATTTTTATTATTATTATTAACAGGGCTAAAAGAACACCGTGACCTAAGAGATCTATTGTTCAGCCTCGTACCCAACTAAAACAGTCCTAGACTATTTATAAATCTCGTAACTGCTGTGGGCTTAATTTTAACTAGGCTATTTGGAGATACGAACCCACTGCCTATGTAATTATGTCTGCGTCTTTCCACCGCTGGGCAAGTGCATAGAATATGTTCTGCTGTTTCCTGCTCCTCTTGACAAAGTCGAGAGGAATCGTGTTCTACCACGCCTATTTTTTTCAGATGGTAATTTAGTCTACCATGTCCTGTTAAAAGTTCAGTATAGATTTTCATGTCATTTCTGCTGAGTTTTAAAGAAGTATCTACCCTGATGTGTTCAGGATCAATGAGTAGTCTCTACTGCCGCATGCCATTTTGGGCTCTCCAGTAGTTTAGCAGACCTCGTTTTTCCTGTTTTTTTCGCACAACAACTTTTTTGTGAAGCTACTGTTTACCCCACAGAAGGGTTCTGGACCTATAAAGGCAGTGTCTGCGCCCTTTTTTGCTAAAGAATCTGCCATTTCGTTGCCCTCATGATAATAAATTTTTTGTTTGTGTTCAAATGAGTTTTAAATTATACAAAGGGTACAGTATATGCGCCCTATTTAAATACTGTGTCAGACGAAGAAATCGTTCGTGAACTAAGTTCCCAAGGAGTCGCTTCCATCCACAAATTCCTAAAAATCACGGAAGGTAAAACACACCCAAGCGGAGTTATACTCTTAACGTTTGATTTATATCACCTTCCTGACAAAATTCCTGGCATACAGTAAAGATAAGGGAGTACATTCCCAGTCCAATGCGTTGCAAATCGTGTCAGAAGCTGGGACATACAGCTAAACGCTGCAAAGGAACCCCTGCTTGTGCGAACTGTGCCCTCCCACCACATACTCCCATTAATTGTTCCCGCACTTTCTGTGCTAACTGTGCAGAAGATCACCCTTCTTCTTCCAGAAACTGTAAAAGGTTCATCCAAGAAAAAGAAATTCTGCACATAAAAACAAAAAACAAATGCACAATACGGGAAGCCAGGCAAATTCATAGAAACCAAACACCTTTAACTCCCTCTGTACATAGATATGCTTCCGTACTTTCCTCTTCTAACATAAAACACACTACTCCAAAAAATCAAACAGAAACAAAACTAAACGAAAACAATGAAACCACAAACCATACAACAAATAAAGTAAAAATTACTCCCACAACAGAACTAACCGCTACTAGTAAAAAAACAACTACTTCAACCAGCTTCTCTCTCGAATCCAACAACAGCAATAAACAAACCAGTTTTAGTGTTTCTTAACACACAAAGAAACAAAAAATGACAACGCTTCAAACACCTCTACTTCCAACACTTCATCTCTCATTAAAAAACCATCTCTTAACCATTTTACCAATTCTTCTCTTGAATCCATAAACAATAATACACTACCCATTTTTAATTCTCTTCGAAATATAGATAATTATTCATCCAAAACAACACACAAAACTCTTCTTTCGTCTGACGAAGAAGAATAATAAAATAAACAACGCATTTTTTGCTTTTTTATTTCTCCATTTGGTACTCAATAAATGAACCTTAAACTCTTACAGTGGAACATAAAAGGACTCGTAAACAACTACCACGAATTACAATTGTTAATAAAAGACTTTAACCCGGACATAATTGCGCTACAAGAAACACACATCCCGTTTTCAACAAATAATACAATAGTACCAAAACAATATGTAGGGCACTTTCATAACTTGACAACCAACACTACTTCTAAACAAGGCGTAGGTTTCCTCATAAAAAAACACATCCCTCACAAACTGGTTTCAGTTAATTCTCTTCTAGCAACACACATAATCGAAATCAATATTGGCATAATTTTCAATATAATCAATATGTATATCCCCCCATGTCAAAACTTCACTTCGCAAAATTTACATACAATTACACGCTCCATTAATACACCCTACATTATAGTAGGTGACTTTAATTCATGGAGTCCGCTATGGGGATCAAGAATTTCCAACCAACGAGGAAGAATCTTGGAGGATCTTATTTTATGTGAAAGTTTAATAGTCTTAAATGATGAGTCGCCTACGCATTTTTCTACTCATAAAACCTTTTCACACATAGATCTCAGCATATGCTCCTCACAAATTGCTCCTAAATGTTCTTGGAAAATTTCTGAATATTTGCACGGAAGCGATCATTTCCCGATCTTCATAGAAATAAATTCTAAATTCAATATAGAAAAAAGTAAAATAAAACCAAAATTTAAAATAGACCTAGCCGACTGGACTCTTTTTAACTCAATTTGTGAGAAACAGTTTCCAACCTGCGTTCAATCCAGTAATGTGAACAAAGATGCTGCAAAAATACAAAAAATCATCCGTAGTGCCGCAAATGTAGCTATACCCCAGTCTAAAGGAAATGTAGTTAAAGCTACTTTTCCTTGGTGGAGTACCCACTTATCCAACCTGCGAGAGGAAAAACAAAATTCATGGTACAGATATAAGAGACATATAAGTGTACCTAATCTGATCTTATACAGGAAAGCCAATGCTGTTTTCAGAAAAGCAATCAAAAACTCCAAAGCAGATTGTCTCGAAAAACTCACGGAAAATATAAACCCGCAAACCAGCCCCAAAAAAATCTGGTCCAACATTAGGGGCCTTGTAGGAGGCAAGCAACTTGAAAAAATAAAAACAATAAAAAATGGTGCGAAACTATTATCCAAATCCACAGACATAGCTAATTTCTTTGCCACATCATGGTCTAACCTCTCGCAGAACCATAACTTTCACCCACACTTTAGAATTGAAAAAAACACAGCACTTCAAACCCAATATAAACCCAAAAAATTATCTACCTCAGCCAAACAAATAGAATCAAATATAACCATAGTAGAATTCGAGTCCGCCCTATCCAATGCTAAGAGCAAAACTCCTGGTTTTGACCGTATATCGTACCAAATGTTGAAACACTTACCCAAACACGCAAAAATTACAATCATAAATTTATACAATAACATCCTTGAACAAGGCATTTACCCCCAAAATTGGCGAACAGCTGAGGTTGTTCCCATCCCAAAACCCAATAAAAGCAAGTATGAGTTTAATGGTTTCAGACCTATATCCCTATTACCTTGCACCGGAAAAATACTCGAGAGAATAATAGCTAAAAGAATAATGTGGTTTATATCAAAAAACAATTTAACGAGTCATAACCAAGTAGCTTTCAAGCGAAAACAAAGCACAATTGATGCACTGCTTCACTTTGAACATTACGTTACAACTTCACTTTCCACCAAAAACCATGTTACCATTTTAGCTACTGATTTTCATAGAGCCTTTGACCGCATAGGAATACATGTTGTCCTTCAACAACTGGCGACCTGGGGTATAGGAAAGAAAATTTTTAATATAGTCAGAGCTTTCTTATCAAACCGAAAAATAAGAGTTAGAGTTAATACAGAACTATCAAATACATACCCCCTCGTCAATGGCATACCGCAGGGTTCCCCCCTATCGGTTGTTCTATTTATTATTGCATTCGACCAATTCAGTAAATTACTCCATGGATACAAAAATATCCAACACACAATTTACGCAGACGACGCCATTATATTTTCTAAAACAAAAGATCTCGATACTATCAAATCTACTTTCACAAAAATACTTAATGAAATTACAAATTGGGGCAACTTCTCTGGCGCCAAACTATCTGTTAGTAAATGTAAAATACTACATATATGTAAGAAAACCAAATGTAATTGTTTTAGCCTTAAATATGATAATGTAAATATTGAACTTGTAAAACATCTGAGAATTCTTGGTGTTATTTTTGATAATAAGTTTAACTTTAAGGAGCATTGTTTACAGTTAAGAAAAAGTCTAGCTACCCGCCTCAACATTATTAAATACCTAACATCCAAACACAGTTTAATACACATTTCAACATTAATTAACATCACCAGAGCTCTCATACTTTCAAAAATAGATTACGCATTGCCAATTTATGGATGGTGTTCTCAAAAAAACCTAAAATCTTTGGAAGCCCCTTACAACACAGCTGTTCGCAGGAGCATCAGCGCCTTTCCAACGTCACCTTTAAAAAATATATTCGCTGAAGCTGGGCTACCATCTATTCAACAGCAATTATCGATGTCAACATCAAAACTCATCCCTAAACTCTTCATTACTAACAACAGAGTACTGCACAGAGACATAATGGAGGTTGTCAAGCACAAACGGCAATATAAAATTAAATCCATAATTCGTAGATGTGTCCAACTCACCAAAAACCTTGACTGGGATATAAAAGTCTGTCAAACTAAGCGACAAAGTGAACCACCTTGGAATATAAAATATAGCTCCTTCGCATTGAATTTACTGCAATATCCAAAAACCGTTACCGATCCCAAAGTTTATAGACAACTTTTTACAGAAACGGCAAGTGAATATATAAACAAAAAATGGAGCCTACTCTATACAGACGGATCAAAAGGAACTCTTGGCACATCATTTGCTGTAGTCCACCACAACGGAAATTTAATTACGTCAGGATGTCTTCCTCCTTTTAGCTCTGTATCTACTGCCGAAGCTTTTGCTGTTAAATGTGCCATCGACTTTGCTCACAAAAATAAAGGAAACTTCCTCATATGTACAGACAGCAAATCGACTATTGAAGCCATTCGAAACTTCAATAATGATAGCAGCAGGACCATAAACAATATCCGTAACTCGTGTATTAAATATTCCAAGAAAATAAAAATTATGTGGGTCCCAGGACATTCGGGGATACCAGGTAACGAACTTGCAGATATAGCTGCTGCAGAGTCAATTACGGCTCCAAACTACGTCTTCCAAGTCACAGAAACTAAAGACCTACTGCGACATATAGTATCTCTCCATGTTGCCACGAACTATTGCACTTGGAAAAAATATAAACACTTTTACACCACCTTCAACACAGATGGAATGAAACCATATTATCCTGTAACTTGCTCTCGCCAACAAACAAAAAACTTTGTACGACTCCGCATCGGACACACCAAATGCTCAAACGAGCATTTGCTACGTGGGGAACCGTTACCTAACTGTCAATTCTGTGGGGAATCAATATCCTCGTTACACCTGCTAAATAACTGCCTCAACTTCCAAAAAACCCGTAAAAATATATTCCATAACCAGATTCCAAGTGATTCTCTAAAAGATACATCAAAGAATAACATAACAAAGATCAATAAATTCTTAAAAGAATGCCACATCTAAAATTATATTTAAATACCTAAATAAGTAAATATGTAAAATAATATATTAAAATCGAGTTGAAGGCCCTGGTAGCTATGACTCTTCTTCTTAAATTAGTTATAATAATTTATTATTGTGATTAATCCTTTTAAATTAAAAATTAAAAATGATTTCAGAGCTGTCTGTCTATCTGAGAGTATGCATAGTTTGGTGTTGCGTGTACCCCTGCGTAGACTTTCTCTAGCACTTAACTCTAAAGCGTGGACTTCCGTCTGAAAAATGGAAGCTGTTTTTCCCATTACAATTGCTTTTGGAAAATTGGCCCTATAATTCCAGCTCCTGCACTGCCATCTTCCATTTTGGACCCATCTGCATACCACAACTGTGAGTCCTGCTTTATTATTATTTCATTGTTTCTCCACGCTGAACGGTCAATGATGACAACTTTGAAGTGCTTGGAGAATTCTAATTTTCTGTCCATTTTGTCGAAGACCATGAGGCACGGAGAATTCCAGACAGTGTCCAAAATCTTTGCGTGCCCCGATAGGTTGCCATCTTTAAGATGGGCTAGATTAGGTAGCCTTAGGGCTGCGCTGTCCGCCATCGTCTTAACTACAAGGTGCAGAGGAGTCAGTCCAGTGATTATTCCCAAAGATAGTGTGCGGCACGTTCTCATTGCTCCCGTCACACTCAAACAGGCTATACGGTGAATCTTGTTAAGGGTCATCTGAGCTTTTGTTTGGTTTACTTTTGGCCACCATACCAACGAAGCGTATGTAATCATTGGTACTATTATTGTTTTATATGACCACGCCGTAATTTTTGGCCGTAGTCCCCATGTTTTACCGTACAACCTCTGGCAAGCGTAGGTTGCTCTTAAGGCTTTACTAGTTATGTATGATAAGTGGTTTTTCCAAGTTAGAGTTGCGTCTAGGATTACTCCCAGATATTTCATTTCATGGGACATTGTTAAGTTCGTTGTCCCTAAACTTAAGGTCCCCAGATTCAGTTTCCTTCTTTTGGTGAAGGGTACCACGTTTGTTTTATTCAGATTTATGGATAGTCCTTTCTCCTGACACCAGTTTTGAGTGATATCAAGAGCTAGTTGCATGCGATCTGTTATGGCAGAGTCAAACTTGCCTCTGACCATAATTACCAAATCATGCGCAAAGCCCTGAACTTCGTATCCGAGGTCATTGAGAGTTTGTAAGAGCTCGTCTATAACCAATAACCATAGAAGTGGCGATAGGACGCCCCCCTGGTTACATCCTTTGGTTAACCTGCCAATTAGCTTTGCTGTTACTGTTTCAAAGATTGCTGTTCTGTTTTTCAGCACATTAAGAACCCATGTTATGATCAGTCTTTGCATACTTTTCCTGTTCATCCCCTCTTCAATTGATCTGAAAGTAGCATTGTCAAAAGCCCCCGTAATGTCAACCGAGATACAGAGAGCTATTTCTTTACCTTCAAACGCCTTTTCAATTTTGCTCGTTAAGCTATGTATGGCTGTCTCAGTCGATTTGCCTGATTGGTAAGCATATTGCTCAATATGAAGAGGTGAGTCTTTAAGATAAGTTTCCCTGATATATTGGTCCAGAATTTTTTCCGTAACATTAAGGAGGAATGACGTTAGGCTAATGGGCCGAAAGGCTTTTGGCGTGTGGTCCGCCTTCTTTCCGTGTAGCCATCAAGAAACGAGTATTCTTGATGTCCTTGTCCCGTCTCTTCCAGGCTCTCTGTAAAATTTCCGTCAGGCTTCTTGAGTGGAGAAATGCCATTAGAATGATCTTTATTGAGTGATTCCTGGAGTCAGGTAGCTGCTGGGAGAGTTTCAATCTCCTCACAGTACTTTTTCCCTGAGTCTCTCTTAGATCTTCTCAACTCATTATTATAGGCCGTTAAGACACTTCTATAGGATGCCCAGTCACCAGTAGACTTGGCTCTATTAAAGAGTTGACAGACTTTTTTGCGCAAAATATTTAGCTCCCCACTCCACCAGGGTACGTTCCTAGAACGTTTCTTCACAACTATTATATTATTTAATTTGTTAACTTCAAGATCTAGTGCCTGAGAGTTACTTATTTTTTCTCTAAGGCACGCAATATTTTGCTCTAAATAAAAGTTATATATCGACCAGTTGGTCTTCCTTAAATATCTTATTTCGAAGGTGCCTCCAATTACCCCTCCCCCCAGATCAAAGCCAATGTACCTATGGTCCGACAAGGAGACCTCATTAAGCACCCTCCAGATTGTTTGTAGTAATAAAATCCAGAATTGACTCACCTCGTACATTCGTGTCCGTACTTCCCCATACCGTATGGTGCGCGTTTGCATCGCAGCACATCACCCAATGTAGGCTGCTAGTGCGACAGTACTCCGTAAGCTGCTGGAGCTCGCGCGATACCGCGTCCTCTGTGTCGCCAGGTAGGTACATGGAGGCCAGGACTACAATTCTCTTCCCGTTGACACTAGGCACTTCTGCCTGTACTGCCACCAGATCACGTTGTAGAAGCTCTAAAATTGGGAGGAATTTAAAATTTTTGTTGTTCATCATCGCTGCCCTCGGTCGGTCAACATTATTATCATAGATCAACTTACATGTTTTTGTCTGCAGACCATTTATGCGCCCATTTGTGGCCCATGGTTCTTGAATGGCTACGAAGTCCAGACTCTGGTGTGCCACCAAGGCACTGAGCCTGTAAGAGGCTGCTATAGCCCTGTGGAGATTTATTTGGAGACAGGGAAGCTGCTTCCAAGAAGAGTTTTCCGTTCGTGATGGGGCCTGGGACATTATTTCCCAGACCGATCCTTGCGGATCTTACCACCCTTTGTGCTCCGCAAAGTTTCCGCAGCCTCCGGGTCTTTTCTCTCCCATTTTCTGAGCCTACCAGAGAGAGCAGAGAGAGCAGAGAGCCTACCAGAGAGGACGTTGGGCACGAGTGTTGCCTCTCTCCGCTCTCGGTATTGGCTTTATGAAAATGGGTCCCGTATTCGGCTTCTGGCTACTCTGCTTTGCCCGCGCTGCAACATATGTTGGTGGTTGCTCTTCACCACCAACAGCACATTTTGCCCTGGTCCCCTTCAGTCTAGGTCGGGGCTGAGCACTGCCAAAGCCATAGTAGACCTTGTTACCGAGTTTCTCAACCCTTTCAGACGAGATGGGGTCCAGACGATGGAGCACCCGCTACTTGCCCCAACTTGCCTGCGACTCCACTTGCCCCAAAATTCGGACATTCTGCCAAGACACCGAGCCGGGAAAGTAGCCAACGAAGATCTTGGCCTTTGCCACTTTTGCATCGTCCACTACCTTCAACTCAGCCCCCTCCCATGGCTTCATGGCTGGTATCCTTTTTTCAGCCCAGGCTACGGTTTCGTCGTGCAGACAGTTGATCGTCAACCATCCAGGCTTGAAACTACAGCCTGCAAAGTGTGGCTTCACTGGGCCCCCACGAGTCTCGAACATCTTGTCAAGAATACATCGTTGTACCTTCCCAATTTCTTCAGTGGACCATATGACCTCCGGGAAATTGCTAGGTATAACCCCTATCTTTTTGGAGCAGACTGTCTCCGCTAGAGTGGGCTTTGAATAGGGAACCCCCCGAGGAGGCGCCCTGCACGCCATGTCTTTCAGAGACACTCGCCACCTTCTTTCTGGGACCAGGTTCGTCCCCAAGTAAGGTCTCCACCTCCTTCATCGCACCACAAACCGGCGGGTCAGCTGGGGGCACTATTGACAGTTTATCCATGTTTTTCCTGCCCTCTTGTGCAAACCGCTTTGTCGGCCTGGAGCTCCATGTCGGCGTGGAGCCATCTGATCGGGATCTTTTAGGGGTCCATCGCACAGACACATTGGACAGCTTCACTGTCAAAGAATTGCCGCACTTCTCCGAAGGGTTGACCAATTCGTTAGTGTCTAGGCGATCCGGCGGTCTCAACAAGACGTTCGATATGGGTCAGTAGGCCTACTAACTAGTCTTAACGACTGAGCAGGAAGCGTAGAAAACTACATTCAACCTGTGTGTTGAAAGTAGTTCTTAGTTTGTGTAACTGGACCATGTCACCGTCTTTCATGTGCCATGTTCCAGCACACAGTAAATCCCTATGCCGCAACAAGGTGACTTCCGAACGTAGAGGTGTATTCATATACAGTTGCGCAAATAATTCTTCACCCCCTTAAGTAGATACCACAGAGGTTGAGAAAACGCTGGAGCGATTGTGGGAGGTGAGAGACATGTAGATATTTGATACTGGTCCGTTTCTGTACTCTGAGTATGATAGCGATTAGTGACGAGAAACTGAAAATGGTTCCGGTAGGAGTACTTAAGGTTGATCTTAGGATGCTTTCGTATTGCAGCGTTAATGATGGGTTGAACTCTTACAGTTTTTGCAATCTTATGGACGAGTATTAGTTGGATCTCCTCCCAGGATAGTTTCCTTATGCCTGTGAAAAATATGCCATTTATGTTCATTGTTACGTTATCATTGTGGCACCTTCTACTCTTAAGCTTGAATTATTGTAATAATATTGATAGATTGTGGTTGAATTTTATGACTTTTTCAGGAAAATTTTGTGTTTTATGACTTTTTGTGGTACGACTTGTATTTTTTGACTTTTTCGGGAAACTTTATTCGTCATCTCTTCTTTTCTAGTAATCCAAATTGTTCATGCAGTAACTATTGCATGAGCCCATCACAGATTAATAGATAATAATCACTCATAAACTTCACAAGGTTTGTTTGTTACTATTATTTTATAAATTTACTTTGCTATCCTTGAAGGATATTAATATATTGAAGCTCCTTTTACTATTGCAGATTCAGTATTGGGATCTACATTTTTTGTAGCCACAGGATTTCATGGACTTCATGTTTTAATTGGAACATCATTTTTAATTGTTTGTTTAATTCGACATTTACAATGTCATTTTTCTAAAAATCATCATTTTGGATTTCAAGCAGCTGCATGATATTGACATTTTGTTGATATTGTTTGATAATTTTTATATATTTCAATTTATTGATGAGGTAATTAATTTTTATATAGTATAAAAAGTACATTTGACTTCCAATCATAAAGTTTATTACATATACTTATGATATTTCTTGTGAGGAGTACGCATTTTGAAAATGTATCTGTGTTCGTTACTGTTAACTTGTGATTTATGCAAAATATGTCAATGCATAATGTGTTAACACATAATGTGTGTATTTTGGTCATTGAATTTGGTTGGTTGTCTATGGTATTAATGTAGTCAATATTTGTCACAGTTGTTTATGATCTTATTTATGTTATTGTTCATATTCATTTTTACTTTCCAGGTGAAGATACGATCGTATCTTTGGTTCCCCGGTGGTTACTATATTGATGATACCTTTCGTAGTTGATGATTTTATCTTGTTTTTCGTCTGCAGTTACATAATTTTAGATGTTAGTACAAACAAAGTAGTGTTCAGACACTGCTTTTGTATGCTTTTAAATAGTTCATTGTCATACTAAATGAATATTAGCATATTATTAGATTGTGTATTTTTTAAAAATATGTGTATTTAAAGTTTTTAAATGTTTTTCTAGAATTTTTCGTTGCGGTCCATTCTATAGTCTGAAGTAATTGGTGGCAGACTATGAAGAATTCTTGCTAAATGGAAGAATAATTTTTCCTGAATAATAAAGGGTACAACTAGCGAATCATATAGGGTTATCGGTATTTTATCGCTACGTCGTTTATAGAATTCGGGTAATATTCTAATAGACACAAAATCTAACATTTTCCCGTTTAGGTTTCGGAACAGGAAAATATTTAATGGATTGTGCAAATTTTAACAACTACTTTTAATACATTTCTCAATACATTTCTCGTATAATAAGTTAAGTCTGAACATTTAAACCGAGTCTAAATAATGACCATCAAATATTGTCATCTCTCTTCGCATCTCAAACAACTGCGAATGAGGTAACAGTCACTCAATGACTGACTCGATATATCTATATCGATAAAGGGTACAAAATTTACAAAATTATTGTACTGATATACCCACATTTCAAAAATGTTAATATTTGCGCCCCTATATAAGATTGATGGACGAACTGCCCTAATTCACAGTGCTAGTCTTTTAACCCTCTTCATACCCGTTCTAAAACTATGGATGGAGATGGGGCAAGTATGTCTGGCAGGTATGGGCCTAGTACCTATTAATATTGTATAGTTCACTTTTAAGAATTAAAAAAAAAGAAATTTTGATTAACTGGGGGCTTTTTTTGGCAACCAAAATTTTTTTGGCAAAAAAATTGAGACCAAAATAATTTGGTTTTAATGGAAAACAATATTTATTTCAATTTTAAAAATATAATATAATTCACAAAAAAACGACGTGTTCGTTTGGCGGACACATCAGTAAGGAAAAAGCTCGTCCAAAAGGAAAACGAACGTAAAATTAAGAAGAAAGCTTTTGAACTTTCATTGCCGTCTTAATTCTCTCGGGAGGAGATTCGGCTGGTAAGCAGTGTTGCTCTCTATATTATATATATTATATATATATATATATTCCGATCAATGTATACTTTAGTAGTAGGAATGGAAACAGACTGCATGTCCAGTAGCGGCAGCTGCAACGCTTTCCTACTACAATAAACGAATATATTGGAAGTTGCCAAGAGAGATTTGGCGACACAGACCGGGGCGGCAGAACGGTCTAAAGGAGGGATTTAGCCAAATAGGAACCAATGAATTTCTTTCCAAGCATTTTTCTAGCGAAAATTCCATTATTGAATGATATGCCTAGTTTTATATTGACAGGAAGTGTCGGGGTAAAAACATTTTGGTACTATTTGTAAACTAATCAACGCTGCCAATGCAAGTCTGGGGAAAAAGCGAAGGAAGACGAGAATGAATGGCAGTGGATTGGTGGCGTCTGTCATGTCGTGTATGTGGTTTTAACGCCGTGATCTAAGCCTATGTAGTTAGATAAATATTATATAAAATGTTAGTACGTTCTTCGTAAAAGCTTTAAATGAACAAAAGTGAAAAAGTAAGCGTGCGTTTAAAATAGAAACATAACCGCAACAAACCATTTTTTTCTTTTAGGGGAAAAACTAGCAGTGGCGCCTCCTGATGTGACGCGTGTACTCGTATATATCTACAGATGAACAAAACGATATGATAAGGCAACGAAAAGTTTAAAAAGAAAACAAAAATAAAAAGTAACGATACGAAAAAACAAAACAAAAAAAAAATAAACTAAACGCAAGCACAACATTGTGAGGCACAAAATAATGAAGAAATTAAATAAATAAAGTAATAAATAAATAAATTTAATATATTTTAAAAAAATATAAAGAAAACTTTATAAAAGGGAAATTTATTAAACGGATATAAAACGAGTAAAGAAGTCTGAAGTCTGGTTAGACCGACTACGAAATACCCTTTACCTTTTCTTGAGCGTGCGAGTTCAACAATGGGGATGTTTTCTTCATAAATCATCATTAGGAGCATATCTACGGTTATTTTCAGTAGGGTACCTTGAATTGATTATATCGACCCCATTTCCTGTGTATGGCTTCGTAGTGTCAATATAACCACTAATATAAAATTTTGTTCAAAAATGTTATAATGTAAATTATATTTATATGTCAATAGTGGGCGTGGCTGTAGGAATAACATGCCCATATTTTGTGGGGTCTTTAATGTTAGTACCCGCAACCTTCCTGTGAAATTTCGTTGAAAAATTTTTAATAGGAACCTAGTAATGATTTTTGGTTAATTGTGGGCGTGGCAGTAGTAATAATCTGCCCATATTTGGAATGCGTGCTAGTACAGAGCCAGTGTATACATCTACCAATTTGTTTTCATATACCATCACTAGAAGCATAGACAGTCTTTAAATGGAGTCCCCAAAGTTCATTATATGGGAGGGAGGCGTATCCTTCATCTGATCGACTCCGAATCTTGTATATGGCTTTGTAGGGTCCATATACGTACTAATGTAAAATTTCGTCCAAAAATATTATATAGGTCGTAAGTTATAATAATATGTGAATAGTGGCCGTGGCGGTAGAAAAAACACGCCCATTTTTTGTGTGGTGTTTAATGTTAGTACCCGCAACCTTCCTGAGAAATTTCGTTGAAAAATCTTTAATAGGAACCTAGTAATGATTTTTAGCTAATTGTGGGCGTAGCAGTTGTATTATAATCACCATATTCTGCACACACACAATTATGGACCCCATGTATATTTCTGCAAATTTTTATTCCGCTGGCATCAATATGAGCATAGGTAGGCTAATTTTAATTTTAGACTCGAAACTTCCTTATATCAAAAGTGGGCGTATCTTTTGCCTGATCAGCCCCATTTGTTGCAGATAGCTTTATAATGTCCACATGTTTCTTCATGTAAAATTTCGTCCGTAAATCTCTACCAGATCTTAAGTTATGAATATTTGTTAATAGTGGGCGTGGCAATTAATATATACCGCCCACTTTTTGCACAGTCTTTAGTAGGACCCACATCTCCATAAATGCCAATTGCGACACGATTCCATCAATCGGACCGAAGTTATAGTCATTTTAAAAAAGGTGAAAAAAGTTCCTTATATGGGAGGTAGGCGTGGTCTTTGTCCAAATCGTCCCATATAGCAATCTGGTTCTGTATCTTTGTCCAGACTATACTTTTGCAAAGTTTCATTGAGATAGCTCTAACGGTGTAGAAAAAAAAGACAAAATAAAAATTGCTTAGAAAGTGATTCTGATCATATCTGTATATATATGTCCATACCTACCACGCCTCCTTCTCGAAATTCCAACCCCTCTCAAAAGCACAAAGTTAGTATACCCTATTTACCTTTTTTAAAGGTAAAGGGTATAAAAAAAAAATGCCGAAAATATATGCGTTGAAGGTGGAACAGCTTAAAAAGCAGTATTTTGTGAAGCAGCTGATGAGATGGATATAGACGACATATTAGTTGAGATTTCCACGATTGACGAGATGTTTTAAAAAAGGGTATTCAACGTACTACGTGAATTAAATCTAACATTAAATTTTACAAAATAGTATTTTGCAAAACAAACTATTGAGTTTCTTGGTCATGGTCTAACCCCTGATGGAATCAGCCCTAGTCCAGTGAAGACAGAAGCTATTACTAGTTTTGCAACCCTTGGTAGTTTCGCAGATGAATGCAAATTTTTCGGTTAAAGTGGATATTTCCGAAAGTTTTTCCTTGGTTATGCCATAAAATCTGAGCCCATACGGCGGTTACTAAGATAAATAATTTTGTTAAAACGACGCGCCATAAAAAGCTTTTGAGTAGCTAAAGGTGACGCTGTCATCTAACCCGGTGATGACATCATATCGAATGGACGCTGATCATAAGATCCACTATTGCCAGTGTTCTACAAAAAGAAAACGACGATTGGAAACCATTGGTTTATTTCAGCAAACCGACGCGAGAAAAGGAGCACAAATTATAAAGTTACGAAATGGAGACTCTTGCAGAATTGGAAACACTGGAAAGATTGAAATATTGCATATACGGAAAGAAAGTCAAGATAGTTACCGACTATGAAGCTATTAATACCGCCATGGTGAAAAGAGAATTCATACGCCGAAATATCGGTTGGCGGTTAAGAGGTCAGGATTATGACATAGAGATTGAACATCAGTCGGGAAATCGCATGTAGCACGCCCACACTCCGAACCGAGCCCCAATCGAAGCAGCAAGCGAAGTCGACGAAGCATCACTACGCTTGATGAAAACCGGTCTAGAGGAGAGAGTCTGGCTATTAAGCATGCAGGTGCAAGATGCGGACACAAAGCGCATTGTTGACGAATTGTAAATGAAGTATAAAAAAAACAATAACGACTACATTTGTAAAACGGAAGAATCTTCCTAAGAACTGACGGCGGGCGGCTATAGGTGGTCCTGAAATCATTACGATGGAGGGTCTACATGATTGCCATGACAATGCGGGGCATCTGAGTGTAGATAAAACGACTACACGCAAACAAAGTTATCTCTGATTTTCTAGAATGTGGAACTTCAGGAAATCCTACATAAAATCCTACGAGGGCGGATTGATATTGAAGCTACCTAGCGCTAGATGGCAGCACAAACACAAACACTTTTTTTTAGAAATTGCGAACAATACCATCAACAGGTAGGCCAAAAGACGTGGTTACTGAAGAAAATATCAACAAAAGCCTCGATATCGTTATGAATGATCGCCGAGTCAAGTTGCTTGAGATTGTTGAAATGGTAAACATATCATATGAACGTGTGTTCAACATTTTGCATGAACATTTGCAGATGAAAAAGCTATCGGCAAGATAGTGTCGTCAGTGTCGAACAAAAACGAGTTGGACAGACCACTTCACAGCGGTGTTTGGACATGATAAAGCGTAATCCTGTTGATTTTTGGCGTCGATTAATAACTGTTGATGAAACGTGGGTCCACCACTACACAAGATATGTACCACTTGAAGATATTGTACCAATACCGTTCAAAACAATCCACTTGGACCACTTTGAGCCGTTCCCAAAAAGTAGTCAAAGAAAGGAACACATACTTGTGTTAATTGACGCATTTACAAAATTCATAGTTATATGGGCAGTTCAGAACACAAAAAAATGTATATTCGTGTTACATGTATTGGATGAGATCAGCAGCTATTTAGATATGCCAGACCAGGTTATCAACGATCAAGGTATCGCGTTTACGTCGAAGGAACTTGCTAAGAAGTGCAACGACAAAAATATTTTTTTATTTTTTTATTATCCCAATTTGTATTGCAATCTGTTGCATTCAAACACACATTCAGCAATATTTAATAGCAATAATATAGACTAATTTTTGAATTTAATGTCTTTTATGGACTACAGTCCAGTTGGAAGTCAGCTCCGATATCAGTGGATTTGGGTGGACTTGGAGTCTCAGATTATGCGAAGTAGAAAGCTTTTTTTTATTTCTTGAACGACTGTAGGAACTTTGAGGTCACGATGGATTTGGTTGTTTCTGACATAATAAGGTGCGTTTACAATCATTCTTAGGGTCTTTGATTGGAATCTTTGCAGTATTTCAACATTGGAAGTTGCCGCAGTGCCCCACAGCTGAATACCGTATGTCCAAATTGGTTTTAAAATTGCTGAGTACAAGAGCAATTTGCTATTGATTGACACTTTGGAGTTTGCAGGGGTTTCGTTTGAGAGTGAATGTAAGATTGACTGACTTTGTTTCGTTCAACTTGATTCTCCATTTTTTTTTGCCAATCAGTAATTTCCTTTAGCCCACTTTGGATTTTAGATGAAGGTAAGTGTGGGAGATTGTCAACAGCTAAGACAGCAGTGGCATCTGCAAAGGTACCTATGGTGACTCCTTCAGCTGATGGTAAGTCGTACGTGTGAAGAAGATAAAGTATTGGGCCCAAGACACTTCCTTGGGGTATGCCTGCAGAGCTTTCATGGAGCTCAGATTGTGCTTCACCGTGCTTTGCGAAAAAATATCTGTTTTGTAAGGTAGGACTTGATTAACACATAGCAGTTAATGGGGAAAGTAGTTTATATTTTGTAAAGCAAGCCATCGTGCCAAAAGCCATGAAATACTTGCGAGATGTCAAGAAACACCGCTGTACAATATTTTTTCTGATCGAATGCAGTGTGTATATACTCAGCAATCCTATGAACCTGTTCGATTGTGCTGTGTTTTTTCCTGAATCCAAATTGATGATTTGGAATTAGCTTTCGTTTTTCTATAATTTGGAATAGTTTTTCCAGGAAAAGAGTTTCCATGAGTTTAGAAGCAATCGGTAACAAGCTAATTTGGCGATACGATTCAATTTTATCTGCGATTTTTCCGGGTTTGAGAATCATTTTTACTTGCGACACTTTGCATTGGGGAGGCATAAAGCCAGATGTTAGACCGCGTTAAAGAAGTAGGTTAGATATGTCACTCCTTCTTCTGGAAGTTGTTTTACTATTTTTCCAGTGATAAGGTCGTACCCAGGGGCGTTTTTAATATTTAGTTTATAAATAGCTGCTTTCACTTCTGATTTGGAAAATTTACGTATGGGTAACTTTTACTCAGAATTACTCAGAACACTTTTCACTTCTTCTGTTACACAGGCTGTGGGCGTGTTTTAGTGTGGGGTATATACACTTTTTGAGTGTCGGGCAAATGTGACTGCTCTTTCAACGTCACTTTTAGCCCATTCGTAAAGCTGATTGGGACATTGTGGGTCTCTTTAGATTCCTAGTTGCTTTCCAGAGAGAGAATTCTGTAGCAGCTGTCGCATCGAGACTACTGAGGTAATGATGGAGTTGGGGGTTTCGTTCGTTATTAAAAATCTCTTTAATTTCTTTTATAAGCGCATTTAGTTTTTTCTTGTTTCAGTGCCTGAGCGTATGAAAGCACATTTTTATTTTCTTTTGATATACTGGGATTTACCGGAACTTCCTGTTGTTGAGTAGGTTTCATGGGTAAATTGTCTTCTTTCCTTAATTGTGGGTATTTCATTTTCTGCAGATTTTTATAAACTACACAACCTTTGTAATTTGCTGGGGGTTACCTTCACACACGGCGCATTTGACTTCATCTGTTTTTACACAATCTGAAGACATGTGGCTTCCGGCGCATTTAATGCATGTTGGGTTCCTGCGACAGTACGTTTTTGTATGCCCATACAGCTGACAATTAGCGCATTGGACTCTCTCTCTGCCTTTTCTTGTTTTGAACCGTTTTCCAGTCCTCGTCGTGGGGGAGTGCTGTTGTTTATATAGCAGCTGAAGCTGGAGTTGAAGTTATTCAATTTGTTGTTGGACAGTTTGTTGTGAGATGTTTTTATTATGATAAATCGAGCTTGATTGGGGCGAGGGGCATTGAGGACTCCAGGAATTTTGGAGCGGATTCTGAAGAAGGTGTTTCTTTTGCATTTGCAGTTGTTGATGCTGCTGTTGTTGTTCCTGATGTTGTTGTTCTCGGTGTTGTTGTTGCTCTTTTTGTTGTTGACCTTCCCCTCTAAGTGGGGTACGGTCCACACTCATTTTTTTTCTTTATTATTTATTATTTGCTTAAAATGATATCTGGCAACTCTACACTAGATACATGCTAGGTCGCTTTTAATTTAACGTATATGTGTACATAAATATCTGTATAGTAGCAGAGCTATTTTGCGGTTGTCTCACTTTGTGATTATTTGTTGTTTCTCTCTTTATAATTTTTGTTTGTTTTTATTTTTGTATATTTTGCTTTTTTTACACTTTCTTTAAAAAGTAAAGCATTTTAAGTTAGTTATTCTCAGAATCACTGCAGTCGACACTCTTCCGACGGCGAAATATTTGCAGTTTCACGCTTGCTCAAAACTGTTATTATTTTCTCATTAAATACCTCGATTTTTGTTAAATTTTATTATCAATATCGCATTCGTTTTTCACTTTGTAAGGGTTGCCAACTATTACAAAGATATAGAACATGTTAAGAATATAGTGCAAACGCCAAGGGTGAATGGACACACCCATAAATCAAATAGGACTATGCAATTCCAGAAAAAACCAACGAAAAGCGTTGGGATGAGTAGCTGCGAGAAATTTAATGGTCAATAAATTCAATGCAAAAGAAAACTACTAAGCGAAAACCGCAAGAATTCCTATTTGGGTTTTGTACACCCGCGATGTATTACACAACAAAATATTATTAACACTCCAAGACGACAATACTGGAGTCCGAGATGGCGACCTGCACGAAATTCGCGTCTAAGCCGTAGCCCAAATTCACAAAGAACGCGAGCGAGCTCCACTGCGCTATGATAGCAAGCACTCCAAAGCTTTACAATATAGGAGAACTCATGCTAGCCGATGACGAGCCGCCTAGCACTGGGTTTTCGTGCAAACTGGAGCAAACTCTCAAAAATGATCGGTATGTTATTGAAGACCTCCAAAATCACTATACTTCAGTGTATGCATTGGACAAGCCGAATCCATGGTGTACGTTGCCATCTTTCGGACAAAGCGAATTGTCACTCTCTCCTGCATAAATTGTCACTCTCTCCAGCAATGGGATAATTTAACAGCAACAACTCCATACATACATAAATTTACTTAGATAACATGATAAAAACAGTGATTGATATATTCATTCGTTACCAAAGTAGTGAAATCACCATTCGCTGTTATTTCACGCTTTTATTAAAATAGCGATTTTCAATCACTATGGATTACAGCTGCCTGTTAAAAATCGCGATTTTCGCTGTTACTTTGCACATTTGATAACAGTTTGGTTGACTGCATACATATGTAAATATATAAACGCAATGGAAACAGCGATCGCAGTCACTTTTTAAAATCACGGTGATAACGGCGATACTCACACACCACTGGATCGCTCATCACTAGTGCGGATGTGGTTTTAACGCAATGATTTTCTAATTAATTTGTAGTGGTTTAATAAATATTGTATTAAAGCTAAGTACTTTCTTTTATATATGATAGTAAAGCAGCAATCGAAAGTTTGTGCTAACCCTTGGTTAGGTTTCAATTCGTATAGGACCTCCATTGGCAGTATTAATAAAATATACGTACTGCTGATAACAGGCCACACATGACTATATGGAAATGATAAGCCTGATAGCTTAGCAAGGAAATATGTATTGCTATTTGAATGGTCCTTAACCTTTCTCTGGACTATCATCCAATACTATTGGAGGTCTGTTGAACAAAAGAGAAATAGTGTTGACAAGCAAACCTCGGAAAAATTAAACAGTCATCACTCAAATTTTGAGTGGTCTTGTAAACTTACTTACCATTTTAATAAAATGGTTGACTATATGTTTTCTGTGGAGAAAATAATGAAACCTCACAATATATAAAC
This sequence comes from Clusia tigrina, assembly GCA_920105625.2. Taxonomy (NCBI): domain Eukaryota; kingdom Metazoa; phylum Arthropoda; class Insecta; order Diptera; family Clusiidae; genus Clusia; species Clusia tigrina. The sequence goes on from OV050031.1 coordinate 168,726,185, forward strand.
ACAGACTGCGGACATGGCGTTAGAATTGAAGCAGTTTTAAAAGCATTTATGTTTTGATTCGAATAAACGTAGTGGCAGAAATTTTATTTGAGTTTGTATTATTTCCAGAACTAATAAAAGTTTCACACACTTCACTTGCAGAGTATGCAACGTTTGCAGCGTTGTGAAAATATTACATTTTGTTTATATATTTGAAACTCCTCGGTTTCAGATCTCTTTGGAACTATAAATTTCCCTCAAATTAAGAAATATAAGCACCAATGTTTGTAGTGTCTTTTGTGTAGAAATTTACTATCATTCATTCTCTCAAACGCCTAGAACTATTAAATAAAACACGCACTGATGAGTTGAATACCTCATATTCCATGTGCAATAAATCATTTGTACACTATTTGCATTAAAGAATTTTGTCTTCTTGCAGTACGTTTCTTATTCATATCTACCAATAAAGGGCGCACTAGAAAAATTAGTTGTGCATCACTAAACTTTATTTTTTCCACATCCACTTCCTTCGGCTTCACAATAAGAAAGTAAAACGAAATCTCCACAGCTGTGCACATAAAAAGTTTATTGACATCAAAATTCAACATTTCATGCATTCTGCATTACGACAATTCGATATTGCATCGGATGCACACTCGTGAATTGGCGGCAGAACTTCATGAAATATTGCAAAATTCTCATAGACTCCACTGAGTAAGCACCTACTGCACCATCTACAAGCTTTCATGGCAAAGTCGACTGCTACTCCTTCATTTATTTTGAATACACCATTTTCTACTGCTAATAAATATTTACATGAGAGTACATTTTTCATCTGTGCGTGAAACGTACTCAAATTTTTACTTGTTGCTTGCTTTCTGGACTTCTTTTGCACAATGATTTTACATCTTTATGTTACGAAATGGATTTATTGAATTGAGACCTCACCAAAAAATATTCTTTAAACAAATTTTATTAGTTTAAAGAAAATGATGCATGTTGAACTAATTGCAAACTCCTGCACAGGAATATCTCTGAATTAACTTGAAGCAGTAAGGCAGTTATAAAATAAGATATTATGGTAGACCCCTAGTCATCGTTGGTAACACCAATCATCATAAATAATTCCGCAGTCTCACTAGAGGGTTCTCATTTGGAATTTAATATGGTTGTGGACATAATGGTAAACATAAATGTCCTTGTCTTCAGAATCTGCTGAATTATTTGCTTGAATTTTTTCCTGAATGGGGCCTGATCTCAAAACTGATTCTTAAAAAAAATGGTTTTCTCTTCGAGTGGAAAGCTTCAGTAGTCAGTACTCATTCCATTTGCAGTCAGAATTAACTATGGTGCAAGATAAGAATAATAATAAAAAATATTACCATAAGCAGAAAAAGTTGGCAACATTATGTTTAAGAGAATAGTTTCCCAAGATTAATCTTAGTTTATTTAAAAAATATTCTTTATTCACACTTTGCAAAACGGCAAGTATTTTACAACTAAAGAAAACTATGCACCATTTCATAACTATTCTTATATCTTGAGAACATGGTTTTAAAAATGGTGCATTTAAGTCTATAGCGATGAACGCTACTATATATGATTACTTATCCATCATTCATTGGAGGCGGATATTTGGCAACTCATACTAACAGATCTCTATGAGATCGAGGCGCAATATTATTAATAACTAACTAGGCATATCGATTGTTCTCGAGAGTTTTTCTAGCATCTCGAATAAGTTAAATTAGAATAGTCGAGATGTCAAAAACCACAATTAATACATGAAAATATTGATTAGATAATTTGGTGTGGTATCTGTACTGTGTCCAGTTGAGCCCGTTACAGTCAGAGTAGAATTCTTTGATTTTCCTTAGGGTATCATATCTGATGAAAGTGGGTTGTATGAGGATCGCTGCTGTTGATCCAAATTTAGCTACGTCGACATGTTTCCTATGATTCCGACGTATGCTGAAACCAACAAAATTTAAAATTTGTTACAGTGTTGGATGAATGTACAGAGTGGCCCAAATGAGACCTAGTGATGTTAAACACGTGTAACTCTTGTAATAACGGGTTTTTTTAAATGATTTATTTTAATATGTTAAATACATTTTATGGAAATTTAACGTGACTATGTGTGAAATATGACATCAGACAAATGACCACCATTTTGCTCGATACAGGCATTGGCTCTTTTTAGCGCATTTTGCATTACACGGCGTAATGTTTCTGGTTGCAGGCGCCGTATTTCGTCTCGAGTATTCTGCTTGAGCTGTCCAAGTGTCTGTGGTTTGTTATCATACACTTTGTCTTTTAAATATCCCCATAAAAAAAAATCGGGCGCAGTTAAATCTGGTGAACGAGGAGGCCAAGAGAAATCTGAATTTCTTGAAATTATGCGTTCACCAAAAATTTCACGCTGCATGTCAATAGTTTGCCTAGCAGAATGCGCAGTGGCTCCATCTTGTTGAAACCACAAATTAGGATGTTGCTCCACCATCGGCCGCAAAAAGTTGTCGATCATTGTGCTGTAAGAAGCCCCGGAGACCGTTTCTGGCGTTTCATCCTCATTCTCAAAGAAATATGGGCCGATGATTTTTGTGGCCATAACACCGCACCAAACAGTGCATCTGATTGGGTGTGACTGATGCTGATGTATTGCCCTTGGATTTTCGGAGCCCCACAACGGCGAAGTAAACTTGTAATCATGGAAGATGTGGGCGCTGATCTTACGTTAAAAAAACGGCGATAATTTCGCTGCGTCAGAACAATTGATCGTTGAGAAGAATAATAAAATTCGATAATTTTAATGCGTTGTTGTGGACTATACGTATTAATTTTAAATTTCCAAGAGTTCAGTTGTAATCTGCGAAAAGAAAAAATAAATTATGTTAAAAAATAAAAAAGTTATTTGTGTTTCACATCAGCTGGTCTTATTTGGGCCACCCGTATATTGACGTGACTTTATTTTTGAATTCGTCCTAATATTCTGCTGTAACGATGCAACTATTTGGTGGTGGTGATAAGAGGGTATGTTCAATAGAGTGTTTGATAAATAGTGCTGCGCTACCTTTCGCATTAGAATTTGATTTATTATTTACGAGTATATTTGTTATTAGTTATTGAGTTTAGTATAGTTGGATTTAGGGTGGGTTTCTTGAAGGGCTGTAATGTCTGTTGAATGTTTATTTATAAGTATCTGTAGCTTAGGTAGATTTTTGTGGGAACCATTTAAATCCCATAGAGGAATTGTTAGGACCTTAGGAAATCTGTATATAAAAAGGCTAAGCGTCTGTCTTTCGTATACTTGACAGAGTGGAAAATAAACGGATTTTCATAAAATTGCACTATTTGAAAGGTTTCGGAGCGGAGATAGTCCGACATTTTGCTTACTTTTAACCTGAGTTTTTAATGTAAACTTAAATGACGAACATAACTAAATATATGAATCACATGTACATATACTCAGCACATGTGTATGAAGAAGATAATAAGAGAGGAGACAAAAATTTGTTACTTATACGCAAACAAAAACAGCAATTTTGCTTGGATTTGATGTGCACAAACATGGAGACACATGCCTGTTTGCGCCATTCAACGTTTGTGCTATGTATTCGTATGAATTAACACCACCAATGCTAAAATTTCGTATTTGAACAACCCGAGCATTCAACTCTCCGCATTGAACAATCACTGCAAGCTCACCGTCTGACAAAGCAACGCTTGGAATTGGATCACAATTATGCGAACGCAATATTAAAATAATGGAGAATCAAGTTGAATGAAACAAAGTCAGTCCAGGTTACATTCACTCTCAAACGAAACGAATCGTAACGTCTCAATCAATAACAAATTGCTCTTGTACTCAGCAATTTTAAAACCACTTTGGACATACGGTTTTCAGCTGTGTTGCACTGCGGCAACTTCCAATGTTGAAATACTGCAAAGATTGCAATCAAAGACCTTAAGAATGATTGGAAACGCACATTATTATATCACAAACAACCAAATCCAACGTGACCTCAAAGTTCTCACAGTCGCTCGAGAAATAAAAAAGCTTTCTACTTGGACAAACTGAGACTCCAAGTCCACCCAAACCCGCTAATATCAGAACTGACTTCCAAGCCCTTGACTTCCACCAAACTGAAGAGAAAATGCACAACAGAACAGAGGTAATAGGCTATGGCTGTACCACTGGCCGAAGTCCATAAAAGACAATAAACTCAAAAATTAGTTTTAAGTTATTAAATATTGCTGAATGTTAAGCAACAAATTGCAATACGAATTGGATAATAAAAAATAAATAAAACGTTATAAGCAAAAAGGCATTAAGCCAGTGAATGAGTGCAGAAGTGACGAGGAGTGACCAGGAGCGATCTTTGCAGTGACGAGGAAACGCATAGAAGAAAGAAAACCAAAGAATTTTGTGAATATAATTTCTAAATAAGAAGTAAAAAGTGGAGCGTAAAGTAAAGAAAGTAAAAAGTGGAAAATTTTTTTTTCTTAAAAAACAAAAATGGCAAATCCCCTTAATTTCATTTCTCCTTCCATCTTCCCCTCAAATTATGCAACACTTCCTCCTGCTCAATTGAATATGGAGGACTTAACGTGGCTAATATCTAGTATATTATTTATTATTGTGTGTAGGGGATTTAAAGCACCGCGACCTATCGATCTATTGTGCCCCCATCAGAGGTTCAAAGTAAATATTTGATTCCTATCCTCTGGATAATCATGATGACAAGTTCTGGCTCCAGGGGTTTCACATTACTGGCAGAGTCTTGGACGAATCCCAAGTATTTCCTGCGGGTGTTTATGAGAGCCGGACATTCTCTCATCACATGCAAGAAAGACGGTTCCTCTGCATCCATACAGTATCTGCAGGAGCCTTCTGACCCCCATCCTCACCATATGTGAGTTTAGTTTACAGTGTCCTGTGAATAGGCCTGTTATCATCCTAATTATTCTTAGAGAGAATGATGAGTGATTGGTTTTTTTTTTAGTGGTATGTCCCTAGCAGAGTCTTTAATACCCTTATGCCTGGTGTATTAACCCAGTGTGTGTACCTATGGTGTCCCTCATCGATCCGAAATTGGTTGAACAGCTTTCCCTTGCCACAGAAGGGTTCTGGGCCAATAAAGGGTGTTGCAGCCCCCTTCCTTTGCAAGTTCGTCAGCAATCTCGTTCCCTGTTATGCCAGCATATCCTGGAACCCATAGAATGGTAACTTTGTTGCGTGAGCCACAAGCATTAAGTTTTTTGATGCACTCCCATACCAGTTTCGAATTTACCGGATAAGAGGTAAGTGCCCTAATGGCCGCCTGGCTATCCGATAAGATAGCAATTTTCTTGCGCTCGTAGCCTTTTTCAATGTTGAAATGTGCACACCTCTCAATGGTGTGGATTTCCGCATGGTATATTTGATGCTAGTATATTTGCTTAGGGATTCATAGTATTTGTATCTAGGTCCAAATACCCCCGCGCTGGAATTGCATAAGCTCGGAAAATATAACAATACCAAGACGAAACTACGAATCCAAAGAACTAAAAAGACGACGCCAGCACGATCGCCGTGCACACAACCGGCAAGTATATAGCACAAAGAAGATGCAAGGAATAATATTCAAACACAGATCTGTAATTTGAATATTATTGACCGTCAACTGATAATAAGTAAGGAGCGACAACATACTAGTGACAAATGCTCATGAGAGACGGGCAAGGGAAAATGGTTGCAACAACAACTGGGCGCGTAGCAACAACTACGTGCCGCAACGAATACTGCGCGCTTGACAACAGACGGACTTTTCCAGAAATTATTAGAGGTCGCCTAAGGTCAAGAGAAGGGAAGAACAAAACCATGGCCTTAGCAACAGGAAGTGGTAGCAGAAGCAACGGTCAACGGGACTCGTACTACAACAAAAGCTTGCAGCAGTGTCTATAAAAGCGACTGAAACAGTGCATACGGTCCCTTTTTCCTTCTGCACACCGCTCGAGATGGACCAAAGGAACCCAAAGGACTCGGTTCTGTATCATCAGACCACAAACAAAAGAGAATTTGCTCGCCGAAGTGCAAACGGTGGAAGCGGTTTTTCAATCTACTGCCATTGAAACTAAAGACTAGAGGCACACGGACATAGACACCCAGAATTAATGCGTTTGCTATGAATTTTGGGTTTTTGATTCCAATTTCATAGCTAAACAGGAATTAGTCGTCAAATTTGAAACGGTAGAAGATGGTTTTCAATTCAATGCCGTTGAGACTGGATACCTGGACAGCATTAACCCAGACCTAGGACTGGGCTGCTGCCTCTCGTATAACCTAAAATTTTGTAATAGTAAAGGGTGTTCTTTTTAGACGTGCGGTTTTCAAGCAGAAATAAAATGAGTATATTTTAATGTTATGGCCAATAATTTAGCTTTATTATAAAGATAAGGGTTTGCCATTATGTTTTAAAAATGATTTCGGGCAAGTGGCCGCGGCGGCTGCCTCGAATAAATTCCAGCCGAGAGGCCTAATTTTCGACCACTTTTTGAAGCAATTGGGGCCGTATGTCAGCAATAACGCACCGAATATTCTCTTCCAAGGCGTCAATCGTCTCGGGCTTATCTGCGTAGACAACCGACTTCACATAACCCCACAAAAAATAGTCCAGCGGTGTTAAATCGCACGATCTTGGAGGTCACGCCACAGGCCCACGACGCGAGATAATGCGCTCACAAAAAGTTTCTTATAATTGATAAATAAATTGATTGTTTCGTTGGCTGTATGGCATGTAGGGCCGTCTTATTAGAACCAAAGGTCGTCCACATCAACATCCTCCAAATTAGACACGAAAAAGTCATTATTCATGGCTCTATAGCGTTCCCCAATGACTGTAACAGTATGGCCGGCTTCATTTTTGAAGAAATATGGACCAATGATTCCCTCTGCCCATAGAGCACACCAAACAGTGACTTTATAAGGATGTAACGGCGTCTCAATAATGGCTTGTGGCTTATCGTCACTCCAAATGCGACAATTGTGCTTATTAACGTACCCATTCAACCAAAAGTGAGCTTGATCGCTGAACAAAATTTTCTTGTGAAAATCGAGATCGGTGGTCATCCCGTTTTGGGCCCATTCACCGAACGTGCGACGCGCTTGCTGATCGTTCGGCATCAATTCTTGCACGAGCTGCATTTTATAAGCCCGCAAACCAAGATCCTTCCGCAAAATCTACCATAAAGTGGATGGGCACAGCTCCAACTGTTGCGCGCGATGGCGTATGGACTCATTCGGGTCTTCTTCGATACTCTGCTTCACAGCAGCAATAGCTTCTTCAGTGTGCACTGTACGGCGTCTCTGAGGATGCGCATTATCTACTAGAGTAAACATGGTGTGATACCGATCCATAGTTGCTCGAATTACCGACTCTGCTGGGCGGTTATATCGACCGAATATTGGACGCAACGCGCGAACTTAACCATTATTTTGGTAATAATTTGCACGATTTGCAAACGTTGCTCTGTAGTAAGTCTATTCATTATGAAATGGGGAACCAAACTGAGCATAAGTCAAGTAACAGCTGTCAAAAAGACCAACTCCGAAAAAAGTATTGCCAGACTGAAAACCACACGTCGAAAAAAACACCCTTTATAAGTTTTAAAGTAGTTTGAACGATACTTTTCTTGAATAATAAAAGAATAAAGAAAAGAAAAGGCCACGCTGGAGAAATTTCTGTGTACGACACATGGTAAGCCAGTGATTATATCCCAGCGGAAATTTGAGTTGTTGCAAAGTTTCACTCTAATCTTAGGCTTTTTATGAATTGGATAACTTTGGATGGCAAAAGATTCCAAATTGTGGGAGGATCTGAGAAGAACTCGTTCGGATAGTTGGACACTCCCATAAATGTGTTCTGATAGTTCAGAGTTGTGGCCGGAGAACCTGTAGTCAGAAATGTCCGATAGGTCTATCTGCTAGGCAGCAGTGTCCGGTTAGATCGCCCACTAGAGTCCTAACGCTTTCCCGGTTCAAGGCTAGTGTTGGTTCTTGAGTATTTATGTATGCACCCTATCTTATATACTTACCAATAGAACTGTCGATAATTGTGAACGCTTTGAATTCTGCAAACCTACTAACTTTCTTTATTTCTCATTTATTATCCAAATACTGACGGGCTTCCATATATAATAGATAATAAAAATGTAGTTCCCAACTGAATGTTAATTTTACACTGGTAAATTAAAATACAAAGAATTCGAATTGATGTATATAACAGTTCGGTTTGGGGGTAAGAAATCTCGTTGCCTGTCTTTGGCCAGAAGCATGTTGCCATTGAGTAAGTTTCTTCTTCCCATTTCCTATGTAGGTTTGCTTTGTGGACGGAGCGCTCCCCTTTTCTCGAGGCAGTCCGCCCTTTGATTCCCAGCGTTGCCTTCATGTCCAGGCACCCAACAAAATGTGACTTTGTTGTCTTTGCCTAGTTCATTAAGGATTGTATGACATTCTTCCGCCATTCTGGACATTTACTAATACGATTCCAGTGCCGTAGAGGCAGACTGGCTATCGGCTACCGCCTTCCAGTTTGGTCCCATCAAGTGAGCTTTTTGTCCAGGATTACTCCTAGATATTTCGCCTCTTCGCCATCTAACGAAAGCTTGGTCAGATTGACTTTTCTTCATTGGTGAATGGATCAATTGTAGATCCTAGCGGATTTTTCCTTGCACCAGCTCTTGGTTATGCTTCGGGCCTGATGTAGCAGGAGATGGTCTCCTCATATCTACCCACAATAAATGTGACTATTTCGTCATCGTAACCTTGTGTTCTAAAGCCCAGACCATTTAACTGCTCTAGGAGTCCATCAATGTCCAATGTCCACAGGAGAGGAGAAAGGACTTCTCCTTGCTTGTATTTATGGATTTTTTGACTACTTGTAGCTCAACATTTATGGTTCTGGTTTTTACCATATTTATAATTCAGTTGGAGATTAGGAGAGGAATGAAATTTCGGATTAATGCATTTTTCATAACGTCAAATGACACATCGAAAGCACTTCAGATGTCCAAGAACGGACATAGGGCTATTGTTTTACTTTTATAGCCTTTTCAATAATTTATATTTGGCTGTGTATAGCAGGTGTAGTTGATTTGGCCATGTGGTAAGCAAATTGAATACCATATAGAGTCTTGTCCTTCAAATAAATTAGTCTTATGTGGCAGTCTATCAACTTCTCCATTGCTTCAATCATGAAGGAGCTGAGGCCGATTCACTTTAGGCATTAATAGCACTTTTACCTCCTACCTGGTTATTAATTCCACTTTTACCTCCCTTTATTTTAACGGAATGTGGGCACGCAGAAGAAGAAAGCATGATACCATCTGGGCCAGGAAATTTGTATGTGCCGAAAGTTGAGATGCCCAATTGTACCCTGTCATTATTTATAAATTTGGCCGCTAGACTAATTCCCCGATTGTTGGCAGTCAAGGACTGTTTATGTATCAGTTTGATGCCAGGCCCAGGAGCTCGCCACCAGGAAAGCATGTTTCTAAGAGCAGAGAACATATTTCGTCAGGCGAGCATGCACAGTTTCTACCTGGTTTTTAAAGGTACTCAGATCATTGGAATGTTCATTTCGAATGGCTTTCTGAAGGCGAAACAGTTTAGGCTGATCAAGATATTCCCGCGCTGTAGCTCGTTTCGATTACTCAGTAAGGGTATTTTTATAGGTGTCCCATTCACCTTTCCTCCTTGATTTGTTAAAGATTTTACTTACTTTGTTTCTCAGAGTATCGTCCACATTATTCCACCAGTCAACGTCCTTTTGAGACTTTTTAAGTCTTTCCGTGCAATTCTCCTCGAAAGCATTTTTGAGTTTGTTCTGAAGATTTCCTGCCTCAATCAAAAACTCGTCTACCATTTTTATAGGTTCAGTCGAGCAATTCACATTATCACTTATCTGAAAGCCAAACGAATCCATCCAAGTCAAATCTTATATGACAATCATCCGACATCGATACCGCTTTTGGGACATGCCAGTTCAAGAGAGCGGACGAAAATTTGGAACTGACCAGGGTGAGATCAATGGCTCAAAACCTGATGGCGGAATTCCACCCATTCTAACAACAAACGGAAAAGGGGCAAGAAGTGGTAAAGAAAAGGTTGCTGTTTTCGCAGAACATTTAAGGGATGTCTTTACCCGAAACCCACCTCGCAGTAACAACAACTTATTAGTCTCGTCGTCAGACTACACATGCTCGCCTATTAAATTAAAACAAAACGAAATAAGTGACGCAATTAGAAACCTTACTCACAACAAAGCCCAAGCCCACGACCTCATTACTGGGAAAATGATTAAGGAGTTGCCACAAATAGCGGTCATCGTGCTTCCGTCAATATTTAATAGATTGCTTCTCCTGGGATACTTTCCAAATGCCTGGAAAACGTCAATAGTATCAATGATTCCGAAACCAGGAAAATATCTGTCCCAATTGACATCCTATAGACCGATTAGCCTACTGCCAATCATGTCAAAGCTCTTCTAAAAACTTTTTCTTGGTAAATTAATTGTAAAACGCACTAATCGTGCACAGATCACATTTACTCTAAAACGAGTAAAGAAGTCTGAAGTCAGGTTAGAACGACTTCGAAATACCCTTTTTCTTTCCTTGCGCGTGAGTTACGTCAATAAAACGCGGAGAGAACTTCGGTTCACGTTGCTTTTATTACGGAGTTTATCTAAAAACTAAACTAACAATTTTAAATTACTTATGCCGAAACCTTATAGTAACTTACTTACATCGATTATTTGTTATCGCTGCTGTAGGCACAAAAGTATTTTCCAAAATTATGTAGGAGGGTAGAAAGAGAGGTAAACGTCTATAACCACCAATAAGCAGAGTGCAAAGCCGTAGCTGAACAAGTGCTAATGCACTGAGAATTGCAGACGTTGCATTTAGGGGTTGTTTATGTCATTGCACTTCAGTTAATTTATGTCATTGTACTGATCGTACTGACTTTGCTTATTAGATTGTTTATGTCATTGCACTTCAGCTGATATATGTCATTGTACTGATCGTACTGACTTTGCTCTTTGGGAGGTTTGTGTCGTTGCACTTGAGAATGGTCTCGAAATATGAATGGGAATTGGAAAATGCATAAACGGTTTTGGTGGTCATTTGTGATATTCATACTTGATAAGAATGATATCTCAGCTGACGTTTGGTGTTAGATTTAGGGTTCGCAGCAACTGCTGGCGTAACTCCTCCCCCCTTACTTTGAGGACACTCCTGAGGCATCATATTTTTTATCTTTACTTGCAGATTTTTGTGCTTACAGGTCAACGTTACAATAAATATTATAATGACAATTATAATTATTACTAAAGTGCTTCCAAATGCATATTTTTTGTGCTTGGAATATTTAAGTATTTGAGAAATTTGCTAAATGTTGGTTTTTTGCTAGTATAATTCCATTATTTAATTCTATAATTTCGGAAATGTTATTAAATATGTGCATGCAGTTCTTTTTCATTATACAGTTATTACATCTTCTTAAATTTTTAATATATCTGTCTCCAACATAATGGTATATCTCTTTTTCATATTTGACAATTTCTTGCGGTTCAAAAATATATTCTAAATTATGGTTATCTGCTATTGGGTACAGTAATATTCTTTGTAGAATAACAGTATGTTTTGGTATTCTTATAACAAATACAATATTTCTATTTTGGTCTAGAATTGTGCTTAGTTTTATATTTTGTAACTTATCTAGGTCGATTTTGTATTCCTCTATTTCCTCGTTTGTTAGTAAATTGCTATGAATAGTGCCAAGTCTAGCAGATGCAATGTTGTCCTGTATATGGTCTATGTTATCTTGTAAAATTGTTATCTTTAATATGAAGTCTATATATAGTGTTTGTCTGTATAGTGTACTTGATTGACCACTAATGTCATTAAGTTTGTTCTGTATTAGTATTCTGTCTTTATCGATTGCGTTTTTCAATATGGAGAAGGTTTCGTTGAAGTTTTGGTTAATTTTTATCTGACTATTAAAGTTTTGTATAGCATTGTGATTGTTTGTATCATTTTCCTTTAAGGTGTCCTTCTATTTCTTGTCTGTCTTCATCATTCATTGTTCCATAAAGCCATTTTTGTGCAGTACCCATGAAATTAAATAGTCCGCGTTTTTCTCTGTGTGGAATTAATGTATAAATTTTGTTTCGGGTGTTATTTAATTGTATTTCTAAAGCACTCGATTTTTCTTGTAGGTTTGATTTTCTTATATTATTTTGTAAGTTGTCGACTATATCTAAGATTTCGTATGGATTTATAAAGTGTAGAATTGTATCGTAGTTTTTAACGAGAGTGACGTTGTCTATTGTTAGTTCGGTGTAGCCCAGGTTGGTTTCTATCTTCTCCATTAGCAGATGGGTGTGGCCTACGTTCGGTGTCCACAGTATCAGGAATTATATTAACATCCATTTTATCTGCAAATTTAGTTTCTCTTTTAATATTGGATGTATGTATATTTCCTAGTGCTTTCTTAGTATATTTTGGTTCTTCCTTATGCCTCACACTTTTATAATTTTTGATGTAGCCTTCTGATCTATTTTCTGAATAGTGTTCTCTGTTTGTGTTGTGTTTAATTATGTACCTAGTTTTTTCTTTAATGGAATTTGTATAAATCTGACTTTTGTCACACTTCCCTTGTTGTACATTAATTGGTTTTTCCTTTATTGTTGAGTGGTAACTATTATTATACCATTCTATTGCCCTACACATTTTCTCTTTTATGCTAAGTTGCTTGTATTCGATATTTAGAATTCTTATTCTCTCTGCTAATGTATTGTGTAGCCGTTCGATATCAGAGTTTCCTGTGTGGTTGTTTGCTTTTACTAAATGAAGTTCTATGTTCTTGTTTCGTAAGTAGTCTTTTACGTTCATACTTTTAAATTCATTATCTGTGATTAGTTTCTTAAAATGACCCTTTTGTGATCTGAGACCTCTTAGTTTTTCAATAATCGTTCTGTGATTTCTATCTTCAAGGTAATATGCGGTGGCGAACTTAGAGAATCTATCGATAAATGTCAAAAAATTAGCTTTTGAGTTTGTGTATACATCCATATGTACTATTTGGTTAATGTCTGTTGGAGTCTCTGTCATTTTAAAATTTTCCTTGATAGGATTTCTATCATATTTTACGCAGTTGCAAGTATCGCAATTGTTTATGTATTTCTGAATCATATTTTGTGGTTAGGGTAATATATATATTTTTTGAGGCCTTCATAATTTTCATTAATTCCAGTATGTCCTGTTTCGTATTTGTGGTATTTTTGTGTTTGTTTGTAGGTTTCATCTTCATTGTCATATCTTTTGCATAGTAGGCACATCTTACGAATTTTAAGTTATTTTCGGAAAGCTCTTTTGCTTTATGTTCAAATGTTTTAAAATCGTTGTCAGTTAACTCTGAGTAAACTCCTATTTTTCCATTTCCTGTGTGGTGCTTTAAAATATGAGATATATTACGTTGTAAGTCAGCTGCGCTTAAAAAAATTTTCTTATTGCCATGTTTGATACTAACGTCCTGTGTTTTGTCATTTGTAAGTATGATTTGTGTTTTAAATCTATTCACTACAGTATCTAATGTTGGTATATGGTTGTTAGGGTATTGTGTATCTGGATGTTCAATACCAGGTTCTTGACTGTGAACTTCTATTGTGTTGATTTCATTTGTGTCTGCATTAACTCGGCTAAAAAATCTGCTACTTTATTATCGCCTCCTTTGATGTAATCCATGTTTATATTGTATTCTCCTAGTTTTAAAAGCCATCTTTGCAATCGAGGATTAATGTCTTTGCCTTTTGTTTTAGCATGTAACCATTTTAAGGGTTGGTGGTTTAACTACTTTAAATTTTTTGTTAAAGTCAGGATATTTTAATATGGGTGCTTCCGTCAATATTAGTTTTAGTTTTTCAAAGGCATTTATATAGTTTGAGTCGTTTATGTTTATTTTGCTGTTTTTTTTGGTATTGAGTCATTGGTTGAGCTATTTTGGAATAATCTCGTATGAATTTGCGATAGTAGCCAGTTATTCCCAAAAATGATTTTATTTGTTTTGTTGTTCGAGGCAATCTAAGGTTTAAAATAGTTTCGATTTTCCTTGGATTAGGTTTGACGCCTTCGGGTGTCAGAACGTGTCCCAATTATTCGGTCTCTTTTGAAAAGAATTTGCATTTATCAAATTGAATTTTTAGGTTATGCGAACGTAATTTCTCGAATATTTTCCTAATACTACTTACATGTTCGCCTATGGTTGTGCTAAACACCAATATGTCGCCCATATATACTACGCAGATCTTGTTTATGAATTCCTGTAATACCGAATTCGTAAGGCGTTGAAAAGTTGATGGGGCATTTTTCAGACCAAACGGCATTCGTACGTACTCATAATGTCCTGAAGGCGTGGAAAAAGCCTGTCCTCCTCTTTTACTAAAATTTGGTGGAAGCCTTTTGCCAAGTCAAGGGATGTGAAATACTGAGCCCTGCCTAATTTATCCAAAATGTGGTCAATGTTGGGAATAGGAAACTTGTCATCGGTTGTTATTTCGTTCAGTTTCCTATAGTCGATCACTATGCGCCATTTTTTCTTTTCAGAGTAGTCAGTCTTCTTAGGTACAATCCATAGGGGACTATTATAAGATGAATTAATTTCCTTTATAATACCTTGTTGGAGCATATCTGCAGTTTGAGTAGATATCTCTTGCTCGTGGATTTGCGGGTACCTATGTATATATTTTTGAATATATTGGCTGCTCATTTTTCGTGTTAATTTCGTGTTCGATTCCAGTAGTGTTTGTTAGATAGTCACCGTCTTTATAAAATAGGTTATTATAAGATTATTAACTTCTTCAAATGCCTTGATTCTTCAGAATTCAAAGATTTGGTAAGTTGTGACATATCTTCGTCTCCGAAGCTGTTAGAATCTAATTGATGTATTTCTTCAAATTGAAATGGGCAAGCACTAATAAATTTTATTTTGTTGTTATTGATTAACAGCACTTCCTCTCTCATATCCACAACTGCTCCTAATGGACTCAGTAGATTTTGGCCTAATATTGCGTCGAATTGTTTATTAAAAAATTTGTAATTTTCCAAACCATATTTGCATCTTCATTAAATTCACTAGGTAAAGCAGTTGTAATTTGCGTGTCAATCAGCGTTTGGTTGTTGAGTGAATTGAATTTTATTGATGCTGTTAGTTTTTCCCTCCTTACCACAATATCGGGTTAATTTTCTGTCATCGAGTAAGGATGTTGTTGATCCTGTATCTATATTAGACACCTAATTGTGTCGTTGCCCATCGACAAGATTACTATAGTTAAGTACGTTTGTGAGGCGTTGAGGGAAAATTTACTTCATGATCCATGTGGTATTCTCTCCGATTATTGTAACCCTGTCTAGGATTATTTTGTTGTCTGTTTTGGCCATTATATTGTCTTTCATCGTGCTGTCGCATTTGTCTTTGGTTATTTTGTACTTGGTTGTATTGTCTGTATTGTCCTGGATTATTTTGTCCGTGGTTGTATTGTCTGTAGCTAGTGTTACTATGTTTGAAATTATTGTGTACTGTGGAAGTATGACTATTGGCATCCCTAATCATTCCTGAACTTTCTAGCAAGTCGAATGCACTCCGTAAGTTTGTTATATTTTTGTTAAGTATTAGTGTTGCTAAGTTAATGTTAATGTTATTTATACAGGTTCTTAATATTATGCCCTCATTATTTGCTGGGCTAAATTCTATGGGCTTATTTATGTCGTATTCATACTTTTCATTAAGTTTACTTAAAATATTTCTTAGCTCTAAATAATAGGATCTTACTTGAAAGTTTTTTGTTGTTATGGCTCGCTGGTACAGCTGGTGGTACGTCTCCTTCACTCCAAAGTTGGTTATAAGTGCGTCCTTTATGTCGTCCCAAGAGGCGTTAGATCCCAAGGTTCTGACAACATTTAAGGCAGGTCCATGTATTTTATTTATGATGGTCCTCGAGAAAATGTACGCCTTCATTTGCAGGTTCCCGTCCAGTAATGGTAACAACGTATCCACTTCTCGTAGAAATGAAGAAAGTGCATAATGTCCAGTCCCCGTGAACTCGTGTATCCTTTGCGCATCCTTCAGAAGGTAGTTCGGTGTTATGGTTGTTGGCAACGGTGGTGCTGGTCTCACTGCTGGTATTGTTTGTTGCATTGTTTGTACAGATTCCTCCTGCGACATCTCTAATCTGGTGTTGGCCTCTGCTTGTATGTCTTCTTCCTTGGACGGGAGTTCGAATTTTCTGGATCTAGTTTCTATTGGCATCGGTTTTGATGGGTTTGCTGTGCCTCGGTTTAGCCTTGATGATTCACTTGGAATTGACTTGAGAGTTTTTTATGTTAATTCTTGTTCACTGCACTTTCTTTAATGTAACACGATAATAAATTGATTTTGTGCGTTTGGTCTTAATAGATTTGTTTTCTTTTCTGTTCTACAATATTTCTTAAGAAATTTTTTTCACAGTTAATTATTTTTTTTTTAATTTTTGGTTCTTAATTATTTTTTCAGAAATAATTTCCACGACTGCGCCAGTTACGTTAATAAAACGCGGAGAGAACTTCGGTTCAACGTTGCTTTTATTACGGAGTTTATCTAAAAACTAAACTAACAATTTTAAATTACTTATGCCGAAACCTTATAGTAACTTACTTACATCGATTATTTGTTATCGCTGCTGTAGGCACAAAAGTATTTTCCAAAATTATGTAGGAGGGTAGAAAGAGAGGTAAACGTCTATAACGACCAATAAGCAGAGTGCAAAGCCGTAGCTGAACAAGTGCTAATGCACTGAGAATTGCAGACATTGCATTTAGGGGTTGTTTATGTCATTGCACTTCAGTTAATTTATGTCATTGTACTGATCGTACTGACTTTGCTTTTTGGATTGTTTATGTCATTGCACTTCAGCTGATATATGTCATTGTACTGATCGTACTGACTTTGCTCTTTGGGAGGTTTGTGTCGTTGCACTTGAGAATGGTCTCGAAATATGAAATGGAATTGGAAAATGCATAAACGGTTTTGGTGGTCATTTGTGATAATCATACTTGATAAGAATGATATCTCAGCTGACGTTTGGTGTTAGATTTAGGGTTCGCAGCAACTGCAGGCGTAACTCGTGCGAGTAAAAAAATGGAGATGTTTTCTTCATAAATCATCATTAGGAGAATATCAAACGTAATTTTCGGTCGGGAACCTTGAATTGATTATATTAGTGGGAGGCGTGGCCTTTATCTGATCGACCCCATTTCTTGTATATGTCTTTGTACAATCAATATATGTACCAATATGAAATATCATCCAAAATTATTGTATAGGTTATTGTATAAGTTATAATAATATGTCAATAGTGGGCGTGGCTGTAAGAATAACACACCCATTTTTTGTGTGGTGTTTAATGTTTGTACCCGCAACCTTCCAGTTAAATTTCGTTGCAAAACCCCTAATAGGAATCTAGGTTTTGCCCATAAATTTCTACCATATCTTAAGTTACTTAAATTTGTTAATAGTGGGCGTGGCAGTTAATATATACCGCCCACTTTTTGCATAATGTTTAGTAGGACCCACACATCTCCATAAATGCCAAATTGAATCACTATTCCATCAATTGGACCGAAGTTTTTAAAATAGGTGAGAAAAGTTTCTTAAATGGGAGGTAGGAGTGGTCTTTGTTTAAATCGGCCCATATAGCAATCTGGTTCTGTATCTTTGTCCAGACTATACTTTTGCAAAATTTCATTAAGATAGCAGACGGACATACGGACAGACGGACAGACAAAATAAAATTTGCTTAGAAAGTGATTCTGATCATATCTGTATATATCTGTCCATACCTACCACGCCTCCTTCTTGAAATTGCAACCCCTCTCAAAAGCACAAAATTTTTTAAAGGTAAAGGGTGAACGGAAAGGGTATAGAACGGTGAAATTCCAGCTGTAAAACTAAAAAATGTTTCTGCTCCGCCAGCAATAGAAGTCAAATATCTAGGAATTCATCTTGACAGACGATTTACCTCGAAGCGCCAAATAAAAAAAGAACTTACTTTTATGAATTATAAAATTTACTCCCCCCGAGAATTTATAGTTGTGCTGCCCCAAATGGCATTATGTGAATTTGCATCACAGCATAGTAGCCATTCAGGCCTCCTTTGTCACAATACTCCTTGAGGGCAATTACCTTCCTTTTAGGTGCTTCCCGGACAGGTAGGCTGAAGCAATCACCACCTCGTGCTCTCCTCTGAGTGTTGGCACTTAGGTCCGAATAGCCACCAGACCCTGTTGCACAATCTCTGAAATGGGAAAGAAGTTAAGTTCTTTACGTGCAAGAATAGCCGCTGTAGGCCTAGGATAGTTACAGTCTTATATTAATTTACCATCAGTGTTGATTAGTTCATTGATATTCCCATTCACCACCCAAGGCTTTTCAATGAGTGCTAAACCTCCTGCCTTGGACGTCAGAAGCCGCCTTTGAATGTTAGAGGTTTGCCTTCACACACTTTAATTGCCTTTTGGAGTTTTGGCACGAAATGCCACCATCCTGCTTCCGTCGTACTGGAATTCCTCCTAAGATCCATCATCTCTAATTGACCCTTTATGCTTTTTCACAATAAAGCCATGTGAGGGGAGTGTTCTGAGAAACTTGGCAGGTGTGAAGGAGGGAATGTACTTGTTGGGACTTCTACGTAGTGAAGTAACTGCCGTTGCGGTCCGTTTTGTACTTCCCATTTCTATGTCTTTTGGCCAGCAAGGTTGCTCTTGAGACAAGGAAGATGTTGGCATCTTGGCAACTGGCAAAACCGCCTGTTACACCATAGTTACCCCTTCCTTGGCACATGTGTTTGTTCCTCCCTCGGATTTCTCCCTGGGGTGAATCCGTAGTATATGACGTGCCCGTTCTGGCCGATTGTCTCCACTGAGAAAGGATCCATCGTAATTGCGAGAAAGCAATTGGGTCCGTGTATCACTCTCCAATCGTCGACCCTTAGCCTAGCGTTCTGACCCTCGACAAGAGCCAGGCACCCAATCTTATGGCTTGCTCCTCAGGGAAATCTCCCAATAAGATTCAAGCTTTGAAGACGTCTTCCTCTTCGACTACCCTCAATACAGCCCCTTTCCAAGGTTGGAGAGTAGACACAATTTGGTGGAGGCAGTGTCATGTGTTGATGATGTCAGCACACCATACATTAAACCACCCAGGACGGAAACTGCAGCTGTTGAACTTCGGCTTTGTAGAGCCTTTTCGACATTATCGTGCTTTGTCCAGGATGATCTTTTACATTGCCAGTAACTGGCTTCCAGACCAGAAGACCTCAGGATAATCGGTGTGATACCGATTGTTGGCTCAGTATTTGGCCCTTTGATAGCAACATTAGCGTATGTTTCGTGTGGATTTTGTGTCGACGGACTGACTTGCGACCTGGCATCCATAGGACCTGACCTTCTCTTTGGTGTATTTTGGTATAGGATCGCTATAGTGCTTTCCCAGCGCTCCCTCTTACCCATATTATTACCTTGACCCATTGGCAGCTCGTCTAACCTTTTGGCTTGATCAGGACTTGCTCCTCTTTGAAGGACAAATTTTAATCGGATGCGTTGAGCACCTGACTTTTTTCCCGTTCAATTTGGTTTCCTCTGTTAGTGGGGGTAGTAGAGCATCCTCCTCATCCGTTGGAATTGGGTCGATTAGAACGTTTGCACCAATGTCCATGTCGTCGACTTCGACTGTCGTCGACGGCTGAATGCTAGTATTTGTTGGCGCTGCGGCAGAAGTTTGATTTGTTTAATGATAATTTTCCATGAAATTTCCCATGAGTAATGGGGAACAACATCCCACTCAGAGAAGAGCCCCTTGCTCTAGGAAAGGTAGATGCAACAAGAGATAGCCTCCGATCAAAGACACGTTAACGTTGTGCCAATCATCCCACGAACGCGGCTCGGATAACACAGAGCAGGAGCACCTCGGGCAGAGTGTGACTTTACCACGTATGGTCGGTCCTGGGCATTCTAGATAGAGTAAACCTTTGACTTACACAAAAACCAAAAGGTCTGGGCCCCTCACTTTAGAGATAAAAAAAGTCTAATTAATGCCTTCTTTAAAAAAAGCAGACAGTTTTCGTAACGTCGTACATTGAATAACTTTTTTTTCATAAAATAACTAATGCAAGAGAAAAATAATTTATAAAAGATGAAAATCTATTTTGAAATTTTGAAATTTATTTATTCAGAGACTTTGGCTATAAATACATAATAAATCAAATCATATTTATTTTAAGCATATAAATATACAAAAAATAATAAATTAACAGCACTAGCTAGAGGCCATCAGCTGGTTTCTTCTTAGCTTTCTATTTAAATATTACAATTTTTGTTTCTTACGTATACAAAATTCAAAAGTGTATAATACATTAAATTAAATGAGATATGTGACATAATGCTATAAATTTAGATATATTGTTTATATTTAACGATGTTGTGTTTGCGAGAAGATCCGATGGAACTGAAGTACCAAAAACCATCCGCTTCGTATTTTTGAAACGGGGACATTTATCTAAGATATGTTTAACTGACGTGCTGGAAGCGTTGCAAAAACAGCAGGATGCATCTCCAGAATTTAGCAGGTAACCATGTGTGATCTGAGTATGACCCAAACGAAGCCTTGTGAAAATTAAAATATCTTTATGTTTAGTTTGAGAAGGAAAAATCGGCTTCATTTTGTTGGGTTAATAGAAGAATAATGATGAACGTAATCATTCCACTTCAATAATGACTCATTATGTAAGTACTTCTTTATTGGAAGTTTTAAGTCAGCTTTTTCAAGAGCGTCAAAACAGTGTGCAGGTTCCATATGAACACCCTTTGCAGTATAATCAGCGAATTCATTGCCTCGAATACCGCAGTGGCCAGGTATCCACATTAACTTAATTTTACTTTCTTGTTTTATGAGCAAATCTCGAACGTAAGTTACCAGCAAGCTGTTATTACTAAAGTTTCGTAGGGCATCGATGGCAGATTGACTATCAGTACAGATGCAGAATTTACCTTTAGCTTGGGGGGCTATTACAGTGGCTTGGTAGATAGCAAACATTTCGCAGGTGAAGATGGAGCAGTGGTTGTGCATGAGTCCTTTTTTTAAAACCATCTGGTCTTCCGATATAACCGCGAAAGACGCTGAAAAGCAGTTTTTTGAACCATCGGCAAAGATGAATTTAAACGATTTTAAGCTTAGCTGTCGTTTGTTCTCCAAAAAGATTTGTTGATAAATTAGTGCACTAGTGTTTTGCTTCTGACAACTTTGAAAGCAGTCAACAAATGACGAGTTCGATAAAAACCAAGGCGGGCATTTAGAATAAACTTGCCGAGTAGGTTTAACTCGAAGATTCATTTTCCTGGCCAGAAGAAGAACACGATGTAACGCCGAGAGTCTCTTTGGCAGTAGCTTCCGGTTTGCAGCGTTAAGGGTGTTATTATAAATGTTATAGTTGTTGCAGTGTAATACTTTATGTATGAGGCCAGCAGTCATGTAGTCTATCCGTTCAATTAGGCTAGGAAGTCCAGATTCTGCTAAAATATTGCATATAGGTGTTGTAGGGAATGCACGTAGGCGTTTCCGCAGAGCAGCATGGTACGGAACACAGAGGAGATTTCAATTGCTTTTGGCACAGCTTCCGTAAATAGGCAGCGCGTAGTCAATAACAGATAAAATGAGTGATTTTACAATATAACAAAGGGTAGAGGTATGTACAAAAGATTTCTTAGATGAAAAGTATTTTACAATATTAAGGCGCTTTGTTAACTTATTTCTAATGTAGTTACAATGAAATTTAAAATTGTATTTGCTATCAAAGAACACACCTAATATTTTCATTTCGTTAACATTATTTATAGATATATTATTATAGTACAGTTGTGTACTCGAACAGCACCTCTTCCGACAAATATGCAGAACACTGCATTTCTCATATGAAATAATCGCTCCCGATTCAAGCGACCATACAGAAATGTCTTGAAGGATTCTATTCTAAATTGTTCTGACCGATACCAAGTTATCAAGCTTAGTAAATATTAGAACGTCATCGGCATAAATACTGTGGTTAATATTGTACTTATTTATAATTTTGCTAATTTCGTCAAAAGCTATAATAAATAAAACCACAGAAAGAGGCGAACCTTAAGGGATTCCATTTTCTAAATTATGTTTGTCGGAAAAGGAACTGTTTATTCTGACCATAAGTCTTCGGTTTGTTAAGAAACTTTTAATAAAGTTGTATATCTTAAGGACTACCCCCCATTTTCTTAATTGTCTGAGGACAATATGTGCTCTAATACGATCGAAAGCTTTTTCGAAATCAAGGGAAAGTGCTGTTCTTACTAGATATAGCACTTGAAGAGAAATGGTCAAAAGATAAAAGTGCATCAATCGTGCTATGTCCTTTTTTAAAGGCAACCTGATTAAAATTTAGAAGCTTATGTTTGGAAGCAAACCACATCAGTCGATTTGCAACTATTTTTTCCAGGATCTTGCTGCTACATGGTAGAAGGGATATGGGTCGAAAGTTGGAAGGGTCATCTATTGGTTTATTAGGCTTAGGTATAGGAGATACACAAGCACATTTCCAACTATGAGGAATGACGCCAGAAGAAAAAATGCAGTTGTACAAGTTTAATACACTAGTCTTAATAGAATCAGATACATTTTTTATCATAACATAATTAATCCTGTCATGCCCAGGAGAGGTGCCCTTGACTTTATTAGCAATATTGTCGAAGTCTTGCATATTGATGGTACTGTCAATTTCCCTTGCAGAACGCATGGGGGTTTCCGGGGGACAATATCTTTCATTTAAAATTCTAGATTTATGAACAGCAAAGGCATGGGAAAAGTTTTTATCTTCTGAATAGTCAGACCAATGTTTTGCAAATGAACCTGCAATTTCTTTTGTAGAGAAAATGTGTTTTTTATTTATCACAAGCTGTGGTATAGTAAAATGACTATAAGAACCCGATAGTTTTTTAACATTCTTCCATATATCTTTAGGAGAAGATGACGGATTGATGGAACTGGTAACACTCATAAAGCTTTCTTTTTTAGGTTTTTTTGCATAAAGTTTAAATTTGGCATTTGCTGCTTTATATAGCACGAGGTTTTGGCTGAAGCGAAAACGTTTAAAAGTATACCATGCATCTTGTTTTTTGTACGTAGCTCAGCAAGCTCCTTATTCCACCAGGGAACACATTTTTTTGTAACGTATGGTTTCGTTTTTCCTTCATGAAGAGCAGTGACATTATCGGGGTACGAAGGCTTAAATGATTGCAATGACGCAATGGGTTAGGATGGCGGAGTTTCGGCTCTTTTGGGATTACCCTAGCCGGACTGACCACTGCGGAGTAATCCAACTAAGAAGTGTCTCTCTCCTAATCCAGGGAATTCTTCGGCTCGAGCTCATTGGATGTTGTTTTGCAGCCAGGAGGTTAATTAGGCTGTATCCTAACGGAGCTCCCCTTCCTGACACCAGGCCGCCTCAGGTAGTAACGGTGGCCTAGCTGTGGTACGGGGCGCTGCCACAGTTGACCAACCCCTTCCCCTTTCAAATTTTTGGCTGCCTTAGCTTGATCAATCGAGCGGGTGGCCGTAAGAAACAGATGGAAAAATTTAAAAAAATAAAACTGACGTGCGGTCTCTAAACGCTATTTCGGATAGGAATCCAAAATCCTCCGCACACTCTGCGGCGGCTATTGTAGCTAAGGACGACGAGCCTGGCACAAGCAAAGTCAGGTGCTGCGATAGTGTTGTGAAACACGGAACCAAAAGGTTCTATAAAGTAAAAAGGGCTGTTCTCCGAACGGTGGAACGCTTGTCGCGGATCCCAGAGAAGGAGAGGACGGTGAAGCAGACGGCTTCCCTCGAGTGGGCGACGAAAGCCGTGAAGGAGTCGCAAGCTCCAACACTAAAGGCTACAAAACGACAACGGTCCCTAGAAGAGACCACCCACCCGGACCCAAAGAAATTTAAGAAGCGCGGTACTGTTACCACGAAATCCTTCAGCGAAGTGCTGAAAGGACACCAGGTCATGGCGGTCATAGATCGTAATGACCCGGATGGCAGTATCGCTTCTGAGTGCTGGAAAAAGGTAGAAGTAAGCCTTTCAAGGCTCTACCTCCAGCTTTTGAAGGAATTCCCAGGTGGATTTCTCTCTTTTCGCGACATCGGATGGCATCAAGGCCACGTGAAGCTGATTGCCTGCGCAGATCAAAGGTCAGTCGACCTTTATAGGATTGCGATCTCCAGGATAGGGGAAGCATTGCCAGGCGCAAGGCTCGAAGTCGTACTTAGGGAGCTGATCCCTAGTAGACCTAGAGCGCGCGCGTGGATCCCAGCCGAACCGTCTGACACTGAGGCTATCTTGGAGATTTTTAGGTTGAGCAACCAGCAGCTCCCGACTAATAATTGGAAGGTTACTAAGGTAGAGGAACCAAGATGGGATTACAGGTCAATAACCCTAGCGAAATCCAATTGGGTCGTGGGCTATGGCTTCTCATCCACAAGCCTCAAGGTCTACAAAAAGGACGGGCAACCGTCTGACACGGATCAAGCGGTAGTGAATCATTCAGGGGTAACTGCTAATCCTGCTGCTGCTGAGGACTCCGCCATGCACCCGAAACGCAGTGACTCTATGTCAACTGTGGGGGGTTTGGAGAGTCTCCTAGGGACAGCCACACTTAGTGAGGAGGAAGTTCTTCTAGAGTCAGACTCGGAGTCTGAGGCTGATGTCTCGGTGGTGGAGGTGACCAGCGCTACAATTAGCAGAGATGCTACGAATAGTGCAGATTAACCTCCATCACTCGAATTCGGCGCCTGCCAGCCTTCAGCTCCGTCTTGCAAAAGGCGGAGTAAACGTTGTCCTGATCCAAGAACCCTGGACACACTGGGACTTGGTATGTGGTCTCAGGACTGAAAATTATAGCTTGCTGTATACCGTAAGTGAAGGAAGACCTAGGTCTTGTATCCTCATTAGGAATAATGTTAGCTCATTTATTCTCCCCAATTGCAGCAATAAGGATTTAACGGCCGTCTGCCTGGAAACTGGCAAGGGACGGTACTGGTTGGTCTCGGCCTATATGGCGCATGACCATGAGATCCTTCCAGAAGCCAACCTACAGAAGCTTGTGGTGGATGCAAAGGCTCAACGGGTGGCTGTTATTATTGGATGCGATGCCAATGCGTACCATGACATCTGGGGAAGCACGGATGTCAATGACCGAGGTGAGTCATTATATGAATATATTGTAACGACTAACCTTTCTGTATGTAATAAGGGGTCAGAGCCCACTTTCATTACTGCTAATAGGCAAGAAGTCCTTGACTTAACCCTTGCCTTCAAATCAATTTTTGATCGGATCTCAAATTGGAGACTTCTAGAGGAACATTCCTTTTCGGATCATAGGCTAATTCAGTTTGATCTTCTAGATAGTCTACCTAGCCCTAAGGCTTTTAGAAATGTTAGGAAAGCAAACTGGGACCTCTACAAGGTGACTGTAGCTAGACTACTACCTCAGAACCCCACAAGCACAAGCACGTGTGACGAAATTGATAGGTCTGTGGAGGTTCTAACGGTTGCTCTTAATAAGGCTATATTGGTATCTTGCCCCCTCAGTAGACCCAGGGGGAAACAAAAACCCACATGGTGGGGGGAGGAAATTAGGGGACTCAGACAAAACTGTAGGAGACTTTTCAACAACGCAAAGAAGTCTAGAGATAGTGCAGACTGGGCTTTATATAAGGCAGTACTCAGAGCCTTCAAAAGTAAGCTTAGGAAGGCACAAAGAGAATCGTGGAGAAACTTTTTCTCTAGTATTGACTACTCCCTGCGCAACAAGGAGTTCTCCCTAGTGGATTTCCTGGACATTGAGGCAGCTTTTAACAACAACAAATCAGACGCAATAATCGGTGCGATGCGGGACTTGGAGGTGGAACCCGCCATTAGCAGGTGGATTGAAAATATGATTAGTAGCAGGATAATCAGTTCACAGCTAGGGGTTGCGTCGGCCAAGAAGTCCGTGTGCAGAGGCACACCTCAAGGTGGAGTTTTTCACCCCTACTCTGGAATCTTGCTGTAAATCGGCTGCTTGTTCGACTGGAGAGGGAAGGTTGCAAGGTGGTTGCGTATGCGGAGAATGTTGCTATTAGTATCTCGGGTAACTACATATCTACTTTGAGGGACTTGATGCAAAACATGCTGAACATTCCCTCTAAATGGACTACTGACTGCGGGTTGGGGGTTAATCCGACCAAGGCTAAGCTGGTACTCTTTACTAGGAAATATAAAATTCCTCAATTTATTGTTCCAAAACTAATGGCTGTAGACATTGACCTTGTCGAGGAGGCTAAATATCTGGGCGTGATCCTAGATATCAAACTGAACTGGAAGGCAAATGTAAGCGAGCGCATTAGGAAGGGTCAGGTAGCTCTGTACTCTTGCAAGAGAGTTATAGGCAAAAAATGGGGGTTACAGCCTAAGGTAGCCTATTGGATATACACAGCTGGGGTACGACCAGTCCTGTTCTATGGGGTGCTTGCTTGGTGGACAGCCCTAAGTAAGTCCACATACAATAGGCGAATAACAAAGGTACAAAGAACGGCAGAGGTATTCATAAGTAGTGCCATTAGAACGACTCCAACGGCAGCATTGGATATTATGCTCAATCTGCTGTCTGTTAGGCTTTTTGGCGAAAAAATTGCTGCAAACTCAGCTATCAGGCTAAAAGCTACGCATCAATGGGATGCCAGGAATGTAGGTCATGCGTCCATTTTAAGACATTTTGAGGGTATTCCTGACTCTTTCGACTACATCACACCAATATAAGCCTTCAATGGTATATGGAAGATCTCCATTTCCTCCAGGGACGAATGGAAGGATGGCATCCCCCTCATGTAGAAGGGGCTCACATCTACACAGATGGATCCAAACTACAGAGTAGGGTGGGATGTGATGTATTATCAGAAGATTTGGACATTAACATGTCCTTTAGGTTGCCCGACCACTGCAGTGTTTTTCAGGCAGAGGTCGCGGCTATAAAGGCAGCACTGTCTTCGCTTAGGAAGAACAAGATATCTGGACTTGATATTTGCATTCTGTCCGACAGCCAAGCTGCTTTGCGCTTCCTGGATTCGGTTATTAGCACCTCAAAATCCGCAAATCTTTAGACGAGATAGCTAAGCAGACCCGTCTGCATCTGTGCTGGGTTCCCGGTCACAGAGATATTCCAGGGAACTGCAAGGCAAATGAACTTGCCCGTGAGGGTTCTCCATACCGATTGAACCAGATAGGTCGCAATTCGGTATTCCTATTGCCACATGTAAGCTCTTACTAAACACAATATCCTCAGGAACAGCGGGCAGGCGCTGGTCTGAACTTTCAGGATGTAAAATAGCTAGACAAACCCGGCCAGAGATAAATGTCAAGCGCTCTAAGGACCTACTGGCTCTAAATAGACAAAGCATAGGTCCCGTGATTAGCGTCCTAACG
Organism: Clusia tigrina; assembly: GCA_920105625.2. Lineage (NCBI taxonomy): Eukaryota > Metazoa > Arthropoda > Insecta > Diptera > Clusiidae > Clusia > Clusia tigrina. Next base: position 168,753,769 of record OV050031.1, read on the forward strand.
GGACACTGGACTCTAGGCACACACGGGTGTAAGCTGGGGATCGCCTCTAACGACTTCTGCAGGAGTTGCATGGATGAGGAAGAGGAAGAGTCCACTGTTCACCTGTTGTGCAAGTGTCCAGCTCTGTCCAGAAGGGGTCGCACTTTTCTAGCCGACTACTTTTTAGACTCCTTGGGAGATGTCTCAAAAAAAAAGATGAGCTCCATCAAATGCTTCATTAAAAGCTCCGAATGGCTGGACCTTTGAAAGGGGCGCGACCTGTTGTCCTATGCGGTATCACAAAGGGTCAATGTTGGCCTAAGTACGCCCTTTTCGGGCGGCCGCCTTACCTACCTACCTACCTATGGTTTCGTTTGGGGAACAGATGACGTAGCTGCATTAAGAATAATCTTTTTAATCGATGCGGCCTCTTTATTTATGTTGTGACTGGTGGGGTGAAGTAGGTTTTGTTCGTCACACAACAATCTATATTTCTCCCAATCAGCTTTATCGCTTTTAAAACGAGGGATATGAATCTTTTTATTGCTTTTGTCATAGTTCAGATCAAACACTATAGGGTAGTGGTCACTACCACAGAAATTTTCTAAAACTTTCCATGAAAGGAGAGGGTAAATGTTGGCTGACGATACCGTGATATCTACATGAGTGGAAGAGCCATGTGTGGAAAAATGCGTCGGAGATTTATCATTTAAGACAATTAAGTCTTGCGAACAGATAAATTCCTCAATTGATTTGCCCCTTTTATTTTGTACAGAAGAACCCCAAAGAGGACTCCAACCATTAACATCTCCACAAAAAATTAGCGGCTGAGGCAATGAAATTAATATTGATTTAAACTCACTCAGATAAAATTCTTAGCTAGGTGGAAAATAAGCGGATATTATTGTAAAGGTTATATTAGTTTTAATTTCAAATGCAATAATGTTTAAACTAGATTGAATATGGATTCTTTTATGATAAACACCTTTTTTAATGAACACACCTGTCCCGTGTTTATTCAAATTATTTTTATTATGGAAATAAGCTACATAAGGAGAAGGAGGGGAGGGATTATTGGGGTAGCCAAGGTGTGTTTCTTGTAAAGCTATTATATCGGGTTTAAATTCTGATATAAGCAAAAGAAGCTCATGATAATTATTGAAAAAGGCATTTATATTCCATTGCAAAAATGTGAACATCAGTAAATGGTACAATTTCAAACGTAAATAAGAAACTTAAATTACTGAAATTGGTTATTGTGAGCATCATTCATCAGACGAGTCTGACATATGAGATAATTAAGAAAAAGAAAGAACTCTCTTCATAGATGGGAGAGGGGAAAAATGACTATTCTAAAAATTAGCGTCTGTAATGGTGTTGGTATTTTTGAGAGAATTATTTGAGTTGTTACAGTCTACTGCGAATAGTGTAATGTCATATATTGTGCTGTTTGATTTCTCAAAAGAAATATTCTTGTTTGTATTGATTGTTGGTAAGCTAAGCTGTTTATTGGAAAAAGAGATGTTTGGTTGTTGGAGACTTTTGGGTTTGAAGAGTAGTTTTGCTTGGTATTCAATGAATTTGTGGTGTAAAATACATAATAAAATATTCAATATGTTAAGAAAATGTCTACTTGCTTCAATTATAATTGCATATTGACAACAGATAGCGCTAATAGTTTAATTTTATGTCTGTATTCGCATATTAACTAAAATTACAAATTATAATTGGAGCACTAATTTTTAATAAAATATATAACGTTAAATTTAGAATTTTATTATTTTTAAATATTGCGACAACAAACATAGATATTATAAGAATGATTACATTGAAGCGACTGAAGCAAATTTCAACATGTAAAGCAGCGTCGCTCAGGTTGTTTTGATTACACATACATTGCCATATAATAAATAATAAAAAGCAATGCATTGCTGCTTTGTTGAAGTCTGATTGTCGACTGAATGCTTTTGCTAGCGGCACTCAGCACATTGCTAGTGGCGTTCGGCAGTATCGGCAAAGAACATATAAGAACCCAGCTGGCCCAAAATTCGCTATTTACGAGTATCGTATTTTACGAAGAATTTTCGATAGTAAACTATCGTTATTTATACGTTTTTTGCGAAGGTTTCTCGAACATTGTCAATTCGCTCCTCATTCAGGTGATAACTAATGTTAGCATTTTCGCTATTAACTTTCCCTCCACTTAGCTTCTTATAATTTTGAGTCAAAGTCTGCTTGCGATTGTTTGTAAATTTTTAAAAAAGTATTTATTTTATAAAAGCGAGGTAATTAATATATTTAATTAGAATATAGTGTGTGCTACGGCTGTATAACTAAATCTCGAAAAGTCACATAAAAATACCTCAAATAGTTATAACGCGTACACTTAATATTTGTATGAAGACTGAAAAACTTTATTTGTTCAAAATTGACTTGAAGCTAAAGATACAAAAAGTGTGGGAGCTTAAAAATAACTTACTTCACACAAACGGTTGCTGATAAGCGCTCGCTGTGTGGATACTTAGAATAATACAGATGTAATATGAGCTGTTCTGTTGCAGCGGAAACAAAGTATAAACAATTATTTATGCTGACCAAGGCGTTGCTTTGGTCAGGAATTGAACATTATTTAATAAACTCAAAAATAGCATTTAGGTGGGGGGATAACTCCTCCCTCCACAAGAATCACCTCTGGGGATTTATTTGGTTTTCCACATTTCTTTAATATAATTTTTAAAAGTATACATTTCAAAATATATAATAAAATTAACAATATTAAAACAGATATAAATGTTTTCTTAATTTTTTCAAACCAACCTTCGTGTTTTTCTCTGTGGTAGGTTAACAATTTAATTTTTTCAATATTATCTAAATGCTCCAAATACAGTTTTTCTATTGGAATAGGTTTTTCATATATCTTTATTGAGTTTAAGTGATTTATCGGAATTAATTCAATCGGATGATAATATTCATTAATAGATGTAAAAGTTTTATTTGAAAGTGTAACACTGCAGTTATTAAAAGTTATAATATTAGAATTTTGGATTCTTATTTCATTTTCAAGACAATCTTGTTTTATTGTTTCATTTATATTAATTGCTAAAATTACATTGTGTTTTATATTTACTATTTTACTTTCAAAATTTTTTTTATAGCTACATACGTGATTTACTTTAAGTAGATTTTTTATACATTCATTATTTGGATATCTAAGTTCTTCTTTATGAATAATATCTTTTTTATTGTTTTCGAATACTTCGTTTCCTTCAATAATTATTAATTTCTCAGAATCTTTTAAATCGAGTTCATAATTTTCTTTATTAGGTATAGGTTCAATTTTTGCTTTAGCAAATTTGCTTATTTCTATTTTTGGAATTGACAAAGTAAAAGCGATAAGTCCTTTTGTTAAAATTGCATCCTGTTTAATATACGGCAAAATTTCTTTATTTATATTTAATTCGTTAATTTCTTCAAACGTGAGTAATTTTGGATCAATAATATTAAGGTATTTATAATTAATACAATTGACTATTGAATCAGTATATCTTGTAAGTGAATCAATATTATTCATTATTATGTTAAACTGATCGAAGGCTAATAATTTTTCCTGAATTTCTCCTATATTTTTCTCTATATTCCTATTATTCTTTTTCATCTCTTCTGTTTGTGCATTAATGTATGTGCCAATTTCTTGTAATTGATTATCGAGTTCTTTATTAATCTTATATTGTTTATTATTGTTTTTTACTAGGTTAAATGTATTTTCGTTAATTGCATTAAGTTCTTTATAAATTTGATTCCTGTCTTCGTCATTCATAAGCCCAGCCCTTTCTTTAGCAAGGTCTGCATTCCATGACGAAAATGCCTGTCCAAATGAAGGCATTTGTTGTGGAATAAATTTCGAGTTTTCATCTATGCTACTCATATTTACTGCGCGTTTAACTTTAAATTTTTTATTGTCGAAATTTGTAAGTATATTTGTATTAATTAATAGATTCTTAAAACTAGTTTTTAAAATGTTCAACTTTATGTCCTTCGTATAATATTTTTCATACTCTATTATACTAGATTCTATAATACCAGCACTCTGACTAATTGTTGTTAAATTTACTATGTTTAAAATTGTTTTATAGTCGTTTATTATCTGAATATATTCCTTTTTAATTATAATATATCCTTTTTCCTGAGCGGGACTATGTTGGATTTGGATTGTTTGTTGATGGCTCGGTTGGCTCATTAATAGAATTAGAATTATTGTTCTGATACCTGAAAGGGGGTTTTATAAAATTATTATCTACTTTTATATGACGATTATTATTTTTGTATGTAAAATATCTATTATCCTTATAAAGTTTCTTTTGAGTATATCGAGGCTGGGTTTTAGAAACATCAAACGTGTGTTTATAATTTTGTCTTACAAAATAATCCTGTTGGTCAATTAGATTGGCTTCTTTACCTTTGTTTTTATTTAAATACATGTTTGATTTTTCTTTTATTTTATTCATTGTGTTTATTATTTTGATTTTTTCTTCCTGTGTTATTTTGTTATTTTTAAAGTCAATTGGTCGTTTGTTCGTGGTAGAGTGAATTGTATTATTATATATGTATTCTATTTCTGTAATTTTCGTGTGTAAAGGAAGGTCTTTCTTTTCCGGTCTACTGTTATATAAACGTAAGTGCTCGTTCAATGCATTATGTGTTCTGTTTAGATCAGATATTGCATTTGAGCATTCTACTGGAGGAATAATTAATTCTATATTTTCCGATTGTAAGAATTCCTGAATAAGTTTGCTACCAAACTCTCCGTCCCCTTTTATAACTAAAGGTTTTCCTTGGTGTGAAAAATATTCTTTAAATGTGTCTATTAGGGTTGTATGATTTCTATCCTTGATTTTCTTAATAACCAAATGCTTGGAAAACTTATCTAAAAATGTTAAATATATGTTATTTTTTGATCCAGGATACCAAATATCTACCATTACTATTTCCCTTTCGTCTGTTGGTGTCTTTGTTAGGTAATGATGATGTTGGCTTTTTCTTCTGTCATATTTAGCAGAATGACATACCTGACAGTTAGCAAGTAGCTTCTCTATCTCTTTATAGAGGTTTGGATAGCAATAAATATCCTTGATTTCTTTGTACGTTTCGTCGCTTCCTCTATGATTGTTTTTAGTGTGTTCGGTGAGAATGAGTTCTTTTAGTTCGTCAAAATTTTTTATGTCTTTCAATATTTTGCTACACTTATAGATTCGATGTTTTTCATTCTGAAAAATCTTATATGAATTTTGAAATTTAACAAATATCCTAGGGTCGTCTACACGAAGTCCTATAAGTCCCTTTGATGGAAGTTCGCTCATAATTTTTTGTATTTCTTCATCGTTAAAATTTTCTCTTGATAAAATTACTCTAGTTTTATTCAGGAAATTTGATTTTGTAGTAGAATTTCTACCGGATTTAAGTGTTATTTGGAATTTGAATAAGTTAAGTGGTTTTTCTGATATCGGAATCAAATATATACTATCTTCATTTCTACTGGTATGAATAGTTTCATTCGTGTCATCTTCGTCATTTAATTGATTAATGTCTAGTCTGGACAGTCCATCTGCTACATAATTTGATTTGCCTTTTATATATTTAATATCGAAATCACATTCGTTTAGCTTAATTTTCCAGCGCTGTAGCTTTGAATTTGGCTCTTTTAAGTTCGATAACCATATAAGTGGTTTATGATCGGTTTCTATATCAAATTTTCTTCCATATAAATATGGGCGAAAATAGTTAACTGCGTAAACAATTGATAGTAATTCTTTTTCAATCGTACTGTAATTTATTTCATGAGTATTCAATGTTCTCGACGCATAGGCGATTGGATGAGAGTTTTGCGAAAGAACAGCGCCAATTGCGTAATTGGACGCATCTGTTGTAAGAGTGAATTTTTTTTGTGAAATCAGGATGTATGAGTATCGGATCCGATGATATAAGACGTTTTAATGTATGAAAAGCCTCAATATATTCCTCATCCCCTAAATTAAGCTTAGTATCTTTTTTTAAATATATGGTTAAAGGTTTCGCAATTCTCGAGTAATCCCTAATAAATTTTCTATAAAATCCAGTGATACCTAAAAATTGCTTGATTTGTTTTTGATTCCTTGGCAATTGAATTTTCTTTATTGTCTCTATTTTATTTGGATTTGGCTTTATCCCCTCCCTTGAAATTATATGACCCAAGAATTCGCTCTCTTGTTTCAAAAATTCACATTTATCGGGTTGGATTTTTAAATTAACTTCCTGTAATCTCTTAAAAATGTTCTTAAGTGATTCAAGATGTTCTTCTATTGTTGTGGAAAATACTAATATGTCATCTAAATAAACGAAGCATATTTTTCCAATGTATTCCTTTAATACGGAATTAATCATTCTTTGGAAAGTCGCAGGTGCATTCTTTAGACCGAATGGCATCCTTGCGAATTCATAATGACCATGGGAGGTCGAAAATGCGGTTTTATGTCTATCTTCGGGATTCACCTCGATTTGGTGGAAGTCCTTTGCCAAATCCAAAGTAGAAAAATACATAGCTTTACCTAGTTTATCTAGTATATCGTCCATGTTTGGGATCGGAAACTTGTCATCGATTGTCACACTGTTGAGCTTTCTATAGTCAATAACTACCCTAAATTTCCTCTTTCCGGAGGCATCCATTTTTTTTGGAACTACCCATAACGGAGAATTATAAGGAGAATTACTGTGGACAATAATTCCTTGTTTTAACATATCGTCAATTTGTTGATTGACTTCGTTTCTATATACTTCAGGATACCTATATAGTTTAGAGAAAATTGGACTACTTGTCGTTGTCTTAATTTCGTGTTTAACTTCAGAAGTAAAGGTTAGTTGATCTCCTTCAAAAAAAAAAGATTTTTTATAATCCCTAAGTAAATTAAGTAGTAGACTTTTATCCTTTTCTAAAAGATGATCTGTTCTAAAACAATTCGAATTTCCATTAAAAATATCATCATTTTTATTAGCCATTTCTATTACACTATTTATTTGTTCATAATAGAAGAGATTCATTTTCCTCCTCTTCATTAAAACAAATGGAAATTTTCGCTTTATCTGTTATTAACAATCTTTCTTTATAGTTTATTATAGCATTTATAGGTTTTAATAAATTATTTCCTAAAATTCCGTCAAAGTTATCAGAAAACTTATATACAACCAGCTGCATAGTTTTATTGGGCTGGTTAAATTCTTTAAACAATGGGATTTGAGCTATGTTCTTTGCTTCGATATTTTTTCCTAGAGCAGTTATATTATTTTGATATGGAATTAAATATTTTTCATTACATATTCCTGGTGACACAAGACTTGTGGAAGCACCTGAATCTATTAAAAATTTTAAACGTTTAACTTTTGTATTAATTACTATATAGGGAAGTCTGTCGGTGTCACTAGACAAAAATTTATTGGAGTGTTGTTTTTATTATCACTGTTGTTATTTTCGTACACGTTGTTTACGTCCATTGATTCTGTACTATTTCTTGTTACATGACTTCTATTATTTCGAACATTCTGATTTGTTTCCTGATAGTTTTGATTATAGTTATTTTGGTTATACCTATAATTTCCAGTAGGGTTAATGTTTCTTACATTGGAAACGTTTTTAAAATTCGTTGTAGGATTTACGTTATTATTTGTAAAATTCCTAGCATTTAAAGATGGGTTATTATTATTTGCATTTCTAAAGATTCTTGAAGGATTTAAGTCTCTGTTGTTATTGTTATAATTGTTTAATTGTCGATTATAATTTGGGTTATAAAATTGATTTTTGTTTTGATTTTCCGGATTTATATTTGATTTATTATTTGATTTTGATATACCTATATTTTTATTTGATTAAAGCGAATTGGAATTCTTTTTAAAATTTCCATCTCTATCTAGAAGCTCATGCCTAGCCTCAAATACTAATTGCTTACACTGTGCAAGCGTTTTTGCTTCTCTTACAAACAATATGTTCCTCGTCCCTATTGGAATCTTATCCATAAATATACGAACCGCCAATTTTTCATTCGACTCTTTACTATACTGAGATTCTTTTCCCTGTAGTGTTTCTAGCAATACTTTTGAATTTATCCTACACAGTATGTTTTCTATTTGTTTTAAAAATTCCTGGATGGTCATTCCATCCCTCATCGATAATGTTCTCAATTGTGCAGTTAAATTTTCAATACTTTGTCTATCTTGAAAATTATTTATAAGAATATTTTTAATATCCTTCCAATCTTCGTATGATTCATTTTCAATAGCCCTATAAGCACTCTCCTTTATTTTGACAATTATACCAATCAAAAGCAATTTTTGTTCTGCAGCACTTAATGTATTCATTATTTCTTTATACCGTTCAACGGCATTTAAAAACCTAAATAAATCTGAATAATCACCATAAAAGCTATCGATTTGTTCAATACGCTTAGACATATAATTAAAATAACTACTTGGTTCCATGGTTGATCTTCTTTGGTTGGTCTTCAAATACTATTTCGATAATGCTTCCTCCGATTATTTCTTGTTGATTTTTGTTGATTCGGATTTGTTGCAAATGTTGTGTAAATTTTCCTTCCTGTTTCCTGTTGTTCTCACTTTGTTTGTTTAAATTTTGGTTTTTTGTTTTTGAGTCCTCCTTTTTCATACAAATATTTTAAACGTTTTATTTTGTTTTATTTGAATAGTTATTCCATTTACTACACTTGAATAGTTTTATTAATTTTCAAGAGAGTTTATATTTAAGAGTTGTTGTTTGTGTGGGTTTTTATTTAAACACAGTTAATAAAAACACGCTTAAAATTTATTTTAATAGAAACTTTTAAACTGTTTAATTTTTATTAATAATTTTTTATAGAAACTGTATCTTTTAGGAAACCTTAAGATCGGTTACGGTTAGCACGATTCAGTTCTTAAGCCGACTGCGCCACTTAATATTTGTATGAAGACTGAAAAACTTTATTTGTTCAAAATTGACTTAAATCTAAAGATACAAAAAGTGTGGGAGCTTAAAAATAACTTACTTCACACAAACGGTTGCTGATAAGCGCTCGCTGTGTGGATACTTAGAATAATACAGATGTAATATGAGCTGTTCTGTTGCAGCGGAAACAAAGTATAAAAAATTATTTATGCTGACCAAGGCGTTGCTTTGGTCAGGAATTTAACATTATTTAATAAACTCAAAAATAGCATTTAGGTGGGGGGGATAACTGTACCCTTCACATATATGCATAACTGGAGGGCAATCAACTTTGCTATGATAGATAGATAGATATATTTAAGGGTTTATACACCGCGACCTGAAATATCTGTTGTGATGCTCCTATATATTTGAAAGATGACGATAGTCTCATCTACAAATCTTCTGTCAGGTTAATTTTCGACAGGAATTCATATATTTTGGAGGAATCAAGTTGAGGGATCTTGCTCAGGTGCAGTGATGTTTCGTCTCTTTCTCCACAGATTCGACAGATGGCATCAGAAGTAATACCCAACTTATTCATTTGGTAGTTGAGTCTACAGTGTCCGCTTAAAATGCCTGTGATGATTTCTAATTTACTCCGAGGCATATTTATTAACTCCTTAGCTCTTTTAGGATTAAAATCTCCCAGAAGAACTATGGACTGGCTTAATCCCGGATGAGTTTTCCAGGTTTGACTTATTTCTGCATCTGTACACTTCTTCAACAGACCTCCAATGGTATTGGATGATAGTCTACAGAAGGGTTCCGGGCCGTTGAAAGGAGAGGCCGCAGCCTCTCTAGCTACGCTATCAGCGCTTCTCATTTCCCTCTACTCCTATGTGGCCTGGTACCCACATTAGAGATAACTTATTCATACTGCCTAGAGAGTTTAGCTTCCCAATACAGTCCCATACAAATTTTGACCTCACCAAGGGTCAGCTCAAACTCTTAAGGTAGAACCAAAATAGACGAGACGTAACGATAGCGATTGGACTAACGTCTGCACTCGTTACGTCGATTTTGACATTTAACCCAAAATGTGACGCTATCAAATACATCGATGGATGGCATTTTACATAAATTCCGAGCTCATCCCTCACAGCGGCGATTAAATTGTAGTAAAATTCCGCCATTTTGATTTTAATTTTTTTTTTAATTACAATCGTGTCAACAATGTAGCAGTTTCACGAGTAGTAGACGTTTACAGTTCGGTTCTTACGGAACCGAACGTCACGCCTAAATGTTTCGTTTAGTTTCGATCAAATACGTACGGTCATTTTGGCCATTAACATTGATTCACAAATGCTTGAACTTACTCGTTACGTCTCGTCTCGTCTATTTTGGTTAGCCCTTTAAATGCTGCTTGACTATCAGAGTATCACGATGTTTTTCCCCGATATTTTATGTCAATGTTGATCTGGGCACATCTTTTAATAGCGTGAATCTCCGCTTGAAAACGTTTAGGGAAATACCCCATTGGTTCCTGTTTTAGTTCCGTGCATTGTCAAAGAACCATCTGTATATCATAAGAGGGAATTTTTTCTAATTTTATACGTACCAGTTAGACCGTTATTTTTTGCAACTCATCTTTGTACTGTATTTGTGTGCAAAATTGAATTTTCTTGGCATGAAACCCTTGTGAGATTTTAGTATACCTTATTCTTGAGTAGAATTTTTACCCCATATATTTTGGGTGTAATTTGATTCTCTCGAAATAATATCTTGTATTCTGGTAAGAGATTTCCTAGCAGAGTTTTGAATTACTCGATGTAAGGATGTTAGATCTAGTATAACTTCCATTGCTGCTGTTGAACAGGTGCGCATAGCACCAGTGATAACAAGGCAGGCAGGGCGTTGTACTTTACCCTACGTCTCCACTCGCAATTTTTGATGGCATAACATCTGTCAAATTTGATTGCAATGGTTGGCAATATTTTAATGGTAGGAATTGCGATGTTATGCCATTGTCATTTTGAAAATGCCGTCAAGCAATCTAGTTCGCTGTACCCACGCTTGAAAAATTTTTATATTTATACGATGAAGAGGAAAAAAGACGGAAACCGAAATTCTGGGTGAATCCTTTATTACCAAGAATGCAAATGCACAGTCTCCATTAATTTTAGCGTTTTTATTAATTTAATAGATGCGGAAAAACGAAAATGTCCGACGATGCTTCCACTGTGAGCGTCACGAAAAAATGAAAAAAGGCTGTCAAACAAACAAAATGACAACTGATTGCAACACAGCACGTTGGCAATTTATGGCATAACATATTTCATAACATAAATTGCCAACTTGAAGCAATTTGGAGTCTCCATTGGCAATTTGCTTGAAATTGCCAATGGCATGCCATCAAAAATTGCCCGTGGAGACGTAGGGTAACTTAAGGCAGATTTCGCTGTCTTAAGTCTGACTCTATTTGACCAGGCTACAGAACCATAGGTGATGATTGGTCTCGCCATCATGGTATACATCCAGCGAACGTATTTTGGGTTACATCCCCAAGATTTACCAGCAAGCCGTCTACATATCATTAAGGAAGCTGTAGCCCTCTTGGTGGTTGCTGTCAAGTGAGCCTTCCACAATAACTTTTTGTCGAAAATGACTCCGAGGTATTTGGTCTCAGAGCTAATATCGACCTGTGTACCATTTAGACGAATAAGTGTCACATATGGTAGTGATCTAGCGTTGAATAACGCTTTACGCCACGACATTCGTTAAATTTCCAAATGAGAGTGTCATATTTTGAGGAAAGAAAGGGTAAAGTGGTGGGCAAAAGTTATTGCCAAAAGCAGTGAGGCAAGGGGTATATTTGAGTAAGCTGATTGCTTTTTAGTTACTTTACATCAGGGACTCTCAAAAATGCCACGGCGAGTTCGTGCCCCACTTATATAAGATCGTGTTTCACACCGATATCAAAGAACATATAGAATAGACAGTTGATATGAATGTATTTGTACGAGTTCTGCTAGTGTGAGAAGGTTTAAAAATTAATGTATGTAGTGATAAAAATACAGTGCACCCCCCTTAACTCTAACTATCGTTATTCCTCAATTCACTTAACTTCTCAAATTTATGAAAAAAAAAATTTTTTTTTTGATAATTTATCATTGTCAAAGAACCCTCAAGATCCACAAGTCGAAATATTGCAGTTGCGTTTAAGTAAAAAAATTAATTCCATAAATTCAAAAATTGTTTTTTTTCATTATTAAAGAAAAAAAAACTACCTCTGCTTAATTAAAATCATAAAGCCGTTAACTTAATTCGTTTAGCTGCATTTTTGACCTATTTTGAAGATTTTTCTGAGATTATTGAAACTGTAGTTATTTGTGAGAATAAAAAAAAAATTTGTGAAAAGGTTTAATTCTCTTTTGACCGACTGTTCCAAATTCTAATTCTTTAGTGTCCACTGTGCTCTTTCATTCGTTCATGGCCATAGTTAAATATGATCGCATAGGGGTGTTGCTGGGGCAGTCGGACCCCATTTTAATATAAATGAATTTTTATTAATTATTTTAGTTATTAGTAGTATAATATTATGCCAAAAAACCAAAGAACTATGATTCTACAACTTATGATTACGTTTACAATGAACAAAAGTGTAAATGGAAAGCCATTTGATCAGATTTTACATTAAGAATAGTTATAATTTATTAAATGAACTTGTTAACATTTGAGTTTTCAACTCCAAATTAACAACTCCAAAAAAAATTAAAAATTTTTTGGATCTATTATCACCTTTTTTTTAGAAGTATCGCAGTTCGTTTTAAAATACCCGCTAAAAGTTAAATTTAAATGTAGGCCTGATTTATTCTGATTTTTTCTCCGAATATTCGCTGTTTTAGACAACATCCCAGCAGTGAAACCAACTAGTTAAAATACTAGTAAAACACATATAAATATGTAAAATTCTTATATATGTATGTATGTATGTACATAATACAATAATGTGTACTACACATGTAAAATAATTTTTGTCCATAAATGAGGAGTGTATTAATTCAACATGTTAATTCATGGTGCCGCGTTTTCAATCTTCTTTGTGAACACTTTGGGGACACGCGTTAACTTGAAGATTTATCTTATATAGTCTTATTATAGTGTTTGAAATTAAAAAAAATAACTGTTTTTCTTCAAATTCCAATGTTTGCCTTTACTTCCTTTTTTATTAAATTGACAAGAAAGGAAAAATTTAGTATACAGGGCTATGAAGTGCCGCAGAAGGCAGCAGCTGGTTAACTTATAGATAAGTTTGGAACTAGTAAATTAACCACTAGATTTTTTACTATTAAATTTAGTAGTATATTTTGAAGAATGCCTATAATATTACTACAGGGATATGGAATATATGGACTCTGACAACTTCCCTCGGAATATATGGACTCTGACAATTTACTCTAAAGTTTACCCTTAGTAAGCATCTCTAAAATCTGAAATAGATAGTCAAGTAAAAAACCTGTTAATTGACAGCATTACAAAACCATCTAGGACGCCGTACAATTCCCCAGTTAGGATTATCTATTTTTCAGTGCTTGATCGAAAAAGTGGTTTCCACCAGATTCCTCAAAACAAATCTGACATAGAGAAAACCGCATTTTCTATCAATAATGGTAAATACGAGTTTACGCGTTGCCTTTTGGCCTGAAAAATGCACCATCTATCTTCCAACGTGCTTTGGATGATATATTGCGAGAATATACCGGAAAATGTTGTTCTGTCTATATAGACGACAATCATTTACAGCCGAACAGAAGAAAACATTTCGAGCCTATACAGAAAATAATTAAAACTTTAGAAAACGCCAACATGAAAGTACAGTTGATTAAATGTAATTTTTTCAAACAAAAGAGGGTAAGAAGGATGAAAGTCTATAGAATCCTTTGAAAAAATTCAGAATCTCCCCACTTCCGAAGATATCATTCTGGCTTATCCAGATTTCAAAAAAGAATTCTAATTGGCAACAGATGCCTCAAACGTCGACATGGACTCAATGTTATCTCAAAACGATGAACCGAAAGCATTTATATCTCGTACGCTGAGAAGAGCAGAATAACATTACGCAACCAACGAAAATGATATCCTAACGATAATTTGGGCGCCAAACTCCTTTAGAAGTTACCTTTATGGTTCGAGCAAAGTAAAGTCCACAACTGATCACCAACCGCAAACATATACTTTCAGCAGCCAAACTAACAACAGCAAAATGAAGCGGTGGAAATCAAATTTTGAGGAGTATAATTATTAACTTTGCTATAGAGCAGCGGGACAGCTCTGAAACCAACAAACGGGGTGAGTCTCTTTTTGATTTTATACTCGTAAATAATCTGGTAATTGATAATCGGGGGGATGAACCGAGCCTCCTGACTCCTTACAGGCAAGAAGTTCTCGATATCACCCTAATTGGCGAGCAATTTTCGACAGTCGTTACAAACTGGCCCGTCTCCAAGGACCTTTTCGGCTCATAGGTCCGTAACTTTCAAAATTTATGTAGCAGCAACCACTGAAACTAGGTCAGCCAAACCTATCAATAGAATCCGCACAATCTGGTCCCTATTCCAGTCCACCCTGGAGTCTAGTTTGTCACCGACCAGGCGGTCGACATAATCACAGCAGCCCTCTCCGAAGCGATAAAAGTATCTTGCATCCACCACAATCCCCGAGATAGACCAACACCTCCATGGTGGAGTGCCGACTCATAAGTAGCTTGCAAAAAACTCTTCAATAAAGCCAAAGTCACAAATGACTGGGCTCCTTTTAAAACAAAACAATCTGAGTTCAAGTAAGCCATTAGGAAAGCGAAAAGAGCGTCATGGAGGAACTTCTGTGAACATACAGCATCCTCCGCCGAAACTGGACGGCTACGCCGGATCCTCAATTCTCCACTCAAAGCACTAGACTGTATTCAGAGACCCGATTGTCACTGGATAAGTTCATGTGCTGAGACGTTTGAAGTCCTGTTGAACACTATTTTTCCAGACAGCGTAGATTTCGTGGGTCATCCACAGTTTTGACCCCTTTAAGTCCTCCGGTCCCCTGCGGACATACAATAGGGCCGATTTAATTCTGCCATGGCTATTGCCTATTTTCAATTCAGACTAATGTACTTTCCTATTAGCTGGAGGGAGTCACGTATAGTCTCCAAACCTTGTCTCCAAATCAAAACATGCCTACGCCAACGGCAAGTCGGTGGAAACTGTACACTAAGATTCCTCGGATGATACACCCCTTAACTATTGGAGACTCCCCACACAAACGATTTAAGGAGCACGATCTGGGGATGTGCACCTTGAATGTTCGTACATAGAACAGGACAGGTGAAACTATCCAGCTGGTCGAGGTCTTGAACCAATACTAGGCCGACGTCACCGCTCTCCGAGAAATGCGATGGAAGGGTCAAGGATGCTTCAAGCAAACTACTTGTTACGCCTACTACAGCTGAAATGCGACGAAACGTGAATTCGGTGTGGGCTTCGTGGTCGGCAGACAGTCGAGTACTTTCAAGTGCACCGAGAAAATTCGACATCCAGACATCCAATGGCTACGCAACCTGCTTCGCTAGTCACCTTTAAGATGCTAAGCCTCAACTTGAGGTTATATGCGCGCAATGGACTCGCATAGCCCACTCCATGTGCACAGGTGCTGAAGATGTGGTTGGCTACCACCGGCCAAAAAAGAACAGCTGGTATGCCGAAGAGTGTCGCAACCTTGCTGAACATAAAAACGAAGCTTGCAGAGCCCCCATGCGGTCGTGTGTTGCGCGAGATGTCAAGGAGCGATGCACAGAGAAGAGGAAGGATGAAAATGTATTTTTCGATTTAAAAAACAACAAGCAGAACTGAAAGAGTGCGAGGAGATCGAGATATTTGGCAGCAGGAATATGGTTCGAAAAGGTCAAGCGAATAATTTCAATACCGGACCCAATTGCTTTAAAGACGAAAAAGGAAATCTGGTAACAGACGCCCAGAGTATACCCAGGTTATGGCGAGAACACTTCGCGAAGCTGCTCAGTGGTGACGGCAGTGACGCTAATGACGAGGCTGAATACGAGCAACCGGTTGCTGATGATGAAATCGAAATACCGCCACCCGATTATATTGAAGTCTTAACACACATTATGCTACTGAAAAACAACAAGTCTGCTGGAGCTGATGGATTTCCGGCAGAGCCGTTTAAGGCTGGAGCCGAAGAGCTTGTGAAGCGTGTCCATCAGCTCTTATTGTGCAGAATATGGTCGGAAGAATACATGCCCAGCAACTGGAACCTGAGTGTGCTCCGTCCAGTCCACAAGAAGGATAATCCTGCGATGTGCAGTAACTACCGCGGAATTAGTCTTCTTAACATCGCATACAAAATCCTATCTCACGCACTCTGTGAAAGACAGAAACTAATCGATAAGGAGCTGATTGGACCTATCAGTGCGGCTTTTGGCCTCGTAAAGTTACCATCGACCAACTCTTCGCAATACGTCAAATCTTGGAGAAGACACTTGAGAAACAAATTGCCACCCAACATATTTTTGTCGATATCAAGGCCGCTTTTGATTGCACTATAAGGAGTCAACTATACGCCACTATGTGTGAATTTGGCATCCCTGCAAAGCTAATCAGGTTGTGCAGGATGACGCTAAACGCAAGCTGCAGCTTAGTGAAGAGTGGAAAAGAATTCTCCGAGTCTTTTGACACAAAGCGCGGCTTCAGACAGGGTGACGCCCTGTCGTGCGACTTCTTCAACCGAATGCTGGCAAAAATTATTCGCGCAGCGGAATTGAATCACACTGGCACTATCTTTAGCAAGAGTGTCGTGCTTTTGGCGTATGCGGATGATATTGACATCATTCGGCGTGACGCTCGAGCGGTGAGTGCTGCGTATACCGGTCTCATCATTTAGATTTTGAGGGGAAATTTTATTACGATATTGATCATGATGTATGGATGATCGCCGTTTGTGGGCAATTTACATGCAAATTTTGCTCATTTGAATTTGACTGCCAAAGTGTGAAGATGTGTGCGGACAAAAATAATAAAAATGTGTTTCTGCTGGAGTCCCTTGAATGCTATTGTACTATTTTTTTGTGCCTTTCTTTCATCCAAAATAGTTTTTTTATTTTTTTTACAATATTTCCTTGCACAGTACAAGCGCTAGCGCACACAAAACTTCGTCATCCGACAGAGACATGACAACCTCACTCAACGACGACTACAAAAAAATGATGATCTTCGATTCTGATCACTCGTCAACACGTACACGAATGAGTATGATCATGATGTATCGTCTATGGGACGCATAATATTATCACACCTGCGTCACCTCTAGGGTCCCTACTCTTCAATTCAATAAAATTTCATAAAAAATTATTCAAATCTTTCCCAGCCAACTCGTTTTCATACACCGAATTAACAACATTATCCATTTCACCATCGTTACAACATTTTTATTTCCCCGAATCCACTAACCGTGGAAGCAGCCAGGAAGGACCAACACAGCGCAATTTTTTAATAGACCAAACTGATCCAAATATAGCTTCATATTACAAATCATTCAATTTGTCACAATTTCTTATTTAATGCAGTATTACTTACATATAATAACATACAATACCATAAACAAACGTACAAACTTTATATTATTAAATTTTTTCCCCACTAACTAAATCACAATGATTTTTATTTACCTTTATATACGAATATGTTTTTAAGGCGCATATACATAATGGCTTCGCATATCTCTATTACAATTTGCCCAATTGATTGTGCAGACATTGCACTTGTAAATTTTAAATCTTCATATGAGTTTCCTGTCGCTAAAAAACGCAATGAGATTGAAAGACGTTGGTCTGCAGGAATCGCATCACGCATAATTGTGTTTGGTTTTTTTTTTATAATAGGTCCAATTATTGACAACACTCCAGTATTTACACGAAGAAAATCTGCAAAATCCTCAGGTGCAGATACACTGAGCTCCGTCAACAAATGATGATGTGTAAATTGTCCTCTTATTTTGTGCCACTCTTTCATCCAAAATCTTTTTTTTGTTTTTTTTCAAATTTTTCTTTGCCAGTACAAGCGCTAGCGCACACAAAACTTCATCATCCGACAGAGACATGACAACCTCACTCAACGACGACTACGAAAAAATGATGATCTTCGATTCTGATCACTCGTCTGTGGCGGAGCTTCATTCAACACGTACACGAATGAGTATGATCATGATGTATCGTCTATGGGCCGCATTATATACAGGGCACACTTAGTACATACTGTTTATATACATCTTGCGTGAGCTTATAATACAGTTATTTTATAAACTTAACGAAAGTGCTTAGTTATACAACTAGGCAGAAAACTAAGTTAAGGCCTAAGTATAGAAACAGTGCAAGAACCTTAATGAACTACTATTTAGAATATGAGTAGCAATATACACTTATGTATTTGGCGATTAAGTAAAATATATACATACTTCATTATTTGGTGATTAAGTAAAATAAAAATTATACGTTGACCGAACACTTTTATTAAAAAAATGTAAATTGTGGTTAACAAATATGGAATTTTTCAAAAAGTTACAAGATTACAATTGAAGAAAGTATTTTCAAACTGTCTAAGAACAGGTACTCTGGCAAAAAAACGGCATTTTCTCGGCCAGTGTGATTCCTATATGTCAATAAATGATGTCAATATGTAGTTATCTAAGTGTTAAGTGTATTTGCTAAATACTTTACAAAATAAAACAGAATATCTATGTTTTATTTATTTCACAACATTTAAATTAATTCTTAGTACTCAAGGACTTTCTAAAAATTTTCTGAAACACGAATGTGACCTAATTTTACAGAATTCACACGTATGTACATATGTATGTAGATATAATTAAGTATGAAAAGCACCCGCCTTGTTTGACACATACTTTTGGCCTTTTACTTCACATCCAATTAAAAATATTTTAGAACTTCTACACGCAGATAGCGTTCCCCCACTCATAATAAGTAATTTTTTTCCTATGAAATGCAGACGCTATAATACACTACGTTGGTTTTAGACACATTCTCGTTCAGCAGGTTTGTTTCATCGCACACAATGCCAAATGACATCTTGCACGTCTACAAGCGGTGCCCTCTTCTTCAAATTCATATTTCGAATAAAAGTTCAAATGAAAAGCTTTATGTATTCATATTTATTTAAGGAGATGAGAGAGCATTAAAAAAGTAGGCCATGTTAGTCAAATACGATATTAATACTATATCATATTTAATGTTACTGTTTATCAGTTATCATTTGCTTTCTTTCTGTTTACTAACACATTGCCCTACTACCGAAATGCTTCATTTAGATATGGCAGGATAGGTCAATGCTTAAATTAATTTACTGTTTGTAACTAAAGAGTATATGTTTTTGATTATTTTACTATGCATTAAAATAAAGAGGGACAAAGAATAATTTTCTAATTAAACATGGACTTGAACACAGTAAATGCAACAATTTATTACCCAACTGTTGGTGGGTTTTAATGTCCAATATAGTTGGAGCCAATGGTGCGAAAGCATACAAAATATATTATTGTTATCTTTACTCGCACACCTTTCTCCAAATTACCTTTCACAGTACAATATAAATCATGGATTCCTTCATACTTAACAATCATTCTATAGGTACATACATACTCGTATGTAAGTACATATGTATATTATTTCATAGCACTTGCATTTGGACTATTCTATGCAATAATGGATTATTCACTGATAAATATGCTTAAAGTTTAAAAATACCAAACAAAGTACTGCGTACATACCTTCGTACAATAATTGTCCCATGCAAATAGTGTACAAAAAACAAAGATATTAGAAGGATTTCATAAAATATCATATGTATACATATGTATGTACACGTATTACAAATTCTACAGTCACCGATTTTAAATAGATATAAACAATCATTTCAGTAATTTTATTCCAAATCGGGTATATTTTTATATTTAGTAATAAAGATTGTACTGTGGTACAAAACTCGAATGCACTGCTATACAACAATTTTTTGCACCATTCTCATTGGGAGCAATCTGGCATTGATTGTGCATTAGGCTTGTATTGTGCAGCGTGAAAGTTGAAATCAGCAGCTTAAGACCTATTTTTCTTGGACTTTCATTTCGACCTTAACATTGGATTTAGAATATTAGCAATTTTAGCTTGGAATGCAAATAATTATAAAACGAGTAAAGAAGTCTAAAGCCGGGTTAGACCGACTTCGAAATACCCTTCACCTTTATAGTTTATAAAACCACGCTCATACAAATAAAATGTACGTGAGAGTAAAACCATGGCGATATGGGATCAACACAATTTTTTCTCCATGTCGGTTGAAATGTTACACCTATAATGATAAGTTTCATAGTTGAATTCTATAATGCTATAGACACATTTGTTGATATTGAAATGTGATAGCACAGTGAATGTGATTGCTTACTTTCAGGATCCCATCTGAGTTTGGGAATGAGTGCCCCCTGTGAGTCAAGATGCGAACTATTCGAATAAAAGCTTATTCAAGAACCATCTGTCGGTAATATCAAAAAGAATATTCTCGACTTTTGTCGAAGTGGATAGAAACTTCTAGAAAATACGAGAATAGCGTGGAATTTTCTACTCCAACCATTCGAAAACTATAAAAGCGACAAGACTGTTCAAAGTCGAATGCAGTACATCAGAGACCGTAACAGTGTGTACATTATAATCAAAGCAGCAGTATTTGTGATTTACAAAGTTTTGAAATTCATTAGTAAATAAAGTGACTAATGGTTTGTGAAATAAAGTGCAAATAATAACTAAGTAAACCTAATATTAAATGTGTAAATAGCAATAATTAAATAAAGCTAATTATTTTAATTTAACCAGCGATTGTTTGATTACTACACAATCCAGTAGTACGAGTCCGACTACAGAGAGTTAGAGGAATTGTCAGGAGGGCAATTTTGTAACAGAGTGAATTGTCAAGAGGGCAATTTCGTAACAATATATTTTGTAGAGTTTTCGAGTTATGACTATAGTTAACTTAGTACTGTAGTTATACTTCACATTTCCATATGTACATATCCGTACATTATGGTATTTATAAAAAAAAAAGCTCTACGGCACAAATATATTTCAACATTTTTGTTAGTAAAGGTTTGAAGGAATGAATACTACTGTAAGTTTGTCCGCGGGAGGTAGTTGATACAGCTCCTACCTCCAATATATGAGAGGCTTTCTCTTATCCGCTACCTGTGGACGCCTCCTCTAGGAGTTACAAGCTTTCCCAAGGAACCTAATTAATTGTAGCTATTACTACACCTAAATCAACTAAATTAGCATACATTTAATAAATAAAGAATGCAGCAAAAATAAAGAACCCTATTATGATGAAATTGTAACACAAACTGCATCATGGTAACTGTAAATCGTTTCGTAAGTTTTCGCCTTGATTGAATTACTGTCCATATTAGAGAAAGCCCTGTCTATTTGAATATTTCCTGAAGTTGTAATCTTTTCTCTACATAGAAGAGATATTAAGCCGTTTTCCGTTAGGATCTCTTCTACTTGGTTACAGTCACTGCCACGACATATATTAAAATCTCCTAATAGAACAATTCTCTTATTGACAGAACAATCGGTACTTAAAATATTTTGTAGTTCTATTTTTGGCAAGCCTGAAAGACAAGATTTTTTTCTATAAAGTACTATTAAATGGATATCTCTATATTTATATACCATGATTTCAAAAGTGAATTTACCTTCATGTAATTTCTTGCTATATAAATACTGAACAGAATCTGCTAGCTCAATTTTGACATATATAATAATACGCTTTGAATGCCATCAGAAGATTATTCATAAGAATAGAGGACGCTTGGTTAAAAAAATTAAAAAGAACTGAATGTTTTTGCTAATGATTTCTAGTTATAATCCGCCATTTTTTAAACAGCAGACGATTATTCATAAGAATAAAGGACGCTTGGTTAAACATTTTTTTAAAAACTTAATGTTTTGCTGCTGATTTCATGTATAATCCGCCATTTTGTAAACATTACCTACTTCACTATACGAAGAATATATTCACTTCAGAAGATTATATATAAGAATAATTGACGCCTACTTAAAAAAATATTTAAAAAAAAACAGAAAAACGTCTTTTATCTGGACCACCCTATTTCTTTTGTATGACTTTATAAAGTCAATAAACTTTTTTTTTAAAATTTGATATAGGTCTAAAGTTTTAAGAACCTATCTATACAGGGCGTAGCTAATAAAGTGCATCTCTAATTTTCTGCATCTTTTTTTCTGTGTTTTATACTATCACTCTGAAGCTTCATATGAAGTTTCGTTGACGAGCCTTGCATTAGGCCCCAAAATGAGTACTGGTTAACTGTGGGTTTGGCAGTAGTAATAATGTGCCCATATTTTGTATGCATGCTTTTTCGGAACTAATACATCCTGCTACCAATTTCGCCCAAAAATATTGTATAAGTCGCAAGTTATAAAAATATGTCAATAGGGGGCGTGGCTGTGAAAAGCACTCGCCCATTTTTTGTGTGGTGTTTAATGTTGGTACCCGCAACTTTTCTGTGAAATTTTGTTGATAAATATTCAATAGGAACCTAGTTATGGTTTTTTATTGATTGTGGGGTTGGCAATTAATATATACCGCCCACTTTTTGCACAGTGTTTAGTAGCACCCACATCTCTATAACTGCCGTCATGATTCCGTAAATCGGACCGAAATTACAGTCGTTTTAAAAAAGGTGAAAAAACTACCTTATATCTCAGGTAGGCGTGGTCTTTGTCCAAATCGGCCCATATAGCAATCTGGTTCTGTATCTATGTCCAGACTAAACTTTTGCAGAATTTTATTAAGATAACGGTGTAGAAAAAAAGTGGGCACAGACAGACAGACGGACAGACGGACAGACGGACGGACAAAATAAAAATTGCTTAGAAAGTGGGGGGGTGTTAGATGCTGGCTATTATTGACCGGAAGGAGGAGGAAGGGGTCATACCCAATGAGAAGTGGAGGTGGGTGGAGCAAGCGTTTGCCGAAGTCTACCTCCAAGTCTTAGAGGAAGACCCTGGACCCCCCCTTTCTGTCACGATGCGGGATGGTATCAGGGCAGGGCCAAGCTTATCGCATGCGGTGACAGCAGGTCAGCCAACCTATATAAGATCGTGGTAAGCAAGGTGGGAGAGATTTGGCCGGGAGCCAGGCTCGAGGCCGTCAGCAGGGAAGAAGTTCCCAGCAGACCTAGAGCACGGGATTGGATTCCGGCTAAGCCAGCTGAACCGGAGAAAATAGAGGCGATCTTTAGATCTTGTAATAGAGATCTGCCAGCCCATAATTGGAAGGTAGCGAAACTTGAGTAGCCAGTGGAAGGTAGGAGGCAGGTGTTGCTAATACTCAACGCTGAGTCCCTTGCCCTACTGGCAGAGAGAAAAGGGGTAGTTAGGTTCGGGTTCGTTGACGCGACCGTTCGGATCTACCGCAGCGACGAGCAAGTTTTGGAACCGGAGGAGATAGAGGGTGACAAAGCTAGCGAGGCCGTTGGTGGTGAAGAAGCATTGTCCAGCAGCCAAAGGTCGACTGACTCAGAGCAGCTGACCGGGGTCGAGCAGCTCTTTGAGGAGGACGACCTTCTTGACTACACCGAAGAAGAGGAGGACGTGGACGTTACGATGGTGGAGGCAAGAAGGACAGATTCTTATGAAGCTGATCCAAATCAACCTCCACCATTGTAAACTCGCCTCTGCGAACTGGGTTCCGGTGGTTTTGACGTGGCCCTCATCCAAGAGCCGTGGATATGCGGCAACAAAATCTGCGGTTTGAAGATGAGAGGCTTCAAGATGATAGCCGCTCAGAGCACAGGTAAGCCTCGTGCTCTGAGCGGATACACAAAGCAAAGGATAACATTAACATCTTTTTGCTCCCACAGTTAAGCAATGGCGATACGGTGGCGGCAAGCATTGAGCTGCAAAATAGCAGTCTCTGGGCAGCCTCCGCATATATGCCTCATGACAAGAACGCTCCACCGGAGGAAGTTCGGACATTGGTCATGGAGGCAGCCGCAACCAAAAGGAAATTGGTTGTTTCCAGCGACGTAAACGCACACAACACATTGTGGGGAAGTTCGAACACTAACGCAAGAGGTGAGTCAGTTTTAGACTTAATTATAGAGAATAAGCTTAGTGTCGTAAATTTAGGCTCAGAGCCGGCGTTTATAACACAAAATAGAAGGGAAGTGTTAGATATTACCCTGACCTTCGATAACTTCGGTAACAATATAAAAAGATGGAGAGTGCCAATAGGCGGTTATTTAACAGGGCCAAAATTTCGGGTCTGCCCGCGGACTAGGAAGCCTACAAGGCTGAGCTAAAAATATACAAGAAAGCAACCAGAACTGCGCAGCGACAGTCCTGGCAAAATTATTGTAGGGGTGTGGAAGAAACATCGGAAGCAGCTAGACTAAGAAGAATCCTAGCATTGACACCACACAGCCTGGGCTACCTCAAAGGTCCAGGTGATGTGTGGAGCGCATCGAGGGAGGCATCTTTTGCTCTTCTCTTAGATACGCATTTTCCAGGCAGTAGCACAGTGGAGGGTGATAGCCCGACACCTAGGGGCAGGCCGTCTGAGATAGGGAATGCGATAGTTACAGTTGAGAAAGTTCAGTGGGCCATTAACACCTTTGGTCCATATAAATCTCCGGGTCTGGATGGAATCTATCTAGCTGAACTGCAACAATCACGAGACATAATGACGCCCTGGGTTGTGACTGCAATTAGAAGCTGTCTTAACATGGGCTATATTCTGCTGAGATGGAGAGAAACGAAGGTTTCCTTCAAACCCAGTTGAGGCAGGTCTTTTCATGTAAATCCTAAAGACTTCAGACCGATCAGTCTCAAGTCTTTCCTCCTAAAAACACTGGAGAGAGTGATGGATGCACACTTACGGGAAGCTATACAAATTGGTAGAATCTACTCGGCACAACATGCATACACGAAGGGCAAATCGACAGAGACGGCGTTACACGTACTTATTGGTATAGTGGAAAAAGCCATCCAGCAGAAAGATTTCGCACTAGCGGCGTTCAGTGACATAGAAGGCGCTTTCAACAACATAAATGCGAACGCCATTACGGGAGCGTTAGAAGCTCTGGTCGTCGATCCTAATATGGTAGCGCTGATAGAGACGGTACTGGTCAGCAGAAAGGTAACTGCTAGCTTAGGTTCCCACACCTTAAGCAGACAGGTCTGCAGAGGCACTCCTCAGGGAGGAGTCCTCTCCCCCCTGCTCTGGAATTTGGCGGTAAATTCATTTCTGCTAGCCTTAGAGAGGGAGGGTTGCCATGTCGTCGCCTACGCTGATGACTTGGCAATTGTGATCAGAGGGAAATATCCAAACACTCTTATGGATATTTTGCGCTCTAGCATGGCCACGATTACTGGTTGGACGGGAAGAAGGGGATTAGGGTTAAACCCTGATAAAACGGAATTAATCCTCTTTTCTAAGAAAAATAGATCTCCTGATGTCTCCCCGCTAACATACAAAGGTGTGGAAATTCCGATGAAGGAGACAGTTAGATATTTGGGACTAGTACTAGATAGAAAACTTACCTGGAAACCCAATATTGAAGAAATAGTCAGAAAGGCCAACATTGCTTTGTACACATGTAAAAAAGCGGTCGGAATCAGGTGGGGGCTATCCCCACGAAATATGCACTGGCTATACATTTCGGTGGTCAGACACATATTGCTATATGGAATACTGGTATGGTGGCCAGCCACTCAGAAACAAAGCTATTTGAAGCTTCTGAGCAAGGTCCAAAGAACGGCTTTTTTATGTATCTCTGGTGCCTTAAGGACCACGCCTACTAAAGCTTTAGAAGTAATACTCAACCTACCTACATTAGAACTGGTAGGGAAACAAGTGGCTGCCACATCAGCACTAAGGCGGAAATATGCGGCGGTATGGCATGATCGGCAGATTGGACACTCGGCTATTGGGCATACCTGGAGTAGTTCTATCCAACACATTGACCACTCTATACCTAACCTCAACTTCGATAGGTACTTCCAGACATGTATTCCATCTAGCAGATAGTGGCAAGCACCAATGCCATGGAAAAGGGGGGAACTTAATTTTTACACCTACGGATCCAAACTTGACGATAGAGTCGGTTTTGGAGTTTTCTCACAAGAATTGGGACTGGAACTTTCTTTCCGTCTCCCCGACCACTGCAGTGTTTATCAAGCACAGGTTCTAGCCATAAAGGAGGTAGCCATCTACTTAAATATACATGCCGTAACAAAAAATATTATAAATATCTACTCGGATAGCCAGGCGGCCATCTTGCCAACGAATTCGGTGCCACTGAAGTCAAAGGTTGCTCAGGATTGTCGAGCAGCCCTAAATGATATCTGTACCGCTTTCAAGGTACGTCTGATATGGGTTCCGGGGCATAGGGATATTGCGGGAAACTGTAGGGCTGATGACTTAGCCAGACGGGGTACCAACCATCCTTTAGGCATGGACAGATGAGAGATTGGAATACCAATTGCCATCTGTAAACTGATGTTGAAGGATAGGGTCGTGCGTGAGACCAATGGGTCTTGGGCACAAGAGGGCACTTGTTTAACGACTAGGCTAATGAGGCCGGAACTTAATAGAAGCAAAACTAGTGACTTGCTTGCCCTGCCGAGAGAGAATATCTCTAAGTTCGTGGCTTGTATAACTGGTCACTGGCTTTTCGGCAGACATTCTCTCAGGCTGGGAGTATTCTCTCATAAATGCTGCAGAAGCTGTGGTGATGAGGAGGAGGAGGAGACTGTGGAACATCTCTTCTGTAGTTGCCCCGCTCTGGCTAGAATCATAGCAGGCTCTTTAGGCAAATACGCTTTTAGCTCTCTTACAGAGGTGTATAGCGCGAAGGTCAAACAAATCCTGCGCTTTATTAGGGTTTCGAAATGGTTCGACGAGTGAATCGGAGGTGCGTTGTGGCAGGGTGGTATCTCAATGGACCCATGGTGGTCTAAGTGAGCTGGTCCTTGGACAGGCTGCCACATTAACCTAACCTAACCTAAATGTAAAGGGTATAACAAGTGAAATTCAATGCAGAAAAAGTCTACATGCAAAATATAAATGAAAGGAAAAATTAACAATAATCTTCAACATTAATATAAAAAACGAGTACAGAAGTCGGGTTAGACCGATTTCGAAATACCCTTTACCTTTTCTTGTGCGTGCAAGTTCAACACTTCGGATGTTTTTTTCATAAATCATCATTAGGAGCATATTCACAGTAATTTTTGGTAGGGTACCTTGAAATGATTATATCGACCCCATTTCTTGTGTATGGCTTTCTAGTGACAATATAAGCACTAATATAAAATTTCGTCAAAAAATATTGTGTAGGTCGAAAGTTATAATAATATGTCAATAGTGGGCGTGGCTGTAGAAATAACACGCCCATTTTTTGTGTGGTGTTTAATGTTAGTACCCGCAACCTTCCTGTGAAATTTCATTGAGAAATCTTTAATAGGAATACAGAAATTATTTTTGGCTAATTGTGGGCGTGGCAGTTGTATTATGACTTCCATATTCTGCACACATACTATTATAGACCCCTTGTATGCTTTTGCCAATTTTTATTCCGCTGGCATCAATACGAGCATAGGTAGACTAATTTTAATTTTAGACCCGAAAGTTCCCTATCAAAAGTGGGCGTGTGTTTTCTCTGATCAGCCCCATTTGTTGCAGATAGCTTTATAATGCCCACATGTTCCTTCCCGTAAAATTTCGTCCGTAAATCTAATAATTATATTTGCTAATAGTTGGCGTGGCAGTTAATATATACCGCCCACTTTTTGCACAGTGTTTAGTAGCACCCACATCTCCATAACTGCCAGATAATGTCACGATTCCGTCAATTGGACCGAAGTTATAATCATTTTAAAAAAAGGTGAAAAAAGTTCCTTATATGGGAGGTAGGCGTGGTCTTTGTCCAAATAAGCCCATATAGCAATTTGGTTCTGTATCTTTGTGCAGGCTACACTTTTGCAAAATTTCATTAAGATAGGTCTTACGGTGTAGAAAAGTGGCCACAGACGGACAGACGGACGGACAAAATAAAAATTGCTTAGAAAGTGATTCTGACCATATCTGTATATATATGTCCATACCAACCACGCCTCCTTCTTGAAATTGCAACTCCTCTCAAAAGCACAAAATTAGTATACCCTATATACCTTTGTTAAAGGTAGGTAGGTAGGTAGGAGTGGCCGCCCAGTTTGCCAAAAGCACACTTGAGCACACATAATGGGCCATTGTGATACCACGGTGTGGCGCCGTTCAAGCACTGACTAAAAAGGTTCCCATACTTGGGATGGAGATAGTCAGCGCAAGGACAGCGCCTGGAAACGCACGACTCCCCCGTCATGTTTCAGGAACCCATCCTGATACTTTGATGAACCTGGCTATGTCCCTAATATTAATGGATGACAGCTCTGTCAGGCTTGTAAGAAATGGGGCACAAAAGGTGCGAATTCTTCTTCTTCTCAAGGATGGGCAGTGGCATAAGAGGTGGAAAACCGTCTCGTCCTCCTCCTCGAAGCCACAGCCTCGGCAAAAGTCATTTGAGGGTAGGCCCAGTCTTTCTGCGTGCTGTCCCATTATGCAGTGGCCGGTCAAAACCGACACAGTTGTCGACAGTGATACGCGATCAAGTCGAAGAAGTTGATTGGTTCTGTTTTTGTCCATGCTTGCCCAAGTTAGTCTAGCCGCGTGGCAGGATTCCTCGTTAGCCCAGGATTTGTAGGCGTCAGCCAGATATTTCCGTTTGATTTCGAGCTTGGCTGTTGCCAGTGGAATGCCGATGTTTTCAGAGGGGTGAATGTCGTGCATTAGCGTGCCTGCTTTAGCAAGCTCGTCCGCCTCGCAGTTTCCCGGGATTTCGCTGTGTCCGGGAACCCAGACTAGGTGCACCCGAGAGTAACTTGCGAGCTCATTTAAAGATGTTCGACATTCATGAACTAGTCTTGATGTGGCCGTGGAGCCAAAAAGAGATGGCTGCCTGAGAAGATAGATACGTCAACTGCGCCGTTATCACTACTCAGCATCCATTTGGCTGCGTGGTAAATGGCCATGACCTCAGCTTGAAAAACGCTGCAATGGTCTGGGAGACGTAGGGAGATGTTCAAGTCCAGCTTGTCGGAATAAATACCGCTGCCGACTCTACCTCCAAGCTTGGAACCGTCGGTGTAGATTCTGTTTTCTGAGGTCCAGTCGCTTCGACTTGGAATAGTGAGGTCGAATTCCCTGTTCAAATCGGGATAGACCGACATATAATCGATAAACTTGGGGACAGGTGGATCCTGATACAGAATTGAAGCATGGCCTGTCAGGGTTATGCGCCAGTGCGAAAGAGCATTAAGTCTAATCGCTGTCAGCTTGGTTTGTTGCTTAACCAGGATCCCCGAGGGGAGCCAGTGCAGCATGGCAAAAAGGGCTTTCGTAGGTGGGCTACGAAGAGCGCCAGTTTTCAGTAAAGCAATGGATCTTCTGATTTTATCAAGGGGTTTGATATTACAGGCTTTTTCGAGAGCTTGCCACCAGAAGACCGACCCGTATAACAGGTTTGGTTCAACGATGGCCGTGTAGGATGAAGTCTCCATCGTGCACCAACTGCTCTTTTACAGGAGTATATAGCGCATGTTGCCTTACGTGCCCTCTCAGCTAGATTGGCTTTCCAATTAAGCTTTGGGTCGAGAATCAGGCCTAAATACTTAACGTGTGTGCTCAAAGAGAGCGGAGTGCCGTTTAGACTAGGCATTGTAAACTTTGGAATTTTGTACTTTCTAGTGAAAAGCATAGTCTCGGTTTTGGATGGGTTAACCCCAAGTTCGAATTCGCGACACCAGTTCGACACAATAGAGGGTGAATAGTTCAGTTTTTCGAAAAGTGTTTGGGGGAATTTGCCGGATGCCGCGATTGCTATGTCGTCCGCATAGGCTATCACTTTCCATCCAGTAGATTCCAATCTCACCAGTAGTGTGTTAACTGCCATGTTCCAGAGGAGGGGTGATAAAACAACCCCTTGTGGCGTGCCCCTGTTAACCACCCTCCTGGATTGGGCACTGCCGATCGTGGAAGTGATGATC
Source organism: Clusia tigrina (assembly GCA_920105625.2). Classification (NCBI taxonomy): domain Eukaryota; kingdom Metazoa; phylum Arthropoda; class Insecta; order Diptera; family Clusiidae; genus Clusia; species Clusia tigrina. Next base: position 168,783,921 of record OV050031.1, read on the forward strand.
CTAGATTTTAGTAGAAGCTCTATTAATTTAAGAAGACCTGAAATCAGGTTAAGATTATAGAGTGCGGAAATGACAGCGTTGGGGCATACATTGTTGAATGCTCCCTCGATGTCCAGAAATATGGCAAGTGTGAATTCCTTGTACGCCAAGGATTTGTCAACTTGAGAAATGAGAGAATGAAGTGCTGTTTGAACCGATTTGCCTTAAGAGTAAGCGTGTTGAGATACAGAGAGAAGAGAAGGGATATTCTATATCCTGATATGTAGGTCAAGAGCTCTTTCTAGAACCTTAAGAAGAAAGGATGTTAGACTTATGGGTCTGTAATCCTTAGCTTTGGTGTGTGAGGCCTTCCCAACTTTGAGTATGAAGACGACCCGAGGCGTGCGCCAGCGTAAGGGAACATATTGCAATCTGAGGCTTGCATTATATATTTGTAGCAGCCATGGAAGGATAATCTCTTCCCCATTTTGGATATCGTCAGGAATGATGCCGTCCGGTCCGGGGGACTTGTATGGCTTAAAGGTTTGAATGGGCCACTCAAGGTGACTTTTTGTCACTTGGAATGTGGGGAGGCTATCATGGGAAACCTGCTCCACCTGGTAGAGTGCTTGATCCGCTGAGGCTAAACTCCCTGGGAAGTGGGTGTCCAGAAGGATATCAAGGGTTTCGGCGCTTGAGTGAGTCCAGCTGCCATCTGGTTTTTGGATACGGTCAAGGCCTTTGTTAGAGGAGTGGAGAAATTTACGAAGATGACTAGCCTCGGACGTCGATTCAATGCTTTCGCAAAATTCCCTCCATGACGCTCGTTTCCCTCGCCTAATGGCGTATTTAAACTCTTTTTGTTTGTTTTTGAAAGGGGCCCAGTCAGCTGTAACTTTAGCTTTGTTGAAAAGCATTCTACAAGTTTTGCGAAGACTTGCAATTTTCGAGTTCCACCACGGATGTTTAGGTTTGCCCCGTGGTTCGGTAGTGATACAAGAAATATGAGTGGCTTTTTTAAAAGCTGTGGTCAGATCGTCGACCGCCCGATCAATGTCGGGACAGTTGTGGATAATAGGGAGAGTCGTTGCTAAGCATGACCCCAGTTTGAGCCGGAAAAGAAGCCAGTTCGTGTTTTTTCTATTGACTGGTTTAAGAGATTCTGTATTGCCTGTAGTCTCCCACAAGTCAATGTCAAAGGTAATATAGCAGTGGTCCGAAAAGGAGCATTCCTGTGAGACGAACCAATTGCTTATCATCTTGGAGTAGTTATCGCTGACGAGGGTGATGTCAAGCACTTCCTTCCTGACGGATGTATGGAAAGTCGGCTCATTTCCCCAGTTAGCAATGCCTAAGTTATTTGAAATGATGAAGTCGAAGAGACACTCACCTCGATCATTTGTGCCGGAGCTGCCCCATATTTCGTGATGGGCATTGGCATCGGCGCCGATAATTACCGGAATCTGTTTATGGTGGAGCAACCATTTGCTTCAGTATGTCTGGTGGCGGGGAGTCGCCATAGTCATGAGCCATGTAGTTCGAGGAGATCCAGAAGGTCCGTCGACCCATTTCAATGACCATAGCAACATTGTCTTTGTCACTGAATATAGGGAGTAAAAAAGCGTTAACGCTGTTTTTTACCAGAATGCAGGATCTTGGTTTACCTTGATCCTCGATATATACCATACGATATCCGTATGCATTGAGTCCAGAAACCCGGTCATTTATGACCCAAGGTTCTTGGACGAGAATGAGCTCCTCCCCTATATCCGAGAGGCGGAGAAGCAGGGCTGCCGAGGCAGTTTCTCCTCCTCTTCGGACATTGGAGAGATGTATCCACCAGCCGCATGTAGTCGAAGAATTCTCCGACCAGTTCGGAAGTTGAGAAGCGGCTGCTTCTGGTTGTAACGGAGCACATACTCTCATTGTCACTACCCGACAAAGGGGTGAGAGCCGGGCCCGAGCAGCTAGGCTCTTTGGCAGTGGCTTGTGGGACAGCACCAGCTTGGGCATCGCACTTGTAGATGCGGAGAGTGATGGCTCCAAAGCCATAATAAATCACCCCCTCGCGGGAGTTGATGGGAACAAGGGATTGCTCGTTCAAAATGATGGTGACCTCACGCAAAGTGCCTTTGGGGTCACCAACTTTCGCGACCTTCCAGCCATCGGTGGGAAGATCGGTATTGCTGAGCTTGAGGATCTTTAAGATTGCCTCGGGCTCAGAGAGCTTGGCAGGAAGCCATGTTTTGGAGCGAGGGCGTTGGGGAACCTGGTCCAAAGGTACCGCATTGAGCTTTGTAGCCGGCCAGATCTCACCTACCCTATTGATCGCTACCTTGTATAGATCCGCCGAGCGTTGGTCCGAGCAAGATACGATCTTAATATGTCCTTGATACCACCCTGCGTCACGGCAGCTGGGTGAAGGACCAGGGTTGAGGGACAAAACCTCAACGAATATTGGTAACAGTGCCATTTCGACCTGTCTCCAATTGGCAGGAGTAATGATCCCATCGGCATTGGCAGAGTCGACCACAGCCCATGTGAGGCTCTCTTTCACAATCTCACTAAGCAGTTTCGAGAGCTTAGGCTTGGGGGTAACCAGCCTTACGCACTTAGGGATGCTTTGGGTAGATTGGCCAGGGCGATCGGCTGATCTCTGCCTCTTGAGGTTACCGGCTGCTTGTGCAGTGGAGGAGTGGACACGCACATCAGCGTGTGCTTTTGCCCACTCAAGCTTGCCCTTGTCGTATTCTGACAGTTGAGAAGGTTCTGAAGCGCTGAGCCTCGTCAAAATACGGTAAGCCACTCCACGCGTGCTGTACGCCCTTGTACTCGGGTTCACGTTGGAAGGTGCACCGGAAGGAGGAGCGGTACGGGGAGCAGTTACCATCGACTTGTGTGGCAATATCGAGGCGTTTGCCAAAGAGGGCTTAGGCGGAGCGACTGCTGCTGGTTTGTGAGTCAATACCCTAGCAGCCGCTGAAGAGCCTGGGGACAGCGAAGAGCTCTTGTGTGGCTTATTAGCCGAAGCTGTGGTGCTTGTTGAAGGGGCAGTGCTTATGCTGCTTGTCTTCGAACCAAGGGCGGGGGTGTTGCTGGTGGGCATTTGCCTAGCGCGGATGCCTAGCCTGGATATGCGCGGAAATTTTGTTTGTGTTGTTGTTTGTGTTTTTATTTTTTGTTGTGTCCATGCAATAAGGGTCCCCACACAAAGCCGCTATCTCAGTCCGAACGTGTGGTCACTAAACATGGTCCCATGGTTATCTGTGCAAGCAGGGAGGCCATGCGAGGGTTGGCACAAGCCCTTATGGGGTCAAGTGCTCAGAGCCAGACCAGTGCTAATCGGGAGTTCCACTCAACCGAACCCACACTACCGACCTAACGGTAACAGACGTCGAACGTACTTTGAGGCCTGCCATGGTTTTAACGGGACGGGGGCAGCTTTAACCTTAGACTGGAGCCGTTCACACTCAATTTTCACCTTGGTGCTACCGTGACAAAAGACAGCTAGATCCAGAAAATTACAGCTACCAGCCCAGGGCAATCAGAACAGTTACATTGGTCCAAAGAGAAGTCCGGGGACAAAGGATGGGGGTCGTGCCAATTGGTGCTACTGAACTCCCGTGCAAGAAAACAGCAGCACCTGGGGGAGTGTAGACCATTTAGCGTAACCCAGGGTGCACCGCGTGGAGGCGGTCTACATTACACCCTTGTTAAAGGTACATTATACCCTTGTTGAAGGTAAAGGGTATAATTATATTTAATAACATTGTCGTGCAGGAAGTCATATGATGGATCTAAGGAAAAACGTTTGCGCTAGTTTTCATCTACCGTTTCGAGATATTTAGGACGTCCATTTTCTTCTCCATAAACTCCAATTTGCCGATTCCTGAAGGTCCCATGCACCCCATAAAATCACTCCTCTAAAACCGTGTTTAATTCTGCCAGTTAAATGATTTTTATGAAAGGCTGCGCCGGGTCTTCGCCTGACTACCTTTGGTTCGTTAAAGCCAAAAATTCAAAACTTGCGTTCTTCAGACAACATTGCCTGCTTCCAAAAGTTTTCAACTTCATTTAAATTTTGTTGGCATATTTTTGTCGTTTTAGACTTATTGAGCTTTTGAAACTTTCTGTTTTTTGCGAGCGATACAGCCATGGTAGTGGTGTTTTTTTTTTAATTTTTCGCACAGTATCGGCACATAATTTGTTTGTGTGTTTCTCCACAACATCCTTTGCCAGCTGTGCTACTGTTAGTCATGGATTGACTTCTACTTGCCTTATAAGATCCTGGGTTTTCCTCGTACTTAATATTAATGGACGAGCGGCAGTAGTAGTTTTGAAGTTAATTTACCCGTCTTTTTGAAGTTAATAATAACTGTTTGTAAAGAAGAACGTGCTCGGTCTACAGTTGCGCCAATTTCATGGTATGTTTTCCCTTTTTGCCAAATGTGTATCATGATCTTTCTTTCACTAACATTGATATACTTTCGTTTCACAAAACAATATTTGAAATGATATTTTTCTTAAAATTTACAATTATTTAGTAATTCTGTCTCAATAAGTACCTTTATGCTTTTTGTACGTAGACTTTTTCTGCATTGAATTTCGCTCTTTTTAGGTTTAATTTCAGTTATTTTTTGTTTGTTATTGTTTTTGCGCAATTCTTTTGCAAACATACAGTAAACATAAAAAAACCATGATACTGCATCAAAAATTTCTTTAAAAATCAACCCGATATTGCTTAAATAACTGCATTTTGTTGTTTTCATACATGTACGTGGATTTTTTCTGCTAAGTGCATATACTAGGTCTGTTCAAAAAGTATCGCGAATTTTGAATTTTCGCGGGCTACGGATATTCGATTTTCGATCTTTTTTTGTGGCGCTAAGTTGGTACTCACGACCCTCACTTATGTTGACAATCTCGGCCATTTGGAATGTCCAGTCAGTTTTTGATAGCTATTGTGCCTGGACGTGTTTTAGCTTGTCTTCGATTTTTGTCTATCCCGAAAAATGGATCAATGAATTTGTATAAAATTTTGTGTGACAAAAAACATAAAGTGCGCGGAAGTATTCCGAATATTTACTGTTGCATCTATGGTTATGACGTAGAAGCCAAAGCTCAATCATCCCAATGGAAGCTGCCGCATGAGCCAAGACCGAAAAAACCACGCCAAGTTCGGTTGAATGTGAAGGTTTTGCTACTTTTTGAACAGACCTCGTAAATATATACAGTAAATGTCTGCACGAATGGTTTCGCATGTTTCGGTTACTAGTGAACACACTTTTCGAAACAATTCCATCCATCCAAGAATGATAGAATAGAAGATTACGCCATGCGCAGGTTCGCTATTCCTCTCTCGACAAAAACTCAGGACAGCTGTTTGGCTGTGACGTCACAAGGCACTTAAAAATATTTTGTGATATGGAAAATGCATGCGCAAAGGAAATAATTAGTGTTTTAACATGTTTTTAATTTTTTAAAATTATAAATAAGTTAGCAAATGCACCTGCAATCAAACGAGTACAAATTATATTTATATTATGTATTATATTTTATAATATATAATTATATTTGTAAGCAAAACAGAGCATTTCATCCAAATACCTGGCGAATTTGCATGGAATATTTTGATGAAGACTTCATAGAGAAGAATTTGAATGTTGAAATGGGCAAGTAATTTTTTTGAAAATATACTAATTTAATTTTAAAAATATTTATTACAGAATTTTGAATGAGAAAGTTTTTAAAGCTGGGTACTAGTCCATCTTTGAACAAAAATGTAGAGCCCATAGCACAAGTTCGGATAACCAGGTATCGTAATTGAAATTCTTCGTGGGTCCTTGAAAGTCCTTCGTTGCAACAAGTCCTTGAATTATCCTGTGTACGACCTGCGACGCACTTTCAGAGCTGAAGCAAAAACTCAGCGGCTTTCAGGGGTCGTATACAGAAATTATTAATAAAAAAAATCCTGCGAGTTAAATTCGCTCGGTGTATTTTATTTAAAATACCGATTGTTTAGTGTTTTCTATATTTCAGCTCTCTATTCTTGCAATAGACCCCCACACTACTGCGCGTTTAATCGACTTTATAGCTTTCTTTCGCCTACTAGTGTTTTACAGATTTTCTTGTGTAAGTGAAATTTGTCAGTTGGCAAATTTCATCTTCACACTCCTTCCTTACTTCGCGGTGGGAAAAACACGGTGTAGTAGGGTTTCAATTCGCTGATATGGGCTGTCTTCGTCTCCTTGCTTCCCTCCCTTTTCATCAGGACAATAACTGGGGAGGTGAAGGTGTCTACACGATACGGTCCATTGTAACGTGGGGCCAACTTGGCGGCGAATTGGTCGGTGGCCTTGGACAAATAGTGCTGTCTTGCTAACACCAATTGTCCGACTTCTGGTTTCCACATTCGGCGTCGCAGATTATAATATCTTCTTTGATCTTGTGTTGCTCGTTCCAAGTTTTGCATCACGATGCGATAAGCTTCTTGTAGTTGATCTACTCGTTCGTTAGCAGTCTGTGGGGTTAGCCCTGTACCCAACGTTGTCTCATCGTACAGCGCCTTTGGTAGTCGAGGTTCACGCCCCTGTACCAGATAAGCCGGACTGTATCCCGTTGTCTCCGATACACTAATATTAATGGCAAGAGTCAATTCGGGAAGCAAGTCGTCCCACTTCTGCTGCCGTTGACTCGCAAATTGGGCCACCATAGTCTTGATGGTGCGATTGGTGCGTTCCACCGCATTTTCCTGTGGAGTGTAGGGCGCCTTGAACTGGTGTTTGATGCCATAGCCTTCAGTAAAACGGCGAAACGCTCGAATTGAGACCCATTGTCCGTCACTAGGATTTTGGGTACTCCAAACCGAGACAGGATGAGTTCCCGGAAAGCCCGTTGCAGTGTCTCGGTGGTGGCTTTTCGGAAGGGGGCCATTTTATCGAATTTATCGAAGAACACGACTAGTATGTTGTTACCATGTGTGGAACGGGGTAAAGGTCCGACAAAGTCGGCGCACAAAACAGACCAAGGCTCAGTGGAGATATGGCTCAACATTTTCCCAGCTGGTTGTTGGTGGTTGCTTTTATATCGTTGGCAGGAGGAGCACTGACGCACGTATCGACTTGTATCTCGGAATAGCCCCGGCCAGTAATATCGGTTGGCTATTCGTGCTATTGTTTTTCTGATGCCTAAGTGTCCTGCCGTAGGTGCATCGTGATTTTCCTGTAGGATCCGGTTCCTAAGCGTTCTTGGTACACACAGTTTCCACGGGATGCAATCTTCGTCGCCACTAAAACTCGGGATGTGCCTGTGAGCCTTCCAACTGGTAGTCAGCATATTTCTCCGGCCTAGCGATGATCTCTGCTTTACGTTTCTGCCACCAGGGGCAGTCTGGTTCTGTTCGGTCCTAAATGGTAATGGTGCAGGCGGCTTCTGTTGGCTGTCTAGACAAGGCGTCGGCTAACACGTTTAATTTTCCCTTCCGGTATTGCACGTGGAATGTGTACTGTTGTAGTTCAAGGGCCCATCTTGTGATACGACCTGCAGGGCCTTCTATGGAATTCAGCCACTTTAGTGACAGGTGCTCCGTAATGACCGTCAAGTGGTATCCCTCAAGGTAAGGTCGCATTTTTCTGATACCCCATACGATGGCTAAGCACTCTTTTTCTGTGGGTGAATAGTTTCGCTTGGCATTATTTAAGTGACGGCTGGCGTTGGCTATCACGCGCTCCACCCTGTCGACTTCTTGGGTGAGCACCGCGCCCAGTCCGTAGTCGCTTGCATCGGTCTGGAGTACAAACTTCCTAGTGAAATCCGGGCACGTCAGGACTGGTGCCTCTGTCAATTTCTGATTCAACTGTTCGAACGCGTCTTGCTGCTCTCCAGCCCACTTGAAGTGTTTACCCTTTTTTTGCAATAGTGTTAATAGGTGTACCGTCTTGGCGAAGTCTGGGACAAAACGACGCTATTCCCAGGCAGTGTCGCACCTCTCGTATATTTTGGGTTGGTTTTAGCTCTCTGATGGCCGCGATTTTATCTGGGTCAGTGTGGATGCCTTGGTCACTGACCACGTGTCCCAAATACTTCAATTTCTTCTGGAAGAACACGCATTTGTCCTTATTCAATTTAAGGTTGGCTTTTCGCAGGCGACGGAATACTTCGGTTACATTCTGTTGGTGCTCTTCCAGTGTGCGCCCTGTGATGATGATATCATCCAGGTATGGGAAAGCGTGCGGCTCCATTCCGGGACCTATTACCTGGTCTAACGCTCGTTGAAATGTCGCAGGTGCTGAATGGAGCCCGAATGGCATTACCTTCCATTGGAAGAGTCCGCGGCCTGGCATCATGAATGCGGTATACTATTTGCTGTGGTCATCCATGGGTATCTGCCAGTACCCATTCTTCAGATAGAGGCTGCTGATGTATTTCGCCTCCCGTAAGCGGTCCAGTATGTGCTGTATTCTGGGCAACGGATATGCATCGGGTATAGATTTGGCATTCAGTTGTCTGTAATCTATGCATAATCTCCACGTCCCATCTTTCTTGCGCACGAGGATAATTGGTGCACTATGTGGACTATGTGAAGGCTCTATACATCCCTTTTTCAATAGTTGTCCACTTCGGCGTTGAATACTTCCTGCTGTGCAGGGTTCCTGGGGTAATAACGGTGCTTTATTGGCCTGTCATCGCGCATCACAATTTTGTGTTTTGAAATGTTGGCTACTCCAGGTTTGTCGTAAAATGTATCTAGCTCGGTCTTCAGAAATGCATCGATAGTCTCTTTCTCCGTGATGGCCTCTTCTTGAATGGTCGTGCACAGTGTAAAGTCGCTGTTTTGCACGCCCCCAGCCTGAGGTCCCAGGATGATATCTTGGTCACCGCATTCGATTTTTGGTCCCATTGTCGACATGAAATCGAGTCCCAGAAGGAGGTCGTCTGTGGCGTCCGGCATTGTGAGAATCTCGAGGTCGCAGTTTCGCCCCCCTAACTGTATGTTCACTTGAAGCACCTCCGTGACTACTCGGGTGCGTCCGTCGGCCATAAGTGCACGTATGTGTGTAGATGTTACCCTACCAGTGGTTGCACGTAACTGGCGGCTAAGGCTTTCGCTGATGAAACTTCGAGTGGCTCCTGTATCGATGGTGGCGTTGGTGGTGCAGGTGCCAATGGAGACAGTGGCACAGATGCGCTGCCCATCGCAGCGCAACGCACTTATTGTTGGTAAGGCCGGATGCTTGTGGGCTGTGTCGGGCCTCGTTACTGACGACAGCCTTGCCAGTTTCCCGTTTGGGCTCTGCAGAAATCAACAGTCCTGGTTCCCAGCTTGCCACAGTCCCAACAGAATAGAATCTGTGCATTACGGCAGTAGCGCGCGACGTGTCCATTCTGTCCGCAACGCCGACAGGCAGTGCGTACGTCTATCATAGTGTTAGCATTGGTATCGGTCGTTGGCAGGACCTGCCGACTCCGAGTCTCCCTTTGTGTGGTATGCTCGATTCTGATTTGTGGAATAAGCCTCTTGGTTGTGGCATATGTGTTCTGGGTTGTGGCGTGGGAGTTCTGGGTACATCATGGTCACTCCGTATGCCCTCCAATCTTCCGCCATGCTCACTAGTTCCTCCAGCGTCGTGAAGTCTTTTCGGCGCACGTACCATTGGTACTCCTCCAGACTGTTCTTAAATATTCGTTCTAGCTTCTGTTCTTCTGAATACCCAGCGTGTCGCATGAGGTCCTGGACTTCTACCACATATAGTTTGAATGGTTCCCGGGGCTTTTGTCTTCGCTGGCGAATCTCATCATCGAGTTTTTTAAAGTACCTCACTGGTAGAAAGAATTTCAAGAAGTTGCTCCACGATCTATTGTTGTTTCTGTACCATAACAACGCACGCTCTTTGAATAATTCTGGCATGGTACGCGGGAGTAGATTCTTGTCGAGCCCGTACACTTCCGACAGCTCCTCCACTCGTTCCAGAAACGCCAGGGGGTCAAAGCCACCATCATACTTAATGGACCATTTCCTTACATGATCAATGATAACGGCGTGTGGTGCAGCTACATGGCGTGGCTGTTCCACGGCCGTTGGTGACACAGCGCGATGCAGTGAGGTCTCCGAAACTCTGCCTCCCATGCCGCTGGTATTTTACCTGTGAATACCTGGCCTGGCCTGTCCACGCTCAGCGTATCGCGGGTACCTATGGGCGTAGCCGGCTTGGGTGACGTACTCCTGACGTACCTGGATTTTACCTTCTCTACGGTTTTGTTGCTCTTGAGTCAATTCTGTCTCCGTGAAGAACTCTTAAAGTCGCTTACGGAGTTATTCCACGGTACCTGTAGCTTCTACATCGAATTCCACACAGAAAAGCTCCAGCTCCTCCTTGCGCAGCGAGTACAGCCAGCTTGTTTTCACCATCCTTTGCTTCACTTAGATGATGATGAAGACAATGGGTGTGCGTGTGTGTAGTCAGCAGGTGCTAAATCGGCACTCCTCTGTGTGACTGCGTAGATCAACGTAGTTCTCTATCACTCTTTGGATTTATTACCTAGGAGATCTATGCGTTGAATTTCTTTTGAAAGTCCGATGCGTTGAACTTCTGTTTTTTATTAGTCCCTGCTCGGGCGCCATTGTAACGACTCAATTTTCCGCCGGGGTAAGGTCGCCGGAAAACCAGGTATCGTATACAGAAATATGCCCTGAAACCTCAAGGATCCTTGAAATTCTTCGTGGGTCCTTGAAAGTCCTTCGTTGCAACAAGTCCTTGAATTATCCTGTGTACGTCCTGCGACGCACTTTCAGAGCTGAAGTAAAAACTCAGCGGCTTTCAGGGGTCATATACAATAATTATTAATAACAAAAATCCTGCGAGTTAAATTCGCTCGGTGTATTTTATTTAAAATAACGATTGCGTAGTGTTTTCTATATTTCAGCTCTCTATTCTTGCAATAGACCCCCTCACTACTGCGCGTTTAATGGACTTTATAGCTTTCTTTCGCCTACTAGTGTTTTACAGATTATCTTGTGTGAGTGAAATTTGTCAATTGGCAAATTTCATCTTCACAATCTTAACATGCTTGCATATGTGTATCTGTAACTATCTATGAACATAAATATATAAATAAAAATATTGAAATTATAAAATAAATACATACGTATTTACATGTATTTTTTATTTCAGTTCTCAGAATTATTTCCTTTTATATTCCCATTGACACACTAAAAGACTAAATAACAACTTTCACGGCACAAATTTAACCCAAAAATTACTGAATAAAACAAAAATTTTAATGCCAATTCAATTGAAATATATTATTTTACATTTATTTATAGAAATATTATTATAAAATGCGATAAATATATTTAATATTGAACACAAATTATCACATTTCTCACACAAAAATGTGTGCATTTTGGCTATTCTCTCATTTCGTATGTGACTTGTGACGAGATGCCCAGAGAGAGGAAATATTCGTAACAGAATTAGCGCAATCTTCTATTCTATAATTCTTGGATACACACGATTGAAAGCAGATCGTATATATTGAGAATATATTGAATATATTCGTTATTTATTGTGTGTATTTGGATCTCTTCAAAATGAGTGAATGCTAAAACCGAACAAATACAGCAGATGTTTCCTACAAAAATAACGAAATAAATGGAGTAAGTACTTGATGGGTACCAGAATGATAATATAGAAGATTGCACCAATGCTGGTACGAAAATTTCCTCTCTCTGCGCATGTCGTCTTAAGGCGCACACGAAATGAGAGAACAGCCAAAATTAATACAATAAGTTTTCGTACTTTTAATTTACAGTGTGTTGTTGCAAAAAATGTGTCTTCTCCGGGGGGAGCAGTTCAAAGAAAAATATTGCTTCCAAATGAGGTTTTATAATTGTTCAATTTTATTTAATTAAAAAAAAAAAAAAAAAAATACCATATGTATATATATATATATATATATATATATATATATATATATATATATATATATATATATATATATATATATATATATATATATATATATATATATATATATATATATATATACGAGGTGTGATAAAAAAATAACCGTTATTTTCAAATTTCGTGAGTTACGTATGTTCGATGTTCGCATTTTTTTCTGTTATCTTGGTACACATGTCTGTTATATATGTTGGCAATACCAACCATTATGGATTGTCAGTTTGTTTTTGACAGATAAAAAGGTTAGTCGTGTTTTGGTGTGCTCTTCGATTTTGTACTATTCGAAAAAATTGATCAAAGAAACTGTATTCAGTTTTGTGTAAAAAATGAAATTAAATGTGCAAGGACATTTGAAGTGTTGACTGTGGCCTTTGGCGAGTCTACTATGAGCAGAACACAAGTTCAACTGTGGTATAACCGGTTTAAGGAAGGCCGAGAAGATGTCAATGACGATGCTCGTCCTGGTCGCCCAAGCACGGCAAAAACCGATGAAAACATTGACTCAGTGAAGAAAATGATTTTGGATAATTGTCGAATCACTATCAGAGAGGTTGCTGATGATGTTGGCATGTCGTTCGGCTCATGTCAAGCAATTTTTACAGATGTTTTAGGCATGAAACGTGCGGCAGGAAGATTGTTCCAAAATTGCTAAATTTTGAGCAAAAACAACGTCGCATGGACATCGCTCAGGAGTTGTTGAACATCGTCAACGACGATCCAGATTTCCTCAAAAAGATCATAACTGGTGACGAATCGTGGGTGTATGGCTATGACATTGAAACAAAAGCCGAATTATCCCAATGGAAACGTCCAGATGAGCCAAGACCGAAAAAAGCACGTCTAGTTCGGTCGAACGTAAAGGTTTTGCTGACAGTTTTCTTTGATTGCAATGGCGTGGTGCATCATGAATTCTTGCCACAAGATCGTACTGTCAACAAGGAATACTACCTTGAAGTTATGCGCCGTTTGCGAGAAGCAATTCGTCAGAAACGCCCAGAATTGTAGAAAAACCAATCATGGATTTTGCACCATGATAACGCACCAGATCACACATCGATGCTTGTGCGTAATTTTTTGGCCAAAAACAAAACCGTTATCATGCCTCAACCACCGTATTCACCGGACTTGGCCCCCGCTGACTTTTTCCTCTTTCCAAATCTGAAGACACCGATGAAAGGAAACCGTTTGGTACGGTTGAGGAGATAAAAGAAAAATCGAAACAGGAGCTGTTGGCGATACCAAAAAAAGCGTTTCAGAAGTGTTTCGAGGATTGGAAAAAACGCTGGCATAGTGTATTATATCTGAGGGGAATTACTTTGAAGAGGACAAGATAGTTGTTGATGAATAAATAAATACTTTTTGAAAAAATTGAAAATAACGGTTATTTTTTGATCAAACCTCGTATATTAGATGTTCAAAATAAATGTTTATTGTTGGCGCTATATGCGAGATCGTCCTTGTCGTAATCTGTTTCAAAATCCCACTTCTTGTGCTCATTACCGGCAGAACTTCATATAAAAAGAATTCGCGAAATAACAGAGACAAAAGAAAATAATCCAAACAAAAGGTTATAAAATTGCAACATGTGATAACAACATGTATTGAATTTAACAAATGTGCAAATAAAAGAAAACAAAAGGGAAATTTAATTATTAAAATTGGTTTAAGTTATAATCTCCAACATTATCCTCGCCGATGATTTTCATGGAAAATTATTAAAGTTGTCTCCTTATTCTTGTGCTAGGAAATGGCGCGAGAATTATGCCTGATGATGGCGATGATGTTTGGCTAGCTGCTAAATGGAATAGAGGAAAGTACAAATTAATATCAGTACGACAGATCCCTATTTTCATTACACCCGTTGTTTTGAATGGGTAAGGGGCACAATTTGGCTATTGGCCGTTTCATGATCCCATTTTGCATTTTTAGAGTGACTACTCGAACAACGTTGTCTTCTCCAGGATGTGTCTTAATGACGTCCAAGTGGCCATTGATTGCAAGGGAATCGCTCGTCTTCGATAAGTACTATATCGCCAATTTTTAAATCTGGTTTACGTTTTAGCCATTTCGGTTTCGCAGCTCCATTTGCGCCAAAATTGATTAGCGAGAAATTGGCAGTTTTGCCAGCATGTCACGACATGAGCGTCCTCATTTTGATGTGAGGGTGGAGCCAATAAAAAATCGCCTATAAGAAAATGGCCCGGCGTGAGAACCATCAGATCGTTTGAGTCGTTCGACAGCGGGCAGAGTGGGCGGGAATTGAGACAGGATTCTCTTTGTGCCAAGAAAGTAGCAAATTCCTCGAACGTCAGCACTTGTTCTCCGATTGTTCGTTTCAGGTGGTATTTCATCGATTTGATGCCGGCTTCCCATAATTCTCCGAAATGTGGAACTGATGGCGGCATAAAGTGCCATTGAATGTGGCAGTTGGTGAGGAACGGTACTACGTTTGTTTCTATGTAGGTTCGATAGGAAGTTTGGTTTGCTTGCAATTTGCGGTTGGCACCCACAAAATTAGTTCCGCTGTCACTGTAGATATGAGTGCATATTCCTAGGCGACCTATGAAGCGTTTTAAAGCGCAAAGGAAGGCATCAGCCGACAAATCTCCAACAGGTTCAAGATGAATAGTCTTGGACACCAAACATACAAATAATGCTGCATATCCTTTGATGGAACTGCGTCCGCGACCTTTAGATGGAAAAATATTAATGGGGCCAGCATAATCGATGCCTGTTGAGGAGAATACTCGGGATGGCCGGATACGTGATGCAGGCAGATTTCCCATCAGAGTCTGGTGAAGTTTGGGTTTGTTTTTGCAACAAGTTACACATCGGCGAATCACTGTTCGAACTGCATTGCGTCCATTCATTATCCAAAAACTGCTCTGGAATGATTTAGCATTAAAGCTGCACCTCCGTGTAGCGTAAACAAATGACTATGCGAGATTAATAAATTCGTAAAATTATGTTTTGAAGGCAGGATAAATGGATATTTTTAATCGAAGCGAAGAAGAGCATCACAAAGTCTACCACCTAGACGGATGATGCTGATAAATTGGTCGAAGAATGGATTTAGAGGAGCCAGAACACTTTTTTCTGGAAGCGGTTGATTCGATGAAAGGGCCACCATCTCTCTAGAAAAGATATCATATTGCAAAATCCGTATTATGCACACCAAGCTGTTTTCTAAATTGGATAATGTTAATGCCCGCGTGTATCGGTTGCTAGATGATTGCTTACAGTTGAAGATAAAACGTTGACAATATGCCATAACACGTATAAGCCTGTTATATGAAGATATTTTCTCGAGAACCGTTGATAAATAGCTGCTTTCGATGGTGATTCGGTGCACAATCAAAGTCTAGCTCTGTTTCTTCTAAAGATGATAACGGAATGGTTGGCGTTTTTGCTGTTGGCCATTGCTGACAATCCTGTCGAAGCCATTCAGGGCCTTGCCACCAGCGTTTATTCAGAGCTAGCTCCTTAGATTTAGACCACGACTTGAGATATCCGCTGGGTTATCTTCTGAAGCGACGTGACGCCATTGTCCGCTGTTCGATATTTGCAGTATTTTGTTTAGTCTATTAGCCACGAAAATCTTCCACCGGTTGGGATCACAGCGGATCCATCCCAATACTATCATAGAGTCTGTCCAAAAGAATGTGTTAGCATAGTCAATGTCACAATTTAGATTTTGCTTTAACCATTTGAATAACCTTGGTGCTAAAAGTGCGGCACACAGCTCTGCTCGAGGAATAGTCATCTTTGGTTGCAATGGGGCTACCTCACATTTCGCTATCAGTAGATTGGCGGTGGCTACCTTGCAATAGGAAAGATGCTGTCGTAGCGAATGCATGCATGGACGCGTCGCAAGACAGATGGAGACTGGCCATAGCACACTCATGAATGGTTCCCAATCAACGTGGTATTTGAATATCCGATATAGCATTCAGTTCGAGGACATATTTATTCCATGTGGACTAAATTGTTGGTGACACTAGTTCATCCCAAGTTATATTGAGCGACCACAATTGTTGCATAATTAACTTCCCCTTGACGATGACAGGACTTAACCAACCCAGCGGATCGAACAGACATGCGATCGTAGATGAAATTATACGTTTCGTAGCAGGGCCAATGGGGAGTTGGAAATTAATGCTGAATGTGAATTCATCAGTTGATGGATTCCAATGCATTCCTAACGGCTTTAATGTTTCGTTTGAATTTAATTGCAACGATCCTTTCGTTTCGCGATGTTCAGGTCGAATGTTTTCCAGCAATTGAAAGTTGTTGCTTGCCCATTTACGTAGCGTAAAAGTACCAGTTTTTAGCATTCCAATTAACTGAGTTTGACTTTCAACTGCTTGATCTATCGAATATCCTCCATATAAAACGTCATCAACGTAGGTTTGTTGTTTAACTGCAGATACAGCCAGAGGAAAATGATGGGCTTCGTCGTCAGCCAGTTGATGCATCGTGTGGATGGCGGCATACGGAGCTGACCGCATACCGAACATGACGGTTGAGCAATAATACTCACGGATATTTTCCGAAGGATCATTACGCAATAGAATTCTTTGGTATTGAGCGTCTTCGGCATTCATATTAATGCAACGATACATTTTTTAACATCTGCCATGAAAATATATTTGAAAAAACCCCAGTTTGTTAGTACAGCTGAAAGATCAGCTTGAAGTGCAAGACCGATAGCCAAGATGTCATTCAGTGACTTTCCGTTGGTTGTTTTTGTTGATGCATCGAATACTAGACGAACCTTCGTGGTCGCACTCGACTCCTTGGTGATAGCATGATGAGGTAGATAGCAGCAATTGTAGAAGGTGCGAGTAGGTTCCGAAATTTTGTGCTTCCATTCAGGAGAGGTCACAAGTGTCATCTGGTCAAGTTGAAGATACTCGTCGATAGTGTCCTGGTAGATTTTCTGCAAAACCAGATCCTGAGTCAACCGGCGCTCAAGATGTAGAAACCGTTTTAAAGCCACATGTCGCGATGTGCCGATGACACTGGATGGGTTCAGACTTCATAAAGTTGGTAGACGTACCACGTATTTGCCATTTTGCAGCCGTTGATCAGTTTCCTTGTAAAGGTTATCGCACCATGTGTTTTGATTGGATTCAACGTTATCGGTGGGCAACTCTTCCAGCTCCCAAAACCTGCGTAGCAGATTGTCAGTCTCAACATGAGTGTGCGCAGCTGTTACCGTGATAGTTGGCGTTGACAATGGCAGAAATTTTCCAGATATTATATAACGCAGCGTCGTCCGTATAGCAATAGGTTGTCCAAGAGCTGAGCGCTGAATCCCATCACGAAGAAGTTCGTCGTAAACATCGTTGCCGAGCAGGAGATCGATGGATTGCCGCTCAAAATGGTTCGGATCAGCGAGATCAATTCCTGTGAGATAGGGGCGCTGTTCTGCGGGCAGACGTCGATGCGGTATAATTTGACCAACCTTTGGCAGAACATACGTTAGCACCTCATGCGAAATTTTTTCATCGTAGCGGGATCCGATGATGACATAAACATATGAGCGGTTGCTGGCAACCTTCATATCTGCTAATCCGACGATGTTGATAGCAGTCCTCCCTCGAGGTAATCGCAGTAACTGGGCGGGGCGTTCAGTGATGAAGGATCCTTGTGAACCTTGGTCCAAAAATGCTCTGAGCTGAAGTTTTTTACCATCAGCGGCCTTGGCTGTTACTAATGCTGTTGGAAGACGAACATCGTAATTAATCAATGTTGAAAATACGCATCGTTTTGATATATCAGTATTGGCGTTTGATATTTGGCTTGATGTGCCTGCCGTTAAATGTGATGTTGTTGTAGCTCGTGCGGCATCCATATTAGAATGAATAAGTGTGTGGTGCTTCCCGCCACAAGTTAAGCAACTTCTACGGCTACTGCATTTAGACGCAATATGCCAATATCCTAGGCAATTGAAACATAAATTATGCTTGCCAACCGACTCTCTTCTTTCAGACACACTCATGCGGAGAAATAGTTGACATTCGCGTACTGGATGGTTAGCTTTTTCGCAGATTGGGCACAGTGTTTCTTGCTTCAGAATCTGATAAGATTGGCGACTTGTAGGTTTAGGACAATTATTTGGATTACGGGACCCTTGGGCTGATTACTGTTTGGAAGCCTCTTGCGATACTTTTGAAGTAACTAGCATTTGATGATACTCGTCCAAAAATTCACACAATTTTGCAAAATTCGGAATATTCTTGCTTTTCTGCAACGTGCGATTCCATTCAGTGTGAATGTTCAAAGAAACTTGTTTCAATAAGTAATAGACGAGGATTTCATTTTGTTTGTCTACACTGATTCCGAGTTTTTCGATGGAACTGATTACACGACCCGCATGTTTGAGTGAACCGTTGTATCGATGCAGGATCCTCGCGAACTGAATGTGATTGCTAGGAGAGCACATCCATGTAGTGCGTGAATAAAATTATTTTGTGTTCGTAGGTATTGTTCAGCATTTCTCATTCGGTTTTATAATTTTCTTCCACAAGACTAAGATGTTGTATGTCCTGATCTGCACTTTCAGCCAAAGAGTTGGACATCAGACAAAGTGGTGCAGTTGTGCACTCGAGACAGAAAAACTTCCTTGAAAGCAGGCCATTCTATATAACTTCTATTGAAAATTGGAAGCTTCACTTCAGGTAATGGTAGCTCTTTATAAGAGATGGCAGCTGAGGATTCGCTAAATGTTGACCCTGATGAAGTTGCAGCAGATGTTACTGGTTGAGGGGGGCAAGCAATGACATATGCGTTGCGAATAGTTGGCAAGACATAGATATATTCCTCTCCAAATTTATCTGCTAACTCGGCTGCAATGTAATGAGTTTTTACGACGTCATCAGCATCAGCCATCCTCATCAGTGATCGATGATTTTCCCAAAACTCTTTATGTAGTGTGCCCAACGACTCCAAACGTGTTTGAAAATAAGACTCTGTTTTACGGCTCACGGAGTCTTTCGCAAAGTTTCGAGCCACTTTTTGCACTGACGGAGAAATCGAGTGTTGTTCGGCGATAATTTCCGTTGCCATTTCAATTAAAATTTTCTTTAAATAATCTAGAGAATCCGTCGCACCAATATCAAAATGCACTTACCTCATAGCCTCTTTTTGATTCCGTTTTGTATATGGTCAAGTGTGGCTGATGAAATCGTCACTGATGTTGCTGCCGTAGTTGTGAATACGATTTTTCCAATAGCAATGATACGATCCGCGTTGATAGCGCCACAATTAAAATGAAAGAATTATGGTTCAATTCAATTCTCACAGGAGGCACCAAAGTGTTGTTGCAAAAAATGTGTCTTCTCCGAGGGGTGCAGTTCAAAGAAAAATATTGCTTCCAAATGAGGTTTTATAATTGTTCAATTTTCTTTAATTCAAAACAGATATATATATATATATATATATATTTATATGTATATATATATATATATATATATATATATATATATATATATATATATATATATATATATATATATTAGATATTCAAAATAAATGTTTATTGTTGGCGCTATATGCGAGATCGTCCGTGTCGTAATCTGTTTCAAAATCCCACTTCGTGTTCTCATTACCGGAAGAACTTCATATCAAAAGGAATAGCGAAACACCCGAGAAAAAAGAAAGTAATCCAAAGAAAAGGTTATAAAATTGCAACATGTGATATCAATTTATCAAATGTGCAAATAAAAGAAAACAAAAGGGAAATTTAATTATTAAAATTGGTTTAAGTTATAATCTCCAACACAGTGCATTACAAAAGTTTTCGTTCGTGAAAGCAATTTTTCTTAATCAAATACTTAAAACTTCATTTCTGGCTTTTCAGTACGCAATATCCTGTATGCCAAACTTTGTTAAATGCTTGGGTAATGCGGGCGAAAACAGCAGAGCAATATTCTTTACGTTCGTATATTTTTTGGATGGTGCTTACAATACAGTAAACTTGTTCGACCCTGCCGTGCTTTTCGCGGAAGCAGATTTCGCTTATTGCAGATTCAATCCTATTTGTTTTTTTTTTTTTAAAGATTCCTCCTTTGTCCGGTCTTTGTCAGTCTTTGAGAATCACCGTCATTTCAGATATTTTCCATATAAAATAAATCAGTGCGTATTATTGCATTTAAAATTGGCAGTATCTGTACTATGGGTACAATTATTGGTCTTCGCTTATATTGCAGAAGTCATTTTCCTCTTTTACCTCCGAAGCTTTTTGGTGCAAAGTTTTAATTGCCTTTTTAGTGCTGGGGATCTCTGCTTTTGCTATTCAAATCTGATTGATTGTTTTTCTAGTAAAACTTCTTGTATTTCTTTCGGAGTACATTCGTACCGAGTAACCGGCTTATAGGGCGGGGTCGCTTGAGATAACAGTTCTGTGAATGCATACACAGCTGAGTTTGTTTCTTGGTCTGTTGTTAGGAATACAGACAGATTGAGATACGCTGATGTACATTTTATATTTCAACTAGGTCCTTTTTGTAGTCTCGATTTGACAATGTTTAGGATTTAAGTGTTATTATTGTCGGAGTATGATCCGAGGACAGATCTAGCGATGGTTGTACGTGGGAGTGAATATTGTGAAAACCTTTAGCGACTCCGAAGTCTATAAGGTCTTGTATCTTACCTTTTTCTGTAGACCAATATGTGGGGCTGCAGACAATATAAAACATCCAGCTTTAGTTTAGTTATTGTTGATAATAGCTTTCTCCCCTTTGGAGTTATTAGGCGAGAGCCCCAATGCCTATGTTTGGAATTGAAATCTCCAGCGGCGATAACCGCTTATTACCGAGAGTACCAAAAAAGTGCTTACATATATTGATCTTCCTCTATATTGTGTCTGTGTGAACAGTAGATTGCTGATATGATTCGTCCACTTACATATTCTTCGAGAATACTTAAATATAATCAGTGGTGAAATTTTGCATTGGAAATGCTTTACTCTATTTTTAATTAAAATTGCTGTGCCACCACGAGCTTTGCCACTAGGGTGTTTGGTATCATAGATGGTATATATTGAACCTATTTTTCTGAGTGAGATGGGTTTCGAAATTAGCCAATAGAGTTAGTCAATAGAGTTTGAAGTTGGACATTATTTGACCTCAAACTTGTGCTGGGTTACACCGTTAGCGTTCCAATATGCAATTTTTATGGTTTTGACAAGAGTCTGTATGGCTTTCTCCGCAATTGGTGGATTTCTTAACATTTGTTTATTCTTTTGACTTGGGCAGTTTTGAGATGAGTGCAGTTCACCACAAATAACATACACAGTGGGAAGTGTGAAGTATATTTTGGTGTGAACAAATTGTCTGCAATTTCTGGCATTGAACTGGAGCAAAACGTTTTCGGAGTTCTTCAACTGTTATCTCTCTATGCAGAAGATAGAGAAGGTTATAAATAGGATGTGTTTTAACTGTCTTGAGTTTCGAGTTGTCTGGTTGTAGTTCATCTTGGGAGAGTGATTGTGGAATCTTATTTTTGTTGTGTATTTGTACACGGATTTTATTTGAAATCCTTCTTGACACAGTGCTTCCTGGATTTCATTGATTTCTAAATAAAATTCAATACCCTTCAAAGTTACCGTTATGCCTTTACTACTTGTTAAACTAAATTTAACAGCTGAATTTCAAAAACGGTTCTTGTACCAAGTTGATTATGAAGTTGACAACAGGCACATAAACCTTGGTGTCGGAGAAAGAGAATCAATCAATGTTAAGTTAAAATGAAAAGACTCACAGTTAACTCTTTCTGATTGACTGACTTTTGGATGGACCAATCGTGGGTATTTATTCATTTTTCTATATACATATATTACATATAATTTGGCTATACATATTAGGTATTATTGAATTGACAGCATAACCATGAAATGTGCATTATTGACAAATTTGCAAGCTGGCCTTGAATTGAGTTTTTCAGCGTATTGCACTTGATATCATGTTTCATCCAGTGCAATGCCTTCGCTGATGTAGTATATATTGGAGTTTTTGTCAACAATGCAAATTCCATCGTTAAGCTGGCAAGGTTTGCTTAACACAAGCCTAAATGCAAAAGAAGATGTTATGCATTAAAAGTTTGAATGTTACATACCTCCCAATGAGGTTTGCACATCAACTGTTAATGCAATTAACATTTCTCCCGCGCGTTGAGCACAGCTCAACCTATATAAGATTCTCTATTGGTTGGTGGCGAGGGCGAGGCTGAGGCACCGTATCTGTTGACGTGATGATTTCTGGTACATTGACGCCACGTTGACTTCGTATTTTCCATATGAGCCCAGTAATTAAAAATATCACGGACAGGAACAGTGCGGTATAACTGACCGCATGGTGGTAATAGTCTGGTGGTTGAATTTTGTGCAGTGTCATCAGTTTTTCCTTGGCCAGAGCATTGTGTAATTCTGTGAGATTCTTCAGTTGTGTTGTGTAAGTGATCGCGTTGATTTTCTGCAATAGTGGGGTTATTTGTTCACTATTAGATAATTCTGTAATTTTTCCTAGGCTTGTGCGTGATGCTGTTAACGAACTGGACACAGATTCTTGCCCTTGTATTGAGATTGCATTGTGTTTCAGCACGCATTCTGGCTGAAGTGTCAGTAGTCCTGAGCCTTTCAGTGTCAACGGGATGATTTCTTTGCCGCAGGCTGCAGTGGCTCGTGAAGTTGACGGAATTGCATAAATCCATTGATTTTTTTTCTTCAATGGTAGCCACGTAATGTTATTGGCCATAGGTTTTAGGGGTCCAGATCAATCCCATTGTTTTGATGTTGTAGTCCAGTGTGTCATCGAATTCCATATTTACTTCACGGTCCGTGACTGGAATTTCTTCTAGTAACCTTGGGTGATTCGCGCACCATTTCCGTAAATTGAACCCCGCGGAACTAAGCATGAGTCGAAGTTGCCGCTGTATTTCACATGCAGTGGAGAGATGATCAGATCTGCTCAACATATCATCGACATAAAAATTGGATTTTACGACTTCTGCTCCTAGTTGGTATTTGTTGGCTTGATCGTCAGCCAGAGCCGGAAGTGTGTGGATAGCCAAATACGGTGCAGACGTTGTACCGTAGGTGATTGTCGTGATCTGATAACACTTCATGGGATGTGAGGGATCCTCTCTCCACCAGATAAGTTGGAACTTTTGATCGTTGGGATGTTATAGGGAAAAAATCATTGCTATGAATGTTGTCTGCGTCTGTGTCTTTCTACGCTGCTGTCGAATGTTTTTTGGAATCGGAGCACTAAATTATTCTTGCTGCCACTAGTTGTTTCGCCCAGATGACGCAGCCATAATTTCAGTAGCGCGGCTGTACACGATCTCACTTCTGAATTTTATTTATTATTTTAACTTTACGTCTCTACACTACAATCGCTTCTTCTCTACTGGTCAGCCGTTGGCAGATCGCTACCACAATATAAATTTTTGACAGCTTGTGATTTGGCACAAATTTGGGTTTGTGCGAAAAATATTGTGTGCTGCCCTTGTTCCCAACTCGTTGATACATATATCATCATCTTTAGGTTACACATAGTTGTTTTGTTGTTAAATTTTCGTACTCTTCAACTACCATAAAGCCCACTGTTGTATTTTTCCGTGATAGTTCTCTTACAAATATGAAAGCAGATTTCATAAACCAGTTGAGGTAAAATAGTGGACCCTTAAAATCAGCCCCACATTTTTACAGATTCGAAAGACTTCGTAGCTTTTTTAAGGATGGTTTCTAGCAACAAAAATTGGAAGCGTGTATGAAATCTAAATAACACTTAAGATTGCTATATTTCAACGCAAATCATATCATCCCCTAATTCGTTTTATCACATCAATGTAGTGCAAAGTGGAAAGCAAATTCTCTAGCCCAATATGCTAGCCTTGGAATCGTACCAAATTCCAAACCAGTGAATATATCGCTTTGGTGGATATAAGAATTTAAAATTTTGCTTTTTGGAATTTGTAACTGGTATTTGAAATTCGATATTGTGCAACCCCCAAAAGCCACTGATCGAACCATTCTTTGCAATAAATAGAGGAATATACCATTCCATGTTTTCGGAGTTTATTTT
Source organism: Clusia tigrina (assembly GCA_920105625.2). Taxonomy (NCBI): domain Eukaryota; kingdom Metazoa; phylum Arthropoda; class Insecta; order Diptera; family Clusiidae; genus Clusia; species Clusia tigrina. The sequence continues at coordinate 168,807,952 of OV050031.1, forward strand.
GTAAATTAATAGATTTTTAAATAAAATTTTTATTAAATTACGTACGTATTGAGTACAGTGAAGCTCACATTCTACTATTAAGGCAACCGTGTTTATTAGTATGAATCTTAATTTATTTTCAAAGAGGACTGGTTGCTATTAGCACGAAATATATTACTGCAGAGCAGTCTACACGCCCTATATACAAGAAAACTAGTTTATACATAAATACACAGGTAAACAGTTCTCAGCGAAAACAACCAATAATAATCCATCACATTTTGTTTAAAAATCAATCAAGATTATCCGGCAATGCGTCATCCTATTCGGTCTGTATACGTATATCTTGCTACAGTCTAGTCGCTGTCTATAATAATGATGAAAAGCGAAAATTATATTTTATTCCAATACCGGGGCCAATTTAAGTTGCACAGATATATATATATATATATATATATATATATATATATATATATATATATATATATATATATATATATTAGGGTGGGCCAATTTCAAAGCCAGCCCCTAGGATGATTCTATGGACAATTCTAAGCGACTTTGGTGAAGGAACAATAGGTCTATCTCGATTTTCGAGTCTCCCACTTTTCAATCAATTTTACCGAAAAACTTGTAATTTTTCTCGGAAAATAGACGAAAAATAGTTAAAATATGCATGAAACGCCCTCTGGCGGTGGTCATAGGTAAAAATAAAGATCAGAAATGAATTATCGACCCCAAAAACCCCCCATATACACATAAAAAAGATAATATAACGATGAATAAAAAAACGAATTTTGAATCAAAATGATGTTATAGGGAAAAAATCATTGCTATGAATGTTGTCTGCGTCTGTGTCTTTCTACGCTGCTGTCGAATGTTTTTTGGAATCGGAGCACTAAATTATTCTTGCTGCCACTAGTTGTTTCGCCCAGATGACGGAGCCATAATTTCAGTAGCGCGGCTGTACACGATCTCACTTCTGAATTTTATTTATTATTTTAACTTTACGTCTCTACACTACAATCGCTTCTTCTCTACTGGTCAGCCGTTGGCAGATCGCTACCACACTATAAATTTTTGACAGCTTGTGATTTGGCACAAATTTGGGGTTGTGCGAAAAATATTGTGTGCTGCCCTTGTTCCCAACTCGTTGATACATATATCATCATCTTTAGGTTACACATAGTTTTTTTGTTGTTAAATTTTCGTACTCTTCAACTACCATAAAGCCCACTGTTGTATTTTTCCGTGATAGTTCTCTTACAAATATGAAAGCAGATTTCATAAACCAGTTGAGGTAAAATAGTGGACCCTTAAAATCAGCCCCACATTTTTACAGATTCGAAAGACTTCGTAGCTTTTTTAAGGATGGTTTCTAGCAACAAAAATTGGAAGCGTGTATGAAATCTAAATAACACTTAAGATTGCTATATTTCAACGCAAATCATATCATCCCCTAATTCGTTTTATCACATCAATGTAGTGCAAAGTGGAAAGCAAATTCTCTAGCCCAATATGCTAGCTTTGGAATCGTACCAAATTCCAAACCAGTGAATATATCGCTTTGGTGGATATTAGAATTTAAAATTTTGCTTTTTGGAATTTATAAGTGGTATTTGAAATTCGATATTGTACAACCCCCAAAAGCTTCGAACCATTCTTTGCAATACATAGAGGAATATACCATTCCATGTTTTCGGAGTTTATTTTGTAAATTAATAGATTTTTAAATAAAATTTTTATTAAATTACGTACGTATTGAGTACAGTGAAGCTCACATTCTACTATTAAGGCAACCGTGTTTATTAGTATGAATCTTAATTTATTTTCAAAGAGGACTGGTTGCTATTAGCATGAAATATATTACTGCAGAGCAGTCTACACGCCCTATATACAAGAAAACTAGTTTATACATAAATACACAGGTAAACAGTTCTCAGCGAAAACAACCAATAATAATCCATCACATTTTGTTTAAAAATCAATCAAGATTATCCGGCAATGCGTCATCCTATTCGGTCTGTATACGTATATCTTGCTACAGTCTAGTCGCTGTCTATAATAATGATGAAAAGCGAAAATTATATTTTATTCCAATACCGGGGCCAATTTAAGTTGCACAGATATATATATATATATATATATATATATATATATATATATATATATATATATATATATATATATATATATATATATATATATATATATATATATATATATATATATATATATATATATATATATATATATATATATATATATATATATATATATATATATATATATATATATATATATCTGTGCAACTTAAATTGGCCCCGGTATTGGAATAAAATATAATTTTCGCTTTTCATCATTATTATAGACAGCGACTAGACTGTAGCAAGATATACGTATACAGACCGAATAGGATGACGCATTGCCGGATAATCTTGATTGATTTTTAAACAAAATGTGATGGATTATTATTGGTTGTTTTCGCTGAGAACTATATATATATAAATATATATATATATATATATATATATATATATAAATATATATATATAATATATATATATATATATATTATATATATATATATATATATATATATATATTAGGGTGGGCCAATTTCAAAGCCAGCCCCTAGGATGATTCTATGGACAATTCTAAGCGACTTTGGTGAAGGAACCATAGGTCTATCTCGATTTTCGAGTCTCCCACTTTTCAATCAATTTTACCGAAAAACTTGTAATTTTTCTCGGAAAATAGACGAAAAATAGTTAAAATATGCATGAAACGCCCTCTGGCGGTGGTCATAGGTAAAAATAAAGATCAGAAATGAATTCTCGACCCCAAAAACCCCCCATATACACATAAAAAAGATAATATAACGATGAATAAAAAAACGAATTTTGAATCAAAATGATGTTATAGGGAAAAAATCATTGCTATGAATGTTGTCTGCGTCTGTGTCTTTCTACGCTGCTGTCGAATGTTTTTTGGAATCGGAGCACTAAATTATTCTTGCTGCCACTAGTTGTTTCGCCCAGATGACGCAGCCATAATTTCAGTAACGCGGCTGTACACGATCTCACTTCTGAATTTTATTTATTATTTTAACTTTACGTCTCTACACTACAATCGCTTCTTCTCTACTGGTCAGCCGTTGGCAGATCGCTACCACACTATAAATTTTTGACAGCTTGTGATTTGGCACAAATTTGGGGTTGTGCGAAAAATATTGTGTGCTGCCCTTGTTCCCAACTCGTTGATACATATATCATCATCTTTAGGTTACACATAGTTGTTTTGTTGTTAAATTTTCGTACTCTTCAACTACCATAAAGCCCACTGTTGTATTTTTCCGTGATAGTTATCTTACAGATATGAAAGCAGATTTCATAAACCAGTTGAGGTAAAATAGTGGACCCTTAAAATCAGCCCCACATTTTTACAGATTCGAAAGACTTCGTAGCTTTTTTAAGGATGGTTTCTAGCAACAAAAATTGGAAGCGTGTATGAAATCTAAATAACACTTAAGATTGCTATATTTCAACGCAAATCATATCATCCCCTAATTCGTTTTATCACATCAATGTAGTGCAAAGTGGAAAGCAAATTCTCTAGCCCAATATGCTAGCTTTGGAATCGTACCAAATTCCAAACCAGTGAATATATCGCTTTGGTGGATATTAGAATTTAAAATTTTGCTTTTTGGAATTTGTAACTGGTATTTGAAATTCGATATTGTACAACCCCCAAAAGCCACTGATCGAACCATTCTTTGCAATACATAGAGGAATATACCATTCCATGTTTTCGGAGTTTATTTTGTAAATTAATAGATTTTTAAATAAAATTTTTATTAAATTACGTACGTATTGAGTACAGTGAAGCTCACATTCTACTATTAAGGCAACCGTGTTTATTAGTATGAATCTTAATCTATTTTCAAAGAGGACTGGTTGCTATTAGCATGAAATATATTACTGCAGAGCAGTCTACACGCCCTATATACAAGAAAACTAGTTTATACATAAATACACAGGAAAACAGTTCTCAGCGAAAACAACCAATAATAATCCATCACATTTTGTTTAAAAATCAATCAAGATTATCCGGCAATGCGTCATCCTATTCGGTCTGTATACGTATATCTTGCTACAGTCTAGTCGCTGTCTATAATAATGATGAAAAGCGAAAATTATATTTTATTCCAATACGGGGCCAATTTAAGTTGCACAGATATATATATATATATATATATATATATATATATATATATATATATATATATTAGGGTGGGCCAATTTCAAAGCCAGCCCCTAGGATGATTCTATGGACAATTCTAAGCGACTTTGGTGAAGGAACCATAGGTCTATCTCCATTTTCGAGTCTCCCACTTTTCAATCAATTTTACCGAAAAACTTGTAATTTTTCTCGGAAAATAGACGAAAAATAGTTAAAATATGCATGAAACGCCCTCTGGCGGTGGTCATAGGTAAAAATAAAGATCAGAAATGAATTCTCGACCCCAAAAACCCCCCATATACACATAAAAAAGATAATATAACGAGGAATAAAAAATCGAATTTTGAATCAAAATGATGTTATAGGGAAAAAATCATTGCTATGAATGTTGTCTGCGTCTGTGTCTTTCTACGCTGCTGTCGAATGTTTTTTGGAATCGGAGCACTAAATTATTCTTGCTGCCACTAGTTGTTTGGCCCAGATGACGCAGCCATAATTTCAGTAGCGCGGCTGTACACGATCTCACTTCTGAATTTTATTTATTATTTTAACTTTACGTCTCTACACTACAATCGCTTCTTCTCTACTGGTCAGCCGTTGGCAGATCGCTACCACACTATAAATTTTTGACAGCTTGTGATTTGGCACAAATTTGGGGTTGTGCGAAAAATATTGTGTGCTGCCCTTGTTCCCAACTCGTTGATACATATATCATCATCTTTAGGTTACACATAGTTGTTTTGTTGTTAAATTTTCGTACTCTTCAACTACCATAAAGCCCACTGTTGTATTTTTCCGTGATAGTTCTCTTACAAATATGAAAGCAGATTTCATAAACCAGTTGAGGTAAAATAGTGGACCCTTAAAATCAGCCCCACATTTTTACAGATTCGAAAGACTTCGTAGCTTTTTTAAGGATGGTTTCTAGCAACAAAAATTGGAAGCGTGTATGAAATCTAAATAACACTTAAGATTGCTATATTTCAACGCAAATCATATCATCCCCTAATTCGTTTTATCACATCAATGTAGTGCAAAGTGGAAAGCAAATTCTCTAGCCCAATATGCTAGCCTTGGAATTGTACCAAATTCCAAACCAGTGAATATATCGCTTTGGTGGATATAAGAATTTAAAATTTGGCTTTTGGAATTTGTAACTGGTATTTGAAATTCGATATTGTACAACCCCCAAAAGCCACTGATCGAACCATTCTTTGCAATACATAGAGGAATATACCATTCCATGTTTTCGGAGTTTATTTTGTAAATTAATAGATTTTTAAATAAAATTTTTATTAAATTACGTACGTATTGAGTACAGTGAAGCTCACATTCTACTATTAAGGCAACCGTGTTTATTAGTATGAATCTTAATTTATTTTCAAAGAGGACTGGTTGCTATTAGCATGAAATATATTACTGCAGAGCAGTCTACACGCCCTATATACAAGAAAACTAGTTTATACATAAATACACAGGTAAACAGTACTCAGCGAAAACGACTAATAATAATCCATCACATTTTGTTTAAAAATCAATCAAGATTATCCGGCAATGCGTCATCCTATTCGGTCTGTATACGTATATCTTGCTACAGTCTAGTCGCTGTCTATAATAATGATGAAAAGCGAAAATTATATTTTATTCCAATACCGGGGCCAATTTAAGTTGCACAGATTTTTGCTGTATATATATATATATATATATATATATATATATATATATATATATATATATATATATATATATATATATATATATATATTTGGGTTACGCTCGGGTGGAGCGTAACCCAATAATATATAAAAGAATGAATATAAGAAATAAATGCTTATTTTAATTTATTAAATCCAATATTTAATATAAATGTTACAAAATGCTCTATAATACTTCAGCACATAAAAGAGAACGTGCGTACGGCTCCGGCGCTGCGAATTGAAAGAAAGAATGAAAAAGCCGGAAACACGAAGTGTGTTGCTCCGCAGCCAACACAGGCTGGTTCCGGTTTACCCATGAACACGCTGTGCGACAGCGACAGCGTGTTAATAGGTGGCGGTAGTGGTGTCGCCACAGGTATTCCTCCCCCAGTGATCGGCGCAGGAGGCGCGGAGAACGATACCCGTTTCGTCGGTTGACTCCTCAGATGACTCCTTGGATGGATCGCTGGCGGGTCATTTGTCGCTGACGATGACGACGGTTGCGGCGATGGCGATCGGGATGGCGATGATGATCGGGATGGCGCTGATGATCGGGATGGCGCTGATGATCGGGATGGCGTTGATGATCGGGATGGCGCTGATGATCGGGATGGCGCTGATGATCGGCTTCTGTCTCGAGTGGTTGGACGCTGGTACTGGCTTCGTCGCTTTTACCAGCTTGCGCAACTGCTCGATGAAACCCGGTTGGGTGGTAGGGTCGTTTTGTTGTCCGTGTGGATTGTGACGGCTGTGTTCGTGTGTGTGTGAAACGTTTGCTTTCGTGCAAAGTACGCGCGGTCGTTTGTCGAAGGGCAAATTTTCGAAAAATTTGCGTAAACAAAGAGAAATGCGTGCGTGTGCATGTGTGAGAATTGAAGGGGGCCGTGTTCGTGTGTGTGGCCGTGTTCGTGTTGTGTGATTGTGTTGGGGCGAATGTTGCACAGGCGTTCTGTGGACATCTCAGAGCCGTTGGAATGCGTGAGGCACGTGGGCATGTCGGTTGCGTTGGGGCGAATGTTGCACAGGCGTTCTGTGGACATCTCTGAGCCGTTGGAATGCGTGAGGCACGTGGGCATGTCGGTTGCGTTGGGGCGAATGTTGCACAGGCGTTCTGTGGACATCTCAGAGCCGTTGGAATGCGTGAGGCACGTGGGCATGTCGGTTGCGTTGGGGCGAATGTTGCACAGGCGTTCTGTGGACATCTCAGAGCCGTTGGAATGCGTGAGGCACGTGGGCATGTCGGTGATCTGGATGTGTTCGTGTTGCGTTGGGGCGAATGTTGCACAGGCGTTCTGTGGACATCTCAGAGCCGTTGGAATGCGTGAGGCACGTGGGCATGTCGGTGATGTGGATGTGTTCGTGTTGTGTTGGGGCGAATGTTGCACAGGCGTTCTGTGGACATCTCAGAGCCGTTGGAATGCGTGAGGCACGTGGCCATGTCGGTGATGTAGATGTGTTCGTGTTGCGTTGGGGCGAATGTTGCACAGGCGTTCTGTGGACATCTCAGAGCCGTTGGAATGCGTGAGGCACGTGGGCATGTCGGTGATGTGGATGTGTTCGAGTTGTGTTGGGGCGAATGTTGCACAGGCGTTCTGTGCTGAAGGTTCGCGCCAGTGGCAGTACCAGCACCTTGAAAGATTTCGTGCACCCACGTGGGCTCGGTGTTGGCGGCAGTTGTTTGTGGGGATACGGTCGTATGGTCGCCGGCCTCCCCGTGAAACCGCGGCGTGGTTGGTGCACGTGCCGTTTGTGGTCGAATTGGAGGTGGCCGTTGGGTTGGCTGTGGATATGGACGAGGTCGATTTGCTGGGACAGGTAACGTTGTTTTCTGTTGATCTGCCGCGGCCGCAGCGGTGCTGGCAGCGCTCGTTGCACTTGCCGTAGCCATTGCTGCGGTTGTTGTTGCGGTGTTGCTGTTGTGGGGTCACCAATTTGGGTTACGCTCGGGTGGAGCGTAACCCAATAATATATAAAAGAATGAATATAAGAAATAAATGCTTATTTTAATTTATTAAATCCAATATTTAATATAAATGTTACAAAATGCTCTATAATACTTCAGCACATAAAAGAGAACGTGCGTACGGCTCCGGCGCTGCGAATTGAAAAGAAAGAATGAAAAAGCCGGAAACACGAAGTGTGTTGCTCCGCAGCCAACACAGGCTGGTTCCGGTTTACCCATGAACACGCTGTGCGACAGCGACAGCGTGTTAATAGGTGGCGGTAGTGGTGTCGCCACATATATATATATATATATATATATATATATATATATATATATATATATATATATATATATATATATATATATATATATATATATATATATATATATATATATATATATATATATATATATATTAGGGTGACATTAATTTTCAAAAGTTTGATTTTACCAAGTCTCACCCCCCAAATCGGTTCAGTTTTATGAAAAAAAAAATACAAAAAAATTCAAAGTTTTATACGAGCCTTAACGTATGAACTATATTGATATTTTGTTCATATATATATATTTTTTTTTTAATTTAAATTGTTTTACAAGAAAGTAGAAAAAATTCTATATTCATTTTTTATAAAATGTTTATTAAAATTAAAGTACTTTTGATATAGTCGATTTATTTGAATTTGGGAAACGTTTGCGATAGTCCGTCACAACTTGCATAAGAAATTGTGTTTGCTCTTCGCTTTTAGTCAGAAGTTTATTGTAATCTATTAATTTAACTCCTCTTTCTGCCACATCATTTACTACTTTTAATTTGTTAAATATACAAATGCACTTTGATAGCATTCATGGGTTGGCCATATTGAAGGGTCTAATTCCAAAAAAGATTTATCAATATTAAATCTTTCGAAAAATCTTGCTGTTGTGGAAGAAACAAATTGTTCAAGTCCATTATCAATTACATCTGCAATTCTTTCTTTTTTTAAAATCGCGCGTTTTATTATTTTTGCATTTTCATTTTGCAAAGCAGCTTTCATTTTTTTTTTGTGTCAGCAGAAACATTATTGTCAAAGAAAGCAAATGCTATAGATTCGGAGCCTAAGTACCATAGATGATTTAAAAACTTTTTTATAGATACTTGCGATATATCTGTATAAATTTTTTCGAAATTATGAAGTCTATTTAAAAATGTAAAGTCCGTATTTGGTGCTTTTATGGCTGAAGGAGCAGAAAACCAAGCCTCTATGTATATTTGGATTATAAAAATACAAATTTTACGCAATCCTGCCAGTTGAATCTCTGATAAAGCAAATTCCTTCCGCAACAAAAATATTTTCAAGCTATAAATGGCTTTTGCCATCCACCGTGCATGATGAAAAGCTCCTGGTGATCTTATCATTACGCTTGCTTTGGACTTGTTCAATTTTTCGCCAAGAAACATCAGGACAAGCTCCAAAAGCTCTTTATAATCTTCTCTAGGCTGCTTCTCACTCAAAACATTATTTACAAAATTTATTATTCTGGTTTTTGACCCTTGCAAATGATACATAGCTAATTCATCTTGAATTCCAGCCTGCCAATTGTTTATATTCAAATTGTTCCACGATTTTTTAAAATTTTCAAATAATTTTACGAAGGGACTTGTACTGCAGTCAAATTTGGGTTTAAAAACACTTTTCAATATAATTTCGTAAATGTGATGTCTACAAGGCAGCCAAAAAAGTTCTCTATTTAAGGATTTTTCAAGTAACGTGCATGTACCTTTCAAGCGCCCAGTATTGACCGCAGTTGTATCGAACACAATGCATTTAATTTCTCTTTGTAGACCCCATTTGGAAATACAATTATAAACAGCATCGGCTTGTTCTGTTCCTGAACCACATTTCATTGCAGGTATTTCCAACAACTGTTCCATCTCTCCACTAGATATGACTATAGGAAGTCTATCAACATTTGCATTGCCCGTTAATGCTGGTAAAAGTTTACCATCCCAATGTAATGTTATAATGTCTTGTTTATTCAATTTAAAATTCTTTTGTAGTTCCAACGCTCTTTTCTTACGCATGTTTTCTCTTGCCATATGAATTGAAGATCTATTAATGATGTAGTCAGCAATGTCTTTTCCTAATGATTGCAATACAGCAGAAATAATGTGAACAGCATTTCTGTTACTTATTTTGCAATAATCTAATGCAATAGCTAATTTTGGAGTAATAATTGTTTGTTTTACTCTTGCATTTTTTGAGCGAACTTTAACAATTTCATCGTGGGACTCTGTGGCTTGAAAACTTTGAACACTTTCAGATGATGACTGAAATTGCACGGTTTCACCTAGAATATAAAAAAAAAATTACCTCTATTATAGAAAAGTTCATTAATAATCTAAGTTTATTATTAATCGTACTTATAATATTTTGTTCACGTTTATTACAATCAACTCGCTTTAACTTAATCTGTTGGCGGTGTTCAGCTTGAATCTCCATTTGAAGTGTCTTATAATCAATTCCGTACATATGTCCTGGTCGACCTTCCTGCCTCTGGCTTATCAAGAATGCTTTATCTTCCTCCACAGTTATTAATTCTAAGACATTTGCATGCGCCACGTCAAAAATTTGTTCTAAGCTTTCAACCCAGGTCTTTTCTTTGTTTTTCTGGTTATCTGTATTTCTTCCACAACTTTTTTTTAAATTCGTCCATTCTGTATGTAATTTTTCCAGTTTTGCAATGCAATGTTGCTTTTCTCTTGTGGGTATGCGCGCTTTTTCCCAAAAATTCAAAAGTTCTTCAATAACTAACTTACCACTTTCTCGTAAACTCATATTTACAACACGCCAATTAAAAAACAACACCTTTATTACTTTTGAAGGTAACTTGGAACCCGTAAGTTGATTAGAGGCATAGCCAATCAAATAATATTTTTCGCGTAATGATCTTGCACTCATTTTAGTAATCTTATTTTGTCAGAACAATAGGAAAGAATAAACTCGAATGAATTAATCATGAAATAAATCACAATTTTTGCTACGTTTCTTTTGCTTCAATGGAACATAGCGGTACTTGCTTTTTGTTAACATTATTGCTTGCTCATTTTTTGCGTATTTAACATAAAAATAATTTTGTTTTTTTCATGTGTTGCACAAAATTTTTTTTTCCATTGAATGGCAGACGTCATTTATACAAAGTCGTGTTTAGCGGGGAGGGGGGCTATAAATGATTTGAAATCTTGCTGCCTTTTGACTAGAATTAAATTAAATAGTTTAAAAATCAAAGGTACAACTTATAATAATACCATTTTAGGCTCAAAAGACATTTTAAAAATATATGACCAAAATATCAATATAGTTCATACTGTAAGGCTCATATAAAACTTTGAAGGGCGTGCGCACGCCCAAAACTTAACTTATCGCTATGAAATTTTTTTGTAATTTTTTTTTCATAAAACAGAACCGATTTGGGGGGTGAGACTTAAAACATTTTATAAAAAAAATTTTTCCATATAACAGAATGTCACGCTAATATATATATATATATATATATATATATATATATATATATATATATATATATATATATATATATATATATATATATATATCAGTAATTCTCAACTTTTTTTTTGTCGCGGGACACTTTTCACGATTTCAACATTTGGCGGCACATAAAGTAAAAGAAATTTTAAAGGTTGTTTACTTACCTATAATACACTGTGTAAAATAGTTAATGATAATAATTTGGAATGTAAAATAAAATAATATATACTATAAAAACAACAATACGTATATTAACGGATTAACTACAAGTTAATAATAAGAATACTTTTAATGAGAAATTTGAAATTGATATATTTTGAAAATTTCATTTATATCTGGTAGTAAAAATGACAATTCTACTCTCATATCGTCTTCTGCATTTAACAGTCTCGATGTTTTTTTTCGTTTTTATGTTGGTTAATCCTGAAAATGCGAATTCACACAAATAAGATGTAGAAAATTGTAATAATATTTTTAAAGCTGTTTTGGCTATCATATTCACATGTAATGTTAGTCCAAAATGAATTAATTGATTCTTCCGAATAGTTTAAAATTTAATCTCGATTATTAGAAAGAGAAATTAGTTCTTCCTATTCATTTAAAGTTTATTCAAATATAGAAGTATTTGTTATCACAAATAGATTACGAACTCCATCAAATTTTTCTAAATCTAAATTTGGGAAATAATGAATAATTCTCTCCTCTAATGTTGTCAAATGGTCAATAACAATTTTATGAATAGTTTTATTAAAATGTGTCGGGACTGACATTATTTGCTTTGGAAAACCCTCCAGTTTACCTGTTGAGTTTAATTTATTTTATTTCGGAACTTGGATACTTATTTTTGTTATGAAAAATAATAAAAATATCTGATAAGTGAGTAGTTTAGGACACCATATTTTATCTTCCAACAAATGAACAAAATCATAATTTATATTTTCTTCAAAAACATTTTCATTTCTTCTTTTAATTCCAGCTCACGAGATAAGACTTTTCCTCCACCTTACTTCCGTATGCAGTAACAAGGGTTCGTACTTTGCTTCCACAGCTTGGCTAAATTACTAAATTAGCGATTTATTAATGGTCTTGATTTTATATAATTGACCATTTCAACACATTGTTCCAGAACTATTTTCAATTTTGATGGCAAATATTTTGTAACAAGTGCTTCTCGATGCAAAAAACAATGCTTAACTAATATATCCCCATTCAGTTCATTAACATGTGCTACAAATCCTTTTAGATTAGATGTCCAGTCATAGCTGGAGCACCATCTGTGCAAATGCCAATACATGAATTCCACGTAACTTTAATTTCTTCTAAATATGAACTAATTACATCCAAAATATGTTTGCCAGTTGTAAAATTAGGTAACTCACGACAACATAGAAATTTATTAATTATATCATTTTCGTGAATAAACCGAACGAATGCAATTAGTTGAACTTTTCCCGTAATATCTTTTTTTAATCGATTTGTAGAGCATAATTTCAATTTGCAAGAGCTTTTGCAGTATTTTGTTCAATATTTTGTGACATATCTTTGATTCTGCGATGGATTGTGTAATTCGAAAGTGGTATTTTAAAAATATCAATATCTGCTGATTCACCAATCAGTATTTTTACAATTTTGCGACAAGCTGGTAATATAATTTCTACAGCCAAATTGCGAGGTTTTAACTGCAATCAATTAAGCTATTTCATAAGAACCTAATTGAGCTTTTTCAGACACACCGATTTATTTTTCAAGAACCTTTACTTGCTTGGATTTTGAAGATAGAGACTTTTGAAAAAGCTTTTTTGTTGTGTTGAAAGCGATAAACAACGTATTTTTTGGAGCAAGAAATATCTTTACTTGTACCGCGTGGACTACCTAACTATCTTCCACCAGAAGATGAAGACCAGCGCAAAAAATCTTTCCTTAGATCCATCATTTTATTTCCTGCACAACAATGACCCAAAGTATACAGCAGAGATAGTGAAGCTTTGTCTCCTTTATAATGCACCCCATCCGTTGGCCGCCCCCAAAATCACCAGACTTAAATCTGATTGAACATTGGTTTACTAGAACGGCACATGCGAAACCACCATATTTCCTCAAAGACTATGCTCAAGGACCTAATTCGGACGGAGTGGGCCAACATTAGTACCACAGAGACAGAAAAATTGGTCTAATCAATGCCGAAATGTTTAGCAGAGGTGGTTAAGAGAAAGGGTTTCCCAACCAGTTATTATATATTATAGATATTATATTATTTTTTTTTTTATATTAATTTTTGAAATTATTGTTATTTTTTCCTTTCATATATATTTTGTACGTAGACTTTTTTCTGCATTGAAATTCGTTCTTTTTGGATTGAAGTTCAGTTATTTTTTGTTTGTTGGCAATTTGAACGAGAGAAAATGCGCAACAGAACCCACTACCCTATTTGTTGGTAATCTCCACTCTCATTAGAACAACACCTTTTTGTAAGTAGTAGTGAGGCTAGCTGTCCTTTGGATCCGAATACATTTCGTCATAAAACGAACGAAAACTTTCGTCAGAGTTCTAATATTGTAACGACTCTTTTCTATAGCTGGGGTAAACTCAGCGGCTTCCAGGGGTCGTGTACAGAAATTTTACAAGTCGGACGAGTTATATTTGTTTTACAGTGTTTTATTTAAATTGAAAATACTAATTGTGGACTTTTGTTAGTCCTTACAACATTACTTTCTTAATTATATTCCTATGCCTATCTGTACTTATTTGTAGTCTCTATGTCCTGGAAAGTGTGTGTCTCAGTGATTCAGTGAGAGAACGATTAAAAACCAGATGCTCTTACTAAGTCCCTAAGTATCGGTAGCGTATGTGTCTCAGTGAGGAAACGATTATAAACCAGATGTTCTCACTGAGTCCCTATAGTATCTGTTGTATGGCTTAGCGAGAAAACGACTAAAAAACCAGATGTTCTCAGTAAGTTTACAGTGTTCGTATTGTACTTTGTGTGGCGTAGAGCTGTTGCTAGTCAGGATGTTGGTGATCGACGAAGAGCCCTACTGCTTGGGCCACAGGGTTTATATAGCCCAACTGGTCACGGCGGCTGATGCATGTTGTTGTTGGCGGGCCACCATTGTGTAATTTCACTTCCGTTGGCCGGCCTTGCTAGTCGTCACGCCTGTTGTTGTTGTGGTCATGCTTCTTGTTGTTGTGGTCAGGCTTGTTTTTGTTGTAGTATTTTGCCCTTGGGCTACCTTCAACTACTGATGGTCAACCACCTCACTCCAGCGGCCTCTGGTTGCCCTGCAGTATTGTTGGCTGCAAGCAGTGCTGCCCGAAATCGTGTTCGGTTCCTGTGTTGTATTTGTTGTTAAATTTTAAACACTTTAATTGTATTTGGTGTTAAATTTAAACACTTCAGTTTAAATTTGCGCCCGAAGAATCATTCTCCTTTCCGTCTTCTACTATGTACTTGTTGGGCGTTGGCAGGGTGGTCGCTCTGTCGTTGTTATTGTAAAATTTACTGAGCAAGCGTACTCGGCAAATTCCACCGCTTGAGTTCGTGCATGTATTTGTTGTATTATTCGTCGTATCGGTTCCAGTGTTGGTATTGTGGGCGATTCTTTGATGCAATTGTTCGGGTTTAACTATTCGTGATGTGTGTGTGGGTATAGTTGACTAGGGTCTCTGTCACTTGTAGTGTGGGCCAAAATTTCACTGTAAATTTTAGTCCTTACTCGCTCTCCCCACTTTGCTGACGATGAAAAACGATGACAGCGTCACGGTAGAGGGTCAATCGGTATGCGTCTCGCCTGAATCGTATTCGCCCTCGTGTCCATTTTTGCTGAGCCCCTTTGGCTATCTGCAAAGCTTCAGCCACTAAGTTCTGTGGGAGATCACCTCCTTTTGGTCCTTGTAGGTCCTCTAAGTTTTGGAATGTGATTGTAGTATGATTCTCTGTTGACTGCCTCTGTTGTTTAATTCTGTAGGGATAGTGGCTATTGAAGTCACGTTTGTCCCTCTTGTCACCGCTTCTGCAGTGTTTGGTGCAGTTGATATTGCACGTTGGTTGTCCTTTGATCTGTCGCGGTGTCTACATGGTATGTTTCGGTTGTTTCGCACTGCTTCCGGTTTTGCTGAATGATTGGAAGATACCCTGATTGCTCTGATTGTATTTTGCCTTAGCTGTGTCAGCTCCTCCCCTTTGGGTGTGCCGTTGTCCTTTTTCCGAGGCGCATATGCTAATTCATGTGCGGTCCTTCTATATATGCCTTTGTGGAATTTGCTGTGGGATTTCGCTGGGCATACTCCGTGGCAGGTGAATTCGTTCGTGTGAGTCATCTTTGTGCTTGGTGGTGTGTGTTTGCGAATTCGTTGGTTCTCTGTGTATTCTCTGTTGTGTCTCTTTACCTCAGCATTTTTGTCGCTGGTGTACCTCTTGGAAGGTGTTGCATGGATATGTGGGGCATTCTCAACACGAATTGTCTTGCACATTGCAATATCTCGGGGTTGCACACAATTGTGATGAGGTCCCAATGTAATCTCCTGTTCACCACACTTCACTATCATTCCTAGGCTTGTAATGAAGACTAGTCCAAGGAGTAACTCATTAATGGAGTCAGGCATGATAAATAGCTCTTGCTCGCATGTGTACTCTCCAAGCCTTACAGTCACCATCAATGTCCCACTGACTCTCCTAGCACTTCGTCTGCCGTACGTGCTCTCTGTTCACAAAACTGTGAGTTTCCCCTGTGTCCAGTGTTGCGGTGATGGTTTCTGTGCCAATGGAAACGGTGGCGCAGATTCGTTGTCCGTCACAGTGCAATAAGTTTTCCAATGGTGAAGTCTGCTGTCTCTGCTTTGTGCCATGCTGCTTTTCTGTCGTCGGTAGTTTTCAATTGGCTGGTGCTCTTGGTTTGCTGCACTCTATAGTCCTCAAATCCCTAAAACCACACTCCCAACAGAACAGGATCTGTGCGTTGCGACATATGCGTGCTATATGACCATTTTGGCCATAATGCCGGCAGGCTGTTCTTATTTCAATGGATGCCTCTCAACTCTCTACCGTCACCTGACAGTGCCTCACCTCTCGTGGTGGATCTTGCTTTCTTCGCCGTTGTGTGGGTGGCACTGGTAGTTGTTTGCCTTCTCCCAGTATGCTCTCGAAGTCTTCAGCCATTTCTGTCAGCTCTTCTAGCGCTCTGAAATCTCTACGGTGCACGTATAGTTAGTATTCTGGCAGGCTGTTCTGGAAAATTTGCCTCAGATTCTGTTCTTCGAAATAGCCCAATTGCCGCATTAGATTCTGCAATTCAACCACAAACTGCTTGAACTCTTCTCTGGGTCTCTGCTGACGCTGGCGGTTCTGGTCTTTGAGTTTCTCCATGTATCGTGCTGGCACGACCCCCATCTTTCGTCCCCGGACTTCTCTCTGGACCAATGTCCTTATTCTGAATGCCCTAGGCTGCTAGCTGTAATTTTCTGGACCTAGCTGTCTTTGGTAGCACCAAGGTGAAGCTTGAGTGTGAACGGCTCCAGTCTCAGGTTGTAGCTGCCCCGGTCCCGTTAAAACCCTGGCAGGCCTCAAAGGACGTTCGACGTCTGTTACCGTTAAGTCGGTAGTGTGGGTTCGGTTGAGCAGAACTCCCGATTAGCACTGGTCTGGCTCTGAGCACTTGGCCCCATAAGGGCTTGTGCCAACCCTCACATGGCCTCCCTCCTTTCAAAGATAACCATGGGACCATATTTAATGACCACACGTTCGGACTGAGATAGCGACTTTGAGTGGGGACCCTTCTTGCATGGACAAAACAAAAACTAAAAACACAAACAGAATTTCCGCGACTATCCCCTCAGGGACGCGCAAAACCCTGGCTAGGCAATTGCCCAGCAGCAACACCCCCGCGCTTGGTTCGAAGTCAAGCAGCATAAGCACTGCTCCTTCAACAAGGACCACAGATTCGGCTAATAAGCCACCCAAGAGCTCTTCGCTGTCCCCAGGCTTTTCAGCGGCTATCAAGGTATTGATTCACAAACCCACAGCAGTCGCTCCGCCTAAGCCGTCTTCAGCAAACGCCTCGACATTGCCTCACAAGTCGACGGAAACTACTTCACGTACCGCTCCTCCTTCAGGTGCACCCACCAACGTGAACCTGATTACAGGGGCGTACAGGACGCGTAGAGCGGTTTACCGTATTTTGACGAAGCTCAACGCTACAGAACCCTCTCAACTATCAGAATACGACAAGGGTGAGCTTGAACTGCACAAGCAGCCGGTAACTCCAAGCGGCAGAGATAAGCTGATCGCCCGGGCCAATCCACCCAAAGCATCCCTAAGTGCGTAAGGCTGGCTACCCCCAAGCCTAAGCTCTCGAAACTGCTTAGTGAGATTGTGAAAGAGAGCCTCACATGAGCTGTGGTCGACACTGCCAATGCCGATAGGACCATTACTCCTGCCAATTGGAGAATGGTCGAAATGGCACTGTTACGAATTTTCGTTGAGGTTATGTCCCTCAACCCTGGTTCTTCACCCAGCTGCCGTGACGCAGGGTGGTATCAAGGACATATTAAGATCATATCTTGCTCGGACCAACGCTCGGCGGATCTATATAAGGTAGCGATCAATAGGGTAGGTGAGATCTGGCCGGCTACAAAGCTCAATGCGGTACCTTTGGACCAGGTTCCCCAACGCCCTCGCTCCAAAACATGGCTTCCTGTCGAGCCCTCTGAGCCTGAGGCAATCTTAAAGATCCTCAAGCTCAGCAATACCGATCTTCCCACCGATGGCTGGAAGGTCGCGAAAGTTGGTGACCTCAAAGGCACTTTGCGTGAGGTCATCATCATTTTGAACGAGCAATCCCTTGTTCCCATCAACTGCCGCGAGGGGGTGGTTAACTATGGCTTTGGAGCCATCACTCTCCGCATCTACAAGTGCCATGCCCAAGCCCCCCAACAGCCACCCCCAGCGGGTGCTGTCCCACAAGCCACTGCCAATGAGCCTAGTTGCTCGGGCCCGGCTCTCAGCAGTTTGCCGGTTAGGGACAACGAGGGTATGTGCTCTGAAACAAAAAGAAGCAGCCGCTTCTAAACTTCCGAACTGTTCGGAGAATTCTTCGACCACATGGACACGGATGCGGCTGGTGGATACATCTCTCCAATGTCCGAAGAGGAAGAGTTGAATACCACCATAATCAATCTTCCAAACAATGCTGAAGGTACTACAAATTAATCTTCAGTATTTGAGTGGATATAGGAGCTCATTCTCGTCCAAGAAGCTTGGGTCGTAAATGACCGGGTTTCTGGACTCAATGCATACGGATATCGTATTGTAAATATCGAGGATCAAGGTAAACCAAGATTCTGCATTCTGGTAAAAAAAGAGATTTAATGCTATTTTACTCCCTAGATTCAGTGACAAAGACAATGTAGCCATGGTCGTTGAAATGGGTCCACGGACCTTGTGGATCTCCTCTACCTACATGGCTCATGACTATGGCGGCTCTTCGCCACCACACATACTAAAGCAAATGGTTGCGGTAGCCCACCAGAAACAGATTCCGGTAATCATCGGCGCCGATGCCAATGCCCATCACGAAATATGGGGTAGCTCCGGCACAAATGATCGAGGTGAGTGTCTTTTCGACTTTATATTTTCAAATAACTAAGGAATTGCAAACCGGGGAAATGAGCCGACCTTCCTTACATCCATTACGAAGGAAGTGATAAGCAGTTGGTTCGTCTCCCAGGAATGCTCCTTTTCGGACCACTGGTCCTTTCCTTCTCTTCTCTCTGTATTTCAACACTCTTACTCTAAAGGCAAATCGGTTGAAACAGCACTTCATTCTCTCATTTCTCAAGTTGACAATTTTTTGAGGTACAAGGAACTCACACTTGCCATATTTCTGGACATCGAGGGGGCATTCAACAATGTATGCCCTAACGCTGTCATTTCCGCACTCTATAACCTTAACCTGAATTCAGGCCTTCTTAAATTTATAGAGCTTCTACTAAAATCTAGAATCATCACTTCCACGATCGGCAGTGCCCAATCAAAGAGTGTGGTTAACAGGGGCACGCTACGAGGGGGTGTTTTATCACCCCTCCTCTGGAACCTGGCAGTTAACACACTACTGGTGAGATTGGAACCTACTAGATGCAAAGTGATAGCCTATGCGAACGACATAGCAATCGCGGCATCCGGCAAATTCCCCTAAACACTTTCCGAACAACTTACCTATTCACTCTCTATTGTGTCGAACTGGTGTCGTGAATTCGAACTTGGGGTTAACCCATCAAAAACCGAGACTATGCTTTTCACTAGGAAGTACAAAATTCCAAGGTTTACAATGCCTAGTCTAAACGCACTCTGCTCTCTTTGAGCACACACGTACTTAGGCCTGATTCTCGACCCAAAGCTTAATTGGAAAGCAAATCTAGCTTAGAGGTCACGTAAGGCAACATGCGCTATATACAGCTGTAAAAGAGCAGTTTGTGCACGATGGGGACTTCGTCCTCGAGTCGTGCTCTGGCTCTACACGGCCATCGTTGAACCAAACCTGTTTTACGGGTCGGTCTTCTGGTGGCAAGCTCTCGAAAAAGCCTGCAATATCAAAGCCCTTGATAAAATCAGAATATCCGTTGCTCTACTGATCACTGGCGCTCTTCGTAGCACACCTACGAAAGCCCTTTTTGCCATGCTGCACTGACTCCCCTCGGGGCTCCTGGTTAAGCAACAACCCAAGCTGAGAGCGATTAGACTTAACACTCTTTCGCACTGGCGCTTAACCCTCACGGGCCATGCTTCAATTCTGAATCAGGACCCACCTGTCCCCAACTTTATCGATTATATGTCGGTCTATCCCGATTTGAACAGGGAATTCGACCTCACTATTCGAAGCAGAAACGACTGGACTACAAAAAACCTAATCTGCGGTGAAACAGTCGAAATCTACACCGACGGTTCCAAGCTTGGAGGTAGAGTCGGCAGCGGTATCTATTCCAACAAACTGGACTTAAACATTACGTCTCCCAGACCATTTCAGCGTTTTTCAAGCTGAGGTCATGGCGATTTATCACGCAGCCAAATGGATGCTGAGTAGTGATATCGGCGCAGTCGACGTATTCATTTTCTCAGACAGCCAGGCTGCCATTAAGTCTCTTTTTGGCTCCACGAACACCTCAGGACTCGTTCATGAATGTCGAAATTCTTTAAATGAGCTGAACATAGCGAATCCCGGGGAACTGCTAGGCGGTCGAGATTGCCAAGGCAGGCACGCTAATACACGACATTCACCCCTCCGTAAACATCGGCATTCCACTGGCAACAGCCAAGCTCGAAATCAAACGGAAATATCTGGCTGACGCCTACAAATCCTGGGCTAACGAGGAATCCTGCCACACGGCTAGACTAACTTGGGCAACAATGGACAAAAACAGAACCAATCAACTTCTTCGACTTGATCGCGTATCACTGTCGACAACTGTGTCAGTTTTGAACGGCCACTGCATAAAAAGACCAGATAGGTCTTATACAGTGGATAGGAGGGACACTCCAGAATACCTGCTTCAGGTGCACTTCCCGGGGTCAATAAGGGTGTCAATGACACTGGATCAGCCATCATGCGACCGATGGGCCGTATTAGACAAAAGATCCTGGAGTTTGTCTGGAGTAATATTTACACCAGACAAATTAAAGTGGTCTGTTGGGTCGTTTAAACCATTCAGGTGAGGATAACATTTGCCCTCTTTATTAGAGGCCTGGATATAATGCTTAAATCACTTGTTGCAATTTTTGGGGACAGTTTCAAAAGGGAGTACATACCATCAATATGACATAAAGTCAATGTGGTATTTATTCCAAAATTGGGCAAGAGGTCCAACGACCAACCTAAATTTTACAGTCCTATCAGTCTGACGTCGTTGCTTCTAAAAACTATGGAAAGATTGGTCGACCTACATATTATAGAAACGCTAGACAGAGAAACATCTCGGATTCAAACTCAGTAGGCATATAATAGGGGGAAATCCACGGAGGGACGTTTCATTACCTTCTAACTAAGATTGTGAAAGCTCAATATTCCAAGGAAATTTATTCAAGTGCTTTCTTAGATGTCGAGGGCGCGCTTGATAATACCGGTTACGTCTATATAGAGGGGGCTATGCTCTGCAAAAATATCGCTAAACCGACTGTTAGGTGGCTTAAAATTATGTTAAAAAGTAGATAAATCAGCTCATCTCTGGGAGACGAGGCCGTATCAGTCATCAGGCTGTGCCCAAGGCGGTGTTTTGTCACCTCTTCTATGTTCTTTAGTTATTGACGATCTTTTAGTGAAACTACAAGGGTTAGGCTTCGAGGCAAGAAGATATGCTGACGATCCTGCTGTCATTATCAACAGCAAGTTTGAACAATATCCAACATTATGAATCAGGGTCTAACCTTCATCTCAGATTGGTGTCGCGCAGGAGTGTTATGCATTAATCCTAGCAAGGTAATTCTCGTTCCTTTTACAAACAGAATACAATTGAACCTTGGTACAATAGCTGTCGACGGAATCAATATAAAATATTCTGATGATTTCAAATATCTAGGTGTAGTTCTGGATAAGCGACTGAATTGTAACTCTCACCTAAATTCGGTGACAAACAAAGCCACAAGAGCAATGTGGGCCTGTCGGAGTTTCTTTGGTAGAACATAGGGTCCAGACTCAACAATGATACATTGGATGTATGTAATGATGGTTAGACCAATCATTACCTATGCATTCTTTGTGTGGTGGCCTAAGAGAATACAAGAATCTGGTAAGAAAATACTTACAAATATTCAAAGGCAGGCTTGGTTAGCAAACACCGGAGCCATGCGAAAAATGTGCTGCTGAAAACGCCTTGAAGATGAAAATCTTGTACAGACCTCATGACTATGGTCATTTCAGGCCTCTACGTAGGTAGTCACCTTGTCGCGGTGTAGGGGCTTGATATGTGCTGGAACATGTTACATGGAAGACTGGGATGTGGTCCAGCATATAAACAAAGAACTACCACCAACGTACAGGCTGAAAGTAGATAACTACGATTCCTGGTCAGACGTTGAGGGGCTAGCTAGGTTGCCCGCTTGGCGCTAGCTAATTGGTCAGCCCTTCGGGGAAGTGCGGCTATCTTTCAGACCAATGGCTCATTTTCAGTACGGTCATGTCTCTGCTGAGGTTGAGCCGCCGATAGCCGGGCGGGGAGAAGGAAAACTCCCTGGGGCAAGGGTTCGCCCGCGCTCTGGATCTCCAGTCTGGAGCGCGGACGGGCCTATTGACCCAAACAAACCCCCTAAACCCACAGTGGAACAGCTATGCTTGTGGGCTTGCTTGACGGGGTAGAGCCAAGCTTAATAGCGAACTTGGGGTGCCCAGGCAAGGCCCCATTTCAATCCATGTCTTACCGCGCTACCGGGGCACTGGCGTGGTGGACCGATATTTCCCCTTTACTCGTGGGAACAAAATGAACACAGATAAACAAAAACCGAAACCTCACACAAAGAGGCCACAGCACCTCAGCAAAGAGAGGCAGAGCAGCCCTCGATTGGCGCGAGCCAAAACGCCGACCTCCAAAAGCCGATAGGCACGGAAGCAGCAGCTGGAAAGCCTAAAAAACTCAGCGGCGCGGGCAAAAAGAGGTTCAGTTACTTCCTCAAGAAAGGGTTCAGCAGAGAAGAGGCTTACGCCAAAGCTATGCTCCCTATGCCCACAAACAAGGTTGAAGGCGGAAAACCAGGCCCCAAAAGGCAGAGGTCGGACGAACAAACACCTCCAGAGGCCACATATAAAAAGCGGCTAAGGGATGATCAACCCTCCACCTCCAAGGCCGTAGCAGCAGCAGCAGCACCGGCTATTAAAACAGCACAAGCAGCAACCTCTGCAGCAGACGAAAATACATCCAAGAAGAGGCAGCCCACTGCCTCCTACAAGGATGTGGTGACAGGCATCAAAATCGCAGTACTCGCAAGGGACTATCCCAATACGCCCCTAACAACGGAGCAAATGGACTCCATCCAGAAACTCATCCTGGATAAAATCATAGCCGGAAAACAACAGGCTACAAAACCAGCGTTCCTGGGCGCTATCTACAAAGCAGGATACATGGTTCTGCACTGTAAAGATAGCGCGTCAACAGACTGGCTAAAAGCGGCCATTACCAACGCGTCGCCTTGGGAGGGTGCTTCACTGTGGGTCACAGAGGAGTCCAAGATACCTCACTCGCGGATCGCTGTGGGGTACTTTCCCAACTCCCAGTCCCTGGAGACCGCTAGGATCCTGGACTTTTTGCAGGGGCAGAACAAAGGCCTCCACGTCGAGTCGTGGCGCACACTACGAAGAGCTGAAAGAGGCTCTAACGTAACTCTGGTCCTAGCAGTAGACCAGAAATCAGCAGCCAGCCTTGTGGAATCCGGTGATAAGGTCAACTTTAGATTTGGCCAAGTGAGTCTCAGGCTAAAGGCTGCATCCCCCAATGCTGATGAGCTGGCGGATAAAATGGATGCTGTGGAGTTGGAAAAAGAGGACGAAAGTACTCCATCCAATCCCAACTCAGTAGCACCAACATGAAGTGCATCCAGGCAAATCTTCACCATGCTAAGGTTGCAACGGCCGAACTTAGCAGAAGGTTTGCCTGTGGAAGCACCAACATAGGACTTATCCAGGAGCCCTGGATACATAGAGGCAAGATAGTAGGCCTCAAGACACCAAACACACAGGTAATCTATGACTCCAAAAAATTCCTGAGCTTTGACGCTAATAGAGCAAAAATCGCTCTTACCTTAAACAAAAAATGCCTTAGATCACTCTCTGGAGCATTAACAGGCCACTTCGCCTGCAACAAACACCTACACAAAATAGGTATATCTAGCACGAGCACTTGCAGATTCTGCTGTGATGAAGAGGAGTCTGTGGGACACTTAATCACCAACTGTCATGCATTAGGCCACAGGAGACACAGGATCTTAGGTTCCTATATACTAGAAGATGAAGACCTTCAAATGCTCTGTCCAAAGGAGCTGGTCCGATTCCTTGATATACTAAGTATACTAAATAATTAAGTACGAAGGGGCGCACAATAGATCAAGTTGGTCGCAGTGCATAAAGGCCTTAGCCTAACCCTTACAATCATTACACATTACATGGTCATTTCAATATTTTAAAAAACATACCGGATCAAAACATAGTCTGCTCAATGAAATTATCCAAAAACGGCAGCTTGATCGCAATTTTGAGATTATTATCTCAGACCGTGATGAATGGGACATAGGAGGACCTTGGGTCGACCCTAGAAATCTAGAATGGTTCACAGCCGGTTCAAAAACAAACACCGGAGTCGGTGCAGGGGTCTATGGACCAAATACCAAAAGATCAGAACCAAGGGGCAGGTGGCCCAGCGTCTTCCAGGCTAAAATTCAAGCAATCCCAATCTGTGTGAGGACAAATCTGAAAGGGTATCAAGGGCGCACACTTAGCTATCTATTCATATAGTGAAGCTGCATTACAGGCATTAGCTTCATATTCTTTAGAATCGAAACTTGTGGAAGAATGCTTCAAAAACCTACAATTTTTAGGTGCAACAAATAAGGTTGTAATTTGCTGGGTCCCGGGTCACTCGGAGAACGAAGGCAATGAAATTACTGACGCACTGGCTGGCCGGTGCGGCAGCAAGTCTCATAGGTCCGGAGCCATACTGTGGTATCAACTGGACGGAGGCTAAATCCAGGGTAATAGTTGGAAACTTTGTCTCAGAATGTCACACTGTAAAGGGATAGAGAGACTTCGCCCTGCCAAAAGACTGGTAAGTCCATTCACCTATAATAAAAAATTGCGCTATATGTGCAGAGCAAACAAGAGAAAATAGTAGCTTTTCTATCAGGTTATTACTACCTGAAATATCACCTGACTAAAATCCACATTCTTGATTATCCGGACTGCCGGCTCTGTCTAGAAAAAGAGGAAAATACGGAACACATACTGTGCGACTGCAATGGGTTGGCAAGAACTAGAATGACCATATTACACTGCGACCAGCTGGCTCTGGACGAAATAAAGCATGCTCCTGTTATGGACATTCTCAAATTCATGCATAAAGTGGAAATGATAATGAAGGAACATGACTTTCAGCTACTTCCTTTCTTTAGAGAAAGAATATATAGGGAGAAAAGAACCTGATGACTTTAATTGTGACGCTTTGACAACACCAAACAGACGAAATGCTATGGCATTACGGAAGAAACGCCGGTACTAAACCTATAAGGCATAGTAGATCCGACAGTTGTGATCACATTTATGATTAATGACAATTGTAGTATGACACAAAAGATCTTTTAGGTCGCAGTGTCTGCCATGAGGCAAACTAAATTAGTATTTCTCCTTTCTACCGCCTTAAATGCTCTTCTCCACTTTTCTGAATCACCATCTTTCCCCATTTTTCGGACTCCTCCGCTATTCTACAATTTACCGTTTCAGCGGTCAAGCCGGTCAATCAAGCTATTTGCAAATTTAGACTAGTCTGAGGGAGCGCCATCTCTAACTCAGAACTGTCACTATGCCTTCACTGGTTGCATTCAGCAGAACAGCGGACAGATAGAAAAAAGAAACAGAAGGGGAGCTGCAAAACACACACAAAGAAAAATATAGACGGTGGCAACAAAAAAAAAATGCGATCGCAACAATATGTAAAACTAGCTGTACCCGGTGCGCTTCGCTACCCCTGAATTGTAGGGGGGGTGTAGCATTCAGCTGGTCAAAGAATTTTTGAAATCGGATGAATAGTTTAAATAAATAAATTTGAAGGAAAGACATTATACAAATATTCAATTCATTTTGATACATTTTATTGATTTTGTTCATTTCGAAAAAATTATGACATTGCCGCGTTTCGTTACAATTTTATATTTATTGAAGTGCTGTGGGATACACAATATTTCTTGTTTTTCCATCTGGTGCGTAAACGATTAAATTAGAAGGTTTTCCGACGCGTGAGCAAGCCACATAGAGCAGATATAAACGATTTTTAATTTGTGATTTGTATGGGAGGTACCACTCCCCTTTGTCCAATCCCGCCCATATTTGCAGCAGCACTTAGAATATGTACACTAAACCTATATACCAAATATTGTTCAAATACTGTTAGCCGGAGCAGAAATAATGGCTTTTTAATTTGTGATTTGTATGGGAGGTACCACTCCCCTTTGTCAAATCCCGCCCATATTTGCAGCAGCACTTAGAATATGTACACTAAACCTATATACCAAATATTGTTCAAATACTGTTAGTTGACCCCTCAGGAGTTGCCCTGCGTGAAATTATGTGTTTTGAAAAGAAAAGAAAGTTGAATTTATATTGTGTTGAAAATCATTTATTTGCGATTTTTCTACATTTTTTTCAATGTAACGCAGCTTGATAAGCAACATTTTTTGTTTTCTGTTCCGGTGCGTCAATGTACAGAGAAGATGGTTTTCCAACTCATGAACACGCCACGTATAGCTGGCCGTGTGAAAAACATGGCATTTCCAGATTTATGCCATACACTTCCAGCAATGATACACACATTAAATTTCTTATGTGCACCCTCCACACAGACCCCAATCACTTCTAAAAATTTCATTTTATGTGCACCCTCCACACAGACCCCAATCACTTCTGAAAATTTCATTTTATGTGCACCCTCCACACAGACCCCAATCACTTCTGAAAATTTCATTTTATGTGCACCCTCCACACAGACCCCAATCACTTCTGAAAATTTCATTTTATGTGCACCCTCCACACAGACCCCAATCACTTCTGAAAATTTCATTTTATGTGCACCCTCCACACAGACCCCAATCACCCCTGAAAATTTCATTGAAATCGGGCAAGCCGTCTAGGAATGATAAAAATCCGAAAAAAACACGTAAAGCCAAACAGAATTAATGTTTTTTTTTTTTGTTTTTGCAAAACGTGCAAAGATACACACATGAAATTTCTTATGTGCACCCTCCACACAGACCCCAATCACCCCTGAAAATTTCATTGAAATCAGGCACGCCGTCTAGGAATGATAAAAATCCGAAAAAAAACACGTAAAGCCAAACAGAATTAATGTTTTTTTTTTTTTTGTTTGTTTGTGCAAAACGTGCAAAGATACACACATGAAATTTCTTATGTGCACCCTCCACACAGACCCCAATCACCCCTGAAAATTTCATTGAAATCGGGCAAGCCGTCTAGGAGGAGTATGCGAACAGAAAGTTTTGCCACTTAATTATATATATATATATATATAGATTCCAAATATAGCAGGCGGGAGGACTTAATTAATATACAACTCTACACTTCACTGGCTAAATTTCAACTGACTTCATATTCAAGAATGATAGAATAGAAGA
Organism: Clusia tigrina; assembly: GCA_920105625.2. Lineage (NCBI taxonomy): Eukaryota > Metazoa > Arthropoda > Insecta > Diptera > Clusiidae > Clusia > Clusia tigrina. The sequence continues at coordinate 168,835,711 of OV050031.1, forward strand.
TTGCGCTATGTGCAGGTCCGCAACTCCTCTCTCGACAAAAATTCAACACAGCTGGTTGGCTGTGACGTCATAAGGCGCTATAAAATATTTTTTATATGAAAAATGTGTGTGCAACGGCAATTTATGAATTAAAACGACTTTAATTATTTTTAATAATATATAGCTTAACAAATGCACTTGCAAGTTCAATCTATTGAAAAATTCGTTCGATAAAAAGTACTTAAACAGCTGATTAAGTGGAATTTCATGTACCAAGAAAGAAAAAGTGACTTTGTGTAGTGATTTAATAAATATAAATATATTAATATTATATAAATATACATTTATTTAATAAATATACACATATTAGAATTTCATTTTCCTTAATTTTTTCATTTTATATTCCCATTATCGCACCAAAACAGTAAATAAAAACTTTCGCGACACAAATTTAACAAATTATTGAACAGAAAAAAATTTTAATGCAAAATCAATTGAAATGTTTATATAAATATTATCATTAAATTCGATAAATATTAAAATATTTAATATTAAACACGGCCGGTAGGCACCCGAGGATTCAGTCGAAGGATTTTCTGATGGTGCTGGAACCAGCTAAGTTCAGGATGTAGCGCTCAGTGTTTCATACTCATTAATAGTACAGCATTGGGAAACACACCTTGACTATGTTTCGAAGGTAAGGGCTGGATCAAGGTTTCACGCGACCCGTGCTAATGATCTGCCAGGCTAGAGGCCCTGTTAAATAGTCTAGTCGTAAAAGGTACCCTTCGGTGGTAATAGCCTAGCTCGGATATTGCAGACCTCTCTCCGCAAAAAGAATCTTCATGAAGAAACAAAAACCAAAAAATTCCTCGGGATATCACCTAATTCAATTGGCAAATCTAATGGAGCAAAGAATCCTTGAAGAATCCTTGAGCCAATGCTTAGTGGGGTAAGATCAACCGCTAAGCTCAAATCAAATACTGCGTCGGTCAATGATCGGAGATTTTCTTCCGTGACCAAAACAATGGTTGTACCTATGGAAACCAATGACAGTAGATGGGATGGGTAGTGCAGGAATTCGGAAACTTTCTTCCGATGACGTGCTATCCACTGCTTCTGCTGCCAGGGAAAAATGGGACCAACTCAGCAAACTCCCATCTCCACTAAGGAGAGACTGTTGACACTGGGAGTAAAACTGTGGGACAAAGGGAGTAATCCATCCCGACCTACCACCTCGGAGAAAACCTCCAGGATGGCCAAGAGAGGAATCCCTCTTCCTGATCGTGGTCATCTTGGGGGTTTGGATCAGAAGCGGCGCAGGACCCAAATTTTATGTGGGCAAAATATATTTTGCGTGGTGGCGCAAGAGGACGCAATTTATGCAAAGAAAAATTTTCTTTTTTAATTGTAATATTTTTATTCATAAGCACGTAAGCATCTTCACTATATCTTACATTATGAAGTAATTATTACAGTAAAGAGTTAGTGAAATATAAATTTTCTGCCTGTAATCTTACTGAACTCCTTAATAACTGCATCGTAATATAGCTTAGCTGCTGTATCTACTTCAATTGATAAAGTTACCAAAGCTGAAAGTCTTTGCTGACCCATTGCGCTTCTTAAATAATTTTTAATTTGTTTTAATTTTGAAAAGCTCCTTTCTTCCGAGGCTGTACTTACTGGTAGTTCTAACAAAATTCGACTAACAATATAGATATTTAGGTAAATTTCTTTTAAATTATTTTCTGTTATGTATCGTAGCAGTTATTTTACATTTGGGATCATTGCTCGTAATTCTTCGTATAATTCGTTAGGTTGGAATTTAGTGCTTTCACCCACTTGCAGAATCGTCACAGAACTTTAATATATGTTCGTTTGGAATATTTTTTCATTTGCTTAGATCATAGAGAAAACAAAAATTTTGAGTTAAAGATATAAATCTCGAATCCATATTACTCACTATAAAATCAATCAGGGTTTTTAAAAAGTCAGTACAGCTTCATCATTGCTTTCATAATTAAACATCTTTGTCTTTTTGAGAACCCTTTTATTTTTAAAGTTTTTTGGCAGATCATTACTGCTCTTTTCAATCAATTGACGAGCGTCGGACAAGCATGGTTCGAACCCAGTTCGTCGATATTTTTTAATCCAGTCACAAAATATGCGAAAATGTTCCAGTGTAATGATTAAATGAATTTGTGCGGTTTACCATAATTTGCTTATTATATTGCCACGTCATAATTCCTCATACCATAAATGTATTGATATAATAAATTCTAATAAGTATTTCTTTTAAAACCGAATCACAATCACTGAGTGTGTCTTGTGAGAACCTAACTTTTTTTTTTTTATTTAAGTTACTTCAGCGATGAAGAATTATTTGGCCAAACTTGGACAGTTATAACGCCACCACCATAAAATTTGAAACTTAAGTTTTATATATAGATATCAATATCCTTTAAAAAGTCGGTGATTATTTTAAAGGCGTGGTCTTCTTTCGCCTGGATTAGGGTTCTTAGAGAGCTGAATTGTATAAGTGCTGGGAAAGAATTTCTTGGCAATTTATATTTAGTACAATGAAAGATGATGTGTTCTGGGTCTTCAGGGCATTGGCAAACTTCACAGTTTCCATCTTTAATTACTCTTAGTTTCTTCAGCGTCTTGTTACAGAAAGCGTGTCCTGATAGGATGCGGTTAATTTGCTTGACTTCTTTAGGATTCAAGTTCTTATTTTTTTTAAACCTAGGATTTTTCAGAATATCGGGAAACAGTTCTCCATACTTCGTGCCTTTTTCAGAAATTAGATTGACATATTCCCTTTTCCATTGTTGTTGGATTTCATGCTGTATCTTGTTTATTGCATCTTGGAGTGGCCATGGGAAGTCAACTTCCTCACCTTCATGACCTGCATTTTTGGCTTCTTTATCGACTCGCTCGTTGAGATTTATTTTGCTGTGGCCTGGGATATAATGAATATATAGTGACTCCATAGTGCTATTTTTAATTTTTGATATATTTGTGAGGCTATGAAATTATTGGAATTGTGGTTTAGGAGATTTAGTGCTCCACTTTTGCTATCTGTAAGTATGGCGATTTTTGTTTGGTTATTTTCAATTGCAAAGTCTTCGGCTTTGTCAATGGCCAAGAGTTCCGCTGACATTGATGATACTTTCTTTTTAATATAGAAACTTTTCGTTGAGTTGGAGTTTACATGTAGAAAAGCTGCCCCTGAGAGATCATCTTTGACGGAGCCATCAGTAAAAAATATTTGAAAATTATTTGAGTAGAGAAAGTTCATTTTTTCTTTGAATAAGGCATTGATGACGGTCTCGTTCCCTTCATTTTTGTTTTTTTGAGTCCCTTTGAAGAAGTCAAGATCACAATTTAATTTCTTTGTAGAAGGAAGTAGATGCTGGATGATACCAATGTCTGTGAAAATTGTTTTAAATTCTTTGAATATGCAACCATAGCTTGATTTCAATCGGTCATTGAGAAATAAAATATTGGTGATTGGAAGATTTAGTGCAAAGCATTTCGCTAACTCCTTCGCAGTGTTCAGTTTTAATCTGAATTTTATCGGTAGTACGGCTGCCATATGATATAAGATGTGAAAGGGGGTTGAACAGATGAGTCCCATACCATCCAACCAATTGATGCCAAATTTACAACCGCTGAGTATGTTCAGAAAGTTGTATTTTTGGTTTGTGGCTGAAACTATTTGATTTACGTGTTCCGTTGCTGCATTATTTGATGTAATGTATCTTCCTAAGTATTTGATTTTCTGTACTTGTTTGATGGTAATATTATTTAGTTGAATGGCTATGTTTTTACTCCTATTGTTGAAGTGGATGATGTTGGATTTTTGAAAGTTGAAAGAAAGGTCAAGATTTTTACATAGTTGGGCGAAGGTTTGGATTTTCTCCTTTATAATGTGTATAGCATTATCCACATTGTTGTGGTGTACAATGAAGAAGAAATCATCTGCAAATAATATACTGCAGCTGTCATCAGTAATTTGGTGGAGAGAGGCTTTATAAAGGTTGAAGAGAATGGGACTGAGCCCACTGCCTTGGCATACACCTTGATTTGTGTTTAATGCGGCAGTTCCCAGGGTTAGCGTTCTATTTAAAAGAAAATCGCAGATCCAGTTGATTATTTTGTTATCAAAGTTCATATTATTGAGGATGTTACGAAGTTTATAAATATTAACGCAATCGAAAGCTTTGCTAATATCTAAGCATATACCCAGTACTTGCATTTTTCGAGATTTTAAATGCATCACATTGTTTATGAGATCATTAATGCACATAGAAGTAGAGTGAAATTTTCTAAATGCGTAAGATCTTGCTGGGAGTAGGTTATTTTCATCAATATGCCTGTCAATTTTTAGTTTCATTAGCCCTTCGGTAATTTTTAGAAAAGTTGGTAGGAGACTTATTGGTCTATAATTTTTAATATCTGCAGGGTTCGAGTTCTTCTTGAGTATAGGGATGATTTTAATTATTCTCCATTCTTCTGGTATGTCGCCTTTTTCCCATATTTTTAGAATTACATTGAAGATATTAAGCTTTTGATCCATTGTTAGATGCTGAAGGATGTTGTAGGAGATTCCGACCCATCCAGGGGCTGAATGTGGATTTCTTAAATTTAAAAATGTTTCGAACTGTTGGAATGTGGCTAGCGGAGTTGTTGAAGGAATGTTCAAGGTTGAAAGCTGGTTTGTTAGGGGTATGGTGCTTGGTGATTGGAGAGAGATTTGTTGGAGGAATTCAAAGTTCTGCTCCTTTGTGAAGGAATGCCAACTTTCTTCTCCTGTTCATACTTTTTCACTCTGTTGATCATACCAATCCTCTATTAAAGGAGGGTTGGACAGGTCTTCTATTAACGTTTGGAAATTTGTTCTTTTAATTTTCACTAAATGCCTGGTTAGAGCTTCCTGTGCTTCATTAAGTTGGATGCAGTCTTCGAATTTTTTGGTGGTATAATATTTAAGTCGGGTAGCATTGCGCATCCTGATAAGTCTTTCTGTTTCGGAATTCCACCACCTTTTTGGTATATATTTGTTATCTTTTAGTTTTATAGTGTTTTTCTTAATTGTGTTTCTAATTAAATTTGAAATATCAGAAATGTTATCTGAAAATTCAATGTTGGGTAGATCCTGTAGGAATTTAGAAAAGATTAGTTTTGAGTGCTGTGGTGCATCGTTTTGGTCTTCTTTAATGCTTATAATTATCGGAAGATGATTGCTGTTGGTGATGCTACTTTTTTGCCAAGCCCATTTGAAGTTAGTTGGTTGTTTGTTAACAAATGTAAGATCAAGTACTGAGCTAATATCCCGAGTTTTATATGTTGGAGAACCGTCGTTAATGCAGAAAAAGTCGTTATTGATAGCGGTATTTTCCAACGTATATTTGGACTCAATAAAATCAAGGCCACAAATAATAAAGATGAAGAACCACATCGAAAACGCCCACCATATAACTCGTAACAACAAAGAAGCTGCATCGGAAGCTTAACGAGAAATACTAACGATTTAACCAATCAACACAGCAGTGGCGGGAGCGCAGGCAGCGGACTAGACGAGTTGCAATAATTAACACAGAAACACTGATTACAACAAAAACAACCACACGCACAGCCAACGATCCTACCAACCAACGCCACGCATGCCAAAAGAGAAAACACAGCGACTAATATTACAACAAATACACGCACGGCAAAGAAGGTGAGTGCACGAACTAAAGCGGAGGAATTGCCGAGTACGTTCGCTGGGTAAATTTATCACTAACAACACGTAGAGATGAGGACAAAGCACAAGAGGGAAACACTGCAGGCCAACTAGAATCACCGCTTCAGCGAGGTGACTAGCCATCACAAGTTGAAGGTAGCCCAAAGACAAGTGACCACAACAACAACAAGCATGACCACAAGAACAACAACAAGCGTGGCGTTAGCAGTAAGCAAGCCCTGCCAATGGAAGTGGAACCACACAACGGTGGCCTGTCAACAAAAAAAAGCACTAGCCGCTGTGACATTTGGTCTGTATAAGCCATGTAGCCCAAGCAGTAGGGCCCTTTTTCAAGGAACGCCATCCGCACTGACAAAAGCTCTTTACGAGACACATACGCTATTGAGACACACACATTAAACAGAGCTATCTAGACTTAGTGAGAACATCAAGTTTTCAATCGTTTTCTCAATAAGCTACGTACGCAACCAGGACATAGCTATTCAGTAAGAACATCAGGTTTTCAATCGTTCTGTTACTGGGGTACATATTCTGCTGAGGCACAGGTACATACGGAATATAATCTTATTTTCGTAGCAATAGAATTAAGGAAGTTAATTTGGTAGGACTAACAACAGTCCAAAGTTATTATTTTGAATTTAATTAAAACACGTTAAAACTAATATAACTCGTCCGATTTATAAATTTTCTGTACACGACCCCTGGGAGCCGCTGAGTTTACTCCAGCTATAGAGAACGAGTCGTTACAGTCTGATGCCTCTGTTTTTAAAATTTCAATGCATTCAACAAAATAATCAAATTACAATAATATGGCCTTCACTTTCTCGATTCCCACCTTGTGTCTGATAAAGGCTTTATAGTAAGCTTTAATTTACTTTTCATTAAATCGTGCATTTTCGGGATCTTGAAAATATCAAAAATATATTTTCTGGATAAAGTAAAAAAAAAAAAAATGTAGCAGATTCCAACTATGACAACCGCAAGGTGTGAAAAACGGAATTAAAATTCAATATTCGAGTCTTAACTCCATTATTTATGCTTTCCATATTTGAGCCATTATCGTATCCTTGGCCACGATAATTTTGAATATCTATATACTTATATTATATTACTACTGTCCCAGCTCATATTAAGCATAAAATGAGACAAAAAAGAAGACTCAAGAATAAGTGGCAAACTACTAGACACACTGAAGACAAAGTTAAATTCAATAAAGGCAAAAGCACTGAAGTAACGATAAAACAATGTGAGAATTATAATCTAGACAATTATCTAAACAATTTAGGGACAACGGCCGCTACAAATTATTCCCTTTGGAAGGCTACTAACAAACTAAACAGTGCAATAATACATAAACCACCCATAAAAACAGAAAATTATACCTAATAACATGCAGAAAGCAACTACTCTCTCAAAACACTTCGCAAACATTTTCAGTAACGACATGGACACTCAAAATATCCAATTTAACAACCTACACAATGTCCGCTATAACAAAACAAAAATACGACAATAGCAGAGATTTAAAGTGAAAAACAAAAAGACACCTTGATAAGACCTAATCACCTGGAAAATAATAAAAGAACTATCTGACTCTATAATAATATATATTAGAAATATATTTAATTCCATATTTACACTAAATGATTTTCCAGTCTTGTGGAAGGTAGCTCAAATAATAGCAATCCCGAACCAAACAATGACGCAACAATAAGCAACTCTTATCGGCCCATCAGCGTCTTGCCAATTCTTCTAAAGGTATTTAAGAAAATACTGTGTGATAGAATTGAACCTATCTTGACACACCAAAAATTATTCCAAGCCGGATTTAGAAGGCATCAATCAACCGTGCAACAAGTCCATAGAGTTGTAAATAAAATTTTGGATGACATGGATAAAAAAAGTAGTGCGTGGCGGTATTTTTGGACATTGCTAAAGCGTTTGAGAGAGTTTGGCACAAAGGACTTTTAAATAAAATAAATAGTGTACCACTTTTAACTATTATTACTTAAGAAAAAGCTTTATAAGCAACATACACAAAAGACGACGATGAATGTTCAGATATATTACAAATGACAGCGGGAGTGCCCCAAGGTAGTGTACTGCGACCACTTCTATATTTCATATATACTGCCGACATTCCAACCCCCACAACACCAGGAAGCATGATAGCAACATTTGCTGATGATACAGAACTCCTAGCCTCAAACCACGACGAAAAAATCGCGACAGATTCGCTGCAAAGAATTATCAAAAATACAATCTTCTGGTTCAAAACATGAGGTATAGAGATAAACAAAGAAAATTCATATTGTATATACTAACAGGAAATCCGAGAAACATACTGTAACAACTAAAGACGGAATAATTAAAATTCAACCCAGCGCAAAATACCTTGGCATAATAATCGAAGCCAAAATTGCTTGGAGACAACACATAAAAAGTAAACAATGCGAAATAAGAAACAAATGCAGACAATTAAGTTGGCTACTAGGAAGAAGTTCCAAATTATCACTACATAATAAACACAAAATATATAAGATAATAATCATACAAATATGGAAATATAGGATAGAAATCTGCGGTAGAGCAAGCAAAACTAACATACAACTGATCCAAAGAGCACAATCAAAAATTATCCGTGCAAAAACGAAGGCTGACTGGTACGTGACGAATGAAGACATTCACAATGACTTGAATATTGATACGGTAGACGAAACCCATACAAAAATGTAACAGAAAATACACGGAGCGTCTAAAGACCCATGAAAATCCCCGCATGTGGAAACTATCAGAGATGAAAAATTTCCCACAAAGAAGACTAAAGCGAATCACACCCACATAATTTACACATAGGCTTTAATATTATCTTTTGATGTTTTGTTTTGCTTACATATATTAATATGTATGTACAAAAAATTATAAATGTTCTTGACTAAATAATATTTGCTCTGGCAATAGCCAGTGTATATAATGTAATCAAATTGTTAAAATAATGTTACTTATTGTTGTAAAATAGATTGTAATTAAAATGGGAAAAAAAAACATTTGAGCCATTATCGTAACCACGACAATTTTGAATCTCTGATCCCAATGTACAGCTACCAATTTGAATTCATATATCATCACTAGAAGCTTACATAGGGAAATTGATTTTAAGTGGGGTCCCCAAAGTTCATTATATGGGATGGAGGTGTATCCAGACCCAAATTCTTGTATAATGGCTTGGTAGGGTCCATTATACTAAATAAAATTTCTTCCAAAATATTGTATAGGTCGTTAGTTATAAAAATATATCAATATTATATATATGAAAATAAAATGCCCATATTTTGAGTGGTGTTTAATGTTAGCACCTGCAACTTACCGTGAAATTTCATTGATAAACCTTTAATAGGAATGATTTTCGGTTAATTATGGGCGTGGCAATAGTAGTATGATCTCCATATTCTGCACACACAATATTATCGATTCCATGTATATTTCTGCAAATTTTCCGCTGGCATAAATACGAGCATAGGTAAGCTAAATTTAATTTCAGACCCGAAAGTTCCTTATGTCAAAAGTGGGAGTGTCTGTTCCCTGATCAACCCAATTCGTTTTTAGCTTTATAATGCAGATAGCTTTATAATGTCCACATGTTCCTTCCCGTAAAATTTCGTCCATTAACCTCCGTCAGATTTATGAAAATTTGTTCATAGTTGGCGTGGCAATTAATATAAACCGACCACTTTTTGCATAGTATTTAATAGGACCCACATCTCTATAACTGCCAAATTGCGTCACTCTTCCTTCAATTGGACCGAAGTTATAGTCATTTTAAAAATGGTGAGAAATGTTGCTTTTATGTGAGGTAGCCGTTGTCTTTGTCAAAATCGGCCCATATAGCAATTTGGTTCAGTATCTCTGTCCAGACTATACTTTTGCGATTTATTAAGATAGCTCTAACGGTGTATAACAAAGTGGCCACAGATGGACAGACGGACGGACAAAATTAAAATTACTTTGAATTTGATTCTGATCATATATGTATATATATAAATATATATATATATATATATATATATATATATATATATATATATATATATATATATACATATATATATATATATATATATATATATATATATATATATATATATATATATATATATATATATATATATCTTTATATATATATATATATATATATATATATATATATATATATATATTTATATATATATATATATATATATATATATATATATATATATATATATATATATATATACATATATGATCAGAATCAAATTCAAAGTAATTTTAATTTTGTCCGTCCGTCTGTCCATCTGTGGCCACTTTGTTATATATATATATATATATATATATATATATATATATATATATTTATTTATATATATATATATATATATATATATATATATTTATATATATATATATAAATATATATATATATATATATATATATATATATATGTCCATACCTAACACGCCTCCTTCTTGAAATTGCAACCCCTGTCAAAAGAACAAACATAGTATACCCTTTTTATCTTTTTTAAAGGTAAAGGGAATAAAGAGCGCAGGAAGCATGTTAACAAATTTTCCTCACTTCTTTACCACATCTTCCAGATACAGCAATACTTTTTGCATTCGCATGTAATAATGCTTTGCATAATATTGAAATATAGAAAACTTAACATGAATATATTTTAAAAACCACTAATATTAGTTTTAAGTAATAATGAGTCAAAGAAACAGAATAAGAAGAAGAAGCCCTTCGGACAGCGAGGCCTAAGAAAAAAGGAGCTAAGTGGAGCTGAAGTCAGATATTATCTCACCTACCTAGTTCAAAGTTTGCAACCAGGTGATGCTCTTGTCAAGACAACAGAGCATAGGGTTGTAAGGGATTCGGCTGGCACAACATCACAACCGAACGTGAACAAGAACATGAAGAAAAGGGTACGAAACTCCTTTTCTCCTAATTCTGACCTAGCCAAGAAGAGGAACTGGGCAAAACCATCAGGCCCACCTAGTCGTGGAGGGCCCAAGGCAGAAAGAAGTTACGCTAAGGTGGCATCCGTTACCAAGGTGGCAGTTGTTGAAGCAGACTATCCGAACACTATCCCGACTATCAAGAAGCTGACAAGTGTCGAGCAGATGTTGCTTGAAAAGTTGGTTTGGAAGTGGATCAAAGAATTTTCCTTCGATGGTATTCACTTCACGCCTGGCTTCCTCAGCATTGACTGCTGTTCGACGAACTCGCTGGAATGGCAGAAAGGGGTCGTGACGCAGATTTCAGTAAATGAGGGCGTCAATTTGGTCGCCAGAGTTTGGTCAACATCCTACGATCACAATCAGTCTTCCTCTTCCTCCCTCGTAGTAGTGGACAAGAGGTGACTGTTTCACTTAAGTTTCTCTCCAGCCAGGATATTGGGCTAAACACCAATTTTTGGAGAATATGGAGTTGGAAGGACGAGGGCAACGGACAGTTGTTGTAAAAGATGGGTCCATGCAACTAATCAAGAGATCAGGATATTCGTTGAACTACCGATTTGGCACTTTGGAACTACCATTTCGGTTGTTCCAAACCTACTTAAGAAAAGCCCATGGCAGAAGAAATTACGAGTGGTAGACTTTCCTCAGGTGAGACTGAACCGGAGACTGTGGCCCCGAAATCTCTTTCAGGGCCCCCAGAGTTGAGATAAGGGCTGAGGCCGCACAGTATTCCTCAATAGACAGTCCGAAGGATGTCTCTATGGACGAGGAGGACGAAGATGCGAATAGCACCATTCAGTCACAAAATGTTCCATAAGATGACAAGATTGAAAGCGGCTCAGGCGAACATCCATCATGCCAAAGCAGCCTCGGCTGTCACTGGGAGGGTATTTGCCAACAACTACAAGGGGCTAGCCCTCATTGAAGAGCCATGGTGTTACAAAGGTCAAATTAGGGGCCTTTCTAGTAAGTTTACAAAGATAATATGGAATGCCAATGCTGTAATTTCCCGCACCTGTGTCCTGATTAGAAATGATATTAATTACTTTTGTCTTTCAGAATTCATGTCGCGAGATCTCAGACCCATCATATTAAAGTTTAAAGATGATGGGGTCTCTCGCGATATAGTCGTTGCATCGCCCTAATTTCCAGGAGATATGAATGACATCCCGGAAGAAGTCTATAAGCTGGCGAGGTTTTGTCTATCCAAAAATATTCCAATCTTAGTAGGTTGTGACTCCAATGCACAAAATATCATCTGGGGTAGCAGTGACACCAATAAACGGGGTGAGTCAGTTCTAGAATTTTAATTATCACTTAATTTACATATATTAAATAAGGGGACCACACCTACTTTTAGAAATGAAATTGAGAGGAAGTTATCGATCTGAATTTATGTAGTCCAGGGCAAACTGATATTATTAACAATTGGAAAGTTTCGGACGAAACCTCTCTGTCGGACCACAGTATAATTGAGTTCGCTATAGGAGGTATCGTCATAGAAACGGTAGTTTTTAGAAATCCTAGGCATACTAACTGGGTATTCTTCGATAGTTCAGTGCATTCACTACTCTCATCCTCAAACATCCAAGGAATATATAAAAATACGGCGGAGCTAGAGGAGGGTGTCATTGAGCTGTATGAAATTATTTCCGAATCTTATGTTTTATCTTGTCCTCTAAGAACAAGAAAAACAGCAGGAATGTTCCTTGGTGGAACTACAGAATGTCTACTAGACGTACGTAGGCTATTCAATCTAGCTAAGCGTACGGGAGACTGGAAAAATATAAAAAAGAGTTGATGATCTATAACAAAGAGATAAGACAAGCCAAAAGGACTAGCTTTAGATTCTTTTGTGAAAGTGTAGAATTGACTCCTGAAGTAGCACGACTCCATACAGCTCTTCCGAAAAACAAAGGCGATTTAAAGCTGGAATTGAGATCTCTTGATCGGACGTTCACGGCGAATAAAGAGGATCAAACTATCCTTTTGCTGCGTGTGCACTTTCCTGGGAGCTCGATCCAGATACCACCGTTTTCGCATATGGATGCTCTTCCCAGAAGAGCAAGCAAGATGGATGCCCTTTCTAGAGGAACAAGCTAAATTGGCTGGAAGGTGCCCAAAGAAATTATAACTACTCAGAGGGTGAGATGGGCAATCAGCTCTTTTCAGCTTACAAATCACCGGATGCAGATGGTATCTTCCCAATCCTGTTCCACTGATTCCGTACCTGGTAAATATCACAACGACAAGTCTTGCTTTTGGGTATATATCGGTAACATGGCTTACAGGTAATGAGTTATTTATTCCCAAGGTAGTCCAGAAGGATTTGGCGCATCCCAAATCCTTCAAGCCTATCAGTTTAACATACTTTGTACTAAAATCAATGGAGAAGAAGTTAATATGCACCTCCTTGAGACCGTATTGAAAAGGGAGCCTTTATATCTTTGTCAGTTTGCTTATATTACGAGAAAATCTACTGAAACTTCACTATACCATCCGACAGCACTGGATAAAAAAAAAAATAGCACTTTGTGCCTTTCTTGATATTGAGGAGGCTTTTGACACCACTAGTCACGAATTTGTTATTATGGCACTTAACAATAGAGGTATAGGATAATACCACTTCCAATTGGATACGAGCTTTACTCAACAGTAGACTGACTAAAGCTGAAGCAGGTGACAAAAGTATTAAGGTCAAAGTCAATAGAGGATGTCCGCAGGGTGGGGTGTTATCACCCATTTTTTTGAGCATAGCAGTTGATGATCTTCTGGTCACACTCACAAATCTAAGTGTTTGTACCTGCTCCAACGCAAAAGTCGAATAAGCAATTCCCATTACCAATGCCTGCTCTTGAACGCTGCATAAGCAGTACACCCCACGAATGGATATACAGCGTCTGAAGCCTCATCAGCATTTTCTTACACTTGCGGTCTAAAGCATTAATTTGCCCTAAGTATGCAGAAACGCTGGTGCCATGCACATAATTGCAGACACCACAAATATATTTAATTCTGCAGAATAAGCTAAATTATAATATATATTCAATCAATTAATAAATTAACCCCGCAACACAGGCACATGTGTCAGCCGAGTATAAGTAGAGACACAGAGCTATTCGCAGAGAAAACTGAAAGCTCTCTGAGTGACACATGAGATTTTTTTTTTGAGACAACCTCGATAGCAGGTTACAGCGAAATACATATACAAAATTAATTTAATTTTTTTATTTAATAATTTATTTTAATCACAAATAAACAATAAAAATATAGATATATTATATATATATATATATATTAGGGTGGGGCGATTAGTATAGAAGGAAAAAAATCTTAATGGGCGCTTCGCGTTTCTGATTTTTGGGATTGTACTGAGCAAAAAAGTCCACTAGACCATACGTCTACGGTGAAAATCGAGCGTCCAGATTTTGACTTGCAATTTTTTCTCAGACTTTATTTTTTTGGAAAATTAGCAAATTTTCTTGGGCTCATATTTTGTAAAGTATTTGAAATTTTGACTTATTTTCAAAAGTAAAGTTGCAGCTGTCTCGGGCCACAATTTCTCTGAGCATATTACTTAGAAAAAACTTCGTTTTCATGGTGGAAAAGTCGAAAATGTAGAGAATTCACAACTTTTTGTCACGTTTTTTTGGACATTTTGGCCTATAACAGCCAAACCTTTGAGATTTTCGATCCAATACTAACATAATTGTAGCCAAGACAATAGTTAAGAACTCTCTAGTACATCGCAAAAGCATTGGAACGCTCCTTCAGGCAGTTTTGGCCTTGTGAAAGTGCAAATTTTTTGTGATAATATTGATAAATTACCATTTTCAGTTGTTCATAGCGCAAAATCATAAAAATGTTCTATTTCTTATTTTTTTCCACTTTTTTTATCCAAAAATATAATGTTTGTTTTTGTTTTGTTCAAAACAATAATTGCTTTCTTCTTGATTCATACCTTGTCTCTACCAATACAATTACTTTGTACTTTAAATGAATTTTTTCATAATTTTCAAAATAAATATTGACAACACTCGTCACGAATATGTGATTACGGGTCTTCGCAATAGAGGAATAGATAATACCACTTACAATTGGGTACGAGCTTTACTCAACGGTAGACTGACTGGAGCTGAAGCAGATGATAAAATTGTTAAAGTCAAAGTCAATAAAGGATGTCCGCAGGGTGAGTTATTATCACCAATTTTGTGGAGCATAGTAGATGATGATATTCTGGACAAACTCACAAATGTAGGCATATCATGATATGCGGATGATATTGTAATAGCAGCTAGAGGAAAATCTGATTCCACCCTTTGTGATATTATTAGGAGGGGCTTATTAACAGCTAGTGAATGGTGTAGGAGAACAGGATTGAATATCAATGCCTCAAAGACCACCATTGTGCCGTTCATTAGAAAAACATCTCTACCATATATGAAACCTATTCTTCTAAATGATACACAGGTCGATATTAACTCTGAGACCAAATACCACGGAGTCATTTTCGACAAAAAGTCATTGTGGAAGGCTCATCTGACAGCAACCACCAAGAGGTATACAGCTTCATTAATGATATGTAGACGGCTTGCTGGTATATCTTGGGGATGAAACCCAAAAATCGTTCGCTGGATGTATTCCATGACAGTGTGATCAATCATTACCTATGGTTCTGCAGCCTGGTCTAATAGAGTCAGACTTAAGACAGCGAAATCTGCTTTAAGTAAAGTACTACGCCTTGTCTGCCTTGTCATCACTGGGGCTATGCGCAAATGTAAAACGGCAGCAATGGAAATTATACTTGATCTAACACTCTTACATCTAGTAATACAAGACTCTGCTAGGAAATCTCTTACCAGAATACAAAAAATTATTTCGAGAGAATCAAATTACACCCAAAATATATGGGGTAAAAATTCAGGTCAAGAATGTGGTACACTAAAATGTCAGTTTTTTATGCCAAGAAAATTCAATTTTGCACACAAATGCAGTACAATGATGAGTTGCAAAAGAGAATGGAAAGGTCTAGCTGGGACGTATAAAATTAGAAAAAACTCCCTCTTATGGTATACTGATGGTTCTAAGTCAATGGACGGAACTGGGGCAGGAGTATTTGGGCCTAGAACCAACTACTAGGAACCAATGGGTTCTTTTTTAAGCATTTTTCAAGCGGAAATTCACGCTATGGAAAGATGTGCCCAGGTCAAGATTGACAGGAATATCAGGGGGGAAAACATCGTGATACTATCTGATAGTCAAGCACCACTCAAGAGTCCCTCAAGAGACCCTTGGTGAGGTCTAAGCTAGTATGTGACTGTATTGGGAAGCTAAACTCCCTTGGCAGTATGAACAAGTTATCTCTAATGTGGGTACCAGGCCACATAGGAGTAGAGGGAAATGAGAAGGCTGATAGCTTATCTAGGAAGGTTTCGACATCTCACTTCAACGGCCCTGAACCCTTCTGTGGACTAGCATCCAATACCATTGGATGTCGGCTGAAGAAGTGTACAAATGCAAAAAGAGGTAAAACCTGGGAAACTCTTCCGGGATTAAGAAAGTCCAAAGCTCTTCTGGGAGATTTTAATCCTAAAAGAGCTAAGGAGTTAATATATATGCCTCGGAGTAAATTAAGAATCATCACAGGCATTTTAAGAGGACATTGTAGACCCAACTACCATTTGAACAAGTTGGGTATATCTTCAGATGCCATCTGTCGATTCTGTGGAGAATGTGCCGAAACCTCTATGCACCTGATCAAAGACTGCGGACAATTGGCACATAATAGACTCAGGTGTTTTGGAGATTATATCTTGTATATGAGCAAGATCCCTCTCCTTGATTCCTCCAAAATATATGAATTCATGTCGAAAATTAACCTGACAGAATCTTTATAGATGAGACTATCCGCATCTTTCAAATAAATAGGGCATCACAATAGATCTTTCAGGTCGCAGTGTATAACACCCTTAAATATATCTGTCTATCTATCTAGGTTAGGTTAGGTTAATGTGGCAGCCAGTTCAAGGACCAGCTCACTCAGACAACCATGGGTCCATTGTGATACCACCGCGCCACAACGCATCTCCGATTCACTCGTCGAACCATTTTGAAGCCCTAATAAAGCGCAGGATTTGTTTGATCTTTGCGCTAGACACCTCTGTAAGAGAGCTAAAAGCGTATTTGCCTAAAGAGCCCGCTCTGCTTCTGGCCAGAGAGGGGCAACTACAGAAGAGATGTTCCACAGTCTCCTCCTCCTCCTTATCCCCACAGCTTCTGCAGTATTCATGAGAGAATACTCCCAGCCTGAGAGCATGTCTGCCGAAAAGCCAGTGACCAGTTATACAAGCCACGACCTTAGAGTTATTCTCTCTCGGCAGGGCAAGCAAGTCTCTAGTTTTCCTACTATTAAGTTACGGCCACATTAGCCTAGTCGTTAAGCAAGTGCCCTCTTGTGCCCAAGACCCATTGGTGTCACGCACGACCCTATCCTTCAGCATCAGTTTACAGGTGGCAATAGGTATTCCAATTTCACATCTGTTCATGCCTAAAGGAAGGTTGGTACCCCGTCTGGCTACGTCATCAGCCCTACAGTTTCCCGCAATATCTCTATGCCCGGGAACACATATAAGGCGTACCTTGAAAGCGGTACTGATATCATTTAGGGCTGCTCGGCAGTCCTGAGCAACCTTTAATTTCAGTGCCACCGAATTCATTGACAAGATGGCCGCCTGGCTATCCGAGTAGATATTTATAATATTTCTTGTTACGGCATGTCTATTTAAGTAGACGGCTACCTCCTTTATGGCTAGGACCTGTGCTTGATACACACTGCAGTGGTCGGGGAGACGGAAAGAAAGTTCCAGTCCCAATTCTTGTGAGAAAACTCCAAAACCGACTCTATCGTCAAGTTTGCATCCGTCAGTGTAGAAATTAAGTTCCCCCCTTCTCCATGGCATTGGTGTTCGCCACTCTCTTCTAGACGGAATATATGTCTGGAAGTGCCTATCGAAGTTTAGATTAGGTATAGAGTGGTCAATGTGTTGGATAGAACTACTCCAGGTATGCGCAATAGTCGAGTGACCAATCTGCCGATCATGCCATAACGCCGCACATTTCAGCCTTAGTGCTGATGTGGCGGCCACTTGTTTCCCTACCAGCTCTAATGCAGGTAGGTTGAGTATTACTTCTAAAGCTTTAGTAGGCGTGGTCCTTAAGGCACCAGAGATACATAAAAAAGCCGTTCTTTGGACCTTGCTCAGAAGCTTCAAATAGCTTTGTTTCTGAGTGGCTGGCCACCATACCAGTATTCCATATAGCAATATGTGTCTGACCACCGAAATGTATAGCCAGTGCATATTTCGTGGGGATAGCCCCCACCTGATTCCGACCGCTTTTTTACATGTGTACAAAGCAATATTGGCCTTCCTGACTCTTTCTTCAATATTGGGTTTCCAGGTAAGTTTTCTATCTAGTACTAGTCCCAAATATCTAACTGTCTCCTTCATCGGAATTTCCACACCTTTGTATGTTAGCGGGGAGACATCAGGAGATCTATTTTTCTTAGAAAAGAGGATTAATTCCGTTTTATCAGGGTTTAACCCTAATCCCTTTCTTCCCGTCCAACCAGTAATCGTGGCCATGCTAGAGCGCAAAATATCCATAAGAGTGTTTGGATATTTCCCTCTGATCACAATTGCCAAGTCATCAGCGTAGGCGACGACATGGCAACCCTCCCTCTCTAAGGCTAGCAGTAATGAATTTACCGCCAAATTCCAGAGCAGGGGGGATAGGAATCCTCCCTGAGGAGTGCCTCTGCAGACCTGTCTGCTTAAGGTGTGGGAACCTAAGCTAGCAGTTACCTTTCTGCTGACGAGTACCGTCTCTATCAGCGCTACCATATTAGGATCGACGCCCAGAGCTTCTAACGCTCCCGTAATGGCGTTCGCATTTATGTTGTTGAAAGCGCCTTCTGTGTCAATGAACGCCGCTAGTGCGAAATCTTTCTGCTGGATGGCTTTTTCCACTATACCAATAAGTACGTGTAACACCGCCTCTGTCGATTTGCCCTTCGCGGCATGTTGTGCCGAGGAGATTCTACCAGTTGGTATAACTTCCCGTAAGTGTGCATCCATCACTCTCTCCAGTGTTTTTAGGAGGAAAGACGTGAGACTGATTGGTCTGAAGTCTTTAAGGTTTAAATGTGAGGACCTGCCCGCTTTGGGTATGAAGGAAACCATCGTTTCTCTCCATCTTGGCGGATCATAGCCCAGGTTAAGACAGCTTCTAATTGCAGTCACAACCCAGGGTATAATTATGTCCCGTGATTGTTGCAATTCTTCTAGGTAAATTCCGTCCGTACTGGGAGATTTGTATGGACCAAAGGTGTTAATGGCCCACTGAACTTTCTCAACTGTAACTATCGCATTCCCTATCTCAGACTGCCTGCCCCCAGGTGTCGGGTTATCACCCTCCACTGTGCTACTGCCTGGAAAATGCATATCGAAGAGAAGAACCAAAGATTCTTCGCTTGATTTGCTCCACACATCACCCGAACCTTTTAGGTAGCCCAGGTTGTGTGGTGTCATCGCTAGGATTCTTCTTAATTTATATGCTTCCGTTGTTTCTTCCACATATCTACAATAATTTTGGTAGGACTTTCGTTGCGCAGTTCTGGTTGCTATTTTGTATATCTTTAACTCAGCCTTGTAGGCTTACCAGTCCGAGGACAGACCTGAAGTTTTAGCCCTGTTGATCAACCACCTATAAGACTTCTCGAGAAGGCCTAGATCCATTGACCACCAAGGTGGCTCAGTTTTACAACCGGGCTGTCAGTGAACTATTCCAGGCCCTGGTTACCTGATTTATCAGCCGGTCTAATTCGACAGGGTCTGTAGGGTCAGACGGGGGATTCCTTGACTGAGAGTCTTCCTATACCTTCGCCAGTCCGCTCTCCTTATATTTCTATACGTCTTAACTGGAGATACTGGAAAGTTCAATTCGTATTCTATATAACGATGGTCAGAGTAGGAATTTTCATTCGAAAGTCTCCATCTTTTTACATTATTCGCAAAATTATCGAAGGTCAGGCTTATATCCAACACTTCCTTTATATTCTGTATGATAAAGTCTAAAATTGACTCACCACTTGCATTAGTGTCGGTGCTTCCCCACAATGTATTGATTGTGAGCGTTTACATCCATGGAGACAACCAAGTTCCTGTTGGTTGCGGCTGGCTCCATAACCTCCTTCGGTGGGGCGTCCTTATCATGAGGCATATATGTACAGGCTACCCAGAAAATGCTATTTTGCAGCTCAATGCTTACCACCAATGCATCGCCATTACTTAAATGTGGGAGCAAGAAGATGGTAATTTTATCCTTTGCTAATATACAAGCACGAGGCTTACTTGTACTCTGAGCGGCTATCATCTTGAAACCGCTCATCTTTAGACCGCAGATTTTGTTACCGCATATCCACGGCTCTTGGATGGAAGCCACGT
The DNA here is from genome assembly GCA_920105625.2 of Clusia tigrina. Lineage (NCBI taxonomy): Eukaryota > Metazoa > Arthropoda > Insecta > Diptera > Clusiidae > Clusia > Clusia tigrina. Next base: position 168,855,946 of record OV050031.1, read on the forward strand.
CAAAACCAGTGGAACCCACGCTGACCATCAAATTCGCGGAGGCGAGTTTAGAGTGATGGAGATTGATTTGGATCAGCTAAATAGGCATCTGTCCTTCTTACCTCCACCATCGTCACGTCCGCGTCCTCCTCTCCTTCGGTGAAGTCAAGGAGAATGCCTTCATCAAAGAGTTTCCCGACCCCGGTCAGCTGCTAAGAGTCAGTCGACCTTTGGCTGCTGGACCACCCTTCTTCACCACCGCCACACACGCTAGCCTTGTCACCTTCTATCTCCTCCGATTCCAAAGCTTGTTCGTCGTTGCGGTAGACCCGAATAGTTGCATCATCGAACCTGACACTGACTACCCCTTTTCTCTCTGCCAGTGGGGTAATCGATTCGGCGTTGAGGATTAACAACACCTGTCTCCTACCTTCTACTGGCTCCTCAAGTTTCTCCACCGCCCAGTTATGGGTTGGCAGGTCCCTATTGCAAGATCTGAAGATCTAATCTATTTTTGCCGGTTTAGCTGGTTTAGCCGGTATCCAGACCCGGGCTCTGGGTCTGCTAGGAAATTCTTCCCTGCTGACGACTTCAAGCCTGGCTCCCGGCCAAATCTTGCCAACCATGCTTGCCGCAATCTTGTAAATTCTAGCTGACCTGCTGTCATCGCATGCGATGAGCTGGGCCCTGCCCTGATACCAGCCCGCATCATGACAGAAAGGGGGGGGTCCAGGGGTTTCCTCTAAGACTTGGAGGTACACTTCGGCAATCGCTTGCTCCACCCACCTCCACTTCTCTTTGGGTATGACCCTTTCCTCCTCCTTCCGGTCAATAGTGTCCAGCATCTCGCCCCCACCTTTGACAGCGTCGCTGTAGGATGGGTATTTCTGGCCGCCGACTTTTTGTCTTTTAGCGACCTCACCCGCCTCTTCAGCCGAGCGTTGTCTCTTTGCGGCTGTACCCGCCGGTTTGCCCAAGCCGGATAGCACCCCCCTTGCCCACTCTACCGATTTGGCCTGCTCCTCAGTGAGCTGGTCTGTGGGTAGAGCCTCACGTTTGGCCATGACCCTCATGGCCGCCTTCCTATCATAATAGGCCTGCTTAGACGGCCGGACGGGTTTAAACGCCCCCCCCCCTGGCCTACCCCAGCAACCTTCTTTGAGCTGCTGGGCCCCTCTACTATTTGCTGCCGAAAGATCCCCGGGGTAGCCCCCCGCCTTACCACCTCCTCCGGGTTTCTTCCTTCAGCACCCCTTTGAAAGAGACGAGAGACCGGTTTTCCCAAGCCTCCCCGTCCCCTACTACCAGCACTCGTGCTGGGACCAGCCCTAACGCTTAAGCCCCTTCTGCCTCCTGCTGCTATCGATCTGTCTGCCACCCTTATATTAGCGGTAGACAGGATCGCCTCTGTCGGTTTTTTGGGAGGACCGCCCTCCTTTGGTTTTGGATTTGGTTTTAAATTTAAAGACATATGTGGTCCCACGAGTATCGGACAAGAGACGTCCGCTCGCGCAGAGGTCCGTGTGCGCGAGTAAGTCTAGTTAGAACCGGAGGACGCCAAGTATCCGGAGCACTCCGTTAGAGACTGGGCTATTTTTTTGACCTGGGCCCCCAGCCAGGCTGAGCATCGACACGGGTCGTATGACATCTTACTCCAACCCAGAGGTTTTTTATAGAGGTTTGCTCCTCCACACCCTGTATCCGGGGAGGTGTTTATTGACTCCTCAGTCTAGATCCGTAGTGTTCTGTTATAAATAGCAGGGTTACCTCGGGCAGGATGTGACTCTTCGCCACGCACTATCGGTCTAGATGGAATAGAGGCTAATCTTACTAAAACTATAATCGCATATTCCCATCCTGCGAAAATTCACATTTCAACGAAACTTACGCTTCAACGAAAACTGACGCTTCAACCTCAAATCTATCTACGAGAATAGAACAATATGTATTTTAATGCCAAATCAATTGAAATATATTAATTTATATTTATTTATATAAATATTATCATAAAATGCGGAAAATATAAAAATATTTAATATTAAACACAAATTATCACATTTCTCACACAAAAATGTATGCATTTTGGCTGGTCTCTCATTTCGTGTGCGCCTTATGACGATATGCGCAGAGAGAGGAAATTTTCATACCAGCATTGGCGCAATCGACTATTTTATCATTCTTACTTCATATGTTTGTACATACTCTTTCTTATGCATATATATAGATGCAAAATTGACAAAATAGAAGATTGCGCCATGCGCAGGTCGGCTATTCCTCTCTCGACAAAAACACAGCACAGCTGATTGGCTGTGACGTCGAAAGGTGCTTTGAAATATTTTTTTATACGAAAAATGCATGTGCAAAGGCAATAATTTATGAATTAAAAGGATTTTATTTATTTTTAATAATATATAACTTAACAAATGCACTTGCAAGTAAACTAGCACAAATTATTTAAAAAACTCGTTCGATAAATGTACTGAAGCCGCGGATTAAGCGGATTTGCATGTACCAAATAAGAAAAAGTGAATTTGTGTAGTGATTTAATAAATATAAATATATTAATATTATATAAATACACCTATATTTAATAAATATACACATACTAGATGACCCAGCAAACGTTGTTTTGCCTAAAAATGTCCCATGATCTGTACTATAGATGTACATATATATATTTAGGACTAAAACATAATTTGACCATACCCCTCCACCAATGAAACTGACATGAAAATTGCAGATATAAATTGATATCTGTCTCCGTCAGTACTATATATCTTCAGCCTTCTTGCTCTAAACAACTCATTTGCCACGTCCATCCGCTGACGAACCTAAAATAATAATAAAATCCGGCTTTAAACTGATACTCCGCGTCGCCAGTACTTTATGTGTACTTTCTCGTATGAAATAATTTTTGCATTTATTGAATTGTATTTCCCCTCATTGAAGCACTCTGTGATACACAAAATATTTTTCGTTTTGTTGTCAGGTGCGAAAACGATCAAAGCAGATGGTTTTCCGACACGGGAACATGCGACATACAGTTGTCCGTGTGAAAAACGTCTCTTTTAGTAGTCTCGCGTGAATCACATTGCTCATGAGTTTTGTGTCCGCTAAACGCGTTCCGTTGCATAATCTTGGTTGGTTGAGATTGCGAAGCATGATAACGACTGAACCAACCTTCAATTATAAATTGAATTCAAGAACTCAGTTGGGTAGTTGGTTGCTTCGTTTTCGTTTGTTACACAGTCGATAGATTTTAAGGAATGCAGTGACCCAACGATTTGATTTTGAATTGTGAAGCTTAAGTGATCCACATCCTTGTTCTTTGCTGCTAAAATTGCTCTTTCACTCAACCAATCGTAGTTTGGTGGTTAGCAATGATGTTCGGAAACACTTTGTTGATGAGCTCCTCTTTCGTTGAGACGAAATTGCAAAAATTTGACGGGAATGAAATCAATCCATTCGAAGCGTCGACAGGAACACGACCATTACCGATAGTTATCAGTTGATTGGAGAATACTTCGGCAGATGGATCGTTTAGCAACACAACTCGTATGTTTGTCGTCAGCCGAAGTTTCTTCACATAACGCCACAATGGTGATGATTTCAGGCAAGCATTGATCTCATCGGCAGCGGTCGATCGTGGTATTACTGGTAGTGTTTGCCGAAAATCGCCTGAGAGTAAAATCAATGCACCCCCAAAACATCTTGCGTCATTACGCAGATCTTTCATAGTGCGATTCAGAGCTTCTAACGCACGTTTATGCGACATTGTGCATTCGTCCCAGATAAAAATTTTGCTTGCTACCAAAACTTTGGCCATTGCTGAATGTTTCGCTATGTTACATGTTGGTTCTTCAATCGCTTGAAGGTTTAATGGCAATTTTAATGCAGAATGAGCGGTTCGGCAACCTTCCAGCAGCGTAGCTGCTATTCTAGAAGAAGCAACTGCTACAGCAATTTCTGATTTTGCACGAACTGTAGCCAAATTCAATGATATGAGGAATGTCTTGCCAGTGCCACCAGGCGCATCAAGGAAAATCATGCCGACATTTCTATCATCAATTGTCTTTATCACCGTATCGTATACTTTCTTTTGTTGGGGATTCAACAAAGGTACATTCGTTAGAACCAATTGGCATAATGCATTTGTGTCGTATTCACGCTCACGCTGCAATTCTCGTTCGAAAGCGTCGTTTATTCCACGATCAGGCGATGTCATTCCTAACCTGACTAACAAACTACCGCACATTAGGTAACACATGACTTCTATCAAAACCAAAGCCCGGTTGTGCATCTCTTCATTCATCTCAAGATGGGGATTCTCTGAATGGACACGAACTCGATGCAAAATGTCTTCTGACATGTCATACTTGTACTTCTCCCACAATTCACGTGGATTCGATGGAAAACATGTGGAAATAATGATTGAAAATAATATGCGTATCTGACTTGGAGATGCGGAAACAGTTGCTTCAGCGATTGTCGTGTCCCAATGCGTATCGTTTTCTAGCAAATTAAGCTCCTGACATACTGCACGAAATGTTGGCAACACTACACCATTGACAGTTTGAAGAGATTCAAATGATGTCGCGCCACGAACATTTACCAGCAATAGTCGCAAGTAAAAGCATTCATCATTTTTCGGATAAACTGTATAAATACGGCCAAGAGCTTCAGTAGAACACACATCCGGATGACCAGGAACTACATCGCCTTGCTTTCGACGTTGAAATTTCTTCGATGAAGCATTCCAAGTGTAATAACGCGGCATCTCTGAGTAAAGTAACGCACGTGCAAACGGATCAATTTGGCAAATCGAGAAGAAACTGGTCAATGTTGTCGCTGGTGGGTTTTGAGCACGTTAAACGGCATTTGCTACAGTGAAATAAACTCGTTGACCGTTCTCCAGATGCACTGCCAAATGTGTAACAGTCGGATAGCGTTCGTGAATGGAAAATGATAATATATGCCAAATCGCATCATTGCAGCATACGTACCGACCAACTTGACAGTGCGTGATTTCATCATTGGGGTCAGGAGCTTGAAGACCAAAAGCCGCCATGTCACTGCCCTTCGTGATAAATTTTGCAGATGTAGTTGATGGGCTTCACTGAATTGCAATACTCCACGTTACAATGCGCCTGTAATTGTTCTACCGCCATCATCAGATGATCGACGCCGATACAGTGGATAACCATCGTTGCCAGTGATGGTCTCATCAGTCAAATTTCGTGGATAACGCTTGGAACACTTGCCGTCAACCATGCATGGTGATTGTGGGTTAATGGAGCCACACGGTCCATGATTCATGATTGTTACTGCGACATCATGCAGGTCTACATCTGTTTCGGGATCAGGAATCTCGGCACATATGATGTCATCAATTTGGTGTGGCTGTATTCTTTCGACTAACCAAATGAGAATGTGCGCATGCGGCAATCCTCTTTTTTGCCATTCAATCGAATACATCCAACTTCGAGTATCCCCAAAGACACGATGCCTAACAATATAGTCCATGAGCGACCGGATTTTTTGCCTGAATACACGTACGGAGATAACATGCCGATCACTTGATGTTTGGCCAGGAAGCAGCAGTTGAACAATTTCTATCCACTTTGGATTGCACGTGAAGGTGATGAACAGGTCTGGACGGCCGTAATGACGTACATATGTCATTGCATCTTGCGTATATTCATGCATATGACGTGGGCTGCCGACGAACGACGCCGGTAAAATGGTCAACCGACCAAAATCAGATGCATTTCATTCGGTGCAAATTGCATCGCGTAAATGAATGTACTCCTCCGTACGTAGTTTGGTTTGATTTAAACTGATAAAAAGGAGGCGCTCTGCTTCTATTTTGGCATACATATCGACGCAAAATTGCTGAAACAATCGGCGAAATCGAAGCAAATAGTTGTCTACATTTTGGCGAATCATCAAACGATACGCGTAAAAATTCATTGCGCTGATCTTCCTGGTAGTTTCCTCACCTAAATGATATCAGTGACATTAGTGGCATATTGAAATGAAAATTATTTTGATATCTATACTCACCGGTCGATGCATTTATCATCTTGATGTTGATATAATATCCATCGTCTCCTTGCCAAAACATCAGTGGGTATTGCAATGCATCGTATGAACGATGTGTTTCGGATATTCGTTGCAATTGCCCAGAGTCCCGAAGTGTGATCACAATATCGCGTGATTCCCGGTTTTCGCAAACAATCACAACTGCAACCTCATCTATTGTTGGAGCGTTAAATTGGCGTTCGTGCGTTCCCGCAGGTCGTTTATCCGCTCTGATCACGACTTTATAGTCATCAGTTGGCATGCGATCCAACGCAGTTTTGAATAAACGAACCAATGCATGATGTTCATGAAGCAGCTGCTGCAGATCTCGAAGAATTCCTCAATTCATTTCCGTGTTGATTGTTTGGCGCTGATCCAGTTGATGTTCCACATTGCCCATGAAGTAGATTTGGAGGAATTTATGTTGTGCGTCTTAAAGTGGTGGCAATGATCCAATTCGATGGTGAATTTAGCCTTGTATGTGTAGAGTAAATGACGAAATTAGATTCAAAATTTTTTCTGCATCAAAAGAAAATGATTGGTTAATTTATTACCTTGAATGTCGGATTGAATCCACGTTCATGAATAATATCTGCTCCAAATGAAGTCATTTGAAAGCATCCGTTGTATTTCTGAGCGTTCGATAGAAAATGATGTGATTCTGGTGTTTCACCATGAAGCAAAGAACGCAATGGCTCTGTTGGCAAGGGCAATGGTGGTAATTTAACCTTGCCACTGAGACAGCACAATCCAGGTGTTTCTCCAGCAAACTTCAATGCACCGCAATGGTTGTACACAACCTCCATTAGGCCAATTTGAACGGAAGGATGCGAGCTGTAGTCAATTCTGCAATCGTAATGAAACGCTACTCGATTCAAATCAACATTTGAAGCAGTTCTTCTTATGCGTTGAATTATTATTATTATTATTATTACCAGAAAAACAATAACTTAATTATTATTTTACATTGTAAGGGGAGCACTAGCTACCAGGGCCTTCAGCTCGCTTATACTAATTAAAGCTTATACACTGATTAAAGTTTATATACTGTTTAAAATATTTGTTTGATGACAAAAATTGTAGAATTTACATATGGTATCGGGGTGAACAAATTTTAATGAATTTGAAGGGGTTCAGTTTGGGAATATTTGGGATCTGATGTGGTTAAAATGAACGCAGTCGTTGAGGATGTGATCTACGGTCAGAGTCGGAGAGTTGCAGTATGGACATGATGGAGGTTGTGAGCCATTGAGGATGTGTTGGTGGGTCAAGTTGGAGTGACCAAGCCGAAGCCGTACAAATATTTTTAACTCTATACAGGAGCTCGATGCAGGAAAGATTGGTTTCGTTCTTGTCGGGTTAATAGCAACATAACGGTGTAGTGTATTAATCCAGTCCGAATTTTTCCTATGACACAGGTGTTTGCTTATTAGTTTATGAATATCTCCCTTTTCTGTTGTCAGCTAGCTCATTCCTACGTATTCCCACGTGACTAGGTGTCCACATAATTTTAATTTTGTTGCGGTGTTGGATCAGTATTTCGCGAATAAGTGTTACCAGGAGACTGTTGTTGGACTCTTTCTGGAGCGCGGAAATAGCTGAGTAGCTGTCTGTGCAAATCACGAATTTGCCTTTTGTGGATTATGCGAATTCTACGGCCTTCAAAATCGCAGTAGCTTCAGCTGTGAAAACAGAGCAGAAGTGCTCAAGATGTGCAGCTGCGATGGTGTTGCCGTTGTTATCGACCACTGCGAGGGAAGTGCTGTGTTCCAATTTAGACCCATCTGTGAAGATAAATTGCCAGTGTTCGCATTTCAGCTCTTCGTAATATTCAAGGAAGAGTTTTTGATATACAGTATGGGCTGTGGATGCGTTGATTTAGATTATCACGTTTTTGAGTTATTTGGTTTGCCCGACGATTTCTCGACGTTCTCGTGCGATTTCTTGTTCATCCGTCGTCAATTGATTGGCGATATTCCGGACTCTACTTGCCTTTCGGGTTCAACGCGGAAGATTAGATCTTCTGGCTCGCGGCATTGTGAATTACACTGAGAAATGAACACACAAAACATGTGCTCATAACCTCCCAAAATAAACAACTTTCATTGCAACTTACCGTTTGAAAATAGAATTCCACACTAAAATGGTCACTCTGAATGAAATAATCAGCGAATTGATTTTCAAAGTAATCCACCTAAAAATTAATTGCACAATCCGAAATTAACGTCTCTTTTCGCTAGTAATAGCAAATTCACAAAAAATCGTTTCAAAACAATAAATGTATTTAATCAAATTTATTTACAATAACTGTCATAAGCTGATACAAATTTGAGAAACTGTTCAACTGTTCTGTTTGTCAGAAGTTGATGCAAACAACGCCATCTACTGGCAATACCGGAACCAGCATTTGAAGTTATGTTCGTTTTTATGGGTTGTTGAGTTAAAATGGCGTTGTAAAATCGCTGCATACAAAATGTAAGGGAAAATGAATTTTCTTCATAATTTTTTTTCGGGAAAATTTCCGGAATTTTCTTGGGTATTCTTCTTGTTTGGGTGGAGACCTAACCAAATTGGTGCCCATAATCGAAATCGGTCCAGGCGTTCTTGAGTTATAAGCGTAGTAACTAACATCACTCTCTTTTATATATATAGATTAGAATTTCATTTCCCATAATTATTTAATTTTATATTCCCATTATCGCACCAAAACAGTAAATGACAACTTTCACGACACAAATTTATCCAACATATTATTGAATAGAACAAAAATTTTAATGCCAAATCAATTAAAATAAATTATTTAACATTTATTTATATAAATATTATCATACAATGCGGCAAATATTAAAATTTTTAATATTAAACACAAACTATCACATTTCTCACACAAAAATGTATGCATTTCGGCTGTTCTCTCATTTCGTGGCGCCTTATGGCGAGAGAGTGGAGCGCAGAGAGTGGAAATTTTCGTAACAGCTTTGGCGCAATCTTCTATTTATCATTCTTGGATAGATAGTTATTCTTATACATACGCATACTTATGCAACGCTCTCAACAGAATTTCCCTTTAACAATATGTATGTCGATATGTTCAAATTTAGTCAGTACAACGGAGCTAAAATCATTACTACTCCTTAGAAAAGAAATATGTGTCAATACATAAAACTACTTAATTAGGCCATTTTACATATTACAGAAAATATATATCGCTCGCATGACACAAACTGAGCTGAATTGATTGGAATTTTGTCAATTTATGAGAGAGGAGTAGTTTGGAATCTATTTCAAAAACTTAAAAATTAGGCGAAAATTAACTTTGGGTGAGAATGTAACGGATGTACAATTTGACATTTCCGCTTGGGCTCTTGATTATTGCGCAAACAAGTCAGCACGTATAGACGCACGCACACACTGCATGACATTAAAAAGTGGATTCGTAGTCAATTTAACGCATCCATGAGTTTTATATATCAATGGGACCCTTTGATGGAAAAGGAAAGGCAACAAAATTGCTAGTTAAATTGCATTGGATGGGAAATTTATGTTATTTGTGCGAAAAATAAGCAAAAATTAATGACAAATAACAACATGAAACATGTTCCGCATAATAATTTCGTTCTGAATTTGAAATAAAGCGTGTTGAATTGGTTTTTGACATTTACATTTAAGTCTTTTTAGAGCCGCTTGTACGCATTTGAATAACGGTTCATTACAGTATTATCAAGTTCCCAAATATTTAAAAAACTTCTAAAGCTGTTTTATTAAAAAAAATCACACAAACAATTTAATTTCTATCTGGTTTGAAATGTGTATAAAAAGTTTATGCATAAGGCGCCGTTCAAGTATTTCCTAATTTACTTTTTTACTTTTCATAAATAATTATTTTTTTATTGCTAAATTTAGTAGATTTTGATTTGAAAACACGTGGTAACCCTAAATCCAAAAGCTTAAAGCAGGGACTCCCAGAAATAATTAATTTTTGCTAATTCGCTATCACCAATGATGGCAACGGAAAGTTAGTCCGGAGCCAGAGAAAATAATGCCAGTCAATTACTCTCTCACCAAAAACAACAATGATTGCGAATTATGGATGTGTAAGAAGCAATACACACAACACACACACTTGGATTGGTGTCAACGTGAACGCTGGCTAACGCCAATAGTAAATAATTTGCATTCCGTTCCGAATAATTTGTACCAATTTGCACGCACCAACATGAAGATTATAATAATGTTAGAGATTTCAAAGGTTCACAATTATATTACATGCTGCCCTTAAATTAAATTCAAACAATTTCAACTAATTTATATAAAATGATTTTTGATGAATATATCAACTCACTCATTCTGTGTAAAGTATATGAGAATGCTTGCGCTGTGCTTGGAGGGCTTACAAGTGTTGTCACGGGTTATTGTTAAGTAAGAAGAAACCGAAGTAGGATAATCACCACGCTAGCATTGGATTTGACCTGTTTTTAGTTACACTGCGGCCACACGATCAATTTATTGTCCATCAAGTCGCAATACACTCAAACTTTTTACAATGACATACATATTTTTAGTACTTGATCGTATACTTGATAATCAATTTATGTTTCAAGCGGAGAATCATTTCGGCTTTCAATTACCTGTTAGCTGTTTCGTGTGGGTACTGAGTAATAAATGAAAAATAACGGAAAAACCAGATTAAATTTAAAAAAAAAGGTATCAACAAATAAAAAAGGAAGAAATGAGATTTGTAGGAATTCCCCCTTGCTAGGTACCTCAGCGTTATACATAATTTGAAGCGCGGTGTTATAGCATCTCGCATGACTGTATTAATGTGCTTAATACCATAGTGAACCTTTTTTTAAAAAACATGAATTAAAATAAAAATATAGATAAAATAATATATAATAAATGTATGATAAATGAAATATTTTATTATACATACATATGTGACGACGGCATTTTGAAAATAAATTGAATACCATCTTGCCCATCAAGTTGAATGCAGCCTACGTCACAGACTTAACTTGAACAGGTTTTGAGTGACAAACATGTGAGAACTTGATGGGCAAGAAATTGATCGTGTGGCCGCAGTGTTAATGTCTGCTATTGATTTTATTTGTTTACTTTTGCCACCGTTGAAATAGTTTAAATGTCGTATAATGTCGTAAATGCAGACAATTCCAAAAATGGTTCGAACGTTTTAAAAAATTTCACCCAACCACAAAATTTCAAAATGTACAGAAGTTAGTTAATGAAGTTGGACGTAGTTATAAGATACAAAGAAAGTCTGACAAGGAACTCGATACTATTGTATTTAACTGAATTGAAGAAGAATTACAAGCAGCAACTAGGAACAAATCGAGTCTACTAAGCTGTTTTTCCATGGTAAGCTCGCCTTCTGCTTGTTGTTAACTTATCGTTATGAAATGGCAAAAAACGGAATCTTTTATAATATCCAACGATAATATATAACTGCCAATACTTAAGAAATCAATAAAATAGGATAACAAGTCTGCTCAAACACTATCACTTTTTGAATTATGAAGTTGAAAAAAGAAGAATTAAATGGTGTGAAACGGTCTTTAAAGAGAGCGATACAAAAAGGGAGAATCCCAAAAGAAACAGAGATAGTATGAGAAAGAGATAGAATATATTTGCCATAAAAACCAGATATAAAAAAAAAGTATTTGGAATTTAGTTCCACGTCCTAGCCTAGAAAGTGACCAGCCATTACTATTAAAAACTATCGCGGATATTGCTTTATTCAGAAATGCAGCAGACGATAGGAGATGAACAGAATCTTTTCGCAGTGTTAAAACTCTAGATGAACTTTCACAAGAATTACAGAAAATAGGATTTGACATCAGCTGAAGTGGGACATATCTTCGTTTGCTTCCAAGAAAATCTAACTCCACAGAGGGGAGAAGGCGTGTATCGACAGTTCCTGTTAAGCTCACATGGGCACAGACTGATCACCACAAAACCCACTTAGATAGCCGTTCCTCCGAAACATCGATCCATTATTTGGAGAACATCAATATTTGGACCAGTCCAAGTATTTTGCATATCACAAGATGATAAAGCTCGGTTCTCTATTGGTGTAACAGCAGCAATTAAACAAGCACCTCCTCAAATGCATATGGAAATTGCCTAATCACGAATAGGCAAATGCCGAGCTCAATAAATTGATACCCTCTGTGGTATTAAAACAATTTCTATTATGCCGGAAGCCGTTGGATATCCTGGGCCAACATACATCGCTATTCGAAGTGGAAAGCATAGTCCATCCACTACAAATACACAAGCTCCAGATTTCGAGACGCTTCTCGATCTTAAAGAGTTTCAAACATTAGCTAAAACTGAACATGCATCCGTAAACCCAGTGGTGATTATGACGGTTGATGGAAGGCCAGACGAAAATCGACGCTAAAATAAAGTAATAGCGTTTACTATACAACACTTTAAGAGACATGATCTCGATGCAGTGTTTACAGCCACAAATGCTACGATAACTTCGAAACTATCCAGTCGAACAGGCAAAACGTTGGTCGACCAGCCAATATCAAGGACCTAGAGTCATGGATTCAAGTGTCTTGGAATTAGGACGATTAATTTGGACTTATCAAATTTTTAATTTTATAGAAATAAAAAAAATTATTATCGTTTATAAGCCAATAACAAAATATTTAAATTTTATATATATGATATACTTGAATGAATATTAAATGTGAATGAAAATTTCTTTATAGTTTAAATAGATACATACGAAAACTGCTTATATCATTGCCATAGACTTACTAACTGTCGTGAACCCGCTTGCGAATTTAACACAAGAAATACTTATATTTCGATTATGTTTATGTTTTGGTTTATTTCTAAAGAGTACAGTACAGTATTACTGAGTGAATTACAAATTAAAGTCAATTCTTGCCGCAGTGTGTAATTCACCTGTTCTCTTTGGTCGACGACTAAAGTCAAACTCGAGTTTGAGCGACCGACTCGATGAACATGCGTACCAGAGAAAAGGCGATTAACGCTTTGCCGTAAATGCACAAAAAAAGTTCGAAGAAGCAACTAACAAATTGAAGCGCGTTTACAGGAATGAGAAATGTGCGAGCAAAGGAAAACAAATATCGCAAACATACAAAAACCGAAACAAAAACACATTGCGTATGTTAATATGTAAATGCCAAATTAAAGACATATGTAGTTAGAACGGAATTCTTAAACAGTATAAATAGATAAACACTAAAGCAGGGGTTCCCAACACTAATTATGATAGATAGTTGCTCATTAATCACAATAAAAATTTTACAAATTTTGTAAATATAATACCAATGCTTACGTAAGTATTGGAGGGGGGTAAGTGCTTTGGTTACTTTCGCCAATAAGGGGTAGGGGGCGATTAAAAATTACTAGTATTCTGCTTACGTAATATTTGAACGACCCTTAACTGGTATCACGATAACCGAGTTAAAATTCAAGAAGTTGTCTTTTATTGCTTTTACCCATTAATATAAGATTTCTGCTGTACGCGTTTTGCACTAAATCTTATTCACAAACGAATTTCCAATAACATCTCCATATAATAATTCATGAATGCAAGACTTGATTTGTTTCCTATATATATGAACATATATCTATGCACTACTTCCACAAACGACATTTTATTTGTTATTTCTTTAATATTCTTAAACGAGCCCAATTTCATGCAATTGGAGATATTCAGGATGTAACCAAAATAAGTGCATGTGTAGCCATCCAAAATGTTGTGGCCACGGTCAAGGATCAATCTTACGAGAAGTAGCCTGAAAGTGTCTGGATAATTTTTTTTAACATTAAATTGTATGCGAATGGTTTCCGATTTCCTAGTATAAAAGATAATAGTAGATGCTCCCAATTAACATTAAGCAGTAGTTATATTCAACGATATCGTATCCATTCAATACGTATCCTACTTTGCAGAACTTATTATTCTTATACTAACTAGCTTTGAGCGACATTATTGAAAAGTAATATTTTTTTGTTATAATTATAATATAATATACATAATTATATTTATACCCAATCCAGCTCTGAAACCCTTTGATAGTACTGTGTACCCAATAAAAGATTTTCTTCTTCCTCCCACTATGACCACCACTAATTAGCACCAGTAAACGAATCTGAAGTCAAGTTACATCGGCCTTTTAACCTTACACGTGCGTGAGAGTTAAATTACGTTTTTATACCCTTTACCTTTAAAAAAGGTAAAAGGGTATATTAATTTTGTGCTTTTGAGAGGGGTTGCAACTACAAGAAGGAGGCGTGGAAGGTATGGATATATATATACACACAGGATCAGAATAAGTTTCTGAACAATTTTAGTTTTGTCAGTCGGTCTGTCTGTCTGTCCATCTATGGCCACTTTTTATCTTCTGTTGGGGTCCGTGCTTGTCGTCGCTAGCGGTGGTGGCGCCCTTTCGCTGCCGGTAATCGGTAATAGGCGCGGGCGTAGACGACGATTTTGTAGTTTCTAACAAGAGGAACACCGTGTTTTTTTGTGCTTCAATATAAGACAAGAAATTTATTACTTCAAATCATAATTATATATACTATTTATAATGAACACTTACTATCTAGGTAATAACGTTTCAGGTGTTTTAGTTACGCTTGTGTTGATTGGTGTCTGTTGGTCAAGCCAACTCACCTAGGTAGGTAGGTAAAGCGGCCACCCGAAAAGGGCGCACTTAGGCCAACATTGACCCTTTGTGATACCGCATGGGACAGCAGGTCCCATCCCTTTCAAAGGTCCAGCCATTTGGAGCTTTTAATGAAGCTGTTGATGGAGCTAATCTTTTTTTTGAGATATCTCCCAAGGAGTCCAAAAAGTAGTCGCCTAGGAAAGTGCGCCTCCTTCTGGACAAAGCTGGACACGTGCACAACAGGTGAGCAGTAGACTCTTCCTCCTCCTCGTCCATGCAACTCCTGCAGAAGTCATTAGAGGCGATCCCCAGCCTACATCCGTGTGTGCCTAGAGTCCAGTGTCCCGTTAAGACGCTAATCACGGGACCTATGCTTTGTCTATTTAGAGCCAGTAGGTCCTTAGAGCGCTTGACATTTATCTCTGGCCAGGTTTGTCTAGCTATTTTACATCCTGAAAGTTCAGACCAGCGCCTGCCCGCTGTTCCTAGGATATTGTATTTACTAAGAGCTTACATGTGGCAATAGGAATACCGAATTGCGACCTATCTGGTTCCATCGGTATGGTAGTACCCTCACGGGCAAGTTCATCCGCCTTGCAGTTCCCTGGAATATCTCTGTGCCCGGGAACCCAGCACAGATGCAGACGGGTCTGCTTAGCTATCTCGTCTAAAGATTTGCGGCAGCTCTTGACGGCTTTTGAGCTGATAATAACCGAATCCAGGGAGCACAAAGCAGCTTGGCTGTCGGACAGAATGCAAATATCAAGTCCAGATATCTTCGTCTTCCTTAGCCAAGACAGTGCTGCCTCTATAGCCGCGACCTCTGCCTGAAAAACACTGCAGTGGTCGGGCATCCTAAAGGACATGTTAATATCCAAATCTTCTGAGAATACACAACCTCCCACCCTACTCTGTAGCTTGGATCCATCTGTGTAGATGTGAACCCCTTCTACATGAGTGGGGATGCCATCCTTCCATTCGTCCCTGGAGGGAATGGAGATCTTGCACATACCATTGAAGGCGTACATTGGTGTGATGTAGTCGAAAGAGTCAGGAATACCCTCAAAATGTCTTAAAATGGACGCATGACCTATATTCCTGGCATCCCATTGATGCGTAGCTTTTAGTCTGATAGCTGAGTTTGCAGCAATTTTTTCGCCAAAAAGCCTAACAAGCAGCAGATTGAGCATAATATCCAATGCTGCCGTTGGAGTCGTTCTAATGGCACTACTTATGAATACCTCTGCCGTTCTTTGTACCTTTGTTATCAGCCTATTGTAAGTGGACTTACTTAGGGCTGTCCACCAAGCAAGCACCCCATAGAAAAGGACTGGTCGTACCACAGCTGTATATATCCAATAGGCTACCTTAGGCTGTAACCCCCATTTTTTGCCTATGACTCTTTTGCAAGAGTACAGAGCTACCTGAGCCTTCCTAATGCGCTCGCTTATATTGGCCTTCCAATTCAGCTTCCTATCTAGCATCACGCCCAGATATTTAGCCTCCTCGACAAGGTCAATATCTACACCCATTAGTTTTGGAGCAATAAATTGAGGAATTTTATACTTCCTAGTGAAGAGTACCAGCTTAGTCTTGGTCGGATTAACCCCCAACCCACAGTCAGTAGTCCATTTAGAGAGAATGTTCAGCATGTTTTGCATCAAGTCCCTCAAAGTAGATATATATTTACCCGAGATACTAATAGCAACATCATCCGCATACGTAACCACCTTGCACCCTTCCCTCTCCAGTCGAACAAGCAGCTGATTTACCGCAAGATTCCAGAGTAGGGGTGAAAGAACTCCACCTTGAGGTGTGCCTCTGCACACGGACTTCTTGGCCGACGCCGCCCCCAGCTGTGAATTGATTATAATGCTACTAAGCATGTTTTCAATCCACCTGCTAATGGCGGGTTCCACCTCCAAGTCTCGCATCGCACCGATTATTGCGTCTGATTTGATATTGTTAAAAGCTCCCTCAATGTCCAGGAAGGAAACAAGCGTAAAGCGGTCTCCACCGATTTACCCTTAACGTAGGCATGCTGAGCGACTGACAGCTTCTGTCTGTCTATAGTGAGCCTCAGATGAATATCTAACAACCTTTCCAGGATTTTTAGACAGAAGGAAGATAGACTAATGGGTCTTAAGTCCCCTGGAGCTGTGTGCGAGCTTTTGCCGGCCTTGGGTATAAAAATTACCCTCACATGCTTCCATGAGTCTGGAATATACGCTAATTCAAGACAACTATTGTAGATCTTTAACAGCCACTCTGTTATAAGATTCTCTGACTGCTGAATTTCAATTGGAGCTACACCATCTGGGCCAGATGCTTTAAATGGTTTGAAGCTATGGATAGCCCATTGCAATTTTGGCTTCGTGACTATGTCTGAGTTGACTTCAACTACATTCCCGCTAGGATTCGTTCTCCGCGGAATGGTACTCGAGCAACCAGGGAAGTGAGTCTCCAGAAAAAGCTCTAGAGTCTCATTACTATTAGAAGTCCAGGATCCATCCTCCCTCCTCAGGTAACCAGGTACCATTGGAGCAGTTGATAGGATCTTCCTCAACCTGGACGTCTCAGAGATATCTTCTACGTCACCGCAAAAGTTCCTCCACGATTCTCTCTGTGCTTTCTTAAGCTTACTTTTGAAGGCTCTGAGTGCTGCCTTATATAAAGCCCAGTCTGCACTATCTCTAGACTTCTTTGCGCTGTTGAAAAGTCTCCTACAGTTTTGTCTGAGTCCCCTAATTTCCTCCCCCCACCATGTTGGTTTTTGTTTCCCCCTGGGTCTAATGAGGGGGCAAGAGACCAATAGAGCCTTATTAAGAGCAACCGTTAGAACTTCCACAGACCTATCAATTTTGTCACACGTGTTTGTGCTTGTGGGGTTCTGAGGTAGTTGTCTAGCTACAGTCACCTTGTAGAGGTCCCAGTTTACTTTCCTGACATTTCTAAAAGCCTTAGGGCTAGTTAGACTATCTAGAAGATCAAACTGAATTAACCTATGATCCGAAAAGGAATGTTCCTCTAGAACTCTCCAATTTGAGATCCGATCAAAAATTGATTCGGAGGCAAGGGTTAAGTCTAGG
This sequence comes from Clusia tigrina, assembly GCA_920105625.2. NCBI lineage: Eukaryota > Metazoa > Arthropoda > Insecta > Diptera > Clusiidae > Clusia > Clusia tigrina. The sequence continues at coordinate 168,873,770 of OV050031.1, forward strand.
ACTTCTTGCCTATTAGCAATAATAAAAGTGGGTTCTGACCCCTTATTGCATACAGAAAGGTTAGTCGTTACAATATATTCATATAATGACTCACCTCGTTCATTGACATCCGTGCTTCCCCAGATATCATGGTGCGCATTGGCATCGCATCCAATAATAACAGCCACCCGTTGAGCCTTTGCATCCACAACAAGCTTCTGTAGGTTGGCTTCTGGAAGGATCTCATGGTCATGCGCCATATAGGCCGAAACCAAGCAGTACCGTCCCTTGCCAGTTTCCAGGCAGATGGCCATTAAATCCTTGTTGCTGTAATTGGGGAGAATAAATGAGCTAACATTTTTCCTAATGAGGATACAAGACCTAGGTCTTCCTTCACTTACGGTATACAGCAAGCTATAATTTTCAGTCCTGAGACCACATACCAAGTCCCCGTGTGTCCAGGGCTCTTGGATCAGGACAACGTGTACTCCGCCTTTTGCAAGACGGAGCTGAAGGCTGGCAGACTCTGCTACTTGTAGCGCTGGTCACCTCCACCACCGTGACATCAGCCTCAGACTCCGAGTCTGACTCCAGAAGGACTTCCTCCTCACTAACTGTGGCTGTCCCTAGGATACTCTCCAAACCCCCCACAGTTGACATAGAGTCACTGCGTTTCGGGTGCATGGCGGAGTCCTCAGCAGCAGCAGGATCAGCAGTTACCCCTGAGGGATTCACTACCGCTTGATCCGTGTAAGACGGTTGCCCGTCCTTTTTGTAGACCTTAAGGCTTGTGGATGAGAAGCCATAGCCCACGACCCATTTGGATTTCGCTAGAGTAGCCAGAGATTCGGCGTTCACCACAAGGGTTATTGACCGGTAATCCCCTCTTGGCTCCTCTACCTTAGTAACCTTTCAATTATTAGTCGGGAGCTGCTGGTTGCTCAACCTAAAAAATTCCAGGATAGCCTCAGGGTCAGACGGTTCGGATGGGATCCACGCGCGCGCTCTAGGTCTACTAGGGATCAACTCCCTAGGTACGACTTCGAGCCTTGCGCCTGGCCATGCTTCCCCTATCCTGGAGATCGCAATCTTATAAAGGTCGACTGACCTTTGATCCGCGCAGGCAATCAGCTTCACGTGGCCCTGATGCCATCCGCTGTCGCGAAAAGAGGGAAAACCACCTGGGAATTCCTTCAAAAGCTGGAGGTAGAGCCTTGAAAGGCTTACTTCTACCTTTTTCCAGCACTCAGGAGCGATAATGCCATCCGGGTCATTACGATCTATGACCGCCATGACCTGGTGTCCTTTCAGCACTTCGCTGAAGGACTTCGTGGTGACAGTACCGCGCTTTTTGAACTTCTTTGGGTCCGGGTGGGTGGTCTCTTCTAGGGACCGTTGACGTTTTGTAGTCTGTTGTGTTGGAGCTTGAGACTCCTTCACGACTTTCGTCGCCCACTCGAGGGAAGCCTTCTGCTTCACCGTCCTCTCCTTCTCTGGGATCCGCGACAAGCGTTCCACCGTCCGGAGAGCACCCCTTTTTACCTTGTAGAACCTTTTGGTTCCCTGTTTAGCAACACTATCGCAGCACGTGGCTTTGCTTGTGCCAGGCTCGTCGTCCTTAGCTACAATAGCCGCCGCAGAGTGTGCAGAGGATTTTGGATTCCCATCCGAAATAGCGTTTAGAGACCGCACGTCATTTTTTTTTATTTTTAAATTATTTATTTGGTTCTTACGGCCACCCGCTCGATTAATCAAGCTAAGGCAGCCAAAAATTTGAAAGGGGAAGGGGTTGGTCAACTGTGGCAGCGCCCCGTACCACAGCAAGGCCACCGTTACTACCTGAGGCGGCCTGGTGTCAGGAAGGGGAGCTCCGTTAGGATACAGCCTAATTAACCTCCTGGCTGCAAAACAACATCCAATGGGCACGATCCCAAGAACACCCTGGATTAGGAGGGAGACAGTTCTTAGTTTTATTATTCCGCAGTAGTCAGTCCGGCTAGGGTAATCCCATTAGAGCCGAAACTCCGCCATCCTAACCCATTGCGTCATTGCAATCCCTTAAGCCTTCGTACCCCGACAAGGTGACTGCTCTTCACGAAGGAGCCAACTGACCTACTCAATCTAAAAATGCATTCTAAATTCCAATGCCCTTCGTTAACTTGATTGCGGAACTGTGACACCCTAAAAGTTTATATAATGAATGAACTAATATCAACGCACCCTAAAAGCATGTGCGTGAATATATCTTAAATGTTAACTACACCAAATGTGTAGTATCTATTAGGAGCTGGTGCTGTGAGTCAACTGCATGCAGGTAGCGTGATTCTGACTCACAACATTACACCTTTAGATCTTAATGAAAGCTTGAAAAATATAGTCTGGACAAAGGCACAGAACTAGAATGCTATATGGGCCGATTTGGCCTACCTCCTATATAAGGAACTCTTTTTAGCTTTTTTAAAATGATTATAACTAAAATCCAATTGATGGAATAGTGACGCTCCTACTAAACAATACGAAAAAAGTGGGCGTTATATATTAACTGCCACGCCCACTATTAATAAATAATCATAGCTTCTATTCTATAAATAATCATAAATCTATTATAGATTGATGGACGAAATCCTACCAGAAGCATCATGCGGACATTATAAAGCTATGGCCAAGAAATTATGTTGATCAGAGAAGGGACATGCCCAGGCATCTGGTGGCTGTAGTCGATGGTGGCTGTAGTTATGTGAGTGCCAATAGAGACAGTGGCACAAATGCGTTACCCATAACAATAAAACGCCCTTACTGCTGGTGAGGCCGGTTGTTTGTGGGCTATGTCGCGCCCCGTTCCTGACGACACCGTTGCCATATTCCCTGTTGTTTTCTACAAACTCAATGGTTTTCGTTTGCAGCTTACCCAGTCTCAACAGATTAAAATTTGGGCATTGCGGCAGTAGCTTGCAACGTTTCCATTCTGTCCGCATCGCCGATATGCATTGTGGACGTCTACCCTGTTATTACCTTTGGTATCTGGTGCCGGCAAGACTTGCCGGTTGCACGTTTGTCGCTACGTTGTGCGTTAGGCTCTGTGGTGTGGGCACTCTGGAGTTATCGTGGCCGCTCCGTTTGCCCTACAAGTCTTCTGTCATGCCTACGAATTCCTCCAACATCGCGAAGTCCATTCGACGCACATACCCCTAGGCTATTCCGGAATATCCGTACCAACTTTTGTACTTTGGAATAGCCAATAGGTCGCATGAGATGCTGGATTTCCACCACATACTGTTTAAACGGCTCGCGTAGGCTTTGCCGCCGTTATCGAATCTCGTAATCCATTTTCTCCAAGTATCTTGCGGGTAGAAAGTACTTTAGAAAGTCTTCCTTGAACGCGCCCCAGTCGGTCCACGCTCGTTTGTTATTTCTGAACCAAACCAGTGCGCGTTCCTTCAACAGCACGGGCATCGTTCGGGGTAAGAAATTTTTATTGGGGCTATATACCGTGAGTTACTCTACTCGCTCCACGAAGGATAAAGCTTAGCAGATATAGGATCCCTAGAGCCCTCTAGCCGTGGAGTCATACATAATGCGGTGGGGCAGTTGACAAACTCCCTCCACGCCGTGTCTGAATGTCTGTTATCAGTTGCTCCTGTTCTTCACTCAGTTGGGTTTTACTTATGTAATCGGCAAGTCTCTGCGGAGTTCTTCTACGGTGCCCGTGGTGTCTAACCCGAACTCGACACAGTAAGTCACCAGTTGCTCCTTGCGTACGGTGTAGATAAACTAGTCTTCACCATTTTGAGGCCGTTCCTGTTGACGATGTGGTACTTTTGGGAATGGCTACTACTAGCAGTTCAATTCGCCCGTTACACTGAATTCACTTGTATAAGTTTTTTTTTCTCGTGTCCCTGCTGAGACGCCACTGGAACAAACCTATATTTTGGTTGGGGTAGATCTTAGCGGCTCTCAGGGGTCGTGTACAAATATATATATATATATATATATATATATATATATATATATATATATATATATATATATAAATATATATATATATATATATATATATATATATATATATATATAAATACATATATATATATATATATATATATATATATATATATATATATATATATAAATATATATATATATATATATATATATATATATATAAATATATATATATATATATATATATATATATATATATATATTTATATATATATATATATATATATATATATATACATATATATACATATATATATATATATATATATATATATATATATATATATATATATATATATATATATATATATATATATATATATTGTAGACTTGAGTGAAATAGTGTGCGCTGTATACTTTTCTAAATTTTATTAGAGCTACATATACATTTGGTTATGTTTTATTATAAGTATATATGTGATTAATCTATATATTTTATCACATATTGAAACTATGCTTATACTGTGGTGTCCCGTTTGTGTATTCATTGTTGGCGGTGTTAGTTTCCGCGAAAATCTGTGGAACCATAAACCCACTATGCTGTCTGGGAGTTGGTATTAGTCTTCACGAGAATCGGTAGATCCATAAACTCGTGGTGCTCTCTTGGAGTTGGTTTTAGTCTACACGAGAATCGGTAGAACCATAAATTCGTGGTGCTGGCTTGGAGTTAGTCTTAGTCAAATACAGTAAATAGAGAATATGCAACAATCACCCTGCAGTATTAAAACGTGTTGGAAACTAAAAGGAACATCATGTTGCTAGAAATTAAATATTTTTGGAAAATATTTAGAGATATTGTTCTTGTGGAACGAAAGTGTTGTAGCCAAATTAAAGGAAATTAAGTATTTTCTTTTTAGTCTCTTCGTGAATTTTGATTTTGAAGAATTCAATAATGAAAAAGTACAGTCCAAGTACTACAGTTGCTTTATGATATGACCAATTACAGTAAATATATAATATGCGACATTCCCCGGTTTAGTACAAATTATTGAAATATTGCTTCATACTCGAGGAATAACAAATGTTGCAATTACAAAATATTAGATGTTTATAATGTTGGAATTCTTTCTATGTGGATTTTATTTGCGTTGTTATTTTGATTACTATTTTCCGAATTATCTTACTATTACCTACGTACATTTGTATTCGCTTCTGTGTTTTGATATATATTTTCGTATATTAATCATAAGTGTCAACATATAAACTTTTTAATGGAAATGCTTATCCTTTAAATTTTTCTTATTTTTTATATAGATTTGTTAATATAATGTATTTATTTACAGCTTTTTTTCGCCGGCAGAAACTTGTCCACTTTTTCCAAACAGTCGCATAAGTTGGAAAGGTAAAACTGCACTCCGATGCCTTACCAAATACTCTCTATAATAGAGTATTTGGCCTTACTTCCACTCCAGTTTTTACAAGCTGCCACCGCACATTTAATTTTTCACAATTGTCTCTCTACTTTATTATTTATTTAATTATTTATTAAAAATACACTATCTGCACTATGTATTTATTACTACTGTGACGTCACAGCCCATCAATGAAATGTCAAACTCAGAAAGAAAATAATAACGGATCTGCGCAATGCGCAGTTATTGTTAAGTAAGAAGAAACCGAAGTAGGATAATCACCACGCTAGCATTGGATTTGACCTGTTTTTAGTTACACTGCGGCCACACGATCAATTTATTGTCCATCAAGTCGCAATACACTCAAACTTTTTACAATGACATACATATTTTTAGTACTTGATCGTATACTTGATAATCAATTTATGTTTCAAGCGGAGAATCATTTCGGCTTTCAATTACCTGTTAGCTGTTTCGTGTGGGTACTGAGTAATAAATGAAAAATAACGGAAAAACCAGATTAAATTTAAAAAAAAAGGTATCAACAAATAAAAAAGGAAGAAATGAGATTTGTAGGAATTCCCCCTTGCTAGGTACCTCAGCGTTATACATAATTTGAAGCGCGGTGTTATAGCATCTCGCATGACTGTATTAATGTGCTTAATACCATAGTGAACCTTTTTTTTAAAAAACATGAATTAAAATAAAAATATAGATAAAATAATATATAATAAATGTATGATAAATGAAATATTTTATTATACATACATATGTGACGACGGCATTTTGAAAATAAATTGAATACCATCTTGCCCATCAAGTTGAATGCAGCCTACGTCACAGACTTAACTTGAACAGGTTTTGAGAGACAAACATGTGAGAACTTGATGGGCAAGAAATTGATCGTGTGGCCGCAGTGTTAATGTCTGCTATTGATTTTATTTGTTTACTTTTGCCACCGTTGAAATAGTTTAAATGTCGTATAATGTCGTAAATGCAGACAATTCCAAAAATGGTTCGAACGTTTTAAAAAATTTCACCCAACCACAAAATTTCAAAATGTACAGAAGTTAGTTAATGAAGTTGGACGTAGTTATAAGATACAAAGAAAGTCTGACAAGGAACTCGATACTATTGTATTTAACTGAATTGAAGAAGAATTACAAGCAGCAACTAGGAACAAATCGAGTCTACTAAGCTGTTTTTCCATGGTAAGCTCGCCTTCTGCTTGTTGTTAACTTATCGTTATGAAATGGCAAAAAACGGAATCTTTTATAATATCCAACGATAATATATAACTGCCAATACTTAAGAAATCAATAAAATAGGATAACAAGTCTGCTCAAACACTATCACTTTTTGAATTATGAAGTTGAAAAAAGAAGAATTAAATGGTGTGAAACGGTCTTTAAAGAGAGCGATACAAAAAGGGAGAATCCCAAAAGAAACAGAGATAGTATGAGAAAGAGATAGAATATATTTGCCATAAAAACCAGATATAAAAAAAAAGTATTTGGAATTTAGTTCCACGTCCTAGCCTAGAAAGTGACCAGCCATTACTATTAAAAACTATCGCGGATATTGCTTTATTCAGAAATGCAGCAGACGATAGGAGATGAACAGAATCTTTTCGCAGTGTTAAAACTCTAGATGAACTTTCACAAGAATTACAGAAAATAGGATTTGACATCAGCTGAAGTGGGACATATCTTCGTTTGCTTCCAAGAAAATCTAACTCCACAGAGGGGAGAAGGCGTGTATCGACAGTTCCTGTTAAGCTCACATGGGCACAGACTGATCACCACAAAACCCACTTAGATAGCCGTTCCTCCGAAACATCGATCCATTATTTGGAGAACATCAATATTTGGACCAGTCCAAGTATTTTGCATATCACAAGATGATAAAGCTCGGTTCTCTATTGGTGTAACAGCAGCAATTAAACAAGCACCTCCTCAAATGCATATGGAAATTGCCTAATCACGAATAGGCAAATGCCGAGCTCAATAAATTGATACCCTCTGTGGTATTAAAACAATTTCTATTATGCCGGAAGCCGTTGGATATCCTGGGCCAACATACATCGCTATTCGAAGTGGAAAGCATAGTCCATCCACTACAAATACACAAGCTCCAGATTTCGAGACGCTTCTCGATCTTAAAGAGTTTCAAACATTAGCTAAAACTGAACATGCATCCGTAAACCCAGTGGTGATTATGACGGTTGATGGAAGGCCAGACGAAAATCGACGCTAAAATAAAGTAATAGCGTTTACTATACAACACTTTAAGAGACATGATCTCGATGCAGTGTTTACAGCCACAAATGCTACGATAACTTCGAAACTATCCAGTCGAACAGGCAAAACGTTGGTCGACCAGCCAATATCAAGGACCTAGAGTCATGGATTCAAGTGTCTTGGAATTAGGACGATTAATTTGGACTTATCAAATTTTTAATTTTATAGAAATAAAAAAAATTATTATCGTTTATAAGCCAATAACAAAATATTTAAATTTTATATATATGATATACTTGAATGAATATTAAATGTGAATGAAAATTTCTTTATAGTTTAAATAGATACATACGAAAACTGCTTATATCATTGCCATAGACTTACTAACTGTCGTGAACCCGCTTGCGAATTTAACACAAGAAATACTTATATTTCGATTATGTTTATGTTTTGGTTTATTTCTAAAGAGTACAGTACAGTATTACTGAGTGAATTACAAATTAAAGTCAATTCTTGCCGCAGTGTGTAATTCACCTGTTCTCTTTGGTCGACGACTAAAGTCAAACTCGAGTTTGAGCGACCGACTCGATGAACATGCGTACCAGAGAAAAGGCGATTAACGCTTTGCCGTAAATGCACAAAAAAAGTTCGAAGAAGCAACTAACAAATTGAAGCGCGTTTACAGGAATGAGAAATGTGCGAGCAAAGGAAAACAAATATCGCAAACATACAAAAACCGAAACAAAAACACATTGCGTATGTTAATATGTAAATGCCAAATTAAAGACATATGTAGTTAGAACGGAATTCTTAAACAGTATAAATAGATAAACACTAAAGCAGGGGTTCCCAACACTAATTATGATAGATAGTTGCTCATTAATCACAATAAAAATTTTACAAATTTTGTAAATATAATACCAATGCTTACGTAAGTATTGGAGGGGGGTAAGTGCTTTGGTTACTTTCGCCAATAAGGGGTAGGGGGCGATTAAAAATTACTAGTATTCTGCTTACGTAATATTTGAACGACCCTTAACTGGTATCACGATAACCGAGTTAAAATTCAAGAAGTTGTCTTTTATTGCTTTTACCCATTAATATAAGATTTCTGCTGTACGCGTTTTGCACTAAATCTTATTCACAAACGAATTTCCAATAACATCTCCATATAATAATTCATGAATGCAAGACTTGATTTGTTTCCTATATATATGAACATATATCTATGCACTACTTCCACAAACGACATTTTATTTGTTATTTCTTTAATATTCTTAAACGAGCCCAATTTCATGCAATTGGAGATATTCAGGATGTAACCAAAATAAGTGCATGTGTAGCCATCCAAAATGTTGTGGCCACGGTCAAGGATCAATCTTACGAGAAGTAGCCTGAAAGTGTCTGGATAATTTTTTTTAACATTAAATTGTATGCGAATGGTTTCCGATTTCCTAGTATAAAAGATAATAGTAGATGCTCCCAATTAACATTAAGCAGTAGTTATATTCAACGATATCGTATCCATTCAATACGTATCCTACTTTGCAGAACTTATTATTCTTATACTAACTAGCTTTGAGCGACATTATTGAAAAGTAATATTTTTTTGTTATAATTATAATATAATATACATAATTATATTTATACCCAATCCAGCTCTGAAACCCTTTGATAGTACTGTGTACCCAATAAAAGATTTTCTTCTTCCTCCCACTATGACCACCACTAATTAGCACCAGTAAACGAATCTGAAGTCAAGTTACATCGGCCTTTTAACCTTACACGTGCGTGAGAGTTAAATTACGTTTTTATACCCTTTACCTTTAAAAAAGGTAAAAGGGTATATTAATTTTGTGCTTTTGAGAGGGGTTGCAACTACAAGAAGGAGGCGTGGAAGGTATGGATATATATATACACACAGGATCAGAATAAGTTTCTGAACAATTTTAGTTTTGTCAGTCGGTCTGTCTGTCTGTCCATCTATGGCCACTTTTTATCTTCTGTTGGGGTCCGTGCTTGTCGTCGCTAGCGGTGGTGGCGCCCTTTCGCTGCCGGTAATCGGTAATAGGCGCGGGCGTAGACGACGATTTTGTAGTTTCTAACAAGAGGAACACCGTGTTTTTTTGTGCTTCAATATAAGACAAGAAATTTATTACTTCAAATCATAATTATATATACTATTTATAATGAACACTTACTATCTAGGTAATAACGTTTCAGGTGTTTTAGTTACGCTTGTGTTGATTGGTGTCTGTTGGTCAAGCCAACTCACCTAGGTAGGTAGGTAAAGCGGCCACCCGAAAAGGGCGCACTTAGGCCAACATTGACCCTTTGTGATACCGCATGGGACAGCAGGTCCCATCCCTTTCAAAGGTCCAGCCATTTGGAGCTTTTAATGAAGCTGTTGATGGAGCTAATCTTTTTTTTGAGATATCTCCCAAGGAGTCCAAAAAGTAGTCGCCTAGGAAAGTGCGCCTCCTTCTGGACAAAGCTGGACACGTGCACAACAGGTGAGCAGTAGACTCTTCCTCCTCCTCGTCCATGCAACTCCTGCAGAAGTCATTAGAGGCGATCCCCAGCCTACATCCGTGTGTGCCTAGAGTCCAGTGTCCCGTTAAGACGCTAATCACGGGACCTATGCTTTGTCTATTTAGAGCCAGTAGGTCCTTAGAGCGCTTGACATTTATCTCTGGCCAGGTTTGTCTAGCTATTTTACATCCTGAAAGTTCAGACCAGCGCCTGCCCGCTGTTCCTAGGATATTGTATTTACTAAGAGCTTACATGTGGCAATAGGAATACCGAATTGCGACCTATCTGGTTCCATCGGTATGGTAGTACCCTCACGGGCAAGTTCATCCGCCTTGCAGTTCCCTGGAATATCTCTGTGCCCGGGAACCCAGCACAGATGCAGACGGGTCTGCTTAGCTATCTCGTCTAAAGATTTGCGGCAGCTCTTGACGGCTTTTGAGCTGATAATAACCGAATCCAGGGAGCACAAAGCAGCTTGGCTGTCGGACAGAATGCAAATATCAAGTCCAGATATCTTCGTCTTCCTTAGCCAAGACAGTGCTGCCTCTATAGCCGCGACCTCTGCCTGAAAAACACTGCAGTGGTCGGGCATCCTAAAGGACATGTTAATATCCAAATCTTCTGAGAATACACAACCTCCCACCCTACTCTGTAGCTTGGATCCATCTGTGTAGATGTGAACCCCTTCTACATGAGTGGGGATGCCATCCTTCCATTCGTCCCTGGAGGGAATGGAGATCTTGCACATACCATTGAAGGCGTACATTGGTGTGATGTAGTCGAAAGAGTCAGGAATACCCTCAAAATGTCTTAAAATGGACGCATGACCTATATTCCTGGCATCCCATTGATGCGTAGCTTTTAGTCTGATAGCTGAGTTTGCAGCAATTTTTTCGCCAAAAAGCCTAACAAGCAGCAGATTGAGCATAATATCCAATGCTGCCGTTGGAGTCGTTCTAATGGCACTACTTATGAATACCTCTGCCGTTCTTTGTACCTTTGTTATCAGCCTATTGTAAGTGGACTTACTTAGGGCTGTCCACCAAGCAAGCACCCCATAGAAAAGGACTGGTCGTACCACAGCTGTATATATCCAATAGGCTACCTTAGGCTGTAACCCCCATTTTTTGCCTATGACTCTTTTGCAAGAGTACAGAGCTACCTGAGCCTTCCTAATGCGCTCGCTTATATTGGCCTTCCAATTCAGCTTCCTATCTAGCATCACGCCCAGATATTTAGCCTCCTCGACAAGGTCAATATCTACACCCATTAGTTTTGGAGCAATAAATTGAGGAATTTTATACTTCCTAGTGAAGAGTACCAGCTTAGTCTTGGTCGGATTAACCCCCAACCCACAGTCAGTAGTCCATTTAGAGAGAATGTTCAGCATGTTTTGCATCAAGTCCCTCAAAGTAGATATATATTTACCCGAGATACTAATAGCAACATCATCCGCATACGTAACCACCTTGCACCCTTCCCTCTCCAGTCGAACAAGCAGCTGATTTACCGCAAGATTCCAGAGTAGGGGTGAAAGAACTCCACCTTGAGGTGTGCCTCTGCACACGGACTTCTTGGCCGACGCCGCCCCCAGCTGTGAATTGATTATAATGCTACTAAGCATGTTTTCAATCCACCTGCTAATGGCGGGTTCCACCTCCAAGTCTCGCATCGCACCGATTATTGCGTCTGATTTGATATTGTTAAAAGCTCCCTCAATGTCCAGGAAGGAAACAAGCGTAAAGCGGTCTCCACCGATTTACCCTTAACGTAGGCATGCTGAGCGACTGACAGCTTCTGTCTGTCTATAGTGAGCCTCAGATGAATATCTAACAACCTTTCCAGGATTTTTAGACAGAAGGAAGATAGACTAATGGGTCTTAAGTCCCCTGGAGCTGTGTGCGAGCTTTTGCCGGCCTTGGGTATAAAAATTACCCTCACATGCTTCCATGAGTCTGGAATATACGCTAATTCAAGACAACTATTGTAGATCTTTAACAGCCACTCTGTTATAAGATTCTCTGACTGCTGAATTTCAATTGGAGCTACACCATCTGGGCCAGATGCTTTAAATGGTTTGAAGCTATGGATAGCCCATTGCAATTTTGGCTTCGTGACTATGTCTGAGTTGACTTCAACTACATTCCCGCTAGGATTCGTTCTCCGCGGAATGGTACTCGAGCAACCAGGGAAGTGAGTCTCCAGAAAAAGCTCTAGAGTCTCATTACTATTAGAAGTCCAGGATCCATCCTCCCTCCTCAGGTAACCAGGTACCATTGGAGCAGTTGATAGGATCTTCCTCAACCTGGACGTCTCAGAGATATCTTCTACGTCACCGCAAAAGTTCCTCCACGATTCTCTCTGTGCTTTCTTAAGCTTACTTTTGAAGGCTCTGAGTGCTGCCTTATATAAAGCCCAGTCTGCACTATCTCTAGACTTCTTTGCGCTGTTGAAAAGTCTCCTACAGTTTTGTCTGAGTCCCCTAATTTCCTCCCCCCACCATGTTGGTTTTTGTTTCCCCCTGGGTCTAATGAGGGGGCAAGAGACCAATAGAGCCTTATTAAGAGCAACCGTTAGAACTTCCACAGACCTATCAATTTTGTCACACGTGTTTGTGCTTGTGGGGTTCTGAGGTAGTTGTCTAGCTACAGTCACCTTGTAGAGGTCCCAGTTTACTTTCCTGACATTTCTAAAAGCCTTAGGGCTAGTTAGACTATCTAGAAGATCAAACTGAATTAACCTATGATCCGAAAAGGAATGTTCCTCTAGAACTCTCCAATTTGAGATCCGATCAAAAATTGATTCGGAGGCAAGGGTTAAGTCTAGGACTTCTTGCCTATTAGCAATAATAAAAGTGGGTTCTGACCCCTTATTGCATACAGAAAGGTTAGTCGTTACAATATATTCATATAATGACTCACCTCGTTCATTGACATCCGTGCTTCCCCAGATATCATGGTGCGCATTGGCATCGCATCCAATAATAACAGCCACCCGTTGAGCCTTTGCATCCACAACAAGCTTCTGTAGGTTGGCTTCTGGAAGGATCTCATGGTCATGCGCCATATAGGCCGAAACCAAGCAGTACCGTCCCTTGCCAGTTTCCAGGCAGATGGCCATTAAATCCTTGTTGCTGTAATTGGGGAGAATAAATGAGCTAACATTTTTCCTAATGAGGATACAAGACCTAGGTCTTCCTTCACTTACGGTATACAGCAAGCTATAATTTTCAGTCCTGAGACCACATACCAAGTCCCCGTGTGTCCAGGGCTCTTGGATCAGGACAACGTGTACTCCGCCTTTTGCAAGACGGAGCTGAAGGCTGGCAGACTCTGCTACTTGTAGCGCTGGTCACCTCCACCACCGTGACATCAGCCTCAGACTCCGAGTCTGACTCCAGAAGGACTTCCTCCTCACTAACTGTGGCTGTCCCTAGGATACTCTCCAAACCCCCCACAGTTGACATAGAGTCACTGCGTTTCGGGTGCATGGCGGAGTCCTCAGCAGCAGCAGGATCAGCAGTTACCCCTGAGGGATTCACTACCGCTTGATCCGTGTAAGACGGTTGCCCGTCCTTTTTGTAGACCTTAAGGCTTGTGGATGAGAAGCCATAGCCCACGACCCATTTGGATTTCGCTAGAGTAGCCAGAGATTCGGCGTTCACCACAAGGGTTATTGACCGGTAATCCCCTCTTGGCTCCTCTACCTTAGTAACCTTTCAATTATTAGTCGGGAGCTGCTGGTTGCTCAACCTAAAAAATTCCAGGATAGCCTCAGGGTCAGACGGTTCGGATGGGATCCACGCGCGCGCTCTAGGTCTACTAGGGATCAACTCCCTAGGTACGACTTCGAGCCTTGCGCCTGGCCATGCTTCCCCTATCCTGGAGATCGCAATCTTATAAAGGTCGACTGACCTTTGATCCGCGCAGGCAATCAGCTTCACGTGGCCCTGATGCCATCCGCTGTCGCGAAAAGAGGGAAAACCACCTGGGAATTCCTTCAAAAGCTGGAGGTAGAGCCTTGAAAGGCTTACTTCTACCTTTTTCCAGCACTCAGGAGCGATAATGCCATCCGGGTCATTACGATCTATGACCGCCATGACCTGGTGTCCTTTCAGCACTTCGCTGAAGGACTTCGTGGTGACAGTACCGCGCTTTTTGAACTTCTTTGGGTCCGGGTGGGTGGTCTCTTCTAGGGACCGTTGACGTTTTGTAGTCTGTTGTGTTGGAGCTTGAGACTCCTTCACGACTTTCGTCGCCCACTCGAGGGAAGCCTTCTGCTTCACCGTCCTCTCCTTCTCTGGGATCCGCGACAAGCGTTCCACCGTCCGGAGAGCACCCCTTTTTACCTTGTAGAACCTTTTGGTTCCCTGTTTAGCAACACTATCGCAGCACGTGGCTTTGCTTGTGCCAGGCTCGTCGTCCTTAGCTACAATAGCCGCCGCAGAGTGTGCAGAGGATTTTGGATTCCCATCCGAAATAGCGTTTAGAGACCGCACGTCATTTTTTTTTATTTTTAAATTATTTATTTGGTTCTTACGGCCACCCGCTCGATTAATCAAGCTAAGGCAGCCAAAAATTTGAAAGGGGAAGGGGTTGGTCAACTGTGGCAGCGCCCCGTACCACAGCAAGGCCACCGTTACTACCTGAGGCGGCCTGGTGTCAGGAAGGGGAGCTCCGTTAGGATACAGCCTAATTAACCTCCTGGCTGCAAAACAACATCCAATGGGCACGATCCCAAGAACACCCTGGATTAGGAGGGAGACAGTTCTTAGTTTTATTATTCCGCAGTAGTCAGTCCTGCTAGGGTAATCCCATTAGAGCCGAAACTCCGCCATCCTAACCCATTGCGTCATTGCAATCCCTTAAGCCTTCGTACCCCGACAAGGTGACTGCTCTTCACGAAGGAGCCAACTGACCTACTCAATCTAAAAATGCATTCTAAATTCCAATGCCCTTCGTTAACTTGATTGCGGAACTGTGACACCCTAAAAGTTTATATAATGAATGAACTAATATCAACGCACCCTAAAAGCATGTGCGTGAATATATCTTAAATGTTAACTACACCAAATGTGTAGTATCTATTAGGAGCTGGTGCTGTGAGTCAACTGCATGCAGGTAGCGTGATTCTGACTCACAACATTACACCTTTAGATCTTAATGAAAGCTTGAAAAATATAGTCTGGACAAAGGCACAGAACTAGAATGCTATATGGGCCGATTTGGCCTACCTCCTATATAAGGAACTCTTTTTAGCTTTTTTAAAATGATTATAACTAAAATCCAATTGATGGAATAGTGACGCTCCTACTAAACAATACGAAAAAAGTGGGCGTTATATATTAACTGCCACGCCCACTATTAATAAATAATCATAGCTTCTATTCTATAAATAATCATAAATCTATTATAGATTGATGGACGAAATCCTACCAGAAGCATCATGCGGACATTATAAAGCTATGGCCAAGAAATTATGTTGATCAGAGAAGGGACATGCCCAGGCATCTGGTGGCTGTAGTCGATGGTGGCTGTAGTTATGTGAGTGCCAATAGAGACAGTGGCACAAATGCGTTACCCATAACAATAAAACGCCCTTACTGCTGGTGAGGCCGGTTGTTTGTGGGCTATGTCGCGCCCCGTTCCTGACGACACCGTTGCCATATTCCCTGTTGTTTTCTACAAACTCAATGGTTTTCGTTTGCAGCTTACCCAGTCTCAACAGATTAAAATTTGGGCATTGCGGCAGTAGCTTGCAACGTTTCCATTCTGTCCGCATCGCCGATATGCATTGTGGACGTCTACCCTGTTATTACCTTTGGTATCTGGTGCCGGCAAGACTTGCCGGTTGCACGTTTGTCGCTACGTTGTGCGTTAGGCTCTGTGGTGTGGGCACTCTGGAGTTATCGTGGCCGCTCCGTTTGCCCTACAAGTCTTCTGTCATGCCTACGAATTCCTCCAACATCGCGAAGTCCATTCGACGCACATACCCCTAGGCTATTCCGGAATATCCGTACCAACTTTTGTACTTTGGAATAGCCAATAGGTCGCATGAGATGCTGGATTTCCACCACATACTGTTTAAACGGCTCGCGTAGGCTTTGCCGCCGTTATCGAATCTCGTAATCCATTTTCTCCAAGTATCTTGCGGGTAGAAAGTACTTTAGAAAGTCTTCCTTGAACGCGCCCCAGTCGGTCCACGCTCGTTTGTTATTTCTGAACCAAACCAGTGCGCGTTCCTTCAACAGCACGGGCATCGTTCGGGGTAAGAAATTTTTATTGGGGCTATATACCGTGAGTTACTCTACTCGCTCCACGAAGGATAAAGCTTAGCAGATATAGGATCCCTAGAGCCCTCTAGCCGTGGAGTCATACATAATGCGGTGGGGCAGTTGACAAACTCCCTCCACGCCGTGTCTGAATGTCTGTTATCAGTTGCTCCTGTTCTTCACTCAGTTGGGTTTTACTTATGTAATCGGCAAGTCTCTGCGGAGTTCTTCTACGGTGCCCGTGGTGTCTAACCCGAACTCGACACAGTAAGTCACCAGTTGCTCCTTGCGTACGGTGTAGATAAACTAGTCTTCACCATTTTGAGGCCGTTCCTGTTGACGATGTGGTACTTTTGGGAATGGCTACTACTAGCAGTTCAATTCGCCCGTTACACTGAATTCACTTGTATAAGTTTTTTTTTCTCGTGTCCCTGCTGAGACGCCACTGGAACAAACCTATATTTTGGTTGGGGTAGATCTTAGCGGCTCTCAGGGGTCGTGTACAAATATATATATATATATATATATATATATATATATATATATATATAAATATATATATATATATATATATATATATATATATAAATACATATATATATATATATATATATATATATATATATATATAAATATATATATATATATATATATATATATATATATATATATATAAATATATATATATATATATATATATATATATATATATTTATATATATATATATATATATATATATATATACATATATATACATATATATATATATATATATATATATATATATATATATATATATATATATATATATATATATATATATATATATATATATATATATTGTAGACTTGAGTGAAATAGTGTGCGCTGTATACTTTTCTAAATTTTATTAGAGCTACATATACATTTGGTTATGTTTTATTATAAGTATATATGTGATTAATCTATATATTTTATCACATATTGAAACTATGCTTATACTGTGGTGTCCCGTTTGTGTATTCATTGTTGGCGGTGTTAGTTTCCGCGAAAATCTGTGGAACCATAAACCCACTATGCTGTCTGGGAGTTGGTATTAGTCTTCACGAGAATCGGTAGATCCATAAACTCGTGGTGCTCTCTTGGAGTTGGTTTTAGTCTACACGAGAATCGGTAGAACCATAAATTCGTGGTGCTGGCTTGGAGTTAGTCTTAGTCAAATACAGTAAATAGAGAATATGCAACAATCACCCTGCAGTATTAAAACGTGTTGGAAACTAAAAGGAACATCATGTTGCTAGAAATTAAATATTTTTGGAAAATATTTAGAGATATTGTTCTTGTGGAACGAAAGTGTTGTAGCCAAATTAAAGGAAATTAAGTATTTTCTTTTTAGTCTCTTCGTGAATTTTGATTTTGAAGAATTCAATAATGAAAAAGTACAGTCCAAGTACTACAGTTGCTTTATGATATGACCAATTACAGTAAATATATAATATGCGACATTCCCCGGTTTAGTACAAATTATTGAAATATTGCTTCATACTCGAGGAATAACAAATGTTGCAATTACAAAATATTAGATGTTTATAATGTTGGAATTCTTTCTATGTGGATTTTATTTGCGTTGTTATTTTGATTACTATTTTCCGAATTATCTTACTATTACCTACGTACATTTGTATTCGCTTCTGTGTTTTGATATATATTTTCGTATATTAATCATAAGTGTCAACATATAAACTTTTTAATGGAAATGCTTATCCTTTAAATTTTTCTTATTTTTTATATAGATTTGTTAATATAATGTATTTATTTACAGCTTTTTTTCGCCGGCAGAAACTTGTCCACTTTTTCCAAACAGTCGCATAAGTTGGAAAGGTAAAACTGCACTCCGATGCCTTACCAAATACTCTCTATAATAGAGTATTTGGCCTTACTTCCACTCCAGTTTTTACAAGCTGCCACCGCACATTTAATTTTTCACAATTGTCTCTTTACTTTATTATTTATTTAATTATTTATTAAAAATACACTATCTGCACTATGTATTTATTACTACTGTGACGTCACAGCCCATCAATGAAATGTCAAACTCAGAAAGAAAATAATAACGGATCTGCGCAATGCGTAATCTTCTTCTCTATCATCCTTGTATATAAGTTACCGGTGCGCACATTTCTTTCGACTTTCAACTTATGTTCAGTGTTGCCCTTTGTTTTTACACACTTACATAGTATGTAATAAGTACAACTAGTCCCCAGTATTGTCAATATCTTCAAATCTAATTCTTTTGCACACCTTTAAATTTTTCTGCTTGAATTTATTGCCTCTCTTCTGTACTTACAACCGGCTGAGCAACACATCTTCATAGAAGACATTAGTAAATAAATTAATTAATTGAAGTATTAAATAAAACGTGTTTTAACTACATTAGTAAATAACTTGATTATTTGAAGTATTAAATAAAACGTGTTTTAAATACAATCAAGAATGATAGAATAAAAAGATTGCGCTCTGCACAGGTCCGTTAGTTTTGTTTTTCGATTTTGACAGTTGGGTGTTCATTGCGAGCGGTGTGTTTTTTACTATAAATTATGCAAATTTAAATATAATTGTAAGACCAAAAGTTAAAAAGTCACTAAAATAATTATACATTTAAAAAAAATTTCTTAAAATAGAATTTGTTTTTGAAATGAAATAGGGCAATTTCGCAAAAATTGTCGATTTTCAAAATAATAAAAAATTCAAAAATTAAATTATTCATTTAAAAAAAATGAAATTGTGTATTAGAAAACGTGTATTCAGATACTGTTTTCGTTTTCTGTTAACCTTGTTTGAATGTACATCAGAATCTATATAAATAGACTTTATTTTATTTATTATTATTAGAATAGAACAAAAATTCAAAAATTTAGTCTGTCGTTAATCTTATTAACCGTAAAAGATCCAACGCATGCTTCAAAAAAGCGGGTAAAGAGTCAAAGAGGCACATTTTTTAATACTATACCTCTCAAATTTACCCTTTTTCAACCCCGATAAAGATCTGGTTCAATATCAAACTTTTAACTGGAATTCATGGATGTTGCAGAATCTTTTGCCCAACACTGGCCTAATTATTCCAACGACGATTACTTCAAGGAAAAACAACGTTGGCTTTCCACAACGCACGCACTTTCTAACCTCTCCCTTTCAGCAAGAAACCTAGAGGGTAAAATTACATTTTGTGAATTGGAATCTGATTTACAACATGCCAAAAGTCAAACTCGTGGTGTTGGTCGCATTTCATATTCTATGCTCTCAAACTTACCCCTAATTGCCAGAAAAAGATAAATTCACCTATATTAAACTATTTTTCATCAAAGGTCTTATCCACATTTCTGGTGTAAAGCTACCATTATTACATATATTAAATCTAACAAATGCGCGATCTAACTTCCTTCTATTGACAAATATCTCGCTTACCTTGTCTTGTAAAGTGATTGAAAGAATTATTGCTAAAAGACTAATTGCTAAATGATTGCTAAAAGACTAATGTGGTTTATTATTAAAGAAACTATATCAGCCAAAATCAGTTTTTAAAATCAAACACAGTAATATGGATTTACTCAGTCAACTCCAACACTACTTTTCAGACACTCGCCACCAAAAAGCATGTTACTGTAGTGTTTGCAAGCAAGGTAATAACTTGACTGAATTTATTGTACTTAGTAATAAACGAATAAAGTGACAAGTAGGTATGTTAGCTCAAAAGGTATGTTAACTTAAAAGGTATGTTAACTTAAAAGTATGTTAACTTAAAAGTATTAAAAAGGAAGATAATTTATAGTGTAAGTAATACAATTATTTCTTCAATATATATCATTTATCCACCCTTTTATTTTCGAAAGTCTTCTGCCTGGAAACGGTTGACAGGATTACGGCTCCGTTCGCTTCTGCGTAATGGTGTCGGATTAGACCGTTCGTCGCGAAGCTGTGTGGTTTCGGCAGAGATCGGCTCTTGCGGAGCTACCTCACCTTCGGTTGGTTGTGACAGCAGTCCTTGACGAATGTTGACTTGTGGGCGCTGAGGTGAGTCAACAGTATTACTTCGCCGAGGTTGTAGTTGGTTTTGGTGGCGTTTACAAAACCCGGAAGGAGTTTTTACAACATACATCATATTGCCAAGTAGTCTGTCAATTTCGCCTTTTATCCACTTAGGACCTCTCGAGTAGTTGCGTAGGAACACTGGTTGAGCAGGTGTGAACTTCGGAGTGAACGAAGTGTTTGGAAGTTCCTGGGAATGGGTTGGAGTTAGCAATGATAAAGGCGTGCGCATCTGACGGCCATGCAGTAGTTCGGCTGGAGATTTTCCTTCAGCGTTGGGAATTGCGCGATACGACGATAAATACTTAATTATAGCAGCATTTAAATTCAAGCCATCCTCCATATTTTTTCGCGTTGCTGTTTTAAACGTTCTAACGAAGCGTTCGGCGAGTCCGTTTGACGCTGGGTGGAATGGCGCTGTGGTTATGTGCTTTATGCCGTTTTCCGCACAAAGTTGTTTGAAGTTGTCAGATGTTAACTGTGGTCCGTTGTCACTTACGATGGTTTCTGGCAAGCCTTCCATGGCAAATATTGCTGATAACGCCGAAATTGTATTGGCAGTCGTCGTACTGTTAAGTTGTGACACAAATGGATATTGTGAATGCGCATCTACACAAATAAGCCACATGTGGTTAAAGTTAGGTCCAGCAAAATCGATATGTATGCGTTCCCAAGGGCGTTGGGCCTCGGGCCAGCTATTGTATTGTTTCACTGGGCTCGAAGACGCAATTTTGCAGACCTCACAGTTAGCTGCGAGCTTCTCGATGTCCTTATCGATTTTATGCCACCAGCAATGGTTACGAGCTAGCTGCTTCATCTTGACTACGCCCCAATGGCCCTCGTGTAACAGGTTCAGAGTACGTTGACGTAATACGGCTGGTACGACTACTCGCGTCAAATGGCCCTGTAAGCAAATAAGGTCTTTAAAAATACTCAATGATAGTTTTCTATTGAAATAAGGTAAAATGTCGCTGTTTTCGATACCCAGATGGTTTGGCCAACCATTTTGAATAAAATCGCGCACTTTTCTGAGTGTAGCATCGTTTTTGGTGTGCTTGCGAATTAAATTTGCGTCGATAGGAGTATCGATGACATCTAAGTTGTAGCAGGCTTCATCTTGGTCGAACTTGGGGTCAGGACCCCAGGGCAGTCGCGATAATGCATCAGCATTTCCATGTTGTGCAGTTGGTTTATATCTTATATCAAATTGATAAGCCATTAAAATAATGGCCCAGCGTTGAAGACGGTGCGAAGTCATCGTAGGAAGATGCTTTTCCGGACTAAATATACTGACCAGTGGCTTGTGGTCAGTGATGAGAGTGAATTTGTGACCATACAAATATTGATGAAAGCGCTGAACTCCAAAGATTATTGCGAGACCCTCTTTCTCTATTTGGCTATATTTTGTTTGGTGCTGATCGAGCGTTTTCGAGGCAAATGCAATCGGTCTTTCAGTACCGTCAGGGTACACATGTGAGATAACAGCTCCGATTCCGAATGAAGATGCGTCAGTGGCTAGCAGAATCGGCAGATGTTCTTGAAAATGTGCAAGTTCTGTGGCTGTAATGAGGTGCTCTTTCAAAATTTCGAATGCATGCTGCTGTTGGTGTCCCCACTCGAATTTGACATTTTTCCGCCGTAGTTTGTTGATCGGCGCAGCGATTTGTGAAAAGTTAGGTATAAACTGGTGGTAATAGTTCACCTTGCCCAAAAAGGCTTCTACATCTTTGAGTGTTTTAGGGTGTCGAAGGAGGCGCACTGCTTTTACGCCAGAGTCATCTGGTAAAATACCATTCGCACTGATTTGTCGTCCTAAATACTCGATCTTTTCTTGCAAAAAGAAACATTTTTCTTTCTTGCACTTAATCCCGCTGGTTTGAAGACGCGAGAGCACTTTGTCGAGGCGTTCGATGTGCTGCTCGATGGTTGGCGCTGTAACAATAATGTCGTCCAAATAGTTGCCACACCCATCGATGCCTTGCAGAAGTTGCTCTAAAAATTTCTGAAAAATCGCAGGTGCACTTGCTATGCCGTAAGGTAAGCGCTGATATTGGAACAACCCCTGCGGAGTATTGACGACTAAAACTTTCTTTGATTCCTCGTCCAGCTCCATCTTAAAATCTCCACATATTCGAATAGATCCATTAGGCTTTGGCGCTAGAACGATAGGTGATGCCCACTCGCTGAATTGGAGCGGCTTCCAAATTCCAGCTTCCACTAATCGATCCGATTCAGTTTTGAATTTTTGCATTAGGGCGAAAGGAATTGACCTGGATTTGAAGAATTTCGGTGACGCATCTGGCTTAAACTGAATGTTGGCTTTAAAATTGTGTACTGTGCCCAGTGCCGGCTCAAAAAGTTCCTTATATTTTTCAAGTAGATTATTGGCAGGGTCGAGCCCTGTGTTTGTAACTGAACACACTTGTATTTTAAAACCAAAAGCTTCAAAGAGGTCTGCACCAAAAAGATTGTTGCCAGAATCTACACACGCGACCACCAAAAGCACTGTTTGTTGTTTTATACCACACTTAACCTTTGCATAAAATTCACCACAAGTTTTAATTTTTTTATTTCCAAATCCAAACAGAGAGCGATGACAAGGATTAAGTGTTGGCTTATTTAGAATTCCGTAGGTTTCCAATGTAATAATCGAGACGGAGGCTCCCGAATCCATTTGGAATGTGATTAATTTATTATATATTTCCAAATCAACAAAGTTTTTTAAATTTTTTTTCTTCACTACCCCTGTAATGTTGTAGATCGTCTCAATTGCGCCAATGCTTGCGTTCACCTGCGTTTTAATTCTGTGGTTGTTGTGTTGTTGTTTGTTGGAACTGTTTTTTGACATACAGACGACTGCTATGTGTCCAACACGACCGCATTTAAAACAGACAGCGTTTTTAAATTTACAATCGTCGCGGGAGTGCGAGGAGCCACAACCAGAGCACGATTTGTACAGTGGTGTCTTATTCGGCTTTGAAGGCCGCGAGCGCGAATTGGACTGGAAATGTCGCACATTATGTTTAATCTCGTTGACAAAAGGTGCTAGATTATTTTCCGTTAAGCTACTCTCTTTTATAACATGTACTGCTTTTGTTGTTGCCTCGAATGATTCTGCAATTAGTAATACGTCATTTAATGTTGGCTGCACTTTTTGCAGCGCCGAAGATCGAACGGTTTCGTGTGGTGTATGTAAAATTAACATGTCACGTATCATCTCATCAACATATTGATGCTGGCATGATTCGGCATTGCACACGAACTTACTCTCACGAGCCAAGCCACGAAGATCGGCCACCCACTCTTTGTAGGTCTGCTTCGGCTTCATTATGCATTTATGAAAATTATACCTCGCCGCAACCACATGAACTTCTTTCTTGAAGTGCTCTGTCAATTTTCCCGTTAGTTCCGCATATTGTTGGTGTTGCAAATCGTTGCTGCCAAACAGCTTTTTTAGCAACTCAAACATATCGGCACCGACCCACGACAAAAAAAATGACTTAAGTTTTTCCGGCTTCGTTACTGCATACGCCGAAAAATGTTGATTCAACTGCTCCAAATAGGAATCCCAGTTTTGAAGCTCGTTATTGAATGTGTGGAATGATGGCACCATGGCAAACTCGCACGACGCGCCAGCTTGGTTTTTTAAAACCGTTTGCATCCATTGCTGTTGTTCCGAAAGCAATTTTTGCGAAAACTCTTGTTGCTGTTTCACAAGCAGTTTAAAAAATTCTTCCGTCGCCATTTTAATTCCGCACGTAGATTATCCCATCCTCGTCGCCAATTGTAGTGTTTGCAAGCAAGGTAATAACTTGACTGAATTTATTGTACTTAGTAATAAACGAATAAAGTGACAAGTAGGTATGTTAGCTCAAAAGGTATGTTAACTTAAAAGGTATGTTAACTTAAAAGTATGTTAACTTAAAAGTATTAAAAAGGAAGATAATTTATAGTGTAAGTAATACAATTATTTCTTCAATATATATCAGTTACCATCTTGAAAACTAATTACGAGAAAGCCTTTGACCGCGTAGGAGTCCACTAAATTCTGAGTCAACTTGCAGCCTGGAAAGTTGGTCCAAAAATTTTTAAAGGCTTTTATGACAGAACGCCTGGTTCGAGTTCGCATTTATAATAAGCTATCCATCCCCTCAGTAATTGTATCCCTCAGTCCATAGATTTATTTATAATTGCCTTTATAAATTGAATGAAACATGTATAAATATTGAAAATATCAAACTAACCATGTACGCCGATGATTCTTTCATTTACACTTATATTAAGAACCCACAACACGCTAATGTCACTTTTTTAAAGTTCTCACTGAGTTTAAAAAATAAGGCTTACAATCAGTGACATCTATTTTCTCATCTAAAAGTAAATTACCACATATGTATTTGTAAAAAAAAAATTGTAAT
The DNA here is from genome assembly GCA_920105625.2 of Clusia tigrina. Classification (NCBI taxonomy): domain Eukaryota; kingdom Metazoa; phylum Arthropoda; class Insecta; order Diptera; family Clusiidae; genus Clusia; species Clusia tigrina. Next base: position 168,898,630 of record OV050031.1, read on the forward strand.
TACCCACAGGTAACTTTTGATATTATTGTTATAGAATTTTGTAAATAATTTAAAATTTCTGGGTATATATATTTTTTTTAGAAGATTTAATTTTCGTCATCAATGTCTTACTCTTACAAAAAATATCACTAAAAGATTAATTATAATTAAATACCTAGTATGAATGAATCATTGTCTACATTGATTCATTCCAATATACTAATTAATGCCACACAAGCCATAATTCCCTTAAAAATTTACTACTGCTTACTCATCTGTACAAACATCAAATAACTGCAATCTCCCTATCATGCACTCAATAAAGGCTTTATGAGTCAGCAATGCTACTCTTCCCAAAAGCACTACACTCACCCAATGGGCACATAAAACTTAGATTGCTGCCTCACGATACAAACAGAACTTTAATCTAAAATCCACACTACGCCGTTGTATTTCTTAAGGAAAATATCTTGTTTTTCATCCGCCACAAAAGACCAATAAAAACCACGACCAACCATCTGACATGCTAAAAAACATCTGTGGACATGTCTCTAAAAAAATCTAATACCAATATCCCAACCGCCAACAACATATTTTGGAAACAATTAATAAATATAAATCCAAAAATTGGACAATTGTATATATAGATGGCTCCAAAAAGTCAACTCAGCTTTTGGGATCACTGCACAAGATTTTTTGTATTTATTTTTTACTTCCATGTATTTATTTATTATATCTTCTAACAATAGACTAACAATAAGAAGACAAATCTTACAAACTAATTAATTAACAATAATACACCTTTCCAGTGTTTAGGCATTTTAAAGACCTGTGTTTTATTTATATTAGTTACTATAATAAATTAAATCGTAAATTAGTACTAGTACATAGGTATTTAATTAAACTGTAAGTGATTGTAGTGCTGGTGCTTTAGTCCGTTTTAGGCGACTAGGGACCCTATTATATACCAGGGTTCTAGCTAGGCGATTTGGATGACTTTTAATCTTTAACTTATATTTCCGGTAGAAATCATTGATTTATTTTTTCACGAGTGGTATATTCAGGTCGCTGTGAATGTTAATGTTTTTAATGAACCAATTATCGCCATTAATGCTTCTGAGAATTTTGGATTGTGCTCTTTGTATTAATTTTATATTAGAGTTGCTTGCGCCACCCCACTGGGTTCCGTAAATCCAAATTGGTTTAATAAGAGCTTTGTACAAGAGTATTTTGTATTCTAAACTCAATCTGGATTTATTGTGCATAAGCCAATGTAGGCGATTAGCTTTTAGTATCATATGCGTTTCCTTGGCTTCAATGAGGCGCTTCCAGGTCTATCGTCTGCCAAGATGAATTCCTAGTTATTTTACTTGTTTTGCTTGCTGAACAGGAACATTAATTAGTTTTATAACTGGAAATTCGCCTTTGTTAGAGTAAATGTGATCGCGTACATTTTGATTCATTGACATTAATTCGCCAGTCTGCCAACCAATTTGCTATTAATACCAGATGGTCTTCTAGATCATAAGATGCAATGTTGGGATTTGGGTAAGTGCTAATTAGGATAACACGGCGAAAGTTGCTGTAGGTTAAATGTTTGTCTGTTAGCAGATCCGAAGTATATAAATATTATGTACAGCACGGGACCTAGCATGCTTCCTTGTGGTACGCCGGCCTCGATATCATAGTTTTTAGATTAAGGATTATTATTTCCCACTTTGAATTTCCTGCTCTTAATATTCTATTCCAGTATTTGGTGTGCTTTTGCAGGCAACAGTTTTTTAATTTTGCAGATAAGCCCCTCGTGCCATACTTTTTCAAACTCCTGGGCTACGGCTACAAGGATGCCAGAAAAGTATTGCTTTTTGTCAAATGCATTTTTTATTTCGTTAACTAACCTGCTCTACTATGCTATGATATTCGCGAAAGCCAAATTGATGATGGAGGAATAATGTGTATTTCATTTAGATGAGGCATTAATTTACTAAGAAAAAGTTTTTCGAAGAGTTTTGCAGGCATTTGGAAAGAATCCTAGGCGATGCAATCCATTAAATATTGAGGTGAGCACGATGATCGCTATTTGTGGAAACTCCTTGATCATTTTCCCAGAGGTCGTCTCCTGGGGCTTTGTTGGGAGCAAGATTTCCAATTGAGTTACTTATTTCGTTTTGTTTTAATTTAATAGGCGACCATGTGTAGTCTGACGACGAGACTAATAGGTTGTTGTTACTGCGATGTGGATTTGGGGTAAATACATCCATTAAATGTTCTGTGAAAACAGCAGACTTTTCTTCACCACTTCTTGCCCCTTTCCCGTTTGTTGTTCGATTGGGTGGAATTCCGCGCATACGTGATTTTATTTTCCTGACAGCTTTAGGAGCATAAGGAGTAGTTGGTAAAGTGAGTTGGAGAAACGTTTTAAATATACCGAACCAAACTGCTCGCTGATTCTTGACGCAAGGCGTTTCTTATGTTTTCGGTAGCAACAGATAACTTCCGTTTTAGGAAAGGAGATCTGCATTTCTGCCATTCTCGACGTGTCCGCCTTTTTTCAGTTAGAAGGAGATCAATTTGATCAATTCAAGTTTTTGGTGTCAGAGTTGTCACAGTTATTGTCGGGTTTGTACGAGGCGTGAAGTATAGCTAGTTTTAGGGTGGATGTAAATAGCTCCAGAAATGTTTCTAATTCCTCATTAGATTTGAGATGTGGATTAAGAACTAGATGAGAGCTAATATATTGACTGTATGTTAGCCAATTGGTTCTAAGGGGTGTGAAATCGAAAAAAGGGCGTAACTTTTTGTTGAGTTATATTATTATAGGGGAGTGATCTGAATAGAGGTCGAAAAGGGGTTCCACTTTTAATTTTTTTAGGTTTCCAGTAGCTCCAAAATCTCTAAAGTCAAGGATCTTGCGTGGGTCTGTTAGCCAGTACGCTGGTTGTCCTGAAGAGATGATATCTATTTTGGTGTCTGAAAGCATAAACATATACAGTTGTTTTCCTTTTGGTGTTGATAGCCGTAAGCCTCAGTAGGTGTGTTTAGCTTTGTAGTCGCCAGCAGCTAGGAAACTTGTTCCCAGTGAAGAGAAGAAATCTGAAAACTGATTTGTCGATATTCTGAATTTTAGAGGATAGTACACAGAGGAAATAGTTATATTATCATCCCATCCGACCAAACAAATTCATGTTGCTTGAAGGCACTCTTTGTTGTATTCTTCCATAGAAAATGTTTTCTTCCATTTTTGAGTGCCTCCATGTGCTTTACAACGGGATGCATTGTGTCGTTAAATTTATAACCTGGTATACAAAAATTGTGCTTTTCGGTTAGATGTGTTTCCATTATGATAAGTATATCGATTTCATTCAAGAGTCAAACGTTACTGACTTCTAATTTATGCTGGCTTACACCGTTTGCATTCCATTGACAGATTGTCAACACGCTCATTTCTGATTTTGGTTTCGCATCATTGGATCATAATTTGTTTTGAAGTCATGAACTGAGTCATACATTGGGTGTATGCTGATTTCATTCCTTTGAAGTTCGGATGATTTGTACCGCTACCCATCTGCTAGTTGGCCCCTGATTTAAGCACCTGTACGTTGTCCCTGTGTCGCAATATAAAATTGGCATCTGTGGTTGTGCAATGACAGGAATGTTTGAGCTAACTTGTGTGCGCTTGTTCTTTAGCTGAGGGTCCTAATTCCTAGTTTCCTGACAAACAGGGCAAACTCTGTAGTTAGCAGTATGGTTACCGCCACAATTACTGCACTTGCTAGTAGCATTGTCAGTTTTGGCCTTGGTACATTTTGATGTAGGGTGTAAATCACCTCAGGCCACACACTCGTACACTACGAAGTGTGCAGTAGGATCTAGTGAGCCCGAACTCTTGGCAATTAGTACATTGAACTGGACCATTCAGTAATTCTACAATGCATAAGGTATGGAAGCTTATATATGACATGCACTTCCCCTTTTTTAAGCTTTGGGTCTTTGACTCAAGCTCTACGTGAAACAGTGGTTGGGAGATTTTGTTGCGATTAATTATATTCATAATTGAGCGAGCTACGAATCCCACATTTGATTTCAGCGGGGGGAATATCTGAGTCTAGTCCCTTTATAACAATTGTAAGGCTCTTGCTACTTTTGAGCTGATAAGTGTAGTAGTTATTGTTTTTTGTGCGCAATTTTTTATAACCACCCTATAAATTCCTTCTCTATATATTTGAATTTTTGTTTTTTGTATATTACCTTCAACGAGCGGGGTCTCTGTTCAATGCTGAAGCCTTTGTAATCTTCAAGACGTTAGATTATGCGATCCACAAAAACTGACATCTTCTGATAATCGAACCAATATCAACATGCCCATTCTACCACATCTCGGCCTCAGTGGATCACATCCTAACCGAATTCACATTTTTAGAGAGTTTCAGGTTGACACTTTTAGTTCGATAAACCCTTAAAATATCTTAAATCATATCTGTAAATATTCTGCATATATATATATATATATTTTTTTTTTTTATTTGATTGTAAATCACAAAATAAATTATAATTATACTAGCTGAACCCCCGCCCACTTCGCCAGGCAAAAAACAACTTTTTGCGACAATTTGAATTAAATTAAACCATTTATTGCAATGCTTTTTAATAAACAACATCTTTGGTTTTTGGTGTATGCCTAAATATTCTTTAAGAAATGGTTCGATTCTGGCGACATTCCAGAAACAAAAGAATGCAATTGTTCTGGTGGACAATTCAATGCCGGCAAGTTGACTTTCCCATTTGCACAACACAATGCTGATGTTTCAGTGCTGAATTTGAGTGCCTTGCAATGTTCAGAAACTTTGTTCATAGAACCAACGGTCACTGATTTCTGTGAATGATAACTTGACTATCATAGTTCAATGCAGCACAATGGGAATTTATATGTGCTCGATTATTAGTGTTCTTTGCTTCTCATAAACGAGAACGTGACCGCGCACTTCGTTCTCGATTATCTTGTGTTCGCTGTGTGCGCTGTACGAGGACTGTTTTTGTCTATCCAGAAAAATGGATCAAAGAATTTGTATCAAATTTTGTGTGAAAAACAAATGAAGTGCGCGAAAGTATTCCGAATGTTGACTGTTGGGTCTATGGTTATGACGTAGAAACCAAAGGTCAATCATCCCAATGGAAGCTGCCGCAAAAGCCAAGACCGAAAAAAGCACACCAAGTTCGGTCGAATGTGAAGGTTTTGCTGACAGGTTTCTTTGATTGCAGGGGCGTGGTGCATTATGAATTCTTGCCGCAGCGTAGAATGGTCAATAAGGAATATTATCTTCAAGTAATGCGAAATTTTGCGAGAAGCCATCCGACAGAAACGCCCAGATTTGTGGAAGAACAAAAATTGGCTTTTGCATCATGATAATGCCCCTGCTCACACATCATTACTTGTGCGCGAATTTTTGGCCAAAAACAACACTGTAATAATGCCGCAGCCACCGTATTCCCCAGACCTGCCCCTGTGACTTTTTCTTATTACCGAAACTGAAAAGGCCCACGAAAGAACGACGCTACGCCACGATTGAAGAGATAGACAAAAATCGAAGACAAGCTTAAACACGTCCACGCACAATAGTTGTCAAAAACTGACTGAACATTCAAAATGGCCGAGATTGTCAACATAAGTGAGGGTCATGAGTACCAACATAGCGCCACAAAAAGATCGAAAATCGAATATCCGTAGCCCGCGAAAATTCAAAATTCACGATACTTTTTGAACAGACCTCGTACTTCACTTTCTTCTACTCTGGCAGCAGCTTGCCTCCTGGCATTAGTAGATTGTCGCCTAAGACTAAATTCCCTTGGCATGATTCTCAAGACTGGTAAAATAAATAATAATTATCATTATTATTATTATATCTTACACCATAATTAATTATGAGTGCAAGGTGTTGTGGGAATGAGTACTAGCTATAGAGGCTTTCGACTCGAAGAGAAAAGGATTTTATAGAAAGAAGCATTTTGGAGACCAAGCCCGTGGCAGGATTTGAACCTGCGACCCTCGGGGTGTGAGTCTAGCATGCTTACCACTAGACCACAGAGGGTGGCTAAATAAATAATTATATTTTCATATTATATTGTCTTTTCCCTGATCAACCCCATTTGTTGCATATAGCTTTTTCATGTCCACATGTTCCTTCCCGTAAAATTTTGGCCGTAAATCTCTACCAGATCTTAAGTTATTAATATTTGTTAATAGTGGGCGTGGCAGCTAATATATGCCGCCCACTTTTTGCATAGTGACTACTAGAACCCACATCTTCCTAACTGCCAAATTGCTTCACAGTTCCATCAATTGGACAGAAGTTATAGTCATTTTAAAAAAGGTAAGAAAAGTTCCTTTTATGGGAGGTAGGCGTGATCTTTGTCCAAATCGGCCCATATAGCAATCTGGTTCTGTATCTTTGTCCACACTATACTTTTGCAAAGTTTCATTAAGATGGCTATAACGGTGTTGAAAAAATGTGGCCACAGACGGACGGACGGATGGACAGACGGACAGACGGGCAGACAAAATAGAAATTGCTTTGAAAGTGATTCTGATCATATCTGTATATATATGTCCATACCTACCACGCCTCCTTCTCGAAATTGCAACCCCTCTTAAAAGCACAAAATTATTATACCCTAGCCTTAGCAAATCGTACTCTTTTGGTTTTATATTAGGTTTAATATTTGTATATTCTTTTCCTAATCAGCATAAATAAATAAATAGAAGTGGTTATATATTTGATTGTTTTGGGTGCGCTTTCTTAAATTTTATAAGGTATTTATCGAAGAATATCAAATATAAATATACTCTTTCCTTATTAATTGGACACGAATTTTTCTCTATATATAATATATATGTCTGTTTGAGTTATATCATTGTAATAGTCATAAACAATTTCAAATTCATTTTAAGGCAATGGTTACTTTTGTACACGCAGAAAATCTCTCAAGCGAATAAAAATAGAAACAACTGAATTTTTGGTGCATACTTAAATTTCGGTAATTATCGCATCGGTCATTCCTATATTCTGCTGTGCTATGCTTGAAAAATGGAATCTTTACTCGCAAAATTACGTAATTATGAGAATATATTGAATATCCACATTTAGCTATCTCTAGATTTAACTTATAATAAATATAATAAATATATCTGCATGTCGATATTTGAGTATTGAGTAATTGTTTATTATTCTACAGGAAAAGATTAGTTGAAAATTATTAAACAATTAACTTTTCCTAGAGGTTATTTTCACATATACACATCTCCGATTTTCTGAAGGCATTCACGTCCAAACTATTTTTCAACCGCTGAAATAATCAACTTTACATCCAATTAATTGCTTATTTTTAATTTCTCTTCGATATAAATTTTTATCTCATCTATTACGAACTCTTCAATTCGTCCTCGTAAATAAGAAAATTTGTCGGCGATATTTTCAATTTGCTACAAATGCAGGCTAAAGCATCGAGCAAGTAAAGTTTTAGAATAGCGCCGAGAAATAAACGAAATCTCAAGGTGCCTTAAACAAGGAATTGGCATCATTTAAAGTTTTTCTCAAGCAAGCAGCGTGAACGGAGGCAAAAAGTTCAAAACTTTCGTCTGTGCAGGGTGTGCTGCAATATACCATGTAAGGAATTTTATATCAATGAACTTTTTCCATCTATTACATCAGCAATGTCGACGCAATACTGTTCTCTTTCCCATACCCTCTATTTTCTAGTTTTATTCTGCAGCATCGGAAATTGTATGCTCATAATTGCACACATTGAGCATATACACATCCGTGTACAGAAATGTGCATGCCAGTGTGCACGTAGCTTCTTATATGAAGGGTGATCTTTACGCACTACCACTTTGTTATCCTTTTTCGCCATGTTGTTCCTTCAAACACTTCCATTGTTGCTATGAGTTGCTTGCATTCGGCTTAGACGCTTATAAGTCTTTCAAGTGAAAATAGCTTTTATGCTTAATGGCCGTTATTAAGTGCAATTTGATGTTGCATTTTAGTCATAATAGAACCTTGCCTTGTCATTGTATTTGTATCTTATATTGAGAAAAATACTTTCTATATTTAAATATTCTTTAAAGGAACACATAAAGCGGCTATGCAATAAAATTAATGTTTGTTTTGGAGAGGTGAAAGCCAGGGTTTCGTGTGAACCACACTTTTAATATTCCTTTTCTTCTACATAACGGTACATTGTATATTTATGCTCTAAACTTTATTTGATCAAAAAGCAAATCAATAGTTTATGAGCTGGGATGGTTTTAAAAACGAAGGACAATTTATACTAAATGTTTTTATAGGAAACCTTAGAGCAATGAACAACAAAATTTATTCCGGTATTGGGCCATTGCAAGTTTTAAAAATATATTTACGGTTTCTTGAGACATTGGGAAATTCCAGTCAGTAGAACAAATGGAACCACTGTAGAAAGATGAAATATTTAAAGATTTAAAACTTTTGCATATAAAAATAATGGTTGACTACGAGGAAAATGAACTTGCCTAAACCGAACTTTGTTAGGCATATTGCAGTTGGTTGCATCTTTGTGCATAAGAGTGGCAGTGAATGGTAATTATGCTGTGAAATTTTTTTTTAACAAAACCAAAAATAACCAATGTAATCCAATATTTGTAAAATGATATAATTTGAAAACTGTATGATCAGATTGCATGACTTAAAATGTAATACCGATACTATAAAATGATGATGTCACTTTGTTTCTTATTTAAATAAATATTTAGAAAGTTTCAATAATTTCAAAGTCTTTAAAGAATTGCTTATGTCGTTTATATTGTAAAATTACCCTCCAATTTAATAAACAGGGTGGTCTCATGCTGTTTGTCGCTGACTGTTTATGTCGCATCTTGGCAACTACTTGGAACACACATTTTATAAAAATGAAACACCACAATTTTATTCTGACATACCAGCATAATATAATTTTATATGTTTACACACAGTCTTTCATTTTTGCACCAAGAAGTTTCCGTTCATTCTACCCAAGTTTTCGAAGTAAGCTTAACTTTTTAATTGAGTCAACAGCCGGCTAGTAAAGCAGTAAAAGGGAAGCCTATGAAACGAAACAAAAAATGTTCACGTCCTCGATACAATTTCTGTTTGTATGGAATAGTGTCGGTGGCGGCATCGCTTCAGATAAAAGAGTCAACTGCGAATGACTTGCAAGTTGAAAATGCGTAACGCTTACGCAAATTAAATTCATATTTTCTGTCTGGGTTCGACCTTTTTCCAAATATCTTTTAAATTAGCGTCGCTGCTGACCTTTCAAGTTTAATTTCGTTAAAATTTCTTGCGGTTATTTGCTTAACTGTTATTGGCATTTTACGACAGAAAGTTGGGCAAGAGCCTGAACCGAAAGAGGGATAAAGTTGTTAATTACACTTGTGTTCGTTAAGAGTTAATTTAGAGCGTCACAAATTTATATACAATTCTTATTTTGCCGTCTACTTACATTCTGCAGCCCGATGGTACCGAAGAGTTAACTACGAATGTAAAATAATCCAATGCAATTTTTATTACGAATTTTCAAACATGAAATTAATTAGTGTAGCAAAATAAACGAATGGCACATTTTCAAGCCAAAATTAATCTTGTCGCTTTTGAATCCGGTTGTCAACGTACTAATTTAAACGACTAAGTGAACTTTTTTCAAACCGTTTGTTGTTCTTGTTTTCTCTATCTAAAAGCACAGACTACAAAGCTACTAACTATAAAGCAGCCGGGTGACAATCTCTCATCAAATTTTCTTCCGTAAAAAAACAAGTGTACTGTACATGAATTCCTGTCGCAAAAAACAGTTGATTTTTACTCAAATTGCAATTTGAAGAATTCTGAGTAGGAATAGAAAAACGGAATAATTTGGATAAATAGGTTATTAACTTAATAGTTTTTCTAATTAGTAAGAGGAAATAATACTATGATTAAGAAAAATAATAACTAGTAAAATTGGAATGTTTACAATATTTATCTGATTTTATATCTTCTAAGTTCGATAAAAAATATAAATGCAAATTTATTTTTTTTTATACTTTACAATTCTATTGTACATTGTTCACCTATTATACATGTGTCCAGCATTGTCCAGAAGGAGCCGCACTTTCCTAGGCGACTAGCTTCTGAACTTTGGGAGATATCTCAAATAAAAATATAAGCTCCATCAACTGCTTCATTAAAAGCTCCAAATGGCTGGACCTTTCAAAGGGATGGGACCTAATGTCTCACGCGGTATCACAAGGGGTCAATTATGGCGTAAGTGCGCCCTTTCACCTACCTACCTACAAATCTATATATCTATCGATTGATTTCAACTGCTGGTTTCACATTTTGAAATTCTATAATTGGAGTAATACATTGAAATACAACTAACCCAATAATTAAAAAAGAATTAAAAATTAAGGGAGGAATAAACTAAAAGTTTTAACAAATATATATAATTAAGAAATTGAATTTAATGCTTAAAATTCGTAATTATAATTGTCAAAGAGAGTAATATTTGACGATATTGAGTTTTGTATCTTTTGGAGAGGCAATAGTAGTAAAAATTTTAATAAACGATAACCATAATTTTTGATTTTCCCAGAACCAATCGGTAAATTTGTCATTGGTTGTAGACGCACAATTGACCTTGTGAATTGCTTGCAAAAATTGCGAACATCCTATTACATTATTTGCATGCATTGTAAGCAAGAATGATAAAATGTAAATTTTCTATTTATCTTCTATTAAAATAAATGACATTTATCGAGTGGTTTGCGCAGAAATTCCAGATATTAGCACTCAACCAAAATTGCAAGAGTAAATTTCAAAGGACATGAAGCACGTACCGTATGGTTTCTTTAATCCCAATGTAGTCTGCGTGAGAAATGGCAAATGCTCGAAAAGATTTTCCGAATGATTTTTCTGAATCTACAGGGGAAGTTGTTAATGACTCTCCCGTGTATAGATGACGAGATGTGTAACTGCATTTCTGTTGATGTGCGTGGCAATTCACTTGACAATCCTTATGTTGTGCCATAGAACCTATATTTGTTGGAAAAATTAAACAGTCACATTAAAGTTGAAATGTGAATTACTATTAAAAGTGTTAAATACATTTACAAATATGTCTATAAAGGTAACTGAAGGAAGTGTGGAAAGTCAAGAATTTCAACTTGATGAAGTGAGGAATTTTTTTAAATGGTCAATATATAACATCACCTGAAGCGTTTTGGCGTATTTTAGCTTATGCAATTCATTTTCAATCTCATACCATAATAAGGCTTGACATTCATTTTGCCAAATACACAAAATTTTATTTTAAGAGAAGGTCAGGTACAACAGGCCCTGCAAAATGTAAGACAATCTAAATTGTTGGTATTTTTACGTAAAATAGGAATCCTTAAAATCAATTCCATTATATTGAAATTCTATTACATTATGTTTCGATGGATCAACAGAAGCGATGGCAGAGGGGACAACGTGGTGATAAAAATATATCGCGAATTTAAGTAGTTTCTCCGAAAGATAATGAACTTTTTCATTTCCAACTACTTCTATTGGATGTCGTTGGTCCGAAATCGTTTGAAGATGTTAGGATATATAATAATATCGTTTATAATTCTTTTATTAAAACTCGCCATGCGCGTAGTATTGCATCAAACGATAATGAGTGGCGTGATTGTTTGAATGGAGCGAGAGAATTCCATTCACCAAAGCATATGGGTTAGGGCGGTGTGAAAATATGATTTTCTAAATATCGAAATGGAACCTGGCAAAATATTACCACTGGCTTCATAAATCACCATGCAAAAAATGTATCACCTGTATTGAGTTTTTGAGGTGCCTCAACGGGGTCAAAGTTGATGGTATAGGTGTAAAACTCTACAAAAAGTCACACAACTGCCATGGAGTCGCCCGTAGAGGAGTACAATGTAAGACTGACCCCCATTAATTTTCCTCAGTAAAGATTTTACTAGGATATATCTACCCCCTATCTCCACTCCATATGGGGGCTCCCATACAAATTTGAAGATTTTACGAAATTGTTAAAAATGGGCCGCCACAGTTTCCAGGTTGCAACTAGGGGTATAAAATGTATGACTCACTTCCATTATTTTTTCACCATAAATCTTTTTTCAGAACATACCTGCTCCTTATCTCCACTCCATATGGGGGCTCCCATACAAAATTTATATCACAGACTGGAAAATTATAGGATTAATATATTAATTTCCCCCATTCAACATTTTATAAGCACATACCTACCCCCTATCTCCCTACTAAGATAATATTAGAAAACACAGCGTTTGTCTTCAATCAGCTAAAATAACATACATGAAGTTTGTTTTAAATAAATTTTTATTCCATTAAATTAATTATTAAAAGGATTTAAAAAAAAATAGCATAAATGAATTCTTATTAAAATTAATAAAAAATATCAAAATGAATTCAGTTCAAATTCAAGAAAAATTATACAAGGAAAAGTCAGATTTTGTTTCAAATGTTGGCATATTTTTTCTGGATTGAATCCTTGCTCTTATAAATCCATCTCTGGCCTCCTCTCCATATACCGACTGCGATGCTTCAGTTACCAACTTAATGCAACGTTCAACTGCTTGCGTGTGACAGGGCAATTTAAGTATTATTTCACTAAGACCAGAACCGGATTCAACTACTTCTTTGAATTTATCCTCCAAGAAATTTTTAGTTAAAGGAGTTTCAGTCACTTCTACACTTTCCCAGCTAACAAGATCAATGTAGTCTTCAGCTTCAAAATTTATTTTAGGTAAAATAAACCTTCGAATGCCAGCTCGTGCATCCGTTCTAGCTTTTAAAATTTTTGAGCAGGCAAATTGACGAATTTCCTTCCTTTCCTCAGCAAGCATACACAATAAAATATTTTCCACATGGCCAAAATATCCATTTCTTTGGATAACAGGACTTACAATTTTTCTCAAATCTTCGTTAAGACCGCGAATCAATTTGATTTGCAACCAAAGATGATATGATCCTTTGGTACATGACGTATTTGATTTTATTTCAAACCACATTCTGCCGTATACTTTCATTATAAAATTTGTCAGTATTCTGTCATTTCTTCCATTGACACATAAAGTCGTAAAATTCTATTTGCTGTTGTGAGCCATCTAGAATGATTTAATTGACCAGGACTCTTGTTCGCTAAGTCAGTGGAAATCGAACCCGAAGAAATCGCAGTCATAATTTCCAAAAGATACTTTTGATCTGTGCTCAACTCATTTATGTTTGTACATTGTGGCAGCGTTGTTTCAATAGGGTCGAAATTAATTATTGGCAAATATTCGCAATTTTGTAATTGCTTGCCAATTGGTCCTGAAAACCCACGTGGACTCTCCGTTTGACCATCCAAATGTTGGTGCAAATGGCGTAACGGGAGCTCATTAGCGTGTATTTGGCATATAAACCACTGCAAGGGTTTTTCAAATTCCTCTTTCAAAAGCCGTATAACTCCTCCATTGCTACCAGTGTTCACAACAGTGCCGTCACATCCAACAGCTGATATATGCGTTAAATCAATTGACTTCTTGGTTAGGTAAGTTACTATGCTATTTTTAATGCTGATGGCAGTTCCTGAATCGCACGTTACATGTCCATAATAGGTGCTATTTGGTTCCGAAATAAGAGAATAATGCTCTTCCACTTGGGTGCTTTGGTAATTTTTCTTTCCCTTTTTTGAAACTGTCAAAGTTCTGTCTTTTCTTCCATCAAAGTATAAAGCGACTAGAGATGTTGAATTTTGTGCTTCCTGCAGTCGTTGACGACTTTTTGTACGTTCACGTCGAACTTTTGACCGATCAACAACAAGCTTTGTATTTTCGGGGAGTATTAATCCAACATCCTCTAGCACAGCACATGCTATAATTGCAGCCGACCAAGGATTCAATCCAGAAAAAATATGCCAACATTTGAAACAAAGTCTGACTTTTCCTTGTATAATTTTTCTTGAATTTGAACTGAATTCATTTTGATATTTTTTTATTAATTTTAATAAGAATTAATTTATGCTATTTTTTTTTTAAATCCTTTTAATAATTAATTTAATGGAATAAAAATTGATTTAAAACAAACTTCATGTATGTTATTTTAGCTGATTGAAGACAAACGCTGTGTTTTCTAATATTATCTTAGTAGGGAGATAGGGGGTAGGTATGTGCTTAGAAAATGTTTAATGGGGGAAATTAATATATTAATCCTATAATTTTCCAGTCTGTGATATAAATTTTGTATGGGAGCCCCCATATGGAGTGGAGATAAGGGGCAGGTATGTTCTGAAAAAAGATTTGTGGTGAAAAAATAATGGAAGTGAGTCATACATTTTATACCCCTAGTTGCAACCTGGAAACTGTGGCGGCCCATTTTTAACAATTTCGTAAAATCTTCAAATTTGTATGGGAGCCCCCATATGGAGTGGAGATAGGGGGTAGATATGTCCTAGGAAAATCTTTATTGAGGAAAATTAATGGGGGTCAGTCTTTCATTAAACTCCTCTACGAGCGACTCCGTGGAAGTTGTCTGACTTTTTGTAGAGTTTTACCCATTTACCCTCAACTTTGACCCCGTTGAGGCACCTCAGAACTTTATGCTAGAAACTCCTTTTTTTGTACAAGTTTATATGTACTATCAGGTCATCTTTTGGTAACTATTCCATTTTAAAATGCTGAAAAAAAAATGACCCCATACAAGTTCACTCCGCCCTAATATGGGTGACTGATTTGCTGATATTTGTGCATTGCATGCTCCATTAAATGCTTTGGTGTTATGGATTGATTTCAAGCTATTCCTTTCGGAAGATATTTTAGGAGGAGCCGATGAAACAATTTCTTTTAAACGAGCATTACGTGATATTTTTGAATGGTCATAAATCGTGTTAAGCTCTTGAGTTACCTATGCCAACATTCGTTTTGGTGGAGGTGATATTGACGCATTCGACCGATTGGTGGATCAGTTTTATTTAAAGAATGTTATGAAATTGCCAATGTTGAACAGTGCAATATTATAGATCGCGTCATACGTGACGTGCAGCATTATGCTACCGGATCTAATGTTTTTTCGATGACAGCTTATGCAGGCTGTGTTGAAACATTTACCCAAACTGCAATTATCCATACTGCATTCAGTTGAATTGTTCTTCAACACTTCTTCAACACTACTTCACAATATGTTTAAATTGGATATTCCGGTTGTTGGTTTTTCAGATTGTGGTATTCATAGTCGCTATATAAATTTGACCTCATTAATTATCATTGATGAAATCTCTATATGTCCACATTTAGTACAGAAATGTATGGATAGGTTATTTAGAGATTTAATTGTAAATGGGGATGCGATAAAAATGAATTATTCGGAGGCAAGAACATTTTGTTGTGTGGTGATTTTGGACAGATTTTGCGTTCCAAATGGTTCACAATCAAGTTTGATGGAAGATTGTATCACAAATGTGAGTGAATTTGGCTTATTTTACAGTATTTCATTGAAAATTTGAGAGCTTTACCTGACTGAATTTTTAAAATCGATTGGGAATACTAATCCATAATTTCCGCAATTTGGTGAGTATACTATACAAATTCCACAGCATTTGATGGGAGACGAGACAAATATAATAACTGATACATGTCTCTGATAACATTTTAACATCGCATGTTTAAATCAGTTATTTTAGCTCCAGAAAATGATGATAGTTATTTAGTCAATTCTGATATTTTGAACCGCTTGGTTGGTGAACAAAAAGTTCATTATAGAAGTTATCTTTTAGAATTGTTTAATGCTTTGTCAATTATTGGTTTACCACCACATAACTTAGCATTGAAAGTTAATTATATTGTGCTTCTCATTAGAAATTTGAATCCTAAGGATCCATTAGTCAATGGGACCAGAATGAGAGAAGGTCTCACACCGTAATGCGATCGATTGTGAAGGCGTATCAGGACTTGCGCATAATAAACTTATTTTGATACCACGGATAAAAGTAACTTATTCCGGATTTATTTTGCACTTTGGAATTCAACGAACGCAATTTCCTACTATAATTTGCTGTGACGATCAACAAATCACAAGGTCAAACGTTTGATAGGTTTGGAATTTTATTGCGGCTACCGGTTTTTACGAATGGACAGTTATATGTGGCTGCCAGTTAAATCTTTCGATGGGCTTCAAGTATTATGTATCCAAAAGTACCGTGTTTTTTCCAAAAATATTTTTAATGAATCTATAGTGTTTAATATGTATATTTCTTTCTTTAACTCTGGCAAAAAAAAATTAATTTAAAAAATTCATGTTTAGTTAAGAGCTAGTCAACACTAAATGCTCCGCTCCACATGCTCCTGAGCCGGGGATGGAGACGGGGAAAATGGTAAGCTTAACAAAAGAGCAAAAGGCCAGGAATGGCTACAAGCGCTCGGCTTACTACCTTCGGAAAATGAATGCGAAAGATCCTTATTCCTTTACAAAAAGGGAGAAGGATCTCGTTAAGAAGCATGAAATGGTCATAGCAAAGTTTGGGAAAAAAAACGCTGCTGCGTTTCATGCAACAAAAATGAGCAAGGAATTGTTGGAGCAAAGTCGGATAAGGACAACGCTTCGACCTCCAGCAAAAAAGATAAGCCGAATAAGGCCACAGGCGACCGCGCAAGTGTGCCGCCATAGCCAAAGCTGAGTTATTTGAAGGAGCCACATAGCTTGGCATTGGGCAAAACTCCAAAAAGAGTACGATGTGAGAACAAGCTCAGAGGGCTTCAATAAAGCCGAAGCCATCGGCCTGCTTCGAATCACCTATGGAGCTACAGGTAGCTGTCATCGACAGAGTTGCCCCTGATGGGAAGATAACGCCGCAGAACTTGCTGCTAGCGCAGGCTCGGCAATTGTCGAGGCTGACAGCGGAGACCTACAGTTCGATGGGGCCGGCTGGCAGAGGGGTGTTAAAGTCGTTGGTTGCAACAACAAGAAGCCTATGGACTTCTTAATGCGTGCAATTATTGGCCTTGATCTATTCTGGCGGGGCGTATACCTCGTTCTCTGCTTCTGATCCGCCCGGTTGTTTCGGTATGGATTCCACCTCCGGTTCCGGACCAGGATTCCACACTCAAGCTGATCTGCCAACAAAACCAGTCGCTAAATTCAGCAGAGTGATCTCCGTGACCCCCTGCAAAAATGGAGTGGAAAGTGACGCAGTGATCGCAGTGGACTACACGTCATTATCGAAACTCAGGAGCGAAAACTGCGTTAAGTTCGGTTTTGGCTCTCTAAAGGTTCGCGTACCGGGTGAGCGGTCATAAGCCAACGGAGAGGAATCTGGAGGTGTTGCAAATTAATTTGCGTCACTCCATCTAAGCCTGGATCGATTTAGATAAGTTTATCAGAGAGGACGATGTGGACGTAGCCCTTGCCCAAGAGCCTTGGCTCGTCAGAGCTAAGGTAAACGGACTCGGGATGGATGGTTATCGTCTCTACATTCCACAGACACAAGGTAAGATCAGAACGTGTATAGTTGCCAAGAGCGATATTAATATTTTTCTGCTTAGTCTCTACAGCACAGGAGACCTTAGAACGGTGGTATGCGAGCACAAGCAAAAGCCTAGTTTGTTGCTAACGTTCTCGTACTTTCCGTACAATGAGGAAGGGCTGCCACCACAGATCTTCCGGCAACTTATCGCTTACGGTGAATCACGCGGACTGGGCATAGTGGCCGGCTGCGACGCAAATTGGCAGCATGAGCTCTGGGGCAGCACTGATACCAATGGTAGAGGTGAATCCATTTTTGATTACATTCTCTCCACTAGCTTAACTTTATGTAACAAGGGAAATCAGCCAACTTTTCGTAGTAGCGTTAGGGAGGAAGTTATTGATAGCACTCTGGCCACTGGATCTAATACCATAAGGGTCGACAATTGGAGAGTATCTGACGCCTGCTCCTTTTCAGATCATTGTCGGATATGCTTCTCAGTCTACTCAGAGGTAGAGACCCCACGGCTTTTTAGAAATCCAAAAACTTACTTTGATGAAAGTCAAAGTTAGCGAAGGGAATACTAACATTGAGAAGGCGGTAGGTCGTCTTACGGGAATACTGAACAAATCTTTTGAACTATCTTGTCCTTTGACTAGGCCGTGAGCTAAACCAAAACCGGTTTGGTGGAACGTAAAATTAGTAATTTTTAGGAAAAAATCAAGAGGATTCTTCAACAAGGCTAAAACTAGTCGGCTGGAAGAGGTTTGGGAAAACTATACAGTCAGTTTTATTGAATACAAAATTGAAATTGAGGCTGCGGAAAGGGAGTCCTGGCAGCAGTTCTGCGGAACTCTGGAGTCAGTCAGTGAGGCATCAAGGCTTAGGAAAATACTGTCCGAAACCACGACGGTTCACTGTCGATACGCAGTCGACAAATTTTGCCCGATTTTCAAGGACCGACGTTTTGGATATCGTGAAGGAGGATAAAATTGCGTGGGCGATAGGTTCCTTCGACCCGTATAAGTCAGCGGGTCCTGATGGAGTTATACCGGCTATGCTGCAAGATTCTGCTGAGGTCGTGATTCCTCATCTAGTTCACATCTTCATAAGGTGTCTCGAGGATGGGTGTGTGCCAAAAAGTTGGAGGGCAGTCAGGGTGGATTACATTCCAAAAGCGGGAAATTTAAATCATTCTATTTACAGGGATTACTGACCAATAAGTATCTCATCGTATATTCTTAAAACACTTGACTTATCGATTTGTATATTAGAAGGGTTCATAATATTCGCACAATGGATGTCGCGCAACATGCATACCGTAAGTTGCCTTCTTGGAAGGCTTGCAGGCACAGTCATATCGGCTGCTTGACGCATCCAGCGTCTTTCAAGCCGAAGTCTATGCTATTGAGAAAGCGGCCGGACTGATATAAAGTAGTACAATTCGACCTTCGAATATCACTATCTTTGTGGATAGTCAGGCGGCGCTTAAGGCAATAGAATCCAAGACAGTTAAATCGAAGCTGGTAATGAAATGTCGTACCTTACTGAACATTGGACCCCACAAGGTCTCACTTTCCTGGGTACCCGGATAGGGCAATATAGAAGGGAATGGATTAGCGGACGAGATGGCCAGAGGGGGCCTGACATGGGCATTAACGAAGTAGATACCTCAATACAAATCCCGATATGTGAACTGTTTAGGAGCGTAGATGAATTCATTAATGCGGTGACAAACAACTTATGGACTTATCGTGACGACTGTGAAGTCTCAGGGGCCTTATGGTCTAGGTTAGACATGAAGAGAAGGAAGGATCTCTTAGGGCTTAACAAACCTGCAGTAAGGGTTCTTGCGGCTTTCATTACCGGACATTGTGCTATCGCACCAATTCTTCAACATTGGGGCATTCCGTCGATTGGGCTATGCAGGAGCTGCCATGATGAAGAAGAGATAGAGTCGATTCATCACTTTTTATGTTAATGTCCACGACTACAGATGAAACGACTTCAATGTTTGGGGTCGCGCTTCTTCACAAGCTTGAAGTTGGACTTATCGGATATTCTCACATTCAACAGGAAAACCAAATGGTTTAATAGGGATGGTACTTCCAATGTATACGGATATCGCGGTTAATGACGAGTATGCCTCCTCTTGGCATTTTTGAAGGCAGTCACAATTGACATGGATGTCTCCAAGTGGAAGTGCGGATACAAAGTATCCGCACACGCCTTCGCCACCTAACCTAATCTAACAGACTACACTGTGGAGAACGTATTACAACGAGCTTTTCGACCGCGATCTACAACATTGAAAAGTTTTTTCTTAAATATGTCAGAATGACGATTTCGCCTGAACGATGCTATATTCCGAAATGCCTCGTCAAAGAAATTTCGACGACGGAAACAAGGAAATCCTATTCCAGGTTACCCACATGTATTTTCCACCAATGCATTAAGTCACATTTGCACACTCCATCCAAGCAACGAAGAGTGTTTCTATTTGTTTGCTATTAATCAACGTTCGTGGTCCAACATCCTTCCGACATATACGAACTGTAAATGATGAATTATGGAGTACATAAAGAAAAGCGTGTCAACATTTCCACTTGGTAGATGATGACACTCACTGGGATTACACCCTCGTAGGTGCTGTGTTTTCCTCAAATGCTCATCAAATACGGACATTGTTTGCGATAATTATCTTTAAATTAAATCCAGACTTCCAACTGAGCTAAAAAATTCACAACGCGGCATTGTCGAACAAGATATTATCTCAATTAAGCATGACAGCGCCCAATCATCCGATGCATGACGCATTTATTCAAGAGTTGGAACGAGAAAAACATTATAATTGCTATGCATTGAGAGAATCAGTTCAAACGATCGTTCCCCTATTGAATTCACAACAAAAATATGCGTACGGATCTCTCATGAGAGTTGTGAACGATGGAACTGGAGCGATTTTCTTCTTGGACGCACCTTGTGGATCTGGTAAAACTTATTTGATCGAATTGATTTTGGGAACGATTCGCTCCCAAGATGAAATTGCACATGCTTCATTAGGAATTATAGCTACGTTGTTAGAAAGTGGACGAACAGCTCATACAGCACTCAAGTTACCTTTGAATGTGCAAATCAATGAAACTCCAACGGGCAACCTTTCGAATAACTGTGTATAGCAATTCAAATTGATTGTTTGGGATTAATGTAACTTGGATGGCGTATAAATTGTCTTTGGAGGCATTAGACCGAACGATGCAGGATCTACGAAACAATCAAAAACAGGATTGGTGATCCGATATTTCTTTTCGCAGGTGATTTTCGGCAAACATTGCCAGTAATTCTACGGTCAATGCCAGCCGATGAACTAAATGCATGTTTGAAATCGTCTGATTTCTGGAAACGCGTTAAGACACTCAAATTATTATAAACGTGTATGTTAAGTTGCAAAACAACGAATCTGGAGAATTATTTTCTAAACAGTTGCTAGAGTTTGACAATGGTGAAATTCAAGTTGACATTTCGACTGGCTGTATTATATTTCCCGCAAATTTTTGCCAGTCCACCTAATAAAAAACCGAACTAATTCGAAAGGTGTTATCAAACATTGTTCAAAATCACAAAAATTATGTGTGGTTAGGCAAACATGCTACATTGCCTGCGAACACATTTATGTTGACGAATTGAATTTGAAGATTCAAAGTGAAATTGCTGCCGAATTGACGACGTACAACTCTTTTGGTTTCCGTTAGCGTAGAAGATGATGTCGGTTCTCAGAATATATAGGAGTTCTGCGGCTATCGGACGTGTTAAAGGTTGCGGATAGTGAATGGGTTCAGATATGGAGGTTAGCCGCGAATAGGTTCCCTACTAATAAGCGGTCCCGGCCAGGTGGCGGGTGACCAGCTAGGGTGTGGAAGGGCATATTGCTGGACAGCTCTGCCTCTTGAACGGAAAACCCACAAAACCCGCAACTGCCACTGTCAAGGCGAGTCGGTTCCGCCTTCAAATCACCTTGTCAAAATGTCGCATGGTCGCTCCTAGACGTTAAAGTTAAGGGGTCTCTCCTAGATTCGAAGCTTTGAATGTGCGCAGGGTTCGGGTTCCACCACAGTATTTTTTTCAGTGATGACAAGAGAAGGATAATAACCTGCACTAAGCAGATGAAAAAGGGAATGTCCGGACTCTCTATAGATATTGAGAAACTCGCGGGTTATCAGGCCAAGAGGGATGCACGAAAATTATATCAACGGGCTAAGCAGCTAACCCACGGTTTCAAGCCAGGGGCATCGAATTGTAGAGATGAAAATGGAGACCTGCACCCAAGAGGAATGCAGTGCGATTCCACCAATCGACGAGGACAGAAATCCCACTTCCTAGCCATGACGAGATTCAAGTTGTTTTCATCCAGCGGTTCAAGAACAACAAGGCAGCGGGTGCTGGCGGCCTGCCAGCCGGATTGTTTGAAGCAGGCGGCGATAAATTTTTTTTATTATTTTACTTTTATTTTTTTTAACTCCAGTTTATTTGCATTCTGCCCCTTGGGGCAATAATCAAATTAAATAACAATATTAAACAACTACATAAATCAATACACAAAGTAATTTTTTAAAATAGTTTTTTAAATCAACATGAGGAAGAGGAGCCAGTGCTAATCTCCCATAAGGTTAGTTCAGAACTATTACGTTAGAAAAAATTATTATTATAAATTTTGTGGTTTTGCTCGCTTCAGTCGCCGTGTTGTGCCTGTCCTCTCCAGAAGATTTGAAGCTAGTATGTTAGGATGCTTACTTAGTCGTTCCAGGTATTTATTGCTGTATCTTGCTATTTCCTCATCGACAGTAGGGATGTTTAAGTCGTGACGTATTATATCATTCCTGACGAACCATGGAGCCTTTACTATCAAGCGAAATACTTTTGATTGGAATCTCTCAATGATTTTTATATTATTTGTTGCCGCTGAACCCCATAGCTGTATACCATATGTCAATATGGGTTTTAGAATTGTGTTATAAACGAGCACTTTATTGTCAAGCGATAACTGGGATTTATATCCGAAGAGCCATTATAAGGAAGTAAGCTGTATTCCAAGTTGTTTTTTCTTCGTAAGAATATGCTTCTGCCATGTCAGATGTCGATCAAGATGTAGCCCTAAATATTTAACGTGTTCGGATTGGGGCAGTTGACAATCATTTAATATTACTGAAGGACAAATCTTCTGTTTTAAGCTAACGGTTACTTGCACAGACTTAGTTGTATTCACCTTAATCCTCCATTTATTTAGCCAGATTTGGAGCTTATCCAAGCTTTCTTGGAGATAATTTGCAGCGATTATGTTGTTGCTGCTTGTAGCCATTATGACTGTATCATCCGCGTAGGTGGCGATTTTTGCATTCTCCGTCAGTGGAAGGTCAGCCGTGTAGATAGTGTAGAGCACAGGACCTAGAACACTGCCTTGGTGGTACACCCGCCTTTATAGAGAACAGTTCAGTGACTTCTTCATTGGTCTTTACTCTGAAATGCCTTTCTTCCAGATATAATCTTAAGATATCATAAAATGTCTGAGGTAGTAACTTTTTCAGTTTAAATAGTAGGCCAGGGTGCCATACTTTATCGAACGCCTGTGTTATATCCAGGAAAGCAGTTGTACATTAACGGGTTTTCTCAAAAACGTTTCTTATTATGCTATACACTCGCTGCACTTGTTCTGTTGAGGCATGGTGTTCCCTAAATCCAAATTGATGATTGGGTATTATCTCCTTTTTGAGCAGAATTGGTTTAAATTTGTTTAACAGGAGCTTTTCAAACATTTTGGAAACAATTGGCAAAAGGCAAATTGGTCTATAAGAAGTGACTTCCTCCAAGGGCTTTCCGGGTTTTGGGATGACAATAATTTTGGCCACTTTCCATTGACGCGGAAAATATCCACATCTAATTATTGCATTGAAGAGATAGGTAGGGTATTTTATTCCTTTATTTGGTAGTTCCTTTAATATTTTACCTGTTATCAGGTAGTAGCCCGGTGCCTTTTTCACATTCAGTGTTTTGTGCACAGCGTTATGTATTTCCTTTTTTGTAAAGGGCGTGATAGGGAACTCTAATTGTCCTGGACTATTGAGAAGATTAAATACCTCGTCTTCCTCTTGCTGTGAAGTTGGTGGAAACGGCTTAAAGACCCCAGTAAGGTGTTTGGCGAATGTAATTCCTTTCTCCTTATCAGTTTTTGCCCAGGAGCCATTTGAGCTTTTGATAGGAGGAGCACGGGTGGTGGATTGCTTCAGCTTTTTTGTCACCTCCCAAAGTGAGTAATCTGTGATCTCATTTGCTGATAAAGTGGACAAGTATTTCTTCATATTGTTTCTGCGTCAAGTACCGCTTAAAGTTTTTTGTAGCTCTATTAAAATAATGTTTGTCTTTCGGATGTCTGGTACTTTGCCACGCCCTTCTTAGTTTGCGTTTTTTATTAACCATCTGCCTAATAACGGGATGGGAAGGATGCTTGTTTAGTTGATTTTTAGGCTCCGGAGTAGAGTTCCATGCAGCGTATTGGACAGTTTTGTTAAAATTTTCAACGGCAAACTCAATATCCTCAGCACTCTTCAGACAAATATTGAGACACAGAATGTCATCTACAATTTCCTTGAAATGCAACCAGTTTTTTTCGTATGTAATGTGAGTGGTTTTATTGTGCATTCTACCGTCGAGTTCAGTATTGCAATAATAGGAGAGTGGTCTGATGACAGATCCAGCGACGGGGATATCTCAACACAGCTTTTGAGAACACCTTTCATCACGCAGAAGTCAATGACATCTGGAATTTTGTTTCTATCAGATGGCCAGTATGTGGGTTGACCTGTTGATACGTGTGTAAGATTGTGGTCTTACTAATAGCTCTCTTCCATTCGGATTGATTGTCCGAGTACCCCAAAATTGGTGTTTAGCGTTCACCACCAGCCAAAAATCGCACACCAAGTGTTTCAAAAAAATGGTAATACTGCTCTTTTTTAATGGAATACTTCGGAGGGCAATACACTGATGTTATGGTTAGCGGTCCATATTGGTCCTGTATTGTTATGCTTGTTGCTTGAATGTGGGATTTTTCATAATTGTCTTGTATTGTGTGTTTTATTTTGTTTTTAATGATGATAGCAGTACCACCGCGTGCTGTGCCGGCTGGATGATTTGTGTGATATATGTTGTACTGATTTATTTTTAAGAAGCTTTTGCTTGTGAAGTGTGTCTCAGATATTAGCATTATGTCAATGTTGTTCTGTTTCATAAATGTTTTGACTTCATTACTATGACGAGAAAGCCCGTTCGCATTCCATACTGCAATTATAAGTTTTTGTTCCATTAAGCCAGTTTAGAGATCACTGTTGTTAATAAATTGAGCATTGTTCCCATTTGTTCCATAAGGGTTTTCAGCATACTCTTTAATTCATTCATGGCATTTGATCGATGTGAGGCGAATTGATTTTCACTTTGCTGGTTTAGAGTTTGCTCTTGTTGCGTGCTCTGTTTGGCGATTTGCGCATATGTGCAACCTGGTTGTCTTTCGGAATCTGGGGCCTTGTTAAAATTAGTGTTTTCAAACACTTTCTGCCTTAGCGTGGGGAATGTTTTTTGCTGTACTTCTTTGTACACATTACAGCCTCTGTAATTAGCCGGGTGGTTTCCTCCGCATATCACACATTTCACATCCTGTGATTTTTTTTTACTAGGGCAGTCTGACGTTGCATGATTGCCAACGCATTTAACGTATCGAGAAGTATGGTTGCAATATTTTCTAGTGTGGCCATACCTCTGACATTTTGTGCACTGAGCTATTTCCCTTTTTTTATTTGGTGGTTCGAATTTTATTTTTGTGTGCATAATTGCTTCAACTTTATAAATGTCTGTATTTGTTTTGTTTTAAGTTGACATAAAACATCGACAACGGATGCTTTGTAATTCTTTGTTTTATATTTGAAACGTTTGTAGCATCGAATCCCAACCTAGTTATTTCCTCTTTTATTTCTTCTGTTGATATTGTGTGGTGTAGCCCTTTTAATACTACGCTAAAGTCTATTTCCTGTTTGGGTTTATATGTATGGAATTCTGTGTTCTTTGCAGCCAGAGCATTTGTAATAGTTTTGTACCCTTCTCCTGACTTTGGTTGAATTTTAACCTCGCTATCTTTGAAGAATTTGAGCTGGTATTCATTCTTGGTATTGCTGAAGCAGAGGCCCTTGGCGTGAGATGTTCTCATCGGCAGTAACCCGACTACGGGTTGTAATGCCCTCCTAAGAAGAAGAATATGTCGTCAACTATCCAACAGAATTTTTAAGCACGCTGGAATTGCATGGATTGCCACCTCACAATCTCAAATTGAAAGTCGGAACAGTAATCATAATGTTGCGAAATATCAACCAACCACGTCTTTGTATTGGCACCCGGCTTACGACCAAGAAACTGATGAACAAAGTAATCAAAGCAACAATTCTTAAAGGAAGGTACAAACGCAGGGTCAATTGTATGTCGCTTGTTCCCGTGTCGGAAATCCATCAGCTTTGTTTGTTTATGCGCCAGAAAACAAAGCAAAAAATGTCGTGTAACATAAAGCATGACAATAAGCAGCACGAATGGTTCAAAGTCGATCAAATTCAAGGCACATCACATATTTCAATGCATTTTAGCGGTGTGCTGCCGACAGGCATCTATACTGTGAAAAAATAAATATAACCCAGCAACGCCGGATAGAAATGTAGTATCATATATAATAATGCTAAAGCATTTTGCAAATTATACAAATACACGTTCTGATCTTACCTTGTGTCTGTGGAATGTAGAGACGATAACCATCCATCCCGAGTCCGTTTACCTTAGCTCTGACGAGCCAAGGCTCTTGGGCAAGGGCTACGTCCACATCGTCCTCTCTGATAAACTTAACTAAATCGCTCCAGGCTTAGATGGAGTGACGCAAATTAATTTGCAACACCTCCAGATTCCTCTCCGTTGGCTTATGACCGCTCACCCGGTACGCGAACCTTTAGAGAGCCAAAACCGAACTTAACGCAGTTTTCGCTCCTGAGTTTCGATAATGACGTGTAGTCCACTGCGATCACTGCGTCACTTTCCACTCCATTTTTGCAGGGGTTCACGGAGATCACTCTGCTGAATTTAGCGACTGGTTTTGTTGGCAGATCAGCTTGAGTGTGGAATCCTGGTCCGGAACCGGAGGTGGAATCCATACCGAAACAACCGGGCGGATCAGAAGCAGAGAACGAGGTATACGCCCCGCCAGAATAGATCAAGGCCAATAATTGCACGCATTAAGAAGTCCATAGGCTTCTTGTTGTTGCAACCAACGACTTTAACACCCCTCTGCCAGCCGGCCCCATCGAACTGTAGGTCTCCGCTGTCAGCCTCGACAATTGCCGAGCCTGCGCTAGCAGCAAGTTCTGCGGCGTTATCTTCCCATCAGGGGCAACTCTGTCGATGACAGCTACCTGTAGCTCCATAGGTGATTCGAAGCAGGCCGATGGCTTCGGCTTTATTGAAGCCCTCTGAGCTTGTTCTCACATCGTACTCTTTTTGGAGTTTTGCCCAATGCCAAGCTATGTGGCTCCTTCAAATAACTCAGCTTTGGCTATGGCGGCACACTTGCGCGGTCGCCTGTGGCCTTATTCGGCTTATCTTTTTTGCTGGAGGTCGAAGCGTTGTCCTTATCCGACTTTGCTCCAACAATTCCTTGCTCATTTTTGTTGCATGAAACGCAGCAGCGTTTTTTTTCCCAAACTTTGCTATGACCATTTCATGCTTCTTAACGAGATCCTTCTCCCTTTTTGTAAAGGAATAAGGATCTTTCGCATTCATTTTCCGAAGGTAGTAAGCCGAGCGCTTGTAGCCATTCCTGGCCTTTTGCTCGTTTGTTAAGCTTACCATTTTCCGCGTCTCCATCCCCGGCTCAGGAGCATGTGGAGCAGAGGGTTGAGAAGGACTAAGCAATTGCATCTCAACATCCGAGCCTATGTCATAGACATTGCTGACCTGTGACAACGAGTCGTCATCGGTTGCGTGGTCTATGCGTAGGCTTAGCAGCTGAGATGGGATCCCCTCAGCGTCCACCTAACAGGCCTCTTGCTGCCCAAAGTTGACTTGGAGGCCCTCCCAGTAGCCCTAGCAGACATCGAGGCCTGGGGTACCACAGCGTTGCTTGAGGAGTGGATATCGACGGCAGATAGTCTCCTCGCCAAACACCTACCGCCGGTACTGTGGATCCGACCACCTGCTCTGTAAACTCTTCCTTTTTAGTGTCTGATATTTAATTGACGAACCTCCTCCCTGTGGAGTTTCTTTCCAGTCTACCACCCCAAGCACAAAAAGACTCAAAAAATTTGTCCGCCCCTAACATGTAAAACAGACGCAATCTTAGTATATCTTTGTTCGTTACTCATCGATCAGTCTGTCTAAAAACATATTTCTGCCTTTAGTTAAAATAGTGCAACGAATCTTTGCAAGCCCCTCAACACGCCAAGGTGCCTACCATAAGGGGGCAGTGCAATATACTCTTTAATCATTTTCCAGATAGATGTCGAAATGAACAACAGTGAGAGATGTCTTTCATGAATGATGAATAGAAAATTCCGCCAAATTGCTTCGTTAATGCTAACAAAGCGGCCCATTTGATATTGAGTAACTTCGTTGGATCGTTGAAATTCTCCTCACCAATTCCAATCACAGCCATGTCACTTCCATTGGTCATATTCTTGAAGATATACTTGATGGATTTCACGGAATAGCAAGATTCGACATGAATGTCATCAATGTACGCCTTGAATTTTTCGAGAGTAATTGTTAGAACGCAATGGTTTTTTTCGTTCCCGAAATATAAAAAGAATAACTAATCAATTGAGTCTCATATACAAATTATTAGAAAAAAAACTCTTTCAACTTTTTTAGGTAAAATGCAACCGACTTTATTCATTTCTCCTTTTCAACTGTTCTTATTCTTCGCAGTTTTTCATAAAAAAAGCGATTTACCGTTACAATAAAGAATACATTGTAAATTAAAAGTTTTCGTACTTTTAATTTACAGTGTGTCAAAAAAGGTTTTTGTATTTCAAAAAGACGATTTAATAATTAATACTTAACATTCTAAACTTGCTTTTTAATACGCAACAGTAATGATTCATTTTGACAATTGTTGATCTTCCATTGTCCACAGTCGATCAGCGACGATACAGCGGATGACCGTCTTTTCCGATAATTGGTTCTGCTACTAATGGCCGTGGATAACGCTTTGAACATTTTCCGTCGACCGTACATGGATAATTGTTATATAATCTTCCACTGGGGCCATTAATTATGTTCTTAGTAACAACCTCATGCAAGCCTGGATCTTCTTTTTCATCGGCAATTTCCGCTGATATCAGATCATCGATTTCATTTATCTACTTGTGGCAATCTGCATTTCTGGCACTTCACTGAATATATCCAGCAGCGCATCTGACCGAACACGTGATACTTCACAATCAAATCCATTGGTGATTTCAGTTTCTGTTTAAAGACCCTCGTAGTGATCGATGGTGGTTAGATAGGCAATAACTCAAATTTCTCGAATTTCTATCCATTTGATAAAAAAATCTGATGTGACGTACTTCGGCGGACATTCTGTGCATAACCATCAGCATTGATGAGATCTCGAAGATGAATATACTCTTCAGAACGGAGTTTTGGCTCGTTAAATCTGATGAATGCCAATCGCTCAGTTTAAACTTTTACGTACATACCGACAACATATTGGTGAAATAGACGCCGGCATTCCAAATGTGATTGTCCTCATTTTCATGAACCGTCAGTCGATATGAATAATAGTTCATTGAACTGACTTCTGTGTTCGTTAGATAATTTATCATTTCATGTTTATGAACAACACAGGTGAAATAAAGTTTTTAAAATTTTCGTAAAAACAACAATATAAAAATAACTTCCACCATCAATGTTTTGAAGATGGAAGTTGACGCCGAAAAGCTGTTGTATTTCATTGAGACTGGGTGCCTATTTTATAATTATAAATACTGTCAGGATTAAATTAGCGGCTAATTTAACCCGCCCATGCTGTGTTCAAAACATTTTGCACGGTATGCAAAGAAAAGCCAATTTTGAAAAGGAA
The DNA here is from genome assembly GCA_920105625.2 of Clusia tigrina. Lineage (NCBI taxonomy): Eukaryota > Metazoa > Arthropoda > Insecta > Diptera > Clusiidae > Clusia > Clusia tigrina. Next base: position 168,928,277 of record OV050031.1, read on the forward strand.
ATCCTCGATTTTCAATGTGTATAATATTATGGTATATTTTAAAACTTTATTTCACCTGTGTTTATGAACCGATTTTAATGACTATCACCTTGACCTAATTAAAGATATATTTATACCCTTCAAATGATATATTTATACCCTTTACCTTTAAAAATGATAAATACTAATTTTGTGATTTTGAGAGGAGTTGCAATTTCAAGAAGGCGGCGTGGTAGGTATGGACATATATATACAGATATGATCAGAATCACTTTCTAAGCAATTTTTATTTTGTCCGTCCGTCTGTCCGTCTGTGGCCACTTTTTTTCTACACCGTTAGACCTATCTTAATGAAATTTTGCAAAAGTGTAGCCTGCACAAAGATACAGAACCAAATTGCTATATGGGCTTATTTGGACAAAGACCACGCCTACCTCCCATGTAAGGCACTTTTTTCACCTTTTTTAAAATGACTATAACTTCGGTCCAATTGACGGAATCGTGACATTATCTGGCAGTTATGGAGATGTGGGTGCTACTAAACACTGTGCAAAAAGTGGGCGGTATATATTAACTGCCACGCCAACTATTAGCAAATATAATTATTAGATTTACGGACGAAATTTTACGGGAAGGAACATGTGGACATTATAAAGCTATCTGCAACAAATGGGGCTGATCAGAGAAAACACACGCCCACTTTTGATAGGGAACTTTCGGGTCTAAAATTAAAATTAGTCTACCTATGCTCGTATTGATGCCAGCGGAATAAAAATTGGCAAAAGCATACATGGGGTCTATAATAGTATGTGTGCAGAATATGGAAGTCATAATACAACTGCCACGCCCACAATTAGCCAAAAATAATTTCTGTATTCCTATTAAAGATTTCTCAATGAAATTTCACAGGAAGGTTGCGGGTACTAACATTAAACACCACACAAAAAATGGGCGTGTTATTTCTACAGCCACGCCCACTATTGACATATTATTATAACTTACGACCTATACAATATTTTTTGACGAAATTTTATATTAGTGCTTATATTGACACTACAAAGCCATACACAAGAAATGGGGCCGATATAATCATTTCAAGGTACCCTACCAAAAATTACCGTGAATATGCTCCTAATGATGATTTATGAAGAAAACATCCCCATTGTTGAAATTGCACGCTCAAGAAAAGGTAAGGGGTATTCCGAATTCGGTCTAACCCGACTTCAGACTTCTGCACTCGTTTTTCGTAAAATCGGTCCAGCCATTCAAGTGAAGCTATTACCAACTGAATTACAATTCATTTATATATATTCAAAATTAAAACACTTTTTGGAATTTTGTTGGCATGTGGGCAAAATGATAACATATTCAGGGGAATGGCCTAATTTCGGGCACGGATGATTCAGTCGATAAAGTCGATTTTACTTTTTGATAAAACTTTTTTTTAATTCCGAATTTTATATTTCTATGTTAAAAGCAGCTCTCCACACTTTCCCACTTTTCACATTTATCACAATTTCATAGCTTTGAATCTTAACAAATTTGCCTAGAAGTACATCCCCTCTATTATGAAATATTCTCTCATAATTTTTGAAACATTAATGATATTTACTTCTAGCTCGCAATTGTTAAGCAAGAAGAAAATATATTTTAAAAAATAAAAAATATAATACGCTGACACTGTTCTTACGCAATAATATAAAGAATTTAATCAGCAAATGCAACAAATAATAAATATACTTCGTACGATGTGAGGATGATTAATATGACTTTTTAGCGTATATATTTTAATTCATGATTAATTTATTTGCAACCAAGCACCACAACAAAAATCGATCATAAACATGAACTTATGATCCTGCTTATCTACCGATCAGTTAGTATGATGAAAACTTATTGCCACTTTATTCAATATATTAAAGTTACACTCATTCAAAAAGGAACACTTTTCTCCGCGAAAATGTTTCTTCCAGTTTGAAAATGACGATGGTGAGACATTAAAAAACCTACATGTAGGCTGCGGCAGTGTAATTCTAATGCCCTCTTTCATGTCCACACAACTAACTCGTAAAGTGTTCTCACTTGGCTTAATGAGCCAAATTAATTAGTTGATAAACTTTGGCAAAGAGTTTGCTGGTTTGAATTGCTTGCATTGCTGTTGTTTGCTTTCAAATAACCACTTCTCTCACTCCAACAAAAACTCATTTTCATATAATTACAACTAAAGGTTTCATTTTTTATAGCGAAAGTTCCACCACAATTAAGTAGATACGCTGCAAGGAGAATGGAAGCAATTGAAATTGGAGCAGGAAATAGGCAAATATGTGTGTCCATTTTGAGTTGTCTACTCGTGTCCACCCTACTCTAAAGAGAAATAAGTAAACATTAGGAAATTGCACCAAATAGTGTTGTAATGCAAATGCATCTTCACATACCAGTACTATGAATTACAGGATTGAAGTGTGACAAAAAATATATAGAAATATATATTTTTTTAGAATTGTGTAATACTTTTTTTGAACAAACTATTTATAAAAAATATATAGAAATATATATTTTTTTAGAACTGTGTAATACTTTTTTTGAACAAACTATTTATATTAAGTTGAGATCAGCGTGATGTTTCTTCTAAATTGTATTTCTAAATGATTGTAGGGTTGCGCATGAAAATTGCGAAGAGCATAAATATGAATATCACTTTTTCTGCAGAATTTTAAAAATGTCATCATATACATCCGTACATATGTACATATGTACATATGTATGCACATATTTGTCTTTTGATCATTTGCAGGTAGCGAATTGTGCCATAAAAAGAATTAAATGAAATGAAAATAAAAGCGTCACTTCTCGCTTAGGAGTTGTATGATATGCGGTGTGGCTTCTTTAAATATAAAGTGAAGCAGAATTAGAATTCAATTTGTCATGCAAATTTTGGATATGTCAATATTTTCAGTATTGACAAATATCAGCACAATTTACTCTTTCGATCTTATATTTCATATTTAACACTAACACATATACATATATATATATATATATATATATATATATATGTATATATATATATATATATATATATATATACATATATATATATATATATATATATATATATATATATATATATATATATATATATATATATATATATATATATATATATATATATATATATATACATATATATATATATATATATATATATATATATATGTGAAACACAAATAACTTTTTTATTTTTTAACATAATTTATTTTTTCTTTTTGCAGATTATAACTGAACTCTTGGAAATTTAAAATGAATACGTACAGTCCACAACAACGCATTAAAATTATCGAATTTTATTATTGTTCTCAACGATCAATTGTTCTGACGCAGCGAAATTATCGCCGTTTTTTTAACGTAAGATCAGCGCCCACATCTTCCATGATTACAAGTTTACTTCGCTCCGAAAATCTAAGGGCAATACATCAGCATCAATCACACCCAATCAGATGCACTGTTTGGTGCGGTGTTATGGAAAACAAACACAAAAATCTTTGGCCCATAACGGTCTCCGGGGCTTCTTACAGAACAATGATCGACAAGTTTTTCCGGCCAAAGGTGGAGCAACATCCTAATTTGTGGTTTCAACAAGATGGAATCACTGCGCATACTGCTAAGCAAACTATTGACATGCTGCGTGAAATTTTTGGTGAACGCATAATTTCAAGAAATTCAGATTTCCCTTGGCCTCCTCGTTCACCAGATTTAACTGCGCCCGATTTTTTTATGGGGATATTTAAAAAACAAAGTGTATGTTAACAAACCACAGACACTTGGACAGCTCAAGCAGAATATTCGAGACGAAATACGGCGCCTGCAACCAGAAACATGAAGCCGTGTAATGCAAAATGCGCTAAAAAGAGCCAATGCCTGTATCGAGCAAAATGGTGGTCATTTGTCTGATGTCATATTTCACACATAGTCACGTTAAACCTATTAAAATAAATCATTTAAAAAAACCCCGTTACTACAAGAGTTACACGTGTTTAACATCACTAGGTCTCATTTGGGCCACCCTGTATATATATATATATATATATATATATATATATATATATATATATACGAGGTGTGATCAAAAAATAACCGTTATTTTCATCTTTTCGTTAGTTACGTATGTTCGATGTTCGCATTTTTTTTTCTGTTATGTTGGTACACATGTCTGTTATATATGTTGGCAATACCAACCATTTTGGATTGTCAGTTTGTTTTTGACAGATAAAAAGGTTAGTCGTGTTTTGGTGTGCTCTTCGATTTTGTACTATTCGAAAAAATGGATCAAAGAAACTGTATTCAGTTTTGTATAAAAAATGAAATTAAATGCGCAAGGACATTTGAAATGTTGACTGTGGCCTTTGGCGAGTCTACTATGAGTAGAACACAAGTTCAATTATGGTATAACCGGTTTAAGGAAGGCCGAGAAGATGTCAATGACGATGCTCGTCCTGGTCACCCGAGCACGTCAACAACCGATGAAAACATTAACGCAGTGAAGAAAATGATTTTGGATAATCGTCGAATCACTATCAGAGAGGTTGCTGATGATGTTGGCATATCGTTCGGCTCATGCCAAGCAATTTTCACGGATGTTTTAGTCATGAAACGTGCGGCAGCGAAGATTGTTCCAAAAGTTACGGAGCGTTAACCACGAAGCATCAACACTGCACGACTTATTCTTTATTGATCTTATACTATTTATATGTATTTATAACATACTTATACTATATTATGTATTTATAACTTATACTATATTATGTATTTATAACAATTAAATGCTTAATAGGCTAAAGAAATATAGAATAAGTTTAAAATAAAATATAAAAAAACTATTCATAGGAAATTGTGAAATAAATAATTAAGACAATTCATAGAAAATTGTGAAGTAAATATTTGGGAGTATTTCCTATGAAATACTCAAGGCAACATTTCAGAGGAAATAGCGAATATTTGAGAGCATTTCCTATGAAATAGTCACGAAAACATTTCATCTCCTCTGTCCTCTGTCGTGTATAATGATGAGTAAGCTATAAGAGCGTGGTAACATATATATATATATATATATATATATATATATATATATATATATATATATATATATATATATATATATATATATATATATATATATATATATATATATATATATATATATATATATATATATATATATATATATATATATATATATATATATATATATATATATATATATATATATATATAGATGATAACCGTCATTTATGATATATGTTTCTGCTACTAATGACCGTGGACATTTTCCGTCGACCATACACGGAAAATATTTATTTAATATTCCTCAGTGGCTTCCCAGTAAAAAATTGATCGCTCTCGGAGCAATCCTGGATCGATCCAATGCGAGGCATTTATCGCTCCCTATTGTTCTAGAGCTCATGTATTTTGCGCTCCTTTTTAACATAGCGTGTCATTGGAAGCGAGCGCTCGTTTTGATTTCCTATGCGAGCAGTATTCGAGCGCTCGATTAGAGTTCCTATGCGAGCAGTATTGGAGCGCTCGATTAGAGTTCCTACGTGAGTAATATTTGAACGATCTTTTATTCATAGTACGCGAGTAAAACGAGAAACGATTATTGATTATTCTGTATATTAAATGCCTGTATACAAAATTGAAAGAACATAATTCTAGCAAGTCCTAGTCATAAGTATAAGAAAATGTATACAGGGAATTCAATTCAAAATTGGAAAAAGCATTAAATCGTTAATATTTAAATATAATAAAATAAATAATACTAATTATTGCTGCTTGAGGGCATACATCTTTCTGTAGAAGGCCATTTTGATTTTGCGGGACGCTTCTCGCATTGATTTCTCATAGTCTGGATTGATGGTATATGTATTCTTCATGGCTTCTGTAAAGTAGTGGAAAATTGGTACTTAAAACACCAAAAAATTATTTCAAAATAATTAAAATCTTACGAAACAAATAGTGATTAAAAAACCTGTAACTATTTAGGGCGATCTTTCCCTTCGACCCGTTCCAATTAACTTTTAATATGCGCCAACGTTTCTGTTGTACCGACTAAATCTGCAATTAGGACAGTTAAAATGTACATATGTATGTAATATATGTACCTCGAATGCAATAATTTCCATTAAATAAAACAAATTATCCGTGTTTCCTGAATAAACAGGCACAAATTCGAAATTCTTTCCCATCTTGCTGGTTATTTCGAGTTTAATTTTAATTTCACTTTTTCACTTCTTGAACTCTTCAATTTGTTGTATCGGGTGTTTCTTCAGTACTAAAACATAAAAAACTACGCAATAGCTTGCCTCTCAACGAAAGTGCAACTAAACAATACCAAACACAGAAGAAGCGAGATATTAGCAAAGAACCAAACAAGGGAAAGAAGTGACAGAGGAACATGAATGAGAGCTGTCAATTTGATCCAATTATGTTCAAAAAGTAGTAATAATGGAGCGCTCAGTTATTCCTCCTTTTTGCGAGTGATCCGAAATTTTTTACTGGGAAGGTTTGTTTTCTTTAAACAAACAAAAATATATAGAATTGAAGAAAGAAAAAGAAAAAATCCGTTATTATGAATGTCGATTTAGTAATATTCGATTGTGTTGTCTGATCTTTGTTGTATTCATTTTATTACCACATTCCCAATATTTGACGGATAGTTTCTTTTGGATCTATACGGAAGGTAGAAAATAATGAAAGTTTTGTACTGTTCAACATCATACTAAAATGTATATAAAAATGTGTGGATAATCTGATGTAGGACCAACGGCAAGACATATACATGTAGAGAATAAATATTAGAAACTCTAACTCTGACAAATTTTTACACAAAAACCTATTTTTATTAATTATTTATAAATTTGTTTGCATACAATTTTTATAGTTTTTTAAATATGCTTTCATATTTCTTAAATATTTGTATACATGTATCTAAATTTTTCTAGTTTTGTAAACTTGAATATATTTAATTTACTATCGCTTCAGCGAAAGGCTGAATATTTAGAACCTCTACCTTTAAAAAAATTGAAAAGAGTATAATAAGTTTGTTGGGTTGACTGGTTACCATCTCCCAGAAGAAGGCGTTGCAGATATGTACAGTTTATATACATGATCAGAATCACTTTCTGAACAATATTGATTTTTTTTGCCAGTCTGTGACCACTGTTTTTCCAGACTGTTTGAGATATTTTGAAGAAAAATTTGCATAATTTTGTCTGAACAAACATACAGAATTAGATTGCTATATGAGCCCATTTAAACAGAGACCACGCCTATCTGCCATAAACTTGTGTAACTTTTTTCACTTTATTTAAAATTACTATAACTTCGAGAATCTGGTAGTGATATCCTACTAAACTATGCACAATGTGCGCGGTGTACTCGTATATTAATTTCCACGTCCACTATTAATAAATATTCATAACTGAAGATCTATTAAGGATTTATTAGAGATGTGGACACTATAACGCCAACTGCAAGAAATAGAGTTGATCAGAGTAACCATACGCCCGTTTCCATATAAGGAACTTTCGGGACTAAAATTTAAATTATTCTGCTTGTGTTGCTGCTATGAGAATAAAAATGTACATTGGGACAATATTTGTGTGTGGATCATAATAATACTGCAAAGCCGACAAATAACTATAAATCATTACAAGGTTGCTATAGAAGATTCAGAAGAAGTTTAAGGGTACTACCATTAAACACCACACAACAAATTGGCGGGTTATTTTTACAGCCACAGCCACTATTGACACATTTATCTAACTTACCAAATTTTTGGCCATATTTTAAATTAGTACGAATATTGACGTTACAAATCCATGCAAAAGAATTGGGGTGGATCAGATAAGGGACACGCCTCACTGCTATATAGTGAGCCTTGGGGCCCCACTTAAAATTACCCTATCTCTGCTTTTAATGATGATATATAGATACAAATACCCTATACTAGGTCCGTACTAGCGTGAAAGCACAATTGGGCAGATTATTACTACTGACAGGCCCACAATTAGCCAATATTCAATTCTGGAGCACTATGCAAGATTCACGAGCTTCACACGAAGGTTGAGAGTGCTAGTATAAAATACTAAAAATCAAAATATGGGCGATACAATTGGTGACCATGGCCTCCATTGATACATGTCTAAAATTTAGGAAAAATGAAAAATTCTTTGACCAAATTCTATATGAATTAGTATATTGATACTGCAAAGCCATTCAGAACAAATGAGGACGATTAGATAAAGGCCACGTATCACTCCATTATAATCAACTCAGTGTACTTTGACAAAAAGTACCCTAGATATGCTCCTAATGATGATATCTGAACCAAATATACATCGCCACGATGTAACTAGCCCGCAAATGGAAAGGTAAATGGTATTTCGAAGTTAGTCTAACCCGACATCAGACATCTTTACTCGTTTTTAATTAGCTAATTTATTCAAAGTTGTGTGCCTCTTTCTATACAATTGCTCCATATGTAAAACATTTTTAAAAGTTGCACGTCAAGTAAAAATAAGTATAAATTATTTCAAATATAATATTTTTCATAAAATTCAGCAAATAATGCAATGAAGGAAATATTGAATCTCTAAAAAATGCATATGTTTATACATTAAGGTCATTGATACTAAACGTCTTTGTTGCAGTTTTATACCTCAAAAATTTGGTCCAAGGTCAACTTTCCTTTACCACATTAAATGTGCACAAACATGCCTTGACAATTCAAATAAACCAAATGAGCTTGAAAACGTTGCAATGTTTCAATTGTCACTTTTCATTGGAGAACAAATAGCATCAGACAACTGACAATCCTCGAGCTCCTGAGGAATAAATGCAAACGTGCCAATAACAGAATTTTCAACACACATATAGTGTCAAAAGTAATAGCATTGCTAGTCATTGTTGAACTGGCTTTCCGAATGTCTTCTGACATAAGAAGGTGGGTTAGGTTCGGTAGGCTAAAGATGAGAAAAGCACAGGGGATGCTACGGCATGAAATCATGCCCTGAAAACGCACGGTGGTGTTGCCACGTTTGCGATTGTGTGTGGGAAATGGATGACAAGGCATTTTGTCACTTTTGTGTGCAGTCAAGTGTGTTAGTTAAAAAGACACACACATTGTGCTTTTGCGGGTCAATAAAATCAATTGATATGGGTTGTTTTTCTTGTTTCGTTAAATTAGTTGACATTTAATTTCTGCTTTTCATGAAAGGTGAATGCATGTTATTATTCTCGATTTTAATTTCTCAAGGCCATGAGGAGAAGTTTGAGTAACTGATTCGTTCTTGAAAATAGAAAATATGTATTTTTTATTTTGTGATTTTTATATTGTAATATATAAGTTAAATTATTTTATGTTAATAATTGTTTAAAAAAATATTTTTTACGAGCAAGTGCTCTTTATTTGTTTAATGCTGGACTAAGACTAAACTTAACAATTTTTATACCTTAGTAGAGTAACCTAAATCTGCCGTCAGCTCTGCTGGCGTCAGTTTCGTCATTCTCACGCTATTCCTTTTTATTTTTGTTGGTTGATGTTGTCGACTGCAATTCTCTGGAATTGCACTGTTTTAAGCTAGACGTATCGTCAGCAATTTCTAGCTGGAGCGGATGCGCGTGTGCTTTAAGCTGTTAATATTATTTTCGTTAACTTAGACATATCGTCAGCAATTTCTAGCTGGAGCGGATGCGCGTGTGCCTTAAGCTGTTAATATTATTTTTTTTAACTCCTCCCCCCTTAGAATCGATTGTCCCCAATCGATCAAAAATATGGGATATTATTAAGTTTGATGTTTGAAAAGTTTTCTATTGTCCTTGGTGCTATTGGAATTTCCTTTTCAGAAACAATGATAGTGGCTTCCTTTTTGCATAATCGTTTTGGTATCAACATCAGAAGAAATATAGCGATTACGGCTGCAATTGCAATAAATTGACTGGTTATTGCTCCTATCTTCAAGGACTGTATCGCCTTAGTATTGTTGATGTGAACCTCATTCAGGGCTTCTAGTGATAGCAGATGAATTCGTTTTTCCTCTGAGGGAGTTGGCTGTATTGATGCTGGTATGGTTTTTAGGGATGAAGCTTCGATGTTACTGAATACTTCTTTTCCAATCTCAATAGTTGTATTATGAAATTTAATTAGGTATGTTCCAGATAGTGCATGGGTGACATTGTCGACGAGTACTGTTCCATTAAATTCGTTAAGTAGGATAACACCAGGTTGAATCTCTTCTATAGATTTTATGTGTTGACTGTTGCTGATAACGCATGACGAATTTAAACTATTTATTAACTTAGGGATACATGTGCTGTTGCTTATATTTACTAATTGGTTTCTATGACATACACTTACAAAATTAAATCTATTACATTTTGTTTTTACTCCATATATTTCGTTATCTTTAATTAAAATTTCATCGTATACAATGCTTACAATATTCTGTGCTTTTTTAACTGGTCTTAAAATAACATTTTTATAAGTTTCAACTTTAGTTATAGGTATTTTTATTATGTAAAGAATTGCAGTATTATTGTTTAAAACATTTACATTAGAAAATTCAAGTGCTTCTTCTGCCGTTGCAAATGGCATTTCTTCTTGCCTTAGCTTTTCTAATGCTAGGCTGATTTCATATTTATTTAATAAGACAGAATTTATTATTCCATTTCTTGCCCATTGTATGGCATATTTAATATTTATTATTTCTTCCTTAATAAGTCTTAATCTATTTTGTAAATTAATAGCAAATTCATTATTCAAACCATTATCTTATCTTATATAATTTGAGATTTCATTCGTTATTTTCGTTAGATTGTTTATTTGCATATTGAATGCTTCATTTATTACTACTTGTTTGTTATTATTGTTAATAAGGCTACTTATATTATTCGTTATTGACTCTAGGTCATCGTGATCTGGGCTTCCGGCAATATACTTCCAGGTGGTCCCAATAAAATTTAATGATCTCTTTGAACGGGTGTGAAGTTTTAGGGAGTTAAGGATCTATGGTACGGGTTAAGTCATGCCTTAAAAGTGGATAAAAAGTATTTGATTTGTCTATGTTTCGTTCTATATAGTCGTTTGTCTTTTGTAAAAAATCGTCGTATAATTCGATGTTTATTATGTGGATGAATTTAAAAGTTCCATCCTGAATCTTAGCTAATCCATTGTCCATTGAAATCATATGAGCAAGTGTGTAGTCCAATATTTGTACATTGGCCGTAACGGTGGTAAACAAAAATCTGTAAAGAAAAGTTAGTAAGGTATTAGTTGCGTATACGGTCTTTGTGTACAGTTCGTCCCGATTCTGTTATAACTACCTTGGATTTATTTTCTTTAACCTTTTCTTCTTTATACCGAGGGGTAAGCTTCGAGCCTATTCGTTTATTGTTTCTTACATAAATAATGTCACCTACAGAGTAATTTTTGGAAGGATGTCTTCGTTTGTTGTGATGTTCCATGTCTTTTGTCTGTTTTCCCTGTAACTTTTCTGCATTATTCTGCCAAATTAGGTTTCGCTGATCTTCTGTCATTATTTGTCTACCTAGGAATAAATCTATTGGTTTTTTCGATGTTGTCGAATGTACTGATGAGTTATACTCGTAAACAGATATGGTTAAAAATTCTTGAAATGTGCGGTGTGTTCCTTCGCCTTTTAAACATCTCATTATTTCTGTTAATGTACTGTGAAAACGTTCAACTTGGCCATTGACCGTACTTGTGTAAGGGGGTGTTGTAAATGTTTTTATACCCAACTGGTTTTTCATCATGTGAGTTAAAGATATTGAACTAAATGATTTTTCATTATCTATTACAACAAGTTCTGGTTTTCCGAAAGTTAACAAAATTTCTCTTAACGGTTCCTTAATGTCTTCTATGGCTTTTGATTTTAGTAATTTTGCTTGCGCATATTTTGAGAATTTGTCTATAGCGGTCAAAACAGTATTTCTTTCTGTAGAGTAGATATCTATGTGTAATATTTGTCCTGGAAATTTTGGGATCGGGGTAGCATGAATTTCTTGTTTATTAGGGTGTCTTTCGTATTTATGTTTTTTGCAAATACTACAGGTTTTTATTATTCTGTCTATTTTCATGCTCATGCTAGGAAAATATATTTTCTGTAACAACTGAATTTTGTTTTCCTTTCCATTCCGATGGGCTCTTTTGTGTTCATTTAGAATGGCTTCTTCTTGTTCCGTTTCATTTGTCACGTCTCTAACTTGTGTCTGAGTGTATCGTGTCTTGTATGAACCAAAATGCAGGGGATAAATTTCTTGGATCATGCCCATAATAGTTTCTGAAGAGAATATACCATTTATGACACTGGGGTTAAGATATTGTTTCAAAATTGATGTTAGATTTTCTTGAGTATAGGATTGTTTTACGATAATGTGTCTATGATAAGTAGGGAAGGGAATAGAAAATTCATACTTGTCTTCATTTCCTACTTGGAGTATAAGTTGGTTCTTAAATACGTTTATTGGGGCTTCAACAGTGGGAATAAGGTTATGAGCGGAGCTTTCGTCACTGTGAACTGTTACTGATGTTGTGTTTATCTGTGAAGTTTGGGGTGGTCTTGATAAGGCATCTGCAACTATATTACTTTTACCGGGTGTGTACTTTAAAACATAATTGTATTCCTCGAGAATCGCTTTCCAGCGCTTCATCTTACTATTGTTGTTTTTGTTGCTTAATGCGTACGTGAGTGGTTGATGATCAGTGAATATGTTAACTCTTGCCGATCCATAGAGATAACTTCTGAATGTATTTAGTGCCCATATAATTGCTAACATTTCCTTCTCATTAGCCGCGTAATGTTCTTCCGCTTTGCTTAATGTTCGAGAAATGAATGATATTGGTCTATCGCCTTGGGATAGTACTCCACCTAAAGCACAATTTGACGCGTCTGTAGTTAATTCAAATGGTTTGTTGTAGTCAGGGAAAGCAAGCATAAGGTCGCTCGATATAAGTGAGTTTTTAATTTTTTCTATTGCATCAATGGCTTCAGAGCTTAATTTAATTAATTTCTTTGCTGATTGAGTTTTGGACACTCGTCCATCCTCTCCTCGTAATAGGGTGGTCAACGGCTTTGCAAGTTTTGCATAGTCTTTAACAAAACGTCTATAATAGCCGGACATTCCTAGGAATGAGCGGAGATCTTTTAGAGTCCTGGGAAGTGGGGAATTCTTTATAGCTATTGTTTTACCAGGGTTGGTCTGAATTCCTTCAGGGGATATAAGGAATCCAAGAAACTCGACTTGTTTTTCTAGCAAGTGGCATTTATCTAATTGGATTTTCATATTGGCTTTTGTAAGTGTTTCAAAAATAATTTGGATATGTTTTAAATGGTTCGCTTCACTATCGCTAAAAACTATTATGTCGTCAATGTAGACGTAGCAGAATTTACCTATGTATTCACGAAGAATATCGTCCAACGCTCTTTGGAAAATCGAAGGAGCGTTTCTTAACCCGAAGGGTAATCTTGTGAATTCAAATTTTCCATTGTTAATGGAAAATGCTGTTTTTTCCATATCGGATGGCTTCAGAGGGATTTGGTGGAAACCGCTTTTAAGGTCTAAAACTGAAAATAGTTTGCTATTTCCAAGGTGTGAGAGCACTTCATTTATTTCGGGAATGGGGTAACGGTCTGCTATGGTTACAGTATTTAGTTTCCTGTAGTCTATGACCATACGGTGCTGCTTATTTCCGGATGAATCGGGCTTCTTAGGTACAATCCACACGGGGGAATTGTACGGGGATCGAGACGGTCTTATTATACCGTTGTCGAGAAGTTTTTGAATTTCGTTTTCTACTTCGTCTTTAAGGGCCATAGGAAATGGATAAGATTTTGTATAAACTGGAGTGTCACTATTGGTACGTATCTCACCTACAACTCGGGTCGTGTAAGTTAACCTTTCATCTGGTTCGGAAAAAAGATGTTTATATTTTGAAATAATTTTTAGTACGGAGTTCTTTTGGGCAGTGCTCATGTGGTCTGTTTTTATGTGGTTCACTGATGGTGATATCATTTGTTTTATTTTGACTTTCGTCTTGTTGAGAATGGTCATGCAATTGTCTCTCGTATGTATGACTGCAGAGAGCTGTTTCAGGCTGTCATTACCGAGTATTCCGTGAAAAGATTTGAGGGTAGGTAATAGGAAAAATTTTAAATTTATGGTTTTTTCTCCGAAGAGGTTAATGAAGGTATGTTGGCTTACTCTTACGTCGCCACCTATTGATTTAGCGTAAAAAACTTGGTCGTTGGGTAAGGGTTTGTTAACTAGGCATGGTTGGATGTAATTTTTACTCGATCCTGTATCTATTAGAAATTTTAGAATCTCTCCACTACTGGTTTGGCATTCGAAGAAAGGTAATGAAGAGTCAGTTATCCTAAAAAATGTATGTCGCTATATTTTTGTGGCTCGGTGTCTTTAGTGCTAAACTCTTCGTATTGTTCAACATAGTCTTCAAGTGCTTGTCCGTATTCATAGTCTGAATTATCTGTTTCGTCTAAGTTCATTTCATTACTGTAAGGCTCATTAGTTTCGATATGGAAATTCCGTTGGAATTTCTGAGGTAGAACTGTTCCTGATGGTGGTGGTGGTCTCTTTCCTGCTAATTGATTTTTAAAAGGATTGTTCATATAATTCACTCTTCTAGAGTGCATACTATGATCGACCTCCATGGGTTCAGGTCTAGGTTGAGGCTTAGGCACTTGCGGTCGTTGTGGTGTCGGATATGGAAGCTGGTTATTAAATGGGTTAGAATGTTGTGGTGGACGTGGAACATATGTTAACTGAGGAAAGAAAGGTTGTTGGAATTTAGGTTGGTTGTTATGGTGAAAAGATTGTTGGAACCTAGGTTGGTTATTGTGGTGAAAAGGTTGTTGTGGTCTATGTGGAATAGGTTGTCTTCTAAGTGGCAACGGAGGAGGTTGGCTGTAGCCTTTACGAATTGCGCCTTGGCTATTATTTGCATATTGCGTTCTATAGTTTTGATTCTCCAATTTAAGACAGAGATGCAACGCTTGTGGCAAATCTGCGGGTTCTCTAATACCAAGAAGTCTTGGCAGGTCACCCTTGAGGCCTCTGACGAAAGTGTCCAGAGCCTTTTGTCTATATGTCTGAGTCAAAAGGTGTAATGACTCTTGACCTATTTCCATGCAGGATACTTTATTTAGTATCAAAGAAAGGTGGGAGTACACTGCTTGATAGAACTCTTGCGTGGAGCTGTTCCCTTGTATCAAGCTCGACATTTGGTACTCTAAAGTACCTAAGTCGCGTTTGTCCGCGTAGTGTAGTGTCAGGCATCTGGAGATCGCTTTCCAATCTAATGGAGTATTGTATGACTCCAATGCGGTGTCAGCGTCTCCAACTATCTTATTTCGGATCACGCTAAGGATTCCGAAATATCTGGGTGTTCCCCTTTGTGGTTCATAAATTCTGAGCACGCGATCTACGCTCTTCCTCCATGAGCTAAATTCGCTCGGATTTCCTGGAAAATCTCGAAGACAACGCACGATGTCTGGGATTTTATCGAGGTCAGTTAGTCGTTCCCTATGCTCCGGTCTGATTGTCTCGTCAGTTACAGCATTAAGGTCAGAGTTAGGATTTAGTGCTGCGTGAATTAGACTTTGCCCTTCACTGGCTAGCACTCTACCCACTATTTGGGTTATCAAATTTTCCAGTTCTGGAGTGGAATTCACTGGCGGGACTGGGGGATTAGTATTACCTGGGTTAAGGATTGGTGGGCGGATCAAATTTGGATTTGCCATTATATGTGACTGTTTTAATATTTATTGTGTATTTTTATTTATATAACTGGAGGATTACCTTTTCCGGTGGTGAATCGCAGTTATTGAGAAAATTTTATAATTAAAAATGTTGTATCTTTTTTATTTAATTTTGTATTATTATCTTTTAGTATTTTGTTATATAACTGGAGGGTCACTAAACTGTTTAAGTTGGTGAGTCGCAGCTATGTCGAAATATATTTTTTATGTGAATATAAATTCAGATGTTTATAGGGGGTTTTCCCTTTTTTTTCTTAATATTTTCAATAATTTACTTTTTCAAATCTGCACTGATTACTCTTGAAGCACTTTTTCCTATATTTTATAATATAACAATGTTTACAATTTTTCTTAATCCTACTTACAATGAAAATAGAGTTGTCTTCATGGTCACGCCGGCGATGTAGATTATTCCCGTTTGTCCGCTCAATAGACGGTGACTAAGGCTCCGTTTCACACTGTTGCGTGATGTGGCTTATTTCTAAAGAATCCTGCCACAGATGACAACTCGTTGGTTCGGACCCAGGTATATTCCCTGTGTTCCCTCGATGCTTAACTGGATTGCGGCGTACTACTTTAGGACGGCTCATGCACAGTTGTTCGGCCACAAATTGCTTGGTGCACTTTTGTTTAAAGTCTATGAATCAATGCGTGCTACTTTAGGACGGCTTATATGTTTCACTAGAGTTCACTTTAAGTTCACTTAGAGGCACTTTATACTTCGAAGGACACACTTTCGGAATATTTTTATGTTACACTTTTGTGATAACGCGACCTGGGTCCCTGCTCGGGCGCCAGTTAAATTATTTTATGTTAATAATTGTTAAAAAAAATATTTTTTACGAGCAAGTGCTCTTTATTTGTTTAATGCTGGACTAAGATTAAACTTAACAATTTTTATACCTTAGTAGAGTAACCTAAATCTGCCGTCAGCTCTGCTGGCGTCAGTTTCGTCATTCTCACGCTATTCCTTTTTATTTTTGTTGGTTGATGTTGTCGACTGCAATTCTCTGGAATTGCACTGTTTTAAGCTAGACGTATCGTCAGCAATTTCTAGCTGGAGCGGATGCGCGTGTGCTTTAAGCTGTTAATATTATTTTCGTTAACTTAGACGTATCGTCAGCAATTTCTAGCTGGAGCGGATGCGCGTGTGCCTTAAGCTGTTAATATTATTTTCTTTAACTTATATGCACATTTATACATATTTTAAAACGAGTAGAGAAGTCTGAATTTGGGTTAGACCGACTTCGAAATACTCTTTACATTTCCTTGTTCCTGCGAAATAAACAATGGGTATTTTTTCTTCATAAATCATCATTAGGAGCATATCTACGGTTATTTTCGGTAGGGTACCTTGAGTTGATTATAATAGAGGTAGGCGTGGCCTTTATCTGATCAATCCCATTTCTTTTGCAGGGCTTTGTAGCGTCAATATACGTACTAATATAAAATTTTGCTCAAAACTAATTTATTGGCCGGAAGTTAAAAAATTATTTCACTAGTGGGCGTGGCTGTAAAAATAACCCACCCGTTTTTTATGTGGTGTCTAACGCTAGCACCTGCAACCTTCATGTGAAATTCGTTGATGAATCTTTTGCTAATTTGCTTAATTGTGGGCTTCACAGTAGTAATAATATGCCCATATGTATATATATAATGCATGCTACTACAGACCTAAGGTATACTGCCACCAATTTGTGTTCATATTAGTTAGCAACAAGTTCATGCACTTCTTTCTCACACGGAAATCTGCTGACAATAGGTCCACGATTTGCGCGTGACAACAACTACAACAACAGCACCAGAAAATAGCAGAGCTACGCAGACGATATGTTTTGCGCATAAGAAATGCAGTACAACAATAACGCAGCAACAACAACAACAACAGCGAATAGCAGAGCGAAGCGCGCAGCGACAGTTAAGGTAGAAGTAATTTGTATGTTAAGTTAGTTGTAATTTGGAAGCAAAATGAAGAACAGCGCATTGCGCTAAATGAATTAATTAAACTCTTTTATTTAAAAGCACATAGTGCTTACGAACTAAATAACTGGCGCCCAACATATTTTAAGAACTCACCAACAACTTTTAAGGACTCACCAACATCTTTTAAGGACTCACAAACGTTTTTTAAGGACTCACCAAAGCGTTTTAAGGATTCAACAACATAACTAGATTTTCTACGATGTGGATCTAATTCATCATCCTACTGTAAGATATTAACTTTTATTTATTATTAAGAAAGTGCTAGTTTTTAAAAAGAATTAACAACTTGTTTTCCAAAAACTCTAGAAGGGATAAAAAATTCACCCGAGTTTAGAGGAGATAGGGGTACTTACCCTTCGTGGAGACGTTTGGCTTTCTACACAACAAACAAAATTTACAAAATATCAACAATCTATGCACAGGCTCTTCTTATAATAAGAACAAAAGTGTCCGGTCAAGCAGATCAGATATTATGCGAATACAATACTGTTTTAAAATTAGACACTATAGTCGACTCAAGAAAATTGAAAAGCAATTTACTCTCATTGCATCAAAAATTATGATGGAAAATGACAATGAAGAACTGATCGATGCAATGCTAAAAAAAATATAGGAACGATGCTCTCCGAACATTTGTTTCAGGTCTTCATCATGCAATTGGGAATATTATTTATTCGAAAGGCCCCAAGACATGCCAACCGCACTTGCCATGGCCAATGAAGTAGAGAGTAATCGTTGGAGATACCAGGCACCCAAAAAGAAACCCCCATTACAGAAGAATCCAAACTGGTGAAAATAATAACCACCAGGTGGATGGATCAAACAGATAAAATATTTGCAAAAGTCAGAGGGTAAATAATTTTTTCGAAGCGCCAGAGAGAGCAGTGTTACGGGCAGGATAATTATTGAGAATAGGGGCCTCTTCGCTTCCTTATAGAAGAGGCTAAACAAAGGAGAAACGTTAAAAATTGATTAATTAAAACACGAGCGAGTTCAATTAAATATGCACGTTGCTTTATTTGTAATGCTAAAAAGACGATTAGAAAGGAAGAGAGCTATTTACAGGCTATATACGTATATATATAGGAATAAATTGAACAGTTAGAAATGGCAAAAAATAAAGTAGAAATAGCTGAATACAATAGCGGGTCAAAATGCGGCACGTAGACTTAACGAATGTTACATATGTAAAATAGTGTTGACATTAAACAATGTTGCTTTTAACAAAAATCCTAGTAGAAACGGGCACTTCAAAAAATTATATCCATATGCGATGCCATAGTTGGCTATGATTTTTTTAAAAAGATACTTTCTAACATTGATACAGTCACTGACAAATTGCAATATAGGGATGGCATTGAAAAATTTAACTATTTCAAATGTGAAGCGGTGTCTCACTTATCCAATGATTATAATCCGATTCCGTCAGAGGTTCTATCTGAATTCAAAGGAGTGATTGAAAGAAATAAGAACACGTTTACTGACTCAAATGTAGCACTACCTTTTCACACTAAAGTCAGGGCATCCATTAGAACTACAACTAACGATCCCGTCAATAGAAAATATTACCTATACTCTATTGCATACACTAAATTTGTGAATGACGAAATTCAAAGTCTCTTCGAGGACGGAATAATCGAACCATCGCGAAGTCCATTAATCTAATATGGGTTGTAAAAAGAAAACAACGGATGACAGTGGTGATCCGGACCTTCGCTTGGTTATCGATTTCCAAAAATTGAACAAGGTAACCCATTCCGGATAAATATCCAATACCAGAAACCTGAAATCTGCAATTTTATGAAATCTGAGAACTGGAGAGTACTTTTCAACCTTGGATATGAAAAGCGGATTTCACCAGATTTTGCTTAACACAGGGGATCGCGAAAAACAGGATTCTCCGTTAATAACGGTAAATATGCATTCTGCTACCTTCCCTCCGGTCTGAAAAACGCGCAGAGTATATTTCAACGAGCAATCGATGATGTTTTGAGAGATGTTATCGGGAAAAAGATAAAAGCGGAATTATGCAAAAACTATAAAAGGCTAACATACGAATTTCTCAAAAAATTCTAAATTTTGTATGAAAGAAATTGAGTTTTTGGGGTTGAGACAGGCATTAAAACATGCCCAAAAAAAGGTTAATGACATCTTTCAATATAAGAGACCTGAATCTCTTCGAGCTACTCTTGGATTATCTGGGTATTACCGACGATCCTATCACAAAACAAGATAGGCGAGCTCCTATCATAAAACAAGAAACCCTGTACGTTTATTTCAAAAACCCTATCAAAGCCAGAAGAGTCGTGCGCGAGCAACGAGAGAGAACTTCTTGCAATCAAATGGGCTCTGCAGAAGTTGAGAAATTTACTTTACGGAGCCTCTGATATTCACATATTTCATCAACCTCTGATTTTCGCAATTTCCGAAAGAAACTCAAACAGCCAAATTCAGAGATGGAAGGCCTTCATAGAGAAATTCTCGCCTGAATTCTTCTACAATCCTGTCGCTGACGCATTATCACGTCAAGTAATAAACGCTATACAGAATTTAAACAGTTCAGCTGCTCCGCTGCTACCTGCCATAGTGAAGAATCTTACACGCTTACAATAAACTCTGTTGAAACCCCTAACTTCTTTAGAGGTCAAATTGGAAACCCAAGAACAGAATCCTACATAGCATAAACTTTAACACCATCAAGGAACTAACACCCCTTTTACAAGCATCCACTAATACTAACGTAGTCAATGGTATCCACTGCTCACTCAGTATGCTCAGTAAGATGGCAAACATCCCATTACAGGTCTTTCCCTCTGTGAAATTTAAGCATACTGAGAAAATGGTTATAAACATATTTAATGAAAACGATAAGCTCGAATGTATCAATGCTGAACATAATAGGGCACATAGAAATCTCAAAGAAAACCTTTGGAAAGCTTCGAACCATTACACTACTTCCCGGAAATGAAATATATACTAAAAACAGTAACAAAGAACTCTGTGGCAAATATGCAAATATGATAGAAACCCCAAAAAACAACTGGTAGGAGAAACGCCTATACCCAATGAAATAGGAGAAATACTACACATTTTCAACAGAACGAAAACTTTTTCTAACATATAAGATAAGTTTTCTAAAACTGTCGTTGTAAAGCCAATTAAATCAAAATGCGTTATTGATATAAAACCTTGTTTCTGGAAATCTTCACAATATTTGCCCCTAACAATATCATTTCAGACAACGAAAAAGGAAAAACATTGACAACCATGTTGTTTAAGGATCTTTTTCCTTAAATGGTTGCCAGATCGGTGCTTGTACCAAAATGGCTGATGAATTGTTATATGGTGCTTGTACCAGTATAACGTAGGTTAATCACAAATTGATTAGTTAGGTTGCTTTTTCGGTGCTTGTACCAATATAGTTGTTGCGATTGTTATATGGCGCATGAACCAGTATAACTTAGAAAGAACACAAATTCGTGTGGTTGATGGAGTCAATTATTAAAACTGATTGATTTACTTGATAAAGGTGTGAACTTATATACTAATTGATACACATATAATTACAATAACAATTAAGGAATTTAACTAATGCTTATGTACAAAATAAAACGGAAATATCATGTTACTTAAAATTAAAGAAATTTAAAATAAATTTTCACACACATAAAAATGCTAGCTTGCAAAATTGTGCATACGTATGTGCAAATATAGCTAACTGCAATTTGATGGGCATATTCGTTCGTGGAGCAGTGGGATCGCTACGCTCGGCATATTGTTAAACACATGTTGTAAATCTAGGAATATCCCACCATAAAGTGCCTCAACTCCATAGCAAGAGTAACGGCCAATATAGAGGTTTCACTCGACCCTGGTAGAAATAGCTATAATATATTTAACAGAGCTTATCCATGTAAGCACATCGAAATATAATAGTACCATTCATTCAATAAACGGCAAAAAGCCAGTTGATATTTTAAAGTCATTTGCAGAGAGGACAAAATCCGAAATAATAAAAAAATTAAAAAATAGTCAAACTATAAGTAATAAATTTCAAAATAAAAACAGAGTGCAGAAATCGATGGAAAAAGGGGAAAAAGTACTTTTAAAAATAAATAATAGATAAGGAAGTAAAATAAAACAAATTTTCAAAGAAATTGAAATAAGTGAGGATTTAGGGACATCTGTTAAACTTAGGATCGGACGTATAATCCACAAGGATTACATTAAATTATTATGCTAAATCAAATCTTTGCAGGCTAATAGTGCGCTCGTAATTGCATAGCTACTCATCATTTCCAACAATTGCAATCAGAGATGGAAAGGTAGCAATAACGGGGTGTCATTTTTTTATTATTGACATGGTTAATCTAAACCAATATGATGACCAACCACATTTCTTGTTCATGGCTTTTTAGGGTTAATATACATATTAATATAAAATTTCGCCCAAAAATCCTGTATATGTCGTCAGTTATAAGAATATATCATTAGTTGACGTCGGTGCAAAAATAACCCTACCATTTTTTGTATGGTGTTTAATAGCAGCACCCGCAACCTTCCTGTGAAATTTCAGTGAAAAATCTTTAATAGGAACCTAGAAATGATGTTTGGTTAATTGTGGGCGTGGCAGTAGTATACTCTGAACCATATGTATATTTCTGCAAATGTTTATTCCGAACGTTTCAATATGAGCATAGGTAGACTAATTATTGAGAATTGTATTTGAAATGCATCCATGATAATAATAGTTCTCAATACATAGCTGTCATACTTGACAGACAATACTTTTGTAGTATGCTTTTTCCTTCTTCTTAAATAAATTACCAGCGTGGAAAGACGTAAGTTTTTCTAACAATTATATATACTGCGTTTTAATTAACTAATATAATAACAGGTTATGGGCCCAGGCTCTGGTTAACTGATTTTTGCCGGTATTTATTTAAGAACAAAAAGAAAGAATTCAATTCCATTGTTAATTTCACAATTTTTTGTTTGCACATTGGACTTTGCAATTTTAACCTTAAAATTGCAAGCACCGACTGCATGGACAGTAAGATCAAGTCAGAAGAACAATAACAAATATTAGAGCTCGGTACAACGGCAACTGAACAACAGCTAAGAGAACTGCAAACTGTTAAAGAAAAAAATAATTGGACATTGGATCAAGTTAGAAACCAGTTTTTTGTTTGTGATGGCTGCAGGAATTTTAGCATCAATTGAAAAACTAAAATGCCGCGAGAATTTTTCTTCGTGGAAATACTCTATGGAAAACTATTTAGCGTTGGAGGATCTGTCAAAAGGTTTAACCGGTGAATAGACTGATACACAAAAATGTGCAAAAGCAAAAGCCGCTATTGCTTTAAGTATTGATAAATCAATTTTTGTCCACGTAAAATCAGAAATAAACGCAAAGAACATTTGGGAAATTTTACAGAAAACATTTGAGGATAAAGGATTGGCGCGACGTATCACACTAATGAGGCGTGTTGTCAGTACAAAGCTGCAAAACTGTGATTCAATGAACACTTATGTTTCTGAAATTATGTCAGCTACGTAGCAGATGTCTGATCTTGGATTAGTGGTAAGCTGTGTTTTTATTATGTGGCTTGACAGAGGAGTACCAGCCAATGATAATGGCGTTGGAAGGACTTGACAAGTCACTTTCAAGTGATCTTGTTAAAACAAAATTACTGCAAGAGACGACTGCTTCGATATCAGCAGTTGAAAAGGCACTGTTTGTAAAAAACAAAAGACCATTTCGTAAAATGTCAAGCATAATTTGCTATTCATGCCACCAGAAAGGCCACTTTGCAGCCAATTGTCCACAAAAAACAAAAATAGCGGATACTACGGACAGAAAGTCTTTCAACATATGTTAGCACCACAACAAGAATGCAGACAAAGTCAATGTGCCATTCGGTGCAGTATTTTTCACAGGTAAATTTGATACCAGTGATTGGTATATTGATTCTGGCGCTACCAACCTCATGACGATGCACAGAGAATGGATTACGGGACAAAAGAAGTATTCATATGCAGGAATTCGAGCGGCAAATAATGAGTTGATGGAAGTTGAATTCAGTGGCGAAGTTAACCTCAAAATTGATGTTTCAGGAGAGTGTGTGAAAATTAACGTCAAAGACGTGCTATTTGTGCCAAACTTATCCACAAATTTACTTTCAGTAAGTAAGATCGCAGAAAAGGGTTATTTGGTAAATTTTACATCTAAGGGTTGCACAATTCATGACAAACACGGAAGTTTGTTGGCAACAGCGTCATCAGTTGGCGGCTTGTTTAAATTGGATGCGATCAAAAACGTGGCACTGACATCAATTAAGTCAGAAAATTTAATGGAGTTATGGCATCGAAGGCTTGGTCATTTGAATATGTCTGACTTAAGGAGAATGAAAAATGGTTCTGTGAGTGGTGTATCGTTTGTCGATAGTGACAGTGAAGTATGTGTTGCTTGCTGCGGATATTTTTGAATCAGCTAGTTCGGCAAGCAGTAGCTCAAATGGCGTGCAATATGGCCAAAACAATGTTGCAAGTGATGTTTTAAATTACCAGCGTGGAAAGACGTAAGTTTTTCTAACAATTATATATACTGCATTTTAATTAACTAATATAATAACAGGTTATGGGCCCAGAACAGTGTTGCAAATAGAGAAGGCGTACAACATGGCCTGAACAATGTTGTAGAACGTGATCAATTTGAAGATCATAATGACAATGTTGATGAAACGATTAGCAGTACAGAAGAATATCTGTATGATGATGCAGGCAATGATAGCGAAGTGCAGATTATTCGGCGTTCAGATAGCGGCACTAGGCCACCAAATTTTTTCGGAGATCGAGTGTTGCATCTAGCAATGAACGGGATCGAGTCAGAAGATAGCCATTTGGAGCCAATCGGAACGTCAACACATTTTGCGAATGTAGCCGTCAATAGCGAACCTACAACAGTCGAGGAAGCTCTAAGTGGGAGTGAAAAATTGCAGTGGACAGCTGCAATGGACGAAGAGTATCGATCGCTTATTGATAATGGGACCTGGAATCTAACACATTTACCTGATGGTCATAAAGCCATCAATTGAAAGTGGGTCTTTAAACGAAAAACTGATTCAAAACGTGAAACTGTGCGATACAAGGCGCGAGTTGTGGCAAAAGGCTATAGTCAGGGTGAAGGCGTCAACTACGTGCATACTTTTTCGCCAGTAGTTCGATATTCATCGATTCGATTGTTAATGGCGATGGCAGTAAAATTTGGCTGGAAAATTTAGCAAATCGACGTCGTGACAGGGTTTTTGCACGGTGATATTCACGAAATACTTTATATGCACCAGCCTGAGGCATATGACGACAAAAGTGGTCGTGTATGCAAATTAAATAAAGCTTTGTATGGTCTGAAGCAGGCCAGCAGACAGTGGAATCTTAAACTCAACGAAGTACTGGAGCGTGCAGGGTATAAGCGTTGTAAAACCGATTCCTGTGTTAATGTACGACACAAAGAAAATTTTATTGTGGTGATTGCTGTGTATGTCGATGATTTATTGATATTTTTTAATAACTCTGCTTGGAAATATCAACTTAAATCAATATTGAAGAAGCATTTTCGCATGAAGGATCTAGGCACAGCAACGAACGTTCTTGGAATTCGAATAAACTAAAATTATGATAAAGGAATCATCAGTCTAGATCAACAAAAGTATACAGAATTGATTCTGCGTAAATTTAAGATGTTTGATTGCGATCCGGTAAAGATACCAAGTGATCCAAATCAAAAACTTACTGCAGAAATGTGTCCGTCGACCCAAGATGAGCTTGAGAAAATGCGGACGATTCCATATCAGGAGGCCATTGGTAGTATTATTTATTTACCACAGTGCACGCGTCCTGATATTTCGTTCAGTAACACCAATTTAAGTCCGTTTAATAAAAACCCTGGAATGGCGCACTGGAAAGGGGTGAAAAGAATAATGAGATATTTGAAAGGTACACTAAATATCAAACTTACATATAAAAGGGAAAGTGGCAGTCTATGCGGGTATGCTGACTCTGATTCGGGATCAAACTTCCAGGACTTTAAATCCTGCACTGGCTATGTATTTCTATGGCAGAATGCAGCGATAACATGGGCAAGTAAAAAGCAGCCAACAGTGGCTCTTAGTACATGCGAAGCAGAGTATATGAGTTTATCAGCAGCGACACAAGAAGCATTGTGGCTTAATCAGTTAAAGGATGAAATAATTAAAGATGGTACGCCGCCACTGGAGTTACACTGTGATAACAAACGAGCCGTCGACTTAACAGAAACTGGAATGTTTAGTCCTAGGGTGAAACACATTGCGATTCGCCATCATTTTATAAGAGATTACATAAGTAAGGCTTGGTTAAAATTATCAAGGTAAGCACTAATGAAATGATTGCAGATAATTTGACTAAAGCCGTGTCAATTGAAAAACATTTATTTTGCATAAAAGAAATGGGGCTTAATATCTAGAGTTTTGAATTGTTTAATTTTATATGCTCCATTTTCTATTTGAATTATTCAACTCATTGATTAAGTGCGAGTATTGAGAATTGTATTTGAAATGCAACCATGATAATCAAATGAGTTCGCAATACATAGTAGTCATACTTGACAGACAATACTTTTGTAGTATGCTTTTTCCTTCTTCTTAAATAAATTACCAGCGTGGAAAGACGTAAGTTTTTCTAACAATTATATATACTGCGTTTTTATTAACTAATATAATAACACTAATTTTAACTTTAGACCCGAAAGATCCTCATATCAAAAGTGGGCGTGTCCATTCTCTGATTAACCTCATTTTTTGCGGTTAGAATGCCCACATGTTGCTTCTCGTGAAATTTCTTCCAAAAATCTCTTATAGAACTTAAGTTATGAATATTTGTTAATAGTGAGGGTGGCAGCTGATATATACCACCCACTTTTTGTAGGGTTTCCTAGGACCCACATCTTCATAACTACCAAATGCGTTACTATTCCATCAATTGGACCGACGGTATAGTCTTTTTAATAATTGTGAAGAAAGTACCTTATATGGGAGGTCTCTGTCCACATCAGCTCATAAAGCAATCTGGTTCTGTAACTTTGTCTAGACTATACTTTTGAAAAGTTTCATTAAATTAGCTCTAACGGTATACAAAGAAAGTAGCCACCGATGGACATACGGACAGACGGACAGACTGACAGAAAAAAAGATTAAAATTGTTCCAAAAGTGATTCGGATAATATTTGTATATGTCCATACCTACCACGCCTCCTTCTTGAAGTTGCAACCCGTCTTTAAAGCACAAACTTAGTATTCCCTTTTTTTCCTTTTTTTAAGTAGATGTAGATATAATTAAGGGTGTTATACACTGCCAAATGAAAGATATATTGTGATGCCCCTATTTATTGGAAAGATGAGGATAGTTTTATCTATAAATCTTCTGTCAGGTTAATTTTCGACAGGAATTCATATATATTCGAGGAATCAAGTTGAGGGATCTTGCTCATATCTAAGATATATTCTTCAAAACACCTGAGACTATTGTGTGCCAATGGACCGCAGTCTATGGTCAGGTGCAGTGAGGTTTCGTCACTTTCTCCACAGAATCGACAGATGGCATCTGAAGATATACCCAACTTGTTCAAATGGTAGTTGGGTCTACAATGTCCTCTTAAAATGCCTTTGATGATTCTTAATTTACTCCGAGGCATATTTATTAACTCCTTAGGTCTTTTAGGATTAAAATCTCCCAGAAGAGCTTTGGACTTTCTTAATTCCGGAAGAGTTTCCCAGGTTTGACCTCTTTTTGCATTTGTACACTTCTTCAGCTGACATCCAACAGTATTGGATAATAGTCCACAGAAGGGTTCAGGGCCGTTGAAGTGAGAGGCCGAAACCTTCCTAGCTAAGCTATCAGCCTTCTCATTTCCCTCTACTCCTATGTGGCCTGGTACCCACATTAGAGATAACTTGTTCATACTGCCTAGGGAGTTTAGCTTCCCAATACAATCCCATACTAGCTTAGGCCTCACCAAGGGTCTCTTGAGGAGCTCTTGAGTGCTGCTTGACACGCAGCAGTGATAGTATCACGATGTTTTCCCCCCTGATATTTCCTGTCAATCTTGATCTGGGCACATCTTTCAATAGCGTGAATTTCCGCTTGAAAAATGCTTAAAAAAGAACCCACTGGTTCCCAGTAGTTGGTTCTAGGCCCAAATACTCCAGCCTTAGTTCCGTCCATTGACTTAGAACCGTCAGTATACCATAAGAGGGAGTTTTCTCTAATTTTATACGTCCCAGCTAGACCTTTCCATTCTCTTTTGCAACTCATCATTGTACTGTATTTGTGTGCAAAATTGAATTTTCTTGGCATAAAAAACTTGTGACATTTTAGTGTACCACATTCTTGACCTGAATTTTTACCCCATATATTTTGGGTGTAATTTGATTCTCTCGAAATAATTTTTTGTATTCTGGTAAGAGATTTCCTAGCAGAGTCTTGTATTACTAGATGTAAGGGTGTTAGATCTAGTATAATTTCCATTGCTGCCGGTTTACATTTGCGCATAGCCCCAGTGATGACAAGGGAGGCAAGGCGTAGTACTTTACTTAAAGCAGATTTCGCTGTCTTAAGTCTGACTCTATTAGACCAGGCTGCAGAACCATAGGTAATGATTGATCACACTGTCATGGAATACATCCAGCGAACGATTTTTGGGTTTCATCCCCAAGATATACCAGCAAGCCGTCTACATATCATTAATGAAGCTGTAGCCCTCTTGGTGGTTGCTGTCAGATGAGCCTTCTACAATGAGTTTTTGTCGAAAATGACTCCGAGTTATTTGGTCTCAGAGTTAATATCGACCTGTGTATCATTTAGAAGAATAGGTTTCATATATGGTAGAGATGTTTTTCTAGTGAACGGCACAATGGTGGTCTTTGAGGCATTGATATTCAATCCTGTTCTCCTACACCATTCACTAGCTGTTAATAAGCCCCTCCTAATAATATCACAAAGGGTGGAATCAGATTTTCCTCTAGCTGCTATTACAATATCATCCGCATATCATGATATGCCTAGATTTGTGAGTTTGTCCAGAATATCATCATCTACTATGCTCCACAAAATTGGTGATAATAACTCACCCTGCGGACATTCTTTATTGACTTTGACTTTAACAATTTTATCATCTGCTTCAGCTCCAGTGAGTCTACCGTTGAGTAAAGCTCGTAAGTGGTATTATCTATTGCTCTATTGCGAAGAACCCTAATCACATAATCGTGAGAAGTGTTGTCAAAAGCCCCATCAATATTAAGTAAGGCACAAAGTTCTATTTCTTTTTTATCCAGTGCTGCCTGAATACAATCAATCAGATGGTATAGTGCAGTTTCAGTAAATTTTCACGCAATATATGCAAACTGAGAAGAAACTAAAGGCTCCATTTGCAATGCGGTCTCAAGGAGATGTATATTAACTATTCTCTCCATTGCTTTTAGTACATAGGATTTTAAACTGATAGGCCCGAAAGATTTGGGATGGGCCATATCCTTCTTGGGGATAAATACTACTTTAGCTGTGCGCCATGCTTCCAGTATATATCCAAAAGCAAGACCTGCCCTAGTGATATTCACCAAACGCGGAATCAGTACCTCACTACTCTTAAGGAGAAGGATCGGGAAAATACCATCCGCACCCGTCGATTTATATGACTGAAAAGAGCTGATGGCCCATCTCAACCTCTCAGAAGTTATAATTTCATTGGCCACCTTCCAGCCAATTTTGCTAGACTATACTTTTGAAAAGTTTCATTAAATTAGCTCTAACGGTATACAAAGAAAGTAGCCACCGATGGACATACGGACAGACGGACAGACTGACAGAAAAAAGATTAAAATTGTTCCAAAATTGATTCAAATAATATTTGTATATGTCCATACCTACCACGCCTCCTTCTTGAAGTTGCAACCCGTCAAGCACAAACTTAGTATTCCCTTTTTTTCCTTTTTTTAAGTAGATGTAGATATAATTAAGGGTGTTATACACTGCGAAATGAAAGATATATTGTGATGCCCCTATTTATTGGAAAGATGAGGATAGTTTTATCTATAAATCTTCTGTCAGGTTAATTTTCGACAGGAATTCATATATATTCGAGGAATCAAGTTGAGGGATCTTGCTCATATCTAAGATATATTCTTCAAAACACCTGAGACTATTGTGTGCCAATGGACCGCAGTCTATGGTCTATTGTTTTTCTAGGAAGAGCATCCATCTGCAAATATGGCGGTAACTGGATCGAGCTTACCAAGAATGGAATCCTTTTGAATAGACTATACCTAGCCAACTTACAGACTTCTTCCGGTATGTCATTTATATCTCCCAGAAAGTAGGCCGATGCAACAACTATATCGCGAGAGACCCCATCCTTATCGAACTTTACCCTGATGGAGGTGACATCTCGCGACATGAATTCTGAAAGACAAAAATAATTAATATCATTTCTAATCAGAATACAGGTGCGGGGAATGTCAGAATTGGCATCCAATATTAACTTATTAGAAAGGCACATAATTTGACCTGTGTAACACCATGGCTCTTGAATGAGGGCCAGCCCTGTGTTGTTGTTGGCAAACACCTTCCCAGTGACAGCGGAGGCTGCATTGGCATGATGGATGTTCGCCTGAGCCGCTTTCAGTCTTGTCATCTTATGGAACAGGTTGTGACAGAATGGTGCTATTTGCATCTTCGTCCTCCTCGTCCATAGAGACATCCTCCAGACTGTGTACCAGTGAAGGTCAGTATGCGGCCTCAGCCCCTATCTCAACAGTTGGGGACCTGGTAGGGATTTCCGGAGCCATAGTCTTCGGTTCAGCCTCACCTAGGGGAATACTGCCACTCGTAATTACCTTTGACAGATGTGGGATGTTTGTCTCCCCTACTTCCTCTGCCTTGGGCTTTTCTTGAGTGCGTTTGGAACAACCAACTTTGATCTTTCTAACTTAAGTGACACAGCTACCTCTTGTCCACTACTACGAGTGAGGAAGAGGAAGACTGTGTGTGATCGTGGGATGTTGCAACCAAACTGACGCCCTCTCTAACTGAAAGCTGCGTCACGACCCATTTCAGCCATTCCACCGAGTCCGTAGAATAGCAGTCGATGCTCAAGATGCCAGGCTTGAAGTGGATACCATCGAAGGAGAATTCTTTGGTCCCCTCTCCAACCAGCCTCTCAAGCAACATCTGCTCAACACTTGCTAGCTCCTTGATAGTCAGGATGGTGTTCGGATAGTCCGCAGCAACAACAGCCACCTTGTTGATGGATGCCACCTTAGCGTAGCTACTTGCTGCCTTGGACCCTACACGACTTGGTGGTCCCGACGGTGTTGCCGTCTTACTCTCTTTGGCGGGGTCAGGATTAGGAGAAAATGTGTTTCGTACCCATTTATTCAGGCCATCCTGGAGGTTTTCTCCGAGGTAGTAGGTCGGGATTGACTTTGCCCCCCAGCTTAACTCCCAGCGACAACAGTCTCTCCTTAGTGGAGATGGGAGTTTGCTGAGTTGGTCCCATTTTTTCCCTGGCAGCATCAGAAGTGGATGGCATATCATCGGAAGAAAGTTTCCGAATTCCTGCTCCATCCATCCCGTCTACTGTCATTGGGGGTGTCCCATAGGTCCAACCACTGTTTTGGTCACAGATGAAGGTCTCCGTTCATTGACCGCAGCAGCATTTGATTTTGGCTTAGCTGGTGATCTTTCCCCCACTAAGCATTGGCTCATCAAAGATTCTTTGCTCCATCTGATTTGCCAATTGAATTGCGGTGACGTCACGCGGAATTTTTTGTTTTAATTTATTTTTCTTCATGAAAATTCTTTTTTGCGGAGACTATAAAGACCACTCGGAGAGAGATCCGCAATATCCGAGCTAGGCTATTACCACCGAAGGGTGCCATTTTCCGGGGGCTCCGTTACGACTAGAGTATTTAACAGTTCCTCTAGCCTGGCAGGGCATTAGAACGGGTCGCGTGAAACCTTGATCCAGCCCTTACCTTCGAACAATATTCAAGGTGTCTTTCTTAATGCTGTACTCGTAAGGAGTATCAAATACTGAGCGCTACATCCTGACCTTTGCTAGATCCAGCACCATCAGACAATTGATGCTATTCTAGACCTATTACCAGCCGGTACCCTCGGGGAGGTTTCAGTCGAAGGATTTTCTACCGGCCTAGAAGTAAAAGGGTATAAATATGTAAAAGGGTATAAATATGAAGTAAAAGCGTATAAATGTGTATATCAATTATATTTCGATTTGAATGGAATATGGTACAGTGGCATAACGTAATTAGTTAACTTTATTACAATTTAGCAATATTTAATTTCTTTAAATTGCCATTCAACATTGGAATTATACATTTACCATTAGCAAACATACAGATTAATAATTTCAGAAATGAGTTTTGAAGTGCTTTGTGTCAGCATGCAGAACATCTTTTGTCATCAATCTAGATACAAATTGAGTACAATGGTTTTAAAATCCTATCTAACATTGCACTCCTATGCGATGAAGTTGGGCATTAATAATTAACCAAAGTAGTCTTGTAATATTTTATATTGCTATCACCTCAAAATTGGAATCTACACTTATTCTCGACAGTTAGTGCTATAAAGCAACAACTGACGTATTTTGAGTTCGTTTTTCAAAACTAAAAAATAAATATAAACTTTCTATTTTGAGCTTCTCTCTCAGTGAAGTGCGATTTGTGAACTTACGATTCTCAAAAAGGGTAAATTGTTGGTTTTAGGCACTTTTTAAAATTGTACAAATGACCGTCATGACCAGCTTGAAAAATGTAAAGAAAAAGTGAGAGTATTTTTTTCCTCAATAAGTGAGCCTTTTTGTTAAAAAAACCGATGCATTTTTCATTTTGCATTGCGTTTTATACAGAAAACTGATTTTCGGAATAATGTATTTATCTTCAATAATTAGTTTGCGCATTATCAAAAAAATATACGCATACTAAACACTCGTAATCAATTGGCATCCACCTTTATTATACAAAATGTTCTGCAGTATTAAATATCTACCTTAATGCCTCATTATTGATATTAACTAATTTCTAGCTATTTGCTTGGCTTGTGTTCCCAACTAGGAAAATCTGAATTAAATGTCATACTGGTACCACCAGCATCACTACTCAAAAAATGTCAAACTTAGCTGGATTTTATATCTTCGGATTAAAAATCCCACTTAAAACACAATGATAATTGTAATACTCCTACTATTACCAACGTGGCTCTCTTTATCGACTATCCAGAAATTGGTTAAATATCTTCTTATGTCATCTCCTAAGGAGCAATAATTCAGTTGAAAGTAAATCAGAAATCAATACACCTCATGTTTACTTGATATATGCAAATCTTTTTATGGAAAAGCGGCAATAAAAAATGTCGTGAACAAATCATCGGGAAAAACATATGGTGGTGAAGAAATCGATGTAAATTTGATGCCACGATGAGGTATATTGAGAAATCAATTTTCCGAATAATCCCAGTCAAACAATATTTGCCTGTAAAATATACAATGACAATTGCCTGTCTCCGCTGACTAGTGATACATTCGCAAGACTGGCAGTTCATTATGTATGTAGTCAATGGAAACGATATGTCTCCCAATTTAAATTCTTGGTGCGTTTTCACAGTTAAAAGAGCAATGGATATATGGAGTAACCGACTTACCTAGTTGTGCCCACCAATATATATATACGAGCTGTGATCAAAAGATAACCGTTTTTTTCATCTTTTCGTGAGTTACGTATGTTCGATGTTCGCATTTTTTCCTGTTATGTTGGTACACATGTCTGTTATATATGTTGGCAATACCAACCATTTTGGATTGTCAGTAAGTTTTTGACAGATAAAAAGGTTAGTCGTGTTTTGGTGTGCTCTTCGATTTTGTACTATTCGAAAAAAATTGATCAAAGAAACTGTATTCAGTTTTGTGTAAAAAATGAAATTAAATGCGCAAGGACATTTGAAATGTTGACTGTGGCCTTTGGCGAGTCTACTATGAGTAGAACACAAGTTCAATTGTGGTATAACCGGTTTAAGGAAGGCCGAGAAGATGTCAATGACGATGCTCGTCCTGGTCGCCCGAGCACATCAACAACCCACGAAAACATTGACGCAGTGAAGAAAATGAATTTGGATAATCGTCGAATCACTATCAGAGAGGTTGCTGATGATGTTGGCATATCGTTCGGCTCATGCCAAGCAATTTTTACGGATGTTTTAGGCATGAAACGTGCGGCAGCGAAGATTGTTCCAAAATTGCTAAACTTTGAGCAAAAACAACGTCGCATGGACATCGCTCAGGAGCTGTTTTTGGCCAAAAACAAAACCGTTATCATGCCTCAACCACCGTATTCACCGGACTTGGCCCCCGCTGACTTTTTCCTCTTTCCAAAACTGAAGACACCGATGAAAGGAAAGCGTTTTGCTACGATTGAGGAGATAAAAGAAAAATTGAAACAGGAGTTGTAGGCGATACCAAAAAAAGCGTTTCAGAAGTGTTTCGAGGATTGGAAAAAACGCTCGCATAAGCATCACACAATAACGGTTCTTTTTTGATCACACCTCGTATATATATATATATATATATATATATATATATATATATATATATACATATATATATATATATATATATATATATATATATATATATATATATATATATATATATATATATATAGATACATATATATATATATATATATATATATATATATATATATACATATATATATATATATATATATATATATATATATATATATATATATATATATATATATATATATATATATATATATATATATATGTCGACAAAAAATTACTAAAGAAGGCATGTACCGAATTGCAAGGAACCAGCTTAATAATACTTACCTTCGCTACACCAAGCAAACTAAAACAACAATTTAAAACGAAACTCATGTCATCAACTAATTCTCAACTCAAAAAAGCAGCAGCCTAGACGACTCAGCTTATTCTGAGATCAGATCATTGGATGCAGACATGTAGATGTAACAGTTATAGTCTCACAAAATTCTCTTAAGTTAATAGATAAATATAATGACCTTAGCAATAGTACAATGGAATATTAATGGATACATTAATAACTACACTGAGCTACACCTACTAATTAAAAGACATTCTCCAAAAATCATTGCATTACAAGATACCCACTTAAACTCCACAAACAGCATACCAATCCCAATTAATTTCCAAATCTACTGTCATAATTCATCTACCTCCGTTTATGGAGGAGTACCTCTACTAATACATAATAAACAGACCCCAATCACCCCTGAAAATTTCATTGAAATCGGGCAAGCCGTCTAGGAATGATAAAAATCCGAAAAAAACACGTAAAGCCAAACAGAATTAATTTATTTTTTTTTTGTTTTTGCAAAACGTGCAAAGATACACACATGAAATTTCTTATGTGCGCCCTCCACACAGACCCCAATCACCCCTGAAAATTTCATTGAAATCGGGCAAGCCGTCTAGGAGGAGTATGCGAACTTGAAGTTTTGTCACTTAATTTTATATATATATATATATATATATATATATATATATATATATATATATATATATATATATATATATATATATATATATAGATATATAGATTTACAAATGAACATTACCGTCTACGTCTTGACTTTTCTGGTGTTCCAGTTACGCAATTGTTATTTGGTGTCAGTTGGTCAAGCCCACTGACCTACTGAAGTAAAAGTGCCGTCGGTGTATTCTAAATGCCCCTCGTCAGCTTGACTGCGGAACTATGACACCCTAAAAGTTTACATCATAATTAATGCTTAAATACTACTATTTACAATATTTGCACCCTAAAAATATGTGCTCTCTTAATGAATTTAATAGGAGCCGTTGCTGTGAGTCAACTACGCGTAGGTAGCTTGATTCTAACTCACAACATCCCTCCCCTCTTTCTGAAAGAAGTTCGTGCAACTAACTTCCATAAAATCTCTACACTTGCACTATTTTTAACTCTATAGTACATATATATAATTTGTTTTATTTTTTCCATGAAATCGCCTTATTTGGGTTCTATCACGGTTTTTTTTTTTGTTTTTATTCTTTTCTTTTCCATATATTTCTTTTTCTCTAGCTTTTATTTTCTTTTGTAGTTTTCTTTCTTTTATTTTTTTCCTTACTTTGTTTTTGTTTTTGTTTTTTTTTCTATTTTTATCCATCATTATTTTATTTATAATCCCCTTTTTATAATTTGGTCTTTCATTGACTCTTTTCTCATTGGCGTATATACAAACATCTAAACAATAACACAATTCTATTCTATACTTAAACCTTATATTATACTGCGCCCTCTGCTACCTGCTGGTCCAGTTGATGACCGTCGTTGTCAGAGTGAAGTCCCTCGATGAACTCTGCATACCCCTCCCTTCTCTGTGTGCCCCACGGCTGTAAGTGGTACTGCCTCTGCTTATAGTATTCAACTTGTAAAAAATATTTGGAATACATGAGAGATTACAATACTCCATCTTACTTTGCAGCAATGCGTTTTATGGTGGAAGTATTTCTCTTGAGCTTCCTCATAATGGTATTTGACATCGTTTGGCTTTGATGTGGAGACAATCGGTATTTTTCTGAGATACACGTTTAATGATGTAATTTGTGTACTCTGGTCGGTTACCAGTCTCTGTGTCCTCTTGTATTAAATCATATGTAAATCACATTTCATATGTTCATACCCTAGATTGGACATATAATTCAATGAAGCAATTAACTTCCGTGAGCCAAATCTCCTCTGCTTATTTTATTTGGTGGTGGTTTCAGTCACCCACCTTAAGCTTCCCATCTTCAACTTATTCAAAATCGATTCTGTTCAGATTGTGATACAATGGGTGGACATTGTAATATAATATTGTTCAACTCAAAACATGACTCCGCAAGGAAACTTGTTTAATTTTCGTTGCTTGTCAATAACTCATCCACAACGCGTTCAAATGCTGCGGCCATATGCCGTTTCGCAAAACTAAAATTACATCCTTCGCCATTCATCCCCAATCTAATATGGGGTCACAAACCTTAGATAACTGCCAAAAATCTCTGTTTTTCAAAAACGCATCTTTCCGAATACTATGTTGGTCCCTTAGTCCGCACCGTATTCCAATATCCGCTGTTCCCGGAACTTCCTGCTTCGCTTCACATCATCAGAGCTATTTAGAGAACACCTATAATAATTTTCTTAATTTTCTAGTATACATTTTAGTTTGATATTTCTTCTATGTTTAATTTTTGTCAAACATTTCATAAGTCAATTTAATAAATGAATTTCAAAATTATATAATATTTAAATAAATACACTATAAGTACTATATATACTCTTGGGTATAATTTTCTGATTTAGTATAATTTGTATTTTTTTTTTATTATAACACCATTTCATTATAAAGTTAGACTTTAAACAATTAATTTTTAACTCTAATTATTTTCTAAACTACCTTTAATTTTAATGTGAACTTTGCTCAGATTATAATTTTTTCATTTATAACTTTTCTTAAACATAAGCTATTCCTGAATATATTAAAAAAAAAAAACAATATTTCTATAACATGCTTATTCTATAATTGAATGCTATATCATTCAATTTGCATCCACTCGTCTTTTCCCCTTACATTATCGGATTCGCTACCGTATCCTAGAGGAAAAGAGGACTGGACTATGTGTTTTCATAGCCATATAGGGCATCAGTTTTGCTCTGATTAATTTCTCGTGCTCTTTTTTAACACGTGAGCTATCACTCATTTGAGTTTTGAACCAATTCATTGGTCCTCCGACTAAAACCAGATTATATAAAATAATCCCGGTTGTGTCAAAACTTTGTCCATTGCATGACTATATCTTTCATCGCATACAATTACTTTTTATTTAAATTTACTTCTAGCCTGATATGTATATATCCATTAACGATTCTATTTTCCATCCTGTAATTAGCTCGTATATGGCTACATACATACATTCGAGGCGCTTTAAATTACCTAGAATTAATTGCTAACGTTATTTTCCCCAATTAACTATACATAATTTTTTTTTATATCCCAACATATACATTTATTCTAATTTCCCTATGCTAATCTCCTAATCAACAAACAGTTAAAACCTATGTATATCTACATATAGCCTGCTGCAGTATCTGCAAATTCCCAATTCCTAATCATATGTCCCTACATACTTACTTATATGGCCATACCCATTCCTATAACTAGAATACTTACTTTTTTAAATATTCCCTCGTACATTCATTCTGTACATTATACAGTTACATACATATATATTTACTCACCGACGGTGCTGGCGCTACTGCTTTCATTTCATTAACCGCCGTATGTATGTATGTACATATTTGAAGTTAAGTTTTATATTACTTGCCCACGACTGTCTTACTATTTTATTTTATTTTTTAAATACGTGCAATATTTATCATTTAATATTTTAAAAAAAATATTTTTCCCTACGTTCGGCCATAGTGCATAATAAGCACATTTTTCTTACGTCAATTATACTCGCTCGATTTTAAGTGGCACATTTCTACTGGCCTTGACTTTGAGAATCGGAGCTGTGTGTTATCCGATATACACACGTACATGTTTACGTTGTTATTCTTGTGTTTACACTTGTAAAACACTGTCAACACATGTCTTTAGTTGTGTGGTCTAATGTGGAATAATTTCAACAAATTATTATGTAGCTTTTTATTCTTGCCCGTAATCGTAACGACTGTTGTAACTGGGCTTCGGATCTCTGCTACTACATACGGACCTATCCACACAGGTGAGAATTTGTTTCTCCTAGCCTGATTCTTCATGAGTACTTGATCACCCACATGAAAAACTACTGGGTTCAGTACCTTGTTATAGGCCTCCCTGGCTACTCGTTTAGCACAATCCTGGTTTTCTCTGACCAACTCGTGCGCTCGCTGTAGCTGATACTTTTGCACTTTATTCGGTTCATCAGCATTGTACACCGGCGCACATTTGCGCTTCAGATTTGCTGGCATATTAAAATCAAACCCGTAGAGCGTCCTGAACGGAGTTTGCTTCGTTGATACATGTACCGTATTATTGTGTACATGCATTGCAGTGGTCAACCATTGATCCCAATTCGAGCCGTCTTCTTTGGCAAAACTGCGCAAGTACTCGGCCAAAGGTC
Organism: Clusia tigrina; assembly: GCA_920105625.2. NCBI lineage: Eukaryota > Metazoa > Arthropoda > Insecta > Diptera > Clusiidae > Clusia > Clusia tigrina. The sequence goes on from OV050031.1 coordinate 168,967,363, forward strand.
GATGACTACGTTCCAATGAGCCATTCGCCTGTGGGTGATATGGTGTTATGTGCAACTTCTTGATTCCCAGCATTTTACACGTTTCTGAGAATAGTTTTGATACGAAATTTGAACCATTGTCGGTTATCAAAACCTTAGGTATGTTGTAACGTGCTATAATTTCATCAAAGAATGCCTTGGCTACCGTACCTGCTTCCGCATCAGGTATAGCCACGCACGCCATATACTTTGAGAAATCGTCTTGGAACGTCAAGATGTATTTATTGCCCGAAACAGTCTCAGGTAAAATACCTACAATATCCATATGAACCTTATCAAATGGTTGTTGTGGTGTGTCCGTTAATACCATTGGCATCTTTGTTAGCCTTGAACTTTTGTTGGCCTGACACTTTGGGCAACTCTTTACATATTTTTTTATGTCTTTGAGCATACCTTTCCATCCGTATACTCGCCTAATTCTGTCATGGGTTTTCCAGAATCCCTGGTGTCCACCTAGAGGTGAATCATGGAAACCCTTGAACACAGTCTGGATATCTTTTTTATCCTCCAGCCATTCCACACTACTGGCTCTTTGTTCATTAGCAGCGTCAGCTGCATTGCTAACATTTCTTGTTGCATCAATTTTATCCCCTTGAATTCTCTCGGCCTTCTTCTTATCTGACCGTGCATTGGCCCTTGTTTGCACTACTGATACCTTCTGTGCCTGCGGTACTCTGCTGAGTGCATCCGCATTTAGATTCTTTTTCCCAGGTTTGTAAATGATTTCAAAATCATACTCAGACAATTTGTGTCTGAACCTGGCTAGCCTAGACGTTTGGTTTTTCAAGTTGGCTATGCCTCTCAATGGCTGGTGATCAGTATATATTTTAAATGGGCGTCCTAGCAGATATGCCCTAAAATTCTTTGTAGCCCACACTATGGCTAGAAATTCCTTTTCTATTGTGGAGTATCTCTTCTCCGTGTCGCTAAGCGCTCTGCTTGCGAATGCTATTGGTCGGTCATTACCGACTTCCCCTTGTGACAATACTGCCCCAAATGCTTCATTGGTAGCAACAGTGGTCAACAAAGAAGTTTGCTCAAAATCGGGGTACGCCAAAATCGGTGGCGAGCTAATTATTTCCTTTAGCCTCTCGAATGCTTGCTGACATCTCTCTGTCCATTGGAACTTTGCTTCTTTACGTAGCAACTTATTAATGTGCAACGCAATTCCGGCTAGTCCTTCCACGAACTTTCTATAATAGTTCACTAGTCCTAGGAATGCTTGCACTTCCTTTCGATTTCTTGGAACCGCTAAATTTCTAACGCATTCCACCTTCTGCGGGTCAGGCAGTGCTCCTGCCTCTGAGCAACGATGGCCTAAATAAATTGATACCTTTCCTATCCACTTCCACTGCGTGCACTCTAAAACTCATACCCTTAACTCCACTGTGCCCTATTCTGAGCGACCCCAATGTAATAACGCACCCTCCAAACGCTCCGTTAAGCGTTCTTACGTCCATTTGATTAATGTCTAGCCCCTTTCGTAAAACACTAGATTTTACGAGGCTAGTGTCCGCCCCTGAATCTACTAATAGCACTAGCTTTCCACTCGCTGCTTCCTCGCAGGGTATCTCGATGAAGGCATCACCTATCCTGCTCATAGCGAAGCAATGTCCTTCTGTTCCCAAAATGGACGCGTATCCACTTCCTAACTCTTCGTGATATTGGAGAGCCTCTTGCTCCTCCTTCTCCTGGACTGTTATTCCTACATTACTAGTCCCACGAACTTCTGGCCTAACTATTACTCTCTTTCTTGTGGCTTTCCAGTCTACTGGCCTCGACTGGGCCGCTGGAAGTTTCCCTGGTTCCTTTGTTGGTATTGTCTATCCCTGCATTCCGCTGCCCGATGTCCCATTCGTCCACATGAGAAGCATCTCAACCCCTGTTGGGTGTTGCGTATCCTTGGTTCACTTTTGGAATTCCAAATTGGTTGCTGCTGACCACTCTCAGTTTTGAAAGGATTTCTTCCTTGGTTAATTCCTTCTGTTGAATTAACTCGGGGACTACTGAAGTTACCATTGCTGTCCCTCAAGGGTGGAACCGGGCGCCTCGTAGCTGGCTGCCTTCTATTCTGATTCCATACCGTGCCTCCTTGGAACTGTCTACTTGCCTCATGACCATATGTTTGGCACTCCATACAGTAGGGCGTGTTTTTGCGTGTAATGCACTCATCCCTTGTATGTCCTTGCTTACGGCAGAACGAACATGTGGGTGCCCTCTTTACAAACCCAACCCCCTGTACGGATTTCTCGGATTCGCGGCTCTGTTGTCGGAGACACCGGGATTATATGCTCCTCTGTATATGTTTGGGACGTAATTACTTCCATCTCTGTTCACGACAGCGGCGGTGAACATGTCTTGTCTATTTTCCAACATGTGTACCTCGCCTAACCCAGCCGTACTCCGTTCCACGAGAACTTGTGCTCTAATCGCTTCTTCTACTAATTCCTCCAGAGATCCTGTTCTGCTATTCAGCATATGAATCTTTAGAGCGGAGTTGCGGAGGCCCACTACGAAAGTTGTTAACACCGACTTGTCAACTTCGTATAATAGTGCTGTATCTCCGACGCCATTGTACTTATTTTTTATTATTTCCTTGGCCATTATCCGAAGTGACTCTAAACGGCTAGAAAAGGCACGTATATCTTCACTTGCCAGCTGCTTCCCGATTCTTATTTCTTGGGTTATGTCCTCCAAAGTTCTCTCCTTCAGATAAGTTCTCCTTATAAGACCGTAAAGCTCGTCCACACTGGCGAATTGCTTTGGCAACACAAGGTTGTACGCGTCTCCAAATAACCATTGCTTAACACAGTCGAAGAAATCCTGCAACACATCAGGGCTTATGCTTCGCTTTGCAAGCTCACAACCTTCAATGAATCTGTTAACTTCTGACCGTAAATCTTCTGAAGCTGCACCTGTAAATACAGGTACTAGCCTGGCCACTGTCTTTGAAATCTCCTCTATACCCATTTTGCGTATTTTTGTTTTACTTATGACCGGTAACACTTGAGCGCTATCTTTGTGGGTGGTTCCTAGATTCACTTCTCCCGGATCTGAGAGGTAATTGACCAATGACGGACTCAAACTAATTAGTCTTCGATCGTTCGTTCGTACAGGCGAAATACTGTCCACAGTATTGGGACTTTCCTGAACCGTTACTGCTTCTGGCTCCTTTGGCTGGAGAAAAAGGCTTGACACCTGTTTCAGATTCGCCAAACAAAAATCCCGCTTGCCTTTCTTCATTAAGTCCTAATTTTGGCTTTACCATGCGGCTTATCCCTTCTGGTGTTAAATATTCCGGCCAACGTACTTCCGGAGGCAATGTCAATACTGTCTGCGTAAATCCAGCTGATGCTGATTTCGATCTCTCCCTATTCAGTGAGGTCCTATTGGTCGCCCGTCCTCTTTTTAATTCCGCACACTCCTTTTTCAACAGCGATGCTGCTTCCTCTGTCACCGTCAATCTCCGAGAAAGTTCCTTTACCCTATTCTCGAGATACTCTTTTTGTGCTCTCAAATCTTCTGTTTTCTCATGAAATTTGAACAACTTTTCTTCTGTCCTTTTTTGGATTGCCGTCAAGGCTTGATCCGCTGCTTCTAATGGTGACACAGCTCCTCCGGCATTCGCCTGCGTCCACAATTCCTGAGCTTCTTCCCTGCTCGTACTCGCTTCGAACTGGTCAACTATTTTCCCAGTAAACAGTTTCACCTCTGACTGTATTGATTTTAATCTGTTCCTTATTTCCTCGTCTGGCGAAACCAAACTCACAATCTCTTGTCCTAGTCCCTCTAATTCAGAACTAAATGTATCTGCCCATTCGTTGACCAGACTATTTATGTAGTCTGTGTATTTTTCCGCAAAATATTTTCCCTTGCCGTACTCAACTGCGTGAGGCAACAACAGTCCATGATTATTGTTGAACTCCCTCCCCAGATCTTGCAACTGTGTTACTCGCTTGCGGTAATACACGTTGTCCTTACGTAAACTGCCGTCTTTCTTAAAATTATGGACCAGTTCTTCAATCGCTTCGCCAATTTGCTCCTGCCTCAGCAGTAATCCTTGCGCTTCCTTCGTCATATCCCAAATGCCAGAACAGTTGGCGTATCCCAATTACAAATAAAAATCCAATAATTGTTAAAATTTGTTACAATTTTTATTCGATCTTACTTAATGATTCAAAACAGAGTTATTAAAAAAAAACATTCCACGGTAAATTCTATCTTTATATACATATTCTGCTATACTTGTTTTCCATCACAAAGTTCCGCTGCCAACCGGCGTCCATTAAGTCCTTCCATCATCGCAAAGTGGTCCTTGACTTCCTCACAAATACTCCTTGTTTTCCTCTCACCATCCTTAATACTCCCAAAAATCCATAGAAAAGGCCATATGTTTGTAAAAACCGAAATTTGATTTACCGGAAAAGTGTCTTGATTCATTCCCGGAAATTTGAATCCATATTTAAAAATAAACCCGTAACGTATGCGCCACATAATAATAGCATTTAAATGTTTTCTTCAACATTGCTACGCAAATCGTAGTTTCCGAACTACAAAAACTTTGATGCAACAACACGTGCTGTCCGCACCTCTTCACTTAATATCCTAAACTCAAAATGCCAAATATTTAAATCAATCTTTATTTTGTTTTCAAAACAATATAAATTGAATCGTATAAATGTCCCTACCGACAAACAAACACAAATCCCCTATCATAACCGTACGAACCCTATACCGTGGCATGTTCTTTCCGAACCAAACCAACCGGTATACACAAGTTCGCAATTCAATAACGCAAAATCCGTGAATAAACAGACACGTTCCACATTCCCCGAGAATGCTGAAACAAAATGTATTAAAAAGTATGAGCCTACTCTCAGTGGAACAACCCTATACAACCTGACCGTAAGTAAAAATTTTTCTTTTAGATCGACCTATTGTCACCTAACCGCAGCGGCTAATCAGCCCCAATGCTGCTTCTTCTGCATGACCGGCGCAAAAGCGCCCACACGGCCACCGAAGAATCGTCGGCAAAATTTTCTTAAATACTAAAATGTCCTACTATAGACATACTCACCATTATTTTTCCCGATGACATCCTGGTCCTTTGAGATGGTTGTCCTAATGGTTTGCTGATGGTGGATTCCCGCGTAGGAGTGCTTCTTTCCTGGCACTCGACGTTGGATCCTACCGGCTGCGCCAAAATGTTGGGGTCCTTATCTGCTTGTCTCGGGAACGTCCTCTGAAATGTCCTGTCGCGGCTTGTCCTGCGCGGGGCCCTGTAAACCTAAACCACTTTGTTAAATAAGCACTGCACTCTTTTACGTTTAAAATAACAAGCCGTTTATTCTTAAAATACTAGTTCTTATATACTATTTACAAATGAACATTACCGTCTACGTCTTGACTCTTCTGGTGTTCCAGTTACGCAACTGTTATTTGGTGTCAGTTGGTCAAGCCCACTGACCTACTGAAGTAAAAGTGCCGTCGGTGCATTCTAAATTCCCCTCGTCAGCTTGACTGCGGAACTGTGACACCCTAAAAGTTTACATCATAATTAATGCTTAAATACTACTATATACAATATTTGCACCCTAAAAATATGTGCTCTCTTAATCAATTTAATAGGAGCCGTTGCTGTGAGTCAACTACGCGTAGGTAGCTTGATTCTAACTCACAACAGGTGGAAAACCGTCTCGTCCTCCTCCTCGAAGCCACAGCCTCGACAAAAGTCATTTGAGGGTAGGCCCAGTCTTTCTGCGTGCTGTCCCATTATGCAGTGGCCGGTTAAAACCGACACAGTTGTCGACAGTGATACGCGATCAAGTCGAAGAAGTTGATTGGTTCTGTTTTTGTCCATGCTTGCCCAAGTTAGTCTAGCCGTGTGGCAGGATTCCTCGTTAGCCCAGGATTTGTAGGCGTCAGCCAGATATTTCCGTTTGATTTCGAGCTTGGCTGTTGCCAGTGGAATGCCGATGTTTATGAAGGGGTGAATGTCGTGCATTAGCGTGCCTGCCTTGGCAAGCTCGTCCGCCTCGCAGTTTCCCGGGATTTCGCTATGTCCGGGAACCCAAACTAGGTGCACCCGAGAGTAACTTGCGAGCTCATTTAAAGATGTTCGACATTCATGAACTAGTCTTTATGTGGCCGTGGAGCCAAAAAGAGATTTAATGGCGGCCTGGGTGTCTGAGAAAATAGATACGTCGACTGCGCCGATATCACTACTCAGCATCCATTTGGCTGCGTGATAAATAGCCATGACCTCAGCTTGAAAAACGCTGCAATGGTCTGGGAGACGTAGGGAAATGTTTAAGTCCAGCTTGTCAGACTAAATACCGCTGCCGACTCTACCCCCAAGCTTGGAACCGTCGGTGTAGATTTCGACTGTTTCACCGACGATTCGGTTTTTTAAGTCCAGTCTTTTCTACTTGGAATAGTGAGGTCGACTTCCCTGTTCAAATCGGGATAGACCGACATATAATCGATAAATTTGGGGACAGGTGGATCCTGATTCAGAATTGCAGCATGGCCTGTGAGGGTTATGCGCCAGTGCGAAAGAGCTTTAAGTCTAATCGCTGTCAGCTTGGCTTGTTGCTTCACCAGGATCCCCGAGGGGGGCCAGTGTAGCATGGCAAAAAGGGCTTTCGTAGGTGTGCTTCGAAGAGCGCCAGTGCGCTGTAGGGCAATGGATCTTCTGATTTTATCGAGGGGTTTGATATTGTAGGCTTTTTCTAGAGCTTGCCACCAGAAGACCGAATCGTATAACAGGGTTGGTTCAACGATCGCCGTGTAGATTCAGAGCATGACTCGACGACGAAGTCCCCATCGTGCACCAACTGCTCTTTTACAGCAGTATATAGCTCACGTTGCCTTACGTGCCCTCTAAGCTAGATTGGCTTTCCAATTAAGCTATGGGTCGAGAAACAGGCCTAAGTACTTAATGTATGTGCTCAAAGAGGACGGAGTGCCGTTTAGACTAGGCATTGTAAACCTTGGAATTTTGTACTTCTTAGTCTCGGTTTTGGATGGGTGAACCCCAAGATCGAATTCACGACTCCAGTTCGACGCAATAGAGAGTGAATAGTTAAGTTTTTCGGAAAGTGTTTGGGGGAATTTGCCGGATGCCGCGATTGCTATGTCGTCCGCATTGGCTATGACTTTGCATCCAGTAGATTCCAATCTCACCAGTAATGTGTTAACTGCCAGGTTCCAGAGGAGGGGTGATAAAACAGCCCCTTGTGGCGTGCCCCTGTTAACCACCCTCCTTGATTGGGCACTGCCGATCGTGGAAGTGATGATTCTAGATTTTAGTAGAAGCTCTATAAATTTAAGAAGGCCTGAATTGAGGTTAAGTTTATATAGTGCGGAAATGACAGCGTTGGGGCATATGAGTACATTGTTGAATGCTCCCTCGATGTCCAGAAATATGGCAAGTGTGAATTCCGTGAACGCCAAGGATTTTTCAACTTGAGAAATGAGAGAATGAAGTGCTGTTTCAACCGATTTGCCTTTAGAGTAGGCGTCTTGAGATACAAAGAGAAGAGAAGGGATATTCTATATCCTGATATGTAGGTCAAGAGCTCTTTCTAGAACCTTAAAAATAATGGATGTTAGACTTATCTGTCTGTAATCCTTAGGTTTGGTGTGTGAGGCCTTCCCAACTTTTGGGATGAAGACGACCCTAGCCGTGCGCCAGCGTAAGGGAATATATTGCAATCTGAGGCTTGCATTATATATTTGTAGCAGCCATGTAAGGATAATCTCTTCCCCATTTTGGATATCGCAGGAATGATGCCGTCCTGTCCGGGGGACTTGTATGGCTAAAAGGTTTGAATGGACCACTCAAGGTGCCTTTTTGTCACTTGGAATGTGGGGAGGCTATCATTGGAAACCTGATCCACCTGGTAGAGTGCTTGATCCGCTGAGGCTAAACTCCCTGGCAAGCGGGTGTCTAGTAGGATATCAAGGGTTTCGGCGCTTGAGTGAGTCCAGCTGCAATCTGGTATTTGGATACAGTCAAGGGTTTTGTTAGAGGAGTGGAGAAATTTACGAAGACGGCTAGCCTCGGACGTCGATTCAATGCTTTCGCAAAATTCCCTCTATGTCGCTCGTTTCCCGCGCCAAATGGCGTATTTAAACTCTTTTTGTTTATTTTTGAAAGGTAATTGAATCAGCTGTAACTTTAGCTTTGATGAAAAGAATTCTACAAGTTTGGCGAAGACTTGCAATTTCCGAGTTCCACCATGGAGGTTTAGGTTTGCCCCGTGGTTTGGGAGTGATGCAAGAAATATGATTGGCTTTTTTAAAAGCTGTGGTCAGATCGTCGACCGCCCGATCAATGTCGGGACAGTTGTGGATAATAGGGGGAGTCGTTGCTAAGCATGACCCCAGTTTGAGCCGGAAAAGAGGCCAGTTCGTGTTTTTTCTATTTACTGGTTTAAGAGATTCTGTATTGCCTGTAGTCTCCCTCAAGTCAATGTCAAAGGTGATATAGCAGTGGTTCGAAAAGGAGCATTCCTGGGAGCATTCATGTTGGAGTAGTTATTGCTGACGAGGATGATCATAAGCACTTCCTTCCTGACGAATGTAATTAAGTACGGCTCATTTCCCCTGTTAGCAATGCCTAAGTTATTGGAAATGATAAAGTCGAAAAGACACTCACCTCGATCATTTGTGCCGGAGCTGCCCCATATTTCGTGATGGGCATTGGCATCGGCGCCGATAATTACCGGAATCTGTTTCTGGTGGGCTACCGCAACTATTTGCTTTAGTATGTCTGGTGGCGGAGAATCGCCATAGTCATGAGCCATGTAGTTAGAGGAGATCCAGAAGGTCCGTCGACCCATTTCAATGACCATGGCAACATTGTCTGTGTCACTGAATCTAGGGAGTAAAAGAGCACTAACCCCGTTTTTTACCAGAATGCAGGATCTTGGTTTACCGTGATCCTCGATATATACCATACGATATCCGTATGCATTGAGTCCAGAAACACGGTAATTTACGACCCAAGGTTCTCGGATGAGAATGAGCTGCTCCCCTATTTCCGAGAGGCGGAGAAACAGGGCTGCCGAGGCAGTTTTCGAATGCTGAAGGTTAATCTGTAGTACCTTCAGCATTGTCTGGAAGAGTGATTATGGTGGAATTAAACTCTTCCTCTTCGGACTTTGGAGGGATGTATCCACCAGCCGCATCCGTGTCCATGTGGTCGAAGAATTCTCCGACCAGTTCGGAAGTTTAGAAGCGGCTGCTTCTGGTTGTTACGGAGCACATATTTCGTTGTCACTACCAGGCAAAGGGGTCAGAGCTGTGTCCGAGCAAATGGGCTCATTGGCAGTAGCTTGTGGGACAGCACCAGCTGGGGGAGGCTGTTGGGGGGCTTGGGCACTTGTAGATGCAGAGAGTGATGGCTCCATAGCCATAGTAAATCACCCCCTCGCAGGAATTTATGGGAACAAGGGATTGCTCGTTCAAAATGATGGTGACCTCACGCAAAGTGCCTTTGAGGTCACCAACTTTCGCGACCTTCCAGCCATCGGTGGGAAGATCTATTGCTGAGCTTGAGGATCTTTAAGATTGCCTCAGGCTCAGAGGGCTCGGCAGGAAGCCATGTTTTGGAGCGAGGGCGTTGGGGAACCTGGTCCAAAGGTAACGCATTGAGCTTTGTAGGCGGCCAGATCTCACCTACCCTATTGATCGCTACCTTAAATAGATCCGCCGAGCGTTGGTCCGAGCAAGATATGATCTTAATATGTCCTTGATACCACCCTGCGGCACGGCAGCTGGGTGAAGAACCAGGGTTGAGGGACATAACCTCAACGAAAATTCGTAACAGTGCCATTTCGACCAGTCTCCAATTGGCAGGAGTAATGGTCCTATTGGCATTGGCAGAGTCGACCACAGCTCATGTGAGTCTCTCTTTCACAATCTCTCTAAGCAGTTTCGAGAGCTTAGGCTTGGGGGTAGCCAGCCTTACGCACTTAGGGATGATTTGGGTGGATTTACCCGGGCGATCAGCTGATCTCTGCCGCTGGGAGTTACCGGCTGCTTGTGCAGTTCAAGCTCGCCCTTGTCGTATTCTGACAGTTGAGAGGGTTCTGTAGCGTTGAGCTTCGTCAAAATACGGTAAGCCGCTCTACGCGTCCTGTACGCCCCTGTAATCAGGTTCACGTTGGTGGGTGCACCTGATGGAGGAGCGGTACGTGAAGTAGTTTCCGTCGACTTGTGAGGCAATGTCGAGGCGTTTGCTGAAGAGGGCTTAGGCGGAGCGACTGCTGTGGGTTTGTGAATCAATACCTTGATAGCCGCTGAAAAGCCTGGGGACAGCGAAGAGCTCTTGGGTGGCTTATTAGCCGAATCTGTGGTCCTTGTTGAAGGAGCAGTGCTTATGCTGCTTGACTTCGAACCAAGCGCGGGGGTGTTGCTGGTGGGCAATTGCCCAGCCAGGGTTTTGCGCGTCCCTGAGGGGATAGGCGCGGAAATTTTGTTTGTGTTTGTGTTTTTAGTTTTTGTGTCCATGCACGAAGGGTCCCCACTCAAAGCCGCTATCTGAGTTCGAACGTGTGGTCACCAAATATGGTCCCATGATTATCTATGCAAGCAAGCAGGCCATGTGAGGGTTGGCACAAGCCCTTAAGGCGTCAAGTGCTCAGAGCCAGACCAGTGCTAATCGGGAGTTCTGCTCAACCGAACCCACACTACCGACTTAACGGTAACAGACGTCGAACGTCCTTTGAGGCCTGCCAGGTTTTTAACGGGACCGGGGCAGCTACAACCTGAGACTGGAGCCGTTCACACTCAAGCTTCACCTTGGTGCTACCAAAGACAGCTAGGTCCAGAAAATTACAGCTAGCAGCCTAGGGCATTCAGAATAAGGGCATTGGTCCAGAGAGAAGTCCGGGGACGAAAGATGGGGGTCGTGCCAGCACGATAGATGGAGAAACTCAAAGACCAGAACCGCCAGCGTCAGCAGAGACCCAGAGAAGAGTTCAAGCAGTTTGTGGTTGAATTGCAGAATCTTATGCGGCACTTGGGCTATTTCGAAGAACAGAATCTGAGGCAAATTTTCCAGAACAGCCTGCCAGAATACCTACTATACGTGCGCCGTAGAGATTTCAGATCGCTAGAAGAGCTGATAGAAATGGCTGAAGACTTGAAGAGCACACGGGGAGAAGGCGAAAAACTGCCAGTGCCACCCATACAATTGGCAGAGTCGACCACAGCCCGTGTGATAGAGATTGATAATGGCGAATTTCATTCCCCGCCAATTTTTGGCAGGAGTTCGAAAGGAGTTCTAAAACATTGGTCAAAATTAGAAAAATCTTGTTTGGTTAGGCGAACGTGCTATATTGCCTGCGAAAACATTTATGTTGACGAATTGAATTTAAAAATTCAAACTGAAATTGCTGGCAAACTGACGACGTACACATCGGTGGATTCCGTTAGTAACCAAGATGATGTCGTCAACTATCCAACAGAATTTTTAAACTGGCTGAATTTGCCTGGATTGCCGCCTAAAAATCTCCAATTTAAAGTCGGATCGATAATCATAATGTTAAGAAATATCAGCCAACCACGTCTTTGTAATGGCTTACGGTGAAGAAACTGATGAACAAACTAATCAAAGCAACAAATCTTAAAGGAAAGTACAATGTAGAAGACGTTTTGATACCATGCGTCTCAATAATTCCAACTATCATGCCATTCGACTTTAAACGCTTGCAATTTCTAGATTTATTTCACATTTCTAGTTTACACGATGGCGATTATTATTACAGTTTATAAAAGACACTGTAGGCTTTGCAAAACTGTAGATTTGCAAACTATGCATCAAATTTTGATTTCAACCAAAAATGCCTCAAAAACTAATTATACTAAAAAATATACAAAAAAATTGTTCCGATTCTAGGATACCAGAAAATAAACTAATATGAAGTTACAGACTTGATATTTTCGTTCAAATCACTGATCAGAACAATTTTGTTGTCTAGCTACTAAAATAATAATATTTTAACCCAAGATTAGTTTCTACATTATTTTTTATATTTTTATATTTTAATGGAATAGACGGATTGGAGAGTAGATAGACACAAATTAACAATTTTAACAAATTCAAAATTAAGAAAGAAATTGTGGTTTTTATAACTGATATACCATCGGTGCCCTTTTGAATTGCAATGAAATAATGTGCAACCTTTCTAGTGACATTTGTGCTGATGTTAATGTGTCTTCGAAAACTATGAATACAAAGAGGAATTGTTAGGAGAAATTCTGGTGATCGCGAAGATTGCCTCCATTTCGAACTGTCAAGTGTGTTTTGGATGTCAACCCTCAATCACTTTATATTCACTTTTTTCAAAGCAATTAAACCATTCCAAGAGGACATTGCAATAGCATGTAAACGTAAAAATGCAGTCATTGGCTTAATACTGTAAATAGAAATGATCAGAGAAACCACACACATTTGTAGTGAACCTTATTCATATCACTGTTCGTAGTTTTATACGAAGTGAGTACAGAAAGGCAGACATGTTTAAATGGACTATCAGTTCAGTTAAATTTCCGACTCTAATTTCAAAATTTTATTTAAAAAAGGTTTATTTGATTTATTTATGAGTGTTAATGCTTTTGTTGAATGGTTGTTAAGAACTATTTCAATCCGTTCGGTCTGCGATTTGAAATTTGCTGCACCCAACAGTGTTGCCGTCTTCACTTCGATTGAAGTGTATCACTTCATTTTTATGTCGAACACTTCCCCTTTAGCAAACACACTTCAATTTTCGAGGGAATCAGGCTAATTCTATATAATTGATATATTTCGGTTTTTCCATTTTCTCATTAATATGGAAAAAATGTCAACACCCTGTTCTTTCGAAAGAGTGAAGTTTACTCCAGAGAACACAGAAGCAACACTAATCCTCAAATTTTCAAATGTAAAAAAAATGTCTTTGCTTATCATTAGTTGGTTATATAGGTAGGTTTGTTTATTATTGGTTCTGAAGAAAATCAGACACACTACTACAGTTTTGTACATGTTTAAGAATAGCAACAGAATTGAACGTTAGCACTGTAACTCAATCATGCTAACGAAAGAACACTCCCAAAATGAGAATTGTTTGAATTGGATTCCCTCCACAATACAACAAACATTGAAGTATTGGTTATTAAATTTAATTTTATGAAATTGTTTACTTCTCTTAAATCTCGATCTTTGAAATTCACCATGTAATATTAGTAAATTAATTATTCACTTATGTACTTCAATCGTTTTTAATTTGAATTTTGTTTATATACATACCGGATTTTTTTTTGTTGCTCGAAAATGTAATTAATTTAATTGTTACTTTCAAAAGTGTAATAAACATTAGTTTTTAAAATACAAAAATATAACTATACGTCAGTTAAAGATTTGGAACACTTCGAAAAACCTGAAAACACTTCGCTTGCAAATTTATGAACGGCAACACTGATACCCAACCGATCAGAATTCTCCGAATTTTTACAACCAGCTCAGCAGACACCATTTCTTTGAGCGGAAATTTTCTTCGTAGCCATACTCAACACTCAGTACAGCTGTTTGTAGAACAGCTGTTTGTAGAACAGCTAATTGTAGAACAGCTGTTTGTAGACAGCTGTTTGTATAACCCATTCACAAAGACAGTTTGCTGTTTCTCTCATCGGATAGGCAACCGATAGGCTCCAAGAATGCAGCCATTGATGCGAAATTTATAACTAGCAAACATTTTTATGGATTGTTAAGGATTCATATCCATTACGTTGGAATCCCAATAATACACCTTTGAAAATATACATGTGTAGTAATTAAAAATTTTATGTGGATGTTGCATGTGATGCAAAATGGTGAATTTATGTAAAACGCAAGTGGTGCATCAACAAGTAAAATGTTAGCTAAATTATAATATTTTTATAATTTAACAATATTTTTCAAATTCTAGTGGGCATGAGTGTGAACCTGTTTGTGCACATAATTTATGAGCAACTCTTGTCATTCTAATATGAATTTAGGGAAATTATTAATCATGTCTTGTAGTTGCTGCGTTACGAAATAGAAGTGTCATATAAAGCAAAATATTACTTCAATTCCGGAAGGGCAAGTAAACAAAACAAAAGTTGATATCTACTTTTAATGAAAGCTTGAACTTGAATACTGAATACTCTCTCTTTCTATTCATTACATTTCAGTGGTGTGACTGCAGTTAATTTACCTAATGCCGTAAAAAGGTTTTTTTTAATTGTCGAATGTATTTTCGAATTAAATATTTAAATAGACGATTAAGAACTAAAAAAAAAAAACAGAATAATGGGCAATAATAAATTATTTATAATATTATTTTGAGTTGTGTTAGTTGTTGTATGAGTTGTTGTCTATAATATTGTTTTTAAATAATAATAAATAAAAAACAAAAAAAACAAAGGACACTTTAGCTTTTACTTATTACGAAAAAAGGGCAAAGCACAAAAATAGCGACACAAAAGAAGCAACACTCTTTATTCATTTTGACACTTAGGCCCATTACACACTCTTCCTACCGGTTTCATGCCAATCACGTTCAGACGGAACGCAATGTATTCACATTATCCATTCAAATACCAGTCACAACTTCTTAAATATGGATGCTAATTCCAGCTTAATGTGTTTGTGGAATATATTTGCAAGAGAAACTTCTCCAAATAATTTTTTTTTTTATTGAAGTCGATTTTTATATGCGCCAACTGTTAGTCAAAAATACTTTCATGGCTTCACACCAGGTCAACCAACTACTAGTCTGAAATTTATAAAATGCATACATACATTTTGTACATATATAAAATTAATATGAAGTAAGAATAAGAATGTACGTATGCTATACAATGCACATGAAGCTCACTATTTTTTTACTAATAGTAGTTGAACTAATAGGAGAGAAAACAAACACACAAATAAAAGTTAAACGAAGTGGATGGCGTCGATCGTATTTATTCCACATTATTAAAGGCATTAAAGAATATTTGACGGATGCTTGCATTGGGCTTTATTATTACCGTGAAAGAACGACCTTGGGAGAGCGGTCTTCTATTAATAGTAGCTTGTAAATGTATTTTGGGTTACAACCATTTTATAAAATTACGGCTTTTTATATAATTGCATCGGTTAATTATTGGTTTACTATTTTACTCGTTAACAAAAGAATCAAAGAGTGATTTGTTTATTGAAATTCATCGTCTTAAATACTAACTTATTGCTAACATCATCAATAATAATTAATATGTACTAAAAATAAATATCAGCAGAATAGAACAGCAGCGCATAGCAGCATGTGCAAGTTCAATGAACATACGTTTCAATGCCACCCAAATGCTTATGTTGCATTTTTGGGAATGCACCTAATTCTTGTGCAAGTGTCATTTGAGCCACAATGCTACTGCACGCGCAGACTGCATATTCCTTGTTGTTGTTGTGGGTACAAACGTACGGATACATACAAATATACAGTTGAAGGTTGTGCGATTGATATTTATATGAATTCGTACATTCTCCTGCACGTTGACTGCGTCAACAACCTTAAAAAGTTGTATCAAATTTTGTTTCGTCTTCTGGTTCTTGCATCCTATTCCGCGGTAATGGCTGGGGTAGAGTGACATCAAATTTATGCTTTTTTGATTGGATCTTCCAGATTGAATACATAATTACACCAACCGATAGGGTAAGCGCTAAATACCCGACTGCAGAAAGGTGAACACCCATTGTTTGGACTTTGGACGGTAACTCCCAAACTCTTTCTGATAATTGACCTTGAATGGTGCTGAGATTGGATAATTGCATGTTGTAGTGTTCAATATTATTCGTGTAGTATGATCGGTGCTGGCCTTGATCCATTTTGAGAATGTCAGTAGCATTGGCCAAGCTGACATATGAGGTTTGTACTGAGGTTGAGAGAGTTTTATAGCCGTGAATTGTGATAAAACTGTGTTTTAGATGGTTGTAGCTTCAGCATTCCCGATCCTTCTAATGTTAATTGCAAGGTTTCACCATCACATACTGCACTCAAGCGAGTGGCAAACTTCAAGGCGTAGATCCACTCGTTCTTATGATCCATTTGAATCCAGGTTGAATTGTCTTGAACTTCATGGTGGATGCAATCCCATTGAGTATCATTGGCAAACAGTTTAACTTCACATGAACATACTTCAGACCCTCTGTTGTGTATCAATTGGGTGTTGGCGCATAAGTATGTATATGGCTTCATCACTGTACAAGCCTCCAAATCAGCTAAACTCATGACAACGTATTGATCTCTGTGCGCGTTTATGGCTAGAAATCTGTTACAAGATTCTATTGTAGTCATTGTGCCATTTATTATGCTAGGAATTGGTACCATCCGATACAGTTCGAATCTTTCTTCTGCAATTAATGGCAATGAGATTCTAAAAATGGCATGCTTCTTTGTTAAACCGCCTTCTACCTTCATTAATTTGTACAGTTGCAGTGAGTCCTCTTGATTCACTGGTATTTGGAGGGATGTTGAAAGATGAGTTTTTATCTTGAGAATTTCTTCTTGTAGTTGAGTTGGTGATAGCAATAATGGGCTGATTTTGTTATGGTGTGTATCTGTCATAACATTCAATATTGATGATTGGATTCTTTGCAAGTGAGGTGTTATCATAATGCGTTGGAGGGTCAGAGTGATGAAATAATGAGTCAGCTTGGCTTGAAACTTTTCTCCTTCAATGTGATTTAAGGTTTTCATTATGTCATTGATTTGGTTGTCAAGATTATCGAATTTTCCTTTGACTTCTATTTGATCTTGTTTGATCACGTTGATAGTAGAATCAATCACTGATGTTTGGTTTTTGAGCAGGACTAATAGATGGCCTTCATTTTCTTTCACTTGCTGAATGGTTTTTGACATTGATTCTGCATATTCTGAGTCCAAAACACCAAACAATGAGTTTGCAATATTTCCCACTATATCCACAGCACGTTGTTTAGATCGATGGGGAAACAATATCTTGTTATCCATTTGTAATTCAGCTTCAACATGCTCGAAGTTCATAAGAGTATCATGAGAAGTAAATGGTGGCAGCTTCTGACATAACTGTCGTAAACTACTGATGCCCTTGGATAAAGTCGTAAGTTCTGCCCAGTATGACTCTAGTTCGTAGTACACTACAAGTTTCCATTCTGACCTCTCGAAATGTGCTGAACCTATTCCTTCGAAGTAAATACCCAATTCCGTGTTGAATTTGGTGTTAGCAATCTGCGAAAATCTTATTGGACCTCCCATGACAATTGGTATGATGAGTAATCCCAGCAGTACTGTTGTGAGTCCCGTATGTCTTGTTTTTATTCGTTTTGTTGGTATTTCTACTTTTTCATCTTGATTCTCATGACTTGTTGGTTGGTCATGGATCCTATTATCATTTATGGGTAGTAGAGCTAATTTATGGATTGCACGTTTCCAAGTTCCAGTAGCTGTTCTAACATCAGCCACTCGTACTGCTCCATCATCACCCTTATACGTCCTTGTTATCCTTCCTAGTGGCCATTGAAGAACTGAACATTGTCTTCCTTGATTATTACCATGTCCCCTTGGTTCATGTTATTGTGCTGATGTGTCCATTTGGTTTTAGATTGAAGCTCGCATAAATATTCGTGCGACCATCGTTTCCAAAACTCATTTTTGATGTGGGATACGAGTTTCCACCGGGTCAGCAAATTTGAAGTTGACGGGATGTTATTTACATCGACTTGCGTGTTGAGTGGTTCTCCTAACAAGAAGTGGCCCGGAGTCAGGGCGCCTAAGTCATTTGGCTCGTTGGACATCGAACTTATTGGTCTTGAGTTGAGAATGGCTTCTATTTCAATAATGACTGTTTCCAGCTCTTCATAGGTTAGTGATGCTGTTGACACGCTCCTAACCAAAAGATGCTTTGCAGACTTCATTGCTGCTTCCCACAGACCTCCGAAATGAGGGGCTCTTGGAGGAATAAAATTGAATTGTATTCCCTTTTTACCGCATTCTTTCTCAATTTGTGTTTTCCCTTCATCTGAATATATTGATGTAGTCAGTTCCGTAAGCTTGTTATTGGCACCAACGAAATTTGTCGCGTTGTCACAATATAAGTTTTGACAATTTCCACGTCGGCCAATGAAACGTTTCAGAAAGCCAATGAATGCCCGTAAGATCGCTTACAAGTTCTAAATGGACAGCTTTAGTAGCAAAACAGCAGAAAACGGATATGTAAGCCTTGTGTGGCCTTTTCCCTCTAATTTTGTAATGCACCCAGAATGGTCCACAGTAGTCTACTCCAGAGTTAATGAATGGGCGTGCTCCTGTAACTCGTGTTGCTGGCAGGTTTCCCATTAATTGGTTCAGCAACTGAGGCCTTGCCCTGGTGCATCGTATGCATTGCTGTACTGTTGATCTGGCCGATGATTTGCCTTTTATGGGCCAGTACCTTTGCCTTATTATGGCCAGCAAGGCTTGAGGTCCACAGTGTTTATTCTCGATGTGAGTCATCTCAAATAGTAGTTTTGCTAAGGGATCATTATACGGAATGAGCATTTGATGTTTTGCTTCATAAGGTATCAGTGATGCTTCCAATCGTCCTCCAACTCGCAAAATGTTTGCTTCATCCAAAAATGGTGATAGGCTCTTCAATGTACTCGTCCCCTTGAGATCCTTGTGTTTCTTGAGGTACATGATGTCGTCATTGAAATCAGATCTTTGCATAGCTTGAACAATGATTCTTAATGCATGATCTAATTCGATGGAAGTCAGCGCTATATCAGTTTTTCGTACGTCCTTGCTACATCTAGTGTTGCTTATGAAACGACAAATGTATCCTACGATGCTTTGAAGAGTCCTGAAAGAGTTTCGGTGGTTGATTGTATACACCAGTTCTTCAGAGTCAATTGCTACCAAGGATGCTGGATTCGTTCGTTTTCTCTCGATGTTATTGGGAATGGCTAGCTGTGGAGCAAACTTGGGAGGCCATGCTGATTCTTTCCCATGTAGAAAAAATGGCCCGTAAAGCCACAGGTCACATCTTGCAAATTCTCTTGGTGATAATCCTCGTGAGACAACGTCAGCTGGGTTATCCTTGGAGCTAACATGACGCCACTGTTCTGCTAATGTCAAACCTTGAATAGTAGCTACCCTGTTGGCTACAAATGTTTGAAATGATGAGGAGGCTGAATTAATCCAAGACAGAACTATTTGTGAGTCTGTCCACAAAAAGGTGCGACAATCCTTTAACCGTAAATCATTTTTTACCCTAGCTGCCAACTGTAAGCCTAGTACTGCTGCGCATAGTTCCAAGCGAGGCAATGTTTGTAGCTTAAGTGGAGCTACGCGTGATTTGGCACATAACAACCTCACTACTACTCTTCCTTCTTTGAAGATAGATCTGATATAAATTGCTGCTCTGAAGGCTTTTTCTGATGCATCGGAGAAGACGTGAAGTTGAATTGATGTTGGGATCTCACTTCTATGAATGTGTCGTGAGAATTTAAAGTTGTCCAATTCTTGCAATGCGCTTCGAAAACGCTCCCATCTTGTATGTAATTCTGCTGGTAGAACTTCATCCCAACTAATTTTTAATTGCCATAATGCTTGTATAAAGATTTTTGCTGTAATTACAACTGGAGCTAGAATGCCAAGAGGATCAAATAATCTCGCTACGTCTGAGGTGACAGACCGCTTGGTAATTCGTTTAACGGGGTTGAGATTCACCTTTACACAGAATTGGTCAGTCTTTGGCAGCCATGTCAGGCCCAGGGTTTTTATTGAATCATTCTTGTCGTTAGTAAAATCCAAATTAACTTCCTGGTCACTTTGTGGAATGTTCTGCAGGAGTTTAGGGTTATTTGCACACCATTTGCGTAGATTGAATCCATACCCATTCAACATAGTGATGAGTTGCCGTTGAGTTTCCATGGCGGTAATCAGACTGTCTGATCCACCAAGACCATCGTCGACATAAAAGTTATCCTGAAGCATCTGACCACCTAGTGGATACCGGATGGCGTTTTCTGATGACATTTGTTTGGCACATCTTGTGGCGAGGTATGGTGCCGATCTTGTCCCATATGTGACAGTGTTAAGTTCGTAACACTTCAGTGGTTTCTTAGGGTCGCTCCTCCATACGATCAATTGATAATGGCGATCTTCAGAGTGGACCAGTATCTGCCGATACATTTTTTCAATGTCGGTGGTGACTACAAATTTCGGTAGACGGAAACGTAGCAAGATTGAAAATAGTTCGGATTGTATGGTTGGACCTATGTGCATTATGTCATTGAGTGAGACTCCCGATGACGTTTTTGACGATGCGTCAAATACCACCCGCAGTTTTGTTGTGCTGCTGTCAGGTTTAAGTACACAGTGGTGTGGGATGAAGTAATTAGGTGAGAGTATTTCATTGATGTTGATCTCCCTCAAGTGGCCCAAGGCTTCATAGTTTTCCATAAACTCGATATATTGTTCACGAACGGCATTGTATTTAGATAATCGATGTTCAAGCGTCAGGAATATGTTGATTGCTATATCCCTTGAATTACCTAAAACAGCTGCATTCTCTACGAATCTAGTTGTATTTTGTATAAAATGATTTTCACAAAGTCTTTCTGTTGGGGATAAAATTGATTCAGCTAGTTCGACTTCGTCCAGTTTCCATAGCCGTTCAATAAGTTGGTTTGTATCATCATCATCCTCACTGCAAATACCGCAAGTTGCTGACGCCATCTGAAGTTCTCCTATCCTTCCTGATAGTATCCAGCCAAACACTGTGTTTTGTAGTGTTGGAAGTTCGATTGATAATCGTATGTGTCCAATTGACAATGCTTGGTGGTAGAATTCCGCTCCTAATAAAACATCGATTTTGTCAGGACGGTTGAATACTGGATCCGCTAAAGTGATGTTCTTCGGAATTGGCCATTTGGATATGTCAAATGGTTTTGTCGGATGCGGGGAAATTATATCTCCTAGAACGAACGCCTCCAGTCGAGTGGAAAAGCCGTTAATTTGTGACTTTAGTTCAAGGCTAACTCGACGCTGTGCTCTCCGAGTTCCCTTGCCTATTCCTTGGATATTCATTATTGTGGACTTCGTTGAAGCTCCAAGTCTCTTGACAAGCCGTTCACTCACGATATTGATCTGAGATACGGAGTCTAGAATGGCTCTGCATTTAACTTCCTGCCCGTAGTTGCTGACTATTTTCACCATTGCAGTGCTGAGAAGCACATATCTCTGTTGCTTCGACTCCTTCGAAGCTACTAGTGTTGTGGACTGTTGAGGGTGTGGTTCATACTTGACCTGGTTTACGGCTTGTTCGCTGCGATATCCTTCAGAATGTACTAATGTATTGTGACTATGATTACACTTAGTACATTTTCTTGACATACAATCCTTTGCCCAGTGTCCAGGCTTTAGACAATTAATGCATAGCTTATGTGTTTTTAGGAACTGTAACCTCTTCTGAACAGAAAGTTTCAAAAAGCTTCGGCGTGCAAACAGCGGATGTGTTTGGCTATTGCAAGACAAGCATTTCTTGATTCCTTGTTTTGTTGCTATTACCGTTGTCAATGTTTTTGCCGTATGCTCTCTTTGGCCGATTGCCTCGAGAGACTGGAATCTCGTTTCAATAAACTTTAAGAATTGCCTTAGGGTAGGTAATTCCTTTGGCTTCTCCAATGACTGCTCATATGCAATCCGCGTGCAGTTGTCTAATTTCTTCACTAGGAGGTGGAGAATAATTGGATCCCAAGAATTCGTGTCTAAACCAAGGTTTCTTAATGCCAGTAAGGTTTCCTGGGTTGTATCATGAAGTCCCTTTAGTGCTGCCGCTGTCGGATAGTCTGTTGAGTGTTTGTTTTGCCCCAATAGTTTTTCCAACAGAGCTGGAGTTAGCAATCGCACATTGCTATATCGATCCTGGAGTGATTCTCATGCAGTTTGGTAGTTATTCTCAGTTAGAGTGAGGTGTCTAATTAATCGTTCTGCTTCTCCGAACAAATTTGTTTTAAGATACCACATCTTCTGTATTGTTGGAAGTGGCCTTTTGTGGATCATTTCATTGAATAAATCATAAGATTGTTGGCACTTCAGGTAATCTCCATCGAATTTTGGCAGGATTACCTTTGGCAAATGTTCAGCGAGTGACGCTCGATTCGAAATTGCAGGAACGGTCACTCCCTTCTCTTGAAGCATAAGAATTCTGTTACTGACATGCATCTCTATGCTCAGGTATTCTTCAAAATTATAATCGTCAGAATTCATGTCATCTATAGAATCCAGTATAACATCATTAAATCTCCGGGCAACATTCCAATGATGTTCTATAAGGTTGGCCTTTGTAGTATAATATTGGCATGAATGGGGTGTGTCATCAGCCAATACATCGTCTAACATGCGTTGCACGAGTGCAATAACTGTCCTTTGCTTGTGCACCATGTTAGGAATATTAGTCTTTTGAAGCCTCTTCTCTATGGGTTCTGCTGAACGAGTTGGGCCACTAACTCCTTGTGGTTGAGTTATGCCCTTCTCTGCTGGTTCCGTTGAGCAACTTGGGACACTAACTGCTTGTGGTTGAGTTATGCCCTCTGCTGTGAGTATTTGTTTGCTCTCCTTGACGTCTGCAAGGAAGTCTGGGTATCGGTTGCCCATTGATGCATATAGATCCTTCACAAAGTATGGATGGTCATTAGCTGCCGTTGGATCCCTTCTAATTTGGTTGTCGATACGTTGGAAAGTTAACCATAGCTCCTCAATTTCTCTGGATTTCCTTTCAATATAGTCGAGTGTCTTCCGATCTTTCGGCGTCTTCTTATAGGATGCAATGGCCTTTTGGAGACCAATTGCATTGTCGTCCTGATGACGGACGAGATCGTCGATAGTTGTCATTATTAACGCTCACACCATTGTGCTCTTGCTTCTTAAGTATCGTGTTTTGTAGCACCCTGTGTGCTCGAACTAAAACCGATTGATGAATTGTGATAAAATTGAATGCTCACACTGCTGTGCTTTTGCTGAATCAATTTTATGTCCTGTGGATCACGTCCTTCTATCACGTCGGGGTCACCAAATGTAAATACAGCCTCGTTTGACTGTAGTGATAGTATTCCTTATTGACGTCTCATACAGGCACTTGAACAAATATGAGACTAGGAATAATAATTTGATTGTTCAAGCACTTGAACCTGAACAATCCGTCGCTGAAAATAAAAAGACTCAGTTTTCTTGTTGCTAAAGAATCAAAGAGTGATTTGTTTATTGAAATTCATCGTCTTAAATACTAATTTATTGCTAACATCATCAATAATAATTAATATGTACTAAAAATAAATATCAGCAGAAAATAACAGCAGCGCATAGCAGCATGTGCAAGTTCAATGAACATATGTTTCAATGCCACCCAAATGCTTATGTTGCATTTTTGGGAATGCACCTAATTCTTGTGCAAGTGTCATTTGAGCCACAATGCTACTGCACGCGCAGACTGCATATTCCTTGTTGTTGTTGTGGGTACAAACGTACGGATACATACAAATATACAGTTGAAGGTTGTGCGATTGATATTTATATGAATTCGTACACATATATATACATATACATACACATATACATATACATATACGATTATATATATATATATATATATATATATAAACACACACATATATATATATATATATATATATATATATATATATATATATATATATATATATATATATATATATATATACGTTTTGTGCAATTAAAAGTTATATTAATTACTGGACTTAACACAATCTCTAGAAATTCGCAGAAACGTATTTTGTCATATATTATATATACGATATAACAAATAAATTTTCAGGAACGTATTTTATCATATATTATATATACGATATAACAAATATTTCTGTTTTTTATGGGCAACGCTACGTTGAGCACGCGAGCAGCCAAATTGGTGACCCCGACGTGATCGTAAACACATACGCGCCCATACAGAGGGGTATAAAACATACGCACATGATGCTCCACTCGCCAACGGCCTCAGGACCGGCGCCGCCGGCACCACCGGAGCAGCCGCCGACTCAAGCAACGTACGGTCCGCACCAGCAGCCACAACCACCGCACGTGCATGCGCACGCACATCTGGCTATGCCAACGCCATTGCTGCTACCGACACTCCCGCCGCCACACGGTGCAGGGGAACCTGGGGGACACGCCTCCTTTTCGGCGCCGCCCGCGATCGAGGCGGTGAACAGCTGCCGGCTCCCACCTTTGTGGAGGAGTAGCCCCGATCTGTGGTTTTATCAGATCGAGGCGGCGTTCCAGGTCCACCAAGTGCGCAACTACAACAACCGTTACAATTTAGTAGTTGCGGCGCTCGACCCGGAGACCATTTCTGAGGTTGCGGATGTACTCCGCACAGTGCCGCCCGTGGGGAAGTATGAGGCGCTAAAGGCAGCCATACTAAATCGCCTCACCGACTCGGCGGATCGACAGCTCCATAAGCTACTCACCCAACTCGAGCTGGGTGACAGGAAGCCGTCTCAACTCCTGCGGCAGAAGCGCTCGTTGGCAGGTGACAGGGCCACGGATGACGTAATCAGAGTGAAGTGGCTCGAGCGAAAGAATTCCATTCACCAAAGCATATGGGTGACTTATATGCTGTTATTTGTGCATTGAATGTTCCATCAAATGGACTGAAATTGCGGAATGTGTTGAAGTTATTCTTTTCTGAAGATTCTAGGAATACTTCACAATGTGTTTAAATTGCGTATTCCGATAGTTTAACAGCAGTTGGATTTGTTCCTGTAAATAAAAGTCATAGTCGCTATATAAATTTGGTAAATATAATAATTGATAAAATCTATATGTTTCCACTTTTAATACTGAAATGTATCGATGGATTATTGAGAGATGTAGTTAAAAAAAATGAATCGGATAAACATAAGTTATTAGGAGGCAAGCACATTTTGTTGTGTGGTGATTTTCTACAGAGATTGCCTATTGTACCGCTTGGTTCACGATCAACTTTGACTGTAAATTGTATCAAAAGTTGGAGTGAACTTGCTTTATTTCACCGTGTTTCGTTTACACAATATATGAGAGTTTTATATATATATATATATATATATATATATATATATATATATATATATATATATATATATATATATTATTATATATATATATATATATATATATATATATATATATATATATATATATATGAAGTTGCACATATTCAAAAATTTAAAGAAGAGTAGTTTGCTTTCATCCAATGTTGAACACGTCGACGAGGAGGAAAACGAAAATGATGACGAAGACGTTAATGACGAAGAATACAAGTGTGCAATGGATAATAGGAAAATCGATGTCATACAACAACGGCGGAGTGTAGCAGTAAACGAGCAAGTTCGACACAACGAGAGTTTTTTCTCAGCTGACAACGATGAGCATAGAGGACAGCACAAAATAGCACCACGATTCGCTCTTAATTTTCGAGACGTAGAAGACTCTGTGCGACGTTTTGATGGTACTAACAATTTACCTGCTGACGTATGGGTGGCTGAGTTTGAGGAGACAGCTGCAATAATGCAGTGGGATGATTTTCAAATGTTTGTGTTCGCGAAAAAATCATTGAGTGGCTTGGCAAAATTATTTGTACAAAGTGAGAGAGGCCTGACGTCGTGGAAAAAATTAAGGTCAGCTCTGATTGAGGAATTTTCAAGAAAAACCGATAGTGCAAAAATACACAAAGAACTTACGGAGAGGAAAATGAGAAAGAGTGAAAACGTTTTTGAATACTTTTTTAGCATTAAAGAGATTGCATCGAGAGGTTCGATCGAGGAAAGTTCAATAATACAATATGTAATCGACGGTATCGAGGACTTGAACATTAATAAATCGATTTTATACGGCGCGAAAAATATTCGAGAATTTAAAGATAAATTGTCATGCTATGAGACATATCGTGAAAAATCGAAGAGTGAGAACGTGTCGAAAATATCTCAACGGAAAGTTGAAGTAAAAAAAGACAATAGTGACCGCGGTGTGGCGAAGAATAATGTACAATGCTATAATTGTGGTGGCAAAGGCCATAAATCCTTTGAGTGTAAAGACAAAAATAATGGCACTAAGTGTTTCCGTTGTAACCAATTCGGTCATCTATCAACAAATTGTACTGCGAACAACGAAAGACAAACAAATACTCGATTTTTAGAACCAAAAAGCGATATGATGAACAAAATGGTGACAATAAACGACCGTGAATATTTGGCCCTGTTAGATACGGGTAGCAAATTTAACATAATGACTGAGAACGTTTTTAACAACATTCGTGGCGCAACACTTCAACAAGCAAACTTTTATCTGATCGGTTTCGGGCGTACTAGAATCAAACCTATGGGACAGTTCGACGAACGTATGATGATTGATGGCGAGGCATATGATGTGAACTTCGTGGTGGTGCCACAAGATGCCATTACCGTTGATTTAATAATTGGGGAATGTTTTTTCACTCAGGCTGAAGTTACCATACGGCCAACTGGTGTGGCTATCAAGAAGATTGAACTTTAAGACGCAGAATACCAGCTGATGCGAATTGGAATAGTTGATGATGAGTCGCAACTGGATATAGATGAAACAGCCAGCAAAAATGCGAAGGACAAAGTAATGGATCTCATTGGAAACTATAGACCTGAAAAGAAGAAGATTGTTAACATCGAGATGAACATAGTTTTGGAAAACGATACACCAATCTCATCGCGTCCTCGAAGACTTCCATTGACGGAACGAGCTTTAGTGGATGACAAAGTTGATCAATGGCTAAGAGAGGGAATCATTGAGAATTCAGAATCCGAGTTTAGCAGTCCGGTCGTATTAGTGAAGAAACGTGACGGAAATTCCAGACTATGTATAGACTATCGTCGAATAAATAAGGTTATTATGAAAGACCGTTTTCCTCTGCCGCTGATAGAGGATCAGCTGGATCGTCTCCAAAACGCCAAAGTATTTAGTACACTCGACTTGACAAATGGATTTTTTCACGTGCCCGTCGCGGAACACAGTCGCAAGTTTACATCCTTTGTAACTCACAGCGGTCAATACCAATTTAAACGAGTCCCATTTGGTTTAACCAACTCCCCTGCCGTGTTCCAACGCTATATCAACGCAATTTTCCGTGAATCCACCCGCAAGGGAATAGCAATGCCATACGTAGACGACATCATAATTCCTGGATCCAACGAAGATGAAGCAGTCACAAACTTAGTTACAATCATCGACCTCTGCCGTGAGTATGGATTGGAACTAAATCTTAAAAAATGCAAGTTCTTGAAGAAGAAAATCGAATTTTTGGGCTATGTTATTGAGGATGGCAAAATATCTTCAACGACTGAGAAGATAAGAGCAGTTACGAAATTCCCAGCTCCAATGTGTCTAAAACAGTTACAAAGTTTTTTAGGACTTTCTGGATATCTCAGAAAATTCGTTCCAGATTACTCACTTGTCGCTAAACCGCTGTCTGACCTAACTAAGAAGGGAGCCAAATTTGAAATGAGTGAAGCACAGATGAAAGCGTTTGAAGGTCTAAAGAGAATTTTATGTAAAAATCCCGTACTGAACATTTTCAACCAGAATCATCACACAGAACTACACACGGATGCTTCGATCGACGGATATGGCGCAATCTTAATGCAGAAATCAAATCAGGATGAAAACCTACACCCAGTCTACTATATGAGTCGTAAGACCTCTGATGCCGAAAGAAAATATAGCAGCTATGAACTAGGAATACTGGCCGTTGTAGAAGCAGTGAAAAAATGTCGGGTATATCTACTTGGATTGCGTTTTAAGATTGTTACAGACTGTAACGCGTTTGTGAAGACCATGGAGAAAAAGGATCTTTCTACAAGAGTAGCCAGATGGGTACTGCTCCTTCAAGAATACGATTACGAAGTCGAGCATCGATCTGGTACACGGATGAAGCATGTAGATTTTCTCAGTAGATACCCTGTCATGATGGTAATAGAAGATGGAGTTATAACAAGAATTAAAAATGCTCAAAAAACCGACGATGAATTAAGTCCGATAATCCACATTCTTCAACAACAAGACGAGTTTGATGGTTATATTTTGAAATGTGGTATTCTGCACAAACTCGTTAATGATTGCGAAGTTGTTGTCGTGCCGAAGGCTATGCAGCGAGAATTGATAAGAAAGTCGCACGAAAAAGGTCATTTCTCAGTGAAAAAAATCAAAGAACTACTCCGTCGAGAATACTACATGTAGAAAATGGACGAAAAAATAAGGTACCACATAGATAATTGTATCCAGTGCATCATTGCTAACAGAAAACGGGGAAAACAGGAAGGCGAACTGCACCCAATTGAGAAGCACGACGAGCCTCTACACACCTACCATGTGGATCATCTTGGGCCATTGGAATCTACCAACAAGCAATATAGGCACATATTTGCTGTGGTAGATGCCTTTACAAAGTTTTGTTGGCTATATGCTACTAAGAGTACAACGTCGGCAGAAGTTATTGCAAAGTTAAAGGTCCAAAGTGCTGTTTTTGGAAACCCTGTCCGCATAATTTCGAATCGTGGAACAGCATTTACGTCCGATGAGTTTAAAAACTACTGTGAGGCTGAGCAAATTCAACATCGTGTCATAACAACTGGACTACCAAGAGCCAACGGACAGATCGAGCGGATGAACGCAATCATAACGTCAATTTTAGCTAAACTAAGTTCTGCCGATCCAACAAAGTGGTATAAGCATCTGGACAAAGTTCAACAGGCGATGAACTCATCATTTTCAAGAAGTATAGCAACGACTCCATTTGAACTCCTCATTGGGATTAAAATGCGAACATCTGAACAGCTACATATAACCAAATTGATTGAGGAAGAGATGATAAAAAATTTTTCTGAAGAAAGAGATGAGATGAGAAAACATGCAAAGCAACAAATCATGAACATTCAGGACGAAAATCGGAAGGTGTATAATTTGAGAAGGAAAAAACCCAATAAGTACAAAGCTGGTGACCTCGTCGCTATAAAAAGAACCCAATTTGGGCCTGGTCTAAAACTTAAGGCGAAGTTTTTGGGTCCATATGAAGTCGTAAGAGCAAAGTCAAATGATACCTACGACGTTAGACAAGCAACCGACACCGAGGGATACGACAACATGCGCAGAATACATGAAGCCCTGGGGAATGCATCAGGAAGATAAATTCGAGACGAATTTATAGCAGAATGGCCGAGATGTGGGATTTTTATCTGCCACACATATGGCAACTCTTTCACCGTCACAAAATACGTGAACAACGAGTACGCAAGAGAGGAGAGGGAGTTCTAACCGAAACGCGGACGATTAAAGACGTGAAGACGCAGAGCAAAAGACGTGAAGAGTTTCATTTAATTAATATATTTCAGTTTTCAAACAAATTCTTATTTACATTAACATTGAATTTATCTCTATAATTTAAAATAATAAAGTACTTTTCAATTAAAACAAACTAAACCCCCATATATATATATATATATATATATATATATATATATATATATATATATATATATATATATATATATATATATATATATATAATCGTATATGTATATGTGTATTTATATGTATATATATGTGTACGAATTCATATAAATATCAATCGCACAACCTTCAACTGTATATTTGTATGTATCCGTACGTTTGTACCCACAACAACAACAAGGAATATGCAGTCTGCGCGTGCAGTAGCATTGTGGCTCAAATGACACTTGCACAAGAATTAGGTGCATTCCCAAAAATGCAACATAAGCATTTGGGTGGCATTGAAACATATGTTCATTGAACTTGCACATGCTGCTATGCGCTGCTGTTATTTTCTGCTGATATTTATTTTTAGTACATATTAATTATTATTGATGATGTTAGCAATAAATTAGTATTTAAGACGATGAATTTCAATAAACAAATCACTCTTTGATTCTTTAGCAACAAGAAAACTGAGTCTTTTTATTTTCAGCGACGGATTGTTCAGGTTCAAGTGCTTGAACAATCAAATTATTATTCCTAGTCTCATATTTGTTCAAGTGCCTGTATGAGACGTCAATAAGGAATACTATCACTACAGTCAAACGAGGCTGTATTTACATTTGGTGACCCCGACGTGATAGAAGGACGTGATCCACAGGACATAAAATTGATTCAGCAAAAGCACAGCAGTGTGAGCATTCAATTTTATCACAATTCATCAATCGGTTTTAGTTCGAGCACACAGGGTGCTACAAAACACGATACTTAAGAAGCAAGAGCACAATGGTGTGAGCGTTAATAATGACAACTATCGACGATCTCGTCCGTCATCAGGACGACAATGCAATTGGTCTCCAAAAGGCCATTGCATCCTATAAGAAGACGCCGAAAGATCGGAAGACACTCGACTATATTGAAAGGAAATCCAGAGAAATTGAGGAGCTATGGTTAACTTTCCAACGTATCGACAACCAAATTAGAAGGGATCCAACGGCAGCTAATGACCATCCATACTTTGTGAAGGATCTATATGCATCAATGGGCAACCGATACCCAGACTTCCTTGCAGACGTCAAGGAGAGCAAACAAATACTCACAGCAGAGGGCATAACTCAACCACAAGCAGTTAGTGTCCCAAGTTGCTCAACGGAACCAGCAGAGAAGGGCATAACTCAACCACAAGGAGTTAGTGGCCCAACTCGTTCAGCAGAACCCATAGAGAAGAGGCTTCAAAAGACTAATATTCCTAACATGGTGCACAAGCAAAGGACAGTTATTGCACTCGTGCAACGCATGTTAGACGATGTATTGGCTGATGACACACCCCATTCATGCCAATATTATACTACAAAGGCCAACCTTATAGAACATCATTGGAATGTTGCCCGGAGATTTAATGATGTTATACTGGATTCTATAGATGACATGAATTCTGACGATTATAATTTTGAAGAATACCTGAGCATAGAGATGCATGTCAGTAACAGAATTCTTATGCTTCAAGAGAAGGGAGTGACCGTTCCTGCAATTTCGAATCGAGCGTCACTCGCTGAACATTTGCCAAAGGTAATACTGCCAAAATTCGATGGAGATTACCTGAAGTGCCAACAATCTTATGATTTATTCAATGAAATGATCCACAAAAGGCCACTTCCAACAATACAGAAGATGTGGTATCTTAAAACAAATTTGTTCGGAGAAGCAGAACGATTAATTAGACACCTCACTCTAACTGAGAATAACTACCAAACTGCATGGGAATCACTCCAGGATCGATATAGCAATGTGCGATTGCTAACTCCAGCTCTGTTGGAAAAACTATTGGGGCAAAACAAACACTCAACAGACTATCCATCAGCGGCAGCACTAAAGGGACTTCATGATACAACCCAGGAAACCTTACTGGCATTAAGAAACCTTGGTTTAGACACGAATTCTTGGGATCCAATTATTCTCCACCTCTTAAAGACGCAGAATACCAGCTGATGCGAATTGGAATAGTTGATGATGAGTCGCAACTGGATATAGATGAAACAGCCAGCAAAAATGCGAAGGACAAAGTAATGGATCTCATTGGAAACTATAGACCTGAAAAGAAGAAGATTGTTAACATCGAGATGAACATAGTTTTGGAAAACGATACACCAATCTCATCGCGTCCTCGAAGACTTCCATTGACGGAACGAGCTTTAGTGGATGACAAAGTTGATCAATGGCTAAGAGAGGGAATCATTGAGAATTCAGAATCCGAGTTTAGCAGTCCGGTCGTATTAGTGAAGAAACGTGACGGAAATTCCAGACTATGTATAGACTATCGTCGAATAAATAAGGTTATTATGAAAGACCGTTTTCCTCTGCCGCTGATAGAGGATCAGCTGGATCGTCTCCAAAACGCCAAAGTATTTAGTACACTCGACTTGACAAATGGATTTTTTCACGTGCCCGTCGCGGAACACAGTCGCAAGTTTACATCCTTTGTAACTCACAGCGGTCAATACCAATTTAAACGAGTCCCATTTGGTTTAACCAACTCCCCTGCCGTGTTCCAACGCTATATCAACGCAATTTTCCGTGAATCCACCCGCAAGGGAATAGCAATGCCATACGTAGACGACATCATAATTCCTGGATCCAACGAAGATGAAGCAGTCACAAACTTAGTTACAATCATCGACCTCTGCCGTGAGTATGGATTGGAACTAAATCTTAAAAAATGCAAGTTCTTGAAGAAGAAAATCGAATTTTTGGGCTATGTTATTGAGGATGGCAAAATATCTTCAACGACTGAGAAGATAAGAGCAGTTACGAAATTCCCAGCTCCAATGTGTCTAAAACAGTTACAAAGTTTTTTAGGACTTTCTGGATATCTCAGAAAATTCGTTCCAGATTACTCACTTGTCGCTAAACCGCTGTCTGACCTAACTAAGAAGGGAGCCAAATTTGAAATGAGTGAAGCACAGATGAAAGCGTTTGAAGGTCTAAAGAGAATTTTATGTAAAAATCCCGTACTGAACATTTTCAACCAGAATCATCACACAGAACTACACACGGATGCTTCGATCGACGGATATGGCGCAATCTTAATGCAGAAATCAAATCAGGATGAAAACCTACACCCAGTCTACTATATGAGTCGTAAGACCTCTGATGCCGAAAGAAAATATAGCAGCTATGAACTAGGAATACTGGCCGTTGTAGAAGCAGTGAAAAAATGTCGGGTATATCTACTTGGATTGCGTTTTAAGATTGTTACAGACTGTAACGCGTTTGTGAAGACCATGGAGAAAAAGGATATTTCTACAAGAGTAGCCAGATGGGTACTGCTCCTTCAAGAATACGATTACGAAGTCGAGCATCGATCTGGTACACGGATGAAGCATGTAGATTTTCTCAGTAGATACCCTGTCATGATGGTAATAGAAGATGGAGTTATAACAAGAATTAAAAATGCTCAAAAAACCGACGATGAATTAAGTCCGATAATCCACATTCTTCAACAACAAGACGAGTTTGATGGTTATATTTTGAAATGTGGTATTCTGCACAAACTCGTTAATGATTGCGAAGTTGTTGTCGTGCCGAAGGCTATGCAGCGAGAATTGATAAGAAAGTCGCACGAAAAAGGTCATTTCTCAGTGAAAAAAATCAAAGAACTACTCCGTCGAGAATACTACATGTAGAAAATGGACGAAAAAATAAGGTACCACATAGATAATTGTATCCAGTGCATCATTGCTAACAGAAAACGGGGAAAACAGGAAGGCGAACTGCACCCAATTGAGAAGCACGACGAGCCTCTACACACCTACCATGTGGATCATCTTGGGCCATTGGAATCTACCAACAAGCAATATAGGCACATATTTGCTGTGGTAGATGCCTTTACAAAGTTTTGTTGGCTATATGCTACTAAGAGTACAACGTCGGCAGAAGTTATTGCAAAGTTAAAGGTCCAAAGTGCTGTTTTTGGAAACCCTGTCCGCATAATTTCGAATCGTGGAACAGCATTTACGTCCGATGAGTTTAAAAACTACTGTGAGGCTGAGCAAATTCAACATCGTGTCATAACAACTGGACTACCAAGAGCCAACGGACAGATCGAGCGGATGAACGCAATCATAACGTCAATTTTAGCTAAACTAAGTTCTGCCGATCCAACAAAGTGGTATAAGCATCTGGACAAAGTTCAACAGGCGATGAACTCATCATTTTCAAGAAGTATAGCAACGACTCCATTTGAACTCCTCATTGGGATTAAAATGCGAACATCTGAACAGCTACATATAACCAAATTGATTGAGGAAGAGATGATAAAAAATTTTTCTGAAGAAAGAGATGAGATGAGAAAACATGCAAAGCAACAAATCATGAACATTCAGGACGAAAATCGGAAGGTGTATAATTTGAGAAGGAAAAAACCCAATAAGTACAAAGCTGGTGACCTCGTCGCTATAAAAAGAACCCAATTTGGGCCTGGTCTAAAACTTAAGGCGAAGTTTTTGGGTCCATATGAAGTCGTAAGAGCAAAGTCAAATGATACCTACGACGTTAGACAAGCAACCGACACCGAGGGATACGACAACATGCGCAGAATACATGAAGCCCTGGGGAATGCATCAGGAAGATAAATTCGAGACGAATTTATAGCAGAATGGCCGAGATGTGGGATTTTCATCTGCCACACATATGGCAACTCTTTCACCGTCACAAAATCCGTGAACAACGAGTACGCAAGAGAGGAGAGGGAGTTCTAACCGAAACGCGGACGATTAAAGACGTGAAGACGCAGAGCAAAAGACGTGAAGAGTTTCATTTAATTAATATATTTCAGTTTTCAAACAAATTCTTATTTACATTAACATTGAATTTATCTCTATAATTTAAAATAATAAAGTACTTTTCAATTAAAACAAACTAAACCCCCATATATATATATATATATATATATATATATATATATATATATATATATATATATATATATATATATATATATATATATATATAATCGTATATGTATATGTGTATTTATATGTATATATATGTGTACGAATTCATATAAATATCAATCGCACAACCTTCAACTGTATATTTGTATGTATCCGTACGTTTGTACCCACAACAACAACAAGGAATATGCAGTCTGCGCGTGCAGTAGCATTGTGGCTCAAATGACACTTGCACAAGAATTAGGTGCATTCCCAAAAATGCAACATAAGCATTTGGGTGGCATTGAAACATATGTTCATTGAACTTGCACATGCTGCTATGCGCTGCTGTTATTTTCTGCTGATATTTATTTTTAGTACATATTAATTATTATTGATGATGTTAGCAATAAATTAGTATTTAAGACGATGAATTTCAATAAACAAATCACTCTTTGATTCTTTAGCAACAAGAAAACTGAGTCTTTTTATTTTCAGCGACGGATTGTTCAGGTTCAAGTGCTTGAACAATCAAATTATTATTCCTAGTCTCATATTTGTTCAAGTGCCTGTATGAGACGTCAATAAGGAATACTATCACTACAGTCAAACGAGGCTGTATTTACATTTGGTGACCCCGACGTGATAGAAGGACGTGATCCACAGGACATAAAATTGATTCAGCAAAAGCACAGCAGTGTGAGCATTCAATTTTATCACAATTCATCAATCGGTTTTAGTTCGAGCACACAGGGTGCTACAAAACACGATACTTAAGAAGCAAGAGCACAATGGTGTGAGCGTTAATAATGACAACTATCGACGATCTCGTCCGTCATCAGGACGACAATGCAATTGGTCTCCAAAAGGCCATTGCATCCTATAAGAAGACGCCGAAAGATCGGAAGACACTCGACTATATTGAAAGGAAATCCAGAGAAATTGAGGAGCTATGGTTAACTTTCCAACGTATCGACAACCAAATTAGAAGGGATCCAACGGCAGCTAATGACCATCCATACTTTGTGAAGGATCTATATGCATCAATGGGCAACCGATACCAAGACTTCCTTGCAGACGTCAAGGAGAGCAAACAAATACTCACAGCAGAGGGCATAACTCAACCACAAGCAGTTAGTGTCCCAAGGTGCTCAACGGAACCAGCAGAGAAGGGCATAACTCAACCACAAGGAGTTAGTGGCCCAACTCGTTCAGCAGAACCCATAGAGAAGAAGCTTCAAAAGACTAATATTCCTAACATGGTGCACAAGCAAAGGACAGTTATTGCACTCGTGCAACGCATGTTAGACGATGTATTGGCTGATGACACACCCCATTCATGCCAATATTATACTACAAAGGCCAACCTTATAGAACATCATTGGAATGCTGCCCGGAGATTTAATGATGTTATACTGGATTCTATAGATGACATGAATTCTGACGATTATAATTTTGAAGAATACCTGAGCATAGAGATGCATGTCAGTAACAGAATTCTTATGCTTCAAGAGAAGGGAGTGACCGTTCCTGCAATTTCGAATCGAGCGTCACTCGCTGAACATTTGCCAAAGGTAATACTGCCAAAATTCGATGGAGATTACCTGAAGTGCCAACAATCTTATGATTTATTCAATGAAATGATCCACAAAAGGCCACTTCCAACAATACAGAAGATGTGGTATCTTAAAACAAATTTGTTCGGAGAAGCAGAACGATTAATTAGACACCTCACTCTAACTGAGAATAACTACCAAACTGCATGGGAATCACTCCAGGATCGATATAGCAATGTGCGATTGCTAACTCCAGCTCTGTTGGAAAAACTATTGGGGCAAAACAAACACTCAACAGACTATCCATCAGCGGCAGCACTAAAGGGACTTCATGATACAACCCAGGAAACCTTACTGGCATTAAGAAACCTTGGTTTAGACACGAATTCTTGGGATCCAATTATTCTCCACCTCCTAGTGAAGAAATTAGACAAAGGCACGCGGATTGCATATGAGCAGTCATTGGAGAAGCCAAAGGAATTACCTACCCTAAGGCAATTCTTAAAGTTTATTGAAACGAGATTCCAGTCTCTCGAGGCAATCGGCCAAAGAGAGCATACGGCAAAAACATTGACAACGGTAATAGCAACAAAACAAGGAATCAAGAAATGCTTGTCTTGCAATAGCCAAACACATCCGCTGTTTGCACGCCGAAGCTTTTTGAAACTTTCTGTTCAGAAGAGGTTACAGTTCCTAAAAACACATAAGCTATGCATTAATTGTCTAAAGCCTGGACACTGGGCAAAGGATTGTATGTCAAGAAAATGTACTAAGTGTAATCATAGTCACAATACATTAGTACATTCTGAAGGATATCGCAGCGAACCAGCCGTAAACCAGGTCAAGTATGAACCACACCCTCAACAGTCCACAACACTAGTAGCTTCGAAGGAGTCGAAGCAACAGGGATATGTGCTTCTCAGCACTGCAATGGTGAAAATAGTCAGCAACAACGGGCAGGAAGTTAAATGCAGAGCCATTCTGGACTCCGGATCTCAGATCAATATCGTGAGTGAACGGCTTGTCAAGAGACTTGGAGCTTCAACGAAGTCCACAACAATGAATATCCAAGGAATAGGCAAGGGAACTCGGAGAGCACAGCGTCGAGTTAGCCTTGAACTAAAGTCACAAATTAACGGCTTTTCCACTCGACTGGAGGCATTCGTTCTAGGAGATATAATTTCCCCGCATCCGACAAAACCATTTGACATATCCAAATGGCCAATTCCGAAGAACATCACTTTAGCGGATCCAGTATTCAACCGTCCTGACAAAATCGATGTTTTATTAGGAGCGGAATTCTACCACCAAGCATTGTCAATTGGACACATACGATTATCAATCGAACTTCCAACACTACAAAACACAGTGTTTGGCTGGATACTATCAGGAAGGATAGGAGAACTTCAGATGGCGTCAGCAACTTGCGGTATTTGCAGTGAGGATGATGATGATACAAACCAACTTATTGAACGGCTATGGAAACTGGACGAAGTCGAACTAGCTGAATCAATTTTATCCCCAACAGAAAGACTTTGCGAAAATCATTTTATACAAAATACAACTAGATTCGTAGAGAATGCAGCTGTTTTAGGTAATTCAAGGGATATAGCAATCAACATATTCCTGACGCTTGAACATCGATTATCTAAATACAATGCCGTTCGTGAACAATATATCGAGTTTATGGAAAACTATGAAGCCTTGGGCCACTTGAGGGAGATCAACATCAATGAAATACTCTCACCTAATTACTTCATCCCACACCACTGTGTACTTAAACCTGACAGCAGCACAACAAAACTGCGGGTGGTATTTGACGCATCGTCAAAAACGTCATCGGGAGTCTCACTCAATGACATAATGCACATAGGTCCAACCATACAATCCGAACTATTTTCAATCTTGCTACGTTTCCGTCTACCGAAATTTGTAGTCACCACCGACATTGAAAAAATGTATCGGCAGATACTGGTCCACTCTGAAGATCGCCATTATCAATTGATCGTATGGAGGAGCGACCCTAAGAAACCACTGAAGTGTTACGAACTTAACACTGTCACATATGGGACAAGATCGGCACCATACCTCGCCACAAGATGTGCCAAACAAATGTCATCAGAAAACGCCATCCGGTATCCACTAGGTGGTCAGATGCTTCAGGATAACTTTTATGTCGACGATGGTCTTGGTGGATCAGACAGTCTGATTACCGCCATGGAAACTCAACGGCAACTCATCGCTATGTTGAATGGGTATGGATTCAATCTACGCAAATGGTGTGCAAATAACCCTAAACTCCTGCAGAACATTCCACAAAGTGACCAGGAAGTTAATTTGGATTTTACTAACGACAAGAATGATTCAATAAAAACCCTGGGCCTGACATGGCTGCCAAAGACTGACCAATTCTGTGTAAAGGTGAATCTCAACCCCGTTAAACGAATTACCAAGCGGTCTGTCACCTCAGACGTAGCGAGATTATTTGATCCTCTTGGCATTCTAGCTCCAGTTGTAATTACAGCAAAAATCTTTATACAAGCATTATGGCAATTAAAAATTAGTTGGGATGAAGTTCTACCAGCAGAATTACATACAACATGGGAGCGTTTTCGAAGCGCATTGCAAGAATTGGACAACTTTAAATTCTCACGACACATTCATAGAAGTGAGATCCCAACATCAATTCAACTTCACGTCTTCTCCGATGCATCAGAAAAAGCCTTCAGAGCAGCAATTTATATCAGATCTATCTTCAAAGAAGGAAGAGTAGTAGTGAGGTTGTTATGTGCCAAATCACGCGTAGCTCCACTTAAGCTACAAACATTGCCTCGCTTGGAACTATGCGCAGCAGTACTAGGCTTACAGTTGGCAGCTAGGGTAAAAAATGATTTACGGTTAAAGGATTGTCGCACCTTTTTGTGGACAGACTCACAAATAGTTCTGTCTTGGATTAATTCAGCCTCCTCATCATTTCAAACATTTGTAGCCAACAGGGTAGCTACTATTCAAGGTTTGACATTAGCAGAACAGTGGCGTCATGTTAGCTCCAAGGATAACCCAGCTGACGTTGTCTCACGAGGATTATCACCAAGAGAATTTGCAAGATGTGACCTGTGGCTTTACGGGCCATTTTTTCTACATGGGAAAGAATCAGCATGGCCTCCCAAGTTTGCTCCACAGCTAGCCATTCCCAATAACATCGAGAGAAAACGAACGAATCCAGCATCCTTGGTAGCAATTGACTCTGAAGAACTGGTGTATACAATCAACCACCGAAACTCTTTCAGGACTCTTCAAAGCATCGTAGGATACATTTGTCGTTTCATAAGCAACACTAGATGTAGCAAGGACGTACGAAAAACTGATATAGCGCTGACTTCCATCGAATTAGATCATGCATTAAGAATCATTGTTCAAGCTATGCAAAGATCTGATTTCAATGACGACATCATGTACCTCAAGAAACACAAGGATCTCAAGGGGACGAGTACATTGAAGAGCCTATCACCATTTTTGGATGACGCAAACATTTTGCGAGTTGGAGGACGATTGGAAGCATCACTGATACCTTATGAAGCAAAACATCAAATGCTCATTCCGTATAATGATCCCTTAGCAAAACTACTATTTGAGATGACTCACATCGAGAATAAACACTGTGGACCTCAAGCCTTGCTGGCCATAATAAGGCAAAGGTACTGGCCCATAAAAGGCAAATCATCGGCCAGATCAACAGTACAGCAATGCATACGATGCACCAGGGCAAGGCCTCAGTTGCTGAACCAATTAATGGGAAACCTGCCAGCAACACGAGTTACACGAGCACGCCCATTCATTAACTCTGGAGTAGACTACTGTGGACCATTCTGGGTGCATTACAAAATTAGAGCACATTTTGTTGTGTGGTTTGTTGAATTTTTAAAAACGATTGGGACCATAAATATTGCAATTTGGTAAATATATTATACAAATTCCACAGCATTTGATCGATAACGAGGAAAATATAATAGATTATACTTTTGGAAATAACACTGAGAACATTTTAACAGATCGCACGTGTAAATCAGATATTTTAGTTCCAAAAAATTATGATTGTTATTAAATCTGTTCTGATATTTTTAACCGATTGTCTGGTGAAAATAGAGTTTATTATAATAGCTATGATAAAATTATTTGTGACAACGATTCAGAAGTTAACAATTATCCCGTAGAATTTATGAATTCTTTGTCAATTAGTGGTTTACCACCACACAACTTATCATTGAAAGTCAATTGTATTGTGCTTCTCATTAAAAATTTGAATGTTAAGGATGCATAAAAGTTAAAGTCTTCCATCTTTATACAGATATTTTGAATCTAAATAAATGTACATTTCTTTTTTAACCTCAGGCAAAATTTCAGAAATTGAAAAATTAGTCAACACTGAAATGCTTATTGTAAAATTATATTTCATTAAAATATTTGAGACAAAATGAAAGCACTTTTTTAAATTTGGTTGGAATGTGGAAAAAAGAAACTATCTTCATGCGAATGGCTGAATTTCGAGCACGGTTAATACTAGTATATATATATATATATATATATATATATATATATATATATATATACATATATATATATATATATATATATATATATATATATATATATATATATATATATATATATATATATATATATATATATATATATATATATATATATATATATATATATATATATATATATATATATATATATATATATATATATATATATATATATATATATATATATATATATATATATATATATATATATATATATATATATATATATATATATATATATATATATATATATATATATATATATATATATATATATATATATATATATATATATATATATATATATATATATATATATATATATATATATATATATATATATATATATATATATATATATATATATATAGATATATATATATATATATATATATATATATATATATATATATATATATATATATATATATATATATATATATATATATATATATATATCCAAAATCATTTTCTTCACTGCTTCAATGTTTTCATCGGTTGTTGACGTGCTCGGCCGACCAGGACGAGCATCGTCATTGACAACTTCTCGGCCTTCCTTAAACCGTTGTTACCACAATTGAACTTGTGTTCTGCTCAAAGTAAACTCGCCAAAGGCCACAGTCAACATTTTAAATATCCTTGTGCATTTAATTTCATTTTTTACACAAAACTGAATACAGTTTCTTTGATCCAGTTTTTCGAATAGTACAAAAATCGAAGAGCACACCAAAACACGACTAACCTTTTTATCTCTCAAAAACAAACTGACAATCCAAAATGGTTGGTATTGCCAACATATATAACAGACATGTGTACCAACATAACAGACAAAAAAATGCGAACATCGAACATACGTAACTCACGAAAAGATGAAAATAACGGTTATTTTTTGATCACAACTCATATATATATATATATATATATGTTATGGAGGTATATATATATATATTTACGAGTATATATATATATATATATATATATATATATATATATATATATATATATATATATATATATTTATCTGCTCGCGTGCTCAACGTAGCGTTGCCAATAAAAAACAGAAATATTTGTTATATCGTATATATAATATATGATAAAATACGTTCCTGCAAATTTATTTGTTATATCGTATATATAATATATGATAAAATACGTTTCTGCGAATTTCTAGAGATTGTGTTAAGTCCAGTAATTAATATAACTTTTAATTGCACAAAACGCTCTATAACACGTCACCACAGCTTCTGCACAGCAAAAGAAAGAGGGTTGAATGAAAGGCCGGAAACACGAAGTGTGTTATTCAGCAGCCAACACAGACTAGTCCGAGCGTTGGTGTGCGGCGAAGGCGAGCGGCTTGTGGTCCGTGTGGATTGTGAAGACGTGTGTCTCCAGGATTCTCCTGAAGTGTCTGACTGCGGCATAAACCGCGAGCAACTCCTTGTCGTAGGCGCTGTAGCGAGTTTCTGGGGGATTGAGGTTCCTAGAGAAGAACCCCAGAGGCTTCCAGGTCCCATCGGGTTGCTCTTGGTTGAGTGCCGCTCCGATGGCGGTGCTCGATGCGTCGGTGTAGAGAGCCATTGGCGCGGTGGGCCAGAGGAAAGCTGAATCTGTCCCGCTGCGATACTCGCCTTGCACTGCTGGAATGACTGCTCCGTCTGCGTCGTCCAGCTAATCGCCGCGTTCTTCTTCGTGAGGTTCCTCAGAAGTTCGTTGAGCGGGGCCTGTAGTTCCGCGGCGTGCGGTATACATCTGCGGTAATAATTAAACATACGCAGGAAACGTCTCAGCTGGGTAGAGTCTGTCGGGCTTGGAAAGGCGTCGATCGCCTCGATCTTTGGGCGCGGGGGCCTAAACTTCTCTTTCGAAACCCGATACCCAGCGAATGTAACCTCCTGAGCACCGAGTTGGCATTTGTCCAGGTTGATGCGGAGATTCGCCGCTTTCAGCGTCTCCGACAATTGGCTCAAATGGTGCAGGTGTTCGTCATGCGTCTCGGATGCGATGAGCAGGTCGTCTACATAGCCTTTCACGAAGGGGAGTTTCCTCAGTAGGTTATTAATTACCCGCTGAAGCGTTTGCGCGGAGTTACGCAGGCCTAATGGCATTCCCATGAACTCAAAGAGGCCGAAAGGTGTTGTGACTGCCGTTTCCGGGATGTCAGCTTTGGCAACCGGGATTTGATGGAAGGCTTTCTGCAGATCGATTACAGAGAAGACTTTTCAGGTCCTCGATGATCGGTAGAGGATATCGGTCTGGCAAGGTGCACGTGTTGAGGCGGCGGTAGTCGCCAGTGGCTCGCCAGCTTTGGTACCATGTGTAGCGGACTAGCCCATGGGCTCGATGATGGGCGTACCATCCCCTTGTCGAGGAGGTCAGCGAACTCTTTTTTGGCAGCAGCGAGTCGTTCACCGACGAGTCTACGGAGGCGCTCGAAAACGGGAGGACCCTCCGTGACGACGAAGTGTTGTACCGGCAAGTCTGGTACAGTGGCCATGACCCCTGCTGGTGAAGCGAGTTGCAGGAAGCGCTGGACGAGCTCTCTATACCGGTCGCCGTGTGGTCCCACAGGTGCATCAATGCGATCCACTGTGGATATGCCGTAGATTCGAACCGAGTCCATGCGGCCCGTTGCCGCGATATTGGTAAGGGGGTCTACGATGCGTCGTTCCCTCAGGTCTACCAGGAGCCCATAGTATGCCAGAAAGTCCGCCCCGAGAATGGCGGTTTGCACATCGGCCATAGTGAAGACCCAAGTAAAATCCCGCCGCTGGGCGAGGTTCAGCTTCAGCGTGAGCTGCCCGTATGTGGCGATCGGCGACGAGTTGGCGGAGTACAGCGTGAGGCTGTTTCGCTGTAGTTTGGGGGCGACCGTTACCCTCGGCAGTAAGGAGACCACTGAACCCGAGTCCACGAGAAAGCGAGTGGATGTCGTTCGATCCGTTACGAGTAGGCGTTTTTCGGTTGGTGGACGGCTGGCGTCGTTCGCCCAAGTCGGCGTCGGAAGCGCTAGTTTCCCGACGGCGTCGAGGCGGCGGCCAAGGCGGCGGCAAAAATACACAGTGGTCGGTACGGCTGTGCTGTCGCCCCGTATTTCTGATGGTACCAACATTGGCCAGGCGCTGTAGAGCGATCTCGGTGCCGGCTGGGGCTGCGGGTATCAGCGCGACCCCTCTGAAGTGGGGGCGTTATTTTACGCAGCAGCTCCTGATTCTCCCGCGTTAGTACCACGAGCTGTGCCACTGACTGCCGCAGTGCGGCAAGCTCTGCGTGCACGGAGTTACCCGTTGAAACGTGCGGCGATCTGTTCGCGAATGGAGAGTGGGGTCTCGGAGACGAGAGTGGAGGTGACGTAGCTGCCACTGTAGGTCCATTGTCGACCAGCTCGTCAGCTGCCTCTGCAAGCTCCTCCAGGCTGGTACCCTTCAGGATTTTGAGAAGCCGACGCGTTGACGGCAGCATCAAATGGAGCCACTTCACTCTGATTGCGTCATCCGTGGCCCTGTCACCTGCCAAGGAGCGCATCTGCCGCAGGAGTTGAGACGGCTTCCTGTCACCCAGCTCGAGTTGGGTGAGTAGCTTATGGAGC
Organism: Clusia tigrina; assembly: GCA_920105625.2. Taxonomy (NCBI): domain Eukaryota; kingdom Metazoa; phylum Arthropoda; class Insecta; order Diptera; family Clusiidae; genus Clusia; species Clusia tigrina. The sequence goes on from OV050031.1 coordinate 169,011,607, forward strand.
TGTCGATCCGCCGAGTCGGTGAGGCGATTTAGTATGGCTGCCTTTAGCGCCTCATACTTCCCCACGGGCGGCACTGTGCGGAGTACATCCGCAACCTCAGAAATGGTCTCCGGGTCGAGCGCCGCAACTACTAAATTGTAACGGTTGTTGTCGTTGCGCACTTGGTGGACCTGGAACGCCGCCTCGATCTGATAAAACCACAGATCGGGGCTACTCCTCCACAAAGGTGGGAGCCGGCAGCTGTTCACCGCCTCGATCGCGGGCGGCGACGAAAAGGAGGCGTGTCCCCCAGGTTCCCCTGCACCGTGTGGCGGCGGGAGTGTCGGTAGCAGCAATGGCGTTGGCATAGCCAGATGTGCGTGCGCACGCACGTGCGGTGGTTGTGGCTGCTGGTGCGGACCGTACGTTGCTTCAGTCGGCGGCTGCTCCGGTGGTGCCGGCGGCGCCGGTCCTGAGGCCGTTGGCGAGTGGAGCATCATGTGCGTATGTTTTATACCCCTCTGTATGGGCGCGTATGTGTTTACGATCACGTCGGGGTCACCAATTTGGCTGCTCGCGTGCTCAACGTAGCGTTGCCCATAAAAAACAGAAATATTTGTTATATCGTATATATAATATATGATAAAATACGTTCCTGAAAATTTATTTGTTATATCGTATATATAATATATGATAAAATACGTTTCTGCGAATTTCTAGAGATTGTGTTAAGTCCAGTAATTAATATAACTTTTAATTGCACAAAACGTATATATATATATATATATATATATATATATATATATATATATATATACATATATATATATATATATATATATATATATATATATATATATATATATATATATATGCATAAGTTGGTTTTGAGTAAATTTGAGATATATGTATATATATATATATATATATATATATATATATATATATATATATATATATATATATATATATATATATATATATATATATATATATATATATATATCTCAAATATACTCAAAACCAACTTATGCAATTGTTGATATCTAAACAATTAACTATATTAAGATATGTCATTGGAATGCAAATGGCATTAGCCAACATAAACTTGCAATTCAACACTTCCTGCATACTAGGCAAATTGACATTATGCTTTTATCAGAAACGCACTTGATAAACAAATATCATTTTGTTAGATCAGGATATAAATTGTACAAGACAAACCATCCTGACAATAAAGCACATGGCGGTTCGGGTATATTATATATAATATATATATATATATATATATATATATATATATATATATATATATATATATATATATATATATATTTATATATATATATATATATATATATATATATATATATATATATATATATATATATACGGTTTTTTTTTTATTTTTTGGCCTCCTTTAATTTTGACGAATTAAATCAACACGTCTGCAGTGTTTACTGCAGTTGAAGATGTAGCATTTAGACTAAACAAAGTATAAAGCACATTAGCCACCGTTGCGCTGACAGTCTGAGCAGCAAGTTTAACTTTCATTTTCTGAAATGTATTCGGATATATGTGCTCATTGCTTAGTTTAGAAACTAAGCGAAATGGACGACCTTTATCCCGTAGGTATAAGTTTCAATATCTTTAAATTTAGCAATCTTGCACTCATCGTAGTAAATGTCATATTTAATAAAATTTCGCCAAAAGGACTTCATCAAATGTGGAGTGTCGTGCATATAACAGCTTTTATTGCCATTAAATGAAAGAATGGTTTTGTAGGAGAAATCCATAGGAGCTTATTTAATTTTACAAAATTACTTCCCTGATCTGAAATCACTACTATTGAATTCATACCAATATTCGAAAGACTATTTATGGCTTGGAGTAAAATTTCCTTAACAGCTTAGGCGGACAGACAGAATTGATAAAATAATAACCCATTAGTTGCTTGTAACGGTGGGTAATGCCACGTACCATACTGGTTAATGCGTAATTAGCAGGTAAACTGGATTTAGTGACTTCATCATCTTCTAATCCAAATACCTCCCCCTTATCCCTACAGTAAATCAGATGAGTTTTTAGGGATATTTCGTAGAAGCACAATACACAATTTTTTGCCATATCTGGTAGTTGATGCAGTTTAAGTTTCAACTATGCAACATCGGACTCTTTTATACCTGGACCAGAAGGCTAATTCCTAACAAAACTATTTAGTGTCCATTTGAAGGCAAACTCGTATTTTTGTATAAGAATGGGTAAGCGGACGGAGCAATAAAATATATACTGCAAGAAAATTTCTTAAATTCAATAGAATATCTTCGGCCTTCCTTTATTAATGAGTTATTACGTAAAACAGATTCCACTATTTGAGCTAAGTTTGGTGGTAGTATTTGTTTAGCTCTCTTTAGAAACATGTCAATGGTTCCCCCTTCCTGGTGGATTCAGCCCTGCTTCTTCTTGTTCCACGTTCGGTACTATCGACCAGATTAAGCGCCTTCTTGAAGTGCAAATTTTGAACAAATCTTGAAATCATTTGATAATTTCACATTGATGAGATCGTGCCTGTTAATATTTGAAAGCCATTGTTCTCTTCTACGTGGCACATTTGAATTTTAAAAACCAAAAACGGCAAAATAACACAATAGAAAAAAAAAAAATTAAAAAAATAATTAATTCTTGCTTTCTCTAAATAAAAGAACTAGAAAGACATTAAAATATAACTAACTTTTCTCTTTCAATGGGCAGATTAAAGAAATTTATATTTTCATTTCTAATATTCCTAACACCGTAAATTAAACATCTAATATGGTGTTTTCCCATGATTAATAATAATGGTCGCAACCTTACTTCTCCCTGTATTTTAATGCTGGTGACTCCGTTGCCAGAATAAGATTGGATCGCCTTTATGCACAATGCAAATTGTTGCATCGAAATGTTCCTTCCGTTCTCACATATCCCTATACAAAAGCATTTAGGAACAAACTTGGAAAGAGTATGAAAAAAAGTGTGGATTGCACGTATAATAGATGTGAATTTTTGTAGATGTGTGCGTGCTTTGTTTATATCTCGCAGCGTTTCTCTCACACACGGCTATCCGTAATAAAATTTGTAAATAGTTTTCTGCTCTTCGCAATTGCAGAAAACTTTTTGTTAAAGTGTGAGTCAAAAAAATTGCTGTTTGCATATGTATTGAAGTGAGCATTCTTAGTTTTCCAGATATTATTTGCTATAATTCCTACATTCGACCATTCTGAATGTCGGATGTCTCAGACGACTCTCCATCACCCTCATCTTAGTAGTTCTTCCATCGTTTCATATAATCTGCGGCGGTTGAGGTGTGCTTCGGTCCATCTTGCCCACCAACTTTACACCTCTCATATCGATCATTTCGCTTCGCCTTTGTAATCTCGTACGGGCCACGGTACTTAGGAACTGGTTTAAGTCCAACTCTGGGTACGCCGCATAGCGACTAAGGCACCGACTTTGAAAGTGTTTGTGGATTTACGTTTTTTGTCGAACTGCTTCTTATTCTCAGCTTAAATTTTCTGGATTTCCTGCTTCGGATCGTCGCGCATTTCTTGTCTCTCTTGCTCGAAATCTTTAATAACCGCTTCCTCAAATTGAAGAGTTAGCTCTAGGTCTTCAGGAGTAAACATTTTTGTGCCAAACAGCAGTTCAAATGGCGTTCGTTTTGTACTCCTGGAAATAGAAGAGTTAATAATATTTTGCAATCGACTTACATGTGTGAACCATCTCTGCCGGTCATCCAGAGACAATTTTGTTAACATTTCCATAATAATGTTGTTCATTCGCTCCACCTGTCCATTTCCTCTGGGAACCCTTATGGTTGTAGCGTGATGACTGATGTTGTGAATGTTGAAATATTTTGCGAAATCTCCTGCTGTTAATGCTGGCCTGGTAAATTTTCGTCGATGATTACGAACAAATATTTGTAAGAATTCGCTCTCTAGCAGATTTATAATAACCTGGCACCTCTCCGTAGCTTGTAATTTTTTGACGGAATGAAGGACAGCATCTTCAACTCTTAGTACGACAGGGTGTCGAGTTAATGCATCTACGTGAAAATGCAGTCAAATTCCTCAATCTGCATAGCCCAATGTGCTACCCTGCTGTTGAATGCCATCTTCGACACTATCACCTGAAATGCCTTGCAATCTGTAAAGATATCAAATTTTAAACTCAACAAATAAATTCTAAGTCGTTTCCACACTTTGATGATCACCAAAACTTCTAGGTCGTAGCTGAGGTAATTTCTTTCTGCAGCTGTCGTTTTATAGCTAAAATAAAAAACTGGGTGACAATTGTCATATATTTGCAGCAATATAGCACCGTATCCCTCTTTGCTAGCATCTCTGTGAAGTTGTGTAGGCAGCTTTTGATAAAACAGTTTCAGTACAGGTTCTGCACTAAGTTGATCTTTAAGGAAAATGAACGCTTCATTTTCATGTTCGCCCCATCTAAAAGCTACATCTCTTTTGGTAATGTCGGTTAATGGTTTCGCCAGCTAAACATAATTTTGTACAAATTTGACCTAGAAAACTCATTACGCCGTGTGTGTCCTTGGGCGTTGGAAATTTCTTTACCGCTTTTGTTTTCGCTTCGGACAGGAGGATAGATCCATCTTCTAATACGCGGCCCAAAAACTCGAAGCATTTTTCCAAAAATGCACGCTTTTCCTTGTTTATCAACAAACCACGATCCTCACTAACTTGTAACACTCTTTGGAACTTATCGACACCATCTGCTTCGTATTTGCGTGTATTCTTAAATCGTCCATATAAACAAGTACGACGCCACCTCTTATCAGATCTTTAAAAATAGTATTGATGAATCGTTGAAATGCTGAAGGCGAATTGCAAAGTCCAAATGGTGCCTTCCGAAGCTTAAATTGGGCATCCGGGGTTACAAAGGATATGTATATCATGCTCGATTAATAATATTTTTTCTATAATTTGTGCCGTAAAAGTTATTTTGTGTTTTGGTGCGATAGTGGTCATATAAAAGGAAATAATTATCGGAAGTGAAAAAAAATATATGTACATATGTACTTATTATATAATTTTAGATATTTTATTTATAGGCTACATATATAGTTATACATACAGATATGCATATATAAATATATGTATGCAGTTATAAATAAAAAGCCTTCAGCTAAACAAATTTTAAATTTGATATTTACAATGGATAAATAAAGATACTAAATTCTAAAAGTGTGCTATTTTATTAAGCTACAAAAATGAAGTACAGAATATTTCAGTTAACTGTTTAATTGAGTTTACGACTCATTTTTATGCATTTTTTAGAATGTCTTTATTTAGTTTTCTTATTTTAAAGATAATTCTGGCTCAGAAGAATAACATTTTAACTTTAATGTTTTTACATTAGAAGCATGCTCTATATGCTTCTCAAGAAGTCATTTGCAAAGAACAAACCGCCTCCATTAATTCCCATAAAAATGTTCTCCAAATTAGTTATAGCAACAATAAATTCTTCGGTGGGCTTTGATAAACCACTTTAGCTTAGCTGGTATAGCTTCTATTCTCAGTTGCCATGACCGCAATATTTGCAACCCCGTCTTCCATCTTGTGGCAAATATATGCGGCTAAATTGCCTAAACCGTCGACTGAGTCGAATTCCTGAAATTCTTCTTCGTAGTCGCCGGAAGATTTAATACCGAAAAAACTGTTTAATATCACTCCTATAAAACAAGGTGTAATATAATGTACGGTTATTAACATGTTATAAGTAATGTAATGTAATGTTATAAGTACCTGTCAAAGAGTCATCCGATTATCTTAAATCGGGTAAATCATCCTCTTCTATGTTAGCGATGGTTCATAAAACTCTTTGAATATACCCTAGCGCTAATACGTATATATATGTCACATATTTCTCAATCGGTGAATAACATTTTTACCGCATTGTTCTACTGTATGATGCATTTTCAAAAGAACAGAATTATTATTATTATAAAATTGAAAATATAATACAATAATAAATTTACCCTTTTGTTATGCATTTGTTAATTGATATAAAGGCAAAATAATTCAAATCCTTTTAATACACAAATGATAGTCTTTGCACATGCATTTTTCATATCACCAAATATTTTAAAGCACCTTATGACGTCACAGCCAATCAGCTGTGGTGTGTTTTTGTCGAGAGAGGAATACCGGACCTGCGCATGGCGTAATCTTCTTTTCTGTTAATCTTGTGCAAACAAACGTTAGAGAAGGCGATAGTCACATAAGGGATTAATAAAGCTTTGTATTCTTAAGCATTTTTTAGCTTTAAGCTCCCTCACTTATAATCTTACGACTGACTGTGACAGTCGTACATTGGCAGTGTTCAAATAAATTAAAAATGCCAAAAAAGAAAATCTATTAATTTATACAATTATAAAAAATTTTTAATTTTTTTGTCTTACAATAAGAATAAAAAGGAAAATCTATTAATTAAACTTGAAAGAATATGTGGAAAACAAATCCATTTTGTTTTGTCAGAGTATTAAGTCGTAGCACTACGACCATAAGACATGTAATGCAATTGACGTTCCACTTTTATTTTTCTTTGAATCTATCTGATTTGTGAATAAACCTCAGTACATCCTCTGTCCCTAGCCAAAGTTTGCGTTTCTTGTGATGTCAATGCGAAATACATAGAAAATGCGAAAACGGTACATAAGCAGAAAAAGTGATCCATAATCTTATCTTCCTCTCTATTAGCCTGGAATAGTGCTTACTCACACAAAGAGATCTGTTATCAGTTCTACCAGAAGTTTGCAGACTCTCTTACCAAATGACAAAATAAATCTTGACATTCTATTTGAAATAACAGGTAGCATAGCCTTTGCTGCCTCTTACGGCCCTCCCCCATTCGCGATCCTGTGCATAGTCAACCCAATATCTACTGCTTGCCCTAATGGCACAAAAAGCTACGGGAGAACAGGTTCCGTGGCAGTAAAACTGGTCTCAGATCCTTTATTCGCATATTCATCTACGACTTCATTCCCCATAGCTCTTATGAGTTCTGGAACCCATATTAGCATCAGATTATTATGCCTTCCAACTTAATTTAATCTGAATTTTCACTACAGCATTAGCTTGGATGTGACAAGTGGGCTGAGCACACGCAAATATTTCTACCACACCATCTGCTTGCCACCATGTAGTTCAACCCTTTTAGGATAGCATAAACATCCGCCTGAAAGACAGAAGCATAATGAATAAGGGCGCAATAGAGCTGGACACCATTGTGTTCCACGAAAATGTCAGAATCTAATCCAATTGATATTCTGGAGGAAAATACGACGGTACTGCTTACCAAGCTCAGTAGAAGTATCATATCAAAAGTGAGTCAAGGGGGAAGATTCAACAACGCATCAAGACCATGTCCAGAAGCCGTATAAAAGGCTCCAGTACAACAATTGATCACAGTTCTCTCTAGTCCAGATACGGCAGATTGCACCCCCTTAAAAGACAATTTTTCCCCCAGACCACAGATTCGTGGGATATTACGGGCCTCATCATGTATTGCCAAAAATTCTCTTGCACTGTTAGTGCTTTTGCTACCTTTAGTTCAATGTGCAATTTCCAGAATAGCTTACAGTCAAGCAACTTCCCAAAATATTTCACCTCCCTGTATAATTGAAGTGTGACCTCCTTGGGTGTTGGTTCAACAAAATCTTCAACCATCTTCCTTCTAGTAAAGAGAACTAGTTTTCTTGGGGTTTACCGAAAGATCATTTACTTCACACCATGTGTTATTTTCTTGCAGACCTGCTTATATCTGAGCGTAGATATCAGAAGCATTTAGGGAGACGAGTAAGAAGTCAATGCCAATGCATCAGAGTAGTGGAAAGAGCACGCCACCCTGAGGTCAACCGTTCCTCACAACCAACGACACCCACAGATCCTGCTCCCATTGCTACTCAATAACCCTTAATTTAATACTTTCTGGGTAATCGTTATTTGCAAAGGAGATAATATACAGAAATGTTTGCTAGATACCGTCACCCTCCTAGATCGTTAGGTGGAAAGTTTGTATTTTCACCGCCGAAGACCCTCAATTATGCATTTGTGATACTGTATAATTTATCTCTGTTGAATACCATGACAACCGAAGAAAAAAGAAACTCGACTGAGGGTTAAAAAGTTTCCCAACTGGCATCCTGTACAATAGTGTGTTATACATTAGCATTGTATTTTAACCAAATTAAATCGTTTTCGTACTTTAAATTCTATCACATTCTTTCTTCTTTAAATCAAACAGCTGAAAAATATAATCAGAAAAAAATCGAATTTGATACACATTAAAAATTATGTGGCGGATCGGATTAACCTCTTTAATTAATATTGTCTGAAATCTAATTAGTATAGTTACGTGGAAAGAGATAGCCGTTTATTAAAATATATATATTATTATCTTTACTAATTTCCTAGTGTCCATCACTGCGGTGTGTCAAGTAAATCAACACCCCAAATTCATTTCTTCACAAATATTAAGGCACATTTGACTTTATTCCTGCGTGTTCATTCTCACACACTCCGGAATCCTCTCACATAACTCTCATTCAGCGATTTCAAAACAAAGTCTTGAGATTTATTACCAATAGTTACCCACTGGTACATTAAAAATTGTGACCACCACCGTGACCTTGATGTCAGAACAGTGAAGGACGAAGTAAAACTGTTTGCTGAAGCTCATGCAGTCAGACTAAGTTATCATGTTAATGAAGAAACATCTAGCTTGCTAATTACGAATAGTATAGAACGCAGATTAAAACGCACTGACCCTAGTGCCCTGATAAACCAAATCTAATATATTAGGGAGTGGTCAGTAAATAAATTTGTAAATGAATTGCGTGGTAATTTTTAGATAACTAGTTGCAGTAATATACGCATTTTATAACGAGGAGTTAGTATAATATAATCTTATTGGTATTTAGCTTTTGGCATCCTTATTTTCTATCATAAATTAGAGTTGCACTTTCGTTCTAATTAGTGCAGTATTGTATGTTATGCCAAATACAATATATAAATATATATATATATATATATATATATATATATATATATATATATATATATATATATATACTCGTATATATACGAGGTGTGATCAAAAATAAAGTATTTATTTATTCATCAACAACTATCTTTTCCCCTTCAAAGTAATTCCCCTCAGATATAATACACTTATGCCGGCGTTTTTTCCAATCCTCGAAACACTTCTGAAACGTTTTTTTGGAATCGCCAGCAGCTCCTGTTTCGATTTTTCTTTTATCTCCTCAATCGTAGCAAAACGCTTTCCTTTCATCGGTGTCTTCAGTTTTGGAAAGAGGAAAAAGTCAGCGGGGGCGAAGTCCGGTGAATCCGGTGGTTGAGGCATGATAACGGGTTTGTTTTTGGCCAAAAACAGCTCCTGAGCGATGTCCATGCGACGTTGTTTTTGCTCAAAATTTTGCAATTTTGGAACAATCTTCGCTGCCGCACGTTTCATGCCTAAAACATCAGTAAAAATTGCTTGGCATGAGCTGAACGATATGCCAACATCATCAACAACCTCTCTGATAGTGATTCGACGATTATCCAAAATCATTTTCTTCACTGCGTCAATGTTTTCATCGGTTGTTGACGTGCTCGGGCGACCAAGACGAGCATCGTCATTGACATCTTCTCGGCCTTCCTTAAACCGGTTATACCACAATTGAACTTGTGTTCTGCTCATAGGAGACTCGCCAAAGGCCACAGTCAACATTTAAAATGTCCTTGCGCATATAATTGCATTTTTTACACAAAACTGAATACAGTTTCTTTGATCCATTTTTTCGAATAGTACAAAATCGAAGAGCACACCAAAAACCGACTAACCTTTTTATCTGTCAAAAACAAACTGACAATCCAAAATGGTTGGTATTGCCAACATATATAACAGACATGTGTACCAACATAACAAAAAAAAAAATGCGAACATCGAACATACGTAACTCACGAAAAGATGAAAATAACGGGTAGTTTTTGATCACACCTCGTTTATATATATATATATATATATATATATATAAATATATATATATATATATATATATATATATATATATATATATATATATATATATATATATATATATATATATATATATATATATATATATATATATATATATATATATATATATATATATATATATATATATATATATATATATATATATATATATATATATAGAACTTGCTCAAAGAATATCTCAAACACGTGAATTTTGAAATTAAATAAATGTATATATGTAAGAGGGCGGATTGATATTGAAGCTACCTAAGTAGGAAAAAAACATTTTTTTTTTTTTCAAAAACCATTTATTTCTCAACTTAGTCTCGTTTTACTTCAACACATTTAGTAAAGCGATATTCCAACTTTTGTATACCATCTGAATAATACGATTTCGGGAACCCCTCAAAATACACGTTAGATTCGGTAATCACTTCTTCGTTGGAGATGAATCTTTCTCCTGCGAGCCATTTTTTCAAGTTTGGAAACAGGAAAAAGTCACTAGGAGCTAAATCTGGACTATAAGGTGGATGACTAACCAATTCGAAGTGTATTTCACGTAATTTTAGCATCGTATCTAATGCTGTGTGAACCGGTGGGTTGTCTTGAAGAAAGAGCATTTTTTTCTTCTTTAAATGTGGTCGTTTTTCCTTGATTTCATCATTCAATTGATCCAAAAAGTCACGATAATACTTTCCTGTGATTGTGGATCCTTTTTCAAGATAATCGATGAGCAATATTCCGTATGCATCCCAAAATACAGTGGCCATAACCTTGCCAGCCGATTTCACTGCCTTCGCCTTCTTCGGAATACTTCCACCAGCTTCCACCCATTGTTTCGATTGATTTTTGGTTTCAGGTGTGTAGTGGTGGACCCACGTTTCATCAACAGTTATTAATCGACGCCAAAATTCAATAGGATTACGCTTTATCATGTCCAAACACCGCTGTGAATTGGTCTGTCGAACTCGTTTTTGTTCGACACTGAGCAAACGCAGCACCCATCTTGCCGATAGCTTTTTCATATGCAAATGTTCATACAAAATGTTGAACACACGTTCATATGATATGTTTACCATTTCAACAATCTCAAGCAACTTGACTCGGCGATCATTCATAACGATATCGAGGCTTTTGTTGATATTTTCTTCAGTAACCACGTCTTTTGGCCTACCTGTTGATGGTATTGTTGCAGTGCTTGTTCGGCCGCGTTTAATTTCAGCAATCCAATATATTACCATGTAATCTGACGGAGCAGACTCACCGTAATGTTTATCGAGCTTTTCTTTTGTCTCTTTCGCCGTTTTCCCTTTCAAATAATAGTGTTTAATCTCTGCACGAAATTCGCTTTTATCCATTTTTCATGAAATACAAAAGTTGCTTACTTCAAACGACTACAACAAATAATCTAATCGATGAATTTGGGTGATATTTTAACAGCTGACGTTTGACAGATCGCAATTTCTAAAAAGTTTTTGTGTTTGTGCTGCCATCTAGCGCTAGGTAGCTTCAATATCAATCCGCCCTCGTAGGTGGACCGGAGAATCAGACGGGAATAGTGTACCCATATGGTAGTGGCTACCTACATTGTAGCATAATTTTCACAAAAGTATTGCAAATTAGGTTCGGTAATTTTCCATTTGGAGTTATACTATAAGGGAGAATCAATTGACCGAATTTAATAGTTTATATTAAATTTAAAAAACACAAGAGAATATTTTATATAACTGCAGTTATTGCGGAAGCAACAACTGCAGTGTAAGCAACAGTATTTCATTAATGAAATATATTGTATTTTATAAATTATTTATATTATTATTTTATATATTATAATATATTGTTATTTCTATCGGTCGCTGCACTGTGGGACGTAAGAATAGGGAGTACAGCTACCGTTATAAAAAGCAAAAACAAGCAGAGATGCTTCTTTCAAAATATTAAGAATTTTATTTTGAAGGAAGTGTGAAAGATATACGAAAAAAAATTAATTCTTTGCGATCAAATTATAAACGTGAAAAAAACGAATAAAGGAATTGGAAGAATGCGGAGCGGGAGCAGTTGAAAATACTTCTAATTTGTGGTATTTTCATATCCTAAATTTTATTGACGATGTTGAGCTGCCCTCCACATCAAGAAGTTCAGTTGAATCTGTAAGTATTGTGTTAAAATATACACTTAAAATTGTAAAGTTAATTTAATATGTTTCAATGTTAGTATTGCCCAATGGAATGAAACAGATTCTTAATTCTGTTATGTAGTTCAATAGTAAAGTTATTTTTTATTTTTTACATTGTACAGTGAAAAATTTTGTTCTGCTAAGGTACTGTTCCTTCGTTGTTGAAATATTCGGTAAATTGTTCTCTGACATGCTTAATAATATTAAAATAATTACAATTGCATTTACTTTTCTTTTCTGACAATGATGAAAATGAACCTCCACAACAAAAACAAAAAAAAAAAAAATGCAATGCCACGGATGAAATGATACAGTTAATATCAGAAAAACTATCGCAACCAGATAATGTTTTCAAGAAGGAGGCCGAAGTTTGGGCTGCAAAAAGTAAAGATATGGACTCCACGCAGGCATTGTTAGTTAGCAAACTAATAAATGATGTAATTTTTAAAGGCCACATGGTAACCTTATCTTTAATACAACAATACACTCCCCAAGCCGTACTTCAACACCAGTATCACCAGCTTTTTCCCCGCCAGTCTTTTTCAATTATTCAAATCTTTCCCAGAATCCACTAACCGTAGAAGCCGCCAGGAAGGACCAACACAGCGCAATATTTTAATAGACCAAACTGATCCAAATATAACTTCATATTACAAATCATTCAAATAGTCACAATTTCTTATTTAATGCAGTATTACTTACATATAATAACATACAATACCATAAACAAACGTACAAACTTTATATTATTAAATTTTTTCCCCACTAACTAAATCACAAAGTTTTTTATTTACCTTTATATACGAGTATGTTTTTAAGGCGCGTATAATGGCTTCGCATATCTCTATTACAATTTGCCCAATTGATTGTGCAGACATTGCACTTGTAAATTTTAAATCTTCATATGAGTTTCCTGTCGCGAAAAAACGCAATGAGATTGAAAGACGTTGGTCTGCAGGAATCGCATCACGCATAATTGTGTCTGGTTTTTTTTTATAATAGGTCCAATTATTGACAACAATTCCTGGAACACTCCAGTATTTACACGAAGAAAATTTGTAAAATCCTCTGGTGCAGATACACTGAGCTCCGTCAACAAATTATGATGTGTAAATTGTCCTCGTTTTTTGTGCCACAAAACTTCGTCATCCGACAGAGACATGACAACTTCACTCAACGACGACTATGAAAAAATGATGATCTTCGATCTCTATAAAGGGTTTTAATATTTTGTATGGCCCCCTTTAATACCTATAACGACCATTAGTATTCTCCTCATGGAAGAAATCAACTTCTGCACATCGTATTCGCTTGGTATTTTTTTTCATTCCTCTAGTATTGCTATTTTGAGCTCTGCTCCACCTTTTGATTGCCTCTCGCCCCCTTTTTTCTTAAATGTTCCCACAATTTTTCAATGGAGTTCAAGTGTGGTCTCTGGGCTGCCGTATCTAACACTTTTTTGCAATTATAAAGAACCCAGATCCTTACCATATGCGCCATATATTTTGGGTCATTATCTTGGTAATATTTGAATTGCGTATTGCTATCGAAATTGAACCCACAATGATCTGCGCTGTTTACCAAATAACGTTGGAATATATCCAAATATTGTTTTGCATCCCTTTTATTCTCTATGAAATCGAGTTCTCTTACTCCTTTACTGGATATGCAACCTGATGTAATGTAAAGGTAATGTAATGGTTGTACGGGTTAGGCTAAAGCCTTTATGCACTGCGACCAACTTGATCTATTGTGCGCCCCTTCGTACTTAATTATTTAGTATACTTAGTATATCAAGGAATCGGACCAGCTCCTTTGGAGAGAGCATTTGAAGGTCTTCATCTTCTAGTATATAGGAACCTAAGATCCTGTGTCTCCTGTGGCCTAATGCATCACAGTTGGTGATTAAGTGTCCCACAGACTCCTCTTCATCACAGCAGAATCTGCAAGTGCTCGTGCTAGATATACCTATTTTGTGTAGGTGTTTGTTGCAGGCGAAGTGGCCTGTTAATGCTCCAGAGAGTGATCTAAGGCATTTTTTGTTTAATGTAAGAGCGATTTTTGCTGTATTAGCGTCAAAGCTCAGGAATTTTTTGGAGTGATCGAGGCCGTCAATGCCATTCCAATATTCGCTGATTTTATGTTGGATCTATTTTTTGGTCTCTTGTTTTATGTTGTTTTTATTGAAGCCAAAGAAGGGGGTGGGTCCAATAAATGATCCTTCAGCCCCTTTTTTGGCATAAAGGTCTGCCTTTTCGTTACCTTCGTGTCCTTCGTGTCCTGGCAACCAAATAAGAGAGACCTGATTGTGGATGGCCAGTTCGTTGAGTGCGTTGTTACACTCTATAAGGACTTTTGATGTAAATGTGTAGCTTTTAAGAGCTTTGAGGACTGATTGACTGTCTAAGAATATTTTAATTTTTACTCCTTTAATTCCTCTTTTAGATAAGATTTCCACTGTTTCCATTATAGCATAGAGCTCTGCATGATCGTGGTATCTGCACTTAGGGTAATTGATTTGTGTGCTCTAGGTCCCACTATTCCAGCTCCTACCCCCTGGAGCGTTTTAGATCCATCTGTATACCATTTTTGCGAATCATCGTGTAGCCATGTTGGGCTATCGTTCCACTCCTCCCTTGATTGGAATATGACATTGTACCTCTTGGTGAAATTGATTACTGAGTCTGTGTGGTCAGTTGCCTGGGTCATGTGCATAGCATGTGCATGCAACCTGATACTATGACAGAAAGTTTAACGAATTTAAATATTGGAAAATAATATAATATTTCGAATTTCCTTGCGTTTAACGGTTGTCGCCACACTCAATTGGGTCTACCATTATACTAAAGCATGATTTTGGTCTCATCGAAAATATGGCGTCATTCCAATAGTCATTCGGTGTGCCCACGTACATCCTATCGAAAGACAATCGCTTTTCAATGTATTGTGTTGAAAGCATTGGTTTTTTTCGTGCAACTCTTGTCATATACTGGTATTCTATCAGGATCTGCCTTACTGGTTCGTAGGTAACCATAAAATCACATTTTTCGGCGGATTTCGACTACTTTCCTTACCAAAATGAGTTCTGCTCTATCGGGTGTTTTATGCGAACGGAAGTGCGAAAGTTTTGGTACCAGCCTATCTTCCCTTTTTACGCGATTTAAATGTTATAAATAGTTAGCTGGTCAAAGGAAACAGCTCAGACAATCAATGGATACTTCTTCGGATGCGGTGGTTACAGTAAACCGACTGAGTCATATCAAATGACGTTCTTTTACGCGACGTCTTAAATTAACAATAGTTTTGCTAAAAATGCTCCATTCGATGAACAAAGAACAACCATTTTTGATCAATTTGCGTCTAAAATGCGAACAAAGCATCATGAAGCATCAATCTCATAATTGATAAACACTTTCTTGACAGCAAAATTTTTGACTAATTTCGTTTTTGTTATATTTTTTGTATCTTAAGTTTAATATTTATTGTTGTGTATTACACTTATTTATTTAGAGCCCGAAGGAAAAACGCAATGGTTCAATGAAATGGTCATTACACGACTGCTGATTTATTCTTTATCTTATTCTAGTTTAACATCTTTCGTTGAGTTCGCGTTAGGCTTGCCAGATTGTGATGCAAATGGAAATACCCAACACGCCTCCCCTTTAGCTGTTTACAATTAATGACAAAGATGTCTGATTTATTATTCTAATAATGTTCACAAATTTAAACCGTGAGCTCAATATGATAAAATTTAATTAAATTTAAATTCAATACGTAAGTTCAATACCAAAACTTAATTAAATTCGAGTAAATTCAACTTCATAAAATTACAACTTCAATTTACGGATATTTATAATACTTATGAATATTATGAATATACAATATCTAATCAATAACAAATAATTATGAAAAGAAAGATTAAATTCATACATATAAAAGAATATTTCAAATTTTAATGTTTTACTGCTCTACCACGGTCTCTGGGTCTTAGTTGTCTCTTAGGTGTCTCTTCACCCTTTGCCTTTGAATCAGTACCTTTACGTAGACCAGTAGCTGCCTGCTCATTGTCACCAACAGACATTGTGTTTTGACAATCATTCTCATTAGTAGCTCTCATCTCTGGGTTTTCAGTTTGGACTTTATCATTAATTTTATCATTATCAATATTATTGTTATTGTTGTTGAGACTACACCCTACACTACACCCCGTATCTGATCTAAATGCCTTTTTATATCTCTATTGTTGTTGTTAAATATGCATAAATAAGTTTGAGTACCGATTCTTTTTTTGATAGTAGCTGGAGACCAACTTGGTTTGTTCGGATTAGTATAGTTACGGATGAGTACTCTTTGGCCTTCACTAAATTCGGCATTACGGTTGCCTTTATGAGAGTTTACACTATTATCGTTACTTTCTAAAATTTTTCCTTTTGTCAACGGCGGTTTCAAATTGCTGAAGCGGGTTTTCATGTTTCTCCCGAAAAATAATTTTGCCGGCGTCTCACCTGTAACACAATGCGGTGTATTGCGATAATCTATTAAAAATCTGTTGAGAATTATATCAAGGCCTATTTCCTTCTGTTGTTTTATGCTAGCCGTTACAGATTTCTTAACGGTCTTAACAAAATTGTCCGCTTGTCCGTTCGTTGACGGATGACCGGGAGCAGTCAGAATATGCTTTAATTTATTATTAAGCAAAAAGTTTTTGAAGTCTTCAGATGTGAACTGACGTCCATTGTCGATAACGACGACATCCACTAGACCATATCTAGAAAAGAGGCTTCTAAGAGCCTTGATCGGTTTAAGGAAGGCCGAGAAGATGTCAAGGACGATGCTTGTCCTGGTCGCCCGAGCACGCCAACAACTGATGAGAACATTGACGCAGTGAAGAAAATGATTTTGGATAATCGTCGAATCACTATTAGAGAGGTTGCTGATGATGTTGGCATATCGTTCGGCTCATGCCAAGCAATTTTTACGGATGTTTTAGGCATAAAACGAAGATTGTTCCAAAATTGCTAAATTTTGAGCAAAAATAACGTCGCATGGACATCGCTCAGGAGCTGTTTTTGGCCAAAAACAAAAGCGTTATCATGCCCCAACCACCGTATTCACCGGACTTGGCCCCCGCTGACTTTTTCCTCTTTCCAAAACTGAAGACACCGATGAAAGGAAAGCGTTTTGCTACGATTGAGGCGATAAAAGAAAAATCGAAACTGGAGATGTTGACGATACCAAAAAAAGCGTTTCAGAAGTGTTTCGAGGATTGAAAAAACGCTGGCATAAGTGTATTATATCTGAGGGGGATTACTTTAAAGGGGACAAGATAGTTGTTGATGAATAAATAAATACTTTATTTTTTGATCACACAATTACGGTTCTTTTTTGATCACACCTCGTATATTCATCGCCTTTTAAATTATGCAAATCCGATCTACCAATTACATCAGCCACCTTAGACAGAACCGGGTCTCGTCTCGTTTCTTTGGCTATATCTTTAAAATCCAGATTTAAAAAATTATCTTTTTCCACTAAATTCACATAATTGCTTTCAAACAAACTTTCTGAAGCACCCTGTTGTGGCATCCTGGACAAACTATCAGCATCATTTAATGTACCTTTAACGTACTGAACCGAATAGTTAAAGCCTGATAAAATTAGTGACCAACGTTGCATACGTGCCGAAGCCATTATCGGTAAACCCTTGTGTTCGTCAAAAATGGTTAAGAGCGGTTTGTGATCCATTCGTAACACGAACTGGTCCCCAAGTAAATACTGTTTGAGATTAGTTACTGCCAATGCTTCTTTCTCTAAAGTGCTGTAATTGATTTCTGCTTTAGTTAAAGCTCTCGAGACAAAAGCTATGGGTTTCATTGTTTTATCTTGACAAATATGTGATAAAACACCCGCCACGGCTGAATTGCAAGCATCAGTTGTCAACACAATAGGTAACTCTGGATTGAAATGCACTAAAACTTGTTCCGACGACATATCTTTCTTTAAAATTTCATATGCATCTTGACAGTGCTTTGACCACTGAAATTTCACATCCTTCTTTAATAAATTATAACGTGGAGCCATCTTCTGTGCAAAATTGTTAATAAACTTTGAATAATAATTTAACATACCAATGAAAGCTCTTAACTCTGATATGTCTTTAGGAATAGGGGCGTTAATGACTGAAGATGTTCGATCTTCATTTTTAATCAGCCCATTAGCGTCTATTGTAAATCCTAAGTAGGATATTTCTTTTTGGAAGAATTTGCACTTGCTCACATTCAATTTGAGACCAGCAGCTTGTAACTTGCTTAAAACTAATTTTAAGTTCTTGACGTGATCATGAAGGTCTTTACCTGTTATCGTGATGTCGTCTTGGTATATGACTACGCCCGGAATTTCCCTTAAATGGTTTTCAATGGTTTTTTGGAAGATAGCAGCTGCAGTTTTCACCCCGAAAGGCAATCTCTTCATTTTAAGAGTACCAATATGTGTGCTTAAAGTGCATAACATTTGTGACTTCTCATCTAAAAGCAATTGATTATAGGCATTTGCCAAGTCTAACTTCGAGAATAAGTAACCTCCTTGCAAGGAAGCGAAAATCTCATCTATCCTTGGCAGTGGATACTTGAAGTCAACCAAATGTTTATTTATGGTCACTTTAAAATCTCCGCACAGACGTAAATCGCCATTTGGTTTCAAAATCGGCACAAGTGGCGTACCCCACTCTGAGTTGTCCACTTGTTCCAACACATCATCATCAATTAACTGTTTCAACTGTTTTTCTACTTTTGCTTTCCATGCAATCGGTAGCGGACGCGGTTTAAAAAAAATTGGCTTCGCATTTTCATTGATTAATAAAGCCACTTTAGCACATTTGTAAGCTCCTAGTTTATTGTCAAAAACTTCATAATATTGATTCTTTATTTCCTCTGCCATTACTTCCAAATTATTTCTTTCATTAACCGCATTGACTTGAACTAATTCAAATTTAAACTCTCGCAAAAAGGTTCTACCAAGCAAAGGTGGTGTATTTGTATCCGTGACAACAATAACAATTTTCTTTTTAACACCTTGATACACTACGTCCGAAACGTACTCACCCAAAATTTTAATTTGTTCTCCACTATAACTCACGTATTTGTGTTGGCAGTGTGTAAGAGACTTCTTAATTCCGTGCTTCTTTAAAAATGTATTTGGTAACAAAGTGCAGGGCGCTCCGGTATCGCAAACTGCTTCAAAACTGACTCCATCTATTGTTACCGGCAGAGAGTAAAGATTCACCGAATTGACACTCAAGACACTAAAAATAGAAAAAATCAAACTCGTTATTATCACCAGAAGAATTAAAATCTGAACTTGATACATAACCTATCTTCTTTCGGCCCTTATCTCTGCATATGGATGCTAAAGGGCCTGTTCTACCACACGCATGACACTTGCTTTCCTTAAACTTGCATTGCCTTGAATCGTGATTGCGCCAACCGCAATGAGAACATGCACCGCTCTGCTTCTCTCAATCACCTCCACCGCTGGTTGCGTTCATACCACCTCTCACGCTGCCTCTGCCACTGCCTCTGCCGCTGTCATAGTTGTCGTTGCCGGTTTTACCTCTTGACTTTTGTTGCCCTTGGTTGTTATTTCTCCAGGCATTTCTTACAAATTGAACTTCTTCTTTTTCAGTCCCGTTACCTCCATTTAGCTTGGTCTCCATGATTAGCGCTTTTTTATATGCACTTTCTAATGTTAACCTCTCATCTTCTTCGCATATTTTCTCAAATATTTTTGTTGGTAGCCCCATTACAAATTGGTTTAACAAGAACGCTTGAAGGTCATCACCAAACTTGCAACCCATTGCTAATTTTCTGAGCCGTGCATACTTGAAATGGTTTCTTTTTCAAGCTTTGTGGCTTGGTGAAAAATGTTCCTCTCTCGAAAAATTATAGTTTGTGGAGTAAACTGCGTTTGCAAAATTTTGCATATCTCTTTGTACGTTTTATTAACAGGTGACGCCGGGCTACACAAACAATGTAAAACACTGTATGCCTCCGAACCAATAGATTTTAATAAGGTGGCCTTCTTCTTATTTTCGTCGCTACAATTGATTTCGGCGAAATATATCTCCAGCCTCTCCTTCCACATGACCCAATCGTCCACATTTGGAGAAAACTTGGGCTTGTGATAACGTAAATGCCACTGGATCTGTCATTTTTCACCTTTACTTTGTTCTTTTTGTGTGTTGTTGTGTGAATGGTTTTTTTTTTATTAGTTTTGTATTGGGCACTGTTCGCATATATAAAATATACGTAACTTCTTAATTTGTTCGTATTATTTATATGTTATATGTTCATATGTTGAAAATGTTCAGTTATCATAAATATAAATACATTTATTTTTTTTTATATCCTCGTCGCCATTATGTTGTGTATTACACTTATTTATTTAGAGCCCGAAGGAAAAACGCAATGGTTCAATTAAATGGTCATTACACGACTGCTGATTTATTCTTTATCTTATTCTAGTTTAACATCTTTCGTTGAGTTCGCGTTAGGCTTGCCAGATTGTGATGCAATTGGAAATACCCAACATTTATCTTTATACCCTTTACCTTTAAAAAAGGTAAATAGGGTATACTAACTTTGTGCTTTTGAGAGGGGTTGCAATTTCGAGAAGAAGGCGTGGTAGGTATGGACATATATATAAAGATATGATCAGAATCACTTTCTAAGCAATTTTTATTTTGTCCGTCCGTCTGTCCGTCTGTCCGTCTGTGGCCACTTTTTTTGTACACCGTTAGAGCTATCTTAATGAAATTTTGCAAAAGTATAGTCTGGACAAAGATAAAGAACCAGATTGCTATATGGGCCGATTTGGACAAAGACCACGCCTACCTCCCATATAAGGAGCTTTTTTCACCTTTTTTAAAATTACAATAACTTCGGTCCAATTGACGGAATCGTGATGTTATTTGGCAGTTGTGGAGATGTGGGCCCCACTAAACACTGTGCAAAAAGTGGGCGGTATATATTATATTCCACGCCCACTATTAAAAATATTTATAACTTAAGATCTGGTAGAGATTTACGGACGAAATTTTACGGGAAGGAACATGTCGACATTACAATGCTTTCTGCAACAAATGGGGCTGATCAGAGAAAAGACACGCCCACTTTTGATATAGGGAACTTTCGGGTCTAAAATTAAAATTAGCTTACCTATGCTCGTATTGATGCTAGCGGAATAAAAATTTGCAGAAATATACATGGGGTCTATAATAGTGTGTGTGCAGAATATGAAGATCATACTAGAACTGCCACGCCCACAATTAGCCAAAAATTATTACTGTGTTCCTATTAAAGATTTTTCAACGAAATTTCACAGGAAGGTGGCGGGTACTAACATTAAACACCACACAAAAAATGGGCGTGGTATGTATACAACCACGCCCACTATTGACATATGATTATAACTTACGACCTATACAATATTTTTGGACGAAATTTTATGGTAGTACGTATATGAACCCTGCAAAGCCACATACAAGATTCGGGGTCGATCAGATGAAATATTAGCGTCCCTCCCATATAATGAACTTTGGGGACCCCACTTAAAGACAATTACCCTATCTATGCTTCTAGTAATGATATATGAATACAAGTTGATAGTTATATAAGTTAAATACTTCGTTAGGAGCCTATTTGGTTCGGTATACAGATGTGCCGTACTCCAAACGCTACAACTAACTTGGTATGTTTATTTTATGGAATCGACACTATATGCCGGTTACAAGTCGGACGGACGGCACAACCCTCCTTCCTATAATGCCACTATGTGGGATCTTTCGTTATGGGAAGGGTGTGCTATTAGAGAGTGCACTGATTTTATAGTGCGAACCTTTCGCGACACTGTTGCTGCAACCAACCGCCTAGCGCCGCTTGTCGGTGATCAGCGATAACCGATGTATTCAACGTGGTATGGTCGTTGGCAATTATAGTTGGTCAGCTATCTAGAACGCAGCAGCAATACAGCAACTGGTGATTGGGAGGACAGCAACTGGTGATCGGGAGAGCAACAACAATTCTTCCACAGCTAGATAATTCTGAAATAAATGACACGTAGGAAGTACAGGTTGTTGTATTTTATTTCACAGTTTTTAGTTAATAGTTTAAATACAAAGCATGTTGCTTCATAACACAATATGGCGAGATATGTTTAAGGTTTCAGTTAATAGTTTAAATGCAAGCAGTTTGCTTAATAGCACAATATGCGCGAGTTATGTATTGGAAAAGAGAGCCACCATTCGACTTCACAATTTGTTTTTGAATGAATCTAAATTTTAGTTTACATGTATTTATATCTTAAAATATCGCTACTTTAGTACTGAATTTCATGAGAAATGAAGCAAGCATGTTTTTAATGCGAATTCAAATTAATACGAATTTAAAGATTTTCATAAGAATTGAACTCAACATGATAGGATCATTTTCATGGGAATTCAAGTAAACATGAATTTGAAGATTTTCATAAGAATTGAAATATTAAATATCTTAAATAATAATCTTAATAAGAATTGGAATTTGTGTCTGTTCAATGATTGAATTTGATGTTGTTGTTGTTGTGGGGTTAAGTGGTTGCGTTTGGCCGACACGTGTGTGTCGCTAACTTATACACTGGGTCAGTATTAGCATGCATTCCAAATATGGGCAGATAAGTACTACTGCCACGCTCACAATTATCCAAAAATCGTTACTAGGTTCCTATTAAAAATTTATCAACGAAATTTCACAGGAATGTTGAGGGTACTAACATTAAACAGCACACAAAAAATGGGCGTGTTATTTATACAGCCACGCCCACTATTGACATATTATTATAACTTACGACCTATACAATATTTTTTGACGAAATTTTATATAGTGGTTATATTGACACTACAAAGCCATACACAAGAAATGGGGTCGATATAATCATTTCAAGGCACCTTACTAAAAACTACCGTGAATATGCTGCTAATGATGATTTATGAAGAAAACATCCCCATTGTTGAACTTGCACGCACACGAAAAGGTAAAGGGTATTTCGTAGTCGGTGTAACCCGACTTCAGACTTCTTTACTCGTTTCGTTTATTTTTTTGTTACTGTAAATACATTGATTAAAAGAAATGAATCAAAAAATGTATAAAAACAATAAAGAAATACGATATTATGAAGAGGCGAAATCAAGTTCACCAATTTTTTACTTTGTCAAAACACTTTCTTGACAAACTTTATACATATATTACTTAAATCTACAGGTATCGAAAACCCGATATATTTCAATAGAAGAGTAGGCCTCTATAACTGGTTTCATTGGAAGCCGAGCGAAAGTAGATTTTTATATTTATTACGAAATTTATATATAAGGAGAAAACATTCATAAATCAGAATTTAACAAGCCCAAATAATAGTAGCAATAATACTTAATACAAATACCTAGAACGCAAAAGTGCAGCAGCTGCATTCCCCAATGCCAAGACTTGTACAGTTTAATGCCGACTCAAAGTTTGCGAATTGAATAATTCAAAACGCTAAAACCAACAAAGCGGATCAGCAAGCGCAACAACAACAACATTCTGCAATAAACAACATATGTTCGCCTACTGTTTGTGCAAGTCATGGTAGTGATACTGCAGCAAATTTGCCGTTCACAAAATGGTGCTGTAGGTGCATATCTGTGAGTAATAGTTTCGAAAATAAACGAACTGTTGGGTGCTTACTGCAACACAGTGCACGAGCATGTGGGAACGACTCATCCTAATTTAAAGCAGCATGACTCTTCACGTTGCAAACACTAAATGCGCACAACTGTGTGCGTAAACAGTTGGGAATTTAAACAAAACACGAGCCAAATTCCAACACTAACACCGCAACAAACTAAGTTCTAAACGCATGTACATGGCTGCAAATATTCGCATCCACTCGAGGAACAGCAGCGCAGGATGTGTTTGTTTGTCCGTTTATTTGTTTATGTGTGCTTTTATGCTTAAGCAACTGTTTGATATAGAAACTGCTCATGTGCTTATCTTTTTTGGGGCAAGAACCAACAAATTTTCCACGCAGCAATTTGAATATTTGTTTAAAATTAAATATAAACATTTGGTCGTACATGTGTGCGAATCATACAGGCACACAGCGAACATTTTATAACGAATATTAAAATATAATTCAGTAATGGTTAGTGTTAATAATATTTAGAAGCACTCTCTAAACTGTGAGAACTGGCAATGATCAGTCGCAATGTCTTGGTAAGAAAATGGTGCCGTTGAAAATATATACATATGGGCTTTTTCGCCAAAACGTCCACCAGGAATAAAATGTAGAATAACCATAAATTCTTTTTTATCATGCGTAAGTTGGGTTGAAATATTCGAACTTAACTCCGCAAATTAATTTAGAAGTTAACATAATTGTAGACTTATAAAAAAACAGTTTCAAGTTTGACGTCTCTATGACTGACCAGAAGCAAGTGATGTGAGGTATTTTCAATTTGCTTTTTTCCAAACAACAAAATTAAAAATATTGTTACTATACCATTAAATTAATGCTACAAGAAGAACATCTTACAAAAATATGCAGAAAGAGACAACAGAGCGCAAATAACTGCTAATTGTCAACTTTCTTTTTGCACTATTTCATTGTCGCGTACGATATGCAAAAACAACAGTTCTTCTTCTTATTTGTGTCTAAGCGATCAGAAGTGGCTGAAAAAAATTTTTTAACCGACAAGTGCATGAGCTAAAAGAATTTATAAAAATATAATATAATTTCAATATATTAAGAAATTTACCGCCTCAAAAAGTTTGTCGCGTACGTTATTGTAAGTACCAAAACATCAAGCAAAATATTAAAGTTAATAATAATGATAATTTAAATTTTCATCATAGATGGCTAAAAGCGCTCATGAAAGAACAAAGGGGTGGAGGGAAGAACTTAAGAAGGATGAAGAGAAACTGAAAGCATACAGAAAGAAGGAAGCTGAGAGGCTTCGTACAATACGGAAAAAAGGCAGATTTGGCGAAAAAAAACAAAAAATATCTTTATGAAAAAAGAATGAAAGATCGCATTCGACAACAAAAATTAAGAGTAAAAAAGAAGAATGAGAATTTATCGAACGCGCCGCCCACTTATGGTTCTTCATCATACAATTGTAAACAAACACTGGGGAAGGCAGTAAAGAAGGTAGAAAGTGTGTTGCCGACCAAAATTGAAAAGAAGGTCGAAGTAATTAAAGTATTTTATAAAAAATACGTAGAATCTACCATTTTTGAACCAATGCAGGAACAAGAAGACAAAAGAATTCAAGTGGTAAAAGACTTTTATTTACAAGATGGAATTAGTGTACAGGCGCCCGGTCGAAAGGACACTGTTATTTATAATGGTCAAACAGTTGCGAAGCGATTCATGCTTTTGACTCTATCGGAAGCTTACGAAATATATAAAAGCGAGGTGACTACAGAATGTGTGGGAAAAATTTTATTTTGTGAGAACCGGCCAAGCTATGTACAACTTATAAACAAAACGCCCCACAATATGTGCGTATGCAAGTATCACGCAAACTTGCAGTTTCTATTGGAGGGGTGCAGAAAAGTGATTCCAACATTTCCAAAAACATTTGACTCTTTTCTACAAGTGGTTTCTTGTAATCCAGAGCAAGAAAACTGTATAAGTAGCGATTGCGAAAACTGTGTGTGGGATGTTGTATTTGATTTAGTACCTCTTCATTATCTTTCCAAACTGGAAGAGGATGTGAAATGGAAATATTGGAGGAAAGTTGACCACCGGCTTATATTAAGTTACACTATTGCTCCATTAGAAGATCTGCTACATGAAATTGAAACTCAACTGCCACATTTTAAGCTGCACACTTTTGTAAAACAAAGTCAACAGCGATATTTTGAAGAAAAAAAAAAATTTTACGTCTGAAGAACTCGTTTTACAAATCGATTTCGCTGAAAACTATCGACTACTTTTTCAAAATGAGATACAGGATGCCCATTTCACTTATCGGCAAGTCACTCTTTTCACGTGTGTTGCGTGGATTCGTGGCGAAACAAAATCATTTGCAATAATTAGCGATTCTTTAAACCACAACAAATTTGATGTTTATTGTTTCCTTGCCAAAATTGTGCAGCAAATAAGAAAGGAGCACCAACAAATTTCTACGATATTCCTATTTTCCGATGGTAGCAGCGGTCAGTTTAAAAACAAATACATCCTGACAAGCTTTCCGCATTTTTTAAAACAATTCGGATGTAAACATTCGGAATGGAGTTTTTTCACAACGCCCCATGGGAAAGGTGCAGTGGATGGTATAGGTGCAGTGGTTAAAAAAAAGGTTTGGCAATTAGTAAAAGCGAAAAATTTAATTCTAATATAATTTAATTTCTATATAATTTTTTTTTTTAAATAACCAGAAATTTTTTATATCAAAATATAGTTGAATAGTAAAGGTCCATTATTCAGCTAAATGTCAGAAATTTTGCAGAAATAAAACTGACCATAATTCGCAGATTTTTGTCAATTTGCACTTGCGCTTTTAATCCACTTCTGTTTTTTGTCGCGTACGTTATCATCTAACTTTGCCTTAGGGTTTTGCCATTAAGGGCTTCAGCGTTGTAAACTCTTTTTTCTAGTTAAGAGCTCTCTTAGTACAAAGTAGAAATCTTAATTGTTTGGTAGTCAACTCTCATCTTGTTATATTTATTTAATTTTATGTGCGTACGAATGTCGCGTACGCCTCTGCGGAAATACCCATATGTATAATAGTTATACATAGTCCATACTTAATAATAAATTAGGAGAAGGTTTTAATAATTTACGAAGAAATAAAAATTTGTTGTGTACATAAAGGATGCATATTTGTATAAAATGTCGGCTACCAAAATTAAATTAAAATTGTATGAAAGCTACATAATTGTATGAATTCGAGTATACTCATATTTAAATCTAATGTGCCTTAATTTCAATACTTTCCGTTACCACACAGTGCTGAACAGTAAAGGTAGAACCAAAATAGACTATATGTTTGGACAAACGTCTGCACTCGTTACTTCGACTTTGACATTTCACCCAAAATGTGACGCTATCAAACGTATCGATAGACGGCTTTTTATATAAATTGCGAGCTCATCCCTCACATCGGCGATTAAATCGCAGCAAAACACTCTCATTAAATTTTATTTTTTTTTTGTGAAAAGACCAAGCGCCTCAACTGAGCAGCTGTTGTGACGAGTAAAGGCAGAACCAAAATAGATGAGACGTAAGGATAGCGATTGGACGAACGGCTGCACTCGTTACGTCGATTTTGACATTTAACCCAAAATGTGACGCTATCAAAAGCATCGATGGAAGGCTTTTCATATAAATTCCGAGCTCATCCCTCACAGCGGGGATTAAATTGTAGCAAAATTCCGTCATTTTAATTTAATTTTTTTTTTTTTAAACAATCGCGTCCACAAGCTGTTGTGACGATTAGCAGACGTTTGCAGTTCGGCTCTAGGGTTAACCAAAATAGACGAGACGAAATGTGACGAGTAAGTTCAAACATATGTGAATCAATGTAAATGGCCAAAATGGCCATACGTATTTGATCGAAACTGAACGAAACATTTAGACGTGACGATTGGTTCCGTAAGAACCGAACTCACAGCGGGGATTAAATTGTAGCAAAATTCCGTCATTTTAATTTAATTTTTTTTTTAAAACAATCGCGTCCACAAGCTGTTGTGACGATTAGCAGACGTTTGCAGTTCGGCTCTAGGGTTAACCAAAATAGACGAGACGAAATGTGACGAGTAAGTTCAAACATATGTGAATCAATGTAAATGGCCAAAATGGCCATACGTATTTGATCGAAACTGAACGAAACATTTAGACGTGACGATTGGTTCCGTAAGAACCGAACTGCAAACGTCTGCTACTCGTCACAACCTCTTCTTTGTTGACACGATTGTTGTTTTTTAGAGAAATTAAAATTAAAATGACGGAATTTTGCTACAATTTAATCGCCGCTATGAGGAATGAGTTCGGAAATTATGTAAAAAGCCATCCATCGATGCGTTTGATAGCGTCACATTTTGGGTTAAATGTCAAAATCGACATAACAAGTACAGACGTCCGTCCAATGGCTATCGTTACGTCTCGTCTATTTTGGTTCTACCTTCTTACGGAACCGAACGTCATATTTAAATATTTCGTTCAATTTCGATCATATACGTATGGCCATTTTCGCTATTAGCATTGATTAACATATGCTTGACCTTACTCGTTACGTCTCGTCTCGTCTATTTTGGATGGCCCTTTATAGACGTTTGCAGTTCGGTACTTACGGAACAGAACGTCACGTCTAAATGTTTCGTTCATTTTCGATCAAATACGTATAATAATAATACGACTATTTTGGATAGTGAAATTCGTTTACATATGCTTGAACTTACTCGGTATGTCTCGTCTCGTCTATTTTGGTTGGCACTTAAGAATGGGGCCTTCCGTTATCTAAATAAAGGTAATCAAAAATTAAAGGCTACAAAATATTTTTCATTCCTCAATCCCGTGCAGAAATAAATAATTATGGTGCAAGGTATAATTAAAATAATAATAATAATTTTTCATTTAATATTTTTTAATATTATTTTCTAAGAAAATTATTGCTGGAAGAAACATTTCGTATTTGTTTTGCTTTGTGCAAAATTCCTTCAGGTGTGCGCTACACCTATTTCAGATGTACACCAGTTGACCTCTTCCGTATACTGTCATTCTACTTGAATATTATATATTTTTTTAGTTTTATTGTTTATGCAAAGAAATACATAATTTGGATTTTGAGGTAACACAATGTCACAATTATTAAAAGCAAATTTAAAATCCAGACGAATGCCTGTTATTTATTTATATGATAAAATTACTTTTTATAGTTCTTATAGTGTATTAAATTAAATTATTTTGTAATAAATCTCCGGACAGGTACTTTTATATCGGGTTTTCAATAAGAGCGCTACAAAAGTTTTTTTAAATAAAACAAAACCGGTTTTAGATATCAATGAAATTCTTTATTCCTGTGAAAGTATGTTCGATGCAATTATGTATGGAACTCGATTTCTTTTGCATGGCCACCACGGGCACGCTTGCAGAAATCCAGACGCTGAACCCAATTTTCAGCAGTTTTCAAGCATAAATCGGCCGATACTGCTGCAATTTCACGTTCGATATTCGTACGAAGTTCATCAATCGTCGCTGGCTTGTTGGCATAGACCATAGACTTGACGTAGCCCCACAGGAAATAATCTAACGGCGTCAAATCGCACGACCGAGGCGGCCAATCGACTGGGCCATTTCGTGAGATACCACGTTCACCAAACTTGGTTTGCAGTAAATTGATTGTGGCATTCGCTGTGTGGCTTGTGGCGCAGTCATGTTGGAACCACATGTCCTCCAAGTCCATATTATCCAATTGGGGCCAAAAATATTCGGTTATCATTGAACGGTATCGATTCGCATTCACAGTAGTGTGCCGGTCTTGATCATCACGGAAGAAGTACGGCCCAATGACGCCGCCGGCCCATAAACCGCACCAAACCGTAATTTTTTCGGGATGCAATGATGACTCATGGAGTACGTGTGGATTGCTGTCTAACCAATAACGCATATTTTGCTTATTGACGAAGCCATTCAGCCAGAAATGAGCCTCATCGCTGAAGATGATTTTCCGATGAAAATCCGAATCATTTTCAAGTTGTTGCTCAGCCCAATTCACGAACATACGACGCTTATGGTGGTCAAGCGGGTTCAGTTCTTGCGTCAATTTGATCTTGTAAGGATGTAGGCCAAGATCTTTTTCGTAAAATTCGCCACAACGTCGTCACAGAGATGCCAAACGCTTGAGAACGACGTGTGAGAGACACATTTGGGCTTTCTTGAACTGAAGCTTCAGCGGTAGCAATATTCTCGACACTACGGGCACTTCTTTGTCTCACTGGCACGGGAACATTTTGTACTGTGCCTGTGGATTCAAATTTTTTCACTAGACGCTCAATTGTTGATCTGCTAGGACAATTATGACGACCATAAATTGGACGTAGCGCTCTTAAAGTTGAGGCGACTGACTCCGAATTTCGGTAGTAAATTTTAATAATTTCGATTCTTTGTTGGCTCGTATATCATTGCATGATGAAATGGCAAACCTTACTGAAGAGAAATGTCAAAATAGCGGGAAAAAATATGGCGTCGTTTGCTGTCACTATCGATTTACTTTTGTAGCTTTACTTTTGAAAAACCCTTTATATATTATAATTTAGTATAAACATAAGATTAGTTTGCAGCCAAAATTACTCACGAATAGCATAATCGAACTCAAGATTATAAATATTTGGAGCAACCTTTTTGTCCCAAAAAAAATAATTAATCAGATCATATCTCTAAAGCAGATCGTGCATTATCCTGATTTTCGGACTCAGCGACCGATTTCAAATACAAAGAAATTTGATCGTGGCGCTCACAAATAACGAAGTGAAAATTTTTGAATCTATGTAGTTATTTCTTAGCATTTTTTTGATGCCATTGAAATTTTTTACTTTTTTATTAAGTCTTTTTTTTTATTTTAATTATAAACACAAGTAATATCTATAAAACCGTCAATTCAAACGTATCTGTGATGAACAATTTAATATTTAATATAACTGATAGGTTGATATAACTACATCTACCCATATTAATTGATATTGATAAAATATGTAGTTCTGAAAATTTATATTTGTAACAAAAACCGTAACAATATTGATTTAAATAAAACATTTCTATTTACATATTTGTTTGATATCATTCGAAATTATTGGCAGCTTAAATGAAATTCAAAATAAATTGACAAGAAACCAGCAGTCTATGTATTCACGGAACGAAACTTTATTTCGTATCATTTGGAAGTGTGTTGTGGAGTCTAGACGGCGGCAAAAATCATTCGTAAGGAGGTTGAAGTACAATAATACTGCTGAAAACCAAACAAAACGAACGTGCAACTAATTGAAAAACGGAACACACATATACACGATTATACATAAACGCGCATCAGACACTCCCACCGTCACCACTAGTATGGAGCTGATAAGCTTATTCAGTTCTTAACCGTCAGAAAGTTTACTCGGATACATGCTTCGGCCAAATTGTGAGATTAGGTCACACATATACAAAGATACGCAAAATAAAGTTTGGATGATTGCGAGCACATTTTTGTGTATTGAAGAAAAGTTGAAGTCATTGTTTAAATTTTCTGTATACATTGCACAGAAAGGACATTCCTTATATATAACGAGTCTTTGCATCTATGTAAATGGATTTAGTTAAGATACATCGTTATAGTTCACAGAATAGAAATGAATAATCGTCTCTCCGACAAACAAAAGTATGGCAATTAATAAATAAGTTCAATGATAGGGATTATTAGTAAAAATGAATTTATGTTCACAATTTTATAAGAGGGTCTCAAGAATAATGGGAAGATACAATAATGTAACGTCTCAAATCTCGCTGGAGTAATACTCACCGATTTGCTAGGGGTCGTGTACAGAAATTTATTTATCGGCGTGTTTTACTTTTAAAGTTTTCTTTATTAATTATTTTTGTTTATTGCTAGGTTTAAAAATAATCAGTAGTAACTAAAGATTTTAGGGAGGCCGTTCCTGTAGTTGGCGCTGTGCAGTCCTGATCTCCAGTCTCAACGGTGGTGAATTGAAAAACCACTTCCAACGGTTTTACTTTGATAAGTAAGCTCTGGTTTGCTATGAAGGCGGATTGAAAACCCCAACGTTCGTAGCAAACGCAGTACTTTTGGGCGTCTAAGTCCGTGAGTCTTTAGTATTTATTTTCAACGGTGGTGAATTGAAAAACACACCGTTTTAACTTCGACAAATAACTCTGGTTTGCTATGAACGCGGATTGGAAAACCACAAATTCGTAACAAACGCAGTGTTTCTGGGCGGCTATGTCCCTAGTTTTTAGTTTCCGCGGTGGTGGATTGAAAAATCACTTCCACCGTGTTAACTTCAACGAACAAGTTCTGTGTTCTATGAAAGTGGATCGGAAAAATCCAGCATTCGTAGCAAACGCAGCACTTGTGTGTGTGTGTGTGTCCTTAGGTTTTGTTTGTTGCTCTGGTAGCTTCCTGGGTTCTAACTTCAGTGATGTGCAGCAGGAAAAGAGACCGTATGCCCGGTTGCTAAGGCCAAGGTATAGTTGTTGTCATTCCTCGTGACCTTAGGCGACCCTCAGCGTTTTCCGAGAAAAGTCCGGCTGTCGTCAAGCGCGTAGTAGTTGCGGCGGCACGTTGTTGTTCTTGCACGCCCTGTTGTTGTTGCAACGATAGTTCCTTTCCGTTGACGTTTAATAATAAATAAAATTACCGACCTGCGTTTGAATATTATTTTCGTGCTTCTCTTTTGTGCTATATCCCGCCACTTGTATGCACAGCGATCATTCTGCCGTCGTCTCTTTGCTCTCGCATTCTTTTCCTCGTATTGCTATTGTACTATTTACCGAACTAACGCAGTCGGTAAATTCTGCAGAGTCTTGTTGTTGTTGTCCTCTGCAATCGGCTGTCTTGGCTTTGGTAATGTTCTTGTTGTAATTAGCGCATGCAAAATTATTAGTCTAGTCTGCCTGTAGTGTTTTTGTTGTTGGTAAGTGCAAACGGCTGCTTGGGCAAAGAAAGTTAGTATTTATAGACGGCATTATGGACAAAACAGCTTATTTAAATATTTTAAAAGAAAACCTTAAGAAAAGTGCCGAAATGCTGAATTTATCAACCTCGTTCACATTTCAACAAGATAATGACCCGAAACATACGGCTCATACCGTGCGTATGTGGTTGGCATATAATACCCCACACATCTTGCCACACCCACCGCAACCCCCAGACCTAAACCCGTTTGAGAATTTGTGGGACGAATTGGATAGACGGGTCAAAAAGCGAGCAATTACTAATAAGTCGGAGCTGAAACAAGCATTATTAGAGGAATGGCACAGAATTGAACCGGAAACAACACGAAAGTTGGTGCATTCTATGCCAAGACGTTTGGAGGCAGTTATTAAACAAAAAGGGCTGCCCACCAAATATTAATTAAGTTCAAACAATTCTTAATATAGTTCGTTTTTTAACATGGTATACTAAGTGTGCCAATAATTTTGTGCGAGAAAGCGTGTCTTTTTTGTTTACTGAGCTCAGTTAAGCAGTGGCGATACTGTGGCGGCAAGCATTGACCTGCAATATAGCTGTTTCTGGGTAGCCTCTGCCTACACGACCCATGAAAAGGACGCACCTCCGGGGGAGGTTCCGGCACTGGTGATGGAGGCAGCTGCAGCCAACAGGAACTTGGTTGTATCCAGTGATATAAGTGCCCACAACACATTGTGGGGAAGCACCGACAAATGCAGAAGATGAGTCAATCTTAAAATTTATCATAGAAAATAAGATTAGTGTCGTAAATTTTTGCTCTGAGCCGACATTTATTACACAGAACAGAAAGGAAATTTTGGATCACCCTGACTTTCGAATAGCTCCCGAAACAATGAAAAAGGATGGAGAGTTTCGAACGAAAATTCTTATTCTGATCATATATAAATATAAATTTCGAATTGAATTTCTCAGTATATACATCTTATAGGAATATTCGTAGGACGGACTAGGAAAGTATAGGAAGGATCTCATGGCCTCACTTCCAAGAAATCCCTCGTCTGACCCCACAGACCCTGTGGATTTAGACAGGCTGATATATTAAATAACCAGGGCCTTGAACAGTTCACTGACAGCCGAGTTCCGGGTTGTGAAATGGAGAGTCAAGAATAAACAACCTTGGTTGTTGACGGATATAGGTTTCCTTCGGATGTCTAATAGGTGATAATATAACAAGGCAAAAAACTCGGTTGTGCCCTCGGATTGGGAAGCATATAAGGCTGAACTAAAGACATATAAAGAAGCAATTTGAACTGCGCAGAGGGAGTCTTGGAAAAACTATTGCAGGGATGTGGAAGAAACACCGGAAGCAGCCAGACTAAGGAAAATCCTAGCGTTGACACCAACAACAAGGGCTATCTGAAAGGACCATGGGATGTGTGGAGCGCATCGAGGGAGGCATCTTTGGCTCTTCTCTTAGATACGCATTTTCCAGGTAGTAGCACGGTGGAGTGTAATAAATCGACACCTATCGGCAGGCAGTTAAAGATAGGAAATGCGATAGATACAGTTGAGAAACTAGAGTGGGCCATTAACACCTTTGGCCCTTACAAATTTTCGGGTTCGGATGAAATCTACTCAGCAGAATTACAGCAGTCACCGGATATAATTACCCCCTGAGTTGTGTCTGCAATTAGAATTTGTCTTAACCTGAGCTATATTCCGCTAAAATTGAGAGAAACGAAGCTTTCCTTCATACTCAAATTGAGCAGGTCCTCGCATGTTAGTCGACTTCAGACCAATCACGTCTCACGTCTTTCCTCTTAAAACCATTGGAGAGGCTGATGGATGCACACTTAAGGAAAGTTATACCAACGAGGAGAATCTCCTCGGCACAACCTGCATCTACGAAGGGCAAATCTACTGAGACGGCATTACACATACTCATTGGAATTGTGGAAAAAGCCATCCAGCAGAAGGATTTTGCACTGGCGGCCTTCATTGATATAGAAGGCGCTATAGTAATGTATCTGCGAATGCAATTATGGAAGCGTTAGAAGCTCTGGGCATTGATCCTAATGCGGAGTAAATTACATGAAGGGCAACGCAAGGGCAAAGTTGTACAGAGATGGACAAAAACCACATCAACAAAACCTGCAGCGGGGGAAGGAGCATAGCAAGCAACACCAACAGCAGCCACAGTGCGAAGTATGATAACCATAGTAGTAGTAAATGTAAATTTAAAAATTATAAATGTAATGCATGCAAACAGCGAGGGCATTTGAAAAAAATGTGTAAAGCGAGAAGTGTTAACTATTTAGAGAGGGATGAATTACCGTTGTATGCGATTAATAGTAGTAACGATGGTCCAATCAACGTTACAGTTTCCATTGATAACGCAGATTATGCAATGCAATTAGATACCGGGTCGGAAATTTGTGTAATTTCGAAAAAACGTTTTATAACTCTTTTCGTAAATACGGCTTACGCGAAATTCAAACGATGTTGAAGGCTTACAATGGGGCCAGCATAACACCATTGGGAGCATGTGATTTAACAGTGCGATATAAAAACGTAACAAAAATTATTCCTTTTCTAGTAATAGAAAATGGAGGTCCACCACTGTTGGGACGAAGTTTTTTGAAATCTTTTGAAATAGAGTTTTCGAGTTTAAATTATGCTAATGAAAGTAATGCAGAAAGCCGCATCATAGCTAAATTCAAGGATTTGTTTGAAGGATCCTTAGGATTATTTAACAAAGGCAAGGCAATGTTACGAGTAAAAGAAGATATGAAACCTAAATTTTTCAGACCAATATCACTTCTCTTGGCAATAAAGGAAAAAGTTGAAAAAGAAATTGATAAGTTGGTTGAATTAAAGGTTTTAAAACCAGTTGAGTTTTGTGAGTGGGGGACGCCGATAGTCCTGATTATAAAAAAAGATGGAGGCATTCGTATATGCGGTGACTTTAAGGTACCATTAAATCCACATTTACAAGTTGAAAAGTACCCATTACCTCGATTCGAGGAGATATTTGCAAAACTGCACAAGGGTGTTGAATTTACAAAATTAGATTTGAGTTCAGCATATCAGCAAATAGAGGTGGATGAGGAGTTACGTAAGTTTACCACGATTTCTACATCGAAGGGTCTGTTCCAGTACATGAGATTAATTTACGTCCGCACCAGCCATTTTCCAAAAGATTATGCAGTCTTTACTTTTAGGAGTGAGACGTGTTGTAGTTTTCCTAGACGACATCTTGATTAGTGCTCCAGATAGAAAAACTCATATTAAAATGCTTGGGGAAGTTCTCACAATATTAATTAAAGCTGGCTTGAAACTTGCAAGCCAGAAATGTGAATTTTTTTGTAAGGAAATTAAATACTTAGGTCATGTGATTAATAAAGATGGACTGCACACAAATCCAGATGAAGTGAATGAAATTAAAAATTTACCAAGTCCAGCAAATGTTAAGGAGTTTCAATCTTTTCTGGGTATGGTTAATTTTTACAGACGTTTCATTCCCGAAATGTCTACGCTGTTAAGTCGACTTCACAAGTTACTACAAAAAAATCAAAAGTTTGAATGGAATAAAAAATGTTCAGAGGTGGTAGAACAGCTAAAGCAATTGCTTGTTACAAAAAGGTGCCTAGCACATTTTAACCCAAATTTCAAATTTAAATTGACTGTTGACGCCAATCCAATGGGGGTGAGTGCTATTTTGTCACAAGTAGATAACATAGGGGAGGAGAAGCCGATTGAGTTTGCTTCAAAAACATTGTCTGAGAGTGAGAGAAGATATTCACAGCTGGACCGGGAAGCGGCAGCCATTCTTTTCGGGGTGAAAAAGTTTCATTCGTATATATTTGGCCGTCAGTTTACTCTTGTGACTGACAACAAACCGTTACAACATATTTTCAGTCCCAATAAAGGAATTCCAGTAATGGCATCCAATAGGCTTCAACGAATAGCATGGACGTTATCGGGTTATCAGTTTGATATTTCTCATGTCAAGTCCGAAGAAAATATAGCGGATTATTTTTCAAGACATCCGCAAGAATCGGAAAGGGCAGATTTAGATTTTCCGGCCGATGTTTACTTAAATTATACTCGTGAAGTTAATAATGAAAGCAATATGATTCATCTAGAGTTGATTAAGATAGAGACCCAAAAGGACAAATTATTGCAACAGATTAGTAATTTAATAAAGGTCGGATGGCCAAAAGATAACAAGGACAGTGAATTATTACCCTATTTTCGAAAAAGGTTCGAACTTTGCGAGGAATCGGGATGCATTTTTTTGGGGTTACAGAGTAATTGTACCAAAATCACTGCAGGCAAATGTTGTGAGATTCCTACGTGAAACGCATATGGGAATAATTAAAATGAAGTATATGGCACGTGAAACGTGTTGGTGGCCAACCCAAAGTCAGGATTTGGAACTGGTGGCAAAAAGTTGCGATGCGTGTCGCTTGACAAGTCAGAGTCCAAATAAGCAGGAGTTAATTCCTTGGAAAAGAAGTGACGAAATCTGGTCACGCATTCACATCGATTTTTTCGGGCCGATAATGAATAGATCATGTCTGGTTGTAGTAGATAGTACGAGCAAGTGGGTCGAATGTATTGACATGGGCTAGAGCGGTTATACAGGTACGTAGAGAAATTTTTTCACGTTTTGGACTGCCAACTATGATTGTATCGGATAATGGGAAATCGTTTGTTTCAAAAGAGTTCAAGAATTTTCTTTTTCTTGCAAGCTGAAAACGCCGTTAAAACAATAAAAACAGCAATTAAAAGATATATGCTAAATAAGCCGTTGTCAGTTTTTAACATCGTGTTAAGCCGATTTTTGTTTGACTATAGAAACACAGTACATGCTACTACAGGTGTTTCACCTGCTTTTATAATGTTTAACAAAAGGAAACTGAGAACAAGATTGACATCTTAAATGAAAAGAGAAAAATTGAAATGCCAAGGAAGACAAATATTAAAAAGTGTGTAAAAAGAAGTCAAGAAAACCAAAATGCATGTTTCAAAGGTTCAAAAAAGAATAAATTTAAAATTAAGGATATAGTTTTCATAAAAGATTACTCAACCCCCGGAAGAGTGTGTTGGACGAAAGGTTCCATTGTAAAAATAATAGGAAAACAAACTTATATTTGTAAAACAGTAGATCAGAACTTATGGAAAAGAGATGCAAATCAAATAGTTCTAAGCGAAAAAGCAAAGGTAAACTTACCAAACCAAAATATTGAAATATTACAAAGTCATATACCCAAAACTATCAACAACGATAACGTTTTAGATATCGAGGAAACAGTTGTTACTCATCAAGTCATAATGGATAACATTATTGATAGGTTTGGTGACGCTAATTCTCAAAGTGTAAGTACAGATGAACTGGCTATTACACCACCAAGATATAACCTACGACAAAGGAAAAAACAATATTTAAGCAAAATGATAAAATTTAAATAGTATCAATTATGCTTGTGTACCGTGAAATATTGAATTATAAATGGGGTACTGTGGTATATTGATGCTATTAGATTATAAGTAGATTCGTAAGTAGATTATCTGTAAGCCACCTGGCATCTCTATGCATACGTAATCAGATTATCTACTAACCATTTGGCATCTCTAAACTAATGTCAATAAAATAAGTTGTAGATAAGAAATAACGAATAAAACGAACAGTCTATGAACAGAAATAAAAGGAGAACGATCACTAGCTTACAATACCTTTTACCCAAAAAGAATAGAAACAAAGGTTGCGCAAAGCGGAGTACAAAAATATTTCGTTCTGCGCATCTACGTCACAGTAGCATGGTTGCAAAGAGAAATGTAAAAAAATACCTATCCGCGTAATGCTGCATACACACGATCCAACCGTTACTGCAACCAAGGCATGTTGTTTTTGCTTTTCGAGGAGTGATCAAAAAGTGGAAACAGTGAATTGTGAAGCAAAAAAAATGGCAACTGAAACCAAATTAAAATTGGTTAAATTTCATCATGACCTACTATTTTTCGAATGTTTCTTCGTCCATCATCATATATTTCATTAGTCTTTTGGGTCATTTTCTTTCATTCCTTCAACAATATATAATTTGAAGATTCTTCTTTCTTTAAAAGCCAATTTTTTTTACCACATTCTTCGTTTCTTTTTTGGTTACATCTCCTCTTCTTCTATAACAATGAAGTTTGTTAAAAACAATATTTGCATTATAATTCCCTTAGTACGTCGCTCATTTCGAAAATTTGCCTATCTTTCACGTAGGTCCGTTTGATTACACAATAATAATAAAGAAGTTGCTGTACCGGTTACCCCGTGTGTATGCAGCTTATGTATTTATTGCTACGGTGACCTCACAGTCCAGCAACGAAATGTCAAACTCAGAAAGAAAATTATAACGGACCTGTGCAATGCGTAATCTTCTTCTCTATCATTCTTGTATAGACGTTTTTGTTAATCAAACATGAATTTATAATCTTACTTTTTTTATTTTTTTTGCCAAAATATTGAACTAAATCCGAATTGTAATAAATTTGATATAGTTAAATTGTTAATCTGGGTTCATTTACTTCCACTTATACGAGGGCGGATTGATATTGAAGCTACCTAAGTAGGAAAAAAACGTTTTTTTTTTTTCAAAAACCATTTATTTCTCAACATAGTCTCCTTTTACTTCGACAGACTTAGTAAGACGATATTCCAAATTTTTTATACCATCTGAATAATACGATTTCGGGAACCCCTCAAAATACGCGTTAGTTTCGGTAATCACTTCTTCGTTTGAGATGAATCTTTTCCCTGCGAGCCATTTTTCAAGTTTGGAAACAGGAAAAAGTCACTAGGAGCTAAATCTGGACTATAAGGTGGATGATTAACCAATTCGAAGTGTATTTCACGTAATTTTAGCATCGTATCTAATGCTGTGTGAACCGGTGTGTTGTCTTGAAGAGAGAGCATTTTTTTCTTCTTTAATGTGGTCGTTTTTCCTAGATTGCATCAATCAATTGATCCAATAATGCACGATAATACTTTCCTGTGGTTGTGGATTCTTTTTCAAGATAATCGATGAGCAATATTCCGTGTGCATCCCAAAATACAGTGGCCATAACCTTGCCAGCCGATTTCACTGCTTTCGCCTTCTTCGGAATACTTCCACCAGCTTCCACCCATTGTTTCGATTGATGTTTGGTTTCAGTTGTGTATTGGTGGACCCACGTTTTATCAACAGTTATTAATAGACGCCAAAAATCAACAGGAGTACGCTTTATCATGTCCAAACACCGCTGTGAAGTGGTCTGTCGAACTCGTTTTTGTTCGACTCTGAGCAAACGCGGCTCCCATCTTGCCGATAGCTTTTTCATATGCAAATGCTCATGCAAAATGTTGAACACACGTTCATATGATATGTTTACCATTTCAACAATCTCAAGCAACTTGACTCGGCGATCATTCATAACGATATCGAGGCTTTTGTTGATATTTTCTTCAGTAACCACGTCTTTTGGCCTTACCATGTAATCTGACGGAGCAGACTCACCGTAATGTTTATCGAGCTTTTCTTTTGTCTCTTTCGCCGTTTTCGCTTTCAAATAATAGTGTTTAATCACTGCACGAAATTCGCTTTTTTCCATTTTTCAATAAACTAATCGATAAATTTCGGTTAAATTGTAACAGCTGACGTTTGAAAGATCGCAATTTCTAAAAAAAAAGTGGTTGTGTTTGGGCTACCATCTAGCGCTAGGTAGCTTCAATATCAATCCGCCCTCGTATATATATATATATATATATATATATATATATATATATATATATATATATATATATAGTGTTTAGTAGTTTAGTGAACAGGTACAAAGAAATTTTTTGAGAGTTGTAAAAATATACTAAGAACTAACCCAATGAATTCCTTTATTTTAATAAAAATCTTCTAACAAAAATTTGTTTAATGCCTTCTTGTAGACTTATGACTCCGAGTGTATGGTAGGTAGGTAGGAGTGGCAGCCTTTGTCGCAAAAAGCACACTTAAGCACATAGAATGGCTCGTTGTGGTACCACACTAAGTCGACGCGACTCCCCCGTCTAGAATTTTGGGAACCACAGTGATTCCGAAATGAACCTGGCTATGTCCTTGATGTTGATGGAAGATAGTTCGGTT
Organism: Clusia tigrina; assembly: GCA_920105625.2. NCBI lineage: Eukaryota > Metazoa > Arthropoda > Insecta > Diptera > Clusiidae > Clusia > Clusia tigrina. The sequence goes on from OV050031.1 coordinate 169,052,705, forward strand.
AAGGAAGTGAAGAAAGATGAGCCTAGGAATTTTAATCTACGCCTGGCCAGAGCTGGGCACTGACACATGAGATGAAGTACTGTTTCTTCCTCCTCCTCAGAGCCACAGCTGCGACAGAAGTCATTGTGGGGCAGTGCTATTCTTTCAGCGTGTTTCCCGATCAGGCAGTGTCCCGTGAGCACATTTATTATAGTGCCGATGGAGTTCCTGCTGATATTGAGTAGCTGACTAGTACGCCTAATGTCGATAGTGCTCCAGGTTTGTCTGGCAACACTACAGGTATGTTCATTTACCCAGGCTTTTTTAGCTGCCTCAAGGTAGTCATGTTTTATGGCCCATTTGACAGTGGCCAGTGGGACACCTACATCAAAGGAGGGGGAGATGTCAGGGAGTAGCGTACCTATTTTGGCCAATTCATCGGCCTCGCAGTTTCCTGGAATGTCGCTATGTCCAGGCACCCAGCATATGTGAACTTGTGAGTTACCTGAAACGACGTTCAGGGAGGAGCGGCAGTCGAGTACAAGCTTAGAGGTAGTGAAAACACCAGCCAGTGACTTGACTGCCGCCTGACTGTCCGTGAATATGCGTATCAACACATCGCATACTTCATTTCGAATAAGCCACTTGGACGCTTGGAATATTGCCATTACTTCCGCCTGAAAGACGCTGCAATGGTCAGGGAGACGATAGGAGAGCTTGATGCCAAGTTTTCTGGAGAAGATTCCGCAACCGACCTTATTCTCCAGTTTGGAGTCATCCGTATATATGTCAATGGAACTGCCAGTGACCACTAAATTGTTAGACCATTCCTCTCTACTAGGAATGTAAGTGTCGAACCCGTGGTTTAGATTAAGTGTAGAGCACGTATAGTCAACGTCCGCCTGTACGGGCGTGTCTTGCATCAGAATATTGGCGTGGCCCAGATTCAGTCTAGTCCAACGCGATATAGAATTGAGTCTGGTTGTCGAGCATTTTGCTTGTTGCCTAACCAGAAGCCTAGTGGGCAACCAATGTAGGAATGCAAATAGAGCTTTGGTGGAGGTGGTACGCAGAGCCCCTGTTATCATAACCGCTGCTGTTCTTCTAACCTTGTCAAGAGGTTTTAGGTTCGCCGCCTTGTCGGTTGCGGGCCACCAGAAGACAGCGCCGTAGAGAAAGTACGGCTCAACCACCGCCGCATAGAGCCAGGACATGGTTCGAGGTTGGACGCCCCATGTTGTACCCACGGCCCTCTTGCAGCAGTACAGAGCACACGTGGCTTTACGTACCCTCTCCGCCAAATTTGCTTTCCAATAGAGCTTAGGGTCCAGGATCAAACCTAGATACTTGACGCTATTGCTTAGGCTAAGCGTGTTCCCATTAAGTTTGGGTAGGTCAAAACTTGGTATTTTGTGCTTCCTGGTGAAGAGCATGACCTCAGTTTTGGAAGGGTTGACATCTAGGCCAACTTCGAGACACCATTGGGACAGAATGCTAAGAGTGTAGTTTAGCTTTTCTGATAGTGTTGACAGATATTTACCGGAAACAGAGATAGGAATGTCGTCCGCATAAGCTATAGTGTTGCAGCCGGTCTGATCTAATCTCCTAAGTAGTGTGTTCACCGTCAAGTTCCATATGAGGGGTGAGAGCACACCGCCTTGTGGAGTACCTCTCTTGACAGTCCTTTTAGCATGTACGTTTCCTATTGAGGAGCTAATGACGCGTGTTTTCAGTAGCTGTTCGATGAACCTAACCAAGCCTGGGGTCCAGGTTGAGGTTTACCAAGGATTTCGTGATGGCGGAGGGACAAATATTGTTGAATGCCCCTTCTATATCGAGAAATACTGCAAGGGTATATTCTTTGTTGGCAAGAGATTTCTCTACTTGCTCAATGAGCACGTGAAGCGCTGTTTCTACAGACTTGCCTTTAGTGTAGGCATGTTGTGATTTGGAAAGGCACGTGGAATTGATAGAGCTCCTGATATGTATATCAAGGACTCTTTCCAGTGTTTTCAAAAGAAAGGAGGACAGGCTAATTGGCCTATAGTCCTTAGGCTTGGTGTGGGTCGACTTTCCCGCTTTAGGGATGAAAACTACTCGAGCTGAAATTGGGTTGAGTGACTTAAAGAGTGGTTGGTGTTAAAAGACCTGCAATCCACAAAGATTTCATTCCCCGGTAAGTGTGTTTCTATTAGGGCGTCCAAAGTGTCGGTTTCAGAGTCGGTCCAGGTACCGTCCGATCTCTGAATGCATTCCAGAGCCCGAGGGGTGGTATTGAGAATCCTCCGGAGTCTACTTGTCTCGGACGAGCTTTCTATGTTGCCACAGAAGTCACGCCAAGACGCTCGTTTGGATCTCCTAACCATATACTTGAGTTCCCTTTGTTTGTCTTTGAAAGGGAGCCAGTCATTAGTGGCTTTGGCTCTGTTGAAGAGCTTGCGACATACTTTTCGTAGCTCGGCAATTTCCGAATTCCACCAAGGGGGTTTTGTTTTTCCTCTTGGTTTCGGGAAGTTGCAGGCTGATTTGGCAGCAGAGTTAAATAGTGCTGTAATGGTTTCAACCGCTCGATCTATATCGAGGTGATTGTTGATCGTGGGAGGAGTCGACTGCAGGCCCGACTCCATAATGGTCTGGAATCGTGTCCAGTCAGTTCTTTTCCTGTTAGTGTGTCTTTTGCGCTCAGCCGTATCTAACGTATCTGAGATCGCAATTCTAAAACAGATGTAACAGTGGTCCGAGAAGGAGCATTCCTGCAGAACGCGCCAGCTCGAAATAAGGTGAGACGAGTGATTATTACCAAGAGTTAGATCGAGAACCTCCCTTCTATTTGATGCAATGAAGGTTGGCTCTCTCCCCCTGTTAGTAATTACTAAGTCGTTAGTAATAATAAAATCAAAGAGTGACTCACCCCGCTCGTTGGTATCCGTGCTGCCCCACACCTCGTGATGGGCATTGGCATCGGCCCCGATGACTACCGGGATGTGCTTTCTATTAGCCTCCTCTACCAGTAGCCTTACAGCATCCGGAGGCGGCGTCAGCCCGTGGTCATGCGCCATGTAGCTGCTGACGATCCATATAGCCATGGTGTTGGTGGAAATAACCATGGCTACATTATCCTTGTCGCTAAACCTGTGAAGAAGAAGAGCGTTAATATTGTTCTTAACGAGAATACAGGCTCTGGGTTTACCTCGATTCTGCACGAATACTGTGCGGTATCCGCTTGTAGTGAGTCCGCGAACCTGATCATTTACGACCCAAGGTTCTTGGACCAGTATGAGTTCCTCTCCTTTTTGAGTCAGGTGGAGGATCAGGGCTGCTGAGGCAGCCATGGAATGGTGAAGGTTAATCTGTAATACCCTCACCATTCCCGGAGGTGGCCATCATCGTCACGTTGGCTGCCTTCTCTTCTGACAGAGGAGAATCACCAACGTCGTCGATATTGGTTATCGGACGTCCGCAGAAACTGCCTACCGATTCTGAGGCCGAAGCGTAACTCTCTCCATCATCGAAGGTGAGATCCGGTTCGGCCTGAATGGGGGGCTTGTATGCACCCTGGTTGTCGCTCCTATAGACCTTGAACGAGATCGAACTAAAACCATAGTTGATCTCTCCCTTTTTGGCATTAATAGGAGCTAGAGAGTCCTCATTAAGAATAATGATTATCTCTCGAGAGTTACCCTTGGGCTCGCTTATTTTAGCAACCTTCCAGTCATCCGTGGGGAGGTCGTAATTGCTGAGCCTCAGCAACTCCAGAATTTCTTCCGGCGGGGAGTGCTCTGCCGGTACCCAGGCCCTAGAACGCGGGCGGTTCGGGATCTGGTCTCTGGGAACAGCTGAGAGCTTGGCCCGCGGCCAGATTTCGCCAACCATTGAGATGGCCATCTTATAAAGCTCAGCCGAGCGCTCATCTGAGCACGCGATGAGCTTCACGTGCCCCTGATACCATCCCGCGTCCCGGCATACAGGTGATTCCGAGTGTATATATATATATATATATATATATATATATATATATATATATATATATATATATATATATATATATATATATATATATATATATATATATATATATATATATATATATATATATATATATATATATATATATATATATATATATATATATATATATATATATATATATATATATATATATATATATATATATATATATATATATATATATATATATATATATATATATATATATATATATATATATATATATATATATATATATATATATATATATATATATATATATATATATATATATATATATATATATATATATATATATATATATATATATATATATATATATATATATATATATATATATATATATATATATATATATATATATATATATATATATATATATATATATATATATATATATATATATATATATATATATATATATATATATATATATATATATATATATATATATATATATATATATATATATATATATATATATATATATATATATATATATATATATATATATATATATATATATATATATATATATATATATATATATATATATATATATATATATATATATATATATATATATATATATATATATATATATATATATATATATATATATATATATATATATATATATATATATATATATATGTATATATATATATCGGATCCGCCAAATAACTTTTTTTTGAAAATTCTATAAAAAAACTACTGGATATTTTCTCAAATTAATTTTTTTATTTGAAAGTACAATAATGGAAATAATTTCATTCAAATGGCTGCTTTGGCTGGCCATGCAGTAGCCTACACGATCGGTCCAATTTTTAAGCACATTATCGATTGTGTGCAACTGTATTTCACCAATGGCTTCACGAATATTGTCCTTTAAAGCGTCAATTGTCTCTGGCTTATCGGCGTAACACTTATCTTTGAGGGCACCCCACAAATAATAGTCCAACGGTGTCAAATCGCAGCTCCGAGGTGGCCAAACGACATCAGCTCTGCGGCTGATAATGCGATCTTCAAAAACAGGGCGCAAAACATCGAGTGTAGCTTCGACTGTGTGGCACGTAGCGCCGTCCTGTTGAAACCAAATGTTGTCAATATCCTCCTCTTCAATTTTTGTGAACAAAAATTCGTTCAACATGGCCCGATAACGATCGCCATTGAGAAAAATGGCCCAATTATGCCTCTGGACCAAAATCCGCACCAAACAGTGACTCGTTTTGAGTGCATCGGCGATTCAATGTATGCGTGCGGGTTTTCTGTGCCCCAAATGCGAAAATTTTGCTTGTTTACATACCCGCCAAGATCAAAATGAGCTTCATCTGAAAAGATGATTTTTTTGGCAAAATCGGCATCTTCTGTAAGTCGATCGCAGGCCCACTTAGCGAAGCGAAAACGCATTGGATGGTCAGTTGGCTTCAACTCCTGAACCAATTGGACTTTGTATGGCGTCATACCAAGGTCTTTATGCAAAATTCGTCTCAATGATGTCTCCGAAATGTTCACTTGTTGAGAACGACGGTGAATTGATGTTGATGGCGCTTCACGCACACTTTCTGCCACAGCAGCAATATTCTCGGGTGTACGCACTGTTTTTGGCTTTTCACGCTTTGGTTTATCGATGAGGATGCCAGTATTTTTCACTTTTTTCACAAGATAAAGAACATACGGCGCTGACGATGCTTCTCTTCTTCCAAAATCCGTAAACAATTTTCGCACACATTCTGCAACATTACCATGATTTTCAAAATAATGTCGCAATATTTCCCAGCGTTGTTCTAGCGTATACACATCCATATTCGTTCAGCGGAAGGATAAAACTAATTATCTGTCAAATCAGACATGAGCTAAGTGTTACCATTCACGGAATAAGCACTAGTTGATAAAAAAAACGTTAGATGGCGGACCCGTTATATATATATATATATATATATATATATATATATATATATATATATATATATATTGTAAAGACGGAAAATACCAGAAGTATTTTCCGCATACACAACAAAAACTATATGCCACCACCAGAGACCGTGTTAAGTCCAAAAACAAATAACGATGTCCACCATATTTTATTTGTTTTAACCACAAAGAATATTCAAGCATGCAACCATCCCCGATATCATGCAGCTTAAAAAGGTAACCACCTCCCACGCTAAATGCAACAACAAAGACAGCGGATAAGTATAACAAAACATTTACGCACAGACGATCGACGACGGCTTAATAGTACAAAGAACATCAAGAGGGACTAGTACGGCTATAAAGGAGAAAAGAACAGCAAGCAAACATTTCTACAACAGTGCAGCGACCAAAGGCGGAACACAGAGAAACCCGAAAGAGCATCACACACACGTTAACCGATCGCACACACAAAGCAGTAAGCAGGCAGAGTGCAAACCAATCTCTGCAACAACAACAACACTACAGCGACCGAAGGCGGAGCACGGATGACAACGAGAGCACACCACACATACGCGAGCCGATCGTAAACACAAAGAAGTAGAAACCAGTATTTTAACAACAACAACACTACAGCGACCGAAGGCGGAGCACGGATGACAACGAGAGCGCACCGATCGTAAACACAGAGCCGTAAGCAGGCGGAGTGTGAAAGAATATATTAACAACAACAACACTACAGCGACCGAGGGCGGAACACGGATGACAACGAGAGCGCACCGATCGTAAACACAGAGCAGTAAGCAAGCGGAGTGTGAACGATATATTAACTACAACAACAGCAAAGCGACAACTAACAGCAGCAATCAGGCAACACTACTGCAAGCAACAACTACGATGGACAACTAGGGGAACTACAACAAGGTGGACAACCAGCGGAAGTTGAAGGTGGCCTAAGGACAACTGGGCCACAACAACAACGAGCACTGATCCCCTGGCAAGCTTTCGCTATATAAGCGGAGTGAACCAAACACCAAGCCTCTTTGATCCAGCATCGCTCCGTAAGTAGACAACGCACCAAGCTCCGAGAGACGCACCAAGCATCGAAACTAGGTACTTTGACTGTTGACAATAAATCAACGCAGACAGAGCCAGTGGAGTTTATGGTTTTGACCGACTCTCCCTGGGACACACACGCAACGCAGACAGAGCCAGTGGAGTTTATGGTTTTGACCGACTTTCCCTGGGACACACACGCAACGCAGACAGAGCCAGTGGAGTTTATGGTTTTGACCGACTCTCCCTGGGACACACACGCAACGCAGACAGAGCCAGTGGAGTTTATGGTTTTGACCGACTCTCCCTGGGACACACACGCAACGTAGACAGAGCCAGTGGAGTTTATGGTTTTGACCGACTCTCCCTGGGACACACACGCAACGCAGACAGAGCCAGTGGAGTTTATGGTTTTGACCGACTCTCCCTGGGACACATTCGCAACGCAGACAGAGCCAGTGGAGTTTATGGTTTTGACCGACTCTCCCTGGGACACATACGCAACGCAGACAGAGCCAGTGGAGTTTATGGTTTTGACCGACTCTCCCTGGGACACTAGTACAAACCACGGACACTACCACGAGCACACAGAGTAGGGTAGTAATTAAATATAATTATATATATGTATAGGAAATAATTAGTAATTTTGAAAATAAATAAAAACACTTATAAAAACTAACGCTATTGAAATAAATTTCTGTAAGTGACCCTGGGACCCGCTGAGTTTTTACCCCAGCAAAAACGAGTCGTTACAATATATATATATATATATATATATATATATATATATATATATAAATATATATATATATATATATATATATATATATATATATATATATATATATATATATATTATTACGGAAAATCATTTTTTGTTCACCCTTTTACAAGCTTCCTATTTACCAGATTATCGATTTGTTTTTTTTTTTATATGAAAGCTACTGTCATGTATATTTATTTTCATTTGTTATCATTAACTATACTAAAATCTGGCTCACGGTTCCCCATATAAGCAACAACAACTACAGCGACCAGTGTATTTAGATTTGTTGTTGTTGTTATTGTTTTCTCAGAGAAATATGCGGTCTCTACCAGCGTACGTGAGTTCTCCTCGCAAAAGAGGGTTGCTTTGTACTCAAATTCGCATTTCACATATTTGAAGTAGGAAAAAAAAGAAATACGAGTATATAATAAATAAATAAATAGGATATAAACTTAATATTATATTACTAGTAAGAGGCACTAAAAATAAGATTCAGAAAAATTATGAAAAGAAAAATTTGTTTGGGACAATATTTTCATTATTTTATTTCATCAATCTCGATAACAAATATAAATGCATATAAAGTTGTTTTATGCACTACAACTCTATATATTGTTTCGAAATTTTCCTCTTGACAATTTATTCTGTTAGGAAATTGCCCTCTGGACAATTTACTCTAACTCTCTGTACTCGGATTCGTCCCACTGGATCGTATAGTATTCAAACAATCGCTGGTTAAATTAAAATAACTAACTTTATTTAATTATTGCTATTTACACATTTAAAGCTTGAAGTTTACTTTGTTACAATTTGCACTTTATTTCTCAATTCATGAATCACTTTATTTAATAATTAATTTCATCACTTGACAAAATCACAATTACAAATACTGCTGCTTCGATTAAAATGCACGATGTATACACTGTTACGATCTCTGTTCGACTGTTTTCGACTTTGAATAGTCCTGTGGTTTTCATAGAAGTTTCTAGATTTTTCTAGAATCTTCTATTCACCTCGAAGGATGTTTTTATTTTCGAGAATATTCTTTTACACCGCCGACAGGGCGATCTTAACTAATATTTTATTCTAATAGATCTTGTCTTGACTTACACACAGGGTAATTCTCAAACAGCTGATGGAATCCTAAAAGTATGCAATCACGTTTACGTATGCAATCACGTTTCAATATTTATCGATTGATTTCAACTGCTGGTTTCACATTTTGAAATCCTTTTGATTTGAGTAATACAATGAAAAAACAACAAAAATAATAAATACAAATTAACGGAGGAATTAACTAATAGTTTTAATAAATTCATCTAACTACTATAAAGACTTTATTCATATATTAGTAATAATCATAATTGTCAAACAGAGAAATATTTTACGATATGGAATTTCGTACTTTTTGCGAGGGAATAGAAAGAGACTGGCATAGAATTGGAGAGACCAAGTTTCTTTTTTATGCGGAGTAACGTTGCCAACTTAGACTTTCAAAGCAACCGAAGAAATATGTTAAAGCGAGAAACAAGACAAACAGAAAAATTGTCAATTACTGTTTTTTTCAAATTGCTGTTGATTTCGCAGATCGGTGTACAAAATTTATCTTTCTGCACATTGCGTCACAGCACCTAGTCATAAAGCGGAATGTGAAACTAGCATCAATTTTGGAAACAAAAAAGTGAATATTACTGTGAAATATTAAAAATTGCATTTTTCGGCGAAATAATACGAAATATATTTCAAATATATTGACGAAAATATTTCTTATTTTACTTGCAAATGCTCATTTAATTTCTGAGACAGTGAATGGAATTTAGTTTACGTCATCGGGACTAAATCGTGCATCATCATTTTGTTTGTTCCATCGATATTTTAAAATTTGTTATGCCTCGGCGACAATTGTGGAGCGGGAAAAGCGGGGGTGAAAACAGAAAGATACTGAGAGCAATTAGAGGTGTCAATAAAAATAGAAATTTGAACATTGATAATAATGGTGATAATTCCATTTCTTTCCTTGATGCGTTTAAAAGTGGATTAAATGAAATTCGGGGCAGTTTCTGGAGCCATGATTATATGATTATTTTTTTGGGCACTGCATTTTGAAGTTGACATTACTGTGCGAAATAGAACTGAATTCAATCTGTGTTGTGAAAGAGGCAAACTTGTGTTGCCTCCTCTTACACAAAACGTGCTTCTCAATAATTAGTATGAGGGTTTCAGATCAGCCGTCCCGTTAATTAGGGAGCCATAAAAAAATTATTTTAACAATATTCGGATTTTTAATTCATGGTTTGTTACGGTTAGCTCTGAAGCCATTCTAAAATTCACGACGAATTGATGGCGGTGATTAATTAGGAAGAAAAATGATTCGGCCACATTTGTTGGCAAAATTTAACTGTCACTTTAATGATGAAGTGTACATTGCAATTTAAAAGTGTTAAATATATATATACGAATATGTCTATAAAGGCTACGATAGAGCAACTCTTCAAGTAGCGTCTGAAGGATGTGCCGAAAATCAAGAGCTTCAACTTGAGGAAGTGAGGCATTTTTTATATTGTCTATATGTTGGCTCAACTGATGAGGTTTGGCGTATTTTTGCGTATCCAATACATTTTCAATCTCATACCAAAATAAGGCTTGACATTCATTTGCCAAATAGACAAAATTTTTTTTTTAGAGAAGGTCAGGTAGAGCAGGACGTGCAAAATGTGAGACAAACTAAATTGTTAGCATTTTTACATTAAATAGAAATGATCCGAATGCTAATCATTTCCATTATACTGAAATTTCATTACATTGTGGTTTGAGGCGACATCGTGGTTGTGATAAAATGATATCACACATGTATGTAAAGTGATTTATTTAATAATGCTTAATAAAATAAAATAAAGTAATTAATTGTTTGTTAATATAAAATGATAAAGATAGATTTTACGACGGTCAACTTTGAATTCTACGTCACAAAACGCACGACCGATCTTTATGGTTGACAACTGCCGAATGACAATAAAATGTCTACAGCAAGGCCTCGCATACACGCATACTACAGTGCTTACACTTATGTAGTTATACATTAATTACTTCCCTTAGATGTATGTAGTTTCTCAGAAAGATATTAAACTTTTTCATTTCCGATGACACACAAGTTTCGCGCTTCCACCGGGAAATTGGGGAGATCCCATACCAAAGCGGTTATGGCAGGCAATGAGAGTGATTTGTAACGAATGTAAGACTTTCAGGGAAGGTATGTCAGCTAGAGCTACTTATCATACCTGACTCCACTGATGATATAATCCTTGGAGTGGACTTCATGAAAACAAACGCATTAGCAAATATACATCACCAGAAACAAATATTACACACACGAACGAATTCACTTGCCACGGATTCTGCCGAGGGAAAACCAAAAATGAATTACCACAGAAGCCTTAGGAAAAGAACGCGGGGGCACCTAATGGTATGGAGATCACGCAATTTAGGCGTCAAACAACAATGACAAGCCGGGCATTTTTCAATTATTCCGTAAGTTTTGAGCTAGTGTGAAACAGCCGAGACATACCACGTAGACAAAACTGTAGATCCATGAAAATAAAATATGAAATCAAGTGCACCAACAACATCATATAGCCACCTCAGCAACGGTAGAAAACAACGAAACGGGGCTAAATAGATTCCACTAACAGAGAAATGGAGGCCAAACACAGACGTCTCAGTGAGACAGTGGAACCATGTCACACTCCAAAGCTTAAAAGAGCTACAGGGATCGAAAGGAACTGATCTACCACAGAGCTTAGTAGCTGAAGTTTCGCAGAGAGCTAAGAGGGCACTGGTGAAACCGACACGAAGACGAATACGGTTTAATTGAAACGCGCACCGAGTGACCCGTTACCATAATGCTGTTAAAATTTCTCGGCGGTGAAGTGCGGATGGCGTGTGGCAAGCAAAAATTATAAACTAACTTTGCTCACGCAATTAAGTCAATAAATACCCCTAATACGACCTCGTTGGCATCACTGAATAAAGTTTGTAAGTTATCCGTAGATAATTAGCATGTGGGGCGCCGCCATCAATAAATATAAAACAAAAGAAACCATCACACGCAGCGTTCGCTCCAATAATAACCACGGCGAAAAACAGGAGCACATAAAATATACGCAGCAAATGAGTGTCGCGCTGACATGTAGCAAAACGTTGCATTTTTCCGTTGACATGCAGCAAAATAATTGCATGTTGTTTTCTCATAGCAAACTAAAAGACAAAGAGTTGCTTTCAGTATTATTTTATCATAGAATTAGGAGAGTTCGCTTGTATTTGCGCCAATCTTACAAATTTGACTCTACTATATTTATAATGGTTGCATATGTTGCAATTATAATTTGCATAATTTTTATTATTGGACTGTATTTCCATAAAATCTCCATTTGTTCATGCATAAAAGCAGTGTAGCGCCGTCGGTATCCCAATATTCAATATAATTTAGCTTATAGTTTATTTATGTATGTAACAGTTTTCAGTTTAATTCAATATAATTCATCTTAATTGTATTTACATGTGTAAGCATTTAGTACAGTTTAATTTAATTCAAGCAGTGTAATATTTATATTTAGATGATATTTACATTTGGATTATATTCACATTTGGATTAAGTCACCTCGGAGTATCTTATTTACATGAGCAAGCATTTAGCACAGTTTAACTTAATTTAAGCCGTTCGGTTGGATTATATTCATATATGAGTTAGGGCCACCACTTTGTACATAAGTTTCAGTCATTAGTGTGAACTGACCTTTTTTCTCTCGCCTCTATCGCGATCACCCCATGACGCCTGTAGTTTTGAGTACGGTGCTCGCTAGAATTCCTACACAAAGGGTGCTTGCTACAATTTCCACACATATACTCGTATTTATATGTGTTTTTTTTTTCTTAATATTTTTTTTGTGATATACGAGTACATTAGTGTGGTTTAATTTTTTGTTTGTTTGATTTATTGAAAAATATTATGGCGGGTGCTTACCGATGTTATCCGGATCGAAGGACCAATGTTTTATTGTTTAACTTATTCCAGTTTAGTTTTGTTCAGCTTTTAACACTTTTTAATTAATTAGTTCGGTACGGGGATGCACATATATTTGTTATTTCCTTCTGATTTGATAATTTTGAGCAACAATGAAGACGAAGCAATAAGCAGCTCTTTCCACACTTGAAGGTTAGCTTGAAATACGAAAATCTGCAAATATGTATGCTTTATTTAGGCGGACTGCAATTTTGTGAGTGGGGGACCACTGATGAAAGGCAATAGACAATAATTTGAAAACAAGGCATAATTTCAACTTTCAAGTATGATACTACTTTCATTTTCTGTTCGCATGGTATCAGAGGCCAACATACTCAATAGAAATAAGACTTTATTTTATTTATTATAATTATAATACAACAAAACTTACAAAATCACAGCAAATATGAGTACCAATAATTCCATGTTAGACCTACATTCGTGAAGAATGACATTGACAGTACCAAAAAAGAAGTGTGAATATTGTGTATGCTTTACAAATATATCCTCCGCGTACCGCGCAAATATATCTAATTTTAAATCATCGAATACTTCCATTTTGCCATTATTTTAGTGTATTTAAATGGCGACGTAATGACGATACACAAAATGGCTTATCAAAATACATAACAATTTGGCCATCTTCATTTTATTCAACATGCTGCCGGTCAACGCCAGCACCACGATTTAGTATTGCATATGCATCTTCTTATTATACGATATTTGATGCTGACACCGGGGCGCGACCAGCTGCAGTGGCACTGTCCACAAGGTTCACCGCGTTAACAACTACAAATAAATCGTTGGGGAAAACCAGATTTTAGAAAAGGTCACTGATTTGTCCATGGATCGTTATTTTGTTTAAAAAATGTCAAGCGCATCTGTATGTAAACAACGATACGAAACCGACATATTTCCTACCCCGACCTAGTTTACAAAAAAAATTATAAATTTCTGCATATTCAATGCTATTCTATTTTTCTCATATATTTTGACCTGCTGAATTCGAAACTCGCCAAAATATCAAATGAAAGGTAATCAAATCCAATAATCCAAGGTACTGATGAAGAAAATCTTTGTATAAATACCGGAGTTATGTGTTATTGCGTGAAGGTATCAAAATTAAACTACATGTGCTTTAGAAGCATAAGCTCACAACGGACCCAACTGGTGGTCTAAGTGGCATCACTGGTTTATTTGTGATGCGGCTGCCCTACCTACCTACCTACCTAAAAGCATTAATGCATTTTAAAATGATTTGAAGAAGGTTCATATAAATGGCGAATGATAATGATACGGCGCAGTGTATTATACACATTATACATTTTAAACTCGAGATATAGCCTAACAAGTGAAGCCACCTCGAAAATTCAACCCAAAAAATTCACAAGCCCATATCTCGGGAACTTATCCATAGAAATTTTTTTAATTCCGATTTTCGAGTGCAGCAGGCCAAATATATAAGAAAAATATAATGGCATTGAATGTACAAAATGAGAGAAAACTAGTGCAATTATAATTACACATTGTGGGGAATATAAATTTTGGAACCTGTTGACTATTGGGATTTGAGCGCCCCGACCGTACCCATCCAAAAAAACTATGCAAAATGAGGAACCAGTATTTGTGGGTTTTTCAAGGTGGCGTTGAGTTCACGTAGCAAAGTATTCGTTGCCTAGGATGAAGGAATTCATCGCTACTGTAATGTATGTAATTTTCGAAGTTTGACTTGATTTCAGCATATCAATAAATCACTTAAAGAATCCGGTAAGTTCACAAACAATTCTACATCTAAAGGACTGTTTCAATATACCATTATAGTTTGGCATAGGCGCCCTCAATTTTTAAAACAATTATGGACTTCTCATTGAGGGCAATGGACGGTGTAGTGGAATTATACTTATCACTGAGTATGAAAAGTTAGACATTGCTGAGCGAGTTTGAATGCAAAGTGTCAAAATAAATAAAGTATACATAAGATAACGTATCCACATACGTAATAGTTAAAAATGGCTTTTACGTGAGTCCTAATAAAAAAGGATATTTGTGAACTGCTAACTCCATATATGTTAGGGAGTTTGAGGCATTTTTGGGGTAATCATTTTATATACCCGATTTTTATCTAATTTCGGATTATTTGTGCATATATATATATATATATATATATATATATATATATATATATATATATATATATATATATATATATTGTTGCGATCGTTGTTTTGGCGTCCACCGTGTGTAGGGTTGTTTTGCTCCCCTCCTTCTGTTGTTCCTTCCACTTGTCCGCTTTGCTGGTGAATGCGGCCAGGCTGAAACCTACCAGATTCTGAGGTACAGATGGCGCTGCCTCAGAATGGTAGAAATTTGAAAAAAGGTGACTGACCGCCTCGACCGCTGGAGCGGTCACTGATGGAATAGGGGAAGAGGCCGAGGAAAATGAAGATAGGATGTTTTTTAGTTCGTGTCGGTGGTATTGGCAGAAAGAGTCGTCTCGTCCGTGGTCCGGTGATTGTTTGTTAGTAGCGTATTTTAGTGGAATCAATAGAAAAATTGTCGCAGCATAACTACAATAGTGTAAAAATAGTGTTTCTATTCTTATAATAAATGAAGTGAAAGTTATTTTCAAAAATAAAGATTCAAAGCAGAGCAGAACGTGGACGTCCTCTGTATTAGTGGCACGGTCAGTGTAGGTCAAATTTCGTTGGCCTCGAATAATATCGTTTCTTTGAGTTATAATTCGCCACGCAAATTGCACAGAATCGTTATTTGTGGTATAAATTATATGCTCCATGAGTTATAATCGTAATTAAGCTGCTTTTTCGAGTTGAGCTCGCTCATATTTAAAGGTCGTGTAGCAGAGGTCGGGAAGGAAAAAGGAGGCTGCCGCCCGCCCCTAGAGATAAGTAAATATTTATTTAAGTTATTAAGTACTCGAGTATATGTATGTTATTTATTTAAGTAAAATGTGTAGTTATGTTTAATTTTATGTTAAAAATGTTAGGCTAAGGCGGTCAATATGGGGCGGGCTCGCTTGTCGACGTAGCGGAGGATGCTGGGAAACATGGTGAGTTGGAGTTTTTTTTTTAGTGTTGCCCCAACCGATGCAGTGTGGCGGGTTAAGGACCACGACCATTGCGGTGAGCTAGCCGTGGTCACCACACTGCATCATTCTAGTGGTGCGGTAACATTAATGGCGCCCAATTTAAAAATAATAGAAATATAAATTAAAATTTTCCTTTTAATGTATTGTGACGTTGTACTGAAGCATTGTGTAGTTTAGTTTTGATGTGTAGTTAATGTGCTCCACTCTTGCCGCTGACTTGACGTGCCAATGCGTAACGCCAACTGCAGCGACAAGAGGGGGAGGCTAAATGTGAGATGAAGCCGGCTACCTCATCGTGGCCGTGGTCTGTTGAACAGATCATCGTAGCACTGATGAGATAGCTGAGAGGCGGAGTCTCAGTAGAAGTAAAGGAAAATTTTAATAAAAGGAAAAATGACAACTCGCCAGGTAAAAGAAACAGTCCTCCGATGGATTGAAGACAAGGGAGCCCCACCCATTTGAACATTAATTTGGATTAAAAAAATATTATAGTTTTTTTTTGTTGGTAAATATTTAGTTTGGCTATATTCATATGGATAAAATTTTATATATTATTAGTATTATTATATATTAACTTAAAATTAAAATTTAAGCTAATTTTGAATATAGCTATGGCATCATGGGCCTTAAGCATAACTTAAAAGTTTACAGTTTTTGTTTATATTTGGTTGTACAGGCTAGTAATTTTCAGAAATTTTTATTTAAATATGTATATATGTATTAATCTTTTGGGGTATAGGGTGGCATTGGTAGATCTCCAGGCATAGGTATAGGTATTATGTAATTTTTTTGTTGTTAGAAGTTAGTTGGTTTTTTTTTAAAGTAAACATGTCAGCGGAATACGGGGAATACGGCGCTAGGCCATCAGCACTACCAAGTCAATATCGGTCAGCCGTGAACTTATTGATATTAGAGAGTGAAAATAGTTATCGGGCGGCGATGAAGGTGGAGTTTGGAAAGATAAGGGAAACGGTCCGTGCGAACCATTTAGAGCTGATGAAGCTCATTAGTGATGCAATGAGACCCATGCAGCAATCACCGGCGCAGGAAAGTAGCCTAGCAGCTGCAGAGTTGGATAAGGAGCCCCAAAATAAAGTAGTTGAAAACTGGGAAGAAGTTAGGGGAAGTGGCAACTCACATGTTAGTTTTGAAGAGGAAAGTACTACCATTTATAATTTAAGTTGTGAAGAGGAAGTTTTGGACAATATACCAACAAGTCAGGACGATGAGGACTTGGCCTCAATAGATCAAGATATTTTTGAGATATTGTTAGACGATAATTCTGTTGATGGTAGTATTATGTCTGAAGCGTGTAACGCAAAATTAAGAAATAGTTGCGAAAATTTATCTTCTTTGGACTCAATAGATATGTTTGTTAACGATTTAGTAGGAGCTCCTCTCTCACAAAATATGAGCCTTAGTGACCATAGTGAACAGAGTACAGAAACCACTAGTCAACGTGACTCCATAAAATCAGCTGATAAATCTTTATCTTTAGTTTCAGACAGTAATGCTGCTGTTGCAGCAGATAAAATCAGTATACCATCGAATGGATCAAAGACAAAACATTCAGAAGGGGCATCATATAGAAATGATGTGAATATAGTGAATGAACCTAAATTGATTGCAATTGTTTGTCCAACTGTACTACTTACAGATCAGCCGACATACTTCGACAGAAGCAATTGTACTGGCAAAAACTTAAATTATATTCGAATTATTAAGAAATTGCGAGGAGCAGTAGATCGCGTTTTTGGGTTGCAGAATCTTGTGTTCGATAGGGGGAAGTGGTTAGAAAGGGTTAAAACCATAGGTTAAATTGGTGAAGGCCTTGTGGCACTTCTAGTACCTACTGGAAAATTTGCGTGGGGAGATGTTGGGATTATTCAATGCTAGGAATCTAAACTGGTAAGAGCACGCGACTCTTAATCTCGGGGTTGTGGGCGTAGCTCACGTTGGCGCCTGTGGTACGTGAAGTAGCAATAGTTAGTAAGGAGGTGGAGGAAAGTTAATCATAGGGAATTATGGATTATATAATACATATAAAAGAACTTACTCCCAAATCAGCTTCATTGGTCTAGAGGTAATCTGAGTTAAAAATCTGAAATTAGAATTGATTACTATGTGTTTTTTTAAGGTAAAATAAATAAAAATGTTCCTGTTTATACGATAGAGTATAGGTGTGTAGGTTAGCGTTTATTAGTGAGTAGAGTGGTGAAGGTGATTCTTCGAGTCGAATGGCTGGGAAGACAAAATAAGTATAGAGTTAGATTAGGAAATTTTGTGTTGTGAATAATTACCGTGCAATTAGGTGTTGGGATCCGTAATCTTCCTCAGTGTGGTGGTTCTGTAAAGGAAGTATTGTTAGTTTATATGTTTAGGTTTATGTAGGTATAGTTGCCCGGCTAGCTCAGGGTAGAGCATTAAGTGCTGATCGACGCTTCCATCCGTGTTCCGGCGGAGTTTATAGTGCTCCTGGCAACCCGTGTGTTTTGTTGCGATCGTTGTTTTGGCGTCCACCGTGTGTAGGGTTGTTTTGCTCCCCTCCTTCTGTTGTTCCTTCCACTTGTCCGCTTTGCTGGTGAATGCGGCCAGGCTGAAACCTACCAGATTCTGAGGTACAGATGGCGCTGCCTCAGAATGGTAGAAATTTGAAAAAAGGTGACTGACCGCCTCGACCGCTGGAGCGGTCACTGATGGAATAGCGGAAGAGGCCGAGGAAAATGAAGATAGGATGTTTTTTAGTTCGTGTCGGTGGTATTGGCAGAAAGAGTCGTCTCGTCCGTGGTCCGGTGATTGTTTGTTAGTAGCGTATTTTAGTGGAATCAATAGAAAAATTGTCGCAGCATAACTACAATAGTGTAAAAATAGTGTTTCTATTCTTATAATAAATGAAGTGAAAGTTATT
This sequence comes from Clusia tigrina, assembly GCA_920105625.2. Lineage (NCBI taxonomy): Eukaryota > Metazoa > Arthropoda > Insecta > Diptera > Clusiidae > Clusia > Clusia tigrina. Next base: position 169,071,501 of record OV050031.1, read on the forward strand.
TTCAAAAATAAAGATTCAAAGCAGAGCAGAACGTGGACGTCCTCTGTATTAGTGGCACGGTCAGTGTAGGTCAAATTTCGTTGGCCTCGAATAATATCGTTTCTTTGAGTTATAATTCGCCACGCAAATTGCACAGAATCGTTATTTGTGGTATAAATTATATGCTCCATGAGTTATAATCGTAATTAAGCTGCTTTTTCGAGTTGAGCTCGCTCATATTTAAAGGTCGTGTAGCAGAGGTCGGGAAGGAAAAAGGAGGCTGCCGCCCGCCCCTAGAGATAAGTAAATATTTATTTAAGTTATTAAGTACTCGAGTATATGTATGTTATTTATTTAAGTAAAATGTGTAGTTATGTTTAATTTTATGTTAAAAATGTTAGGCTAAGGCGGTCAATATGGGGCGGGCTCGCTTGTCGACGTAGCGGAGGATGCTGGGAAACATGGTGAGTTGGAGTTTTTTTTTTTAGTGTTGCCCCAACCGATGCAGTGTGGCGGGTTAAGGACCACGACCATTGCGGTGAGCTAGCCGTGGTCACCACACTGCATCATTCTAGTGGTGCGGTAACAATATATATATATATATATATATATATATATATATATATATATATATATATATATATATATCCATACTTTCCGCGACCTCTTCTGGTTAGTTCAGTCACGCCGCACTGGTTGTAATTTAAAAAAGATTCTAAAGCAAATCTATATAGTAAACACGTTTGATGAAACCATTTGTAAAACACATGAAAAGCGAATTATACTAAGTAAACAAAAATCCGGACCGAATAGAGAGTTTCATGAATGTACTTGCTCTTTCTCTAACCCGTTGCAAGATTAATAGAAAAGAAGATTGCGCCATACGGAAGTCCGGCATTCCCCTCTCGACAAAAACACAGCACAGTTGATTGGATGTGACGTCATAAGGTACTTTAAAATATTTGGTGATATGAAAAATGCATCTGCAAAGACAATCATTTTTGTATTAAAAGGATTTTAATCATTTTGAATTAAATTCGAGTAAAGAAGTCTGAAGTCGGGTTAGACCGACTACGAAATACCCTTTACCTTTTCTTGTGAGTTCAACAATTGGGATGTTTTCCTCATAAATCATCATTAGGAGCAGATCTACGTTAAATTGCCGTACGGTACCTTGAATTGATTATATCGACCCCATTTTATTTGTTTGGCTTTGTAGGGTCCATATTCGTACTAATATAAAATTTCGTCCAAAAATATTATATAGGTCGTAAGTTATAATAATATGTAAATAGTGGGCGTGGCCGTAGAAATAACACGTTAATTTTTTGTGTGGTGTTTAATGTTAGTACCCGCAACCTTCCTGTGAAATTTCGTTGATAAATCTTTAATAGGAACACAGTAATGATTTTTGGCTAATTGTGGGCGTGGCAATAGTAATAATCTGCCCATATTTGGAATGCATTCTAGTACATACCCAGTGTATACATCTACCAATTTGTTTTCATATATCATCACTAGAAGCATAGATAGGGTAATTGTCCTTAAGTGGGGTCGCCAAAGTTCATTATATGGGAGGGAGGCGTATACTTTATCGGATAGACCCCAATTCTTGTATATGGCTTTGTAGGGTCCGTATACGTACTAATATAAAATTTCGTCCAAAAATATTATATAGGTCGTAAGTTATAATGATATGTGTATAGTGGGCGTGCTGTAAACATAGCACGCCCATTTTTTGTGTGGTGTTTAATGTTAGTACCTGCAGCCTTCCTGTGAAATTTCGTTGAAAAATCTTTAATAGGAACACAGTAATTATTTTTGGCTAATTGTGGGCGTGGCAGTTCTATTATGATCTCCATATTCTGCAGACACACTATTATGGACCTCATGAATATTTCTGCAAATTTTTATTCCGCTGGCATCAATACGAGCATAGGTAAGCTATTTTTAATTTTAGACCCGAAAGTTCCCTATATCAAAAGTGGGCGTGTCTTTTCACTGATCAGCCCCATTTTGTTGTGAGTTAGAATCAAGCTACCTACGCGTAGTTGACTCATAGCACCGGCTCTTATTAAATTCATTAATAGAGCACATATTTTTAGGGTGCAAATATTGTAAATGGTAGTATTTATGCATTAATTATGATGTAAACTTTTAGGCTGTCACAGTTCCGCAGACAAGCTGATGAGGGGCATTTAGAATGCACCGACGACACTTTTACTTTCAGTACGTCAGTTGGCTTGTGCCACTGACACCAAATAACAATTGCGTAACTGGAACACCAGAAAAGTCAATACGTAGACTGTAATGTTTCTTTGTAAATAGTATATAAGAACTAGTATTTTAAGAATAAAACCTCTTGTCGTTTTTTACAACAATTCTTGTGCGTATCATTTATTGTGTAGAAAATTGCTAGGTTATAGGTACACGCGCGCTCAGGAAAGGCAGCGAAAGGACGTTCCCGACAACAAGCAGATAAGGACCCCAAAAGTTTGGCGCAGCTGGTCTTAAGGACCTACTGGAGGAATGCCAGGAAAGGAACCTGAAGCAGGGAAGCATCCTGCAACAAAATTGCAAGGATAACACCAGGACAAAGGACCTGGAGGCGGAGTTGTCACCGTGTAAAATAAGGGTGAGTAGAGTATATAATAGCGTAATTTAAGTAGATACTTCTGCGCCCCTGAAGTCGCCGTAGCGCTGGTCAAAGAAGTCGCAACATACAGGCGCGTTTGCGCTGTTGCTCGCAGCTGTGAATGGCAACCGTAAACCGTCAGTATGATCGGACGGTCTATGTATGTTCATCCTAGCTTTGAGGATTTTTTGTGTAGGGGCTTTGCATTTGTTTGTCGAGAGGGACATTTATATTGTTTATAAAGTCATGTAATTTATATTGGAGACATTTAAATTGTTTTTAAATTGTTTAAATTCATATGTTTTTAATTTATGTTGTTTGAAAACAAAAATAAAAAATTTCTTTTAAATATTTGGCATTTTGAGCTTAGGGTATTAAGTGAAAATATTTCAAGAGGTGCAGACAACACGTGTTGTTGCATCAAAGTTTTTGTAGTTCGGAAACTACAATTTGCGTAGCAATGTTGAAAAAAAATTTAAATGCTAGTATTACGTGGCGCATACGTTACGGGTTTATTTTCAAATTAGATTTAAATTTCCGGGAATGAATCGACACTTTTGCCTGTAAATCGAATTTCGGTTTTTACAAATATATGGCCTTTTCTATGGATTCTTTGGAGTATTAAATATGGTGAGAGGAAATCAAGGGGTATCTTGAGGAAGTCAAGGACCAATTTGCATTGATGGAAGGACTTAAGGTGGACAGCGGATACAGAACTTGTGAAGGAAAATAAGTAAAGAAAGAATGTATATAAAGATGGAATTTACGGTGGAATGTTTTTTTTAATAAATTTGTATTTATCATTAAGTAAGATGGAATAAAATATTGGGATAAGTTGATTAAAAGTGTTAACAATTATTGGGTTTTATTTGTAAATGGGATGTGCCATCTGTTCTGGCGTTTAGGGTATGACAGAGGAAGCGTAAGAGTTACTGCTGATACAGAAGCAAATTGGCGAAGCGATTGAAAAACTGATCCGGCACTTTAAGAAAGACGGCAGGTTACGTAAGGACAACGTGTATTACCACAAGCGAATAACACAATTGCAAAATCTGGGAAGAGAGTTCAACAATTACCACGGGTTGTTGTTGCCTCACGCAGTTGAGTACGGCAAAGGAAAATATTTTGCGAAAAATTAAGCAGGGTACGTAAATAGTCTGGTCAACGAATGGGCTGATACATTTAGTTCTGAATTAGAGGGACAAGGACAAAAAACTATGAGTTAAGTTTCGCCAGACGAGGAAATAAGGAATGGATTGAAATCAGTACAGTCAGAGGTTGAACTGTTTACTGGGAAAATAGTTGACCAGTTCGAAGCAAGTACGAGCAGGGAAGAAGCTCAGGAATTGTGGAAACAGGCGAACGCCAGAGGAACTGTGTCACCATTAGAAGTAGCGGATCAAGCCTTAACGGCAATTCAAAAAGAGACAGAAGAAAAGTTGTTCAATTTTCATAAGAAAACAGAGGATTTGAGAGCACAAAAAGAGTATCTCGAGAATAGGGTAAAGGAACTTTCTCGGAGATTGATGGAGACAGAGGAAGCAGCATCGCTGTTGGAAAAGGAGTGTGCGGAATTAAAAAGAGGACGGGCGACCAAGAGGGCCTCACTGAAAAAGGAGAGATCAAAATCAGCATCGGCTGGCTTTACACAGACGGTATTGACATTGCCACCGGAAGTGCGCTGGCCAGAGTATCTAACACCAGAAGGGATAAACCGCATGGTAAAGCCAAGATTAGTTTTTAGTGAAGAAAAGCAAGCGGCATTTTTGTTTGGCGCATCCGAAATCGGTGTCGAGCCTTTTTCTCCAGGAAGTCCGATAAATAATAAAAATCAGGTATATCCGCCAAACGACCCAGAAGCAGTAACAGTACAGCAAAGTCTCGATACAGTGGACAGTATTTCACCTGTACGAGCAAACGGTCGAAGATTAATAAGTTTGAGTCCGTCACTGGTTAAGTACATCTCAGATCCGGGAGAAGTGCATTTGGAAGCCACCCAAAAAGACAACGCTCAAGTTTTACCAGCTATAATTAAAACAAGAATAAGTAAAATGGGTATCGAGGATATCTCCAAGACCGTGTCCAGGCTAGTACCTGTGTTTACTGGTGCTGTTTCAGAGGATTTAAGGTCAGAACTCAATAGTTTCATTCAAGGTTGTGAACTTGCAATGCGAAGCAGAAGTCCTGATGGGTTGCAGGACTTCTTCGACTGTGTTAAGCAAAGGTTATTTGGAGATGCTTACAACCTTGTGCTGCCAAAACAATTCGGCAATGTAAACGAGCTTTACGGCCTTCTAAAGAGAACTTAGAAAATAGGCGTGGTAGAAGACGATTCTTGTCGACTCTGTCAAGAGGAGCAGGAAACGGCAGAACACATTCTATGCACTTGCCCAGCGGTGGCAAGACGCAGACATAAGTACCTAGGCAGTGGGTTCATATCTCCAAATCACCTAGTTAGAATTAAGCCCACAGCAGTTACGAGATTTATAAACAGTCTAGGACTGTTTTAGTTGGGTACGAGGCTGCACAATAGATCTTTTAGGTCGCGGTGTTCTTTAAGCCTGTCAATAATAATAATAAAGAGAACTTACTTAAGGGGGAGAACTCTGGAAGACATATCCCAAGAAATCCGAATCGGGAAGCAGCTGGCAAGTGAAGACATACGTGCCTTTTCTAGGCGTTTAGAGTCACTTCGGATAATGGCCAAGGAAATAATAAAAAATAAGTACAATGGCGTCGGAGATACAGCACTATTATACGAAGTTGACAAGTCGGTGTTAACAACTTTCGTAGTGGGCCTCCGCAATTCCGCTCTAAAGATTCATATGCTGAATAGCAGAACAGGAAATCTGGAGGAATTAGTAGAAGAAGCAATTAGAGCACAAGTCCTCGTGGAACGGCCGGCTTGGGGGAGGTACATATGTTCAAAAACAGACAGGACCGTTTAACTGCCGCTGTCATGGATAGAGAGGGAAGTAATGCCGTTCCAAACATATACCGAGGAGCGTATAATCCCGGTGTCTCCGACAACAGAGCCGCGAATCCGAGAAATCCGTACGGGGGGTTTGTACAGAGGGCACCCACATGTTCGTTCTGCCGTAAGCAAGGTCATACAAAGGATGAGTGTATTACACGCAAAGACACGTTCTACTGTATGGAGTGCCAAACATATAGTCATGAGGCAAGCAGACAGTGCCAGGTAGACACTAAATGGGATCGAAGTAGAAGGCAGCCAGGTACAAGGCGTCCGGATCCACCCTTGAGGAACGGCAGGAGTAGTAGTCCCGAGTTAACCCAGCGGAAGGAAATAACCAAGGAAGAAATCCTTTTAACACAGGGAGCGGTCAGCAGCGACCAAATTGGAGTTCCAGAAGTGAACCAAAGATAGGCAACACCCAACAGGGGTTGAAATGCTTCTCATGTGGACGAATGGGACATCGGGCAGCGGAATGTAGGGATACACAAGTCCAACAAAGAAACCAGGGAAACTTCCAGCAGCCCATTCGAGGCCAGTAGACTGGAAAGCCAAAAGAAAGGAAGTAACAGTTAGGCCGGAGGTACGTGTGACTGGTAATGTAGGAATTACAGTCCAGGAGAAGGAGGAGCAAGAGGCTCTCCAATACCACGTACCGAGTAATGTAAAAACAATGGTTCAAGATATGGAGGAGCAAGAGTCTCTCAGGGAAAAAATTTTTGATTGCGTGTTGATTTGGGTAACTGTGATGATTCTAGTACTTAGATTAAGTTTTAATAAGGTTAGAGAGTATAGGCCAACCGCCACGTACGTGGTACGAGGATGTGTAGTTAAGATATTCACGGAAATTTTGAGGGAGTATAGGATTGTAAAGAATAGCTGTGGTGCATGGAGGAGAAAATTTGAAGAGCTAGGAAGTAGATACGCGTCCATTTTGGAATCAAAAGGGCGTTGTTTCGTTATGAGCAGGATAGGTGATAATCTTTGGGGCCGCACCATACTGGATGCGTTAGAAAAGCAGTTATCGTTTTATGATTATAATAAGAATAGAATCCTCACTCTACCATTGAAGTCATGGCAGGAAGGAACCGTGAATAGGGTTAAGAATTGTATGGAGGTAGTGAATGCAAGGTCAACCAGAGTAGTTACTATGCGTGTAAACACGAAACTTGGGACTGTTATTTTGCACATGCAGCAGCTAGTGGAGGGTGTATATATGGGAGAGACCATAACGCACGTTGAAAAGGGTAAGGTGTAGGCTTGCGTACTCAACGCCTCAGAAAAAGACTACCTGATGGATGAGGATTTTAGGCCGAAGTTCTGTAGCTATGATAATTTTAAAGAACCGAATTATAGATCGGTTAATCAGATTAAGCAGGTAGATATAAGGAAAAGAATGGAGAGGGTGCTAGAATCACTGAAGTTAGACCCAAGCTTAAATTTAGAAGAAAAGGCATCAATAGAAGCCATTTGTACGTCATTCCATGACATATTTTTGCTGGAAGGAGACCAGTTAACGTATACACCAGAAGTAGAGCATGAAATTCCTACTAGAGTGGATCAGCCACCAATAAACCAGAAGCAATACAGATTGCCACAAACTCACAAAGATGAGGTAAATAGGCAAGTGGAAGGAATGTTAAAGGATAACATAATTTCCCCGAGTACCTCGCCTTGGAACTCACCAATAATTTTGGTACCAAAAAAGGGAGGTGCTCAGGGTCAGAAGAAGTGGAGAATGGTCGTCGATTTCAGGAAATGGAACGACGCCACTATCAAGCAGGTGTTCCCGATACCAAGGATAGAAGAAATTCTGGATCAATTGGGACACAGTAGATATTTTTCTACACTTGATTTAGCGAGTGACTACCACCAAGTTCTGGTGGATATCCAAGATAAGCAGAAAACCACGTTCAGCATGGGTTTAGGGCAATATGAGTTTAATAGAATGCCGTTTGGATTAACAGGAGCACCGGCTACCTTCCAACGGCTAATGAACCATGTGCTAACAGGCTTACAAGGGTTAGATTGTTTTGTGTATCTCGAAGATATTGTAATTTATGGGAAGAACTTGCAGCAGCATTCGCAACGCTTGTGCAAGGTGCTCCAGAAATTACGAGAACACAATTTGAAATTGAACATGGAGAAATGTCAATTTTTGCGAAGAGAGGTGGTTTATTTAGGCCATCGTTGTTCAGAGGCAGGAGCACTGCCTGACCCGCAGAAGGTGGAATACGTTAAAAATTTTGCCATTCCGAGGAATAGAAAGGAAGTGCAAGCATTCCTTGGACTAGTGAACTATTATAGAAAGTTCGTGGAAGAACTAGCTGGAATTGCGTTGCCAGCGAAAAAGTTGCTACGAAAATAAGCAAAGTTCGAATGGACAGGGAGCTGTCAGCAAGCATTCGAGAGGCTAAGGGAAATAAGGACGGGATGGCTCATGGACTGGCTCGTGTCAGGTGTCCATGGAGGTTTTGATGGAAACGGACTCGCGTACCGTCCATACGCAGTCGGTAAATCTTGCACGTGTTTCAGGGACCGACGTGTCGGATATCGTGAGGGAGGACAAGATTGCGTCGGCGATAGGCTCCTTCGACCCGTACAAGTCGGCGGGTCCTGATGGGGTTATATCGGCTATGCTGCAACATTTCTCTGAGGGCGTGATTCTCCATCTAGTTCACATCTTCACAAGGTGTCTCGAACAAATATTCATAACTTATGACCTGGTGAAGATTTGTGGACGAAATTTTACGAGAAGCAACATGTGGACTTTGTAAAGCTATATGCAACAAATGGAATTGATCATGGAAATCATGTATTGATGCTAGCAGAAAAAAATTTGCAGAAATATACATGGGGTCCATAATAGTGTGTGAGCCAAATTTTAAGATCAGAATGCTGTTGTCACGCCCACAATTAACAAAAAACCATTACTAGGTTCCTAGAGAAGATTCATCAACGAAATTGAATTGAATGTAATAGGAGAGTTGCGGATACTAACATTAAACACCACACAAAAAATTGTCGGTTTATTTTTAGAGCCACGCCCTCTATTTACATATTATTATTGCTTACGACCTATACAATATTTTTGGAGGAAATTTGATAATTATTTTAGTACATATATTGACCCTACAAAGGCATATACAAGAAATGGTCGATCAGATAAAAGCCACGCCTCCCTCTAATATAGTCAATTCCTACCGAAAATTACCGTAGATATGCTCCTAATGATGATTTATGAAGAAAACATCGCCATTGTTGAACTCACACGCACAAGGAAGGGTAAAAGATATTTCGAAGTCGTTCTAACCCGACTTCAGACTTTTTTACTCGTCATATTAAGTATTGACCGAAGTTACATTTATATATTTCTGTATTAACTGGTAAACAGGTTATTTGTTGGTCCAACAATAAATATAAAATATACATTTACCTATGAACCAACTTATTACAAAGTTCCGAAAATATTTTGAAATAAATTTAATAATTAAATATTTCAGAAAAAAGTGTGGAGTCTAGTTAATTGTAGAGAAAATAAAAATTAACGAATTAAAACAATAAAGAAGCATTGACTATAAAATTGATTTAAAGATTCTTCTCAAGAAAGTAACCACAAACCAATGCAACCATTTGTATTTTGTATTATAAAATTACAATGAAACGTATTTCCCTTCAGTATCTATTTGGGAAACTTGCTCGGAATTAACAACAGAACTGACTATGACGCGGTGATTGTTGATTGTGCGAAATGGCAAGGGTTGGACTGGTAATTGTGATAATGAATTTCGCAATTGGGTACTCACAACACCGCCGTAACAGCCTTCAATGCGGAAAAGTTCAGTAAAAAGAGGGAATAAAAAGAAAATGCAAATTTATAATGAAAATGTATATATACGATGAAGATGTACATACATTTATTATATGAATAAATAATAATGGGTCTTTCATTTATGTATTATAAAAACATTTCTTAGTACACAATATTTCTAAAATATTTAATGAGCGCGCAATAAATGTTCCTACAATTTTCGAGAAATCGTAGTGCAAAATCTCCATCAGCTTCTAAAGATATTTTTTCTTAATTCATATCAGTGATACCAAAAACAATAAAAATAATTATTCGTCAGTTACTACACTGTCACGCATTTTTTTGAAATGGAAATATAACTGGATTATAAAACTACGTACTAAATATGGCCATATTATGAACTACCGCAACAACAATTACATATATAAAATTCTTGATTATGATCGAAAATTCCTTGTCATTAAATTATAATGGTCCAATAGCTACACCATTTACTACACATTTTTTTCCATAGTTAGATTTGATATTGTAATATGCGTAACACAACTTTATGCTATTCATTGTTCATAATTAACCTTGGTATCTTTTTCTTGCAGAATATTTTGTTGCTTGGAAAGGGTAAAATATATTCAATCCATTATCATCAATATTATTGCATAGATCTGCCAGTCTATCATCACCTTCATAATTCTGTCCTCCTTTTGTGTAAAAATTCTAGAAAGACTAATCGATATTGAATTTAGGGTTATTATAGATCGACAATGGCTGTTAAATTTGTAGAAATAGCACTACATTCCCTAATTACCAATATTGAGAATTCATTGCATAAGTAAGAATATTCCCAGGTTGCTTTTCTACACATTGAAGGTGATTTTAATGATATCTGACCAGACACAATGAGCTATAAGGTACATGACTTGGATGTAGACCCCATACTTGGCTTTCGGGCAAAAGAAGTTTGTGATCTTCATTAGGCAGCATAAAATACGTCCTAAACGTATCATACCTGCATAAGGATCCAAATACTTAGTATTAATATTGCGAGAACGTAAATTCTCAAACCGCTCATATTTATGCTCCAACATTGACTGCGTCGCCAACAACAAAACCAAATTTGAATAAGCCACGGACCTCACACGACGTCGATTGTTCTAAAAGAATGTAATTTATTACACTATCAGAAGCAATCGGCAAAACCCACACCTAATAAACAGTATGATCGACGCGCATGACATCATCAACAACAACAAGAGGGTGTGCAACAATAAACAATGCCACGTGCTTGACAACAAGCCGAATTCTGCAGCGGTAGTGACGATTGCGTTTAAATCGAATTGGTAAAACAACAGAACTGTGTGGAAGCTTTGCTACTGAAGCTGGGATATAAAAGCAGCAGCAATCGAGGAACGGCCCTCTTTCTTCGATACCGACACCTCGAGACAACACCAGCGAAGACCTTAGCTCCAGAGAACACTTAGGGAACTAAACAAGGACAGAACAGTGGTTTAAGATTTTTACCGATTCCACTGGGACATAAACTAACGCAGACAGAACAGTGGTTTAAGGTTTTTACCGACTCAACTGGGACACTAGAGTAAGACAGAACAGTGGTTTAAGGTTTTTACCGACTCCACTGGGACATTAACTGACGCAGACAGAACAGTGGTTTAAGGTTTTTACCGACTCCACTGGCACACTAGAGTACAAAGACAGAACAGTGGTTTACGGTTTTTACCGACTCCACTGAGACACTAGACACTACTCTAGCTAGCAACCTACGATATACATTAATTCATCATCATCATAATTGGCGTACAACCATTTCTGATCATTGCCGCGTTATCAGCCTTCGTCAGTCGTCTCTGCTTCGCGCACGCTGGCGCCAATTGGAAATACCAAGTGCAGCCAGGTCCTCTTGAACTTGGTCCTTCTAACATAGTGGTGGTCTCCCCCTCCTGCGTCCGCCACCCGGCGGCATCGATTCAAATACTTTTTTCGCCGGAGCACTTTCATCCATTCGCACAACATGTCCCAGCCAGCGCAGCCGCTGTGTTTTAATGCGCTGAACTATATCAATGTCGGCGTACAGCTCATACAGCTCGTTGTTCCATCTGATTCGATACTCTCGGCAGACGCATATAGGACCATAGATCCTTCGAAGAATTTTTCTCTCGAACGCCCCCAAAGCTCGCTCATCGTTGTTTGTTATCGTCCAGGTTTCGGCACCATAAAGCAGGACGGGAAGGATGAGGGCTTTGTAGAGCGTAATTTTTGTTCGTCGAGAGAGGGCTCTGCTTGTCAATTGCCTACTGAGCCCAAAGTAACACCTGTCGGCAAGAGTGATTCTTCGCTTGATCTCCTTGCTGACATCGTTCGTGGTGTTGATGCTGGTTCCCAGATAAACGAAATCCTTCACAACTTCAAAGTTGTAGTCGCCAACAGTGACGTGGTGTCCAAGACGCTGAGACTCTTTGTGTGTTGACACCAAGTACTTCGTTTTGTCCTCGTTCACCGCTAAACCCACTCGCCTCGCTTCTCTCTCCAAGCCGGAAAATGCAGCACTCACGGCGCGGCTGTTATGGCCAATGATGTCAATATCATCAGCATACGCCAGTAACATGACACTCTTGTGGAAGATAGTGCCTGTGCGATTTAGACCTGCTGCACGTACGATTTTTTCCAACATTAGATTGAAGAAAACACACGATAAGGAGTCACCTTGTCTCGCTCCTCGCTCAGTAACAAACGGCTCGGACAAGTCATTACCGATTTTAACTGAGCCAGTGGTGGTGCTAAGCGTCATTTTGCACAGCCGAATTAGCTTAGCAGGGACGCCAAATTCAGACATAGCGGCGTATAGTTGACTCCTTACGGTGCTGTCGAATGCGGCTTTGAAATCGACGAAAAGGTGGTTTATGTCAATCTGCTTCTCTAGGGTTTTATCCAGGATTTGGCGTAGTGTGAACATTTGGTCAATGGTGCCTTTACCAGGTCTGAAGCCACACTGATAAGGCCCAATCAGTTCATTGGCGATGGGCTTCAGCCTTTCACAGAGTACGCTCGACAGGACCTTATATGCGATGTTCAGAAGGCTGATCCCGCGGTAGTTGGCACAGATTGCCGGATCACCCTTCTTGTGGATTGGGCAGAGCACACTTAAGTTCCAGTTGCTAGGCATGCATTCCTCCGACCACATTTTGCAGATGAGCTGGTGCATGCTCGTGAGCTCATCACCGCCGCCATTGAATAGCTCCGCTGGTATACCATCAGCTCCGGCGGCTTTGTTGTTTTTGAGCCGCCTAATAATCTAACAAGACCTCGTCATAGTCGGGGGGCGCTATTTCATGTTCGTCGTCAGCAACTGTGGGGTCGGGTTCATCTTCATTGCTATTATTAGCGCTGCCGCCATTCAGCAGCTTCGAGAAGTGTTCCCTCCATAACGTGAGTACGCTCTGGACATCCGTCACTAAATTCCCGTTTTCGTCTTTGCAGGAATTGGAATTGGCACCGGTCTTAAAACCTTCCGGTTGGCGCCTCACACGTTCGTAGAATTTTCGAGCCATATTCCTTCTGCCAAACATCTCGATTTCCTCGCATTCTCTCTTTTCGGCTTCTCGTTTCTTGCGCCTTCTCTCGATATCGCTCCTTAGCAGCACGCGTTGCAGCCGATCGCAGGATGAATTGGTATGCTGCGTCTTTCTCTGCAGCTGCGTTGCGACACTCTTCGTCATACCAGCTGTTTTTCTTCGGGCGGTGATAGCCAATCACCTCTTCAGCGGCCGTGCGCATGGAGTGGGATATAAGCGACCCCTGCGCGCAAATATCGAGATCAGGGGGAGAATCCGTCAGCATATTCGAGAGCCGAGAAGCAAATGCGGTAGCTGTCTGTAGCAATTGTAGCTTTCCGACGTCAAGCTTCCTCTGCGAATTAAAGCGAACGTTTTTTGCCGCACTGAGGCGAGTGCGAACCTTAGCTACAACAAGGTAGTGGTCCGAGTCAATATTGGCACCTCGACGTACGTACGTCTAAAACGCTGGATGCATGCCTGCCGTCGATCACAACGTGATCAATTTGGTTCCTGGTTTTATGATCAGGGGACAGCCAGGTGGCTTTATGAATATCGGGATGCTGGAATCTAGTACTACTAACTACCATGTTCCGCGCTGCGGCGAAGTCGATCAGCCTCAAACCGTTTTCTGATGACTGCTCGTGGAGGCTGAACTTACCGACGGTTGGTTCAAAAATGCCTTCTTTGCCCACCTTGGCGTTGAAGTCACCTAACGCAATTTTTACATCGTGGCGTGGGCATCGATCGAAGGTTTTTTCTAGTTGATCGTAGAAGGCATCCCTGGTTTTAGTGTTTTCGTCTTTCTCATCCGTCGGAGCATGTGCCCAGATTAGGCTGATGTTAAAGTATTTTGCCTTAATGCGGAGTGTGGCAAGCCTGTCGTCGACTGGGGTAAATCCCAGGACTTCATCTCGCAGTCGTTTGCTTACCACAAAACCTACACCGAGTCTGCGCTTCGTCGCATGGCAGCTGTAGTAGATGTCACATGTAGCTTTTTTTGAGCGTCCATGTCCCGTTCATCACATTTCCTGGAGTGCGGTGACGTCAGCTTTATATTTTTCGAGGACGTCAACCAGCTGGATAGAAGCACCTTCCCTATTAAGGGTCCGGACATTCCAGGTGCATATTCTTAAATCGTGTTCCTTATAACGTTTGCGGGGGTTGTCGTCAACAGTTGTGGGGTATTTCATCCGAGGCTTCAATCTTATATTCACTGGATTATTTGTTTTTTATGTGACGGGTTCCAAGCCCAGCGCACAACCCTAAGCTAGGGATTTTTGTTTGGTAGTGGTAACCCACTTCGGGGGTATGGGCGCTGCCGTTGGTACCTATAGTACTCCTCCGCCACCGTTCCTAAATGCGAGACCCCACCTGGCCTCGCACACTTTGATGAATCCTTAAACCGAATATGTCAGAGTGGCCTCACCAAAGCTCCCTCTCTCGTTGGCCCTGACCAAGGATCCCACATGGGTTGGTTACCACATCTTCACCTAGGTTGCTCAGGTTACCAGGGTGCACCACGTGGAGGTGAGAGTAGGAAGATTTAAGAGACATGAGCCGTTAGTAGCAGGAAACCCTAACGTGAACCTGCCCCCCTTGGCAACCCCCATACATTAATTACTGAGGGAAACTATATGTTAGTTCTTTAAGTACAATAGAATTTAAAATAATAAAAAACTAGAAAAATACAAAATTGTTAATATAAATTTCTGTTGACGAACCCTGGACACCGCTAAGTATACCTCAGCGTAAGTAAGTTCGTTACAATATGTAGCTAAATACGAATGCTAACATCAACGAGCAGAATCGGAAATTACAGATAGCTCTTTGCTCTTGCAAATAAGTCATAGTACGAATTAGGAGTTGCAACCCAGTCTATATAAATACCTGTACTACTACAAAACCTTTTTAATGGTGTGTTATTTTAGTGCAGAGCCTTAAACAAAAATGTATATGCAATAAGTTTTTAATAAAAGTACAAAGAAAAGCAGAGATAGTTATAAGCTATTTCAGAACGACTTCTATGATAGATTCAGACATTTTGCTTAATCTGCTTCCTGTCGAGAGATAGCTGCGAATTTAGCTGTTAGATTAAAAGCCACTCACCAGTGGCTCGCATTGAATGTAGGTAAGTCTGTAGTCGTCAATTCAATTGAAAATTAAGATTATTTTTTAGCGAATTCATTGTGAAGACAAGTTGCACACAATAGTTGCAATTGTGTATGCCACCGTAATAATTAGCACAAGGAGAAAAATTGAAACAATTTGGCAGATCTTATAGCTATTTCGGACACGCCACTTGTCCTCATCAGAGATCTTTGAATGAAAGGCAATTTTTCCCAAGCATTTATTATGTCTCAGAAAATAAACAGCCCACCAACTATGAACTCTCCCAGGAATCGAACCTGGGCCAGCTGTAATCAGTCCATCCAGACAGCTACGCCAACTGCAGGTGACTGTAAAAAATAAATAAATAAAAATAAATAAATAAATATATATATATATATATATATATATATATATATATATATATATATATATATATATATATATATATATATATATAGATCGGCAGAAATCTTCTTAGATGTACCCTCCACGCGGGTGCCGACCGGGCAATGGGCATCACGGTTTGCAGTGCTGTTGCGGGATCTACCTGATTTGGAGCAATGCAAACAGGTGGTGCCTAGCCAAGATCAATATATGAACCTCCCCTCTTGGCGGAGAACTATATATTGTGCCCCAATAGGTGACGGAGGAGCTGGTATAAAGATCATTGCTAAAAAAGTAGCTGACGGCAGGTATAAAACGTTACAGATAGAGGCTTCCCGAAACAAATACTCAAAATGGAGGTCAATGATGTAAAGAAGCAGGCTGGGATATCAGCCGAAACGTCGGT
This sequence comes from Clusia tigrina, assembly GCA_920105625.2. NCBI lineage: Eukaryota > Metazoa > Arthropoda > Insecta > Diptera > Clusiidae > Clusia > Clusia tigrina. The sequence continues at coordinate 169,087,368 of OV050031.1, forward strand.
GGGAGAAGTGGCTACTACTACCGGCGGGCACAGTGAAGCTATAAGCTGTGTCGCCAGCGGCCACACTTCTGCTGTAAAGGGAGCAGGTAATAGCAGTCGCACAGCTACTGCCAACACAACAACGACGTTCGCTCTGCGACGCACAGGGGCCATAGTCCAGGAAGACTAGGACCTCGAAAGCGTAGTGAGCGTAAACACAACCGAGGAAGACGCGCTACTTCGCTCTCCGGCCAATCTCGAAGGTGTCAGTTCTGATCGCAAGGAAGGGCCTAGAGCTAAGCCTAGTAAGGAGGGGATGAAAGCGAAAGCGCGAAACAAGGCCGCGGTAAGAGTACACGACCGACTTAGCACCAAAAACGACCTGACATAGCAGGAGAGGGAACGGTTGGCTTGGGCTAACGAGGAAGTTGAAAACGGACGGGCGCATTTCTCAACTCTTCCAAGATGTGCCGCATCGGATCTGAAGTTCGCAAATAGGTTAGAGGAGCAAATTGCTGAAAAGAGGCAACGCTCTACCGAAAGCGAAGGAAAGATGCTCACTAGGAAAAGGAAGTGTAATGACGATGCTGTGAAGCCACTCGTCAAGCACGATACAGAATGACCTACAACGTCCAAAGCAGCGACGGCGGCCAATGAGATTGCCAAGAAACTCTTAATCGTGGCGCTCATAGACCGCAGTAATCCGCTGGGACAAATTACGCAAGAACGGTGAAAAGCGGTGGAAATGAAGCTGCTTGAAACCCTATTCGCAAAAATGTACGCAGACCCCAGCGCACCTATGCCAGCATTTGACAGAGCAGGATGGTTTAGCCGCGTCAAAAATCATTCAATGCAAAGGCGATCCTTCCCAAAACTACATCTTACAGATCAATAAGACGGCAGAAGACATACTTTATCCGCGGTTTGGGAAGATGGCGTGGGGAGTTGGTAGCGTGCGGAACCGGGTGATGATAACCAAAACACGCTCGAGACTAGGGGGCTGGAAAAAGATCTTGGCCTGGAATAGGTCTTGAAAGCCTCTCTGAACTTACGGGATGTGGAGAAGGGTGAGTTGGAGGAAGCATCCAACCCCGGGATGGAGCCGGTGCCGCATGCTGAAGGCTCTTCAAATCAATCTTCACAAAAGTAAACTTGCTTCAGCTGACCTCAATATGGAGGAAGTCGGCTACGGTGTGGTGTTGATCCAGGAACAATGGATAGCTTCGGGTAACGTGGTTTTCGGCTTAAAGTCAAAAAATTATAATACCTATATCCCAAATGTGACAGATAAGGTAAGAACAGCGATACTGGTGAAGAAAATTATAAATTCTTATATTAATCTCAATCTCTCCACAGATGATCTGACGGTGGGGGCCGCAAAAGGCGGCAAGGATGAGCTACTACTCCTTGCGTCTTGCTACATGCCACACGAGACGCGGCGCCACCGAGTGAACTTCATAGGCTAGCGGAAGCAGCCAGCAAATGGAAGCAGGCTCTGGTGGTGGGATCCGACGGAAACGCGCACCACACGGTATGGGGAAGTGCCGATATAAATGAAAGAGGTGAGTCACTACTCAACTTTATTCTCCAAAATAGTCTAGAAGTAGCCAATAGAGGGGAGGAACCAACATACGTTGGACCAACCTCGAAGAACGTACTAGACGTAACTCTTTACACAAATAATTATATTATGGTAGAAGACTGGAAAGTGCTTAGTGCACCGTCACTTTCTGACCACAAATATATAAGTTTCTCTGTTACATTCTCGACTAAACATAAAAAGTTAAACTTCAGGAATCCCAGAAACACGAACTGGGAGTTGTACAGGAACTAGATAATAAACGAATGAGACCAAGAAGGTACAACTCGCACGTTGAACTTGAAAATTCACTCACAATTACTCTCATTAAAGCTCATCATAGATCTTGTCCTCCAACACGTACAAAACGCAAGTCGAAACCTCCCTGGTGGAACAAGGAGCTAGGGTTGCAAAGGCGAAAGGAACTTGAATTCTTTAAGTTGGTACTTTGGCCGACTATGAGTTATGTTAGATTGAGTACAGGGAATTTTTAAGGGAATACAAAAGGGAAGTGCGCGTAGCAAAGAGGGAATCTTGGAAATACTTCTGTAGCAATATAGAAAACACAAACGAAACGGCTAGGCTCAGGAAACTGATTTCTAAGAATGCGACCATGCCCAATTTAATACGTAAAAGCAATAGAGACTGGGCTGACAGCTGTGAGGAATCCCTCGAGGACTTTGTCAGTACACATTTCCCGGGCTGTACAGACACTGTAGATCTCTAACCTATAAGAGATACTGTGAGCGACATTTCAACGGATATCATTACAGCAGATAGAATAGAGTGGGCAATAAATTCCTTTGACCCATTTAAATCACCAGGTCTGGACGGAATCTTCCCAGCCATGCTCCAAAGGGCTAGCTATCTTCTTGTACCATGGCTAAAAACGATATATACGGGATGTTTGGGGTTCGGCTATGTACCTGCTGCGTGGGGACAGGCGAGGATTGTATTTATACCAAAAGCGGGTAAAAGCAACCCTCTCTACTCAAAGGAATACAGGCCCATCAGTTTGACCTCATTCTTCCTGAAGGCGTTAGAGAAGATAATAGACACATATATCAGTGACACAATTGCGCTAGAAAATATGTCAAAAGCACAACACGCTTGCAGCACAACTAAATGCAGATCCACGGATAGTGCATTCCATTCGCTAGTATTGAATATAGAAAGGGCCTTAGAATATAAGGAATATGCCCTTGGGGTATTCCTAGATATATCCGGAGCCTTCAATAACGTGACAAAGTATGCTATTTTGAATAGCATGGTAAAAAGTAATGTAGAACCCACTGTTTATCTGTGGATAATGCAGCTTCTAGGTTGCAGAACGATAAGAGCGGAATGGAACGAAGCTAAGGTGACCAAACAGGCAGGCAGGGGTATCCCACAAAGAGGATTGCTATCGCCGCTTCTGTGGCTACGTGTAGTAAGCGAAATACTCAGGGAATTTGATGGGAAGGCACCTAAAGTAATGGCATATGCAGATGCCATAGCAATAGTAGTAACGGGAAAGTGCCTAGATACCATCAGTAACATAATGAACAAAACTCTTAAAACGATCCATCAGTGGACGTCTCGAGCAGGCTTGGAGGTAAACGCGGATAAAACGGTCATGATACTCTTTACCAGAAAGTACAAGGTCCCCGCGTGGAACTTCCCGAAGCTAGGTGCCAGTGAACTTACTCCCAAATACCACACAAAGTACCTTGGAGTAATTTTGGACAACAAGCTTATGTGGAGGCGCAATGTTGAGGAAAGGGCGAAGAAGGCCAGTAAAGCGCTATATGCTTGTAAAAGAATGCTGGGCTTTACTTGGAGTCTTTCGCCCTCGCTTATGCACTGGTGCTACACCGCAATAGTTAGACCAATCTTACTGTATGGTGCTTTAGTGGGGTGGACTGCAACAAAGAACGCTACATACATAATGCCAATGAGATGAGTCCAGCGCCTCGCTTCACTCTGCATAACAGGCGCACTGAGAACCACTCCAACGGCTGCTCTCGAAATAGTACTCAACATGCCGCCTATGGACCTTGTGGCGGAGAATCTTGCAGCGAAATCCGCAGGGAGACTGACGGCTACGGGAGAATTCACATACAGAACCTTCGGCCATAGCTCAAAAGGCAGTAGGGGTTTGTGCAACACTGATTACATGACTCCATGTTTTAATTGGGAAAGAGGGTATCGTACTACAATCGAAGAGGAGGGGTGGCGTAAGGCCATGAGGCCCAACCGAAAGACCTTTACCTTTTACACGAACGGCTCAAAAACGATGGGTGGTGTGGGAGCGGGCATCTACTACTCAGAGTTGGGAATTAGCTTAAAAGGCTGCCTGACCAGAGCAGTATCTTTCAACCGGAAGTTTTCGCAGTCAGGAAAGCCACAATCTATGATTCAAGAGCTTGTACATAACCAAAACTTACTTATGAAAACTCTACTTTCACAAAAATGAATGTTCTAAAAATATGTCACTGGAATGCTAACGGTATTAACCAACACAAAATTGAATTAAAAATTTTCTAGACAGTAACAGCATAGACATCATGCTTATCTCAGAAACACATTTAACTATAAAATATAACTTCAAACTAGCAGGCTATAATTTTTACTCAACAAACCACCCACAAGGAAAAGGTTATGGTGGTACGGGAATTCTAATTAAGTCTCGATTAAAGCATTACTTTCTGGAATCCTATGCAAAAAAAAAAACATCCATTCTACTTCCATCTCTTTACAGTGTTGGGGTGAGCCAATAGTAATTTCATCAGTCTATTGTCCTCCTAGGTTTCCTATTTCCACAACCGATTTTGTTTCTTTCTTTAAATCGCTCGGTAACAAATTTCTCTCTGCCGGAGACTTCAATTCTAAACATACCTACTGGGGCTCACGGTTAATCAATCCTAAAGGGAAGGAACTGTTTAATGCACTGATAGACTCTCGGAATGGTCTAGACTTTGTATCATCTGGAAAACCTACATACGGGCCAACTGATCAAAGAAAAACTCCCGATCTTATTGACTTTGGCATAACTAAAAATATTGAAAGGTGTTTCTTGGAAACCGAGCCCTGTTTCGACTTATCATCCGATCACTCACCGGTGAAAATATATTTAAAAAAAAGACCAGAGTTAATTGAAAAAACAATAAAACTGACATCCAAGAACAGAAACTGGCTCAAATATCGCAAATATATTAGTACCCACGTGTGCGTTAAAACAAAACTTAAAGGACATTGAATCAGCGACACAGGCTCTTGGATCGATAATAAAAGCAGCTGCTATTAGTGAACGCCTGCACAAAACTCAACTAAAACTAACGCGAGGTACACTACGTCACACTATGTGGTATGCCTCGTTAGAGAAAAGAGGAGATTAAGGTGTGAATGGCAAAAATACAGATCACCAGCACTAAGAGTAAAATTAAAGTCATTACAAAATCAGCTGAAAAACACTCTACGGGAGGAAAAGGAAGAAAACCTTAATAAGTACCTTGAAGATTTGGCTCCTCTCAAAGTCACCAATTACTCACTCTGGAGAGCGACAAGAATGGTTAAAACACCGAAGGATAGTAAATCGCCTCTAAGACAAAGCGATGGAACTTGGGCAAAAACAGAAGCAGAGAAAGGCAACTTGTTTGCAGCACATCTGTGCCGCCGACCTGCAACAACACTAGCATACAGAATTTTTCAAGTACGAAGTCAGCAGTACCAATTCATTTCAAACCAAAGGAAGTTATACGCCTATGTACAACGAGTCTAAACCCAAAAAAGGCACCTGGTTGTGACTTAATTACCAATAAAATGGTGAGTGAATTGCCGCAAATAGCTCTGATACATCTCACACATATTTTCAACGCAACACTCCGTCTGGGCTACCACAATGGAAAACATCGGAAATAATAATGATTCCAAAACCCGGAAAAGACCCTACACAGGCATCTTCTTATCGGCCCATATGTCTCCTGCCAACGCTCTCTAAAATGCTCGAACGCTTACTGCTGGAAAAACTAGCACCAAAGCTCAATTTAATCATTCCTCACCACCAATTTCGTTTCCAAAAACATCATGGAACTATTGAGCAGGTGCAACGTATTGCCTCTGAAATAAGACGAGCATTTGAATATGAAATAGAAAGTTGGCTAGCAGATCGGCGCATCAAAGTAAATGAGCAAAAAAGTGTACATGTGACATTTACTCTTAAGCCCAGTTCTTGTCCGGCAGTCTCCTTAAATGGCATTGTAATCCCGCAAGCAACAGAGGTTAAATACTTCGGAGTGCATTTTGACCGACGGCTCACCTGGAAAAAACATATAGAAGCCAAGAAAATGCAAATGAAACTCAAGGCAAGTTTCTTGTATTGGCTTACCAACCGAAAATCAAAACTGCGTTTAGAGTATAAAGTACTTATATACAAGGCTGTAATTAAACCGATTTGGACTTATGGTATTCAGATATGGGGCACTACTAGTGCATCAAACTTGCAAATAATTCAAAGGGCTCAATCGAAAATTCTGAGAACGATCAGCGGCGCTCCATGGTTCGTCAGAAACGAAAATATTCACCGCGACCTTAATATAGCACCCGTTGAAGAAGAACTAGCAGTTTTAAAAACAAAATACCAATTCAAACTTCAGTGTCATCCTAACGAACTAGCAAGGAATCTGCTTCATAGGATGAATACATCTCGACTTAAAAGGCCACTTTTTTAAAAAAAATAGAGTTTCTTTATATTAATATTTTTATATTTATTTTTTTTTATACATAATTTATATAATATGTACTTGAACTAAAATTGCTCTAAGCACTGGCGCGGAGCATCAATTTATTTATTAGTTGTAAGCTTTGTAAAATTATTGTTGGTTTCGATTGAAAAGATGCAATAAATAAATCCATGTTGAATTAAAAAAAAAAAAAAAAAAAAAAAGGAAAGCCGCAGAGCTAGCATACACAAATACAGGAAATGACTCAAAAATAAATATATACGTGGACAGCCAGGCAGCGATAAAGGCGATTAACTCATATAGCATAAAGGCCAAAAATGTCCTACACAGCAGGGAAGCCATTGATAGGCTAGTCACAAATAGAAGATTGCATATCTATTGGGTACCTGGTCATAAAGGCATAGAAGGGAATGAGATAGCAGATGAGATTGCAAAGAACGCTGTCTACTTACCACTTGAACAAGAAAACGACATACAGAAACCCCTTAAAGAACTATTCAATGAAAGGGACGGATACATGAGTAGGCAGGTGAAAGTAGGGTGGCACAGTTTAAACACCTGCAAAATTGCAAAAGTTATGTGTAAGGTCAACAATAGGAAACAAACGAGATTTATACTCGCGCTCTCACGAAAAGACTGCAGAACTATCATAGGTATAATGACAGGCCATAATTTATTGGCGACACATGCACACAAGATAGGAATTACGGACAATGACGAATGTAGGAAGTGCAAAGAGGTGGGGGTAAGGGAAACTCTGGAACATCTCCTTTGTATATGTCCTGCGTTATCAAAAATCCCACAATTGGTGAGATTGGAAGACATCTCAGGAATGGAGCTGACAGCACTGCTTAAATTCGCATTAACATAACCTAACCTAGGTACACGCTCGCTCAGGAAAGGCAGCGGAAGGACGTTCCCGACAACAAGCAGATAAGGACCCCAACAATTTGTTGCAGATACCTTTGTAATGTCCACATGTTCCTTCCCGTAAAATTTCGTCCGTAAATCTCTACCAGATCTTAAGTTACTAATATTTGTTAATAGTGGGAGTGGCAGTTAATATATACCGCCACTTTTTGCACAGTGTTTAGGGGAACACAAATCTCCATAACTGCGAAATAACGTCACGATTCCGTCAATTGGACTGAAGTTATAGTCATTTTAAAAAAGGTGAAAAAAGTTCCTTATATGGTAGGTAGGCGTGGTCTTTGTCCAAATCGGCCCATATAGCAATCTGGTTCTGTATCTTTGTCCAGACTATACTTTTGCAAAATTTCATTAAGATAGCTCTAACGGTGTAGAAAAAAAGTGGCCACAGACGGACAGACGGACGGACGGACGGACGGACAAAATAAAAATTGCTTAGAAAGTGATTCTGATCATATATGTATATATATACCATGCCTCCTTCTCGAAATTGCAACCCCTCTCAAAAGCACAAAGTTAGTATACCCTATTTACCTTTTTTAAAGGTAAAGGGTATAATAAGTTAAAAAATGCATTGACAAAAGAAACAATCTGCCATTTCAAAAGGATCAATTTAAAATTGTATTATATTTTCAATTTTATAATAATAATAAATCTGTTCTTGTTTTTGAAAATGCTTCATACATAGAACAATGCGCTAAAAACGTTATTCACGGATTTAAAAAATGAATATTATGTGAAATATGTATTAACGTATTAATGGTGGGGTATAATCAATTAGTTGCATTATTCGGTTAGCTGTATCATTCTTTATTAAAGCACATCACAATTATTCGGTTAGCCGTATCATAAATTTAATTCACAAGCATTACAAATACAAGTTTGAGTTTATTCTTTATTAAAGCACATTCATTTATCCGTACTAATTGTTTTAGTTAACTAGGTTGCAAATATAAATAATATAAAAATCTGTTTGGAGATGTGCAATATGAAATTGCTTTTATAGTTAATGCTTGCATCTTGTCACAAATTTATGCAAAAATTTTTTCGTTTTTTCATTTCACTTTTCACAATGTTATTTAAGTGCTTTTTCTTATTTTCAAACCAATGGGACCGCTCCTGGATCCTCCATCAAAATTAAATTGAACTATCCGTCATTCAATTGTTAGCAGGTTAGCACGTCCGGTCCTGTCCGTCCCGGTACAAGCTACCACGTGCTTTTGAGCACGGCACCAAAGTCCGACCCAGACGTTGAGCTTGCACTTCTTCGTCAAAACTTGCACTCATGGAGCTACTGCCTGTCCACTGCCCTCCAAGCTACCGTTGAGTGCGAGAACTCGCACTATCAGTGGTTTCAGAGTGCGGGTGCAGAAGGCTTCCGTTCAGCGGTGAAAAACAACCTGCGTCCGATAGCAAGGGCAACTTCGCAAGCATTTCAAATGCCCGCTGCCAATTGCAATGAAATGGAAAGAAGTGCAGCGGCACGCCAACGTGCCAACTTGCCAACTGCAACGTGCCAACTTGCTAACTTCTCTCCCCCTTAAGTGCAGATGTCCCCGGCTGCTGGTGAGGGTTACCCCTGTTCCTATTTCACCACATTTTAATGACCTGAAGTACTCTTAGAGGTTTCTATTCTTTGCGCCTATTTTTCCTACATGCCAACAAGAAACCAACAATAATTGCCAATACTACTATCTCTATTACTCCCATTCCTTGTAGGGCTTTGAGGCGAATTTCGCGTTGCATTCCCTTGATAAGGCTCAGGTTTATAACATTAAGCTCTTTCAAATAAGGAAGCGACAACATTGGAAGAAAGCCAGAAAAATTCACCGAATGAACTGCCGGTACCATTGATGAAAAAGATGGGGTTGATCTGAGGTTTATGGAGGTTATGGAGTTATTAATGCGTGCTTCGGAGCCAAAGATCACCAGAGTAGTTCCTTTAACCCAAAACCGGTAGTTTATTTTTGATCTCCACCAGGGCAGGGCGATCATTTATCACTATCACCCCACCATCAACGATCTGGATGAGCGGGATGTCATGGGTAAGGATTGGGTTGCAGGTTTCCGAAAAATTATTTGCCAAGCAGCTGACGAAGTTAAATGTGAATTCAGGTATGTAAGATATAATGCTGGTTTAAGGGAATAACTCTGACATTGACAGTATCAAAGGGTAGGGAATAGCGAGTGAACCCGTTGAATCAGGCTTCTGTACTTAACCTTCTCAGGGATCACAAGATCTCCTAAATGAACAGAAAACCTTAGAAACTTTAGTGAAACTAACAATGCGAAAATATTTTTTATAATACAACAAAATGATTAGCCGGGTTGAGTTCTTCATCGCAGATTGTCCTTGTGAACAATCCTTCCACCCGTAAGGTCACTTGATACAAGGTCCTGAGTGACCAAGCCCTGGGTGTACACCTTAGACAGCTCATTAACCAACCCCCTAATAGACTTAATGAATATCTTGTCACCTGTGTTTAAGGGTTTCCTGAACCTGGCCTTGATGAAATGATTCAGTTCATCATACTGTGCCTTTATTAATTTCACCTTCGCCCGTTGGCGTGTTTCTTCGGAGATGGCGTGAATGATGTCAACCGGCTTCTGATCTGTCATCGAGTGCATGGTTCGCTAATAGACACGTCTAATAGCACCAGTTCTTCTACATCAGGAGAATATTCTGCCGCTTTGAGGCATCGGGATATCTTCGTCAGAGTGCTACGGAAACGCTCCACCTGACCATTGGAGGTGCTGTGCAAGGGTGGTACTGTGTATATATCAGCGTCTAATTGGTTCTTTAGAAGCGACTTCACTATATTAGAGGTAAGTGGCCTTTCATTATCACAGACCACGCTTCGGGTTCCTTTGAAATCCACTATTGCTCTTGACCTAATGGGTTTGACAATGCATGTCAGGAAGTGACGACCCTCGGTTGAATAGATAGCTATATGGAGCATCTCCCCGTAATGCGAGGGAATGGGTGTTTTTCCTATCTTTACTTTCCGTGGTCGCCTATTATACTTGGCTTCCAAGCATATTCTACATGCAGACACAATCTCCCTAAAACTCCTACGTATGCCCAGGAAGTAGGCTTTGTCAAGGACCTGAAAAGTTGTTTCATTAGCACCCCGATGGACCCTGTTGTGTTCGGTGGTCAGCAGTTCCTGTTGATCCTCCTCTTAGAATGTTTCTCACTTGCTTTTTGCAAAACCTGAATTTAATATATGGGAAGAGATCTGAAAAGATCCATTTGTGACGTTTACATTAACAGATTCATTAAGAAGCGTAAGCAAATCTGCCATAAATGTGTAGGTTATAATATGACGTAGCTGGTTTCGGAACTGTATGGAGGTGGTTCTTCCTGCTCCATCCCACTTACGTACAACTAGTTGATTCCTGAAACAATTTATAGGGCTTTCAACGGCGGGCACTGAGCCTCCAGGGAATTTCTCCATTTCATACCGGGCAGTATCTTCCGCCTCTTCAATCAGTGAGTTTATATGTTGCCGGGACATAGCATCGGCAACCGCATCTAGCCTGCGTGGTTTATAGTGAAATTTCGGGGAGTATTCCTCAATAAAGGACGGCCAACGCCTTATTTTTGAATTTACATTGCTATCAGAGAGGGAGAACGTCAAAGGTTGGTGGTCGGTAAAGATGTTCAATGTTCTAACTCCGTAAAGGTAATTCCGTAATTTTTGCAACGCACACAGCATGGCCAGAAGCTCACGCTCATTGGTAGCATAGTTTTCTTCCGTTGATGGCAGCGAGCGTGAGATTATTGTTATGGGATGCCCCCTTGAGAAAGTACGGCCTCGGTTTCTCAAAGTTCGGATATAATAGCTATGACCATTCTCCCCTCTCAAGTAACGGGTGAGTGGTTTGGTGATCCGTGCATAATCCTGGATAAATTTTCTGTAATAGCTCATATATCTTCTATCAAGCCTATGAAGGACCACAGGGCCCGGAGGCTTTTAGTGTGCTCGAAACCCACAACGAATCCAGGAATTCTACTTCTGACCTGAAAAATTTAGATTTCTTCCTAGTAACCCTCATGTTTGCCTCATACAACTTAGTGAGTACTCGACGCAAATCCCCCAGATGACTTACGGCGTCAGAGGAAAAAATGATAATGTCATCTATGTAGACGTAGCAGCTCTTTCCTATTTCTTCACGAAGGACGCCATCTATTGCTCTTTGAATATGCTTGGGGCATTCTTTAAACCCATAGGCAGATGGCAGTATTCGTAATTGCCATTATTCACAGAGAACGCTGTCTTTTCCCTATCCACCTCCGCTAGCATTATCGGGTAGAACCCATTATTCAAATCTATAGTAGAGAAATAGCGGTCAGTAACAGTTTTATGATTTAGTTTTTTGAAGTCAAGTACTATGCGAAGCTTTTTTTCCCATGCTCCTCTAGTCCCTTTTTTAGATCAACCTGGAGTGGGTTGTTGTAGGGTGAGCTGGAAGGTCGAATGATTCCTTCACTCAATAGGTTAGCGATTTCTTCATTTACGAATTTGGTGGCGGAAATCGGGTATGGGTAGGATCGTACATATACCGAGTAATTGTGAACGGTTCGAATGCTCGCAATGACATTGTTATTAACAGTTAAACCTTCACAGGAATCCGCAAACACACCTATGCAATCGGACACCATTCGCGCAAAACTTTCCACTATCTAATGCGGCACTTGCGTTTCTTCTACTTGTGGCGCCGCATCAATTCGCGGTTTCACATCGGTCAGGAAATCGAACCCAATGATAGCATCAAATTCTCCTATACTTCAGGTACAAGACACTTGTCTTATTCAAAAAATTAACACTACACTTCTCCGCAACCCTGACGTCATCCGCCACGGTTTTTACAATAAATGGTTTGGCAATCGGCTTAATTCCCTTCAAGCGAGGATTGCGTCCAATATAGTTCTTGGCGGAGGAACTTCAGGCTCTGGGTTTTCAGTGTCAGTTGTTCGTAGGGGAGGAGAGACCTCCCTTCTCTAAAAAATTTACCTAATGTAATGCTGTTTCGTTCTCGGGGCCCATCTCCGAGCTCCTTCGTTCAAGGTTATAACGTCCTCGGTTCGTGCGACAGCGGCGCCAGTGTTAGCGCGTTTGACTTGTGACGAGGTTGCCCCGATCATTCCCTCTTGTATCTTCGTTTATATGGTTAATACTCCGAAACTTGGGGATTTGGGTAGAAGAGTTTGGAGATAATAGTCTTTTCACCGAAGGTGCGAATCTTGGGCGGAAGTGTGGACCGGAGGATGAGCTTGCGAGGGACCCTGTGGGGCTCCGTTTCGACTCGAAAGGTAGGCATTCTTTGCGGGCGCCTCCAAAGCAGCGCTGGACGTCGTGGGCCCATCCCAACGCGGGGGAGTCCTTGGGCAGGAAGGGCCCTTCCATACGGCATAGCCCGCTCCACGCCTATTGTTTTCCATTTGGTACATCCTGGTACTGCTGAGCTGATTGGCGTTGTAACTCAGCGATGGGAATTCATATCACTTCCATGAGTGGTCCATTTGGGCCCTCATGGAATTGACCTCCAGCCCCAGCGCCAAAGCAAGAGCTGAAGCAATGTCTGGAGGATTAGCGCAGAGAACCAATGAGCTCATAGGCTCATATAAACCGGGGCTTCTAGCTAGTCTTCTGTACTCCCCATTGAGTACAGATTTACGAGAGGCATCGTTAGAACTGCTCATATCGTTATGATTGGTGAGCAAGGTGAGCCTATTTTTGACCTCGTCATAGTATTTGGAAACGGAGCAACCTTTGTCTGAGACCTAGCATATCGTGCTGTAACAGGAAAGAGAGTCTCTTATCGGAATATGTAAAGTCTAAACGTGCTAGGATTGCGTCCAAGTTGTTAGGGGTATTAAAGGATGACAAGAGCGCGCTGGCGTCTCCTATTATTTTACTGCGAATTAAATGTACGCACTGATAGTAGCGAGAGATCCCCTCAAAACCCGAGAATGGGGCCTTATTGCTTGCAGCTCAGCCCTAAGTGATTTTATTTCCACTTGGCTCACGCCAAACCTTCGCCGACTCTCCTCCGTTACAGAGGCTAGCGCTGCATCGTTATAGTTCGCCATCGTTACGATATCAGTCAAGATTAGGGGCCTGTTAGATTAATATATTACAATAGAGTTACGTTGCTGCAGTTACCCCCCTATTAACTCCACGGAGTGGTCTGCTTTACAATGTTTAATAAAATTATCTATTGTTTTTAATATTATTATTATATGAGGTTATTTCTTATTAGTACAACGGTCGTGTAACCAAACGGACGTGTAATCACAGGAGCTCCGCCCTTGTGACATTTATCGTTGTTTAAAACTAATTAACTAATTTTACAAATCCCGCGAAAGAGACGCTTAAACGAAAGTGCAAGTTTTCAAGAAAGTGTCTAGTTTTGTTTAGATAAACTAAATACATATAATATCTAATTTGAAATTTATTAGAAGTGATAAATAAACAATCAAACAAACAAAGGAACTGTTATATACATACATATATGAGTTAAAAGTTGAAAGAGACAACAAATAAAAAAATCCCGGTTGTGTGTGGTGTTGCCACAGTGGACTCTGGCCATAATAAGTGATTAGAGCTACCACACCAAAATATTGTTTTTCGTGATACTTTACATACGTACATAAATAAGATTAAAATATAGCAAAAATAATAATAATAAATAAAATTTTTAAAAAACTAATAAACAAAGTATAGTCGGTAATAGCCATGAGTGTGCAGCGCTCTCTCCCGTGGGAGAGAACGATATCTATGAGCGAGTCACTTCACTCTTCGTGGAGTGCACATGGCATACCTCCAATAATGTCCTACTCCAGTATATCAGTGGATTGTGCGACAACTAGAATAAATTCGTCAGCAACAACAACATCTGCATTCTCTACGTACGGTACAACAAGTACATTCTCGACTACAACTGCGATATAAACATGTTCTTCTGCCTGTGTGCAAATTGCACTAAAAGGTGTGCAGGTAAGTCAACTGCAATCGCTACCAAAGAGAGCACGAACCTCACCCACGACAGATAAAGCGAAAAGAACGCCCAACACTAAGAAAAAGCAAAAAATAGCAAAAAACCCAAGCCAAAGTAAGTTATCAAACTACTGGTTGAGCGATACAACTTCAGAAAGAAAAAACAGATTTGCTGCTTTGACCGTTGATGATGACGAACTTCGCACAGTGGACAAGTTGATCAAAATGAGTCCGAAAAAGAAAAAACAACTAGTCCGAAAAAAAAAGTTTCAACAAACCACGCCCTATATACGTACAAGGCGTAGAATGCATAAAGATGTTAAAAAATGCGCAAACCGCTGTTGCAGACAGTAACTTCATATTTAAAATATTAACAAACAATGAAGTACGAGTTCAATCGAATGACTCGGAAACACAAAAATATTTAAAATGCTAAAGCAAAAAGGTACGAAGCTGTACACATTTAAACCCAAAAATGAAAGAGGTTTCAAAGTCATTCTTCGCAATATGCACCCCTCCGCAGACCAAGAAGAAATTAAAAATGAGCTTGGTGAAAACGGTCACAAAGTTTTCAACATAACTAACATAACTTAACGGACAACAAAAAACCGCTACCACTGTTTAGCATAGAACTGGAAACAAATACTAACAATAAAGATATTTATAGCATTAACAAATCAGTAGTTAAACCAGGCGTAAGCTATGCCGAAATTGCAGGGTCGTCAAATCCAAAAAAAACTGAAGAAAATACAAAAAATTCAAACGATAGTGATATTAATGAACTTAAAGACATGGTGAAATCCCTAATCACTCAAATGACTATTATGATAAATATCCTTACAATGTTACTAACAAGCTTAAATGCACGAAAGTAATAGTTTAATAATTGTAGCCTGGAATGCAAATGGCCTAACAAAACATTATCTTGAGTTGAAGCAATTTTTGTCTGACAAGAAAATTGATATAGCTCTAGTTTCAGAAACACATTTTACGAACAAAAGCTATTTAGTATGTCCTGGATATAAAATTTATATGACAAATCATCCTGATGGTAAAGCTCGTGGTGGGACAGCTATCATAATAAATTCACTATTAAAACATACTGAACGGCAACCATATGCAACACCTCATATTCAATTCAAATTGAGGATACAAGTGGGACAATACTCATTTCCTCAGTTTCTTGTCCCCCCAGACACCTAATAACGACGGATCAATATGATGACTACATAAAGACGCTTGGCGTAAGATTCATTGCAGCTGGAGATCTGAATGCAGAACACACTGACTGGGGATCTAGGCTAACCAAAAAAAAGGACGAAATCTGATTAATGCTATAAACAAATATAACTGCAAATTTTTAAGCTCAGGTGAACCCACATAGTGGCCAACAGATAGGAAAAAGATACCATATCTAATCGACTTCAGCATAACAAAAAACATAAAGTGTAACCAATTAAAAATTAAAGCTTGTTTTGAACTTTCTTCAGACCACTCTCCGATAATACTTGACTACACAACTGACATCAAACCCATAGAACCAATAGCTAAGATTTTTAACCAAAAAACAAACTGGAATGAGTATAGACAGCATATTGAAAATCAACTGAATATGTCTATCGCACTGAAAACACAATTAGACATTGAACGTTCCATTATTCACTTCAACGATGTGGTCCTAGACGCAGGAATCAAATCAAGCCAACAGCATAAATTTAGAAGAAATAAACCTACAACGGATATTTTCATAAGAAAGCAAATTATTGAGAAGAGAAAGCTGAGAAAGAGGTGGCAGCTAACTAGATCGCCTGAGGATAAAGACAATTTAAATATAGCCTGCAAAAAACTCAAGAAAATATTAACTAAAAGACAAAATATAGAAGTTGGAAATTACCTGAAAAACTTGAAGCCTACCCAGGATACGAACTACTCATTATGGAAATGCACAAATAAATTATAAACTCAGGTAAGGTATCAGCCACCACTACGGAAAGATGACAACTCATGGGCTACTACCAATGAAGAAAAAGCAAATGCATTGGCTAAATACTTTGAAAAAGTCCTATCAAATGACGAAGATAAATATATTGAAACACGCAATGACTTAAATATAGACATTACAACCAAAATAAAGAAAACGAGTAAAGAAGTCTGAAGTCGGGTTAGACCGACTACGAAATATCCTTTACCTTTTCTTGTGCGTGTGAGTTCAACAATGGGGATGTTTTCTTCATAAATCATCATTAGGAGGAGCATTTACGGTAATTTTTGGTAGGGTACCTCGAAATGATTATATCAACCCCATTTCTTGTACGAGTATATATATGGCTTTATAGGGTCCAAAAATATTGTATGGGTCGTGAGTCTTAATAATATGTGAAAAGTGGGCGTGGCTTTAGAAATAACACGCCCATTTTTTGTGTGGTGTTTAATGTTAGTTCCCGCAACATTCCTGTCAAATTTCGTTGATAAATCTTTAATAAGAACAAAGTAATGATTTTTGGCTAATTGTGGGCGTGGCAGTAGTTCTAATCTGCCCATATTTGGAATGCATGCTAGTACAGACCCAGTGTATACATCTACCAGTTTGTTTTCATATATCATCACTAGAATGACTTAAATATAAACATTACAACCAAAATAAAGAAAACAAACACAACAGAAATAATTAATAGCATTAAAAACGAATAAACCACAAAAAAGCACCAGGATACGATATGTTGACAGGAAAAGCTCTCGCTGAGCTACCTACTATAGGTTATAACTACTTAAGGAATGTTATCAACTCAATGCTCCGACTACAATTTTTTCCCAATGTATGGAAAGTTGCAGAAATTATTGCACTACCGAAGCAGGGAAAAGATGCTATAACTGCTTCGTCGTATAGACCAATTAGCCTACTTCCCATAATCTCTAAAGTTGCTGAAAAACTATTACATGATATACTTAGCCAGATCCTTGACAATAAAAACAATATACCAAATCATCAATTCGGCTTCAGAAAACGACATTCAACAATTCAACGGATACACCGTATAACAAACAAAATTTAAACAGACATAGAATATAAGCGGTACTGCGTTGCTGTATTCTTAGACGTTGCAAAAGCATTTGACAAAGTATGGCATAAAGTACTGCTGCATAAACTGAAGACGATGCTGCCACTTGAGTACTATTTGATTGTTGAAAGTAATCGTATCTTATTGTTGAAAGTATCTGATCGTTACTTTTACGTCAAATATAATGAAGAGTGTTCGTCTATTTATCTTACAATAGTTGGACTTCCTCAAGGGAGTGTTTTAGGACCACTGCTATATGCTATATTTACCACAGATATACCACTTCCAAAAGAACTGAATACCACAATTGCTACCTTGGCTGACGACACAATCCTCTTAGCATCTGACAAAAATCTTAATACTGCGACTGCAAATCTGCAGCTATACACAAAGAATGTTAAGGAATGGTTTGATAAATGGTGCTTGAAAATTAATGAAGATAAGACTGTACATATAACTTTTACAGCTAAAACAAAATTTAACCCAATACCTATTAAAATAAACAATAAAGATATAAAAATAGGGTATATTACTAAATACCTTCGTATACACATGGACTCAAAGCTAAATTGGCACTACCACATCAAACAAAAAACCAAACAAATAAAAGAAAAATTTAGGCAACTATATTGGATAATGGGTAAACTCACAATTAACAACAAGTTGCTGTTATACAAGTGTACTATAAAGCCAATTTGGACGAACGGACTTCAAGTATGGGGAACGGCAGAGCAGTCACACATACAACAAATTCAAAGACAGCAATCTAGAATATTAAGAGTTATCATAAAGTCTGAATGCTACACAACAACTGAAGATATACACCGCAAACTAAATATGACAAGAATTGAAGAAGAAATAAAAAAGATATCCACAAAAAACTACGATACACTGCATGGGCATAATAACGAAGAAATAAACGAGTTGCTACATCTAGAAGAAACCACCATGCGCCGTTTAAAGAGAACTCGACCAAACGACCTAATGAACTAGGAAATCCAGACTACACATATTAGTAAAAGTAATATAAATGTAAATGTAAATAATTATCATAAAGATAAATTTGATCATAAATTGTTATAATATAATTATAGTGAACTATTATAATTAATGTAAATAATTTTTGTTGTATCACTTCTTGCCACTGGCCAAAATATGTTTTTAATATTAATTTCCAAACAAAGTGTCAAATCATGTACTAGGTGTCAATATAATGGTGACAGATGTATGAAATAAAGGGAAATAAAAAAAAATATTAATTAGTTTGAAGCAAAATCTGCGATAATACTAAACAAGTTATAACTTATATTAAAATATAGTGGCAACCGCCTATAAATTTTCTTATGGTAGAATTGCCCTAAATAACCTATAGCAAAACCCCCTTGATTTTGGCCACAATGAGATTTTTTATTTGTTTAGACAAGCCGCTTTCCATAGGCAGGAAGTCAGAACATTCCGCCTTTTTGGGTTGCGCACTTCCTTGCCAATGAGGGATTCTCTATCGGTAATAATCCCGGTGCCACTGGCAGATTTGGGCTGCGCACCGCCTTTTTCGGCCGCACTAATGAAAAAATCTGCTTCCTGTAAGAATTAACACGGCACCGCCTTTTTCGGTTGCCGCTTCTTGTCAGAGGACCAAAATTTTCAAACGATCATTCGCCTTTCTTTCTACATTGTTTTTTAGTGGCCAACAACCCCAATGCTTATGGCGTTATATAGTAATAAAAGTCACAGTAAGTTAAATATTCTTACAATACAGATCTCAGCATGGTGCTTCCCTTGGGGTAGAAGTGTGCTTCCCGGGACCAGGGACTCCGGTATTAGCTCCACTTGCGATGAAGTCCTATTAAATCTCTCTATGCTGGGTTTACAATTTCTTGTGAAGATTCGTCATTAGACGAATAGAATATACCCTAAAACTTTATAGAATATACCTTAAAAAGTTAGTGTTTATCAGGCTTAATTAGCCTGTCCCCTAAGAAAGTAATGTTCACCACTGAAATGAAATCAAATAGAAAGAGAACGGAACGGATGAGACACAGTTGTTTAAGGTGTGGTGTAATGAGACAGTACATGGACAGAATTTGATTAGTCAGTTCACTACCTGCAGTTAGCGTAGTTGCCTGGATGGACAGATTACAGCAGCTGAAAGCCTAGGATCGACTCCCGTGAGGGTTCATAATTGGTGTGTGCTGTTGATTTCTAAGACATAATAAATTCTTGGGGAATAATTGTCTTTCATTAAAAGATCTCTGATAAAGGCAAGTAGCGTGTCCGAAATAACTATAAGATATGCCAAATTGTCTCAACAATTCTCCTTCTGAAAATTATTACGTTGGTATAACCCCACACACACAATTGCAACTACTAGCTGTATTCCAATGGCACTGGATCGGATCCAATTTAATGCAAAGCAATAACAAAATTTGGATCCAGCTTCATTTTCAGATCCAATTATTGGATCCGGAAGTGTTCGGAAAGCAACAGTACAGAAAGTAGTGCCTGTATTTGGCACTATTGGCAAAAGTTTACAATTAATCAGCTGAGGCTGATTATTGTGAATATATTTGAATTTTAAATTCAGTTAAAAATTACATCCATTAATACATGAACATGAATAATTGAGAAAAGGAAAGTAAGTTACGAGTTGGATAAATTCATTAGATTTGTAACTTTTCACATATCTTTTAGGGAAAAAGATCGTGGACGAAGGAAGAGACCCTTGCTCTCCTAAATGCTTATTCGGCAAGGCAGGAGGAGTTTCTGCATAGTAAACGAAAAAAAAAAATGCTATGCAGAATGTGTTAATTGATTGGAGAATCAAGGAATTCTGGTAATTTGCCAATTCAATGCGATTTATTTTGACATCTAGCAGATAGTAATTTTTAACTTGCAGTCCCAGCCAACAACATCTGATATGCTACAGACAAAATTAAAAAATTTATTGAGAACCTGGAAATTAGCAAAAGATAATAGTAGAAGAACAGGAGCTGCTCCTTGTATTGCTCCATATACTGATATAATGGAGGACTTATTCGGAAGTAGTCTTGGAATTGCTAATAGCCATTCTGTAAATTTATTTGGAGCAAGCATAACTGCGCTGGAGCCACTTTCTAAAACATCAATTGAGAATCCAGAAAATCGACATCCTGAACACAACATTATGCCTCAATCCTCGACTCCACTCTCTTCTCTTCTACAAAATTCGGCAATGTGCAAAAAGAGACAAGCCCTGAAGGAGAAAATGTATATTTTGAAATTGGCGCAAAGAAAAGAAATAGAAGAGAAAAAAATTGAGGTATTCAAAGAATACAAGACTAAAAAATTGAGGATAATGCAGGAAGCAGAAGAAAATAAACAGAAACGACATGAAAAAAAATGAATGCGCTAAAAAATTTACAATGTGGTTGCCAATCCAAATAAAATAATTACATATATACAATAATGAAATAACATATTTATTTAAATGAAATAGTTAAAATTATATCAATGAAATAAAATTGTTTAATTTTTAATTAAGTTGTAGAAATTGTTAATTTTATTTAAAGGATAATAAAAAATTAAAGAACTATAACCCGAGAATTTATTAACTCCGTTAAAAGCTGATCGCGCCGCTTGTTATTTTGTAATTGTTGAATTAATGTATCAGGTTCAACTGGAGTGTCCTCCTGTATTCTGGCTCAACTTGATTCAAGAATATCTTCAGTAGGCAACAAATATTATGTAAAATACATCCGCATACAATTATGTTGGTTATGTATTCTAAATGCACTTGTTCTATGAAATGCAAAAGCCTTCTGAACCTTGATTTTAAGAGCCCAAATGCATTTTCAACAACAATCCTTGTTGACGAATATTTATAATTAAATTTCCTTTGAATTGGAGTAAGAGATCCGTTATCTCTAAATGGACATATTAGCCAGCTTAACAATGGATATGCGGAGTCGCCTAATATAAAGGAATTATTTGGAAATAGTTCTCCATAATTTTCAGATGCTCCTTGATATAAACTGGATCTTCTTAAAACTCTACTATCGTGTAAAGAGCCTTGAGCACGAGCAAAAATGTCAATGAACATCTTATTGGGATCGACAACTGCTTGCAAGTGCAAGCTATAATAATGCTTTCTATTAAAATATACCTCCTTACTTTCCCGAGGAGCTTTAATTTTAATGTGTGTACAATCAATGCATCCAATTACGTTTGGAATTTTTTTTATATTTTAAATTGGTTCATATTTTCGGCAGCTTTATTGGTATTTGGCCAAAAAACAAATTCATGTCCAATAGACATGAGCCATGTCACAACTCTATTTATTACTCCCCAAGCCGTTGATTGAGAGACACCAAACAAATTGCTTATTTCGCGAAAACTATTAGTGTTTGCCATGTACCATAAAAACATGTAAATTTCTTTGTTCGCGCCAACTTTCTGCAAATCGCCATGATCAACTCCTTCATAGTTTGAAACTTTGTATCGATCTAAAGAAGATCTTTTTTAAAAATGCAAAATAATTGTATGCCATACCAATAAGATAAGATGCAGTTGTGCGGTTTAAACGAAACTGCCTCTTAAAATCGTCAATACTGTGCGATTCGACAACGTTTAAGAAATGTTCGATTTTGGTATGTTGCCCTAATTCACTACCGGAAGTATAAGTTGTTGAGGACGAAACATTTAAAAAGTCTTCACTACTTTCTTCGGAAATGCTATTGGACGATGATTCACTTAAAAACAGCTAGAGCAAAAGAAATTCAGTTTTGAACTTATATTTAAAATTTTTTGAAACTTACCATTGCTATGTCATTAGTATTCATATTTGCAGTTTAAGAATAAATAATAATAAATAATAATACTACTCTCTGTTTGTTGTTTTTATTTTCTTTTTTTGTTTTCAATTTTTATTTTAATTTCATTAATTAACTCTAAATACAGATGTTTTCATTAAACTCTAAACACAGATGTTTTTATATTTTTCATCTGTTTGTTTTTTTTGACAACTAAACAAAAGTGCTGCCAAGTTTAACGTGGATCCATAATTTGGATCGAAACCATTCCAATGAGATTGGATCCGATCCAGTACTATTGGAATACGGCTACTGTGTGCAACTTGTCTTATCAATAATTTCGCTGAGAAATAATTTTAATTATATGTTTTATATTTATTTATTTATACCAATTATTGTAAACAATTTAATCTTGAATAAATTTTCAAAGCTGCATAAGCAAATAAGGTTTGGATAAACCTAATCACCATATATGTTTTCTTTCTCATTTATAACACCCAATTATTTGTAGAATACTACAAAGATTAACCAATTATATAATCAAAAAACTTCAAGACTATCTATAATATATTAAACGATTAATAAGTTACACGTTCTGAGTTGATATGCTACTTTTTCTTTATTATAATAGATTAAATGGATAAGTAATATAAAAATATCAGAATGTATTTATGAGTCTCCAATAAGCTCAATATAATTACTATATACAATATACAAAATTAGTGCGCTTAAATTATATCTAACTTTATAATATCATTTTTTAAAACACTATTCCACTTCTGATTTTAATTTATTCACTTCAATTTATGGAAATAAATAGTAAAAAATCATTAGCATCAGTAACACTCTTTCAGAAAGAGTCCAAATGTATTTGGTCCCTGGGGTTCATTAGGAAACAGCTGATTAATAATAGACCCCCGAGCACTTATACACTTTCATTCGATTTCAATTATTTTGTTGTTGGATTGACGAAGTTATCTCTCTATACTACTCTTTGCTCAAAAGTCAGCCAAATGTCTTGAAGTAGTTAGGCGAATGGGTCAGCCTACAGCGACTATGAGTCAGCCGTTTTATAATGAGCAAATAAAAGATTAGTGAAGTCTTTCATTTCAACTATAGTTTACTCCAAGAATGATAAAATAGAAGATTAGCAGTGACGTCAGGTAGCACTTTCAAATAGTTTGTGATATGAAAAATGCATACACAAAGGCAATAATTTGTATATTAAAAGCTTTTTAATTATTTTGAATTATATATAAGTTAACAAATCCACTTGCAAGTAAACAATTATTGAAAAACGCGTTCCAAAAAACATCACTTAAGCATACAATATCGGATTAAGCAGATTTTCATGGAAGCAAAAGTGAATTTGTGTACTGATTTAATATATATAACTATATTAATATCATATAAATATACATATATTTAATAAATATACACCTATTAGAATTTCATTTCCCATAATTTTTTCATTTTATATTCCCATTATCGCACGAAAACAGTAAATAACAACGTTCACGGCATAAATTTTTGAATAATACAAAAATTTGAATGCCAAATCAATTGAAATATATTATTTTATATATATTTCTATAAATATTATCATAAAATGCGATAAATATTAAAATATTTAATATTGAACACAAATTTTCACATTTCTCACACAAAAATGTATGCATTTTGGCTGTTCTCTCATTTCGTATGTGCGTAGTGACGAGGTGCGCAGAGAGAGAAAATTTTCTTAGCAGCATTAGCGCAATCTTCTAGTTTATCATTCTTGAGTTTACTCTATGGTTGAATTAAAATAGATTCTGTTTTATTTGTTGAAAAGGTTGCTCTTTCATACTTAAATTTTACAGTCAATTTAGTTTCAATTATTGTTCAACAATTGATCAATAATTGTTCAATAAATAAATTTACATATGTAAGCATTATGGGTAAAAACATATGAAATCAACCAATGAGTTGACCGCACCGATTTCGAATTGGATGAAATTTGGTACGAAGGGAAAGTTAAACATAATAATAGCGTTTGCCAACTTTCAGTGTCCTAGCTCTCGTACTTTCAGAATTATGGCCATTCCAAGTTGGCAAAAATCAACAAAAATGCACTCAGATGCCTTAACACAAATTTTAATATCTCGAAAAGTATTCATTGTACGTTAATAATCAAGGGCTCATTTTACAGACAAAAACATGCGCCATTCAAAAAAAATTTTTTTTTAAATTTTCGATCAAGGATAATGTAAATAAAAAAGGACTAAAATTTCCAAAGGATATATCTCGAAAATCAATATTTTTTTATATTTCAAAAAAATATATGTTAATTCTTATTATGTTTTGTACAAGTCTGCCAAATTTCAATGTGGACTCTTTATTACAACATGAGTTATTAAGAAAAAAGCAGGCGAAGGTTTATGTATTTCATGAAATGTACCAAAATACAAAAAGGTGACAAATTACAAAAAGAAGGACAAATCAAATGTAACGGAAGTTTTTCGACTTTTCAACCTAGGCGAAATATTTATTGCCTGTTCACACAAAAAATGTAGAAATATTTTATGACCTGTGGTCGGCTTATTGGCAGTAGCAAATTCAGTCCCTATTTAAAAAACATTTTATGACCCGTACACTTCACGCAAATTTTCCAATTCAAGAAAAGCAAGGCGTTTATTTTTTTACCTGAAATCTATTTTTTGTACCAAAAAAAACAGTGTACGCATGTTATATTTTGTTGTTTTGTTTTCGTGGCAACTGCGTAGTGGCGCCAGTCGGATTTTGCTTTTGCAGACATTCCACATGCGTCGTCTGCTTAATTGACCAATGAAGAACGAGCTTCTATTTTCTTCTTCTTAATTGAACTATGCGAGTTGATGAGCAAGGGAAGTGCGAGAGAATGGAGAGTCGTGATATTGAGCCCGAACGGTACGGTCATAAAATTCATTCGGTTGTGGTATTTAAATAAAAAATATGCCATTCAATTCAACATTTTGCTGTAATCCTTTAAAAAAATCCGGTCACACTGGGTGCAATAAAAGTTTAAGACAAGTCCAAGAATGGATGCTACAGTATACTAAGGATAAAAACATTACGATCTCAAATAAAATTTGTGGGACATGTAGAATAAAATTTTCGCATCTGAAAAAATCTAATAAATCTAATTTGGAAGAAGGTTCAGACATAAACGAAAATGTAGATACTTTCGATGACATTGCGTCAGGCACGGAAGAAGATGACATTGCGTCAGGCACGGAAGAAGTTGCTATTTCAAAATTAAACCAATCTTTACCGTATCTGGAACAATCTCCGATAAAAAAGAAGAAATTACATCAAAAACGGTACAGAGATGCAAAATGCAGGAAAATAAGTGATTCGATTCAAGACAAAATTTTCCACGGTTCAGCACAATCAACTTCGCATATGTGCCCACAATCCGAAATAATAGAACTATTAAAAGAAAAGTTTAAAACATTAACAAAAAATAGTGAGAAAATCCAACTGCTAACAATTTTACCAAAAAGCTGGACAATAGATAAAATTGAGGAAGAATTCCTGGTTACAAACAATATCGCGCGAAAAGTTAAGCATTTGGTTGAAACATAGGGTGTGATGAGTACGCCTAACCCAAAACTGGGAAGTCCAATTTCACCAGTGACAAGCAGTTTAGTAACATCCTTTTATGAATCCGATGACGTCAGCAGGTGTATGCCCGGACAGAAAGATTTCGTGTCTGTTTTTGAAAATGGTACAAAAGTGAGGAAAAATAAAAGACTTTTGCTTGGAAACTTAAGAGAAATGTACGCATTATTCAAGGAACGACATGATGGAATAAAAATAGGTATTTCCAAGTTTTGCCAACTCCGCCCGAGGAAGCTTGAAATTCTATTACCTCATTCATTTATTGCAAAACAGCAGGCAGCATATCTGAGCGAAAGAAAATCAAATTTGGAAGAAAATGAGTATATAGCAGTTTGCGATTTTTCAGAAAATGCTTCTTTTACTATTCAGGATGCAGTCCAGGGATTTCACTGGAACAACTCCCAGGCCACTTTATACCCAATTGCTATTTATTTTAAATCAGATGGAAAAACACAACATACAAACTTCATAATAATATCTGATTGTCTTGTACACGATTCTGTAGCTGTTCACCTGTTCCATCGCCACCTGAATGTATTTTTGAGAAAAAAGTTTAAAACAACCCCGAAGAAAATCACGTATTTTTCAGACGGTAGTGCTGCCCAGTTTAAAAATAAAAAGAACTTTATCAATTTATGTTATCATATGGAAGATTTTGGATGTAATGCTGAGTGGCATTTTTTTGCAACAAGCCATGGAAAAGGCCCAAGTGACGGTCTTGGAGGTACCGTAAAGAGAAAGGCACGTCGAGCTTGTTTACAGCATCCATTACAAGGTCAAATAACTACTCCAAAACAATTATATGAATGGTGCCTGCAAAATCTTTTGAACTGTAATTTCGAGTTTTTAACTCTAAAAGACCACGAAGAAGAAGCACGGTTCCTTCAAATTCGTTTTAAAGATTTGCGTACTATTCCTGGAACTCAAAAGCTGCATTCTATTGAACCTGTAGATAAAAAAAAAAATTAAAGTCAAGCGTTACTCGGCAGATGCAGATTTTGTAATTGAAATCCTTCAGAAATAAATAAATATGCTGTAATAAAGTGTTTAATAATGATAATACATTATGTTGTACTTTTTATTAAAGGTTTAGCAATGGAGAAAAAGAGTTTAAGCAAAGAAAAGTCGAAAAAGTTCCGTTACATTTGATTTGTCCTTCTTTTTGTAATTTGTCATCTTTTTGTATTTTGGTATATTTCATGAAATACATATACCTTCGCCTGCTTTTTTCTTAATAACTCATGTTGTAATAAAGACTCCACATTGAAATTTGGCAGACTTGTACAAAACATAATAAGAATTAACATATATTTTTTTGAAATTTTTAAAAATATTGATTTTCGAGATATATCCTTTGGAAATTTTAGTCCTTTTTTTATTTACATTATCCATGATCGAAAATTAAAAAAAAAAATTTTTTTGAATGGCGCATGTTTTTGTCTGTAAAATGAGCCCTTGATTATTAACGTACAATGAATACTTTTCGAGATATTAAAAATTGTGTTAAGGCATCTGAGTGCATTTTTATTGATTTTTGCCAACTTGGAATGGCCATAATTCTGAAAGTTTGAAGGCTATATGTCTGAAAGCTGGCAAATATTATTGTGCCGATCCATAGATCATGTGTACAAAATCTTATCAAATTTGGAGGTGATGAGGTCAGAAATGTTAATATTTTGGGTTGATTTCATATGTTTTTACCCTTATGATTATTCTTTTTCAAAGGTTTTTTTGTTGTGTCATATGCCATAAATTATTATGCTTACGATGCTCAACTGGAGGCGTAGTGTTGCTTGTGTGGTCGCTTGTGTTTATGGCTTTGCAAGAACGACTTGTATGCTGCACTAACTAGTGCATTTAGCTCTGCTGGTGTTTGCAGGCATTCAGTATGGTATACATGATAAGCGTGATATACTACAATTTAATCACTTTATTACTTCTTCATACTGTTACTGCTACAATGACTGTTCAACTGTGGCGACTTAAATTGTGTGGTGGCTTATATACCTCTCGTATGTTGAAATAGAACATTCTAGAATATTCTCCACACTTTGAAAGAAGTGTCAAGAAGCTTCTAGACTCTAGAATCTAGAGTATGCTTTTTTCGCATAAATTCTGTCTTAGCTTACATACGAGTACACCTCTAGCGTTGTGACTACAATGAATAGAGGATACCCTAAAAGTATGTAATCATTTGTGTTTCAATATGTTAAATATTCAATAATAAATTAAATTTTTTCAATATGTAAAATATTCAATAATAAATTAAATTGTTTCATTTTGTTATAATTTTTGTATAATCTGCAAACTGGAAGGGGCCTGAATATAGAAATTTCATTTTTACTCACATGTCAGTTGAGAAGGAGCAATGAAATCTCCCCTGGAGATTACGGAAAGTACTCCGTGGATGACCCCTTTTCCTGCTGGGCATAACTGTCAAACACTCAGTAAGTTTACAAATAATATTTTTAACGTAATAAAATGTGCACGAAGTTTGAGTTAGAAGAAAGTTATGAACTTGAATAACTACAAAATGGCCAAAATGTGTTTTTTTATATTAATTTCCAAACAAATTGTCAAATCATGTACTAGGTGTCAATATAATGGTGACAGAAGTATGAAATAAAGGGAAATAAAAAAAATGTTTTAGATAGATTAAGTTTTCTAATAATAAAATAATTATCATAAATCACCCCTGCAAATAAATAAATTTTGTAAGAACCCTGGACAAAGACCAGCGTCACCTCAGCACAAGTATAGGCAGGAAGGTTCCATACAGATTTCAATTTACTAGTATATTTTGAAGACTGTCTACAATTTTCGCTACAGGGATATGGAATATATATACAGCAACCACAATTAATTCACTTACACTATACGTGTAACCAAAAAAATCGTTGAAACGGTAAATAAATAACGTGGGAATCGACTGTCTTTTCTAATTCTTCTTTGCCTTTAGTACCGAAAATGTAATAAATTATAAGGAGATAGATGCAGCAGCAAGTTTTGTGTCTCCTTATAATTAGGAAAAAAAGTCTTTAAATTATTATTTGTGTGGTGACCATTAATGATAAGAACTTAAAGTATGAAGGGAGTATTTTAGTATAATGGTATAAACTGGCAATGTTTTGTAGTACATATTCATCTGCTGAATTAAGAAATAATTGAAAAACTCACTTTTGTTCGAAAGGCAAACCGAAAGACGTATAAGTATATTATATATAGTTTCTTAAGAGAACTAGAATGCCACCATATTTTAGAGCAGATATGTATATCCTCACATTGGGATTTGATGTGACCTCCCTCAGATTATAACTTCCAGAATTCAATATGTTTCTTTAGGATGTTGATTTACATTTACATTCCTATTACGTTATTAGAAATAATTAGTCAGTAAAGAAATATAAATTGAAAACAGAATTGAACGTCTTGCACAAACGAGAATTACAACTCAAACATCACGCAATCGTGATACGGATTCAAACGGGTGGTGCAATTCAAAAATTGAGTACGTATACAAGATCACTAAGGCCGGATGCACACTATTAGTGCCAGACACATGCCAGCCACGTCCAGTCGAAACGGAATTGTTCACACTATCCATTCACATGCCAGTCACAACTTCCCACATGTGGATGCTAATACCAGCTGTATGTGATTGTGGAATATATTTTAAAGAATTTATTGCAGAATTTCGTAAGTGTGCAGTAGTAAATAAAGGCGGGAAAATGGAGCTCAATTTTTCCACAAAAGAATTAGCTATAATAGCACTTTTATTCGATTATGATGAGGATAATAACCGCAAGCAGTATCAAAGAAGAATCTGGGTGCATTATTCTCTTTTGTCAAGGAAGAAAGAAGGATAATTTGAATACAGAAAAACGTTGCGGCGGTTTTGCTTGGACTGTGACCGGCATTTAACCGGCAATGTGAATACTTCCTATTAAAAGGCATTAAATAATATTTGACGGATACTTGACTGACCATGACTTGCAATAATAGTATGTATCCGGCCTTACAATGTCATCATTCAATCGCATCCCATTCGAATATGATCCAGACATCGAATATTGCGCGCATACGCAAATTTTAATTGGTGACATTAATAAAGAATGCACTCATTGCTGCGCTCTGAAATTCAAAAATGAAACCGCAGGGATGTGTTGTTCATCAGGCAAAGTGGTTTTACCTATGAACCCCCAGAGGCACTGAAAACGCTAATTGATGGCAACACCGCAGAGTCAACTCATTTAAAAAAAAAAATAAGGAAATTTAATAATAGTTTTCAAATGACTGATATTGGCGGCGAAGCAATATCAATAGTAATAACGTTGGACAAGGACGGACATTTAATTCAGCATTCAAGATAATGTACCAGGTGTAACACAAAATTTTCTTCTCTATTCACGGAAACATCAAAATTTCTACAAAATTCACTTTATGAGAGATGAAGGAGAGCAGTCCAAACCAGTTGCGAGAACAATGACATTCAAGTAATAAATTGGCAGAAAAAAATAACCTCGTCCGACTGTTTAAGCAAGTTTCCAATCAATCACAAATCGATAATTATATGATTGTTAACAAATCCCATAAATTTTTTTTTTATTTCATCTAGATAGCTGAGACACTATATAGATACGTTTTTATACCCTTTACCTTTAAAAAAAAAAATATGGTATACTAATTTCAAGAAGGAGGCGTGGTAGGTATGAATATATATATATATATATATGTGGGAATTTACCAAAGCGAATTAAATAAAGATTCCAAAGTTCACTTTAGAATTCAGTTTTTTATTTAATATTTTAAGAATTTAAGTTTTAATTAGGTAATATAAAAATAAATGAAAAAATATACTACAGACTTTACATTTCTATTCTTTTCGACTTGACTCTTTACCGACTTTGCTTCTCGACGTTCTCTTTTCGACTAACTCATGTGGCTAAAGAAATTATGAGTACAACTTCATACTTGAAAATATAATAAGTGACAATAAAAAAAATGTTAGTATGCTTATATAAAAATATTGGACTCGACGGCACTATTTTAACTTCCTACAATCGGCCATTCTGAATATCGGATGTCTCAGACGATTCTCCATCACTCCGGTCTTCATATTGCTTCCATCGCTTCATATAGTCAGCTGCCGTTGAGGTGAGTTTCGGCCCATCATGCTCACCAACTTTACGCACCTCGTATCGATCATTGCGTCTCACCTTCGTAACCTCGTACGGACCCAGGTACTTCGGAACTAGCTTAAGTCCAACTCCAAACTGGGTACGCTGAATAGCGACTAAATCACCAACTTTGTACGTGTTTGCTGTTTTGCGTTTTTTGTCAAACTGACCCTTATTCTCAGCCTGAATTTTTAGGATTTGCTGCTTCGCATCGTCGCGCATTTCTTGTCTCGCTTGCTCAAAATCGTTAATAACAGCCTCTTCAAATAGACGTCTTAGCTCTTGCTCTTCAGGAGTAAACATTTTTATGCCAAACAGTAGCTCAAATGGCGTTCTTTTTGTACTCCTGGAAGTAGAAGAGTTTATTATTATTTGAAGACGACTTACATGTTTAAACCATTTTTGCGGATCATCGAGTGACATTTTTGTCAACATATCAATTATTATTTTATTTATCCGCTCCACTTGGCCGTTTCCTCGTGGAACTCCTGTTGTTATAGCGTGATGACTGATGTTGCGGATTCTGCAATATTCCGCGAAGCTGCCGGCTGTGAAAGCTGTCCCCTTATCGGTTATTATGCGGCACGGATTTCCAAATATTTCACTTAACTTTTCCAGCTTGGTTAGCACATCTGCTGTGGTAGTCGACTTAACCGGAAAAATCCATGAAAACTTCGTAAACGCATCGGTGATAACGAGTAAATATTTGTATGACTTCACAGTTGAGGGTAATGGCCCGATATGGTCCATATGAAAAGTGTGCAATGGTATGTCGATCTTCTCGATTGGATTTAGAAATCCTTCCAACTTTCCGGCTTTTCGATTTGCCAATATACAAGCGATACAATTTGAAATTACTTTCTCAATATACTTTCTGGCATTAGGTATGTAATACTCCTGCTTGACCATCGCCTCTACTTTGCTGGTACTAAAATGTCCTTTCTCGTGCAATTTTGTGATCAATTCATTCCTCATCGACTTCGGTATGACTAAAAGGTAAGCGCCTTCTAAAAATTTACATAACACACCGCCTCTTAGCTGGAAATTCTCATGCTCTCCATTTTTCAGTAGTTTTATAATAAGTTGACAAAACTCATCCGTAACCTGTGAGTTTTTGATGGAATGAAGGATAGCATCTTCGACTCGTAACACAACTGGATTTCGACTCAACGCATCTACGTGACGCATGCAGCTACCTGATCGATGCTTAACCGTACAATCAAATTCTTCAATCTGCATAGCCCAATGTGCTACCCTACTGTTGAGTGCCTTCTTCGACATTGTTAACTGAAACGCCTTGCAATCTGTAAAGATATCAAATCTTAAGCCCAATAAATAAATTCTTAGTCGTTTTAACGCTTTGATAATGGCTAAAACTTCTAAGTCGTAACTGGAGTAATTCTTTTCTGCAGCTGTCGTTTTGAAGCTTAAATAAAAAACTGGATGATAATCTTCATGCTTTTGCAGCAACACAGCACCGAATCCTTCCTTGCTAGCGTCTGTATGGAGCTGCGTCGACAGGTCTGGATTGAACAGCTTCAGCACAGGTTCCTCACTAAGTTGGGCTTTGAGTGAAAGAAATGCTTCATTTTCGGCTTCGTTCCATCTAAATGCTACATCTTTTTTTGTAAGGTCGGTCAATGGCTTTGCCAGCAGAGCATAATCTCTTACAAACTTCCGAAAAAATCCGGTAAGGCCTAGAAAACTCATTACGCCGTGTGTGTCCTTGGGCGTTGGAAATTTTTTTACCGCTTTCGTTTTTCCATCGGATGGGCGAATAGATCCGTCTTCTACTACGTGGCCCAAAAACTCAACAGACTTTTCTAAAAATGCGCATTTTTCCCACTTTATTAACAAACCGTGGTCTTCACTAACTTGCAAAACTCTTCTTAGCTTATCGACACCATCAGCTTTATTGTTTGCGGGTATTATTAAATCGTCCATATACACCAGGACTACGCCATCTTTAATAAGATCTTTGAAAATGGTATTAATGTATCTTTGAAATGCTGAGGGCGAGTTACAAAGGCCAAATGGTGCTTTTGTAAACTCGTACTGGCCGTCCGGGGTCACAAACGATGTATATTTAATGCTAGCTTCGTCAGCATCTACATGGAAGAACCCATTTTTCAAGTCTAAAGTTGTGTAAATTCGAGAATTGTATAGACCCTCCAAAATCTCTTCAATGTTTGGCAATGGATACCTATCACGGATAACTTTCGCATTTATTTTACGGTAATCCACACATAACCTATGACTACCATCTTTTTTTTGCGCCAGAACAACGGGACTTGTAAAGTTGGACGAACTAGGTTGAATAATACCACTTTCCAACCACTCTTGTACCTGTATGTTAACTATTTCACGTTCTTTAGGAGCTAATCTTCTTGGCTTCTGGTAAATGGGTTTTTCATCTTCCAAATGGATGTGCATTTTAATACAGGACGTTTTAATACCTTTTGGTTTATATGACGAAATCAACTCTTGAATTGTTAGTCTTAAATCATGAGGTTTAATATTTTGTAATGACTCCAATTCTTTCGGCACCTGAGAGTATTTTATAAGATTGACTTGCGCTAACATAATTTTGTCGTCATTAACGTTATCTTTGTATGTCGTTAATTTACCTTTTTCTATAAGTATGGATGCATATTGTAAAACATTCTTACCCAGTATAATGTCTTCGCTTATCCAATGGTTAGGCACAACATCGAAATCAAGTTGGTATGACTCAGCTTCAATATCAACATCTAACTTAATGAAACCAAGGGTAGCTTTGCTGCAGTCTCCAAACGCTATCACGCTCGTTCCCGGGCCATCAAAATTCTGAATTTGAAATTCATCCTTCACCCACTGTCTTACGATGCTGATGTCGCTTCCCGTGTCTAACATTGCCTTAAAAGTCTTGCCTTGAATTTTGATATCCACGCTCACATCTGGGAATTTGATTCTATTTACGCGAGCAGCAAAATCTTTCTTTTCATCCTGCTTTTCTCTGTTCTTCATTGGACAATTTGGCGCAATGTGGCCAAAGTCACTGCATCTAAAACAGCGTGCACCTTTTTCCTTGCTTGGACAATCGCGAGCCCAGTGTGATTTTGCACCGCAATTATTGCATCTTTTGTTGTTGGAACTTGTGTTTTGACTATTTCCTCTAACGTCGTTTTTCCCAGCAAAATTTTTGCCGCTGCCGCTGTTTCTTACACCACTGTCACTGTTTCTTTTGTCTGTTCCCCTTCCGAAATAACTTTTTTCTTTGCTTTGATCAGCCTTCAATTTTTCGTACGCCACAAAATTTATTTTTAGTTCAGCTAAACTATGTGATTGATACAAAACGGTTTTATTTGCAGCTTCGTCAGGTATGCCGGCAATTATGTAATCAATTAAGTGATGGACTTCTACGTTTCCTCGTGATGCTAGTTTTTTCATTTTGTACATATACTCCAGCAATGTTTCACTGTCACCTTTTTTTGCATTTTCCAACAGCTTGTGTACATTTTCGATCTGACGTGAACCGAATTCGCTCTGCAAAAATACTTTTAAGTCCTTCCAGCTGCAAATGTTAAATTCAGCTTCTACTGCCAATCTTGCCGCTCCCTCCAGCAGCTGTCTAGCATATAAAAATTTCTGCACATCGTTCCATCTGCAAACAGCAGCAATTTGCTCTATCTCACCGAGCCAGTCTCTTACGCTCTTTCCATTCTCGCCGTCGAATTTTTCCAATGACTCTTGCACATCTTTGAGGTGAATATTGTTTGTAACCACGTTGGCTGCGTTCTCTTCTCTGCCGTCGTCCGTCATATCGCCGCCTAGTGATGCGCCGCTATTTAACTGTTGAGGCATTTTTTTTGTTGTGTTGCTGGTTTCGCTTAGCCTTATATCTGCTTCACGAAAATTCTTAGCTTCGTTGTCTGATGACGCGCTTTGCTGTTCTGCGATGTGGTTTTTCTCCATAGATTTTTGTAGCCTTGTGACGAGGTCTTGCTTCTTATTATACCAATAAGGCAATCCCAATAGCTTCAATTTTTCTTGTAATTGCCTTGCGGTAAAAGACGAAAAGTCACCTTCACTCATAAAAACCCAATTTTTCACTGCTACAGTTTTTGTTGCTTCTTTCTTTGGCAATTCCACTCAATTTGTTCAAGCGATCCCACTTCTGACACCATGTGGGAATTTACCAAAGCGAATTAAATAAAGATTCCAAAGTTCACTTTAGAATTCAGTTTTTTATTTAATATTTTAAGAATTTAAGTTTTAATTAGGTAATATAAAAATAAATGAAAAAATATACTACAGACTTTACATTTCTATTCTTTTCGACTTGACTCTTTACCGACTTTGCTTCTCGACGTTCTCTTTTCGACTAACTCATGTGGCTAAAGAAATTATGAGTACAACTTCATACTTGAAAATATAATAAGTGACAATAAAAAAAATGTTAGTATGCTTATATAAAAATATTGGACTCGACGGCACTATTTTAACTTCCTACATATATATATATATATATATATATATATATATATATATATATATATATATATATATATATATATATATATGTATATATATATACTAGCTGACCCGGCAGACTTTGTCCTGCCTACAAAGGCACAGAATAAAATATTTATGTTCTTCCTAATTGGTTATTATCTATGTAGTATATTTTTAAACTGGTATGTACCAATTTCTAACAGTCTTGCCCCAAAGAAGACTTCACCCACGAATTTAAAATCAAAAATCCAATTAAAAGCGTTATTTGCCGATATGTGTATTACAAATATATAATTGTTCGGGCTTGTAGATCTTAAAATTATTTTTGCCTCTTTCCAAATTTACACAAACTGCAAACTGAAATATCAGGCTTCAAAATGATCTTTCCCGTGGTCAGTAATCTGTTGACAACAATTACTAAAATTTGTATTCTTCGTGGCCATTATGTAACAATTACTTATCTCTTTTTAAAATAGTTTCGTCACGCCCTCATCACTCACAAATAAAAGCCTTTAGTTTTCAGAAGCACATATGCATTAATTTCCATTAAAACAGAAAACAACAATTTGGTGACAGATTGTTCTTCCCTAAGGGCAGTACTACGGGTATACCCGGCGAACTTCGCCTCGCCCCAATTTTAAGCCTTCAGACAATTTCTAGAGTAATAATACAACACAAATATTTAAATTTTCAATGTGATTTATTTGAATGGAATCAGTAGAGAGCGATTTGATGAACAATGCTTTTCGATTTATTTTCCGTCGCAAAAACAAACAACGAAGACGGTTTCCCAACACGCGAACTGTCATCGCAAATGCTAATCGAACGGGGAACTGAATCCGCTTGAATTGTAATGGAAGGTCAGTTGGAATAATGGGAATTCGTGGGATAAGGACTTCCTCTCCTTTGAATGTGCCCTTGATGATTGTCGCCTGAATCACATTGTTCATTAGCTTTTCGACGGACATCCGCGTACCGTTGCACAATTTTGGAGGATTGAGATTCCGCAGCATGATTATGATCGATCCCACCTTCAGCTGTAAATTATGCGGCGGAGTTCCTGGTACATCAAGCGAGTTCAAAAATTCCGTCGGGTAGTTGGTTGCTTCATTTTCGTCGGTCACTCAGTCAACAGATTTGTACGTATGCAGTTGTCCTGCGATTTGACTTTGAATAATTAAGTTTAAGTTAGCCACGTCCTTATTCTTCGCTGCTAGTATTGCCCGTTCACCAATCCAATCGAGATTTTTGTAATTTTGTGCAATGCCGGGGAACACTTTGCTGATGAGTTCCTCCTTGGACGATGTGAATTCACAAAAATTTTCAGGGAACGATATCAATCCAGTCGAAACATCAACAACAACGCGACTCTCATGTTTGTGGTCAATTGCAACTTCTGGACATGCCGCCACAATGACGACGATTTCAGGCACGCGTTAAGTTCATCCGCAGCAGAAGATTTCGGGATGACGGGAAGTGTTTCACGAAAATCTCCGGAGAGCAATATCAAAGCCCTGCCAAATCGTCTTAAATCACCTCGTAAATCCTTCATCGTTCGGTCAACTGCCTCCATAGCTCGTTTATGCGCCAACGTGCATTCATCCCAAATGATGATTTTGCATTCTCGCATCAATATGCCTGTCACCGAATTCTTGGTTATTGGGCACGTTGGCTTGTCAACTGTGAGAAGATTCATCGGCAGCTTCAAAGCGGGATGTGCAGACCGCCTTCCAAATATGTGGTAGCAATTCCAGAAGATGTAACAGCCAACGCAATTTGTGATATTGACCGAATTGTTGCAAGAATCAACGAAATGACGAATTTCTTGCCTGTCCCACCGGGAGCATCGAGAGAGTAAATGCCTCCCGTTCCATCGTCAACAACCTTCATCAGCGAATCGTACACGTTCTTCTGCTCGGGATTCAATAGTGCCACATTTGTTCGGACTCTTTCGGCCAGCTCATCTCGATCATAGGCTTGCTCCCGTTGCAACTCGGAATTGAATGCATCGTGGATCGAACGATTTGACGCTGACAATTCTAATGTCGACAGCAGACTGCCGCACATGAGCAAGCACATGTCTTCGACCAGAACTAAAACTTCATTGCGTATCTCTTCGTTAATTTCAAGATCGAAATTCAAAGTTGCCGCACGAACTCTATGAAAAATGTCGTCAGCCATATCGTCCTTGTATTTGTCAAACAATGCGGTTGGGTTCGATGGATGACATGTCGCTATGATGATCGCAAACAATGTACGAATTTGATTCGCTGGCGCAGAAACAATTGCATCGGCGAGCGTTAAGTCCCAATGTGTATCGTTTTCAAGCAAATTCAAACGTTGGCAAGCCTCCCGAAAAGTGGCGCACAGCACACCATCCACAGTACGAAGGGAATCGAAGGATGTGGGGCCTCTGATGTTCACTAAAAGCAAGCGAAGATAGAAGCATTCGATTTGGCATGGATGAACTGTGTATATTCGTCTGAGGGCATCAGTCGAATAGACATTAGCGAGGCCAGGAACAGTATCACCTTTTTTCCGGCGTTGGAAGTTCTTCGATTCAGCGTTCCATGTATAATAGCGTGGCATTTCAGAATAGAGAAAAGTTCTTGCGAATGGATCGCTTTGGCATGTCGAAAAGAAATTTTTCAATGTTGTCGCTGGTGGTCGTTCTGCTCTTAGCGCTGCATTTGCTTCCGTAAAGTAGACACGCTGGCCGTTCTCCAAGTGAACTGCCAAATGTACGACAGTCGGGTGATCCAGCGGTTATCGACGACGACATCGTTTCCTTTCACCTTCATCACGATTGATCTGCTTGATCATTGTCACTTGAAGAACGACGCCGATACAACTGATATCCGTCCATTCCACTGATTGTGTCAACTACCAAGGGAGGGGGAAAACGCATTGTGCAGTTTCCGTTTTCCATGCACGGTGAGGCTGGGTTGTGGACTCCGCAAGGACCATGGATTATATTCGTTGTTACAACGGAATGAAGCTCTGGATCAGTTTCTGGATCTGGTATTTCGGCAGAAATGATCGAATCAATATGATCTGGTCGGATCTTGTCGAACATCCAAAGCAGAATGTGTGCATGTGGTAATCCACGCTTCTGCCATTCATCTGAGTACATCCAACAACGAACTACTCCAAAAACCTTTTGCTTCACGATGAAACCCACGAGTACTCTGAGCTTTTGCTTGAATACTCGTGCAATGATGTCGTGTCGGTCGCTGGATGTTTGTCCTGTCAGCAACAGATTCGTAATTTCAGGCCATTTCGGATTGCAAGTAAACGTTATGAATAAATCCGGTCGTCCGTAATTCCGCACGTACGTCATTGCGTCTTGACCGTACTCATGCATATGGCGTGGGCTTCCAACAGTAGTAGCTGGGAGAATGGTCAAACTACCGATGTTGGTCGCATCTCCTTCAGTAGAGATGGCGTCACGCAAGTGAATATACTCGTCTGATCGTAACTTTGACTGATTATAACGAGGGAAATTGAGACGCTCCGTTTCGATCTTGACGTACATGTCGACGAAGAACTGTTGAAACAACCGGCCGAATCATAAATTGGAACGCATAAAAATTCATTGAGCTGAACTTCTTATTCATTTCTTCTCCTGAAATATGAATTGTAACTAAGTTGTAGAATAAGAAAGAATTAATGACTTGTAAACAAACCTGTCGTTGGATTGACCATTTTTATATTGAAGTGATAGCCATCCTCTCCACCGCAGAACATCAAAGGGTATTGAAGTGCAGCGTATGACCGATGAGTCTCGTACACGCGCTGCAATTGTCCACCATCCCGACGATTGAGAACAATATCGCGTGATTCTACATTCTCTCCAACAATCACCACTGCGACTTCATTGATAGTGGGAGCATTGAATTGCCTTGCATGGCCTCCAGCGGGTCTCTGCTCTGATAATAATTTTGTGGTCGTCAGAATGCATTGTCTCCAATGCGGTATTGAACAATCTAACCAACTCATTATGCTCATGCAGAAGATTTTGCAATTGTTCAATAATTTCACGTTTAGTTGCAGTAAAAATTGCACAACGCTGATCTAGTTCAATTGCCGAATCACCAACGAAATAGATCTGAAGAAACTTATGATCTTCGTTTGGTGGTGGTAACAAAGTGCCCGCTCGATGATGAATTTGACCTTGAATCTGAATATTAGGAATAAATTTCGAAAGGAATGAGAAGAATTGTTGATTTTGATAATAATGAGACGCCATTACCTTATAACTCGGATTATAGCCGGGTTGATCAAAAACTTCGGCTCCAAATGACGTCATTTGAAAGCATCCATTATATTTTTGTGCATTCGCTAGGAAATGTTTTGATTAAATTGTATTTCCATAGAGAAGCGAATACATTGGCTCTGGCGGAGGAGGCAAAACAGGCAATTTCACCTTGCCACCAGCGCAGCATAAGCCGGGGGTTTCCGATTGAAACTCCAATGCATTGCAATGCTGGCAAACGACAGACAATGAACCGATATCAACGCAGCGAAGGTCGTTGTAGGCGATTGCAGAATCGTATCCAAAAGCAGCACGATTCAAGTCTAAATTTACGACTGCTTTTCTTGTAGCATTATTTTGTCGAATTTGAGGTGGGGATTGTGCAGCGCGAAGCTGTGCAATATGGGCTCGTCTCCATTCATTTTGTTCTGCACGTTCCTCTTCTGTTTGGTTATCACGGATATTCTGACTAGTTATTGCACGAAGTGTACGTCGTCTAAGGTTTGATCGTCTAATATTAGTCAAGCAAATAACTCTCCCTAAAAAACAAATAAAGTGGTTTTTGACTAATCCAATTCAAAAGAAAATTATGTGTAAAGATACAACCTTACGGAATAAATGTTTCTGTATGAATGCTCGCAATCCAATTAGATAAACTCACTTTTTTCACACAAAATTATTTTCTTTAAGAATGACTGTTTTGATAAATATTGCACTGAATTTCAATTGATTGTAATGATTTTACCGTATATGGATATACTGCGTGATTTACGACAATCCGGAATCAGTTTAATAATACACAAAACTCGAATAAATTGCGGCAAGAAAAATAGCACATTTACTGTAGAAAATGACAATGGCAAAATGACACCTGTCAAATTGCGTAAAGTCTAAGTCAACGTAGCACGGCATTTATCTGATTTTGGCATTGAAGTCAATGAGGTGTATTACACCGGATGTTTTTTAAGACGTTTCGTTACACTGAGAACTTTCTATTTTTTCATTTGGAAAGACATTAATGAATAATTGCACATGAAATTTCATACAAAAAATCAATTTTCGATTTTCCAATTTTCAGCATTGAGCATTTTCCGCAATTTTTCGGGGTTTTTCACTAAGAACTTTCTATTTTTTCATTTGGAAAGCCATTAAGGAATAATTTCACACAAAATTTCATACAAAACATCAATTTTTAATTTTTCCAATTTTCCGACTTTTCCGGAGGGATTTTCCAAAATTTTCTTCTATAAAAACCTTCTCCTCGAAAATACGAACAACTGACAAAAAATTTTACAGAAATCGGCCCAGCCGTTCTCAATTGATGAATTTCTATACATTTTTCACACCATTTTTATATATATAGAAGAAGATATACAGATATGATCAGAATCACGTTCTAAGCAATTTTTATTTTGTCCGTCCGTCTGTCCGTCCATCTGTCCGTCCGTCTGTCCGTCCGTCTGTCCGTCTGTTAACACTTTTTTTCTACACCGTTAGAGCTATCTTACTGAAACTTTTGCAAAAGTATAGTGTGGACAAAGATACAGAACCAGATTGCTATTTGGGCCGATTTGGACAAAGACCACGCCTACTTCCCATATAAAGAACTTTTTTCACCTTTATTAAAATGACTATAACTTCGATCCGATTGATGGAATCGTGACGCAATTTGGCAGTTATGGGGATGTGTGTCTTACTAAACACTATGCAAAAAGGCGGTACATATTAACTGCAACGCTCACTATTAACAAATATTCATAACTAAAGATCTGGTAGAGATTTTCGGACGAAATTTTACTTGAAGGAACATGTGGACATTATAAAGCTATCTGCAACAAATGTGGTTGATCAGGGAAAAGACACGCCTACTTTTGTTATAAGGAACTTTCGGGTCTAAAATTAAAATTAGCCGACCTATGCTCGTATTGATGCCAGCGGAATACAAATTTGCAGAAATATACATGGGGTCCATAATAGTGTGTGTGCGGAATATGGAGATCATAATGCAACTGCCACGCCCACAATTAACCAAAAATCATTACTAGGATCCTATTAAAGATTTATCAACGAAATTTCACAGGAATGTTGCGGGTACTAACATTAAACACTACACAAAATAAGGGCCTGCTATTTTTGGAGTCACGCTCACTATTGACATATTATAACTTACAACCTATAATCAAATTTTGGACTAAATTTTATATTAGTGGTTTTATTGACATTACAAAGACATACTTAAGAAATGGGGTCATATATATAATCAATTCAAGGTATCCTACCGAAAATTACCGTAGATATGCTCCTAATGATGATTTATGAAGAAAACATCCCCATTGTTGAACTCGCACGCACAAGAAAAGCTAAAGGGTATTTCGAAGTCGGACTAACCCGACTTCAGACTTCTGCACTCGTTATTATTACAACTAGTACAATCAATACAAATACAGGTACGAACAAGAAATTTGATTAGAATGAATTAAAGAAAAAGAAAAAAAAGCATGGTGTATTTTACATGCTATGCTGCTACTGGGTTCCCATCAGGTCTGCAATTATTTTGCGTTTAAGCCAGGCAGTCTGGAGTAGACTTGATGCTTCATCGTTGACATGACATCTTAGTTGTTGTTTGTGAGCTATGGCAAATTCTTTCGCCACGTTAATGACTGATTGCAATTTTATGGTTGCAGCTTCGATTGTTTTGTCTATTGCTAAAAGAGCAGTGTGGTCTGCAAAGGTTACATATTGAGTTTGGATAGGTAAATCATCTGTATATAATAAATACAAATGGGACCTAGGATACAACCTTGGGGTACACCTGCATTTATTCTTTGCAAGGCTGAGCAAGCATTCTCAAATTTTAGTTGAAACTATCTATCGTCAAGATAAGTTGCTAGAATCTCGCAATATTTTCTTGGCAGGAGTGTCTTCAGCTTTTGTGTCAGTCCTAAATGCCATTCCTTGCCAAATGTTTGTGATACATCAAGATACACTTGCTTCTCTTCCAGAGCAGCTTCAATGGATCTTACATCCCTGTGAACTTGATCGATAGTGAAGTAATTTTTACGAAAACCAAATTGATGTGCTGGGATCAGGTTCTTACTTTAAATTATCGGTAATAGAAGTGCCAACAACAATTTTTCGAATAGTTTCGAGAAAATTGGCAATAAAGATATTGGCCTATTTGAGGATATATTATTGAGTGATTTTCCAGGCTTGAGAATCATTATTATCTCAGCCGTCTTGCAGTAGATAGGCATTTATCAAAAAGGACAAATAAATGATGTTCTTGTTAGGCAAATTTCAAAGAACTTCAGCCGTTATAAGGTCAAAACCCGTCAATTTTTTTTGTTTCATTTTATGAATTTGACCCACTACATCTTCAGTTGTGGCTTGCGTAATGTGAACATCACTTTCTATCCAATTCGTACTTATTTCTAATTCACCAGAACCTTGGTTTGGAGTAAAAGTTTTTCGTAGATGCTCAGCAAAGTGGTTTGCCTTTTGTGTTCGTGTTCTTTCCATTGGGTTTGGCTTATATTAATTGGAGCTCTATGATTCACAGGTCAGTTGATCGCTTTTGCTGCTTTCCATAAGGAGTAGTCCGTGCCTTTATTTGCTGACAGCCCTATCAGGAATCGGTCAGATGCGTCATTATTAAATGATTTGATTGATACGCCTAGTTTTGTAGTGGTTTGTTTCAGTTTTAATTTATTTACTGGAGACCGAATTTGAAGCCATCGCCGTCGAAGTTTTCGTTTTACAGCTCTATGTCCGTGATGTAAGCAGGATACTTTCCCCTGTTTACAAATGTCCTTTGTGTGGGAGTACTGTTCCTGACTTCATATTGGATTTTATGTGTGAACCGAAGCACCTCATCTTCCAGTTGTTCAGTGGTCAGAATTTGGACAGGAGGTGTAACCGAGTTTCCCAATTCCAATTGGAAATATTTCCACTCAGATTGTTTACTAACCTTGAAGAGATTTGATTTAGAGTTGGAGTTTCAAAGATTACTAAGAGTTGTAACGACTCTTCTCTTTGCCGGGGTATCCTCAGCGGAGTCCAGGAGTCTTACAGAATTTGATTTTTACACGCGTAACTTGAAAAAGGATCTGGTGAGTACCGGACACGCGTGACCTGAGATAGTTCTGAGTTGACTGCCGGATACGCGTGACTTGAAAAGGATAAGGTGAGTACCGGATACGTGTGACTTGAAAAGGATAGTTCTGAGTTGACTGCGGATTCGCGTGACTTGAAAAGGATAGTTCTGAGTTGACTGCCGGAAACGCGTGACTTGACGTTTTAGCTTTGTAGCCGTTTGAATAATCGAAAATCTCATCCTTCCCCGCATTTCTTTTCCGACTTTATACATATTCTTTCGCACTACTATTGTTTTACAGTTTTGTGTGAGTGAAATTTGTCAGTGGGCAAATTTCACAGAGTACAGCCGAATGGTCAGAGCTCAAAAAAAAATTTTCGACGATGGTGAGATGATTCGCAGGAATGTTTTTGAGTATAAAAAAGTCAATCAAATCAGAGACCTTGTTGGGATCTGAAGGCCAATATGTGGGCTTACCTGTTGATATTGTATCACATCCTGTATACTGTATGGCTTTATACATTTCTCTGCCATTTATTGTTGTGAGCCTGGAACCCCAGGGAGTGTGTTTTGCATTGAAGTCTCCGAGTATAATATAACGACCTTTACGTCGCCCAATGAGAGTCAAGTAGTCCTCGAATATTAGCTGGTGTCTTGGTGAACTATACAATGCTCTTAGAACCAATGGCTGTTTAAAAGTTTCAACAGTTTGAAATTCGTCTGAGGTTTTTCTAGTGATGCTATTTTTAATTAAAATTGCACTACCACCCCTCGCACAATTTTGCGGATGAATGGTGTGATAAAGAGTGTAGTCCTGAAGAGTTAAATGAGAGTGCCTCGTGAAATGTGTTTCAGCTATTAGACATATGTCGATATCGTCGTTCTTTAGCTAAAGTTCTAGCTCATTTTGATATTAAGCTGAG
Organism: Clusia tigrina; assembly: GCA_920105625.2. NCBI lineage: Eukaryota > Metazoa > Arthropoda > Insecta > Diptera > Clusiidae > Clusia > Clusia tigrina. The sequence continues at coordinate 169,132,008 of OV050031.1, forward strand.
CACCTATTCATAATCAATGAACTGCATGTTATACTCAAGAGCAGTGATACCGATGCGAACATGCGTGGCGTTTTAATCCTCTAACAGTAAATGAAGTAGGAATAGTAATGGTTAGAGCGATACATATTGTGTGTGTGTGTGTTTTTTTTTTGCTTTAGGTGGAGAGCATCATGCCGAGATGTGGGACTCTAACCCAAGAAAAACCACCTTTGATTCGCTCCCGTGGGTCCGTGGTACATTCTGTATGTATTCCTTCACGGGGAGTGCTGAGAGTTTTCCTCACTCTCGTGTCTTGGTCATTCTAACGCTTTAGCTCGCTAAACCTAAAGCGCTGTGCTCGTCGTATCTTACTTGTTTCATGATACTGACCAGTATATCCGCTGCTGTATCCCAGGCCTGTGACCAAAGCCTGTACCGAAGAACACCACCTGGGGTTACTTTCTCTCTTATATAACGGTCAAGCAGGCGTTTTGCACCCGTAAATCTGCCGCATTCCATCAACACATATTCTTCATTCTCATAGCAGCCAACACAGTACAGGCAGAATGGACCCTCGACATGTCTGTACTTGTGGAGATGCTTTCGAAAGCATCCGTGACCCGGTAGGAATTGCGTTAGGTGGTAGTTAAGCTCAAGCCTGTGTCTTCGGGCGATCCATACTTGTATGTTTGGGATCAGCTCATGAGTCCGCGGTCCTTTGGTGGATATATCCCATCTTTCCTTCCATTCATTTTGTAAGTTCTTTCTGAGTGATTCAATTTTGGCTGTATTCATTTTGTCTTGGCTATTCAGGTTTCGAATAGCCGTGGCCTCTTTACAGGCGATATTTATTGGTATCCGTCCTCCTATGACGATAACTGCATCAGTGGAGATAGACCTAAACGCACAGCATACTCTCATTATTGTTAGCCTATACGCCGTTATGACACCTCTCATAAACGTTTTGCAGCTTGTTGCTGAAACCCATATAGGTGCTGCGTATATTATGATGGAAGTGTTCACACTGGCTAACAACTTTCTTGTTGGCTGCCTTCGACCTCCAATGTTTAGCATTAGCCTTGGCAAGGCTGACCGAACCCTTCTGGGTTTGTCGCTAGCAAATACCAAGTGTTCCTTGAAATTTAGCCTGTGGTCCAGTAGGACACACATATATTGTATATAGGTTGTGATGTGATTGGCTGCCCTCCTACCCGGATCTCTAATTCTCAACTTTATTTATTAATACCGACTCCGTTTTATGGTCTGATAGCTGGAACTAGCTATTTGCAACCATGTATTGGCACCTTGAATGGTTTCGTTGCAGTTGTGTGCCACGTCGGCAATGTTTTTAGCTACTACCACAATAGCTACATCGTCGGCATACCCTATGATGTCTACTCCTTTTGGACGCTCAATTTTAAGGATACCATCATACATGCTTTCTTATGGCAATCCTCCTGTGATGCTATACGTTTTGGCGCCTTCCGCGGTATCATACATTAGTACTCTATGCTTAAAATAGATCTCTATGACTCGTAGTAGATAGTCAGGAACCTACAATCTGTATAGGGCACTAATAATTCGATGCCAATTAGTAGAGTTAAAGGCATTTTTTAACGTCCAGCGTAACAAAAGCACAATATTGCTTATCGCCTTCCGTCCATCTTTTCCCTGTCATGGCTATACGCGCTATGTCACAGACAGTTGCAATTCAATCCACCGTAGATCGCTTCTTTCTGTATCCATATTTCTGGTTAGGCACACTCGGTGTTCCGTCGGTGTAGTGCTCCAGTCGGATGCAGATTATCCTTTCCAGCAACTTTCCTGCTGTGTACAGCATACACAAAGGTCTGTATGATGCTGCTTCTTCAAGAGATTTATCGCCTTTTGGTATGAGGACCAGTCGCTGACGTTTCCATTTTTTGGGGACGTTCCTTCATTCAGGTACTCAGTATAGAGACTTCTGCAAATGTCCGGGTTATTTTTAATGGCGTTTTTAGTACCATATTTGGTATACCATTCAAGCCTGGTGCACTTTTGCTTTAAATATTTCCAGCCGCTTTGAGGACCTCTTCTGTGGTAATTGCCGGTATCAGGTAGTCATTATTGATTACCTCCCCTTGGGGCCTTAGGTCAGCATGCTGTGCAAAAAGACAACTCACAATCCTAGGCATTATTCTTGCACAGATAGGAGCGTTGGCTTTATTATTTAGTTTATTATTTAGGTTAGCGTTGTCCACAACCGTGAGACCTGTAGGATCTTGGTGATCTACGTGCGGTTGTAACATCGAGGAAAAGCGGGCACGGATGTGTCACCGGTGCTGAGCCCAGTAAGGCATCGGTTATGGTATACTGGACGTGCGATACGCTACGTGGCATTGAGCTGGTGAGCCTTCAGACAACTGCCGGAAATGGCGCTCTGAAATGTGACTAGTCCACCCCCCGTCTCCGATAATAATCGTGGCAGGCGCTACAATACGATTCGTATCTCATACCATTAAGTTGGCTCTACAGGTGCGGTTGATAGAAGTCCCGTTTAGCGCTGACTCGGCTATGTACCTAGTCGCTCATAAGGTCCTAGGTCAACCCTCGCGTGGCCTCCTTGCTTAGCACAGATAACTACGGAACAACAAAACAAACAAAACAAACAACGTCAAAACAAAAACAGCAACAGAGGAACTGGAGCCTCAGAACCAGTTGACACCAGTTACTCCAAGGAGGTCTCTAACGAGATCACCGGCGAACTCAGAGTCACTAATAGTGTTGGATGACCCAATCTAGTCCAGTGCAAATCTTATAACGAGGGAGCAAAAAACAAAAGCAGGGAGCAGGACCCTTTCAATAGAAGCTCCATACTGCGCCGGACCCCACCTAGTGGTGGGCAAGACCAGCGACTGACGGTGCGGAGAAACTCCCTGGGTGATCCGGGGGAGATGCAAATGCGGGTGGCATGTAAGTCAGACATGCTAGGGAAGATGGAAATCTACCCGCCGCCGGAAGTGGATGCTAAGGGGAAAATGGCATGTCGAGGCACTCATCAGCTACATTGCGGAGCGACATAATGTCCATTCGGACATTAAACGAAAGGCGGCGAAGATCCGCGACATGTGCCTAGAAGTGGCACAAGAACGGGATGCCGATGACATCGTCACCGTTCAACCACCACTACTGCAGCGAGCCGACAAGAATATGCAAACCTGCAAAGCGCAGGAGGACAAGGAGGTCCAAGCCAGCGTATCGCCACTGGCAAGGATCTACGCAGACGGAACCAGCCCGACGAGCCGAGCGGTACCCAAAAGGCAGAAGGCGGATGCGGCAAGGGCGGCCATGGCGAAGGCCGCCGCAGCTAAAAATACCACCAAGCCAGAAGTGGGTAAACCCGACGCAGTGGTGAAAAAGCCAGAGTGGACGATGGTTCGTGCTCGCCCCCGGGCAAAGCCGAAGACACTCGCTTAAGCGAAGCTGACCAGACCTGATGCAATTGTCATCAAGGGAACGGGAGTGACAACCTATGCGGAGATCTTGCGGAGGATAAAGACGGAGCCGCGGCTTGGGGAATTGGGCGAGAGAGTGAACAAAATAAGGAAAACCGCGAAAGGTGAGCTGCTACTCGAATTAGCCACGACAGCGGACCCGAAGACGGTCACTCTGCGGGAAGCAGTAGCAAATACACTGGGGACTAGTGTGGATGTGCGACAACTCACCCAGGAGACTCTGCTGGAAATAAAGGATTTGGACGAGATCACCACGGTAGAGGAAGTTCACGAAGCGCTGTGCAAACAGCTGAGCACTTTCGAAAAGCTCCCAGTGACCGCAATTAGGTCCCTTCGGAAAGCGTACGGTGGAACGCAAACAGCAACCATCAGTTTGCCCCCTCTGGCAGCCGCAGCGCTACTGGCCGGGAAACTGAGAGTCGGATGGACCTCTTGTCGGGTGCGGGGAAAGGTAGTATCCACACATTGCTACAAGTGCATGGAGTTTGGGCATATTGCCAAAAAGTGCAGTAGCAAGGAGGACTGGCGGAATCGGTGCTACAGATGCGGCGCCGAAGGCCACAACGCCAACGAGTGTAGCAAAAGCCCAACCTGTGCACTCTGCAAGACCAAAGGCCGCAAGGATACGGAGCACTCGACAGGATGCAGAATATGCCCGTCGTATAAGCAAGCAGTAAAGGAGTCAAAACGCATGGAATGAAGTTACTCCAGCTTAACCTCAATCACTGCGCAGCTGCACAAGACCTACTTGAGCAGACGGTGAGAGAGCACAAGATCGACGTCGCTGTGCTCAGTGGACCATATCTTCGGAAGCACCAAGGAGTCTGGGTCGAGGACAATACTTGCCGAGCTGCAATATAGGTGTGTGGAGTCAAGCCACCTCAACTCCCGGACGTCAGGAGGGATGAAAACTACGTCAGGGCAACCATAGGAGGAACCACGGTTTACAGTTGCTACATGGCACCAAGCCTAACTACGGATGAGTTTGAGTCGGCGGTAGATAGACTCGTTCTAGATGCACACGGCAGGAACCCTGTAGTAATTGCTGGCGATTTCCACGCATGGGCAACTGAATGGGGCTGCGGCCGAACTACGCCAAAGGGTCATGTCCTCATGGATGCACTCGCAGCACTTGACGTGATCCTCTTGAATACCGGCGAGATGACTTTTGCCAGAGGAGGTGCCAGTTCTGCGATAGACCTAACCTTCGTAAGTAGCAGGCTGGTGAGGGGTGCAAAATGGCTGGTGAGTGACATATACACCCACAGCGACCACCAAGCTATCATCTGCGAACTGGAGAAGCCCCGGAATCGGCAGCGGATAGGTCCGACATTGAAAGGCTGGAGGACAAACAGCCTTGACGAAGACGTCCTAGAAATGATGCTTGAAGGTTTGGTGCTGGAAGGCAGTGCAGAAGAAATGGCGAATCAGCTGGCAACGAAGGTAGAAAACGCCTGCGACGCGGCAATGCCCAGGAGAGCATATGGTGGAAGGCATAAACCTGTCTACTGGTGGACGGATGCAATAGGCGAGCTCCGTAAAGCATGCCATGCTGCGAGGAGAAGGTATCAACGTTCCATACGGAAACCGGATTCCCTGCAGAAGCACCAGGCCTTCAAGGAAGCCAGAAATGTTCTGAAGAAGGCAATTAAGAAGAGCAAGAGCACCAGATTCGCTGAATTATGCGCACAAGTTGAGGACGACCCATGGGGCATGGCATATAGACTTGTCATGCGAAAATTGCCCTGTTATAGGCAGCCAGCCCCAACCTGTCCAATGTTGCTCAGACGCATAGTGGCACAGCTCTTTCCAGTACAGAACTATGTCCCATACGAGCTCCCTCTGGAGAAAACGGAGGAATCAATACCCAGTGTGACAATAGATGAGGTGTTGCGCGCGGTTGGGAAGTTTGGAGACCAGAAAGCACCCGGCCCAGATGGAATCCCCAACCGAGTGCTCAAGACCGCAGCTGCACTGAACCCAGAGCCACTGAGGAAAATGTACGACGCTTGCCTGAGAGAAGGCATTTTCCCCAAGAGATGGAAGAGGCAACGATTGGTCCTGGCGCTGAAAGCAAACAAACCAACAGAGGACCCTTCAGCGTACCGCCCGCTCTGCATGTTAGATACGGCGGGAAAAATTCTGGAGCGGATAATCTGTGACAGGATTGATGAGGCCATTGCAAAATCTGGTGGGCTCTCAAAACGGCAATATGGTTTCCGGAAGGCGAGATCTACCGTGGACGCCATCAACGAACTTGTCCAGACGGCTAAAACAGCGATCCAGGGGAAACGATGGAGGGGTGGAACCAAGAGGTATTGCCTTGTGGTCACCCTAGATGTCAAAAACGCTTTCAACTCAGCTAGCTGGGAGCGCATAGCCAAAGCGTTAGCAGAGTTTGGGGTACCCATCTGCCTGAGGCGAATGATTGCCAGCTACTTCAGCGATAGGATCCTGCTCTACCAGTCCGAAAAAGGTGTGGAGCCGCACAAGATTATCGGAGGAGTTCCCCAGGGATCGGTGCTTGGACCGTTACTCTGGAATCCTATGTACGACGGCATCCTCCGCGTACAGGTCCCTGATGGTGTCAAAATCATCGGATACGCGGACGACATAGCATTGGTAATCACAGCTAAATACTTGGAGGAAGTGGTAGCAGAGGCCAACCGAACTGTGGCTACCGTCGGAAGATGGCTTGCAAACGTTGGACTTAGCTTGGCTGAACACAAGACCGAGGCAATCCTGGTTTCGGGCCGCAGAGTATTGGAGGTAGTGGAAATAAGAGTTGGTAGATGTACCATAACCACGATTCCACACCTCAAGTACCTAGGAGTGTGGATAGACGCGCGGCTTACCTTCAAAGAACATCTCCGGCGCGTGGGAGATAAGGCAGCAAACACATGTTCTCTCCTATGTAGAATAATGCCCAACGTGGGAGGACCCAGGCAGCGGAAAAGGCGACTTATCGCCGGGGTTGTCAGATCCATTATTCTCTATGGACCGCCAATATGGGCCGAAAACGCGGATGTGAAGGCTTACGTCCGCAGCATTGAGGCAGCATACAGGAGAAGTGCACTACGAGTGATCTGCGCATACCGCACCGTATCCACAGATGCCACCTTGGTAATAGCCGGCATGATTCCCGTGAACCTGCTAGCGAAAGAAGCGATGAACCTCTACCACGCCAAAGGGACACACGCGACAAATGTAGAGGAGCTCTTGGAAATTGGAAAGTGGAAGACCCTTCAAGAGTGGCAAGCCCAGTGGGATACTTCTACAAATGGCCGCTGGACAAGAAGGCTGATCCCCAACATTCAGCAATGGGTAAGCAGGTCGCATGGTGAGGTAAATTTCTACGTCACACAATTGCTGACAGGCCACGGAGGTTTTCGGGCATACCTGCACAGATTCCACTTGGAGGAATCTCCCTACTGTGCAAACTGTGGAGGTACAGAGATAGAAGATCCCAAACATGTCTTCTTCTATTGCCCACGTTATGAAAGTGCTAGAGTGGCACTACAAGGAGTATGTGGAGAGCCCGTGGTGCCCGACAACATAGTGCAGCATATGCTCGAGAAATGGGCTGCGGTGTGTGACACCACCGCCGCTATTATGAAAGACCTCCGCCACCAGGAGTGGCGAAGACGAGCAATGAAAAATAGCTAGGAGGGGTCCGCTGACCATACTCAGAACACGATACACGAGAACGAGTATCTGCCCAGCATTAACAAAAGCAGGACTATCCTGCTGACACAAATGGAAGCTGCTATAATAAGGCTAGAAGACGTTGTAAAGAGACGCCAAAATCTTGAAACGGAGGTAGTGGAGGCTCCACCGATCTCGCCAAATAAAATACGCAGTACGCCAAAATCTAAGAGCCAGCGCATTTCCAAATGGGATCAGAGCGTAACAACGACTATACCGCTAGCTACGTCGGAAGCGACAGATAAGAAGACACCAGCACCTACGGAGAAACGCGTACAAAATATGGGAAATAAAAATAAACCGAGAAAAGACCTAGTGCCAGTAGCGTTGACAGCGGCAAAAGCGCAAAACAAAAATAGGTGGCAGAAGGTTACCACGAATCGCAAGCCAATACACCGAGCAGGATTTAGGATGAAGCCCGATGCCTTCATTATAAAGTCAGATGGCAAGGAAACCCTCGTGGATATAGTTAGGAAAATAGAGATCAGCCACGAACTGCAGGAACTTGGCCCTGTGGTCAAAAGGCTCAGGCGGACTCAGAAAGGGGACTTGCTCATGGAGCTAAAGAGAGGACCAAAGGCGACGTGCTTTGAAAGTAACTTAGCCAAGATCTTAGGACAAGGCGTAACAGTAGACGCCAAGACGCAGATGGTCACGATTCAGGTGCGAGGTGTTATGCCGGAGCTAAAATCGCCGGTAGACATCGCAGCTGCTCTAAATACGCAGCTAAGCATCGTTGTAATGGAGAAATCAATACATATGGCGAAGACTAGGCGAGACGGCACATGCACCGTATATATCCAACTAAGAGCCGACGACGCAAAGAAAGCGCTGGCTGAAAGATACATCCGTCTAGGCTGGACAAGATGTGCGATAACCGTAGTCGAACAGCCAGCCAAGTGCTTCAGATTCTGGGAAACCGGTCGCCAAGCCTCCAAATGCACCGGTACAGACAGATCAATCCTGTGCAGAAAATGCGGAGAACCGGGACACAAGGCGGCGGAGTGCACAAATACTCCGAAATGTGTACACTGCAGCGGTCCACACCCAACTGGCAGCAGCAGATGCAAGGCAGGCGCAATGGCATCATCATGAGATTACTGCAAATAAATCTTAATCATTGCATCACAGCACAAGCTCTCCTTGGGCAGAATGCGGCTGATGTGGATGCGGATGTTATTATTATAGCAGAACCATACAAGGCAGAAAATGTGCACTCGTGGTATGCGGATCTAACGGCAACAGCGGCAGTATGAGTAGCAGGCCAATCGGCTACTAGCGCAGTGATGGCACCAGCGGCCGAATTCTATACATGGGTCCGTGTGAAAGGTGTGTACATTTTTAGTATTTACGGTCCTCCACGTCTCAATATCCGCGAATTCGAAACTATTTTTACTGCAGTACAAATGGAGGCACAAGGGAAAAGAAATATAGTAATACTAGGCGACTTCAATGCCTGGTCCACCACCTGGGGCTGCAAGAGCACAAATAAAAGAGGATCTGTACTGGAGGAGTTCGTCGGAGCCCTAAACCTATCGTTGCTTAACACCCCTGGCGTGACTACATTTCAGAATGGCAGAAGCTCGTCGATCATTGACCTGGCCTTCGCTAGCAGTAACATGGCAAAGAAAATGCGCTGGAGTAAAAGCAACATGCATACACAGAGTGATCACCGGGCGTTACTAATGGAAATACAAACAAGTTGCAGTATCCGAACGGAACCCAAAGCCACGACACCTAAGCGATGGGTGTAGATAAAGCTTGATAAAGCTTGATAAAGAACTTTTCGTATATATCTGGAACAATTTTACGGAGACCATAAGTAATGCCACAGCCACATCAGCAGTAACAAACATAATGGCAGCAGTTAGGAAATCGTATGACGCAACAATGCCGGCTAGAAAGGGCGCATTGCCAAGAAGGCCTGTCTACTGGTGGAGTGACGAGATCGCAGACATCAGAGCAAACTGCATCAAGGCTAGAAGGAAAAGCCAAATAGCATGGCGCAAACCCGGCTTCCAACAACTTCATGATGAGTTTGCCAAGCTACGGAAAAAGCTCCGAATGGAAATTGCAGCTAGTAAAAAGCGTGCATACCGTGAGCTCATCTACACCGCAAATGACGATCCATGGGGTAGGACATATAAGGTAATTATGTGGCAGATCCACGGTCCCAGGGTGCCGCAACCAACATGCCCAGTACTGTTAAGGGGTATAGTGGCGACATTATTCCCAATGCAGAAAGAAACCCCAGAGTATGAAGTTCCGGTCAATAATTTCCCGGAGGTAACCTCACAGGAAGTACTAGATGCGGCAGCTAGAATGGGAGACGAGAAGGCGCCAGGACCAGACGGTATGCCGAACATTGCTCTGAAGCTTGCAATCTACGAGCGTCCGCAAATCTTTGCAAGCATGTATACCGAGAGCTTAAGAGAAGGGTGCTTTCCAAGGGACTGGAAAAAGCAACGATTGGTTCTCTTGCTCAAGCCCGGGAAGAAGCCAGATGAGCCATCAGCGTACAGGCCCTTATGTATGCTGGACAAATGCTGTAGGCAAAATATTCGAACAAATACTCTGCGCCCGCTTACAAAACATAGTCGATCCAAAGCTATCAAAGGATCAATTTGGTTTCCGACGCGGCAGATCAACAATAGACGCTATAAAACGCATCACACGCCACGGAGGGCAGTATAAATACTCGGAGATATTGCGCGATCATCACGTTGGACATCCGAAATGCTTTCAATAGCGCAAGGTGGGACCTCATTATACAAGCGCTAAAATCATTTCGGACTCCGGCATACTTAGTCAAAGTCATATGCGAATATTTCAGGGACAGAGTACTGCAGTACGAGACAGAAGAAGGCCCAAAGTATCACAAGGTCCCGGGTGGCGTGCCGCAAGGTTCAGTACTGGGCCCAACACTATGGAATATAATGTATGATGGGGTACTTCATATCGAAATGCCACAACATGCGACCTTAGTAGGTTATGCTGACGACATTGCGCTAGTCGTCACATCGAAAAGAGTTTCAACGCTTGAGCTTACCTGCTATGCTGCAATCGCACGCATCCGACTCGAACACAGCCTGCAACTCGCGGCAGAGAAAACGGAGGCAGTGCTTATAACACCAAGGAGAACCGCCGAATACATAACATTGACATTAAATCACAGAGCTCGGTAAAGTATCTTGGAGTCCTACTTGACCAAGGACTGAGTTATAAGGAACACATGAAAAGAACTGCGGACAAGGTGAGTAGGGTGGTTGCAGCCCTATCAAATATTTTACCAAATATCGGTGGAGCACGAGATCGCAAAAGGCGAATATTGCCTACGGTGGCTGACTCGATTGCACTATATGCGGCACCAATCTGGTGCGGTGCAAGTTCCATGGCTCTTAAGCGTCTCAAGAAGGCAATTCGGATTTACGCGCTTAGGGTTGTGAGTGTATATAGAACTGTGTCGGATGAGGCTGCTGCTTTAATAGCGAGAAAAGCCGCCGGTTCCAATGAGGGCGGAGAGATTGGGTCAACTTTATAAAACGCAATGTGAAAGACCAACGACGGTGAAATTCGCAGAGTACACAGAGCAGATGATGCGCCAGTGGCAAAGACAATGGGATGAGACGGACAAGGGTCGATGGACCCATAAACTCATCCCAGATAACAAATTGTGGTACAAGAATGACCTTGCGTGCCCAGACTTCTACACCACGCAACTCATTTCAGGCCATGGGCGCTTTCACCACTACTTGAATGGATTCAATATTGTGGAAAAGCCGCTGTGTCCGACTTGCCGCGTGACTGAAGATGCAGAACACATCATCTACGCCTGTCCAAGGTTCGATGGGAATCGGTGGACATTGGAGGCAGTGACTGGGACCCATCTCACAACCACTAACCTTATCGAATCAGTTACTTCATCAGCTAGCAATTGGAAGGCGTTCCAAAGATATGCAGAAGAAGTGCGAAAAGAGCTACGTCGACTAGAAAGAATCGACGCAATTAAAACTAGAGAAAGTCGCATGGATGCGGCAGAATGGTAGAGGCAGCTTTTCGCAGCATAGTGCCCCGACCTCGTCGCCTGCTCTAGAGAGCGTTATCCGAGGGGATGTGGGTGGAAAGGAGACGATTTTAGTGGCGTAGGCCTCTTCGGTGGAATCCCACAGTACCAGCGAGACAGGAGCCTGCTGGTCTCCATTAGGATTTTACGTCTCCCAACGGAGAAGGAAAAAAACTCTTGCAGTGTCTGGCAAAATGTCCGTATGCCAGACATCTGAAGCATCGAGTTGGTGCTATGTGCTCGCGAAGCCACATCTTACCCAGCCTATTCGCATTCTTCCACCTTTATCTAGTATGTTAGCATACTTAGCTGGTACGCTGATCAGTGCTGTCTGTGTGCCATCTCGGGTGCTTCGCATTGACTTAACTGCCATCTTTCTAATTGTTTGAATTTGCGGAAATTGCTCAGCTATGGCGCTGTAGATTTCCTCTGGGGACGTGACTTCATCCAAGTCGCGACATTCAATCCTCTTGACAGAGAGCTCTCACATTTGCAGAGTTCTCCAGGATCTGCTCAGCTTTTTCTTTTAGCTTGTTTGCCAGATCCCCTGATCCACCTTTGAGCTCAATAAGTAACTCGCCTTTAACAGTTTTCCTAATTTTGTTGACGCTATCCCCCAGTTTTTTAGTTCCGATTTCGCCTTCAGGGTTTTTAGCATGTCTGCGTAGGACATGTCGCCAGTTTTTGCTATGAGTATAGCGGGCGTGTGATCTTCCGTTTAGGCTGGATAATGGTCCCTGTTTGTAACTCTGTTTGGGTCTCTTTCTTTTCAGAGCTCCTCTTTTGGACCACTTTCCATACTCCGGCTTTGGTGCCGACTCTCCATTCCCAGTAGTAGGTTTTGACTGGTATTCTTTTGTATTTATTTTAAGGTATTTTCCTTCAGACACTACTTTCTTCTTGAGCAGCACCTTCGTCTTTTTGACATAGGTGCCCGTGCTGTTTGTTGCCTATTCAACCTCTCTCTGTCTTTTGGGGTTAGCTGCTTCTCAGCGCTTAATTATCGGCGATGTTTGCGTAGTGTGACCTACCATCTGCGGTTTGCTGTATTCTCGCTCTTTTACTACGTGCGCATTGATAGTGCTAACGAGATGCATCATGGGCTGTTGGATTGACCGCCTGCCCACCATTATCTCAGTTAACTCTTTAATTTTTGAACCAAGTTTAGCAAACGTGCGCTGGTGCTTCTCCGTCTCTCTTACTTTAATCACTGTTTTCTGTGATTGTTGCTCGGTTGTTATTGGCTGCGCTGCGTACCAGTGTGTGTGTTTTTTTTTTTATCGAGGGGAAAGCTTTAAGCTAATTAGTCAGTGTGGGACATCAACGCACTAAAACCTCATCACTGTCGTGGCGGGCAATCCTCCCGGGACCACAGATCTGATTACATCGGGAGGCCGACATGAGCATTATTGCTCAAACGCCTGTAATTGTCAGTCTAAATCAAGTCTGCCGCTGGTTATCGCTCCGTGGCGAAATTTCTGCTACGTTTGCTAGTTGCTGTTGAAGCAGTAGCCGCTGTCGTTCACGCTCCTCCTTGCGTAGCGCCACTATTACTTGTTAAGCGAATGTCGATACCGCGCTCTATTTAACAGTTAACTCCAGCATTGCAACCACTATATTTGCTGTGGTCGGTGGTCTGCCCAAGGCAGATCCCAGTTTTTCAGGTCCTGACGCGTGAGCAGTAAAGCATCACTTGCCTGGCACTCTCAAATTCACCCGTGCATTTTGGACAGTAGGGGTGTAATTTTGCTTTATATGCCCGACTTTACCGGCGAGAGAAACAAACTTTTTAACAGAAAAAACTTTAGTTTATATATTTCTTTAATTTTATATTTATTTCACTTTTTAAATATTAAAATTTTGTTTCAAAACTTTAAAAGAAGTTTGTTGCTATTCGCCCCGTTGTTGAAGGTAAACTGGTATGTAGATGTACATACAAGTGTCATTAGGTCCAAGGCGAATAAAGTAAAAGTGGTCTGATATTACCTTTCATACATATGTATAACTAGAAGTGGCCTGATAGAGCAGTTACTTCATATTTATACATATGTATGTGTATGTACATGCTCCCTATTTTATTTCGTGACACACCCGCTTGGAACGTTGGCGACAAGGGGTCTTCTGTTATTTTGGAGCATGACCGCTGAGTAACTGCTTCAACGCTCGTAAGTCCAAGGGCTTTTTTGTATTAAGGACGGAAATTGCGTCGTCTGAAACCACTCGGTAGGTGCAAGTGAGTCTAAGCGCACTTAAACGTTGAGTTGCACAAGCCTCTTTGAGAATCGCCATTTTTGCTGCTGCCCAGATTGGTGCTGCATAGAGCATTACGGAATCCGTTACCATCGCCATAAGTTGCCTTCTTCCCTCACGTGGTCCTCCAATGTTTGGCAGAATCCGCGCAAGGGCGCCTTGGATTTTATTGCCTTTGTTACCGCTTCTAGGTGCTCCTTAAACGAAAGCTTCTTAATGCTTGGCTGCGACATAATACGGTGATTACCGATATCCACCACCGTCTCCTCTCGCTTTTTCCGCGTGCTTAGCAGGACAACTTCACTTTTTTTAGCCGCAAGTTCCAGGTGCGCTGATTGGTGCCACCAACTTACCCTTGTGATCGCATCGTTACACACCAACTGCAAATGCTCAATATGTTTTGCCACCACTACCAGTGCGATATCATCAGCATAGCCAATAATCTTCACGCTTTCCGGCATATTCAGCTCCAGTATGCCGCTGTATATAGTACAGGCTCGTGAAAACCCCCGCCACACCGTAGCACCCTGTTTGCCGCGGTAGCTACCGATTATGCACCGCAAGTATGTTGGTATTCCAAAAATCTCCAGAGTGCATTATATGTCCCAAATTCGCAGAATTGAACGCATTCTTGAGTTCCAGAGAGACCACCACTTGCGTCTTGCTTGATGGCAGCTCTTCCGAATCGCAGCAATTTCATCGGTCCTCCAGTAAACGGGAATTCTTGATGTTTTGTTGGACCTTCGTGGCATCGCTGCATCACATGCTTCCTTAATGTACTTGGCGATTTCCGCAGCCTTGGTGCTTGCAGTTTCGTCTACAATAGAAGCTGACTTCAAACGACTCCGCGTCGAACGCTCCCATTTCGCCAGCAAATTTATTGCGCCTTGTTCTTCGCTCCGGGTCTATTATATTGGCATTGCAATCGCTGCCCGTGTGTATATCACAGACCTTCCAGATAATTCGATTGGCAGCTGTGTCGTCTGCAAAGCCTAGATCTATGATGGACCTGCATCTACCATTGTCGAATGTGTAATGACCTGGCGCATTCAACAGCACTAATTCAATAAGCGCGAAGCATTCATCAACTAAGCGGCCTCTAATATTTGTGTAGGCACTGCCCCAAGTCCGAGACCACGCGTTGAAGTCAACGGCAATGATTATGGGGTATTTGTCTTTCGCTTCTTCCATCAGCGGTGTCATCATTTCTCCGAACTGTCTCAGTGTCCAACTTGGGGAGCGTAGCAGCTGAAGAGGTTAATGTTCTCCAGTTTCAACCTGAGGGGTGGTATCTCCAATCACCCATATGGCTGCTCTGCCTGTTTCATCCGCAGACCAGTTTTGTGCCACTTCCTTGAATAAGGCTCCGAAAGTAGAGCCGCATTTGCCTTCAATTCATTTTGCATCAGAAGATTCTGTGCAACTTCACAATGATTTAGATTGAGCTGGAGTACTCTCATACCTTCTTCTTTTCTAATGCCTCCCGGCGTCGTCGACATTTCATGCTGCCCGCTGGATGCGCCCCCTTACATAAGGCGCATTTTGCTTCATTGTGTGTGTGTGTTTTTTTTTATATTTAACAATAAGGAAAACATCAGTCAGAACACAGTCAGTGCGGGACTCTAACTTCGCTAAAACCTCCTCTCGTCATTACGGTATTTCACCCCGGAGACACTGATTAGTCTTTACGTCGGGAGGCCGCAAGAGCATTTACTGCTCACACGTCAGTATTAGGTCTGTCTATGTGTCAGTCCTATGTACCTCGAGTTCCGCAGGACGCTGGCGATTGCGTCCAACATAGCGCGCTCATTCTGCTTTTCGCAGCGCAATCATAATGGTGGCCGCTGCCGAGCATATTGCTTCCCACTTAGTGAGCGTATCGCACATTTGCAAACAGAGGTTATCCATGGTTGGCGGCTCCTCTAGGACAACACCCAGTGTCTCCCGAACGTCCTTAAATTCGCGGCAGTGGAATAACACGTGCTGAGCGTTCTCGTGCATCCCCGGGCAGTGCGAGCAGTACGGGTCCTCCTCAAACTTCCGCTCAAATAGGTACTGCTTAAAGCATCCGTGGCCACTTAGTAGCTGGGTAACAAAGTGGTTTAGCTCTCCATGCTTTCTTGTTACCCATGTTGTTATACATGGGATCAGCCTGAAGGTCCATCTACCTTTGTCAGTTTGTTCGCATCTGCGTTGCCATTCCGCTATGGTATTGGCTTTTTCCACTGCTTTGGCGATGTTTGTGGGTCTCGCTCTCGGTTTGTAGAGGCGGTGTATCTCCTACGCCAGCAAGTCAATGGGCGGTTTACAAGTTATGGCCCCAATTGCGTCGTCCGATACAGAACGGAAAGCACTAGCCACCCTAACCGCGCTGAGTCTATATGCTAACTGTATGCATTTGGTGTATGTTTTCACCCTAGTGGCCTCCACTCATACAGAATGATGGAACTTATTACAGTTGATAGCAGCTTCCGTTGGCTTGAGCGTGGGCCGCCTATATTCGGCATCAGGCGTGTGAGTGCCCCATTTACCCGGGTAGCATTTCCGCCGACTGCTTTAATATGCTCTTTGAACGTGAGCCTGTAATCAATAAGTACTCCTAGGTACCGGAGCTGTGGTTGGGATATAATTTGATGACCGCCAACTGTGATTGCCAAAGTCTCGCTTATCTTCCTGGTACTCAATAGCACTGCCTCTGTTTTTTGAACTGCCAGTTCTAGCCTTTCCCTGTTGAGCCATTCACTCAAACGCACAATTGCATCTTTGCATCTCGTCTGCTGCGTTTTGATGTGCTTTGCCACCATAGCGATATCGTCTGCGTACCCGATGAGTGTAACATCCGTTGGTAGGTCCAAACGTAGTACGCCATCGTACCTGACGTTCCAGATAGTAGGGACTTATACCGACCTTTGTGGGACGCCACACGTGATTTCATGGTGTCCAACTCCTGCATCCGTGTCATAGAGTAACACTCTGGTCTGGAAGTAGCTGGATGTCAGCCGTTGTAGGTATACCGGAATGCCGAAATTGTGTAACTCATCCATAATCAGGGGCCAGCTCGCTGAGTTAAACGCATTTTGTATGTCCAACGTGACCACCAGTCGCTGCCGTTTCCATCTAGCCGGGAATACCCCTTCCCTAATGCAACCGTTGTACATATTCATAAAGACTTCTGGCCTCCTCTTTATTGCCGTTTTTAGAGCCACATTTGGGATGCCGTCCAGAACGGAAGCCTTCTCGTCATCGATTTTTCCCAATGCAACGAGTAAGTCGCTGATGGTGACAGCTAGTATATCACCATTTGGGGCCTGTCCCTGGTTGTGCATTCTATCTGCCTGTTTCGGAAGTAGGGTGGATACAATAGCGCTCATTAGAGCGACATCAATCGGCTGTGGGGGCCTAGGCCTCTTTAACTTGCTCATAACCACTTTATATGCTATTCCTCATGGGTCCAAATGCGCTTTCGTACACAGCGACTTAAAGCACTCATTTTTGCTACTCCGGATGGCCACCTTCTGTGCTTTCCGGCAATTTTTGTAGGACGCTCGGAGAGTCTCCCATGTTGGACGATTTCGTGGCCTCTGTGCCTTCCGGTGGGCCTGGATGTACGCCCTCCTGGCTGTTCAGATCTCTTCATTCCACCAGTAAACTGGCTTCCTGAAGTGCCGGCTTACCACTCTTGGCGCGTCACAGGTTTTGCTGAGCCCGTTGGTGACATTTTCTGTCATGTTCGTGGCAGTGTCCGTGTTGATACACTCTTCACTCCAAACCAGCTCAAACATCTCCGCATCAAAATACCGCATTTTCCAGCGTTTCGTCTGCGCCTTCTGCGCCCGTTTCGTATTCCGTTGTGGAGCGTCGTCCACTTCGAAAACTATCGGTAAGTGGTCGCTGTGCGTGTAGATGTTGCATGGATGGATCATCGTGCGATGCGTGCAGCAGTATTGTGGGCGAAAGTCAGCTCTATTACGGATATACCCCTACCGGTGTCGAATGTGTGTTTACCACCTTGGATGAGAAGGTCGAGGTTCAAGGCCGCGAGACACTGCATGTGAATCCTACCGCCCTGGTTTGTAGCATTAAAGTCCCCACCAATAACCACTGGATATTTCCCGCGAGCCTCTTCCACCTTATTTGTGAGTATGCGTTCGAAGTCGTCTATACTCATGCTAGGCGGGGCATAGCAGGAGAAGAAATATAAGCCATCGAGTTTGACTCAGGTGTAGCCGTTATCGCTGGCTGCCATTTTTTCCTGAAAACACCTGCCATTTAGAGCCCAGATAGCTGCCTTACTGCTGGCATCCGCCGTACATTCGTGACCGTCGATGTTCTTATACTGTTCGCATAGTAGAGCCATGTCGAATTTCTGCTCAGACACCGTTTGTAGCAATAGGTCTTGGGCTCCGGCACAGTGGTTAAGATTAAGTTGCACTATTCTCATAGGCCGCTATTTCTCTTCGCCTTTAGGTATACTGGGCACTTATAGTTGCCCGCCGTATATCGCCCTGACATAGTGCGCACTTTTCCTTATTATTGCACGTTGCTGACATCTCTCCGCACTTCCTACATATATCGGTTCGGTCAACCCCTTCTTTGCACTGTTGAGCCACATTTGCGGATCCCCAACATTTGAAACAGCGCTTAAGTGTCACCGATTCCCGTACTCTGCAGAAGACCCATCCAATACGAACACGTTGGGCCTTCAGGACCTTTTTTGCGTCATCGACAGGCAGGCTAATATAGGCGGTTTGAGTGCCTTTGTAGCCAGTACGCAAACTTCTTATAGCTGCCTCGTGTGGTCTCGTTATTCCGCATTGTTCATGCAAGGCTACACAGATCTCGGCTGGGGTGGTGATCCCATCTAGATCTCTGCACGGGATGGTGAGCATGTGCATCTTTGCCGCCACAGTTGCCGTCTCCTTCAAAACATCGCAACTTGGTCGCGTCGTTCTGCTCTCTACCGTTCGCTTCAGTTCCAATATTAGCTCGCATATAGCCGTTCTGCGAATGGCTTTGCCGTCATCACCGATGGCTTTGAGCGTTACGCTTTCTTAAACTTTCCGCAGGATTTCTGCATAGGATATCCTTTTTGGCACTTTTCTTCAATTTCACCAATTGCCATTCTGGCTCAGAGGCTTGCTGCAACTTCTTTGGTGCAGTTTCAATATGCTGCTTTGGTGAGACGACGCGTGTACACTTTTTTCGAAGAGCGAAGTGACGGTAGCGATTTTTGGTGCGGAATTTATTTCTGAAAATATACCAAGCTGGTTATAAAAAATTGTGCGAGAATTGTGGAAAGGGTAGCCGAATAGCTAACCCTGGTGATAAGTGCTAAGTGTAAATACGGGACCGTAAAATAAATAAGGTATTTGATTTGGAGTTTCTGCAGTGAGTTGCGGCAGTTTTGCCTCTGTTTCGCTTATCCGCACGGCAGAGCGTAGAATGCAGCGATCTCCGCCTACATAGTGCAAGCTGAGCAGTGGTTTGGCGAAAATACCATACCCCTGTGCAGCGAAGCGTAATCAGGAGGAACACTGCAGATATTTGCAATTTTTGTGCCTAGGCGAATATAAGTTTATTCCATGAAACTTAATTAATTTGCCTACGCGTCGCGACCTATGCAAGTTCCCGCCACTCAATTGGTTTATCCGCAAAATTGAGAGAGCGCTGGAAGCTGTGCACTTAGTGTAGTGTAGGAGTGCAGCGCGCTCATCTGAGCAAAGAGAGAGAGACTCTAAAAAATAAAAAAATTAAAAAGTGTTGCCAACGCTGTTGGACGGAAGCTAAGTATTGCATTTAGTATGTTTTACTTTTATTACTTTTTCCCCTTTTCCCCCTTTTTTTGCCCTTTCTTCAATTTTTTAGGGTAAAAAGGGAAAATAAAATTACTTATAATTATATTTATTAATACCATTTTTACTACTAATTTTTGGGATTTTGGATAGGAACGGAAAATGAGTGTTCAGCAATCGCATCCCAGGGGGCGAAAAATAATGTTAGGTACTGATGCGCGGCTAGTCGCAAGAGTAAATGCTGCAGGGAGCGGCGGATGCGGTTCTCCAGGTGAGGATAGCGCAGAGCGCGCTACAGCAGGCCCAGGTGGCGAAGAGGTATTAACAACCACATCGAATATGGATCCTAGCGACACGCTGGCAAAAATGGGGAAGAAGATAGAGAAGCTGACCATCATGATGGACAGCCAAAGGAGTATAAATAAGGCAATGAGGGCCCTCCTGGGTGATATCAGCACTCTGCAGAAGGCGGTGGTAGAAGAGAGAGGCAGGAGAAATCTGGGGGAGGCTATGGTGAAGGCAACACAAACCTCATCGTTGATCGGCTCTAGAGCGCAGGCAAAGAGAGCGAGAACAGCAATTCAACCCGATAGGATGGCAGATGTTTCACCGCTACCAACCAAATATGTGTGAGTGTGTGTATGTGTGTGTATTGAACACGTAATGAGCTGGTAATATATAAATTTTGAAATGAAATCATTTGATATTGTATTAAACTCAATCTGTCGTTTCTCTACTTTGTTAAGACACACGCACAATCATCAAAAGCGATGACGTTATTAAATATGTATAAACATATTTTTATAGTATTTTTAATAATCTACAAGATTGGATTAATGAGTGAAATAAAGGAAATTTAGAGTTTTCTCTCAGACTACCAAACAATGATACTGTAAAAATTGATTTATCATAATATAAATATAATTCATTGAATAATATAAATGATGAAGAACATTTAAATAATTCAGTAATTACCACAACAACAACAAGAACAACTACAGCAGCAGCAGCAGAACCGGAATATTTTACTGTGGCAGAAGCAATTGAGGCTTTTAGGCAAGATCTAATTAAAAAAAGACTTGGATATAGCAGGTATAATTTTTTTTTTTTTAAACAGTTCATTTATTTATTGAATTTACTCATTTCGAGCCTAACAATAAATAATTAAATCTTAAGAGCTAAATTAACTATATTTGTCCCGCACCAGTGTTTGGGCTTAGTGTTAAATTTCACTACATTTTTGCCTTTTAGATTTAATTCAATTTAAATTCATTTCATTTTCGTATCTTATATAATAATTATTTAATATTTAGTACATTTAATATATAGGTCCAATCTTTTGAGGCGTGTTGCTATTTTAATTATAGCAAAATTTGTTATATATATATATATATATATATATATATATATATATATATATATATATATATATATATATATACTCGTATATTCTCAAACTTAAGACCATTAGAACTTGCTATTAAACTTATCTACGTATTATTTGAGGGACCGACAATTGAAGCTCTTATGGAATTCGGTAAAAGTGAACTATGTTTGACTTTAGAAGAATTTTTGGTTGGAAAATAATTTTTTCATCTTGTTTGACTAAACGCATTTTTGCAACTAATACAATCATATATGAAACAAATGTTTGTATTGATTAGCATCATTTTTACTTGAACTGTGTATATATATATATGAGTATATATATATATATATATATATATATATATATATATATATATATATATATATATATATATATATATATATATATATATATATATATATATATATATATATATATATATATATATATATATATATATATATATATATATATATATATATATATATATATATATATATATATATATATATATATATATATATATATATATATATATATATATATATATATATATATATATATATATATATATATATATATATATATATATATATATATATATATATATATATATATATATATATACTCGTATATATATATTCAATGTCTTTATATCAATCAAACTATGTTTATTTAAAGAAATTATTAGAGCCGATAAAAGGTATAGGATTGTATACATTTTCTGAAAATGATAATGCTCTACCATTGGAGAATGGAAAGCATAATTCTATTATTATATTTGATGATGTTGCTTGGGGGAAACAAAATAATATTCGGTCATATTTTTTTATGGGGAGACATAAAAACATAGATAGTTTTTACTTATGTCGAACATTTAATACGTGATAGTTCGAATATGATTGTTATGTTTCGACAAGATGAATTGAATAAGAAGCATATATATAATGATCATGTTGGTGCTGATATGAATTGGATGAATTTCACAAAAAAGTTTAGTCTATGTTGGGAGGATAAATATAGCTTCCTAGTCATCGGTAAAGATGATCCTTTACATTGCGGTCGTTATAGGAAACGGTTTGATATATTTATTCAGATATAAAAGAAGAGACATGGATTATTATATGTTTAGTATGATATCTGCAATCAACACTTGACAAGGCAATAGCTGAATAGGAAAAATGAATGAAAAACTTTTGAAAGATGTAATTAAGACCAGAAGCATATTAAGAAAAAAATTCAAGAGATGCAGAAAACCTTTTAGAAGTAATTTCAAACCTATTACCAAAACGCTGAATGAATTAATTGAAAAGACCAAAGCAACTGATGCAAATAATACAACAATCAATGGAAATGAATATGGTTTTAAGTTTGATAGGAAGACATTTGTTGAGTAAAATCAAAGTTCAAGATAATGCTGACAGTAATGCGGATGATACATTTTTCAGTCAAGGAAGCAACAAAAAACAAAATTATTCAATAAGTAACACAAAAAAAAATCAGTCAAATTTATAAACAAATTTAACACATTTGGAAAAGAGTGGTAAACTAGATAAATTATATGGAACACATAAAGATTTAAATGGTGCAAGGAGATTTGGTAGTAGTGCTTTGAAAATTTTTCACGATAAAATATAAATATCAGACGAGTAATAACAAAGGGTATAGATGATTTATGGCAAGCAGATTTAGTGGAAATGGGTTCTTATTCCAAATGCAATAGTGGCTACCGTTTCCTCCTAACAATAATAGATACAGTTTCAAAATTTGCCTGGGCTGTACCTCTTAAAACGTAAAATGCTGCTGATGTCACTCAGGCTATGCGAAGTATATTAGTTTTGAGAAGAATACCAACAAATTTACAAACAGACGACGGTAAAGAATTCTTCAACAGTAAATTTAACAACTTGATGAAAGAATATCGCATTAATCATTACTCAACATTTAGCATTTTAAAGGCATCAATTGTTGAACGTTTTAATAGAACTCTCAAAGGAATGATGTGGAAAGCATTTAGTTATTAAGGAACATATCAATGGATTCATAATTATAAAAATCTAATTAATGAATATAATAATAAGACTCATAGAACTATAAAAATTTCACCCAATAACGTTAATTCCTCTAATCAAAAGTTAATATTGAAAAATTCTTATAATAATTTAAAAATGTTTCATAAACCAAAGTTTCATGCTAGAGAAAATGTGAGAATTAGTAAATAGTAAAAAATTTTTTTAAAAAAAGTTTATACACCAAACTGGACAACAGAAATTTTCAAAATTAAAAAGATACAAAATCCAAATCCAACTACATATATTTTGGAATATTATCAGGATAATATTATTAAAGGTGGATTTTAATAACACGAGCTACTGAAAACGAGATACCCTCATTCTTATCTGATTGAAAAAATTAAGAAATCTAAAGGTAATAGAGTTTATATTAAAAACAATTCTTGGATTAATAGGAATGAAATATTGAAATATATATATATATACTATATATATATATATATATATATATATATATATATATATATATATATATCTGATTGAAAAAATTAAGAAATCTAAAGGTAATAGAGTTTATATTAAAAACAATTCTTGGATTAATAGGAATGAAATATTGAAATATATGTATATATATACTCGTATATATATATATATATATATATATATATATATATATATATATATATATATATATTATATATATATATATATATATATATATATATATATATATATATATATATATATGTATATATATATATATATTTATGTATTAAAAAATTATAATATTAGTAGATATATAATATAAACTATATAATTTTTATTTCATTTAAAAGTTATCACCCAAGATGTCGATTACATTGACTTTAACTGGTAAAACATCCGTGCTGTCTGCAGATTATTTTCCACCAATAAATTTAGATTCAATGTTTGTGGTCTAACTGATTTTCTTACATATCACTCAATTCCAAATATTGATGTTGTTTGAAGCTGTTTCAATATGCAGCTGCTGTGGCTGGATTTTTGATTAGACGACCCGTGTACGCATTTTGGTTGGTAGCGGTGAAACCTCTGCCATACCATCAGATTGATTGACTGTTTTCGCTCTCTTTGCCTGCGCTCTAGAGCCGATCAAAGTTGAGGTTTGGGTTGCCTTCTCCATAACCTCCCGCGGATTTCCCATGCCTCTCTCTTCTACAGCCGTCTTCAGCAGAGCACTAATGTCGTCCAGGAGGGCCCTCATTGCCTTATTGACATTCCTTTGGTTGTCCATCATGATGGCCAACTCCTCTATCTTCTTCCCCATTTTTGTCAGAGTGTCGCTATGATCCATATTCGATGTGGGAGTCAAATCCTCTTCGCCACAGGACTAGGCCGTAGCGCGCTTAGCGTTATCCTCCCCTGGAGAGCTGTATCCTTCGTTCCCTGCAGCATTTACTCGTTCGACTACCCGTGCACTAGTAACTATAATTATTTTTCGACCCCGGGAGGCGATCGCTGGACACTCATTTTCCGTTCCTATCCAAAACCCAAAAATTAGCAATAAAAATGGTATTAATAAAAAATTGAAGAAAGGCAAAAAAGGGGGGAAAAGGGGAAAAAGTAACAAAAGTAAAACACACTAAGTGCAATATTTACCTTGCGTCCAAGGGCGTTGGCAACATTTTTTAAATTTTGTTTATATTTTAGAGTCTCTCTCTCTTTCCTCAGAAGAGCGCGCTGCACTCCTACACTACACTAAGTGCACAGCTTCCAACGCTCTCTCACTTTTGCGGACAAATCAATTGAGAGGCGGGAACTTGCATAAGTCGCGACGCGTAGGCAAATTAATGAAGTTTAACGGAATAAACTTATATTCGCCAAGGCACAAAAATTGCCGTATCTGCAGTGTTCCTCCTAATTAAGCTACGCTGCACAGGGGTCTGGTATTTTACCCAAACCACTGCTTAGCTTGCACTATGTAGGCGGAGATCGCTGCAGTTTACGCTCTGCCGTGTGGATAAGCGAAGGTTAGGTTAGGGTAGGTTAACGTGGCAGCCGGTCTAAGGACCAGCTCACTCAGACCCCCATGGATCCATTGTGATAACACCGCGCAGCAACGCACCTCCGATTCACTCGTCGAACCATTTCGAAGCCCTAATAAAGCGCAGGATTTGTTTGACCTTCGCGCTAGACACCTCTGTAAGAGAGCTAAAATCGTATTTGCCGAAAGAGCCCGCTTTGCTTCTAGCCAGAGCGGGGCAACTACAGAAGAGATGTCCACAGTCTCCTCCTCCTCCTCATCCCCACACCTTCTGCAGTATTCATGAGAGAATACTCCCAGACTGAGAGCATGTCTGCCGAACAGCCAGTGACCAGCTACACAAGCCACGACCTTAGAGATATTCTCTCTCGACAGGGCAAACAGGTCTCTAGATTTCCCTCTATTCAGTTCCGGCCACATTAGTCGTTAAGCAAGTGCCCTCTTGTGCCCAAGACCCGTTGGTCTCACGCACGACCGTCTCCTTCAGTATCAGTTTACAGGTGGCAGTTGGAATTCCAACCTCGCATCTGTCCGTGCATAAAGGAAGGTTGGTACCCCGTCTAGCTATGTCATCAGCCCTACAGTTCCCCTCAATATCCCTATGCCCTTGAAGCCATATAAGGCGTACCCTGGAAACGGTACTGATATCATTTAGGGCTGCCTGGCAGTCCTGAGCAACCTTTGATTTCAGTGCCACCGAGTTCGTTGACATGATGACCGCCTGGCTATCCGAGTAGGTATATATAATATTTTTTATTACGGCATGTCTATTTAAGGGGACGGCTACCTGGTTTCCATATAGCAATATAGATCTACAGAAATAATTCCGCACAAAAAAAACTTTCAACCTTCACTTCGTTCTTCACAATCTATATGTGTGTGTGCTGTGTTGTTTTTGCGTTTTTTTTAACGAGGTTTAAAAGCTTCTAGAGCCGGATTCAGTGTGAGACTCTAACCCACTAAATATCTCCTCCAACGTACGGGTGGATTCTTCCGGAGCCCACCGTCAGGTATTCCTTCGGGAAACCATCAGAACATCATTGCTCAACCGTCAGTCGGTGGTCTTAGTGAACCATCCGTCCTTGTTGCAGAGGTTTCGCTGCTGTTCACGATCGCATCGCGCAACTTTGCCCGGTCAGCGTTAACCCCTCGCTCAAAGCGGCGAAGCTCAAGCATAATCTTCGCTGCCATCTTCCATTCTCCGATCCCTACAAGCGTCGCTGCCAGATCAGTATGCTCCGATGATGTCCAACGTGATGACCGCGCAATATCTCCGAGTATTTATACTGCCCTCCATGGCGTGTGATGCGATCGTTGTAACTCGTTTTATAGCGCCTATCATTGATCTGCCGCGTCGAAAACCAAATTGATCCTTTGATAGCTTTAGATCGACTATGTTTTGTAAGTGGGCGCAGAGTATTTGTTCGAATATTTTGCCTACAGCATTTGTCCAGCATACATAAGGGCCTGTACGCTGATGGCTCATCTGGCTTTTTCCCGGGCTTGAGCAAGAGAACCAATCGTTGCTTTTTCCAGTCCCTTGGAAAGCACCCTTCTCTTAAGCTCTCGGTATACATGCTTGCAAAGATTTGCGGACGCTCGTAGATTGCAAGCTTCAGAGCAATGTTCGGCATACCGTCTGGTCCTGGCGCCTTCTCGTCTCCCATTCTAGCTGCCGCATCTAGTACTTCGTGAGGTT
This sequence comes from Clusia tigrina, assembly GCA_920105625.2. Classification (NCBI taxonomy): domain Eukaryota; kingdom Metazoa; phylum Arthropoda; class Insecta; order Diptera; family Clusiidae; genus Clusia; species Clusia tigrina. The sequence goes on from OV050031.1 coordinate 169,158,394, forward strand.
ACCTTCCGGAAATTATTGACCGGTACATCATACTCTGGGGTTTCTTCCTGCATTGGGAATAATGTCGCCACTATACACCTTAACAGTACTGGGCATGTTGGTTGCGGCACCCTGGGACCGTGGACCTGCCACATAATTACCTTATATGTCCTACCCCATGGATCGTCATTTGCGGTGTAGATTTTTTTTTTTTTTTTATTACTACAATTTATTATTTATTGACTTTGCTTAAATTAAGCCTAACAATAAGTATATCAAATCTTAAAACTAGTCACTAAAAAATAATTTTAACCCAAATTGTATTTGGCCATCAAAATTTCGGTTCTGCTTCGCTCTTCAAAAGGCCGGAAGGTCTCTTCTCTGCAGGCGGGATCGGCTTATCGGTTTTGCGAGGGATTTAGCTAGTGGATTCGGGTGATTTTTCAGTTTTGCTATGTATATCTGCTTTCTAGCATTTATTTCTGTTATAACTGTTGGTATTTTCAGGTCTTTGTGAATATTTTCGTTACGCATGTACCATGGAGCACCTGTTATTAACCTAAGTATCTTCGACTGAAACCTTTGAATTATGGCAATGTTAGAAGCGGATGCATTACCCCACAGTTGAATCCCGTACAACCATATCGGCTTAATAACTGCATTGTATAGGAGGCTTTTGTATTCTAGGCTTAAGGTAGATTTGTGGTTTATTAGCCAATGCAGCTTGGCGACCTTCAACTTCATATTTAAAATTTTAGTTGAAATGTGCGTACGCCAAGTTAAGCGCCTGTCTAAATGAATGCCGAGATAGGTGACTTCATTAGCTTGTGGAATCTCAATATTATTGAGCCGAATGGCTGGACACGTACCAGGCCTTAAAGAGAATGTTACGTTTTTGCTTTTTTGCTCATTGACTTTTATACGCCACATTCCTAACCATTCTTCTACCCTAACTAAGTGCTCTTGTAGAGCTCTCGACGCCTTTATCGGACATTTATTGCAACTGAGTATGGCGGTATCATCCGCAAATGTTGAAATTAGCGTGCTTTCACTTATAGGAGTATCAGATGTGAATATTACATATAATGTAGGGCCTAGAACGCTACCTTGGGGCACACCGGCTAAAATTGGAAAATCTTCGGAAATGAATTCGTTTACTTTTACCCTGAAACGTCTATTGGATAAATAAGACTCAAGAATTTTATGATAGCTTTTTGGAAGAAACTTTTTGATTTTGAACATCAGTCCTTGATGCCATACCTTATCAAATGCTTGAGCCACGTCAAGGAATATTGCAGAGCAAAACTCCCCGAGTTCAAATGCTTTTCTTATTTCATTTGAAATTCGATTGACTTGCTCAATAGTGCTGTGCTTTTCGCGAAAACCGAATTGGTGTTGCGGTATTTCGCTATGTTCATGAAGAAAAGCAGATAGTTTCTTTAATAGTAGTTTCTCAAACAATTTTGAAAGGCAAGGCAACAGGCTGATAGGTCTATATGATGACGGTAGCGTTGCGTCTTTTCCAGGTTTAGCTATCATACATATCTGAGACTTCTTCCATGCATTCGGATAGTAACCGATGCCCAAGATTGCGTTAAAAAGCTTACAGAGAAATGCTGATGCAGAATCTGGTAACTGTTTTAGCATTTTCGGGGTAATATTATCGAATCCAGGTGATTTTTTTGGATTCAGTTGTTTAATTTGTTTGGTTATTTCTGGAAGGGAAATTTTAATAGGCTGAGCAATCTCAGTACTGCAAGGTAAGGCAGGCAGTGCAAAGGAGTTTGTAGCCATATTCGGCTGGAACACGTTGCATAGATGTTGTGCAAAGCAGAGTGCTTTTTCTTGATCGCTTTGAGCCCACGCGCCGTTCGGGTTTCTTATAGGTTTTACACCTTCCATTGGAGGCTTAAAGTTTTTAGATGCCTTCCAAAGGGAATACCTTTCGGTAGAATTTGGGGTTACCTTCTTCAGGTACTCTTTTAGGTTTTTATCTTCCTCCTTTGTAAGAGCATCATTAAGCGCCCTTTCGGCTGCTTTAAGATTGTATTTAGAGATTTGCGGTGTAGATGAGCTCACGGTATGCACGCTTTTTACTAGCTGCAATTTCCATTCGGAGCTTTTTCCGTAGCTTGGCAAACTCATCATGAAGTTGTTGGAAGCCGGGTTTGCGCCATGCTATTTGGCTTTTCCTTATAGCCTTGATGCAGTTTGCTCTGATGTCTGCGATCTCGTCACTCCACCAGTAGACAGGCCTTCTTGGCAATGTGCCCTTTCTAGCCGGCATTGTTGCGTCATACGATTTCCTAACTGCTGCCATTGTGTTTGTTACTGCTGATGTGGCTGTGGCATTACTTATGGTCTCCGAAAAATTGTTCCAGATATATACGAAAAGTTCTTTATCAAGCTTTATCTACACCCATCGATTAGGTGTCGTGGCTTTGGGTTCCGTTCGGATACTGCGACTTGTCTGTATTTCCATTAGTAACGCCCGGTGATCACTCTGTGTATGCATGTTGCTTTTACTCCAGCGCATTTTCTTTGCCATGTTACTGCTAGCGAAGGCCAGGTCAATGATCGACGAGCTTCTGCCATTCTGAAATGTAGTCACGCCAGGGGTGTTCAGCAACGATAGGTTTAGGGCTCCGACGAACTCCTCCAGTACAGCTCCTCTTTTATTTGTGCTCTTGCAGCCCCAGGTGGTGGACCAGGCATTGAAGTCGCCTAGTATTACTATATTTCTTTTCCCTTGTGCCTCCATTTGTACTGCAGTAAAAATAGTTTCGAATTCGCGGATATTGAGACGTGGAGGACCGTAAATACTAAAAATGTACACACCTTTCACACGGACCCATGTATAGAATTCGGCCGCTGGTGCCATCACTGCGCTAGTAGCCGATTGGCCTGCTACCCATACTGCCGCTGTTGCCGTTAGATCCGCATACCACGAGTGCAAATTTTCTGCCTTGTACGGTTCTGCTATAATAATAACATCCGCATCCACATCAGCCGCATTCTGCCAAAGGAGAGCTTGTGCTGCGATGCAATGATTAAGATTTATTTGCAGTAATCTCATGATGATGCCATTGCGCCTGCCTTGCATCTGATGCTGCCAGTTGGGTGTGGACCGCTGCAGTGTACACATTTCGGAGTATTTGTGCACTCCGCCGCCTTGTGTCCCGGTTCTCCTCATTTTCTGCACAGGATTGATCTGTCTGTACCGGTGCATTTGGAGGCTTGGCGACCGGTTTCCCAGCATCTGAAGCACTTGGCTGGCTGTTCGACTTCGGTTATCGGACATCTTGTCCAGCCTAGACGGATTTATCTTTCAGCCAGCGCTTTCTTTGCGTCGTCGGCTCTTAGTTGGATATATACGGTGCATGTGCCGTCTCGCCTAGTCTTCGCCATATGTATTGATTTCTCCATTACAACGATGCTTAGCTGCGTATTTAGAGCAGCTGCGATGTCTACCGGCGATTTTAGCTCCGGCATAACACCTCGCACCTGAATCGTGACCATCTGCGTCTTGGCGTCTACTGTTACGCCTTGTCCTAAGATCTTGGCTAAGTTACTTTCAAAGCACGTCGCCTTTGGTCCTCTCTTTAGCTCCATGAGCAAGTCCCCTTTCTGAGTCCGCCTGAGCCTTTTGACCACAGGGCCAAGTTCCTGCAGTTCGTGGCTGATCTCTATTTTCCTAACTATATCCACGAGGGTTTCCTTGCCATCTGACTTTATAATGAAGGCATCGGGCTTCATCCTAAATCCTGCTCGGTGTATTGGCTTGCGATTCGTGGTAACCTTCTGCCACCTATTTTTGTTTTGCGCTTTTGCCGCTGTCAACGCTACTGGCACTAGGTCTTTTCTCGGTTTATTTTTATTTCCCATATTTTGTACGCGTTTCTCCGTAGGTGCTGGTGTCTTCTTATCTGTCGCTTCCGACGTAGCTAGCGGTATAGTCGTTGTTACGCTCTGATCCCATTTGGAAATGCGCTGGCTCTTAGATTTTGGCGTACTGCGTATTTTATTTGGCGAGATCGGTGGAGCCTCCACTACCTCCGTTTCAAGATTTTGGCGTCTCTTTACAACTTCTTCTAGCCTTTTTATAGCAGCTTCCATTTGTGTCAGCAGGATAGTCCTGCTTTTGTTAATGCTGGGCAGATACTCGTTCTCGTGTACTGATGGTTCTACAGTCTGCACCATTTGCTCAAATGCGCCTATCTGTTGGTTAGTTGCAGATCCCGTGATTCCCGCTGGCACCTCTGAATATATTATGGCTTTGCTCGCGGGAACTGCTAGTTGCGTCTTCTTTGCTATGATGTTTGACTTTGTTTGCTCCTTCGCAACCATCCGTCTCTGTGCTCGTGCTAATGGCTATCGGTTGAAGCATAATGCCCTTTGCGGCAGCCTTTCCCCATGTCATGATTGCTTCCACCGCAATTTCTTTTTCTAATGTCTGTATGTGCTGAATTCTAGTCTGCGGAGTATCCGTGATTGTCAACAGCTCATCAATCGATGCATTCGCAGAGATACTCGTTGTCAGATTTGCACTGGACTGGATTGGGTCATCCAACACTATTAGTGACTCTGAGTTCGCCGGTGATCTCGATAGAGACCTCCTTGGGGTAAATGGTGTCAACTGGTTCTGAGGCTCCAGTTCCTCTGTTGCTGTTTTTGTTTTGACGTTGATTGTTTTGTTTGTTTTGTTTTTTTGCTTCATCTTTTCTTATGGGTCCCCCCCTACAGCCGTTGTCCGTATTCGTGTATGCAGTCGTCTCTTATGACTAGGTGGTTATCTGTGCTAAGCAATGAGGCCACGCGAGTTACGTTAATAAAACGCGGAGAGAACTTCGGTTCAACGTTGTTTTTATTACGCAGTTTATTTTAAAACTAAACTAAATTTTTAAATTACGTATGCCGAAACCTTAACTAACTTACTTAACATCGATTATTTGTTATCGCTGCTGTAGGCACAAAAGTATTTTCCAAAATTATGTAGGAGGGTAGAAAGAGAGGTAAACGTCTATAACCACCAATAAGCAGAGTGCAAAGCCGTAGCTGAACAAGTGCTAATGCACTGAGAATTGCAGACGCTGCATTTAGGGGTTGTTTATGTCATTTCACTTCAGTTAATTTATGTCATTGTACTGATCGTACTGACTTTGCTCTTTGGGAGGTTTGTGTCGTTGCACTTGAGAATGGTCTCGAAATATAAAATGCATAAACGGGTTTGGTGGTCATTTGTGAGATTCATACTTGATAAGAATGATATCTCAGTTGACGTTTGGTGTTAGATTTAGGGTTCGCAGCAACTGCTGGCGTAACTCCTCCCCCCTTAGTTTGAGGACACTCCTGGGGCATCATATTTTTTATCTTTACTTGGGTACAGTAATATTCTTTGTAGAATAACAGAATCTTTTTGTATTCTTATAACAAATATAATATTTTTATTTAATTGTGCTTAATTTTATATTTTGTAACTTATCTAGGTCGATTTTGTATTCCTCTATTTCCTCGTTTGTTAGTAAATTGCTATGAATAGTGCCAAGTCTAGCAGATGCAATGTTGTCCTGTATATGGTCTATGTTATCTTGTAAAATTTTTATCTTTAATATGAAGTCTATATATAGTGTTTGTCTGTATAGTGTACTTGATTGACCACTAATGTCATTAAGTTTGTTCTGTATTAGTATTCTGTCTTTATCGATTGCGTTTTTCAATATGGAGAAGGTTTCGTTGAAGTTTTGGTTAATTTTTATCTGACTGCTAAGGTTTTGTATAGCATTGTGATTGTTTGTATCAATTACGTTAAGGTGTCCTTCTATTTCTTGTCTGTCTTCATCATTCATTGTTCCATAAAGCCATTTTTGTGCAGTACCCATGAAATTAAATAGTCCACGTTTTTCTCTGTGTGGAATTAATGTATAAATTGTGTTTCGGGTGTTATTTAATTGTATTTCTAAAGCAATCGATTTTTCTTGTAGGTTTGATTTTCTTATATTATTTTGTAAGTTGTCGACTATATCTAAGATTTCGTATGGATTTATAAAGTGTAGTATTGTTCCGTAGTTTTTAACGAGAGCGACGTTGTCTAATTGTTAGTTCGGTGTAGCCCAGGTTGGTCTCTATCTTCTCCATTAGCAGATGGGTGTGGCCTACGTTCGGTGTCCACAGTATCAGGAATAATATTAACATCCATTTTACCTGCCAATTTAGTTTCTCTTTTAATATTGGATGTATGTATATTTCCTAGTGCTTTCTTAGTATATTTTGGTTCATCCTTATGCCTCACACTTTTATAATTTTTGATGTAGCCTTCTGATCTATTTTCTGAATAGTGTTCTCTGTTTGTGTTGTGTTTAATTATGTACCTAGTTTTTTCTTTAATGGAATTTGTATAAATCTGACTTTTGTCACACTTCCCTTGTTGTACATTAATTGGTTTTTCCTTTATTGTTGAGTGGTAACTACATATTATTCTACCATTCTATTGCCCTACACATTTTCTCTTTTATGCTAAGTTGCTTGTATTCGATATTTAGAATTCTTATTCTCTCTGCTAATGTATTCTGTAGCCGTTCGATATCAGAGTTTCCTGTGTGGTTGTTTGCTTTTACTAAATGAAGTTCTATGTTCTCGTTTCGTAAGTAGTCTTTTACGTTCATACTTTTAAATTCATTATCTGTGATTAGTTTCTTCAAATGACCCTTTTGTGATCTGAGATCTCTTAGTTTTTCAATAATCGTTCTGTGACTTCTATCTTCAAGGTAATATGCGGTGGCGAACTTAGAGAATCTATCGATAAATGTCAAAAAATTAGCTTTTGAGTTTGTGTATACATCCATATGTTCTATTTGGTTAATGTCTGTTGGAGTCTCTGTCGTTTTAAAATTTTCCTTGATAGGATTTCTATCATATTTTACGCAGTTGCAAGTATCGCAATTGTTTATGTATTTCTGAATCATATTTTTTAGGTAAGGGTAATATATATATTTTTTGAGGCCTTCATAATTTTCATTAATTCCAGTATGTCCTGTTTCGTATTTGTGGTATTTTTGTATTTGTTTGTAGGTTTCATCTTCATTGTCATATCTTTTGCATAGTAGGCACATCTTACGAATTTTAAGTTATTTTCGGAAAGCTCTTTTGCTTTATGTTCAAATGTTTTAAAATCGTTGTCAGTTAACTCTGAGTAAACGCCTATTTTTCCATTTCCTGTATGGTGCTTTAAAATATGAGATATGTTACGTTGTAGGTCAGCTGCGTTTAAAAAAATTTTCTTATTGCCATGTTTGATACTAAAGTCCTGTGTTTTGTCATTTGTAAGTATGATTTGTGTTTTAAATCTATTCACTACAGTATCTAATGTTGGTATGTGGTTGTTAGGGTATTGTGTATCTGGATGTTCAATACCAGGTTCTTGACTGTGAACTTCTATTGTGTTGATTTCAATTGTGTCTGCATTAACTCAGCTTAAAAAATCTGCTACTTTATTATCGGCTCCTTTGGTGTAATCCATGTTTATATTGTATTCTCCTAGTTTTAAAAGCCATCTTTGCAATCGAGGATTAATGTCTTTGCCTTTTGTTTTAGCATGTAGCCATTTTAAGGGTTGGTGGTCTGTTGCCAGTTCAAAATTTACTCCATAAATGTATGGTCTGAAGTAATTGGTAGCCCACACGATTGCTAGTAATTCCTTTTCTGTGGTTGAGTAGTTTCGTTCATGATCGTTTAATGTTCTGCTAGCGTAGCAAATAGGGTGATTATTCTGTTGAAGAACAGCTCCTATAGCGAACATGCTAGCATCGGTAACTACTTTAAATTTTTTGTTAAAGTCAGGATATTTTAATATGGGTGCTTCCGTCAATATTAGTTTTAGTTTTTCAAAGGCATTTATATAGTTTGAGTCGTTTATATTTATCTTGCTGTTTTTTTTGAGGTATTGAGTCATTGGTTGAGCTATTTTGGAATAATCTCGTATGAATTTGCGATAGTAGCCAGATATTCCCAAAAATGATTTTATTTGTTTTGTTGTTCGAGGCAATCTAAGGTTCAAAATATCAGTTTTCTTCCTGTCCTCCTCTTTTACTAAAATTTGGTGGAAGCCTTTTGCCAAGTCAAGGGATGTGAAATACTGAGCCCTGCCTAATTTATCCAAAATGTGGTCAATGTTGGGAATAGGAAACTTGTCATCGGTTGTTATTTCGTTCAGTTTCCTATAGTCGATCACTATGCGCGATTTTTTCTTTTCAGAGTAGTCAGTCTTCTTAGGTACAATCCATAGGGGACTATTATAAGGTGAATTACTTTCCTTGTTGGAGCATATCTGCAATTTGAGTAGATATCTCTTGCTCGTGGATTTGCGGGTACCTATATATATTTGAATATATTGGCTGCTCATTTTTCGTGTTAATTTCGTGTTCGATTCCAGTAGTGTTTGTTAGATAGTCACCGTCTTTATAAAATAGGTCATTATAAGAGTTTATTAACTTCTTCAAATGCCTTGATTCTTCAGAATTCAAAGATTTGGTAAGTTGTGACATATCTTCGTATCCGAAGCTGTTAGAATCTAATTGATGTATTTCTTCAAATTGAGATGGGCAAGCATTTATATATTTTATTTTGTTGTTATTGATTAACAGCACTTCCTCTCTCATATCCACAACAGATCCTAATGGTCTCAGTAGATTTTGGCCTAATATTGCGTCGAATTGTTTATTAAAAAATTTTGTAATTTTCCAAACCATATTTGCATCTTCATTAAATTCACTAGGTAAAGCAGTTGTAATTTGCATGTCAATCAGCGTTTGGTTGTTGAGTCAATTTAATTTTATTGATGCTGTTAGTTTTTCCCTTCTATATTGTGGAAATTTTCTGTCATCGAGTAAGGATGTTGATGATCCTGTATCTATTAGACACCTAATTGTGTCGTTGCCTATCGACAAGATTACTATAGGTAAGTACGTTTGTGAGGCGTTAAGGGAAAATTTACTTCATGATCCATGTGGTTTACGTTAGTGAACCTTGATTCTCTCCGATTATTGTAACCCTGTCTAGGATTATTTTGTTGTCTGTTTTGGCCATTATATTGTCTTTCATCGTGCTGTCGCATTTGTCTTTGGTTATTTTGTACTTGGTTGTATTGTCTGTATTGTCCTGGATTATTTTATCCGTGGTTGTATTGTGTGTATTGTCCTGGATTATTTTGTCCGTGGTTGTTTTGTCTGTAGCTAGTGTTACTATGTTTGAAATTATTGTGTACTGTGGAAGTATGACTATGGCATCCCTAATCATTCCTGAACTTTCTAGCAAGTCGAATGCACTCCGTAAGTTTGTTATATTTTTGTTAAGTATTAGTGTTGCTAAGTTAATGTTAATGTTATTTATAAAGGTTCTTAATATTATGCCCTCATTATTTGCTGGACTAAATTCTATGGGCTTATTTATGTCGTCTTCATACTTTTCATTAAGTTTACTTAAAATATTTCTTAGCTCTAAATAATAAGATCTTACTTGAAAGTTTTTTGTTGAGATGGCTCGCTGGTACAGCTGGTGGTACGTCTCCTTCACTCCAAAGTTGGTTATAAGTGCGTCCCTTATGTCGTCCCAAGAGGCGTTAGATCCCAAGGTTCTGACAACATCTAAGGCAGGTCCTTGTATTTTATTTATGATGGTCGTCGAGAAAATGTACGCCTTCATTTGCGGGTTACCGTCCAGTAATGGTAACAACATATCCACTTCTCGCAGAAATGAAGAAAGTGCATAATGTCCAGGCCCCGTGAACTCGTGTATCCTTTGCGCATTCTTCAGAAGGTCGTTCGGTGTTATGGTTAATGGCAACGGTGCTGCTGGTCTCACTGCTGGTATTGTTTGTTGCATTGTTTGTACAGATTCCTCCTGCGACATCTCTAATCTGGTGCTGGCCTCTGCTTGTATGGCTTCTTCCTTGGACGTGAGTTCGAATTTTCTGGATCTAGTTTCTATTGGCATTGGTTTTGCTGGGTTTGCTGTGAATCGGTTTAGCCTTGAAGATTCACTTGGAATTGACTTGAGAGTTTTTTATGTTAATTCTTGTTCACTGCACTTTCTTTAATGTAACACGATAATAAATTGATTTTATGCGTTTGGTTTTAATAGATTTCTTTTTTTTTCTGTTCTACAATATTTCTTAAGAAATGTTTTTCACAGTTAATTATTTTTTTTTTATTTTTGGTTCTTAATTATTTCTTCAGAAATAATTTCCACGACTGCGCCAGTTACGTTAATAAAACGCGGAGGGAACTTCGGTTCAACGTTGTTTTTATTACGGAGTTTATTTTAAAACTAAACTAACAATTTTAAATTACTTATGCCGAAACCTTAACTAACTTACTTAACATTGATTATTTGTTATCGCTGCTGTAGGCACAAAAGTATTTTCAAAAATTATGTAGGAGGGTAGAAAGAGAGGTAAACGTCTATAACCACCAATAAGCAGAGTGCAAAGCCGTAGCTGAACAAGTGGTAATGCACTGAGAATTGCAGACGTTGCATTTAGGGGTTGTTTATGTCATTGCACTTCAGGTAATTTATGTCATTGTACTGATCGTACTGACTTTGCTTTTTGGAAGGTTTGTGTCATTGCACTTCTGCTGATTAATGTCATTGTACTGATCGTACTGACTTTGCTCTTTGGGAGGTTTGTGTCGTTGCACTTGAGAATGGTCTCGAAATATAAAATGCATAAACGGCTTTGGTGGTAATTTGTGAGATTCATACTTGATAAGAATGATATCTCAGCTGACGTTTGGTGTTAGATTTAGGGTTCGCGGCAACTGCTAGCGTAAATCGCGAGGGTTGACTTAGGACCTTATGAGCGACTAGGTACATAGCCGAGTCAGCGCTAAACGGGACTTATATCAACTACACCTGCATAGCCAACTTAATGGTACGAGATACGAATCGTATTGTAGCGCCTGCCACGGTTATTATCGGAGACGGGGGGCGGACTAGTCACGTTTCAGAGCGCCATTTCCGGCAGTTGTCTGAAGGCTCACCAGCTCAATGCCACGTAGCGTATCGCACGTCCAGGGTACCATAACCGATGCCTTACTGGGCTCAGCAACGGTGACACATCCGTGCCCGCTTTTCCTCGATGTTACAACCGCCCGTAGATCACCAAGATCTTACAGGTCTCACGGTTGTGGACAACGCTAATCCCACGATGTCTCTAAATGGAGGACAATATCTCACGTCGGTCCAACGATGATCCCTCACTGTCCACCAGTGCCCAAAGAGCCGCCCCTACGGCGTCGTCGCTGGATGGGTGTCACTCACTCTGACTAATACTCAACTGTTGCTGGTATACCATTGCCCGGGGCCGCCACGAGGAGGCAGTGAGTCATCTTGAAGGAGTTCTCTCTAAGGATCGCCCTGGCCCCTTCCTAGAGGCAGTCAGCAACTTTACCTTACGATAATCCTCCCTGACCCCAAGACACTGCAAGAGTGAAGCAGACTGATCGAATGTATGTCTCAAGACATATAACCAAAATATGCGTAGCGCAACCAAAATGCGCAATATGTTGTTTTACTTAATCATGGTACAACGGACATGTTTAAAAACGGGTGAGCGTGGTCGATAATTGACCTCACATTTGCCAGCAGATCAATTTCGATACTTATTAACTGGAAAATGTCCCCTGTATATGCACACAGTGACCAACAAGCACTAATCTACGAAATCCTGCTGCCAAAATGGTTTCAAAAGGGCAGGATAGTGGCTGAAGTACAAAAGAGCGGGTGGAAGACGAAGGAAATGGACTGTTAAATACTAGACAATATTGAAGAAGCGCATGGTACTGCAGAACAGAGAACAATGCGACCAATGATGTGGTGCAGTCATGCCTAGGAAAGGAAAAGGAAATGGGAGGACACGCAAGTTCTGCACAGCATGCTGACCTAAGGCCCCAAGGGGAGGTGACAACCTGATACTGGCAATTACCACAGAAAAGGTCCTCAAAGAGGCTGGAAATATTTAAAGCAAAAGTGCACCAGGCTTGAATGGTATACCAAATATGGTACTAAAAATCGCCATTAAAAATAACCCGGACATTTTCAGAAGTCTCTATACTGAGTGCCTGAATGAAGGAACGTCCCCAAAAAATGGAAATGTCAGCGACTGGTCCTCATACCAAAAGGCGATAAATCTCTTGAAGAAGCAGCATCATACCGACCTTTGTGTATGCTGGACACAGCAGGACAGTTGCTGGAAAGGATAATCAGCATCCGACTGGAGCACTACACCGAGGGAACACGCTGGACGTTAAAAACGCCTTTAACTCTGCTAATTGGCATCAAATTATTAGTGCCCTATACAGATTGTAGGTTGCTGACTATCTACTACGAGTCATAGAGATCTATTTTAAGCATAGAGTACTAATGTACGACACCGCGGAAGGCGCCAAAACGTATAGCATCACAGGAGGATTGCCATAAGAAAGCATGTATGATGGTATCCTTAAAATTCAGAGCCCAAAAGGAGTAGACATCATAGGGTATGCCGACGATGTAGCTATTGTGGTAGTAGCTAAAAACATTGCCGACGTGAATGGCGATTAAAAAATGAATGGAAGGAAAGATGGGATATATCCACCAAAGGACCGCGGACTCATGAGCTGATCCCAAACATACAAGTATGGATCGCCCGAAGACACAGGCTTGAGCTTAACTACCACCTAACGCAATTCCTACCGGGTCACGGATGCTTTCGAAAGCATCTCCACAAGTACAGACATGTCGAGGGTCCATTCTGCCTGTACTGTGTTGGCTGCTATGAGAATGAAGAATATGTGTTGATTGAATGCGGCAGAGCGGTGCAAAACGCCTGCTTGAGCGTTATATAAGAGAGAAAGTAACCCCAGGTGGTGTTCTTCGGTACAGGCTTTGGTCACAGGCCTGGGATACAGCAGCGGATATACTGGTCAGTATCATGAAACAAGTAAGATACGACGAGCACAGCGCTTTAGGTTTAGCGAGCTAAAGCGTTAGAATGACCAAGACACGAGAGTGAGGAAAACTCTCAGCCCTCCCCGTGAAGGAATACATACAGAATGTAGCACGGACCCACGGGAGCGAATCAAAGGTGATTTTACTTGGGTTAGAGTCCCACATCTCGGCATGATGCTCTCCACCTAAAGCAAAAAAAAAAACACACACACACAATATGTATCGCTCTAACCATTACTATTCCTACTTCATTCACTGTTAGAGGATTAAAACGCCACGCATGTTCGCATCGGTATCACTGCTCTTGAGTATAACATGCAGTTCATTGATTATGAATAGGTGCTCAGCTTAATATCAAAATGAGCTAGAACTTTAGCTAAAGAACGACGATATCGACATATGTCTAATAGCTGAAACACATTTCACGAGGCACTCTCATTTAACTCTTCAGGACTACACTCTTTATCACACCATTCATCCGCAAAATTGTGCGAGGGGTGGTAGTGCAATTTTAATTAAAAATAGCATCACTAGAAAAACCTCAGACGAATTTCAAACTGTTGAAACTTTTAAACAGCCATTGGTTCTAAGAGCATTGTATAGTCCACCAAGACACCAGCTAATATTCGAGGACTACTTGACTCTCATTGGGCGACGCAAAGGTCGTTATATTATACTCGGAGACTTCAATGCAAAACACACTCCCTGGGGTTCCAGGCTCACAACAATAAATTGCAGAGAAATGTATAAAGCCATACAGTATACAGGATGCGATACAATATCAACAGGTAAGCCCACATATTGGCCTTCAGATCCCAACAAGGTCTCTGATTTGATTGACTTTTTTATACTCAAAAACATTCCTGCGAATCATCTCACCATCGTCGAAAATTTTGATTTGAGCTGTGACCATTCGCCTGTACTCTGTGAAGATGAAATTTGCCCACTGACAAATTTCACTCAAACAAAACTGTAAAACAATAGTAGTGCAAAAGAAAATGTATAAAGTCGGAAAAGAAATGCGGGGAAGCAGGGGATTTTCGATTATTCAAACGCTTCAAAGTTAAAACGTCAAGTCACGCGTATCCGGCATTCAACGCAGAACTATCTCAAGTCACGCGTGTCCGGTACTCACCATATCCTTTTCAAATCACGCGTGTCCATTACTCACCATACCCTTTTCAAGTCACGCCTATCCGGCTGTCAAGTCATAACTATGTCAAGTCACGCGTGTCCGGTACTCACCATATCCTTCTCAAGTCACGCGTGTCCGGTACTCACCATATCCTTCTCAAGTCACGCGTGTCCGGTACTCACCATATCTTTCTCAAGCCACGCGTGTCCGGTACTCACCATATCCTTCTCAAGACACGCGTGTCCGGTACTCACCATATCCTTTTTAAGTCACGTGTGTGCGGCAATCAACTCAGAATTATCTCAAGTCACGCGTGTCCGGTATTCACCAGATCCTTTTTCAAGTCACGCGTATCCGGCACTCAACTCAGAACTATGTCAAGTCACGCGTGTCCGGTATTCACCAGATACTTTTTCAAGTCACGCATGTAAAAATCAAATTCTGTAAGACTCCCGGAATCATCTGAGGACACCCCGGCAGAGAAGAGTCGTTACAGTGGCGCCCGAGCATGGACTAAAAAAACAAACAAAGCGAGAAGTCACCCGGAGTATAGAGTACAGAGCATGGAACCATCTGAGATTCCTAAGGAAGAGGCAGACACATCACCTGAAGCTCTGCGGACAGCAGGAGTGGATCGACAGCATAGCGGGGCTACACCGTACGCCATCGTTATTGACCATGTGAGGAAGTGGTCAATTAAATTCGGTGGAGAACGAGACAGTAAGCGCGCTGCATTGCGATGGGCAACTTATAAGTGCAACGGTCGTCCTGGGAACACACGAAACAACAGCTACGATCGTCACGGGCGCTACACGAAGTTTCGTTAGCGAACACTTCGCTCGCCAACTGCGTGCTACTACCGGTAGGGTTGTCCCTACACTCATCAGAGCACGTATGGCTAACTGACGAACACGCGACATAACGGAGGCGCTGGTGATCGATGTAAAGCTTGGAGAACGGGTATGCGAAATAGAACTACTTATGATGCCTGACTCCACCGATGACTTGCTTCTGGGCTTAGATTTTTTGTCGAAACAGGGGACCATCATGAGGTGTGGAAATCAAGTAGTCAATTTTAGTCTACGAGCCAATGGCGTTCAACCACATCGTGTACGTGTATTCAGGCAGAGACTGTCTTCGAGAAAGCTATGATCGACGCATTTCTCACTGCCGAGCTAAGTAAGTTTGACGAGAAGCCAGGCGTGTCCAACTTAACTAGCCATAAAATCGTGATGAAGGACGATCGGCCAATAAAGCAAAGGTATTACCCCAGAAACCCGGCACAACAAGAGGTCATCAGCAAGGAGATATACGAACTATTGGCAAAAGGCTCTATAGAACCTTCCCACAATCCCCATAGCGCCCCAATCGTGTTAGTTCGGAAGAAAGACGGAAAGTGGCGACTATGTATAGACTACCGCCAATTGTATCCAGCACATTCTGGAACGCTTACGGAAAGCCAAGTACATTAGCACTTTAGACCTGAAAAACGGTTATTGGCAGATCCCGATGGAAGAGAAGAGTAAGGAGTATACGGCGTTCACTGTACCCGGCAGAGGAATCTTTCAGTGGCGAGTCATGCAATTTGGCTTACACTCCGCACCCGCAACGTTCCAGCGAGCACTAGACCAAGTAATAGGCCATGACATAGAACTACACGCGTTCGCTTATCTGGACGACATCATCGTCACTGGAGAAACCCTACAGAAACACCAATGAAATCTATGGGAAGTATTCCGTCGGCTACGTAAATCTAATCTTAAACTCAAACGCGTTATTCCGGAAGGAGTTAAAATACTTAGGCCATGTGGTGAGTGCAAAGGGAATCCATACGGATCCGGACAAAATCGCGGCCATACGGGAACTAAAGCCACCACAGAACGTAAGAGAGCTACGACGCTACTTAGGAATATCCTCGTGGTACCGGCGTTTTGTCCACGAGTTTTCGAAAACTGTACAGCCATTGCAACACTCCTGAAGAAGGGGAAGTATTTTAAGTGGAACGACACTACACAGCAGGCTTTGGAAACGTTGAAATGGCAACTAACTGAGACACCAATCTTGGCGTGCCCGGACTTTTCGCTGAGGTTTAGGCTTCAGACAGATGCAAGTGAGTAACGTTTGGGAGCTGTACTCACCCAGGATATAGAAGGGACAGAACGGGTGATATCCTATGCCAGCAGACATCTGAATGGAGCAGAGCGGAATTACTCTCCTACGGAGAAAGAATGCCTAGCCATCGTCTGGGGTATACGTAAGATGCGGCCATCCCTGGAAGGCTACCACTTTGCAGTCATAACGGATCACTTATCCTTGAAGTGGCTTAACTCGATCGAAAGCCATTCAGGACTTTTAGCTCGGTGGGCACTGGAACTCCAACAATACTCCTTGTAAGTGCAGTATCGGAGGGGAAAACTAAACATAGTAGTCGACACGGCAGCCGATCGAAGTTGCGTGCACCATCACAGTGGAGGAGAAACCGGATGAGAACTGCTACTGGTGGCAGAAGCGGAGGGCAGAGGTGATCGCCGAGTCGGCCAAGTTCGCAGACTACTCCTTCGAGAACGGACAGCTTTACCGACATATTCCAAATCGGTCTGGTGACGAGGATTGTGCTCCTTGGAAACTGTGTGTACCAACGGCGCTCAGGGAAGAGCGGGGCATCTAGGCATTCGGAAGACCATAGCACGGATCACAAACCGATACTACTGGCCGGGTCTTTTCAGAGACACCACTCGATTCGCACGCAATTGCAAGCTCTGCCAGCAGTATAAATGCAGTCAGCAGCAACCTGCCGGGGAAATGCTCACGCAGATTCCGGAGGAACCGTGGGCTGTGTTGTGTGTCGACTTCATAGGACCTCTTGCGAGGTCAACGCACGGGAATACTATGCTAGCGGTATTCCACGACAAGTACACAAAGTGGACCGAAATGGCGCCACTCCGGAAGCCACTACCGAGACCCTACAACGGGCTTTCCGAGAGAGCATTCTTGCTGGCTTTGGTGTACCGAAAGGTCTGGTCTCCGATAATGGATCCCAGTTTACTAGCAGAGCATTCCGACGATTCACCAAAGACTACGGAATGCGACACCAATTTACCGCACCGTATACGCCACAAGAGAACGCAGTTGAACGCACCAATCCGGGTATAGCCAGGCATATCTAGTGCAAAGACGGGAACCACGACTCCCAACAGCGCTGTATGATGAAACCACATTGGGTACCGGTATATTACCGAAAACACCTAATGCACGATTGGAACGACTCAAGGAAGTATACCGACTAGTAAGAAGAAATCTAGAGCGAGCAGCACAGGATCAACGACGGTATTATAACCTACGGCGAAGACCCTGGAAACCAGAAGTCGGACAATTGGTGTTAGCAAGACAGCACTATTTGTCCAAGGCCACCGACCACTTCGCCACCAAGTTGGCCCCACGTTACGATGGACCGTACCGTGTAGACACCTTCACCTCCCCAGTCATTGTCCAGATGAAAAGGGAGGGAAGCAAGGAGACGAAGACAGCCCATATCAGCGAATTGAAACCCTACAACACTGTGTCTTTCCCACCGCGAAGTAAGGAAGGAGTGTGAAGATGCCCACTGACAAATTTCACTCACTTAATCATTCGATTATTCAAACGCTTCCAAGTTAAAACGTCAAGTCACGCGTCTCCGGCAGTCAACTCAGAACTATCCTTTTCAAGTCACGCGTATCCGGCAGTCAACTCAGAACTATCTCAAGTCACGCGTGTCCGGTACTCTCCATATCCTTCTCAAGTCACGCGTGTCGGATACTCACCATATCCTTTGCTAGTCACGCGTTCCGGATCATATCAAGTCACGCGTGTTCCGGTACTCACCCAGGTCCTTTGCTAGCCACGCGTTCTGGATCATCTCAAGTCACGCGTGTTCCGGTACTCACCCAGGTCCTTCGCTAGTCACGCATTCTGGATCATCTCAAGTCACGCGTGTTCCGGTACTCACCCAGGTCCTTCGCTAGTCACGCGTTCTGGATCATCTCAAGTCACGCGTGTTCCGGTACTCACCCAGGTCCTTCGCTAGTCACGCATTCTGGATCATCTCAAGTCACGCGTGTTCCGGTACTCACCCAGGTCCTTCGCTAGTCACGCGTTCCGGATCATCTCAAGTCACGCGAGTTCCAGGACTCGCTAGGAATCTATTGTAGTCAGAAATAATAAATAATTCTGTATACGACCCCTGGACTCCGCTGAGTTTTTTACCCCGGCAAAAGAAGAGTCGTTACAATCTATTACATACATCTCTAAATATGTGCACCAATAGTAGTAAACCATTTTATCGCTACGTTAATTTCAAGCGAAAAAACTCTGATTTCCCTTCAACAATTAATTGGAATGCGTCAGTGTCTACTGATAATCTGGCTATTTCCAATTTTTATGCAGACTTCTTTAAATCTACCTATTCTAGTACGATGCAAATACCGCTTTTCCAAATCCTTTGTCTTCATTAAATTATGGGTTTTTGGTTTCAATCTTACCTGAAGATGTTCTTTATAATCTTATACCTTTAAAAATGTCATTCCTACCTCTCCCAAACAAAATTCCTAGCTGTATTTTAAAAGTGTGTCCTGAGTGCATATATTTTCACCTTACTTGTATTTTTAACGCTTCACTTGAGTTAGTTTTTTTTTCTTGTTTGTTGCAAAGAGACATATTTGTTTCCGCTCCATAAAAGTGGAATAGCTAAACTAAGTGTTCTTCCTAAATTGTTTAAGTCTATCATTACCTCTCATTTAGCATTCTCAGTAAAGTCTATAATTTCCCAATATCAACATGGTTTTCTCAAAAGAAGATACACTCTTACAAATCTTCTTAAATTCTCTTCTTCAATTGTTCAGAGTTTCTCTGTAGGTCTGTTGTAATTTATACAGACTTCAGTAAAGCCTTTAACAAAGTTAACCATAATCTGCTAGTTAAGAAACTAAATTTTATTGGTATTCCCAGTAAACTGGTTTTTTGGATTAAACCATATTTAAGAGGGGTAAAGGGTTTTATTCCAGGATGCTTTGTCAGAGAAAATTTATTCTACTTCCGGCATTCCCCAGGGAAGTCATATAGCTCCTTTTATTACTTTTTATAAACGACCTTCCATCTGCCATTGAATTTTCTAAGATATTAAAGTTCACTGAAGACGTAAATCTTTATTTATCCCACTATTTACCTGCATTTCATGAAATGTTACAGGATGATATTTCTTCATTGTCGACTTGGTGCTCAGCAAATTTGATGACACTAAATCATGGCAAATGTAAGTACATTCATTTCTCTAGTTGAGGCCCTTTTCGTCATACATATACTACTTATAAGATTTATCTAACAAGAGTATTCAGTTTTGAGAATCGAAGGGTGTCCTTAGCTTTATAAAAAGGTGGCCGAAGGAATTTAACGATCCACATGTCACAAAAAGTCTTTATATATCCCTTGTTCGTCCAACTTTGTAATATGCCTCTAGCTTTTGAAATCCCCACTACAAAATTTTATCTGTTCAAAAGCAGTTTCTGTTATTTGCTCTGCGTTCCTTTCAAATGGAATCCGTTGCTTAGTCTTCCACCGTACGAACATCGTTTTAAAATTATTGTAATTACCTACGTTGGAAAGTAGAAGGGTAGGAAGTAACGTTTGTTTCCTAGTAAAATTGTGTAGTGGTTAAACCATATCATCCGTATTGTTGAGTATTCAATATTTATCTATTATATATCTATCTATTATATGCGTCCGATTGGATTGAATATGTGTAAATCTAATTATGCATTGTCTGATCCAGTCTGTGGTATGCTTAACGAATTTACCAAAAACTTTTCATTATTTCATTTTTCTTCACCCCTATTTGTTATTAAAAGATCTATACTGCCGTACATGAATAGTTGATTACATAATTCATCCACACATATGTTGATTAAGTAAGTAAGTGGTTAAGTAAGATACATCGGAAAACTGTAGTGACATGGCCGTTATTGCTGTCCAAAATGTTAATGAAAATGACAAAGTTGTGCGTTACCGAATGGGCAGGTATATAAACAGTAATAAGGTAGTCTGGCGAATCCTATCATTTCCTTTTCACGATAGAAATGCAGCTGTGACTCATTTGGCCATCTATCTTGAAAATGGGCAACGTGTCTACATCACAGAAGAAAACAACATTTAGTCGAGCAGAAGCATCACAAAAAACAACGTTAATGGAATTTTTCAAATTTCCCCAACAACAAAATGATTTTGGACGTGTCGCAGAAACCATACTTTATTCCCTCGTATCCAGCAAAACCATCTGCCCGGCAAAATCTTTGCCAGTGGCGGGTGGTGAGCTGGACTTTCGCCCAAGCACTTCCAAAGGTGCAGCCAAGCCATCGTACAGCGAGAAGGCTACCGGCCCGCAACCAATGGCGGTGATTGGGAAGCTGGGGCCTAACCATCGGCTAACTGATGCAGAAATAAAACACTGCAAAGGTCATCTGATGCGTCGCGTCATTGCCTCCGGTCCTGAAGCTAATGCGAAGGGCTATGAGACAAAGGACGACACTCTACAGGTGTCGTGCGCGTCTCAGGCCAACTTTGATTCGCTCGGGGGTGTAGTCAATGACGTGCCCCCCATGGGGACCACTCGCTTCGCGGTCTATAGCGAAGCTGGCGTGTCCCTCAGGAAGGCCATCTGCTGGATTGCGGATCCCGATATGACGACCACAGTCATGTCTTTCCCAGATGAATGGCTCGGACGATTCTCGTAGCTATCGTGCTTTGACGGTAACGCAGATCAACTTGCAGCATTCTAAACCCGCTACTGTACTCCTAAGTAGACGACTCACCCAGCTGCACACATCACCCCACATAAAAACATTACAAGAGCCCTGGGTCTTTAGGGGTCGTCTCTGTGGCCTTGGCTCGTTGAAAGGGGCCACGATATTATATGACAGAAACTCGATTAGACCTAGAGCCGGTCTTATAATATCATCCCATCTCGCAGCGACCTGCCTTGACCCATTTTGTTGTGAGGAGCTGGTTGCGGCAGAGATTAGTTTTGCACGGATGGTCGAGGTTCGTGATTGCATCTTCTTACTTTCCTTACGATGCTTTGGAGGCGCCACCACCTGGGAAGGTCGCTACTTTCGTAGGGTTCTGTGAGCGGCGAAATCTTGCTCTCGTTCTTTGTTGCGATGCTAATGCCCAGCATACGATCTGGGGCAGCAGCAAGTGCAATGAGCGGGGTTCTCGACTTTTCGAGTATATTGCCTCCTCCAGCCTGAACATCCACAATGTAGGCAAGCAGCCTACTTTCGTAACTACGAGAAGGCAGGAGGTAATTGACGTCACCCTGTCAAATCCAAGACTGGGGTGGGCGATCAACAACTGGAGGGTCCTCGCCGAAGAATCGTGCTCGGACCACAGATACATTCAGTTTCAGTGTGGCGAGCGGGCGCAGATGCCATTGCCCACCAGAAACCCAAGAAAAACAGACTGGCCAAAGTTCAGGGAGGCACTGCGTAGCAATCACGTTACGCCACTGAAACTTCGCAAAGAGCAAAAATTGAGGCGGCTGTTAAACATCTCAACACTGCTCTAACAAACAGCTTCGAGCTAGCCTGTCCAACTACACCTCCTCTTAGCCAGACTCCTGTTCCATGGTGGAATCGAGAGCTTCAGGTGCTGAGGCGTGAGTCTAGAAAACTCCTCAACCGGGCCCTCAAGACGAATCTTGATGAGGACTGGGAACGATATCGACGTGTTCAGAGGGACTACAAGAAGCTAATTCGGGACTCGAAAAGGACTTCTTTTAGAGACTTCTGCAGTGATATCGAATCCCTGAGTGACACGGCAAAACTGCTGAAAGTCCTGAAACAGCACCAAACCGCTAAGCTGGGGTCGGTCAGGACACCTGATGGCTCCTATACGGAGAGGCAAAGTGAGACACTCAGCTTGCTGTTGGAGTCACACTTTCCAGGAAATCAGGTAAGCATAGCCCGTCAACAACCACCTTTGGTCGGAAATGTTGTCAGGGCAGCTGCGCCCTCTCGACATGATTGGTATGTCGCCAGAACTGTGGCGAATGAGACTGCTATTGGATTTGCTATCAAATCCTTTGACAACTTCAAGTCGCCCGGACTGGATGGCATATATCCGATTGTGTTGAAGGAAGGCATTGAGCTAGTGATGGCAACACTGAAGAAGATCTTCACTGCATGTCTCGCACTGGCCTATGTACCACGCTCTTGGAGGATGGTGAGGGTTGCCTTCATTCCTAAGGTTGGAAGAGACGACTACACCAATCCCAAGAGCTTCAGACCTATTAGTATGACCTCGTTCATGCTAAAAAGTTTAGAACGGCTGGTGGAGCTTCGCATGCGTAGGGAGTCTCTGAAGACGCATCCACTATCTCCATTTCAGCATGCCTATCAAAGCGGAAAATCCTGCGAGACGGCTCTGCAAAACCTTGTTGGAAGGATAGAGCGAGCCATCGACAGGAAAGAATACGCAATAGGCGTCTTTGTGGACATAGAGGGTGCGTTGGACAATGCTACTTTCGACAGTATGTGCGGCTCTGCTAGGCGGCATGGCGTAGACCGGGCTCTAGTAAAGTGGATACGTTCAATGCTTGCCCAGAGAATCATAACGGTGCGGGCGGAGGAAGATTTGCTGATGTCGTCTGGGGTTAATAGAGGCTGTCCCCAAGGTGGGGTACTGTCTCCATTGCTCTGGTGCATGGTAATCGATCCCCTGCTTAACGCCATTAATGACTCGGGGGTATACGCTCAGGCATATGCGGATGATGTTGGCTGTCTTGTGACAGGTCCATCCCTTATGATTGTCTGCAGAAGGGTGCAGAGAACTCTGGATATAATTGACACTTGGTGCAGTGCGAATGGGCTATCGGCTAATCCTGTCAAGACTGGTACTGTCCTCTTTACCAGAAGGAGAAAGCTTGATGGACTTATTCTGCCTACACTGAAAGGAGTCACTATCCAGCTATCCAAGGAAATCAAATATCTTGGAGTCATCCTTGATAACAAACTTCTTTGGAAAACACATGTCGAACTGAAGACATCCAAAGCACTGTCAGTTTTTTGGCAGTGTAAGGGTATATTTGGTAAGACATGGGGTCTTTCCCCTAGTAAGGTCCTATGCATCTATACAGCTATGGTAAGACCTATTATCACCTATGCATCTATGGTTTGGTTGAGCAGACTTTCTCTTGTAGGGGTCAAAAAATCTCTATCAAAACTACAACGTGCTGTGGCCATATGTTGTACCGGAGCATTTCCGACTACTCCAGGCCCGGCACTTGATGCTTTGGTGAATCTCCCGCCACTAGATGTCTTCATCCGCGGAGAGGCCGTTAAGGTCATCTGCAGAAGGAAACATAGTGGCCACTGGTATGGGGTGTACTCGATATTGGGCGACGGCGCAGGCACTGACATCGATTCTGCAATCCTGTCTATGCCCCCGGACTTCATGTCGTCAACCGTCATACCAGAAAAGCGGTACAATGTGTTGCTTCCAGAGGCTCTTTCAAGGTTATATCCCGAGAACGAGCCCGGCAAACACTGCTGCCTTATTTTCACTGATGGCTCCAGGACTGAAGAAGGTTCAGGTTCTGGTGTCTTCGTGGAATCTTGTGGGACCCGTCGGTTCTTTGCCCTTGGTCTGCATGCGTCTGTGTTTCAGGCTTAGGTGTATGCGATACTTTAGGCGATGAACTTTGTTGTGGAAAACAGGTGGAAAGGCAAATCTATTTGTGTCTGCAGTGACAGACAAGCTGCGCTCCTGGCCTTGGATAGTCCGACCACAACTTCCACTATAGTTAGGTCCTGCAAATCCAGGCTAAATTATGTTGGAAAACATAATAGTCTGACGCTGACTTGGGTCCCGGGACACGCTGACATTGCGGGTAACGAGACCTCTGACTCTTTGGCCAGGATGGGCTCCGAGGTTGTTTTTATTGGCCCTGAGCCTGTTCTGCCACTCCCTTCTGCTGTCATCAAAGCCAATGCAAACAAGTGGGTTGTTTCGACCCACAAGCTGAGAGAGGCTGCGGATGGACGAAAATTATGCTACCTGCTATCTCTGACCGATGGTCACGGTTCCTTCTATCTTTAGGTAGGAGGGACTGCAGGCTGTTGGTTGGCGTGATGACAGGGCACTTTCTATGGGCTAGGCACATGGAAAGGATTGGCATATCAGAGAGTGCGCTGTGCCCAGCCTGTGGAGAAGAAGACGAGACGGCGGACCATTTTCTTTGCGTCTGCCCTGCCTTTGCTCGAATCAGGTTTGGGATTTTTGGCACTGATGTGCTGAGGAGTAACCAACTTGGCTCCTTGGCACCACAGGATCTACTTCTATTTCTTCGGAGGTCGGGTAGATTTAAAGAAGAGTAAAAGGGAACCTTAAGTGCAGTACAATGGATATATACTCTGTCTGAGTGCTGCGGTTACTAGATTGTTCCGACAAAAAAAAAATTGTAATAAATACTTTATTCAAAAGTACCAACTTATTTTACATGGAATACGTCAAAAAAAAAACTCGGGAATACCGTAAAAGAGGTAAACCCATCACCGAATATCCAAGCATTTCTTCTACGAATATATTTGGCAGGATACTATGCATCTAAGACAACATGAATGCTTCTATTTACGATTGCTATTAATTAATGTTCCAGAAGCAACATAATTTGAATATTTAAAAACAGTCAACTGTCAATTATATGCCACAAATCATGATGCATGTCGCGCATTACAATTATTAGAAGGAGATTCTCATTGGGTTCATCTCTTGCCGATGCTGCTCTCGGTTCTATTCCTCATCAAATTCTTGCTTTATTTGCAATTATATTGACAACATGCTTTCCAAATAACCCAAACGAGTTATGAGAGAAATTTATGGGCGCCATGGGTGAAGATATTTTACATGCACAACGTACAATTCATGGAAATGCATTTTCAGACACTAGCAATCCATAGTGAAGCATTAGTAAAATTCGAAGACTTATGCCCGATTACCATCACGTACCCTGTCAAAGTAGGCGGATTCTTTTTTTTTGAATGATCCAGGTGGCACTGGCAAAACATTTTTGGATTCCATCATCTTGGCGTTCTCAAGGTGAGATAGCTTTGGGCATCGCTTCATCAGGTATTGCTGCTACTTTATTGGATGGCGGAAGAACTCCTCAATTTGCAATTAAATTGCCTCTAAATACACAGGCAAATGTAAATGCAGAATGGCTAATGTGAGAAATTATAATCTTTGATGAATGTACTATGGCACAAGCTTTAAATAGTACGTTGAAAAATTTGAAAGGCAACGACAGACCCTTTGGCGGAACTCTCATTTTGTTAACAGGAGATTTTCGACAACCACTTCTGGTTATTCCTCATTTCACTTATGCAGAAGAAATAAATGCCTGTTTCAAAGCTTCATCACTGTGGAGCAGTGTTCAAAACTTAAAGTTAACAACAGAAATGCGTGTCCAACTTCAAAACGATCCATCTGCTGCACAATTCTCAAAGTAATTGTTTGATTTTGGAGAAGGCAAATTATTGTGAATCTATTGAACCAGACAATCAAGTTAGCAGATAGTTTGTGTACTATTGTGCCACCTAGAGACGCATTAATTCACAATGTCACAGTTATGCCTTCAGTCGCTAATCACGGGTAATTATCATACACCCCTAGTATGCGCCGAAAATAGAGAAACAAAAAAAATTGTCCATACGGTGGCTTTACAATAAATTACTATTTACTAAGATCAGACGAACATTGTATTATGTGAAAAAAAATTGAATTTATTAAATCGAAAATAATATTTGCATTTAAAATAGCATAATGAATTTCATTTCATTCTTATTAAAAATATTCCTACCGTAATGAAAGTACATTTCAAAACAAATCTTGGAATAAAATAATTATTTCAGGCAGATCAACGTTAGTATTTTATAAATCTATACAATTCAGTGGTATTCCAATTTTTAGAACTTTTCAAATGTTGATTCCATGAAGGAACATTACGTTTCCTGCAAGGGTTGGATTGTGGAATGGTTATTTCAGCGCTTTGTAGGATAGCCACATGTCTATATTTTATTAACATTGTTTCTTATGGGTATCTGGCACTTGTATTTGTCAATTTAGTTTTGTTATATTCGATATAGGGACCCTTTGGCTGTAGAGTAGTGGGTGCTACAAGTAAGCACAGTTTGTGTGTCATAAACAAGTATGGTGTCGATTGGAAACGCTTCTTAAAAACATTTTTGATGTTGGATGAAAAAATCAAAAATAACTTAAGATTCTGATAGCATCAAAAACTCATTTGAGGTTTAATAGTCTGGTCTTGAACAGATCGAATAAATTTGGCAGTGCATTGGGGTTTGTATATAGCTACGGAAGAGGATGCTGATATCTAATAGAGTTATTATTTGTGCATTGTGTGATCTGCAGTTTATTTTAAAGGATAGGAAAACTTTTGATGATCCATTCTAAAATGTAGGGACTCTTAATAGTGATTTAAATTATTGGTTATTAAGTGTGATTAAGTATTCAAATTCAATAATATTTTATTATTTAATCATCATCGTCTGCGATCGAGACATATTGATTGTTTAAGCATAGTGTGTTTCTTTTCTGGTTTGCAATGAATTAAGTTAAGTTATTTCATAAGTATGCATACGCGTTCTTTCAATATGTTCGTGTTTTGTGATGTATATTAATGTTAGGGGAGTGAGTTCATCAGAGAGAAAATAATAATTTCTTCTTCGGCGGTGTGCTTCTTTCAATTACATGCCCGCGCTGTATTTTTCTATTCATCAGCATGTTGGCATTTTTGTTTTACCCATTGATCCATTGATATGAATCTATGTCATGAAGAAGAATTTAGATCAGTAATCAATTGTTTTCGTGATTTGAATTGATCAATTTCCAAAAAGTGCTGAGCAGTGATTTTCCGCTTTTTAAATTAAGGGTTGTTTTGTTTGTATTGTTTTTATACACTTTACCTTCAAGGAAGGTAAAATGGTACTAATTTTGTGCTTTTCAGAGGAACTACAAGAAGGAGGCGTGGCACGTAAATATACAGATATGATCAGAATCACTTTCTGAACAATTTCAATTTTATCCGTTCGCCTGTCCGTCCGTCCGTACGTCTGTCCGTTTTAAAATGTAAAGGGTATACAAATAATTTTATCACTACCACTGAATTGTGTATAATTTACACAAAATCCATAAAAAACACCTGAGTCCAACCGAAATTTCTTTTATTAAAGAGAACTACGGAGCTCAATACAATTAACACGAAAACAAATATCAATTCAATATACCCGACTCCACCGGTAAATGAAAACATAGCCCTTGCTGGAGGCGAATAAAGCAGCTCGATATAGTCTGTTATTTGTGATACTTTTATTTGAAATATAAAAAAATATTACTATACATCGAAACAACCCATTAATACGTGCACAACGAAACTATTTCAACAATAGCAATTCCTTACGATTTTGCTTCAAAAAGGAAATTTGGCTATCAACCAAAAACAGAATCAGGAGACAAAAACTCAGTCACACACACTCCGAGATTATCCAGTACACAACTGCATGCACGTGCAAAACAATTCAATAAATTTAACAATGCTCCAGGCAATCTCTGCAGGAAATGTGTACATATTCAAAGAATGCAGACAACTGTGGACATTTCTGAAAAATACTTTTGCTGTGAATGCGACTTGGTTGTTGAGATCATGTTCAAGTTTAAATTTAGTAGAAACAAAGCGTGTGAAATCTTTTTTTTTTTGGATTAGAGCATCCGAGTAAAGTAAACTGACAAAAAATTCAAATTACTGTTCGTAAATATAAGAAAACGAAATTTAATTTTAGGAAAAAAAATGTTATTATTTTTATTTTTCGAGAATCACTGTCTGTATTTAAACAAGAATGGAACTTATAAGTTGGACCTCAGCAGAAATGACATCAAACTATACACTGAACTTTTAACAGGACACTGTAAACTAAATTACCACCTGAAGAAAATAGGCGTGGTAGAAGACGATTCTTGTCGACTCTGTCAAGAGGAGCAGGAAACGGCAGAACACATTCTATGCACTTGCCCAGCGGTGGCAAGACGCAGACATAAGTACCTAGGCAGTGGGTTCATATCTCCAAATCACCTAGTTAAAATTAAGCCCACAGCAGTTACGAGATTTATAAACAGTCTAGGACTGTTTTAGTTGGGTTGTGCAGCCTCGCACAATAGATCTTTTAGGTCGCGGTGTTCTTTTAGCCTGTCAATAATAATAAATATAAGTTGGAGGTACACACATAGAAATACTCCATTGTCAAATTAAAATGAATAATTGTTGATACTAAAGTATTGAAATTTTATGTTAGTACATTGTTATCATTATGATTTGAAATGTTTTCGATTTGAATTGAAATGTTCAATAATTGGTTTTAACAGAAATGTGGTTAATTCAACAACGAAGAGCCTACTAGAGCCTATTTAACCCTTTCAAAGTCAACCGTCAATCATGTTAAAACAAAATTGTCAATCATGTTAAATCAGAATCATTTTCTGGACAATTTTAATTTTGTCGGTCCATCTGCCCGTCTGTGTCCATTTTTTATCTATACCGTTAGAGCTGTCGTTATGAAACTTTGCAAAAGTATAGTCTGGACACAGATACAGCACCAGACTGCTATATGGGACGATTTGGATAAAGATCACGCCTACCTCCCATATATGGAACTATTTTTAAAATGTCTTTAACTTCTGTCCAATTGATGGAATAGTGACGCAGTTATGGAGGTATGGGTCCTACTAAACACTATACAAAAAGTGGGCTGCATATATTAAATGCCACGCCCACTATTAACAAATGTTCATAATTTAGGCTCTTTAAAAAATTTTAAGACGAAATTTTACGAGAAGCGAAATGTGGACATTATAAAAAAATGAAGTTGATCAGAGAAAGGACACGCCCACTTTTGATATAAGGAACTTTCGGGTCTAAAATTCAAATTTGGCAACCTATGCTCCTATTAATGCCATCGGAATAAAAATTGACAGAAATGCACATGGGGTACATAATAGCGTGTGTGCAAAATATGGGGATCATTGTACTAATGCCCCGGCCACAATTAACCAAAAATCATTACTAGGTTCTTATTAAGGATTTAGCAACGAAATTTCACGGAAAGGTTGCGGGTACTGATATAAAAGGGGGATTTATTTTTACAGCCACGCCCACTATTGACATATATTTAAAACTTAATACCTATATATAAAATTTTTAGGCGAAATTTTATATTAAGCCATGTACAAAAAATGAGCCGATCAGATAAAGGACACGTCTCGCTCCCATATAAGGAACTTTAAGGTCCCTACTTAAAAAAATTACCCTATCTCCGCTTCTAATGATGATATACGAGTATGAATACAAATTGGTATCAATATACATTAGGTCTGAAGTAGCATGCATTCCGAATATACGAGGGCGGATTGATATTGAAGCTACCTAAGTAGGAAAAAAACATATTTTTTTTTCAAAAACCATTTATTTCTCAACATAGTCTCCTTTTACTTCGACACACTTAGTAAGACGATATTCCAACTTTTTTATACCATCTGAATAATACGATTTCGGGAACCCCTCAAAATACGCGTTAGTTTCGGTAATCACTTCTTCGTTTGAGATGAATCTTTTCCCTGCGAGCCATTTTTTCAAGTTTGGAAACAGGAAAAAGTCACTAGGAGCTAAATCTGGACTATAAGGTGGATGATTAACCAATTCGAAGTGTATTTCACGTAATTTTAGCATCGTATCTAATGCTGTGTGAACCGGTGTGTTGTCTTGAAGAGAGAGCATTTTTTTCTTCTTTAATGTGGTCGTTTTTCCTAGATTGCATCAATCAATTGATCCAATAATGCACGATAATACTTTCCTGTGGTTGCGGATCCTTTTTCAAGAAAATCGATGAGCAATATTCCGTGTGCATCCCAAAATACAGTGGCCATAACCTTGCCAGCCGATTTCACTGCCTTCGCCTTCTTCGGAATACTTCCACCAGCTTCCACCCATTGTTTCGATTGATGTTTGGTTTCAGTTGTGTATTGGTGGACCCACGTTTTATCAACAGTTATTAATAGACGCCAAAAATCAACAGGATTACGCTTTATCATGTCCAAACACCGCTGTGAAGTGGTCTGTCGAACTCGTTTTTGTTCGACACTGAGCAAACGCGGCACCCATCTTGCCGATAGCTTTTTCATATGCAAATGTTCATGCAAAATGTTGAACACACGTTCATATGACATGTTTACCATTTCAACAATCTCACGCAACTTGACTCGGCGATCATTCATAACGATATCGAGGATTTTCTTGATGTTTTCTTCAGTAACCACCTCTTTTGGACTTCCTGTTGATGGTATTGTTGCAGTGCTTGTTCGGCCGCGTTTAAATTCAGCAATCCAATATTTTACCATGTAATCTGACGGAGCAGACTCACCGTAATGTTTATCGAGCTTTTCTTTTGTCTCTTTCGCCGTTTTCCCTTTCAAATAATAGTGTTTAATCACTGCATGTAATTCGCTTTTTTCCATTTTTCAAGAAGCACAAAAGTTGCTTACTTCAAACGACTACAACAAATAAACTAATCGATGAATTTGGGTGAAATTTTAACAGCTGACGTTTGACAGATCGCAATTTCTAAAAAAGAACAGTTTTTTGGTTTGTGCTGCCATCTAGCGCTAGGTAGCTTCAATATCAATCCGCCCTCGTAGGCAGATTGCCCACAATTTTAAAAAAAACATTACTAGGTTCCTATAGAAGATTCATCAACGAAGTTTCTCAGGAAAGTAGCAGGTGTTAACATTAAACACCACACAAAAAATAGAAGCGTTATTTTGACATCCAATCCCACTATTTTTTTAATTTACGACCTAGGCAATATTTTTGGGCGAAATTTTGTATTAGTATGTATATTGACCACACAAAGCCACGCCGAAGAAATAATATCAGATAAAGGCCACGCCTCCCTCAATTACAATCAATTAAATGTACCCTAACGAAAGTTTGCTCCAAATGATGATCTATGAAGAAAATATCCCACAAGGAAAGGAAAAGGGTATTTTTATGATTATGCGTAGTGCTTTTTATTGTTCGCATATTTTCAGCTATGAACGTATGAATACATGCCCTGTATACAACAATGACAGCTCTGTTTGCAACTAGCTTTATTTACAACACTTAATCATTATTCGCAAATAATTTTAAATTCGATGGAAAACTTAATTCTTTTAGAAAAATGCTCATATAGCATTCCTATTCAAAAATATTATATATTGCAAGCCTTTCTATGAACACCTTTATTTTGATACCCATATTGTATATATTTTTATTAAAAAAAATTTAAATAAGTATATCAGAAAACAAGCTCCCATATCAATTTTGGTGTTGACTTCCGCCCGCACTATGCGTGCTGAACTCTCTTTTGCTGTCGGAAAAATGAAATTCGAACGGTCTCCTATGGTAAAGACCCTGCAGTCAGAAATCTGGAGATGGCCTGGGGGCTAATTCTCGTGTTCGCAAACTCGCGGAATTCTTATCGAACGGGCGGAATATTTATATTTGGTATTCTCTCACTCGATAGCGAGCAAAGTGTATCGGAATTTGGTATGATGCCACTCGCTAGCTAGCGGAATTTGAACAAAACCGTTCGGAATTTGACGCGATAGCAAATTATCGAACGGAATAACGTTTTTCAGTTAAATAAAAATTAGTTAAAAGAGAAACGAAATGTAAGTGCTTACATTTTTGTTTATTTTATTGAATTATTAATTTTTTATAAATTATAGGACCAATATTACTAAATTGAATTATAGGCAAAAACAGATTCTTGCTGAATACATGGCAGAACATTCCGACTTGGCTAAAGGCATTCTACCAAACAGTGGTCAGGGAAAAGTTACTGCCAACAGATTGTGGGAAAATATAACGATGAATCTGAATGCGTCTGGATTGCCCTTTAAAGAATCCAAAATGTAGCGTAAGGTTAGATAATAAAAAAAATATTTTTACACTGATATTTCTTATTGGAAAATTTTGTAATACGTTTTGGTGTAGGTTTATGAAGATCAAAAGCCAATGGTGAAAAAGAAACTTTCCTTCAACAAATATTCAAAAAAAAAAGAACTGGAGGTGGCCCCTATGACGAGAAAGTTCTAAGTCCTGTAGAAAGGCAAATTTCGGAAGCAGCTGGTATAGATGTGGCAGTTGAGGTCTGAAAGAAGTGCAAACCTTTGGATCACAAAGACAATTTATAGACTTTCCCAGTACATCTACAAGTACACAAAAAAAAGATGTGGAAGATTGCATATCTTCTCTTTTGGGCTCTTCCGATGAAGTTGAGGAAGAATAGCAACAGTTGTTCAGGTTGAACTTCCAACACCAAGGAGAGAGCAAAGAGAAAGTAAAACCACTTTGCTAAAAAAAAAAAATTTGTGCTACTGAAGACTACCACAAAGAAGTTCTGAAAAGAAAAATTAGACAAGTTAATCGAACATAAGGAAAGGTCTTTAGAACTGAAGGAACAGGAGCACCAAATAAATATGAGGATTAAAACAATGGAGCTCCAAATCCGGACACAAGAACTGGAAAGAAATCCTTCTCTTACAAGGTAGAGTTTTCATATTTTTATTATTCTTACCATACTCTTATATTTTCTTTTATTTACATATTTATTTTATAATGACATACGTTTATTAATTCACAGAAGCACAGAATGAAAGAAGCACGTTTAGAGACTGAAAGTAACTACTGGGCGCCAAATACAGAAAAAAGCTGCAAGGCCTTCTCTTATAGAATTAAATTTTTATGTTTTATTATTCTTAGAATACTTATTTTTTCTATTATTTATTTAATATTTCACCACGAGGGTTGCAGGTTCAAATCCTGCCACGGGCTTGGATTCCAAAATGCTTCTTTCTATAAAATGTGTTTCTCTTCGAGTCGAAAGCCTCTGTAGCTAGTACTAATTCCCCAAACACCTTGCACTCATAATTAATTATGGTGTAAGAAATAATATAATAATATTAATAATAATAATAATAATAATATTTAATTTTTATCTATTCATATAAATCATATATTTTAATCACATTAAATTATAATTTGTTTGGTCCTTATACATATTTAATAAAAAATATTGTTATGAATATTATGTTTATCTACAACACAAAGACGTTTTAATATTAGCTCTAATTTTTGTTCCTATTTTAGTAATATTGGTTTCATTTTCTATGTCTACTCGTATTTGAAACGTATCACTTTCTACAGGGGT
The DNA here is from genome assembly GCA_920105625.2 of Clusia tigrina. Lineage (NCBI taxonomy): Eukaryota > Metazoa > Arthropoda > Insecta > Diptera > Clusiidae > Clusia > Clusia tigrina. The sequence goes on from OV050031.1 coordinate 169,191,838, forward strand.
TTGCTGCACATTTTCATAATTTTCTACATTAAATTGAAGGCATACGAGTATGTTGTGAATTTTTATTCTGGCTGTAGCGACTTCTCTTTTCATTGCATAGAATTTTCCAACGAGCTTTTAATATGCCGATTTTTCTTTCAACAACGAACCTCGCTTCAAGTGCACATCATTAAAATGTGATTCCATTGAACCTTCTTGAGGATTTCTATAAGGTGTTAACAACCAAGGTTCAAGTGGATAGCCGGAATCACCTAGAAATATAATTTAAAATATGGCATGTATGCACACATATTAGTTATTCATTTTATTTTAAAGCTCACCTAAAAGCCAAACATTTCTTGATTTGTTGCTTTAGTCTTGCTCCAAAATCAATCTTTCGTCCGATGACTTCCACACGAATGAATCGTGTTCAGCACCTCCATATTTTGAACCTTATATTTATGATCACATATCTTAAAAAATTGTTTATTTTTTGTACGTAAGATTTTGAAGATTACAAATATATTTAATTTACAATCATGGAGTTAAGGCTATGAAATCCTTTCCTGTTGAAAACATATGCTCATCTTGCCTCTATACAGCCGATAACTTATTGGAAAAATGTTAATTAATAAAATAAATAATTCTTTATGTTAGTATAGTATTTATACAAACCGCCTGGCAGTTTGAATTTTTCCATAAAATACATTTTTGTTTCTTCACAATTACCGGGAGAAAATATAATGTATTTTTCACAGGGCTTACTTCCCATTTCATTTATAACTCTCTTTAGTATTTTTGACAGAGTGCTTTGGCTTACACCAATAAAGAATTCATTTCCCACAGAATTTTAGAAACCTCCAGAAGTCAAAAGTAATAAAGTTGCTGCTAAGTGAATATTTGCTGGTACCGCTGTGGACAAGTGTGCCTCAAAATCCAGCTCTCCAAGAACATAATTGCAGGCTTTGTTAGTCATCCTAAAGCGTTTCCTAAATCTTAAAGCAAAAATATATATTTTTGCGTGTACTTTAAAGAAATAAATTATGTACTTTCTCATTGTTTCACAGTCTTAATGGGTATCTGTTAGTACGTATATTCTATGGGATCTTCCTCAGATTCGGATGATAAGGAATACAAAAAAAAAACTGGGATCCATTTGTATTTTAATGAAAACTATAAATTTACTTAAGGTTCTAACTTTTGTAGTATATAAACAGAAGTGTTTTTTACTTTACTCTTTTTTTCTTCATATATCTATTGATTTTCTACTTTTAGCATTTTTCGATTACAATACCGAAACCAAACTCGTATCGATTCGGAACGAGTCCCATCATACCAAAATTCCGAACGTTCGAAATTAATTCCGCTCACGGCTGTGAGAATTAGCCCTATAAAGTTTCGTTTATGTGAATCACCAAAATTATTCATTTAGCCTTATTCATTTGCCTCATTGTAAAATGAACCTGTCTTCAACTAACTGGCAAAAATTCGAAAGTCTGATGGAAGAACTAGTTATTCCAACCTCGGAGGAACCATATAATTCCTCAGACATAGAGCAGCAAGTTAGCGTACTGTCAAAAAAGCTTAAAGAAGCCTGCGAAAAGGCATGGCCCCTAAGAAGCTCTCGGAGAAACAACCAGAAACCGTGGTGGACACCGAGTCTTCTGGAGCTAAGAAGGAAAACTAGAAGTGTTTTTAATCATACAAGAAAGACAGAAGTACCGACTGGAACGTTTATCGTGAAATTTTAAATTCTTTTAGGAAGGAAACTAGAAAGCCTAAGAGGGATTCGTAGGCTCATTTACACCTGGCCTTCTAGCAAGGCCAGATGGAGCATATACGAAAAGTAGCGCAGAATTCTTGGAACTTGTAATGATGACGGACTTTTCAGGATGCATAAATATGAAGTCGGCAAGGCACGGGGCAGAGTTGAACACAAACAGCATATAGTCTCGTGATCTCATAATAGAAATAACTGGGTATCCAAAATTGAGTGTGCGGTACAATCATTGAAGCCGCTAAAATCAGCAAGACCAGATGGTAGTTTCCAGCAATGTTGCAAAAATCGTTACCACTCATACTACAAGGATTAAATAGGATATTTAGGAGATGCTTAGCAATGGGTTATATTTTCAAAGGAGGGAAGGAATAAGGGTCGTTTTGATTACCAAGGTGAATAAAATGAATCACAACTCAGCAAAGGACTATAAGCCAATCAGTCTTTCATAATTTCTATGAAAAACACTAGAATGGCTTTCACTGGCATTCACATAGAAAACATAAGCAATGAGCAAAACTTTAGCAGAGCAAAACACGCCTATCTAAGGCAGATCAGTGGAAACTGCTCTGCATGAAGTGCTTAGTTACATTGAAATAGGTTTAGATATGAAAGAATTTATTTATTTATTTATTTAAAAAATGAAAAATAATCATATAATAATTATTGTATATTTGTGAGCACTTATTTTTCAATAAAGTATTTTCACAATAATTAATTTGTATATATTTTCAATCTGACAATAGTAGACATTTGGTATCCGATGTATTTCCCACGGTGGTTGAAAGGCAAACCGAGCGTCTTCTGGTTGTAACTTAAACGTGAAATTTTGTATCGTATGAAAAAAAGCATATACGAGGTCTGTTCAAAACGTATCGCGAATTTTGGATTTTCGCGGACTACAGATGTTCGATTTTCGATCTTTTTGTGGCGTTATGTTGGTATCTATGACCCTCAATTATGTTGAGAATCTCGGCCATTTTTAATGTTCAGTCAGTTTTTGACAGCTATTGTGCGTGGACGTGTTTTAGCTTGTCTTTGATTTTTGTCTATCCCGAAAAATGGATGAAGCTGCCGCATGAGCCAAAACCGAAAAAAGCACGCCAAATTCGGTCGAATGTGAAGGTTTTGCTGACAGTTTTCTTTGATTGCAGGGGCGTGGTGCATTATGAATTCCTGTCGCAGGGTAGAAAGGTCAATTAGGAATATTATCTTCAAGTAATGCGAAATTTGCGAGAAGCCATCCGCCAGAAACGCCCAGATTTGTGGAAGAACAAAAGTTGGCTTTTGCATCATGATAATGCCCCTGCTCACACATCATTACTTATGAGTTATATATTACATGCTTATGCTCTCTCTCTCTCTCTCTTTTTCTCCAACTCTTAATGTTCTCAACACAACATATTTGCTAGAATAGCATATTATCATGAGATTACAACAACCAAAAAACGTGTCGAATTTCCGTCTGCTTAATGTGCAAGAGAATTTAAACTGTTGTTATGCAAAGTGCAACGAACTTCTGTTATTATTGACGCAAAGAATAAATTGAACAGAAATCAAAATTGCAGTTTTAAACAACATTAACACCTTCGATCTCTCGGACAGAAATGTTAACTCAAAGATGAAACGATGGCGAACCTTCATTGAGGAGTTCGCCCCGAAGTTCCATTACAAGCCAAGAAGACCCAACATTGGTGCGGAAGCGCTTTCACGACAGCACATAAATGCAATAATGAAGAAACCTAAGTAATGTGAAACCAATAGCAGTGCTGAAAAATCGGTGGGATCACCTATCCCGACTGTCGATAACCCCGTCAATGGCTTCAGAAATCAGCTTATCCTCAAGCTACAGAGAGGTCGAAGAAAACTTCCTTCATAGTATTCCACAGGCAGCTCAGGCATGTCCTAACTTATGCCTCACCTTCTTACTTATGACTTGCCCCAGCTGCTTACTTATAACTTGCCCCAGCTGCTGAACGAGTCCGTTAACGTCAATGTTGTGAATGGAATATATTGCGATCGAGTTACATTGCAATATTTGGAGGACACCTTGCAGGATCTCTTCCCATCCATGAGGTTCCGATTCAGTGAGAGAAGGGTAAAGGATATCACCAACACAAGCGAGCAACAAGAAATCCTAGCCAGACAGCACAACAGAACCCACCGTTCGCCTAATGAAACTACACGTCAGGCTTTGCGGAGGACATATTTCCCCGGTAACCGTAAGAAGTTCAAGCAGCTGACATCTGCCTGTCAGGGAGGCAAATACAATCGACACACACACGCAACCCAAATAGGAAAAACCCCTATTCCCACGCATCCGGTTGAAATTTTGCTATCAAATTTTGCTATTAAATTTTGGATATCTATTCCACGGCAGATCACCACTTCCTCACATGCCTGCACAAGTTCCGCAAATTTGCCATCGTAAAACCAATAAGATTCAGAAGTATAGTGGACCTTAAAGGACCCCTACTGGAAACCCTCAATGTCTTCAAGGATACACGTGGTAGTGCCCCAGGGCGGGACGCCCGTCAGCCGAGGACGGCTGATCTTAAGGGGGGGAGGAGTTAGCAACATACGTGTTGCATATCGTTGGCGCCATGCGCTTGCGCAGCGGTACAAAGCATTGTACGAAATATGCTGCAACAGCGTCTGCTGCCATCCGCTGCGCAGGGGCACGGTAGACGGTGTTGGTTCTCGGTGCGTGAGAAAACACAAGACTGAGAGCAATGGCGCCATGCGCTAGCGCAGCGGTGCAAAGCATTGTACAAAATGCGCGGCAACAGAGTCTGCTACCATCCGCTGCCATCCGCTGTGCAGGGGCACGATAGACGGTGCTGGTTCTCGGTACGCGAGAAAACATACGAAAAGAGCATTGGCGCCATGCTAGGATTATGCTCGGATTACCAAACCACTAACCAGGTATCTGAGGGGGAAGAATGATCATATAGGCGCATCAAAGTCTAAAAACACTTCGATTGTCCTCGACGCGGATGTATTAGACGCCTTTCGGCGTGTGACGTCAGCACTTGCATCAGAGGATGTTTTGCTTCTCTATCCGGATTTCGGAAAACCATTCGATCTTAACACGGATGCTTCATCCCATGCCTTAGGGGCTGTACTATCGCAGGGAGGTCGGCCCATTACAATGATCTCGCGCACTCTCACCGATACAGAGGAGAACTATGCAACTAATGAGCGAGTGCTGCTTGCAATTGTTTGGTCATTGCAGAAGCTGAGAAACTACCTATACGGAGTCAAGAACCTAAATATTTTTACAGACCATCAACACCTTACCTTCGTTCTCGGAGAGAAATGTCAACTCAAAGATGAAATGATGACGATCCTTCATTGAGGAGTTCGCACCGAGGTTCCATTACAAGGCAGGAAGACTCAATATTATCGCGGACGCGCTTTCACGACAGCACATAAATGCAATAATGAAGAAACCTAAGCAACGTGAAACCAATAGCAGCGCTGAAAAGTCGCTGGGATCTTCTATCTGGCTGTCGATAACCCCGTCAATTGCTTCAAAAATTAGCTTATCCTCTAGAAGTCGAAGAAAACTTCCTCCATAGTATTCTAGAAACAGCTCAGGCATGTCCTAACTTATGCCTCACCTTAGGACTTGCCCCAGCTGCTGAACGAGTCCGTTAACGTCAATGTTGTGAATGGAATATATTGCGGTCGAGTTACATTGCAATATTTGGAGGACACCTTGCCGGATCTCTTCCCATCCGTCAAGTTCCGATTCAATGAGAGAAGGGTAAAGGATATCACCCACCCAAGCGAGCAGCAAGAAATCCTAGCCAGAGAGCACAACAGAGCCCATCGTTCGCCGAATGAAACTACACATCAGGTGTTGTGGAGGGCATATTTCCCCGGTGTCCGTAAACAATTCAAGCAGCTGGCATCTGCCTGCCGCATATGTCAGGAAGGCAAATAGAATCGACACCCACGCGCAACCCAAATAGGAAAAACCCCTATTCCCACGCATCCGGGCGAAAGTTTTAATCTGGATATCTATTCCACGGCAGGACACCACTTCCTCACATGCCGGGACTAGTTCTCCAAGTTTGCCATTGTAAAACCCATAAGATCCAGAAGTATAGTGGACCTCAAAGGACCCCTACTAGAAACCCTCAATGTCTTTAAGGATACACGTACTGTGGTATGCGACAACGAAAAATCTCTGACTTCTAACACTATAAGGTCACTACTACAAAATCAGTTCGATCATAGCGTTCATGCAGTTCCGCCCCTTCACATCACATCTAATGGACAGTGTTGTGAGTTAGAATCAAGCTACCAACGCGTAGTTGACTCACAGCACCGGCTCCTATTAAATTCATTAAGAGTGTACATATTTTTAGGGTGCAAATATTTTAAATAAATAGTATTTATGCGTTAATTATGATGTAAACTTTTAGGGTGTCACAGTTCCGCAGTCAAGCTGACGAGGGGCATTTAGAATGCACCGACAACACTTTTACTTTCAGTAGGTCAGTTGGCTCGAGCCACTGACAGCAAATAACAATTGCGTAACTGGAACACCAGACAAGTCAAGACGTAGACTGTAATGTTTATTTGTAAATAGTATATAAGAACTAGTATTTGAAAAATAAACTGCTTGTTGTTTTAAACCCAAAATAGTGCAGTGCTTATTTAAGAAAGTGGTTTAGTGTTTTTAGCGACGCGCCCAGCGAACCGAGACAGGACGTCTCCCGACGAGCAGCAAGGACCCCAACATTTTGGCGCAGCCGGTCTAAAGGACCTGCAGGAGAAATCCCAGGGCAAGGAACCCTGTAGCAGGGAAGCATCCTGTAACAAATTCGAAGAGGAGATATCTTCGAATGCAATAATGGTGAGTATGCTTATATTAGGACATTTTAGTATTTAAGTAAATTTTGTCGACGATTCTTCGGTGGCCGTGTCATGCAGAAGAAGCAGCATCGGGGCTGAATAGCCGCTGAGGTTAGGTGACACTAGGTAGATTTGCAAAAATTGTTAATGGTCAGGTTGTATAGGTTTGTTTCACTGAGATTAGGCTCATATTTTTACTTACTTCTTATTTCAGCATTCTCGGGGGGCGTGAAACGTGTGAAAATGAGTCTAGAGGAAACAAATTTCCTCGCGCGTTACTAACTCCTATTGTATTGCGAACTTGTGCATACCGGTTGGTTTGGTTCGGAAGGAACATGCCACGGTATAAGGTCCATGCATTCATAATAGGGGATTGTGTCCTTTATGGTCGTCTCGCGGGATTAGAGTTTGATTCTCTTGTCCGTGTCAAGTACTTGAATAAAGTTAGGTTCACATTTTGGGGGTATTGCGAGTATTCGATTGGCAGCGTGTTTCGTGGCTGCGATTAAGATATATTAAATTTCGGTTCGTATATTAAAATTGGATACTTATTTTCTTTGAATGTCAGGAAGTAAGTGACCAGAGGAACAAATGCGTAACGGTTGCAGAAGGTCGTAGGCATAGACTTTGTGGTAAAGCCGCACGGGAGAGAAAGCGGCTGGCATTTCTGAGGAAGTTTTTGGCAGAGCAGGCGGATCAGGAAGTTCCTCTGCCTTGGGGCGAAGCCAATAGATTGTGGCAGGAAATGTTCAGGCTGGAACAAGCGGAGGTTAAATTTTACAGCTAGCTTTAAGAGTTTTGGTGTAAGTAAGATCGGAGTGATCGTTGAATTGTCTTGTTTGATAAAGCGAGTTAATTAATTTGTTTATTAAATTATTTTTTGAATTGGGTTAATAAATATATTGTGGAGACATGTGAATTAATTTAAATTGTTGTTTTAAATATTTGGCATTTGAGTTAGGGTATTAGGTGAAAATATTTAAAGAGGTGCGGTCAACACATGTTGTCGCATCAAAGTTTTTGTAGTTCGGAAACTACGATTTGCGTAGCAATGTTGAAGAAAACATTTAAATTCTATTATTATTTGAAGGCTTCCACAGCACATTGACGGAGATTTCAAGATGTCTCAAAGCATAGGACTATTCCTCGGATATTAGGGCAGCTAGTTTTGTTAGCGCTATCCAGGTATAATCGCACAATCCACTCTCTTACTAATCAGGGGCCTGACGACATAGTTCATTCTATTTCCGAGGTAATGAGAGGCAAGGTGGAAGCCAGATTACGAGTTACCCAACAAACTAAACTCCAATATTTCAACCGGCTGCGAAAAAGGAGATTTTTCAAAACGGGGGACAATGTATTTGTTAAGGCAAATAAACGACTTGGCAACAAACTATCAAAAATTTACAACCAGAAGACTGTAGGCGCAGACATCGGATCGAGTATCCTGGTGGATGGTCGAGTAGTCCACAAAGACAACCTACATTAGGGTATATTTTCTTAAACATCCTTACAAGCACTCTTACCAGCAGCAACTCCAATCACCTCATTCACTTCATCTGGGCAATACATCGATTAAATTTATAACGTTTATGATATTAAAATTGAACTTTAAATTTTTTTAAGAGGAAGTGTTTCACATTTAAAACTGCTTAAAGCTTGAAATGTTCTTTTTGTTTCCATGGTCGTCTCCAGCTATTGTCCATTCTTAAAAACTCTAGAGGTTCGGGGCGTGATGGGTCCTGCTTTGTTGCCGTGATTTTGGTCCTCACACGTGAACAATTTTAGAAAGAGGGACAAGGAAAACCCTGGATATTTTCAATCATATCAGAAATAGCGTGGTAGTGCCCGAGGGTGGGACGCCCGTCAGCCGAGGGCAGCTGATCTTCAGCGGGGGAGGAGTTAGCAACATACGTGTTGCATGTCGTTGGCGCCATGCGCTTGCGCAGCGGTACAAAGCATTGTACGAAATATGCTGCAACAGCGTCTGCTACCATCCGCTGCCATCCGCTGTGCAGGGGCACGATAGACGGTGCTGGTTCTCGGTACGCGAGAAAACATACGAAAAGAGCATTGGCGCCATGCGCTTGCGCAGCAGTACAAAGCATTGTACAAAATGCGCGGCACAGCCGCTACGCGCAGATACGGTAGACGGTGATGGTTCTCGGTGCCGGAGGAATTGGCGAGACATGTGTTGTATGTCGGTGCCGCCAAGCCCAGCCGTGAAACGCTGTCGCGCAATGCCACCTCAAAGCGCAGTCAACCATGCGATTGTCGGCGGCGAAAACGTATAAAAAGAACCCGAGTACGAAAGCTCACATCTTTTGATAGACTAGGGCTCGAACGAGAAGGACGATTAAAATAATAAAATTAAAATAAAAACTAAATATTTCTATAATTTCAGATAGATGCAGGAGATACTTAACTTGCACCTCTACGTAGGTAGTCACCTTGTCGCGGTGTAGGGGCTTGATATGTGCTGGAACATGTTACATGGAAGACTGGGATGTGGTCCAGCATATAAACAAAGAACTACCACTAACGTACAGGCTGAAAGTAGATAACTACGATTCCTGGTCAGACGTTGAGGGGCTAGCTAGGTTGCCCGCTTGGCGCTAGCTAATTGGTCAGCCCTTCGGGGAAGTGCGGCTATCTTTCAGACCAATGGCTCATTTTCAGTACGGTCATGTCTCTGCTGAGGTTGAGCCGCCGATAGCCGGGCGGGGAGAAGGAAAACTCCCTGGGGCAAGAGTTCGCCCGCGCTCTGGATCTCCAGTCTGGAGCGCGGACGGGCCTATTGACCCAAACAAACCCCCTAAACCCACAGTGGAACAGCTATGCTTGTGGGCTTGCTTGACGGGGTAGAGCCAAGCTTAATAGCGAACTTGGGGTGCCTAGGCAAGGCCCCATTTCAATCCATGCCTTACCGCGCTACCGGGGCACTGGCGTGGTGGACCGATATTTCCCCTTTACTCGTGGGAACAAAATGAACACAGATAAACAAAAACCGAATGGCGAGAGCAGCCACAATAGCTCACACAAAGAGGCCACAGCACCTCAGCAAAGAGAGGCAGAGCAGCCCTCGATTGGCGCGAGCCAAAACGCCGACCTCCAAAAGCCGATAGGCACGGAAGCAGCAGCTGGAAAGCCTAAAAAACTCAGCGGCGCGGGCAAAAAGAGGTTCAGTTACTTCCTCAAGAAAGGGTTCAGCAGAGAAGAGGCTTACGCCAAAGCTATGCTCCCTATGCCCACAAACAAGGTCGAAGGCGGAAAACCAGGCCCCAAAAGGCAGAGGTCGGACGAACAAACACCTCCAGAGGCCACATATAAAAAGCGGCTAAGGGATGATCAACCCTCCACCTCCAAGGCCGTAGCAGCAGCAGCAGCACCGGCTATTAAAACAGCACAAGCAGCAACCTCTGCAGCAGACGAAAATACATCCAAGAAGAGGCAGCCCACTGCCTCCTACAAGGATGTGGTGACAGGCATCAAAATGGCAGTACTCGCAAGAGACTATCCCAATACGCCCCTAACAACGGAGCAAATGGACTCCATCCAGAAACTCATCCTGGATAAAATCATAGCCGGAAAACAACAGGCTACAAAACCAGCGTTCCTGGGCGCTATCTACAAAGCAGGATACATGGTTCTGCTCTGCAAAGATAGCGCGTCAACAGACTGGCTAAAAGCGGCCATCACCAACGCGTCGCCTTGGGAGGGTGCTTCACTGTGGGTCACAGAGGAGTCCAAGATACCTCACTCGCGGATCGCTGTGGGGTACTTTCCCAACTCCCAGTCCCTGGAGACCGCTAGGATCCTGGACTTTTTGCAGGGGCAGAACAAAGGCCTCCACGTCGAGTCGTGGCGCACACTACGAAGAGCTGAAAGAGGCTCTAACGTAACTCTGGTCCTAGCAGTAGACCAGAAATCAGCAGCCAGCCTTGTGGAATCCGGTGATAAGGTCAACTTTAGATTTGGCCAAGTGAGTCTCAGGCTAAAGGCTGCATCCCCCAATGCTGATGAGCTGTCGGATAAAATGGATGCTGTGGAGTTGGAAGAAGAGGACGAAAGTACTCCATCCAATCCCAACTCAGTAGCACCAACATGAAGTGCATCCAGGCAAATCTTCACCATGCTAAGGCTGCAACGGCCGAACTTAGCAGAAGGTTTGCCTGTGGAAGCACCAACATAGGACTTATCCAGGAGCCCTGGATACATAGAGGCAAGATAGTAGGCCTCAAGACACCAAACACACAGGTAATCTATGACGTGGGTGCAGTCAAACCAAGGGCTGCACTTATCATTGATACCAACATTAAATATCTGCCATTTATAGAGTTTATGAATGGCGACACAGCAGCAGCACTCGTCGAAGTGGATGCAAATGGGAAGAAAATAGAGGCTGTCGTAGCCTCAGCTTACTTTCCAGGAGACACCAACGAAGCACCACCACCGAATATCATAGGTCTAGTGAACTACTGCAAGACACACAACAAGACGTTAATCATTGGTTGCGATGCAAATGCGCACAATACAATCTGGGGCAGTACAGATACAAACACAAGAGGTGAGTCGCTCCTAGAATATTTACTACAAACTAACATAGCTATTGTAAACAGGGGCAATAAACCCACCTTTGAAAATGCCATAAGACAAGAGGTTGTTGACTTAACACTCATAACAAATAATTCACTTGATATGATCACGAACTGGAGAGTCTCTGATGAGGACTCAATGTCTGATCATAAACATATTCTCTTTGAAATCATGGTGTTAAATAAGAGCGTAATGCTCTATAGAAGCCCTAAATCAACAAACTGGGATAAATACTCAGAGTGCTTAGAAACTAAGCTAACCAGAAGCATGCTTCACATAAGATCGACAGAGGAATTGGATGCATCAGTTGAAGCTCTGACTGACTCCATTATATCCTCTTATCACGAATGTTGTCCACTCAAGACAAAAACCTCAACGAAGAGGGTCCCTTGGTGGAACAAAGAACTAGCTAATTTGCGTCAAATAGCAAGGTCTAAATTCAATGTCGCAAAGAAATACAAAACATGGGACGAATATAAAAAATCCCTGACACTATACAACAAGGAACTGAGGAAATCAAAAAGGAACTCATGGAAAAACTTCTGTGAAGAACTTAAAGATGTCCCAACGACAGCCAGAATACAAAAATCACTGTCCAAGGGGGTAATTAATCCAATTGGCACTCTAAAGGCACCGGATGGTACTTTCACAAACACTTTTAAGGATACACTAGAGCTTCTTCTTAAAACTCATTTCCCTGATTGCCGGCCTAACACAACCAGCGACAACGATCATGGGGTGTCAGCGTATAATCGCTACAGGGCAAGAAACTCTACTATCTTCAGAATAGTAAAATTTGAAAGGGTTGAATGGGCAATCAACTCGTTTAAACCCTACAAATCACCTGGACCTGATGGTATATTTCCAGCCCTACTTTCAAAAGGGACCAGGAGATTAATACAAATTTTGGTTCAAATCTTTAGATCTACTTTAATATTGGGATATGTTCCTAAGGTTTGGCGGGAGGTTAAGGCTATATTCCTACCAAAGGGTGGAAATAAACCCCCCGAATCTCCCAAATCCTACAGGCCAATCAGTCTAACGTCCTTCATGTTAAAAACCATGGAAAAGATATTGGACTGCTACCTAAGAGAGGAGGTAATCTCTGATACTCCACTACATAAGCTACAATTTGCCTATCAAAAAGGGAAATCTACAGTCATAGCACTGCACACAATTGTTCGTGATATTGAAAAGGCACTAGGCCTAAAGGAGGTAGCCCTCTGTGCATTCATGGACATTGAGGGTGCCTTCGACAATGCGAACTTTCAATCAATAGAACTGGCACTCTCCAACAGGGGAGCAGATCCAGCAATAGTAAAATGGGTAAGCAATATGCTAAACCAAAGAATTATCACAGCCTCTTTAGGGCAAGTTAACATGAGTGTTACAGCGGTAAAGGGATGTCCGCAGGGGGGAGTACTATCACCACTGCTATGGTCCATACTAGTTGATAACCTAATACAGATCCTTAATAATAAAATATACAAAACAATTGGATATGCAGGTGACATATCTATAATAATCCAAGGCAATCATGAAAGGACTATTGGAGACCTGATGCAAGATGCCTTAGACACAACATGGGAGTGGTGCAGGAAAGAGGGGCTATCAATCAACCCCACCAAAACCACTATTGTCCCCTTCACCAGGAAAAGGACATTTGATATCCCAACATTAAAAATAAATGGAATAGAGGTACCCTTACATGAAGAGGTAAAATATCTAGGTATCATCCTGGATAAAAAACTCACCTGGGAGGCACACCTTAACTCGGTAATAAAAAAAAGCCACGAAAAACCTTTGGACTACAAACCAACTTTTGGGAAAATCCTGGGATCTGAGCCCCAAAATGACCTTCTGGATATACACCCAAATGGTTAAACCCATCATACTATATGGGGCATTGGTATGGTGGGGAAAAACAAAACAAACAACAGCCAAATTAAAACTGTGCAAATTACAAAGGCTGGCATGCCTAAGCATCACAGGGGCTATGAGAACTACCCCAACTGCTGGCATGGAAGCGCTGTTAAATTTACCACCGCTACACCTAGCAATACAAGAGGAAGCTGCAAGGCAAGCACTCTCAATCCATGCAAATGAAAAATTCAAACCAGCAAATCTCACTGGACACCTAGAAATTCTAAATTTGGTCAAAGATGCTATGCACATGACCCAGGTAAGTGACCACACAGACTCAGTACTCAATTTCACCAAGAGGTACAATGTCATATTCCCATCAAGGGAGGAGTGGAACGATAGCCCAACATGGCTACACGATGATTCGCAAAAATGGTATACAGATGGATCCAAAACGCTCAAGGGGGTAGGAGCAGGAATAGTGGGACCTAGAGCACACACATCAATAACCCTAAGTGCAGATACCACGATTTTCCATGCGGAGCTCTATGCTATAATGGAAACAGTGGAAATCTTATCTAAAAGAGGACTTAAAGGAGTAAAAATTAAAATACTCTCAGACAGTCAATCAGTCCTCAAAGCTCTTAAAAGCTACACATTTACATCAAAAGTCCTTATAGAGTGTAACAACGCACTCAACGAACTGGCTATCCACAATCAGGTCTCTCTGGTTTGGGTGCCAGGACACGAAGGACACGAAGGTAACGAAAAGGCAGACCTTTATGCCAAAAAAGGGGCTGAAGGATCATTTATTGGACCCACCCCCTTCTTTGGCTTTAATAAAAACAACATAAAACAAGAGACCAAAAAATGGATCCAACATAAAATCAGCGAATATTGGAATGGCATTGACGGCCTCGATCACTCCAAAAAATTCCTGAGCTTTGACGCTAATAGAGCAAAAAGCGCTCTTACCTTAAACAAAAAATGCCTTAGATCACTCTCTGGAGCATTAACAGGCCACTTCGCCTGCAACAAACACCTACACAAAATAGGTATATCTAGCACGAGCACTTGCAGATTCTGCTGTGATGAAGAGGAGTCTGTGGGACACTTAATCACCAACTGTGATGCATTAGGCCACAGGAGACACAGGATCTTAGGTTCCTATATACTAGAAGATGAAGACCTTCAAATGCTCTGTCCAAAGGAGCTGGTCCGATTCCTTGATATACTAAGTATACTAAATAATTAAGTACGAAGGGGCGCACAATAGATCAAGTTGGTCGCAGTGCATAAAGGCCTTAGCCTAACCCTTACAATCATTACATTACATTACATTACTTAACTTGCATATTTATTTTATATTGTCAAGTGTTCTAATATACACGCACTATGTTTTGTCATGACATGGCAAATCTTTTTTATACGCAAAACCACAAATGCTTTGTTTTAAGCCCCACTTTCCGAATAAGAAACATTTGCCATACAGAAAATTCATTCTTGTGTATTTTACCCCAGGCACACAGAACAGAAAATAAAAATTTGATTTCAAATTAGTCGCTTCTGCTGCGAGCACACATACACACACTAAATTATTCATACGAATGTGCAAACAACAATAGCCATGTGTGTGACTGCCGATGGATACATATTGACGACTGCTTCCTGAAATTGCCGATCTAAATTCCAATGTGGTTGCCATTTATTTCAATATGTTGATTCTCACTCAAGAGAGCAATGAAAGGTCTTTCTGTATATTGTCTTTGTTTGGAGTTAAACGTTCATTTTTTAATCTACGGTGTGATGCCCTTAACATTCGAGCGAGCAATTACGAAGAGCTTTATGGAAAACTAAACAATATTTTGAGTGAAATGAACAAAAAATATTGCTTGCAGCCAGATCCCTTAAATGTTCCGGGAAATAATGAACTAATTATTTTTGATATTTATATTAACTATCTTCCAATTAATATTAAGCATAGAGTAAAGAAATAAGAGTCACAATCTGAAATGTCACTCATTTTTCGACTTAGAAGAGTTCGGTCGGGGGTAATTATACGAAAGCTGAGAGAGACAGCGCAGAGAACTGAATTTTATCGCTCTAAGCGACCTTTTTCCTTATTATTTGTATATACAGTATGTATGCCAGTATGTATGCAGAAATACAAATGTATCCATGTATGGCACGCAAGTTTACGCTGTTTGCCTATTTAGCTTGACAGTGCACATTTTGCATTTACTATTGGGCTTCTAGCACATTTTTCTTTATGATTACAATTGTTGCCTTCATAAACGGAGACATTACTTTTTAAATTTTATTATTGCACGATATTATACTAAATTTTTTCTTATTATCTTATAAATATTATTATGTATTACTATTATCAGTATATTTTTATTATAAAAAGTAGTAGTTACTAGTAGTAATAGTAAAGAGCCAAAAAAAAAAACCCAGGACAAGCCTCTAAGACCTTCGGCTGCGATCTTTGATTCTTAATATTGAATTATACATACAGTTTGTCAAGTAATTGTTTGCAAAATAAAAAATGTAACTAAATTTTCACTTTAATATTGATTTGAAGCAAGAAATGCATATATTTAATAAAAAAAAATATTATAATTTAATATTTGCCAATTTTCCTCAACAGAAAACATGAAAAAAATTATTAAATAATTACAAAAAGATCCGTTTCTGTAGCAAAATAAAAAACAATAGCCACTTCATGGTGTCAAATAATTCTTTGCAAAATGCAAGGAACATGCAAATAAGCTACTAAACTAATAGTAAATAATTGAATACTAAATGTGACTACACGATATGCAAGGATCGGTGGGGCATGTTCGCGAAACTGCCGCCAAGAAGCCCCACCGCTCCGCGTAGTCGAAAAGAAAACGAAAAATATAGTTACCGTTATTATTGTTTTATTTCCGCACAATCGGAACGTTGGATCTAGTTTATTTAGTCAAAGACTGAGGTAACATTATTATTATTATTATATACAGTTCGTCTATAAAGTGTTTGACATAAAAAATTCGTCAATTAGATTTTCTCCGTACATAAAAATAGTATTTCTTTATTGTTTTGATTAATTTTTTTGATTCATTTCATTTAATTAATGTATTTACTAATTAATAGTACCAACAAAAAACTATTATTAAAATTAAGAAACAAAAAACATAACAAGAACCAAAAGTAGTCAAAAAATGTGTGCTTTTACAATTCTCTCTGGAACTAATTTAGTGAGCTATAAAATTTTAAGTGATCTATAAAGTCATGGACCTGCGAAAACGTAGCGGAGATATTTGCTGTATTTCTTCATGCCATCGGTCACGCCGATACGAACCAAACATAAAATTGTTTCGGAGTCCAGATGCCGACAATGCGTCAGGTCAAATTTGGCGAGAAAAGAGTGAGATTCGTTTAGAAGACTATCGAAAAAATTGAAAATTTGCGACAAACACTTTGATCCCTCCGACATAGGCAAAAAATTTTTAAAACGAGGCGTTTATCCTATTTATAATCTGGGATGTGATGAAGCGAAAGCTAATTTAAAAGAACTTCAAAACTTGTCCAATTACAAACAAACAGAAGAAGTTCTGGAGTCTTTTTGCCATAATAATAATGACAAAAATAATACGACGAAGAAGCAAGGTTCTTAGCGCAATATCTTTGTCTTGTATCCCGATCCACATACGAGTATATATTTTTGCGAAATAGATTAAAGTTCAATTTGCCTCACGAAAATACGGTAAGCAACTGGACCCCTATAAAATCTTTACAACCGGGCTTTGTCAATTCTGGATTAGAAAGTTTTAAAAAAAAATGCAACACATTGATGCAGAATGACAAAAATTTTGCAGTTATGATTTTGGACGAAATGGCGCTGAAAGCGAATTTGACGTACAACTCCCGACTAGATCAAATTGATGGCTTTGAAAACATGCGGTTTTTTAAAACAAAGGCAATAGGAAATCAACTCTGTCTGTTTATGATAAAAGGTCTCTTTTCGAATTGGTCTCTTATCATGAACTATTTCATTTCTGAAAACGGTCTGTCAGGTGTCATGTGTAAATTTTTAGTACACAATTTAATTCAGAGCCTCAAGCTGATTACATTAAGGAATTGATAACAAAGGCATGTCTGCTATCAACACCTGAATGGTTCGCTGATGAATGTAGCAACCATAAAAAACAGCTGCTTGATTTTATAGTCCTCGTTCTACTGCAAAAGCATTGTTCATGGGCACTAGAAAAAATCAGATGGACAAAATAGAAAAAATTAAAAATATGTATATGTATATGTATAAAATAAATGAAAAAATGTATACATGTACATACATATATAGCAAAATAAAACTTGTATTGTATTTGATCTAGCGCCACACAAGCGCTGCAACTATTTGATCTACCATCATTCAATCGCACACAGCGTAAAATGTTCTCTCCCACGCTCTTCTTGGTCATGGCAGATGAGTTGTGGCGCTGCGATATGAAAATGAGAGACATTCAGTCGAAGTGGCGCTATTAGCAGCGCCACCATATAAAAAGTTTTTTGTTCTAGATTGTGACTCTTATTTCTTTACTCTATGTATTAAGTCATTGCTTATACAGAACCAAATTAAATCTATCTGTGCAGCCCATTCCTTTTTCATTCAAAACAATATAATGCAAGATATTGTAATAGTTAATCCGAAACCAGCATTTAACCAACAATCAAACCCAAATATAAATAATAGAAACAACAATTGTCAGTTACAAAATAGAAATTCAAATAATTCAAATCAACACCAAAATTCTGTTAATACTAGAAATAATTATAGCAATAGAAATCCAAATAATCAATACTCTAGTAATAATAATTCTAGCAACAGATATCAAAACAATTACGTGCAGAACTCGCCTCACTTTAGAAATAATAACTATAACAAGAGAAATTACAATACTCCTGTTACACAGCATCCAACTGAGCCAATGGAAATAGACCACATGCAAATTAACTCTAAAATTGAAGAAGTAAATTTTCCTATAGCTGCCTCAAATCACTTTTACCAATAATAGAAATTTCAATTGAAAATACAACTCTTAAATGTTTAATTGATACAGGTTCTTCAACAGCATTACTTGACGAAAATAAATTACCACAAAGTACTCGGATTTTTTTTAAACAACCTATTAAATTGTCATCGCTTAATACAGATTCTATGATTAATAAACAGATTATAACTGAGTCACCAAGAGAGTTTTGTGAGGACGGATACATGGTGTGGAAGTTGGCCAACTTTCATAAAAAGAATTATTGGACATAATATTTTAAGACCAATGAATGGTATAATAAATATGCAGACTGATTCAATAATCTTAAATAATAAAAAAATTTTTTGTTTGGATAGCCTCCCATACAAATTAGATGAAATTAATTATATAGAAAAAACAGAATTTAATATAAATCAAATGTTATCCCACGACTTAAATTTAGAAGAAACTGTTTTGCTGACAAAATGTTTACAGAAAAATAGAAAAACGTTTTACATTGAGGGTCAAAACCTAACCACCGCCAATAGTGTTCAGCATAAAATTATTTCTGAAGTACACAGGCCTATTTACTGTAGAAACTACAGACACCCTCAGCTACTAGAAAGCGAAATAAATAAACAAATTAAAGAAATGCTTAATCAAAACATAATTAGGCACAGTAAATCTCCATACAATTCACCTTTATGGATTGTGAAAAGAAATAAAGGTGATTTCGGTATACAGAAATGGCGCATAGTGGTAGACTACAGGAAGTTGAACGAGGTAACAGTGGACGATAAATTTCCACTACCAAATATTGAGTCACTATTTGATAAACTAAAAGGCTTTCACCAGATCCTTATGGACGAAAATGACATCGAAAAAACCGCTTTTTCCACATCTAGTGGCCATTTCGAATTCGTGAGGATGCCGTTCGGGTTAAAGAACGCACCTTCGTATTATGTGATTTTATAAACCGAATTTGCGTCATCTATATGGATGATATTCTGGTATTTTCTACTTCGTTGCCTGAACATTTTGAAAACTTAAAAAAAGTTTTGATAGGCTCAATGAATATAATTTAAAAATTCAAATCGAAAAATGTAAATTTTTGCTGAAGGAAACTAATATTTTGGGTCATATAATTACAAATAAAGGTATAAAACCTAACCCTGAAAAAATAAAAGCTGTTCAAAATGTTAAATTACCGAAGACAACTAAAGAAATTAAATCATTTCTTGGGTTGACCGGCTACTACCGGAAATTGGTATTTGTCATTATAGATTATATACGTAAGATTCAGCCATATAATAACTATTTTAGTAATAAATAACAATAAGAAATAGTATCAAGACTACATGTAATATATAAAGTTAAACAAAAATTTTTTATATATGTATATTGGATTCGAAGAGACTCGAATTTTAAGGGAGGGCAAGTTATATATTACATGCTTATGCTCTCTCTCTTTTTCTCCAACTATTAATGTTCTCACTAATCATCAAACAAAAATGTTTTCTTATGTACTCTAGATTAACGGTTTATTTTTAAAGTATTTGATGTTGCCCTTCCTTTTTCTGTCAACTGGTTTCGCATAATTGAAGACGAAGCAGTCGTACAGTAGTAATGATCTCGTTAAGACGTTGAGTTGATATAATTTCTGAAATAAAATAATTATAAATAAAAACAAACCAAAAGGTCTAACTCATTTATTTAACTTGTGCGCGAATTTTTGGCCAAAAACAACACTGTTATAATGCCACCGTATTCCCCAGACCTGACCCCCTGTGACTTTTTTTTGTTCCTGAAAAGGCCCATGAATGGACGACGCTACGCCACGATTGACGAGATAAACAAAAATCGAAGACAAGCTAAAACACGTCCACGCACAATAGCTGACATTCAAAATGGCCGAGATTGTCAACATAAGTGAGGGTCATGAGTACCAACATAACGCCATAAAAATATCGAAAATCGAACATCCGTAGCCCGCGAAAATTCAAAATTCGAGATACTTTTAGAACAAACCTCGTACATTGTATGTGAGTTCACCTCGAGAAAACGGGTGGCTTTGTACCCAAAATTTCTTAGTACGAAATTGTAGTAGGAAAAGAAAAAATGGAACAATCAGTATAAAAGAGTTTGTTACTTTATAGTATTTCTTATTAGTAACACGGAATAATAATATAATACAGAGTAATAATAAGAAAAATTTGTATACGACAACATTTGTATTATTTTATTTCGTCCAGTTCCATATATATATTAATGCGAAGTTACCTGTTTTATACATTACATAACTAAAAATAAATCCATTGATTTGTAAATGTAATGCATTATTAGTATACAATTTCGTGTGTCAGTATCATGCTAATTAATCATTTTATAAAACTGTAATAAGAGTAAACATTTCTATTTATATTGTGATATTCACTTGTTTGATTTTTATAGAGTTTTTTAATAAATTTTGAACCAATATTTAACTAAATGAGGTCCACGTATTTCATTAAAAGTTTCTCGAGAGACAATAGTATTAAAATTACACTATATTTGTTTGTATGGCTTGCATACACGGCACTGAGCGGCTCATTAAATTGTAAGAATTTTGACAACGTCTTCAGTAATGCAATGTAGATAAGATATTGTACGCTACATGGTACTTGTTATAATTTAGCAAATTGGGTGTTTGTGAAATGAATTCCCAATAATAATAAATAAATCAATTATATAAACTATCAAATCTATTTAGATGCAAATTAGTAATAAAAATAATACTGAATAAATTTTTAAATGTAGATATGCTTTCGCAGGAACATTATATATGCATTTTCATTCACAAAACTCCGCAGAATTCATTAATTTAAATACTGCTTTCTACTTTGAAATTTATTAATTTGACTAATACTCTGTAATTAGTCTGGAATATATATTGTAAATATTAGATGTAGCTACGAGTTAAATAGTTGTTTCAAAACAAAAACAAATACGTATATAATATTTATTTAATTAAAAAAAAAGTACAGAATTGTGTTGATTTGTTTCTATTTTATATTTATTACTAAACTTTAAAATTTCATAGTTTGAAAATATAGTTTAATGCTAAGAGATTAATATTTTCTTCAAATAGGTAAATATTTTCTTAAATTTTTCGTAATTTTGTTAGCATTAAGTTCATTAAAAAGAATAAACAAGCCAAATTAATTTTAAATTAATATAAGAATTAACTAACAGTTTCAATAAATGTATCTGATTAGAATATAGAGTAGTGTACCTAATATTAATGATCAAAATTAATAAGCAGAAAAATGATTGACGATATAGGATTTGGTACTTTTTGGAGTGAGAATAATATTAAAATCTCACCAAACGACAACCCCAAATAGTGCTTTTTCCAAAACTCACCAGTTTGTTTACATCCAGTGGGGAATGAAAAATTGGGTTGTTTACGTCCAGTGGGGAAAAAATTGCCAGCAATACAATTGTATTCTGTGAATGTATAAGTAAGATTCATTTCTCATTTTCTCTGCCGAGCGTCAAGTCGTGGGAACCCTCGCAAGCTGCCGATGTCTCCGCAGCATGCTGCTCTCCGAATTGAGAGACGACACGTGGTGACGCTTGTACCGGGAGTGGGTGCAAGCGAGGTTGCTGTCGTTAAAACGGGAGGGGAGTTTGGGGTTGATTAGTGCGGAGATGGTTAGAATAGGGCGCAACAATAGTTACGGTAACGTGGAGGTAGGGGAGTAGGGGGCAGCTGACGTCGCGGTCACTTGGGGTAGGTGATTTAGGGTTAGAATGGGGTGTGTCGGATGCAAGCGAAATCGCTGGCACTCGGGGTGTTAGTTGGGTGGTGGGTTCAGGGGGCCTTCTTCGTTTGTGTTCTGGGTGGAGAAGGGTGTGGTGTTCATGGTTACACACACGGCACCGGAAGTTGCTGGTAGAATGGTGGGTGCGATAGGAGGTGGCAACACAATTGTAACAGTAGCCGTGCTCACTGACGACTCGGCGCCGTTCTTCCATCGTGTAGGCGGCGAAGGCTCGGCATTGATTGAGCGTGTTCGGTTGCCGGCACAAGCGGCACATGTGGCGACGCGCCTCGTTCGGTCGCCGGGTAGAGATGGACCGCGAAGGTTTAGGAGTGCGACTGCCCGTCTGGACGACGGCTGCTTCCGGTGGGTCACCTCGCTACGACTTTGGCGGCTCAGGTGCTGGAGAGTGGGGTTGCTGGCTGGGACGGCACTGGGGGGTCACCTCTGCTTTCCAGGACTTCTTCCCGCGGATTGGCGCTGTTTCAGCATGGAGCTGCTCTTCTGGCAATCTCCTCCGGGAAATTTTGGGCTTGAAAAGGGAGGATGACGTATCCGGCATTTCTGATATATAAACATGTTGTAATGAATAATTGGAAATTGTGCGATTTGTATAATACTCTTCGCGATACTTCTCTTCGTGTGTTAGAAACCCGGTTCTTGGTGACTCGTCTATCTCCCAGAATCTGGCTAACTGTTGGGGGTAAGAAATAGATCCCGTGAGTATCCACCCGAATACCGTCTCTTGGGCTAAAAATGAATATCGTTGAGTTGAGTCGGCCAAGCTCTTGTAAAAGCGGGTATTTGGAGGTATTGAGTTTGGGGGTCGGTAAATCGCCTGTTAAATGAGTGTACACTATCTTCACTGGCAATCGGAGCTGACTTTGGAATTGTTCCGAGATAAAGGAACCCTTGGACCCAGGATCAATCAATGCTTTTGCCGCGTACGAGGTGCCCTCGTGCGCGATTTCTACAATGGCTGCGCCGAATGAACTCATTGGGGTTGGGGAATTGCCCTTTGTGCCTGAGACTGAATCCGGGTGGTGTGAGGCTTCGGGTTTTCTTTAAATGGATTTATGTGGGTCTGGATGGTGGGCGGGGTACTGAACTGAGGGAGTATACAACAAGGTGTGATGATTGGTTCCACAAACTGCACATTGGAATTGACTTGTACATTCGCGGGAAGAGTGAGATGTTGCTAAACAGTTGTAGCATGAGCTTTCTTGTTGGACGGTCGCCCATTTTTCTTCGGAGTACATGGATTGGAGTCTGTTCCATTTTTTTATAGTGTGATTTTTGACCTGACAGATGGGACATGTATTGAACGTATTCCGGGTTCACGGCGTCTGAAGTTGGATTTTTTGGTTACGTGTGCTTGTTGTTGTGGGTATCTCAATGAGTATGGTGGGTTCATAGTCCTCAACTCGGCTACGGTTTCGAGGTTTTGGTATCTACTGCTCAAGAAGGCGTCCATCTGCTGCCACGTGGGTATCTCAGTATCTCGTGCATTGTTTGTTCCCACATTGAAATATTAATGTCGGTTAAATGTGTGGAGCACAAAAAGAGCACTATGGCACCACAATTGGTGAGGTTAATTTGATTCAGACGTAGGGTGGAGATATATTTGTTTATGTCTCCTTGTAAGCGTTTGATGTCTCTCAGTACTTTCAGTTGGGTGTTTACTAAGAGGTAGGGATTTTCATTACTATCAACTAGGTTACTCCAGGCTTGACTAAGGCCCTCGTGGATCAGTGGAGACGTCTGGGCAATTTCCTTAGCTTCTTATGTACAAGGCGGTGAATATGTCATGAAACGATGGCCAGGTTAGGTAGTTCCCACGAAAACGTCTGTATCACACGGGGGCAAGTTGAAGTTGTGCACATTTGTTGCTTCCTCGGTGGGAGGGGGGATTGGAAATGGGTTTTAACTTTTGCGCCCATTCTCGCATCTGTCTGTTTACATATTTCCGATAGCATTCGAAGTACTTATCCTGTAGGGGTTCCAACTCGTCTTTGTCGTCCACCGCGGCGTCTACCGAGTTAAAGCATGCTCTGTACGCCTCTATCACCGAATGCCACGCCGATTGTAATTCTTCTTGATCCAGTCTTGATCAATCGAGAATTGTGTATGCAATTCATGGGGAGGTCTTCGAAGTTTAAAGTGAACTTGGTGAGTTCATCTACGAACTTGATGAATGTTGTTAGAGCGGACATTGTGTGTAGGCGTTATGTGCGTGTAGTGATGTTTAAATCGGTGGCGGAATTACTAAAGGGAGCCAAATTTAAACTCGTGCAAGGGAATGAGGGAGGGGTCACGGTTTCAAAAATACTTGTGACTGAATTCGCAAAGGAGCATGGCTTCTGGGATAAACACACATGCAACGGAAGTAAAGGGTCGCGATGTAAAGAGAACTCACATGTGCAACGGAAACGTTGGAGTTCGTAGGGGCACGGTGTAGAAAGGTAGTTGAACACCGGCAACAGGAATTGTAGGGGCACGGCTTTAGAGATAAACACACGTGCAACGTGTACTTGCTATATAAAAAAAATAAGAATAACAAAAATTATAAAAATTATTACCACTATCCTGTTGATTTCACTCTGGTAATTAGAGTTTCAAAGAATAAGGCAATAGTAAAAAAAAGAAGGAAAAGAAAAGGGATAGAACCAAATACAGCAAATACGTATAAAATGAAGTCTGTATTCGATTTTTTAAAATAGTATGTGTTTTTGAAATGAAAAAAGGCAGTTTCAAGAAAATTGTCAATATTTAAAATTGAAATTCTAAAATCGAAATAATACAAAATTCTGATATCAAAATATGCATTTATGAAAATTTTAGTTAAGAAGCCAAAAAATCAGATGTTGACCAACAAAAAGTTTCTTTTGGTAATCTGTTTATAAATCAGTTGAATGACTGTTGGCTTCTTTGGTCGTGGTTGTAAGCACCTTGATCTTAGCACCTGCAGACCAGAGTTCGACTCCCAGAAATTATTATTTTATAAAGAAATTTATTTTTTAATGTTTTCCACAAAAATTAAATCAAAATGTGTCCTCGCTAAAAGTTTAAACGTAAACAGATTTTTATGTTTTTCGCAAAATTTGGTGGCTAGGTATAAGATAGTTTTAATTGAATTAAGTAAAGGTATAATTTATAATAAAGAACAGAATCAACATTTGGACTAATTGAAGTCCATATCGATGGCAATAACCTCACATGGTGATTCGGCTTATCTTATATTTAAAAAGCAAATGTAATATAGAAACTAATAACTACTTTTTTTTTAAATATTTGTATAAATTTGAGCACATAAGCATAAAATTATTCTTTGTAACAAAAATTCAAAAAAATATGATTTCTGTTGACCTACATTCATAGTCATGAAGAATGACTCTAAATTTTATTACTTTCAACACAAAATCGAATGCATGAAATTCCACCGTTTTAGTATATTGATGCATGTATAGAAAGAAAGTGATAAACGAAATTCGCGCAGCCAATCAGAATGTCTGTGATTTTGTGTATGTCTTAAAAATATGCACTCCTAGTACTCCGCTAATACGGGGTTGGTCCATATCATAACGGCACCTATTTTTTATAATAGAAAATGTATTTTATACTTTTTCATTATTGAATTCTTCAAAATCGAAATTCACGAAGAGACTAAAAAGAAAATACTCAATTTCCTTTAATTTGTCTACAACACTTTCGGTCCACAAGAACAATATCTCTAAATAAAAACCAATATCCCGACGAAAAATGTTACTTAAACAATTTTCAAAACGAATTGAAAAAAAGTGTTCAGAATTCTGGTTTCATTGGCCCCCAAAATCCCGAAAAGTTAAAATTCAAACTGTATTAGGACAATGACCCTAAGCACAAATCGCTCGTGTGTAGGACCTGGATGATATACGAGTATAATTCCATACATACAATCATAAACACACCAGCGCAAACCCCTGATATGAACCTAACGAAAATTTATGGTCATGTCTTATAAAAATAGTTGCAATCGGGTTCCAACTAATAAACGCTTCTAATAAGAGTTACGAGGAAGGAATGGGAAAAGGTGCCCGAATAAAACGATATACAGAAACTTATAACGTCTATGTAAAAAAGGTTGTAAGCCGATATTGATTCTATTGGTAGTCACATTTAGTATTCAATTATTTACTATTAGTTTAATAGCTTATTTGTATGTTCCTTGAATTTTGCAAATAATTATTTGACACCATGAAGTGGCTATTGTTTTTTATTTTGCTACAGAAACGGAACATTTTGTATTATTTAATAATTTTTTTGATGTTTTGTGTTAAGGAAAGTTGGCAAATATTAAATTATAATATTTTAATATTTTTAAATATATGCATTTCTTGCTTCAAACCAATATTAAAGTGAAAATTTCATTACATTTTTTATTTTGCAAACAATTACTTGACAAACTGTATGTAAATATTTTCCAAAAATGTTTGATTTCTTGCAACATGATACTTTACATGATACTCTACCTTTCTGCAACACGTTTTAGTACTGCAGGAGTGTTTGTCGCATATTCTTTATTTACTGTATTTGGTAGGATTCGACAATCCTATCAAATACAGTAAATAACGATTATGCGACAATCATATTAGTGTTGTTGTTGGTGATGTTAATGTTAGCATTGTTGTTGCTAGAGCAAATTTGCTCGGTTTGTGGATGGTTATAATTTTTGTTGTTGGCAGAAGAAGAATGGGTGTTAACTCAACAATGATAAAATAGAAGATTACGCCATGCGCAGGACCGCTATTCCTCTCTCGACAAAAACTCAGTACAGCTGATTGGCTGTGACGTCATAGGGCGGTCTAAAATACATTTTTACATGAAAAATGCATGTTGAAAGGCAATAAATTATGAATTAAAAGTATTTTAAATATTTTTAATAATATATAACTTAACAAATGCACTTACAAGTAAACGAGTACAAATTATTGAAAAACTCGTTCGATAAAAAGTACTTAAGCAGCGGATTTTCATGTACCAAAAAAGAAAAAGTGAATATTTGTAGTGATTTAATAAATATACATATATTAATATTATGTAAATATACATACATATATTTAATAAATTTACATAGATTAGAATTTAATTTCCCATAATTATTTAATTTTATATTCCCATTATCGCTCCAAAACAGTAAATAACAACTTTCACGGCACAAATTTAACCAAGAAATTAGTAAATAGAACAAAAATTTTATTGCCAAATAAACTGAAATATATTATTTCACGTTTATTTATATAAATATTATCATAAAATGCGATAAATATTAAAATATTTAATATTAAACAAAAATAATCACATTTGTCACATAAAAATGTATGCATTTTGTCTGTTTTCTCATTTCGTATGCCTTATGACAACATGCGCAGAGAGAGGAAATTTTCGTACCAGCATTGGCGCCATCGTCTATTTTATCATTCTTGGAATTGACTATTGAAGTAGGTGTTTTTATAATGTGTGGTGTGTTTGTTTTGCTATTTTCTTTTGGTGTATTATTTTTAAAATTGATATTTGAGTTGCTGTTGTCAGCGGAGATTTGTTCCATATGGTAATTATTTGAACTTGAAATGTTGTTGGTATTGTTTTGCTGGTTACTAGTTAAGTTTTTTGTTATATTGGAGAGGGAGAGAGAAGACTTATTGAGAGCAGGAGGTAAATGCATTCTATGAATCTTGATTGCTTCATGTATGCTACACTTCTTGTCTGTTTTTATTGTAATGATTTGTTTCATTTGGATGAATTTTGGGCATGATCTATTGGAGGCAGAGTGGCTGCCTGAACAATTTGAACATAGCGCACGTGAGCATGGTGGTGGGGTGTGAGGTGGGAGTGCACAAACATCATATACTGGTGTTTTATTGCAGCGTTTTGATGTGTGCCCAAGAATTTGGGTCAATGACCATCAATATGTTTGAGAAACTTGTATGCTAAAACGACACAGTGCGCACTGAGATACTCAACAATTTCTGTCTCAGGTAAAGGGTGTTTTTTTTAGACATGTGTTTTTCAAGCAGAAACAAAATGCATATATTTTTATGTTATGGCCAAGAATTTAGCTTTGTTATAAAGACAAGGGATTGCCATTATGTTTTAAAAATGATTTCGGGCCAGTGGCGGCTGCCTCGAATAAATTCCAGCCGAGAGGCACAATTTTCGACCACTTTTTGCAGCAATTGGGGCCGTATGTCAGCAATAACGCACCGAATATCCAAGGCGTCAATCGTATCGGGCTTATCTGCGTAGAGAAGCCACTTCACAAAACCCCACACAAAATAGTCCAGCGGTGTTAAATCGCATGATCTTGGAGGCCACGCTACAGTCCCACGACGCGAGATAATGCGCTCATCAAATGTTTCTTTCAATAAATTGATTGTTTCGTTGACTGTATGGCATGTAGGGCCGTCTTATTAGAACCAAAGGTCGTCCACATCAACATCCTCCAATTCATCCTCCATCGATCCTCCATGCCATGTAACAGTATCGCCTGTAACAGTATCGCCAGCTTCATTTTTGAAGAAATATGGACCAATGATTCCCTCTGCCCATAGAGCACACCAAACAGTGACTTTGTGAGGTTGTAACGGTGTCTCAACAATGGCTTGTAGATTATCGTCACTCCAAATGCGAGAATTTTGCTTATTAACGTACCCATTCAATCAAAAGTGAGCTTCATCGGTGAACAAAATTTTCTGGTGAAAATCGGGATCGGTGGCCATCTCGTTTTGGGCCCATTCGCCGAACGTGCACACGTTTGATGGGCGTTCGGCCATAAACTTATGAAATGGCAAACCAAACTGAGCAAAAATCAAGTGACAGCTGTCATAAATACCAACTCCGAAAAAAGATTTGCCAGATTGAAAACCAAACGTCTAAAAAAAACACCCTTTATATCATTGAGGCAAGGTGGATAATGGTGCCCTTGGAATGGTTGAGGTTATGGTGCAATTCGATTTTTACATCTCAAACTCCAATTAATTTTGTTGTTGAAAGGAATTTTTTTTGCTATTCAATTATTTTTAACAAACAGCAAGAGGCTGCCGTCCCTTAGGTTTGATATTTCCATTTTTTCCGTAGAAATATTCTTTAAAGCCTTGTGGACGGTGAAGCAGGAATATTTCTTGTGGGGTTTGTTGGAATTTATTGCACTGGCCACAAGGTATTTTGGATTGTAGTTTTTTATTGAGCTGGGAATATTTCTTTTGTTATGGGCCCCGTAGATTTTTTTTTCCCTTTGCTTTGGAATTTGGAGATAACAGGGCAAACCGGTTATCTGCAAGAGTGGGTCCCTCACGGAATATGTTATTTCCTTTTTTTATACAAGAAAAAACAGGAGTGATGTGCTTTTTTTACCGATTGAAAGGATTAAATATATTTCACAAGACACGTGGGAGAGAAAGAGAAAACATGCGAAGAGAACGCGAAGAGAACGAGTAAAAATTTCTGACACCACTATTGAGCACAACCGTACGCGATGAGTGTCAATCGATGACTGATGAAAGAATATGTTTTAGGAGCCTTTGTATCTGGGGCGGATGATAAGATAGTTCCAACAATATGTTAGAATATATAATCTTTAACTCATCTTTAGGTCTTTCAACTATTACAAGAGGAACTCCACAGGATGGTGTTTTATCACCGTTTCTGTGGAACCTCGTTAATAACGAAATTCTCACCAGGATAGAAAGAGCTAGGATAAAAGTAGTTGTTTATGCGGATGACGTTGTAATCCTGATAAATGGAATGTGAAAGGATGGGCAAAACGAAATTGTCTTGGAATTAATCCTAATAAGACGGATCTAGTTTTGTTCAATAGGAAATACAAGATAGCAGTTTTCAATATATCATCGATAGGTGGCACTACATTCAATCTTGTCAAGGAGGCAAACTACTTCATCGACTCCAAGCTCTCATGGAAGAGAAACTTGGAATACTGGTCTAGGAAGGCTTTTTAAACATGCAACGGAACCTTTGGGAAACAATGACAGAAGGAAAAACCTTATATTGTACACTGGATATACACGGCGGTTGTATGACCGATTCTATCGTACGGTGTGGTGGGAAGTCACAAACACTAAATCGTTAATAGACAAGCTTCGTAAGGTACAGAGACTTGCATGCCTAGACATTATGGGGATGATGAGATCTGCACCACAGGCTGGACTGGAGATGCTACTGCATATTCTGCCAAACGCTCTATACATTAAGAGTACAGATGCAAAACGAATTCTTAGAATTAGGGAATGTGAAATCTATGTCATAAAGACACGGATTATAGAACAACCAAGGTAGATTTTAACACTACCCACAACATTAAGTTTCCAACAAGGCAGGAATGGAAAGCAGGGACAACCCTTAGAGGAAATGACCTGGCCATTTTCACTGACGGGTTCAAGATGGACAAGGGTACAGGTGCGTGAGTCTACTCGGACAAACTAGAAATAGAACGTTCTTTTAGATTACCAAATTTGTATAGCGTTTTTCAGGCTGCGATCTATGCCACTGACAAAGCTGCATAAATGATTAGAGCCAGGGAGCTTATTCCCTCAATAATATTTATCTGTGTAGGCAGTCAAGCAGCGATCAAAGCGATCAAAGCTAATATTTTAAAATCTAAGTGTGTAGAACAATGAAGGCAATCAATATTTGCGATCAAACAATACAAGATAGAGCTTTACTGGTTCCTTGGACTTCTTATAGACAGTTGCATGCTCCTACAAAATTCATGGCATTGTCACAGAAAATGTCGCACGCCATCTGTTTTATTTCTAACTTTGATTCCTATACAGGCACTTGAACCTGGATAGGAGGTAGGAAATTGAGTTAGTAAAAATGAATACACAACAAAATATTGAAAAATGCAAATGCAGCAAATATAGGATATTGGCTTATGGGTAATGAACTGACGTTGACTCAAGACAAACGCAACATTATATTCTTGTCTATATGTTTTGGTTCATGATTATTTCTGCTGACTCGCCATCATACGCGTGTTTCACCTACTGCTATCAATGGTATTTGACTTGGAGCGTGCTCTTCTGTAGCGGATGACGATATTGTTGTGCCTACGAAAAATTACTTTTCTTACAGCATCTTTTGCCGACCGCCCATACGTTTTAACGCGATTAGAAAGTCTTTCGTAGATAGATCCGAGACCACTTCAATGTGAACCGCCTTAGTAACAAGGCAAATAAATACAGCCAAATATAATTTGGTAGGCGCCTTTCCTCGGAATCGCATGTAAGTATTTATTGCTCCGCAAAAGTGGATTCCGCGACGTTCGAATGGTCATGCTGGTTGAAGGCGTTCGCTTGGTAGCGTTCCCATAACTTGCTGCTGCAATGTGGATTTGTATCGGAAATAATGCATACACGAACGGACGACGCGTCGAGCAAAATCTCTGGCGTTGACTATCCAATATTCAAGACATATCAAGGCGACTAAAACTTTGGGGCCTGCCTGATAATTTCGAAGATGAATATGAAGTACGTACGACGAAACAAATTGTGAGTTGCTGGGTAGAAGAATTGGATGTTTTTGACTGTCTTGTAGACCGGTGTAGTCAAGGCGACCACCAACCTTGATGATCTCAAAACCCTCCGGATTCTCTATAAATGGAGTGACACATTTCAAATTACTTTTTATAACTTGATTTTTCTTTTGTAACTGAAAGTCGGCAGAGAAGTGCTGCTGTTGTAAGTAACACTATGCTTCAGGCGATGGTGAGGCGGTAGTGAATGCTGATATAATTCTGCACGTGTGACAGAACCGAAATAGCCAGGCGACGAGGCATAAGCAATGAGGGTAAGAACTGATGCCTTGATGATGTCGAGAATATGATTAGCTTCTTTGATGATTGTATGAAAGTCGTTTTGCGTTTTTCCGGATTGATAACTTCCCCGTCGAGATGAGCTGGAAATTTCTTTGTTTGGCCATTTGGTCCGATCCTGAAGGAGGAAGGCCGGACTTGAAAACCAATCTGATAACTTAAGCTCTGTAGTAGCACTACCTTGAGATACATGGTCAGCAGGATTATCACGCGTTGATACTTGTCTCTAAAATCCACCACCGGTCAACTCTTGTATGTCGGATACTCTACAAAGGTTGATAGCATAATTGAATGCTGTTGAAACCAATGCAGCACAAGTTATGAATCAGTCCAAAAGTAACTGCTTATGTGTTGGTCAAAAAAAATATCCTTTAAATTGGTTAAAAGCAAGCGAGAAGATGCGCATCACAAAGCTCACAAAGTTTGGGAAGTGACTGCTCTTTTACTGGAGTGACTCTCAACTTTGGTGTCTGCAACTGAACTTCAACATGACCAAGGGAGTCTCCAGTCCGTACATATATAGAGCAGCCATAGCGTGAATTGATGCGTCTCAAATCCCGTGTAGTTGAATGCTGCGAGCTTTCGGTTGTAAGCAATAGCGGCGTACGGTGAGTGAAGTGATCGCATTTACTGATGTTAAGCAGTTCGTCCAAGTTGCTGGTGTTGGGATACGGACTCATCCCAGTCTTCAATAACCAAATTTCTTGCAGGATTATCTTGGCTATGATTACCAGCGGTGACAACATGCCAAGTGAACCAAATAACAATGATGTACAGTAGGGTTGGCGCCAGTTTGTCCGGCGCGTGTGACTAACTTGCTCAGGTAAATGTGTATGTTCGGCGCGAGTGACTAACTCGCTCAGGTCGTCAGAAACCTCGGGTCATTGCTATTGCGCTCCGTGTAGGCTATGTGTTCACGCCTCCGCTGTTTTTCAATAAATAATCCAGTTGTTCTTGGTTGCGTTGCACTGTTGTTCAATCAAAAGAAGTCTGGTCTCTGCCGCCTGCTGGGGGTACCCCGATGCTGCTCCTTATATAGCACAGTGGCTGCTCGCACACAATGCGTGACGTGCTGTCATTGGCTATCAGAATGGCGTGGTTTGGTCTTCTTCTTCCCGATAGCTGCCATATGTTTCCGCACCGCTTGGTTCTCCTCCACGTGTTTTCACGTTGTCTTTTTCTTCTTCCCCATAGCTGCCATATGTTTCAGCACCGCGTGGTTTTCTTGTTGCGAGGCAGTGGCGTAATGGTGAAAGTGACTCACCAGTGTTGGGTACCTGGTGATCTCCTCATTTTACGAGTGGTGCCGATATGTTATGTATGTAGGACGATAAATCATTAAGATTTATGCTCCTAACAATACTGAAATTGTCGAAAAATATTTTCTACAAGTACTTGCCTGTACATTTTAGTGACATCTGCAGTGATGAGGAAATGATATAAACGAAATTAGAGCAGTAGCATATACAAGTCTTATTTGACTGTGGGGCCCACTAGCAATAGTTCGTCCAAAATGTGGCTCTTTCAAGTTGGTTTGTGTTACTACTGGCTTGTGGCCAAGACCATCGAACTCTTCTATGAAGGCAATGTACTGCAAGTACTTGCCTGTACATTTTAGTGACATCTGCAGTGATGAGGAAATGATATAAACGAAATTAGAGCAGTAGCATATACAAGTCTTATTTGACAGTGGGGCCCACTAGCAATAGTTCGTCCAAAATGTGGCTCTTTCATGTTGGTTTGTGTTATTACTGACTTGTGGCCAAGACCATCGAACTCTTCTATGAAGGCAATGTACTGCGGACGAATTTCGGACGAACGTAGAAGGCGCCTTTCAAGCTTGAGGAATCGCCGACGAGCGATGTCGAAGGAATATCCGAGACAAATGGAGTTGTATTTAATGGCAGACTTACAATTATACGACCAGTGCTGTCTTGATGAGTTGTTTTTGCGAAATGCTTTTCAGAAATTCGATGGTCTGGCTGAGTCGATTTTTGTGGCGTATCGATGGCTTCCAGTTGTCATAGGCATTGTAAATTCTCGTCGATGGAGATTTCAATTGACAGCAGGCAAGATGATGACGTCACGTTACACTCACCATGCAACCCACCAGCGACGACTCATCCAAGCAACGTCTTCTGAAGCGTATACGATGGGACCGCGTTTGCATCCACAAGAATGTGCATCGGATTACCCTTATTGCAGCTGGCATGTAGGAGACAGCACGGAATTCTGATATTGTTGATCTATGAAATTCGTCGCACACAGTTCCACTAGCTTCTGCGTCCATCTTCTCCGATGGGCTCGTCCCAATTCACGCCAGAACGCCAAATATTGTCTGACGACGTATCCGAGCAGTTCAAGGGGACAGAATATTTTCATGATCGTACGCAGGACTTGCCGCTTCGACGGAATTGTTGATTCATCAAATACATATTTTGGAAACCTTCGACAAACGTGAGCTCGTCTGACGGTGGCAGCCACCACATACTGAGCCCCTTTTCGATAGTAGCTTCGGGCTCCTCAAAACATTTGGTTATTGGCCCACTATCAACTGAGAGTGCACTCAAAGTTTGCTCAGAGGTAGATACCCAATTTCGCATCTCAAATCCACCTTCTTTATAGATCCAGCGTAGTGTAGTGACCAAGTGAGATAGCACCTCCTCAGTGTCTGCGCTCTGGAGCCAATCGTCGACAAATATACTGTTTATGATGGCTTATACAGCTTCGTAATGAATTTCGGCAAAACGTTGCGCATTTCGGTTATCTTTACATAGTGTACCAAGTGGAGCACGAGGCACCAAATGTCATCACATACATAATATAAACATCGGGCTGACGAGACGGGTTAATTTCGCGCCAAAAAAACTTCTGCGCTATTTGGTCCTACTTGGCCACCTTAACTTGGCGAAACATCGCCACGGAGCAAAATGCCCATAATCGATTTCAGCTGATCAGAGCCTTTAAAAAACATGCTATTCAGCGCAGTATTTCCGACCTTGGCTGCAGCGTCCCATATCAACCTGGTTTTGATCTTGTTGATGTTGAGCACCGTGAATATAGGAAGATATCAATATCTGCCACCTGTCGATATTTGGCGCGGCTCCAATTTGCGTACAATAGATTTGGACGCGATGCAAATACTGACGGCGAATATACCTGAAGAGCGCCCTTTTTTGTTCTATGGGTGAGCATGGACACCATTCGTGATATAGCACTATTTGACCTTGATCTGCACTGCTGTTCCCAGAAAGAGGCGTATACAGAAGAAAATTGTGTGCCATTTAGCAGCCGTCAACCCCACATTTATTCTTCCAGTTGCATCGGCGAACATAGTGGGAATTAAAATAGCGTAAATAGAGTTTTTCTCCCGAATTAATCTGCCAGCAATCGTTTAGCGAAAGCGCAACAAATTCAGCACAGTCTGATAGCTTAAAATTGGAATTACACTTCCGGCAAATAGCTACCTTCGTACTTACCTTTGCCTTTTTGTTGGCGACATCGTGAATAAGAATTCTCCTCTTCTGGGAAATCCGATCTCCTCTCTTGATTTCGCTATTGTCAACTATTGTTGTAGATGGCTGGCATGTGACTCGCGCACATAGCGAGTCCGAAAAGACATTCGTCAAACACGGAAATGTCGGCACGACCGAGTGAGATAGCTGTCCAATTGAGCTTTTGATCGCTTGGCAATTTAGCTACCAGATCGTTGCGCAATACAGGGTCATTTAAATAATCGTTCAAACCCACCGCTTGCATTGTAGCGCGATATTTTGACACTGAAAGCGCGAAGGCTATGAGCGATTCCAATTTATCAGCCCTACTATCGACGGAATCATTAATCTGCCCGAACTGCATCGAGAGCAGGTCCTTTTAAGCATTTTTGTGGTCTGATCAGATCTTCTTGATTGGTGAAGCCAATTCACTTGATAGACTGCTCATAATTTCTGATGAATATGGGCCAGTCATCAGGCATGCCGGAGAAAGGGGGCAAATTATTCGTCATAAGTTGCTGGGTAGAAATCTGTGCTGGAGTCCAAGTTGATATCGGCTGTGCAAGACCGGTTGGAAGCATTATAAGGGTAATGAAAGTTTTGAGCATACGCCGGCATCTTGTTCGACTGCACGAGCTGAAAACTTGATTGAATTAAATTATTACAAAGATTTTAATTTAATTCAATTAGTATAAAATTCATTAGAAAAACTGATATTTGTTTTACTTGCGGTGCCTATGCGCTCTTCAACAAACCAGAATATAATGAAAGAAAAAGTACTTTAGATTTTAACAGTTGCACTTAGCGAAAGTGGCGAGAAAGATAAAACAGGGAAATGCGATGGGTTGCCATTGAAAACTTTTCGCAATCCAGTTTCAGGTCACCCACATGTATTTTCCACCAATGCATTAGCTCGCATTTACACAGTCCATCCAAGCAATGACGAGTTTTTCTATTCGCGTTTGCTATTAGTCAACGTTCGTGTTGCAACATCATCCCAACATCTACAAACTGTAAATGATGAATTGTGTAGCACATATAGAGAAGCCTGTCAACATTTAAGATGGCGATAGGATAGCCTCATGTAATACGAAAGTCTCAACATGCTTCCCATCCAAACCGATTGATTTGTGGAACAAATACTAGAACATCAAATCCAGATTTGGAACTGAGAGAAGAAATCCACAATGAGGCATCGAACAAGGTATTATCTCAATTAAGCATGACAGCGCCCAATCGTCCGATGCATGACGCATTTAATCAAGAGTTGGAACGAGAAAAACATTATAATTGCTATGCATTGAGAGAATCAGTGCGAATGAGCGTTCCATTGTTAAATTCACAATAAAAATATGCGTACGACTCTCTTATAAAAGTTGTGAACGAGGATGGGGGGATTTTCTTCTTGAACGATCCCGCAGGAACTGGAAAAACATTTTTGATCAAATTGAGTTTGCAACGATTGCACATGCTTCATCTGCAATTACAAGTACGTTGTTGGAAGTGAATATGCAAATCAATTAAATTTCAAACTGCAACCATCGATCAAATGTGTGATGGCAAAAGTTCAGAAACAATGCAAATTGATTGTTTGGGATGAATGTAAATTGGATGGCGCATAAAGTCTGTAGGGGTCCTTGCTGCTCGTCGAGAGACGTCCTGACCGGGTTCGCTGGGCGCGTCGCTGAAAACACTAAACCACTTTCTTAAATAAGCACTGCACTATTTTGGGTTTAAAACAACAAGAAGCTTTATTCTTAAAATACTAATTCTTATATACTATTTACAATTCACAATTACAATACAAAAACTGACCAATGTGGTGTTCCAGTTTCGCACCTGTTAATTGGTGTCAGTTGGTCAAGCCAACTGATCTACTTTACTGTACAAATGTCGACGGTGCATTCTAAATTCCAACGCCCTTCGTCGCCTCAACTGCGGAACTGTAACACCCTAAAAGTTTACATAATCTTTATTACATAAATTCTAGTTACTTACAATACTTGCACCCTAAAAAGATGTGCTTTCTTAATGCATTTAATAGGAGCCAGTACTGTGAGTCAACTACGCGTAGGTAGCTTGATTCTAACTCACAACATCCCTCCCCTCTTTCTAAAAGAAGTTTGTGCAACTAACTTCTAATAAATCTCTACAATATTTTTCTTGCACTGTAAACAATTATGTGCATCTATTTAACTTTATAGTACATATATATAATTTGTTTTATTTTTTCCTTAATATCGCCTTATTTGGGTTCTATCACGTTTTTTTTTTTGTTGCTTTTTTTATTCTTTTCTTTTCCATATTTTTTTTCCTCTAGCTTTTATTTTGTTTTGTAGTTTTATTTCTTTTGTAGTTTTATTTCTTTTGTTTTTGTTTTTCCTTCTTTTTTTTGTTATATTCCCCTTTTTATATTTGGTCTTTCATCGACTCTTTTCTGACTGGCGTCTATACAAACATCTAAACAATAACACAATTCTATTCTATACCTAAGTCCTTATATTATACTGCGCCCTCTGCTACCTGCTGGTCCAGTTGACGACCGTCGTTGTCGGAGTGAAATCCCTCGATGTACTCCGCATACCCGTCCCTTCTTTCTGAACCGGTACGTAAAAAGATGATGCAAGCTTGTGCGACTAGATGCGCTTCTGGCGAAGTCAAAATAAATATTCGATATTCGCTGAGTCAGTGACAGTGGATTTTTTCTCATTGGAAAAATCGTTACAAAGTTAGGCGATAAAGCGTGGCTATGAAGTGTTTGATCTTTTCGTGGTTAAAAGGATTTTCTGCGCTAGGAGATTATTCTGCGAAGCTAATTGCGAGGCTAAAATTATCTCTTCCTCTTTCTAGACCATAATACAATATACATACTGACATATGTAATAATGGTAGACACTTTGGATTTTTTATACGGACAAAGTCCATGTTAGTGTTTTTCAAGCCATTTTTTCAGTTATGCAATAAAACTCAAGTATTATTAGACCTTTACTTGTCAGATAGAGACTATTGTATTCAGCCGATACCATCTCCATTTTTTCATAAGCTTAAATCGTAGTCATCTCGCACATGGGAAGTTGGAAGCTCTTCCACTCTTTTATATAAAAATGAATTCTCACTAATTTCGTTTTCATTTTCTTCCCACCAAAAATTATCTTTGAACATCATCGTTGCCAATCTCGTCTTACTTCCTTTGCGGCTTACTGATTACCCTTCTGCCACGTCTTCTCACTTCTTCTTATTCTATCAGATTTTTGTTCGCTGCTCTTGCATTTCATCTACTGGTTTCCTCGATGTTGGTTAACCTCTTACTCTGCCTTTGACGCTGCAGGAAGTCCCTTCCCGGTTCATGCTGCACAAAATTGAACCATCCAGATGTCCTTGTCTGCTCACCAACTCCTGAATACCTAAAAACAATACTTTTATACAAGTATCGGACTTGCCGAGTTTAATTATTTTTACTGGCTATTACATTTATTTCATTTTTAATATTCTTGCTAACGAAAATAGTAAATTTTATGTGCTATTTAAATTTATATATCGTATATCTAATACGTCGTAATAACCAAACTATTAATAAGTATTAAAAACAGTTCTCTTTACAAATATTATTAATTAACTATGATACAATTTTCTTTAAATTGTTAGCGGAATTCAAAATTTAAATTTGTCTCAATGAATATACATTTTATAATAATTTGATTCATCCATAACAATTATTTACTATGTTAAATTAAATGCCGCCCAAAAAAACAAAAATATTTACATCAACTCTGGGCAAAACTAGTTGCCCATCATACAAAAGCGAGTATATAAAAGATAAACCCGCTCATGTGAAAAAATAGTCCAGATAGATAGACTGAACTTTTCATTGCATATATTACTCTATATATTTAAATTTACTACTAGCCTGGTATGTAAAGGGTTTCCCAATAAGAGGTGTTATTTTGGTATTACAAGAAAAATGCCATTTTTTTAGAAAAATGATCGGATGTTTATTTCATAATAAAAAGGAAGGTATGCCGTTAACAATGAAAAAACATCAGCGAATGGCCACCACGACCACGCTTACAGGACCATATCGTTTTCATGAAATTTTCCATAACCAAATCGCAAAGTGGCTGCCCTATGTCCTCGATAGCCTCACGAATTCTATCTTTGAGGTCTTGAATCGACGCTGGGATGTTGGCGTAGACCTTATCTTTCACGTGGCCCCAAAGGAAGAAGTCTCAAGGTGTTAAATCACAAGATATCGGTGGCCAATTGTGATCACCTCTTCGAGAGATAACACGGTCCGGAAACTTTTCCCGTAAAAGAGCAATGGTTTCGGTGCTTGTGTGGCACGTAGCGCCATCTTGTTGAAAGTAAACGTTGTCCAGATAAATACCATCCAACTCCGACCATAAAAAATCATTAATCATCTCTCGATAGCGCAATCCATTCACCGTAACTGTTGATCCAACCTCATTTTCGAAAACGTAAGGTCAAATGACCCCGCCAAACCATAAACCGCACAAAACAGTCACTCGTTGAGGATGGAGAGGCTTCTCAACAATACCTCTTGCGTTTTCCGAGCCCCAGATGCGACAATTTTGCTTGTTGACGTAGCCACCCAGGTGGCAATGGGCTTCATCAGTCAAGTTGATTGTTCGATGGAATTCCGGATCATTTTCATTCATTTCAAGTACCCAATCAGCAAAGACACGACGTTGTTGATGATCGGCCGGCTTGAGTTCTTGTGTTAACTGAACTTTATAAGCCTTAAGACCCAAGTCTTTATTCAAAATACGGTGTAATGACGTTTGTGGAATGCCCAATTCCAAAGAACGACGAGGAATGGACAAACCTGGCTTTTCTTCAACACTTTGGGCTACAAGAGCAATATTTTCAGTGAGGGACATGCACGGGTTTTATTCTTCACATCACTAACTTGTCCCAAAAGCACGAATTTTTCCACCAATTTTTGTATTGCGATCCGACAAGGTGCTTCAGGACGACCCAAAAATGCTTTAGTTTTGCGAACTGTGACTGCAAGATTTTCACCATTTTTGTAGTGAATTTTAATAATTTCAATGCATTGGTGAAGCGTGTATCGTTCCATTTTGAATAGGCGTAGTTTCTACTTGTCAAATGTCAAAGAATAAAAGCTTAAAAAGTGACAGCTACCGAAATACCGGGTGATTCAAAATAACACCTCTTTTTGGAAAACCCTTTATATATCCATTATCGATTGTATTTTTATTTATTTATTTTTTTTTTTTGTCGGAACAATCTAGTAAGCGCAGCACTCAGACAAAGTATATATCCATTGTACTGCACTTAAGGTTCCCTTTTACTCTGTTTTAAATCTACCCGACCTCAGAAGAAGTAGAAGTAGATCCTGTGGTGCCAAGGAGCCAAGTTGGTTACTCCTCCGCACATCAGTGCCAAAAATCCCGAACCTGATTCGAGCAAAGGCAGGGCAGACGCAAAGAAAATGGTCCGCCGTGTCGTCTTCCTCTCCACAGGCTGGGCACAGCGCACTGTCTGATATGCCAATCCTTTCCATGTGTCTAGCCCATAGAAAGTGCCCTGTCATCACGCCAACCAACAGCCTGCAGTCCCTCCTACCTAAAGATAGAAGGAACCGTGACCATCGGTCAGAGATAGCAGGTAGCATAATTTTCGTCCATCCGCAGCCTCTCTCAGCCCGCCATGGTCGCTTGTGGGTCGAAACAACCCACTTGTTTGCAGTGGCTTTGATGGCAGCGGAAGGGAGTGGCAGAACAGGCTCAGGGCCAATAAAAACAGCCTCGGAGCCCATCCTGGCCAAGGAGTCAGAGGTCTCGTTACCCGCAATGCCAGCGTGTCCCGGGACCCAAGTCAACGTCAGACTATTAT
This sequence comes from Clusia tigrina, assembly GCA_920105625.2. Taxonomy (NCBI): domain Eukaryota; kingdom Metazoa; phylum Arthropoda; class Insecta; order Diptera; family Clusiidae; genus Clusia; species Clusia tigrina. The sequence continues at coordinate 169,232,973 of OV050031.1, forward strand.
GTTTTCCAACACAATTTAGCCTGGATTTGCAGGACCTGACTATCGTGGAAGTGGTGGTCGGACTATCCAATGCCATGAGCGCAGCTTGGCTGTCACTGCAGACACAAATAGATTTGCCTTTCCACCTGTTTTCCACAACAAAGTTCATCGCCTCAAGTATCGCATACACCTAAGCCTGAAACACAGACGCATGCAGACCAAGGGCAAAGAACCGACGGGTCCCACAAGATTCCACGAAGACACCAGAACCTGAACCTTCTTCAGTCCTGGAGCCATCAGTGAAAATAAGGCAGCAGTGTTTGCCGGGCTCGTTCTCGGGATATAACCTTGAAAGAGCCTCTGGAAGCAACACATTGTACCGCTTTTCTGGTATGACGGTTGACGACATGAAGTCCGGGGGCATAGACAGGATTGCAGAATCGATGTCAGTGCCTGCGCCGTCGCCCAATATCGAGTACACCCCATACCAGTGGCCACTATGTTTCCTTCTGCAGATGACCTTAACGGCCTCTCCGCGGATGAAGACATCTAGTGGCGGGAGATTCACCAAAGCATCAAGTGCCGGGCCTGGAGTAGTCGGAAATGCTCCGGTACAACATATGGCCACAGCACGTTGTAGTTTTGATAGAGATTTTTTGACCCCTACAAGAGAAAGTCTGCTCAACCAAACCATAGATGCATAGGTGATAATAGGTCTTACCATAGCTGTATAGATGCATAGGACCTTACTAGGGGAAAGACCCCATGTCTTACCAAATATACCCTTACACTGCCAAAAAACTGACAGTGCTTTGGATGTCTTCAGTTCGACATGTGTTTTCCAAAGAAGTTTGTTATCAAGGATGACTCCGAGATATTTGATTTCCTTGGATAGCTGGATAGTGACTCCTTTCAGTGTAGGCAGAATAAGTCCATCAAGCTTTCTCCTTCTGGTAAAGAGGACAGTACCAGTCTTGACAGGATTAGCCGATAGCCCATTCGCACTGCACCAAGTGTCAATTATATCCAGAGTTCTCTGCACCCTTCTGCAGACAATCATAAGGGATGGACCTGTCACAAGACAGCCAACATCATCCGCATATGCCTGAGCGTATACCCCCGAGTCATTAATGGCGTTAAGCAGGGGATCGATTACCATGCACCAGAGCAATGGAGACAGTACCCCACCTTGGGGACAGCCTCTATTAACCCCAGACGACATCAGCAAATCTTCCTCCGCCCGCACCGTTATGATTCTCTGGGCCAGCATTGAACGTATCCAATTTACTAGGACCCGGTCTACGCCATGCCGCCTAGCAGAGCCGCACAGACTGTCGAAAGTAGCATTGTCAAACGCACCCTCTATCTCCACAAAGACGCCTATTGCGTATTCTTTCCTGTCGATGGCTCGCTCTATCCTTCCAACAAGGTTTTGCAGAGCCGTCTCGCAGGATTTTCCGCTTTGATAGGCATGCTGAAATGGAGATAGTGGATGCGTCTTCAGAGACTCCCTACGCATGCGAAGCTCCACCAGCCGTTCTAAACTTTTTAGCATGAACGAGGTCATACTAATAGGTCTGAAGCTCTTGGGATTGGTGTAGTCGTCTCTTCCAACCTTAGGAATGAAGGCAACCCTCACCATCCTCCAAGAGCGTGGTACATAGGCCAGTGCGAGACATGCAGTGAAGATCTTCTTCAGTGTTGCCATCACTAGCTCAATGCCTTCCTTCAACACAATCGGATATATGCCATCCAGTCCGGGCGACTTGAAGTTGTCAAAGGATTTGATAGCAAATCCAATAGCAGTCTCATTCGCCACAGTTCTGGCGACATACCAATCATGTCGAGAGGGCGCAGCTGCCCTGACAACATTTCCGACCAAAGGTGGTTGTTGACGGGCTATGCTTACCTGATTTCCTGGAAAGTGTGACTCCAACAGCAAGCTGAGTGTCTCACTTTGCCTCTCCGTATAGGAGCCATCAGGTTTCCTGAGCGACCCCAGCTTAGCGGTTTGGTCCTTTTTCAGGACTTTCACCAGTTTTGCCGTGTCACTCAGGGATTCGATATCACTGCAGAAGTCTCTAAAAGAAGTCCTTTTCGAGTCCCGAATTAGCTTCTTGTAGTCCCTCTGAACACGTCGATATCGTTCCCAGTCCTCATCAAGATTCGTCTTGAGGGCCCGGTTGAGGAGTTTTCTAGACTCACGCCTCAGCACCTGAAGCTCTCGGTTCCACCATGGAACAGGAGTCCGGCTAAGAGGAGGTGTAGTTGGACAGGCTAGCTCGAAGCAGTTTGTTAGAGCGGTGTTGAGATGCTCAACAGCCGCCTCAATGTTCTGCTCCTTGCGAAGTCTCAGTGGCGTCACGTGATTGCTACGCAGTGCCTCCCTGAACTTCGGCCAGTCTGTTTTTCTTGAGTTTCTGGTGGGCAATGGCATCTGCGCCCGCTCGCCACACTGAAACTCAATGTATCTGTGGTCCGAGCACGAGTCTTCGGCGAGGACCCTCCAGTTGTTGATCGACCACCCCAGTCTTGGATTTGACAGGGTGACGTCAATTACCTCCTGCCTTCTCGCAGTCACAAAAGTAGGCTGCCTGCCTACATTTTGGATGTTCAGGCTGGAGAAGGCAATATACTCGAAAAGTCGAGAGCCCCGCTCATTGCACTTGCTGCTGCCCCAGATCGTATGCTGGGCATTAGCATCGCAGCAAAGAACCAGACCAAGACCGCGCCGCTCACAGAACCCTACGAGAGTAGCGACCTTCCCAGGTGGTGGCGTCTCCAAAGCATCGTAAGGAAAGTAAGCAGATGCAATCACAAACCTCGACCATCCGTGCATACTCTTAAAACTAATCTCTGCCGCAACCAGATCCTGACAACAGAATGCGTCAAGGCAGGTCGCTGCGAGATGGGATGATATTATAAGGCCGGCTCTTGGTCTAATCGAGTTTCTGTCATATAATATCGTGGCCCCTTTCAACAAGCCAAGGCCACAGAGGCGACCCCTAAAGACCCAGGGCTCTTGTACTGTTGTTATGTGAGGTGATGTGTGCAGCTGGGTGAGTCGTCTACTTAGGAGTACAGTAGCGGCTTTAGAATGCTGCAAGTTGATCTGCGTTACCGTCAAAAGACGATAGCTACGAGAATCGTCCGAGCCACTCATCTGGGAAAGACATGAAAGGTCACAGTCCCAAAGAAGAGACTCAGACGGCTCCGGTACCGAGAAACCATGACATCAACAGTGGCCTCGTGCACTCGCACCACAAGACTAGCACCTTCTTTACCATCCCGGTTGCTACCCCTGGTGTGCGAAAGAACTCTCCAAAGCCTCGTGTTGATGCCAGGGTTCTGAGCACGCAGACAAGAAAGGACATCTGTGGTCGTCAGATCGGGATCCGGAATCCAGCAGATGGCCTTCCTGAGGGACACGCCTGCTTCGCTATAGACCGCGAAGCGAGTGGTGCCCATGGGGGGCACGTCCTTGACTGCACCCCTGAGCCAATCAAAGTTGGCCTGAGACGCGCACGACACCTGTAGAGTGCCGTCCTTTGTCTCATAGCCCCTCGCATTAGCTTCAGGACCGGAGGCAATGACGCGACGCATCACATGACCTTTGCAGTGTTTTATTTCTGCATTAGTCAGCTGATGGTCAGGCCCCAGCTTCCCAATCACCGCCATTGGTTGCGGGCCGTTAGCCTTCTCGCTGTACGATGGCTTGGCTGCACCTTTGGAAGTGCTTGGGCGAAAGTGCAGCTCACCACCCGCCACTGGCAGAGATTTCGCCGGGCAGATGGTTTTGCTGGATACGAGGGGCTGGGCAAGTTGCAGCTTATTGGCAACATTCTTCCCCGCCACATTAGCCGCCACCGAGGTTTCGCTCGTACCCTTTGGGGTCGTGGCGCCACCAGCAGTAACAGCTGCAGGGCAGGTGGGAATGCTGTTTTCAGCAACAATCTTCCGCCGCTTACCTCGCGAGCGAGCTTTCGGAGCGGTCAATCCCTCCGCAGGCTCGGTGGCTTCCGTATCGATTGTATGTTCCACCCTGTAATTAGCTCGTACGAGTATATGGTTACATACATGCATTCGAGGCGCTTTAAATTACTTAGAATTAATTGCTAACGTTATTTTCCCAATTAACCTATGCATTTTTTTTTTATATCTCAACATATACATTTCTTCCATTTTCCATACGCTAATTTCCTAATCAATAAACAGTAAAAACCTATGTATATTTACATATAGCCTGCTGCAGTATCTGCAAATTCCCAATTCCTAATCATATGACCCTACATACTTACTTATATGGCCATACCCATCCCCATTAACAAAATTACTTACTTACTTAAATATACCTTCGTACATTCATTCTGTACATTATACAGCTACATACTCGTACATATATCCAATGAACCCATTTCTTATTATTTAATATATTTTCCTCTACTGTGCTTCGTTTGGAGGCATTAGACTGAACGATGCGAGATCTACGAAGCCGATTCCACATTAGGCCATCTTGTTGTTCGCCTCGTATGATGGGTTCCATTTCTTCATATGCTTTGCACTATAATGCAATGTAGGGGTGCTTCGCTTCCTCTTCTCTAAAACTTTATACGGACTGAGAACTTTTAATTTGAGCTTCCTACATCCAACTTGGTACATTTAATGTTTATATTGTAAATACGTGTATTTTCTTCTTCAATTCTTTTTAATCTTTCATTTGCTTCTTATCTTATCGGATCCCTTTTTTCGTCCAAGTGATGATTATTCTGAATATCTTTGAGGTATAAAATCCTCCTAAACCATATTGCTACTTATGACTGCCCTGTGCATTGCGTAAGGTAAATGTCTCTGCAATTGATATACTGGTACGTCATCTGAAAACAGTAACGAATCTTTAGGCTTAGGTGCCGCAGATCTAGTTCTGCACATACATTTCGAAAGTCTATCTCGATAGTTCCTAAATATGATTGCTGCACTCGACCGAATCGACTTAGAATTTACCGGCTTCTTTTTTCTAAAAAGTAGATCCGTATGCTTTTAGGAATGTCTCGATGTGTTTAAGGACATTATTGCAAATTTTCGCTGGATAAAAGATATCTATCTAAAAGGGGGATATTGGTTTCTTCCTCCTCTTCGTAGCCGCATATCCTGCATAATTCCTTGGTAACGTGACTAATCTTCAGCTATGGCCAATGACCAGTGATTACCCCCACAAGCGGGCTCAGCGTATCTCTTTTGAGATTCAGGAAAGTTTAATGAGTTTCCAGTGCAGGGCAACGCCTGGCTAACCAGGCGGCGTTGGGAGTTCTTCTATTATCAACTAGCAGGAATTGAATCGTAATCCACGGTAGCTTTTATGGTTGAAACCACTATCTGAAAAGCACTGCAGTGTTTTGGCAGCTTGAAGAAGTTCTTTAGCGAGTTTTAGCTCACTCCTCGACCTCTAGCTTCGACCCGTCGTTGAAGATCAGTTATGTGTTGCCTCACCGTGATACTGTATCTCTCTTCCAGCCATTTCTCTCTGGAATTATAGTGGTGACCATATTTTTTAAGCGGTCTTAGGGTACACAATAGTCGAGCTCCCCAAATTCCGTTAACAGTGCTCCTAATGATGATCCTGAAACATCCTTAGATATGCTCCTAATGATGATCCTGAAACATCCCTATTGTTGAACTCGCAAGCACAAGGAAAGGTAAAGGAGATTTCGAAATCGACGTAACTCGACTTCGGACTTCTTCACTCCTTTTGCATTGTTTTCACCAGCGAAATTATCACAATCACAAATTTATTGAATTTGCAATCCTGTGAACTCTCAATACATAAAAGTGTATTGTATGAAACGTGTACATAAAAGACGGAAGGCAACATTGTGGGGAAACTATTACGAAAAAACTAAAAATTCACTCGTAATGCTTATAACAAAATATTCATCAAAAAGCTTGGAGAGCATGTCAAAGTATTGTGTAAAAAAAATAGTTAGCCAATAAAAATGAAATTACGGGATTTAGAAACGGGAGAGGGTTAATTAAAATTCGCAATGTTCGATGTATCAAAATTTTTGTTCAGACGTGTAGCAACATATGATTAATCATAGTCAGAAATTTGGAATCTATGAAATAAAAGAATGAAACAAATAAACATAAATTGTCAAAAGCAAATCTATATGAAGGACTTTTAAAATAATAAAGTCAACTGCCAATTCCTCAGGTTTTATATGTTTTTACAAAAAACACATTGAACTAGGTCCTTTTTTTACGATTGTAAAAAGGTTCAAATTGAAATAAAAGGTGTACGACTTCTTGAGTATTTTGATAGTAATATTTTGTAGTAATAGATTTGATCTTTTAAACATTCGCTTTTATTTTCTAAGCCTTCATATTTTCTGAATACGCGAAATATCCAACAGTCGAATTAAATCGAATAAGGCAAGCCGCATTAATTAATATGGAGAATGCATGCAAAAAACTGAAAATTCAATTATGTTAAACTCATCAGAAGAGCTTCACCCTTTTGCTCCAGCAACGAAAAAATATCAAAAAAAGTATTTTATTCACGTATCAACATATAATTTCACAAACATAGAAATACGTGCTGCAAATGTTAAATTATTAAGCAGAAATGAAAGAGAAGACGAAATTCCAATTTAAGTGAATATAACTTCACTTCAATTAGTTCTTATACAATTTCCAATCACAAATCATATTCAGTTCAGAACAGGAATTCTGTTATCATGCGATAGAATGCATTTATGTTAGCCTCAATGAATACAGAAATATTCCTCAGTTCACATAAAGACTTCACGAAATTTAATTTGATACTACATATACCCTATACCATTAAATAGAGAAAAGTTTATAGAGTTGTGCAATACTTGCAAAGCTTAGGAAAAATACAAAAGGGTATTATGAATGTACCCATGCCTTTTTACAACAGTACATATAAGACATAAATCATTAAAGAAAATGTTAATTATTAATAGATCTACTATGGATACTTCAGTACCCCATTTAAATGTGAATGATGTCACCCGATTTTAATTTTTCCAACCCTATAGCTTAAATATTATGCACTATCATAAAAACCATATACGGATAAATGCTCGTATTTGAACGAATTATATATGAATTATATAGAACAACACGCACTCATTGTGGAATTAAGCTTTTACAGAGCTTCAACATAATCTTCTCCGGTGAATGTGGAGATGATAGAAGCCTTACGATCCGTCATTAGTAATATCCTTCAACGTCTATGGAACGAATTACAATGGAATTAGAGAGCAATCAAGATATCGTATATACAATCAGGTAAGGGGTAAGGGGTGGTACTAGGAAGATTCAGTGGTTGCTTTTTGGAACTTTCATTAAGACCCTTTGTTTCTTCGAGGGCAAGATCACACCAGAAGACTGAGGCAAACGTATTTTTCGAGTTTTGTATTATTATATTGTTCGCATATTTATTATATGCTATTTAGGGTTTCGAATGATGTCGACCAATGACCAAAGTAGCATTCCAGTTATTATGAATACCATTCAGCATATTGTCGAAATATCCCTAGTCTCCTTAAGACATTAAGCTTGAGAGGTCGGCCATTGAGCTTAACCTGGGATCACTCCTAGATTCTAAATTGAGAATTATTCCTGCCCAATAGCCTGGTAAATGCAACTAAGGTCAGATTTATACAAAGTGTTCAGCTCTTTGCGCACTCTGATGATAGTAAAATTACCGGTCGGACCAGGAGAGATCTTACTGCTGATTTTACCACAATTAAAAAGGAATCTGCCAAAGAGGGTATCACGGTAAACATGGGCAATATTAAGTATATGCTATCTACTGATAGTGGAGCGTGGCGTTAAGGCTCTTATGTTACAGCGAGCTACTACAACTTCGGAGTAGTCAGGGAATTCAGATACCTTGGCACCATCATTAACAGCAACAATAGAATCAGTCTGAAGATAAAGCGGAGAATAGCTATTTTTAATAGGTGCTACTACAGGCTCATTACGCAATCGGTCCACAAAGCCGACACTCTACAAGACATTCATTCTACCTGTGCTTCTTTATGGCGCTGACAAATGGGTGAGGTTGGTAGTACTGTCATATAAACACAGTATGTTGGCAACGCTGGCACATGAGCCAGGGAAATAATAAAAAATACCGATCGACATTTTTTCTTTTTTTTTCCGGCTGCTAGAGAGGAGAGGAGGAATTGGCGCAAACAACTTTGAATAAAATCCAAAGTAATCAACACTAAGAGTAAGCAATTAAGTATATTAAACAAATATATAAGTAATCAATTATTTTATAGGAATTTTGTGGTATTTATACCTACACGTTTAATACTACGAAATCTGAATAAAATTCTTTAATATTAAAAAGAAAGTTGTTTTAATCAACAGGTGGTATCGCAAACAGACCCAGCTGCTCTTAGGATGTTCGAGAGGACAGTTGTTCTCAAAATAGTTAGTCTTGTTCGAGTTGGCGAAGACTTTTGCATTCGAATGAACCGCTAGCTGTATACGCTATTCAGCGATTGCGCTGGCTGGGTCATGTATATCGTATGTATGAAGAAGCTCTAACGACAAAGGTATTTGAAACGAATACCGAGGGTCAAATACGAACCTCGAATGGATAGACCAGGCTGTGGAAGCCCTAACCGCACTGTTCCCACCACAGGTAAGTTCTTTCTATGTTCACGTCTCTGCGTTAGAAGTTTTGACACGGAGTGGTCTTGCCTTTTTGACTGTAAAGCTGCAAACATCATGGAACTAGACATAATTTTGATAAAGCTAAATACACCTTCCTTCCATGGCCGTAGCCAGGGGGTGGTCACGGGGGCCAAAGCCCCCCCCCCCCGAAAATTGCACTATTTTAATTTCAACATATAAATTTACGGCCTTATTCATAAAAAAACACTAAAATTGCTTTTTAGCATTTATTGAACGTTTTTTGTTTTGTTTTAGTTTTTTAACATAAATATATATATTTGATAAGTATGTGAAAAAATTATTTATTTTTTATTTCATTTGGTCTTGGCCCCCCCCGAAATTAAATCCTGGCTACGGCCCTGCTTCCTTCATAATCAATTATGTTTGTATTTTCATTCTAATTTCCTAGAATAAATTGTAAACTGATTTTTTTTTATTAACTAAAGAAATCTTTGCTCTGCTTGATCACGCACTTTGTGTGTTAACTGATTAGAGGAGTTTCTTTCCCTTAAAGGTTGAACGAAAGCAACAAAGATTTATTTTAAAATAATATGTCTTTATTGTATGATAAGCTACAAGTGTGATTGTAGAGTTGCGTCTGGAAATATGCAGTGAGTTGCAATTGCTGAAGTCGGTCGTAACCCGACTGCCGGTTATTATTGTCCCCTAAGAAAAAGCAATATGAAGAGCAAAACCACGTTCCAGTGGGTTAAATCAAATTTTTAGCGCCCATCAAATTTGCTACGAGGTGTATTATTACAGGAACTCTTAAGCACCACAACGAGGAGTAAATATTCTGCCACTATTGCACCAGCAAACAAAGCTACTTTCGGTATAGGCCTACTTTGAAATATACTTTATCTTGAGATCATTAAAAAATGACTACCAAAGGAATCAACTGCAAGTGCGTAAGGATAAGAAAATTATAATAAAAATTCCCATGTTTTTACATCTATTTATTCTTAATAAATTAATATAAATATCGATATATTTTCTTCGATGTATGATATGGAAAAAATCACATTAACAAGGATTCATCTTAAAAATGTATAAAAACAAATGTTAAAAATGATAATAACTAGCCTAAGTTCTTAGAAACGAAAATAAAATTAAAAATAAATACAAGGAATAAATGATGTTAAAGTGATATCACATTATGTATTAATTATTTATAAACGAGTAAATAAATCGTAAGTCGGGTTAGACCGACATCGAAATACCCTTTACCTTTACTTGTGCGTGAGAGTTCAACAATGGGGATGTTTTCTTCAAATATTTTCATTAGGAGCATATCTACGGTAATTTTCAGTAGGGTACCTTGAATTGATTATATCGACCCCATTTCTTGTATATCTTTGTAGTGTCAATATAACCACTAATATAAAATTTACTCCAAAATTTGTGTATAGGTCGTAAGTTATAATATGTCAATAGTGTGCGTGACTCTAAAAATAGCAAGCCCATGTTTTGTGCGGTGTTTAATGTTAGTACACGCAACCTTCTTGTGAAATTTCGTTGATAAATCTTTAATAGGATCCTAGTAATGATATTTGGTTAATTGTGGGCGTGGCATTTGTATTATGATCTCCATATTCTACACACACACTATTATGGACCCCAAGTATATTTCTCCAAATTTGTATTCCGCTGGCATCAAAAGTGGGCGTGTCTTTTCCCTGATCAACCCCATTTGTTACAGATAGCGCTATAATGTCCATATGTTGCTTCTCGTAAAATTTCGTCCAAAATCGAAAAATCCCTAATATATCTTAAGTTATGAATATATGTTAAAAGTGGGCGAAGTTAGAGTAATTTAAAAAAGGTGAAAGAAGTTCTTTATATGGGAGGTTGGAAAAGACTTTGTCCAAATCGGTCCATATAGCAATCTGCTTCTGTGCCTTTGTCCAGACTATACTTTTCCAAAATTTCAATAATATATCTCGAACGATATATGAAAAAGGTGGCCACAGACGGACAGATGGTCAGACAAAATCAAAATTGTTTTAAAAGTGATTCTTATCATATATGTATATGTAAGTCCATACCTGTCACGCCTCCTTCTTGTAGTTGAAACCCCACTCAAACGCACATAATTAGTATAACCATTTTACCTTTTTTTTTTAAGGTAACATTGTGGTTTACGAACTCCACATTTATTGCGAATTAGCTTTTTTCTCGGTATTTTCAGGATAGTTTTTGGATCTACCAGTTAAATTTAAATTTAGATATATTTTAATAAAAATATATTAATGATGTAATCATTTTTTATTGTTTAATATGAAAATATATTTTTGGAGTGTATAATTATTAAGTAAGCTGCACACAATATTTCGATACATCCATGTTTTTCATGTGATGTATTGGAAATATATATTTATGATATAAAAATTGATTTAGTATATCAATGAGTCATTTATTGTTGCCATACCTATACGGAATTAAAATAATTTAATTAAAAATATGTTGTATAGTGGTCGCGGTAATCTAGTATCACCCACATGGCTAACAAATTTTCTAATTATTTTATATAGAATTAGACGACCGAAGTTGTAATAATTTTCAATGATATATGTACATCTTCAAATACGGCAGATAGGCATATATTTTATTAGGTTCATATAGATTTCTGATTCTGTAAGATATATGCACGTTTACAAAATTTAATTAAAATATCCCGAATAATATTGGTGTAATATTGGTTATCTCTAGTAATACATGCTGAACGGATAAGACAAATGAAACTCATCAATTCTATGTAAACATATGTACCTATCACGGCAACTTACTGGTCTTATTAAGGGTAAAAGTTCAGTAGTTCCAGTTAGGAGCAAACTATTAAAATAATCAATATGCACTCCTACTACAATGTCATTCTCACTATTGATATAAGTTGTTACTGATAAGATCTTTCTCTCATCTAATGCTGCGTAAAAAATTATTTATTATCTCTTACACACTAATTGATAATATTTTCGAATATGCTGGATCATTCAGGAAAGCCAATAGAATAAATTAAAACGTTAAATTATCGGCAATTGATGTCAGTACGGCATTGATAATATTGATTTATAACTTAAAGGGAAACTTCTGCAATTATAGTGTTAGATTCAACTTCTTAAGTGAATTGCGATTAAATAAAATTCATTAAAGCGAAATTATCACCCAAATTTTGTTGCAATACTTGACACAATCCTGCGATTTGAGCGATTGGCAATAGTGCAATTCTTATAAGAATTTATACTTACATACATGTTCATATCTGCCACATTAGGCATAGAAAATATTTTCTTGGATTTTATACACATCACAAGTTTTCGTAGGGTTAAACAAACCTGTCCTTCATTTACAAATTCATTTTATCAAATATGGCTTAATAATAAATTACACAAACGTATCATATTCTAATTCCGAAGAAAATCCTTTTTAATTAATTTATCCCCGACCTATTTGGATTTCATTGAAGTGGAATTATATTTCCTCGAATTCGCATTAAAATTCTCTTTTGTAATTGAAAATTAAATTAATTATAAAATTTTAATTCAAAGCAATTGAAATGGATGAAAAAGGAGGTATAAAATTTATCGCTCTGATCATATCGCATGTGATGTGAATTAATTAATCGATATGGTTGTCGAAAATAGGTTGATATGGCGGTCTTGAGGGAAACGCACTTAGATAAAAACTGTCAAATATGTATGTAGTTAGTGGATTTCAATCTTTGGATATGGCAGCAAAGGTTTAAGGTTCGCTTTAAAAGAATCATCAAATGCTTATTGAAACTTTATTTGTCTGAGAGAAACTTTTATCCTAGCATTTCTCTCTAATTTTTAGTCATAGTACTGTAAATATTTTGGAAACTTTCCTTAAAAAGATACAAAAAGAAATATTTGGAACTTGATGTCATCAGTGTGTGTTCCTCCAAAATATACCAGGTACATATCAGCTAGTGAAGACAGAATTACGAGAGTTTTTGAAGATGTTTGGCTATCAGGATCGGAACAGTATTCTCGACAGCTCTGAGCAAATTATATCAGCAATTTCATTATTGAAGTGTGAAGCTTTTTTCAGTCGAGAAAGTCGCATAATTAAATGAAAATATTAATTGTATTTCACTCACAGCATTATTTAATTGCAATGATTTGCCACTTTTTACACTCGGTTGACCATACTCAATGGCATTCGCCAGTTTGGTTTGCCAAAAAAAATGGTATGCAAATTTAGTTTATGTTTACCCGCGTAATTGATGTAAATTTACGATTCATTTAACTGCCGCGTAGCTCGCCGCTTTTGGTAACTGTCAGCACACCCGATTAAGCCCCAATTCCAAATCCTACAGACCGTCCTTTATTTCACAAACAGTCATTTGCTCAGTCAGCACAGGCACGACAGCAAATGCTTTCGCAGTTTCAGAAAGTGTTTGTACTCTACACTCGTGCCGGCACGGCATGTCCAATTATCACTACCATTTGGCTGAAATCGGCGTGTTTTACGAAAGCCAACAGTTGTATCTGGGCCGCCACGAGTAAAGAAGTCCTGGATTTATGCGTACTAGTCTGCTTTCATAAGACAAGGATTAAATATTTATGGTTGAGTACATTAACTACATTAATGTGTCCATGGAGTTCGAAAAATGTAGGGCCATCGACGCTTGTTTAAACAAGTACAAAAAGCGACTGTTATTTTGAGGAAAATTGTATTTTAATTGCTTTAAAGGCTATCCACGCTATAAATTCAGCCGACAGTACATACATATCCTCTCTCTAACAGTATGACTTGCCTTTTTGGTTATAAAAAATGTAGGGAGACTTGAAAACCTTTTTTATATTTCTTTTTCTTTACGTGCGCCTGCTGTGAAAATGATTTGGGAATAACGGCAATTCCTTCAAGGGACAGCATCCTGACACTGGTGAGACCTGCGATGGAAATTTCCTTTGCTCTTTTATTTATGCTAAGTCTCTTCTGTTGCATAATTAAATTTTAAATGTGATTTTAAATACTTTCAGAAGAAGCACAGCCTTGTACGCAATGCTTTGCTTTTAAAACTAAAGTGAAACTGTAGTATTTGGACAAGCAATTGAAAATTCGGCTGTGTTCATACGGGTGACGAAAATGCAAAATGACGAAAATTCCTAAGTACGAGTATATGCAAATATTTGATTAAAAATAACCATTGGTTAAGCCGTAATATTTTCACTAACTAAAACGATCTCCCAAATCTATCCAGATGATTAAGTTAATTATTATTATAAAAATTAACTTAATATTGAAAGTTGCAAGCTAATGTATGTATATAAATATAGCTTTGGCAGCTTAGTGTTTAGTGTGGAGTGTGATATTGTTTATACAATTTTTTTTAATATTTATTTTTTTAATTTTTTAATTTATGTTGTTAATTTTGATATGATAGTATAGGGGGTTTTTTTAGACATGTGGTTTTCAATCTGGCAACACTTTTTTCGGAGTTGGCCTTTTTGACAGCTGTCACTTGATTAATGCTCAGTTTGGTTTCTCAGTTCACAGAATTGAAGCCGAACGACCATCAAGCGCGTCGCAGGTTGGGTGAATGGGCCTAAAACGAGATGGCCGCCGATCCCGATTTTCACCAGAAAATTTTGTTCAGCGATGAAGCTCACTTTTGGTTATGGGTACGTTAATAAGCAAAATTGTCGCATTTGGAGTGAGGAAAATCTACAAGCCATTGTTGAGATGCCGTTACATCCTCAAAAAGTCACTGTTTGGTGTGCTCTATGGGCAGAGGGAATCAATGGTCCATATTTCTTCAAAAATTAAGCCGGCCATACTGTTACAGTCAATGGGGAACGCTATAGAGCCGTGATTAATTACTTTTTCGTGCCTGAATTTGAGGATGTTGATGTGGACGACCTTTGGTTCCAACAAGACGGCGCCACGTGCTATACAGCCAACGAAACAATCAATTTATTGAAGGAAACTTTTGGTGAGCGCATTATCTCGCGTCGTGGCGTGGCCTCCAAGACCGTGCGATTTAGCACCGCTGGACTATTGTTTGTGGGGTTATGTGAGGTCGCTTGTCTACGCAGATAAGCCCGAGATGATTTACGCCTTGGAAGAGGATATTCGGCGCGTTATTGCTGACATATGGCCAAAAAGTGGTCGAAAACTGGGCCTCTCGGAATTGGTTTTTAGGAATTTTATAATTGTTTCTTTATTGTTCTGATGAGGGGAAGATATTACAGTTAAGGGGTTAGGATTCTGGAAAAATTGTGTTCTACACTTATGAAACTTGTTGAATATTGAGATCAAGTGCGGTATATTAATGGGAATGGGTAGGTTGCAGAAGGGACAGGAGGGATGAATGTTGTTGTTCATCAGGTGTTAGGAATGTGTATGGTTTGGACATCTTTGCAAGATTTTCAGGTTAAACCGAAACTAATTTTGTTGTAAATTTTTGAGCACTCGTTCGATGGATTGAAATATTTTAAGATTGGTGTCAATTTTTGTAAGGTGTCAACAGAAGAGATTGTCCACGGGGGATATATATTGTTTATGGGACTTAAAGGGCAAGTTGGTAAGTCGAGTTATTTGGAATTTCGGATGATTCTATTATGACATCTCAAAAGTGTTTTAATAAGTTTTGTGGTTGTGTAATCTCGTTGGCCTTCAATTGTTCGCAGATTGGCAGGGCTGCTCTAACGGCTGCAGTAAATGGAGTTTTAATTTTGTTTAATATTCATTTGGGAGAAAATCCATAAAGGTATATTTTTGACACGATAAGTGCTTTGACTGTCTTATTATTATTATTATTATTATTATTATTATTATTATTATTATTATTATTATTATTATTATTATATCTTAGACCATAATTAATTATAAGTGCAAGGTGTTGGGGGAATGAGTACTAGCTACAGAGGCTTTCGAATCGAAGAGAAAATGATTTTTTTTATAGAAAGAAGCATTTTGGACACCAAGCCCGTGGCTTGACTGTCTTAATAATAAACTGGGTATTGCCATTTAATTGATTACTTGATAAGCACTTTATTACGTTTAGTTTTGTTGTTAATGATGAATTAAATTTTTCTATACATGTATTATAAGGTTTGGTAAAAATGATTCGTAAGTTCTCAACTTCCTCGAAAATTGTGTTTACGACAGATTTGGAGGTGTTTGCATTTTGTGGATGAAAGAATTGCACCAGAGTAATCGCAAAATTCCGCAATGTCCCGGAAGAGGTATTTCAGATAAATATTTTGGTTTTTGTTTTTGTCCTGTTTTATAAGTAAATAGAAATCGTCGGCGTATGCGCAATAGTTTATTTCTCTGTTTAGTGATATTAATTACAGAGTTTGTTATAAGCAATAAAAAATAGAATAACTGATATTGGGGAGCGTTGGGGGATTCCACTTTGTAATGGTCTGATCTCTGATAGATATTTGCCTACTCTGATGATGATTTTCCTTCTGGTCATGAAATTTATAACATGATGATTATGTTTGGTCCAAGTTTCCAAGAATGCAATTGGTCTATTATAGTGTGGACACCAATTTTGTAGAAACTCTTTTCGAATTCAAGTGAGTTATGGAAATGTGATTTTGAACTGACAGGGAGTTTGCAGTCTGATAGTAGGGTATGAGATACAGATTTGCCTTTTTCAAACCCCATTTGATGGCTGTCAATAAGTTTCTTGGAGACAAGCCACCATAGCCTGTTGGCATTTATTTTGTCTAATAATTTAGATAAACTTGGAATTAGTGTCTGTATGATTTAACGCTAGTTTCATTTGAGCCGAATGTTAAAATGGAAATCCTGTTTCAATCAATTCATCGTTGTCTTTTTTAAGAATTTTTCAATTAGGCACACATTTTGTGGTTTTAGATCCTCTAGAATTACGCTGTCTGGAATGCCAAGGAGGTCAGTCCTGTGTTCAGTGATTTGAAATGTGATATTATTAGATAAAGCAGTTAATGATATTAATTTATTTGCTGGGAACTGGTTTTTTGTTTTTATTAAGACAACTTCACGCCGAGTTTTCTTACATTCTTTAACTTCACTGTTCCATGTAATATCAATAGCTTTTTTAAGTAAAAAGGTCGAAACATTAGAAAGTGTATTAGTATTGTTTGTTCTGGTCATTATGGGGTATTATTCTCCTATGCTCGTAAATATTGGTTTTATGGTTTTGTCCCATTGCAAAACAGGTTGATTGGACAGGTCTTCGAAGCTTACGTGGGTCATTCATGTTGATCGATGTTAACGGATCTGAAGCTCATTTGTTAACTTATTGTTTTTTTTTAATACTCTTTCGTAAATAATGCAAGCTGGACTGCACTAAAATGTTTTGTTGGTTTCACTGTATGATGCACTGAGTTTTGCTTTTCTTTATTTATTGTTTTATTATTATTATTAATTTTTTTTTTTTTTGTATTTAAAAGGAACTGTTACGTTTACGTTTATTCTGAGTGGTTGATCACTGGTCGATTTTGGATTCGGTAAAACATAGTATCTCCGAGACAAAACACTCCGAATTGGCTCAGAGTCCAGATAATTTCGATTACAAAGAGGAATAATAGGAGATATTTTCGTTTAAAGGAGGAAAATACTTTGTTTTTTTAGTGAAATCATAACCGGCTGTATCCATAAGATTTGTCTACTGATTTTTAGAGACTGGACGAATATCAGCTTATGGCTACTCACATAAGATTTAGAGTGAAATCAGACTTATAATAAAATAACCACAAATAGAATAAAAATAACTGCTTTTACACTGACAAAATCATAAGAATAACTGGTGTATCGATGAAATCAAGCAACACTGGCGTATTCTAAGGATAAGTGTAATATTGATGTAAACAATAGTTAGAAATCTTTTCCCCAATGTCTTATAACTCCTAGAGGCTTTATTAAAGGCGGACGCAATATATTTTTTGTAAAAAAGTTTTGGGGCAAGGTTCACACTTAAGGTTACAATAGAAAAAAGTATGAGCGAATGGATTAGTCTGCAATATGTATGTTTACATTTCTTATAGTTAATTAGCGTACATATTGGTCAGGTGTTGCCCCAAGCACTAGTGGTGTTTTAATTCACGTTGAAGAAAGTGTGAATTATTATCCAACAAAACGAGTGGAAACTCTTCACTTCATCGGGGAATCACAAGAATATTTCAGTGTGGCATATGCGAAGGAAGACAATTAATATAATTTTAATATAACCAAGGTCCACTAAACGACATTACGATAGAATGCGCAGTAAATTCGTAAGATAAAAATTCTTAAATGTTGTGAAAGGTGAAGCCTATTTTTAGGCTTTTTTGAAATGCTAGAGTCATATGCTTCTACGGTTCCATCCTCCAATTTACATCCATCCGTGCAGATTTGTAAGCCTTATTGAGAAATGAATTTATGTGTTCTCCAAGATTCTGTGTCTGAGATGCATACTTTTATTTATTAGAGATTTCCACCATGCTTGGACTTCTAGCCCGCCTTTGGTATGACCACCACTTTCACCTCAGAGCAACTGTGTGTTATGTTGCCTAGAGTTAGACTAAATTTGAAAATCTGTGAGATGCCAGGATAAAGCCCATAATATCTTTCCCGCGAGAAAAATTTTTTTGCATCATGCATTTTTTTCACTGTGCTCACTCCACGGGGCTCTTTCTGTGCTCATTTCCTTATTATATTTAGTTAGAACTGTCTCATACTGGGCCACATCAACTAATCCCTTAGCCGTGTGAAGTTATTATTAATAATAAGTTCAGAAAGTACAGAAGTTAAATCTATTTCTGTACTGACGCACAAATTGTGGTGGGCATGTGCGTTGCAGGCGAGGATCCATCTGAGTCTCCCTCCCTGGTGCCGTAGTATTTAAAAACTTTTTCCTCTGTGATTCATGTCCTTCCATGGTAGTAGACTTGAAGCATTCCACCGTGGCGCTGTCTACATATTCACTATTTCATAATTTTCCACCAGGATGCTAGATTGAATCATTCTCAATTGTTCTGTTTGCCATATAGACAACGGACGGGCAGAGGATGCTGCTCGATTTATGATACAGGTCGATCAACAAATCGTTGATCCGTTCCGAAGCCTCTTGCAGTCGGGCGAACTTTGGAGCGTAGTTCTTTGGTGTGGAGTTACTATACCTTGCCTTCTTTTTTTTGTAGTTGCTGCGGGTGCTATCACATGTCTTGTTCAGAGACGTTTGTGTTAGTCTCCTACCTTCGCCATTGTGAAAATGTGAAGACCCGTGGATAACAACAACTTCAGAGACTTACGCCTGACTCCCTGATAGGCTGTTTTGTCCTACATTACCTTGGTAGGCACAGGCTGAGAGGCTAGTAGAGCATCTTCTTTGTCTGTAGGGATTATCGTATCGTTGTCAGTGGGAACTTGACACCGTGTCACAGATACGTCATCCATTGAAACTAGTTTGATTGTAGCCCCAGGTACCAGATGGGGTTGCCTGAATTAACGGCAGAGATTGGGAGGCGAATAAGGGTTCAGCCTCTTCCATTGACTGAATGACCTAACCGTTTGAATGGGGAATCCATAGCCAAACGTATTTTGCGATTAGGACCTGCAACCCCGTTGACCGAAATAAAGTCATCGACTTATGTATCCATATATCCATATATGATCCCACGAATTAAGACCAGGGACAGCTTTTGTATGTTGTGAATCTGGATCACATATGGACTCTCATAGGCATTAGGGCTATTATATTTATTAGCCGCACGACCCTGCCACATCACTCTTTATACCTTACCCCCTCATTCCACATGAACGTTTTGCTCCTAGATGTTTGCAGCTTTAAGATAAATAACTTTTTCCATAAGGCAAGAAACCGACAATGTGTATATGAGATTTGAAACAAAAGCCAATTGAAGAAAAAGAAGTAAATACCTGTTATTTTTAAATGGCTTATTTATTAAGATCCATTCACAAACCGTAAATTTTCTATTTAACATTCTAGATTAGAATAATTCGACTAAAAATTACCAGCTAAAAACTAATAAATCTCCATAATTATTTATAATAAACTTTTAACGATTTACTCGAATGCTCCCAATAGTATCTGAGAAATCAACCCGCTCATAAAATTGTCCATCGTATTTTTAAAATAAATGATCAGTCTTTACTGTTGCGTTAAACCAAATACTCTATAATATATGTATAAATGTATAAATGTATGTAAGTGCCTGCTCAGAATTAATGCGAGGGGATTCACTTTTGTTCAGATCTGATATTTTGAAGCACCAATGAAAATGAATACCTTTCTTGTGTACATACGAAGCAATTGGCAGTGCTTTCCAAGCTTGAAGCTTAGCTAGACGTGCGAAACCTTGCAAATATGTAAGCTTTCTTTAAGAGGGCTGCAATTTTGTGAGTTGGGGACCTCTGGTTAAAAGTGGCCTAATTTGCAATTGAAGAATAATTCCAACTTGCAATTGAAAATTGTAAATCCCTACTGCTTTCGTTTTCTGTTCGCCTGGTATGAGTGGCGAACATACTCAATAGAAATAATACATTTTTTATTTTTATTATTATTATTATAATGCAACAAAACCTACAAAATGAGTCCCAATATTTCCATTTTCTTAAAAATCTGTAATATATGAAATCAAATAAATTCTAAATTTCTTAATCACACATATTCATGTACGTATAAAATTGAGAAAGTATTTGATTTCTCAAAATAGTGTGTGTTCTTTATAGAAATGTGACAATTTTGTGCAAATTGTCAAACTTCAAAATAATAAATTGTAAATATGTACATAAATAAAAAAATATATGTATGACTCCACACCATGTGACATAATTTGACCTACATTCGTTTAGAAGAAAAGCATATGCAAAATTGATAATACAAACAAGAAGTTTGTGCTTGTATGCACAATTGTGTATGCTGAAGAAATATTTCTTCGGCACACTGATCCAACAAGTGTTCGTTATCATTATTCCATTATATTTGTGTTCTTAATCCGAGGCGGAGCGACACAGAACCTGCCTTGTCAAAGAACAACGAAATACTGAAAAGATAGTAGCAAAATTCGATCCACATAAGGAAAAAAGCTCTGCAATATCAAAATGTTCCCAGCCCCGAGCCAGCAACACAATTTAGTACTGAAGAGAGGTTGTCGCATATTCTTATTATAGAGTATTTGGTATAACCCAGCTTTTGGCCATTTATACATCTCATGGGATTTGGGAAATATTCCCTGACTTTAAGTGAGTACCATGCTACATCGAATGAGTCGGGGATCTGATAAATTTTTGATTTCACAAACTTCTCTGCTGCTTTTAAAGAATTTGCAAGTATTAGAAGACTTCCGTCCCGCAACATACTTACAGATTCAACGTTAGTGCTGATGGAGTCAATTGCCTTTTTCTTTGTGAAAATATTGAAGGAAGTTAGATTTGGATTTTTTTGTGGGTTTTCTGTGTTGAAATAGCTGGGACTGGATATGTCCAGTTCCAAAAATCGATTCCCCGAAGGGGTCGGTTGATTGTTTTGCATACTACTTAATTAGTTGAATGCTAATTGAAAGTTTCGTATAGAAAAGAAGTAGTGAGGTGTGGGTAAAGCACTGTAAACTATACTGCACTGTCAAAAGAACACACAATGAGAGGCAAACTCGAACCTATCGCAACGAAAGCTAGTCAATGACTGATAACTATTTATAATATTTTAAATTGCGTAAAAAAGGAAGATAGTCTTGTACTAAAACCTTCGCAATTCCGTGCGCACAAAATATCAGATAGAGCAGAAAGTATTTTGGTAAGGAAACTAGTCGAAAATCCGCAGATTTTTACGAGAACCCTTTCAAGTCAACTCAAAGAAGAATGTGATATTATGGTTACCTACGAAACAGTAAGGCAGCTTCTGATAAAGTACCAGTATATGTCAAGAGGTGCTGGGATGATGCTATATTTTGCGATAAGACCAAAATAATGCTTTACTATAATGGTAGGCCTAATAGAGTGTGGCGACAAACGTTAAACGCATTGGAAAACCGAAATATTATATTATATTCAAATATTTAAATTTGGTAGACTTGCTGCTATGGTATCGGGGTGCATATCTAGTGTAGGAGTGGGAAAACTAGATTTCATAGAGAATAAAATGGATGCAAAACAATATTTATATATTTTAACACGTTATTTGGTAAATAGAGCAGATCATTGTGGATTCAATATTGATAACATTCCGCAATTCAAATTTTACCAAGATAACTACCAAAACATATGGCGCATATGATAAGGATGTGGGTTCTTTATAATTACAAAAATGTGTTAGATGCGGTAGCCCAGAATCCACACTTGAACCCCATTGAAAATTTGTGGGAACTTTTTAAAAAAATGGCGGCCGGGAGGCAACCAAAAGGTTCAGCAGAACTCAAAACTGCAATACTAGAGGAATGAAATAAAGTCCCAAGCGAATACGATATGCAGAAGTTGATTTAATCCTTGAGGAGAATACTACAAGTTGTTATAGATGCTAAAGGGGCTATACTAAATATTAAAGCCCTTTAAAATGCTTATTTTATTTTCTTTCTTTCCTTTTATAAATACGTTCTGATTTGTAAAAACATTTTGTTGACAGGAAATTTTCTGACTACCTTTTGATTTTATTATGTTTTTTGTTTCTTAATTTTAATATTGGTTTTTTTGTTGTTACTGTTCATTAGTAAATACATTAATTAAATGAAATGTATTAAAAAAATTATTCAAAACAGTATAGAAGTAATATATTATGTACGGAGAATATCTAATTGATGAATTTTTTACATTGTCAAAACACTTTCTTGACAAACTGTAAAAAAAAATTGGCAAAAACAACCACAAACAAAAAATAATCGAACTTAAAACCAAAAAGAGCGAAATTCAAAGAAGAAAAAGTCTACAGACAAATAAACACCATTATTCCAAAATATCAAGGCTGTTACTTCAGCAGTGGTATTTTAATTTCTAAATATAGGGTTTTTGAATAAGAGCGCTACAAAAGTTTTTTTTAAATAAAACAAAACCGGTTTTAGATATCAATGAAATTCTTTATTCCTGTGAAAGTACGTTCGATGCCATTATGCATGGAACTCGATTTCTTTTGCATGGCCACCACGGGGACGTTTGCAGAAGTCCAGACGCTGAACCCAATTTTCAACGGTTTTCAAGCATAAATCGGCCGATACTGCTGCAATTTCACGTTCGATATTCGTACGAAGTTCATCAATCGTCGCTGGCTTGTTGGCATAGACCATAGACTTGACGTAGCCCCACAGGAAATAATCTAACGGCGTCAAATCGCACGACCGAGGCGGCCAATCGACTGGGCCATTTCGTGAGATAACACGTTTACCAAACTTGGTTTGCAGTAAATTGATTGTGGCATTCGCTGTGTGGCTTGTGGCGCCGTCCTGTTGGAACCACATGTCCTCCAAGTCCATATTATCCAATTGGGGCCAAAAATATTCGGTTATCATTGAACGGTAGCGATTCGCATTCACAGTAATGTGCCGGTCTTGATCATCACGGAAGAAGTACGGCCAAATGACGCCGCCGGCCCATAAACCGCACCAAACCGTAATTTTTTCGGGAAGCAATGATGACTCATGGAGTACGTGTGGACTGCTGTCTAACCAATAATGCATATTTTGCTTATTGACGAAGCCATTCAGCCAGAAATGAGCCTCATCATAAATTGGACGTAGCGCTCTTAAAGTTGAGGCGACTGACTCCGAATTTCAGTAGTAAATTTTAATAATTTCGACTCGTTGTTGGCTCGTATATCTTTGCATGATCAAATGGCAAACCTTACTGAAGAGAAATGTCTAAAGAGCGGGAAAAAATATGGCGTCGTTTGCTGCCACTATTGATTTACTTTTGTAGCGTTTTTTTTGAACAACCCTTTACTTTGAAATTTTAAGAAAAAAATCTCTTTGAAATATTTTTTGTGATTGAAGCTGAACGAAAGGAAATCAATGTCACTGAACGAAAGATCATGGTGCGTCTTTGGCAAGAAGGGAAAACATATCGTGAAATTGGCGCAGTTGTGGACCGGGCACGTGCATCTGTACAAACAGTTATTAATAACTTTCAAAAAACGTGTAAACTGACCTCAAAACAACGCTCTGGTCGTTCATCACTATTCAGTACCAGCGAAATCCAGGGTCTTATAGGGCAAGTAAAAGTCAGTCCACGACTAATGGCAGCAGAAGTGGCAAAGGATGTTGAGGAGAAGCACATACAAAATTTATGTGCCGATTTTCTACCAAAAATTTAAAAAAACCACTAACATAGCCGTATCGCTCGCAAAAAACCGTATGTTTCAATATTTAATAGACTAAAACGACAAGAATTTGCCCAAATATATTTAACTGAAGGGGAAAGTTTCTGGAAGCAGTTAATGTTTTCTGACAAAAGCAAATTTGGCATTTTTGGCTTTAAAGGACGTAAAATAATCTGGCTGAGGCCTGGTGCAGCCTTCCAAAAAAATCACAGTTAAACACTGCGGTAGAGGAGTCATGATCTGGGCTGCCTGGCACCCGCAGGAATAGGCAAATTGGAGTTTATTGAGAATAAAATAGACTACTTAAATATCAAACAGAAGATGAAGACCAGCGCAAAAAATCTTTCCTTAGATCCATCACTTTACTTCCTGCACAACAATGACCCAAAGCATACAGCAGGGGTAGTGAAGCTAAGTCTCCTTTATAATGCACCCCATCAGTTGGAACACAGTTATTAAATATAATTTTTTTTATATGAATTTTGAAAATTATTGTTAATTTTTCCTCTCATTTATATTTTGCACGTAGACTTTTTCCGCATTGAATTTCGCTCTTATTGGATTTAAGTTCAGTTATTTTTTGTTTGTTGTTGTTCTTACCAAAAAAAAAAGATTAAAAGACTAGTACTTACTCTGCTAAGTGACTTTCTCTGCTAAGTGTATATCTATATACGAGTATACAGATATGATCAGAATCACTGAGAAATGTTGATGCTGTCCGTCTTTGAAAAAGTATAGTGTGGACAAAGATACTTAACTAGATTGCTGTATGAGCAAATTTGTGTGAAGATTTCGCCTACCTTCCATACATGCAACTTTTTTCACCTTTTTTAAAAATTTATTTATAAATTTATTTTAGAATTATAACTTCGGTCCAATTTCCATTAATTTTAGGCATAATTTGATAGTTACGTAGATGTGGGTCCGACGAAACGCTATACAAAATATTCATAACTTCAGATATATTAGAGGTTTGTGGACGACATCTTATGAGAAGCAACATGTGGAGATTATAAAGCCAACGGCAGGGGTTGATCCCACTTTTTTGTAAAAAAAAAACTTTCGGGTCTAAAATTAATATTAGCCTATCTATGCATGCTGTTATTTTATTTTGGATCGAGGTACACGAGTACAAGTATTTAATAGAAAGTAATTGAAAAAGATTATTAACCATTAATTTAATTTTATTTAATAAATTTAATATTGTTTCTGAGCAACCTTAAAAGCTCTTGGTGCTGCAACTCGCCTATCACTAGCCGCTTTGAGCTTGCTCTCTGACAGCACTTTAGTCGTGCGTCGTCGCGTACATATCTACAAATCAAACGTTACTTTTCATGCAGATACATATGTTTGTACACGAGGAGAAGCTTACAAATTAGAAAAACTACATTAACGATAATATGGTGTATTGCCGATGTGCATGCAAACGAAGATATTAGAAATTTATTAAACATGTGGTTAGTTAAGATATAATATTTTCTGGCGGCAACACATGTACTGATACTAAGCAACTAAAAATATAGTGTTTGTGCCAAATATGAGGGTCATACACTCACAATTAACCAAAAATTATTATTAAGTTCCTATAAAAGATTTATCAACAAAATAGTAAAAAGTAAACACTACACAAAAATGAGCGGGTTATACAGCTACGCCCGCATAGACACAGTTATATAAATTACGACCTTACAATATTTTTGGGCAAAATTTTCAATTAGTACGTATATTGACGCCACCAAGCCACACACAGAAAATGGGTTGTTCAGAAATAGGACATGCCTCCCTCCCAAATATTCACTTTGGGGGCCTCACTTAAAATTAACCTATCTATGCTTTTAATGTCAATAAATGAATACAAATAGGTAGTGATATATATTAGGTACTTACTATAGAATATGCAGAATATGGGCAAATTATGACTACTGTCACGCCCACAATTAAAAAATATTTATTTCAGGGCCCCTATGAGAAAATCATCAATGAAACTTCATACGCTACTTTAAAACGCAAAACGAATGAACGGTGGTACATTCTGAGAGCCACATCCTCTATTGATACATGTTTAAAACTTAGGACAAATTCCAAATTCTTGGTCCAATTTATATGAATAAGTATATTAACGCTGCAGAAAAATTCACAAGAAATCGGGACTACCTAAGAATCGCCAACCCCCTCTATCATTATAATTAATTCAGGTATCTTACCGAAAATGATGATTGATGAATAAAACGTCGCCATTGTTGAACTAGCACGCACATGTAATGTAAACGGTATTTCGAAGTCGGTCTAAACCGACCTCAGGCTTTTTTAATCATTTATATTTAAAATGTATTAACGAACATTTTCGACTTGGAGTATAGTAAGTACGTAAGCAAATTAATTGAATTAACACGCCCACGTTCACATAAATGAAATTACCAACATTTGTTGTAATATGTATTATTTTATATATGAACAATTTAGTTCCCTCATTTTCACACCCACAATAATATCACAATGGCTAAATATATAGTTCTGGTTTTTGATGTACTCGTTCTGTAAAGATGGTTCCGCCATAATTTGCATTCTGTTCCATCAGCAATTTAAGACACTTAAATCCATGTCTTATATTAACTTTCCGTTTAACTTTCGTTCTTATAAAATTGGTAGGTTTAAATTGTTGCCAATTCATATAAACGAGGACTTCCGACAATTCAATTTGTTTAAAAGCAATTTGCAAATTTCGGTCACCGCACTAAACTTAATTGCCGACCACTTTATTTTTGGACCATAAAGCATTAAAAGCCTGTGCTCGTGGTAAATATTGTATGTAAAACTGCAGAATATGGAAATTAGTGTTTATTACATTCTATTGTAAATAAACTGTAGGACGAGCGTTGGTGTTATAGCCACTAATTTGTCACCAAAAATTTAGTAAAAGCATTGAAGCTTGCAAATTAATAACCAAAATTTTTTGTGTAAAATACATTTTCCAAAATGAATCTAAATTTATAAAGAAATTGTTATTGCAAATTACGCTTACGAGTGAGCGGGAATATAAAAGCTCATTAACAATTTTCGAATTGAAGTTTTTGCAGTTTTTAGGATCATTTTTCAAATATATTCTTTGTTCAGATATGACAGTTTTGTAATTTAACTTTTGTCTGCATCATAAAGCTTAATCATAAGAGTTTAGACCACTATTCTCACAGCGTTTCGTGAAGTCTGCGAATTTTTTAAGCAGGGAACACAATGTGACGTTCGATGTTGCCGGTGAGGCTAAGTGCAATAAAAAACGAGTACAGAAGTCTGTAGTCGGGTTAGACCGACCTTGAAATTCCCTTTTCCTTTTCTTGTGCGTGCCAGTTCAACAATGAGGATACTTTCTTCATAAATCATCATTACGAGCATGTTCAGGGTAATTTTTGGTAGGGTTCCTTGAAATGAATATATCGACCCAATTTCTTGTGTATGGCTTTCTAGTGTCAATATACCCACTAATATAAAATTTCGTCAAAAAATATTATGTAGGTCGCAAGTAATAATAATATGTCAATAGTGGGCAGGGCTGTATAAATAACACGCCCATTTTTTGTGTGCTGTTTAATGTTAGTACACGAAACATTCCTGTGAAATTTCGTTGATAAATTTTTAATAGGAACCTAGTAACGATTTTTGGATAAGTGTGGGCGTGGCAGCAGTACTTATCTGCCCATATTTGGAATGCATGCTACTACTGACCCAGTGTATACAACTATCAATTTGTATTCATATATCTTTACTAGCAGCATAGATAGGGTAATTGTCTTTAAGTGGGGTCCCCAAAGCTCATTATATGGAAGGGACGCGTATATTTCATCTGTATCGACACCGAATCTTGTATATGGCTTTGTAGGGTCCATATACGTAGTAATATAAAATTTCGTCCAAAAATATTGTATAGGTAGTGGGCGTGGCTGTATACATAACCCGCCCATTTTTTGTGTGGTGTTTAATGTTACTACCCGCCACCTTCCTGTGAAATTTAATTGAAAAATCTTTAATAGGAACACAGTAATGATTTTTGGCTAATTGTGGGCGTGGCAGTTGTATTATGATCTCCATATTCTGCACACAGACTATTATGGACCCCATGTATATTTCTGCAAATTTTTATTCCGCTGGCATCAATACGAGCATAGGTAAGCTAATTTTAATTTTAGACCCGAAAGTTCCCTATATCAAAAGTGGGCGTGTCCTTTCTCTGATCAGCCCCATTTGTTGCAGAAAGCTTTGTAATGTCGACATGTTCCTTCCCGTAAAATTTCGTCCGTAAATCTCTACCAGATCTTAAGTAATAAATATTTGTTAATAGTGGGCGTGGCAGTTAATATATACCGCCCACTTTTTGTAAAGTATTTAGTGGGGCCCACATCTCCATAACTGCCAAATAACATCACGATTCCGTCAATTGGACCGAAGTTATAGTCATTTTAAAAAAGGTGAAAAAAGTTCCTTTTATGGGAGGTAGGCGTGGTCTTTTTCCAAATCGGCCCATATAGCAATCTAGTTCTGTATCTTTGTCCAGACTATACTTTCATTAAGATAGCTCTAACGGTGTAGAAAAAAAGTGGCCACAGACGGACAGACGGACAGACGGATGGACAACATAAAAGTTGCTTAGAAAGTGATTCTGATCATATCTGTATATATACATATGTCCATACCTACCACGCCTCCTTCTTGAAATTGCAACCCCTCTCAAAAGCACAAAGTTAGTATACCCTATTTACCTTTTTTAAAGGTAAAGGGTATAATTAAGCGCTGGAAACGAAAAATAGGAACAGAATGATGAAGCCCACGCAGCTGCAGCTATCGTTGTTACCACATATTTGAAATATTTATCGTGAAAAAATTTCAAGTAAATATGCTTAGATTCGTGTACAATATTACGGGACATTATGAATTTGATATATATAATATGAATAAAAAGTTTTATTTAATGATATTGTAGGATTTTCCTTTTTTCCAAGAAGTATACTTTTTTACACAAGCAAGTCTGGTAACGCTGGTATTGTCATAAATTGTTTTGATTTGATAGTCAGCTGTTTTGCTCTTTTGCATCGACTCAAACTAGAACATCGCCTCAGCCCTAGCCTCATATTATGTTTCAGCACTTAGATTTAAGAGGCCCTTTCCAGAATGAAGTTTCGAAATTCCAATCATCTATTTATTTTGATAAATTATTTTCGGTTGGAAATTGCACAAAATCGTATAATAATGGTGTTTTGTATTCGTTTGCTAAATATTCGTATCCAATTTAGATTCTACAGGAATAGTAAAATGGGAAATAAATTTTCTAAACTTTTTGGCAAATACTTTTTTTAAGCTGCCACTGATATGTGATATTATCGAACTAACAAAAATGGAAAAAGATCTCTGGAAACAAACGCGAAACGTTTTTATTCATGCATTTTGATTCACGAATAAAAAGAATTCGTAATTGCTTAGTTGGCTGGATATGCTCTGCTATTGCTATTACATCTAGCGAATGCTAGTAGCCATTAGTTAGTTCTCTCTTTCTATCATAGTGTACGAAATCTATGGCACATCAGAGCTTAGTTACAACTTGTGCGAGTCTTTACACACTTTACCTTTAAATGAGTAAGGAAGTCTGAAGTCGGGTTAGACCGACTTCGAAACATCCTTTACCTTTCCTTGTGCGTGCGATTCCAACTATGGGAATGTTTTCTTTATAAATCATCTTTGGGAGCATATCTACGGAAGTTTTCGGTAGGGTACCTTGATTGATTATATGAGTGCGGGCGTGGTCTTTATCTGATCGACTCCCATTTCTTGTATATGTCTTTGTAGGGTCAAAATACGTACTAATAAAAAATTTCGTCCAAAAAGATTGTATAGGTTGTAAAAAAAACACGACCATGTCTGTCAAATCTCGTTAAAAAAATCTTTAATAGGAACCTAATAATGATTTTTGGTTAATTTCCATATTTTGCACATATATTTTGCTCGTATACTATTATGTACCCCATGCATATTTCTGCCAATTTTTATTCCAATGGATAAGCATATTTTGGATAATTTCAATACTTCAAGGTAAATGAACAAAAAAGTGTACTTGTGACATTTCCCCTCAACCCCAGTTCTTGTCCGCCAGTCTCTTTAAAGGGCATTGAAATCTCGAAACCATCGGAGTTTAAATACTTAAATTACTGCATTTCGACGGACTGCTGACTTGGAGAAAACATATAGAAGCAAAGAAAATCCAAATGATATTCAAGGCAAGTTCATTGTGCTGGGTTACGCACAAAAACTCAAAGATGCGACTGGAGTATAAAGTACTTATCTACAAAGCTTTAATTAAGGAAATTTGGAGTAACGGTATCCAGATTTGGGGCACTTTTAATTGATCAAATTTTCAAATGATCAAAAGAGCTCAGTCTAAAATTTTGATAGCGATCACCGGATGTTGGTTTCAATTGAAAAGATACAATAAATAAATACAAAGCTTTAATTAAGGAAATTTGGAGCAACGGTACCCAGATGTGGGGCACTTTTCATTAATCAAATTTACAAATAATCAAAAGAGCTCAGTTCAAAATTTTGATGGCGATCACCGGATGTTGGTTTCAATTGAAAAGATACAATAAATAAATCCATGTAGAACGTTGTGGAAATAAATTAGCTGCTAACGCTCTCTTCGAATTTTGAGTTTATGCCCATGTTCCATATGCTGCCACCTTTGAGAAAGGTAGTCTCACCACTAACATACTGTTTTTTTTTTTTAATCTATATATTAATACGTAAGCACATTTTTTGTACTCCCTTTTACCAGCCTCATATTAACGCGATTTTTTTGGTGTAATATGAAAGGTAATATTATGTAGATTTGCAGAAAAAAAATTATATTCATATATGGCCATTGACTGGGTTAAAATCAGGTTTAAAGCTTCCCATATAAACAACAATAACAACAGCGCCAGTTACGTTCTCAGACGCAAACCAACACCATTCATTTACTAACCTATTTCATAAGTTAATGTAGGCAACACTGGGAGCTAGTTGTAGCAAATATAACACATGAGGAGATGGCCGCTGGTTGGATGGCCAATGTCTGTTGTAAGAGAGATGTCGAGTAAAACAAGAAAGTAATTTTAAGTTAATAATAAAATATTTCTAAGTAAATTAAAATTTTATTTATCATTTTTTTTCTGAATTCAAGACATCGTATTGGCGCAGTCGAGGAGTAATAATATCCAAAAGCATTATTACTGGATCCAAAAATTCGAAATTAAAGACTAATGTGGGTAAACAAAATAACGCATAAATAAGTGAAGGAAATATATAAATACAGGGTGGCCCAAATGAGACCTAGTGATGTTAAACACGTGTAACTCTTGTAATAACGGGTTTTTTTTAAATGATTTATTTTATTATGTTAAATACATTTTATGGAAATGAAACGTGACTATGTGTGAAATATGACATCAGACAAATGACCACCATTTTGCTCGATACAGGCATTGGCTCTTTTTAGCGCATTTTGCATTACACGGCGTAATGTTTCTGGTTGCAGGCGCCGTATTTCGTCTCGAACATTCTGCTTGAGCTGTCCAAGTGTCTGTGGTTTGTTAACATACACTTTGTCTTTTAAATATCCCCATACAAAAAAATCGGGCGCAGTTAAATCTGGTGAACGAGGAGGCCAAGAAAATCTGAATTTCTTGAAATTATGCGTTCACCAAAAATTTCACGCAGCATGTCAATAGTTTGCCTAGCAGTATGCGCAGTGGCTCCATCTTGTTGAAACCACAAATTAGGATGTTGCTCCACCATTGGCCGCAAAAAGTTGTCGATCATTGTTCTGTAAGAAGCCCCGGAGACCGTTTCTGGCGTTTCATCCTCATTCTCAAAGAAATATGGGCCGATGATTTTTGTGGCCATAACACCGCACCAAACAGTGCATCTGATTGGGTATGACTGATGCTGATGTATTGCCCTTGGATTTTCGGAGCGCCACAACCTACAGTTTTGTTTATTCACATAACCACTTAAATGGAAAAAAACGGCGATAATTTCGCTGCGTCAGAACAATTGATCGTTGAGAAGAATAATAAAATTCGATAATTTTAATGCGTTGTTGTGGACTGTACGTATTCATTTTAAATTTCCAAGAGTTCAGTTATAATCTGCAAAAAGAAAAAATAAATTATGTTAAAAAATAAAAAAGTTATTTGTGTTTCACATCAGCTGGTCTTATTTGGGCCACAAAACAGTTTTTAGCAAAAGCACCCAATTAAAATCAAATTAAAACAATTGAAAAAAGACAAAAGTGAAAATTTAAAATTGATCTACATCAGAAAAACTGTCAAATGCCTTCTTTTGGTAACAACAAAACCAAATACAAAAAAATAAACGTTTAAAAAGAAGTACATTTTTGTATCAATTTCGTGCCTAAATGCTAAAAGATCAGAGACAAAAGCAATCCAGATTTGAAGCATATGTAAAACCAGAAACAATCAATGGAAGAAATGCAGTGAAAAATGTAAGGGCTGGAGGTGGTGTTGAGACAGCAAGAAGAAAAATTCTGTAACAAAATCAACTGTTAGCATTACCGACCAATCAAGTTGAACAACAACAACGCGAACTACTACAACAGGAATGACGGCAAACGTAGCAACAGTAACAAGAGGAGCGACCACGACAACAACCACAATATCAAATACAATTTGACATGACACTTAAGGACATCATATACCGCCAGCTAAGAAAAATGTAAAACCTCTATACGATTTGCGGTCGCATGCATCCCCGCCCCAGTCCGCGTCGACGAAGTACTCGTTCGGTTTGCCCGTTTTGTAGTACCTCAACTTTTTGTCCTGCATTGGGCGAAAAATCTTAACACACGCTTTGCTGCTTCTAGGTACTCACCGTGAGGATCGTTGTTTCTTTGAGCTAATTTGAACACAAGTGCAAAATATCTGGTCTCGAACATATCGCCATGTACATAAGTGACCCTATAAGCGACTGGTACTGTAAGCGACATGCCTTCTGGCATGTATTGTCAGTACAATTCACCTGATGATTTGGATCCAATGCAGTTGCGATCGGTCGGCAATACTCAATGCCGTGCTCCCGCCGTAGCTTGCTTATATGCGCCGTTTGATTATTGGAAATAGGTCAAGTCTCGCCATCTCGCTAGACCTCAAGACTCAAAAAATGCTGAACAGGCCCTTTATCGACAATTTCGACTTCGTTTGAAATCATATGCTTGATATGCTGCAATTCGCTTAGATCAGAGCATGCAATCAACAAGTCATCTACGTAGACTGCTATTGTGTTGATGATGTTCATCATGATGTTTAGTGCAAACAAACGGCTCGCTCTCACATGGCTGGAAACCGATTCTTTTCAATATGTCATCCAATTTTAAGTTCCATTGCCGGCCGGAATGCTTCAGTCCATAAATGGCTTTCTTTAACTTCAACCAATGATTGGGGAAACGCTTATCGATGAACACTTCAGGCTAGCTCATGAATATATCTTCATTCAAATCACTGTTCAAATACGCGGTAGATACATCCATCTGATGAAGGTGTAGTCCATATTACGCCGCAATTGCAAAACTCATCCTTTTTGTACTGTACTGTTAGGTTAGGTAGGTTAGGTAGTAGTGGCCGCCCAGTTTGCCAAAAGCACACTTGAGCACACATAATGACCCATTGTAATACCAAGTTGTGGCGCCGTTCAAGCAGTGACAAAAAAAAAGTTCCCATACTTAAGATGGTGATAGTCAGCGCAAGGACAGCGCCTGGAAAGGCACGACTCCCCCGTCAGGTTTCAGGAAACCATCCTGATACTTTGATGAACCTGGCTATATCCCTAATATTAATGGATGCCAGCTCTGTCAGGCTTGTAAGAAATGGGGCACCAAAGGTGCGAATTCTTCTTCTGCTCAAGGATGGGCAGTGACATAAGAGGTGGAGAACCATCTCGTCCTCCTCCTCGGAGCCACAGCCTCGGCAAAAGTCATTTGAGGGTAGGCCCAGTCTTTCTGCGTGCTGTCCCATTATGCAGTGGCCGGTCAAAACCGACACAGTTGTCGACAGTGATACGCGATTAAGTCGAAGAAGTTGATTGGTTCTGTTTTTGTCCATTCTTGCCCAATGTAGTCTAGCCGTGTGGCAGGATTCCTCGTTAGCCCACGATTTGTAGGCGTCAGCCAGGTATTTCCGTTTGATTTCGAGCTTGGCTGTTGCCAGTGGAATGCCGATGTTTACGGAGGGCTGAATGTCGTGCATTAGCGTGCCTGCCTTGGCAAGCTCGTCCGCTTCGCAGTTTCCCGGGATTTCGCTATGTCCGGGAACCCAGACTAGGTGCACCCGAGATGTTCGTCATTAATGAACTAATCTTGATGTGGCCGTGGAGCCAAAAAGAGATTTAATGGCGGCTTGGCTGCCTGAGAAAATAGATACGTCGACTGCGCCGATATCACTGCTCAGCATCCATTTGGCTGCGTGATAAATTGACATGACCTCAGCTTGAAAAAAGCTGCAATGATCTGGGAGACGTAGGGAGATATTTAAGTCCAGCTTGTCGGAATAAATACCGCTGCCGACTCTACCTCCAAGCTTGGAACTGTCGGTGTAGATTTCGACTTTTTCACCGACTGTGTGAATTTGTTGAACACCAAGAATTTGTCAACTTGAGAATTGAGAGAATGAAGTGCTGTTTCAACCGATTTGCCTTTAGAGTTGGCGTGTTGAGATACAAAGAGAAGAGAAGGGATGATCTATGTCCTGATATGTAGGTCAAGAGTTTTTTCTAGAACCTTAAGAAGAAAGGATGTTAGACTTATGGGTCTGTAATCCTTAGCTTTGGTGTGTGAGGCCTTCCCAACTTTGGGTATGAAGACGACCCGAGGCGTGCGCCAGCGTAAGGGAACATATTGCAATCTGAGGCTTGCATTATATATTTGTAGCAGCCATGGGAGGATAATCTCTTCCCCATTTTGGATATCGGCAGGAATGATTCCGTCCGGTATGGCTTGAAGGTTTGAATGGACCACTCAAGGTGACTTTTTGTCACTTGTAATTTGGGCAGGCTATCATGGGAAACCTGCTCCACCTGGTAGAGTGCTTGATCCGCTGAGGCTAAACTTCCTCGGAAGTGGGTGTCTAGTAGGATATCAAGCGTTTCGGCGCATGAGTGAGTCCAGCTGCCATCTGGTTTTTGGATACAGTCAAGGGCATTGTTAGAGGAGTGGAGAATTTTTCGTAGAAGGCAAGCCTCGGACGCCGACGCAATGCTTTCCCACAAGTCCTTCCATGGCGCTCGTTTCCCTCGCCAAATGGCGTATTTAAACTCTTTTTGTTTATTTTTGAAAGGCGCCATTTAGCTTTGTTGAAAAGCATTCTACAAGTTTTGCGAATACTTGCAATTTTCGAGTTCCATCACGGAGATTTAGGTTTGCCCCGTGGTTCGGGAGTGACGTAAGAAATATGATTGGCTTTTTTAAAAGCTGTGGTCAGATCGTCGACCGCCCGATCAATGTCGGGACAGTTGTGGATAGTGAGGGGAGTCGTTGCTAAGCATGACCACAGTTTGAGCCGGAAAAGATTCTACTTCGTGTTTTTTCTATTGACTGGTTTAAGAGATCCTGTATTGCCTGTAGTCTCCCTTGAGTCAATGTCAAAGGTGATATAGCAGTGGTCCGAAAAGAAGCAGTCCTGTGAGACGAATCAACTGCTTATCATGTTGGAGTAGATATCGGCGCCGATAATTACCGGAATCTGTTTCTGGTGGGCTACAGCAACCATTTGCTTTAGTATGTCTGGTGGCGGAGAATCGCTATAGTCATGAGCCATGTAGTTAGAGGAGATCCAGAAGGTCCGTGGAACCATTTCAATGACCGTGGCTACATTGTCTTTGTCACTGAATCTAGGAAGTAAAAGAGCATTAACGCTGTTTTTTTACCAGAATGCAGGATCTTGGTTTACCTTGATCCTCGATATTTACCATACGATATCCGTATGCATTGAGTCCAGAAACCCGGTCATTTACGACGCAAGGTTCTTGGACGAGAATGAGCTCCTCCCCTATATCCGAGAGGCGGAGAAGCAGGGCTGCCGATACAGTTTTCGAATGCTGAAGGTTAATCTGTAGTACCTTCAGCATTGTCTGGAAGATTGACTATGGTGGTATTTAACTCTTCCTCTTCGGACATTGGAGAGATATATCCACCAGCCGCATCCGTGTCCATGTGGTCGAAAAATTCTCCGACCAGTTCGGAAGTTGCGAAGCGGCTGCTTCTGGTTGTTGCGGAGCACATACTCTCGCTGTCACTACCCGGCAAAGGGGGTGAGAGCAGGGCCCGAGCAGCTAGGCTCATTGGCAGTGGCTTGTGGGACAGCACCAGCTTGGGGAGGCTG
This sequence comes from Clusia tigrina, assembly GCA_920105625.2. Taxonomy (NCBI): domain Eukaryota; kingdom Metazoa; phylum Arthropoda; class Insecta; order Diptera; family Clusiidae; genus Clusia; species Clusia tigrina. The sequence goes on from OV050031.1 coordinate 169,269,333, forward strand.
TTGAGGAGCTTGATCATCGTACTTGTAGATGCGGAGAGTGAAGGCTCCAAAGCCATAGTTAATCACCCCCTCGCGGGAGTTGATGGGAACAAGGGATTGCTCGTTCAAAATGATGGTGACCTCACGGAAAGTGCCTTTGGGGTCACCAACTTTCGCGACCTTCCAGCCATCGGTGGAAAGATCGGCATTGCTGAGCTTGAGGATCTTTAAGATTGCCTCAGGCTCAGAGGGCTCGGCAGGAAGCCATGCTTTGGAGCGAGGTCGTTGGGGAACCTGGTCCAAATGTACCGTATTGAGCTTTGTAGCCGGCCAGATCTCACCTACCCTATTGATCGCTACCTTATATACGAGTAGATCCGCCGAGCTTTAGTCCGAGCAAGATATGATCTTAATATGTCCTTGATACCACCCTGCGTCACGGCAGCTGGGTGAAGAACCAGGGTTGAGGGACATAACCTCAACGAAAATTCGTAACAGTGCCATTTCGACCAGTCTCCAATTGTCAGGAGTAATGGTCCCATCGGCATTGGCAGAGTCGACCACAGCCCATGTGAGGCTCTCTTTCACAATCTCACTAAGCAGTTTCGAGAGCTTAGGCTCGGGGGTAGCCAGCATTAAGCGGTCAAGGATGCTTTGGGTGGATTGGCCCGGGCGATCGGCTGATCGCTGCCTCTTGGAGTTACCGGCTGCTTGTGCAGTGGAGGAGGGGACACGGACATCAGCGTGTGCCTTTGCCCACTCAAGCTTGCCCTTGTCGTATTCTGACTGTTGACAGGGTTCTGTAGCGTTGAGCTTCGTCAAAATACGGTAAGCCGCTCTAGACGTCCTGTACGCCCTTGTAATCAGGTTCACGTTGGTGGGTGCACCTGAAGGAGGAGCGGTACGGGGAGCAGTTTCCGTTTATTTTTGAGGCAATATAGAGGCGCTTGCTGAAGAGGGCTTAGGCGGAGCGATTGCTGCTGATTTGTGAATCAATACCATGGTAGTAATAATGCTGGTGGGCATTTGCCTAGCCAGGGTTTTGCGCGTCCCTGAGGGGATAGGCGCGGAAATTTTGTTTGTGTTTGTGTTTTTAGTTTTTGTGTCCATGCACGAAGGGTCCCCACTCAAAGCCACTATCTGAGTTCGAACGTGTGGTCACCAAATATGGTCCCATGATTATCTATGCAAGCAAGCAGGCCATGTGAGGGTTGGCACAAGCCCTTATGGGGTCAAGTGCTCAAAGCTGACTAGTGCTAATCGGGAATTCCACTCAACCGAACCCACAATACCGACTTAACGGTAACAGACGTCGAACGTACTTTGATGCCTGCCAGGGTTGTAACGGGACGGGGGCAGCTGCAGCCTTATACTGGAGCCGTTCACACTCAAGTTCCACCTTGGTGCTACCGTGACAAAAGACAGCTAGTCCAAAGAGAAGTCCTGGGACGAAGGATGGGGGTTGTGCCAATTGGTGCTACTGAACTCCCGTGAAAGAAAACAGCAGCACCTGGGGGAGTGTAGACCATTTAGCGTAACCCAGGGTGCACCGCGTGGAGGCGATCTACATTACACCCCTACTGTACCTTACAACTTGGGAAAACGTTTTGTTGTAATTAATACCATATATCTGGGGACACCCTTTTATATATATATATATATATATATATATATATATATATATATATATATATATATATATATATATATATATATATATATATATATATATATATATATATATATATATATATATATATATATATATATATATATATATATATATATATATATATATATATATATATATATATATATATATATATATATATATATATATATATATATATATATATATATATATATATATATATATATATATATATATATATATATATATATATATATATATATATATACGAGGTGTGATCAAAAAAGAACCGTTATTGTGTTATAAAAAAATATAGTATTTATTTATTCAACAACAACTATCTTGTCCCTTTTAAAGTAATTCCCCTCAGATATAATACATTTATGCCAGCATTTTTTTCAATCCTCGAAACACTTCTGAAACGCTTTTTTTGGTATCGCCTACAGCTCCTGTTTCGATTTTTCTTTTATCTCCTCAATCGTAGCAAAACGCTTTCCTTTCATCGGTGTCTTCAGTTTTGGAAAGAGGAAAATGTCAGCGGGGGCCAAGTCCGGTGAATACGGTGGTTGAGGTATAATAAGGGTTTTGTTTTTGGCCAAAAAATTACGCACAAGCATCGATGTGTGAGCTGATGCGTTATCATGGTGCAATATCCATGATTGGGTTTTCCACAATTTCTGAAGAATTGCTTCTCGCAAACGGCGCATAACTTCAAGGTAGTATTCCTAGTTGACCGTACGACCTTGTGGCAAGAATTCATGATGCACCACGCCATTGCAATCAAAGAAAACTGTCAGCAAAACCTTTACGTTCGACCGAACTTGACGCGCTTTTTTCGGTCTTGGCTCATCTGGACGTTTCCATTGGGATGATTGGGCTTTGGTTTCAATGTCATAGCCATACATCCACGATTCGTCACCATTTATGATCTTTTTGAGGAAATCTGGATCGTCGTTGACGATGTTCAACAGATCCTGAGCGATATCCATGCGACGTTGTTTTTGCTCAAAATTTAGCAATTTTGGAGCAATCTTCGCTGCCGCACGTTTCATGCCTAAAACATCCGTAAAAATTTCTTGGCATGAGCCGAACGATATGCCAACATCATCAGCAACCTCTCTGATAGTGATTCGACGATTATCCAAAATCATTTTCTTCACTGCGTCAATGTTTTAATCGGTTGTTGACGTGCTCGGGCGACCAGGACGAGCATCGTCATTGAGATCTTCTCGGCCTTCCTTAAACCAGTTATAGCACAACTGAACTTGTGTTCTGCTCATAGTAGACTCGCCAAAGGCCACAGTCAACATTTCAAATGTCCTTGCGCATTTAATTTCATTTTTTACACATAACTGAATACAGTTTCTTTGATCCATTTTTTTCGAATAGTACAAAATCGAAGAGCACACCAAAACACGACTAACCTTTTTATCTGTCAAAAACAAACTGACAATTCAAAATGGTTGGTATTGCCAACATATATAACAGACGTGTGTACCAACATAAAAAAAAAAAAATGCGAACATCGAACATACGTAACTCACGAAAAGATGAAAATAACGGTTAACTTTTGATCACACCTCGTATATATGTATATATATTGGTTGTATTAGGGGGGGTGCGTGCTATATTATTATTGAAATATATTAATGCGATAAGAGTTGAAGCTGACCGCCAGCATATTCTTAAACAAATTTTTGTGCTGGTGAGGTGGGATGAGCCAACAGCAGAACAAGATTATACAGGTTTTTTTAATAGGTTTGTATGTACACATGTATGTAAATATATTGTTTTGTATTAGGGGGAGTGCGTGCTGTATTATTATTAAAATATTTTAATGTGATAAGAGTTGAAGCTGACCGCCAGCATATTCTTAAAAAAATGTTTGTGCTTGTGCGGCGGTATGAGCCAACAGCAGAACAGGATTATACAAATTTTTAATATGTATGTATGTATGTATGTAAGTTAAGTTATTTTATAATTGTTTTATTTTTTCAAAAAGAGGCGGAACCAAACAGTTCCGTTTTATTTGACTGTTATACCGAATCTATACTTAACAAACTTTATAACTTAAAGCTAAGCTAAGCAAGTATATTTCTTATCAACTAAATCACCTTGAAACTTCACATACCTGCACATGCCAACCATCGTGAGAATGGTTGGCATCTCTGGATGTGGCGTAGACGTGTTGTCTGCATTTTCTCCTATGGGAAAATAATTTAGGGAATAAGTGCAAGCGTGTGTTGCATTGGTCTTAAGCGTGTTCCTTGTTAACTCCTCCATTTTTAAATTCGAACGTCCTCGTTCGTCGGAGTTTAGAACAATGGTATTTTATTAATTTGGTTTATTGGACTTCTTGCAGGGGTTGTCGGTGTTAAACTGAATTGTGAAGTGGAGCCTGATATGGGTTCTTCTGTTTCTGGTACATCGGGTTCTCTTGCAGTTATTGTTGTGATTTTAATTTGACTTCTTGTCTTGTAGCATTTTAGGATAACGATGATTAGGGCAGCGGCTATGAACATCATTTGGGCGAGATTAAGTCCAATGCTGATTTTATTGCGGGTTCTTAGTTGTGCGTTTACGAAGTATCCACACAACTAAGAACCCGCAATAAAATCAGCATTGGTCTTGTGCGGATACGAAGTATTCCACTCGGAGACATCTATGTCCATTGTGACTGCCTTCAAAAAATTCCAGGAGGAGGCATACTCACCCTTACCCTCGATTTCTATAAACATTAAAAGTTCCATCCCTATTAAACCATTTGGTTTTCCAGATGAAAGGGAGAAGATCCGATAAATCTACCTTCGTTATCTCTGCCAAACTTGTGCAAAAGCGCACCCCCAAACATTGAAGTCGTTTCAACTGTAGTTTCGGACATTGACATAAAAAGTGTTGAATCGACTCTGTCTCTTCTTCATCATGGCAACTCCTAAATAGCCCGCTCGACGGCATACGCCAATGTTGAAGCATTGGTGCGATAGCACAATGCCCCGTAATGACCCCCGTAAGCACCCTTACTGCAGGCTTGTTGAGCCCTAAGAGAACCTTTGTTCTCTTCGTGTCTAACCTAGGCCATAAGGCCCTTGAAACTTCACAGTCGTAACGTTTAGTCCATAAGTTATTTGTCACTGCAATAGTGAATTCATCTACGTTCCTAAACAGTTCGCATATCGGGATTTGTATTGAGGTATCTACTTCGTTAATGTCCATTTCAGAGCCCCTTCTGGCCATCTCGTCCGCTTATTCATTCCCTTCTATATCGCTATGTCCGGGAACCCAGCAAAGCGAGACTTTGTGGGGTCCAATGTTCAGTAGTGAGGTACGACATTTCATTACCAGCTTCGATTTAACTATCTTGGATTCTATTGCCTTAAGCGCCGCCTGACTATCCACAAAGATAGTGATATTCGAAGGTCGAATTGTACTACTTTGGATCAGTCCGGCTGCTTTCTCAATTTCATAGACTTCGGCCTGAAAGACGCTGCATGCGTTAGGCAGCCGATATGATTGTCTTGCGTGCAAGCCTTCCGAGAAGACACCCGCCCCCGTTCAATCTTTAAGCCGTCAGTGTAGATGGTAATGTCAGAATTACGCGTCACAGAGCCTGACTCCCAGTCTTCCCTGGTAGGATAGAGAGTTGGATTTCTAGCTTTAAAGTCCATACTAGAAGTCATGTAGTCTGTAGCCGTTCCTAAATTGGCCGTAGCTAACCCTTGACTCTTCCGTCTTATTTCGCTCAAAATTGTACAGTGTCCATAGTTGGCAGATTTCCACGCGTTGTACTCCCTCAAACTGAGAGCACACTTGGCGGCACAGCCCTGAATGAACACTCCAGCAGTAAGAGGTGAAATAATATGTTTAAGCCTTCTTGAGGCGCGCTGCTTACAGCCCCTGAGATTCCCAGGCTAGCAAGTCTTTATACCTTTTCAATACGGTTTAGATTACATATCCTTTCCAACGCCTTCCACCAGACGATGGACGCGTAGGTTAAAATTGGTCTTATGATTGTGGTGTACATCCCATAAACGATGTACGGTGACAGTCCCCATTGTTTTAAAGATCCTTCTACAGGTGTAGTATGCAGCCAAACCCTTCTTTCTTCTCTCCTCAATATTCCTTCTCCAATTTAACTTGTAGTCCAGAATGATACCGACGTATCTTGCTTCTGAAGAGAGATTCAATGTTACCCTACCTAACTTTGGCAAAGAGAACTCAGGGATTTTTGTTTTCCTGGTGAACAAAACTAACTTCGTCTTAGTAGGGTTAACTCCTAAGCCGTTGCGCTCAGCCCATCCGCAAATCGCGCCCAGTGCTGATTCCATGATTTCGCTAATCGTTGACAAGAACTTGCGCCGGATTAGTATGGCAATGTCATCAGCGTAGGCTACAATTTTTATTCTCTTTGCTTTGAAGGTTTATAAGATCTCATTTACTACAAAAATCCATAGCAGAGGTGAAAGCACTCCCCTCTGCGGCGTACCCCTTGTAGTCCTGCTACTCACCGTGGCCACTGTGTACTAGCATTGTGTTCATCCATGTCACTATGAATTCCTTCACTGCGTGATCTCTCAGCGCCTTACAGATCGCCTCTGTATTTACATTGTTGAAGGCCCCCTCAATGTCCAGAAAACCTACCAACGTGTATTCCTTATAGTTCATTGACCTCTCAATAATACCAACCACTGCATGAAGTGCGCTATCCACTGATCTACCCTTACGGTAGGCGTGTTGCGCAGTATCCATTGTGCGAATATTGGTGACCCTTCTAATATACAGATCAATAAGTCTGTCAAGTATTTTAAGCATAAACGATGAGAGACTTATTGGTCTGTAATCCCTATCAGTAGAGTGATTTATTTTTCCCGCTTTTGGAATGAAAACCACCCTGACTTCTCTCCAACTTTTTGGCACGTACCCATCCTCGAGACACCTTGTGAAGATGTGAACTAGTTGGGGAATCACGCCCTCAGAGAAATGTTGCAGCATAGCCGATATAACCCCATCAGGACCCGCTGACTTGTACGGGTCGAAGGAGCCTATCGCCGACGAAATCTTGTCCTCCCTCACGATATCCGACACGTCGGTCCCCGAAACACGTGCAAGATTTACCGACTGCGTATGGACGGTATGCGAGTCCGTTTCCATCAAAACCTCCATGGACACCTGACATGAGCCAGTCCATGAGCCATCCCGTCCTTATTTCCTTTAGCCTCTCGAATGCTTGCTGACAGCTCTCTGTCCATTCGAACTTTGCTTCTTTTCATAGCAACTTATTCGCTGGCAACGCAATTCCAGCTGGTCCTTCCACGAACTTTCTATAATAGTTCACTAGTCCTAGGAATGCTTGCACTTCCTTTCTATTCCTCGGAATGGCAAAATTTTTAACGTATTCCACCTTCTGCGGGTCAGGCAGTGCTCCTGCCTCTGAACAACGATGGCCTAAATAAACCACCTCTCTTCGCAAAAATTGACATTTCTCCGTGTTCAATTTCAAATTGTTTTCTCATAATTTCTGGAGCACCTTGCACAAGCGTTGCGAATGCTGGTGCAAGTTCTTCCCATAAATTACAATATCCTCGAGATACACAAAACAATCTAACCCTTGCAAGCCTGTTAGCACATGGTTCATCAACCGTTGGAAGGTAGCCGGTGCTCCTGTTAATCCAAACGGTATTCTATTAAACTCATAATGCCCTAAACCGGTGCTGAACCAGGTTTTCTGCTTATATTGGGTATCCACAGGAACTTGGTGGTAGTCACTCGCTAAATCAAGTGTAGAAAAATATCTACTATGTCCCAATTGATCCAGAATTTCTTCTATCCTTGGTATCGGGAACACCTGCTTGATAGCGGCGTCGTTCAATTTCCTAAAATCGACGACCATTCTCCACTTCTTCTGACCCTGAGCACTTCCCTTCTTTGGTACCAAAATTATTGGTGAGTTCCAAGGCGAGATACTCGGTGAAATTATGTTATCCTTTAACATTCCTTCTACTAGTTTACCTCATCCTTGTGAGCTTGTGGCAATCTGTACTGTTTCTGGTTAATTGGTGGTTGATCCACTCTAGTAGGTATTTCATGCTCTACCTGCGGTGTATACGTCAGCTGGTCTCCTTCCAGCAAAAATAGGTCAAGGAACGACGTACAAAAGGCCTCTATTGATGCCTTATCTTCTGAATTTACTCTTGGGTCTAACTTCAGTGATTCTAGCACTCTCTCCATTCTTTTCCTTATATCAACTTGTTTAATCTGATTTACCGATCTATAATTCGGTACATTAAAATTATCGTAACTAGTGAACTTAGGCCATCAGGTAATCCTTTTCATCCATCAGGTGGTCCTTTTCTGATGCGTTGAGTATGCATGCGTACACCTTACCCTTGTCAACGTGTTTTATGGTTTCTCCCATATATACGCCGTCCGCCAGCTGCTGCTTGTGCAAAACAACAGTCCTAAATTTCGTATTTACATGCATAGTAACTACTCTGGTTGACCTTGCATTTACTACCTCCATACAATTCTTAACCCTATTCACGGTTACTTCCTGCCATGACCTTAATGGAACAGTAAGGATTCTATTCTTATCACCATCATAAAGTGATAACTGCTTCTCGAGCGCATCCAGTATGGTGCGGCCCCAAAGATTATCGCGGCCAATTATCCCATCAGCCGGGTGGTGTTGTCCTATTTCCTGTACATTAGGTCACGAGCGTATGGGTTAGCAGCGAGAAAGACAGACGAATCCCGGAATTCTCGGTGTAACGAAAGCGTCAGTGTTCAGTGAATACTTGCTAGGTGCTGCTTTGGACAAGAGCTGAGAAAGGCAGACGAATCCCGAAATTCTCAGTCTTGCAAAAGTCAGGATCTCAAGCGAGTATCCTATGTCCTGGTTAACACTGAGAAAGGCAGACGAATCCCGAAATTCTCAGTGTAACGAAAGCGTCAGTGTTCAGTGAATACTCGCTAGGTGCTGCTTTGGACAAGAGCTGAGAAAGGCAGACGAATCCCGAAATTCTCAGTCTTGCAAAAGTCAGGATCTCCAGCGAGTATCCTATGTCTAGGTTAGCACTCAGAAAAGCCACCAAGTGTGCTACGTTCGATGCTGCAATTGTGAAGCCCTAGTGGCCGCTAGATGGCGGTGATAGATTTTTTTGAGGCGTGGGCAACTCACATGCGCGCGTGCTTGCCCACGTTGTGAAACCAAAATTTCGAGGATGTTCAGCATTTTGGTTCCTCACAGTTCCCAACATGGACGTGTATCCACTTCCTAACTTTTCGTGATATTGGAGAGCCTCTTGCTCCTCCTTCTCCTGGACTGTAGTTTCTACATTACTACTCTGACGTAGTTCTGGCCTAATTATAACTTTCTTTCTGGCTTTCCAGTCTACTGGCCTCGACTGGGCCACTGGAAGTTTCCCTGGTTCCTTTGTTGGGATTGTCTATCCCTGCATTCCGCTGCCCGATGTCCCATTCGTCCACATGAGAAGCATCTCAACCCTTGTATGTTATTGCCTATCCTTGGTTAATTTCTGGAATCCCAATTTGGTCGCTGCTGACCACTCCCAGCTTTGAAAGGATTTCTTCCTTCATTAATTCCTTCTGTTGAATTAACCCGGGTTCTACTGAAGTTACCGCTGCTGTCCTTCAAGGGTGGAACCGGGCGCCTCGTAGCTGGCTTCGTTCTACTTTGATCCCATTTAATGTCTACTTGACACTGTCTACTTGCCTGATGACCGTAAGTTTGGCACTCCATACAGTAGGGCGTGTTTTTGCGTGTAACGCATTCATCCCTTGTATGCCCTGGCTTATGACAGAATTAGCAAATGGGTTTCCTTTGCTGGAACCTCTCAACCAGGTATTCTTGGTCTCTTTGTTGCTGAAATTGGCCCATCAATCTACCGACTCCACTTGTGTTTCGCTGATGTGCTGGTCCTACCTCTGCAGCAGCATCAATCCAGCAGATTCCTCCTGTTGTCGTTCGCTGTTGTATTGCTGCTTCAGCGGAAGAGACCGCTTCCACTAGCTCTGTCATGCTCCTCGGGGTGAGAGTAAGAGTATAATTAGCTAAGTCCTTATTTATCAGGCCTGCCTTGAACACAGAAATCATAGCCCGTTCTACTTGAGCCTTGTATGCTGCAACGTTTCCTGGAAACTGCCTATTGGCTTTCGTCTCAGCAGCGTTCCGCAGATACTGGAGCCTTCGTCTCCAGGCTCTCAATTCCTCCCCGAGTTTCTGAGTTGATTCCTGAATTTCCCGAACGAGACAGTCGTACGACTTTTGTATTAAATATGTCCGATCCAAAAGTGCATATAACTCTGCCAGGGTATTTACTGAGCTATGCACCAGTAAATCGAACGCATCACCTGTGGTTCTTTGCCTAATACACTTTATTAAGTGTTCCCCGTCCGCTTCCAGAAGATTCTGTTGCGCTAGCTCACAACCTTCTTTGAAGCGCCGTATCTCAGTTCTCAGATCATACAACTCGACTCCTAAGAACATGGGCACCAACTTCTCCTCCGCATGAGCAACTTCCAGAATGCCCATTTTACTCCTTTCTGTTTTCTCAATTGCTGGTAAAACCTTAGCTTTATTAATCTCTTGGGGGGTGTCCAAATTCTCTTCTACCGCATCCGAGAGGTGCTGGACCAGTATCGGATTCAAACTGATTAGTCTTCGACGGTTTGCTCATACAGGCGAAATACTGTCCACTGTATTGAGACTTTGCTGTACTGTTCTTGCTTCTGGCTCTTTTGGCGGATATCCCTGATTTTTATTATTTATCGGATTCCACGGAGAAAATGGTTCGACACCGATTTCAGATGCGCCAAACAAAAATTCCGCTTGCCTTTCTTCACTAAAAACTAATCTTGGCTTTACCATGCGGCTTATCCCTTCTGCGAACTTCCGGAGGCAAAGTCAATACTGTCTGTGTAAATCCAGCCGATGCTGATTTTGATCTCTCCTTTTTCGGTGAGGCCCTATTGGTCGCCCGTCCTCTTTTTAATTCTGCAAACTCCTTTAACAACAGCGCTGCAGCTTCCTCTATTTCCGTCAATCTCTGAGAAAGTTCCTTTACCTTATTCTCAAGATACTCCTTTTGAGCTCTCAAATCTTCTGTTTTCTTATGAAACATAAACAACTTTTCTTCTGTCCTTTTTTGGATTGCCGTTAAGGCTTGATCCGCTACTTCTAATGGTGAAACATCTCCTCTGGCGTTCGCCTGTTTGCACAATTCCTGAGCTTTTTCCCTGCTCGTACTTGCTTCGAACTATTCAACTATTTTCCCAGTAAATAGTTCCACCTCTGCCTGTGCTGATTTCAATTTATTCCTTATTGCCTCGTCTGGCGAAACTTAACTCATAGTTTTTTGTCCTAGTCCCTCTAATTCAGAACTAAATGTATCCACCCATTCGTTGACCAGACGTACTCTGCGTAATTTTTCGAAAAATATTTTCCTTTGCCGTACTCAACTGCGTGAGACAACAACAACCTGTGGTTATTGTTGAACTCTCTCCCCAGATTTGGCAATTGTGTTATTCGCTTATGGTAATACACGTTGTCCTTACGTAACCTGCCGTCTTTCTTAAAGTTACGGACCAGTTTTTCAATCGCTTCGCCAATTTCCTCCTGAATCAGCAGTAACTCTTGCACTTCCTCTGTCATACCCCAAATGCCAGAATAGATGGCGTATCCCAATTACAAATAAAACCCAATAATGTTTAACACTTTTTATCAAACTATTCCAATATTTTATTCCATCTTACTTAATGATAAATACAAATTTATTAAAAAACATTCCACCATATATTCTATCTTTATATTCTTTCTTTACTTATCTTCCATCACAAGTTCCATATCTGATGTCTATCCTTCCATCAATGCAAATTGGTCCTTGACTTCCTCACAGATACTCCTTGATTTCCTCTCACCATCTTTAATACTCACAAAAATCCATAGAAAAGGCGATATGTTCGCAAAAACCGAAATTGGATTTACAGGCAAAAGTGTCTTGATTCATTCCCGGAAATTTGAATCCATATTCAAAAATGCGCCCCGTAATAATAGCATTTAAAATTTTTTTCAACATTGCTACGAAAATTGTAGTTTCCGAGCTACAAAAACTCTGATTTAACTACACGTTTTGTAAGCACTTCTTGAAGTATTTTTGCTTAATACCCTAATACCCCAATACCCTAATCTTAAAATTTGAAAACAATATAAATTAAAACAATATAAAAAATAATATAAAAGTCCCTATCGACAAACAAACACGATTCCCCTACAAAAAAAACCCTCACAGCTTGGACGACATACATAGACGGTCCGATCATACTGACAGTTTATGGTTTACAAAGCTGCGTGCAACAGCGCAAACGCGCCTATAGGTTGCGACTTCTTTGACCAGCGCTACGGCGCCTTAAGGGTCGCAGAAGTATCTACTTAAATAACGCTACTATACACTCTACTCACCATTATCTTGTCTGATGACATCTTTTTTCTTAGGGTCCTTCGAATTCGCTGCAGGATGCTCCACTGCTTCAGGGTTCCTTGCCCTGGGATTCCTCCTGTAGGTCCTTTAGACCGGCTGCACCAAAATGTTGGGGACCGTATTTGGTTGTTGTCCTCGGGGAAGGTCTCTCGCTGCCTGTCCTGAGCGTGTACCTATAAACCTAAATCACTCTTTAAAATAAACACTACATCACTTTCGGTTTAAAAACAACAAGAAGCTTTATTCTTAAAATACTAGTTCTTATATACTATTTACGAATAACAATTACAGTCTACGTATTGACTTTTCTGCTGTTCCAGTTACGCAATTGTTGTTTGGTGTCAGTTGTTCAAGCCATCTGACTTACTGAAAGTAAAAGTGTCGTCGGTGCATTCTAAATTCCCCTCGTCAGCTTGACTGCGGAACTGTGACACCCTAAAAGTTTACATCATAATTAATACATAAATACTATTCATTTACAATATTTGCACCCTAAAAATATGTGCTCTCTTAATGAATATAATAGGAGCCGGTGCTGTGAGTCAACTACGCGTAGGTAGCTTGATTCTAACTCACAACACATTAAATTTCATTAAAGTAAGTTTATGGGTCGCCAGTCTTGAGAATTTGGACCAGTCAGTCTTTCTTGGGTTTTAAAAAAGCCGTGGGGTCACTACTTCGGAGTAGAAGCGTATCCGACTATGATCCGAAAAGGAACAGGCATCAGACACTCTCGTTCTTGTTGAATTTATGGCATTTAACCCAGTGGCCAGAGTGATGTCAATCACTTCCTCCCTAACCCTATTACGAAAGGTTGGCTGATTTCCCTTGTTACATAAAGTTAGGCTAGTGAAGAGAATGTAATCAAAAATGGATTCACCCCTACCATTGGTATCAGTGCTGCCCCAGAGCTCATGGTGCCCGTTTGCGTCACAGCCGGCAACTATGCCCAGTCCGCGTGACTCACCGTAGGCGATAAGTTGCCGGAAGATCTGTGGTGGCGGCCGTTCCTCGTTGTATGGAAAGTATGCGGACGTTAGCAACAAACTAGGTTTGTGCCTATGCTCGCATACCACCGTTGTAAGGTCTCCAGTGCTGTAGGGAGTAAGAAGAAAAATATGAATATCCTTTTTGGCCACTATACACGTTCTGATCTTACCTTGTGTTTGTGGAATGTAGAGACGATAACCATCCATCCCGAGTCCGCTTACCTTACCTCTGACGAGCCAAGGCTCTTGAACAAGGGCTACATCCTCTGTGATGAAATTAATTAAATCGATCGAGGCTGAGATGGAGTGATGCAAATTAATTTGCAACACCTCTAGCTTCCTCTCCATTGGTTTTTGACCGATCACCCGGCTCGCGAACCTTAAGAGTGCCGAACCAGAATCTGATGCAGTTGTCGCTCCTTAATTTGGATAGCGACGCGGAGTCCACTGCGAGCACCGCGTCACTTCCAACTCCATTTTTGCAGGGGGTCACGGAGATCACCCGCCACTCTGCCGAATTTAGAGTCTGGTTCTGCCGTCCGATCAGCTTGAGTATGGATTCCTGGTCCGGAACCGGAGGTGGAATCCACACCGAAACAACCGGGCGAATCGGAAGCAGAGAACGTGGCACCACCTCCAACCGAGCGCCCCGCCAGAGTGGGTCACGACCGCTAATTGTACGCGTTAAGAAGTCCAGAGACTTCTTGTTGTTGCAACCAACGATCTTAACACCCCTCTGCCAGCCGGCCCCGTCAAACTGCAGCTCCCTGTCGTCAGACCCGACCATCTCCGCTATCAGGCGCGCCTCTACTAGCAACCAATTCTTCGGCGTTATCTTCCCATCAGGGCCGACTCTGTCGATGATAGCTACCTGTAGCTCCATCGGTGATTCGAAGGAGGCCGATGGCTTCGGCTTTTTTGAAGCCCTCTGAGCCTGCTCATCAGACCGAACTCTCTTTGGAGTTTTGCCCGATGCCAACCTATGTGCTCCTTCGAAGAACTCAGCTTTGGCTTTGGTGGCACCTTTACGCGGTCACCTGTGGCCTTGTCCGGCTTACTATTTTTCCTGGAGGTCGAAGATTTGTCATTATCAGACTCTGCCCCAACAATTCCTTGTTCCGTTTTATTGCATGAACTGGCCGCAGCGTTATATTTCTCAAACCTTGCTACGACCTTTTTATGCTCTTTAATGAGATCCTTCTCCCTTTTTGTAAAGGAAGAAGGATCTTTCGCCTTCATTTTACGAAGATAGTAAGCCGAGCGCTTATAGCCATTTCTGGCCTTTTGCTCGTTTGTGAGGCTTACCACCTTCCTTTTCTCCTTCCCCGGCTCAGAAGCATGTGGAGCGGATGGCTGAGAAGGACTGAGCAATTGCATCTCAACATCCGAGCCTATGTCGTAGACATTGCTTACCTATGACAACGAGTCGTCATCGGTTGCGTGGTCTATGCGCAAGCCCAGAAGCTGAGATCCTATGCGATCCCCCTCAGCCTCCACCTCACAGGCCCCTTGCGTACCCAAAGTTCCGCCTTCAAATCACCTTGTCAAAATGTCGCATGGTCGCTCCTAGACGTTAAAGTTAAGGGGTCTCTCCTAGATTCGAAGCTTTGAATGTGCGCAGGGTTCGGGTTCCACCACAGTATTTTTTTCAGTGATGACAAGAGAAGGATAATAACCTGCACTAAGCAGATGAAAAAGGGAATGTCCGGACTCTCTATAGATATTGAGAAACTCGCGGGTTATCAGGCCAAGAGGGATGCACGAAAATTATATCAACGGGCTAAGCAGCTAACCCACGGTTTCAAGCCAGGGGCATCGAATTGTAGAGATGAAAATGGAGACCTGCACCCAAGAGGAATGCAGTGCGATTCCACCAATCGACGAGGACAGAAATCCCACTTCCTAGCCATGACGAGATTCAAGTTGTTTTCATCCAGCGGTTCAAGAACAACAAGGCAGCGGGTGCTGGCGGCCTGCCAGCCGGATTGTTTGAAGCAGGCGGCGATAAATTTTTTTTATTATTTTACTTTTATTTTTTTTAACTCCAGTTTATTTGCATTCTGCCCCTTGGGGCAATAATCAAATTAAATAACAATATTAAACAACTACATAAATCAATACACAAAGTAATTTTTTAAAATAGTTTTTTAAATCAACATGAGGAAGAGGAGCCAGTGCTAATCTCCCATAAGGTTAGTTCAGAACTATTACGTTAGAAAAAATTATTATTATAAATTTTGTGGTTTTGCTCGCTTCAGTCGCCGTGTTGTGCCTGTCCTCTCCAGAAGATTTGAAGCTAGTATGTTAGGATGCTTACTTAGTCGTTCCAGGTATTTATTGCTGTATCTTGCTATTTCCTCATCGACAGTAGGGATGTTTAAGTCGTGACGTATTATATCATTCCTGACGAACCATGGAGCCTTTACTATCAAGCGAAATACTTTTGATTGGAATCTCTCAATGATTTTTATATTATTTGTTGCCGCTGAACCCCATAGCTGTATACCATATGTCAATATGGGTTTTAGAATTGTGTTATAAACGAGCACTTTATTGTCAAGCGATAACTGGGATTTATATCCGAAGAGCCATTATAAGGAAGTAAGCTGTATTCCAAGTTGTTTTTTCTTCGTAAGAATATGCTTCTGCCATGTCAGATGTCGATCAAGATGTAGCCCTAAATATTTAACGTGTTCGGATTGGGGCAGTTGACAATCATTTAATATTACTGAAGGACAAATCTTCTGTTTTAAGCTAACGGTTACTTGCACAGACTTAGTTGTATTCACCTTAATCCTCCATTTATTTAGCCAGATTTGGAGCTTATCCAAGCTTTCTTGGAGATAATTTGCAGCGATTATGTTGTTGCTGCTTGTAGCCATTATGACTGTATCATCCGCGTAGGTGGCGATTTTTGCATTCTCCGTCAGTGGAAGGTCAGCCGTGTAGATAGTGTAGAGCACAGGACCTAGAACACTGCCTTGGTGGTACACCCGCCTTTATAGAGAACAGTTCAGTGACTTCTTCATTGGTCTTTACTCTGAAATGCCTTTCTTCCAGATATAATCTTAAGATATCATAAAATGTCTGAGGTAGTAACTTTTTCAGTTTAAATAGTAGGCCAGGGTGCCATACTTTATCGAACGCCTGTGTTATATCCAGGAAAGCAGTTGTACATTAACGGGTTTTCTCAAAAACGTTTCTTATTATGCTATACACTCGCTGCACTTGTTCTGTTGAGGCATGGTGTTCCCTAAATCCAAATTGATGATTGGGTATTATCTCCTTTTTGAGCAGAATTGGTTTAAATTTGTTTAACAGGAGCTTTTCAAACATTTTGGAAACAATTGGCAAAAGGCAAATTGGTCTATAAGAAGTGACTTCCTCCAAGGGCTTTCCGGGTTTTGGGATGACAATAATTTTGGCCACTTTCCATTGACGCGGAAAATATCCACATCTAATTATTGCATTGAAGAGATAGGTAGGGTATTTTATTCCTTTATTTGGTAGTTCCTTTAATATTTTACCTGTTATCAGGTAGTAGCCCGGTGCCTTTTTCACATTCAGTGTTTTGTGCACAGCGTTATGTATTTCCTTTTTTGTAAAGGGCGTGATAGGGAACTCTAATTGTCCTGGACTATTGAGAAGATTAAATACCTCGTCTTCCTCTTGCTGTGAAGTTGGTGGAAACGGCTTAAAGACCCCAGTAAGGTGTTTGGCGAATGTAATTCCTTTCTCCTTATCAGTTTTTGCCCAGGAGCCATTTGAGCTTTTGATAGGAGGAGCACGGGTGGTGGATTGCTTCAGCTTTTTTGTCACCTCCCAAAGTGAGTAATCTGTGATCTCATTTGCTGATAAAGTGGACAAGTATTTCTTCATATTGTTTCTGCGTCAAGTACCGCTTAAAGTTTTTTGTAGCTCTATTAAAATAATGTTTGTCTTTCGGATGTCTGGTACTTTGCCACGCCCTTCTTAGTTTGCGTTTTTTATTAACCATCTGCCTAATAACGGGATGGGAAGGATGCTTGTTTAGTTGATTTTTAGGCTCCGGAGTAGAGTTCCATGCAGCGTATTGGACAGTTTTGTTAAAATTTTCAACGGCAAACTCAATATCCTCAGCACTCTTCAGACAAATATTGAGACACAGAATGTCATCTACAATTTCCTTGAAATGCAACCAGTTTTTTTCGTATGTAATGTGAGTGGTTTTATTGTGCATTCTACCGTCGAGTTCAGTATTGCAATAATAGGAGAGTGGTCTGATGACAGATCCAGCGACGGGGATATCTCAACACAGCTTTTGAGAACACCTTTCATCACGCAGAAGTCAATGACATCTGGAATTTTGTTTCTATCAGATGGCCAGTATGTGGGTTGACCTGTTGATACGTGTGTAAGATTGTGGTCTTACTAATAGCTCTCTTCCATTCGGATTGATTGTCCGAGTACCCCAAAATTGGTGTTTAGCGTTCACCACCAGCCAAAAATCGCACACCAAGTGTTTCAAAAAAATGGTAATACTGCTCTTTTTTAATGGAATACTTCGGAGGGCAATACACTGATGTTATGGTTAGCGGTCCATATTGGTCCTGTATTGTTATGCTTGTTGCTTGAATGTGGGATTTTTCATAATTGTCTTGTATTGTGTGTTTTATTTTGTTTTTAATGATGATAGCAGTACCACCGCGTGCTGTGCCGGCTGGATGATTTGTGTGATATATGTTGTACTGATTTATTTTTAAGAAGCTTTTGCTTGTGAAGTGTGTCTCAGATATTAGCATTATGTCAATGTTGTTCTGTTTCATAAATGTTTTGACTTCATTACTATGACGAGAAAGCCCGTTCGCATTCCATACTGCAATTATAAGTTTTTGTTCCATTAAGCCAGTTTAGAGATCACTGTTGTTAATAAATTGAGCATTGTTCCCATTTGTTCCATAAGGGTTTTCAGCATACTCTTTAATTCATTCATGGCATTTGATCGATGTGAGGCGAATTGATTTTCACTTTGCTGGTTTAGAGTTTGCTCTTGTTGCGTGCTCTGTTTGGCGATTTGCGCATATGTGCAACCTGGTTGTCTTTCGGAATCTGGGGCCTTGTTAAAATTAGTGTTTTCAAACACTTTCTGCCTTAGCGTGGGGAATGTTTTTTGCTGTACTTCTTTGTACACATTACAGCCTCTGTAATTAGCCGGGTGGTTTCCTCCGCATATCACACATTTCACATCCTGTGATTTTTTTTTACTAGGGCAGTCTGACGTTGCATGATTGCCAACGCATTTAACGTATCGAGAAGTATGGTTGCAATATTTTCTAGTGTGGCCATACCTCTGACATTTTGTGCACTGAGCTATTTCCCTTTTTTTATTTGGTGGTTCGAATTTTATTTTTGTGTGCATAATTGCTTCAACTTTATAAATGTCTGTATTTGTTTTGTTTTAAGTTGACATAAAACATCGACAACGGATGCTTTGTAATTCTTTGTTTTATATTTGAAACGTTTGTAGCATCGAATCCCAACCTAGTTATTTCCTCTTTTATTTCTTCTGTTGATATTGTGTGGTGTAGCCCTTTTAATACTACGCTAAAGTCTATTTCCTGTTTGGGTTTATATGTATGGAATTCTGTGTTCTTTGCAGCCAGAGCATTTGTAATAGTTTTGTACCCTTCTCCTGACTTTGGTTGAATTTTAACCTCGCTATCTTTGAAGAATTTGAGCTGGTATTCATTCTTGGTATTGCTGAAGCAGAGGCCCTTGGCGTGAGATGTTCTCATCGGCAGTAACCCGACTACGGGTTGTAATGCCCTCCTAAGAAGAAGAATATGTCGTCAACTATCCAACAGAATTTTTAAGCACGCTGGAATTGCATGGATTGCCACCTCACAATCTCAAATTGAAAGTCGGAACAGTAATCATAATGTTGCGAAATATCAACCAACCACGTCTTTGTATTGGCACCCGGCTTACGACCAAGAAACTGATGAACAAAGTAATCAAAGCAACAATTCTTAAAGGAAGGTACAAACGCAGGGTCAATTGTATGTCGCTTGTTCCCGTGTCGGAAATCCATCAGCTTTGTTTGTTTATGCGCCAGAAAACAAAGCAAAAAATGTCGTGTAACATAAAGCATGACAATAAGCAGCACGAATGGTTCAAAGTCGATCAAATTCAAGGCACATCACATATTTCAATGCATTTTAGCGGTGTGCTGCCGACAGGCATCTATACTGTGAAAAAATAAATATAACCCAGCAACGCCGGATAGAAATGTAGTATCATATATAATAATGCTAAAGCATTTTGCAAATTATACAAATACACGTTCTGATCTTACCTTGTGTCTGTGGAATGTAGAGACGATAACCATCCATCCCGAGTCCGTTTACCTTAGCTCTGACGAGCCAAGGCTCTTGGGCAAGGGCTACGTCCACATCGTCCTCTCTGATAAACTTAACTAAATCGCTCCAGGCTTAGATGGAGTGACGCAAATTAATTTGTAACACCTCCAGATTCCTCTCCGTTGGCTTATGACCGCTCACCCGGTACGCGAACCTTTAGAGAGCCAAAACCGAACTTAACGCAGTTTTCGCTCCTGAGTTTCGATAATGACGTGTAGTCCACTGCGATCACTGCGTCACTTTCCACTCCATTTTTGCAGGGGTTCACGGAGATCACTCTGCTGAATTTAGCGACTGGTTTTGTTGGCAGATCAGCTTGAGTGTGGAATCCTGGTCCGGAACCGGAGGTGGAATCCATACCGAAACAACCGGGCGGATCAGAAGCAGAGAACGAGGTATACGCCCCGCCAGAATAGATCAAGGCCAATAATTGCACGCATTAAGAAGTCCATAGGCTTCTTGTTGTTGCAACCAACGACTTTAACACCCCTCTGCCAGCCGGCCCCATCGAACTGTAGGTCTCCGCTGTCAGCCTCGACAATTGCCGAGCCTGCGCTAGCAGCAAGTTCTGCGGCGTTATCTTCCCATCAGGGGCAACTCTGTCGATGACAGCTACCTGTAGCTCCATAGGTGATTCGAAGCAGGCCGATGGCTTCGGCTTTATTGAAGCCCTCTGAGCTTGTTCTCACATCGTACTCTTTTTGGAGTTTTGCCCAATGCCAAGCTATGTGGCTCCTTCAAATAACTCAGCTTTGGCTATGGCGGCACACTTGCGCGGTCGCCTGTGGCCTTATTCGGCTTATCTTTTTTGCTGGAGGTCGAAGCGTTGTCCTTATCCGACTTTGCTCCAACAATTCCTTGCTCATTTTTGTTGCATGAAACGCAGCAGCGTTTTTTTTCCCAAACTTTGCTATGACCATTTCATGCTTCTTAACGAGATCCTTCTCCCTTTTTGTAAAGGAATAAGGATCTTTCGCATTCATTTTCCGAAGGTAGTAAGCCGAGCGCTTGTAGCCATTCCTGGCCTTTTGCTCGTTTGTTAAGCTTACCATTTTCCGCGTCTCCATCCCCGGCTCAGGAGCATGTGGAGCAGAGGGTTGAGAAGGACTAAGCAATTGCATCTCAACATCCGAGCCTATGTCATAGACATTGCTGACCTGTGACAACGAGTCGTCATCGGTTGCGTGGTCTATGCGTAGGCTTAGCAGCTGAGATGGGATCCCCTCAGCGTCCACCTAACAGGCCTCTTGCTGCCCAAAGTTGACTTGGAGACCCTCCCAGTAGCATTAGCAGACATCGCGGCCTGGGGTACCACGGCGATGCCTGAGGAGTTGCTAGATATCGACGCCAGGTGGCCTCCTCGCCAACCACCTACCGCCGGTACTGGGGATCCGACCCCCTGCACCGTAAACTCTTCCTTACTTGTTTTCGACATCTGAGATCAGAAAAAACACCTCCTCCTCGTGGGGTTTCCTTACAGTCTACCACTCCACGCACAAAAGACTCAAAAAAACCGACCGCTCCTAACATGGAGAAAACAGACGTCGTTGTGTGCCGCCCCAAACCTGGGAAAGAGACGCACACGTGGTAGATCTTTGTTCGTTACTCATCGGTCTAAAAACACTGGCGGCCCTGCCAGGGGGCAGTATATGGCCTTAGGTTAAAGCAGTCCGACGAATCTTTGCAACCATAATGGGAGTCATCATTGGTTACTACAGCATTTCTTCTAGTTCTCCTCTTCCTGACGACGGCTGTAGAATTGCTGGTAATGGTTTTGCAAAAGCAATTTCCTTGGATATGTATACAGTGTTGCCAATTTTTACGGTTGTGTTGTGGAAGCGAACTAGATTGTGCCTTCTAGTTGTGTTATTTCTTCATCAATTTGGATAATGCCATTGTAGTTATTAAGTAGTATAATTCCTGGTTGGAGTTCTTCGAAATCTAAAATATGTTGGTTGTTGACAATGACGCAATCAGGTAGTCGGCTGGTTAGCAGGTGCGGTATGCAGTGAGATTCATTTAGATTAATTAGGTGAATGTTTGGACAAATTGTTATTTTATCTGACCTTTGTAGTGTATATGCATGCTGGTCATAGCGCACGATAAGAGTATGTGCTGGCGGGCTATAGCGCATTGCACCAGCTAGCGCACAGAAAACGCAGCAATGTACAAATTCAAAATGCATTTACCCTATCACTACTTTGCCATATTAAAGTCCTACTTAGAAAGCAGGTTCTTCATGGTCAAAGTTAACAGCGACGTAACTTCCCTCGGAACCAAATAGGTCCGCTTCATTTGACTGTTATACCGAATCAATGCGTAACAAACTTTATAACTTAAAGCTAAGCAGGTATTAATGCAGGTATTTTTCTTATCAACTAAATCACCTTGAAACTGCACATGCCTGCACGTGCCAAACGTCGTGAGAAGGTACTCCGGATGTGGCGAAAACGCGTTGTCAGCATATTCTACTATGGGAAAATAATTTAGAGAATAAGTGCAAGCGTGTGTTGCATTGCGCTTAAGCGTGTTCTGTGTTAGCTTGTATGTAAAAATATTTTGTGTATTTGGAGCGCGTGTGCGTTATATTATAATTAAAATATTTTTTTGTGATAAGAGTTGAGGCTGCCTGTATGTTCTAATGCAAATTTTTGTTAGTTGATAAGTATGTGAATGTGTTAATGAAAAAATGTACTTTCACAACACAATGCAATCCCTAAATGAAATATATAAAAGGTGTTATGAATGAATACAATTATTTGAATAATAACAACACTAATAACAACAACACTACAACTGATAGTATATATATTTAATAATAGAAATAATTATTACATACATACATATATGTATATCAATATGTTTTGGATTCAAACATTAAAGCAAAGCGAAAAATTTTGTATTTGTCAGGGTGCATGGTCGCATTTTAATATTGCACAAATTGTTGTAAAGGGTTTTCCAATAAGAGGTGTTATTTGAAGCGTGTATAGTTTCATTTTTAGTAATGGCGTAGTTTCTACTCGTATAAAAAATAGATATAATAAACATTTTTTCAACATGTCTCATTCTGAAAGAAATTCCATACACAAGTAATATTGTTCATTTTCTGCTAGAATATAATAAAATAAAATATTTTAATATTGCTAATCAGATACAAATAAAATTAATAAGCTATTTTAATTTTTATAATTTATTTATTCAAAATATTTTAATTATAATTTGAAAATATAGCATTTTTCTCCTCTGAACTTTCATTTAAGAAATCCGTGATTGGATATTCTTGTAAGTCTAACCAATATTTTCCTTGCTGTATACGTTTCACGATATAAATAGTATTAAGAGGGTTATTAATGTAATTTATCGCATTCTCACTAAGTGAATTAAATCGCTCATGTAGAAATAATGCGATATCTTCTAAATCTGTCATCATCCGTCGTCCATATTTCGTCGAATTTGATGTTATTCCTAATATCTTCATTGTACTCTCCATTACTATATTCTTGATTCTCCTAGATGGTTTGAGGTTTTTACCCAAAAATTCTTCTTTCACAAATTTAAAAATATTGTTAGTAGAAGTTATTTTTTGTTGTTTCTGCAATAAAGTATTGTTGGTAGGGGCCATTTTTTTTTCTGGAAGGATATATAAATAAAATTCAAATATAATTAAAAGTATAAAATTATTGTATTTATGTTTCTCGACATATATATATTTAGAAAGTAGTAAACTCACCAAAATGCTGAAGTTGAGTGATGAATTTTACACCATATCCATGTCGTTTATATTAAAATTTGTTCCAGTAAATACATTTGAAAAACCAAAAATTTTCGGTTTTAGTTAGATAAGAATATATTAAGAAAAAAAGTAATTTGTATTAACTAGAAATTTTCGGTTTTAATTTAGATAAGAACATATTAGGAAAAAAATTACTTGTATTAACCAGAAATTTCTAGTGAAAATACAGAATTATGTTATCAATGTTTTAATATGTAGAATAGGTACAATGAATATATTTAACATAAAATTATAGAATTATTTTATTAGTATGTCTTATTCTTATATAAGAGAGACACGTATATCAGTTTTTATTTGGTTATGTGTTTGCGAGAGTGCAATTAATACGAAGACATTTTTTTGTGAATTTTGGGATTTTTTTTTTATGTGTTTTCCATTCAAAATGGAATTTGAAGAGACATATTCTCGTAAACAGAACCAGGGAAATATTCATTATAACAAACCAAAAAATCATATAGGAAAATAACATACAAATAAATAATTATATGAAATAATTAAACAACAGAAAGCATTAATAAAGGAACAAGAACAGCAATTAATTGAAGCACAAAATAAAAAGCTGCATATAATCACACAGCAACAACATAAATGAGATAATATGGATAATAAGAATGAAAATAATAACTCTACAGAAGTTTCGGTCAGTCAACTATCTTTAAATCTAAACAAATCTATAAATAATGATATTAATGAGAAAGAACCAACTTGCAGTTATAAATATTGTGAAACATGCAAGCTGAAGATATCAACGAAATCATGGTATCATCACTTGAGAACCAATAAACATAAAAAAAAGAGTTGTTCACAATTAAAAGATGATTTGTATTTAGTGAAAGGGTTATATAATAATCGCATTGCACGTTATGTATTTCAAAACCGACATGAAAATATTATCATACCAAATACTTTCTTTAAAAATGCAAAAGATATAATATTAGAATTATTAAATAAGCAACTAGAAAAACATCAACAAGGCTGTCAGAGCCGCTGGTAACTCAAGGGGACTAACATGTACTTAGGTACATGCCGTAATTGAGTTTCTGATGGAAGCCTGATCTATCACCTCCAAGTGGTGACGGCTGGAAACAGAGGTGCGTTGGGGGACTGGTGACGTGCTATATTTAATGGCACACATCATTCTTTTAATGCATAACTGGCTAAGATAGACAGACTCCTAATCCAAGGTGGAACAGCATATCCGAGGGATGCGTGGCTAATAGGGTGGTTAGTCTCGAATATGCGAACTCGGGATACCTGGTGACCTCCGGTTTTAATTAAATGCCTTCCCACGGTACAAGGGTTCTGCCGTGGGTGGCCTATATTCCCTAATACTCGTGGGATTTTATATGGACTTAACAAACAAAAAACAAAAACCAAAAATAAACGATGAATCTGCTGATGGGCAATCATCGTCGGTCATTGCGACCGAGCCAGCTGTTGGGCTGGGGAACTTAACTTCGGTTGCGTACAGAGTTATTGGACATGCACCTAACCAAATCACAACAACATCTACGTCGGTAGGTGTTGTTGACTAATTATGCTCAGCCACGATGCCACCACCAAAGAATCTTGAATCGGGTCATGAGTCAATGGACTCTTCTGACACTGATACACTGTGTGGTGACAACAACAGTGTGACCTCAGAGAAATTTGGGTGCACGGTTATTGGTTCAGACCTAAACAATCTGAACATAAAAATTTACTTCATAAAAATGACGTCGGCAAAGAAGAGACACTTCAAGCAAGCGATGGCAAGTGGTCACTCTAGGGGACAGGCTCTAGAGATTGCTAAAAGGACGTCCACGGCGAAAAGGGCTCGATCAGTAGAGTCACCTACAGAAACGCCATCTTTCAAAAAGACCAAAACGTCACCTTATTTAGGTAAGCCAAGGTTCAGTCAGGTGGCCAGCATTATTCGGCTGGGAATTGTTCCGACCGATTTAATAAGGGCGCCATTCCCAAAAGAACAGTTGGTTCTTATCCAAGAGACCGTTATTGACGTAATGATAGAGGTCAGCGACAATAACGAAAAACCAGTATTTGAGGACCTAGCACACAGAAACGGATGGTTACTGTTCCTATGCTCAAACGAAAATACGGCTACTTGCTTGAGAAAACACATCGGCTTAATAAAAGGTAAATGCTGTTTGGAGATGACACTCGTTGAGGAATCAAAGTTTCCAAAAACGTATGTGGTCAGAGGCTACTTCCCACAAAGCACCGAGCTCACCAACGAAAAAGTTCTTGCAACCATTGGTCCGCAGAATGAAATGGCAGCGAAGAATTCGAAGGTTATCCAGAGGTCAACCGAAGGTGCATCGCTTCACCTGGTTATCGCGGTGGACGATGAATCACTGTCTAAACTGTCTCAGTGCAAGGGGAAGATAGCCTATCGCTATGGACACGTGCGTCTCATTTTAAAGAGCAACAAAGGCGCAGAGAAAGCCAGCGATAGCGAAAAAAGACAAACACCGCAGACACTCGGGAGCAGTGCTGAAGGGCATGCTGGGGACACAAGGTCCAAAGAAGTGGAGGCCGACAAACCATCGACTAGCAAAGCCGCGCTAGAACGACAAACACAAATCGCACGCGCAACAATAACAACAAGAAAACGCGATCCCGCAGTAGTAGCCTCAGCACCAAAAACCAAAAGGCAAGAATACTGGGGGACATAGGGACCACAAAAATAAGGATCCTAGTGCGCGAGGCTCCAGAAACTCGGTGCGGAAAGCCGCCGCGAATGAGCACTCTTAAAGTGCTACAGGCGAACTTGCACCATGCTAAAGGAGCATCGGCCACCCTGCGCAAGAGATTCGCCGCCGAAGACCTATCCATGGCCTTAATACAGGAGCCATGGATAATTGGGGGCCAAATCAAAGGTCTTACAAACAAGGGATGCAAGTTGGTTTATTATCACTGTTCGCTGCCCAAAGCGGCGATTATGATTGATTATAATACTAACTATTTTCTCATTTCATTTTCTTGAAGTCTCAACAGAGAAGGGAGCGCAGGAAATTGTTTGTGCGTCCCCCTACTTTCCAGGTGACTCCAACATTATACCTCCCGTGGAGGTGCAGGGGCTTATTGGGCACTGCCAAAGTAACAATCTGCAACACGTGATTGGCTACGGTGCAAACGCGCATCATCATGTCTGGGAAAGCTCGGACATCAACAACAGGGGTGAGTCTCTCTTACGTTTGCATTTGGGTTATTAGCGTGTGACCCAATCGAAGTCGCGAGTAGCATTTGTTCATGGCGATAGATGTTGTGTGAGGATGGATCAGAGGGACTCTTGCAGGGTTGATCCTTTTATAAGGGTGGTCATATCGTACCCATTCATCGCTTAATTTTTTGTATATATATCTCTTGGCTGAAGTAATAATACTTTTTTTGGAGAATGGCTTAAAGTATTCTAATGGACAGTTCAGTGCATCTTTAGCTGCTAAGTCAGCTAGCTCGTTTCCAGATATATCTGAATGTCCTGGCATCCACATGATTTTGACTTTTTTTTCATTACAGTGAGCAATTGTTGTATTTTTTCTATATACTCTAAACTGTTAGAATAGTTTGTTGTTGCCTCATAGACTGATCGACTGTCAGTGCAGACGACGTACTTTCCCTTTCTGTTTTCAATCCATTGTAAGCCGGATAATACGGCTTGCGCTTCTGCTTCAAGAACGCTTGATCCATGCGTTAATATTCCTCCGGAAATAAATGTTCCATTCTCGGCTACGACTGCGAAAGCAACTGCATCTTGGCTTTTTGAACACTCAGTGAATATCGGAGACCAATTCTTCTCTTTGAGTGGTGTAATAGTGTCTAGGAAGAGCTGCTTGTAGACTATAGAGTTTGTACCTCCCTTACCATACTTTGTTAGCTTGCAGATATGCGTAAAAAGATAAGAAAACTGTTCAATCGTTGTAATCGCACGAAGGTGTGGGATGACTATAGGATCGTTCTAACAAATTACAATAAAAAACTAAGCAGATCCAAGCGTGAATCTTGGAAAAAATTTTGCGAAAGCATAGTCGAAACGCCAGAGAGTGCTAGACTCCATAAAACTTTACACAAAGAACACTCGAAAGGTGTTGCAACTTTAAGAAGACCAGATGGTTCTTATACAATGAACAGGAGGGACACTTTAGAATACCTGCTTCAAGTGCACTTCCCGGGGTCAACTAGAGTGTCAATGACACTGGATCAGCCGTCATGCGACCAATGGGCATTATTAGACAAAAGATCGTGGAGTTTGTCTGGAGTAATATTTACCCCAGACAAGGTTAAATGGGCTGTTGGGTCCTTTAAACCATTCAAGACACCAGGTGCGGAGAACATTTTTCCAGCCCTCTTGATAAGAGGACTGGATATAATGCTTGAATCACTTGTTGATATTTTTAGGAACAGTTTCAGCACGGAGTACATACCATCCATATGGCGTAAAGTCAAAGTGATTTTTATTCCAAAATTGGGCAAGAGGTCCAACGAACTGCCTAATTCTTGCAGATCTATCAGTCTTACGTCGATTCTTCTAAAAAGTATGGAAAGATTGGTGGATCTTTATATTAGAGAAACCCTAGATACAACAACACCTCTGCATCAACCTCAGTTTGCATACAATAGGGGGAAATTTATTGAGTCAGCGCTTCATTACCTTGTAACAAAGATAGAGAAAGCTCAACATCCCAAGGAAATTGCTTTATGTGCCTTCTTAGATGTCGAGGGTGCATTTGAGAATACCAGTTACTGCTCTATAGAGGGGGCTATGCTCTGCAAAAATATCGATAAAGCGACTGTTGGGTGGGTTAAAATGATATGTGTCAATTAAAATTAATATTGATAAAATTCAAATTCAGAGATATTTTTAATTTTTACTATAAAAATTACGAATGTGGCAAAAAGTATGCTGGTAATTCTGACAATGCACAATTAATTTTAAAAAATTAGGAAAGGGGAGCAGTTTCGTCACACATGGTATTTAAACCGCAATGCTGACTAACAATAATTAATGTGCTCTCCTATGCCATACTCGACAGGGAGTGGCGAAATGTCGAATGAATTATGAAATAAAAAGTTAAAACACGCAAGCATAAACACAACATACATTAATTAACTTAAATGAACTACGATAAGAGCACTCAGAAAAATTATTAAATTCTTAAAATCTTTAGAATTAAAACATAAATATTCAATTATCAAATTAATTAACAAAAAAGATTCGTGGAATCGATGTAAAATACGTTACTTTATCTACAATATTTTACAAAGTTAAAGCAGTTGAGGTTTTAAAAATTGTTATGGGAATATGCCTCCAAAAATTATATATCTCATATGCACTAAATGTAGATTTTCATAGACAAAAAGGTATCCCTGAAGTATATGCTTTTGTGCAAATTGGTTAATGACATTTTCTTTCTGGAATACGCAATGCGTAATAGTTATTGAAACCCAATTAGTTGTATTTACAATATATCATATATGGATGGAGTTTTCGATTAAATAGTCTCTCCAATTGTCAACCTTTCTAACACGTGGTACTCCCTGTTGTTAGCAGTCGAGACTCTAGCGACCGAGTAAAGGCGGTATAACACTCACTGAAGAAATGCTGTTGCAAACAACCAAGAAACGACACCAGACACATAAAGGTGGGTTGATACCCTGATAATCTTAAATTCACCTTATCGCTGATAGATTAGAAACCATATTCTGACGGTATTATAGTCTCCTATGTCGGTCTAGCATCAGACACATGGCATGCGTTCAATGTTACGCGTCAACAGTACCCTATTCCGAAAAGGAAGATTATTAGAGCCTCGTTTTAAAGGAGCATCATCCATTAACAAAGAAGACATAATGCAGCTATGGAGGACATCAGTGATCAAAGTGGCACCGACAACAACAGCGTGGAGCGTGTCCTCGGTCATCCCGTCCCGAGCGGACGGGATGACCGAGAATGAATATGTGTTCACTGAGTTCTGCGAAGATCATAGAAGGAACACTTTTTCCACACAAAACTATACATAATGTAACATGGACTGTGCCAGCGACCACCATCTCTTGATGGACGTAGTCAGACTAAAACTTGCGGCTGTACAAAAAACCCATAAAACGCAATCGCAAAGAAAAGTCGGCGTCCATAACCTCCAGAATCCGTCGGAACGTGAAAAACAAGTACAATCATTGCATTCTGCAGTAAAAGATTTAACCAGCGGAACTACCACGACATCAATTAAAAACATCTTCTGCTAAAACTAAAAACAAAATATGGATTACCCCGCAACCGTAAGACACGGATGTCCGACACAACATGGTATATCATACAGAAATGGTAGCAGTCGAAAGCTGATCTGAATGTAGTTAGAACAAGTAATTAAAAGGCAGAATGTCTATCTATGTAAAGTTCTCTGTACAGAAGAGTGAAAAACAGTGTTCGACGGGAAAATCCTGCCTGGACTGATGCTTTAGCTTCAGAAGCCGAGTCAGCTGCAAAGATCATCCGGATCAGAGCAACAAAGAAACTGCCAAAACACAACATCCACTTGGCGGACAGACCGCTTAAAAGTCCCTCCGGTGACTGTTCCACAGCTACAAAAAACCAGCTTGCGAACTGGTTAGAATATTACTCTCAAATGCTTTCTTCAATACTAGGGGTCAAAGAAATTATCACTGGTATCAGAAGTCGCAGCGAGAGTGGGCTTCAAGGAAAATTTCAACAAAACCAAGGTAATAATTGTTACTACCCCTTGAACGGAAAATTCCACATCGATGGTAAGGAGTTTGAAGAAGCAAACTACTTCTGCTATCTTAGTAGCATAATATCTGGTAACGGTGGGTCAAGAAAAAAAAAACGGAAACTGCATCAAAAGCAACAAGTAAGCTTTCAGCGCCTTTAACCCGGTATGGAACTCTTCGATAATCACACGGCGCACTAAAATAAATATATTCAACTTGAATGTCAATTCCACCTTAATAAATGGCAGCGAAATATGGAATCTAGTGGCTACAGATATCCATGCTCTTCAGGTTTTTATTAACCGCTGCCTCCACATGGTAGGTAGGCAGGTAGGATGGCAGCCTTTGTCGCAAAAAGCGCACTTAAGCACATAGAATGGCTCGTTGTGGTACCACACTAAGTCGACGCGACTCCCCCGTCTAGAATTTTGGGAACCACAGTGATTCCGAAATGAACCTGGCTATGTCCTTGATGTTGATGGAAGATAGTTCGGTTAAGGAAGTGAAGAAAGGTGAGCCTAGGAATTTTAATCTTCGCCTGGCCAGAGCTGGGCACTGACAAATGAGATGAAGTACTGTTTCTTCCTCCTCCTCAGAGCCACAGCTGCGACAGAAGTCGTTATGGGGCAGTGCTAGTCTTTCAGCATGTTTCCCGATCAGGCAGTGTCCCGTGAGCACATTTATTATAGTGCCGATTGAGTTCCTGCTAATATTGAGTAGCTGACTAGTACGCCTAATGTCGATAGTGCTCCAGGTTTGTCTGGCAACACTACAGGTATGCTCATTTACCCAGGCTCTTTTAGTTGCCTCAAGGTAGTCGTGTTTTATGGCACATTTGACCGTGGCCAGTGGGACACCTACATCAAAAGAGGGGGAGATGTCAGGGAGCAGCGTACCTATTTTGGCCAATTCATCGGCCTCGCAGTTTCCTAGAATGTCGTTATGTCCAGGCACCCAGCATATGTGAACTTGTGAGTTACCCGAGACGACGTTCAGGGAGGAGCGGCAATCGAGTACAAGCTTAGAGGTAGTGAATACACCAGCTAGTGAGTTGATTGCCACCTGACTGTCCGTGAATATGCGTATCATCCCATCGCATACTTCATTGCGAATAAGCCACTTGGACGCTTGGAATATTGCCATTAAACCCGCCTGAAAGACGCTGCAATGGTCAGGGAGACGATAGGAGAGCTTGATGCCAAGTTTTCTGGAGAAGATGCCGCAACCGACCTTATTCTCCAGTTTGGAGCCATCCGTATATATGTCAATGGAACTACCAGTGACCACTTCTCTCTACTAGGAATGTAAGTGTCGAACCCGTGGTTTAGATTAGGTGTAGAGCACGTATAGTCAACGTCCGTCTGTACGGGCGTGTCCTGCATCAGAATGTTGGCGTGGCCCAGGTTCAGTCTAGTCCAGCGCGATATAGAATTGAGTCTGGTTGCCGAGCATTTTGCTTGTTGCCTGACCAGAAGCCTGGTGAGCAACCAATGTAGGAATGCAAATAGAGCTTTGATAGAGGTGGTACGCAGAGCCCCTGTTATCAGAACCGCTGCTGTTCTTCTCACCTTGTCAAGAGGTTTTAGGTTCACCGCCTTGTCAGTTGCGGGCTACCGGAAGACAGCGCCGTAGAGACAGTACGGCTCAACCACCACCGCATAGAGCCGCATAGAGGTTCGAGGTTGGACGCCCCATGTTGTTCCCATGGATCTCTTGCAACAGTACAGAGCACACGTGGCTTTCCGTACCCTCTCCGCCAAATTTGCTTTCCAATGGAGCTTAGGGTCCAGGATCAGACCTAGATACTTGACGCTATTGCTTAGGCTAAGCGAATTCCCATTAAGTTTGGGTAAGTCAAAACTTGTTATTTTGTGCTTCCTGGTGAAGAGCATAACCTCAGTTTTGGAAGGGTTGACATCTAGGCCAACTTCAAGACACCATTGGGACAAAATGCTAAGAGTGTAGCTTTGCTTTTCTGATAGTGTTGACAGATACTTACCGGAAACAGAGATAGCAATGTCGTCCGCATAAGCTAAAGTGTTGCAGCCGGTCTGATCTAATCTCCTAAGTAGTGTGTTCATAGTCAGATTCCATATGGGGGGTGAGAGCACACCGCCTTGTGGAGTACCTCTCTTGACAGTCCTTTTAGCATGCACGTTTCCTATTGAGGAGCTAATGCCGCATGTTTTCAGTAGCTGTTCGCTGAACCTAACCAAGCTGGGGTCCAGGTTCAGGTTTACTAAGGATTTAGTAATGGCGGAGGGACAAATATTGTTGAATGCCCCTTCTATGTCGAGAAATACTGCAAGAGTATATTCTTTGTTGGCAAGAGATTTCTCTACTTGCTCAATGAGCACGTGAAGCGCTGTTTCCAGAGACTTGCCTTTATTATAGGCATGTTGTGATTTGGATAGGCACGTGGAATTAATAGAGCTCCTGATATGTACATGAAGGACTCTTTCCAGTGTTTTCAAAAGAAAGGAGGACAAACTAATTGGTCTATAGTCCTTAGGCTTGGTGTGGGTCGACTTTCCCGCTTTAGGGATGAATACTACTCGAGCTTCTCTCCAGCTTTTGGGAATGTACGGCCATCTTAAGCATGCAATATAAATATGCAGTAGCCAAGGCGCAAACTCACTTGCAGTGTGCTGAATGTCCGCGGGAATGATTCCATCAGGCCCGGGAGATTTAAAAGGCTTAAAGCTGTTGATGGCCCACTGAATATGTGTGTTGGTCATTAGGAATTGGGTTGAGTGACTTAAGGAGTGGTTGGTGTTAAGAGACCTGCAATCCACAAAGATTTCATTCCCCGGGAAGTGTGTTTCTATTAGGGCGTCTAGACTGTCGGTTTCAGAGTCAGTCCAGGTACCGTCCGATCTCTGAATACATTCCAGAGCCCGAGGGGTGATATTGAGAATCCTCCGGAGTCTACTTGTCTCGGACGAGCTTTCTATGTGGCCACAGAAGTCTCGCCAAGACGCTCGTTTGGATCTCCTAACCATATACTTGAGTTCCCTTTGTTTGTCTTTGAAAGGGAGCCAGTCATTTGTGGCTTTGGCTCTGTTGATGAGCTTGCGGCATTCTTTTCGTAGCTCTGCAATTTCCGAATTCCACCAAGGGCGTTTGGGTTTTCCTCTTGGCTTCGGGAAATTGCAGGCTGATTTGGCAGCAGAGTTAAATAGTGCTGTAATGGTTTCAACCGCTCGATCTATATCGAGGTGATTGTTGATACTGGGAGGAGTCGACTGCAGGTCCGACTCCACAAGGGTCTGGAATTTTTCCAGTCATTTCCTTTTCTGTTAGTGTGCATTTTGCGCTCTGCCGTATCCAAAGTATTAGAGGTCGCAATTCTAAAGCAAATGTAACAATGGTCCGAGAAGGAGCATTCCTGCGAAACGCGTCAACTCGAAATAAGATGAGAAGAGTGAGTTCGAGAACCTCTCTTCTATTGGAGTTAATGAAGGTTGGCTCTCTCCCCCTGTTAGCAATGACTAAGTCGTTAGCAAGAATGAAATCAAAGAGTGACTCACCCCGCTCGTTGGTGTCTGTGCTGCCCCACACCTCGTGATGGGCATTGGCATCGGCCCAGATGAATACCGGGTTGCGCTTCCTGTTTGCCTCCGTCACCAGCTACTTTAAATAGGCAGCGTTTGCCCGTGGTCGTGCGCCATATAGCTGCTGACTATCCATGTAACCATGGTGTTGGTTGAAATGACCATGGCTACATTCCTTGTCGCTGAACCTGTGAAGACGAAGAGCGTTAATGTTGTTCTTAACAAGAATACAGGCTCTGGATTTACTTCGATCCTGCACGAATACTGTGCGGTATCCGCTCATGGTGAGTCCGCGAACCTGATCATTTTCGACCCACGGTTCTTGGACCAGTATGAGTTCTTCTCCTTTTTGAGTCAGGTGGAGGATCAGGGTTGCCGAGGCAGCTATTGAATGGTGAAGGTTAATCTGTAATACCCTCACCATTCACGGAGGTGGCCATCATCGTCACGCTGGCTGCCTCCTCTTCTGACAGAGGAGAATCACCAACGTCGTCGATATTTGTTATAGGACGTCCGCAGAAACTGCCTACCGATTCTGAGGCCGATTCTCCCCATCATCGAAGGTGAGATCCGGTTCGGCCTGAGTGGGGGGCTTGAATGCTCCCTGGTTGTCGCTCCTATAGACCTTGAGTGAGGCCGAACTAAAGCCATATGATCTCTCCCTTTTTGGCATTAATAGGGGCTAGAGAGTCCTCATTAAGAATCATGATGATCTCGCGAGAGTTGCCTTTTGGCTCGCTTATTTTAGCGACCTTCCAGTCATCCGTGGGGAGGTCGTAGTTGCTGAACCTAAGCAACTCCAGAATTTCTTCCGGCGAGGAGTGCTCTGCCGGAACCCAGGCCCTAGAACGCGGGCGGTTCGGGATCTGGTCTCTGGGAACAGCTAAATGCTTGGCCCACGGCCAGATTTCGCCAACCATTGAAATGGCCATCTTGTAAAGCTCAGCCGAGCGCTCATCTGAGCACGCGATGAGCTTCACGTGCCCCTGATACAATCCGGCACACAGGTGATGGGCCAGGATTGACCCTCAGGATGTCCCTATAGATCCTGAAAAGAGCCTTCTCCACCATTTTCCAGTTCGCTGGGGAAATGGTACCGTCACTGTTTCCAGTGTCAACGATTGCCCAGATGAGGCCCTCTTTGGCTACCTCATTAAATGGCCGAGTCAGTCTCGGCTTGGAACCCAGTCGTGCGGGTTTAGTTTCCCGCACGACTGATCGAGAGGCCGTTGTCGTTTCTGAGCACCCTCAGGGGGTGGCTGAGGACGAGCACCAATATTTTGGTGGGCCCATGCAAACGCTCCCTTGTCTTTATCTGACAGTGAAGCGGGGTCGGCAGATTCCAGCCTTTGCAGAATACTGAAGGCAGACCTCCGGGTCCTGTACGTCCGTGTAGACGCATTCACATGCTTGCGAGCACCTGAAGGGAGATTGGTGCTGGGGCCCGTGCTGGAGGAGGTCGGCTTATTTGCCGCAGCTCTCCATGTACCAGCCCGAGGAACGAACGGAGGGGCGACCCTAGCACCCGGCCTAGCTGCCCTGTTGCTGGGGTGGCCCGAAGCAGGGTTTTTATGACCCTGTGAGGATGCACTTGTGGCTGGAAGCGGGCCTGGCCTTTTGGCCGTAGCATCCGACGACATCCTTGGTCTGGCGACAAATGTCCAAGACGAAGTTGTTGTTGCACTTAAGGCTGTTTTTTGCCTAACTAAGCTCGTTGTTGGTTTAGGCTCCCCTTGTGGGTTGCCCGCTGGTTTTTTGTGGGATTTTAAATAAGTGTCCATGCAAAAAGGCTCAACCAAACCTACATCGTCAACCAAATGACGACGTACATCGAACGTACTTTGAGGCCTGCCAAGGTTTTAACCGGACGGAGACGGATGTGACCTTAAACTGGAGCCGTTCGCACTGGGTTTCACCCCAGTGGTAACTGGTCCAGAAGCCACACCCGCCAGCCCAGGAGCAATCAAATAAAAAGATTGTTGGGGGGTAGTCCGTGGACGAATGCCTCCACATGAAACTGTGCATATTCCGACCCGACACCATATAAAATATCAACCTATGACAGCAGAAATATCAACGCAACTCGAAATGCGTAAAAGGGATGGGGGTGGCTTGGTCATGTGTTTAGGAAAGTACCAAACAACAACACCCGAAATGCAATCGAATGAAACCCGCTGGGTAGTCGGCGAAGAGACAGACTTTGCGGACCTGGAGATGAAATTTTGAAGCTGAAATAATTAATACGAAGAAAAGCCATAAGGTGATCAAGAGGTTGGCTCTTGACAGAATTTAATGGAGAAGACTTGTTGTTGCTCTTTGCTCCTCGGCGGAACCGAAGAAATTAATTATTATTATATAATCAAATTTGTAGTCAAATTGTTTACAGTCCAATTAAGCCGTTAGGGGCTTAAGAGACAGAAGGCGAATCAAATCGGCTACGATAACTTAAAAATAAAGTTTTCTGGAGAGAGTAGCAGAATATTAGATACTGCTGTGGCAGTGGATACATTACAAGTTTGTATATACTTAGTATAAAGTTTTGTACCATGCAATGCATGTTTCTTTTGCAATGCAATTTTGGAATTTGCTTTATAATGTTTAATTGATAATTCAATAATCGTTGAACTATGAGTCTTATATATATGGCAGTCTCTATTTACCGTGTTTTAATATGATGAAAATAATTGTGAAGTTTTTCACTATAAAATCCTTTGGAACGATGGTATGGTTATATAATCAGAATAATAAGTTCGTATTCTTTGGCAGATTGAGTTCAAATAACAATATGGTTGTTTTTGAAGATCCAGACAATGTGTGTGTAATATGTCTACCGATTGAAATGAAAGTAACTTGAGTACAGATCGCCTTAAGTACATGATGAGATCGAAACAGAAAGTTATACTGATGAAGAATGGGTGCCCATAATTGCCACGACTTATGTTGTGCAGATATTAATATACGAATTAAAAAATATAATTATCTCTCCTTAGTTATATAAAAATTCTTACATAGTTAAATGGGCTATTGGGTCCTTTAAACCATTCAAGACACCAGATGAAGATAACATTTTTCTAGCCATCTTGATAAAAGGACTGGATGTAATGCTGGAATCACATGCTGCAATTTTTAGGAACAGTTTCAGCAGGGATTACATACAATCCATTTGGCGAAAAGTCAATGTGGTCTTTATTGCAAAATTGAGCAAAGGGCCAGTCTTATCAGTATCACGCCTTAATCTTATCAGTATCACGTCGTTTCTTCTAAAAACTATGGAAAAATTTGTAGACCTACATATTAGAGAAACGCTGGACAGAACAACACCTCTGCACCAATCTCAGTTTGCATATAATAGGGGGAAATCCACGGACGGAGCGCTTCATTGCCTTGTAACAAAGATAGAGAGAGCTCAATATTCTAAGGAAATTGCTTTATGTGCATTCTTAGATGTCGAGGGCGCCTTTGATAATACCAGATACTGCTCTATAGAGGGGGCTATGCTCTGCAAAAATATCGATAAAGCGACTGTTGGGTGGGTTACAACGATCTTAAAAAGTAGAGAAAATCATCTCTGAGAGACGAGGCCGTATCAGTCAAGGCAATGAAAGGCTTTCCCCAAGGCGGTGTGTTGTCACCCCTTCTATGGTCTTTAGTTATTGACGATCTCTTAGTAAAACTACAAGGGTTAGGCTTCGAGGCAATTGGATATGCTGACGATCTTGCTGTCATTATTAGTGGCAAATTTGAAAGAACAGTATCCGACATTATGAATCAGGCTCTAGCCTTCATCTCAGAATGGTGTCTCGCAGAGGGGTTATGCATGAATCCTAGCAAAACCATTCTCGTTCCTTTTACAAACAAATTAAAATTGAACCTTGGTACCTTGGCTGTTGAGGGAATAAATATCGAATATTCCGATGAGGTCAAATATCTAGGTGTAGTTCTGGATAAGCAACTGAATTGAAACTCTCACTTACACTCGGTGATAAACAAAGCCACAATAGCAATGTGGGCATGTCGAAGTCTCTTTGGTAGAACATGGGGTCTAGACTCAAAAATGATTCACTGGATGTATGTAATGATGGTTAGACCAATCATTACCTTGTGTGGTGGCCCAAGACAACACATGAATCTGGTAAGAAAATACTTACAAGATTTCAAAGGCAGGCTTGTGTGGCAATCACCGGTGCCATGCGAAACTGCCCAACCGCTGCTATTGAGGCCATAATAATAATAACCCTACTAAACGCATTCGTGAAAAAATGTGCTGTTAGATGCGGATTAAAGATGAACATCTTGTCTAGACAAGAACCTCATGACTATGGTCATTTCAATATTTTAAATAACATACCAGATCAAAACATAATCTGCTCAATATGATTCCAAAACGACAGTTTGATCGGAATTTTGAGATTATCTCAGAGCATTATGGACTTAGGAGGACCTTGCGTCGACCCTAGAAGTCTAGAATGGTTCACAGCCGGTTCAAAAACAAACACCGGAGTCGGTGCAGGGGTCTATGGACCAAATACCAAAATCTCAGAACCAATGGGCAGGTGGCCTAGCGTCTTCCAGGCTAAAATTCAAGCTATCTCAATCTGTGCGTGGACAAATCTGACACTGGGTATCAAGGGCGCACACATAGCTATCTATCCAGATAGTCAAGCTGCATTACAGGCATTAGCTTCATATTCTTTAGAATCGAAACTGGTGGAAGAATGCTTCAATAACCTACAATCTCTAGGGGCAACAAATAAGGTTTCAATTTGCTGGGTCCCAGGTCACTCGGGGATTGAAGGCAATGAAATTGCGGACGAGCTGGCTAGGGCCGGTTTCGCAGCAAGCCTCATAGGTCCGGAGCCATACTGTGGTATCAACTGGGCGGAGGCTAAATCCAGGGTATATAACTGGGAACATAGTCTCAGAATGTCACATTGGGAAGGGATAGAGGGGCTTCGTTAAGCCAAAAGACTGGTTAGGCCATTCACCTACAATAAAGAATTGCGCAATATGTGCAAAGCTGACATAGGAAAAATTGCAGGTTTTCTATTAGGTCATTATTACCTGAAATATCACCTGACTAGAATCCACATTCTTGATGATACGGAGTGCCGGCTCTGTCTAGAAGAAGACGGAACACATACTGTGCGACTGCATTGCGTTGGCAAGAACCAGAATGAATATATTCCACCGCGACCAGCTGGCTCTGGAAGAAATAAAGAATGCTCCTGTTATGGACATTCTGAAATTCATTCATAATGCGGAAAAGATAATGAAGGAACATGACTTTCAGCTACTTCCTTTCTCTAGAAGGAACATCTAGGTAGAAAAGAACCTGATAAATTATTGTGACGATTTGACATCACCAAACGGACGAATTGTTAGAAACGCCGGTACTAAACCTATAGGGCATAGTAGATCGGACAATTGTGATCACATGGATGACAAATGTAGTATGACACAAAAGGTCTTTTAGGTCGCAGTGTCGGCCATTGGGCAAACTACTAAAGCTAAATTATTATTATTAAAAAAACATCGGTCATATAAATATAATTTTGAACTGTTTTGTGAATATATAAGGTTCAAACCAAAAAATATTGGTGACAACAGTGATTATGAATATGAAACAGCAACTATAGATGTGAAATATTTTCAAACGAAAATGATATTAGCACAAAACCGTGAAGAAATCGAACTTGAATATGATGTACATTTTTCTATTACAATCTTGGAGGAGTTTCAAGAGAAGGATAGTGGAGGACTCTAATTAAAATAATTGAATTTGAGATTAATCAATATAAACCAATAAAAGGTTCTGCTTATATTAAATTACCTCATAATATAGCAATGAAACATGCTTGTATTAAAGTAATTAATATAAATGATGACTATTGCTTTAAATGGGCTATCTACTATCTGCAATAAAAAATGTGCAACATAGTAATAGATGTTCACAATATGCAGTAGATATTAATAATGATGTGATTCATGTTGGAAGTATGATATTAAACTTTATAAACTTGTCATTTCCAATGCCATTAGAACAGATCAGAAGCAAAATAATAATATCAGCATTAATGTTTTTGGATGTTATGAGAAAGGTGATCAAATTGTAGGTCCCTATCATACCACAAAGTTGGAGAGAGATGTCCAAATTAATTTATTGTTTCTACAAACCGGTGACAATTCACATGGATTAAAAATATATCAACGTAAAAAAGAAAAAAACATATGATTTTCTATTACTTATAAAATTACAATTTTCAGATTAATTAAATCACAATTGACATTAAATACAAAAGCTCTACTATTATGCAACTTTTGCTTGCAGTACACCAGAAATAAACATGTTTTGTTAAAACATAAAGCAGAGTGCAGCAAAGTAGTGACCACAATGCCGATTGGTAAAAAAAATGATGATATTTTAAAGTTTACTTCTTTTAGGTCTAAGTTCCATTTGTAATTTATGCTGATTTTGAGTGTATTTTAGAGAATGTACAGATAAATGATTCTAAAAATATTTGCACTAAAAAAGTACTAAAATTAATAAGCCTATAGCATTTAGATTTTACATAAAGTGCGGTTTCAATAATAGCTTAAACAAATTTGTAACTTATTCAGGAGAAGATTCTGCTAAGGTATTCATAGACAATTTCATTACTCATACTAAGCCTCTATATATAAATTATTTAAATAGAATAGAATGAAGTCTCTAACTTTAGAAGAAATCGAAAAATATAAAACAAATTCAATTTCTCATATTTGTAAGCAAATAATTGATCAACACAAGGTTGCTCATCTTTGTTATCTTACTGGTCAATATCGTGGACCTGAACATTCTAGTTGTAACTTAAATTTTCAGACACGTAAATTTATACCAATTTTTTCATAAATTTTTCTGGTTATGACTGTCATCTGTTTGTTAAAGAACTCGAATCATTTAAAGGACACATTAAAATAATTCCTCTGAATAAGGAATTATATACATATATCACTTTCGAAAGATATTCATATTAGTGATAAAGAATTCTTTGAAATACGATTTTTTGACTCATACAGATTTATGAACTCATCTTTAGATATACCAATATACTTGGGATTTACTGTTTTAGAATTATCAAAATTAAAAATGTATAGTTTTCACTATGATTATATGAAACCTGAATTTAATGAAAAATTACAGTTGAACTATATGGATACAGATTCATTTATATATTCTATAAAAAGGATGATTTTTATGAAGATATTCGTAATGATATTGATATAAATTGATACATCAGAATATCCTAGTGATAATAGATTAAATTTACCTTTAAAAAATTAAAAAAACTTTAGGAATGATGAAAGCTGAAAATAATGGTCGAATGATGAAAGAATTCTTTGGGCTACGCTCAAAAATGTATTGTATTAATATTTTAGACGGTAATGAAATAAAAATATCAAAAGGTGTGAAGAAATGTGTTTTATCGAAACTGAATATAAATGATTATAAAGATTGTTTACTACAGAATAAAGTATTCTATGACAAAATGTATGTTTTTAGATCAAAAGTTCATGAAATATATACGCAACAATAGACAAAAATAGTAGTAAGTAATGATGATGATAAACGATATATTAAAGAAGATAGAGTAAATACTTACGCTTGGAGACATTATAAAATTAATTGTAGTAGATAAATTAAGTTTTATTCTTTTTATTAAAATATTGTGTGTTATTATTATTACATAATATGTAATAAAGATTTTATTATTTTCAAAACAAAACTATTATACGAGTACATTGTTTTTTATTTCTACATCAATAAATTTTCTTAAAATCAAAGCATTTTTTAATGCACAACATCCATAGTGTGCATTGCATTGAGTAAGTATTGAATATTTTTTATTTAGATTTTTAAATTATCACATTCAAATACTTCCAAGTTGCAAACATTTTTGGTAAGAGTATCTTCAATCCACATTTTTTTTTCTAATCCTTTAAAATAAACTGTTGTAGACAGAAGATTTTCCTTTAAAAATTTGTGTACACTATTAAATGAGGTGAATCCGTCATTCCACATAAAACCATGATGATTTTTTGTTAGCCAATTTGCTTCCTTTTGATATTTCTGAGACAACTTCTAAATTCAAAAAGAGGTTTAATGATAAAACTTTGAAATTCTGTG
The DNA here is from genome assembly GCA_920105625.2 of Clusia tigrina. Taxonomy (NCBI): domain Eukaryota; kingdom Metazoa; phylum Arthropoda; class Insecta; order Diptera; family Clusiidae; genus Clusia; species Clusia tigrina. The sequence continues at coordinate 169,311,083 of OV050031.1, forward strand.
CAGCTATAAGTAATAGCCAACTCTTTTGTTATAAATATATTTCCATCTTCTTTAAAACCTGGCTCATCTAATAGTATCTGAAGCCATTTAAAGGTTTGTAGTGATTAGTTCAATGGTATATAACACGTTCAATGGTATGAATATAATTAGTTCAATGGTATGAAATACATATAGATAATAGGAACTCTTCAAATAATTGATTTAATTATTTAATGGTATATATTCTATAACTATATCATGAATGAGTACGCAATATGCTGATGTATTTGCTGGAATATTTTTTAATGTCTTAAATTCGATTTTGATATCAATTGGTCCTGTTTTAACAGGTTCGTTTTGATGCGTTCCATCAACCACTATTATTGGGGCTACAGTCTTAAATTCATCACATAATAGAAGAAGTTGAGGATCACGTGTGTAATAACTTTGTTGAAACTTTGAATATAGTTCATATAAAATGGCATAACGATCATTATCAAATTTCAAATTAAGATCATCATATGGATATGTAATTGAGTTTAGATGTACTTTAACATACGTTAGATCACAATGTTGAAATTTGTTTGCATTTTGGAATCCGTTCAATATGATGCGAGGTCTTTCACTCTGTTTTGAAAGTATAACATTCCACAGGTGATTTGTTCCTTGGAAGAGCATGGGATTAAAGTGGCAATCCCAACTACGAAATGCTAATGTTTATGGTTTACCACTGCTCACTGTCTTCAACATTCCTAATTTGGCAAAATCAGTATATGTTGGATTTTCCATGTGATATTTGTTATATTTAGCATTATCTTTTCCTTTGAATCACTTGAGGTCACAACAATTTGATTATTCTTGGAACGTAATAATATTAATTCATGTTTAGAGTTTACCACCACTTTATTAAAGTCCTCAGCAAATCCTAATAACATTTTCAGTGGTACGCAAAAATTAAAGTAACCATTAGATATTTGAATAGCATTTGTTGATGTCCAACCAGCATTTTTTAACATATTACTCTCGCTTTTATTCAAAGACACATAATTTTTAATTGTTGTAGTTATTCCCAAGTGACGTGTACGATCGATTTCTAATCCATTAGGCTCATATCGAATTTCATCAAACAAATATGCCATACAATAATATTTTAATCTAATATTATGTGAAATGGAACCATCAATTAACGTAACATAACCTTCTATATATATTAAACTTTCGCTGGGTAAAATATAGAGATCTTGATTTTGAATTGAGATTCTTATTTCTTCATTGTTTTTATAAGATTGTAAATATGGTGAATAGCTATGGTACTCCTTTTTTATAATGCTCTCATCATATAATGGTTTTTGTAGAACATCAATTATATCAATCATGATTTTTTTAATTTAAATCCTGTTCACTTTAAAAATTTTCGACTAGCAATTGTTAGTCATTTACGTTTAATAACCTTACTAGTAGCCTTTCTTCCTATTCGCTCAACTGTTGATGGGAAAGTGATAAAGGGTACACTTCGCCCTACGTTTTTATTATAAATAATCTTTAGTCCTGTGGTTTCAAATGTAATAGTAGTGTTATTGTTTCTCCTCGGAAATCTATATATATAAAATTAAGTGGCAAAACTTCCTGTTCGCATACTCCTCCTAGACGGCTTGCCCGATTTCAATGAAATTTTCAGGGGTGATTGGGGTCTGTGTGGAGGGTGCACATAAGAAATTTCATGTCTGTATCTTTGCACGTTTTGCAAAAACAAAAAAAAAATACATTAATTCTGTTTGGCTTTACGTGTTTTTTTCAGATTTTTATCATTCCTAGACGGCTTGCCCGATTTCAATGAAATTTTCAGGGGTGATTGGGGTCTGTGTGGAGGGTGCACATAAAATGAAATTTTCAGAAGTGATTGGGGTCTGTGTGGAGGGTGCACATAAGAAATTTAATGTGTGTATCATTGCACGTTTTGCAATTAATTCTGTTCGGCTTTACGTGTTTTTTGGGATTTTTATTATTGTTTTGCCGCAAGATTGGCAGTCCTGCCTTTTACTCCGCAAAATTGGCAGTCCTGCCTTTTACTCCGCAAGATTGGCAGTCCTGCCTTTTACTAATAAATAAACAGAAACAGCTGGCGAATGTTTACAATTATTAAAAAACATTGACATCGCAACATTGTGTGTTTTTTCCAGATTTAATTCAATCGATTTGCTACATTTATTCGAAAAGAATACTTTAGAAAATGCCTCCACTACGTAGACGTAATACGGTTGGCAGGCATACGCGTGATTCACATCGAATGTCAATATCGAGAAGAAATCAAAGCGAAGAGCAACGCGCTCAAGTGAATGCCCGAGTATAATATAACGACCTTTGCGTCGCCCAATGAGAGTTAAGTAGTCCGCGAATATTAGCTGGTGTCTTGGTGGACTATACAATGCTCTTAGAACCAATGTCTGTTTAAAAGTTTCAACAGTTTGAAATTCGTTTGAGTTTTTTCTAGTGATGCTATTTTTAATTAAAATTGCACTACCACCCCTCGCACAATTTTGCGGATGAATGGTGTGATAAAGGGTGTAGTCCTGAAGAGTTAAATGAGAGTGCCTCGTGAAATGTGTTTCAGCTATTAGACATATGTCGATATCGTCGTTCTTTAGCTAAAGTTCTAGCTCATTTTGATATTAAGCTGAGCACCTATTCATGAACTGCATGTTATACTCAAGAGCAGTGATACCGATGCGAACATGCGTGGCGTTTTAATCCTCTAACAGTGAATGAAGTAGGAATAGTATTGATTAGAGCGATACATATTGTGTGAGTGTTTTTTTTTTTTGCTTTAGGTGGAGAGCATCATGCCGAGATGTGGGACTCTAACCTAAGTAAAATCACCTTTGATTCGCTCCCGTGGGTCCGTGGTACATTCTGTATGTATTCCTTCACGGGGAGGGCTAATAGTTTTCCTCACTCTCGTGTCTTGGTCATTCCAACGGCTTTAGCTCGCTAAACCTCTAGCGCTTTGCTCGTCGTATCTTACTTGTTTCATGATACTGACCAGTATATCCGCTGCTGTATCCCAGGCCTCCTGTGACCAAAGCCTGTACCGAAGAACACCACCTGGGGTTACTTTCTCTCTTATATAACGCTCAAGCAGGCGTTTTGCACCCGTAAATCTGCCGCATTCCATCAACACATATTCTTCATTCTCATAGCAACCAACTGTACTGTCAGAATTAATCCTCGACATGTCTGTACTTGTGAAGATGCTTTCGAAAGCATCCGTGACCCGGTAGGAATTGCGTTAGGTGGTAGTTAAGTTCAAGCCAGTGTCTTCGGGCGATCCATACTTATATGTTTGGGATCAGCTCATGAGTCCGCGGTCCTTTGGTGGATATATCCCATCTTTCCTTCCATTCATTTTGTAAGTTCTTTCTGAGTGATTCAATTTTGGCTGTATTCATTTTGTCTTGGCTATTCAGGTTTCGAATAGCCGTGGCCTCTTTACAGGCGATATTTATTGGTATCCGTCCTCCTATGACGCTAACTGCAACAGTGGAGATAGTCCTAAACGCACAGCATACTCTCATTATTGTTAGCCTATACGCCGTTATGACACCTCTCATAAACGTTTTGCAGCTTGTTGCTGGAACCCATATGGGTGCTGCGTATATTATGATGGAGGTGTTCACACTGGCTAACAACTTTCTTGTTGGCTGCCTTTGACCTCCAATGTTTGGCATTAGCCTTGCCAAGGCTGACCGAACCCTTCTGGCTTTGTCGCTAGCAAATACCAAGTGTTCCTTGAAATTTAGCCTGTGCTCCAGTAGGACAAACAAATATTGTATATATGGGCGTGATGTGATTGGCTGCCCTCCTACCCGGATCTCTAATTCTCAACTTTTTTACAGCTATTTATAAATACCGACTCCATTTTATGGTCTGATAGCTGGAACCCAGCTATTTGCAAACATGCATTGGCGTATTTAATGGTTTCGTTGCAGTTGTGTGCCACGTCGGCAATGTTTTTAGCTACTACCACAATAGCTACATCGTCCGCAAACCCTATAATGTCTACTCCTTTTGGGCGCTGAATTTTAAGGATACCATCATACATGCTTTCTTATGGCAATCCTCCTGTGATGCTATACGTTTTGGCGCCTTCCGCGGTGTCATACATTAGTACTCTATGCTTAAAATAGATCTCTATGACTCGTAGTAGATAGTCAGGAACCTACAATCTGTATAGGGCACTAATAATTCGATGCCAATTAGCAGAGTTAAAGGAGTTTTTAACGTCCAGCATGCAGATTAACCTTTCCAGCACCTGTCCTGCTGTGTCCAGCAAACACAAAGGTCGGTTTGATGCTGCTTCTTCAAGAGATTTATCGCCTTTTGGTATGAGGACCAGTCGCTGACATTTCCATTTTTTGGGGACGTTCCTTCATTCAGGCACTCAGTATAGAGACTTCTGAAAATGTCCGGGTTATTTTTAATGGCGATTTTTAGTACCATATTTGGTATATCATTCAAGCCTGGTGCACTTTTGCTTTAAATATTTCCAGCCGCTTTGAGGACCTTTTCTGTGGTAATTGCCGGTATCAGGTTGTCACCTTGGTTGGGGCCTTTTTTTTTTTTTTTTTTTTTTTTTGTCGGAACAATCTAGTAAGCGCAGCACTCAGACAGAGTATATATCCATTGTACTGCACTTAAGGTTCCCTTTTACTCTGTTTTAAATCTACCCGACCTCCGAAGAAGTAGAAGTAGATCCTGTGGTGCCAAGGAGCCAAGTTGGTTACTCCTCAGCACATCAGTGCCAAAAATCCCGAACCTGATTCGAGCAAAGGCAGGGCAGACGCAAAGAAAATGGTCCGCCGTCTCGTCTTCCTCTCCACAGGCTGGGCACAGCGCACTGTCTGATATGCCAATCCTTTCCATGTGTCTAGCCCATAGAAAGTGCCCTGTCATCACGCCAACCAACAGCCTGCAGTCCCTCCTACCTAAAGATAGAAGGAACCGTGACCATCGGTCAGAGATAGCAGGTAGCATAATTTTCGTCCATCCGCAGCTTCTCTCAGCCCGCCATGCTCGCTTGTGGGTCGAAACAACCCACTTGTTTGCAGTGGCTTTGATGGCAGCGGAAGGGAGTAGCAGAACAGGCTCAGGGCCAATAAAAACAGCCTCGGAGCCCATCCTGGCCAAGGAGTCAGAGGTCTCGTTACCCGCAATGCCAGCGTGTCCCGGGACCCAAGTCAACGTCAGACTATTATGTTTTCCAACACAATTTAGCCTGGATTTGCAGGACCTGACTATCGTGGAAGTGGTGGTCGGACTATCCAATGCCATGAGCGCAGCTTGGCTGTCACTGCAGACACAAATAGATTTGCCTTTCCACCTGTTTTCCACAACAAAGTCCATCGCCTCAAGTATCGCATACACCTCCGCCTGAAATACAGACGCATGCAGACCAAGGGCAAAGAACCGACGGGTCCCACAGGATTCCACGAAGACACCAGAACCTGAACCTTCTTCAGTCCTGGAGCCATCAATGAAAATACGGCAGCAGTGTTTGCCGGGCTCGTTCTCGGGATCTAACCATGAACGAGCCTCTGGCAGCAACACATTGTACCGCTTTTCTAGTATGACGGTTGACGACATGGAGTCTGGGGGCATAGACAGGATTGCAGAATCGATGTCAGTGCCTGCGCCGTCGTCCAACATCGAGCACACCCCATACCAGTGGCCACTATGTTTCACTCTGCAGATGGCCTTAATGGCCTCTCCGCGGATGAAGACATCTAGTGGCGGGAGATTCACCAAAGCATCAAGTGCCGGGCCTGGAGTAGTCGGAAATGCTCCGGTACAACATATGGCCACAGCACGTTGTAGTTTTGATAGAGCTTTTTTGACCCCTACAAGAGAAAGTCTGCTCAACCAAACCATCGATGCATAGGTGATAATAGGTCTTACCATAGCTGTATAGATCCATAGGACCTTACTAGGGGAAAGACCCCATGTCTTACCAAATATACCCTTACACTGCCAAAAAACTGACAGTGCTTTGGATGTCTTCAGTTCGACATGTGTTTTCCAAAGAAGTTTGTTATCAAGGATGACTCCGAGATATTTGATTTCCTTGGATAGCTGGATAGTGACTCCTTTCAGTGTAGGCAGAATAAGTCCATCAAGCTTTCTCCTTCTGGTAAAGAGGACAGTACCAGTCTTGACAGGATTAGCCGATAGCCCATTCGCACTGCACCAAGTGTCAATCATATCCAGAGTTCTCTGCACCCTTCTGCAGACAATCATAAGGGATGGACCTGTCACAAGACAGCCAACATCATCCGCATATGCCTGAGCGTATACCCCCGAGTCATTAATGGCGTTAAGCAGGGGATCGATTACCATGCACCAGAGCAATGGAGACAGTACCCCACCTTGGGGACAGCCTCTATTAACCCCAGACGACATCAGCAAATCTTCCTCCGCCCGCACCGTTATGATTCTCTGGGCCAGCATTGAACGTATCCAATTTACTAGGACCCGGTCTACGCCATGCCGCCTAGCAGAGCCGCACAGACTGTCGAAAGTAGCATTGTCAAACGCACCCTCTATGTCCACAAAGACGCCTATTGCGTATTCTTTCCTGTCGATGGCTCGCTCTATCCTTCCAACAAGGTTTTGCAGAGCCGTCTCGCAGGATTTTCCGCTTTGATAGGCATGCTGAAATGGAGATAGTGGATGCGTCTTCAGAGACTCCCTACGCATGCGAAGCTCCACCAGCCGTTCTAAACTTTTTAGCATGAACGAGGTCATACTAATAGGTCTGAAGCTCTTGGGATTGGTGTAGTCGTCTCTTCCAACCTTAGGAATGAAGGCAACCCTCACCATCCTCCAAGAGCGTGGTACATAGGCCAGTGCGAGACATGCAGTGAAGATCTTCTTCAGTGTTGCCATCACTAGCTCAATGCCTTCCTTCAACACAATCGGATATATGCCATCCAGTCCGGGCGACTTGAAGTTGTCAAAGGATTTGATAGCAAATCCAATAGCAGTCTCATTCGCCACAGTTCTGGCGACATACCAATCATGTCGAGAGGGCGCAGCTGCTCTGACAACATTTCCGACCAAAGGTGGTTGTTGACGGGCTATGCTTACCTGATTTCCTGGAAAGTGTGACTCCAACAGCAAGCTGAGTGTCTCACTTTGCCTCTCCGTATAGAAGCCATCAGGTTTCCTGAGCGACCCCAGCTTAGCGGTTTGGTCCTTTTTCAGGACTTTCACCAGTTTTGCCGTGTCACTCAGGGATTCGATATCACTGCAGAAGTCTCTAAAAGAAGTCCTTTTCGAGTCCCGAATTAGCTTCTTGTAGTCCCTCTGAACACGTCGATATCGTTCCCAGTCCTCGTGAAGATTCGTCTTGAGGGCCCGGTTGAGGAGTTTTCTAGACTCACGCCTCAGCATCTGAAGCTCTCGGTTCCACCATGGAACAGGAGTCCGGCTAAGAGGAGGTCTAATTGGGCAGGCTAGCTCGAAGCTGTTTGTTAGAGCGGTGTTGAGATGCTCAACAGCCGCCTCAACGTTCTGCTCCTTGCGAAGTCTCAGTGGCGTCACGTGATTGCTACGCAGTGCCTCCCTGAACTTCGGCCAGTCTGTTTTTCTTGAGTTTCTGGTGGGCAATGGCATCTGCGCCCGCTCGCCACACTGAAACTCAATGTATCTGTGGTCCGAGCACGAGTCTTCGGCGAGGACCCTCCAGTTGTTGATCGACCACCCCAGTCTTGGATTTGACAGGGTGACGTCAATTACCTCCTGCCTTCTCGTCGTCACAAAAGTAGGCTGCCTGCCTACATTGTGGATGTTCAGGCTGGAGGAGGCAATATACTCGAAAAGTCGAGAGCCCCGCTCATTGCACTTGCTGCTGCCCCAGATCGTATGCTGGGCATTAGCATCGCAGCAAAGAACCAGACCAAGACCGCGCCGCTCACAGAACCCTACGAGAGTAGCGACCTTCCCAGGTGGTGGCGCCTCCAAAGCATCGTAAGGAAAGTAAGCAGATGCAATCACAAACCTCGACCATCCGTGCATACTCTTAGAACTAATCTCTGCCGCAACCAGATCCTGACAACAGAATGCGTCAAGGCAGGTCGCTGCGAGATGGGATGATATTATAAGACCGGCTCTTGGTCTAATCGAGTTTCTGTCATATAATATCGTGGCCCCTTTCAACAAGCCAAGGCCACAGAGGCTACCCCTAAAGACCCAGGGCTCTTGTACTGTTGTTATGTGAGGTGATGTGTGCAGCTGGGTGAGTCGTCTACTTAGGAGTACAGTAGCGGGTTTAGAATGCTGCAAGTTGATCTGCGTTACCGTCAAAGGATGATAGCTACGAGAATCGTCCGAGCCACTCATCTGGGAAAGACATGAAAGGTCACAGTCCCAAAGAAGAGACTCAGACGGCTCCGGTACCGAGAAACCATGACATCAACAGTGGCGTCATCCACTCGCACCCCAAGACAAGCACATTCTTTACCATCCCGGTTGCTACCCCTGGTGTGCGAAAGAACTCTCCAAAGCTTTGTGTTGATGCCAGGGTTCTGAGCACGCAGACAGGATAGGACATCTGTGGTCGTCAGATCGGGATCCGGAATCCAGCAGATGGCCTTCCTGAGGGACACGCCTGCTTCGCTATAGACCGCGAAGCGAGTCGTCCCCATGGGGGCCACGTCATTGACAACACCCTTGAGCCAATCAAAGTTGGCCTGAGACGCGCACGGCACCTGTAGAGTGTCGTCCTTTGTCTCATAGCCCTTCGCATTAGCTTCAGGACCGGAGGCAATGACGCGACGCATCAGATGACTTTTGCAGTGTTTTATCTCTGCATCAGTCAGCCGATGGTCAGGCCCCAGCTTCCCAATTTCTCGCTGTACGATGGCTTGGCTGCACCTTTGGAAGTGTTTGGGCGAAGGTCCTGCTCACCACCCGCCACTGGCAAAGATTTCGCCGGGCAGATGGTTTTGCTGGAAACGAGGGGCTGGGCAAACTGCAGCTTATTGGCAACATTCTTCCCCGCCACATTAGCCGCCACCGAGGTTTCGCTCGTACCCTTTGGGGTCGTGGCGCCACCAGCAGTAACAGCTGCAGGGCTGGTGGGTATGCTTTTTCCAGCAACAATCTTCCGCCGCTTACCTCGCAAGCGAGGTTTCGGAGCGGTCAATCCCTCCGCAGGCTCGGTGGCCTCCGTGGGTGTCACTTCCGCCGACCTGGGCCTTTTGGAGGGAGTCGACACAGAAGGGCCGGCAGAGCCACGTGAGGATTTCTCCTGCACGAGCCTATCAAGCCGCTTCTTTCTCTGTCTCCTCGCTTGAGTTCGCGTTACCCTAGAACAATTGGTAGGTCGTTCCGCCACTGTGGTGACTTCCCGACGCATGCCCTTTGGATCCAGGGTACGTTTCTCCGTCTCTGAAGATGAAGAGATTGCGGTAACAATCCCCGTCTCCTCCAGGATGCGCTCTCGCTGATAAAGGCGAGAGACTTTAGCGATTGTTGGGACCTCCAGAATCCGTGCCCCTGCCGCCGAAGGGGGTGGATTTCCACATGCGTGGGTTCCACCTGGAGTACTAAATCTTTTGTTGTCCATCGCCAGACAGTGGTTTTTGTTCGGGACTCCTCCCTAGCCAGTTTGGTCCGCGGATGGTACCCATTCTCTATACCATCATTGTGATAGACAGACAGCCATAACTCCTGCCCCTCCTAAGAGGTTTAGAAGTAATGTCATTTGCCTACCAAAGTTCCTCCTATCCGCCACCTGGGGACGCGTCCGATGGGATGTCAGGCAAATCCAACACAGATCCTTGGGGCCTTAGGTCAGCATGCTGTGCAAAAAGACAACTCACAATCCTAGGCATTGTTCTTGCACAGATAAGAGCGTTAGCTTTATTATTTAGTTTCTTTAACACAATTCTATAAGCACTGCCCCAGGGATTATTTTGTATGTATTTCCTGAGGCTGGAGAGAGCATCACTCTTGCTTTTTTTATTGCCCTGCTTAATTGTTACGTTTGCCCAGAATTCAGCCTGGTTTTGTTCAAATGTTTCCGAACCCCTGCTCCTTTGCTGCCGTCTGCGGAGCCTGTGACATTCTTTACGCACACAGGCGATGGATTCATTCCACCAGAACTTGCGTGTCCTCCCATTTCCTTTTCCTTTCCTAGGCATGACTGCACCACATCATTGGTGATTATTAGTCGCTTTGTTCTCTGTTCTGCAGTACCATGCGCTTCTTCAATATTGTCTAGTATTTAACAGTCCATTTCCTTCGTCTTCCACCCTCTCTTTTGTACTTTAGCCACTATCCTGCCCTTTTGAAACTATTTTGGCAGCAGGATTTCGTAGATTAGTGCTTGTTGGTCACTGTGTGTATATACAGGGGAGATTTTCCAGTTAATAAGTATCGAAATTGATCTGCTGGCAAATGTGAGGTCAATTATCGACCACGCTCACCCGTTTTTCAACATATCCGTTGTACCATGATTAAGTAAAACAACATATTGCGCATTTTGGTTGCGCTACGCATATTTTGGTTATATGTCTTGTGTCTCCACACCTTAGACATACATTCGATCAGACTGCTTCACTCTTGCAGTGTCTTGGGGTCAGGGAGGATCATCGTAAGGTAATTTTGCTGACTGCCTCTAGGAAGGGGCCAGGGCTATCCTTATAGAGAACTCCTTCAAGAAGACTCACTGCCTCCTCGTGGTGGCCCCGGGCAATGGTATACCAGCAACAGTTGATTATTAGTCAGAGTGAGCGACGAATCATCCAGCGACGACGCCGTTGGGGCGGCTTTTTGGGCACCGGTGGACAGTGAGGGATCATCGTTGGACCGACGTGAGATATCGTCCTTCATTTAGAGACATCGTGGGATTAGCGTTGTCCACAACCGTGAGACCTGTAGGATCTTGGTGATCTACGGGCGGTTGTAACATCGAGGAAAAGCGGGCACGGATGTGTCACCGTTGCTGAGCCCAGTAAGGCATCGGTTATGGTACCCTGGACGTGCGATACGCTACGTGGCATTGAGCTGGTGAGCCTTCAGACAACTGCCGGAAATGGCGCTCTGAAACGTGACTAGTCCGCCCCCCGTCTCCGATAATAACCGTGGCAGGCGCTACAATACGATTCGTATCTCGTACCATTAAGTTGGCTATACAGGTGTAGTTGATATAAGTCCCGTTTAGCGCTGACTCGGCTATGTACCTAGTCGCTCATAAGGTCCTAAGTCAACCCTCGCGATTTACGCTAGCAGTTGCCGCGAACCCTAAATCTAACACCAAACGTCAGCTGAGATATCATTCTTATCAAGTATGAATCTCACAAATTACCACCAAAGCCATTTATGCATTTTATATTTCGAGACCATTCTCAAGTGCAACGACACAAACCTCCCAAAGAGCAAAGTCAGTACGATCAGTACAATGACATAAATCAGCTGAAGTGCAATGACACAAACCTTCCAGAAAGCAAAGTCAGTACGATCAGTACAATGACATAAATTACCTGAAGTGCAATGACATAAACAACCCCTAAATGCAACGTCTGCAATTGTCAGTGCATTAGCCCTTGTTCAGCTACGGCTTTGCACTCTGCTTATTGGTGGTTATAGACGTTTACCTCTCTTTCTACCCTCCTACATAATTTTGGAAAATACTTTTGTGCCTACAGCAGCGATAACAAATAATCAATGTTAAGTAAGTTAGTTAAGGTTTCGGCATAAGTAATTTAAAATTGTTAGTTTAGTTTTAAAATAAACTCCGTAATAAAAACAACGTTGAACCGAAGTTCTCTCCGCGTTTTATTAACGTAACTGGCGCAGTCGTGGAAATTATTTCTGAAGAAATAATTAAGAACCAAAAATAAAAAATAAAAAATTAACTGTGAAAAACATTTCCTAAGAAATATTGTAGAACAGAAAAAAAACAAATCTATTAAGACCAAACGCACAAAATCAATTTATTATCGTGTTACATTAAAGAAAGTGCAGTGAACAAGAATTAACATAAAAAACTCTCAAGTCAATACCAAGTGAATCTTCAGGCTAAACCGATTCACAGCAAACCCAACAAAACCAATGCCAATAGAAACTAGTTCCAGAAAATTCGAACTCCCGTCCAAGGAAGAAGACATACAAGCAGAGGCCAACACCAGATTAGAGATGTCGCAGGAGGAATCTGTACAAACAATGCAACAAACAATACCAGCAGTGAGACCAGCACCCCCGTTGCCAACAACCATAACACCGAAAGACCTTCTGAAGGATACACGAATTCACGGGGACTGGACATTATGCACTTTCTTCATTTCTGCGAGAAGTGGATATGTTGTTACCATTACTGGACGGTAACCCGCAAATGAAGGCGTACATTTTCTCGAGAACCATCATAAATAAAATACAAGGACCTGCCTTAGATGTTGTCAGAACCTTGGGATCTAACGCCTCTTGGGACGACATAAGGGACGCACTTATAACCAACTTTGGAGTGAAGGAGACGTACCACCAGCTGTACCAGCGAGCCATCTCAACAAAAAACTTTCAAGTAAGATCTTATTATTTAGAGCTAAGAAATATTTTAAGTAAACTTAATGAAAAGTATGAATACGACATAAATAAGCCCATAGAATTTAGCCCAGCAAATAATGAGGGCATAATATTAAGAACCTGTATAAATAACATTAACATTAACTTAGCAACACTAATACTTAACAAAAATATAACAAACTTACGGAGTGCATTCGACTTGCTAGAAAGTTCAGGAATGATTAGGGATGCCAATAGTCATACTTCCACAGTACACAATAATTTCAAACATAGTAACACTAGCTACAGACAATACAACCACGGACAAAATAATCCAGGACAATACACACAATACAACCAAGTACAAAATAACCAAAGACAAATGCGACAGCACGATGAAAGACAATATAATGGCCAAAACAGACAACAAAATAATCCTAGACAGGGTTACAATAATCGGAGAGAATACCACATGGATCATGAAGTAAATTTTCCCTCAACGCCTCACAAACGTACTTAACTATAGTAATCTTGTCGATGGGCAACGACACAATTAGGTGTCTAATATAGATACAGGATCAACAACATCCTTACTCGATGACAGAAAATTAACCCGATATTGTGGTAAGGAGGGAAAAACTAACAGCATCAATAAAATTCAATTCACTCAACAACCAAACGCTGATTGACACGCAAATTACAACTGCTTTACCTAGTGAATTTAATGAAGATGCAAATATGGTTTGGAAAATTACAAATTTTTTAATAAACAATTCGACGCAATATTAGGCCAAAATCTACTGAGTCCATTAGGAGCAGTTGTGGATATGAGAGAGGAAGTGCTGTTAATCAATAACAACAAAATAAAATTTATAAGTGCTTGCCCATTTCAATTTGAAGAAATACATCAATTAGATTCTAACAGCTTCGGAGACGAAGATATGTCACAACTTACCAAATCTTTGAATTCTGAAGAATCAAGGCATTTGAAGAAGTTAATAATCTTATAATAACCTATTTTATAAAGACGGTGACTATCTAACAAACACTACTGGAATCGAACACGAAATTAACACGAAAAATGAGCAGCCAATATATTCAAAAATATATACATAGGTACCCGCAAATCCACGAGCAAGAGATATCTACTCAAACTGCAGATATGCTCCAACAAGGTATTATAAAGGAAATTAATTCATCTTATAATAGTCCCCTATGGATTGTACCTAAGAAGACTGACTACTCTGAAAAGAAAAAATGGCGCATAGTGATCGACTATAGGAAACTGAACGAAATAACAACCGATGACAAGTTTCCTATTCCCAACATTGACCACATTTCTGATAAATTAGGCAGGGCTCAGTATTTCACATCCCTTGACTTGGCAAAAGGCTTCCACGAAATTTTCGTAAAAGAGGAGGACAGGAAGAAAACTGCTTTTTCCACGCCTTCAGGACATTATGAGTACGTACGAATGCCGTTTGGTCTGAAAAATGCCCCATCAACTTTTCAACGCCTTACGAATTCGGTATTACAGGAATTCATAAACAAGATCTGCGTAGTATATATGGGCGACATATTGGTGTTTAGCACAACCATAGGCGAACATATAAGTAGTATTAGGAAAATATTCGAGAAATTACGTTCGCATAACCTAAAAATTCAATTTGATAAATGCAAATTCTTTTCAAAAGAGACCGAATAATTGGGACACGTTCTGACACCCGAAGGCGTCAAACCTAATCCAAGGAAAATCGAAACTATTTTAAACCTTAGATTGCCTCGAACAACAAAACAAATAAAATCATTTTTGGGAATAACTGGCTACTATCGCAAATTCATACGAGATTATTCCAAAATAGCTCAACCAATGACTCAATACCTCAAAAAAAACAGCAAAATAAACATAAACGACTCAAACTATATAAATGCCTTTGAAAAACTAAATCTAATATTGACGGAAGCACCCATATTAAAATATCCTGACTTTAACAAAAAATTTAAAGTAGTTACCGATGCTAGCATGCTCGCTATAGGAGCTGTTCTTCAACAGAATAATCACCCTATTTGCTACGCTAGCAGAACATTAAACGATCATGAACGAAACTACTCAACCACAGAAAAGGAATTACTAGCAATCGTGTGGGCTACCAATTACTTCAGACCATACATTTATGGAGTAAATTTTGAACTGGCAACAGACCACCAACCCTTAAAATGGTTACATGCTAAAACAAAAGGCAAAGACATTAATCCTCGATTGCAAAGATGGCTTTTAAAACTAGGAGAATACAATATAAACATGGATTACATCAAAGGAGGCGATAATAAAGTACCAGATTTTTTAAGCCGAGTTAATGCAGACACAAATGAAATCAACACAATAGAAGTTCACAGTCAAGAACCTGGTATTGAACATCCAGATACACAATACCCTAACAACCATATACCAACATTAGATACTGTAGTGAATAGATTTAAAACACAAATCATACTTACAAATGACAAAACACAGGACTTTAGTATCAAACATGGCAATAAGAAAATTTTTTTAAGCGCAGCTGACCTACAACGTAACATATTTCATATTTTAAAGCACCACACAGGAAATGGAAAAATAGGAGTTTACTCAGAGTTAACTGACAACGATTTTAAAACATTTGAACATAAAGCAAAAGAGCTTCCCGAAAATAACTTAAGATTCGTAAGATGTGCCTACTATGCAAAAGATATGGACAATGAAGATGAAACCTACAAACAAATACAAAAATACCACAAATACGAAACAGGACATACTGGAATTAATGAAAATTATGAAGGCCTCAAAAAATATATATATTACCCTAACCTAAAAAATATGATTCAGAAATACATAAACAATTGCGATACTTGCAACCGCGTAAAATATGATAGAAATCCTATCAAGGAAAATTTTAAAACGACAGAGACTCCAACAGACATTAACCAAATAGAACATATGGATGTATACACAAACTCAAAAGCTAATTTTTTGACATTTATCGATAGATTCTCTAAGTTCGCCACCGCATATTACCTTGAAGATAGCAATCACAGAACGATTATTGAAAAACTAAGAGATCTCAGATCACAAAAGGGTCATTTTAAGAAACTAATCACAGATAATGAATTTAAAAGTATGAACGTAAAAGACTACTTACGAAACGAGAACATAGAACTTCATTTAGTAAAAGCAAACAACCACACAGGAAACTCTGATATCGAACGGCTACAGAATACATTAGCAGAGAGAATAAGAATTCTAAATATCGAATACAAGCAACTTAGCATAAAAGAGAAAATGTGTAGGGCAATAGAATGGTATAATAATAGTTACCACTCAACAATAAAGGAAAATCCAATTAATGTACAACAAGGGAAGTGTGACAAAAGTCAGATTTATACAAATTCCATTAAAGAAAAAACTAGGTACATAATTAAACACAACACAAACAGAGAACACTATTCAGAAAATAGATCAGAAGGCTACATCAAAAATTATAAAAGTGTGAGGCATAAGGATGAACCAAAATATACTAAGAAAGCACTAGGAAATATACATACATCCAATATTAAAAGAGAAACTAAATTTGCAGGTAAAATGGATGTTAATATTATTCCTGATACTGTGGACACCGAACGTAGGCCACACCCATCTGCTAATGGAGAAGATAGAAACCAACCTGGGCTACACCGAACTAACAATAGACAACGTCGCTCTCGTTAAAAACTACGATACAATACTAAACTTTATAAATCCATACGAAATCTTAGATATAGTCAACAACTTACAAAATAATATAAGAAAATCAAACCTACAAGAAAAATCGATTGCTTTAGAAATACAATTAAATAACACCCGAAACACAATTTATACATTAATTCCACACAGAGAAAAACGTGGACTATTTAATTTCATGGGTACTGCACAAAAATAGCTTTATGGAACAATGAATGATGAAGACAGACAAGAAATAGAAGAACACCTTAACGTAATTGATACAAACAATCACAATGCTATACAAAACCTTAACAGTCAGATAAAAATTAACCAAAACTTCAACGAAACCTTCTCCATATTGAAAAACGCAATCGATAAAGACAGAATACTAATACAGAACAAACTTAATGACATTAGTGGTCAATCAAGTACACTATACAGACAAACACTATATATAGACTTCATAATAAAGATACAAATTTTACAAGATAACATAGACCATATACAGGACAACATTGCATCTGCTAGACTTGGCACTATTCATAGCAATTTACTAACAAACGAGGAAATAGAGGAATACAAAATCGACCTAGATAAGTTACAAAATATAAAATTAAGCACAATTCTAGACCAAAATAAAAATATTATATTTGTTATAAGAATACCAAAAGATACTGTTATTCTACAAAGAATATTACTGTACCCAATAGCAGATAACCATAATTTAGAATATATTTTTGAACCGCAAGAAATTGTCAAATATGAAAAAGAGATATACCATTATGTTGGAGACAGATATATTAAAAATTTAAGAAGATGTAATAACTGTATAATGAAAAAGAACTGCATGCACATATTTAATAACATTTCCGAAATTATAGAATTAAATAATGGAATTATACTAGCAAAAAACCAACATTTAGCAAATTTCTCAAATACTTGTGTCGAACGTAAATTAATTTTAAATGGAAATTATTTATTTAACTTCAACAACTGTTCAATCATTATAAATAATAATAAAATACAAAATGCAGAGCGACAGTTTAAACAAAGTTTCACGATACCAAATTATTTGGAAAGCATTAAAGATTCAAATAAAAAGATAACATTTGAGAACTTAATTCTAGAAAAAATTCAAAATCTGAAAGAAATCAGTGAAATTAAATATTCCAAGCACGAAAAATATGCATTTGGAAGCACTTTAGTAATAATTATAATTGTCATTATAATATTTATTATAACGTTGACCTGTAAGATAAAAAACCTGCAAGTAAAGATAAAAAATATGATGCCCCAGGAGTGTCCTCAAACTAAGGGGGGAGGAGTTACGCCAGCAGTTGCTGCGAACCCTAAATCTAACACCAAACGTCAACTGAGATATCATTCTTATCAAGTATGAATCTCACAAATGACCACCAAAGCCGTTTATGCATTTTATATTTCGAGACCATTCTCAAGTGCAACGACACAAACCTCCCAAAGAGCAAAGTCAGTACGATCAGTACAATGACATAAATTAACTGAAGTGCAATGACATAAACAACCCCTAAATGCAATGTCTGCAATTCTCAGTGCATTAGCACTTGTTCAGCTACGGCTTTGCACTCTGCTTATTGGTAGTTATAGACGTTTACCTGTCTTTCTACCCTCCTACATAATTTTGGAAAATACTTTTGTGCCTACAGCAGCGATAACAAATAATCGATGTTAAGTAAGTTAGTTAAGGTTTCGGCATAAGTAATTTAAAATTGTTAGTTTAGTTTTAAAATAAACTCCGTAATAAAAACAATGTTGAACCGAAGTTCTCTCCGCGTTTTATTAACGTAACTCGCGTGGCCTCCCTGCTTAGCACAGATAACCACCTAGTCATAAGAGGCGACTGCATACACGAATACGGACAACGGTTGTAGGGGGGGACCCATAAGAAAAGATGAAGCAAAACAACAAAATAAACAAAACAAACAACGTCAAAACAAAAACAGCAACAGAGGAACTGGAGCCTCAGAACCAGTTGACACCATTTACCACAAGGAGCTCTCTAACGAGATCACCGGCGAACTCAGAGTCACTAATAGTGTTGGATGACCCAATCCAGTCCAGTGCAAATCTGACAACGAGTATCTCTGCGAATGCATCGATTGATGAGCTGTTGACAATCACGGATACTCCGTAGACTAGAATTCAGCACATACAGACATTAGAAAAAGAAATTGCGGTGGAAGCAATCATGACATGGGGAAAGGCTGCCGCAAAGGGCATTATGCTTCAACCGATAGCTATAAGCACGAGCACAGAGAGACGGATGGTTGCGAAGGAGCAAACAAAGTCAAACATCATAACAAAGAAGACGGAACTAGCAGTTCCCGCGAGCAAAGCCATAATATATTCAAAGGTGCCAGCAGGAATCACGGGATCTGCAACTAACCAACATATAGGCGCATTTGAGCAAATGGTGCAGACCGTGGAACCATCAGTACACGAGAACGAGTATCTGGCCAGCATTAACAAAAGCAGGACTATCCTGCTGACACAAATGGAAGCTGCTATAAACAGGCTAGAAGACGTTGTAAAGAGACGCCAAAATCTTGAAACGAAGGTAGTGGAGGCTACGCTGGATCTACGTCGGCAGCACTCGGAGCTGCTAATTTTAGATAGAAATTGAAACCACCAGGCGGAGTCGATTAGAGGAAGAGCGGCAGTAACGGCGAACCTTCTCACCGCGACGCTGGTATCAGCAAGCAGGGTCAGGGGTCCACCGATCTCGCCAAAAAAAAATACGCAGTACGTCAAAATCTAAGAGCCAGCGCATTTCCAAATGGGATCAGAGCGTAACAACGACTATACCGCTAGCTACGTCGGAAGCGACAGATAAGAAGACACCAGCACCTACGGAGAAACGCGTACAAAATATGGGAAATAAAAATAAACCGAGAAAAGACCTAGTGCCAGTAGCGTTGATAGCGGCAAAAGCGCAAAACAAAAAAAGGTGGCAGAAGGTTACCACGAATCGCAAGCCAATACACCGAGCAGGATTTAGGATGAAGCCCGATGTCTTCATTATAAAGTCAGATGGCAAGGAAACCCTCGTGGATATAGCTAGGAAAATAGAGATCAGCCACGAACTGCAGGAACTTGGCCCTGTGGTCAAAAGGCTCAGGCGGACTCAGAAAAGGGGCTTGCTCATGGAGCTAAAGAGAGGACCAAAGGCGACGTGCTTTGAAAGTAACTTAGCCAAGATCTTAGGACAAGGCGTAACAGTAGACGCCAAGACGCAGATGGTCACGATTCAGGTGCGAGGTGTTATGCCGGAGCTAAAATCGCCGGTAGACATCGCAGCTGCTCTAAATACGCAGCTAAGCATCGTTGTAATGGAGAAATCAATACATATGGCGAAGACTAGGCGAGACGGCACATGCACCGTATATATCCAACTAAGAGCCGACGACGCAAAGAAAGCGCTGGCTGAAAGATACATCCGTCTAGGCTGGACAAGATGTGCGATAACCGAAGTCGAACAGCCAGCCAAGTGCTTCAGATGCTGGGAAACCGGTCGCCAAGCCTCCAAATGCACCGGTACAGACAGATCAATCCTGTGCAGAAAATGCGGAGAACCGGGTCACAAGGCGGCGGAGTGCACAAATACTCCGAAATGTGTACACTGCAGCGGTCCACACCCAACTGGCAGCAGCAGATGCAAGGCAGGCGCAATGGCATCATCATGTGATTACTGCAAATAAATCTTAATCATTGCATCGCAGCACAAGCTCTCCTTTGGCAGAATGCGGCTGATGTGGATGCGGATGTTATTATTATAGCAGAACCGTACAAGGCAGAAAATTTGCACTCGTGGTATGCGGATCTAACGGCTACAGCGGCAGTATGGGTAGCAGGCCAATCGGCTACTAGCGCAGTGATGGCACCAGCGGCCGAATTCTACACATGGGTCCGTGTGAAAGGTGTGTACATTTTTAGTATTTACGCTCCTTCACGTCTCAATATCCGCGAATTCGAAACTCTTTTTACTGCAGTACAAATGGAGGCACAAGGGAAAAGAAATATAGTAATACTAGGCGACTTCAATGCCTGGTCCACCACCTGAGGCTGCAAGAGCACAAATAAAAGAGGAGCTGTACTGGAGGAGTTCGTCGGAGCCCTAAACCTATCGTTGCTGAACACCCCTGGCGTGACTACATTTCAGAATGGCAGAAGCTCGGCGATCATTGACCTGGCCTTCGCTAGCAGTAACATGGCAAAGAAAATGCGCTGGAGTAAAAGCAACATGCATACACAGAGCGATCACCGGGCGCTATTAATGGAAATACAGACAAGTCGCAGTATCCGAACGGAACCCAAAGCCACGACACCTAAGCGATGAGTGTAGATAAAGCTTCATAAAGAACTTTTCGTATATATCTGGAACAATTTTAAGGAGACCATAAGTAATGCCACAGCCACATCAGCAGTAACAAACACAATGGCAGCAGTTAGGAAATCGTATGACGCAACAATGCCGGCTAAAAAGGGCACATTGCCAAGAAGGCCTGTCTACTGGTGGAGTGACGAGATCGCAGACATCAGAGCAAACTGCATCAAGGCTATAAGGAAAAGCCAAATAGCATGGCGCAAACCCGGCTTTCAACAACTTCATGATGAGTTTGCCAAGCTACGGAAAAAGCTCCGAATGGAAATTGCAGCTAGTAAAAAGCGTGCATACCGTGAGCTCATCGACACCGCAAATGACGATCCATGGGGTAGGACATATAAGGTCCACGGTTCGAGGGCGCCGCAACCAACATGCCCAGTACTGTTAAGGGGTATAGTGGCGACATTATTTCCAATGAAGGAAGAAATCCCAGAGTATGATGTACCGGTCAATAATTTCCCGGAGGTAACCTCACGAAGTACTAGATGCGGCAGCTAGAATGGGAGAGGAGAAGGTGCCAGGACCAGACGGTATGCCGAACATTGCTCTGAAGCTTGCAATCTACGAGCGTCCGCAAATTTTTGCAAGCATGTATACCGAGTGCTTAAGAGAAGGGTGCTTTCCAAGGGACTGGAAAAAGCAACGATTGGTTCTCTTGCTTAAGCCCGGGAAGAAGCCAGATGAGCCATCAGCGAACAGGCCCGTATGTATGCTGGACAAATGCTGTAGGCAAAATATTCGAACAAATAATCTGCGCCCGCTTACAAAACATAGTCGATCTAAAGCTATCAAAGGATAAATTTGGTTTTCGACGCGGCAGTTCAACGATAGACGCTATAAAACGAGTTACAACGATCGCATCACACGCCACGGAGGGCAGTATAAATACTCGGAGATATTGCGCGGTCATCACGTTGGACATCATCGGAGCATCCTGATCTGGCAGCTACGCTGGGAGGGATCGGAGAAGGGAAGATGGACATTCGCCATAATCCCAAACATCACCGCCTGGATAAGTCGCAAACATGGAGAGGTGGCCTTCTACACCACCCAGTTGCTAAGCGGACATGGCTGCTTCAAGCAATACCTCCACCGCTTCAAGTACGAGGAGGACCCATCCTGTCCCAATTGTCTACACGAAATCGAAGACGCTCGGCATGTCCTAATACACTGAACCCGTTTTTGCCTCGAACAAGCCAAGGTGACGGAAGCGTTCGGAGAGGTTCCAACAGTGGAGAACACAGTGGCCCACATTTGTGAGACACCATCCAAATGGGGACCCTTTCAAGACGCAGCAGCGAAAATTATGCTTGAGCTTCGCCGCTTTGAGCGAGGGATTAACGCTGACCGGGTAAAGTTGCGCGATGCGATCGTGAACAGCAGCGAAACCTCTGCAACAAGGACGGATGGTTCACTAAGACCACCGACTGACGGTTGAGCAATGATGTTCTGACGGTCTCCCGACGGAATACCTGACGGTGGGCTCCGCAAGAATCCACCCGTACGTTGGAGGAGATATTTAGTGGGTTAGAGTCTCACACTGAATCCGGCTCTAGACGCTTTTAAACCTCGTTAAAAAAAACGCAAAAACAACACAGCACACACACATATAGATTGTGAAGAACGAAGTGAAGGTTGAAATTTTTTTTTGTGCGGAATTATTTCTGTAGATCTATATTGCTATATGGAAACGAGGTAGCCGTCTCCTTAAATAGACATGCCGTAATAAAAAATATTATAAATATCTACTCGGATAGCCAGGCGGTCATCATGTCAATGAACTCGGTGGCACTGAAATCAAAGGTTCCTCAGGACTGCCAGGCAGCCCTAAATGATATCAGTACCATTCCAGGGTACGCCTTAAATGGTTTGAAGGGCATAGGGATATTGAGGGGAACTGTAGGGCTGATGACATAGCTAGACGGGGTACCAACCTTCCTTTATGCACGGACAGATGCGAGGTTGGAATTCCAACTGCCACCTATAAACTGATACTGAAGGATAGGGTCGTGCGTGAGACCAACGGGTCTTGGGCACAAGAGGGCACTTGCTTAACGACTAATGTGGCCGGAACTGAATAGAAGGAAATCTAGAGACCTGTTTGCCCTGTCGAGAGAGAATATCTCTAAGGTCGTGGCTTGTGTAGCTGGTCACTGGCTGTTCGGCAGACATGCTCTCAGTCTGGGAGTATTCTCTCATGAATACTGCAGAAGGTGTGGGGATGAGGAGGAGGAGGAGACTGTGGACATCTCTTCTGTAGTTGCCCCGCTCTGGCTAGAAGCAAAGCGGGCTCTTTCGGCAAATACGATTTTAGCTCTCTTACAGAGGTGTCTAGCGCGAAGGTCAAACAAATCCTGCGCTTTATTAGGGCTTCGAAATGGTTCGACGAGTGAATCGGAGGTGCGTTGCTGCGCGGTGGTATCACAATAGATCCATGGGGGTCTGAGTGAGCTGGTCCTTAGACCGGCTGCCACGTTAACCTACCCTAACCTAACCTTCGCTTATCCACACGGCAGAGCGTAAACTGCAGCGATCTCCGCCTACTTAGTGCAAGCTAAGCAGTGATTTGGGTAAAATACCAGACCCCTGTGCAGCGAAGCTTAATTAGGAGGAACACTGCAGATACGGCAATTTTTGTGCCTTGGCGAATATAAGTTTATTCCGTTAAACTTCATTAATTTGCCTACGCGTCGCGACTTATGCAAGTTCCCGCCTCTCAATTGATTTGTCCGCAAAATTGAGAGAGCGTTGGAAGCTGTGCACTTAGTGTAGTGTAGGAGTGCAGCGCGCTCTTCTGAGCAAAGAGAGAGAGACTCTAAAATATAAAAAAAATTTAAAAAATGTTGCCAACGCCCTTGGACGCAAGGTAAATATTGCACTTAGTGTGTTTTACTTTTGTTACTTTTTCCCCTTTCCCCCCTTTTTTGCCTTTCTTCAATTTTTTATTAATACCATTTTTATTGCTAATTTTTGGGTTTTGGATAGGAACGGAAAATGAGTGTCCAGCGATCGCCTCCCGGGGTCGAAAAATAATTATAGTTACTAGTGCACGGGTAGTCGAACGAGTAAATGCTGCAGGGAACGAAGGATACAGCTCTCCAGGGGAGGATAACGCTAAGCGCGCTACGGCCTAGTCCTGTGGCGAAGAGGATTTGACTCCCACATCGAATATGGATCATAGCGACACTCTGACAAAAATGGGGAAGAAGATAGAGGAGTTGGCCATCATGATGGACAACCAAAGGAATGTCAATAAGGCAATGAGGGCCCACCTGGACGACCTTAGTGCTCTACTGAAGACGGCTGTAGAAGAGAGAGGCATGGGAAATCCGCGGGAGGCTATGGAGAATGCAACCCAAACCTCAACTTTGATCGGATCTAGAGCGCAGGCAAAGAGAGCGAAAACAGTCAATCAACCTGATGGTATGGCAGAGGTTTCACCGCTTCCAACCAAAATGCATACACGGGTCGTCTAATCAAAAATCCAGCCACAGCAGCTGCATATTGAAACAGCTTCAAACAACATCAATATTTGGAATAGAGTGATATGTAAGAAAATCAGTTAGACCACAAACATTGAATCTAAATTTATTGGTGGAAAATAATCTGCAGACAGCACGGATGTTTTACCAGTTAAAGCCAATGTAATCGACATCTTGGGTGATAACTTTTAAATGAAATAAAAATTATATAGTTTATATTATATATCTAATAATATTATAATTTTTTAATACATAAATATATATATATATATATATATATATATATATATATATATATATATATATATATATATACACATATATATATGTATATATATGTATATATATATATATATATATATATATATATATATATATATATATATATATATGTATATATATATATATATATATATATATATATATATATATATATATATATATATATATACGAGTATATATATATATATATATTTCAATATTTCATTCCTATTAATCCAAGAATTGTTTTTAATATAAATTCTATTACCTTTAGATTTCTTAATTTTTTCAATCAGATAAGAATGAGGGTATCTCGTTTTCAGTAGCTCGTGTTATTAAAATCCACCTTTAATAATATTATCCTGATAATATTCCAAAATATATGTAGTTGGATTTGGATTTTGTATGGTTTTAATTTTGAAAATTTCTGTTCTCCAGTTTGGTGTATAAACTTTTTTTAAAAAAATTTTTTACTATTTACTAATTCTCACATTTTCTCTAGCATGAAACTTTGGTTTATGAAACATTTTTAAATTATTATAAGAATTTTTCAATATTAACTTTTGATTAGAGGAATTAACGTTATTGGGTGAAATTTTTATAGTTCTATGAGTCTTATTATTATATTCATTAATTAGATTTTTATAATTATGAATCCATTGATATGTTCCTTAATAACTAAATGCTTTCCACATCATTCCTTTGAGAGTTTTATTAAAACGTTCAACGATTGATGCCTTTAAAATGCTAAATGTTGAGTGATGATTAATGCGATATTCTTTCATCAAGTTGTTAAATTTACTGTTAAGAATTCTGTACCGTCGTCTGTTTGTAAATTTGTTGGTATTCTTCTCAAAACTAATATACTTCGCATAGCCTCAGTGACATCAGCAGCATTTTTTGTTTTAAGAGGTACAGCCTAGACTACTAGGTAGCCACTATTGCATTTGGACGTTTAAAGTTGTTATGAGCCTGTCTGTGCAGTTCATCTACTAAAGTTTTCTTACTCATCGTCTTGAATTAATCCTCTTATTATCGGAATTGTTTTAATTGGAACTTTTTTAAATTTTTGTTATGTAATCAAAAATATAATTCTCAATTCTACTAAGACTGTGTTCAATATATTGTCTTTGAGAATCTAAAACATTATCCATATATAATTTTAGAGAAGTTTCTGTTTTCACATTCATATCTTCAATGAGTTCATATTTAGCAGAAACTTTATTTAATGTATCCTTGTTTGATTTCTTTATAGTTTTGAGTAAATCTTGAGATAGTTGAAGGACTTTGAGTTGTACAAATGATTTTGTTGCGGCATTATCTTCTTCCATCGGCTGCCCAACATGTCTAATTCGTTTCCAATCAAGGTTCATGTTCTTACCTTTATCCAAACTGAATCCAAATGTTTTGAAACATCCTTTCTTTTCAAATCATATATATTATGCTTTTGTTTAGAATAGTGTCAAAACTTATCAAGGGCCATTCTCAGATTGAAAAAATTGATTTCTTTTTTACTATATATATTTAGATAATTATATTGCATTCTTTCAATTCTTCAACAATTGAAATGATCTCATTATTATGATTATTGTGACCAGCTGATTGTGATGACGTTAACAACCGCAACCGATCACCCAGTTCGTTTGGATCATCCCAATATGTGTAAATAGGAATCTCTGTATTTCATCTCATAAGACTGGGACCTAGACCAGAACCATCGTGCACTTTACTTAATAATGATTTTTTTTCAGGAAATAATTTCTTTATTATTTGTTTATATTTGTATGATCTAGTTCCTTTAACTTGTTCATTTCCATCAAAATTTCGTTTATGTGCATTCGTCTTCAATAAAATCTTTTTATAAATTTCCAATTCACTGTTATCATAATTTATTGGTGTTTTATGGAATAATAATTCAAACAAACCACGTGTTATCAAACAATTTTCGTCTGATATTTGTATTTTATCGTTAGAAATTTTCAAAGCACTACCACCAAATCTCCTTGCACCATTTAAATCTTTATGTGTTCCATATAATTTATCTAGTTTACCACTCTTTTCCAAATGTGTTAAATTTGTTTATAAATTTGACTGAGATTTGTTTGTATTACTTATTGACTAATTTTGGTTTGTGTTGCTTCCTTGACTGAAAAAGGATCATCCGCATTACTGTCAGAAATATCTTGAACTTTGATTTTACTCAACAAATGTGATTGACTTTTTTTATTGGAGTGCTTGTCTTCCTATCAAACTTAAAACCATATTCATTTCCATTGATTGTTGTATTATTTGCATCAGTTGCTTTGGTGTTTTCAATTAATTCATTCAGTGGTTTTAGTAATAGGTTTGAAAGTATCTTCTAAAAGGTTTTCTGCATCTGCTTCTCTCGACCTAATATGTAATATATATATATATATATATATATATATATATATATATATATATATATATATATATATATATATATATATATATTTATATATATATATATATATATATATATATATATATATATATATATATATATATATATATATATATAAGTTAACACGCACCTGCCGCATTAGCCACGACGTTCACACTGTTGCCCACTACACGTGCCGCAGTGTCAGCATATTTCAATTTCACAATAAACGCAACGTTCCCGTGGCTGCCCACTACACGTGCCGCAGTGTCAGCATATTTCAATTTCACAATAAACGCAACGTTCCCGTGGCTGCCCATTACACGCGCCGCAGTATCAGCATATCACAATAAACTCAACGTTCCCATGGCTGGCCAATACACGCGCCGCAGTATCAGCATATTTCTATTTCGCAATAGGATGTAACCCAAGATATTACCAGTTGCATTCAGTTAATGCACCTGTGGGAAACCAAGGCCATGGTCGGCCTCATACAGTAGGCTGTAAACAAGTTAAACAACGATTGCGTCGCTGCCAAGGAATGAAGGTGTGAGGTGAACAACTGCGATAGGTTGCAGTTAGTCGAGTTTGGGACGAGCTGATGGAGAGTCAAACTTCTAATATTCTCTAAGTTATAATTAAGTGAATCTTTAAATAAATTGTTTGAACCTTAAATAAAATCAATAGTGTTTGCTTTTGGGCAGTGGCCCTTTAAATTTTTTATCACAAGGACAATAAAATAGTTAACTGGCGCCCGAGCAGGGACCCAGTAGTGAAAAAAGGAGAAATATTCCCAGTGGACCAAATGACAAATACTTGAAAGTGCAAATAACTTAACAATACAATTTTGCGGTGTAAAATTTTTTAAGGAAAAAATTTTAAATAAAAAAGAATTAAGTGATCAAAAAGTTTTTTTTTCGAAAACAAAACTTAGAAATGCAAATAACTAAGCAATAAAAATTTGCGGTGGAAAATTTTTTAAGAATTAAATAAAATAAAGAAGAATTAAGAAAAAAAAAAAGATAAACTAAAAGATTGGAAAGAATAATATAGTGTTGTAGTGTACCCAAAACACTACAATGCATTTCAACCTACACTGCCTAACGTCCAAGCGTACCGCACATACAAACACATGATAACAATGCAAACATGGCACAAGCCAAAGCGGCGGATCAAATGACGCTATGTATAGCGGGCATTTGGTGTGAAGGCCAGAAATGCATTGAACCCAAGAAATATGCTGACCACACGCAATTGCAGACAAATGCATGTGTGCAGCATATGGGTTAATATTTAAAATATGTATTAGGATAAGTATTGAACAATAAGAATTATGCTTAGATGTACAAAATTAGATGTAATATTTTGCTATATAAGGAGCGCTGATTTATTAAATAAAACAGTTCCATTTTGGACAGAGAACTCAGCAAATCACATTGCTTTTCTTTGCTCGGCGTTCACGCCTCCAAAAATTAGGGATTCATTTCGGCAAACGAAAGTTTGCCACAACTATTGGCTGGGTTACCATACAGCCTTTATAATTAAATATGGTAAATGTCTGTTGGCACAACATATTGGGTCGTTAGGACTTTCTTATTAACATTTCACATATATCTAGATATCAACCAAGGACACCGCCAGAGATGACAAGCGATCTAACTGGCGAAACGACAATTCTACGACGACCACCACAGTGTAACCAAAGTTAAATTCAAACGAAAAGTTTATTACCAAACACTAATGAGATTGTGTTTGACTTTTGCGTAAGTAGAACTGACAAATTTTTATATTATCTCTCAAAATGGAGGATCTGCGGGCCACTGTTACAAATTTAACAGGTGCGGTAAATGCCCTGCTCGAGAAAATGAACACCCTGGAACGGCGGGTGTCACACCTGAGTTCGGTAAGCTCTATATTAACCGCATCCGCAGCTAATAATAGCGTGGAAACGGTGGAAGAAGTGGTGACACAAGCCCCCACAACTGAAGCCGACATTAAGGACATCAGTCGACTCCCTGACTGTGTCAAGGAGTTACAAATCTTCGACGGAAACCCAGTACAGTACGTGTCCTGGGTGCACTCGGTGGAAGTCATCCTCTCGGACTTTAAGATAATGAAGGGTAACCCCTTATATCGGGCAATTTTGCAACATATCAGGCAAAAAGTGCGGGGTGCCGCCGATTCGGCATTAATTTCATATAACATTTTCGATAGCAATTGGTCAAAAATTAAGGAATGTCTCTCTTTGCACTATGCAGATAAAAGGGATATCCACACCCTTGAACACCAACTGCATCAGCTTCATCAAAGGGGATCGAGAGTTGATGAGTTTTACGCCAAGGTAAACCATCAGTTCTCCCTCATTATTAATAAAATTAAGACCGAGTCCTACACGGACGAAACAGTAAAAGTTCTAGTTGAGACATACCGTAACCGAGCATTAGACGTTTTCATTCGTGGTCTCAATGGAGATATGTCAAGGATGCTACTTATACAGCGCCCCAGAACCTTGCCTGAAGCTTACTCGGCGTGTTTGGAAATCCAAAACGTTGATTTTAGAAATTCTTCGATTCACCCTACCATGACAAGCAATCGTGTTGCGTTGCCGATTAATAACTTACCAAGCACCTATCATTTCCAAAATAAAAACAAGCCTCCACAATTGCCACACTTGCCACCAAAACCTACCTGGCGGACTCAAGAACATCGTCCACAACATTTTAAAAACGACAATCTTTCCGGACGAAACGATAATCAGAACTTCACCTCCCGTCCGCCAGTTGAACGAATGGAGGTTGACCCTTCCGTCCAAACACGCAATGTAAATTATATTAATCGACCTAACCCTTTCAAACGCAGCGTGAAATCAGAAAATTTTCCACGGAAACAGCAGAGGGTGTTCCACACAGTGCCGGAAGAAAGCAAAGATCAAGATACTGATCAGAGCCCAGTGAGTGAAGAAAAACCTGAGGATTTTCTGGACTCCGGCTATCTAGCGTACCATACATAGAATATACGTTGCCGGATGGTCGGGTGCTAGATTTCTTAATAGACACGGGTGCAAATAAAAACTTCATTAGACAAGATATTGCGATAAAAACAACTTCGGTGGAAAAGGTATTTAATGTAGCATCCGTTGGGGGTACTGTACCAATAAGAACTAAGATAGAATTAAAATTATTTGATAGTATTGGCAAGCTAACTAAATTCGAATTTTTCGTGTTACCCACTCTAAGAGGATTCTGTGGTATCATTGGGGATGAAACATTAAGGGAATTAGGCGCGATAATCGACAGAAAGAACAACCTACTTAAAATAGAGGGGTATGAAATTCCACTCAAGGCGCAAACGTCCTCTGATGTTTATTTTACATTAGGCAAAGATTTGCCTCTCGGTACTCACGAAAAGTTTAACTTACTACTAGGAAAGTATTCGGACTCTTTAAGCCTCTGAATGGCAATGAGCTTGTCGATACAAATGTTCGTGCCGAAATAAAAACATCAACCTCTGAACCAATTTACAGCAAAAGTTACCCGTACCCAGCGTGTATGAGGGATGAGGTTGAAAAACAGGTAAATGAGCTGCTTAATGAGGGAGTTATCCGACCTTCGAAAAGTCCCTATAACTCACCAATATGGGTGGTACCCAAGAAACCAAAGGCGAGTGGGGAGAAACAATACCGAATGGTCATCGATTACAAGCGACTGAATACTGTAACAGTCGCTGACACTTACCCCATTCCTGACATAAACGCGACTCTCTGTAGCCTTGGTCAAGCCAATTACTTTACGACAATAGATCTTACATCAGGGTTCCACCAAATACCTACGAAGGACTCGGACATCCCTAAAACGGCATTCTCTACGATGAATGGCAAGTATGAATTCTTCCGTTTACCTTTTGGCTTGAAAAACGCGCCAGCCATTTTCCAGAGAATGATAGACGACGTGCTTAAAAAATACATCGGGAAAATCTGCTACGTCTACATCGACGATATTATCGTCTTTGGCAAAGACCCAGACGAACACCTGGAAAACATTGAGAGGATTTTTTCAAGACTTTTGGAAGCAAATCTAAAGGTAAATTTGGAAAAGACATGTTTTTTTGAAAAGGAAGTTGAGTTCCTTGGCTATGTGATCACTCCCGATGGAGTACGCGCTAATTCAAACAAGGTGGCGGCCATAAAGATTATTTTGCCTCCGGAAAATCTTAAGGATCTAAAAAGTTTCCTTGGTATGACCTCATATTATAGGAAATTCATTAGGGACTACGCCAAGGTTGCTAAGCCATTAACTAATCTCACTCGGGGAGAAAATGCACAGATAAGGGCAAACGCGTCAAAGACGGTAAGAATTGAGCTTGATGAAGATGCCCTGGAAGCATTTCGCGAGTTAAAACAATTATTGGTGTCCGCTGATGTCCTAGCCTTTCCTGATTTCGCAAAACCTTTCAATCTGACTACAGATGCATCGAGTTATGCCATTGGGGCAGTGTTATCACAAGGTTTAATAGGTGAAGACAAACCCATTGCTTATATATCACAATCTCTTAACCAAGCTGAGGAAAACTACGCCACCAACGAGAAGGAGCTCCTGGCTATCGTTTGGGCACTAGACAATCTGCGATCCTACTTATATGGTGCGAGGAAAATTAAAATTTACACCGATCACCAACCGCTGACATTTTCCCTGAGTAATCGCAATTATAACGCTAAGCTCAAGCGATGGAAAGCGCGTATAGAGGAATACAACTGCGAGTTGATCTACAAGCCAGGTAGGACGCATGTGGTCGCCGATGCACTCTCCCGTCTTAGGACAGAAGTGAACGCACTCACAGACTCAATCATCGCTCAACCTCCGTCTAGTGTTGCTGATGCGGCATCTGTAACAGATACTGCATCAGAAGGTACTATGCACTCTGCTGAACAAGATAGTTCGGACCTTATACCACACGTGGAAACACCGATTAACGTGTTTAAGAACCAAATAATTCTTAGACAGGGGGCGAGTTGCGAGTGCAGTGAAGAACCTCATAAGGGCTACAAAAGGTTCTTAATAACACTGCCAGTATTAAGTTGCGAGGCTCTCGTGTCTGTTCTCAAGAAAACCTTGAATCCAAATGTAGTAAATGGCATTAAAATTCCAGAATGCTCGCTCTATAATTTGCAAAATGCTTATGTCAATAACTTCAATAGATACAAAATCAGGATCACTCAACGCATAGTAGAGGATGTAACGATTGCTGATAGGGTATTCGATATAATTGAGCGGGAGCACAAACGCGCTCATCGTAACGCTCGCGAAAATAGGGAACAAATTCTTGAACAATTTTATTTTCCGGCCATGTCCAAACAGATTAGGGAGTACAATAGGCAATGTGAAACATGCCAACTAAATAAGTACGATAGACATCCCTCGAAGCCTTATATGCAGCCAACTCCTATTCCTAATTATCCGTGTGAGATTCTTCATATCGACATCTTCGAAATAGAGCGTCAAAAATATTTAAGTTGCATCGACAAGTTTACAAAATTTGCTAAATTATTTCCAATAAAAAATAAATCATCTACTCATTTGCGTACAAAATTAATGGTTGCGCTTCACTACTTCACAGTACCACGGGCTCTTGTCATGGACAATGAGCGTGGACTTTTGACACCGCTTGTACTTAATTACATACGGGCCTTGGGAATAGAGATTTATCGTACGCCAACGCAGCGAAGTGAGGCCAACGGCCAGGTGGAAAGATTGTACTCTACCTTGATTGAAATATATCGCTGCCTTCGCGTTGAATTCTCCAGATTAACACCTCAGGAGCGCATTGCAATAACTGTGGACAGGTATAATAATACTATACATTCGGTGATAAAACGAAAACCCACCCACGTTTTCCTTAACAGGACTGCTAGAATAAACTATCAGGAGTTGACAAACTTTAGTGAACACACAAACGACGACATTAAGGCCCTTCTACTGCACGAACAAGAAACTAGAAACGCCAGGAATAATAAAACTCGCTCGCCCCCACGCAACTTCAAAAGTGGTGACGAATTATTCATCGCTAA
Organism: Clusia tigrina; assembly: GCA_920105625.2. Classification (NCBI taxonomy): domain Eukaryota; kingdom Metazoa; phylum Arthropoda; class Insecta; order Diptera; family Clusiidae; genus Clusia; species Clusia tigrina. Next base: position 169,343,993 of record OV050031.1, read on the forward strand.
CAGACAAATCAAGGGCAAACAGAAGCCACTTTATAAGAAAGAAGCTGTTGCTGAGAACAGAAATGCAACTATTGTCACACAAAGTGGAAAAAAATTCCACAAATCAGACATAAAAAATGTCTAGAAAATTAACTATGTAAGAAGGATACTAAGGTATCAGAAAAACATTACGAATATTGGTCAAGAGGTAAAAAACTCATGCATAGATCCTTAAGCCCCAGCGGTCTGGGTACAAATTTCAGTATTCGATCAGCCGTATTGGTTCAATTCCAGTTTACTCGGTGGCCCGAGCGACAACAATCGAAGTGGTTCAACTCCTCCGGGGGACTATAGCTTTAATTGATAGTGAAGTCACTCATGCCATGAGTAGGCCATTCGCAATTATTAACGCTTATGGCTAAAAGGGACTAACATGAGCCTTCCAATGTCATCTGAGTTTACGCCTGCATTCCAAATGCTCGAAACTGTTCGACAGGCCTACGGGTTTTTAGATAAGTAAATAATGCTAAAGATACTAACCTACTTATTCACAACATTTTACTCAATAAAGATGAACAGAACATTAAAATTAAAAAGGGAGTAACACCACTTTCAAAATTGCACTAATAATAACTAATCTTATAAGAAAACGAATTCCACTCTTGATATCACTTACTGGGTCCTAATAAATACCTTCAATCTTATCTTCCCGAACTCGACTCACTAGCTATAATATTAGAAATTAAGTAAGATTACTAACATAGTTTGTTACTATAGGAAAAGATAAACCTTGTTCAAATTTCGGCACAAATACTTTAAAATTTTTAAATATAATTATTCAAACACTGCTGTATTTACTCTGATAAACACTGATGACACTAACCTTAGAATAATTATAATGATCAAATTTAATCTCAAAGGAGAAAATAAATTCTATAACTTACTCTGATAAATACTAACCTTAGAATAATTACCATAGTCAAATTTAATCTCGAAAGAAGGAGAAAATAAAATTTCATATTGTTATATTTACTTTGAAATCATAACTTTAGAATAATACCCGTAATCAAAATTAAAAAAAAAAAAAAGAAAGAGAAAAGAAAGAAAAAAAGAAACAAAAAAACCATTTGGCAATAATAATAGAGTTAAGCTAATAGTCTGTAATCTAATTATAGAATCTGCCTCTGTGCAGCCGCACAAGCATATGTCGCATTCAATCTGGACTCCCCCGTTCTAACTGTCCGTGATGGGTATGGCTGGATAGTCAACGGATACTTCAAACTAATCCACGTGGTCGACTTGGCACGCTGTGGGAAAATTTTGGATCGCCTAGAAGAAGAAGCTATTAAGATGAATGAGTCCAATGGTATCAGAGACATCATCACCTTCCAGTTGGAAAGAATTCTCACTCAACTCGACGAGCTGAAAGGTCCAAAGGACAAAAGACCAAGGCGCTCAATCAACTGGATCGGATCGGCTTGGAAATGGATTGCTGGCTCACCTGATGCTACTGATTGGGACGAAGTCTTGCAAAGCCAAAATGCACTAGTGGCCAATAATAACTTACAATACAAGGTAAACTCTGAAACTTTTAAGAAAACTCAAGAGTTATTACAGATGGTCAACGGGATTGTAACGGCTACAAACGATATCTTGGGACACAACCACGTGGCAAAGTATTCTCAGGAGATACAGCATAAAGTAATGATCCTGAAGGATGACGTAAGCGAATTGGTTCGAGCCTGCCAAATGGCCAAAGCCGGAGTAGTCAACAGCAACCTGCCAGACAAAGAAGAAATAAATCAATTGATAAGCGAAATTGAAGTGCTACCTTATAGTAACATCATCGAAGCCATTGAATACAGCGAACCGTCAATCTATACAAATGGCACTCATCTACTCTATGTGCTGTCCATGCCAAAAGTTGCACAAACAAGATTCACCCACCTAATCACTCGAGCCATTTTGAAGAACGGTCAACGGGTGGACTTGAAGTACAAAACAATTCTGATGAACAAAGAAGAAACGTACGGTATAAAGGATAGTTGCCTTCATCTCTCCACCGCCATGGTGTGTAAAAAGGAAGTACTTGATCTATTACCGGAAGAAGACTGCCTACCACGTCTAATCAAAGGTGGTCAAACCAGTTGCCGCTACATAACCTGTGCGGAATCGACGATTGAATTACTCAAAGAAGACACAATTTTCCTGGATAACTTCAACAGCAGCGTATGGTCAGGTAATACACCTAATTATTTTAATGGTTCCTTCATCCTACAGCTGGAACACGAGACAATAACAATCAATAACCAAACCTACTGGAGTACAAGCAGTTCAGGTGTGCAGGTTCTCCCATCCGTGCTGTCTACTATAGCAAACAAAAGCCTGGCAGTAAATCTCAATCTCGTCCATAAGATGACATCCGGAAACATACAACTTTTGGGTTACCTGAAAAATAAAACTACTTGGTTTACAACGTCTGAAGCCCTAGGACTACTTTTGCTAATGGTACTCATTTTGCTAATCTGGAGGAAACTAACAACGGGAAAAAAGCTTCCTGAGCTGAAGTTGTCCATACTGCAGCAAAGTTCCCGCAAATCACCTAAGAAGGATGGCTCGCTAAATCCTGATCTGCGGGACGCAGATCTTTAGAGGGGGAAGAGTTAACACGCACCTGCCGCATTAGCCACGACGTTCACACTGTTGCCCACTACACGTGCCGCAGTGTAGCATATTTCAATTTCACAATAAACGCAACGTTCCCGTGGCTGCCCACTACACGTGGCGCAGTGTCAGCATATTTCAATTTCACAATAAACGCAACGTTCCCGTGGCTGCCCATTACACGCGCCGCAGTATCAGCATATCACAATAAACTCAACGTTCCCATGGCTGGCCAATACACGCGCCGCAGTATCAGCATATTTCTATTTCGCAATAGGATGTAACCCAAGATATTACCAATTGCATTCAGTTAATGCACCTGTGGGAAACCAAGGCCATGGTCGGCCTCATACAATAGGCTGTAAACAAGTTAAACAACGATCGCGTCGCTGCCAAGGAATGAAGGTGTGAGGTGAACAACTGCGATAGGTTGCAGTTAGTCGAGTTTGGGACGAGCTGATGGAGAGTCAAACTTCTAATATTCTCTAAGTTATAATTAAGTGAATCTTTAAATAAATTGTTTGAACCTTAAATAAAATCAATAGTGTTTGCTTTTGGGCAGTGGCCCTTTAAATTTTTTATCACAAGGACAATAAAATAGTTAACTTATATATATATATATATATATATATATATATATATATATATATAATACTATATATATATATATATATATATATATATATATATATATATATATATATATATATATATATATATATGTATATATATATATATATATATATATATATATATATATATATATATATATATATATATATATATATATATATATATATATATATATACGAGGTGTGATCCAAAAATAACCGTTATTTTCATCTTTTCGTGAGTTACGTATCTTCGATGTTCGCATTTTTTTTCTGTTATGTTGGCACAAATGTCTGTTATATATGTTGGCAATACCAACCATTTTGGATTGTCAGTTTGTTTTTGACAGATAAAAAGGTTAGTCGTGTTTTGGTGTGCTCTTTGATTTTGTACTATTCGAAAAAATGGATCAAAGAAACTGTATTCAGTTTTGTGTAAAAAATGAAATTAAATGCGCAAGGATATTTGAAATGTTGACTGTGGCCTTTGGCGAGTCTACTATGAGCAGAACACAAGTTCAATTGTGGTATAACCGGTTTAAGGAAGGCCGAGAAGATGTCAATGACGATGCTCGTCCTGGTCGCCCGAGCACGTCAACAACCGATGAAAACATTGACTCAGTGAAGAAAATGATTTTGGATAATTGTCGAATCACTATCAGAGAGGTTGCTGATGATGCTGGCATATCGTTCGGCTCATGCCAAGAAATTTTTACGGATGTTTTAGGCATGAAACGTGCGGCAGCGAAGATTGCTCCAAAATTGCAAAATTTTGAGCAAAAACAACGTCGCATGGACATCGCTCAGGAGCTGTTGAACATCGTCAACGACGATCCAGATTTCCTCAAAAAGATCATAAATGGTGACGAATCGTGGGTGTATGGCTATGACATTGAAACCAAAGCCCAATCATCCCAATGGAAACGTCCAGATGAGCCAAGACCGAAAAAAGCACGTCAAGTTCGGTCGAACGTAAAGGTTTTGCTGACAGTTTTCTTTGATTGCAATGGCATGGTGCATCATGAATTCTTGCCACAAGGTCGTACGGTCAACAAGGAATACTACCTTGAAGTTATGCGCCGTTTGCGAGAAGCAATTCTTCAGAAACGCCCAGAATTGTGGAAAAACCAATCATGGATTTTGCACCATGATAACGCACCAGCTCACACATCGATGCTTGTGCGTAATTTTTTGGCCAAAATTACATTCTCAAACGTAAGACCATTAGAACTTTCTATTAAACTTATCTACTTATTATTTGAGGGACCGACAATTAAAGCTCTTATGGAATTCGGTAAAAGTTAACTATGTTTGTCTTTAGAAGAATTTTTGGTTGGAAAATCAATATTCTTAACAATAATTTTTTCATCTTGTTTGACTAAACGCATTTTTGCAACTAATACAATCATATATGAAACAAATGTTTTTATTGATTAGCATCATTTTTACTTGAACTGTCAACAGGTTCAAACGCAAGAAATATATATAAAAACACAGCTAGTTGTAATCAAACTGTAAAAGGAAGAGGCTTAGAAAATAACTTGATCAATTCTCTGCCAACTACACTTACCAGGATATCAATTTTGTGGGCCAGGGACTAATTTAAAAAACGTTTAGATAGAGGAGATAAAGGTATTAATTCATTGGATGCAGCATGTAAAGAGCATTATATTTTATATTCTCAAACAAAATATATAAACAAACGACATACAGCAGATCAAATATTAGCTGAAAAGGCGTGGCAAAGAGTTAAATCAGCAAACAGCAGTCTATCAGAACGTACAAACGCTTGGTTAGTTACAAATGCGATGAAAACTAAGGTGAAATTAGGTATGGGAAATATTTCTAACAAAGTACGCATAAAACCTATACGTAAGCTGGCAAAGAAGATAATTAAAAAGATATGTGGGAAAAAACTTTTCACTACGGCTATAAAGAATGCAAACAAAGTTCTAAAGGCTGAAAAACCGGAAAATTTTGAAAACGAAATTAAAATTGCGAACAAAGTTATAAAAAGTACAATAAGGGGAATTCAATAAAAGTACCCAGAGTCATCTCCATACCTAAAGTAGGTGATTTTCTACCATTAGTACCAATTTTAACTGCTCCTGGTGCTATTGGTGGTTTAGCCTCTGGAGGGAGCGCCCTTGCAAAAGTTATAAATGAGACTAAAGCTGCTAGAGAGCAGTTTGCAGAAGCAAATCGTCATAACAAAACTATGGAGTCAATTGCTATGGGAAAAGGACTTTATCGTAAACCATATCGGAAGGGTTCCGGTTTGTATTATGATTAACATTAAAACAACTAATGCAACAACTACCCAAGAGAGCTCTTACAAACTTTGATTTGAAGAAGTATACCAACAATTTACCATACTTTTGAGGAGTCTTTATGCGTGATGCTCTTCCAAAGAAGCCTAATCAAAGAGAATATGCTATTATTAACTTGGATACTTCTAAAGGTAGCATATTATAAAAACAAAAATAATGTACATACTCGTATGTTATTTTGACAGATTTGGAAATTTACAACCGCCGAAGGAGATTGTTAATTATTTCGGGAAAAATTCAATATAATTATGATCAAGAAGAAAAATATAATTAATTTAATTGTGGACTTTTATATCTAACATTTATTTGTACTTTGAATAAAATAAAAACATGAGAATACAATAAAAGAAATTATTTTCCAATATTTTATTTAATATAAATTTTAGAATATAATTATATTAATTTTATAGCTTGTTTATATTTTTAGATGATGAAGAAACACATACAAGTATCCGGTCCCATATACGTTTCACTATTACTCCAAGGACAACTAATGTAATGTTGACCATATATTGATTCCACTTTATGCTCTCCATCAACTCTCTCAAGCAACAGTTGAATGTAGTAAAGTTCTCTTGCATGTTCTTCCAGTAAACAATGTTTGAAATTGTTTATAAAATTTTTGATTTCTTTACTATTCATTTTATTAGCACACAACAGACTCAGGTGTTTTGGAGAATATATCTTAGATATGAGCAAGATCCTTGGTCTTGATTAATCCAAAATATATGCATTCTGTCGGAAATTAACCTGACAGAAGACTTATAGATGAGACTATCCTCATCTTTCAAATAAATAGGGGCATCACAATAGATCTTTCAGGTCGCAGTGTATAACACCCTTAAATATATCTATCTATATATCTATCTGATACTCATTTTTTATTTTCTTTCTCTCTCAACGAATGTGTTGATGATGTTAGTTTTGCAGTTATGTTTCAACTAATATTTAGGATATGCTCATTCCATAAGTTTGCCTATATTTTTTAACATTTATTAATTCAACGTCTGAGTGTACATTTGAATCCCTCATTTTTACAATTTCTATTTCATCAGTGATTAATATTCTCTCGCTTTCATACTCACGATACTCAAAACCATTTATATTAAGAGAACGTTCTTCATAACTACTGTTGTATGAACATCGAATTCTTAACTCTAGATCATCAAATTCCAATTTAAAATGTCTGTAAAATAATTTTTCACTTTCAATTATTCCTGCTATATCCAACTCTTTTTTAATTAAATCTTGCCTAAAAGCTTCAATTGCTTCTGCCACAATAAAATATTCCGGTTCTGCTGCTGCTGCTGTAGTTGTTCTTGTTGTTGTTGTGGTAATTACTGAATTATTTAAATGTTCTTCATCATTTATATTATTCAATGAATTATATTTATATTATGATAAATCAATTTTTACAGTATCATTGTTTGGTAGTCTGAGAGAAAACTCTAAATTTCCTTTATTTCCACCTAAATCAGACAAATTTATTGGAATTGGATTCCCACTCATTAATCCAATCTTGTAGATTATTAAAAATACTATAAAAATATGTTTATACATATTTAATAATATCATCGCTTTTGATGATTGTGTGTGTGTCTTAACAAAGTAGAGAAACGAGATTGAGTTTAATACAATAACAAATGATTTCATTTCAAAATTTATATATTTCCAGCTCATTACGTGTTCAATACACACACATTTTTGGTTGGTAGCGGTGAAACATCTGCCATCCCATCGGGTTGAATGGCTGTTCTCGCTCTCTTTGCCTGCGCTCTAGAGCCGATGAGGTTTGTGTTGCCTTCACCATAGCCTCCCCCAGATTTCTCCCGCCTCTCTCTTCTACCACCGCCTTCTGCAGAGTGCTGATATCACCCAGGAGGGCCCTCATTGCCTTATTTATACTCATTTGGTTGTCCATCATGATGGTCAGCTCCTCTATCTTCTTCCCCATTTTTGCCAGCGTGTCGCTAGGATCCATATTCGATGTGGGTGTTAATAACTCTTCGCCACCTGGGTCAGCCGTAGCGCGCTCTGCGCTATCCTCACCTGTAGAACCGCATCCCCCTCCCTGCAGCATTTACTCTTGCGACTAGCCGCGCATCAGTACCTAAAATTATTTTTCGCCCCCTGGGATGCGATTGCTGAACACTCATTTTCCGTTCCTATCCAAAATCCCAAAAATTAGTAGTAAAAATGGTATTAATAAATATAATTATAAGTAATTTTATTTTCCCTTTTTACCCTAAAAAATTGAAGAAAGGGCAAAAAAAGGGGGAAAAGGGGAAAAAGTAATAAAGTAAAACATACTAAATGCAATACTTAGCTTGCGTCCAACAGCGTTGGCAACACTTTTTTATTTTTTTATTTTTTAGAGTCTCTCTCTCTTTGCTCAGATGAGCGCGCTGCACTCCTACACTACACTAAGTGCACAGCTTCCAGCGCTCTCTCAATTTTGCGGATAAACCAATTGAGTGGCGGGAACTTGCATAGGTCGCGACGCGTAGGCAAATTAATTAAGTTTCATGGAATAAACTTATATTCACCTAGGTACAAAAATTGCCGTATCTGCAGTGTTCCTCCAAATTACGCTTCGCTGCACAGGGGTCTGGTATTTTCGCCAAACCACTGCTCAGCTTGCACTATGTAGGCGGAGATCGCTGCAGTTTACGCTCTGCCGTGCGCGTAAGCAAAACAGAGGCAAAACTGCCGCAACTCACTGCAGAAACTTCAAATCAAATACCTTATTTATTTTACGGTCCCGAATTTGCACTTAGCACTTATCACCAGGGTTAGTTATTCGGCTACCCTTTCCACAATTCTCGCACAATTTTTTATTACCACCTTGGTGTATTACCAGTTGGAAATAAATTTCGCACCAAAAAAATTGCAACCGTCACTTCGCTCTTCGCAAAAGTGTACACGCGTCGTCTCACCAAAGCTGCATATTGAAAGAGCACTAAAGAAGTTGCAGCAAGCCTCTGAGCCAGAATGGCAATTGGTGAAATTGAAGAAAAGTGCCAAAAATGATATGGGAGCTAAAGAGCCCCAAGTGCCATGCGGAGGACAGAAAAAGAAATCCGACCAAGGCCCGATGCTGGAGAGGCATCCTACACAGAAATCCTGCGAAAAATTAAAGAAAGCGTAACGCTCAAATCCATCGGTGATGACGGCAAAGCCATTCGCAGAACGGCTAAATGCTAGCTAATATTGGAACTGAACCGAACGGTAGAGAGCATAACGACGCGACCGAGCTGCGATCGAGGATGTTTTGAAGGAGACGGCAACTGTGGCGGCAAAGATGCACATGCTCACCATCCAGTGCAGAGATCTAGATGGGATCACCACCCCAGCCGAGATCTGTGTAGCCTTGCATGAACAATGCGGAATAACGAGACCACACGAGGCAGCTATAAGAAGTTTGCGTACTGGCTACAAAGGCACTCAAACCGCCTATATTAGCCTGCCAGTCGATGACGCAAAAAAATTCCTGAAGGCCCAACGTGTTCGAATTGGATGGGTCTCCTGCAGAGTACTGGAATCGGTGACTCTCAAGCGCTGTTTCAAATGTTGGGGATACGCTCACGTGGCCCAACAGTGCAAAAAAGGGGTTGACCGAACCGATATATGTAGGAAGTGCGGAGAGAGGGGCCACATGTCAGCAACGTGCAATAATAAGGAAAAGTGCGCACTATGTCAGGGCGATCATACGGCGGGCAACTATAAGTGCCCAGTATACCAACAGGCGAAGAGAAATAGCGGCCTATGAGAATAGTGCAACTTAATCTTAACCACTGTGCCGCAGCCCAAGACCTATTGCTACAAACGGTGTCTGAGCAGAAATTCGACATGGTCTACTATGCGAACAGTATAAGAACATCGACGGTCAAGAAAGGATGGCGGATGCCAGCAGTAAGGCAGCTATCTGGGCTCTAAATGGCAGGTGTTTTCAGGAAAAAATGGCAGCCAGAGATAACGGCTACACCTGGGTCAAACTCGATGGCTTATATTTCTTTTCCGGTTATGCCCCGCCTAGCATGAGTATAGACAACTTCGAATGCATGCTTACAAATATGGTGGAAGAGGCTCGGGGGAAATCTCCAGTGGTTATTGGTGGGGACTTTAATGCTTGGTCCACGATTTGGGGAACCATTCGTACAAACCAGGGCGGTAGGATTCTCTTGGAGTGTCTCGCGCCCTTGAACCTCGACCTTCTCAACCAAGGTAGTCAACACACATTCGACACCGGCAGGGGTAGATCCGATTGACCTGACTTTCGCCCATAATACCTTTGCACGCATCGCACGATGATCCATCAGCAACAGCTACACGCACAGCGACCACTTAGCGATAGTTATATAAGTGGACGACGGAATACGAAACGGGCGCAGAAGGCGCAGACGAAAGGCTGGAAAATGCGGGCTTTTGATGCGGAGATGTTTGAGCTGGTTTGGAGTGAAGAGTGTATCAACACGGACTCTGCCACGAACATGACAGAACATGTCACCAACGGGCTCAGCAAAACCTGTGACGCGCCAAGAGTGGTAAGCCGGCACTTCAGGAAGCCAGTTTACTGGTGGAATGAAGAGATCTGATCAGCCAGGAGGGCATGCATCCAGGCCCGCCGGAAGGTACAGAGGGCACGAAATCGTCCAACATGGGAGACTCTCCGAGCGAACTACAGAAATTGCCGGAAAGCACTGAAGGTGGCCATCCGGAGTAGCAGAAATGAGTGCTTTAAGTCGCTGTGTGCGAAAGCGCATTTGGACCCAAGTTAAAGGGGCCTAGGCCCCCACAGCCGACTGATGTCGCTCTAATGAGCGCTATTGTAGCCACCCTACTTCCGAAACAGGCAGATAGAATGCGCAAGCAGGCACAGGCCCCAAATGGTGATATACAAGCGGTCACCACCAGCGACTTACTCGTTGCATTGGGAAAAGTCGATGACAAGAAGGCTCCCGGTCTGGACGGCATCCCAAACGTGGCTCTAAAAACGGCAATAAAGACGAAGCCAGAAGGCTTTATGAATATGTACAACGCTTGCATTAGGGAAGGGGTATTCCCGGCTATATGCAAACGGCAGCGACTGGTGTTACTGCTCAAGCCGGGGAAACAACAAGACCAACCGTGATTATATCGGCCGTTGTATATGTTAGACACTATGGGCAAAGTCTTGGAAAGAATTATCTGCGAACCACTCCAGGAAGTGCTCGAAAATAAGGGCGAGCTCTCCGAGCGTCAATATGGTTTCCGAAAGGGACGTTCAACTGTAGACGCAATACAAGCCGTAATTGATATAGCCCAAGAAGCAACGAGTGGCGAGCGATGGCGTTGCGGCACGAAAAATACTGCGCGGTGGTCACGCTGGATATACAAAATGCGTTAAACTCAGCGAGCTGGCCCCCTGATTATGGATGCGTTACACAATTTCGGCATTCTGGTATACCTACAACGGCTGATATCTAGCTACTTCCAGACCAGAGTGTTACTCTATGACACGGATGCTGGAGTTGGACACCATGAAATCACGGGTGGCGTCCCACAAAGATCGGTATTAGGCCCTACTCTCTGGAACATCATGTACGATGGCGTACTACGTTTGGACCTACCAACGGAAGTTACACTCATCGGGTACGCAGACGATATCGCTATGGTGGCGGTGGCAAAGCACATCAACACGCAGCAGACGAGATGCAACTGTGCGTGAGAGTGAATGGCTCAACAGTGAAAAGCTTGAACTGGCAGTTCAAAAGACAGAGGCAGTTCTATTGAGTACCAGAAAGATAAGCGAGACTTTAACAACACAGTTGGCGGCCATCAAATTATATCCCAACCACAGCTCCGGTACCTAGGAGTACTTATTGATTACAGGCTCACGTTCAAAGAGCATATTAGAGCAGTCGGCGGAAAAGCTACCCGGGTAAATGGGGCACTCATACGCCTGATGCCGAATATAGGCGGTCCACGCTCAAGCCAACGGAAGCTGCTATCAACTGTAATAAGCTCCATCATACTGTATGGGTGGAGGCCACTAGGGTGAAAACATACACCAAATGCATACAGTCAGCATATAGACTCAGCGCGCTAAGAATGGCTAGTGCTTTCCGTTCTGTATCGGACGACGCAATTGGGGTCATAACTTGTAAACCGCCCACTGACATGCTGGCGTAGGAGATCCACCGCCTCTACAAACCGAGAGCGAGTCCCACAAACATCACCAAAGCAGTGGAAAGAGCCAATACCATAGCAGAATGTCAACGCAGATGCGAACAAACGGACAAAGGTGGATGGGCTTTCAGGATGATCCCATGTATAACAACATGGATAACAAGAAAGCATGGAGAGCTAAACCACTATGTTACCCAGCTACTAAGTAGCCACGGATGCTTTAAGCAGTACCTATTTGAGCAGAAGTTTGAGGAGGACCCGTACTGCCCGCACTGCCCGGGGATGCACGAGAACGCTCAACACGTGTTATTCTACTGCCGGAATTTAAGGACGTTCGGGAGACACTGGATGTTGTCCTAGAGGAGCCGCCAACAATGGATAACCTCTGTGAGCACATGTGCGATACGCTCACTAAGTGGGAAGCAGTATGCTCGGCAGCGGCCACCATTATGATTGCGCTGCGAAAAGCAGAATGTGCGCGCTATGATGAACGCAATCGCCAGCGTCATGCGGAACTCGAGGTACATAGGAACATAGACAGCCCTTATACTGAAATGTGAGCAGTAAATGCTCTTACGGCCTCCCGACGTAACGACTAATCAGTGTCTCCGGTGTGACGAGAGGCGGTTTTAGCGAAGTTAGAGTCCCGCACTGACGGGGTTATGACTGTTTGTATGTTTTCCTCCTCCTTAAATATATATAAAAAAAACAACACACACACAACTTGGCTGAACGATGGTATTCTTGAAATTGAGCCACCAAAAGGGGTCGATATTATAGGGTATGCGGACGCCATAGCCATAGTAGTAGTAGCCAAGAAACTTGTGGACGTGGCAGCTATAGGTAATGAAACCATCGAAAGAGCCAAGATGTGTTGCAGATTAGAACTAGCCGAACACAAAACTGGGGCAGTACTAATGAGTAGCCGCAAAAAGATTGAGAGCCTAGAAATAAGGGTAGGAGGACATATGATCATGGCACGCTCATATATAAAACACTTGGGAGTCCTTCTAGATCATCGGCTCAAATTCAAGGAACACCTGATATCTACAAGTGATAAAGCCATCAGAGTAGGAGCAGCCTTGGCAATGTTAATGCCAAACACTGGAGGACCAAGTCAGCAAGAAAGGAAGCTACTAGCCAGCGTTAATACCTCCATTTTAATGTACGTAGCACCCATATGGGCTCCAGCAGCAAGCTGCAAAACGTATATGAGAGGTGTCAAAACTGCGTACAGGCTAACAACAATGAGAGTGTGCTGTGCAGTTAGGACCATATCCACTGATGCAGTCAGCGTCATCGGGGGACGGATGCCAATAGATCCCGACGTAAAAGAGGCCGCGGCCATTCCAAACTTGAATAGCCAAGACAAAATGGATCCAGCCAAAACTTAGTTAATCAGAAAGAGCTCACAAAATGAATGGGAGGAAAGATGGGATATATCCACAAAAGGACGCTGGACTCATGAGCTGTCCCAAACATACAAGTATGGATCGCCCGAAGACACGGTGAACTTAACTACCACCTAACGCAATTCCTATCGGGACACGGATGGTTTCGAAACTATCTGCATAAGTACAGACATGTGGAGGCCCCATACTGCCTGTACTGTGTTTGCAGCTATGAGAATGCAGAACATGTGTTGATGGAATACGGCAGATTTACGGGTGCAAATCGCCTGCTTGAGGGTTTTATAAGAGAGAAATTAATCCCAGCTGGTGTTCTTCGGTACATGCTTGGGTCACAGGAGGCCTGGGATACAGCAGCGGATGTACTGGTCGGTATCATGAAGCAAGTAAGATGTGACGGGCAAAGCGCTAGATGTTTTGCGACCTAAAGCCGTTAGAATGACGAAGATACGAGAAATACCTTAACTGAATGTACCACGGGGACCCACGGGATCGAAGCAAAGGTTGTTTTAGGTTTTAGTTGGGTTTTTTACACCTCGGCATGATGCTTTCCACCAAAAGAAAAAAGAACAAAAAAACATACAACTAGGCTGTGGCTGCCTGCTGCCTTCTAACTATTTATCATTAAAAGCTCAGCTCAGCCCTGCCCCGCCTCGCCTCTAGTCATCAAAAGCTCAGCCCCGCCCCGGCTCACCTCTAGTCTATACCCAAGCCCATAACCAGGCAATCCAACTCACCACCAAAACAACAACAAAATAATTTTGGCGCTGCCCCGACTATACAAAGGTATTTTGTGGACAACAACTATGAATATGAAGAATTTTTGGTACAAATCGGGGCAAACCACAACTTTATTCCTGCACATTTGTACTAAAATCTTTAAAAATTCTAAACATTTTACAACTTATTACTCCGATTTTCCATAGAGAGCAAAATATATTTTCAATTCTTATATTGCCATACTTTCTTTTTGCTCATTTCTACACTTCTACCCCCCTCATACAAAACATCTAAAAACCATGCAAATGGAGCAGGAATGGAGCAAAATGCTGCAGAAAAGACCTTTCTATACTACTTCGGCGTAATAGTGAGAATTATTGTTGCTTTAGCTTTGTCATCTTTGGTTTTCCACATCTTTGTGATCGCCCTCAGAAGTCGAACAAAGGTGATTCTCCAGACGTTACACACCATAACTCCTGATATTGACGTGTTTGTATATTCCACGAATCGTAATTCCACTCGTTCAATTTTTTCAATATTGAACATCGACGACGAAGTCTTTCTATAAAAAATATATAACTTAACTCCCAGGAATTTGTACCTGGGCCCACAACCTTTTAGACTTTAATAATATTTTATTATAAATGATATTACACGTTCGAATGTACAAAAGCAGGTGAAGTAAAAAATGGAAGAAAACGAAGAAGGAATTATATTAATTCAGACGAGTCGAAGAATTTGCAAGAATATGTAAGTTGCGAAAGAGGGTCTCAGGGTTGCATTTTAACAGGTGATACCCATAGCTACAAGAGCATTTAAAAATTCACTTGATGCAAATTGGACCCTATGTGGAGACATCGCCAGCCTAATGCAGTTTTGCCTAGGGATCTTTGCAAATGAGAAAATATTTGGCAACGCCGGCCGAAGAATTAGGGAATTACAACATAACGTCATCTAAGATATGAAGGCTAAGATCCTGCAGGAGTACAGCCCGGAGAAGTCATACACTGAATTGTTTCATTTTTTGGCGAATTATTAATGTAAGCAATTTAAAAGAATATTTAGTATATTTAAATCATGTAAATACAAAATTAATATCAGCAGACTCACTTAGGCCAGGTATCTATGAACCAGAAATGTTGATAGTGTTCTTTAAGGTATACTTTTATGTACTGATATTGAAGTCAGCTATAAGAAAACAGTTCTAATTAAATTTAAATTGTATTTTTTATTTTTTTCTGAATCCGAATACTCAGACATCGTAACTCGCCCAGTTAAAAGAAAAAATTTTGAATTCCGTTTGTTGTTGTTGTTTACTCAGAGAAAAATTCGCTCTATATCAAAAACACCGACTACAAAGAGACGAACTATAAAGCAGCCGGAGGAAATTCTCCCATCAAGTTTTGTGCCGTATAAAAAAACATTTATACTGTACAATAATAATAGAGAAGAACATTACACATTGCGCAGGTGCGTTATTATATTCTCCCTTTTCGACATTAACTGATGCTTCCTGACGTCACAGGAGGGCAAAAACTAATAAATACATATTACGGATTGTGTATTCTTAATAAAAAAATTAAATAAATAAGAAAATAAAGACAGTTGTTAAAAATGAGATGAGCGATGGCAAATTACAATTATTTATTTTTGTATACTGTACCTAAATATAATATATATATATATATATATATATATATATATATATATATATATATATATATATATATATATATATATATATATATATATATATATATATATATATATATATATATATATATATATATATATATATATATATATATATATTTATATATATATATATATATATATATATATATATATATATATAAATATATATATATATATATATATATATATATATATATATATATATATATATATATATATATATAAATAAATATTGTCACTGCATCCAGTGGAAGTGCTTCCACACTTCTTCAAGAAAGCACAACACTTCGAAATGAGTTTAAATTGTCTACTCCGGTTGTTGAAACTTCAGTTTGCCTGTCAATAGCATATATTGGGTGAGTCGTCATGTAAATTTGGGCTCATTTTTGTAGAATTGACTCTACTCTTTGAGATAAAGGCAATCCATTTATACTGGAAATTAAATTGTAAAAAAGAGCATAATATTTTTAAAACGTTTATTTTGAAATTATCAAATGATTTCAAGCAAACAAAGTGCTACAACAAAGAATAATAAAATTTGTCATTAAAAAATAAAACATATCAGTAAGAGTTAAGAATTCGTTTCGTATAGGATTTCCTATTTGGTTTTTTGTCCGGACAGTCTCTTTGGAAGTTCGAGTAGTACTCTACTATCATATGGCGATCCCAAAGGCTTTAATATTGATGTGCTGGTGAAACCGTTCCCCTTGTTCTGCACTCTAATCACCCAGGATGTCAGGAAATTTATTTAAGCGAATAAAGCAATTTGACACTCATATTAGCTCCTAGTTTTTGGAAATTCTGGAGCATTTTGTCTACTATTTTGGAATATCCTTTAGCTTTGTGATTCTTCAAAAAAATTTTGACAACTGATACAAAGCTTGTCCATGCTTGCAATTCAACTTGACTCATGTAATTTATTAAATCATCGTTGTTTATAAGAATACGGATCTGTGGCCTATCAAAAATTCCCGCTTTTAACTTTTCTATACTAAGACCATGAATTGATTGACAAATATATTTGAAGCAATTGCCATTCCTATCTAAAGCTTTAACAAACTTTTTTATAGGTCCAAGTTTAATATGTAGTGGCGGAAGAATGATTGTTATTCGACTGATCAACGGTTCATTCTCGATGGCCAGTCTTTCCTACTCCAGTGTTCATTTTTCGCACGACTGTCCCACATACAAGGAAAACAGAGATATTTAGTTTATCCAATTTGCTGATCACTGATGTTGATGAAATGAAATTTTCTTTAAAACAAGTTTAATAATTTGATATTCTTCCATAAGAGTAGTTGAATGACCTATCGGGTTTGAAGTTAATTTATTTCCTTTATGCAATAACATTCATTTCAACCGCTTGGTTAGCTATCTATGAAAAGAAGCTTGTCATTTATTTGGTATACTGGAAGGCCCATTAAATTTAAAAGCCCAGAAATAACAGTACAATATATGATAACATCCGTCTCGTTAAAATACGGAAGAATGTCGCTCTCTCTCTAGTTCGATAAGAGTGGCTGAATGCAATGTTTCACCTTTAATAATGAAAAGTATCGACAGATTTAGTTACAAACGAATCGGATAAAAAAAAATTATTCGAAAGCAAGACCATTTTGGAGTTTCGTGATTTTCGACAGATTTTGTCTGATGTACCGTATGGTTCACGATCAAAAAGAGTAGCAGCCTCGTACCCATCTAAAACAGTCCTAGACAATTTATTAATCTCGTAACTGAAGTGGGCTTAATTTTAACTAGGGGATTTGGAGATAAGAACCCAATACATAAGTAGTTATGTCTGCATCTTGCCACCGCTGGGCAAGTGCATAGAATGTGTTCTGCTGTTTCCTGCTCCTCTTGACAGAGTTGGCAAGAATCGTTTTCTACCACGCCAATTTTTTTCAAATTGTAATTGAATCCTGTTAATAGTTCAGTACAGAGTTTAATTTCATTTCTGCTGAGGTTTATCTACCTTCATATATTCAGCGGTCAATGAGTAATCTCGTCTGCCGCATGCCTGTTTGGGCTCTCCAGTAGTTCAGCAGACCTCGTTTTTCCTGTTCGCACAACAAGTTATTTATAAAGCTACAGAAAGTTTCTGGAACTGTGAAGGGAGCGCCTGCGCCTCTTTTCCCCAAAGAGTCCGCCACTTCATTGCCTTTATGTCCCTCATGTCCCGGTACCCACATTAACGTAACAGAGTTTCTCGTTGCTAGGGTATTGAGGAGTTTAGAACACTCCCAGACCAGCTTTGATTGGAATGAGAAGTTTATTAATGATTTTAGAGCTGCCTGGCTATCTGAGGGAATGCATATTTTGATGCTGCGTGTACCCCTGCGTAGACATTCTCTAGCACATAACTCTAAAGCGTGGACCTCCGCCTGAAAAATGGAAGCTGTTTTTCCCATTGCCATTTTTGGGAATTTGGCCGTACAGTTCCCGCTCCAGCACTGCCATCTTCTATTTTGGACCCAACTGTATACCACAACTGTGAGTCCTGTTTTATTATTATTTCATTGCTTCTCCACGCTGAACGGTCGCTGATGACCACTTTGAAGTGCTTGGACAAGTCTAATTTTCTGTCCATCTTGATAAAGTCCATGAGGCATGGGGAATTCCAGACAGTGTCGAGAATCTCTAAGTGCCCCATTAAGTTGCCTTCTTTAAGATCAGCTAGACTAAGTAGCCATAGGGCCGCGCTGGCTTCCAACCTCTTAACCACAAGGTGTAGAGGAGTGAGTCCAGTGATCATTCCTAAAGCTAGTGTGGGTCACGTTCTCATTGCTCCCACTCAAACAGGCTATTCGGTGAATCTTGTTTGGCCACTACACCAAAGAAGCATAGGTGATCATTGTTACTATTATTCTTTTATATGACCACGCCATCATTTTTGGTAGTAGTATGGTCAGCGTACCCCTCCTAGCTATTTTCCATTGCGTGTCTTCGCCACTCCTGGTGGCGGAGGTCTTTCATATACCGCAGCCGCAGCCCATTTCTCCGGGCTCTCGAGCATATGCTGCACTATGTTATCGGGCATCACGGGCTCTCCACATTCTCCTTGTAGTGCCTCTCTAGCACTTTCATAACGTGGGCAATAGAAGAAGATATGTTTGGGATCTTCTATCTCTGTAACACAGTTTGCACAGTAGGGGGATTCCTCCAAGTGGAATCTGTGCAGGTATGCCCGAAAACCTCACTTGATCTGAAAGTAGCATTGTCAAAAGCCCCCGTAATGTCAACCGAGATACAGAGAGCTATTTCCTCACTTTCTAATGCTTTTTCTATTTTGCTCTTTAAACTATGTATGGCCATCTCAGTCGATTTGCCTGATTGGTAAGCATATTGTTCAATATGAAGAGGCGAGTCTTTAAGATAAGTTTCCCTGATATATTGATCCAAAATTTGTTCCATAACTTTTCGCAGGAATGAAGTTAGGCTAATGGGTCGATAGGCTTTTAGCGTGTGGTCTGCTGTTTTGCCTGCTTTCGGTGTGAAAGCTGCCCTAGCCTTCGCCCAAGGTTTAGGTACAATACCCAATTCCAGACATATGCTGAAAATTTTTGTTGACGCAGGTGCCAATACATCAACCCCTAGCCGAAGTAGGCACGGTTGTATATTATCGACACCTGGGGATTTGAATGATCTAAAAGTGGAGATAGCCCATTTGGTTTTGTTGACGGGAAAGATTCTGCGAGCCAGTGAGAGTTTCCTCCTGTAGGCATCAATAAACGAGTATTCTCGATGATTTCAGTATCCTCTCGACAAGTGGCACAACCTGGAGAGTGAGTGTCCAGCAAAATCTGTCCCATCTCTTCCAGGCTCTCCGTACAATTTCCGTCAGCCTTCTTGTAGAAAGGCCGTTTAAGTGATTTTTATTGAGTGAGATCGAGTAGCTGCTGGGAGAGCTTCAATATCCTGACAGTAGTTTTTCCCTGAGTCTTTCTTTGATCTTCTCAACTTATTATTATAGGCTGTTAAGGCACTTATATAGGATGCCCAGTCCCTCTTGGCTCTATTAAAGAGTTTACGTACTTTTTTGCGGAAAATTTTGAGCTAACTAGAACGATTCTTCACAACTAAATTGCAACTATTTTCAAAAGTTTCTATTATAATATTATTTAATTTGTTAACTTCAAGATCTAATTCCTGAGAATTACTTATTTTTCACTAAGGCACACAATATTTTGCTCTAAGTAAAATAGTGACTAGTTGATCTTCCCAACATTTCTTATTTCGAAATTGTCTTCAATTTCCCCCCTGAGGGCAAATGTATCTGTGGTCTGACACGGAGACATCATCAAGCACCCTCCAATTAGAAATGTTATTTGATATAAATGCGAGTGTAGGGTGAGATCTAAAACCTCCCCCCTTATCGCATTTTCAAAGGTGGGTTCGTTACCACTATTTACCACCACCAGATTGTTAGTAGTAATAAAATCAAGAAATGATTCACCTCTTCCGTTTGTGTCCGTACTTCCCCATACCGTGTGATGCGCGTTTGCATTACCCACTGTAAATTAAGGGTGCGACAGTTCTCCGTAAGTTGCTGAAGCTCATATGATACACATCCACTATGTCGCCAGGTAGGTACATGGAGGCCAGGACAATTGTTCTCTTCCCTTTGGCACTACGCACTTTTGCCTGCATTGCCACCAGATCACTTTGTAGGAGCTCTGAAATTGGGAGAAATTTAATATTTTTGTTGATCATCATCGCCGCCTTCAGTCGGTCAATATTACTGTCATAGATCAACTTACATGTTTTTGTTTGCAGACTGTTTATGCGCTCATTTGTGGCCCATGGTTCTTGAATGGCTACGAAGTCTAGACACTGGTGTTCCACCAAGGAACCGAGCCAGTATGAGGCTGTTATAGCCCTTGAGGATAGATTTGGAGACAATGAGGCTGTTTCCAAGATAATTTTAGCGTTCGTGATGGGGCTTGGAACATAATTTCCCAGACCGATCCTTGCGGATCTTACCACTCTTCGTCCTCCGCAAAGCTTCCGCAGGCTCCGGGTTTCTTCGTTCCCATTTTTATACCAGAGAGAGCAGATGGTTTTGGACGTTGGGCACAAGTGTTGCCGCTCTCCACACTCGGTACTGGCTTTATGAATTTGTGTCCCGTTTTCGGCTTTTGATTACTCTGTTTTGCCCCCGCCGCAACAGATGTTGTTGGTTGCTCTTCACCAACAACATCAGTTTTGTCCAGTTCCCCTTCAGTCTAGGTCTGAGCTGGACACTGCCAATGCCATAGTAGACTTTGTTGCCCAGTTTCTTGACACTTTCAGACGAAATGGGGTCTAGAGCAATTGCCAGACATGTTCGCTTTTTTGACGACGATGAAGCACCCACCATTCACTGACACTAATGCCCGAATTCTGTGACTCCACTTGCCCCAAAATTCTGTCATTCTGCCAAGATACCGAGCACTTCTGCCTCGTCGACAACTTTCAATTCAGCCCCTCTCATGGCTTCATGGCTGGTATAGTTTTCTCATCCCAGTCTATGGTTTCATCGTCCAGATAGTTGATAGTCAACCACCCAGGCTTGAAACTACAGCCTGCAAAGTGAGGCTTCACTAGTCCCAAACGGGTCTCGAATATCTTATCGATCATACATCTTTGTACTTTCCCAATTTATTCAGTGGACCATATGACCTCCGAGAAATTGTTAGGTATAACCCAGACTTTTTTGGAGCAGACGGTCTCTGCTAGAATGGAGCTTAAACAGGGAAGCTCCAAGGAGGCGCCCTGCAAGCCATGCCTTTCAGAGGCCACTACCGCGTTTTTTCTGGGACCAGGTTCGCCCGCAAGTAAGGTCTCCACCTCCTTCATCTCCCCACAATACGGCGGGGCAGCTCTCCTGTGCAAACCGCTTTGTCAGCCTGGAGTCCGATTTCGGCGTGGAGTCATCTAATCGGGGTCTTTTAGGGGTCGTTCGCGCAGACACGTTTGCAGGATTTGCTGTCAAGGAGCGTGCTGTTTCCAGCGATATGCTCCTGGCAAGCAAGGCCTTAAACCTTTTGCGTCCAGCGCCGGATAACGTCACTTTATGTTTTGGAGTCTTCTTCTCTGGAACATGTTGAACAAGATTTCTCTCTTGTTCCGAGGATAAAGACATCCCAGCCGACTCCTGCCTAAGTGGGATATCCATCTCCTCCGGCCTATCCGACAAGGGACCGGGGATCTCCTCCACCAGTTCGTGTTCCATACTTGCGATGGGACCAGTAGCCCCCTCGACCAAAGATGGTTGTTGGCTCTTTGTAGCCACATTTTGTACAGTTGAAGGTCTGCAGTCTATTCTTTCACATAAAATGTTGTTTCCATATATTTTTTTATTTAATTTTTGAGCGTTTTGGTCACCCACGGGCGCCCCCCTAGTAAGGCTAATTGAAACCGTAGGTTCACCGAACCCCGTACCCAATTCGCAATTCAGGATGACTTTACCCCGTCAAGAAAGCTCACTGACATAGCTGTTCCACCGTGAGTTTAGGGTGTTGTTTGGGTCAGTAGGTCTGATGAACCCTGCCCTAGGGAGAGTTCCTTCTCCCCCGCCCGGCAATAAGCGATCCAAGTCCAGCAGAGACATGGCCGTACTGAAAGTGGGCCATTGGTCTGAAAAGAATTGCCGCACTTCCCCGAAGGGCTGACCAATACGTTAGTGTCTAGACGATCCGGGGATCTCAACGAGACGTTCGATATGGGTCAGTAGGACTACTAACTAGTCTTAACGACTGAGCAGGAATCGTAGAAAACTTTTTTCAACCTGTGCGTTGGAGGAAGTTCTCAGTTTGTATACTGGACCATGTGTCCGTCTTTCATGTGTATTTTCCACCCCACAGCAAGCCCCTACACTGCAACAAGGTGACTACTGTAGTAGGATTAGTTAAGTGTTAAGAATATGTAGTAAATAAGTGTAGCAATAAGCGTGTATGTATATCAATAGATCATAAGTATAGAGCAATAAGTGTATATATGTATAGTGTGTGAGCAATTAGCAATAAGTACAAGCAAGTATATAAGCGTGGCGTGGAATGCAGTACCGTTGGCCGCGGCGCGGAGAATAGTGTATGTACATGTGTATGTAGAAGCAATGAAATAAATATGAGTTTGGAGTTGATCGTGAAACACAGCAGACGTGCGTAGATTATTTCCGGCTACTAAAATTCAGAAGTGGGATAACGAATAAAAAAGAAAATATAAATTTTTTTTATTTTTCTATAACGCCCGTAAATTTAAATTGTGGAAATGAGTACTATAGAAGGAGAAGTTAGTGTAGATGTGGAGAGGTTCACTAAGTGTAGTGTGATGCAGCTTCGAACGTGGCTGCGTGAACTTGGACGGCCTACCAGCGGTAGCAAAAGTGCACTTGTCCTTCGGATGTGTGCGGTTCCTCCTGACGAGCGCGGCGAGCATCCACCACCGGCAAGCGAGTGTAGTATCGCTGTTGAAGAAAATGTGCCAACTTCACAAGACGGCGTTGTCGTTGGTACGGCACAGGCCGAACAGGCGAGCTGTGATGGCGAGGAGGGCGCAGAGGAAGCTTCTGATCACGCTACAAACCCATGTCAAGGGAAGGTGGCAAACAACGCGAAGTTGATTTGCTGCGCCGCGAAAAATAATTGTTGGTAAGAGAGAAGGCAGATTTGCAGCAACAGCTAAGTATGAACGAGAAGCCATGTGAAGCGTCGAAGCCGAAAATTTCAGTTGAAATTATAAAAAACTTGGTACCAGATTACAACGGCAAACAACATATAACCGTGTGGGCAGCGCAGTTGAAAAGCATTGCTGCATCGTACGATGTTGGTGAAGAAGAGCTGCGAGTATTGTTTTTGAGCAAGCTAAAAGGAAAAGCACAAGCTTGGCTGTATAACAAAGCGGATTTCTTAACTCAGGAGGTAACCAGTCTGTTAGTCCAGATGAACGATGTGTTCGGCAATAAAGAAAGTCGAGTGGTCTTACGTCGTCAGTTTGAGGCCAGAAAGTGGAAAGCTGGCGAGGACTTCGCAAAATATTTTAATGAGAAAAACATACTGGCAGATCAAATCCAATTAGACGAAGGAGAACTGGTGGAGTATGCCATTGAAGGCATAACTGACTATCGCCTGCGTACACAGGCCCACATGCAGTGTTACACAACACTTCGAGCTTTTTCTAAAATTGAGATTTATGCACGTCCACCCGAGCCAAAGGCCCGTGTTTTGAAATGCTTCAACTGCAATATACAAAGACATATTGCCGCGGACTGTCGTAAACCGAAACGAGAAATAGATGCGTGCTATGGGTGCGGATCATCGTGTTGCTAAGTGTCCGGAAAGGGAAAAATCTGTACAATTGCTGTTCGAAGATGAATACGTAAGAATATTTAAATTTATTTTAAGAAAAAAGTTAGAAGTAAATTTTTTTTAGAATGCCTCATAGTCACCGGAAGCCCTGTCAGTTTGGTTTCGGAATCGGTCCTCAGAGGGAAAATAAAACGTAATTTTCATGTAGACGAGTTATCGAAGGTATACTCAACCTATACTGGCTTAAATAATACAAAATTAAATTGTATTGGCAAGTTTTTATGCTATGTCATTGTTGATGAAAGAAAAGTGAAAATGTGTTTTATTGTTTTATCTGATGGATCGATGTGCTATGAGGCTATTCTGGGAAGAGACTTTTTAAGCGCAAGCAATTTTAAACTTTGTACAGAAAGAGAGTTGGTGGCCACGAGAAAAATCAGTGAGAATTACGTAGAAAAAACGGATTGTGAAAGTGCCGAGAGGAGTCGAGGTATAGGTGAGCTAGGTATCAGTAGAGAAGTACACAAAGCCGAAAAAATAGTTTGTAAAGGTAAGAATGAAACGGAAGAAAAATGTATTGAAAAGTGCCAGGAAAATGCAAACGGTTGTGAAGAAGTTTTTGAAAATCCGCTCATGGTGATTGAATTGGATGATACTCCAGAATTGAATTTGAAAATAGGTGAGGTTAGCTACGATAATAGAGTTAGGTTTGAAGAAATGTTTGAAAATTGTTATTTTAGAGCCATCAGGCCTTGTGTACCAGAGTGCAAATGTGAAATAAAGTTGACACTTAATGACACCAAACCTTTTCACTGTCCACCTAGAGGATTATCGTATGCGGAAAAAGAAGAATTACAAAATTTAATAGATGAATATTTCAGAAAGGGGTATGTCAGAGCAAGCGAGTCAGAGTACGTGTCACCAATCGTATTAGTAAAAAAAAAACAGGGGATCTTAGGATGTGCGTCGATTTTCGAAAGTTAAATAAAGTGACAGCTAAATACAGCTACCCGATTCCCTTGATTGACGATTTACTAGACCGACTGGCAAACAAAAAGATATTCACAAAACTTGATTTAAAAAACGCATTTTTTCACGTCCATGTGCATCCAGACTCCCAAAAGTACACATATTTTGTGACTCCTTTGGGACAGTAAGAGTTTACGAGAATGCCGTTTGGGCTTTAAAATGCCCCGTCGACATTTCAGAGGTTTATACATACAATTTTTGCGAAAATGATAAAAGATGGGGAGGTGATTGTGTACTTGGACGATATAATGGTTGCAACAGAAGAGGTGGAGAAGCACTTTCAAATTTTGGAAAGGGTCTTTCAAAAAATCGTTAAAAATAAACTTGAACTAAGAATTGACAACTGCGAGTTTCTACAAAACAGTGTAAATTATTTAGGCTATGTTATTGATGGGAAAGGGATAAGAGCTGATGACAAGGGTTTAATACCTGTAAAAAATTTTCCGGTGCCAAATAATGTCACTGCAGTACAAAGTTTCATAGGGTTGTGCTCCTATTTCAGGAGGTTTGTTAAGGATTTTGATTTGACTAGGAAAAAGAAAAAATTTTCATTTGGTGCAGTAGAATTAGAGTATTTCGAACTTTTAAAGTCAAAATTGTTAAACGCACCAATACTTGCATTGTATGATCCAAAAGATCGCACAGAGTTACATTGCGATGCAAGCTCAATAGGACTAGGAGCTATTTTGTTACAAAAGAAAAGTGACGGGAAAATGCATCCTATTTTTAACTTCTTCAAACGTACCACTGAAGTTGAATAAAAATATCACAGTTTCGAATTAGAAGCTCTTGCAATAGTCAGTGCTTTGAAGAGGTTCCGGGTTTATCTACACGGAAAACCATTTAAAATCGTAACGGACTGTAATTCGCTCGCATTGACATTAAATAAGAAGGAATTAAATCCCAGAATTGCACGATGGGCATTAGAATTACAAAATTTTGATTATGTACTTGAACATAGAGCGGGAATTAGCATGCAACACGCCTTGAGTAGATGTACAAACATCATGGTGTTAGAAGCTAATACTTTTGAGGAGAACCTAATTATATGCCAAGGAAAAGATGAAAGATTAAAGAAATTACGCGAAGAGTTACAAAAGTCGGAGCAAACATTTTATGAAATGAGGAATGGTGTGATCTATAGGAAAAAGAATGATGGTAGTCTTTTATTCTGCGTGCCCGAAGATATGGAAGTAAACGTTTTGTACAGATATCATGAAGAAATGGGCCATGTAGGGCGAGACAAAGTAGTTGATTTAATATCAAAAAGTTACTGGTTTCCGAAGATTAAAGAAAAAGTGGCAGGTCATATCCAAAACTGTTTGAAGTGTCTTGTATACTCTTCTAAGCATGGCAAGACAGAAGGTCTCCTGCATAATATTCCCAAAGGAAATGTTCCTTTCGACGTAGTACACATTGACCATTATGGGCCAATAGATAAGGCGAGAGCGAAAAAAGATTTGTTGGTTGTTGTTGATGCGTGTAGCAAGTTTGTCAGACTGTATCCAGCTAAGACCACAAGCACGAAAGAGGTGGTTCAGGCGTTATCTGACTATTTTCGGTCATATAGTCGGCCAAGGTGTATAATCTCCGATTGGGGTAGCAGTTTTACATCAAGTGAGTTTAGGGAGTTTCTGGAAGGAAATGGTGTTCAACATATCAAAATAGCTACAGGCTCACCACAGGCCAATGATCAGGTTGAAAGAATCAAAAGAAGCCTGGGGCAGATGATAGCGAAAATGATAGAGCCGAGTATAAATCTTTATTGGGACCAAGTGGTGGAATCAGTGGAATATGCTCTTAATAATACAATACATAGAACGTTGAATGAGTATCCTAGTAAGATGTTGTTCGGTGACAAAGAGGAGGTAAAGATATGTTGAAAGAAAATCTAGTGGAAATTAGCGAAAGCGTAGAAACGAAAGGTCTAGATAAAGTACGAAAGGAGGCGGCGTTAAAACAAGAAGCCATGCAGAACTATAATAAAAATTATGTTGACAAAAAGCGAAAAAGACCGACTGAATATCAGGAGGGAGACTATGTAATGGAAAGTAATTTTGACTCACACGTTGGTGTGCCCAGAAAACTCATACCAAAATTTAAAGGCCCATATCAAGTTGTCAAAGTTTTACGAAACCATCGATACTTACTGCAAGATGTAGAAAACTTTCAACAGTCAAGAACTCCATATAAGGGCGTGTGGGCAGTGGAACATATTAAACCGTATTTTAAGAAACGCAAAGGTTCTGTCAGTGATTAACAGAAGATCAGGGGATCTTTACAGTCAGGATAGCCGAATTGTAGTAGGATTAGTTAATATGTAGTAAATAAGTGTAGCAATAAGCGTTTATGTATATCAATAGATCATAAGTATAGAGCAATAAGTGTATATATGTATAGTGTGTGAGCAATTAGCAATAAATCCGAATTGTGGTAGGATTAGTTAAGTGTTAAGAATATGTAGTAAATAAGTATAGCAATAAGCGTGTATGTATATCAATAGATCATAAGTATAGAGCAATAAGTGTATATATGTATAGTGTGTGAGCAATTAGCAATAAGTACAAGCATAATATATAAGCGTGGCGTGGAATGCGGTACCGTTGGCCGCGGCGCGGAGAATAGTGTATGTACTCGTATAAGCAATGAAATAAAGATGAGTTTGGAGTTGATCGTGAAACAGAGCAGACGTGCGTAGATTATTTCCGGCTACTAAACTATGTACCTAACTAGGGGTGTCACAAGTTACAAGTTGGAGTGAATTTGATTTATTTCACCCTGTTTCATTGACACAAATTATAAGGGCTTTACTTGATGAAGTTCAGTTTGTTGAATTTTTAAAATCTTTTGGGAATGGAGTAGCACCACAATTTCCTAACTTTGGAGAATATATTATACAAATTCCACAGCATTTGATCGGTGACGAGGGATACATATATAATAATTGATACTTTTGGAAATGTGTCTGAGAACATTTTAACAAATCGCATGTTTAAATCAGTTATTTTAGCTCCAAAAAATTATTTTTGTTATTTAATCAATTCTGATATTTTGGACCGTTTATCTGGTGAACAAAGAGTTTATTATAATAGCTATGATACAATTATTTGTGACAACGACTCAGAAATTAACAATTATCCTGTATAAGTTTTCAATTCTTTGTCAATTGTTGGTTTACCACCACATAACTTAGCATTGAAAGTATTGTATTGTACTTCTCATTAAAAATTTGAATGCTATGGATCCACTAGTCAATGTGACGAGAATGAGAGTGAAAAGCTCATACCGTAATGCGATCGATTGCGAATATTTGGCCATTAAAATTCAACGAACGTAATTTCCTATTCTTGTATTTTCTATGGCGATCAACAAATGAAAAGCTTTGATAGAGTTGGAATTTTATTGTGGCAACCGGTTTTTCAGCATGGAAAGGTATATGTGGCCGTTATTTAGGTTTGTTATCTGTCCTCATATTCCCGGACACTGCCCTCTTTCTTAGAGCGTCTTGGGACGTCCTGCATAAATTTTCGTTTGTGTCCAGGTAAATATTGACGTCCGGGAAAAGTCCTCGTTTTTCTTGTAAGTATGTAGTCTTAAACTAATTTTTAAAATTTTAAAAGCTTTCAATAATTGTTTTATATTTTTTGTTCCTAAAACGGGATTATTTAATTTTATTATGGCAACACTTTTCTTAATTTCTTTCATTTGAACTATTTGATAAACACCTATGCCAATTTTTTGTCATTTTGACGATATAAAATCTGTATATTATCATTGCTGTTGGAGCCCTTCGCAGACATTTCTGCAAATTTTGCTAAACAGAAAGAGAAAAAACAGAAACTTTATTGTATGCCTGTAAGTTTCTAAAAGGTCAGAACTAAAGGAGAAAAAACTAAAACACTCAAAACCTACTTTTCAAGTTTAGATAATGCGCCAAAATATTAAAGGATTTTTTTTAAAACGATCTTAGTGAAGCTTATTTATTTACTATACATTCCACAATAAGCATAATGCATACAAATATTGAACAAATTGAACGACATGATACCTCAATTCTTGAAATTAATTTAAATTAAAGACTTGATCAAAAATTCATACCAATACAATTTCATACCAAAATTTCGTACCAAAAAAAGCATCGGATTCAATATTTATTGAATAAGTAGGGAGTTTTAATACAATAATGAAAGATTATTTAGAGTCTTGGATTGTGCCGCTAAAATATTTAGATGTATTTAGTTGGTTAGATTTTGAAGCTATAATTCGGTACTGATGTACAACCTTCAGTTACATTTTTAAATAACTGTTGAATTACTATTAACGAAGAGATCCTTTGTTTCCAAGCATGTGTAAAGAGCATGAAAGATAAAAATATAAATTGCAACAAATTTTGATGTATTTTCTTTGACAAATATGAACGTTGCCATGAACTTAAGAAATTAGTTGAGTTTCTTTTTGCCTTCCTGCACACAATGCAAATGATGAACGCATATTTTCTTTAGTAAAAGCTCAGTGGACGTCTGAAAAACATAGGTTGGAACCACAGACTATATCTGATATCATTAAAACATAATACAATTAATAAATAAATATACAATTTTATAAAAGAAATGTTCTAAATATTCACGTCCTTTGAAAAATTCATATTATTTTATGCGTCCTCGATTTCAGTATTTTGGAATAACAACCCTACTGTCAGTAGAGTTTAAAATGTAGTATCTAGGAGCACTTAGCAAACGATGAACGTGGATTTACCAAAAATACTTTTATAAGAATATTTTGAATCTATAGTGCTTAGGTACGTAGGTAGGTAAGGCGGCCACCCGAAAAGGGCGCACTTAGGCCAACATTGACTCTTTGTGATACCGCATGAGACAACAGGTCCCATCCCTTTCAAAGGTCCAGCCATTTGGAGCTTTTAATGAAGCAGTTGATGGAGCTAATCTTTTTTTTGAGATATCTCCCAAGGAGTCCAAAAAGTAGTCGCCTAGAAAAGTGCGCCTCCTTCTGGACAAAGCTGGACACGTGCACAACAGGTGAACAGTGGACTCTTCCTCTTCCTCGTCCATGCCAGTAGGTCGTTAGAGCGCTTGACATTTATCTCTGGCCTGGTTTGTCTAGCTATTTTACATCCTGAAAGTTCAGACGAGCGCCTGCCCGCTGTTCCTAAGGATATTGTATTTACTAAGAGATTACATGTGGCAATAGGAATACCGAATTGCGACCTATCTGGTTCAATCGGTATGGTAGTGCTCACGGGCAAGTTCATCCGCCTTGCAGTTCCCTGGAATATCTCTGTGCAGATGCAGACGGGTCTGCTTAGCTATCTCGTCTAAAGATTTGCGGCAGCTGTTGACGGCTTTTGAGGTGATAATAACCGACTCCAGGGAGCGCAAAGCAGCGTGGCTGTCGGAGAGAATGCAAATATCAAGTCCAGATATCTTCTTCTTCCTTAGCCAAGACAATGCTGCCTCTATAGCCGCGACCTCTGCCTGAAAAACACTGCAGTGGTCGGGCATCCTAAAGGACTTGTTAATGTCCAAATCTTCTGAGAATACACCACCTCCCACCCTACTCTGTAGTAGGGATCCATCTGTGTAAATGAACCCCTTCTACATGAGGGGGGATGCCATCCTTCCATTCGTCCCTGGAGGAAATGGAGATCGTGCACATACCATTGAAGGCGTACATTGGTGTGATGTAGTCGAAAGAGTCACGAATACCCTCAAAGTGTCTTAAAATGGACGGATGACCTACATCCTTGGCATCCCATTGATGCGTAGCTTTTAGCCTGATAGCTGAGTTTGCAGCATTTTTTCGCCAAAAAGCCTAACAGGCAGCAGATTGAGCATAATGTCCAATGCTGCCGTTGGAGTCGTTCTAATGGCACTACTTATGAATACCTCTGCCGTTCTTTGTACCTTTGTTATCAGCCTATTGTATGTGGACTTACTTAGGGGTGTCCACCAAGCAAGCACCCCATAGAAAAGGACTGGTCGTACCACAGCTGTATATATCCAATAGGCTACCTTAGGCTGTAACCCCCATTTTTTGCCGATAACTCTTTTGCAAGATTACAGAGCTACCTGAGCCTTCCTAATGCGCTCGCTTATATTAGCCTTCCAATTCAGCTTCCTATCTAAGATCACGCCCAGATATTTAGCCTCCTCGACAAGGTCAATATCTACATCCATTACTTTTGGAGCAATAAATTGAGGAATTTTATACTTCCTAGTGAAGAGTACCAGCTTAGTCTTGGTCGGCTTAACCCCCTATAGTGCTTATCATATATTAAAAAAAAATGTACATACCTTACAAAATTAAAACACCTTTTTCAATTTTGCTGGCACGTGGGAAAAGTGAACCTATCTTCAGAGGAATGGCCGAATTTCGGGCACGGGCGATACTGTTATTAATAAAATAGCAATAACTAGTGAACTGTTATTGTGCGCAGTTTGGTTGCAAAGTAAGACATATACGATTATATGTATATTGAGTCAATGTAAATGAAAATTATGTATTTATTACTATTGTTGGGGTGGTGTCCTTGCTTGCCGTCGAGAGACGTCCTGTCGCGGTTCGCTGGGCGCGTAGCTGAAAACTTGAAAATCACTAGCTAAATGAGAACACACAGACACTTTCCGGTTTCAAGATAAAAATAACAAGCCTTTATTTCTTAACACTATTTCGTAACACTCATCTCAGTCTGTGAACTGACCTTTTTGGTGTTCCAGTTCCGCACCTGCTAATTGGTGTCAGTTGGTCAAGCCAACTGACCTACTATGGAATTGTGGACGGTGCATTACGCTGCCCTTGTGGACTGGACTGCGGAACTGTAATACCCTAAAAGTTTACATAAGAACATTATACAAAACATTTTAGCTTAAAATACTAGAACCCTAAAAGTATGTTCTATTCTTAAATAATTTTTAGCACATGCTAATCCCACAGAGTGTGGCATCTATTAGGAGTCGATGCTGTGAGTCAACTACTCGTAGGTAGCTTGACTCTAACTCACAACACTATACAGCGAAAACCCGAAATGATTGCCAGTGGAACAATAACTAATAATTTACTAAAAAATGATACACGAAATGCACAAAATCACGCAAAAATATATCAGAGAAAAATAAAAAGTTATCAGGTTATTTGGATTGTAATATATACTACTTTTGTAACAATATCTCCACAAAAAATAAACAATTCTCACACTTGATTGCATCCATTTTCGTAGACTCTAAATCAATTCTGCCACTTAAACGTAACATTTAGATGTAGAATAACTGCTATTAGAATCAGGAGGGGACTAAAAAAGCCGTATTGTACACATAACGGCAATAAAGTTTATAAATAGTCAAAAATTAAATTATCGCTAATTGAAAAAAATTAAAAGCACGCATAGCCTCGTTTCATACCAAACGGCAGCTGCGCGGTTTTGGATATCACAGCGATGGTAAATAAACCCAAATCTGCCCAAAACTAAAGTATATCCATAATAAGTAGGCGCACTCTGCCGCTATAGAATAAGAATTCTGCGGACCTTGGAACCGTTTTTTTTTAATTTCCTGGCAGAAAGTGATATGTAACAATAGAAAACACAAAAGTGGAAGGAAGTACAAAATAGTGCTGGAACGAACTGAAATAATGATACATACTTATACTGGGTGCTTGAAAATTAAACAATGTCTGCTTATAAATATTTTTAATCCTTTACTAATATGAATGAAATATCAAATGTGCACATATTTTACCTACTATTTGGCGCACTAAATTGTGAAAAATAACAAAATAGAATAAAAAATCTCATATATGGTATGCAAATAGAATCGTGTCAATCTCATGTGAGTATTTACAAACGATAATATCCCAATTTACCAACACGTATTGCATGTGCACATTTCTTTGGTGAATTTTCGAGCATTGAGTACTGAAAATATGAATAAAAAAAAAAGAAAAATGTGGCTCTCAACCTTACTTGTCCCTGGATTTTAATGCTGCTGACTCTGCTGCCAGAATAAGATTGGATCGCCTTAACGCACAATGCCAATTGTTGCATCGAAATATTCGTTCCGTTCTCACAAATCCCTATACAAAAGCATTGCGGAACAAACTTGGAAAGGGTATGAAAAAAGTTCGGATCGCTCGTATACAGTTAGCTAAATGTAAATTTTTGTAAATGTGTGCGAGCTTTGTTTATATCTCTCATCGTTTCTCTTACACGCGGCTACCCATAATAAATAGTTTTCTGCTCTTCGCACTTGTAAATAGTTTTCTGACTTGGCACTTTTTTGTTAAAGTGTGAGTCAAAAAAATGACTGTTTGCATATGTATTGAAGTGCGCCTTCTTATTTTACTCGATATTCGTTGCCAAAACTCACAACAACGGCGAAAAGTGTGTGTGCTCAGGCCACGATCTGCACGCGATCAGAAAATCCACGATTGCGGCTCAAAAGAAAAAAAAACAAAACAAAAACTCCAAAAACCAAATCAAAACAAAGAAATATAGCGAGGTTCGGATAGTTGCCGGCGGAAACTTTCAACCGTTTGCCGCATTTCACATGAACGGCAACGGCGCGATACGGCGATGATAAATATACACAAAACTGCACAACAAAGTCCCAAAACCAAAACAATATTTAAATTTACGGCGCCGCAGTCCGAAATTACTCTATGAAATTAGTCACCAAGTGCGACAAAATCATTTTTCCTCAGAATTAAAAAAGGTCTCCTCCGCCCTTTTTGTGTTTTAATTAGATTTCATATACAATGGAGCGTAGATATACGTACACACACTTTGCATTAAGGCATTAGTAATTCAATTTGAACTTTCTGCAGTCTCATATGTAAGTAGGTATAAAAATTTCTTCTGCAAGTGCCACAAAATCAATTTTCCAAAGAAATTAAAGAAAGGTCTGTCTCGTCTGTTTTTTTTTCTCCAGAAATAAAAAAAAAAGATGCAAGCAGAATTTGCCAAAATAAATAACAAAAGGGCCGACCAAAATAGACGAGACGAAACGTGACGAGAAGGTTCGAGCATATGAGAATCAATGCTAATAGCCAAAGTGGCCTAACGTATTTGATCGAAACTGAACGAAACATTTAGACGTGACGATCGGTTCCGTAAGAGCCGAACTGCAAACGTCTGCTACTCGTCACAACCTCTTCTTTGTTGACACGATTGTTGTTTTTTAAAGAAATTAGAATTAAAATGCTACAATTTAATCGCCGCTGTGGGGGATGAGCTCGGCATTTATGTAAAGAGCCATCCATCAATGCGTTTGATAGCGTCACATTTTGGGTTAAATGTCAAAATCGACGTACCGAATACAGACGTTCGTCTAATCGCTATCGTTACGTCTCGTCTATTTTGGTCCTACCTAAAATCGTTCGAGGGTTGAAAGTTTCCGCCGGCAACTATGCGAATTGCGCAGTATTCTTTATTTTGATTTGGTATTTTTGTTTTGTTTTGTTTTGTTTTTCAGCCGCAATCATAGATTGTCTGATCGTGTGAAGCTTTTGGTATGAGCATAAACATTTTTCGCCGATGTTGTGAGTTTTGACCAGTTTTTTGTATATTTATCATCGCCGCGTCGCGCCGTTGCCGTTCGTGTGAAACGAGGCTTCTAAGATTTTGTTGTTTATTTAGGCAATTCTGTTTGAATATTTTTCTTTTTTTTTAATTTCTGGGAAAAAAATATCTGACGAGAGTCGGACTGCTGCATCGCGTTTTAAATATTGCTTTGGTTTTGGGTGTTTGTTGTGGATTTTTATTATATTTACTATCGTCGTGATACAAGAATGATAGAGAAGAAGATTGCGCATTGCTCAGGTCCGTTATTATTTTCTTTATAAGTCTGACATTTCGCTGTGACGTCACCGTAACAATAAATACATAGTGCGGATAGTGTATTTTTAATAAATAAATAAATAAATAAGAAAATAAAGAGACGATTATTAAAAATGAAATGTGCGGTGGCAGGTTGTAATAACTGGAATGAAAGTAAAGCGTTGAAGTGCAGTTTTTTCACCTTTCCGTCCGATGCAACTGTTTTAAAAAAGTGGATAAGTTTTTGCCGCAAAAGAAAACGTTTTCAATCCGAACACCAACTTCATTTGCATGGAGCATTTCACAAATGATGACTTGCAAATAGCTTGAAGTGTCAAATGGGTAATATATGAATTATTTAAATTGCATTCGTATTGCTGAACTTGTACAATTCTTCCAAAAGAAAAAGAAAATTTTGTAAAGATTAAAACATAGTTTTATTATTAATACTTATATACTATTATTATTACTATACTTTTATTATTATACTATTATTCTTATTATTACTTTTTATATTCTTCATAATAAACTATTTGAAAAACACATACACTTCACTTTTGTTTGCACAACTGATTTACTTAATTTAGTATTTATGATGGGCGGTTTTCTAATAGAAATAATTGCAATTTAAATTTAGTATTTGCGCAAATATATTTGTAATATATTGTTATATGTATTTCGCCGAAAAATGTTTCATATAAAAAAATTAATATTTCTATTTTTAATATTACATGGCACTGTTTACTTTTTTGTTTACAAAATCTACGCTAGTTTGACTTTTTTTTTGCAACCATGGTACTGTAGATGCGCAGAACGAAAAAATTGTGTACACCGCTTTCCGCAATCTTTGTTTCTATTATTTTTGGCCGTGATATACCAAACCGCGCCGCTGCCGTTTGGTGTGAAAGCAGGCACAGTGTTGATGCCAGTTTATTTATTTTGCCATTACAAACCGCCTTTTGTTTATGTTGTCGGGTAAAAAGCAAGCAAAGTATGCAACCTACGACAAATTCACACACACTAACAGCCTGGTCTGGCTGTCGGCATTGCTCCTGACAAAATTGCTCTTTTTCAGTTGCGTTTAACCTATCAAAGAAAACTGAAATATTATTGCGATATAAATTTTCATAACAGTCAATTTCAATGCATATGTATGTAGACCTACATCGTAATACGGACACATTTTTTCAGATTTTTTAGTCGTGTCGGAATCTTTTATGAAACGGGTTCAAATTATAAAACTGCTATTCGGATAAAATAATGGTTTATGGGCCATTTTATCGCAACGTTAATAATATTTTATTGTCCTTAAATATGCAATTTATTTTATAAAATGCCTTCAGCGTGAGTTTGAGGCCTGTGCAAATGCACGAGTCGTTTAAAATGTGTGCAGGGCAAATACAAATTATTTTTATTATGCTCGATGTGTGGGCTGATTTTTATCTGCTCCATTATGGGTGTATTTATAAAGAATTAAAAAAATGTATTAAGAAGATTGTTGATTTAATTGAAAATGCATTATACTAATTTCACAATGCAATAGTCTTTTCATTGTATACTAAGTTAATCTTTGAATACGATTTTTTCTGCAATTAAAACTATTAGTGCAAATGAGACATAGATTCTGTTCACTCCTGTATGATAAAAAGAGGAAGGAGTAGACTTAGAATAAAATTTTGATACACTATAATAGAAAGACAACTGACTAATAGCTGGTAGCATTCGTTAGGAGCAATGCAGCAATAGCAGATCACATCCAGCCAAATAACCAATTACGAATCTTTTTTATTCGCGTGACAGAGTTCCTATAAAATTTTATTTCCTGAGTTCATTTTTCCATTTTTGTTAGTTCGGTAATATGAGGTTGTCACACATCAGCGGCTGGTAAAAAAAGTATTTGCCACATATGCATGTATGTACATATACATATTTGAAAATTTATTTCACAAAAACATATCTGTACTTGCATTTTACCACTGCTCGTACATATTATTTACATACATATGTATATTCCTGTAAATCTACATTGACCATACCAAAATTTAACAGACGTATACAAAACTTCATTATTATACGATTTTGTTCAATTTCCAAGCAAAACTAATTTGTCAAAAAAAAAAAAAAATTAATGGAATCTCGAAACTTATTGCAGTTTCATTCTGAAAAGGGCTTCTTAAATCTAACAAATTCGCAGACTTCACGAAACGCTATGAGAACTACATTTCTAAACTCTTATGATTAAACTTTATGATGGATACAAAAATTGAATTACAAAAGACAACAAAACTCTCACATCTGAACAAAGAACATTTTTGAGTATCCACAAAACAGCTAAAACTTCAATTCGAAAATTGTGAATCAAGTTTTATATTTCGACTCACTCGAAAGCGTAATTTGCAATGACAATTCCTTTATAGAATTTATAATCATTTTTGAAAATGTAATCTACACTAAACATTGTGGTTATTAATTTGTCAGCTTCTACGATTGATAATGAAGTTGATCAGAGAAAGGAACGCGCCTACTTTTCGTTTAAGGAACTTTGGGATCTAAAATAAAAATTAGCTTACCTATGCTCCTCAGAATAGAGATTGTCAGAAATGTGCATGAGGTCCATAATAGTGTATACAATGTATGGGGATCATTCTATCACTGCTACGCCCACAATTAAGCAAAAACCATTCTTAGGTTGCTATAAAAGATTCATCAACGAAATTTCACTAGAAGGTTGGAAGTAGTAACATTGAACACCACACAAAAAATGGGTGGGTTACTTTCACAGCCACGGCCACTATTGACATAATTTTATAACCAACAACCTATACAATATTAATACGTACGAGTATATTGACGCTAAAAAGCCATACACAAGAAATGGGGTTGATCAGGTAAATGACACGTCTCCCTCCAATATAATGAACTTTGGGGACCCTCTTTAAAAAAATTACCATATCTATGCTTCTAATGCTGAGATATCAGTACAAACTTATAGCAGTATACATTAAGTTCCTACTAGCGTACAAGCTAAATTTGGTCAGATTATTACTACTGCCTACTGGATCTATGCCAAATTTTTGGACCAAATCTTATATGAATTTGTATAGTGCCGCTGCAAGGCCATTGACAAGAAATGGGGACGATTAGACTTTATCCAGTTTTATAAACTCATGGTAACTTAACGAAAATTACCGTATAGATGCTCATAATCATGATCAGACATCAATGTTTTAACTTCTACGTGCAAGGAGAGGTAAATGGTATTTCGAAGTCGGTCTAATCCTACGTCAGACATCTTTTCTCGTTTAAGGTAAAGGGTATACAAGTGGGCGGTACATTTTGAGAGCCACGGCTTCTATTAGTAGGTTGAAAGACTGACCTCAGGTGCGCTAAAAAGGAGTTGCTTTGTTCTTCTTCTGTTTTTGCCGAAGTAGTATCCTTCGGTGTTTTAACCATTTTGTGGCTCTCCAGAGAGAGTAATTAGTGACTTTGACAGGAGCCAAATCTTCGAAGCATTTATTTAGGCTTTCTTCCCTTTCCTCGCGAAGAATGTTATTCAGCTAATTTTTTAGTTTCACATTTAGTGTTGGCTATCTATGTATATGTTTTCCTCTCAAGCATTAATCTCTTCTTTTATATATATAACAAGTCATTCTACGAAGTGCGATGTAGTGTGTATCAAATTGGTTTTAATTAAGTTTTGTGCGCGGGTGGCCTTTACATTTTTTATTGATCCAAGATCCTGCGTCGCCGATTCAATATCCTCTTTACTCTTAAGTTTCGTATTAAAGCTCACGTGAGTACTAATATATTTACTCTATTGATCCAGTTTGTGTTCTTGGAGTTCAGTTTTATTGTTTTTTAAATGAGTCCTGGTCTTTTTCTTTTAAATATATTATTACCAGGGATTGGTCGGATCAGGGCACACCTAAAAGGTAGTCGCAAGGGAGAACTGCTCTTCTTCTTGTTTTCGTTTTGACGTTTCCTCACTTTTAATTCGCAGCTTTTATTTGAGGTTAGTGTTGTAAACAAACGAAGTTTGAAATATACAAATAATAGTTTGTAAATAGTTGAAATAAACAAAAATAAAATGGGAAAGTGCGCTTTATGTGGAAAAGTGGCAAAATTAAAATATAAATTAAAATTTTCTACAATGTTATAAAATTAAAAAATTAATTCTTCATTGGAAATATTCTTATGTTGTTGCGTTTTACATATATTCAACATTGTGGGTATTTTCACAAGAATCATTGCTTTAAATGATGCACCTTTGCTGACATTGAAAGTGGGTGCTGCTGTCTATTTGTATGCAGTTTTAAGCATCTTATCTATAATTCACATGCACATGAATATTGTTACTCACTGCCGGTAGCGACCACCCATTGTAACTTGGTACCCCTCCCACACACAATTGTACACAGCGGGAGTAGGCGGGCCACTTGTTTCATTTATCCGCCCCACACAAAATATTTCCAAAAATTTTTCCATTTAAACATTTTCACATTTCCACATAATTTAAACATTTTCATATGCGCTCATAATTTAATTTTGCAGAAACGTTTATGTTTCTACTTTTATTTAATTTTATATAATTTTCCTCACTATCAAAATCTAAATCTCACTATCTAAATTCAAATTCAAATCCGGGGTACACGATTAGTGCTCCCTGTTCGAATCTAAAATTGGATTTTAACATGTCAAAAGCGAAAGCTTTTTTCAAGCAATTGACAAGTCAAAATCCAGAAATTGTTATTATTGTAGACTTGTTATAGGAGTACAAAACCTGTGTGGACAATAAATTGATGAAATTACTAAACTCTCAGCAGGTTGGATGTTTGTTTGGCGTGTGATTCAAGAAACCAATGCTTTAACCGATCTTTAATAAGTATTTCCGTACCACCAAGCTATTTGCCTTGTAGGTGGTTTGTAGAGTAAAAACTAAAGGCAACTAGATTTATATTTTGCAGTTAAATGAGTTTCTGCGATAAACATTATCCTTATTACCTTTAAAAAAGGTACACTAATTTTGTGCTTTTGAGAGGATTTGCAACTACAAGAAGGAGGCGTGGTAGATATGGACATATACATATATATAGAGATATGATCAGAATCACTTTCTGAACAATTTAAATTCTTCCGTCCGTCTGTCCGTCTGTGGCCACTTTATTCTACACCGATAGAGCTAAATTAAACTTTGGAAGTATAGTCAGGACAAAGACCAGATTGCTATATGGACCGATTTGGACAAAGACTACGCCTACCTCCCATATAATGAACTTATTTCACCTAACTTAAATGACAATAAAGTTTATAGTATAAACTCGGTCTAATTGATTAAATAGTCACGCAATTCGGCAGCTATGTAGATGTGGCTCATATTAAATACTATGCAAATTGCCCACTATTAACAAATATTCATAACTTGAGATCTATATGATATTTATGGACGAAATTACGACAAGCAACATGTTGATATTATAAAGTTTACTGCAAGAAATGAGGTACGGAATGATCAGTGAAATGACACGCCCACTTTTGATATAAGGAACTTTCGGTATACAAATTAAATTAGCATACCTATCGAATTTATGCTATTGGAATGAAAATTGGAAGAAATGTACATGGGGCCCTTAATAGTGTCTATGGGGATCATAATACTACTGCCACTCACACAATTAACCAAAAATCATTACTAGGTTGCTTTTAAAGATTTATCAACGAAATTTCATAGGAAGGTTGTGGGTACTAACATTTAACACCCACACCCACTATTGACATATTTTTTTAACTAGCGAACTATACAAATTTTGGGCGAAATTTTTCATTAGTACGCTACAAAGCGGGGGGTCGATCAGATAAATGACACGTCTCCCACTATTATAACCAACTCAAGGTACCCTACCGAAAATTCCGAAAGATATGCTCCTAATGATGGTTTATGAAGAAAACATCCCCATTGTTGAACTCGCACGCACAAGGAAAGTTAAAGGGTATTGCGAAGTCGACTGTAGACTTCTTTACTCGTTTATTTCAATTGTTTTGGTTAATACCGTTACTATTTCAATGACATATATTTATATCATTCATTTTTGAAAAGTAGTGTTACAAAAATCAAGTTTTGGTTATGTACAAGCTCTTGAATCGTACATAGATTGCATCGCCGACATGGAACCTGTAACTGACTGGGACAAGTTATATAGTATGGTTTTCTAAATTTCGAGGCTGTAAAGCGTTACTCGATATATCTGGAATGCCGGTTTTTAGTATATTTGCATAGCTAGTGGATGAAGAGATGTCTTCTGTGCTGGTTCCAACAAGGTTTGTGTAGTTATATTTTTGACTGCGAACTGTTGAAGCAGTTTATTTCACATTGGTTTTTAATTGTGGTCTGTAATTGTATGATTTTATATGAGTCCTTCTTCCTTCTGTTCAGCTTGCATAGGCTGATAGAAGGAAGTCACCACATATATCGTATACAGTGTGTTGGGTGCAGTTAGATATTCAATAACCATACTCCTGTGCAGTTTATGGATTGTTGTGAGGTTGCTCAACTGTTATTTTAAGATGCATTAAATCTTTTAAGCTGCAAATGTAGAGTTAATTTTTCATTTTATTTACAAGGTAAGAAACAACTGTGCGATAGTTCTTTTCTGAGTAAATTTGTACTTTTGTTTCCTGTATTTTACCCTTTAACAGTATACGAAAATTTGTATACCCTTTACCGTTAAAAAAGAGAAAAGGGTGTCCTAATTTTTTGCTTTTAAGAGGGGTTACAATTTCATGAAAGAAGCGTGGTAGGTATGGACATATATGTATATACAGATATGATCAGAATCACTTTCAAAGCAATGTTTATTTTGTCCATCCATCGGTCCGTCTGTAGCCACTTTTTTTCTATACCGTTAGAGCCATCTTAATGAAATTTTGCAAAAGTATAGTCTGGACAAAGATACAGAACCAGATTGCTATATGGGCCGATTTCGGCAGAGACCACGCCTACCTCCCATATAAGGAATTTTTCTCACCTTTTTAAAATGACTATAACTTCGGTCCAATTGAAGGAATAGTGACGCAATTATGGAGATGTGGGTCCTACTAATCACTATGCAAAAAGTGGACGGTATATATAAAATGCCACGGCCACTATTAAAAAATATTAATAAGTTAAGATCTGGTAGAGATTTACGGACAAAATTTTACGGGAAGGAACAGGTGGACATTATAAAGCTATCTGTAAAAATGGGGTGGATCAGGGAAAAGACACGCCAACTTTTGATATAAGGAACTTTCAGGTCTAAAATTAAATTTAGCCTACCTATGCTCGTATTGATGCCAGCGGAATAGAAATTGGCAGAAGTATACATGGGGACCATAAGAGTGTGTGTGTGCAGAATATGGAGATCATAATACAACTGCCGCGCCTACAATCCTATTAAAGATTTATCAACGAAATTTCACAGAAAGGTACTAACATTAAACACTACACACAAAATGGGCGTGGTATTTCTACAGCCACGCCCACAATTGATATATTATTATAACTTACTATCTATACCATATTTTTGGACAAATATTTTTATTAGTATGTTTATTGACACTACAAAGCCATACACCAAAAATGAGGTCCATATAACCGATTCAAGGTCCCCTTTTGAATATTACCATAGATATGGTCCCAAGAATGATAGAAACAGCGGACCGGTTGTAGTGTGCACTGGTGTGTAAATGCATTTTGAGTGGCTGTAGGAAAAGAAACAACCAGCCAAGTCAACTTTGTTAACCCCTGCACAAATGTAATTCAGATATACACATATTAATATAAATGTTCTTATGCGGCAGTGTATAATGTATTCAGGAACCGTAGATTGTATTTGAATGTATTTAATTTATTTCATTTTTTAAATGTACTCGTATAAGAGTAGTTATTAATAATAATTATTATTATCTATGAAAATCGTTACACAGTTCTTGTTTGGGAGTTTTATACCCAAACAACCTTAATTACCATGCAAATCCACATCTGGTATCCCTGGATACCAATATCAACATATTAACTAAGGCAAATGAGTCAAGGTTGTACGGTTGTCGTTTTCTCATGATTTGTGCAACAGAGACAAAAAACTCTAACTGTTGCTTAATGTGTAGGTCCAACTTGAGGGGGTATTGTTAGCGGTGTAAAGAGAATGCAGTTTCTGCTGGAGAGTTTTTTACCATTAACTTCGAGAAGAAGTTGAAGAAGATTTTAAATGAGTAGAAAAAATAGTGTTGAACAATGAAGAGCTCCTCGAGAACAATAAAATAATTAATAGTTACTAAAAATTCCGTGTAAAATTATTAAAAAAAAATAATAACTGAACTGAAGAAGAAAAAAAGATAAACTTAATTAATAAAAAAAAATGACTTTTTATTAAAAGAAACAGAAACTCTCATACATAGAAGTGGTGCCGAAACCCGGGAACTGTCCATGTGCTGACACAAATCCCTCATATTTTACATAAAAAGTTACTGCCGTCGTGCTACGGATAAAATAACCTCATTTTGTTGCCACGAATTTCGAGCTAAATTCACTACAAAATGGAGACAGTTATTGAAGATCAACATAATATAATCAACTATATCGCTCGTATGCAGCAATCTTTTAATGCTAAACCAAAGGAGCGTAAGTCCAAAGGTTATGCTCAAGCTGTGCTCGAAGACTTGGAGCAGAATTTCAAATTATTTAAAGATGGCCACGAGTTGGTTATGAGCATAGTTCGAGAACAGTCCCTC
This sequence comes from Clusia tigrina, assembly GCA_920105625.2. Classification (NCBI taxonomy): domain Eukaryota; kingdom Metazoa; phylum Arthropoda; class Insecta; order Diptera; family Clusiidae; genus Clusia; species Clusia tigrina. Next base: position 169,387,475 of record OV050031.1, read on the forward strand.
GCGGAGAAGGATGTACCCTACCTAAGTACCAATATGTATTACACTTGTTGTGATACATATATCTCATTTAAAACTAATATTCTTGATTTAATGTTTGAATTTGATTCTCCACAGACTCCAACCGTCCACGCAAGTACATTCGCCGCAAGCAGCCGCAACGAAACATTTGTCGCCGGAGTACGACTGCCAAAAATACAACTTCCAACATTTTCTGGAGATTATCTCGATTGGGTCTCTTATCGCGATACGTTTTTGTCACTAGTTCATGAACCAGCGTCACTCACTGATATCCAGAAATTTTTATATTTGAAAAGTTCGTGCACAGGTACTCCCCTTTCTATGATCAACGAATATCCAGTTGCCGGTTCTAGCTATGCACTTGCATGGGAAGCTCTCGAGAGGAGATTTCACAATGAAAGAAAGCTTGTCGATCAAATCTTAAAGCGATTATTTTCCATACCGCCCACCAAGGGAAACGTTTATTCTATTAAAGAAAATTGTTTAGCTCAACTAAAAGCATTAAAAATCGATACTACCACCTGGGATTCGATTTTGATTTATTTGACGTCTCAGAAGCTAGACGTTCAAACCCGCAAAGAATGGGAGCAGTCGCTCAAGGCCAGTACAACGGTACCTCCTATGATTGAAATGCTTGGTTTTTTGGAAACAACTTTTAGAGCTTTGGAATGCGTTGAAGATGCAAATATTCCAAGCAGTTCAAACAAAAGTTATGGGGACAGCAAATTTGAAAATCGTCGTAAGCCAACGAAAATTGTTCGAGCCCACACAGCTACTTCTACTATGTTGGATGAAAACTGCCCGTGCTGCAACAAACGTCATCCGTTATACAAATGTTTTAAATTTGCAACGATATCTTCAGCAGAGAAGAAAAACATCGTCAATCAACATCGGCTGTGTCGAAACTGTCTTCGTACCGGACATTTACAAGCCGCATGTAAGTTGAAGTCAGTTTGTCAAAACTGTAGTGAGCCACATCACACTGTTGTCCACAACGAATACTATTCTGGAAACACCTCGTTGACAACTGCTACGACACCAAATGCTACAGCAAACCAGACTTTTGCTCAACCCCCTACTACTTCTACTCCTACAACTGCATCTGTAAGTACGCTTCACTCCAATATGAATACATGCCATATAAATCCTGCCTTACTTGCCACAGTAAAGGTAATTATAAAAATTAATAAGTCTGCTTATAGTGTAAAAGCCCTTGTAGATCAAGGATCTCAGGTCTCATTTATATCTGAGGAATTAGCCCAACTATTGCCCATACCGAAATTAAAAACGCATGTCGATGTCTGTGGGATTGGAGGAAACAAATCCGTCACGGTGAAGAAGTCCGTAAATTTAAATCTCTACTCTACATATGATCAACAATTTGAATTGCCGATAACTGCACTTGTTGTACCATCAGTTTCATCATATATTCCTCCCAAATTAAATTTGATCACAATTCCAGATTTACCAGAAAATCATCTTGCCGATAATAATTTCTTGTTAGCAGAAAAAATTGATCTCCTTCTCGGAAATGACGTCTATGGGGATCTATTACTAGCTCAGACGAAAAAATTAGAAAATGGTCTATTTTTACTAGAAACTCATTTTGGATACATGGTTTCTGGGTCTCCAAGATCAAATTTGTCCGCAGCAACAATTTCTGCTAATTTGTGTTCGCTAGAAAATCAGCTACGCCTATTTTGGGAACAGGAAGAATTTGTAGATGAGAAACAATTCACACCCGAAGAGATGTTATGTGAAAAATTGTTTAATGAAACGCATACTAGAGATGATACCGGACGCTATACTGTCCATTTACCCTTCAAGAGTATACTTCAAGGTCAACCCCCTCCAACTTTTTCCCACACGGACTACAATGCGCTTAAACGGTTAAAACAGCTGGAATCTACTTTCAAAAATAAACCTAAATTTGCTGAGGAATATAAGAAATTCATGATGGAGTATGAAACGCTTAACCATATGGTAAAACTTGGTGAGTACCCTCATGCAATACCGAAAAATGCTTATTTCTTTCCCCATCATGGTGTACTCAGAGAGAGTAGTACAACAACAAAATTACGTGTTGTTTTTGATGGTCGAAATCACAGACCCCCTCAGACTTCTATAAATGAGGAACTATCAGTCGGGCCTGCACTGCAAAATGATTTGTCTACTATTATATCTCGATGGAGGAGATATCGAATAGCTTTCACAGCTGATATAGAAAAAATGTTCAGACAAATCAATGTCTGTAAAGAACATCAGCCTTCACAATGTATACTTTGGAGAGATGAAACTACAAATAAAATTAACATTTACAGTTTACTTACAGTAACGTATGGTACTACGTCAGCTCCATATTTGGCAATCAGAGTACTACAACAGCTCGCCGAAGATGAAGAGAAACAATTCCCACAAGCGAGCCAAATACTTCGCTACACATATGTCGATGACGTCATATCTGGCGCTGATAGTTTTGATGACGCTCTAAAATTACAGCAACAACTTTGCTCTTTAGTGAAATCTGGTGGATTTCACCTTCGAAAATGGAACTCTAATTCTTCACGATTAATTAATCACATTCCAGAGGAAGATCGTGAAAAGAAAGAGCTATTTACACTCAATGAACCAAACATGGCGAAAGCTCTTGGTCTTTATTGGGACATTACAACCGATTTTTTTTGCTTTACAATAAATTTTACATTTGCTCAAACTGTTACTAAACGCACCTTGCTTTCAGATGCAGCTAAGTTATTTGATCCCCTAGGCTGGTTATCTCCCACAACTATAAAAGCGAAAATTATGTTCCAGCTACTATGGAAACTAAAACGCGATTGGGATGATACACTACCAGAACAGATTCAAAACGAATGGATAAATTTTCGATCAACGCTGAAGTCTTTTGAGAAAATACGAATTCCTCGATGGCTTGGGTATACATCTAAACAATCTACAATTGACCTTCACGGCTTTAGTGACGCATCACTAACTGCCTACGCTGCTGTTGTCTACGCTCGAATTGTAGCTGAATCTGGTGAGATAATTATTAATTTATTACAGGCAAAAACAAAGGTAGCCCCTTTAAAAAATGAAACAATTCCGAGACTGGAATTAAGTGCAGCTATGCTTTTAGCAAAATTGATCGCTAAAATTAAATCAAACAACGATTTCAACATTGGGCGCATCGTATACTGGACGGATAGTACCATCGTTCTTGCGTGGCTAAAAAATTACAACAGACGGTTGGAAGTCTACGTGGCAAACAGAGTTGCACAAATTCATAAGCTTTGCGACGTCACCGATTGGAGATATGTTCCATCAGCTGATAACCCTGCAGATTGTGCTTCTCGCGGATTATTTCCTGAAGAACTTATCAAGCATTCATTATGGTGGACTGGTCCATCATGGCTGAAAACTGATTCAAATGATTGGCCTTCCTCCCCGACAAATTCATATATTGATAAATCTACTGTAAACGCTGCTACAGAAGAAAAAATTTACAACAACAATGTTATTGTCTGTCACTCAACCAATACAGAAACAGCAACAGCATTCCCTAAACTCCTGTCGAAATATTCCAGTTTCACTACGTTAATACGTGTGATGGCATACCTTTTTCGTTATTTCGAAAATTTAAAATGCAAAATACAGAAGATCGAAATAGATACAAGCTTTTTAAAAACATGGGAACTTACAAGAGCAAGGAATCATCGAATTCGAATAACACAAGCTGTAACATTTCGGGAAGAAGTACAATGCTGAAAATCAAGTAAACCTCTTCCTAATAATAGCCGAATTCTGAAGTTATCACCATTTTTAGATGAATTGGATATTGTCAGAGTTGGTGGTCGCATATCTCAGGCCGAGATTCCATTCCACACGAAGCATCCTATACTTTTGACCAAACAAAATCCTATTACCCTTCTTATCTTTTCAGAAGCACATAAAAAGACTTGCCACGGTAGTCTTCTGCTAATGCAGGCCTATGTTTCACGGCATTATTGGGTAGTCTCTGCTCGTGACTTAGCAAAAAAGGTGCAACGCAATTGCATCGTGTGCTTCAAATACAAAACTAAGACTTGTCAACAATTAATGGGTAACCTGCCAGCTGTCCGCCTTCAGCCAGCCCGCCCCTTCAAGCATAGTGGGCTCGACTATGCCGGCCCCATCAATATAAAAACATCATCCTTAAGAACGGCATCTACTTCGAAGGGATACATTTGCCTTTTCATATGTATGTGCACCAAGGCAATACATTTGGAAGCCGTCACCAGCCTTAATGTAGATGCATTCTTAGCAGCTTATCGCCGTTTTATTGCTCGTTGAGGAATTTGTACGGACTTATACTCCGATTGTGTTACAAATTTCGTTGGTGCGAATAAAGAGCTGCGAGTCATTTAAGAGCGCAATAAATTATCCCTTCCCGAGCATCTCGCTGAAACACTGGCCAATCAAGGTACGAAATGGCACTTCATTCCTCCTGCTTCGCCTCATTTTGGTGGACTCTGGGAAGCAGGAGTAAAATCCACAAAACATCATTTACGTCGAATAGTCAATGATCGTCTCCTCAATTACGAAGAACTAAGCACGCTTCTCGCACAGATTGAAAGCATTCTAAACTCCAGACCTCTATGTCCCCTGTCAACTGATCCCCAAGATCACAACGCGCTTACACCTGCGCACTTTTTAATCGGTGAACCTACAGTTTGCATTCCGGATGAAGATTTATTGGCTGCAAACGTTGATCGACTCTGTCGTTGGAAACAGATTGTACTTCTTAAGCAACACTTCTGGGAAAGATGGAAAAGAGAGTACATGTGTCGACTACAATCACGCCCCAAATGGAATAAAATAATCGAAAACATTAAAGTTGGCGACATCGTACTCTTAGTCAATGAAAAAAGTGTTCCTGGTCAGTGGCCTCTCGCAAAAGTTGAAGAATTACATCCTGGTAATGATGGCTTGGTTCGAGTTGTTACTCTCTACTGCAACAAGAAATATATTAAACGTCCAATTGCCAAACTGTGTCGATTACCAACAAATGACATCACGTCAACAGAAGATACGGAATCATCAAGCAACAGTCCTAATTAAGAACAGAGGTTCTTGGCGGGGAGAATGTTTGGGAGTTTTATACCCAAACAACCTTAATTACCATGCAACTCCACATCTGGTATCCCTGGATACCAATATCAACATATTAACTAAGGCAAATGAGTCAAGGTTGTACGGTTGTCGTTTTCTCATGATTTGTGCAACAGAGACAAAAAACTCTAACTGTTGCTTAATGTGTAGGTCCAACTTGAGGGGGTATTGTTAGCGGTGTAAAGAGAATGCAGTTTCTGCTGGAGAGTTTTTTACCATTAACTTCGAGAAGAAGTTGAAGAAGATTTTAAATGAGTAGAAAAAATAGTGTTGAACAATGAAGAGCTCCTCGAGAACAATAAAATAATTAATAGTTACTAAAAATTCCGTGTAAAATTATTAAAAAAAAATAATAACTGAACTGAAGAAGAAAAAAAGATAAACTTAATTAATAAAAAAAAATGACTTTTTATTAAAAGAAACAGAAACTCTCATACAGTTCTTATTGAATAGTAACTGCAACGATGCTCATGATACTACTCTGGAGTGGAACTTCTGCCTGACATCGGATGCTAATACTGTATCTTATGACCACATTATTGATAAGTTTTGCATACTTCCGGACAATTTAGACAATTCTGATATTCACGACGGAATGACAATTATTGACAATAGTACTGAAATAGTACTGAAATGCAAAAGCTGCTGCTTCGCGTTGTTTTGCGGGTTACAGTTTGCAGGCAAGTTAAACTGCGCAAACAGCAACCTGAATTTGGCAAAAGGGGATCTTGGCATCCAGATTTATTAATGAAAAAAACTAAACACCAAATCTTCTTTAAAATCCTTCTAATATATTTTTCCACATCTGCCAAATACATTTTAAAGTATTTGGAGCCATATTTCCATCCATCTGTCGCACACGACATTTAAAACAACAAATAGTTGTCTCTTGTGTAACAGAAACTAATAAAAGCTACCCATATTGGTTTTCGCATGGAAAATGCGGCTCGCATAGACTGGATGTCATGAAATTTGTGATAGTTGTGTTACTTAGAGAGCACTGCCGATGGATGCTTCAGGACCATTTGACCAAGATCAGGCATCAAAAACTGTGCAATAGAACCACATGGGGGCAACCATATAATAAATATGCCAAATTTGGGATCTAGTCATATTGTGGTCCATGTTATAAGTCTGAAGCCATCTGCCAGCTTGAATTTGGTTTGAGTATATTATGTTTACAGAGAATTTAATTCCTTGTGCATATTTTAATATTAACGGAGCTGTTGATTATTGCTTGTACAACGTATATAGGGATGTGTCAGGATAAAAGTTTTGTACTTTGTGTAAATAGAATGAGTTAGTTACCGTGTATTGGAGTGTTATTGGTATTTAGTTTTTGGGCTCCATAATTCTTCTTATAAAAATAGAGTAGCACTTTCTTTCTAATTAGTGTAGTATTGTATGTTATACTTCCTACAAGTTATTTAGTACACTTACTTTTCTAACTCTTTCAATAATTTCTAGAACTCCAAACGTTTATTGTTACTGTACAGGTCAAATTATTTCAATGAGTGACGCTATAAATCGCGTTTTGCTGGATTTATGTATATGCTATTTAAATTTTTGTCAATACTTTCACTACTGCAGTACTGTTGTTTACACTGCAGTTATGGCTTCAGCTAGTTTGCCTCTTAATCATATCTTCTATATTTAAATTCTATGAAATTTTCAGTTGTTTTTATTTTAATTTAATATAAACTATAAAATTCAGACAATTGATACTCCCTTATAGTATAATAGAGTTATGAAAATTATATTTGTAACGAATTTATTGACAAGACAAGTTGCAACAGTCGTTGCAATTGCGTACGTGTGGTTATGCCACCGTAATAATTTATAAGAGGAAAAGAAGAAGAATTATTGAAACATTTTTTGGCAGATCTTATAGCTATTTCGGACACGCCACTTGTCCTCATCAGATAAATGTAATCTTCATATTCACAGAATTGACGACTATCGACTTACTCACATAATACAGTTATGCTATAAAGTATAACTCCAAATGGAAAATTACCGAACTTAAATTGAATGATTTTTGTGAAAATTATGCTACAATTTACATTCGCAAATATTTAATTATTGGTTTGGTTGCTTTTTCAATGTAATACAATAATTATAGAATTTCAAAATGTGAAAGCAGCAGTTAAAATCAATCGATAGATATATGTATATAGATTTGTAGGCGGCCGCCCGAAAGGGCGCACTTAGGCCATCATTGACCCCTTGTGATACCGCGTGGGACATCAGTTCCCATCTCTTTCAAAGGACACATGCATAACAGGTGTACAATATACAATAAATTTGTAACGTATAAAAAAACTAAATTTGCATTTCTATTTTTTTATCGAACTTAGAAGAAATAAAATCATAGAAATATTGTCCCACATACCAAAGCTTTTTTATACGGAAAGTGGGGCTTAAAACAAGTCATTTGTGATTTTGCTTATAAAAAAGTTTTGCCATGTCATGAGAAGCATAATTAGAACACTTGACAATATAAAATAAATATGCATGCATAGAAAATATTTTACTTTTGAAAATTTTATACATTTATGAAATCTCAGTGTAATATTTGCTCCATCTATATAGTCTATTTTTTTATTCTTTAGTTGATATATTAATAAAGTACAATTAATGCATTGTTTAAAGGAAATTATTATTTTAAAATAGTAGTTGCATAATCAAAATTTGTAATTGGTGCGTTTTTTTGTATGTGGTCTCACAATAGGCCTAATCTACATGTTTGTCCAATTGTACACCGTCCATTGCATTCTACTTGGGAAATTTCCCATAATCGCCATCAATAAATTTGGTTCAATGAATACACTTCATAATTTAATAAACCAACATCAATAACCGTTTTGCCATAAAAAAACACATCCAAACACAATACAATTGAATGTTTAAAAGATTTGAAATATTTGATAAAAAGCATATCGATAACAGAAAAGATTACAAAGCCAAGTATACATGAACCTTAAAATATTGTATACTCGTATACATACTCGTCTGTGGGCGGACCGGAGAATCAGAGGGGAATAGTTTACCCATATGGAAGTGGCTACCTAAATTGTAGCATAATTTTCACAAAAATAATTCAAATTAGGTTCGGTAATTTTCCATTTGGAGTTATACTTTATAGCATAACTGTATTATACTATAATTTTATAGTTTATATTAAATTAAAATAAAAACAACTGAAAATTTCATAGAATTTAAATATGGAAGATATGATGAAGAAGCAAACTAGCTTAAGCCATAACTGCAGTCTAAACAACAGTACTGCAGTAGTGAAGGTATTGACAAAAATTTAAATAGCATATTGTACATACGAGTATATCCAGCAAAACGCGATCTATAGCGTCACTCATTGAAATAATTTGACCTGTACAGTAATAATAAACGTGTGGTGTGGTAATGGTAATGGTTTCTAGAAATTATTACAAAGAGGTAGAAAAGTAAGTGTACTAAATAACTTGTAGGAAGTATACTCGTACAATAGTAAACTAATTAGAACGAAAGTACTACTCTAATTTATGATAAGAAATAAGGAGGCCAAAAACTAAATGTTTACAGTACAAATAATTTTGTTGCCTACTCTTTATTTGCTCTCTTGTTCTTACATATTTATACATACAAACATATATTCATATGCGTATACATAATGCATTTTTCCGCTATATGCTTTTGTTACTTTCAATAAAAGTCGCACTCAAAATTGTTACTTCATCGAGAACAGAAGCTTGTTTTTTATTTAAATCTTAATAGGTTATGGGCCCACCACGCTTATAGTTAAAGAAAGGAAGTTAGAAGTTATAAAAGAAAATTTTTTTTTTGTGGAATGGAAGATATGAAGATTAGTAACCTAGTCGGCGATGAGGGCTGGACGCTTTGGAAGTTTCAAATGAAGGTGATGTTGAAGGCAGGCGGCCTTTGGGACATTGCTAAGTAAGGCCTGTCGTGGAAGGAACGGATTTGATTGCATGGATGGTGAAGGATGCTAAAACGCAAAAAATTTTGGTGGTCTCGATGAATGAAGAGCCGCTGATGCTCGTTATCAACTGTGATACAGCGGCTGATATGTACTCGGCGTTGGAAAGTGGCTATGAGCAGAAGTCTGAGACGCCACTTCATCTGCTGCTACAGCAATTTTTTCAGTATGTAAAAGACTCAGGAGACAGTATTGCAATGCCCATTGCGAAGTTACAGAAAATTGCTAAACAACTGGAGGATCTTGGTGAGCAGATTTCTAATAATATGCTTATAACTAAAATTTTGATGACGTTACCGGAACAATATAGTCACTTCTTTGCTTCATGGGAGGCGACATCAAAAAAGGAAAGAACGTTGAAAACGCTTACTTCGCGGCTATGTTTGGAAGAATCCCGGTTGGGTGTGCAGCCTTGCAAACAAGAATCATTTGGGGCAAGTGCGTTATTTGCAAAAAATTCGGGAAGTGTGATTGTCCAAACAAAATGAGCGGCGAAAAATCATCACGTGGAGATGCGTTCGTAAGTGAGGTTATGGTTGTGCATTCGAGTATAACCCAAGAAAATTCGGGTGCGAGCGAGCACATGACATATCGCTAAGAATAGTTTGAAAATTATGTTAAGTTAGAAAAACCTAAAAATGGCAGAATTGCTGATGGTTCCATGGGGCAAACATTCGGTAGGGGCGACATTGCAGTGGAAGTTTATGATGCTAATGTGTTGAGCGTGAAGTATTGAGCTGATGTATTATATGTGCCCGCAATAAAGTTAAATCTATTCTCTTCTAATAGTTACTTGTTTAGATAAAATATATGCGTTAAGGGCACATGGAAGCAATTTTAGTTTTGAGAAAAGTGTGGTTACAAGGTACTCGTGGCGAAATAAAACTGTTTAAACTGCTTTTGAGGGTCAAGATCACAGCAGCAAAAGCAAATATTGTTGTGAAAGCAGATGCGTATCAATTGTGGCATGAGCGGTTGTGCCATCAAAATAAGGAGCATGTGAAAAATATTCTTCGTCAACAAAGTGTACCATTCAATGGTAGCGATTTCTTCTGTGAACCATGCGTTAAGCATCATAGACTCCCATTCAACGAAAGCAAAAATAGAGCAAGTATGCCAGGAGAGCTTATCCATACAGACTTGAGCGGCCCTATGCAGCAGACTTCATATGGAAATGCTGATTATATGCTTTTGTTTCGCGATGACATTTCAAATTAGGGTATTGCTTACTGCATCAAACCTAAAACAGATGTTACGACAATGATGGAACGTTTTCTGGATCGAGTTGAAGCTGAAACTGGAAAAAGGGTGTTGTGCATCAGATCGGATAATTGGCTAGAGTACGTTAATAAGCATATGATTGAAATATTTCGTAATCATTGGATCAGATATCAAAATTCTACGTCGTACACTCCAGAGCATAATGGACGAGCCGAAAGGGACATGAGGACTGTCGTAGAAGGTGCAAGATAGATGATACTTGCGAAAGGCCTAAGTTTAAAATACTGGGGAGAGGCGGTTCAAAACGTGGTGTTTACTCTGAATCGAACTGGGAAAAGTAAAGAGATTCTTACGCCGTTTGAGTTGTGGTTTAAAAAAAACCGGATATTTCGTTTTTAAGACTTTTCGGCTCTGTTGCGTACGTACACATCCCAAAAAACGAAAAAAATTTAATGTAAAGTCAAAGAGAGGTGTGTTCATAAGAAACGAGGAGAACTGTAAAGGTTTGGCTACCCCAAGAGAGAAAGATAGAAATCTCTAGGGACGTCATCATCAGAGAAGTAAGTGATGACACAAATTTTATTATTATTATGAAATACCTAAAATCGAAATTTAAATATGTGAACCGAACTGCAAAGACAATTCAAGTGATGAAGTTGAAAATACTGACTCCAATGATGCGAAGGAGAATGATGAGCAAGCAGTCTGGCGATACAACACACGGTCTAAGTGTAGAGAGGCAGCTGACGCGGTTCTCCATAACGCCTTCCTAGTTGACACTAACGCCCCTGCAACCTTTCAACAGGCGATGTCTGGATATTTAAATGTGCAGTGGAATCGTGCCATGAATGAAGAGATTCAGTCACTAATTAGTAACAGAACTTGGGACTTGGTGAGATTACTGCACAAAAGACGGCAATTTCAAATAAATGGGTTTACAAAGTAAAGCGAAATGAGAAAGGTTATATCGATAGATTTAAAGTGCGATTAGTGGCGCGAGTTACGTTATCTCCACAGTAGATAGTACCACCACAAGCAACAGCAACAGCATAAGAGTTACGTTACCTCCACAGTAGATAGTACCACCACAAGCAACAACAACAACATATGCTGCTCAAGCATTGAATTGTACATAAGCAGCGTAAACATCGGACGGTAACCAGCAGCAAGAACTACAAGTCAACGACTGCACCGGTCAATGATGGCACAAGCAACGGAAAGTGGCCAGACGCAAGCTCAGCAGAAGCATGCGGACCGGACGCATAAATTCAATTTAAAGTAAAATGCAATATAAGAATTAAATTCCAATATTATTAGTTTGCAATTTATTTAGTTTAATTAAAATAATAGCGTAAGCATAAACTTAAGGTATAAATAATTGTGAGTTGTAATTTCAAAGTCAGAATAAAACTGATCTCAAAGCTGAAACCATCTCACGTTGCCTTTTTTTTGCTAACTTAAGTTTGAAGAACATAATTGGCGCAGTCGGCAGTCCTAAATGACGGTCAAAGTGTTTGTGTACAAGTGAAAGTGAGTGTATTAAAAGCTATCCGAGCCTACCACAGAAGGAATATCTGTGTAAAGCCGGGACATTGACTGAATATCAATGGTCAGCTACAATATACAAAAGTACATGTAATAAAACTACTTTAGCCTACCACAGAGGGCATATCTGTGCAAAGCTTTAACATGGACTGAATTTCAATGTTCTATTAGTTGAACACACTGTACAACAACTGTACACAGCACTAGCCGGCGAGTTTTGGACTCCTTGTAGTCAGTGAACAAACCCCAAAAGCAGAGACAACACGACAACAGCAGCAGTATCATAGTAATCTAAAAGCAGTGACAACACGGCAACAGCAGTAGTGTCATAGTAATCTGAAAGCAGAGACAACACGGCAACAGCAGCAGTATCATAATAATCTGAAAGCAGAGATAACACGGCAACAGCAGCAGTATCGTAGTAATCTGAAAGCAGAGACAACACGGCAACAGCAGCAGTATCATAGAAATCGGAGAACAGAAATAACGACCTGAAGCAAATCTGCATTACCGTATGAACAGCAATCTGGTGCATGTTCCCCGTTGTAACTGCACAAATGATAGAAATACAGACCCTGAAGGTAAATCAAGGCCTACTGGACCTGAAATTAGGACCCGCCCGAATTATTCAAGACTTCAGCAACCTAATCCATGTCATCGACTTAAACCGAATTAAATATTCGGAAAATATCCACCGCATTAGAAACATTCGAAAAGCATGGAATACAGACGAGTTCACTACAAGTAACTGAGCTAATACTAACAGAACTTCGGAATAAATTCGAAGCACTAACACCAACCAATCGAAACAGAAGAAGACTCGTAAACGGAATAGGCAGTTCTATCAAATTTATCACAGGTAACATGGATGCAAATGACGCCCATGATCTAAACGAGCAAATAAAAGAACTTCGCGGTAATGAAAACAGTTTAAAAGAAAACATCGAAAATCAAGATAAGCTAAACGCCCAAATGATACAGAGATTTAAAGCTATCGCCCCTCATATCAACAAAGAGCAAGAAACTATTGAAAAATTTCTAAATAGATACGCCCAAGACACAGGGAACAAAATAAAAAGAAATGAAGATATACTATCAGAAATTTTATATATGAACCAAGTTAACTACACATAGATCTTCTAACTAATCACCTCAGCGAAGCAATTGTACTAGCAAAATTAAATATAATTTCAAAGCTGATATTAAACCCGAATGAACTCAAGGAAATATATGACCACTTCAATATTCAGATGAACAGTTGTATGAATTTCTCGGACTACAAGCCTATTATAATGGATCGAACATTATATTCAATATACAAATACCAAATCTATCCAAAGAAAGCTACCAATTATCGCACATACTACCACTTCCTATAAACGAGACAAAAGAAATCGTAACAAAACAATATATAACACATAACAATCAAGACATTCAGTACTTTGATGAAGCATCTCCCAGAATAGCAAATACACACTATTGCAAAATCTCAATTCACAGAGAAGCAACTTCACCATGAAAAAGCCCAATGCGTATTCCGCGACGTAGGGAAACTATCATCAATATCTCAACCACAAGATAACTACATTTTTTTTTTATCAATATGCCGAATACACTAATAAGATCTACTTGCAGTGAAACACCGCAAATCATAGAAGGTACAGTAATACTACATTTCAAAGATTGCAAGGTAGACATCAACGGGATAGTCTACAAGGATAATCCATCAAATTATTGGGATGAAGTCTACATCGCTCCAACATTTCATGCAGAGATCCACCCCAAAGCCATAGCAGAGGAACTTAACCTACAAAAGCTTGAAGAACGCCAACTCGAAAATCAAGAAGCCGTCACCTCGCTCCACGAAAAAACCATGATAAGAAAGAACTACACATACGGAGCCATGGTTATATTCGCGATCCTGGTCTCAATAAGCATCGTCTATGCGTCAAAAAGGCCACCCATAACCTTCAACATCCCACACCATGAAGTATTTGTCCCGCCCCTTCGCAATCCTTGTGGCCGTCACTTCATTCCAAGGGGGGAGGAGTTACGTTACCTCCACAGTAGATAGTACCACCACAAGCAACAACAACAACATATGCTGCTCAAGCATTGAATTGTACATAAGCAGCGTAAACATCGGACGGTAACCGGCAGCAAGAACTACAAGTCAACGACTGCACCGGTCAATGACGGCACAAACAACGGAAAGTGGCCAGACGCAAGCTCAGCAGAAGCATGCGGACCGGACGCATAAATTCAATTTAAAGTAAAATGCAATATAAGAATTAAATTCCAATATTATTAATTTGCAATATATTTAGTTTAATTAAAATAATAGCGTAAGCATAAACTTAAGGTATAAATAATTGTGAATTGTAATTTCAAAGTCAGAATAAAACTGATCTCAAAGCTGAAACCATCTCGCGTTGTCTTTTTTTTGTTGGTCAACTTAAGTTTGAAGAACATAATTCGCGCGGTTTCACACAAAAATTCGGCACTGACTACGAGGAAACTTTTCGTACTGTTGCCAAGTTCACATCAATTCGCAAAATTTTGGCACTGTCCAATGAACTTGGATTGATTATAAAGCAATTTGATTTCAAAACAGCATTCCTAGTACGGTACTCTCGAAGAGGAAATTTATATGCACAAGCCTATTGGAAATGAAGATGGCACCAACAAGGCTGAAACAAGCGTCGAGGTGCTGGAATCGCAAATTCACACTTATGTTGGAGACTTTTAATCTTCATGCTATTACTGCGGATCCCTGCGTTTTTATTGCCAGCATTAAGAAAGAAAAAATTATACTTGCAACTTATATTGATGAGGGTATCATTGCAGCAAAACCAACCGTCGCTCTTGAGGAGCTTAAAAACCATCTGAAAATTGAATTTGAAATTTAGCTGTTCGACTCGCTATACTAACTAGGTATGGAGATTATACCACAACCAGACAAAATTAAAATTCAGATAGAGGCATTTGCTAGAAAAGTGTTGGAGAGATTTAATGTGTTAGACGCAAAGCCTGTGAGTACACCTGCGGAAAGTGTACCCCCAACTACAAAAGATGAAATACAACCAAAATACCCTTATCGAGAAGCAGTGGGATCACTGATGTATCTATCCATGGTAACTAGACCAGACCTTGCATATGCAAGTCGTAGAACGATCACGTAACAGCTATTAAAATAATTTGTAAATATCTCCGCGGAACACTTAATGAAGGTATATGTTTCCAAAAAGGTAACAATTTATCTTTATTTTGCTATAGCGATTCAGACTATGCTGGAGATGTTGGTATCAGGCGCTCAACTGGAGGTTACGTTATAATATTTTCTGGTGGTCCAATCTCGTGGTCCTCAAAAATACAAACAACTGTTGCGCTCTCAACAACTGAGGCTGAATATATGGCAGCATATGAAGGTGTTAAGGAGCTGATTTCGGTCAGGCGTTTATTAAGCGAATTGTCTGGTGATTCTGCAACACCAGAACTTCGTTTGGACAATCAGAGCGCTATAAAATTGGTCAAAAACCCCCAATATCACAGCGGACCAAACATATTGAAGTTAAATATCATTTCATCTGAGTTGTATATGAGAACGGCGGCTTTACTCTTAAGTATGTACCAACGAGCGAACAGCTGGCCGATGTTTTCACGAAACCTGCCTACTGTTTATTTGCATCAGTTTATTTGCTCTCCTGTTCTTACATATTTATACATACATACGAGTATATATATTCATATGCGTACACATAATGCCTTTATCCGCTATTTGCTTTTGTTGCTCACTTATGTTGACAATCTCGGCCATTTTGAATGTTCAGTCAGTTTTTGACAGCTATTGTGCCTGGACGTGTTTTAGCTTTAGATTTTTGTCTATCCCGAAAAATGGATCAAGGAATTTGTATCAAATTTTGTGTGAAAAACAACATAAAGTGCGAGGAAGTTTTCCAAATGTTGACTGTTGCGTACATACGTCGAAGCTACTTTTGACAAAAGCAACGTTGATCGGTTGTACAAAATATTTTCAGCGGGCCTAAAAGATGTGAGCGACGAAGAGCGTTCCGGATGCCCGAGCACGTCAACAACAGACGAAAAATTGAAAGAAACTAGTATTGGCCAATCGTCGAATCACTGTCAGAGAAGTTGCTGAGGAACTAAATATATCGATTGGCTCGTATCATTCGATTATCACCAAAAGTTGGGGCAAGAGGCGGGTCGCCGCTTTCCTACCAGAATTACTCAATTTCGACTAAAAACAGCATCATGACGTAGAAACCAAAGCTCAATCATCCCAATGGAAGCTGCCGCATGGGCAAAGACGGAAAAAAGCACGCCAAGTTCGGTCGAATGTGAATGTTTTGCTGACAGTTTTCTTTGATTGCAGGGGCGTGGTGCATTATGAATTCTTGCCGCTGGGTAGAATGGTTAATAAGGAATATTATCTTAAAGTAATGCGCAATTTGCGAGAGCAATCCGCCAGAAACGCCCGGATTTGTGGAAGAACAAAAATTGGCTTTTGCATCATGATAATGCCCCAGCTCACACATCATTACTTGTGCCCGAATTTTTGGCCAAAAAAAACACTGTAATAATGCCGCAGCCACCGTATTCCCCAGACCTGGTCCCCTGTGACTTTTTCTTGTTCCCGAAACTGAAAAGGCCCATGAAAGGACGATGCTACGCCACGATTGAGGAGATCAAGACGGCATCGAAGGAGGAACTGAACAAGATCACAAAAAATGATTTTTCAAATTGTTTCGAGGATTGGAAAATCGTTATCACAAGTATATAATGTCTGATGGGGAGTACTTTGAACCCCTATTCCCGATGGCTGCTACCCGGTGCGAGCGTGGCCATATTTTGCCTGTCAATTCGGAATATGGCATGCTGCGGGCAAACTTTCGTGCCGGTCGACAGCCATCTTTATTATCTACCAACGATCGGCCCTGTCAAGTGTTTGCATGCGATTTCTCGCGACTTGAATCGGCCACTTGTATTGAAACTAGCGAGGGAGCTGCATCACCAGATGAGTAGAGTGAGCATCGTGGCCATCGATCGTGCAACCACGCGCACCGGGTGAAGAGGCTTAATAAGTGGATAAAGGGACAAGGATGACCAAAATCAAACAAAATTTCCTTAAAAGACGAAAAATTATTATAACTAATTATTTTGCTGCAATTATAATAAACAAGATAAGGCGAAGAACGCACCTCCAATTCGAAGCATTATTGAACTCAACGGGAATTCAGTCTTTAAACAGAGACAAAAAAAGATATTAATGAATAAACAAATAATTCTTGAAAAAATATTAAATTCCCGATACTTTTTGAACACACCTCGTACATACTTATATTCATAAGCGTATACATTATATTTTTTTCCGCTATTTGCTTTTATTATATATAACTTTCAATAAAGGTCGCACTCAAAATTGTTTCTTCATCGAGAACAGAAGCTTCTTTTTTATTTAAAACTTAATACTAAATATCAATACTACTCTATTATACAATTAATAACTCTTCATTCTATTTATACAAAGAACAAAGGTTTTAGCCTGACACATCCCTATATTATAAAAAAATCATGCTGTACAAGCAATAGATAAAAGCTCCGTTAATATTAAAATGTGCACAAGGAATTTAATTCTCTGTGAACATAATATATGTCGCAGATGGCTTCAGACATGGGACCACAATATGACTAGACCCCAAATTTGGCAAATTTATTATTTGGATGCCCCATGTGGTTGTTGTCAGAAGTTCTGTTGCACATTTTTTGATGCTTCATCTTGGTCAAATGGTCTTGAAGCATCAATCGGGTATGCTTTCTAAGTAACACCACTATCAGAAATTTCAGGACCTCCAGTCTATGTGCGCCGCATTTTCCATGCGAAAACCAATATGGGAATTTTTTTTAGTTTCTGTTACGTAAGAGACAACTATTTGTTGTTTTAAATGTCTGGTGTGAAAGATGGATGGAAATATGGCTCCAAATACTTTAAAATGTATTTGGTAGATCTGGATATATATTAATTAGAAGGATTTTTAAGGAGAAGATTTGTGTGTAGTTTTTTCCTTCATAAATTGTTTGGTATCCAAGTGCAAAGAGCCCCCCTTTGTCAAAGACGATTTGCAGTTTGCGCAGTTAAACCCAGCACCAACAAAGAAACGCGCGTAAAATATGGGAAATAAAAATACATCGAGAAAAGACCAGTGCCGGTAGTGAAGACAGCGGCAAAAGCGCAAAACAATAGTAAGTGGCAGAGGGTTACCGCGAATCGCAAGCCAATACAAAAGGCTCAGGCGGTCTCGCTCATGGAGCTGAAGAGGGGACCAGAGGTGACGTGCTTTGAAAGCAAATTAGCCAAGGTTTTAGGAAAAGGCGTAATAAAAGATGGCAAGACACAGATAGTCAAGATTCAGATGCGAGGACTGATGCCGGAGTTAAAATCGCCGGTAGACATCCAGCTGATGTAAATAAACAGCTAAGCATCGTTGTAATGGACAAATCGATACATATGGCAAAGACTAGGCGAGTCGGCATAAGCACCGTAAATATACAACTGAGAGCTAGCGATGCAAAGAAAGCACTGGCTGAGAAATACATCCGTCTAGGCTGGCCAAGATGTCCAATAACTGAAGTCGAACAGCCAGCCAAGTGCTTCAGATGTTGGGAAACCGGTCACCAAGCATCGAAAGGCAGGTCAAACATATGCAGAAAATGCGCAAAACCGGGGCACAAGGTGGCGGAGTGCACAAATTCTCCGAAATGTATATACTGCATCGGTCCACACGCAACTGGCAGCATCAGATGCAAGGCAGGCGCAAAGACTTCAATACCTGGTCCACCACCTGTGGCTGCAAGAGCACAAATAAAAGAGGAGCTGCACTGGAGGAGTTCGTTGGAGCCCTAAACCTATCGCTGCTGAACACCCCTGGCGTGACTACATTTGAGAATGGGAAAAGCTCGTCGATCATTGACCTGCCCTTCGCCAACAGTAACATGGCAAAAAAACGCGGTGGAGGAAAAGCAACATGCACACACAGAGCGATCACCGGGCGCTAGTAATAGAAATACAGCCAAATAGTAAGATTCGAACGGAATCCGAAGCCACGAGACCTAAGGGATGGGTGTCAATAAAGCTTGATATTTTCGTCCATATCTGGAACAATTTTACGCAGACCGTAGGTAATGCAACAACCACATCAGCAGCAACAATCACAATTGCAGCAGTTACGAAAGTACTGCTAAGGGACATAGTGGCGACATTATTCCCAATACAGGAAGAAACTCCAGAGTATGCTGTGCCGGTCAATGATTTACCGGAGGTAACCTCCCAGGAAGTACTGGATGCGACATCTAAGATGGGAGACAAGAAGGCGCCAGGAGCATATGGTATTCCGAACATTGCTCTAAAGCTGCAATCTACGAGCGACCATAGATCTTTACAAGAATGTATACCCCGTACTTAAGGGAAAGGTGTTTTCCAGGGGTCCGGAAAGAAGCCCGATGAGCCATTAGCGTACAGGCCCTTTTGAATTCTGGACACTGTGGGCAAAGTATTTGAACGAATTCTCTGCGGCCGCTTACAAAACATAAACGATACAAAGCTATCAAAGGATAAATTTTGTTTCCGACGTGGCAGATCAACGATTGACGAAATAAAACGAGCAACAACGATCGCATCACTTGTCTAGGGAGGTTAAAGCCGTATCGAACATATTTCCAAATATCGGTGGAGCAAGAGATCGCAAAAGACGAATATTGTCTACGGTGTGTGACTCAATTGCACTATATGGTGGAAGTTCCATGGCTCTTAAGCCTCTCAAGAAAGCAATGCGGATTAACGCGCTTAGGGTTGTGAGTGCATATAGAACTGTGTCGGATGAGGCTGCTGCTGTAATAGCGAGAAAAGCCGCCGGTTCCAATGAGGGCGGAGAGATTGGGTCAACTATATAAAACACAATGTGAAAGACCAACGACGGCGAAATTAGAAGAGTACACAGAGCAGATGATGTGCAAGTAGCGAAGACAATGGGATGAGACGGACAAGGTTAGATGGACCCATAAACTGATCCCAGATATCAAATTGTGGTACAAGAATGACTTTGCGTGCGTAGACTTCTACACCACGCAGCTCATTTCAAGACATGGGTACCTATTTTCTAATTATGATTTATGCAGAACTCGCATGACCAAGAAAAGGTAAAGGGTATTTCGAAGTCGGTCTAACCCGACTTCAGACTTTTGTACTCGTTTACTTTGGACTGTGTTTTGCGGTAATGATCACATGGAGTAATTGTTGCTATATTAGCCTGATCTTAAATTATTTTGTGAAGTTTAATTATTTTTTTGGGCTGATTGTGAGTTAAGGTATGCATTTGTGTTTGCGGTCTTTGCTGAAAATACCCACTGAAATTTTTTGTTTGACTAAAATGATATTGGTTTGTTATTTGGGTATTTGGAGTGGGCTGCAATGGATCTGTATTCTGAATTTTCTCTTCTATTGGAATGTTTTCTACTAAACTCACTTTTTGCATTTCTGAATTGATTTTTATGATATGCTTTTCCTTTGCGATTAAATTGCATTCAAATAATGTCGTCTATTAGCATTAATTCTGAATATGTTCAAAAAGTTCGATGAATGTAAGACAATAAATAACATGACTTCTGTAGTTGCACTAAATTTTTTCTTAATAATTCTTTTGAAATACCTTTCTACATTTTGTGGGTTATAAATTTCGGGTATTTATTTCATAACTATTATTGTTAAATATCTTAAATAATTCTGATTTTTTAGAGTTGGATACTTTCTTCCTGTTTTGATACCAAAGCTTGGAGTTTTTGGATTTTTTCCGTGTTCTTCCATTGTGGCCAGTGCTGTTTTCCGGTTTTTGTTGATTATTCATGAGTTAGTTTAGTTATTAGTTTAATTAAAAATCATATTGATTTTTAAACTTCATGTTGTAATATTTGAAGAAGGAACCGAACTTTTCTTGAGAAAAGATTCTAAAAGGTCCTTTAGGATTTTTGTTCTTTGGAAAAAAAAAACCCAGTCGAAATAAAAAATGAACAGAATGATGAAGCCCACGCAGTTGTAGCTATCGTTGTTACCACATATTTGAAATATTTATCGTGAAAGTATTTTAAGTAAATATGCTTAAATTCGTATACAATATCACGCGATATTATGAATTTAAATTATATGAGATGAATACAAAGTTTTATTTAATGATAATTTAACATTTTTCTTTTTTCTTTTTTACAAAGCAAGTCTGGAAACGCCAGTTATGTCATCTATTTTTTAAATATGATAATCAGTTGTTTTCTTCTTTGCATCGACTCAAAGTAAAAAATTTTCTAACTGGACTTCAGTCTTAGCTTCAGAGTCAGCTTCAGCTTCTCACTGTGTGCCCCTCCATTAGAGAAGTCGTGTTGTATATTTGAAAGCGCCTCAGTGTCACATTGTGTTTCAGCACTTAAGTTAGTGTTCTTTGAATTAACGAAAATTTCTATGTTTTTCTAATGTATGAATTTTAAAGCTTTTATTTGTATATGATTTTCATCTGATCGGCTTAGGAGTGAACTACCTTAAAGCTCACATTATGTACTTAAAAGGCTTATTTTGCTGACGGTGTTAACTTTGTTGTCAATGCAATTGTAACAATAGTTTCCACGGAAATGTGTTAGACATTGTGTAAACTATATAATTAACATTGTGGTTAAAACTATATAATTAACCAAGTACATATTTTTATGGTGCAAGAATTATAAATAAATAATTATTAAAAACTAGCTTTTTATTCAACGATGCCCGGGTTACATTTATGTGTTCATAGTATAGATTAATTCTATCCGCAGTACACCGCTGAAATGCATTGAAATATTTGATCGACTTTAAACCATGCGGGTTGCTTATTGTAATGGTCTACACGACATTTCTTGTTTTGTCGTCTTTGGCATAAACAAACATAGCTGATGGTTTTCCGACATGGCCACAGGCTACATATAATAGACCATGCGAAAATCATGGTTTTTTAAGGTTAATATCGCAAACACTCAATGACTGCTCTTGTGATTTGTTTATTATCACTATGAATGCAAGCCGCACCGGAAATTGCAAGTGTTTACAGTCGAATGCCATGTGGGTCGGAATTATTGACATGCCTCGTATCAAAACGTCTTCTCCATTGTACTTTGCTTTGATTACGTTGTTCATCAGTTTCTTCACCGTAATCCGGGTGCCATTACAAAGACGTGGTTGGTTGATATTTCGCAACATTATAATATCCTATCCGACTTTCAATTGGAGACTGTCAGGCGGCAATCCAGGCAATTCCAGCGAGTTTAAAAATTCTGTTGGATAGTTGACGACACATCTTGCTTCCTAATGGAATCCACCGATTTGTACGTCGTCAATTCGCCAGCAATTTGATTTTGAATCTTGAAATTCAATACGTCCACATCAATATTTTTCGCAGGCAATATAGCATGTTCGCCTAATCAAACATTAACAGCTCTCGGATGAGTTTGGTTTTTGATTCAGTGAACTGGCAAAAATCCCCGGTGAATATAATACAGCCAGTCAAAATATCAAGGGGTGCGTTACCATTGTCAATCTCTAGCAATTGTTTTGAAAATACTATACCAGATAGGTACTTTTGCAACTTGACGCGCATGTTCATAATAGTATGATTGTCTTGACGTGTTTCCACAAATCAGACGATTGGCGAAAATCATGTGCCAACAGAAACATCGCATTACCAAACCTATTT
Organism: Clusia tigrina; assembly: GCA_920105625.2. Classification (NCBI taxonomy): domain Eukaryota; kingdom Metazoa; phylum Arthropoda; class Insecta; order Diptera; family Clusiidae; genus Clusia; species Clusia tigrina. Next base: position 169,410,182 of record OV050031.1, read on the forward strand.
TAATTGTTTCGTAGATCCTGAATCGTTTCGTCTAGTGCTTCCAAAGATATTTTATGCGCCATCCAATTTATATTCATACCAAACAATCAATTTGCATTGCTGCAAAACTTTTGCCATCGCACAGTTTTTCGAAAGGTTGCCCGTCGGAGCTTCATTGATTTGCATAGTCAACGGCAACTTGAGTGCTGTATGAGGTGTTCGACCACTTTCCAACAACCTAGCTGTAATTCCTGATAAAGCAAGTTCAAGTCCAATTTCATTTTGTGAGCGAATCGTAGCTAAAATCAATTAATCAAATAAGTTTTTCCAGTTCTACCAGGAGCGTCCAAGAAGAAAATTCCTCCAGTTCCATCGTTCACAACTTTCATGGGAGAGTCGTACGCATATTTTTGTTGTGAATTTAGCAGCAGAACGATCGTTCGAACTAATTCTCTCAATGCATAGCAAATATAATGTATTTCTCGTTCCAACTCTTGATTAAATGCGTCATGCATCGGATGATTGGGCGCTGTCATGCTTAAAAGAGATAATACCTTGTTCGATATTGCACATGTCCCCAATTAATATCAATGCATCGTTGTGAATTTCTTAGCTCAGTTGCAAATCTGGATTTGAAGCAAAACATCATTAGAAATGTCATCTTTGTATTTGGTCCACAAATCAATCGGTTTCGATGGGAAGCATGTTGAGATAATTATCGAAAGCAATGTACATATTTGATGAGCATTTGATGAAATCACAGCATCTTCGACGGTGTTATCCCAATGAGTCGCAATCGCAGATGTTGACAGGCTTCTCTATATGTGGTAAACAATTCACCATTTACAGTTCGTAAATGTTGGAATAATGTTGGACCACGAACATTGTCTAATAGCAAATGCAAATATAAACATTCGTCGTTGCTTGGATGGACTGTGTAAATGCAATCTAATGCATTGGTGGAAAATACATGTTGATAACCTGGATCTGCATATCCTTGTTTCCGTTGTTGAAATTTGTTTGACGATTGATTCCAAGGCATTTCGGAGTATAACAGCGTTCCGGTGAAATCGTCATTCTGACACATTTAAAAAAAACTCTTCAATAGTGTAGATGGCGGTCGATTAGCTCATTGCAATGCGTTCTCCGCAGTGAATGATCATTTTCCAGATGTGCGCCGAAATGAACAACAGTGGGATGTCTTCATGAATAGGGAATGAACAACTTTGTTAAATTGCTTCGTTACAGCTAACAAAGGGGCCCATTTGATATTGAGTAACTTCGTTGGATCGTTGGAATTATCCACACCAATTCCAATCACAGCCATGTCACTTCTTTTGGTCACATAATTGCAGCTGTATTTGATCAATTTTACGGAATGGCAAGATTCTACATTGATGTACGCTTTAAATTTTTCGATAGTAATGGCGAATACGAAACAATCTAACGGTTATCAACTTCAATTTCATGTTGATTCACTTTGAAAATTGTTGATTTTCCATTGTCTGCAGTCGATCGGCGACAATACAGTGGATAACCGTCATTTCCGATAATTGTTTCTGCTATTAATGGCCGTGTAAAACGTTCTAAACTTTCTACGATCTACAGGAGCCATGCATCATGTTTTTAGTAACAACCTCATGAAATTCTGGATTTTCTTCTTCATCGGGAATTTCCGCTGATATCAGATAATCGATTTCATTTCCTCTTATCTTCTCAATCAACCAAATGAGAATATGCGCTTGTGGCTATCCGCATTTCTGCCACTCCACTGAATACATCCAGCGGCGCGTCTGACCGAACACTTGATACTTCACAATCAAACCCATTAGTGATTTCAATTTCTGTTTGAAGACTCTCGCAGATATGTCATGGTGATCGATGGTGATTGATCCACTGCGTATTGCACGTGAACGTGATAAAAAAATATGATGTGCCATAATGGCGAACATACGACATGGCATCATGAGCGTGTTCATGCATATGTCCCGTACTTCAGACGTAGGTCGCTGGGACAATCGTCATTCGGCCGGCATTCAATGCAGTTCTATCAGCATTGATGGTATCTCGAAGGTGAATATATACTCTTCGGAACGGAGTGTCTGGTTAAATCTGATGAATGGCATTCGCTAAGTTTCAACATATTGGTGAGATAGACGCCGACATTCCTAATGTGATTATTTTCACGAAGCATCAGTCGATATGAATAATAAATCATTCAACTGACTTTTTGTCCATTAGATAATTTCTCTAAGAAGGTCAAAGTATATTTTCATTAAAATCGTTTCATAAACTCAGGAAAAATAAAGGTTTTAAAATTTTCGTAACAACAACAACATACAAATTTCTTCGATATTCAATGTTTGGAAGATGCAAGTTCACGCCACAAAGTGTTGTATTTGATTGAGGCTAGAAGCTTAATTTATAATTCAAAAGGCAGTTAAATTTGTGACTAATTTAACCCACACATACTATGTTCTAAAACGCTAGGCACAGCACACAAAGAAAATCCAATTTTAAAAAGGCAGGCCTCGATTTTTATTGTGTATAATATTATGAGAATATTTTAAAAGCAATTTTTCACCTGTGTTTATGAATCGATCTTAATGACTATCACCTTCAAATTCTTAGAGAAATTATCTTTCAAATGATATAGTTTTTATTAAAATCGGTCCAGCTATTTTAAAGTGATGCTGCTAGCAACAGAATTAATTTATATACTCGTATACAATATGTAAACTTTTAGGGCGCTTAATTATCCAAGTGCAGAAACGCGTGGTCAACATTGTAACGTCAACAAGGAAAACATGAGCTGTATTTCATTTAAAAGGGGGGCTAACGGGTATTTTTCCAAGCTGCGGACAATTAAAGAAGCAACGTGAACAGGGGAAAGTGCAACAATTGCAGCGGTCAGTAGGATCGAGTAAAATCCTAGCCCGAATGATTTCGGGTTTGAAGTGAATTGTGATCTGTCTGTTATAGGAAGTGACATAAAAATATACAATAATTAAAAAAAAAAATGTCCAGAAAATAAATTCAGGACACCGCAAAGACACCGTAAGCTGAATTAAGTTAAGTATATATAAATTATATACAGTTATATAATAAGAAAAAATATGGAAAATAGTGTGAAAACCAAATTTTATTTGAGATGTAAAATTTTTTTCAAACAAAGAAAGGATATACCAGATTGTTATATTGTGATTATTTTGGCAAGGACCATAAAACTAAAAACTGTCCGAAATTAAACAAAACAAAATAGTTAAACTGGTCGATTTCATAAAAATATTTAAAAAATCTAAACATGTCGACTCTAACAGTAGATCAGATAAATGAAGTAGTTGCAAGAGCGACAGCAAGTTTGAAAACGCGGATAGATAGACTGACAACAGAAATACAAACTCTTAAAGTAATAGACTCAATTGTGGAATATGAGGCATAAATATAGATCCTTCGGTAAATTGTAATGAGTCTCTTGATGCGGTAAAAATTTTGCCGGAATTTCATGGATGTTCTAACAATTATGTCTCTTTGAGACAAGCAGCTATAAATGTAATGAAGATTTATAATTGTTATGTAGGCAGTTCAAAATACTACACGGCAACCACAATTTTGAGAAATAAAATCGTCGGACCCGCAAACGCAGTCCTGTCTTCACATGGTACGGTTTTGAATGTTGATGCCAATTTAGCAAGATTGGATTTCGAGTATGCGGACAAACGATCAATAGAACAGGAAATGTCAATTCTTGAGGCAGGAAAGAAAATCCCTAATTGAATATTATAATGAAGTTAATGAGAAATTGACTTTACTCATAAATAAAAATATAATGACAACAGGTGATAATAATGAAGTCACTAAAGCAATGCATTTTAAAGCTCGCGAAACAGCACTTAGAGTTTTCATTACAGACCTTAATTACCCACTTTCAAACACAAATTTCTCATTGGGCCCTACAGACTTGCCAAATGCCTTTACAAAGGCACAGGAAATTCAATCTAATAATGAAATGTATAGCTTTGCTCTGAACTTCGAGCAACATCAACATCCTAGAAATCAAAACAATAATAGTTCAAATAATTTAAGATTTCCTACGCATAATATTAGAAATAACAAACACAATCAAAATTTGTATCAACCAAAACCACAGCCAATGGAGGTAGATAGGGGATCTTCGAGGTTTAGGATTCACACAGGTTATAATAAATTAAATAATAATAATCATAATTTGAACAACAATTTCCAAGCGAGAAAGAATTATAATACTAATTGGGTTGCAAGAAATTTTGGACAACATAATCAATTTAATAACTATAATCGGGGACAACCTATTAAACGTGAGAATTCTACACAAATTTCACAGCAAAGAAACGCGGGAGCAAAGGAACCCAGAAGGAATAATATGCAATAAGGGGATAATTTTTTAGATTAAAAGAGGGTCTTCAATTTATAAAACTAATAGAGTGACAGGGGAGACTCTCAACATTTTAATTGATACTGGGAAAAATTAGAATTAATGCAAAAAAGATACATTGAATAATCCCTCTGATATAATACACATAAGTGCGTAAGTTCAAGACATGAGAGAATGTTAATAAAAACATATAACATAGTTAATATTTTCGGGGTAAAAACGATATTTTATGAATTATCAGAATTAAAGCATTATGATACAATAATAGGTATACAACTACTAAAAAGAATAAATGGTAATCTTAATTTGAAAGAAACTCAATTGGAATATGAAAAAAATAAAATTGAAAAGTAAAATTACAATGAATCTGAGGAAACAAATAATCTCAACATAGATGAGACTGTTTCTGAAGAAATTACGGTTAATTATTAAAAATCATTAGATGTTATTCTATATCTTTTTCGACCCAAGAAACTTCTATACCTTTCAATACAAAAGTAATGGCAACAATCCGTACAAAAACTACTGAACCAATATGGTCAAAAGGATATCCTTATCCATTATCAGCAAATGAGTTTGTAAATGACGAAATAGAGCGATTTTTAAATAATTGCATAATTAGACAAGGTTAAACGCCTAACGCAAGGTTTCAAACCCGGAGCGTCCACTTGTAGAGATGAAAATGGAAATCTGGTTACAGATGTGCAGTGCGCGCTGAGATTATGGAGACAGCATTTCTCAAAACTGCTCACGGGTGACGATACAACCAATTCCACCCAAGCGGAATGCAGTGCGATGCCACCAATCGACGAAGACAGAGTGGAAGTCCTACTACCTAGCCATGACGAGGTTCGAGTTGCTATTCAGCGACTCAAAAACAACAAGGCAGCGGGTGCTGACGGCCTTCCTGCCGAATTGTTTAAAGCCGGCGGCGACGAATTGATAAGGTGTATGCATCAACTCATCAGCAAAATATGGCTAGAGGAAAGCATGCCCGACGATTGGAATCGCAGCGTGCTTTGTCCTGTATTAAAGAAAGGTGACCCGACAATCTGCGCCAACTACCGAGTCATCAGTCTTATTTCCATCGCATACAAGGTCCTGTCGAGCATGTGTGAAAGATTGAAGCCGCTTACAAAAACACTGATTGGACCTTATCAGTGCGGCTTTCGACCTGGTAAATCCACCATAGACCAGATTTTCACACTACGCCAAATCCTGGAAGAGACCCACGAAAACCAAATCGACGCCCATCATCTCTTTGTTTATTATAAAGCTGCGTTCGATAGCCCGATGCGGAATTGCCTATACGCGACAATGTCTGAGTTCGGTATACCTGCAAAGTTGATCAGACTCTGCAGAATGACGTTGAGCAAAACATGCAGCTCCGTCAAGGTAGGAAATGACCGCTCCGGAACCTTTAATACTGAGCTAGGTTTCAGACAAGGCGACCCGTTATCCTGCGATCTCTTCAACTTCATCATGGAGGGGATCCTGCAAAAGTCCGGTGTACATCGTAATGGCACCATTTTCTATAAAGGTGTCCAGCTCCTTGCGTACGCTGATGATATCGATAATATCGGTCGGACCAAGAGAGATGTGACTGCTGCTTTCACTGCTATCGAAAAAGAATCAACCAAAGTGGGTCTGACGGTAAAAGAGGGCAAAACAAAGTATATGCTGTCTGCAAACAGAGGAGCGCGGCGTCTAGGCTCCCACGTTTCAGCGGGCAACTACAACTTTGAAGTCGTCAAGAAATTTACATACCTTGGCACCGCCGTTAACACCAATAATGATGTCAGCCTGGAGATAACGCGAAGAATTACAATTGCTAATAGGTGCTACTATGGGCTGGAAGCTAGGAAGCTGTCACTCTACAAGACGCTCATTCTGCCGGTGCTTCTTTATAGCGCTGAAGCATGGGTGGTATCGCAGGCGAATGCAGCCGCTCTTGGGGTGTTCGAGAGAAAAGTTCTTCGCAAAATCTTTGGTCCTGTTCGAGTTGGCGACGACTACCGTATTCGAATGAACCACGAGCTGTATGAGGTCTACGCTGACATCGACGTAGTTCAGCGTATAAGCATTCAGCGACTACGCTGGCTGGGTCATGTCCATCGTATGGATGAAGAAGCTCCAGCGAAAAAGGTATTTGAGACGAAAGCCGAAGGTCGTCGACGAAGAGGGAGACCATGCCTCCGATGGATGGACCAAGCTGATGAAGCACTAACCACGCTTGGTGTAACTGATTGGAGAAGGCGCGCGCGAAGCAGAAGCGCCTGGCGAGAGTTGCTTAAGTCAGCCGTGACCCGCCTGCGGGTTGTAAGGGCCACCTAAGAAGAAGAAGTAAAAAACAAAGATTATTCATAGACTATAGAAAATTCAAGAATACAATTTTTGATCGTTATCCGTTCCGGACGTCAGTGTAATTTTGTCCAACCTTGGAAAATCAAAATATTTTACTACACTTAACCAAGAAAGTGGTTTTCACCGAAATCAATAAAGACGATAAAGAAAAAAACAACTTTTTCCGCTCATAACGGAAAGTATGAGTTCAATAAAATGTCATTCGGTCTAAAAAATGCGCCCTCAATATTCCAGAGAGCAATAGATGACATTTTGAAAGACTCTATAGGGAAAATATGTCATATCTATATGGATGACGTAATAATATATTGAGAAACAGAACAAGAACATATTGATTATATTAATCAAGTACTAAAATCATTAAATAATGCTAATATGCAAATATCAGAAGAGAAGTCAAAATTCTTCAAAAAAGAAATTGAATTCCTTGGTTTTTTAGTAACACAGAAATACTCGTATATAAAAACAGATCCTAAAAAAGTAGAAACTATAAATAACTTTCCAGAACCAAAGACCCTTAGACAGCTAAGGTCATTTCTCGGTTTGGCTGGATATTACAGAAAGTTTGTGAAAAATTATGCTTTTATAGTCAAATCAATGACTGAATATTTAAATGGACCAAATGGAAAAATAGGTGGAAATCATAGCAAAAATGTAAAAATTACATTTTGTAATGATGCTAAAGAGGCTTTCGAAAAAATTAAAGAAAAACTATGTGAAAATGTTGTCCTAACAAAACCAGATTTTAGAAGGGGTTTTGATTTACCCAAGGATGCAAGTAACTCAGCCATAGTCGCATTCTTGTCACAAGAAAGAAAACCAAATATTTTCATTAGTAGGAGTTTAAGTGAAACAGAAAAGAGATAAGCAACCAATGAGAAGGAGATGTTAGCCATAGTCTGGGCATTATGAAATTTGCGAAATTATTTATACTGATCATCAAATCTAATAATTAATACAGACCACCAATCATTAGCATTTGCTATAAGTGATAAAAATCCAAACAAAAACCTAAAAAGATAGACAGCTTTTATTGAGGAATATTCACCAGAAATAAGTTATAAGCCAGGAAAAGAAAATTTTGTAGCAGACGCCTTGAGTACACAATTTATTAATAATTTAAGTGATGATGAACAGACAATACATTCTAAAGAAAGTAGTGATAATGAATCAATTAAAAGAGTAAATGCACCAGTTAATTGTTTTCGACAGCAGATTTAAAAGAACATCCAACAGAAACGAACTTGACATTAATACAAATATTTCTAAGTTTTTGGAGACACGAAAGAAGATTCGATACACATTTAAAATTAATTCAAGAATTTAAAAAAATATTAAAACCAAATGTAATAACAGCAATTTATGCAACATCAGAAATAATAAGAAGAACATTGCCAGAAATAAAAAAACATTTTACACAACAATCTTTTGTACATACGACAAAAATGGTAATGGATATAACAAATCCGGACGATCAAGACGATTTAATACATAGATTTCATACTAGAGCTCATAGAAACGCTAAAGAAAATTATAATCAACTCCTAATAGACTATTTTTTCCCAACAGCACAAAGAAGATTTCAAGAGATTGTAAGGAATTGTGATATATGCCAACAAAGAAAATATGAGACGCCAATTCTACAAAGGGTAGGTGAAATGTTACATATCAACTTTTTCTTTATAGATCGTGAGATATTTTTAACAGCCATTGACAAATATTCAAAGTATTTAATCGTTAGACATGTTCAATCAAAAATAGAGGATAGACATATATTATTAGAAATAGTTCAAATATTTGGTACAGTGGAAAATATATATTCGATAACGAGGCAACCTTTACAAGTGAAGTTATGAAACAAATGTATAGAAATAGTGGAATTCATTTAAAAACTACTCCGACTCATTATCAAATGGTTAAATTGAAAGGGTACATTAGACCCTTACGGAAATTATTAAATGCATGAAACTGGATAGAAACAGTGATATCAGAGAACTTGTCATATTATCTACAATGAGATATAACCAGACAATCCACTCTGTTACTAATAAAAAGCCAAAAGATATATTTTTAAACGAAAAATTTATACGAAAATATTAATAATACCTTAAGAGAAAAACAGATAAAGGAATTAGAGTATCATAATAAAAAGAGAAAAGAAAGAAAATTTGAGGTAGGTCAAAAGGTATTCATTAAAATAGATAGAAGTGAAGTGGCACCAAAATATAAAAAATCCTATAGGCAAGAGAATTTAAGGAATAAAATAATCACTAATAGAAATAACACTATTCATAAAGATAATATCAAATCCGAATTACAGATGCTATTTTTATTTTTAATCATTGGAGTCTCAACAGTAGACATAATAGACTATACTCGTGAACCCTATATCGAAGATGGTTTAGCTGCCAAATATTCAAATTATGGAGAAATTTTCTACATTGCAAACTGCACACAGTATCAAGAAATTATTAATAATACAAGAAAAAATATGAATTTGATCAATGAACCTTCAGCTCAAAAATAAGCTACCGAAATGGATCTAAATCATATTGAACATCTTCTCGAACAACAAACAGTACATCATAGAAATTATTGAGACGGGGAATAAATGAACTGGGTACTATTTGGAAGTGCATTGCGGGGACACCTGACCACGATGACCAGGTGCGAGTAGAACAGAAGATTAAAGAACTTGTCGAAAACAATAATAGACAATTTACAATAAACACAAAAATTTCCATACAAATACAATTCTTGACAAAGAGGTTAAATCAATTTAAAGAAACTTCTCCATACCAATACTTTTTAAAACAGAGAAATAGAGCTTGATAATCTTATACAAACAATAAATTTAGGAAAACTAGGTATTTTAAATACTTTGGTACTTAATACAAAAGAAATTCGTGAAATAATAAAAACACGAAAAAACAACTATCCTTAGTTGATATACTTAACGTATCTAAATTTAAGATTATTCAGAATAATGATGTAATAGTTATTTAGATTATATTGTTAAATTATTAATAAAGGAAATGGAAAAATCCAAATTGATCGCGAGAATGTTGCTAATTGTAATAATGAATAGAAAGCAACAATTGAGTGTAAAATAGAGTTAAACCACATTTATTGTAAGACATTGAACGAAACCTCCTGTATAATAAATTGGCTTAATAAAAACAAGTCCAAAAGTATTTTGCTTAAAAAAAATAGTAAAAATATCGAAATAATTAAAGACGGAACCATACTGCTAAGTGGCATCCACAAAATTAATAATGTTAAATTAAATGGAACGTATTTAATATATTTTAATAATTCAATTGAAATTGATAACGTAACTTATGTTTACTATAAAGGTTGTATACTAAATCAAATAAGAATAAATCCACCAACACAAATCGAAATCTTGGACTACATCAAAAGTGAGAATAAAGAATTAAAATTTAGAAATATTGACCTATTGTCACCAATTAATGAAGATATCAATCAACACCAAACTTTATGGACCATTATAATAACTACAGTAATTGCGATCATCAGAATAAAACGCTTCTATCAAAAATTTCAAGAAAGGCGCTAAAGAAAAGCAATCGAATCAGCAGTAAACTAAATTCAAGAACTTCAAGATCAATTCTTAGGATTGTAATCACCGGGATGTTGATCATTAACGAAGGGGAAAGTTAGCATCCGACTGCAAGATTTGCGTAAGTGTGCACATTGAATATTGTCCTGTCAGCATTTAGGATGTTGTGAAACATTCCAATCGCATCATCCAGCAGTCAAAGAGCCAACCCAGATATTGTAAACATATAAGCGGGATATTGTAAACACATAAGCGTGGTTTCGTATAGTTCTAAGACACAATTGTTAGTCACTTCATAAGTAAACTCAGAAACAATAAGTTCATATGTAAACTTATAGTGAATAAAGTTTTATTTTTAAAAAATCGAACATTCACCAAAAATTATTAATTCAGCTCATGCAATGAGCATTGAACGGAATGCCCATCTTTTCAGCATGTGTGACGATAGTCCAATGTCCGATGTAAAGAGCTATAAGGGTGCTAATTGTGTGTCGTGGTTTATTAAGAAGATGATCCGTTATTCTTGCACTGTAATTAGGCCACAACATTCTCGAAATGGCACATGTCGCTGTGTTTTTCCCCTTCTCACGAAATTGTGGAGGAAGTGATTAATTATATTTCCCTTATCAACGGTTAGCGGGACGCCCACGTCCATATAGGAAAATGCTTGGTCGGTTTCCGATGAGTCTCTTCGTGTTAGGTCATCGGCCCTCTCGTTGTTTTCAATGTTTCTGTGTTCAGGAATCCAGATGTGTTCTACTATACTATTTTAAGAAAATTAGTTAAATACCTCCTTGCGGAGGCCGACCAGCTTAGAGCTGATAAAAGGTGACGCTAGCGCCTATATTGCTGCTTGGCTGTCGGAGTAAATTTATATATTTTTGGTCAGCTTGATTGCAAAAGACCTCTGCTTGAAAGATACTAAGGTATTTACACAGACAATAGAACATTTAGAGATTCGGAAAATATTCCCCTTCCCACCCCAGATTCCAGCTTGGAACTATCAGTGAAAATTGGTGTACCCCTTTCGCGAGCACCTCCCTCTTCCTCCAGTCATTCTTATTTGGTAGTTCGTTCCCAAACTCCAGTTTACGAACGAAGTAGTCGGTTCTCGAGTTCACTTTATCTGGTGGCAGCTGTTTTAAAATGCTACTATGACTATGCAGGATATTCCCCCAGTTACCGGATTCCCTGAGTCTTAATACACTTTGTTGCGGAAATGCAATAAGTATGAAGACCAATAGGTAGCAAGTTTAGACTCACGTCTAAAGCAACCCCGTGACAAGTGCGGCAGGCTCCTGTAATTCCAATGCACGCGTTATACTGGATTCTTTGTAGTTTCGTGAGGTTATAGCCCTTCCTGAGAGCTTCCCACCAAACCCTTATGTTAAGATCGGCCACACCACCATATTGTATATCCAGAGTACAGTTTTTGGTCTAGGACCCCTTTTTTCCTAAACATCGACTTGCAAGCATACAATGCCACATAGGCCTTTCGTACTCATTCATCAATGCACGCTTTCCAACTGAGTTTGAGGTCCAATATAACACAAATTTATTTTGCTTTGGATAATGGGGAGAGTCGCTGGCCATTAAGCCTCGGAAGTTTGGGTAGAATAAGTTCCCTCATTCCCATAACTTGGGACAATCTTTCCCATTGTTTTTGGATCAGGCAGATATCGATTTCTTCCTCTGAGAGGGAACGAGAAAGTGGTAGGTGGCTAATTTGGAGTCCTGCAGGGTCATCTGAGCTACCTTCAACATCCTGCTGCCGCCGGGGGGAGCTCACCTTCAGTAGATATTTTCTTTTTGCTGATTTGCCTGCTACAGCCATTTCTGATACCTGATAGAGGCTTCCCAGCAGCTTGTTCGCCTCCGCCACCTCCTCCATGTTGTCGTCCGAAGCGACAAAGGCGGAAAAGATTTTCAGTTTGGCATCTCTGTTATCAAATTACAATTTATGCTGCTGTTTCTCGAGTATCCCCAGAGACTCCTCACTGATTAGCAGCAACACAGGTTAGCTGTTCCGCTGGGTTTCCTTTTTTTTAGGACAGACAAGTTGTCTATCGGAACCCAAGGGTTTTGCAGCCGTAGACATTGGATGAGCTATCTGCGCTCTACTTTCATATTTAGTAACCAACTGCGCGCTCTAGATTTCCTCGGAGCTTCTGAAGCTGGGATGAGTTTCAACATGAGCGCGTCCCGTGCATTCCTCATTTCAGCAACGCTTTGCTCCAGAATCTTCTTAGAGAACCCGTCGGCACAATAGATCATCCAGCCACCTCGGCACGCCCCCTCGCCTTTCAAGGCCGGGTGCCGACATTGGTGCTCCAAGAGGTGCTGGACGACCATCTCCGACTGTCCTATCTCTATCGAGCCCCACTCAGCTTCCACTGTTGCTACTTGCATCCACAAGGGCAACTTTGAGGTGGTACCTAGCTACCTCACTATAAGCCACCTCACTATAAGCCACCCTCGCGGTTGCCGCAGCACTTGTGGAAGGACCCTCCTCTCGATCATAGACATACCTCCATTTCTTTACGTCGAGGCAGATCACTTCTTTCGACCGATTTCGTTGCGTCGTGCAGGCCGGTTATATTGATGGGTGTTGTACTTTTTGTATCAGGGTCGTCTTATTTTCCCGGACCACTGCCAATCTTGTCTAGAATAATAAGGGCCCTCTGGTATCGCGCATTCATCACCGGGCCTCAATGCTTGTTATTTGTTTTTAATTACAAGAAGGGGCCGTGGCAGTTATTAACATACATAAGTAGATATGATCAGAATCACTTTCTGAGAATATTTGATTATGTCCGCCCGTCTGTGGTCACATTTTTTCCAGACCGTTAGAGATATCGCAATTAAATTTTGCAAAAGTATAGTTTCCCTTAAATTTAAAATTACCGTATCTATGCTTCTTATGATGATATATAAATACAAATTGGTTGCAGTATATATTGACTCGTACTAGCGTAATTATTACTACTGCCACGCCCACATTTAACCAAGATTGATTTCTGGAGCCTTATGCAAGATTCATCAACGAAACTTCATACGAAGGTTCAGAGTGCTAGAATTACAGAACCGACAAAAAATAGGCATGTTATTTGAGGGACGCATTATTGATATGTATGTTTAAAACTTAGGATCTATGTCAGATTTTAGGTCCATATTTTATATGGATTTGATGCTTCAAAGCAATTCACAAGAAATGGGTTTGATCAGATAAAGACCACGCCTCCCTCTGTTAGAATTAACTCATGGTAGCCCGCCGAAAATTATTCTAGATCTTCTCTTAATGATGATGAATTAATAATTAATAAAATGTACATCTACATGGTTTAATTCATTCATTCGGTATTCCGAAATCGTTGTAACCCGACTTTAGACTTCTTTACTTGTTTTTTAGCAAACTTCGTCTTAAGTAGACTGTATACTATACCTTACGGAATCTGAGGAGGACTGAATAATTTGTGCTTATTGAGACCAGAAGGAGGTTGGTGCTTCAGCTTATAGTGCCGATCATGACTTACTCGGATGTTGTTTATGGTAGACTTGACTCCATATCCAGGCATAAGTTGCAAGTTGCATTCAATAATGCTACAAGATATGTATATGGTTTAAGAAAGTTTGACCACATCAGAAAGTTTTGCAATCAAGTCCTTTTTAATTTTTTGGATGCTAGAAATTGCATTTTTCTACATACATATGCACGCGAACACCTAATTATTTGTTGAAGTTGAAGTTGAAGTTTTGTAAATCGAGGAGAAATATGTACCTCTTACTCCCTAACTATAAGTATTTGAACTCGAATTTACTCTTTTTTGTGAACGCCATCAGGTTGTGGATTTCGTTGCCTTTGTGAATTAAGGGTATCTCAAGCAAGGACAACTTTAAGCAATAAATTTTTCACTACTTCTCTTAATGTTATTTTTTTTCTTGTCTTCTTTTCTAATTTTTCTTTCCTTTTTGTTTTTCATTGTCTTTCTGTTCTGACTTTTCCCTATTTCATAAAAATTATTTATGTTTTAATTGTTTATTTGTTCAAATATTTATTTGTTTAATTATTTACATATTTGATCTTAAATTAACAAAATATTTTTTTTGCATATATAATAATAATTTAGTTTCATTTAATTTATATTCTTAGTCTTAGTTTTAAGTAATTTTTGGTGTATTTTATTCTGCTATTTCTTGATGCATTTAAAAGTCCTTGTATTATACGTGAAAGCTTTTTAAATTTAATAAATTAAATTAAAATAAACATGCTCCAAACTGTTAAAAGAATTAGCTAAAGCAATAAAATTCGAAAATGGTCCAAAATATGAGTTGTAGCATAAGAGATAAACTGCATGTCTCAATTTATGATTAATGCTCCAAACTGTTAAAAGAATTCCCGAGAAGTGCAATATCGATGTGACTGAACCTCCAACACACTAACCTCACATCAAACCTAGAGATCCAACATAATAAAAAGTAACATAATATTATTATCGATTATGTTCAAACACCATATCTTAATTTATATATCACTCATAGCTACAATCGTTTGCTAAACTTATATGGTTCCTTTCCCTTATTTAGTTCCTTTCCCATAATTTTTGAAATATTCTATGGTTATTTTATCGGCTCATAAATGATTCAGAACCATTTGGTCAGAATATATCAGCAAATTAGAAACGCAGGACATAACAAAAATTTTATACATTTTTTAAATATATATTTTACTTGTAATTTCTCTTATCCCTATGGGAGCACCAACTTCAATGATTTCATATACTATATTTGCTCTACCATTAACCAGAGCAATAAAAACCATTTTTTTTAAAAATATAATTGAATTAAAAATTATTGACGCCAATGAGTATTAATTTAATCTGTGATGCAATTTTGTTTTTTGTGGTCTCTCATCAAAAAAGCGTAATTTAAAATTAAATTATTTATATAATTTAATATAGTATCTGAGAACCGCTATTTCCATACGTCCCGGTATCTTATTTATTTAAATGCATAAGTTAATTTACGGACATACATTATAAATGCAAAAGCTGTGGTTTACTTTTATTTATATTAGAATATATAAATAAAAACACTGTTTGTCAAATTTGAAATTATTGAATATGAGTACATTATACCCCTTTCTTGCACAATAATCTTTTTAAAATTCAAGATCCGTGCACAAATTGGGTGTCACATATATAATGTCTTTAGTTAAATGGGAGTTTCAATTACGGGTTGAGCGTGTTAACCTAACTGCTTTTGTTATAACAAATCAAACAATTTGTTTATATTGAAATATTATCGTAATTAACTTCGATTCAGGAACTCAATGCTTAATAACAGCTTTGAAAATTTCACAACCAATAATAGTTGAATTGATACCATAAAACAAGAAAGAAACAGAGTGAAACTCAAACCGCATATCTTTTGAAACTCGTTCATTTGCGTAGAGGAGGCCAATATTTTCTACACAGGCTACACAGTGAACCTCTCGAATACCGACAACAAACAGCACAAACAAATTGGGCGTGTTGTTTTTACAGTCAAGCCCACTATTGACATATTATTGTAACTTACGATCTATACAATATTTTTGGAAGAAATTTTAGATTAGTACATATATTGACCCTACAAAGATATTGTGACGAAATTGCCCTCTTGACAATTTACTCTGTTACAAAATTGTCCTCCTGACAATTCCTCTAACTCTCTGTACTTGGACTCGTACCTTTGGATTGTGTAGTAATCAAACAATCGCTGGTTAAATTAAAATAATTAGCTTTATTTAATTATTGCTATTTACACATTTAATATTAGGCTTAAAGTTTACTTAGTTATTATTTGCACTTTTTTTTTTTTTTTTTTTTAATATCCAAATATTTTATTGCAATCTGTTACATTCAATCACATTCAGCAATATTTAATAACTTAAGACTAATTTTTGTATTTACTGTCTTTTATGGACTACACCCAGTGGTGCAGCTATTGCCTATTAGCACAGGAGATCTGTTGTGGATTTTCTCTTCAGTCGGATGAAAGTGAAGGGGTTGGAAGTGAGTTCCGATATCAGTGGATTTGGGTGGACTAGGAGTCTCAGATTGTGCGAAGTAGAGAGCTTTTTTATTTCTTGAGCGACTGTAGGAACTTTGAGGTCACGATGGAGTTGGTTGTTTGTGACATAATAGGGCGCGTTTACAATCATTCTTAGGGTCTTTGATTGGAATCTTTGAAGTATTTCAACATTGGAAGTTGCCGCAGTGCCCCACAGCTGAATACCGTATGTCCAAACTGGTTTTAAAATTGCTGAGTACAAGAGCAATTTGCTATCGATTGAGACTTTGGAGTTTCGATTCAAGAGCCAGTGTAGATTTCTGAGCTTTATACCGAGTGATTTTCGTTTTGTAAATATATGTGTTTTCCAAGTTAATCTTCTGTCGAGGTGCATCCCAAGGTATCTAGCCTCATTACATTGGGGTATATTTATGTCGTTGAGTTTAACGGGTGGGCAGGTGTTTCGTTTGAGAGTGAATGTAACCTGGACTGATTTTGTTTCGTTCAACTTGATTTTCCATTTTTTTAGCCAGTCAGTAATTTTGTTTAGCCCACTCTGGATTTTAGAGGAAGCTAAGTGTGGGAGAGTGTCAACAGCTAAGACAGCAGTGTCATCTGCAAAGGTACCTATGGTGACTCCTTCAGCTGATGGTAAGTCGTACGTGTGAAGTAGATAAAGTATTGGGCCCATGACACTTCCTTGGGGTACGCCTGCTGAGCTTTCATGGAGGTCAGATTGTTCCTCACCTTGCTTTACGAAAAAATATCTATTTGTAAGATAAGACTTGATTAACACATAGTAGTTAATGGGGAGTGTAGTTTTTATTTTGTAAAGCAAGCCATCGTGCCAAACGCGATCAAATGCTTGCGAGATGTCAAGAAACGCTGCTGTACAATATTGTTTATGTTCGAATGCAGTGTGTATATACTCAACAATCCTATGAACCTGTTCGATTGTGCTGTGTTTTTTCCTGAAACCAAATTGATGATTTGGAATTAGCTTTCGCTCTTCTATAATTGGGAGTAGTCTTTTCAGGAAAAGGGTTTCCATGAGTTTAGAAGCAATCGGTAACAAGCTAATTGGGCGATACGATTCAACTTTATCAGCGCTTTTTCCGGGTTTGAGAATCATTTTTAATTGTGACACTTTCCATTGGGGAGGTATAAAGCCAGATGTTAGTACCGCGTTAAATAAGTAGGTAAGATATGTCACTCCTTCTTCTGGAAGTTGTTTTACTATTTTTCCAGTGATAAGGTCGTACCCAGGGGCTTTCTTAATATTTAGCTTATCAATAGCTGCTTTCACTTCAGATTTGGAAAATTTACGTATGGGTAGGTCCATCTGATGGGTATTACTCAGAACACTTTTCACTTCTTCTGTTACACATGCTGGGGGCTCGATTTCCTGTGGAGTAAATACTTTTTTTAAGTGTCGGGCAAATGTGACTGCTCTTTCAAGGTCACTTTTAGCCCATTCGTTATTTTCCATTCGTAAAGCGGATTGGAACATTGTGGGTCTCTTTAGATTCCTAGTTGCTTTCCAGAGAGAGTATTCTGTAGCAGCTGTTGCATCGAGATTACTGAGGTAATGATGGAGTTGGGTGTTTCGTTCGTTATTAAGGATCTCTTTAAGTTCTTTTGTAAGCGCATTTAATTTTTTCTTGTCCTCAGGATGTCTAGTTTGTTGCCACTTTTTTCTTGCATATCGCTTTTCTCTCAGTTTTTCTTTTATAGGTTTGGAGATGTTCGTTGATTTTCGCTCATTTAGTGTGGGGGTGGAGTCCCACGCAGCTTGTTGCAGGCAGTTGTTGAAGTGTTCAACAGCCGCAATGATATCTTCTTCAGATTTCAGTGATAGTTTTAAATCGATTGTGGAAGATACCATATATCGGAAGCGATTCCAATCAGTTTTGTGATTATGTAAGCTACATTGACTGGGAAGAAGGGCAAGACTGTTGTTAAGCTCGACGAGAACTGGAGAGTGGTCAGAAGACAGCTCAAAACATGGGCTACATTTAAGATCACTAAGCATGATACCTTTCGTCACACAGAAGTCAATCAAGTCGGGAATTTTTCTTACATCTGTTGGCCAGTATGTTGGTGTACCTGAAGAGACAGGGAGTAAATTTAATTTTCCAATGGCCGCATAAAGCTGTCGACCTTTTGGTGTAGTGAGACGGGAACCCCAGTATGTGTGCTTTGCGTTATAGTCTCCTCCAGCTAGGAATCTATTGCCAAGGGTCTTAAAGAATTTCTCATACTCCTCCATTTTTATTGTGTGTTTAGGTGGGCTGTAGACAGCGGAAATTGTAATTGGCCCTTTCCAGTCATCAACAATTATATTCGTGGCTTGTATAGCTTCTGTGCGATAAGATGTACTCTCACAGTGTTTTATGTTATTGCGTATTAATATTGCTGAACCTGCATGAGCCTTATTATCTGGGTGCAGGGTGTGATAAAACTTAAAGTTCGGAATCTGAAAATGGCTTTTGTTGGTGAAATGGGTTTCAGATATTAGGAGTATATCTATTTCGTATGTTTTAAGGAATTTTTTAATTTCTAATAAATGTTTTGACAGCCCATTAGCGTTCCATAGAATGATTTTTATGGGATTGAGGATGAGCAATTCTTAGTCGTGAGGGTCACTAATAAGTTCATCATTGTTGTGATTTGTTGCATGACTTGCCGGAGTAGCATTATCATTTCTCGCATTTCGTTCGGGGCTTGGGTTTCTGCAGGAACAGTATTAATTGGTAGGGCCGTTGTGTTTTCATTAGTTGCTTGTGTTGAGTGTTTCAGTGCCTGAGCGTATGAAAGTACATTTTGAGTTTGTTTTGATGTACTGGGATTTACCAGAACTTCCTGTTGTTGAGTAGGATTCATGGGTAAATTGTCGTTTTTCCTTAATTGTGGGTATTTCATTTTCTGAAGATTTTTATAGACTACACAACCTTTGTAATTTGCTGGGTGATTACCTTCACACAAGGCGCATTTGACTTCATCTGATCTGCTTTTACGTACACAATCTGAAGACGTGTGGCTTCCGGCGCATTTAATGCACATTGGTTTCCTGCGACAGTACGTTTTTGTATGCCCATACTGCTGACAGTTAGCGCATTGGGGAATATCGCGAGTCGGTCGAGGGGGCTCAAAAACAATTTTTGTATGAAGCAGGTATTTGACTTCATAAACTTCTTTATTGTTTGAGTTTGTTTGAAGTTCAATGATAAACATTGGCAGAGGCTTTTTTGTGTTTCTTCGCTTTATGTTCCAAATATTCGTGACAGAGTGACCGAGGTTTTGCAGGGCTTGGGTTATTTCAACTGTGCCTATAGATGGGTGCATATTTTTCAGTACTACTTTGAAGCCTCTTTCTTGTTTTGGCTTATAGGTGAAAAATTCGGTGTTTTTTAGCTCAAGCTGGTTGACTATTGTCTTGTAGGCTTCTGGAGAAAATGCCTGGATTTTAACTTGCTCATTGTTTATGAGCTTTAATTCGTATGAATTTGGAGCAGCTTCAGACAATAGTTTCATTAGAGGAGCTATATTGGTAACTCTGTCAACAAATATTGGTGGGGGCTTAGACACTTTTTCTTTATGTTCTGTGTTTTTTTGGTCACATTCTTCAACTTCTTCTAGGGACGAAAATCGATTTTCGGTTCCTTTCGGATCTCCTAGCCAGTATTTTTCAAGTTTAGCTTGTTTTTGAGTGGTCTTTGTCTTACCTGGACTCTCTCTCTGCCTTTTCTTGTTTAGAACCGTTTTCCAGTCCTCGTCGTGGGAGGGTACACTTACTGTGACTTGGGGAGAGGCAACTGGTTGCTGTTGTTTGTATAGCAGCTGAAGCTGGCGTTGAAGCTGATCAATTTGCTGTTGGACAGTTTGTTGAGAGCTGTTTTTATTTGGAAAAGTCGAGCTTGATTGTGGCGAGGGGCATTGAGGACTCCAGGAATTTTGGAGCGGATTCCGAAGAAGGGGTTTCTTTTGTGTTTGCAGTTGTTGATGCTGCTGTTGTTGTTCCTGATGTTGTTTTTCTCGGTGTTGCTGTTGTTGTTGTTGTTGTTTCTGCTGCTGCTGCTGCTGCTGCTGCTGCTGTTGTTGTTGTTGTTGTTGTTGTTGTTGTTGTTGTTGCTGCTCTTCTTGTTGCTGACCTTCCCCTCTAGGTGGGGTACGGTCTACACCCATTTTTTTTCTTTATTATTTATTTTTGTTTAAAATTAACTTTGGCAACTCTACACTAGATACTTGCTAAGCCGCTTTTAATTTAACGTATTTGTGTACATACATAACCGTATAATAGCAGTGCTATTTTGCGGTTGTCTCACTTTGTGATTATTTGTTGTTTCTCACTTTATAATTTTGTTGTTTTTATTTTTGTATATTTTGTTTTTGTTTTTACACTTTATTTAAAAATTAAAGAATTTTAAGTTAGTTGTTTTCAGAATCACTGCACTCGGCACTCTTCCGACGCAGAAAATTTTGCACTTTCACGCTTGTGCGAAATTGTTATTATTTTCTCATTAAATACCTCGATTTTTGTTAAATTTTATTATCACTATCGGATTAGTTTTTCACTTTGTAAGAGTTCCCAACACTACTTGCACTTATTTCACAAACCATTAGTCACTTTATTTACTAATGACTTTCATCACTTTACACAATTACAAATACTGCTGCTTTGATTATAATGCTAGATCTGTCGGTAATATCAAAAAGGATATTCTCAACTTCTGTCGAAATGGATCGAAAATTCTCCAACCTTTCGAAAACTATAAAAGCGACAAGACTGTTCAAAGTCGAGGACAGTAGATCAGAGATCGTAAAAGTGTATACATCAGGCATTTTAATCTAAGCAGCAGTATTAGCAGTATTTGTAATTTTGCAAAGTGATGAAATTCAATATTAAATAAAGTGATGAAATTACTTATTAAATAAAGTGACTAATGGTTTGTGAAATAAAGTGCAAATAATAACTAAGTAAACTTTAAGCCTAATATTAAATGTGTAAATAGCAATAATTAAATAAAGCTAATTATTTTAATTTAACCAGCGATTGTTTGATTACTACACAATCCAGTGGTACGAGTCCGAGTACAGAGAGTTAGAGAAATTGTCAGGAGGGCAATTTTGTAACAGAGTAAATTGCCCTCTTGACAATTTACTCTGTTACAAAATTGCCCTCCTGACAATTCCTCTAACTCTCTGTACTCGGACTCGTACCACTGGATTGTGTAGTAATCAAACAATCGCTGGTTAAATTAAAATAATTAGCTTTATTTAATTATTGCTATTTACACATTTAATATTAGGCTTAAAGTTTACTTAGTTATGATTTGCACTTTATTTAACACTTTATAATAATGAATTTCATCACTTTGCACAATTACAAATACTGCTGCTTTGATTATAATGCTAGATGCACACACTTTTACGGTCTCTGATCTACTGTATTCGAGTTTGAACAGTCTTGTCGCTTTTATAGTTTTCGAATGGTTGGTGTAGAAACTTCTACGCTATTCTCGTAGTTTCTAGAAGCTTCTATCCTCTTCGACAGAAGTCGAGAATATTCTTTTTGATATTACCGGCAGATGGTTCTTGAATAAACTTTTATTCGAATAGTTCGCATCTTGACTCACAGGGGGCACTCATTCTCCAGATGGGATCCTAAAAGTATGCAATCCCTTTTCACTGAGCTATCACGTTTCACTGCCCTCCGCTTAAACTTGTTCGTCCCGAACAAGGATAGTACTGCAACCTTTATAAGGAGATAACCTCTCTAAATGAACGACTTTCATTTTGCTCCTGGCCTTTCTCGCCAACTGGATGCGGTATACTACAGCGTTGAGCCGCTTTATCACCTTATAAGGGCCTTCCCAGTGTGTTTGCAGTTTTGGCGATAATCCCTTTTTCCTTTGCGGATTATGAAGCATAACTAGCTGCCCTTCCTGAAATCCCTTGGAGTTTGCTCGTAGATCATATCTGGCTTTCATTTTATCACTCATCAGTTGTGTGCGCTTTCTGATGGTTCCATGAATTTCATTCAGCTGTATTCGTTTGTCAGCTACATAACTGCTACATGAAACTTCCCTAGATGAGTAGGCACCGAATTTCAGATCTGCAGGCAATCTTATGTCACAACCGAAAATAGCCTTAGCTGGTGTTGTAGATGTTGTATCGTGAGTTGCTGATCGGTATGCCATTAAGAAGAGGGGTATGTGCTGGTCCCAATCTTTCTGGTTTCTGTCCACGACTTTCCTTAGGTGTTCCTCGAGCGAACGACTTACTCTTTCCACCACTCCATCGGATTGCGGGTGTAAAGGGGTTGTGCTAGTTTTGAGTATGCCCATCAATTCACTCATTTCCCTAAATATCGCTGACACGAAATTTTTGCCTTTATCCGTGTGCAACTCAAGGGGAGCTCCGAATCTGCAGACCAAATTATTGATAAATGCATTTGCAGCTGTCTTAGATTCTTGATCGGGAATGGGATATGCTTCTGGCCATTTACTAAAATAGTCAATTACGACGAGAACATATTTGTGCCAGCATTGGAAACGGAACTGCGATGCCGTTTCAATACGCTCAAATGGCGCTCCCACGTTGTATAAATCATTTTCCCCTGACTGCGATCGCTTGGTCCTTGGGTAACTGTACACTTTTCACAAGCACTAATCCAATCAACTACTGATTGCTGGCAACCGAACCGATAAAATCGTGTTTTAATTTTCTCGACTGTTTTTGTTATTCCCAAATGTCCTCCGCTTGGCCCACTATGGTATTCCTTGAGAATTTCGCTTATTCTTGCCTTGGGTACCACAATCAAGTTCTTCGTGGTTTTTCCATCTTCGCTCTCCCACAGGCGGAATAGGCATCCATCTTGCAGCTTTAAGCTATTCCATTGAGCCCAATATGCTTTACTTATGGGGCTTTCAGTCGAGATTTCGTTCCAATCAGACCGTTTCCCTTCATTCTTACTTGATACGATTTTTGCCAAATCTGGGTCATTTCGTTGTTCTTCTTTTATCTTTTCCGCTGTCCATTCATCGTCTGGTAAAACAGCCATTAAGCGCACATCGACTACTCCTTCTTTCCCTTCAGCTTTAGAACAGTGCTTACATTCCATACTGCAAGGACGTCGTGATAGTGCATCAGCATTCCCGTGGCTTCCGCCACTGCGATGTTCTATTGTGAAATCGTAGCTTTGGAGTCTCTCAATCCATCTCGCAACCTGACCTTCGGGATTTTTGAACTGTAATAGCCAGCGCAGAGCAGCGTGATCCGTTCTCAACAAGAACTTTTGTCCATACAAGTATTTGTTAAAGTGCTTCACGCACTGCATAACCGCCAAAAGTTCTCTCCGTGTTACACAGTAATTTCGCTCTGGCTTTGATAAGATCTTGCTGAAGTAGGCTATTACTCTTTCATGTCCGTTAATAGCTTGCGACAGGACGCCTCCAATCCCGAATCCACTTGCATCTGTATCCAAAATAAATTTTTCGCCAGGTATTGGATACGCAAGGATCGGAGCTGTACACAAGAGCTCTTTCAATCTGTTGAATGCCTTCTCCTGTTCGCTTTTCCACTCAAAAGGACAATTTTTCCTCGTTAATGCATGCAGACTACCAGCCACGTCTGCAAAGCCTGGAACAAAGCGTCTGTAATAGGTGCAAAGACCCAAGAAGCTGCGTAGCTCATGCAAACTAGTTGGTCTTGGCCACTCCCTTACTGAGTCTATCTTATCTGGATCTGTGTGTACTCCTTCAGGTGTGACTTTATGTCCAAGGTACTTGACTTCTTTCTTGAAGAACGAGCATTTCTTTGCGCTCAGCTTCAACCCTGAAGCTCCTAATCGCATCAATACTTCTTCCAAATTCTTCAAGTGGTCCTCGAAGTCCTTTCATATAACGATGATGTCATCTAGGTACACCAGACACGTTTTCCAGTGGAGACCCTTTAGCACATGTTCTATTAAGCGTTCAAATGTAGCTGGAGCATTACACAGTCCGAATGGCATCACCAAAAATTGCCATAGTCCATCACCGGAACTGAATGCTGTCTTTTCCTTGTCTTGTTCGTCTACTGCCACTTGCCAATATCCGCTTTGTAAATCCAGCGTTGAGAACCAATTTGAACCAGAAAGTGTGTCCAACGTATCGTCGATTCGAGGTAATGGATAACTATCTTTCTTCGTTACCTTATTAAGTTTACGATAATCTACACAGAAACGTGTGGAGCCATCCTTCTTCTTGACTAATACCACTGGAGAACTCCAGGGGCTCGCTGATGGCTCTATGACGTTGTTCTGATGCATTTCCTTCAGCAATACATTCACCTCTTCTCTCTTTGCCAGAGGTACTCTTCTTGACGCTTGACGAATGGGTTTTGCATCACCAGTGTTGATTGTGTGTTTCACCATCTTTGTTCTGCCTTCGTTTTTACCCTTTTCAGCAAATACTGACCAATGTCTTGGCAAAAGTTGGCTGGCAGTCTTCCTCTACTCTGTGGATAAGTCTTTACTCCATTCTTTCGTGAGATCGTCGAGTACCTTTTTATCAGCTGGTATTTTCATTTTTGTGTCTCGCGGCTGGCTTTCACAGTTTACAATTGCCGAAATTGCCCGGCAATTTCCAATTATCTGTCCTTTCTCTATGGTTTTAGCGGAATTTGCAAGATTGACCACCCTTAGTGGCACTATTCTGTTCTGCTGTTCTTCTACGAGGGTTTTTCCAATGATGATGTCATCCAGTACAAATTTTTCATCCGTCTCCACAACCCACAACTTGTTCTTCTCCACATCTCCGTCCATTTTGGCCCATATGACTGCCTCTGACTTTGCTGGGATTTTTGTCCGCCGCGATACAATGGCTTGTCGGATACCTCCATACTTATCCTCACCAACGGATAACGGTATTTCGGTGTTCGCATACTTCAACATTCGGCATTTCAAATCTAGGGTGAATCCATTCCGAATCATAAAATCCACACCTAAGATTAATTCGTCCACAATATCCGCAACTACAAACTCGTGCGTCACTGTTGTGGTGCCGATAGTTATATTCCGTGTAACTTTTCCCAGTACCGGTGCATCATCTCCAGTTGCCGTACGCAATCTTATTCCCTGAAGCGGCTCGATTCCCCGAACGAGATCCCTTCTAATTATGGAATGTGATGCACCCGTATCCAATGTTACCACGATTTTTCTTCCATTTACTACGCTGTCGACAGTTAGGCTGTTAATTTTCCGTGCCATCTGAGAAACGAAGATTCTGCGGCTACATGTTGTGGGAGTCAGATCAAGTCCCTCGAGACTGATTCCATCTAGTTTGTCGACGGCTTATCAACATTTTCTGATTCCCTATTTTGGAATCTGACTTGCTTTGGAGGTCTTACCGGTGAGCGTGATCTAAAACGTTTCCGTCTCGACTGACAATTACGAGCCATGTGCCCGGCCTCTCCGCAGGTGAAGCATTTGCCCGTGAAACTTTGGCCGCTTTCAACTTGTACCTGACGGGCTCTGTATACTGGCTGGCACACCAAGGCTGCTGTCTCTGAAGTTAAAGCGCTAGCTACTGTCTCCATATATGTAGCTTTCGGATTAGTTATTGCATAACGCTTTATCTCGCGCGAATGCCATATACAAAGGTGTCCATCATACACCTCTCAGTGATCTCTCCTGGGTAGGCAAGATGAGCCAACCGTTCCACTTCCACCGCAAACTGTTGTAGAGACTCACCACTCTTCTGTACCCGTGTTCGTAGCTCTGCTTGGTACATCTGCTTCCGGTGTTCACTACCATACTTGCGCTGAACGGCATCCATCAAGCTTTCATAGCAGTCTCGCTCACTTTCTGAGATAGTTTGAAGCACATCAGCGGCAGCACCTTTCAACGAAACGGTTAATGCAGCCACTTTTTCGCGAGCACTCCAACCATTTGTGCTAGCGGTAGTCTCAAACTGCATTCTGAACACGCTAAATGTCGTGGTTCCATCATAGGTAGGAGGCTTCAGTTTTATTGATGATAAAGCTGGCACAGGCAACGCACCTTCCTGTAGTAGGTGAATTCTTTGCTCTATTTGTTGCGTAAATTCGTTCTGCCTTTGTAATACAGATTTTTCGAACGATTCTTGCCGTGTCCCAATTTCACAAACCTTCCTGTCTACCAGCTCGGACATTTCTTTCATCTGCTGTGAATTCTTTTCCACTAGTTGAATAAGTCGAGTTTCACTTTGATGTAAACGCTGCTGCATCTTGTCGTCGCTTTGCTGTAAGCGTTCTTTGACGTCCTGTTTGACAGATGCCACACTCTTTTCGACGGATTCAGCATTTTGCTGTAACTGCTGCTGCATCATTTCATCTCGCAACTGCATTTTATCATCGGCTGCTTGAGAATTTTGTTTTAACTGCTGCTGTATTACCCCGATAAGTTCACTCATGTAAAAGTTACCCGTGTTAGTTTCTGGGGGTGTTTCTTCGTGTCGAGATGTCGTTGGCTCTTCAGATTGGAATTCATGCTCATCGACATCTATACCCTGTTCCTCTAAAGCGCTTCTTAGTCTCACCTGCAGCTCCGCTTTAAGCCCTTGTGTTTGCAATTTTAAGCGCTCAAGCTCCTTCTTGAGCTGCTCCAATCTCAGTTTTTCAAATTTATCCATTGTTTATTACAGATACACAATCCCACTTCTGACACCAATTGTGACGAAATTGCCCTCTTGACAATTTACTCTGTTACAAAATTGCCCTCCTGACAATTCCTCTAACTCTCTGTACTTGGACTCGTACCACTGGATTGTGTAGTAATCAAACAATCGCTGGTTAAATTAAAATAATTAGCTTTATTTAATTATTGCTATTTACACATTTAATATTAGGCTTAAAGTTTACTTAGTTATTATTTGCACTTTATTTAACACTTTATTTAATAAGTAATTTCATCACTTTATTTAATAATGAATTTCATCACTTTGCACAATTACAAATACTGCTGCTTTGATTATAATGCTAGATGCACACACTTTTACGGTCTCTGATCTACTGTATTCGAGTTTGAACAGTCTTGTCGCTTTTATAGTTTTCGAATGGTTGGTGTAGAAACTTCTAAGCTATTCTCGTAGTTTCTAGAAGCTTCTATCCTCTTCGACAGAAGTCGAGAATATTCTTTTTGATATTACCGGCAGATGGTTCTTGAATAAACTTTTATTCGAATAGTTCGCATCTTGACTCACAGGGGGCACTCATTCTCCAGATGGGATCCTAAAAGTATGCAATCCCTTTTCACTGAGCTATCACGTTTCACTGCCCTCCGCTTAAACTTGTTCGTCCCGAACAAGGATAGTACTGCAACCTTTATAAGGAGATAGCCTCTCTAAATGAACGACTTTCATTTTGCTCCTGACATTTCTCGTCCACTGGATGCGGTATCTAACATCGTTGATCCGTTTTATCACCTTATAAGGTCCTTCCCAGTGTGTTTGCAGTTTTGGCGATAATCCCTTTTTCCTTTGCGGATTATAAAGCATAACTTGCTGCCCTTCTTGAAATCCCTTAGAGTTTACTCGTACATCATATCTGGCTTTCGTTTTATCACTTATCAGTTGTGTACGATTTCTAAAGTTTCCATGAATTTCCTTCAACTGTTCTAGTTTTTCAGGTATACAACTGCTGCATCGAAGTACTGTAGATAACTTGTTAGTCCACTCTTCGTCTGCTTATCCACTACTACTCCTCGCTTATCACACTGTCAGCAATGAGGCATCTGACTTTCCGTGGGCTCTGAGAAACGAGGATTCCGGGGCTGCATGGTGTGGGAGTCAAATCTTGCCCCTCGAGACTGACTCCATTTAGTTAGTCGACAGCTTAAAAACATCATCCAATTCCCTGCCTTTGCGGTCCCACATGCGAGTCTGATGGAGAACGTTTGCGTTTCGTCAAACAACCATGAGTCGAGTATCCAACCTCACCGCAGGCAAGGCACTTGCCCGTGCAGCCCTGTCCACTTTCAACTTGCATCTGACAGGCTCTGTATACTGGCTGACACACCAAGGCCGCGATCTCCAACGTTAAAGCGCCAGCCACTGTGTCCATACTTGTAGCTTTTGGATTTGTTATCACTGAACAGTCTATTTCCGCATCGAGAATACCACATACGAAAGTATCCATCATAGTTCTCTCAGCAATCTCGCCTGGACAGGAAGGATGGGCAAACCGTTTCACCTCTGCCACAACCTTTTGTAGACACTCACCACTCCTCCGCTGAACGGCACTCATCACGTTTTCATAACAGTCTCTCTCACCCTCTGCGATATTCGGCAGTACATCAACAGCTTTCAATGACATAGCCAATGGTGCCAGTACTTCGCGATTACTCCAACCATCTGTGCTAACAGTAGCTTCAATTTCATTCTGCCTTTGCTCATTCGCATTGGATTTTTGTTCCACAAATCCTTCGAACGACTCCTGTCGTGTCCCAATCTCACAAACCTTCGTGTCCACCATCTCGGACATTTTATTCTTCTGCTGTGAGTTCTGTTCCGCTAGTTGAGTAGATCGCGTTTCACTCAGCTGTAATTGTTCATTGAAATCCTCTTTGACTGGTGGAGCATATTGCTTTAACCGCTGGTGTATATCCTCATCGTATTGCTGAAAGAGCTGCTGCATATTTTGTTTGAAGGATGCAACACTCTTTTTGAGGGATGCAACACTCTTTTCGACTGATTTAGCATTTTGCTGTCCAGGCGAGATTGCTGAGAGAAGTATGACGGATACTTTCGTATGTGGTATTCCCGATGCGGAAATGGACTATTCAGCGATGACAAATCCAAAAGCTACATGTATGGAAATAGTGGCTGGCGCTTTAACGTTTGAGATAGCGGCCGTGGTGTGCCAGCCAGTATGCAGAGCCCGTCAGGTTCAAGTTGAAAGCGGACAGGGTTGCACGTGCAAGTGCCTTGCCTGCGGTGAGGTTGGATACGCGGCTCATGGTTGTCGGACGAAACGCAGGCGTTCTCCATCAGATTCGCATGTGGGACCGCAAAGGCAGGGAATTGGATGATGTTTTTAAGCTGTCGACTAACTAAATGGAGTCAGTCTCGAGGGGCAAGATTTGACTCCCACACCACGCAGCCCCGGAATCCTCGTTTCTCAGATCCCACGGAAAGTCAGATGCCTAATTGCTGACAGTGTGATAAGCGAGGAGTAGTTGTGTATAAGCAGACGAAGAGTGGACTAAAAAGACATCTACAGTACTTCGATGCAGCAGTTGTATACCTGAAAAACTAGAACAGTTGAAGGAAATTCATGGAAACAGCAGAAATCGTACGACACTGATGAGTGATAAAATTAAAGCGAGATATGATGTACGAGTAAACTCTCAAGGGATTTCAGGAAGGGCAACTAGTTATGCTTCATAATCCGCAAAGGAAAAGTGGATTATCGCCAAAACTGCAAACACACTGGGAAGGACCTTATAAGGTGATAAAACGGATCAACGATGCTAGATACCGCATCCAGTGGACGAGACATGTCAGGAGCAAAATGAAAGTCGTTCATTTAGAGAGGCTATCTCCTTATAAAGGTTGCAGTACTATCCTTGTTCGGGACGAACAAGTTTAAGCGGAGGGCAGTGAAACGTGATAGCTCAGTGAAAAGGGATTGCATACTTTTAGGATCCCATCTGGAGAGTGAGTGCCCCCTGTGAGTCAAGATGCGAACTATTCGAATAAAAGCTTATTCAAGAACCATCTGTCGGTAATATCAAAAAGGATATTCTCAACTTCTGTCGAAATGGATCGAAAATTCTCCAACCTTTCGAAAACTATAAAAGCGACAAGACTGTTCAAAGTCGAGGACAGTAGATCAGAGATCGTAAAAGTGTATACATCAGGCATTTTAATCTAAGCAGCAGTATTAGCAGTATTTGTAATTTTGCAAAGTGATGAAATTCAATATTAAATAAAGTGATGAAATTACTTATTAAATAAAGTGACTAATGGTTTGTGAAATAAAGTGCAAATAATAACTAAGTAAACTTTAAGCCTAATATTAAATGTGTAAATAGCAATAATTAAATAAAGCTAATTATTTTAATTTAACCAGCGATTGTTTGATTACTACACAATCCAGTGGTACGAGTCCGAGTACAGAGAGTTAGAGAAATTGTCAGGAGGGCAATTTTGTAACAGAGTAAATTGCCCTCTTGACAATTTACTCTGTTACAAAATTGCCCTCCTGACAATTCCTCTAACTCTCTGTATTCGGACTCGTACCGCTGGATTGTGTAGTAATCAAACAATCGCTGGTTAAATTAAAATAATTAGCTTTATTTAATTATTGCTATTTACACATTTAATATTAGGCTTAAAGTTTACTTAGTTATGATTTGCACTTTATTTAACACTTTATTTAATAAGTAATTTCATCACTTTGCACAATTACAAATACTGCTGCTTTGATTATAATGCTAGATGCACACACTTTTACGGTCTCTGATCTACTGTATTCGAGTTTGAACAGTCTTGTCGCTTTTATAGTTTTCGAATGGTTGGTGTAGAAACTTCTACGCTATTCTCGTAGTTTCTAGAAGCTTCTATCCTCTTCGACAGAAGTCGAGAATATTCTTTTTGATATTACCGGCAGATGGTTCTTGAATAAACTTTTATTCGAATAGTTCGCATCTTGACTCACAGGGGGCACTCATTCTCCAGATGGGATCCTAAAAGTATGCAATCCCTTTTCACTGAGCTATCACGTTTCACTGCCCTCCGCTTAAACTTGTTCGTCCCGAACAAGGATAGTACTGCAACCTTTATAAGGAGATAACCTCTCTAAATGAACGACTTTCATTTTGCTCCTGGCCTTTCTCGCCAACTGGATGCGGTATACTACAGCGTTGAGCCGCTTTATCACCTTATAAGGGCCTTCCCAGTGTGTTTGCAGTTTTGGCGATAATCCCTTTTTCCTATGCGGATTATGAAGCATAACTAGCTGCCCTTCCTGAAATCCCTTGGAGTTTGCTCGTAGATCATATCTGGCTTTCATTTTATCACTCATCAGTTGTGTGCGCTTTCTGATGGTTCCATGAATTTCATTCAGCTGTATTCGTTTGTCAGCTACATAACTGCTACATGAAACTTCCCTAGATGAGTAGGCACCGAATTTCAGATCTGCAGGCAATCTTATGTCACAACCGAAAATAGCCTTAGCTGGTGTTGTAGATGTTGTATCGTGAGTTGCTGATCGGTATGCCATTAAGAAGAGGGGTATGTGCTGGTCCCAATCTTTCTGGTTTCTGTCCACGACTTTCCTTAGGTGTTCCTCGAGCGAACGACTTACTCTTTCCACCACTCCATCGGATTGCGGGTGTAAAGGGGTTGTGATAGTTTTGAGTATGCCCATCAATTCACTCATTTCCCTAAATATCGCTGACACGAAATTTTTGCCTTTATCCGTGTGCAACTCAAGGGGAGCTCCGAATCTGCAGACCAAATTATTGATAAATGCATTTGCAGCTGTCTTAGATTCTTGATCGGGAATGGGATATGCTTCTGGCCATTTACTAAAATAGTCAATTACGACGAGAACATATTTGTGCCAGCATTGGAAACGGAACTGCGATGCCGTTTCAATACGCTCAAATGGCGCTCCCACGTTGTATAAATCATTTTCCCCTGACTGCGATCGCTTGGTCCTTGGGTAACTGTACACTTTTCACAAGCACTAATCCAATCAACTACTGATTGCTGGCAACCGAACCGATAAAATCGTGTTTTAATTTTCTCGACTGTTTTTGTTATTCCCAAATGTCCTCCGCTTGGCCCACTATGGTATTCCTTGAGAATTTCGCTTATTCTTGCCTTGGGTACCACAATCAAGTTCTTCGTGGTTTTTCCATCTTCGCTCTCCCACAGGCGGAATAGGCATCCATCTTGCAGCTTTAAGCTATTCCATTGAGCCCAATATGCTTTAGTTATGGGGCTTTCAGTCGAGATTTCGTTCCAATCAGACCGTTTCCCTTCATTCTTACTTGATACGATTTTTGCCAAATCTGGGTCATTTCGTTGTTCTTCTTTTATTTTTTCCGCTGTCCATTCATCGTCTGGTAAAACAGCCATTAAGCGCACATCGA
Organism: Clusia tigrina; assembly: GCA_920105625.2. NCBI lineage: Eukaryota > Metazoa > Arthropoda > Insecta > Diptera > Clusiidae > Clusia > Clusia tigrina. Next base: position 169,442,693 of record OV050031.1, read on the forward strand.
CTACTCCTTCTTTCCCTTCAGCTTTAGAACAGTGCTTACATTCCATACTGCAAGGACGTCGTGATAGTGCATCAGCATTCCCGTGGCTTCCGCCACTGCGATGTTCTATTGTGAAATCGTAGCTTTGGAGTCTCTCAATCCATCTCGCAACCTGACCTTCGGGATTTTTGAACTGTAATAGCCAGCGCAGAGCAGCGTGATCCGTTCTCAACAAGAACTTTTGTCCATACAAGTATTTGTTAAAGTGCTTCACGCACTGCATAACCGCCAAAAGTTCTCTCCGTGTTACACAGTAATTTCACTCTGGCTTTGATAAGATCTTGCTGAAGTAGGCTATTACTCTTTCATGTCCGTTAATAGCTTGCGACAGGACGCCTCCAATCCCGAATCCACTTGCATCTGTATCCAAAATAAATTTTTCGCCAGGTATTGGATACGCAAGGATCGGAGCTGTACACAAGAGCTCTTTCAATCTGTTGAATGCCTTCTCCTGTTCGCTTTTCCACTCAAAAGGACAATTTTTCCTCGTTAATGCATGCAGACTACCAGCCACGTCTGCAAAGCCTGGAACAAAGCGTCTGTAATAGGTGCAAAGACCCAAGAAGCTGCGTAGCTCATGCAAACTAGTTGGTCTTGGCCACTCCCTTACTGAGTCTATCTTATCTGGATCTGTGTGTACTCCTTCAGGTGTGACTTTATGTCCAAGGTACTTGACTTCTTTCTTGAATAACGAGCATTTCTTTGCGCTCAGCTTCAACCCTGAAGCTCCTAATCGCATCAATACTTCTTCCAAATTCTTCAAGTGGTCCTCGAAGTCCTTTCATAGAACGATGATGTCATCTAAGTACACCAGACACGTTTTCAAGTGGAGACCCTTTAGCACATGTTCCATTAAGCGTTCAAATGTAGCTGGAGCATTACACAGTCCGAATGGCATCACCAAAAATTGCCATAGTCCATCGCCGGCACTGAATGCTGTCTTTTCCTTGTCTTGTTCGTCTACTGCCACTTGCCAATATCCGCTTTGCAAATCCAGCGTTGAGAACCAATTTGAACCAGAAAGTGTATCCAACGTATCGTCGATTCGAGGTAATGGATAACTATCTTTCTTCGTTACCTCATTTAGTTTACGATAATCTACACAGAAACGTGTGGAGCCATCCTTCTTCTTGACTAATACCACTGGAGAACTCCAGGGGCTCGCTGATGGCTCAATGACGTTGTTCTGATGCATTTCCTTCAGCAATACATTCACCTCTTCTCTCTTTGCCAGAGGTACTCTTCTTGACGCTTGACGAATGGGTTTGGCATCACCAGTGTTGATTGTGTGTTTCATCATCTTTGTTCTGCCTTCGTTTTTACCCTTTTCAGCAAATACTGACCAATGTCTTGCCAAAAGTTGGCTGGCAGTCCTCCTCTGCTCTGTGGATAAGTCTTTGCTCCATTTTTTCGTGAGATCGTCGAGTACCTTTTTATCAGCTGGTATCTTCATTTTTGTGTCTCGAGGCTGGCTTTCACAGTTTACAATTGCCGAAATTGCCCGGCAATTTCCAATTATCTGTCCTTTCTCTATGGCTTTAGCGGAATTTGCAAGATTGACCACTCTTACTGGCACTATTCTGTTCTGCTGTTCTTCTACGAGGGTTTTTCCAATGATGATGTCATCCAGTACAAATTTTTCATCCGTCTCCACAACCCACAACTTGTTCTTCTCCACATCTCCGTCCATTTTGGCCCATATGACTGCCTCTGACTTTGCTGGGATTTTTGTCCGCCGCGATACAATGGCTTGTCGGATACCTCCATACTTATCCTCACCAACGGATAACGGTATTTCGGTGTTCGCATACTTCAACATTCGGCATTTCAAATCTAGGGTGAATCCATTCCGAATCATAAAATCCACACCTAAGATTAATTCGTCCACAATATCCGCAACTACAAACTCGTGCGTCACTGTTGTGGTGCCGATAGTTATATTCCGTGTAACTTTTCCCAGTACCGGTGCATCATCTCCAGTTGCCGTACGCAATCTTATTCCCTGAAGCGGCTCGATTCCCCGAACGAGATCCCTTCTAATTATGGAATGTGATGCACCCGTATCCAATGTTACCACGATTTTTCTTCCATTTACTACGCTGTCGACAGTTAGGCTGTTAATTTTCCGTGCCATCTGAGAAACGAAGATTCTGCGGCTACATGTTGTGGGAGTCAGATCAAGTCCCTCGAGACTGATTCCATCTAGTTTGTCGACGGCTTATCAACATTTTCTGATTCCCTATTTTGGAATCTGACTTGCTTTGGAGGTCTTACCGGTGAGCGTGATCTAAAACGTTTCCGTCTCGACTGACAATTACGAGCCATGTGCCCGGCCTCTCCGCAGGTGAAGCATTTGCCCGTGAAACTTTGGCCGCTTTCAACTTGTACCTGACGGGCTCTGTATACTGGCTGGCACACCAAGGCTGCTGTCTCTGAAGTTAAAGCGCTAGCTACTGTCTCCATATATGTAGCTTTCGGATTAGTTATTGCATAACGCTTTATCTCCGCATCGCGAATGCCATATACAAAGGTGTCCATCATACACCTCTCAGTGATCTCTCCTGGGTAGGCAAGATGAGCCAACCGTTCCACTTCCACCGCAAACTGTTGTAGAGACTCACCACTCTTCTGTACCCGTGTTCGTAGCTCTGCTTGGTACATCTGCTTCCGGTGTTCACTACCATACTTGCGCTGAACGGCATCCATCAAGCTTTCATAGCAGTCTCGCTCACTTTCTGAGATAGTTTGAAGCACATCAGCGGCAGCACCTTTCAACGAAACGGTTAATGCAGCCACTTTTTCGCGAGCACTCCAACCATTTGTGCTAGCGATAGTCTCAAACTGCATTCTGAAGACACTAAATGTTATGGTTCCATCATAGGTAGGAGGCTTCAGTTTTATTGAGGATAAAGCTGGCACAGGCAATGCACCTTCATGTAGTAGGTGAATTCTTTGCTCTAATTCGTTCTGCTTTTGCTCGTTCGCAATGAATTTTTGTTCTACATATTTTTCGAACGATTCCTGCCGTGTCTCAATTTCACAAACCTTCCTGTCTACCATCTCGGACATTTCTTTCATCTGCTGTGAGTTTTGTTCCGCTAGTAGAGCAAGTCGTATTTCACTCTGCTGTAACTGTTCTTTAACATCCTCTCTGACAGCTTGAGCATTTTGCTGTAATCGCTCCTGTATCCTCTCATCGACTGCTTGCTTCAGGGTTTCAGCATTTTGTTCTAATTGTTCCTTGACAACTTGAGAATTTTGTTGTAACTGCTGCTGCATCTTCTCATCTCTCTGCTGCATTCTCTCTTCGGCTGCTTGAGAATTTTGTTGTAACTGCTGCTGCATATCCTGTTTAAAGGATTGCATTATCCCGATAAATGCGCTCATGTCAAAGTTACCCGTGTTAGGTTCTTGTGGTGTTTCTTCGTGGCGAGATGTCGTTGGCTCTTCACACTGGAATTCATGCTCAACGACGTCTATACCCTGCTCCTCTAAAGCGCTTCTTAATCGCACCTGCAGCTCCGCTTTAAGCCCTTGTGTTTGCAAATTTAAGCGCTCAAGCTCCTTCTTGAGCTGCTCCAATCTCAGTTTTTCGAATTTAACCATTGTTTATTACAGATACACAATCCCACTTCTGACACCAATTATTACGAAATTGCCCTCTTGACAATTTACTCTGTTACAAAATTGCCCTCCTGACAATTCCTCTAACTCTCTGTACTCGGACTCGTACCGCTGGATTGTGTAGTAATCAAACAATCGCTGGTTAAATTAAAATAATTAGCTTTATTTAATTATTGCTATTTACACATTTAATATTAGGCTTAAAGTTTACTTAGTTATGATTTGCACTTTATTTAACACTTTATAATAATGAATTTCATCACTTTGCACAATTACAAATACTGCTGCTTTGATTATAATGCTAGATGCACACACTTTTACGGTCTCTGATCTACTGTATTCGAGTTTGAACAGTCTTGTCGCTTTTATAGTTTTCGAATGGTTGGTGTAGAAACTTCTACGCTATTCTCGTAGTTTCTAGAAGCTTCTATCCTCTTCGACAGAAGTCGAGAATATTCTTTTTGATATTACCGGCAGATGGTTCTTGAATAAACTTTTATTCGAATAGTTCGCATCTTGACTCACAGGGGGCACTCATTCTCCAGATGGGATCCTAAAAGTATGCAATCCCTTTTCACTGAGCTATCACGTTTCACTGCCCTCCGCTTAAACTTGTTCGTCCCGAACAAGGATAGTACTGCAACCTTTATAAGGAGATAACCTCTCTAAATGAACGACTTTCATTTTGCTCCTGGCCTTTCTCGCCAACTGGATGCGGTATACTACAGCGTTGAGCCGCTTTATCACCTTATAAGGGCCTTCCCAGTGTGTTTGCAGTTTTGGCGATAATCCCTTTTTCCTTTGCGGATTATGAAGCATAACTAGCTGCCCTTCCTGAAATCCCTTGGAGTTTGCTCGTAGATCATATCTGGCTTTCATTTTATCACTCATCAGTTGTGTGCGCTTTCTGATGGTTCCATGAATTTCATTCAGCTGTATTCGTTTGTCAGCTACATAACTGCTACATGAAACTTCCCTAGATGAGTAGGCACCGAATTTCAGATCTGCAGGCAATCTTATGTCACAACCGAAAATAGCCTTAGCTGGTGTTGTAGATGTTGTATCGTGAGTTGCTGATCGGTATGCCATTAAGAAGAGGGGTATGTGCTGGTCCCAATCTTTCTGGTTTCTGTCCACGACTTTCCTTAGGTGTTCCTCGAGCGAACGACTTACTCTTTCCACCACTCCATCGGATTGCGGGTGTAAAGGGGTTGTGCTAGTTTTGAGTATGCCCATCAATTCACTCATTTCCCTAAATATCGCTGACACGAAATTTTTGCCTTTATCCGTGTGCAACTCAAGGGGAGCTCCGAATCTGCAGACCAAATTATTGATAAATGCATTTGCAGCTGTCTTAGATTCTTGATCGGGAATGGGATATTCTTCTGGCCATTTACTAAAATAGTCAATTACGACGAGAACATATTTGTGCCAGCATTGGAAACGGAACTGCGATGCCGTTTCAATACGCTCAAATGGCGCTCCCACGTTGTATAAATCATTTTCCCCTGACTGCGATCGCTTGGTCCTTGGGTAACTGTACACTTTTCACAAGCACTAATCCAATCAACTACTGATTGCTGGCAACCGAACCGATAAAATCGTGTTTTAATTTTCTCGACTGTTTTTGTTATTCCCAAATGTCCTCCGCTTGGCCCACTATGGTATTCCTTGAGAATTTCGCTTATTCTTGCCTTGGGTACCACAATCAAGTTCTTCGTGGTTTTTCCATCTTCGCTCTCCCACAGGCGGAATAGGCATCCATCTTGCAGCTTTAAGCTATTCCATTGAGCCCAATATGCTTTAGTTATGGGGCTTTCAGTCGAGATTTCGTTCCAATCAGACCGTTTCCCTTCATTCTTACTTGATACGATTTTTGCCAAATCTGGGTCATTTCGTTGTTCTTCTTTTATTTTTTCCGCTGTCCATTCATCGTCTGGTAAAACAGCCATTAAGCGCACATCGACTACTCCTTCTTTCCCTTCAGCTTTAGAACAGTGCTTACATTCCATACTGCAAGGACGTCGTGATAGTGCATCAGCATTCCCGTGGCTTCCGCCACTGCGATGTTCTATTGTGAAATCGTAGCTTTGGAGTCTCTCAATCCATCTCGCAACCTGACCTTCGGGATTTTTGAACTGTAATAGCCAGCGCAGAGCAGCGTGATCCGTTCTCAACAAGAACTTTTGTCCATACAAGTATTTGTTAAAGTGCTTCACGCACTGCATAACCGCCAAAAGTTCTCTCCGTGTTACACAGTAATTTCGCTCTGGCTTTGATAAGATCTTGCTGAAGTAGGCTATTACTCTTTCATGTCCGTTAATAGCTTGCGACAGGACGCCTCCAATCCCGAATCCACTTGCATCTGTATCCAAAATAAATTTTTCGCCAGGTATTGGATACGCAAGGATCGGAGCTGTACACAAGAGCTCTTTCAATCTGTTGAATGCCTTCTCCTGTTCGCTTTTCCACTCAAAAGGACAATTTTTCCTCGTTAATGCATGCAGACTACCAGCCACGTCTGCAAAGCCTGGAACAAAGCGTCTGTAATAGGTGCAAAGACCCAAGAAGCTGCGTAGCTCATGCAAACTAGTTGGTCTTGGCCACTCCCTTACTGAGTCTATCTTATCTGGATCTGTGTGTACTCCTTCAGGTGTGACTTTATGTCCAAGGTACTTGACTTCTTTCTTGAATAACGAGCATTTCTTTGCGCTCAGCTTCAACCCTGAAGCTCCTAATCGCATCAATACTTCTTCCAAATTCTTCAAGTGGTCCTCGAAGTCCTTTCATAGAACGATGATGTCATCTAAGTACACCAGACACGTTTTCAAGTGGAGACCCTTTAGCACATGTTCCATTAAGCGTTCAAATGTAGCTGGAGCATTACACAGTCCGAATGGCATCACCAAAAATTGCCATAGTCCATCGCCGGCACTGAATGCTGTCTTTTCCTTGTCTTGTTCGTCTACTGCCACTTGCCAATATCCGCTTTGCAAATCCAGCGTTGAGAACCAATTTGAACCAGAAAGTGTATCCAACGTATCGTCGATTCGAGGTAATGGATAACTATCTTTCTTCGTTACCTCATTTAGTTTACGATAATCTACACAGAAACGTGTGGAGCCATCCTTCTTCTTGACTAATACCACTGGAGAACTCCAGGGGCTCGCTGATGGCTCAATGACGTTGTTCTGATGCATTTCCTTCAGCAATACATTCACCTCTTCTCTCTTTGCCAGAGGTACTCTTCTTGACGCTTGACGAATGGGTTTGGCATCACCAGTGTTGATTGTGTGTTTCACCATCTTTGTTCTGCCTTCGTTTTTACCCTTTTCAGCAAATACTGACCAATGTCTTGCCAAAAGTTGGCTGGCAGTCCTCCTCTGCTCTGTGGATAAGTCTTTGCTCCATTCTTTCGTGAGATCGTCGAGTACCTTTTTATCAGCTGGTATCTTCATTTTTGTGTCTCGAGGCTGGCTTTCACAGTTTACAATTGCCGAAATTGCCCGGCAATTTCCAATTATCTGTCCTTTCTCTATGGCTTTAGCGGAATTTGCAAGATTGACCACTCTTACTGGCACTATTCTGTTCTGCTGTTCTTCTACGAGGGTTTTTCCAATGATGATGTCATCCAGTACAAATTTTTCATCCGTCTCCACAACCCACAACTTGTTCTTCTCCACATCTCCGTCCATTTTGGCCCATATGACTGCCTCTGACTTTGCTGGGATTTTTGTCCGCCGCGATACAATGGCTTGTCGGATACCTCCATACTTATCCTCACCAACGGATAACGGTATTTCGGTGTTCGCATACTTCAACATTCGGCATTTCAAATCTAGGGTGAATCCATTCCGAATCATAAAATCCACACCTAAGATTAATTCGTCCACAATATCCGCAACTACAAACTCGTGCGTCACTGTTGTGGTGCCGATAGTTATATTCCGTGTAACTTTTCCCAGTACCGGTGCATCATCTCCAGTTGCCGTACGCAATCTTATTCCCTGAAGCGGCTCGATTCCCCGAACGAGATCCCTTCTAATTATGGAATGTGATGCACCCGTATCCAATGTTACCACGATTTTTCTTCCATTTACTACGCTGTCGACAGTTAGGCTGTTAATTTTCCGTGCCATCTGAGAAACGAAGATTCTGCGGCTACATGTTGTGGGAGTCAGATCAAGTCCCTCGAGACTGATTCCATCTAGTTTGTCGACGACTTATCAACATTTTCTGATTCCCTATTTTGGAATCTGACTTGCTTTGGAGGTCTTACCGGTGAGCGTGATCTAAAACGTTTCCGTCTCGACTGACAATTACGAGCCATGTGCCCGGCCTCTCCGCAGGTGAAGCATTTGCCCGTGAAACTTTGGCCGCTTTCAACTTGTACCTGACGGGCTCTGTATACTGGCTGGCACACCAAGGCTGCTGTCTCTGAAGTTAAAGCGCTAGCTACTGTCTCCATATATGTAGCTTTCGGATTAGTTATTGCATAACGCTTTATCTCCGCATCGCGAATGCCATATACAAAGGTGTCCATCATACACCTCTCAGTGATCTCTCCTGGGTAGGCAAGATGAGCCAACCGTTCCACTTCCACCGCAAACTGTTGTAGAGACTCACCACTCTTCTGTACCCGTGTTCGTAGCTCTGCTTGGTACATCTGCTTCCGGTGTTCACTACCATACTTGCGCTGAACGGCATCCATCAAGCTTTCATAGCAGTCTCGCTCACTTTCTGAGATAGTTTGAAGCACATCAGCGGCAGCACCTTTCAACGAAACGGTTAATGCAGCCACTTTTTCGCGAGCACTCCAACCATTTGTGCTAGCGGTAGTCTCAAACTGCATTCTGAACACGCTAAATGTCGTGGTTCCATCATAGGTAGGAGGCTTCAGTTTTATTGATGATAAAGCTGGCACAGGCAACGCACCTTCCTGTAGTAGGTGAATTCTTTGCTCTATTTGTTGCGTAAATTCGTTCTGCCTTTGTAATACAGATTTTTCGAACGATTCTTACCGTGTCCCAATTTCACAAACCTTCCTGTCTACCAGCTCGGACATTTCTTTCATCTGCTGTGAATTCTTTTCCACTAGTTGAATAAGTCGAGTTTCACTTTGATGTAAACGCTGCTGCATCTTGTCGTCGCTTTGCTGTAAGCGTTCTTTGACGTCCTGTTTGACAGATGCAACACTCTTTTCGACGGATTCAGCATTTTGCTGTAACTGCTGCTGCATCTTTTCATCTCGCAACTGCATTTTCTCATCGGCTGCTTGAGAATTTTGTTTTAACTGCTGCTGTATTACCCCGATAAGTTCACTCATGTAAAAGTTACCCGTGTTAGTTTCTGGGGGTGTTTCTTCGTGTCGAGATGTCGTTGGCTCTTCACATTGGAATTCATGCTCATCGACATCTATACCCTGTTCCTCTAAAGCGCTTCTTAGTCTCACCTGCAGCTCCGCTTTAAGCCCTTGTGTTTGCAATTTTAAGCGCTCAAGCTCCTTCTTGAGCTGCTCCAATCTCAGTTTTTCAAATTTATCCATTGTTTATTACAGATACACAATCCCACTTCTGACACCAATTGTGACGAAATTGCCCTCTTGACAATTTACTCTGTCACAAAATTGCCCTCCTGACAATTCCTCTAACTCTCTGTACTTGGACTCGTACCACTGGATTGTGTAGTAATCAAACAATCGCTGGTTAAATTAAAATAATTAGCTTTATTTAATTATTGCTATTTACACATTTAATATTAGGCTTAAAGTTTACTTAGTTATTATTTGCACTTTATTTAACACTTTATTTAATAAGTAATTTCATCACTTTATTTAATAATGAATTTCATCACTTTGCACAATTACAAATACTGCTGCTTTGATTATAATGCTAGATGCGCACACTTTTACGGTCTCTGATCTACTGTATTCGAGTTTGAACAGTCTTGTCGCTTTTATAGTTTTCGAATGGTTGGTGTAGAAACTTCTAAGCTATTCTCGTAGTTTCTAGAAGCTTCTATCCTCTTCGACAGAAGTCGAGAATATTCTTTTTGATATTACCGGCAGATGGTTCTTGAATAAACTTTAATTCGAATATTTCGCATCTTGACTCACAGGGGGCACTCATTCTCCAGATGGGATCCTAAAAGTATGCAATCCCTTTTCACTGAGCTATCACGTTTCACTGCCCTCCGCTTAAACTTGTTCGTCCCGAACAAGGATAGTACTGCAACCTTTATAAGGAGATAGCCTCTCTAAATGAACGACTTTCATTTTGCTCCTGCCATTTCTCGTCCACTGGATGCGGTATCTAACATCGTTGATCCGTTTTATCACCTTATAAGGTCCTTCCCAGTGTGTTTGCAGTTTTGGCGATAATCCACTTTTCCTTTGCGGATTATGAAGCATAACTAGTTGCCCTTCCTGAAATCCCTTGAGAGTTTACTCGTACATCATATCTCGCTTTCCTTTTATCACTCATCAGTTGCGTACGATTTCTGCTGTTTCCATGAATTTCCTTCAACTGTTCTAGTTTTTCAGGTATACAACTGCTGCATCGAAGTACTGTAGATGTCTTTTTAGTCCACTCTTCGTCTGCTTATATACAACTACTCCTCGCTTATCACACTGTCAGCAATTAGGCATCTGACTTTCCGTGGGATCTGAGAAACGAGGATTCCGGGGCTGCATGGTGTGGGAGTCAAATCTTGCTCCTCGAGACTGACTCCATTTAGTTAGTCGACAGCTTAAAAACATCATCCAATTTCCTGCCTTTGCGGTCCCACATGCGAGTCTGATGGAGAACGTCTGCGTTTCGTCCGACAACCATGAGCCGCGTATCCACCCTCACCGCAGGCAAGGCACTTGCACGTGCAACCCTGTCCGCTTTCAACTTGAACCTGACGGGCTCTGCATACTGGCTGGCACACCACGGCCGCTATCTCAAACGTTAAAGCGCCAGCCACTATTTCCATACATGTAGCTTTTGGATTTGTCATCGCTGAATAGTCCATTTCCGCATCGGGAATACCACATACGAAAGTATCCGTCATACTTCTCTCAGCAATCTCGCCTGGACAGGCAAGATGGGCGAACCGCTCCACCTCCACCACATCCTGTAGTAGAGACTCACCACTCCTCCGCTGAATTGAATTCATCACTTTTCATAACAGTCTCTCTCACCCTCTGCGATGGTCGGCAGGACATCTGCACCTTTCATTAACATAGCCAACGGTGTCAGTACTTTGCGATTACTCCAACCATCTGTGCTAGCGGTAGCTTCAATTTCGTTCTGCTTTTCCTCATTCGCATTGGATTTTTGTTCCATAAATCCTTCTAACGACTCCTGTCGTGTCCCAACCTCACAAACCTTCTTGTCCCCCATCTCGGACATTTCATTCTTCTGCTGTGAGTTCTGTTCCGCTAGTTGAGTAAATCGCGTTTCACTCTGCTGTAACTGTTCCTTGACATCGTCTTTGACTGCTGGAGCATATGGTTTTAATCGCTGGTGTATATCCTCATCGTATTGCTGAAAGAGCTGCTGCATATTTTGTTTGAAGGATGCAACACTCTTTTTGAGGGATGCAACACTCTTTTCGACTGATTTAGCATTTTGCTGTAACTGAGCTGCATCTTTTCTTCGGCTGCTTGAGCATTTTGTTGTAATTGTATACTGTGTAAATAGCAATAATTAAATAAAGCTAATTATTTTAACTTAACCGGCGATTGTTTGATTACTACACAATCCAGTGGTACGAGTCCGAGTACAGAGAGTTAGAAAAATTGTCAGGAGGGCAATTTTGTAACAGAGTAAATTGTCAAGAGGGCAATTTCGTAACAATTGGTGTCAGAAGTGGGATTGTGTATATGTAATAAACAATGGTTAAGTTTGAAAAACTGAGATTGGAGCAGCTCAAGAAGGGGCTAGTGCGCTTAAATTTGCAAACACAAGGGCTTAAAGCGGAACTGCAGTTGCGATAAAGAAGCGCTTTGGAGGAGCAGGGTATAGACGTCGATGAGCATGAATTCCAATGTGAAGAGGCAACGACATCTCGAACAGAAGAAACACCGCAAGAAATTAACACGGGTAACTTTGACATGAGCGCACTCATCGGTGTAATACAATCCTTCAAACAGGATATGCAGCAGCAATTACAACAAAATGCTGAGTCCGTCGAAAATAGTGTGGCATCCGTAAAACAGGACGTCAAAGAACGCTTACAGCAAAGCGACGACAAGATGCAGCAGCGTTTACACCAGACTGAAACACGGCTTATTCAACTAGCGGAACAGAACTCACTGCACGTAAAAGAAATGTCCGAGATGGTAGACAGGAAGGTTTGTGAAATTGAGACACGACAGGAATCGTTCGAAAAATCTATAGAACAAAAATTTATTGCGGACGAGCAAAAGCAGAACGATTTTAAGCAACAAATAGAGCAAAGAATTCACCTATTACAGGAAGGTGCATTGCCTGTGCCAGTTTTATCCTCAATAATACTGAGGCCTCCAAGCTATGATGGAACCACGACATTTAGCGTCTTCAGAATGCAGTTTGAGACTACCGCTAGCACAAATGGTTGGAGTGCTCGCGAAAAAGTGGCTGTATTAACAGTTTCGTTGAAAGGTGCTGCCGCTGATGTCCTTAAAAGTATCTCAGAAAATCAACGCGACTGCTATGAAAACTTGATGGATGCCGTTCAGCGCAAGTATGGTAGTGAGTATCGCAAGCAGAGAGTGGCGAGTGGTGAGTCTCTACAACAGTTTGCGGCGGAAGTGGAACTTTTGGCTCATCTTGCCTACCCAGGAGAGATTACTGAGAGGTGTATGATGGACACATTCGTATATGGCATTCGCGATGCGGCGATAAAGCAATCTGCGATAAATAATCCGAAAGCTACATATATGGAGACAGTAGCTAGCGCTTTAACTTCAGAAACAGTAGCCTTAGTGTGCCAGCCAGTATACAGAGCCCGTCAGGTACAAGTCGAAAGCGGCCAAAGTTTCACGGGAAAATGCTTTACCTGCGGAGAGGCCGGGCACATGGCTCGTAATTTTCAGTCGAGACTGAAACGTTTTAGATCACGCTCACCGGTAAGACCTCCAAAGCAAGTCAGATTCCAAAATAGGGGATCAGAAAATGTTGATAAGCCGTCGACAAACTAGATGGAATCAGTCTCGAGGGGCTTGATCTGACTCCCACAACATGTAGCCGCAGAATCTTCGTTTCTCAGATGGCACGGAAAATCAACAGCCTAATTGTCGACAGCGTAGTAAATGGAAGAAAAATCGTGGTAACATTGGATACGGGTGCATCACATTAAATAATTAGATGGGATCTCGTTCGGGGAATCGAGCCGCTTCTGGGAATAAGATTGCGTACGGCAACTGGAGATGATGCACCGGTACTGCAAAAAGTTACACGAAAAATCACTATCGGCACCTCAACAGTGACGCACGAGATGGTAGTTGCGGATATTGTGGACGACTTAATCTTAGGTGTGGATTTTATGATTCGGAATGGATTCACCATATATTTGAAAAGCCGAATGTTGAATTATGCGAACACCGAAATACCGTAATCCGTTGGTGAGGATAAGTATGGAGGTATCCGACAAGCCATTGTATCGCGGCGGACAAAAATCCCAGCAAAGTCAGAGTCAGTTATATGGGCCGAAATGGACGGAGATGTTGAGAAGAACAAGTTGTGGGTTGTGGAGACTGATGAAAAATTTGCACTGGATGAGAACAGAATAGTGCCAGTATGAGTGGTCAATCTTGCAAACTCCGCTAGAACCATAGAGAAAGGAAAGATAATTGGAAATTGCCAGGCAAATTTCTGCAATTGTAATCTGTGAGAGTCAGCCGCGAGAAACAAAGATTAAGATACCAGCTGATAAAAAGGTACTCAAAGAACTGATGAAAGAATGGAGAAAAGACTTATCCACAGAGCAAAGGAAGTCTTCCAGCCAACTTTTGGCAATACATTGGTCAGTGTTTGCTGAAAAGGGTGAAAACGAAGGCAGAACAAAGATGGTAAAACACACAATCAACACTGGTGATGCCAAACCCATTCGTCAAGCGTCAAGAAGAGTACCTCTGGCGAAGAGGGAAGAGGTGAATGTGTTGCTGAAGGAAATGCATCAGAACAACGTCATTGAGCAATCACCGAGCTCCTGGAATTTTCCAGTGGTATAAGCCAAGAAGAAGGATGGCTCCACACGTTTCTGTGTAGATTATCGGAAACTTAATGAGGTAACAAAGAAAGATAGATATCCATTTTTTTTCGTTTATGATTTACCATGCTTCATGCGACTATGGTGCATAATGAGGATATTTGTAAAGGGTTTTCCAATAAGAGGTTTTTGATTTTTTGAGATAAATGATCGGATGTTTATTTCATAATAAACATTAAGGTATGCCGTTATTAATGAAAAACAACATCAGCCAAATGGCCACCACGACCACGCTTACAGGACCATATCCTTTTCATGAAATTTTCCATAACCAAATCGCAAGGTGGCTGCCCTATGTCCTCGATAGCCTCACGAATTCTATCTTTGAGGTCTTGAATCGACGCTGGGCTGTTGGCGTAGACCTTATCTTTCACGTGGCCCCAAAGCAAGGTATTAAATCACAAGATCTCGGTGGCAAATTGTGATCGCCTCTTCGAGAGATAACACGGTCTGGAAACTTTTCCCGTAAAAGAGCAATGGTTTCGTTGCTTGTGTGGCACGTAGCACCGTCTTGTTGAAAGTAAACGTTGTCCAGATCAGTACCATCCAACTCCGACCATAAAAAATCATTAATCATCTCTCGATAGCGCAATCCATTTACCGTAACTTTTGGTCCAACCTCATTTTCAAAAAAGTAAGGTCCAATGACACCGCCGGACCATAAACCGCACCAAACAGTCACACGTTGAGGATGGAGAGGCTTCTCAACAATAACTCTTGGGTTTTCCGAGCCCCAGATGCGACAATTTTGCTTGTTGACGTAGCCACCGAGGTGGAAATGGGCCTCATCAGTCAAGATGATTTTTCGATGGAATTCCGGATCATTTTCATGCATTTCAAGGACCCAATCAGCAAAGACACGACATGTTGATGATCGGCCGGCTTGAGTTCTTGTGTTAACTGAACTTTATAAGCCTTAAGACCCAAGTCTTTATGCAAAATACGGTGTAATGACGTTTGTGGAATGCGCAATTCCAAAGAACGACGAGGAATGGACAAACCTGGGTTTTCTTCAACACTTTGGGCTACAGCAGACATATTCTCAGTTGTTCTTGAGCGACATGCACGGGTTTTATTCTTCACATCACTAACTTGTCCCAACAGCTCGAATTTTTCCACCAATTTCTGTATTGCGGTCCGACAAGGTGCTTCACGACGACCCAAAAATGCTTTAGTTTTGCGAACTGTGACTGCAAGATTTTCACCATTTTTGTAGTGAATTTTAATAATTTCATTGCGTTGTTGAAGCGTGTATCGTTCCATTATTAGTAATGATGTAGTTTCTACTTGTCAAATGTCAAAGAATAAAAGCTTCAAAAGTGACAGCTACCGAAATACCGGGCAATTAAAAATAACACCTCTTGTTGGAAATCCCTTTATTATGCAATTTTTAATCGCCCGAGTTTACTTGGCACACTTCTGCAGACATTGAGTTTCGTAGACGGAACTGTGCTATTTGATATAAGTACGTGATACCAGTTTGTTTTCGTTGTTCTTCTTGAGTTTCCACTTGTAAAATACTGTCATCACATGTCTTTAATTGTTAGTTCTCAAATAGAATAATTTTAATAAATTATTGTGTAGTTTCTTAATGCTTGCCATTAATTGTTACTACTGTTGTAAAGGACTGTAGATCTCTGCTACTAAATACGGACCTATCCAAACAGGTCAGAACTTGTCTCTCCTAGCCTGATTCTTCATTAGTACTTGGTCACCCACATGAAAGACTAATGGGTTTAGTACCTTGTTGTAAGCTTCCCTGGCTACTCGTTTAGAATTATCTTGGTTTTCCCAAACCAACTCGTTCGCTCGCTGTAGCTATTACTTTTGCACTTTATTTGGGTCATCAGAATCGTATACTGGCGCACATTTGCGCTTCAAATTTGCTGGCATGTTGAAATCAAACCCGTAGAGAATTCTAAAAGGAGTTTGCTTCGTTGATACATGCACAATATTGTTGTGTACATGGATGGCCGTAGTTAACCATTGATCCCAATTCGAACCGTCTTCCTTGCCAAAACTGCGCAAGTACTCGGCCAGAGGTCGATGAATATGCTCCAATGAGCCTTTCGCCTGTGGATGATATAGTGTTATGTGCAATTTCTTGATTCCCAGCATCTTACAAGATTCTGAGATTTATTTCGATACAAAATTTGAACCAATGTCGGTTATCAAAACCTTTGGTATGTTGAACCGTGCCACAATTTCGTCAAAGAATGCCTTGGCTACCGTACTTTCTTCAGCATCGGGTATAGCCACGCACGCCATATTCTTTGAGAAATCAGGTTGGAACTTCAAGAAGCATTTTTTTCCCGAAACTGTCTCAGGTAAAATACCTACAATATCCATATGAACTTTATCAAATGGTTGTTTCGGGGTGTCAGTTAACACCTTTGGCATCTGAACCTGGCTAGCCTAGACATTTGGTTTTTCAAATTGGCTATTCCTCTCAACGGCTGGTGATTGATTTATACTTTAAATGGGCGTCCTAGCAGATATGCCCTAAAATTCTTCGTAGCCCACACTATGGCTAGAAATTCCTCCTCTATTGTGGGGTATCCCTTCTCCGTATCTCTAAGCGCCCTGCTTGGGAATGCTATTGGTCGATCATTACCAACTTCCCTTGTGACAACACTGCCCCCAATCTTTCATTGCCAGCATCGGTGGTCAACAAAACAGTTTGCTCAAATTCGAGTTACGCCTAATTCGGCGGCCACTAATTACCTCTTTTAGTCACTCGAATGCTTGTTGACAGCTCGTTGTCCATTCAAACTTTGCTTCTTTTCGCAGCAACTTATTAATCGGCAACGCAATTCCAGCAAGTCCTTCTACGAACTTTCTTTAATAGTTCACTACTCCTAGGCATGCTTCCACTTCCTTCTATTTCTCGGAATTTGCAAAATTGTTTACGCATTCTACCTTCTGCGGGTCAGGCAGTGCTCCTGCCTCTGAGCAACGATGGCCTAATTTAACCACCTCTCTTCCCAAAAATTGACAATTCTCCGTGTTCACTTTCATAGTGTATTCTCGTAATTTCTGGAACACCTTGCACAAGCGTTGTGAATACTGCTGCAAGTTTTTCTCATAAATTACAATATAATCGAGATACACAAAATAATCTTTTAATATAAGACGGATTCTAAAATGGTTTTACAAATCGATTGCGCAATTATCCAGCAGTCAAAGAAAAGAAAACGAATCACACCTGATTGTAAACGTGAATATATTTACTTATGATGTAAATAATAAAGTCGTATAAAATTAGTTGATGAACAGAACTCAGAAGACGTAACCTGTGCTGAAGGCGGAAACAGTAAGAAGGGAGGCACTTGTAAAGTGCAAGAATGAAAGAAATGTCAAAAGTAATGAGAATGGCATTGGGCTGCCAGATAACTAAAATGTCAATATAGAAAGTGATTTCTTAACGCTCCCCCCTCACTTTATACGGTCTGACCTTACATTACAATTCAACAAAATGTTTTGATAATGTAACAAACTTTTCTTTGGATAAAGCCGTAGTAAATATGGCAGCTAATTGGTTCTTCGTTGCGATGTATTGAACTTCAATTAGTCCTTGGACTTGCATGTCGCATGAGTAAAAGTACTGAATATCGTGCTTAGTTCTTTTAGCTGATTCAGGACTTCTCACTAGAGTTATTGCCCGTTGGTTGTCAGAAAACAATATGGTTGGTGAGCGCTGCTCGCAATTGCATTCCAACAGTAATTGTCGTAACCATTTGGTCGTCTTTGTTGCCGCACAGATTGCCACAAACTCAGCTTCTATAGTTGAAGTCGGTGTTACAGTTTGCTTTCGTGAGCTCCAAGCAATCGGACCTCCATTTAGAAAAGCAGTACAGCCTGTTATGCTACACCTGGTGTCCATGTCGCCACCCCAGTCGGCATCAGAATGCATCGTGAGCTGTGAATATTCTGAATTCAAATTCAAATGGATCCCATGATCCAATGTACCTTTAAGATACTTGAAGATCCTCTTGACGCCCTGCCAGTGAACTTCTGATAGTTTTTCTAGAAATTTGCTGAGAACGCCAATGATATAAGAAATATCAAGCCTTGTACATACCATGAGATACGTGAGTGAACCAATAGCTTCACGGTATGGAAAGTTTATGCCATTTGTGTCTTCATCATCTTTTGAAAATCGCCTCCCAACTTTGGCTGGTGTAGATACAGAAAAACAATCCAGATGATTGAATCGCTCCAGGATTTTCTCAGTGTAAGCTCGTTGAAATATCTTCAATGTGTTTCTCTATTTGATTGCCTGCGCGGATCAAAGGGCAGTCGACCTTTATAAGATTGCGATCTCCAGGATAGGGGAAGCATGGCCAGGCGCAAGGCTCGAAGTAGTACCTAGGGAGTTGATCCCTAGTAGACCTAGAGCGCGCGGGTCATGTCGACATCAACTTCACTTGAGAAATCTCAGGTTTCAACCAAACTGACAGTCAATTGGGCAACATAAATTAATTGTTTCGAAACATACATACAATGGTTTCGAAACAATTAACCGAATAAAGAATCTAAAAACATTTAACTCAAAAACATATTCTCGGATTATAGAACACTTTGTCATGTGCCGCTGTTGCTTAACCCAAAATTCAATAGCGTCGGCAATGTGTAAACAATGTATCGAATTGCTCTTGCAATCCAACTGACCCACCTAAGTGTTTTGGGTTTTCATATGTAAACAATTTTAAATATTGGTTGCAACACAAAAAATGCAATCAAAGGCAGGAAATATGTATTTTGTATTTTTGTAGTAATGTATTTCTTTTGTATCTTAAGAGGTTACATTGGATTGTAATATTTTTAAGTAAGTCAGTCTTAATCTGAATTTAAAGAAATAAAGAAACCTTCGGGTTAATAAAAATAAAAACTTATTTTTTTCCTTTACTTCTAAAGAAGTAATGTTAGTTTTTTTTCCTTTACTTCTAAAGAAGTAATGTTAGTGGCGCAGTCGAATCAGGAGTATTAATCAAAAGATTGATACTGAACTTTTAACTCTTGAGTAACTAAAGTAACTAAGTGAATTAAAAATTAAATCAAAAGATTTAAATAGCTCTAAATTAATTCAAATATTGGTACCCAATAAAGTGAAATCTAGTGAACTAAAAACTTTAAATCAAAAGATTTAAATAAGTCAATAGACTGACCGGAATAAAAAAAAAAAAAAAAGCTTAAGTTAAGAGGCGAATGCCAAAGTATGAGAAAAATA
The DNA here is from genome assembly GCA_920105625.2 of Clusia tigrina. NCBI lineage: Eukaryota > Metazoa > Arthropoda > Insecta > Diptera > Clusiidae > Clusia > Clusia tigrina. The sequence continues at coordinate 169,461,822 of OV050031.1, forward strand.
AAACAAGTCTACAGTATAATAAAACAACAAATATTATGGAAAAGCATGAGGCAGCAGCAGCAGCGGCAGCAGAAGCAATGAGGCAACACCAAGCAGCTACGACGGCCCAGCAGATTCCAGCATCGGAAATTATAAAGGAAGCTGCGAGAATTAGGGAATTCCGAGGAAACAAGGACTATGACTTATCATCGTTCATTAGGGAAGTGGAACTGATCCTTCCAATGTTTGACGTTAACCCTGCTCTAAAGGATTTTATTTTCCAACGCCACATCATGATTAAAATACAAGGAACAGCATTACAAGCAGTGAGGACGCTGGGACAGAACCCATCGTGGATGGAAGTTAAAACAGAGCTGGTCAGGAATTTTGGTATAAGAGAAACATATCACAACCTGTTTCACCAAGCAATCAACACAAAATGTCTCAATGTAAGTGACTACTTTTATCAGTTAAGAAACATATTAGATAAACTAAACACTAAATATGATTTCGATGAAAATAAACCGGTAGAGTTTTCACCTATTGTAAATGAATCTATAATTTTAAAAACATTCGTTAATGGACTAGATGCCAATCTAGCCAGCATCATCCACAGTAGGAATATTCAAAATCTAAGATTAGCGTTTTATACATTACAAGAAACGGGTATGATAGAACAAGTAGAGAAAAAAGCGTACAAAAATAGAAACACAAACTCGCGAAATTTTAGAAACACAAACTTTACACAGAATTCATTTAGACCGAATTACAACCAAGTTGAAAATCAGAATTCATTTAGACAAAACTATAACCAAATAGAAAATCAGTTTAGACAAAATAACAACTCTGGACAATTTAGAAACCCGTTCAGACAAAATCCGCAAAATACAGGCGAAAGAAATTCGGACCAAACTAGGACGAGTAGAATGGATGTAGACCATATAGAACAAAATGAGGTAAATTTTCAATTGCCGGGGGAGGACCTAATTTACCGATAGTTGAGCTGACTGTAGGAGATGAAAAAATAAAATGCTTGATTGATACAGGATCGACAACAACACTTATCAACGAGGACAAATTATCAAAATATAAAAGACTAAAATTAAAAAATAATCTACAATTTAATACACTCAGTGGACAAACAAACATAAGCCATGAAATAATAACGGAACTCCCACAAGAATTTAACGAAAAAAAATATTTGAGCTGGAAACTTACAAAGTTCAAAAATAAAAAATTCGACGCACTTATTGGACAAAATATACTTGCACCAATGCAAGCAATTATTAATCTTAGAGAGGGGTACATTGAAATCAATAAGGTAAAAACTACATTTTTGAGTGAATGTCCGTACAAATTTGACGAAATTTATACAATTGAAAATTCGTTTATTAACCAAAGCGTTATTGAAAAATTAAAAAGAATAGAGATGAACTCTGAAGAGATAGATTATCTAAAATATTTAATAAATAAGCACAAAGACTTATTTTTTCCAGAAGGACAAAAATTGATTCATACACACGAAATTCAGCACGAAATAATGACTACAACAAGTAGGCCACTTTACTCAAAAATTTATAGATATCCACAGATACACGAGACCGAAATCAATAAACAAATAAAAGAAATGTTAGAACAGGGAATAATAAAGGAAAGCAACTCACCGTACAACTCACCGCTTTGGATCGTTCCAAAGAAGGCGGACAATTCCGGTACAAAGAAATGGCGTATAGTCATCGATTATAGGAAATTGAACGAAGAAACTATTAGCGATAAATTTCCCATCCCTAATATTGAAAATATCTTAGAGAAACTAGGAAGGTCCCAATATTTCACAACACTAGACTTAGCGAAAGGGTTTCATCAGGTTTTAATAAAAGAATGCGATAGACAAAAGACAGCATTTTCTACTCCTCTTGGGCACTATGAGTTTACGAGAATGCCATTCGGACTCAAAAATGCCCCAGCCACGTTCCAAAGATTAATCAATTCAGTCCTTAGAGAATTTATTAACAAAATATGTGTTGTCTACCTTGATGACATACTTATTTTTAGCACTTCACTAGAAGAACATTTGGAAAGCCTCGAAAAAATTTTTAATAAATTGAGACAACATAATTTAAAAATTCAGGTAGATAAATGTAAATTTTTTGCTAAGGAAACTGAATACTTAGGGCAGATTCTAACAACAGAAGGAGTAAAGCCGAATGAGAGTAAAATTGAAAACATTCAAAAGCTTAAACTCCCTGAAACAACAAAACAAATCAAGTCATTTTTAGGAATTACCGGTTATTATAGAAAGTTTGTGAAGGATTATGCCAAAGTAGCTCATGGAATGACGAAATATTTGAAGAAAAATGCAAAAATTAATAAACAAGATCCACAGTACATAGATGCCTTTCAGAAATTGAAACGATTATTAACAGAAGCTCCAATACTTAGATACCCCGACTTTGATAAACGTTTTAAAATAGCCACAGATGCTAGTGATTTCGCTATTGGTGCAGTTCTCACTCAACGTGAGCATCCAATTATCTATGCAAGTAGAACCCTAAACGAGCACGAAAGAAAATATTCTACAACAGAGAAAGAACTGTTAGCTATTGTATGGGCGGTTAATTATTTTCGACCATATATCTACGGACGAAATTTTGATTTGATAACTGATCATCAACCATTAGTGTGGTTGAAAATCAAAAACACTGGCAAAGATATCAATCCAAGATTACAACGTTGGTTACTTAAGTTAGGAGAATATGACATTAAAATAAACTATATAAAAGGTAAGGAAAATATAGCTGCCGATTTTATGAGTCGTATAAATGCGGATTTAGGACAGATAAATGCAATTGATTCACGTAACCAAGAGACCGAAGTTCAACACGAAGACAACAGAAGCACAGATGCTACAATTCATTCTCAAGAAGAGGAACAAAATGACCATTTTATTATATTGGACACAATAGTGAATAGATTTAACACACAGCTAATTTTAACTAACAACAAGGTAAGAGAAATTGAAGTAGTTCATGATAAAAGAAAAATTTTTATTAGTCCTGAAGATATTAAAAATAATTTTATGACAGATATATTTAGAAGATATTTAAAAACAGGTAAAACAGGCATTTACTCGGAAATAACGGACCATGAATATAACATAGTACAACAGAAACTAGTAGAACTCTTCGGTTCAACTCTTAAATTCTATAGATGCTCATACCATGCCACAGATATGTCAAACGAAGAGGAAACATATAAACAAATAGGAAAATATCATAAATTAGAGACAGGACATGGTGGCATACAGGCAAATTACGAGGGATTGAAAAAACTTATCTATTATAAGGACCTAAAGAAATTAATACAGAAGTACGTGAATAATTGCGACATCTGTAGTAGGGCCAAATACGACAGGAAACCAATCAAACCGAAATATTTTTTAACAGAAACCCCAACCGACAAAAATCAGATTATACACGTAGATGTTTATACAAATAAGAAACACAGTTTTATGTCATTTATAGATAAATTTTCTAAATTCGCGGTCATTCTTTACTTAGAAGATAGAAATAGCAACACTTTAATAGACAAATTTAGACTGTACTTGTCAATAAAAAGTAAACCAGACAAAATTGTTATGGATAACGAGTTCAATTCTGTCAATGTTAGAGAATTTATGAGACAAGAAGAAATATTAGTGCATTTTACAAAACCCAATAGTCACACTGGAAATTCCGACATAGAAAGATTCCATAGCACTATTGCTGAAAAATTCAGAGCACTAGAAGCAGAAAAGTCTAGTTTATCGACGCAAGAACGTATATTTAAATGTGTAGAATGGTATAACAGATCAGTGCATTCAACTCTAAAAGAAAAACCTATTGATGTAGAAGAAGGTAAAATCGATAAAGAAAAAATTAGGCAGTTAATTCAAAGTAAAAAAGAGCAAAATATTGATAAACTTAATAGGAAACGTGAGGATTTTACACACAATAAACAAGAAGGATATGTAAAGAATTATAAAGCACTCATACACAAATACGAACCAAGATATAGAAGATTAAAGATAGAAAATATTCATCCAACAAATATTAAAAGACCAACCAAATTTTCAGATCAATTGGACATTACTCGTTTTGACCTTACTAATAATGATAACTAAGGCTTGTGGAACACTTATGATCGACAAAATAGAAACCGACGATGGATTCATTGAAATAAAACTGGAAAACGCACAAATCATTAAGAACTACAACATGATTTTACATATAATTAACCCATCCGAAATAGAAAGTATCATAGACGACTTTACATCCGAAATACAACAATTAAAGTTATTAGAAAACAAGCAACTTTTAAATTCACAACTTAAAACACTTAGACGGAAAATTCAAACCATCCTACCACATAGACAGAAGAGGGGACTTATAAACATTTTTGGAACAGGACTTAAATGGCTTTATGGGACAATGGACGACAATGATAGGACAGAAATAGAAGAACATTTAAAAATTATTGACACAAATAATCATATAGCAATTGAAAATATTAACAAAAATATCCAAATAAATGACCATTTTATTAAAACATTCGAAATGCTAAGGAAAACAATAGAGTCGGACAGAAATAAAATAAATGAAAAATTTAATGACATAGAAGAAACGAATTCAAGAATGTATGCGCAATTTCTTTACTTAGACTTTTTATTAAAAATTAAAATTTTGGAGGATCACATTGAACATATACAAAATAACATCGCTTCAGCAAGACTCGACATAATGACAAGTAACATATTAACGGACGACGAAATAACTCGATACAACATCGACATTGACAAACTTAGAAACATACGACTAGGTGTAGGTGAATATAAAAATAACGAAATTATATTTGTAATAGAAATTCCTAAAAATATGCTTTCTGTACCAAGATCATTAGTAGTACCCGTTTCAAACGCAAAACATGAAGAATTACTTATTAGTATGCAAGAAGTAATAAAAATAAATAATACTTTTAATGATTATAATAGTGATGTAAACATTAAAAACTTAAAAAAATCAAAACTATGTATTTACAAAGATAACTGTCTAAAAGTCAAAAACAATCATTCAGAAATTATTAATATAAAACCTGGTCTAATTTTGTTAAAAAATCAAATAAATTCACAATTAAATAGTACATGTGATTATAGAAAAACTAAACTGAATGGAAACTACTTAATTTCTTTTAATGATTGTAAAATAAAAGTAAATGAAGAACATTTTTCAAATAAAGAATTAATATTTCATGAAAGATTTGCTGTACCATCAATAAAAAGATTAAATAGTTCAAAAACCCAACTAACCTTTGAAGAAATTGTTATTCAACAAATAGAAAACATAGAAAAAATAAAAGAATTAAAGTATCACAGAAAGAATTTTACAACTGTCAATCTCATTGTACTTATTTCTTCTCTTATGATATTATCCCTATCAGCAATATTTGTATACATATATTTTGTAAGAAAGAACAGAACACTTAAGATAAGTATCGTCATCCCTCAAACTCAGGAGAGTTCTCATTCCAAGGGGGGAGGGGTCATGTCGACATCAACGTCACTTGAGAAACCTCAGGTTTCAACCAAACTGCCAGTCAATTGGGCAACATAAATTAATTGTTTCGAAACATACATACAATGGTTTCGAAACAATTAACCGAATAAAGAATCTAAAAACATTTAACTCAAAAACATATTCTCGGATTACAGAACACTTTGTCATGTGCCGCTGTTGCTTAACCCAAAATTCAATAGCGTCGGCAATGTGTAAACAATGTATCGAATTGCTCTTGCAATCCAACTGACCCACCTAAGTGTTTTGGGTTTTCATATGTAAACAATTTTAAATATTGGTTGCAACACAAAAAATGCAATCAAAGGCAGGAAATATGTATTTTGTATTTTTGTAGTAATGTATTTCTTTTGTATCTTAAGAGGTTACATTGGATTGTAATATTTTTAAGTAAGTCCGTCTTAATCTGAATTTAAAGAAATAAAGAAACCTTCGGGTTAATAAAAATAAAAACTTATTTTTTTCCTTTACTTCTAAAGAAGTAATGTTAGTTTTTTTTCCTTTACTTCTAAAGAAGTAATGTTAGTCGCGCGTGGATCCCAGCCGAACCGTCTGACCCTGAGGCTATCCTGGATATTTTTAGGTTGAGCAACCAGCAGCTCCCGACTAATAATTGGAAGGTTACTAAGGTAGAGGAACCAAGAGGGGATTACAGGTCAATAACCCTTGTGGTGAACGCCGAATCTCTGGCTACTCTAGCGAAATCCAATTGGGTCGTGGGCTATGGCTTCTCATCCACAAGCCTTAAGGTCTACAAAAAGGACGGGCAACCGTCTTACACGGATCAAGCGGTAGTGAATCCCTCAGGGGTAACTGCTGATCCTGCTGCTGCTGAGGACTCCGCCATGCACCCGAAACGCAGTGACTCTATGTCAACTGTGGGGGGTTTGGAGAGTCTCCTAGGGACAACCACACTCAGTGAGGAGGAAGTCCTTCTGGAGTCAGACTCGGAGTCTGAGGCTGATGTCACGGTGGTGGAGGTGACCAGCGCTACAAGTAGCAGAGATGCTACGAATAGTGCAGATTAACCTCCATCACTCGAAGGCGGCGTCTGCCAGCCTTCAGCTCCGTCTTGCAAAAGGCGGAGTACACGTTGTCCTGATCCAAGAACCCTGGACACACGGGGACTTGGTATGTGGTCTCAGGACTGAAAATTATAGCTTGCTGTATACCGTAAGTGAAGGAAGACCTAGGTCTTGTATCCTCATTAGGAAAAATGTTAGCTCATTTATTCTCCCTAATTACAGCAACAAGGATTTAATGGCCGTCTGCCTGGAAACTGGCAAGGGACGGTACTGCTTGGTTTCGGCCTATATGGCGCATGACCATGAGATCCTTCCAGAAGCCAACCTACAGAAGCTTGTTGTGGATGCAAAGGCTCAACGGGTGGCTGTTATTATTGGATGCGATGCCAATGCGCACCATGATATCTGGGGAAGCACGGATGTCAATGAACGAGGTGAGTCATTATATGAATATATTGTAACGACTAACCTTTCTGTATGCAATAAGGGGTCAGAACCCACTTTTATTACTGCTAATAGGCAAGAAGTCCTAGACTTAACCCTTGCCTCCGAATCAATTTTTGATCGGATCTCAAATTGGAGAGTTCTAGAGGAACATTCCTTTTCGGATCATAGGTTAATTCAGTTTGATCTTCTAGATAGTCTAACTAGCCCTAAGGCTTTTAGAAATGTCAGGAAAGTAAACTGGGACCTCTACAAGGTGACTGTAGCTAGACAACTACCTCAGAACCCCACAAGCACAAGCACGTGTGACGAAATTGATAGGTCTGTGGAAGTTCTAACGGTTGCTCTTAATAAGGCTCTATTAGGGGACTCAGACAAAACTGTAGGAGACTTTTCAACAGCGCAAAGAAGTCTAGAGATAGTGCAGACTGGGCTTTATATAAGGCAGCACTCAGAGCCTTCAAAAGTAAGCTTAGAAAAGCACAGAGAGAATCGTAGGGAACTTTTGCGGTGACGTAGAAGATATCTCTGAGACGTCCAGGTTGAGGAAGATCCTATCAACTGCTCCAATGGTACCTGGTTACCTGAGGAGGGAGGATGGATCCTGGACTTCTAATAGTAATGAGACTCTAGAGCTTCTTCTGGAGACTCACTTCCCTGGATGCTGGAGTACCATTCCGCGGAGAACGAATCCCAGCGGGAATGTAGTTGAAGTCAACTCAGACATAGTCACGAAGCCAAAATTGCAATGGGCTATCCATAGCTTCAAACCATTTAAAGCATCTGGCCCAGATGGTGTAGCTCCAATTGAAATTCAGGAGTCAGAGAATCTTATAATAGAGTGGCTGTTAAAGATCTATAATAGTTGTCTTGAATTAGCGTATATTCCAGACTTATGGAAGCATGTGAGGGTAATTTTTATGCCCAAGGCCGGCAAAGGCTCGCACACAGCTCCAGGGGACTTAAGACCCAGTCCCCTCCTTCTGTCTAAAAATCCTGGAAAGATAGTTAGATATTCATCTGAGGCTCACTATAGACAGACAGAAGCTGTCAGTCTCTCAGCATGCCTACCTTAAGGGTAAATCGGTGGAGACCGCTTTACACTCCTTAGTCTCTAGGATTGAGTGCTCCCTGCACAACAAGAAGTTCTCCCTTGTGGCTTTCCTGGACATTGAGGGAGCTTTTAACAATATCAAATCAGACGCAATAATCGGTGCGATGCGAGACTTGGAGGTGGAACCCGCCATTAGCAGGTGGATTGAAAACGTGCTTAGTAGCAGGATAATCAATTCACAGCTGGGGGCGGCGTCGGCCAAGAAGTCCGTGTGTAGAGGCACACCTCAAGGTGGAGTTCTTTCACCCCTACTCTGGAATCTTGCGGTAAATCAGCTGCTTGTTCGACTGGAGAGGGAAGGGTGCAAGGTGGTTGCGTATGCGGATGATGTTGCTATTAGTATCTCGGGTAAATATATATCTACTTTGAGGGACTTGATGCAAAACATGCTGAACATTCTTTCTAAATGGACTACTGACTGTGGGTTGGGGGTTAATCCGACCAAGACTTAGCTGGTACTCTTCACTAGGAAGTATAAAATTCCTCTATTTATTGCTCCAAAACTAATGGGTGTAGATATTGACCTTGTCGAGGAGGCTAAATATCTGGGCGTGATCCTAGATAGGAACCTGAATTGGATGGCCAATATAAGCGAGCGCATTAGAAAGGCTCCGGTAGCTCTGTACTCTTGCAAAAGAGTCATAGGCAAAAAATGGGGGTTACAGCCTAAGGTAGCCTATTGGATATATACAGCTGTGGTACGACCAGTCCTTTTCTATGGGGTGCTTGCTTGGTGGACACCCCTAAGTAAGTCCACATACAATAGGCTGATAACAACGGTACAAAGAACGGCAGAGGTATTCATAAGTAGTGCCATTAGAACGACTCCAACGGCAGCATTGGACATTATGCTCAATCTGCTGCCTGTTAGGCTTTTTGGCGAAAAAATGGCTGCAAACTCAGCTATCAGACTAAATGCTACGCATCAATGGGATGCCAGAAATATAGGTCATGCGTCCATTTTAAGACATTTTGAGGGTATTCCTGACTATTTCGACTACATCACACCAATGTACGCCTTCAATGGTATGTGCAAGATCTCCATTCCCTCCAGGGACGAATGGAAGGATGGCATCCCCCCTAATGTAGAAGGGGTTCACATCTACACAGATGGATCCAAACTACAGAGTAGGGTGGTGTATTCTCAGAAGATATTAACATGTCCTTTAGGATGCCCGACCACTTCAGTGTTTTTCAGGCATAGGTCCCGTGATTAGCGTCTTAACCGGACACTGGACTCTAGGCACATACGGTTGTAGGCTGGGGATCGCCTCTAATTACTTCTGCAGGAGTTGCATGGACGAGGAGGAGGAACAGTCTACTGCTCACCTGTTGTGCACGTGTCCAGCTTTGTCCAGAAAGAGGCGCACTTTCCTAGGCGACTACTTTTTGGACTCCTTGGGAGATATCTCAAAAAAAAAGATTAGCTCCATCAACAGCTTCATTAAAAGCTCCAAATGGCTGGACCTTTGAAAGGGATGGGACCTGCTGTCCCATGCGGTATCACAAAGGGTCAATGTTGGCCTAAGTGCGCCCTTTTCGGGTGGCCGCTTTACCTACCAACCTACCTTCTCTCTTTATCAATCTGAATTTGAAGTTCTACGAAGAATTCTGCATTACAATCAGTGATTTCAAATTCAATGCTTAGCTCGTGTAATAGCTTGTTGATTGTGATCGAATCATTGCCGCATATAAGTCCGTCGTCAACGTACAATAGCAAATATATAACTTCTCTATCATGTTCATATGTGAATACTCATAACTCAGCCCATGTCTGCTTAAATCCAAAATCGGTAGAGAAACTTAGTTATGTGCTTATTCCATTGTCGAGATGCTTGTTTTAAGCCGTAGAGACTCCTCTTTAGTAGGCATACTCGATTGTTTTCGGTGAATCCATTTGGTTGTTCCATGTATATGATTTCATCCAAATGTCCATGTAAAAATGCTGTTTTAACATCAAATTGCAAGATGTTCATGCCCCGAGCAGCTGCTATAGCCAGAACTGCTATGGCGGATTCGTACCTGGCGACAGGTGCATACATTTCATTGTAATCGACTCCTTGAGCTTGAGAGCAACCTCTCACGACTAATCGCGCCTTATATTTGTCAATTGCTCCATTAGTTTTGAATTTCTTTTTAAATATTCATCGGTTTGTAATAACATGCATGTCGTTTGTTCGTGGAACTAAAATCCATGTTTCATTCTTAAGAAGTGATTGAATTTCTTCGTTGATAGCTTTCATCCGTTCTTGACATTCTTCACTAGCCATTACTTCCTCCCGTGAAAAAGGTTCAACACTTGCAACACACAATTCAGTAATAGCTTCTTCAGTGCGTTTGCCTTTTGATGTGCTTCGCAGTTCATAGGGACTTCTTAGTGATGGAACTCTTGTATTCTTTTGTGAATGTGTATTTCTGTCATCCGATGAGGATCGTGGAACACTTTCCTGATCCTGTTGATCGATTACGTCCTTTATTTCACACACTTCACTTATTATATTGCCCTTTTCGTTGAAAATAACATCTCGCCGAATCAGCACCCGTTTATTTATTTGATCGAAAACTCTATACGCTTTGCTTTGCTCATTGTAACCAACGAAAATTCCTTTGATGGAATTCCTATGCCATTTAAAACGTTGCTCCTTCGGAATGTCGATGTATGCATCGCTGCCAAAAATACGAAGATGTTCTAGTGACGGTTTCCTGCTAAACCATTTTTCATACGGTGTGTAGCCCCCAATGACATCAGATACCGTTATATTTTTGAGATACACTGCCGTATGTGTCGCATCAGCCCATAAATAAAGTGGTAACTGTCTATTGTGGAGCATCGCTTTAGCACTTTCAACAACTGTTCGATTCTGGCGTTCAAGCCAGGTGTCGTCACTACATGCTTGATTTTATTGTTGAGTAGTTCCTCAAAAACTTCCTTGTTGCAAAATTCACAACCACCATGAGATCTTATGCGTTTAATTTCATGTCCGACCGCTTTCACTTCAGTCATGAACTCAAGTAGCCTTTTAAGAACATCTGTTTTGTCCTTCAAAAATAAACAAAACAATACCGTGAATAGTCGTCCTTAAGTAACAAAAAATAATTGGACCCGCCAATCGATGGACTACTCATTTTGCCGCATAAATCCATATGAAATGTTTCCCCTGGTTTATTAGCCCGTGTAGCTCCGGATTTAGGAAATGGAGTTCTATGCTGCTTGCCATATGCACAGCCTTCACAAAATGGTCGTTCGTTTGGTATATCCGCAGCCTTCAAATTGTTTGCACACATTTCTCTGAGCACTTTGAAGTTTGGATGTCCAAGTTGTCCTTGCCATGTCATTGCAGATTCAGATGTCAAAATGTTTACTGATTGTATTGATGTTGTCTTTAAATTCATTTGATACAACCTGCTTTCATTTTTGCCTTCTGCTAGAGTCTCGTTGTCTTTCATAAAATATACGTGTTTTCCTCCTGCATCGAAAATCACTGTGACACCTCTCTGGGTTGCTCTTGAAATGGAAACAATATCTGGACTAAAAGTACATCTTTAATAATATGTAACGTGTCTGATTTCCCAAAAACCTGAATATCTCCCTTTCCAACAAGTTGCAAGCGTCGCCCGTCTTCAACTTTCACATATGCTGCTTCATTTGATGATGCTTTGAAATTCGTAAAAATGTCTCTCTGGAAGGACATGTGATCTGTTGCGCCTGAATCTGCGTAGAAAATATTTTCTATTTTATTTGAGTTCATCAACGTGTTCAGATTGAATAAAAATGAGCTATTAGCTGTTTTTTCGTTTTGACGTTTATTTTGTGATGTTTCTTCTTCTCGTTTGATATCTTTCACTTCCCTTTGAAGCGAAAGGGAATGAGCTTCACTTTTTCTGCTTTGATTAGTCTTCTGATCTCTTTGGCGCTTACGACATTCTCTTGCCCAATGACCAGGCTTTCCACAGTAGTTGCAATTACCATTTCGTTTAGGATTTGTTTTGTTATTAGCTTTGCCATTCGTCACAGAGTAAACTGCAGCTGTGTTTTTTCCATTAAGTTCACTATGAGATCGTGACGTCATGAGAGTTTCTTCATTAACAAGGTGCTCTGTTAAGCGTTCAATATTTTGCTTGTCTCTCGGTACTGCGTACCAAGCTGTACGAACATGGTCCAACCTTTGTGGTAAACTGCTTAAGATTTTGGCGATGATCATAGGCTGCTTTTGTTCTAAATCCATGTCTTTCAGTCTTTGCGATATGGATGTTATGTTTGCTACAAAATCAACAACTGGTTCATTATCTACCATTTTTATGCTCATGAATTTTTCTAAGAGAACTTGTGCGGACTGTTCGCTCTTTTCAGCATGTATTGCTTTTAGCTTCGACCACATTTCAGCAGCTGTAGTGCAATCAGTGATGTACTTAAGTTGCTCCAACTCGATCCCTCGTATTATAAAAGTTTCTGCTTCTGCATCCTTCTCATCCCATTGCAAAAAGTTTTCTGGTGTTTTTCCTAACGTGCCCCAAATGTAAGCTTAGAGTTTGTTCTCGGCCATATAAATTTCCGTTTGACGTCGCCATAACTGGTAGTTCTGCCCATTGAATCGATGTATGTGGTATATTCTTGATTCACTTGCTTGTTTCACTACTATCTTGAAGCTCAGCTGGGTTCTCGGAATTATTAAAACAAATGCTGTCGATGAGGCTCTCGATGAAATCTGCGACGATCGCGTAGTCAAATGGATTCTCTCCTGAGGTTAGGTTGGTGTTGTCAATATGATTCAGAAAATTGTTCGAATGAACCGCTGCGTGGCACTCTGGGCCCATAACCTTTTAATATAAGACGGATTCTAAAATGGTCTTACAAATCGAATGCGCAATTATCCAGCAGTCAAAGAAAAGAAAACGAATCACAAATGATTGTAAACGTGAATATATTTACTTATGATGTACATAATAAAGTCGTACAAAATTAGTTGATGAACAGAACTCAGAAGACGTAACCTGTGCTGAAGGCGGAAACAGTAAGAAGGGAGGAACGTGTAAGTTGCAAGAATGAAAGAAATGTCAAAAGTAATGAGAATGGCATTGGGTTGCCAGATAACTAAAATGCCAATATAGAAAGTGATTTCTTAACACAATCTAACCCTTGCAAGCCTGTTAGCACATGATTCATTAATCACTGAAAGGTAGCCGGTGCTCCTGTCAAAGCAAGCGGCATTCTATTAAACTCATAATTCCCCAAACCGGTACTGAATACGCTTTTGTGCTTATGTCAGGTATCCACCAGAACCTGATATTAGCCACTCGCTAAATTAAGTGTAAAAAAATTTCTACTGTGTCTTAGTTGGTCTAGGATTTCTTATATCCTTGGTATTGGGAACACCTTCTTGATAGTGGTGTCGTTGAATTTCCTAAAATCGACGACCATTCTCCACTTCTTCTGACCCTGAGCACCCCCCTTCTTTGGAAGCAAAATTGTTGGTGAGTTCCAAGGCGAGAAACTCGGTGAAATTATGTTATCTTTTAACATTCCCTGCACTTGCCTATTTACCTCATCTTTGTGAGCCTGTGGCAATCTGTACTGTTTCTGGTTAATTGGTGGTTGATCCACTCTAGTAGGTATTTCATGCTCTAATTGCGGTGTATACGTCAGCTGGTCTCCTTCCAGCAAAAATAGGTCAAGGAACGACGTACAAAAGGCCTCTATTGATGCCTTATCTTCTGAATTTACTCTTGGGTCTAACTTCAGTGATTCTAGCACTCTCTCCATTCTTTTCCTTATATCAACTTGTTTGATCTGATTTACCGATCTATAATATATATATATATATATATATATATATATATATATATATATATATATATATATATAATCTTATCATTTAACATACCTTCCACATGCCTGTTTACCTCATCTTTGTGAGCTTGTGGCAATATGTACTGTTTTTGGTTTATTGGTGTTTGATCCACTCTAGTAGGTATTTCATGCTCTACTTCCGATGTATATGTTAGCTGGTCTCCTTCCAGCAAAAATATGTCATGGAATCACGTACATATGGCTTCTATTGATGCCTTCTCTTCTGAATTTACGCTTGGGGCTAACTTCAAGGACTCTAGTACTCTCTCTCATGCTTTTTCTTATATCTACCTGCTTAATCTGATTAACTGATCCACAATTTGGTTTTTAAAATTATCATAACTAGTGAACTTAATCCTAAAATCCGTATCCTCTTCTGATGCGTTTATTACGCAAGCGTGCACCTTACGCTCGTCAACGTGCGTTATGGGTCAGTGTAACGATTCTATTTTTATTATTATCATGAACCGATAATTGTTTCTCCAGCGCATCCAGTACTGTGCGGCTCGAAAGATGATCGCGTCCAATTATCCCATCTGCCGGGACACCTTCCTTATCCAATTCCATTGCGTGCACCCTAAAACTCATACCGATAACCTCGCTGGGATTTACCCTAACTGAACCCAGCCTACTGATGCATCCACCATACGCTCCGTTAAGCGTTCTCACGTCCGTGTGATTAATCCCCACCCCTTTCCGTAAAACACTAGATTTTTTCTAACTCTTCAAATTTTTTCCTCCATACAGCGCAGTTATCCTTTACGATCCTAGACCCCTAAAAATTATCATAATTATCTTGAATATAAACTCTCGTACCGTGTTCGAGGCGATTGGCCTATACTTCCTAACCTTATTAGAACTTAACCTAAGTACTACAATCATCACAGTTACCCAAATCAAAACGCAATCAAAAATTTTTTCCAGGAGAGTATCTCTCTCCTCCGTGTCTTCTTCCATTGTTTTTACATTACTCGGTACGTGGTATTGGAGAGCCTCTTGCTCCTCCTTCTTCTGGAATGTAGTTCTTACATTACTAGTCACACGCACTTCTGGCCTAATTCTTTCTTCCTCTCTTTTGGCTTTCCAGTCTACTGGGCTCGACTGGGCCGCTGGAAGTTTCCCTGGTCCCTTTGTTGGGACTGTTTTCCCCGCATTCCGCTGCCCATTGTCCCATTCGTCCACATGAGAAGGAATTCAACCCCTGTATGGTGTTGCTTATCCTCGCTTCACTTCCGGAATTCCAATTTGGTAGCTGCTGACCACTCCCAGAGTTGAAGGGATTTCGTCCTTGGTTAATTCCTTCTGTCTCGGAGACTACTGAAGTTACCCCTGGTGTCCCTCCTGGGTGGAGCCGGGTGCATCGTATCTGGCTGAATTCTACTCTGATCCCATTCTGTGCCCACTAGGCACTGCAGACTTGCTTCATGACCATATGCTTTCATACAGTATGGCGTGTTTTTGCGTCTAATGCACTCATCCCCTGTATGATCTGGCTTACGGCAGAACAAACATGTGGGTGCCCTTTGTACAAACTCCCTGTACGGATTTTTAGGATTCACGGCTCTGTTGTCGCAGATCCCTGGATTATACGCTCCTCTGTATATGTTTGGAACAGAATTGCTTCCCTCTCTTTGCACGACAGCGGCGTTGAACATGTCATGTCTGTTTTCCAACATATGTACCTCGCCTAACCCAGTACTCCGTTCCACGAGGACTTGTGCTCTAATCGCTTCTTCTACTAATTCCTCCAGAGTTCCTGTTCTGCTATTCAGCATATGAATCTTTAGAGCGGAGTTGCGGAGACCCACCACGAAAGTTGTTAACACCGACTTGTCAACTTCGTATAATAATGCTGTATCTCCAACCCCATTTTACTTATTTCTTATTATTTCCTGGGATATCATCTGAAGTGACCCTAAATGCCTGGCAAAGGCGCGTATGTCTTCACTTGCCAGCTGCTTCCTGATTTCTTGGGTTATGTCTTCCAGAGTTCTCTCCTTTAAATAAGCTCTCTTTAGAAGGCCGCAAAGCTCGTCCACACTGGCGAATTGCTTTTTCAGAATAAGTTGTATGCATCTCCAAATAACCTTTGTTTAATATAGTCAAAGAAGTCCTGCAACTCATCAGGGCCATCAGCAGAGCCTTCAAAAGTAAGCTTAGAAAAGCACAGAGAGAATCGTGGAGGAACTTTTGCGGTGACGTAGAAGATATCTCTGAGACGTCCAGGTTGAGGAAGATCCTATCAACTGCTCCAATGGTACCTGGTTACCTGAGGAGGGAGGATGGATCCTGGACTTCTAATAGTAATGAGACTCTAGAGCTTCTTCTGGAGACTCACTTCCCTGGATGCTGGAGTACCATTCCGCGGAGAACGAATCCCAGCGGGAATGTAGTTGAAGTCAACTCAGACATAGTCACGAAGCCAAAATTGCAATGGGCTATCCATAGCTTCAAACCATTTAAAGCATCTGGCCCAGATGGTGTAGCTCCAATTGAAATTCAGGAGTCAGAGAATCTTATAATAGAGTGGCTGTTAAAGATCTATAATAGTTGTCTTGAATTAGCGTATATTCCAGACTTATGGAAGCATGTGAGGGTAATTTTTATGCCCAAGGCCGGCAAAGGCTCGCACACAGCTCCAGGGGACTTAAGACCCAGTCCCCTCCTTCTGTCTAAAAATCCTGGAAAGATAGTTAGATATTCATCTGAGGCTCACTATAGACAGACAGAAGCTGTCAGTCTCTCAGCATGCCTACCTTAAGGGTAAATCGGTGGAGACCGCTTTACACTCCTTAGTCTCTAGGATTGAGTGCTCCCTGCACAACAAGAAGTTCTCCCTTGTGGCTTTCCTGGACATTGAGGGAGCTTTTAACAATATCAAATCAGACGCAATAATCAGTGCGATGCGAGACTTGGAGGTGGAACCCGCCATTAGCAGGTGGATTGAAAACGTGCTTAGTAGCAGGATAATCAATTCACAGCTGGGGGCGGCGTCGGCCAAGAAGTCCGTGTGTAGAGGCACACCTCAAGGTGGAGTTCTTTCACCCCTACTCTGGAATCTTGCGGTAAATCAGCTGCTTGTTCGACTGGAGAGGGAAGGGTGCAAGGTGGTTGCGTATGCGGATGATGTTGCTATTAGTATCTCGGGTAAATATATATCTACTTTGAGGGACTTGATGCAAAACATGCTGAACATTCTTTCTAAATGGACTACTGACTGTGGGTTGGGGGTTAATCCGACCAAGACTTAGCTGGTACTCTTCACTAGGAAGTATAAAATTCCTCTATTTATTGCTCCAAAACTAATGGGTGTAGATATTGACCTTGTCGAGGAGGCTAAATATCTGGGCGTGATCCTAGATAGGAAGCTGAATTGGAAGGCCAATATAAGCGAGCGCATTAGAAAGGCTCCGGTAGCTCTGTACTCTTGCAAAAGAGTCATAGGCAAAAAATGGGGGTTACAGCCTAAGGTAGCCTATTGGATATATACAGCTGTGGTACGACCAGTCCTTTTCTATGGGGTGCTTGCTTGGTGGACACCCCTAAGTAAGTCCACATACAATAGGCTGATAACAACGGTACAAAGAACGGCAGAGGTATTCATAAGTAGTGCCATTAGAACGACTCCAACGGCAGCATTGGACATTATGCTCAATCTGCTGCCTGTTAGGCTTTTTGGCGAAAAAATGGCTGCAAACTCAGCTATCAGACTAAATGCTACGCATCAATGGGATGCCAGAAATATAGGTCATGCGTCCATTTTAAGACATTTTGAGGGTATTCCTGACTATTTCGACTACATCACACCAATGTACGCCTTCAATGGTATGTGCAAGATCTCCATTCCCTCCAGGGACGAATGGAAGGATGGCATCCCCCCTAATGTAGAAGGGGTTCACATCTACACAGATGGATCCAAACTACAGAGTAGGGTGGTGTATTCTCAGAAGATATTAACATGTCCTTTAGGATGCCCGACCACTTCAGTGTTTTTCAGGCAGAGGTCGCGGCTATAGAGGCAGCACTGTCTTGGCTAAGGAAGAAGAAGATATCTGGACCTGATATTTGCATTCTGTCCGACAGCCAAGCTGCTTTGCGCTACCTGGATTCGGTTATTATCACCTCAAAAGCCGTCAAGAGCTGCCGCAAATCTTTAGACGAGATAGCTAAGCAGACCCGTCTGCATCTGTGCTGGGTTCCCGGTCACAGAGATATTCGAGGGAACTGCAAGGCGGATGAACTTGCCCGTGAGGGTACTACCGTACTGTTGGAACCAGATAGGTCGCAATTCGGTATTCCTATTGCCACATGTAAGCTCTTAGTAAATACAATATCCTTAGGAACAACGGGCAGGCGCTGGTCTGAACTCTCAGGATGTAAAATAGCTAGACAAACCTGGCCAGAGATAAATGTCAAGCGCTCTAAGTACCTACTGGCTCTAAATAGACAAAGCATAGGTCCCGTGATTAGCGTCTTAACGGGACACTGGACTCTAGGCACACACGGGTGTAGGCTGGGGATTGCCTCTAATTACTTCTGCAGGAGTTGCATGGACGAGGAGGAGGAACAGTCTACTGCTCACCTGTTGTGCACGTGTCCAGCTTTGTCCAGAAAGAGGCGCACTTTCCTAGGCGACTACTTTTTGGACTCCTTGGGAGATATCTCAAAAAAAAAGATTAGCTCCATCAACAGCTTCATTAAAAGCTCCAAATGGCTGGACCTTTGAAAGGGATGGGACCTGCTGTCCCATGCGGTATCACAAAGGGTCAATGTTGGCCTAAGTGCGCCCTTTTCGGGTGGCCGCTTTACCTACCAACCTACCTTCTCTCTTTATCAATCTGAATTTGAAGTTCTACGAAGAATTCTGCATTACAATCAGTGATTTCAAATTCAATGCTTAGCTCGTGTAATAGCTTGTTGATTGTGATCGAATCATTGCCGCATGTAAGTCCGTCGTCAACGTACAATAGCAAATATATAACTTCTCTATCATGTTCATATGTGAATACACATAACTCAGCCCATGTCTGCTTAAATCCAAAATCGGTAGAGAAACTTAGCTATGTGCTTATTCCATTGTCGAGATGCTTGTTTTAAGCCGTAGAGACTCCTCTTTAGTAGGCATACTCGATTGTCTTCGGTGAATCTATTTGGTTGTTCCATGTATATGATTTCATCCAAATGTCCATGTAAAAATGCTGTTTTAACATCAAATTGCAAGATGTTCATGCCCCGAGCAGCTGCTATAGCCAGAACTGCTATGGCGGATTCGTACCTGGCGACAGGTGCATACATTTCATTGTAATCGACTCCTTGAGCTTGAGAGCAACCTCTCACGACTAATCGCGCCTTATATTTGTCAATTGCTCCATTAGTTTTGAATTTCTTTTTAAATATTCATCGGTTTGTAATAACATGCATGTCGTTTGTTCGTGGAACTAAAATCCATGTTTCATTCTTAAGAAGTGATTGAATTTCTTCGTTGATAGCTTTCATCCGTTCTTGACATTCTTCACTAGCCATTACTTCCTCCCGTGAAAAAGGTTCAACACTTGCAACACACAATTCAGTAATAGCTTCTTCAGTGCGTTTGCCTTTTGATGTGCTTCGCAGTTCATAGGGACTTCTTAGTGATGGAACTCTTGTATTCTTTTGTGAATGTGTATTTCTGTCATCCGATGAGGATCGTGGAACACTTTCCTGATCCTGTTGATCGATTACGTCCTTTATTTCACACACTTCACTTATTATATTGCCCTTTTCGTTGAAAATAACATCTCGCCGAATCAGCACCCGTTTATTTATTTGATCGAAAACTCTATACGCTTTGCTTTGCTCATTGTAACCAACGAAAATTCCTTTGATGGAATTCCTATGCCATTTAAAACGTTGCTCCTTCGGAATGTCGATGTATGCATCGCTGCCAAAAATACGAAGATGTTCTAGTCACGGTTTCCTGCTAAACCATTTTTCATACGGTGTGTAGCCCCCAATGACATCAGATACCGTTATATTTTTGAGATACACTGCCGTATGTGTCGCATCAGCCCATAAATAAAGTGGTAACTGTCTATTGTGGAGCATCGCTTTAGCACTTTCAACAACTGTTCGATTCTGGCGTTCAAGCCAGGTGTCGTCACTACATGCTTGATTTTATTGTTGAGTAGTTCCTCAAAAACTTCCTTGTTGCAAAATTCACAACCACCATCAGATCTTATGCGTTTAATTTCATGTCCGACCGCTTTCACTTCAGTCATGAACTCAAGTAGCCTTTTAAGAACATCTGTTTTGTCCTTCAAAAATAAACAAAACAATACCGTGAATAGTCGTCCTTAAGTAACAAAAAATAATTGGACCCGCCAATCGATGGACTACTCATTTTGCCGCATAAATCCATATGAAATGTTTCCCCTGGTTTATTAGCCCGTGTAGCTCCGGATTTAGGAAATGGAGTTCTATGCTGCTTGCCATATGCACAGCCTTCACAAAATGGTCGTTCGTTTGGTATATCCGCAGCCTTCAAATTGTTTGCACACATTTCTCTGAGCACTTTGAAGTTTGGATGTCCAAGTTGTCCTTGCCATGTCATTGCAGATTCAGATGTCAAAATGTTTACTGATTGTATTGATGTTGTCTTTAAATTCATTTGATACAACCTGCTTTCATTTTTGCCTTCTGCTAGAGTCTCGTTGTCTTTCATAAAATATACGTGTTTTCCTCCTGCATCGAAAATCACTGTGACACCTCTCTGGGTTGCTCTTGAAATGGAAACAATATCTGGACTAAAAGTACATCTTTAATAATATGTAACGTGTCTGATTTCCCAAAAACCTGAATATCTCCCTTTCCAACAAGTTGCAAGCGTCGCCCGTCTTCAACTTTCACATATGCTGCTTCATTTGATGATGCTTTGAAATTCGTAAAAATGTCTCTCTGGAAGGACATGTGATCTGTTGCGCCTGAATCTGCGTAGAAAATATTTTCTATTTTATTTGAGTTCATCAACGTGTTCAGATTGAATAAAAATGAGCTATTAGCTGTTTTTTCGTTTTGACGTTTATTTTGTGATGTTTCTTCTTCTCGTTTGATATCTTTCACTTCCCTTTGAAGCGAAAGGGAATGAGCTTCACTTTTTCTGCTTTGATTAGTCTTCTGATCTCTTTGGCGCTTACGACATTCTCTTGCCCAATGACCAGGCTTTCCACAGTAGTTGCAATTACCATTTCGTTTAGGATTTGTTTTGTTATTAGCTTTGCCATTCGTCACAGAGTAAACTGCAGCTGTGTTTTTTCCATTAAGTTCACTATGAGATCGTGACGTCATGAGAGTTTCTTCATTAACAAGGTGCTCTGTTAAGCGTTCAATATTTTGCTTGTCTCTCGGTACTGCGTACCAAGCTGTACGAACATGGTCCAACCTTTGTGGTAAACTGCTTAAGATTTTGGCGATGATCATAGGCTGCTTTTGTTCTAAATCCATGTCTTTCAGTCTTTGCGATATGGATGTTATGTTTGCTACAAAATCAACAACTGGTTCATTATCTACCATTTTTATGCTCATGAATTTTTCTAAGAGAACTTGTGCGGACTGTTCGCTCTTTTCAGCATGTATTGCTTTTAGCTTCGACCACATTTCAGCAGCTGTAGTGCAATCAGTGAAGTACTTAAGTTGCTCCAACTCGATCCCTCGTATTATAAAAGTTTCTGCTTCTGCATCCTTCTCATCCCATTGCAAAAAGTTTTCTGGTGTTTTTCCTAACGTGCCCCAAATGTAAGCTTTGAGCTTGTTCTCGGTCATATAAATTTCCGTTTGACGTCGCCATAACTGGTAGTTCTGCCCATTGAATCGATGTATGTGGTATATTCTTGATTCACTTGCTTGTTTCACTACTATCTTGAAGCTCAGCTGGGTTCTCGGAATTATTAAAACAAATGCTGTCGATGAGGCTCTCGATGAAATCTGCGACGATCGCGTAGTCAAATGGATTCTCTCCTGAGGTTAGGTTGGTGTTGTCAATATGATTCAGAAAATTGTTCGAATGAACCGCTGCGTGGCACTCTGGGCCCATAACCTTTTAATATAAGACGGATTCTAAAATGGTCTTACAAATCGAATGCGCAATTATCCAGCAGTCAAAGAAAAGAAAACGAATCACAAATGATTGTAAACGTGAATATATTTACTTATGATGTAAATAATAAAGTCGTACAAAATTAGTTGATGAACAGAACTCAGAAGACGTAACCTATGCTGAAGGCGGAAACAGTAAGAAGGGAGGAACGTGTAAAGTGCAAGAATGAAAGAAATGTCAAAAGTAATGAGAATGGCATTGGGTTGCCAGATAACTAAAATGCCAATATAGAAAGTGATTTCTTAACACAATCTAACCCTTGCAAGCCTGTTAGCACATGTTTCATTAATCACTGAAAGGTAGCCGGTGCTCCTGTCAAAGCAAGCGGCATTCTATTAAACTCATAATTCCCCAAACCGGTACTGAATACGCTTTTCTGCTTATGTCAGGTATCCACCAGAACCTGATATTAGCCACTCGCTAAATTAAGTGTAAAAAAATTTCTACTGTGTCTTAGTTGGTCTAGGATTTCTTATATCCTTGGTATTGGGAACACCTTCTTGATAGTGGTGTCGTTGAATTTCCTAAAATCGACGACCATTCTCCACTTCTTCTGACCCTGAGCACCCCCCTTCTTTGGAAGCAAAATTGTTGGTGAGTTCCAAGGCGAGAGACTCGGTGAAATTATGTTATCTTTTAACATTCCCTGCACTTGCCTATTTACCTCATCTTTGTGAGCCTGTGGCAATCTGTACTGTTTCTGGTTAATTGGTGGTTGATCCACTCTAGTAGGTATTTCATGCTCTACCTGCGGTGTATACGTCAGCTGGTCTCCTTCCAGCAAAAATAGGTCAAGGAACGACGTACAAAAGGCCTCTATTGATGCCTTATCTTCTGAATTTACTCTTGGGTCTAACTTCAGTGATTCTAGCACTCTCTCCATTATTTTCCTTATATCAACTTGTTTAATCTGATTTACCGATCTATAATATATATATATATATATATATATATATATATATATATATATATATATATATATATATATATATATATATATATATAATATATATATATATATATATATATATATATATAATATATATATATATATATATATATATATATATATATATATATATATATATATATATATTATCTTATCATTTAACATACCTTCCACATGCCTGTTTACCTCATCTTTGTGAACTTGTGGCAATATGTACTGTTTTTGGTTTATTGGTGTTTGATCCACTCTAGTAGGTATTTCATGCTCTACTTCCGATGTATATGTTAGCTGGTCTCCTTCCAGCAAAAATATGTCATGGAATCACGTACATATGGCTTCTATTGATGCCTTCTCTTCTGAATTTACGCTTGGGGCTAACTTCAAGGACTCTAGTACTCTCTCTCATCCATTTTCTTATATCTACCTGCTTAGTCTGATTAACTGATCCACAATTTGGTTTTTAAAATTATCATAACTAGTGAACTTAGGCCTAAAATCCGTATCCTCTTCTGATGCGTTTATTACGCAAGCGTGCACCTTACGCTCGTCAACATGCGTTATGGGTCAGTGTAACGATTCTATTTTTATTATTATCATGAACCGATAATTGTTTCTCCAGCGCATCCAGTACTGTGCGGCTCGAAAGATGATCGCGTCCAATTATCCCATCTGCCGGGACACCTTCCTAATCCAATTCCATTGCGTGCACCCTAAAACTCATACCGATAACCTCGCTGGGATTTACACTAACTGAACCCAGCCTACTGATGCATCCACCATACGCTCCGTTAAGCGTTCTCACGTCCGTGTGATTAATCCCCACCCCTTTCCGTAAAACACTAGATTTTTCCTAACTCTTCAAATTTTTTCCTCCATACAGCGCAGTTATCCTTTACGATCCTAGACCCCTAAAAATTATCATAATTATCTTGAATATAAACTCTCGTACCGTGTTCGAGGCGATTGGCCTATACTTCCTAACCTTATTAGAACTTAACCTAAGTACTACAATCATCACAGTTACCCAAATCAAAACGCAATCAAAAATTTTTTCCAGGAGAGTATCTCTCTCCTCCGTGTCTTCTTCCATTGTTTTTACATTACTCGGTACGTGGTATTGGAGAGCCTCTTGCTCCTCCTTCTCCTGGAATGTAGTTCTTACATTACTAGTCACACGCACTTCTGGCCTAATTCTTTCTTCCTTTCTTTTGGCTTTCCAGTCTACTGGGCTCGACTGGGCCGCTGGAAGTTTCCCTGGTCCCTTTGTTGGGACTGTTTTCCCCGCATTCCGCTGCCCATTGTCCCATTCGTCCACATGAGAAGGAATTCAACCCCTGTATGGTGTTGCTTATCCTCGCTTCACTTCTGGAATTCCAATTTGGTAGCTGCTGACCACTCCCAGAGTTGAAGGGATTTCGTCCTTGGTTAATTCCTTCTGTCTCGGAGACTACTGAAGTTACCCCTGGTGTCCCTCCTGGGTGGAGCCGGGTGCATCGTATCTGGCTGAATTCTACTCTGATCCCATTCTGTGCCCACTAGGCACTGCAGACTTGCTTCATGACCATATGCTTTCATACAGTATGGCGTGTTTTTGCGTATAATGCACTCATCCCCTGTATGATCTGGCTTACGGCAGAACAAACATGTGGGTGCCCTTTGTACAAACTCCCTGTACGGATTTTTAGGATTCACGGCTCTGTTGTCGCAGATCCCTGGATTATACGCTCCTCTGTATATGTTTGGAACAGAATTGCTTCCCTCTCTTTGCACGACAGCGGCGTTGAACATGTCCTGTCTGTTTTCCAACATATGTACCTCGCCTAACCCAGTACTCCGTTCCACGAGGACTTGTGCTCTAATCGCTTCTTCTACTAATTCCTCCAGAGTTCCTGTTCTGCTATTCAGCATATGAATCTTTAGAGCGAAGTTACGGAGACCCACCACGAAAGTTGTTAACACCGACTTGTCAACTTCGTATAATAATGCTGTATCTCCAACCCCATTTTACTTATTTCTTATTATTTCCTGGGATATCATCTGAAGTGACCCTAAATGCCTGGCAAAGGCGCGTATGTCTTCACTTGCCAGCTGCTTCCTGATTTCTTGGGTTATGTCTTCCAGAGTTCTCTCCTTTAAATAAGCTCTCTTTAGAAGGCCGCAAAGCTCGTCCACACTGGCGAATTGCTTTTTCAGAATAAGTTGTATGCATCTCCAAATAACCTTTGTTTAATATAGTCAAAGAAGTCCTGCAACTCATCAGGGCTTATGCTTCGCTTTGCAAGTTCACAACCTTGAATGAACCTGTTAAATTCTGACCGTAAGTCTTCTGACACAGCACCAGTAAGCACAGGTAATAGCCTGGCCACTGTCTTTGAGATCTCCTCTATACCCATTTTACTTATTTTTGTTTTACTTATGGCTGGTAAAACTTCAAGCGTTATCTACCTTTTGGGTGATTAAATTTATTTGCCCATTCGACCAGGATATTGATTTACTCTGCGTAGTTTTTCGCAATGTATTATCCTTTGCCGTACTTGACTGCGCGAGGAAACAACAACTCGTGGTTCCTGTTGAATTCTCTCCACAGATTTTGCAACTGTGTTTTCCGCTTGTGGAAATACGTGTTGCCCTTACGTAACTTGCCGTCTTTCCTAAAGTTACGAACCAATTTTTGGATTGTCTCGCCAATTTGCTCCTGTATCAGAAGTAACCCCTGCGCTTCCTTTGTCATATCCAAAAACCAGAACAGGTGGCGTATCCCCAAAAATGATTTACAAATGAAGCCCAGTTAAAACTAGTTTTATTGATTACAATTTTATCCCAATATTTTATTACACTAAGTCCTTTGTTACTTACGAGTATTTACAGAATTTTTTTTATTACTTAAAGATTTAATACAAATTTATTTAAAATTAAAATAGTCTCATCCTAAGGCGTCCGGCCGTTGTTCCTCCAATAATCCTCATGGAATTCAATCCAGTGTTACATTCATATCAAAAGTCGAATAAATGCGTAGAGCAAAAATGCATTTCAACAAAAAAAAAATTTTTCTTTTATTTTTATGCTGATTTCAAATAAAAGTACCAACATTATCCGACTTCTTAGTCTCATGATTCGACCATGACAAATTGATTAAACAAAATTCCATGGTAAATTCTCTCTTATATATATTCTTCTATTACTTTTTTTCCATTACAAGTTCCACATCCGTTATCTACTGGCGTCCATCAATGCAAATTGGTCCTTTACTTCCTCACATGTATCCTCATATATTCGCCCAACTCCAATTGTCCTTTCACCATCTTCAATGCTCCCAAAAAACGATATAAAATGGTCGACAAAACCCGAAATTGGCTTTACAGACAAAAGTGTCATGATTCATTCCCGGTAATTTGAATCCATAAAAAAAGCCAATTCATAAACTCCAAAAGTTTGGAATAAAAATTCAATATGCCCGTTTGCTCCTTACTGATTTCTTCTCTCAAATCATTTCTTGGAATTTCTCCCCCGCTTTTCTGCACAAAAAAAAATTGAATATTGCAATATATGCAAAACATTAGTTAAGTATTTTCGGGCCAATTGTAGCTTCGATACCACACAAATTTTGATGCAACAATCCGTCTATGCACCACTTATTTTCCTTCTAATACCCTAAGCTCATTGTATTTAATTGTGTATATAAATGTGTATTAAAACAAAATGTGTATATAAAATATCCCTAACGACAAACAAACACAAATCCTCTACCAAAAAAATCCTTACAGCTAAGACGACATGCATAGACCGTCCAATCATACTGACGGTTTATGGTTGCCCATACGAAGCTGCGTGCAACAGCGCAATCACGCCTGTATGTTGCAACTTCTTTGACCAACGCTACTGCGCCTTCAGGGTCGCAGAAGTATCTACTTATAATACGCTATTATACTTGTACTCACCATTTGTCCTATTTGGAGTCATATAATATGTTGCAGGATGCTCTGCCTGCTTCAGGGTTCCTTGCCCTGGGTTTCCTCCAGATTTGTTGCAGGATGCTCTGCCTGCTTCAGGGTTCCTTGTCCTGGGATTCCTCCAGTAGGTCCTTATGACCGCCTTCGTTGTGTTGGCAGCATTGTGGTCACAAATACCTGCTGCGCCACAAATACCGGATGGGGTCCGTGGTTGTCGTCGCTAATGGTGGTGGCACCCTTTTGCTGCCGGTAATAGGCGCATGCGTAGACGAGGACCTGGTGGTGTTGCTTTTTGCTGCAATATAAGACAAGAGCTTACTTATAATCATAAGTCTTATATACTATTTACAATGAACACTTACTGTCTAGGTAATAACTTTTCTGGTGTTCCAGTTACGCATCTGTTGATTGGTGTCGGTTGGTTAAGGCAACTGACTCAATATAAAAATGTCGATGGTGCATTCTAAATTCCAATGCCCTTCGTCAACTTGATTGCGGAACAATGTCACCCTAAAAGTTAACATAATGAATGAAATAATCATCAACGCACCCTAAAAGCATGTGCATGAATATAACTACACCAAATGTGTAGTATCTGTTAGGAGTGGATGCTGTGAGTCAACTACTCGCAGGTAGCTTGATTCTGACTCACAACATAGTGAAGTGTGGAAGAATTGAACAATTTCAGCAATACGAATACAATTTAAATAATTCATATTTTACCCATTTGCTATTTCAAACTATTTGCAAAGTCATCACTTGTGAAAAGCTCCATACAAATGAAGCTGGTCTTCGGATTGAAAACGTTTTCTCGCCGGCAGAAGCTTATCCACCAATAATCTCCTTCTCTATCATTTGTGGTTACAGCCTTGCAAAAAATACATTTTCAAGGCACTATTAAGAGAAGACCGCTCTTCAAATGTCGGTTTCTCACGATCTACAGAAGTGTCAAAATGAAAAAGCAGTGCTGCTTTTTTTGTAAATTTTGGACGCTATTTTCGGCTTTGCACTTTTTTTCGTAATAAGTAAAAACTCAAGTGCCCTTTATTTTTATATATTATTATTTAAAAACAAAATTATTTACTACGATAGATACTCATACAACAACTAATACAACTCAAAATAATATTTTTAAAAATTTATTATTGCACATTATTCTGGTTTTTTCCGTTGTTAATCGTATATTTAAAGATTTAATTCGAAAATACATTTGACATTTAAAAAAAAATCTTTTACCGCATTAGGTACATTAAGTACAATGCCTCATTCCATTGTTTTGTCACGGAAATTATTGCAATGCACAATTTTATCAGCATTGAACTCCATTAAAATATCGAATGATTTGATGTCGCTCAAAAATCTTTCTGAAGGCTTTTTAAGACCCATGTCCAAGTGCTTCCTTCAAATTCGTGTTCATTAAATTTCAGACTTCATTTATATATTAGACTCTCTCCATATATTATAACACAACGATAATTCACCATATTTCTTTTTATTATTGCTTAATTATTTATTTTTCAGTGGAGAAGCCGACGACAATCATAAGAGAGTAAATTTGACACATTTGTAGACCGTTTTCGTCTCACTCTATTAATTAATAGTACCTTGTAAATGTATTTTATTTTCTCTTTTTTTCTTCTTCTTCTTCTTTTTTGTAACTATCGTATTATAAGTAGCAAGCTTGTTTATGATGTCAGTATATTGGTATTTTAAAAAGTATTATTAAATATCATTATAACTATTGCCATTACCCTTAAGTTTTTTATAAAATGGTACTACCAGTACTGTGACTACATTTAACCCTACTATTAACTATATTGACAACATAGTACTCTACTATTGAGGAGTTGAAGAAGCATCACTTATTTATGAGAAGGCAGAATAAAAGCGACCGTCAACGCTGCCAAATTTCAGAAGTGGGATAAAAGAGAAACAATTTTTTTACTCTTTAAATTTATAGCGGCTAATAATAATATTTAATCTTAAAACTTGTGCTTAGTGACAAACACAATATAAATCACAAATAGTGAAATAGCTAAAATTCAGAATTTCGCAATGGATGATGTTAGCTGCCAGTATACAGTCACATAGTTAAAGGAGTGGGTAAATAAATTGGGACTGTAGGCGGCAAAAATGCATTAATATAGCGTTTTAACAATGTGCCAAAAAAGATCGTGGTACTTTCGACGAAGGCATCGAAGCTGAAACAAGTGAAGAAACCAGCGGCAGTACCGATATCAACATTACGAACAAAGTAAGTAGCAACGTCAGTTCAAATGTAAGCAGCAAAGCAGTGGACAATAACAACGAAGATTATGCAAATAACGGCGGTCAAAAGTATAAAACGAACGAAAAACATAGAGAAAACGAAACTCCTACTATTAAAAATGTAACGATCAACGACGAAGTAAGTGATGACGAGACGCAAGCGAGTGAGACACAAAGCAACGTTGACAAATTCAAAGCCGAAGTAAATTAGACAAAGAGCGTGAAATGGAATATATAAAAAGAGAAAATGAACTGTTACTCAAAGAAAAATTCTTATTGGAAAAAGAGAATGAAATAACTTATTAAAAAAGTATGCGCCGCCAAATATGCCTACAATAACGACTCTACAATATGCCATTAATCCCAACGAAACATTCAACACAATAAAATAATTAGTGCCGGAATATGATGGTTCTATTTGAAATTTGGGAAGCAAAGCCCAGCCGGCCCAAAGCTCGTTAACGTTATCGAAAACGATAGTAAACCTTCGTAATTTGCGAAAGAAACGATCGTTTTCGAGCTCGTTTATGATACGTAAACGATTCGTCTTGCGTTCTTAATTTCCAACGCAAAAGTCTCGTTTGCGATACTCGTAAATGTATCGTAAATGATATCCAGAACGATACTTTTACGAACTGTTAAAATTCTGAACATTAATTTAAAAATATTGGTTTTTTTTAAACATTTAATAAGAAGGCCTAACTCAAACCCCGCTTTCGCTCTACCTCTATCTACTCTTAGGAGCTCCCTCGACCAGTGTAGGCTATTCTTACCGAGCGCGCCACCGCTACGCTCTGTTGAGACCGTATCACACTTTCCTAACGCCTTAAATTAATTCATAGATTCTACTCATTAACAGAACAAATAAAATCTTTATGCTTTACATCCAACAAAAAGAAAACTTTAATAAAGACGTAAATAAATACTTATATTTAGGATCTTATGCTTATCTTAATACGCTGGACTTATCTTTATTTTTGCCGCTCTGGGTAGGAGAAGTCTGGTCTTCGGCGGTCGATCCGTATCCATTCACTTCCTTTTCTAATTCGTCGACAATGAAAGGAAATCGAAGCTACTTTTTTTTATGCAGCATTAAACAACTTCAATACCATTTCTTTTTAATTTAATAATTCAATATATTTAATTTATTAAAATATCGTATTCCTGCGTTTTCAACACGACACTAGCACAGAAATTGTCACAAAAAAAAATTGCACTTGATTTAGATGAAGATAGACGACTCGAACGACAACGACGGTAAATATCACTTGTTTTCTTGCCATCCAGAATCTGACTCCTCTCTAAAAATTTTCCGCATTACTTACTGACTTCCAAAAACAGTTTTCTCCGGTACTTCAACCCCAGCTCTCTCCCTCTGACACCCTACTTTTCACTATCCTATCCACAACCTGTCCGTCCGTCTCTGTCCCACCCACTAAGTATACCCCCTGGCAACAGCTGTGCTTTGTGGGTCAACCAACCAATTCAAGGACAGCTACTAACCTTTCATCATCAGTTTTCTTTTTCTTCTCCTTTTCCTTACCAACTCGCACTCACGTATTTACCCCACACCAACACTCGATCCACCCACACATGCACCCATATTAGACCAGCTCTCGCGTATTAAAAGATCCCCTCCACTCAACCTGAGCTTACAACGCAAAAGCTGTCTAATATATATATATATATATATATATATATATATATATATATATATATATATATATATATATATATATATATATATATATATATATATATATATATGTATATATATATATATATATATATATATATATATATATATATATATATATATATATATATATATATATATATATATATATATATATATATATATATATATATATATATATATATATATATATATACGAGGTGTGATCAAAAAATAACCGTTATTTACATCTTTTCGTGAGTTACGTATGTTCGATGTTTGCATTTTTTTTTTTTATGTTGGTACACATGTCTGTTATATATGTTGGCAATACCAACCATTTTGGATTGTCATTTTGTTTTTGACAGATAAAAAGGTTAGTCGTGTTTTGGTGTGCTCTTCGATTTTGTACTATTCGAAAAAATGGATCAAAGAAACTGTATTCAGTTGTGTGTAAAAAATGTAATTAAATGCGCAAGGACATTTGAAATGTTGACTGTGGCCTTTGGCGAGTCTACTATGAGCAGAACACAAGTTCAATTGTGGTATAACCGGTTTAAGGAAGGCCGAGAAGATGTCAATGACGATGCTCGTCCTGGTCACCCGAGCGCGTCAACAACCGATGAAAGCATTGACGCAGTGAAGAAAATGATTTTGGATAATCGTCGAATCACTATCAGAGAGGTTGCTGATGATGTTGGCATATCGTTCGGCTCATGCCAAGCAATTTTTACGGTTGTTTTAGGCATGAAACGTGCGGCAGCGAAGATTGTTCCAAAATTGCTAAATTTTGAGCAAAAACAACGTCGCATGGACATCGCTCAGGAGCTGTTTTTGGCAAAAAACAAAACCGTTATCATGCCTCAACCACCGTATTCACCGGACTTGGCCCCCGCTGACTTTTTCCTCTTTCCAAAACTGAAGACACCGATGAAAGGAAAGCGTTTTGCTACGATTGAGGAGATAAAAGAAAAATCGAAACAGGAGCCGTTGGCGATACCAAAAGCGTTACAGAAGTGTTGCGAGGATTGAAAAAAACGTGTATTATATTTGAGGGGAATTACTTTAAAGGGGACAAGATAGTTGTTGATGAATAAATAAATACTTTATTTTTTTATCACACCTCGTATATATATATATATATATATATATATATATATATATATATATATATATATATATATATATATACATATATATATATATATATATATATATATATATATATATATATACATATATATATATATATATACACATATATATATATATATATATATATATATATATATATATATATATATATACATATATATGGAATACGGAAATGGCGGACTTTTTTTCCTCGATGCACCAGGAGGATTAGGCAAAACATTCCTCATCAATTTAATGTTGGCGTCGGTTCGAATGCAGAATTGGATTGCACTCGCAGTGGCATCATCGGGAATTGCATCAACGCTGTTGGACGGCGGAGGCACTGCACACTCAGCACTAAAACTTCCATTGAATTTGAACCAGGCAGAAACATCAGCAAAAACTCCGTCATGGCCACAATCCTTAAAACGTGCAAAATTATCATTTGGGACGAATGCACAATGGTCCATAAGAAATTGCTCGAAGCGCTTGACCGGAATCTACGTGATTTTCGAGGAAACAACCAATAGATGGGAGGCGCTCTTATTCTTCTTGCTGGTGATTTCCGCTTAACTTTGCCCGTTATTCAAAGATCAATGCCCGCAGATGAGCGGAACGCATGCTTGAAAGCTTCATATCTTTAGAACCGAGTCGGGAAAATCACGCTATCGACGAACATGCGTGTGCATTTGTTACAAGACCCGTCTGCCCAAACATTCTCAAAACAACTTTTGGACATCGGAAATGGAAAAATTCCAATTTATCGCGCCACGAACGAGATTTCGTTCCCGCCTAACTTCTGTCAAATGCAAATGAATATTCAAGCCGTTGTCGACAAGGTATTCCCAAGTCTAACAACCTCCTACAAAAATCCGGAATGGCTGTGCGAACGTGCAATTTTTGCACCAAAAAATGATGATGTCAACAAGCACAATGAGCAAATTCAATTGAAACTGCCCGGCAAAATAATCAAATACAAATCGATCGACACAGTAATGGATGAAAAACAAGCCGTCAATTATCCCACTAAATTTTTGAATTCATTAGAACCACCCGGCAGTTTTACTAGTATTTTACATGTCGAGTACACATTATTATAATATGTATATATGAATTTTACATATAATCTGAGTTTTACTAGTAGCTTCAATATCAATCAGCCCTCGTTCATACATATATATGAGCTTTACATATATATATGAGTTTTACTAGTGTTTTAACTAGTTGGATTCACTGCTGGGATGTTGTCTAAAATAGCGAATATTCGGAGAAAAAAACAGAAGAAATCATGGCTACGTTTAAATTAAACTTTAAGGGGGTCACTTCATTTGTATTTTAAAAAGAACTGCGAAACTTCTAAAAAGAAAATAAATTAACAAATGGAAAAAAATTGTATTATTGAATTTGGAATTGAAAACTCAAATGTTAACAAGTTCTTTTCATAAATTCTAACTATTTTTAATGTAAAATCTGCTCCAATTGCTTTCCATTTACACTTCTGTTCACTGTAAACGCACCATAGTAATCATAAGATGTAGAATAATAATTATTTGGTTTTTTGACATAATATTATACTACTAATAACTAAAATAATTAATAAAAATTCATTTATATTAAAATGGGGTCCGACTGCCCCGGTAGTACCCCAAGCGTGGTTAAATATGCATGGCCATGAACGAATGAAAGTGCACAGGGGACAGCAAGGTGAATTTATTTACAAGGTGGCTGCAAGGTGAATTTCGTACCTCTGGAATTGTCAAACATAGGCAATGTGCGATAAAAATAAACGAAATTGAGAGGAATGGAGGAATAATTAAAAGCTGCTTAAAATGGTACGCAAAATATACAAATATTTATATAATAGTTAAATAGACATATAATTTCTTTTACTTTCAGTATGTGAGTGAGAAATTATTCATATATGTATATATGAAAGAGAAGTTTATACAAATATATTTATAAAGTGGTGCAGTGTTTGAATATTTAAATGGAGAATATTTATTGAAAGTTACCTGAGACAGTTCCAGCTGCATTTGTTGTCGCACGCACTGAAGTAGTTCGCTAAATCTAGAATAAAAATAAATCAATAATATAATATAAAGAATATGAATATATAAATATTATAACAATTATTTCAATATTTACCTTAATAAACCTGATTATAATAAAATTTTCAATAGTTTCTTGTTGCCCATTATGCGCTGTTTTGCTTTCTGCACTTTCAACCGTTTATTCAATTGTTTTATGCGAAAATGCATCCGGCATTTATAAAACAACGATGTAGCTAATGTAGGCAATTTAACAGCTGAACTTAACGCAACTAATCTACTTTGCAAATTGGGTGCGTGCACAATTTCATTTCCATTTGTTGTATTAAAGATGCTTTCCAAACTCTTTGTACCAGTGTCTATATTCTCCTCAAACTCTTCCAATTTGAGTTTACGAATTATATATCCTGCGACATATTCTAACCCATCTTCATGCAGAATATCGATATCGGTGTTAGAAATTGACTCTAGTTCCTGTGGAAACTATCATTCTCAACAATGTTTTCACACTCGAGAGCATCCATAGGCTCAATTAAATCTTGAGTGAAAGTTACGGTACTGTCATTTGGATTAACAGTGCTCTGAGAATTAGAATGGTCAAAAGATAAATTTAACCACTCCGTGTCGTCTCCCTCCACATTACCGGTTCCACGTAAAAATTCTGTATTTCGTGCTGATTATTTAGAGAAATATGTTTTAATATATATCTAAGTTTTTCAATAAATCCTACTATCACAAACACATTACTACTGGGTTACCTTCAACGATATGTTAGAAACTATTGCAACACAATTACTAAACATTGAACAAACACAAATAGCAGCTCCTTTGCTGTAAAAACACACAATTAGTAATATTGAACGTCCACAAAAGTTTTTTGAGAAAAATACCCAGAATATATTTTCGTAGTCTAAATTTAAAATCTTTTGGGCTGGGATGATCATGTAATCCTCCTTTGCTGCGAATGGCTCCAAAGAAGTGATCAAGAATATCCTGGTTTAATCTATATGTGCAAATATATTGCATTCCGTACCTGTCCGACACATATTCATGCAGCAAGCGAAGCGAAATGTTTGACAACAAAATACCCTTTTGGAAGGGAGCCAAAGTATTTTTTCTGGGTATAATTGGTTTACCCACAAACATATCCATTCTATCCAGAATTTCTTGTTGTTTCGGTAGATCTCTGCCATATGGTTCTTTTCCAGGGTAGTTTAATGTCGTTAACTTGGAGTTGTGAACATCAAACCAATCGTTCACTAATTGTATGAAATCTGCCGTGTCGTGTGGAAGATAAAATTGTTTTCCAATCGATGCGCAACGTCTTATTACGTTAGCAGTCGTGTGTGAAAAAAGCTGCGCTGCTAATTTCACTTTTTGTCGGCCTAAATTTTATAAACATATATATATTTACACATTTTTATACTATATTTTTTACCTGCTTGTCGAATGGACAAATGATCTTCAGTTAATTTGTAGGCTATAGACACGTCAGATCCGGACACATGCTGCATTAGTTGTTTTATTGTCTGCGGTGTGACAATATTTTCATTCCACAATATTCCGGAATCTAAATAGTGGTTTCTCATGAGCTTCAGCAGATGTGGAGCGTCAGCAAACACAAATACTTTGTCACCCATATTGCATGGGTTTTGGAACCAAGGCTTATCTATTGTATTTAAAATATATTTGTATTATATACCTATTCATTATTATAAAGCAACTCACCAATAGACACACCAAGTTCTTTCCACAACGATTGATTTGTTGTACCCAAGTCGGAGACAATGGCAACGACGGGGAAGCTCACATTGTGAAGAGCTTCTATAATATTATATATTATAGATTTAGTCATTTTACAGTCAAAACTATAAAAGACAGGTTGCTTCCAGGAGGCCTTTAAACCTCGCACCATTGCAACTTGAACATAATTTGTGGGCTTTCTTACTATATCTTTCATCTCATCAAAAGAGACCACACAAATTTTGTCATCTTCGGAGAGATTGATCACAAATCGCATGCAATCTATGGGAAACCGTAGAATGCCTTCCTCAATATGAATTTTATTTGCCCACCTCTGCAGTGTTATAAAATGTGGTAAAGGGTATCCTTTGCTATATAAATGTCTATACGCTCTTGGACCTGCAGCTTGTAAGCATATAGCGTTTGACACATCTTCCCACCGCCAGTTCGCCCTTTTACCATCAGTACCGCATAGCCTTTTTATTTGACCCCTAGTAAATAGTTCGTGTACTGCTGTGGTCAGAGATTTATTGCTCTCCAATTGTAGTTTTAACTCAGTGATCTCTGCCTCCAGCTTCTTCACTTTTTCCCTAAGAGCTTTGTTTTCATTTCATCTTAGTAAAACCACTAAAACATTAATATTTCATAAATAATCATATCAACTCTTAATATGAAATATTCTTTAAATATTTAAACTTACTCAGTTTGCGTGGAGGAATTAACAACACCAGTACCGTCAACTATCCATGAACAGCTATCCTGCAAATTCACACTGGGAATGGAGTAAGAAGGCACAGCACTTGGCAGCAACCGTTTTATTGCACACACATCTCCAGGACCATTTATGAAATCACTGGGCAAAAAATGGTCTTCACAAATAACTGCAGTTTTTTTAAAATTAACACCACATACATCCACCCACTGTTGTCGGAAATACTCATTTTTGGGTACACGGAAAAACGATCCATTTCCTTTACCCGAGTATTTACTACACATCACACATTTGCTTCGCATATTGTTTATTTTTTAATATTTTAATGTTCAAATTTCACAAAAAATAACAATTAAAAAACTTATTCACACAAATCAAAAATCAATTTGCAATTTTTTCATATTTGTTTTGGTCGCATTTTTCTACACATTCAATTTTGACAGCTACTGAGGGAAAATCGATTCAAAAAAATTTGCTCTTGCATCCACCTTGTGAATAAATTCACCTTGGGGGACAGTAAAAATATTAGAATTTGGAACAGAAGGAGACAAAAATTAACAAATTGACGGGCAAAAGAGAATTCCACGTTTTTACAGTATTCTCACATATAACAACAGTTTCAATAATCTCAGAAAAACCTTCAAAATAGGTCAAAAATGAAGCTAAACGAATTAATTTAACGGCTTTTTGCTTTTAAGTAAACAGAGGTAGTGTTTCTTCTTTAATAATGAAGAAAACAAATTTTTATTTTGTCAAATTAATTTTTTACTTAAACGCAACTGGAATATTTCGACTTGTGGATTTTGTGGGTTCATTGACAATGAGAAATTATCAAAGAAATTGTATGCTTTCATTTATTTTGAGAAGTTAAGTGAATTGAGGAATGACGATAGTTAGAGTTAAGGGGGGTGCACTGTATTTTTGCCACTACGTACATCAATTTTAAAAACTCCTCTCAGTAGCAGAACTCGCACAAATACATTCAAATCAACTTTCTATTCTTGTATGTTCTTTGATAATATAACCACAGTATGAAAACAAAGAGAAGCAGCACCGTGATATTCTCCTGGAAGTTTTTTCAAATGCTCTTTTCACACTCTCACATGTTATGCGGCCCATAGACGATAGCTCTTGTACTGTGCAGGGAAAAATTGTAAAAAAAATAAAAAAAAACGATTTTAGATGAAAGAAAGGCACAAAAAAAAAGTACAAAAGCATTCAAGGGACTCCAGCAGAAATGCATTTTTATTATTTTTATCCGCACACATCTTCACACGTTGGCAGTCAAACTCAAATGAGCAAAATTTGCATGTAAATTGCCCACAAACGACGATCATCCATACATCATGATCAATATCGTAATAAAATTTCCCCTCAAAATCTAAATGATTTAGATTTTCGACGATCAGTCAGTGATCACAACGCGATCATGTCTGTGTGACACATACATGCATACTTTCTCTCTTTTTCACACATACTATTAAATATGAGTAGGATCATGATCGTCTATGGGCCGCATTGCACACGCTTTCGAAGCAAGTTGTCCTTACCCCTTTACTCTTACCCAAAGCATAGCATGCTCCTGCTAACTTGAGCAAGAGGTATGATCGTACTAGCAATCTGCTCGTATGAGCAAATACTCTCTATAAACACATAAGGTAAAAAGCTCTGCAATATCAAAATGTTCCCAGCCCCGAGCCAGCAACACAATTTAGTACTGAAGAGAGGTTGTCGCATATTCTTATTATAGTAGTATACGGCGTTATTTAAGAGTTTAAAGAAAATCATTCTTGTAAAAGATCTATAATAGGTATTCAAATCAATACCCATTTGTAACCACAATTTTGTCTAAACTTTACTATTCTATGAGTTTTGATCAACTGTAAAACATTCGTTAGTTGAAGATTGCGTTAATGTATCATGTAAGTTCGTTTATTATTTATATCAGGAATTAGCTTCTAAACATTATGATGTTGAATTATAGGGTTTTCAGCACAAAACGGTAGATCATTGTGATTATCATGAAGTTATTGATAATAATCTAGATCAACTTCTAAAATAAAACCAAAATCATTGCTTTCAGTCCACTCTGAAATATCAAAGTTAATCAGCACCCTCTACCCGTTCAAACTCACTCTGGGGTAAATATTCTGACATTGCCCAACTATATAAATTATTTGCATTTAAATACATCAAAGATTCAGTTGAACTTTGCAATTATATCACTCAAGATATTTATTTTTAGCAATTGATTGACGCTTCTAGCACTGATCTATGGCACTTCTAATTCCATTCTTAATGAAATTATACATATTTATGTCGGTGAACAATTCTAAATAGATTTGAGCTATTTTAAGCATAGCAGGAAATATACCCTTTCTTCTTAAAAGATCACATTCCAAAGGATTTGAATATATTGACTTTAATAATTTAAAATTGTCATCATGTAAGTAACTCGATAAAGCATCTAAGTTGATAGCATAAAGCGAAAGTAGTCAAGAAAACATACTAGTAATTGTAATATATGATCCTTTGAAATTGGAATCAGTTTAGTGAGAGAAATATAAATTTCCTTTTTTAAGAGCTATAATTTAAATATCACCTGGAAATTCCCCCAGAGACAGTACAAACAGGTGAGAATCATTACCGGAAAAATTATGGAAAATAATTGGAATATAATTGATAGTTTAAATTGGATTCGTTATGCGGTGGTCCGAGATATTTTCCAGTTAGATGGTCAGCTACCCTATTGTCAGTATTTAATGACTCATTAAAAATATGAAAATCTGAAAGTTCATGTTGTACGATTGCATTTTTGAAAAATTACTTTTTACATTTTCCCCTCAATATATACATAAAATTTATTCAGGTTAACATTAGATTTAGATTTAGATTTAATGTTTCAGGGAGTACTAGTATGGTGGCCGGTAAGGACCTATTGTGCTAACCCCTATGAATCTCTCTAACCTTAGGCTTATAAATTGGAGCACTTTGGAAGGTTGAAATTTCCATATTGTGGGAGGGTCTGTGAAGAGTTTCCCAGATATTTTAATCTCTTACTTTTGATCGTTGGACAATCACATATAATTTATTCTGATGTTTCAGAGTTGTGTCCACAGAATCTGCAGTCAGAGATGTTAAACATGCCTATATGGATATCTTGTTAAGGTGATACCTTAGGCAGCAGTGCCATGTCAGATAACCCACTAGAGTCCTAACATTTTCGCGGTTCAGGGTTATATCCTTTTGAAGATACTTCTGTCTGCGGTAAGAAATCTCTTTACCTGTCTTTGGCCAGAAGCGTATTACCATTGAAGAGCTATCTGACTTTTTTAAACGACACTTAATATAATAACTTCAAAATCTGCATAAATAACAAATCCATTTGTTTTTTAAGAATTTTAGCTCTTAAAATATTACTATTGTTATCAGACTTTGGGATGATTGTTGCAATTTTATTGCATTTCTTTTTTTATGTTTTACTAACAATAGCTCACTGCATGTGTGTTATAAGCAGAAATGACAAAAATAAATTGAATCTTCATACTTGGCTTCTCAGCAATTGACTCATATTTTTTATCCACACATAATATGATCGATCCACACAATACATGATCATCATCACCAATAATAAAAAGGTAGTTTATATGATGGATTTTTTCACAATTTGTCTTATAATATGGACCGATATCACTGTACAACACAAATCAAATAACAAGGTTTCGGCAATGGATTTTGGTAGAGAGGACCAAAAAAAAATATAAAAAATACACGTGTATCGGCGTTTTGAAAGTTTACGTCTGAGATATATTTTAGGGGGGTTGGTGAATCGGCATGGGAAACCATGTGACACTTACATTTTAGGTATAGGATGTGTTCAGAAGATTTAAGTAAAATTCTACGAGACATATTTTTTTTTGCAAACATTTTAACCCACTAACTAAAATGTATGGGTCTTGTTGTCCCTTTTCTGAAGAAGGGCAAAACATACCCATAAATCCGGGATATAACGGATTAAAATGTCCCATAAAAATATTGGTCATAAAATTCTACTATAAGTCTCTGAATACATCAAAGATGAAAATTCAACTTGAACACCAAAAATTACAAGATCATTTTTTATGTTCATTGGTTTTCTCAAATGATGAAACCAACATCTCGTTGAAATTTTCACATTACAGAGTTCACAAAATCTACTACTACTACTATTCGATTGAACTGTTTCAAAATCTTTATGAATATCACAATTAAAACGGCTTAATTGATGTTAATTTGTAATATGTCTTCTTAAATTTTACTTGGAGTTAAAAGTTTTTTCACATATCTCACATACCTAAATGTTTTGTTGCTGCTGCTAATATGGTTGTATTTATTATTGCCATCGTTAATGTTGATTTGGTTGTTACTCTTTTTAACGATGCTTATTTCATACATTTTTTGAAAAATGTATATTCAAAACTACGCACAGAATTTTATTTAATTATAGCTTTATTATTACAATTATACCATTATTATTAACATTATACTATTATTTGTACAAATGAAATAAACGTCTGGCTTCGTTGACGGTCGCTTTTATTCTGCTCACTCATAAATTACTGGTGCCTCTTCAACTCCTTGATATTACAATGTTGTCAATATACTTAATAGTAGGTTTTACTTGAATTACTATTTTATAAAGACTTAAGGGTAATAATAATAGTATTATTGATATTTAATAATACTTTATAAACGACTAATACGTCATAACAAGCTTGTTACAATTCGGCCATCTTGACAATAAGATCGTCCCGATCATGTAGTGGTTAAAATCAACTATTTTGGAGTTTGAGACCTACATTTCTTATCCTTGATTTTTTTGTTTCTATCATTCAAAAACCATGGTTTAATATTGGCAATAGGCCAAACTTCCTTATAATGGGTCCTTTCGCAAAACTTTTGTTACCTTGTAAAAACCTTTGAATTTAGGTAATAATTTTTTAGATATTCCTTGTGTTGAGTCGAAATTGCTAACCCTAACATAGTCACCTTCCTTATACTTCGTTGCTTTTTTACGTTTCTTATTTACGTACTTTTCATTATACGATTGCAATTTAGTTTGTTCCCTTTCGGCCTTAGTTCTTATTTGATCTAGACTTTTGTTTAAATTCTGTTAATTTTAAATTAAATTTTCTTTCAGTCTCTCTATCACGTTACCTCTTTGTGGAATCCCAAAAAGCATCACACTTGGATGTTCTTTAATACTGCGATGTATTGTATTATTTTACGCAAACTCATACTGTTTCCCATTGCATGTTTTCGTTAGGTTCGAGTAATTTAGTAATCATTGAATTTGAAATGATTTATGTTGGTTTCTTTTAAAAACTTTATAAATTCATGTGATGTGAAACAGCTGCCTCTATCAGAAATAATATGCTTAGGACGACTATATGATCTAAAAAAATTTTTACTACCAATATGTGTATTTTCCTTTCTCCCGATTCTACAAACCCGTAGTGGTCAATATGAACTGTTTTAAAAGGTTTGTTTTCTTTAGGAATACTATGAAGGTATCCTTCCTCTTTACCATGCTTTGGTGAAAACGTTATAAATTTTAAACAGTTCTTAATATGTGAGGACACTTTACGCTTAATTTCTGGAAACCAGTAATTTCTTAGTATTATTTCCGTCGTTTTATCAATGCCCAATTGTCCCATTTCACTGTGATACTTACAAAAGACATGATCTTCCATATTTTCTGGAACTTAAAATAATACTAAGTCTTTATATTTTCTATATAGAATTCCATTGCGCATTTTATATAATTTACGTTCCGATTTTTCTAATAAATTTTTTGTATTTTTAGCTTTCCGTCATTATTTTGATATAATATGAAGTTTTTTTCGAATGTGTTTGTCTCAATTACCATCTTATTTATACCTCTACTTAGCGCATCTAGGTGTTGCATGCGGATTCCTTTTCTATGTTCTAACGCATAATCATATTTTGCAGGTATAAAGCCCACCTCACTATTCTTGGATTTAATTACATTTTACTCAAAGTAAGTATTAAAGAATTGCAATCTGTCACGATCTTAAAACGCTTCCCCTGTAAGTAAAACCAAAAACGTTGAGGAGTGTTGATTATTGCTAAAGTTTCTAGCTCAAAGCTATGATACCTCGATTCTGTATATGTTGTTCGCTTCGAATAAGAAAACACTGGATGTAATTTTCCATCTGACTTTTTTTGTAAGAGAATCGCTCCAAACCCAATAGTGATAGCATCACAGTGTAATTTCGTTATATCTTTTGGGTCGTAAAGTGCTAACACAGGTTTACTAGTTGATTTTTCTTTTAGTAATTCAAAAGCTTTAAATTCCTCTTGTCCCATCTCAAACTTCTTATTTTTTCTAATTAAGTCATACAATAGTTTAGCTATAATAGAAAAATCTTTAATAAATCTTCTGCAGTATGAGGATATTTGTACCGATTGAACATTTTTTGGTATTGGGAAATCCCTAATAGCCTGAATGCCTCGCTCATCTTCTTTAATTCCAGCACCCGTTATGGAATAAACTAAATATTTTATTTCCGAGTTTAGAAACTCGCATTTCTGTAAACGTTTAAATACCTCTTTCAAAATTTCAAAATGATTTTCGTAATTCTCCGTTGCTATCATATTGTCGTCCATACAAATAATTACTTTGTCATTTGGGATAAAACTTGTTGTTGTAAAACGTTGAAAATTCGCAGGCGCATTTTTTAAATCGAAAGGCATTTTCAAATACTCACATTGTCCTAAAGGCGTTGTCATAGACGTATATTTTACTGATTCAAGATGCACATGTAAATACATAGTGAGGTTAGTAAATATTTTTTGTTCGCTAGCCTGTGAAGTAAATCGTCAATTAGAGGGAGAGGATAGTTGCCTTTAATAGTCATTTTATTTAGTGTTCGATAATTTGGTCATAGCCTTGTCTCTCCGTTTCTCTTTAAAACTATTGGCGAACTATATTTAGACTAACTTGGTCTAATGTAGCCTTTTGCTTTTTAATTTAAATTTTTTTTCTTTTCCATGGTTTTTGTTAAAATTTATCTCAGTTTTCTGAAGATTATCTATTATGGAAGCCCTGCTTTCTTGATTTTTAAAATTGTTCATTTTTTTTATCTTCAAAATATTTGATTGACTTTTTTCATTTATATTTTCTAATTCACAAATCATTATAATTTTAGCAATATCCATAAAATCTTTGCCGAGTACATCATCAGGGTTCATAGACACGTCAATAAGGTCAAGCAAAATCGTAACTTTGTTAATAATTATAAAACCATTTATCTTTCTGTATGTTTTGGACACACTATTATTTAAACCAAAATAAATGTTTTCTTCTTTACAAATGAAAAGCACCTTTTTATGAAACTTATCGGACATCCGGGGTCTATGAGGGATGTAATATAAAAGCTACATCTACCATTTAAGTTAGAAATAAATTCGAAATTTCTTACATAATTATCCTTTTTCTTTTATTGAGCACTTTTTCTCTTATGCTGTGGACAATCAAAGACACGATGCGACAAAGTATTGTAAATAAAGCAGACCCCCTATTGTCGCTTTGGTTTGCGGCACTCTGCAGCCATATGTCCGAACGAGTTACAATTGTAACATTATCCTTCGATCAAAAAGTCAATTAGCTCCTCTTTCTCCAAATTGACATCTTGCGCCAACGCCATTTTTGCATTGTAATTCGATGTAAATGTCTCACCAGAGACCCATTTATGTTGTTCGAATTTTTTCCGAAGTCGAATCACACTACAGCATTTTTCCTTGGTTTATTATTCAGCAATACGCGGGCCAAATTTTCTGCGACATCAAAAATATTCAACTTGCTTTTAAACTACCCAGCCGGCCAAAAATTCGCTATTTACGAGTATCGTATTTTACGAAGAATTTTCGACAGTAAACTATCGTTATTTATAGGTTTTTTGCGA
Source organism: Clusia tigrina (assembly GCA_920105625.2). NCBI lineage: Eukaryota > Metazoa > Arthropoda > Insecta > Diptera > Clusiidae > Clusia > Clusia tigrina. The sequence goes on from OV050031.1 coordinate 169,506,418, forward strand.
AGGCGTCTCGAACATTGTCAATTCGATCCTCATTCAGCTGATAACTAATGTTAGCGTTTTCGTTTTTAACTTTCCCTCCATTTTGCTTCTTATAATTTTGATTCAAAGTCTGCTTGCGATTGTTTGTGAATTTTTAAAAAACTATTTAGTTTATAAAAGGGAGGAAAACCGTTATTGTGTGATCAAAAAATAAAGTATTTATTTATTCATCAACAACTATCTTGTCCCCTTTAAAGTAATTCCCCTCAGATATAATACACTTATGCCAGCGTTTTTTTCAATCCTCGAAACACTCCTGAAACGCTTTTTTTGGTATCGCCAACAGCTCCTGTTTCGATTTTTCTTTTATCTCCTCAATCGTAGCAAAACGCTTTCCTTTCATCGGTGTCTTCAGTTTTGGAAAGAGGAAAAAGTCAGCGGGGGCCAAGTCCGGTGAATACGGTGGTTGAGGCAAGATAACGGTTTTGTTTTTGGCCAAAAACAGCTCCTGAGCGATTTCCATGCGACGTTGTCTTTGCTCAAAATTTAGCAATTTTGGAACAATCTTCGCTGCCGCACGTTTAATGCCTAAAACAACCGTAAAAATTGCTTGTCATGAGCCGAACGATATGCCAACATCATCAGCAACCTCTCTGATAGTGATTCGACGATTATCCAAAATCATTTTCTTCACTGCGTCAATGTTTTCATCGGTTGTTGACGTGCTCGGGCGACCAGGACGAGCATCGTCATTGACATCTTCTCGGCCTTCCTTAAACCGGTTATACCACAATTGAACTTGTGTTCTGCTCATAGTAGACTCGCCAAAGGCCACAGTCAACATTTCAAATGTCCTTGCGCATTTAATTTCATTTTTTACACAAAACTGAATACAGTTTCTTTGATCCATTTTTTTCGAATAGTACAAAATCGAAGAGCACACCAAACACGACTAACCTTTTTATCTGTCAAAAACAAACTGACAATCCAAAATGGTTGGTATTGCCAACATATATAACAGACATGTGTACCAACATAAAAAAAAAAAAATGCGAACATCGAACATACGTAACTCACGAAAAGATGAAAATAACGGTTATCTTTTGATCACAGCTCGTATATATATATATATATATATATATATATATACATATATATATATATATATATATATATATATATATATATATATATATATATATATATATATATATATATATTTATATATATATATATATATATATATATATATATATATATATATATATATATATATATATATATATATATATATATCCACGTTCGTAGTAAATTTTCAAATATAATCTAAGCCAATTAAATTCCATAGCTTTTAAATTTCTTACATTATATTATTTGAATTAAAAAATCTATACATTATATACTACTGAAATTTGTTACGATCAGCTGGCTGCTACCTTATTTGGTGCATCAGATGACTTTTCGGTTTACTGTCTGCATACTCCGGTTGGTAATCATTATGTAAATATGTATATATATATATATATATATATATATATATATATATATATATATATGTATGTATGTATGTATATGGGAGAGATTTTATATCATCACTTTTTGTTAATTTTTTTTGGTGTGAGAGGATTAGACAGCTTTTGCGTTGAAAGCTCGGGTTGAGTGGAGGGGAACTTTTAATACGCGAGAGCTGGTCTAATATGGGTGCATGTGTGGGTGGATCGAGTGTTAGTGTGGGGTAAATACGTGAGTGCGAGTTGGTAAGGAAAAGGAGAAGAAAAAGAAAACTGATGGTGAAAGGTTAGTAGCTGTCCTTGAATTGGATTTTGGATAGGATAGTGAAAAATAGGGTGTCAGAGGGAGAGAGCTGGGAGTTGAAGTAAAGGAGAAAACTGTTTTTGGAAGTCAGTAAGTAATGCGGAAAATTTTTAGAGAGGAGTCAGATTCTGGATGGCAAGAAAACAAGTGAAATTTACCGTCGTTGTCGTTCGAGTCGTCTATCTTCATCTAAATCAAGTGCAATTTTTTTTTGTGACAATTTCTGTGCTAGTGTCGTGTTGAAAACGCAGGAATACGATATTTTAATAAATTAAATATATTGAATTATTAAATTAAAAAGAAATGGTATTGAAGTTGTTTAATGCTGCATAAAAAAAGGTAGTTTCGATTTCCTTTCATTGTCGACGAAGTAGAAAAGTATCGTTCTGGATATCATTTACGATACTTTTACGACTATCGCAAACGAGACTTTTGCGTGGCAAATTATGAACGCAAGACGAATCGTTTACGTATCATAAACGAGCTCGAAAACGATAGTTTCTTTCGCAAATTACGAAGGTTTACTATCGTTTTCGATAACGTTAACGAGCTTTGGGCCGGCTGGGCTTTGCTTCCCAAATTTCAAATAGAACCATCATATTCCGGCACTAATTATTTTATTGTGTTGAATGTTTCGTTGGGATTAATGGCATATTGTAGAGTCGTTATTCTAGGCATATTTGGCGGCGCATACTTTTTTAATAAGTTATTTCATTCTCTTTTTCCAATAAGAATTTTTCTTTGAGTAATAGTTCATTTTCTCTTTTTATAAATTCCATTTCACGCTCTTTGTCTAATTGACTTCGGCTTTGAATTTGTCAACGTTGCTTTGTGTCTCACTCGCTTGCGTTTCCTCATCACTTACTTCGTCGTTGATCGTTACATTTTTAATAGTAGGAGTTTCGTTTTCTCTATGTTTTTCGTTCGTTTTATACTTTTGACCGCCGTTATTTGCATAATCTTCGTTGTTATTGTCCACTGCTTTGCTGCTTACATTTGAACTGACGTTGCTACTTACTTTGTTCGTAATCTTGATATCGGTACTGCCGCTGGTTTCTTCACTTGTTTCAGATTCGATGCCTTCGTCGAAAGTACCACGATCTTTTTTGGCACATTGTTAAAACGCTCTATTAATGCATTTTTGCCGCCTACAGTCCCAATTTATTTACCCACTCCTTTAATTATGTGACTGTATACTGGCAGCTAACATCATCCATTGCGATATTCTGAATTTTAGCTATTTCACAATTTGTGATTTTTATTGTTTTTGTCACTAAGCATAAGTTTTAAGATTAAATATTATTATTAGCCGCTATAAATCTAAAGAGTAAAAAAATTTTTCTCGTTTACCCCACTTCTGAAATTTGGCAGCGTTGACGGTCGCTTTTATTCTGCCTTCTCATAAATAAGTGATGCTTCTTCAACTCCTCAATAGTAGAGTACTATATTGTCAATATAGTTAATAGTAGGGTTAAATGTAGTCACAGGACTGGTAATACCATTTTATAAAAAACTTAAGGGTAATGACAATAGTTATAATGATATTTAATAATACTTTTAAAAATACCAATATACTGACATCATAAACAAGCTTGCTACATATTATTATTATTGTTATTATTATTACCTATATTCTTCGCAATACTCTCAATTGAAACGAGTAAAGACGTCTGAAGTCAGGTTAAACCGACTACGAAATACCCTTTACCTTTATAGTTTATAAAACTACTCTCATACAAATAAAATGTACGTGAGAGTTAAACCATGGCGATCCACACAAATTTTTCTCCATGTCGGTTGAAATGCTACACCTATAATGATCACTAAGTTTCATAGTTGAATTCTATAATACTATAGACACGTTTGTTGATATATTTTGTAGAGATTTCGAGTTATGAATATAGTTAACTTGGTACTGTAGTTATACTACATATATCCAGATGTTATTTAGATACCATTATGGTATTTATAAAACAAAGCTCTACGGAACAAAATTAGTTTAACATTTTTGATAGTAAAGGTTTGAAGGTATGAAGTCTACTGCTTGTTGGTCCGCGGGAGGTAGTTGATACAGCTCCTACCTCTAATATATGAGAGGCATTATCCTATCTGCTACCTGGGGACGCGTCCTCTAGGAATTACAAGCTCTCCCGAGATACCTAATTAATTGTACCTATTATTACACCTAAATCAACTAAGTTAGCATACATTGGATAAATAAAGAAAAAATAAAGAACCTTATTATGGTGAAATTGTAACACAAACTGCATCATAGTAACTGTAAAGCGTTTTGTAAGTTTTCGCCCAATCTATTTGAGTATTTCCTGGAGTGGTACTCTTCTTTAAAGTCAAATTAAATGGATATCCCTATATTTATATACAATGATTTCAAAAGTGAATTTCTTTTTATGTAATTTCTTGCTTATACATATATAATAATACCCTTTGAGTGCCATCAGAAGATTATTCATAAGAATGAAGAACGCTTGAATAAGAAAATTTTTAAAAAACTGAATGTTTTGCTACTGATTTCATGTTATAATCCGTTATACGTTGAATGCCATCAGAAGACTATTCATAAGCATAATTGACGCGTGAGTTTTGTAACTTGTAAATTTAATGATAAATAAAACAACGATTCACAGTTTAAAAGATAAAATAATAATTTAATTTAAACTGCTCACTTATACAGTTAGTCACCAAGTGCCGGTTGTACAACAAACCTCGGCTTGGCTTGGCTCTGTTTCCTTATCTATACTTAAAATTTAATAAGGGAATGTATGCAGTAGCATTGGACTACACAGAGTCGTAGCATTTAGAAAATGCTGACTCGGTGAAGCCCAAAGTCTGATTTTGCTGTTGTACTTTCAGCATTATGTACATACATAACTCTTCCCGGGCTGGTTTTAGGATTCTCCTGAATACTTTTATTTAGTAGTTGAATCTTTATACTTTTATTTTCTAATAATATAATTCCAACAATTAATACAATTATAAGTATTACGACTGCTGTAATACTGATTCCATAAGAAGTGTTTTTATGGAATTTCAATTCTTCAATTGATTTTAACTTCTCGATATGTTCAATTGCTATTTTTTCGAGAGATAATAATTTCATATTTTTGTTGCAACATTTGCACTGGATAAATATATTTATCCTCAAATTCTACTTTATTATTGAAATAGTTTTGTTTTAATAACTCAATTTTACAATTTGTGAAACTAATGATATAGTTTTTATTTAGTGTCACATTTCTGTTGTCACAATTATGAATTAAAGTTGTATTTTTTGCATTTTTTACAATCATTGTGTCATCACTAATTTCTTGTATTTCAGTTGCATTTCTGTACTGAAATTTACATTCATTCTTAAAAATACAATTATTACTTATTTTTAGTTTTTTTTAACAAAGTATTTTCTTTGTATACATAATATTTGGAATCGATATTTACAATTATTTCATCTTTTATCATGATTTGCAAATTTTCTTTGTTTGGCAAATGTGTAATTAATTTTAATTCAGTTTCTATATATGTTTTGGGTCAGTTTCTATATATGTTTTGGGCAAGCCAACTTTGGCCAGTTTTAATTTATAAAAATCTATATCGAAATATTAAATTTCTTCTCGTGATAATATCTTCGGATCCTGTACATCTTTTATTTTATCTTCGATATATTTCAACTTAGCCATATAATTATTAAACAACATTGGCTGTGCTAACTGCCTACGTTCGGTGTTCGTAACATTTAAGAAACTCAGAACTTGTTCTCTTTCGTTTTCAATTGCACTTTTCATAGAATGCATTAAATGATTTTTAATAGTAAATTTTTTATTCAAATTGCTTATAGCATTATGATTATTCTTCTCTACTATTTCTAGATGTTCTAAGATCTCCTGTCTATCCATAACTCCGAACAATCATTTGTATAAACCTCCTACAAAATTAACTGCTCCTCGTTTAGTTCTTGGATTCTGATTTGGCGTTACAGATTTTAATCTTGCTTCTATCATGCCTATTTCGTTGAACAAGAATTCTTTATTATTTATTTCCTTAACTATTATATCTTCCTTAATCTTTAGGTATAATTATATGCAAAGCTATATTTACGTCTTTGACAATTTTCACTGGGCCTCGGTGCACCCTGCTTCTTCTATAATGGGTGTGACTTGAAGTCTCCCTTCGATTACACTCGTCATTGTGATCAAAAATATTGCGGTTAGTAACATCTGAAATTGATTTAGTATTGGAAAGAAAGAAAAACAAATTTTTTATTGAAATGTTGTAAAAAAATGTATTCTCTTTTTCTTTATTTTTTTCTTATTCTGCAATGTCTCCTATTCTGGCCATGATACTAAATCTGTCATCTTCACCGTTTCTATATTTTCTATCCCAGCAAACTTAACAGGTCGTTATATATTTGTTGGATGTACCCTATTAAGTGGGGTGATTCTGAAGTATGGTTCATCCTTATGATGAATTCTCTTATAATTTTTCACCGGACCAATTTCCCTTTCTTCTTGATGATTTTCCTTGACTCTATTTCTTTTGTTTATGATTTGTTCTTTATATATCTCTATTGCTTCCTGAAGTTCTATTGTAGATTTACTAGTTTTGGCTACGTTAGGGGTGCATTTAATGGTTGAGTGATGTCGATCATTATAGTTAGCTTCAGCGATCTGCATCTTCATATCGATAGAAACTTGATTACCCTCGATACTACTTATTTTTTCAATAAGTGTTGAGTGTACTCTTTCTATATCGGCATTTCCTGTATGAGCATTGGGGGTTGTAAAATGGTAAATGGTATTGAATGTTTTCCTGTTGCTAGTATTCTATTATTTTTTCTGCTCTAAATTCGTTATCCAAAATAAATTATTTTGGTTTCCCGAATTTTGCAATATGTTCTGAAATGATTTAGATTTTCGACCTCCAATTCCTATCTGTGATATTATAAGCTGCTGCAAATTTGGTTAGTTTGTCTATTGTAGTTACAAAACTTCGTTCTCTTATATGAAAAATATCCAAGGGAATAATCTTGTTTTTATCTTTCGGAGTTTCAGAGAAATTAAACTTTGGTCTAATTGGTTTCCTGTCGTATTTTATTCCTTGGCATTTTTGACAGTTATTGATTATTAACTGAATATGAATTTGAATTTTGGGTAATATATTTTATCCTTGAGATTGTAATATGTTTCATTAATGCCACTATGCACCGACTCATTCGTATGATAGAGAGAATTTTGTTTATGTAGTTCCTCTTCTTCAACTATTTCTGAAGCTCTTTTTGTGCATTTTATGAATTTAATTTGACTGTCAGTGTTAAATAAAGAGATTAATATTATTTGAATTTTGTTATAATCAAATTCTATAACTTCTGAATAAATTCCTACGTATCCTTTTTTTAAATATCGTTTGTAGATATCTTTGATGATATTCTCATCTTCCATTGGATTGATTTCAATAATTTTCCTATTGTGCAGAGTTTGTATTTCTGCTGTTGGGCTATAACTGAGAATTATTTGGGTTTTGTATGTATTCACAATATCTTCTTTAATGACAAAATGTTCTCTCAATTCTTCTTCAGCGGAATGTATCGTTTCTGACATGTCCAAATTTGATTCATTGTCGTTATTTTCATTGATTTTTGGTGAATTTTCGACTCAAATAGTCGGCAACCACAATATCTTTCCCGTTAAGGTACTCGACAGTATAATTATATTCCTGAAGTTTTAACAACCATCGTTGATGTCGTTTCGAAAATTCTTTTCCTTTGTATTTGCTATTCAAATACTTAATTGGACAATGATCTGTAATGATTTTGAATTTACTACCATAAATATATGGTCTGAAATAAGTTACTGCATAAATAATAGCTAAAAATTCTTTGTCAGTTGCAGCATATTTTTGCTCATTATTATTAAGTGTTCTCCAGATATAACAGACCGGTTGTCCTTGTTGAGCTAAAACTGCTCCTATTGCATAGTCACTAGCATCGCAAGTTATTGTGAAATTTTTATCATATTCTGGAAATTTCAGAATTGGGTGAGAAGAAATTAATGTTTTCAAATTTTCAAAACTAGATATATAATGGGGATCATTTGAATTAAGTTTGTATCTTTTTTTTAGATATTTTATCATTGGATACTCAATTTTAGAATAGTATTTAATAAACTTCCTATAATAACCTGTGGCTCCTAAAAGTCCCTTTAACTGTCTTTTTGTTTTCGGAATTGGCAAAATCTTGTATGGACATCCTTCGTCAAAATATGGCCCAAAAATTGCGATTCTCTCCTCAAAAAACTGCACTTATCTGCCTGAATTTTAAGATTGTTCTGTTGCAACCTTGAACAAATTTTTTCCAGTGAAATTATATGTTCTTCTATGAAGGAGAAAAAATTTAAATATGGTCGAGATAAACGACACAAATCCGATTAATATAGTCCCTAAGGATTTCATTCATCATTCTTTGGAAAGTGGCGGGGGCATTTTTTAACCCCAAAAGGCATCCTGACATATTCGTACAGGCCTGCCGGAGTAACAAAAGCAGTCTTCTCAATATCCTTCTCAGCCATGAATATCTGATGATAGCCTTTCGCTAGATCTACAGTGCTAAAGTACTGAGCTTTGCCTAACTTGTCTAGTACTCGTATGCCATCGATATTTGGCAGGGGATATTTATCGTCGACCGTTAAATGATTTAATCTCCTATAGTCCATTACCAACCTATATTTCTGTACTCCCAAATTGTCTCTTTTCTTTGGAATAATTAAAATTGGTGAGCTATACCTACTCCTACTTTTTCTAATAATTCCTTGGTTTTCCAATTCCACAATTTGTTTCCACACTTCTTCCTCATGCTTGATTTGTTGGTTCGTCACTGTTTTTACTTCATGAACTACTTCTTTGGTAGCAGTTAAGGTATCTCCTTCTATATATATTAGTTTTTTATACTTTTTTAACAACCCTTCAACAGCTGTTTTTTCTTGTAAATTAAGATGGTTCACTTGAATGTTGTCAACCGTTGTTACATCCAATGATTAAACTTTCTCTTGTAGAATTTTTGTAAAGGGGAGTTTAATACCACTATTCATTTCCATACACATATTATTTATATGAATTAATCGAATATATTTAGAAATAAAGTCGTTCCCTAACAAAAGATCATAGTGCTTCTCAAAATCTATCATTAACCACTTCATTCTAGCATTTTCCGGAAATCCAAATTCGGTGGGACACGGACTTTTAACTTGTTTGTGTTCTCTTTTCATATTGCTATTCAGAGTGCCAATTATTGTACTATTTTCCTCTAAAATTGGTCAATTAAAATTTTCAAAACTTTGCTTTTTCATAATACTAATCGTTGAACCGGGATCTACTAAGGTACACCACTTTCTTCCAAAAAGTGTAAGTGTAATTAAAATTTTGTTTGTATCAACCGAGGCTAATTTGTAAAAAAACTCATCGTTTGTATTTGTTTCTTCTGTGTTACCTGCCCTACTTATAGTATCAACTTCCATTGGTGTGGGTCTACTTGAATTTCAAGACTGTTGAGTGTTAGAACCTTGTCTATCGTTTCTATTCGAGTTCCAATTATTTCGTCTCGAAATGTTGCCAAATGAATTAGCTCTGTTTGTATTGTTATTGTTATTAGTATTATTAAAAAAATTGCATGTGTTATTATTAGGTATATAATTTATGACTTGAGTATTGTTGACGATTGAAATTGTTGTTACGATACTGTGCTGAAGAATTTGGGAAATTACCATTATTGCTTTTATTTCTAATTTCAAAGTTCTTATTATTTCTGTTGTTTCTATTTTGGAAGTTATTATTATTGTTTTCGTTTTGTTGAGATGTCTGAAAATTGTTAAAACTATTTCTATTAAATTTTCTTGATCCTGCATTATTTGTATTATTTCTACCATATTTTTGTATCTTCATTAAAGGGTTAAGATATCCTTCATCCAATCCTATAAAATTATAAATAGATTGTGTAATTTCTGTAAATGATACTGTGATTCCAATGGCACAAGCAAATGCTCCCGAAGCTAACTGTTTTATCCTTTGGATTATCATCCCTGAAAATAGTTCCTTCATAACGACACCATTTTCACTTAGTGCACAAAATTCGGTAATTGAATCCGTGAGGTTTTGGACTTTCCTACTCAGTTCTTCAATGTTTTCTACTCTTAATGAGTTAATTTCCTGTCTAATTTGCATCTGGTCTTCTGTTGGTCTATAATGTTGCTTTAATCTGTTTTTACATTCTTCCCAATTTTGTGGATTTGTTAGCTGTAACAGGTTCTTAGCTGATCCTAAAATTTTTAAATCGTAAATGACTCTAAAAACTGCTTGCTCTTGTCCTACGTAATCTTGCAGAATTCTTTCAATTGCACTTATCAATGCAGGAAATTTTTTTGACTTGCCCTCAAATGGACTTAAATATTTTAAATCTTTTTCAACTTTTTGTCTTATGGTTAACTCATTTCTATTTAAGTTTTGGTTCATTAATTGTGTAAGAACTATTAAACATTCTTCTAAGTTCCTAATTTGTTGATTATTGGCCATTTTTTTTAAAATTTTCTTTAATAATTAAATTAAATCAATTTTCGTTCATACAAAGATGTTACAAAACAAAAAAAAAATCACTTATTCGCTTTTTATTAATTTTTGACACAATAGAAAATTTTTTTAATATTATTATATGTATATATTTTCTTTTTTTTTTACCAATGACAAAAAAAACCAAAATTATTTCTTCTTCCTGACTTGGTGACCACTTATAATAAATATAAGAAGAGAGAAAAAAAATTGTTTTTTTAAATGTTTATAATTAATAAAACACTTTTTTCTTGAAATTCTCTTTCCTTAAATACGAATTACTTTATTATTATACCTTTTTTTTAACATTTAATTCTGCATCACATAAAACTCACTTTTATGTTTTTTCTCCTTTTTACAGGTATGTATGTATGGTTAAAGTTGTCCCTCGTTGGCCACACTTCGGCGTAGTGTGCAGTGCTTCTATTAATACTCTAATTATGCTTGGTTTGCATAAAATTTAATTTTAAAAATGTTGCTTTAATTTGCTTAGTTTTTCGTTTGCTTGTTTCAACGTTTATAATTTGAGATGAATCATTTTGTTTGTTTGTTTGTGAAGGTTTTTGTGTAGTATTAGCTTTTTTCTTTTTTTTTTTGGGTAGAGAGGGTAAAAATGCCTGCCGCATCATCAAAACTGTCGTCACTGATTTGGTATGTGAGAATTGCACCCACTAAAACATCCCCCTCCCTCGCTGAGAACATCTCCCGACCCTGGAACCCTTTTTATACTTCCTTCAAGGTGGAGATTCTCACTTCGTCCCTATTGGACCCTCAACATTATTCCTGCGTCCAGGTCCCGCTTTTTCCACCGGAGCACAATTTCCACATATTTATCTACGTGGTCCCAGTTTTCTTTGCTGCTTAGCATAACCTCCACAATGTTCTCGGTGGCTAAGGTTTCCCCGATTTCCATTTCAAGCGTGGTGCGCTCTGTTTGCCACCTTGTGCATTTGAAAAAGGTGTGCTCTGCATCATCCACATTGCTGTCGCTATATATGCACTCAGGCCCTCCAATTTTTCCCATTCGGTGTAGATACTTGCAGAAGTATCCGTGACCAGACAGTAACTGCGTGAGGTAGAAATTGACGGTTCCGGCTGTTCCTCCTATCCAGCTCGCTATGTCGGGTATGAGTCTCGCTGTCCATCTTCCGCGACTCTCGGCGGCCCATCGTTCCTGCCAATGTTGCACGGTTTGTTGCTTTATATGCTGCGCGGTTCCTCTGGTATTCTTACCCATCTTGGCTTCTCGTAGGTGTTTTCGCTCGAGGGCCAAGATATTGATAGGGATTAAGCAGCTAATTACCAGAATTGCCGGCTCCGATACAGTAAGGTACGCTGAAGCTACTCGCAGAGCTGCGGTTGGTTGTACGGACGATAAAAGTTTTCTTCGGGCGTTCACCTTTAGCTTGTCAGCCCACAATTCGCTCCCTTCCAGCAGAATGGAGTGCGTTGTCATCATCAGAAGCTTCCTCTTGATGGATGTCGGTCCTCCAATGTTTGACATTAGTCTGCTGAAAGAAGCCGTAACCCGTGCTGCCTTCGGCGCCGCATTTTGCATTTGCGCCCAGTAGGTGAGCTTGGAGTCAAGCTGAATTCCCAGGTACTTTATCACCTTTTGTGTCCTGATGGTCTCGGAGCAAGCTTTCAAGTCGATTTCTATTGGAATGTGCTTTCTCGTGAGGAATAGCAGTTCCGTCTTTTCCGTGGCCAACTTCAAGCCATGTGAATCGAGCCACCTCTGGGTTCTGATCATGACCTGGTTCAGCTTTCTTTGGGCGTCTTCCGAGTCGCGTGCGGTGATGACAGCCGCAATGTCGTCTGCGTATCTGACTAGATGAGTGTCATCTGGCATCGTTATGTGCAAAATGCCGTCGTAGCTTATATTCCAAAGGTCCGGTCCGAGGATGGACCCTTGCGCTGCCCCTGACGTGATGGTTTTGCTACGGGTGCCATTGTTGGTCTCGTATATCAACATTCCATCTTTAAGGTAGCTCCGGATTATCTTCTTCAGATAAGCTGGTATTGAAAACGATTTTCAAGTGCCTCGATCATATCCACCCACCTAGCGCTGTTGAAAGCGTTTCTGACGTCTAATGTAACAAGGAGTACCACTCGCCTGGAGTAGTGATTTCTTTGCTGTGCCGCTAGCACACTTTCTATGACGTCTTCTACGGCGCCAATTGTGGACTTTCCTGGTCGAAAACCGTGTTGTCGTGTGGATAATCCCCCAGCGTTTTCAATGGCTGCTGCTATTCGGGGTTTGAGTAGTCGTTCCAAAAGTTTGCCCGCGGTGTCTAGCATACACAGTGGTCGATATGCTGACGGTGTTTCAGGGCTTCCTTTTCCCTTGCTGATGAGAACTAGCCGCTGTCTTTTCCATACGTCTGGGAATATTCCGGCAGGCATTGTACATATCGAGGAGTACTTGGGCATGGCTATTTGACACTATTTTGAGGACTTCTTCTGTATTACCATCGATACCCGGTGCTTTGTTTCTCTGTAGGGTTATGGCGGCTGCTTTAAGTTCGTCTTCCGTGAAAGGAGGTGGGACTTCCTAGACCAGCACTTCCGATTCTTCTCTTAAGGCATGTGTAGGAAATAGAGCGTTTACTATGTTTTCCATAGCATGGTCTTCTAGTTGGGGTACCGATGCTCCTGCTCCAAGTTTTTTCATTACGACTTTATATCCCAGTCCCCATGGATTGTTGTTTATGTCGTTTCGGAGCTCCTCCCATTTCTTCTCCTTGCTGGTGCGAATAGCAGTTTTGAGGGTTTTCCTAGCAGCTTGGAGATTTTCTCTTTCGGCAATCGCGGATCCAACACGCCTGGCCCTAGTGTATTTTCTTCTACACCGCAGACAGACCCGTCTGAGTTGAGCTATTTCCTCTGTCCACCAGTAAACGGCCTTCTTGTGTTTATTTGGTCTTATTTTCGGCATCGCTTTCGTACAGGCTCTCTCTATACACTGCATGGTCTGCTTCTCCTTGCTATTAGCATCGCTGGCATGGCTGTTTAATGGAATGTGTGCCTCCAGCTCAGCAAGTAGCACATCCGGATTTAACTTTGATATATTCCACTTGCGAGTACCTCGTCCACTTATGTTGTGGTCATGGTTGCTTGGCACTTTTTTAATGGAAAACGTAATGTATTGGTGATCGCTTCCATTATAGTATTCTAAGACTTACTCTGTGAGCAATGCTCTCAGAAGCTAGTGCAATATCTGGAATTGTACCCACGCATCCTGGTCTTCTAAAAGTGGCAGTGGTCCCTGTGTTTACGATTACCATTCCCAGTCTCGCGACCATGTCCAGTACCCGCCGGCCCCTTGAATTGGTTGTTTGCATTCCCTCCAAAGTCTTGTGCTTTATCTTCGATGTCATCGATCGTTTTCTGGAATACTTCTGCGCAGTCACTTGGAGTCAAGTAGCAGCTTATCAAAGTAAAGTATCGATCATAGGCCCAAACGAAACCATCGTCTTTTCCATCTCGGGTTATGCTAAAATTGCTGCCTACAGGTAACCATATGGCCGCCGTTCCGCTCGTATCTGCAAGCCATGTACCGCTTACTTTTTCCCTATATTGCTCACTGATTACTACAATGTCTGCTTTCTGCTCTATACTAATTTGGTCCAGTAATGCGTCAGCCACTCTGCTTCTGTGCATGTTTCCTTGTAGCACTTTCATTTAGATGTCAATTTTTTACTCATCGCGCATCTACTTGAGCTCGGGATATGGTCTACCGGACTGCATTGAGCATCAACGCAGAGGCAGCACTTTGGGGTGTTACTGCACTCTTTTAATTTGTGCCCCGTTTCGCCACATCGTATGCACAGGCCTTGCCCTTTCCTGTCAGGTCCTTTGCACTGCCATGTTAGATGACCAGGAGGAAAGCACCGGAAACACCGTTTTGTGTTGTGCCCTGGCCTTAATCTGCAGTTCACCCATCCGATCCTGATGCGATCTTTCTTCAGCAGTATATTGGCGAGCTCCGATGACATCGTTACATAGGCTCGCACCTGCTCTCAACTATTTGGTGCTGTTATAGTTGTTACCATATCCTCATAGGAAGAAGTTCTCATATTTTCAGGAAGTGACTCCTTTACGGCTTGGTGTAGTTCTTCCCTTGTGGCGAGCAGATCGAGATCTCGTATCTCTATAGTGGCTCTTGGCTTAAGATCAGTCACAGCTGCTGACTTCTGTAGTGCACCTTTTAAAAGTTCACAAAAGCCCGTTGTCACTTTTGCTCCTTTATCCAGCTCCAACAGAAGCCCACCTGCTCTTGTTTTCCGGATCGATCGCACCTTGGTCTGTGCATCCTCTGGTTTGACATTGGAGCGGATGTTTTTCAGGACATCCGCATATTTAAAACCCTCTGCTGGTTTGATAAGGACGGCTTCGGACTTTGGTTTTGTCTCCTTTGTCCTATGTCTTCCTTGCATTGTTGTTCGTGACTTTTCGCTGTCGCCCACGGAATTCTTTGCTGTTGAATTTTCCTGTGTTTGACTTCGTGTTGCCACACGTCTACTCCTTGTGAGAGTTTGCCACCCGTCGGCCTTACTTTCGCAGAATTTTTTCCCATCTTCTGGTTCTGCTGGGCTAGAAGCTGCTCGTTTGGGTCTAGCCATCGTCGGTGCTGCTGAGGCGCTTGTCAGGACCGTGTGCCTCGGTTTCGGTGCCGTAACAAGTTTGCACTCGTTCTCTTTTTCCGTCCAGTTTCGCCGATAGCTTTCCATTACGTCGAAAAGCTCGTGTAGCTCGGAAACTCTGGTCTTTACGTCCATGCTCACGTTCTTCTGCTTTATAATGGCTTGCTTCATCTTCGTTAATACTTTCCGACATTTCGTGAGAACTTCTTCTTCTGCCGTTCTCATATTTATGATGAATTCCTGTCTGGGTGAGCTGACGGGACATTTCTTCAATTTTGTGGGTTTTCCAAAAGATTCCTGCTGTTGTTATTAAATATAATAGTATTGATATATAACTCCCTCTTCTGGCGATCGCATAATTTTGCTACTTCTTCTAAAGCAGCTTCCCCTTTCTGGATCGCTTGGAGTTACTTCCTGCTGTATTTGAGGTTTAGGTTGTGTTTGTTTCTTTGTTTGTTGCTGAGGTGTATTCATTTTATATGGGTCCCCGCTTCAAGCCGCTATCTCCGTTCGTTGTACAGTCGCTTTGAAAATATCCATGTGGTTGTCTATGCAAGCTGGGAGTTCCACCGAAGGTTGGCACAAGTCTTCATGAGAACTTGTACTCAGAGCCAGGATAAGCGTTAGTCAAGATTGATGCTCAACTGAGCCTGTACCGCCAACTTAATGGTGACGCAACATCGAACGTACTTGAAGACCCGCCACGGTTTTAATGGGACGGAGGCAGCTACAGCATTAGCCCGAAAGCCATTTCCACCTGATATCACTCTGGTGTACTGAGGTAACGGAATACTGCAACCAGCCCAAGGCAGACAGTACATATATTTTTTCAAATCGTTTTCCTAGGGGCATACCGCGTCAGTTTCCATTTACTTGTGTCTCCCACGATGCCATCTGTGAATGGATGGGGAGCACTTCTTTAGACGGTGTCACATGCGTTTCTCAGAGTTTGCAGACCTTTTCAGTCGCACTCTCCTCGCTTGCAGTTCTTGGTCGGGGACTACTTATTGGTTATTCGCAGCTAACCTACTCTGGTAGGCCGTTCACTATCCGCCACCTGTGACCCCCACGGTAGCCTGAGCTTAGCCCCGCACCTGAGCTTAGCCCCGCACCTGAGCTTAGCCCCGCACCTGAGCTTAGCTCCGCACCTGAGCTTAGCCCCGCACCTGAGCTTAGCCATGCACATGAGCTTTGCCCCGCACTTGAGCTTAGCCCCGCAATGTAGTATTAGTTTAAATATTTTAATTTTATATTAATATCTTGAGTTATTATATTTTCAGCCTTTCCGTATTTCCTCTTTTGCAAATTAAATTTTTTTTTTCACTGAGATTTATTATTTGCTATGCTTTATGAATTATAATAAATTGTTTAATTAATTTTTTTTTTCGTTGGGTAAGTACCGACTGCGCCAGTTATGTAACTTGTACATTTAATGATAAATAAAACAACGATTCACAGTTTAAAAGATAAAATAATAATTTAATTTAAACAAACTGCTCGCTTATACAGTTAGTCACCAAGTGCCGGCTGTACAACAAAGCTCGGCTTGGCTTGGCTCTGTTTCCTTATCTATGCTTAAAATCAAATAAGGGAATGTATGAAGTAGCATTGGACTGCACAGAGTCGTAGCATTTAAAAAATGCTGACTCGGTGAAGCCCAATGTCTGATTTTGCTGCTGTACTTTCAGCATTATGTACATACATAACTCGTGCTTAAAAAATATTTTTAAAAAACAGAAAAACCTTCTTTTAACTGGAACACCCCATATCTTTTGTATGACTTTATAAAGTCAATTAACTTTTCTTTTTTTAATTTGATATAGGTCCAAAGTTTTAAGAACCTATCTAGCTCATAAAGTGCATCTCTAATTATATATGGCCCCAAAATTAGTAATGTTTAATTGTGGTTGTGGCAGTAGTAATAATGTGCCCATATTTTGCATGCATGCTTTTTCGGAACTAATACATCCTGCTACCAATTTAGCCCAAAAGTATTGTATAAGTCGCAAGTTACAAAAATATGTCAATAAGGGGCGTGGCTGTGAAAATAACACGCCCATTGTTTGCTTGTTGGTTAATGTTGGTACCCGCAACCTTCCTGTGAAATTTCGTTGATAAATATTCAATAGGAACCTAGTAATGATTTTTGGTTGATTGTGGGAGTGGCAGTAGTAATAATCTGCCCATATTTGGAATGCATGCTAGTACAGATCCAATGCATACTGCTACCAATTTGTATTCATATGTATGGCATCACTAGAAGCATAGATAGGGTAATTGCTTTTAAGTAGGTTCCTCAAAGTTCATTATACTCGTATGAGAAGGAGGCGTATCCTTCATCTGATCGACCCCGATTCTTGCATATGGCAATGTAGGGTCCATATACGTACTAATATATAATTTCATCCAAAAATATTGTATAGGTCGTAAGTTATGTCAATAGTGGGCATGGCTGGAAAAACAACACGCCCATTTTTTGTGTGGTGTTTACTGCTGTTTCCCGCAATATTCCTGTGAAATTTCGTTGATAAATCTTGAATAGGAACCTAGTAAGAATTTTTGGCAAATTGTGGGCGTGGCAGTTGTATTCTGCATACAAACTGTTATGGACCCCATTTATATTTCTGCAAATTTTTATTCCGCTGGCATCAATACGAGCATAGGTAGGATAATTTTTATTCTAGACCCGAAACTTCCTTATATCAAAAGTCTGAGTGACTTTGCCCTGATCAACCCCATTTGTTGCAAATTGCTTTATTATGTCCATATGTTCCTTCTCGTAAATCTCTACGAGATCTTAAGTTATTAATGTATGTTAATACTGGGCGTGGCAGTTAATATATACCGCCCTTTTTGCATAGTGTTTAGTAGGACCAACATCTCCATAACTGCCAAATTGCGTCACGATTCCATCAATCGTACCGAAGTTGTAGTCATTTTAAAAAAGGTGGAAAAACTTCCTTATATGGGACGTAGGCGTGGTTTTTGTCCAAATCGGCCCATATAGCAATTTGGTTCTGTGTCTTTGTCCAGCCTATACTTTTGAAAAATTTCATTAAAATAGCTCTAACGGTGTAGAAAAAAAGTTGCTACAGCCGGACAAACGGACGTTCAAAGTAAAAATTCTTTAGAAAGTGATTATGATCATATCTGTATATATACTCGTATGTCCATATCTACCACGCCTCCTTCTTGAAATTACAACCCCTCTCAAAAGCACAAAATTAGTATACCCTATTTAACTTTTTTAAAGGTAAAGGGTATAAAAACATACACTTCACTTATGTTTGTCCAGCCTATATATTCAATTGAGCATTTATGATGGTCGGTTTACCAAATAAAATAATTGCAATTGAAATTATATATTTTCGTCAAAATATTTGTAATAGATTGTTATATTTATTTCACCGAAAAATATTTCATATAAAATAATAGATGTTTCCATTTCTAATATTTCACAGAAATGTTTACTTTTTTATTTACAAAATTTATGCTAGTTTGTCATTTCGAACCCACAACCAAACTACTGTGACGTAGATGCGCAGAACGAAACATTTTTGTACATTGCGCAATCTTTGTTTCTACAGGAAAGAAAAATGAAAATATGATGCAAAAAAAGAGAAAAATTATAGAAGACATACAGAAACGATACATTAACTCGTTGTTTTGATTTTTATCTGCACTACTATGAATCTTTAATCCATATACATATTTGACCTTTTCTATCCCTCGATAGAAATGAGATAGATAATGCTTTGTGGAGTTTATGTACTCCGGATGAGCATATGTCAAATTTGTATAGAACATTGACGGAAGATATACATAGTAAGCATCTCACGTTCATTCCATATCGAGTCTCCGTTCGCTTGATGTTGGAGATTTCAAACTTTTGTCCATAAGGCATCTCCTTTATTGGCAGTATTGGCCGATTGCTGCGATTCTTAAAAAGTTTTAGTTTTGGAGTAAAAGCTAAGTTGAGTCTCCATTTCAAGCTGCGTAGTTGAACTAAACACATGTTTGAACTTGCCCCCAGTTTTATAATAAAACTTCAAATTATACTTGCGAGATTTACCATGTGAAAAGGAAAAATTTTTATTTTTTTTTTTTTTTAAATATCCAAATTTTTTATTGCAATCTGTTGCATTCAATCACATTCAGCAATATTTAATAACTTAAGACTAATTTTTGACTTTACTGACTTTTATGGACTACACCCAGTGGTGCAGCCATTGCCTATTAGCACAGGAGATCTGTTGTGGATTTTCTCTTCAGTCGGATGAAAGTGAAGGGGTTGGAAGTCAGCTCCGATATCAGTGGATTTGGGTGGACTTGGATTCTCAGATTATGCGAAGTAGAGAGCTTTTTTATTTCTTGAGCGACTGTAGGAACCTTGAGGTCACGATGGATTTGGTTGTTTGAGACATAATAGGGCGCGTTTACAATCATTCTAAGGGTCTTTGTTTGGAATCTATGAAGTATTTTAACATTAGAAGTTGCCGCAGTGCCCCACAGCTGAATACCGTATGTCCAAACTGGTTTTAAAATTGCTGAGTACAAGACCAATTTGCTATCGATTGAGACTTTGGAGTTTCGATTCAAGAGCCAGTGTAGATTTCTGAGCTTTATACCGAGTGATTTTCGTTTTGTAAATATATGTGTTTTCCAAGTTAATCTTCTGTCGAGGTGCATCCCAAGGTATCTAGCCTCATTGCATTGGGGTATATTTATGCCGTTGAGTTTAACGGGTGGGCAGGTGTTTCGTTTGAGAGTGAATGTAACCTGGATTGATTTTGTTTCGTTCAACTTGATTCTCCATTTTTTTAGCCAGTCAGTAATTTTTTTTAGCCCACTCTGAATTTTAGAGGAAGCTAAGTGTGGGAGAGTGTCAACAGCTAAGACAGCAGTGTCTTCTGCAAAGGTACCTATGGTGACTCCTTCAGCTGATGGTAAGTCGTACGTGTGAAGTAGATAAAGTATTGGGCCCATGACACTTCCTTGGGGTACGCCTGCTGAGCTTTCATGGAGGTCAGATTGTTCCTCACCTTGCTTTACGAAAAAATATCTATTTGTAAGATAAGACTTGATTAACACATAGTAGTTAATGGGGAGTGTAGTTTTTATTTTGTAAAGCAAGCCATCGTGCCAAACACGATCAAATGCTTGCAAGATGTCAAGAAATGCCGCTGTACAATATTTTTTCAGTTCGAATGCAGTGTGTATATACTCAACAATCCTATGAACCTGTTCAATTGTGCTGTATTTTTTCCTGAATCCAAATTGATGAGTTGGAATTAGCTTTCGCTCTTCTATAATTGGGAGTAGTCTTTTCAGGAAAAGGGTTTCCATGAGTTTAGAAGCAATCGGTAACAAGCTAATTGGGCGATACGATTCAACTTTATCAGCGCTTTTTCCGGGTTTGAGAATCATTTTTAATTGTGACACTTTCCATTGGGGAGGTATAAAGCCAGATGTTAGTACCGCGTTAAATAAATAGGTTAGATATGTCACTCCTTCTTCTGGAAGTTGTTTTACTATTTTTCCAGTGATAAGGTCGTACCCAGGGGCTTTTTTAATATTTAACTTATCAATAGCTGCTTTCACTTCAGATTTGAAAAATTTACGTATGGGTAGGTCCATCTGATGGGTATTACTCAGAACACTTTTCACTTCTTCTGTAGCACATGCTGGTGGCTCGATTTCGTTTGGGGTAAATACTCTTTTTAAGTGTCGGGCTAATGTGACTGCTCTTTCAATTCATTCGTAAAGCGGATTGGAATATTGTGGGTCTCTTTAGATTCCTGGTTGCTTTCCAGAGATAGTATTCTGTCGCATCGAGATGACTGAGGTAATGATGGAGTTGGGTGTTTCGTTCGTTACTAAGGATCTCTTTAAGTTCTGTTATAAGCGCATTTAATTTTCTCTTGTCCTCAGGATGTCTAGTTTGTTGCCACTTTTTTCTTGCATATTGCTTTTCTCTCAGTTTTTCTTTTATAGGTTTGGAGATGTTCGTTGATTTTCGTTTAATCAGTGGGGGGGGTGGAGTCCCACGCAGCAGGCAGTTGTTGAAGTGTTCAACAGCCGCAATGATGTCATCTTCAGATTTCAGTGATAGTTTTAAAACAATTGTGGAAGATACCATATATCGGAAGCGATTCCAATCAGTTTTGTGATTATGTAAGCTACATTGACTGGGAAGAAGGGCAAGATTTTTGTTAAGCTCGACGAGCACTGGAGAGTGGTCAGAAGACAGCTCAAAACATGGGCTACATTTAATATCACTAAGCATGATACCTTTCATCACACAGAAGTCAATCAAGTCGGGAATTTTTCTAACATCTGTTGACCTGAAGAGACAGGGAGTAAATTTAATTTTCCAATGGCCGCATAAAGCTGTCGGCCTTTTGGTGTAGTGAGGCTGTCGACCTTTTGGTGTAGTGAGAAGCACACATACCCCAGTATGTGTGCTTTGCGTTATAGTCTCCTCCAAGTCGGAATCTATTGCTAAGGGTCTTAAAGAATTTCGCATACTCCTCCATTTTTATTGTGTGTTTAGGTGGGCTGTAGACTGCGGAAATTGTAATTGGCCCTTTCCAGTCATCAACAATTATATTCGTGGCTTGTATAGCTTCTGTGCAATAAGATGTGCTCTCACAGTGTTTTATATTATTGCGTATTAATATTGCTGAACCTGCATGAACCTTATTATCTGGGTGCAGGGTGTGATAAAACTTAAAGTTCGGAATCTGAAAATGGCTTTTGTTGGTGAAATGGGTTTCAGATATTAGGAGTATATCTATTTCATGTGTTTTAAGGAATTTCTAGTAAATGTTTTGGCAGCCCATTAGCGTTCCATAGTATGATTTTTATGGGATTGAGGATGAGCAATTCTTAGTCGTGAGGGTCACTAATAAGTTCATCATTGTTGTGATTTGTTGCATGACTTGCCGGAGTAGCATTATCATATCTCGCATTTCGTTCGGAGCTTGGGTTTCTGCAGAAACAGTATTAATGGGAAGGACCGTTGTGTTTTCATAAATTGCTTGTGTTGAGTGTTTCAGTGCCTGAGCGTATGAAAGTACATTTTGATTTTGTTTTAATGTACTGGGATTTCCTGTTATTGGGTAGGATTCATAGGTAAATTGTCGTTTTTCCTTAATTGTGGGCATTTCATTTTCTGCAGATTTTTATAAACTACAAAACCTTTGTAATTTGCTGGGTGATTATCTTCACATAGGGCGCATTTGACTTCATCTGATCTGTTTTTACGTACACAATCTGCAAATGGCTTCCGGCGCATTTAATGCACGTTGGTTTCCTGCGACAGTACGTTTTTGTATGCCCATACTGCTGACAGTTAGCGCATTGGGGAATATCGCGAGTCGGACGGGGGGGCTCAAAAACAATTTTTGTATGGAACAGGTATTTGACTTCATAAATTTCTTTATTGTTTGAGTTTGTTTGAAACTCAATGATAAACATTGGCAGAGGTTTTTTTGTGTTTCTTCGCTTTATGTTCCAAATATTCATGACAGAGTGACCGAGGTTTTGCAGGGCTTGGGTTATTTCATCTGTGCCTATAAATGGGTGCATATTCTTGAGTACTACTTTGAAGCCTCTTTCTTGTTTTGGCTTATAGGTGAAAAATTCGGTGTTTTTTAGCTCAAGATGGTTAACTATTGTCTTGTAGGCTTTTGGAGAAAATGGCTGAATTTTAGCTTGCTCATTGTTTATGAGCTTTAATTCGTATGAATTTGGAGCAGCTTCAGACAATAGTTTCATTCAAGGAGCTATTTTGGTAACTCTGCCAACAAATATTGGTGGGGGCTTAGAGGCTTTTTCTTTATGTTCTGTGTTTTGGTCACATTCTTCAATTTCTTCTAGAGACGAAAATCGATTTTCGGTTCCTTTCGGATCTCCTAGCCAGTATTTTTCAAGTTTCGCTTATTTTTGGATTGTTTTTGTCTTACCTGGACTCTCTCTCTGCCTTTTCTTGTTTAGAACCGTTTTCCAGTCCTCGTCGTGGGAAGGTAAACTTACTGTGACTTGGGGAGAGGCAACTGGTTGCTGTTGTTTATATAGCAACTGAAGCTGGCGTTGAAGTTGTTCAATTTGTTGTTGGACACTTTGTTGTGAGCTGTTTTTATTATGAGACGAGCTTGATTGGGGTGAGGGGCATTGAGGACTCCAGGAATTTTGGAGCGGATTCTGAAGAAGGTGTTGCTTTTGTGTTTGCAGTTGTGGATGCTGCTGTTGTTGTTCCTGATGTTTTTTCTCGTTGTTGTTTCTGTTGTTGTTGCTGCTGTTGCTGTTGTTGTTGTTGTTGTTGCTCTTCTTGTTGTTGACCTTTTCCTCTAGGTGGGGTACGGTCTAAACCCATTTTTTTTCTTTATTATTTATTTTTTGTTTAAATGAACTTTGGCAACTCTACACTAGATACTTGCTAATCCGCTTTTAATTTAACGTATATGTGTACATACATAACCGTATAATAGCAGTGCTATTTTGCGGTTGTCTCACTTTGTGATTATCTGTTGTTTATCACTTTAAAATTTTTTTGAATTTATTTTTGCATATTTTGTTTTTGTTTTTACATTTTATTTAAAAATTAAAGAATTTTAAGTTATTTATTCTCAGAATCACTGCACTCGGCACTCTTCCGACGCAGAAAATTTTGCATTTTCACGGTTGCGCAAAATTGTTATTATTTTCTCATTAAATACCTCGATTTTTGTTAAATTTTATTATCACTATCGGATTAGTTTTTCACTTTGGAAGAGTTGCCAACTAATATAAGGCACAAATGGGAAAAGGAAACATAAATGAATGATAAATGGTGGAAAACACTAAAATAAAAATATATGAAAAGTGAATATAATCTACCATCGAAAACAGCACTATTATATTGAATTAACGAATTATGTAAAAGGGATATGCTGTGAACATATTGTTACGAAATTGCCCTCTTGACAATTTACTCTGTTACAAAATTGCCCTCCTGACAATTCCTCTAACTCTCTGTACTCGGACTCGTACCACTGGATTGTGTAGTAATCGAACAATCGCTGGTTAAATTAAAATAATTAGCTTTATTTAATTATTGTTATTTACACATTTAATATTAGGCTTAAAGTTTACTTAGTTATTACTTGCACTTTATTTCACAAACCATTAGTCACTTTATTTACTAATGAATTTCACCACTTTGTAAATCACAAATACTGCTGCTTCGATTAAAATGCCTGCTGTACACACTTTTACGATCTCTGATCTACTGTATATCACTTTGAACAGTCTTGTCGCTTTTATAGTATTCGAATGGTTGGTGTAGAAACTTCCACGCTATTCTCGTATATTCTAGAAGCTTCTATCCTCTTCGACAGAAGTCGAGAATATTCTTTTTGATATTACCGACAGATGGTTCTTGAATAAGCTTTTATTCGAATAGTTAGCATCTTGACTCACAGGGGCACTCATTCTCCAGATGGGATCCTAAAAATATGCAATCCCTTTTCACTGAGCTATCACGTTTCACTGCCCTCCGCTTAATCTTGTTCGTCCCGAACAAGGATAGTACTGCAAACTTTATAAGGAGATAACCTCTCTAAATGAACGACTTTCATTTTGCTCCTGGCCTTTCTCGCCAACTGGATGCGGTATACTGCATCGTTGAGCCGCTTTATCACCTTATAAGGGCCTTCCCAGTGTGTTTGCAGTTTTGGCGATAATCCCTTTTTCCTTTGCGGATTATGAAGCATAACTAGCTGCCCTTCCTGAAATCCCTTGGAGTTTGCTCGTAGATCATATCTGGATTTCATTTTATCACTCATCAGTTGTGTGCGCTTTCTGATGGTTCCATGAATTTCATTCAGCTGTCTTCGTTTGTCAGCAACAAAACTGCTACATGAAACTTCCGTAGATGAGTAGGCACCGAATTTCAGATCTGCAGGCAATCTTATGTCACAACCGAAAATAGCCTTAGCTGGTGTTGTAGATGTTGTATCGTGAGTTGCCGATCGGTATGCCATTAAGAAGAGGGGTATGTGTTGGTCCCAATCTTTCTGGTTTCTGTCCACGACTTTCCTTAGGTGTTCCTCAAGCGTACGATTAAATCTTTCAACCATTCCATCGGATTGTGGGTGCAAAGGGGTTGTACGAGTTTTGCGTATGCCCATCAATTCACTCATTTCCCTGAATATTGTTGACTCGAAATTTCTGCCTTGATCCGAGTGCAACTCGAGGGGAGCTCCGAATCTGCAGACCCAATTATTGATAAATGCATCTGCAACGGTCTTAGCTTCTTGATCGGGAATGGGGTATACTTCTGGCCATTTACTAAAATAGTCGATTACGACGAGAACATATTTGTTGCCGGAATCACTAATTGGGAACGGACCTGCTATGTCCATTGCAATACGCTCAAATGGCGCTCCCACGTTGTATAAATGCATCTTCCCCTGGCTGCGACGGCTCGGTCCCTTGGCAGCTGTACACTTTTCACAAGCACTAATCCAGTCAACTACCGATTGCTGGCAACCAACCCAATAAAATCTTGTTTTAATTTTCTCGACTGTTTTTGTTATTCCCAAATGCCCCCCGCTTGACCCACTATGGTATTCCTTGAGAATTTCGCTTATTCTTGCCTTGGGTACCACAATCAAGTTCTTCGTGGTTTTTCCATCTTCGCTCTCCCACAGGCGGAATAGGCATCCATCTTGCAGCTTTAAGCTATTCCATTGAGCCCAATATGCTTTAGTTATGGGGCTTTCAGTCGAGATTTCGTTCCAATCAGGCCGTTTTCCTTCATTCTTACTTGATACGATTTTTGCCAAATCTGGGTCATTTCGTTGTTCTTCTTTTATCTTTTCCGCTGTCCATTCATCGTCTGGTAAAACAGCCATTAAGCGCACATCGACTACTCCTTCTTTCCCTTCAGCTTTAGAACAGTGCTTACATTCCATACTGCAAGGACGTCGTGATAGTGCATCAGCATTCCCGTGGTTTCCGCCTCTGCGATGTTCTATTGTGAAATCGTAGCTTTGGAGTCTCTCAATCCATCTCGCAACCTGACCTTCGGGATTTTTGAACTGTAATAGCCAGCGCAGAGCAGCGTGATCCGTTCTCAACAAGAACTTTTGTCCATACAAGTACTTGTTAAAGTGCTTCACGCACTGCATAACCGCCAAAAGTTCTCTCCGTGTTACACAGTAATTTCGCTCTGGCTTTGATAAGATCTTGCTGAAGTAGGCTATTACTCTTTCATGTCCGTCAATAACTTGCGACAGGACACCTCCAATCCCGAATCCACTTGCATCTGTATCCAAAATAAATTTTTCGCCAGGTATTGGATACGCAAGGATCGGAGCTGTACACAATAGCTCTTTCAATCTGTTGAATGCCTTCTCTTGTTCGCTTTTCCACTCAAAAGGACAATTTTTCCTCGTTAATGCATGCAGACTACCAGCCACGTCTGCAAAGCCTGGAACAAAGCGTCTGTAATAGGTGCAAAGACCCAAGAAGCTGCGTAGCTCATGCAGACTAGTTGGTCTTGGCCACTCCCTTACTGAGTCTATCTTATCTGGATCTGTGTGTACTCCTTCAGGTGTGACTTTATGTCCAAGGTACTTGACTTCTTTCTTGAAGAACGAGCATTTCTTTGCGCTCAGCTTCAACCCTGAAGCTCCTAATCGCATCAATACTTCTTCCAAATTCTTCAAGTGGTCCTCGAAGTCCTTTCCCATAACGATGATGTCATCTAGGTACACCAGACACGTTTTCCAGTGGAGACCCTTTAGCACATGTTCCATTAAGCGTTCAAATGTAGCTGGAGCATTACACAGACCGAATGGCATCACCAAAAATTGCCATAGTCCATCACCGGCACTGAATGCTGTCTTTTCCTTGTCTTGTTCGTCGACTGCCACTTGCCAATATCCGCTTTGTAAATCCAGCGTTGAGAACCAATTTGAACCAGAAAGTGTGTCCAACGTATCGTCGATTCGAGGTAATGGATAACTATCTTTCTTCGTTACCTCATTTAGTTTACGATAATCTACACAGAAACGTGTGGAGCCATCCTTCTTCTTGACTAATACCAGTGGAGAACTCCAGGGGCTCGCTGATGGCTCTATGACGTTGTTCTGATGCATTTCCTTCAGCAATACATTCACCTCTTCTCTCTTTGCCAGAGGTACTCTTCTTGACGCTTGACGAATGGGTTTGGCATCACCAGTGTTGATTGTGTGTTTCACCATCTTTGTTCTGCCTTCGTTTTTACCCTTTTCAGCAAATACTGACCAATGTCTTGCCAAAAGTTGGCTGGCAGTCCTCCTCTGCTCTGTGGATAAGTCTTTGCTCCATTCTTTCGTAAGATCGTCGAGTACCTTTTTATCAGCTGGTATCTTCATTTTTGTGTCTCGCGGCTGGCTTTCACAGTTTACAATTGCCGAAATTGCCCGGCAATTTCCAATTATCTGTCCTTTCTCTATGGTTTTAGCGGAATTTGCAAGATTGACCACTCTTACTGGCACTATTCTGTTCTGCTGTTCTTCTACGAGGGTTTTTCCAATTATGATGTCATCCAGTGCGAATTTTTCATCCGTTTCCACAACCCACAACTTGTTCTTCTCCACATCTCCGTCCATTTTGGCCCATATGACTGCCTCTGACTTTGCTGGGATTTTTGTCCGCCGCGATACAATGGCTTGTCGGATACCTCCATACTTATCCTCACCAACGGATAACTGTATTTCGGTGTTCGCATACTTCAACATTCGGCATTTCAAATCTAGGGTGAATCCATTCCGAATCATAAAATCCACACCTAAGATTAATTCGTCCACAATATCCGCAACTACAAACTCGTGCATCACTGTTGTGGTGCCGATAGTTATTTTCCGTGTAACTTTTCCCAGTACCGGTGCATCATCTCCAGTTGCCGTACGCAATCTTATTCCCTGAAGCGGTTCAATTCCCCGAACGAGATCCCTTCTAATTATGGAATGTGATGCACCCGTATCCAATGTTACCACGATTTTTCTTCCATTTACCACGCTGTCGACAGTTAGGCTGTTGATTTTCCGTGCCATCTGAGAAACGAAGATTCTGGGGCTACATGTTGTGGGAGTCAGATCAAGCCCCTCGAGACTGACTCCATCTAGTTTGTCGACGACTTTTCAACATTTTCTGATTCCCTACTTTGGAATCTGACTTGCTTTGGAGGTCTTACCGGTGAGCGTGATCTAGAACGTTTCCGTCTCGATTGGCAATTACGGGCCATGTGTCCGACCTCTCCGCAGGTGAAACATTTGCCCGTGAAACTTTGGCCGCTTTCGACTTGTACCTGACGGGCTCTGTATACTGGCTGGCACACCAAGGCTGCTGTCTCTGAAGTTAAAGCGCTAGCTACTGTCTCCATATATGTAGCTTTCGGATTAGTTATTGCAGAACGCTTTATCTCCGCATCGCGAATGCCATATACGAAGGTGTCCATCATACACCTCTCAGTGATCTCTCCTGGGTAGGCAAGATGAGCCAACCGCTCCACTTCCGCCGCAAACTGTTGAAGAGACTCACCACTCTTTTGTACCCGTGTTCGTAGCTCTACTTGGTACATCTGCTTCCGGTGTTCACTACCATACTTGCGCTGAACGGCATTCATCAAGCTTTCATAGCAGTCTCGCTCACTTTCTGAGATAGTTTGAAGCACATCAGCGGCAGCACCTTTCAATGAAACTGTTAATGCAGCCACTTTTTCGCGAGCACTCCAACCATTTGTGCTAGCGGTAGTCTCAAACTGCATTCTGAAGACGCTAAATGTCGTGGTTCCATCATAGGTAGGAGGCTTCAGTTTTATTGAGGATAAAGCTGGCACAGGCAATGCACCTTCCTGTAGTAGGTGAATTCTTTGCTCTATTTGTTGCTTAAATTCGTTTTGCTTTTGCTCGTTCGCAATGAATTTTTGTTCTACACATTTTTCGAACGATTCCTGCCGTGTCTGAATATCACAAACCTTCCTGTCTACCATTTCGGACATTTCTTTCATCTGCTGTGAGTTTTGTTCCGCTAATAGAGCGAGTCGTATTTCACTCTGCTGTAATTGCTCTTTGACTTCCTCCTTGACAGCTTGAGCATTTTGTTGTAACTGTTCCTTTACAGCTTGAGCATTTTGTTGTAATTGCTGCTGCATCCTCTCATCTCGCAACTGCATCTTCTCATCGGCTGCTTGAGAATTTTGTTGTAACTGCTGCTGCATCTTCTCATCTCTCTGCTGCATTCTCTCTTCGGCTGCTTGAGATCTTTGATGTAACTGCTGCATATCCTGTTTAAAGGATTGCATTATCCCGATAAGTGCGCTCATGTCAAAGTTACCCGTGTTAGTTTCTTGCGGTGTTTCTTCGTGTCGAGATGTCGTTGCCTCTTCACATTGGAATTCATGCTCATCGACATCTATACCCTGCTCCTCTAAAGCGCTTCTTAATCGCACCTGCAGCTCCGCTTTAAGCCCTTGTGTTTGCAAATTTAAACGCTCAAGCTCCTTCTTGAGCTGCTCCAATCTCAGTTTTTCAAATTTAACCATTGTTTATCACAGATACACAATCCCACTTCTGACACCAATTGTTACGAAATTGCCCTCTTGACAATTTACTCTGTTACAAAATTGCCCTCCTGACAATTCCTCTAACTCTCTGTACTCGGACTCGTACCACTGGATTGTGTAGTAATCGAACAATCGCTGGTTAAATTAAAATAATTAGCTTTATTTAATTATTGCTATTTACACATTTAATATTAGGCTTAAAGTTTACTTAGTTATTACTTGCACTTTATTTCACAAACCATTAGTCACTTTATTTACTAATGAATTTCACCACTTTGTAAATCACAAATACTGCTGCTTCGATTAAAATGCCTGCTGTACACACTTTTACGATCTCTGATCTACTGTATATCACTTTGAACAGTCTTGTCGCTTTTATAGTATTCGAATGGTTGGTGTAGAAACTTCCACGCTATTCTCGTATATTCTAGAAGCTTCTATCCTCTTCGACAGAAGTCGAGAATATTCTTTTTTGATATTACCGACAGATGGTTCTTGAATAAGCTTTTATTCGAATAGTTAGCATCTTGACTCACAGGGGCACTCATTCTCCAGATGGGATCCTAAAAATATGCAATCCCTTTTCACTGAGCTATCACGTTTCAATATTTAGAAGTATGGGAAAAAATTAAAATATGCTTTTAATACATGTCAACTCTCTAATTCTAAATCGCCCTCCCCCTCACCTAAAATGGAAATGATTCAAAGCGGTCACACACTTCCAAAGCATCCAATCCAATTAAAATATTCATGATCATGATGCGAGCTGCAGCCTGCAACTTAACAACAATCGTCTACACTTGAAATTTATTGATGGATTGACAATAGATAATGCTGTATGGATAAAAAGGGTTACTCTGTCAGAATGGAAAAAAATTCAAATATCCTTGTCCTAGAAGTCAACTATTTAACTCAAAATCGCAGTTGAGTTGTAGAGCCTTTTCTTACAGCCGGTTATTTGTTATACCCTTTACCTTTAAAAAAGGTAAATAGGGTATACTAACTTTGTGCTTTTGAGAGGGGTTGGAATTTCAAGAAGGAGGCGTGGTAGGTATGGACATATATATACAGATATGATCAGAATCACTTTCTAATCAATTTTTACTTTGTCCGTCCTTCTGTCCCTCTGTCCGTCTGTGGCCACTTTTTTTCTACACCGTTAGAGCTATCTTAATGAAATTTTGCAAAAGTATAGTCCGGACAAAGATACAGAACCAGATTGCTATATGGGCCGATTTGGACAAAGACCACGCCTACCTCCCATATAAGGAACTTTTTCACCTTTTTTAAAAAGACTATAACTTCGGTCCAATTGACGGAATCTTGATGTTATTTGGCAGTTATGGAGATGTGGGTCCCACTAAACACTGTGCAAAGAGTGGGCGGTATATATTAACTGCCACGCCCACTATTAACAAATATTAATAACTGAAGATCTGGTAGAGATTTACGGACGAAATTTTACGGGAGGGAACATATGGACATTACAAAGCTATCTGCATCAAATGGGGCTGATCAGAGAAAAGACACGCCCACTTTTGATATAGGGAACTTTCGGGTCTAAAATTAAAATTAGCCTACATATGCTCGTATTGATCCCAGCGGAATAAAAATTTGCAGAAATATACATGGGGTCCATAATAGTGTGTGTGCAGAATATGGAGATTATACTAGAACTGCGACGCCTACAATTAGCCAAAAATCATTACAGTGTTCCTATTAAAGATTTATCAACGAAATTTCACAGGAATGTTGCTGGTACTAACATTAAACACCCCACAAAATATGGGCGTGCTATTTCTACAGCCACGCCCACTATTGACATATTATTATAACTTACGAACTATATAATATTTTTGGATGAAATTATATATTAATACGTATATGGACCCTATAAAGCCATATACAAGAATTGGGGTCTATCAGAGAAAGGATACGCCTCCCTCCCATATAATGAACTTTGGGGATCCCACTTAAAGACAATTACCCTATCTATGCTTCTAGTGATGATATACGAAATCAAATTGGTAGATGTATACACAGGGTCAGTACTAGCATGCATTCCAAATATGGGCAGATTATAACTACTGCCACGCCCACAATTAGCCAAAAATCATTATTCTGTTCCTATTAAAGATTTATCAACGAAATTTCACAGGAATGTTGCGGGTACTAAGATTAAACACCCCACAAAATATGGGCGTGTTGTTTCTACAGCCACGCCCACTATTGACATATTATTATAACTTACGACCTATACAATATTTTTGGACGAAATTATATACTAGTTCGTATATGGACCCTATAAAGCCATATACAAGAAATGGGGTCGATATAATCAATTCAAGGTACCCTACCAAAAATTACCGTAAATGCGCTCCTAATGATGATTTATGAAGAAAACATCCCCATTGTTGAACTCGCACGCACAAGAAAAGGTAAAGGGTATTTCGTAGTCGGTCTAACCCGACTTCAGACTTCTTTACTCGTTTTTTTCCAATAATAATGATAACGAATAATTTGTTCAAAGAAAACTGATTTATTTTGCCACACAGGGCTTTTACGAATTTAGTTAAAAATTTTGCGAATTATTTGCCGCGCTGGGCTTTGCGATTTTGGCTTTATGACCGAATTATTTAACAGAACTGAACGCAGTTGCTGTAGCGAAACGAAAACTTTAGCAGTTGACGTAAGACTTGATGCAACGACACAGGTGGTGCAGATAAATTTTGAGAGAATTCAGATCTCGCTTCTGTCAAAATAGTCAGCAAGCGGGTTCCGGAGGCATGAGAATATTTGTTGTAACGGGCGAAAAATTTCTTTGACGGCTGAAATTTTAGTTTTATAACGGCTGAGGTAATCTCGTCACTTGGAACTTTGATACACTTCACATTTTTTTGCCCCAACTTTTGCGGCATATTACAGAAAATATGCCCATTTTATTATTTTCACTATATAATAAATAAATAAAATTTATAAACAGCAAAATTTTATGTTTCGATAATTTGAATAAAGCGCGGCAAATTTTTTGGCGGCACCGGTTTTCATAATTTGACAGAACAGAGACCGAAAGAGAACAACAAAACAGAATAGGGTACGAAACGTCACTTATCTGCACCACCTGTGTCGTTGCATCAAGACGGAAGAAAAAAGAAAGAATATACAAGAATAGACAGTTAATTTGAATGTATTTGTGCGAGCTCTGCTACTGAGAGAAGTTTTTAAAATGTATGTATGTAGTGGTAAAAATACAGTGCACCCCCCTTAACTCTAACTTTCGTCATTCCTCAATTCACTTAGCTTCTCAAAATAACTGAAAACATACAATTTCTTTGATAATTTCTCATTGTCAATGAACCCTCAAGATCCACAAGTCGAAATATTCCTGTTACGTTTAAGTAAAAATATTAATGCGACAAAATAAAAAATTGTTTGCTACATTATTAAAGAGAGAAACACTACCTCTGTTTAATTAAAAGCATAAAGCCGTTAACTTTATTCGTTTAGGTGCATTTTTGACCTATTTTGAAGATTTTTCTGAGACTATTAAAAATGTTGTTATTTGTGAGAATACTGTAAAAACGTTGAATTCTCTTTTGACCGTCAATTTCTTAATTTTTGTCCCCTTCTGTTCCAAATTCTAATATTTTTACTGTCCCCTGTGCACTTTCATTCGTTCATGGCCATGCATATTTAGCTACGCTTGGGGTTCTACTGGGGCAGTCGGACCCCATTTTAATATAAATGAATTTTTATTAATTATTTTAGTTATTAGTAGTATAATATTATGTCAAAAAACCAAATAATTATTATTCTACATCTTATGATTACTATGGTGCTTTTACAGTGAACAGAAGTGTAAATGGAAAGCAATTGGATCAGATTTTACATTAAGAATAGTTATAATTTATGAAAAGAACTTGTTAACATTTGAGTTTTCAATTCCAAATGAAAAAATACAATTTTTTTTGATTTTTTATAACCATTTCTTTTTAGAAGTTTCGCAGTTCTTTCTAAAATACAAATGAAGTGACCCCCTAAAAGTTTAATTTAAACGTAGCCCTGATTTCTTCTGATTTTTTCTCCGAATATTCGCTATTTTAGACAACATCCCAGCAGTGAAACCAACTAGTTAAAGTAATAGTAAAACTCAGATTATATGTAAAATTCATCTATACATAATATAATAATGTGTACTCGACATGTAAAATACTAGTAAAACTCATAATTATCTGTAAAATTCATATATATGTGCATATGTATGTACATAATATAATAATGTGTACTCGACATTAATTCAGCATGTTAATTCATTGTGTCGCATTTCTACTTTTCTTTGCGAACAATTTGCGGATATTTTAAAACACGCGTTAACTTGAAGATTTATCTCTAAATTAAGGAATTACAAAAAGTGCTTGAAATTATAAAAATAACTGTTTTTCTTCAAATTCCAAGGTTTGTCTTTACTTCCTTTTTTATTAAATTGACAAGAAAGGAAAAATTTAGTATACGTGTACACGGCAATGAAGTGCCGCAAAAGTCAGTAACTGGTTAACTTATAAATAAGTTTTGAACTAGTAAATTAAACACTTGATTTTTTACTATTAAATTTAGTAGTACATTTTGAAGACTGCCTATAATTTTCACTACAGGGATATGGAATATTTTTACAACAAACACAATAAATTCACATACACTATAAGTGTGACCAAAAAAAATGGTCGGAACGGTAAATAAATTTGGAGGGAATTGAATGTCTTTTCTTTGTCTTCTTTGGTATTAATATGCAGAAGGCTAAGTAGCAAAAGCTACCAGAGAAAAATGAGAGAATTAACAAATGAGAAAGTTAAAAATGAGAGCATTGCGAATGACGAGGGTTTGCAATATTAAATTACGTTGTTGACGATGTTGGGGGCGCAGGCTGCATAACCAAACAATCGCCCTAATTTTAGTTTTAACTAATAATAGGTATGAGAATTTTAAACATTGATAAATTTTTTAACAAGCAAACAAATGTTCAACAATTATTTTTTACATTTATTACTAATATTTTTATTATTTATTTATAATGAATTTTTTTCTTGCACAGAAAAATTTGAAACTTGTCATTTTAGCGGCAATTTTTAAGGAAAGTGCTAGACAGTTTAGTGTAGAATGTTGGGATCATCCAGAATTACTGGAGATGATCAACGAGCATGTAAATCGATTGGAACGGGGAGAAATCCTAATTTAAAATTTTTTTCAAATAGCACACATTTTTTTGTTATTTATAACCAATTTAATTTGAAACTACCCCCCGTTGGGTAGAAAAATTAATAAAATATTAGTTTAAGTATGGTTGGTTGGTTGGTTGCAGCGGTGATGATCATCCAATTAGCGCTGGTGCGCCGTTTTGATACCGCTCTTTTGGATTATTGCAATTGGAATATTATTGTGTGCCGGCCTTTATAGCCAGTTTGAGAGATTTATGAACGCGAGAATTTCCGGAGAAATTGAGTTGCCTAGTGTTTTCCATCTTCTTCTGACCAGGGCCGGGAAGGTACATATGAAGTGTTCCGGTTTCCCTTTCTAATGGTTTCCGCAGTTCCGACAACTGGTATTGAATATTTTTCCCATTTTTGCCGAATGTTCCCCAATAGGCCAATGGCCTGTGATGACTGCCGTAAGCCTAGACAATTCACGACTACCTCTGTTTATTAACTCTGTGTATTAAATACTCCAAGAAAATAAAAATTATGTGGGTCCCAGGACATTCGGGGATACCAGGTAACGAACTTGCAGATATAGCTGCTGCAGAGGCAATTACGGCTCCAAACTACGTCTTCCAAGTCACAGAAACTAAAGACCTACTGCGACATATAATATCTCTCCATGTTGCCACAAACTATTGCACTTGGAAAAAATATAAGCATACCACCTTCAACACAAATGTAATGAAACCATATTATTCTCCAACTTGCTCTCGCCAACAAACAAAAAACTTTGTACGACTCCACATCGGACACACCAAATGCTCAAACGAGCATTTGCTACGTGGGGAAGCGTTACCTAACTGTCAATTCTGTGGGGAATCAATATCCTCGTTACACCTGCTAAATAACTGCCCCAATTTCCAAAAAACCCGTAAAAAGATATTCCATAACCAGATTCCAAGTGATTCTCTAAAAGATACATCAAAGAATAACATAACAAAGATTAATAAATTCTTAAAAGAAAATTGCCGCAATATAGAATTATGTGAGAAACATTCTGTTATGTAAAATTATATCTTTTTCACAAGAAAATGTATCAATATTCACATTTTTATAGGTAATTTTCATTTTCAGGTATCATGACACATGTTGGATTGATAGAAGCAGAAGTACTCTTAGAGGGGGATTTATCAGAACTTTATGTAGAATATTCCGACCATAGCGATGCCGATATTGGAATCAGGTAAGTATCAGTTGCAGCAGAAAGCAATTTAGATGTTTACAATGTTCTCGCTAATCTAAACTATGCAATCGCACCACCGTTGACTGATTCAGAAGAGTATGATTCGTTTGATGAAATTCCTGTAGTTGGCAAAAATATTAAGAAAACATACAACAAAGCTATATTTTTCGTAGCGGTTGAAAAATTTATCTGCAATTGGCACCACTTGCGAAAATACCTTCACAGATCCTGATAATATTGATATGACACAAATATAATATTTTAAACTATTTTTCTCGTATAATATTATAACCGATATTACATATCAGACAATTTTCTACTCGATCCAAAAAACTGGTGTGTCTGTGGACACGTGTAAAAACGAATTTGAACAGTTTTTGGTAATGCACATACTAAGTGGAATTAGCAAAATGCCAAGTTATAGAATGTACTGGGCAGACGCAACAAGGTATCCCCGAATTTCAGATGTAATGTCTCGCAAACGATTCGATAAACTCCGAAATTGTATACATTTCAATGACAATTCTGGAATAAATTCACGTGATAGTCCAGAATATTAGAAATTTTTCAAAATTAGACCATTCATTGATGCAATTAGATCAAACTTAGCCAAAATCGAACCAGAAGAAGACAATTCAGTTGATGAAATCATGATCCATTCTAAACTAAAGCAATTTGTACGGAATAAGCCTCATAAATGGGAATTTAAAATGTTTGCACCGATGGATGCAGTGGCATCATTTATGACATTGAAATATACTCGTATGTTGGGATAAACACAGAACTGGGTTTTAGTTGTGACTTTGTTTACTTGCCTAAAGAATCAAGGTATTTTTCCTACAAGAGCAGTCAGATTTAATAGGATCCCAAAATGCACTCTGAAAAGTGATAAAAATCTAAAGAATCATGGCAGAGGCTGAATTGATCATCGCTTGTATAGTACAAATAATCTTATTGTAGTGAAGTGGTAAGGTTAGTGAGATCAGGCTTAATTAGCCTGCCACTAACAAAAGCAATGTACTATGATACCACTGAAATGTAATAAAAAATAGAGAGAGAGACCTAACACAACAAAAGAGGGGTAATAATGAGACAGACTTGATTAGAGTGTGTGGTGGAATGAGGCAGTACATGAACAGAATTTGATCAGTCAGTTCACCACCTGCAGTTAGCGTAGTTGTCTGGATGGACAGATTACAACAGCTGTAGGCCCAGGTTCGATTCCTGGAAGGGTTCATAATTGGTGTGCTGTTGATTT
Organism: Clusia tigrina; assembly: GCA_920105625.2. Classification (NCBI taxonomy): domain Eukaryota; kingdom Metazoa; phylum Arthropoda; class Insecta; order Diptera; family Clusiidae; genus Clusia; species Clusia tigrina. Next base: position 169,543,751 of record OV050031.1, read on the forward strand.
CTGAGACATAATAAAAAATGCTTTGGGAATAATTGCCTTTCATTGAAAGATCTCTGATGAGGACAAGTGGCGTGTTCGAAATAACTATAAGATCTGCCAAACAATTTTTCAATAATTCTTCTTCTTCTTCTGAAAAATTATTACGGTGGCATAACCACACATACGCAATTGCAACGAATGCATCTTCAATGCACTTCTAGCAACACATTAATACTATTATCGGTTCAATAGCAGCTGTTGCGCAGTTTCGCATGACACCCGTGATTGGCAAGAAAACCTGCCATTCAAATCTTGTAAGTATTTTCTTAGCGGTGTCTTGTGTGGTTTTTGACCACCATACAAGGGATGCATAAGAAATTATTGGTCTAGTCCACATTGCTCTTAGCATTATTTAACACCGATTATATGTGTGAATTCCAAATAAGTGGCCTATCTAGAACTACACCTAGATTGGCCATTGGAATATTTTATATTGGTTCTCTCAGCAGGTATTGTATCATGATTCAACGTTAAAAAATTTTGTAAATTGAATGAAAATGGTCTTGCTAGGATCCCCCCTAGGAACCCTTCTACGCGAAACCAATCTGAAATATAAATTGGAGCCTGATTCAAATTGTTATAAACTGTTCTGTTAAACTTGCCGGAGATGATGGCAGCGAGATCGTCAGTATATCCAATTGCGTCAAAGTCTGACCCTTGTAATTTGACTAAGAGATCGGCAATAGCTAAAGACCCTAGAAGGTGTGATAGTACACCACCCTCCGGGCAGCCTTGCACTGCTGTAACTAATAGGGTTTCTTCTCCTAGATATGAACTAATTTCTCTGCTTTCTAACACGTTTTAACACACAGCATACTAAGATTTATGCAAGGTATTGTTTTGTCCAACGTTTCGTTAATATGTAGATCCACTAATCTTTCCACAGTTTTCAGAAAAAGGACTTGAGGCTGATAGGTCTGTATGATTAGGAAGTTCGCCGGACCTCTTGCCAAGTTTTGAAATAAACACTACATTAACCTGACGCTATGGTATGGAATCATGGCTGAAGCTATTTTTAAAAATGTCAACAAGTTGTTTAAGTAATATATCTAGTCCTCGTATCAGGACGCCTGGAAAAAGGCATTGGAGTGTTTTTTGCCTAAAGCTTTATGGAGAAAATATGTCAGCGCGACTCTATAGTCGTCCCATACAAAGAAAATACTGTTTACAAGGATTGAACAGTTTTCTTACTTTTTTCCGCATATCTGCAAGTTTGTTGCTTGTTACATGCAACCTTACGAGGCACATTGTGAGCCTTGACCTTGAAAAGCAGTGTTCTTGATAATGAAAGCAGTGTTCATTATTTTCCGAAAATTATTGTATCATTTAGCCAGAACTTATACTTCTGAGTAGCGAATCGATCCTTGATTCTAATAATTCCCCAAACAGGTTCCAATTTGTATTTTGAAGATTGAAGATAATTTTTTAATTCAGATGTACTATTGGAATTTTATATGTAAATAATCTGACAGAGAAGGCTCGTCAGATACATGCTAGTTTCTGATAAAATTGGCGATGTATGGAATAACTTTAAAGTGTGTTAAAGTTAGGTCTAATGCCTTGTAACGAAACGCCGGGTCTTTTTAATATTTCATAGCAGAGGGAGAGTCAGCGGCGTCTAGGGTTCGTTTAACAAGAAAAGTTGGTACATTTTACAAATTCTCCATTATTAAATACTATTTTCTACATTTATATTATTTTTGTGCGGTGGCCGTAATATTTCGCCGTCGCGGGTCGTCTGATAGTCACTGATCGGAGCCAATAACTGACACGCTCAGGTGGTCGTCTGGCGCGAGTGACTGACTCGCTCAGGCCGTGATGCTTTTACCTGTGGTCTGGGGTTCAAGGCACATGCACTTCGCGGGCCCTTCTGCGGTACGGTCTGGCGGGACTAACTAACTCCCTTAGATGGTTATGCGGCGCGAGCGACTGACACGATCAGGTCGTTAGTAAGTATTCCGGGGCAAGTGAGTGACTCGCTCCGGTCGTTTTGGTCTTAGATATCCGTGAGTGGTCCTCTGCGTTGGTTTACTTGACCGCCGGTTTCTTGTTGGCTGCTCAGCAAAATTATCAAGATATGTCTCAGCTGCTCTGGTGATTTCTTGTAAATATAGGTATTGCTTGTCTGGTTGCCGTTGAGAAAGAAGGCCGAATGACTGGCTGCTGCCGCTTTTATAATCAGACTGCCGCTGGCAATGGTGATTGGTGTTGTCCCGTATCCCTTATTTCGACTGACAATTTGTTGTTGGACCTGCGCTTCTTTTTGGGCGACCTCTACGCTGCCTAGGTGCAGCTTCTAGCTGTTGTCAAGTCCGTGTATTCGTTGGTGCTTCTGAGATTTGGCTTTGAGCGACCTCTACGCTGTCTGAAAGGTGGCGTTTCAGGCCTTTGTGAAGTCCGTATGTTTTGTTCCTGTAACAGTTCTCTTGCTTTTGCTTTGTGCGTTTTCGTTCCGTGTCGGATAGCTCGCATATTCTTCCTTTCTATTTTCCGGTCGACAGTGACGTGGTATTATTTTCGTTGGGGAAGTCGGTTGTGCATATATGGTGAGGAGCCGGCGGTTCTCTTACTTTCAAGCCATGTGTAGTTATGCGTTTCAAAGCAGTGGTGTAGTGTGAAATGTGGGGATAAATTCGTGAGAATTTGCCTCCTCAACAACTTTTTCGCGAAACGCGTTAATAAAAGTGGGTTTTGTACCTTTATTACTGATGTTTATATTCAATTAACTTTGGGAATGCCTAGGGTGGGCAGTTACATGTGCTAAAAAAGCTTATAAATTGGTCTGTTGGGCCAAAAATAATTTTCTTACCAACGCAAAATTTAGATGCCGAACCAACAACAGTAATCACTGTTTGACGTTCTAGCGCGACTTTGTAGGTTTTATGTTACTAGCATGCTCCTTAGCGCTGCTCTCGGGTGTCGGCGTTATTTGTTTTTGCGTGCCCTGAAGCCCCTCTGTAGTTGCGTTACCGTTGTCTGACCTTCGCCCTTGTGGCTCTGTATTATTAGATGCACATGTTCATAGCAAGAGATTCATCGTCCACCGCAATAACAAGGTGGGGCAACGCACCTTCAGTCGACCTCAATCAGTTTCCAATTTTAGGCTGACAGTTTATTTTGCGTCCGAATGGTCCCTAAAATTTTCTCTTTTGACAGCTCAGTGCTCTGTGCGAATTAGCCTCTGACGACATACGGTTTTGGAAACTCAAATTCCTCAACGAGAGTTATTTCGAAATCACTTTTTTTTTTAATGAGGCCGATGTGTTTACGACTCCAGTTAGCAGTATTATCGTTAGAGCATAGAAACAGTTGCAATCCGTTTCTGTGTGCTAGGCCGTCAAATAGTCGTTTGGCGTTATTGTCGTCGACCTCTATCCTTACGTCAATAACGTTTTCTTGAATAAGAAATGGCGCATTCGTTATGTCGGCAGGGACAATTCCCAACCGAATAATCCTGGCCACCTGACTAAAAGTTGGCTTTCCAACAAAAGGATACATTTTGTCTTTTTACCAACCGACGCTTTTTTGTGAGACTCCTCTAAGCGAGCCCTTTTCGCCGTGGAATTACTTTTTGCAATATCTAGGGCCATTTCCCTAGATAGCATTGTTATAGCATGCTTACAGTGCCTTTTTTCTCCCAACGTTTATTTGACGAAGCCATGTTTAATGTTCAGCTTTTGAAGTTCTGAACCAATAATCAGGTCACTTTATCATTATCGCCTCCAAGTGTTTCGGTATTAGACGAGTCCATTGACTCGTGACCTGATTCCGGATTTTGTGGTAGAAACCCGAAAAGTTTCATTGTTTGCAACTGTATTTACTAAAGAGAGAAGATGACCATTGTTAATCACCAACAACTTCCGATATGCATATTGATGAGGATTGGCTATGTGCACGTCCAACAACCCTACATGCAACCGAAAAGAACCGATAACCGATGATGATAGCCCATCAGCGGATTTATCATATATTTGTATTCTTTCAGTTTTTGTAAAATCCATGTAATTCCCATATGGGTTAGGGTATAGAGGTCACCCACGTAGAGCCCTACAGTAGGAAGGCATTTAGTTGAAACCAGACGTCACCAGGTATCCGGAGTTCGCATATTCGATACTGACCACCCTATTAGCCACGCATCCCTTGGCATATGCTGTTCCACCTTGGATTAGAGGCCTGTACTATTAACCAACGTGCAACTGTTAACAGTCATTACTACGTAGAGGAGTATATTATATGTAATTGAGAATATTACAGGTAATTGTGGCGCTTGCTTTTTCTTTTATTGCCTCCAAGATTCACTTCTCTCCCAACAGATACTGCGAGAAATATAATTGATCTACTTTGTTCATTGCTTTGATAAGTCACAATTTAATAAATAATGGTGGAAGTGTGGTACGAACACTATTCTTCTTGATAATAGGAGTATATAAGACGTCGCGATGTCTGCTCCCACTGAGACATTGTCTCTTAACGGCAACATTTTAAAACAGAAGCGAATGTAAGTTAACCACATAAACACCAGTAAATGAAGAAGGTGAATTACTACAATTAGTTGTAGTAAGGCGAAGTATTCTATAAATCTCAGTCGACATAAAAGTTACTACATTTCAAGTATTTCTGCAAAGTAATAAATTTCATAGATGACTGCAAACTGTGTCCAACGCATGTGATACGATTAAATATTGCTCAAGTTTGTTGAAAATTGGTGCACATACTCGAACATTCAAGAAATAACAGTGCAGGCATTTTTAGCTAAATGCGCTTCTAATGTGTTGAAAACTTTATGCGATTGAGAAATAAATCAGGTCGGAGTTTAGCTGCTCTCAAGTATAGAAATGGTCACAGTTCTGCTATTTGGCAGGGTTGCTACTAATTTTAAATGCAATTGGAAGACGAAAACATTCTATATTAAAATAGTGTCATCTCAATTCATAACGAAAATGTTGCCAAGTTTGCTTCCAGATGTTGGCTTTGGTTGGCTTGATTAATTCCCCAAATTAACTTGGAGGTAGCTGGAGTAGACAAAAACTTAGACCATTAATGCAGTAGTTCTGGATTGTGACAATTGACATCACGCCCATCACGCCGGCAATAGTGCAAATGGATAAAAGATTACCCAAAGTCCAGGCATTTCGTTTGTCCAGTAGCATATCAAAGTTACTTAAACCTTTTGTTAAACTTCCAATTTGAAATTAAAATATTAAGAAGACATATACTTCCGTATGCATATTATTTTAAATACTTTAAAATTTTCTTAAGATTTCCCGATAATATTGATAATAGATCCCATATTATTAAAATTTATAACCAGTTATTGAAAAAAAAGATTTTATTGAAATTAAAAAAGAAATAGTTTAACCGATTGAGACCTTTAATGACTATGCCAAAGGTGATAAAATGATAACATCCAAAGCAATATACATCTATAAATCTCTTCTCTATATACGAATTAATCTAAGGGGGGAGGAATTACATACGCAGCTCCTCTAACAACAACAGAAACAACAACATCAGCGAACTACAATAACAACAACAGAACTACAATAACAACAGCAGCAGCAGAGCCACACACACACACCAATACCAGCAACAACAACAGCACCATCCAATAATTACAACAACAGCCACAGCACAGCTGCATATACAGTAATAGCAATAACAACAACAAATCAATAGACTTCCGATACCAATGACCGTATTATAAACAGGTCATGCAATCAGACGCCGACTCAACATAAACTCAATGCACTTACACTTAGTTTTTATTTCCACATAATCTATTTTATTTAGGTTATTAAAATATTGTTTACACATAAATTATTTAATTTAAGTTATTTAAATATTGTTTACTTTGAATTCAATTATTTCTGGCGCGGTTGTACAGCTTAGTTACGGTTCGTCGTGTTTAAAGTGTGAAGTCAAAGTTAAAAAGTGACGGCATATCACTAGATGAAGACTAAATATCGGTTTATCGATATTAAAAAGCACATCTATGTATACCAAACTTAAAATTGGTACTGACGGCATATAAGTATTTAGAGAACACGACAAAACCGGGGAATTTTAATTCCTAAAACTAAGGAACCACGCCCCAGCGGACACCACATATATATATAGTGTTAACAAGTACTGAAGGCACATCAGTATTTACACGATACCAGCGAAGGTGTTGGACAACTGAATATCAGAATCTACACAAATTCAATTCGCTACACCGATGGAAAATAGAATTGTTCTACTTGGGTGCATTGCTCTTGCGTAAATTGAAATAAAACATATATTTTTTGTAAAAAAAAAATTTTTTTGGGTTGAAAATTGTTCTAAAATTTTGAAACAAAAGTATGAAAGAAAATAAATAGAATTAAGAATTAAAAAGCGAAATTAATATGTATAAAAATCATCAATCATCAATCAGCGATTTCCACCAATAAACGATTAATTTGTACAAGGTGTGATAAAAAAAAACCCGTTATTGTGTGATCAAAAAATAAATTATTTATTTATTCATCAACAACTATCTTGTCCCCTTTAAAGTAATTCCCCTCAGATATAATACACTTATGCCAGCATTTTTTTCAATCCTCGAAACACTTCTGAAACGCTCTTTTTGGTATCGTCAACTCGTCCTGTTTCGATTTTTTATCCCCACAATCGTAGCAAAACGCTTTCCTTTCATCGGCGTCTTCAGTTTTGGAAAGAGGAAAAGCAGGAAAAGCGGGGGCCAAGTCCGGTGAATACGGTGGTTGAGGCATGATAATGGTTTTGTTTTTGGCCAAAAACAGCTAATGAGCGATGTCCACGCGACGTTGTTTTTGCTCAAAATTTAGCAATTTTGGAACAATCTTCGCTGCCGCACGTTTCATGCCTAAAACATTCGTAAAAATTGCTTGGCATGAACGGAACGATATGCCAACATCATCAGCAACCTCTCAGATAGTGATTCGACGATTATCCAAACTCATTTTCTTCACTGCGTCAATGTTTTCATCGGTTGTTGACGTGCTCGGGCGACCAGGACGAGCATCGTCATTGACATCTTCTCGGCCTTCCTTAAACCGGTTATACAACAAATCAACTTGTGTTCTGCTCATAGTAGACTCGCCAAAGGCCACAGTCAACATTTCAAATGTCCTTGCGCATATAATTTCATTTTTTACACAAAACTGAATACAGTTTATTTGATCCATTTCTTCGAATAGTACAAAATCGAAGAGCACACCAAAACACGACTAACCTTTTTATCTGTCAAAAACAAACTGACAATCCAAAATGGTTGGTATTGCCAACATATATAACAGACATGTGTACCAACAAAATAACGGTTATCTTTTGATCACACCTCGTATGTAATATACCTTGAATGAAATAATTTGCATTAAATAAAATATCTTACCCGTGTTTCCTGAATAAACAGGCGCAAAATCGAAATTTCTTTTATTTTCACCCATCTTGCTGGTTATTTCGAGTTTAATTTTAATTTAAGTTTTAATTTCACTTTTTCATTTCTTGAACTCTTCAATTTGTTGTATCGGGTGTTGCTTCAGTACTAATGCATAAAAAATTACGAAATAGTTTGCCTCTCAACGAAAGTGCATTATAACGGTAAACAAAACAAAACACTGAAGGAGCGAGATATTAGCAAAGAACCAAACAAGAGAAAGAAATGACAGAGGAAAGCTAATGAGAGCTGTCAATTTGATCCATTTATGTTCAAAATAGAGTAATAATGGAGCGCTCTGTTATTACTCCTTTTTGCGAGCGATCCACAATTTTTTACTGGGAAGTGGTTTATTACTACATTCAATCATTTTTTTCACCAAATGCACGGAAAAATAAATGATAGCAATTGTTAATGGGTTAATGAACTAAAATACATGGATGCATACAAATGAAAAAACTATTTCTTGTTGTGTTTTAACAGGTTTGTTTGTGAATAAAAAAACAACTGTACACCTACATACGTGCATATGTACATACTTACATAAGGTGAAAGAAATAATTTCAAACATATACTGAAAAGGGAAACCATGTTTGACCACATGTTTTCTAAAAATTGCGTGCTACTGCTTAATTACAAAAATAATAACAATTATGTACAAAAATAAAGTGTGGATATTCCTCTCAAATGTAACGCTACAAGTGTATTAAGAGCAAGCGTAGAAAACCGAAGCGTAGAACCGGCACTTTCAGTTTCTTTTTTCTTTTTAATATATCAAAAATAAACAATAAAAAAATATCAACTAGTGTAAAGTTTAGCATTAAAGTGGTAAACATTTTTTGTTGGCTAGCCTCTATGGGCAAGCCAAAAACAATTAATTAATCACACACAATAATTTCCAATTAGTGGTTCCAAACAAAAAACAACAACAAAAGAAGGAAAAAAAAATAAATAAACATAAACAAAAACAATTTACATGAGTATTCGGCACTCACCACCACAAGCGAGAGATCGATGTCTCACCCGCGCTTGTCCCCCGCATGCACAAATAGACAGTAATCAACAAATCAATTTAAACCCAATGCAGATTTTCTCTCATAATAGTTCAGCACATGCGCAATTAACACCAGGAATTCAGCAAACGGTAAGCACTGAGCACGCTCAAACTTCTAAGCTAGTCACACCCACACCAATAAAACTAATAAACACGGAGAAGCAAAACAACATTGCTCTTTGCACAACAACAAAAAAATGAGCACAGATTCTCAAGCAGGCTCGGCTGCACTAAATATACCAGCAAACGTACAGCTCTCTTGGAGTGGACAATGTGTCTCTCCAAATTCAACAGCATCTCCTGCAACACAAATCAAAAACAAGAATGGTTCTGCTATGAGTATAAGTTAAATATCTCCTGCATCTATCTGAAATTATAAAAATATTTAATTTTTATTTTAATTTTATTATTATAATCGTCCTTCTCCTTCGAGCTCTAGTCAATTAAAAGATGCGAGCTTTCGTACTCGGGTTCTTTTTATACGTTTTCGCCGCCGACAATCGCATGGTGACTGCGCTTCGAGGCGGCATTGCGCGACAGCGTTTCACGGCTGGGCTTGGCGGCACCGACATACAACACATGTCTTGCCAATTCCTCCGGCACCGAGAACCATCACCGTCTACCGTATCTACGCGTAGCGGCTGTACCACGAATTTTGTACAATGCTTTGTACTGCTGCGCAAGCGCATGGCGCCAATGCTCTTTTCGTATGCTTTCTCGCGTACCGAGAATCAGCACTGTCTACCGTGCCCCTGCGCAGCGGATGGCAGCAGACCCTGTTGCAGCATATTTCGTACAATGCTTTGCACCGCTGCGCTAGCGCATGGCGCCAATGCTCTCCGTCTTGTGTTTTCTCACGCACCAGCACCGTCTACCGTGCCCCTGCGCAGCGGATGGCAGCAGACGCTGTTGCAGCATATTTCGTACAATGCTTTGTACCGCTGCGCAAGCGCATGGCGCCAACGACATGCAACACGTATGTTGCTAACTCCTCCCCCGCTGAAGATCAGCTGCCCTCGGCTGACGGGCGTCCCACCCTCGGGCACTACCACGCTATTTCTGATATGATTGAAAATATCCAGGGTTTTCCTTGTCCCTCTTTCTAAAATTGTTCACGTGTGAGGACCAAAATCACGGCAACAAAGCAGGACCCATCACGCCCCGAACCTCTAGAGTTTTTAAGAATGGACAATAGCTGGAGACGACCATGGAAACAAAAAGAACATTTCAAGCTTTAAGCAGTTTTAAATGTGAAACACTTCCTCTTAAAAAAATTTAAAGTTCAATTTTAATATCATAAACGTTATAAATTTAATCGATGTATTGCCCAGATGAAGTGAATGAGGTGATTGGAGTTGCTGCTGGTAAGAGTGCTTGTAAGGATGTTTAAGAAAATATACCCTAATGTAGGTTGTCTTTGTGGACTACTCGACCATCCACCAGGATACTCGATCCGATGTCTGCGCCTACAGTCTTCTGGTTGTAAATTTTTGATAGTTTGTTGCCAAGTCGTTTATTTGCCTTAACAAATACATTGTCCCCCGTTTTGAAAAATCTCCTTTTTCGCAGCCGGTTGAAATATTGGAGTTTAGTTTGTTGGGTAACTCGTAATCTGGCTTCCACCTTGCCTCTCATTACCTCGGAAATAGAATGAACTATGTCGTCAGGCCCCTGATTAGTAAGAGAGTGGATTGTGCGATTATACCTGGATACCGCTAACAAAACTAGCTGCCCTAATATCCGAGGAATAGTCCTATGCTTTGAGACATCTTGAAATCTTCGTCAAGGTGCTGTGGAAGCCTTCAAATAATAATAGAATTTAAATGTTTTCTTCAACATTGCTACGCAAATCGTAGTTTCCGAACTACAAAAACTTTGATGCGACAACATGTGTTGACGGCACCTCTTTAAATATTTTCACCTAATACCCTAACTCAAATGCCAAATATTTAAAACAACAATTTAAATTAATTCACATGTCTCCACAATATATTTATTAACCCAATTCAAAAAATAATTTAATAAACAAATTAATTAACTCGCTTTATCAAACAAGACAATTCAACGATCACTCCGATCTTACTTACACCAAAACTCTTAAAGCTAGCTGTAAAATTTAACCTCCGCTTGTTCCAGCCTGAACATTTCCTGCCACAATCTATTGGCTTCGCCCCAAGGCAGAGGAACTTCCTGATCCGCCTGCTCTGCCAAAAACTTCCTCAGAAATGCCAGCCGCTTTCTCCCCCGTGCGGCTTTACCACAAAGTCTATGTCAATAAGGGTGTGTTCGCGGCACCTTTGAAATGGGCCTCAGTTCACCCCTACGACGTTCTGCAACCGTTACGCATTTTTTCCTCTGGTCACTTACTTCCTGACATTCAAAGAAAATAAGTATCCAATTTTAATATACGAACCGAAATTTAATATATCTTAATCGCAGCCACGAAACACGCTGCCAATTGAATACTCGCAATACCCCCAAAATGTGAACCTAACTTTATTCAAGTACTTGACACGGACAAGAGAATCAAACTCTAATCCCGCGAGACGACCATAAAGAACACCATCCCCTATTATGAATGCATGGACCTTATACCGTGGCACGTTCCTTCCGAACCAAACCAACCGGTATGCACAAGTTCGCAATACAATAGGAGTTAGTAACGCGCGAGGAAATTTGTTTCCTCTAGACTCATTTTCACACGTTTCACGCCCCCCGAGAAAGCTGAAATAAGAAGTAAGTAAAAATATGAGCCTAATATCAGTGAAACAAACCTATACAACCTGACCATTAACAATTTTTGCGAATCAACCTAGTGTCACCTAACCTCAGCGGCTATTCAGCCCCGATGCTGCTTCTTCTGCATGACACGGCCACCGAAGAATCGTCGACAAAATTTACTTAAATACTAAAATGTCCTAATATAAGCATACTCACCATTATTGCATTCGAAGATATCTCCTCTTCGAATATGTTGCAGGATGCTTCCCTGCTACAGGGTTCCTTGCACTGGGATTTCTCCTGCTGCGCCAAAATGTTGGGGTCCTTGCTGCTCGTCGGGAGACGTCCTGTCTCGGTTCGCTGGGCGCGTCGCTAAAAACACTAAACCACTTTCTTAAATAAGCACTGCACTATTTTGGGTTTAAAACAACAAGCAGTTTATTTTTCAAATACTAGTTCTTATATACTATTTACAAATAAACATTACAGTCTACGTCTTGACTTGTCTGGTGTTCCAGTTACGCAATTGTTATTTGCTGTCAGTGGCTCGAGCCAACTGACCTACTGAAAGTAAAAGTGTTGTCGGTGCATTCTAAATGCCCCTCGTCAGCTTGACTGCGGAACTGTGACACCCTAAAAGTTTACATCATAATTAACGCATAAATACTATTTATTTACAATATTTGCACCCTAAAAATATGTACACTCTTAATGAATTTAATAGGAGCCGGTGCTGTGAGTTAACTACGCGTTGGTAGCTTGATTCTAACTCACAACACTGTCCATTAGATGTGATGTGAAGGGGCGGAACTGCATGAACGCTATGATCGAACTGATTTTGTAGTAGTGACCTTATAGTGTTAGAAGTCAGAGATTTTTCGTTGTCGCATACCACAGTACGTGTATCCTTAAAGACATTGAGGGTTTCTAGTAGGGGTCCTTTGAGGTCCACTATACTTCTGGATCTTATGGGTTTTACAATGGCAAACTTGGAGAACTAGTCCCGGCATGTGAGGAAGTGGTGTCCTGCCGTGGAATAGATATCCAGATGAAAACTTTCGCCCGGATGCGTGGGAATAGGGGTTTTTCCTATTTGGGTTGCGCGTGGGTGTCGATTCTATTTGCCTTCCTGACATATGCGGCAGGCAGATGCCAGCTGCTTGAATTGTTTACGGACACCGGGAAAATATGCCCTCCACAACACCTGATGTGTAGTTTCATTCGGCGAACGATGGGCTCTGTTGTGCTCTCTGGCTAGGATTTCTTGCTGCTCGCTTGGGTGGGTGATATCCTTTACCCTTCCCTCATTGAATCGGAACTTCACGGATGGGAAGAGATCCAGCAAGGTGTCCTCCAAATATTGCAATGTAACTCGACCGCAATATATTCCATTCACAACATTGACGTTAACGGACTCGTTCAGCAGCTGGGGCAAGTCCTAAGGTGAGGCATAAGTTAGGACATGCCTGAGCTGTTTCTAGAATACTAAGGAGGAAGTTTTCTTCGACTTCTAGAGGATAAGCTAATTTTTGAAGCAATTGACGGGGTTATCGACAGCCAGATAGAAGATCCCAGCGACTTTTCAGCGCTGCTATTGGTTTCACGTTGCTTAGGTTTCTTCATTATTGCATTTATGTGCTGTCGTGAAAGCGCGTCCGCGATAATATTGAGTCTTCCTGCCTTGTAATGGAACCTCGGTGCGAACTCCTCAATGAAGGATCGTCATCGTTTCATCTTTGAGTTGACATTTCTCTCCGAGAACGAAGGTAAGGTGTTGATGGTCTGTAAAAATATTTAGGTTCTTGACTCCGTATAGGTAGTTTCTCAGCTTCTGCAATGACCAAACAATTGCAAGCAGCTCTCGCTCATTAGTTGCATAGTTCTCCTCTGTATCGGTGAGAGTGCGCGAGATCATTGTAATGGGCCGACCTCCCTGCGATAGTACAGCCCCTAAGGCATGGGATGAAGCATCCGTGTTAAGATCGAATGGTTTTCCGAAATCCGGATAGAGAAGCAAAACATCCTCTGATGCAAGTGCTGACCTCACACGCCGAAAGGCGTCTAATACATCCGCGTCGAGGACAATCGAAGTGTTTTTAGACTTTGATGCGCCTATATGATCATTCTTCCCCCTCAGATACCTGGTTAGTGGTTTGGTAATCCGAGCATAATCCTTGATAAACCTTATATAGTAGCCCGTCAATTCTAAGAAGGATCTTAAGGCGCGAAGGCTGTGTGGCTGCTCAAAATCAACGTGGCTGGAAACAACAAATCCCTGGAACTCTACCTCCTTTTGAAGGAACCTAGACTTTTCTCTAGTGACTCGCATATTAGCCTGGAATTACCTGTCCAAGACCCTGCGTAGATCCGTAAGATGCGTTATCGCATCTGGGGAAAATATGATCACGTCATCCATGTAAACATAACAGATCCTTCCAATCTCCTCCCGGATTACGTCATCAATAGCTTTTTGGAAGATACTAGGGGCGTTCTTAAGGCCCATGGGTAGGCGGCAAAATTTATACATGCCATAATTAATTGAAAAGGCAGTTTTCCCGCGGTCCTCCTCTGCTAAAGCGATCTGGTAGAAGCCATTTTTTAGATCGATAGTTGAGAAATATGTTTATTTTCCCAAGTTTGCGAGAATGACCGTAGTGTCGGATATTGAATCTCGGTCGCTGATAGTTTTATCATTTAATCGCTTAAAATCCAATACCAATCGCAGTTTCCTGACCCCGTTTCCATTTACTCCTTTTTTGGATACTACCCAGAGGGGGTTATTAAAGGGGGACCGAGAAGGTCGTATGACCCCATCCTCGAGCATGCTACTTATTTCCTTATTTACGAATGTGGTGGCTGCAATGGGGTAAGGATATATCATTGTCTGTAGTTCGGATGGTTGCAAGGACGTTGGTGTTGAACGGCAGGCCCTCTCTGGGATCCGCAGACACCCCATTCAGATCAGTCATGAGTTGCTGGAATTCCGTAGTGGACTCAGAGGGAATTTCTGTTTGATCGTTGCTGCAGGTATGCTCTTATTCTTCGTTCTCGTCTATGATGGCATCAGTGTAATTCACCCCTTCGCACTCCGGAAAGAGCAGCGTTTCCATTCCCCGGGCATGGCTGAGGGTTCCCACGTCTAAGTTGACACAAGCCGAGACGTCCGTTAGCAGATCAAACCCGATTATAGCGTAAAAGGTGTTTAGAGTGGGAAGCATGTAAAAGGTAGAAGTCTCTCCTAGCACATTCATTCCACATTTCCTAGTGACATGAACACTCCCCACCACAGTTTTGACCTTAAATGCTTTGATAACCGGCTTTATTTCCCGCAGGCCAGGGATATCCCTAATATAATTCTTGGCAGAGCCGGTGTCCACCAAGAACTTTAAACGCTGTGATGCTTAGGTATGGGAGGAGTGACCTCCCATCCCTAAAACATTCACCTCGTCGAAAGTTGTTTCCCCCTCAACATCGGCAACGGGGTCATCCCGTCTGTAGTTTCGGTTGCGACGACGACCTTCACCCCGGAGGCTTCCATTGGCCCAGCCACCAGGAGAAGAATAACTTAACGCAGCGTCCAGGAAATTGACTCTCGGGTGTTTCGAATCGTGTGAAGGCGGTAGCGACGAAGGTGGCCTTTTTGTAGCTGGATCCCTCCCTTGAAATTGCTGGCTATCCGAGTATCCTTTCCGCATATGAGGAGTGCCGGTAGAAGCTCCAAACCGGTTTGCATTGAAGGGATTTCGTGGAGGAGCTTCTATGGCGGGTAACGTAGACGGATTGTCCCATCGGGGTGGAGCTCTTGGCTGGGCGATGCCCCCAGTTCTTTGGCGACCAATGGCAAGTCGAGCTGAGTCGGGCTGATACATCCTTATAGGCTGCTAGTTGATGCTATAATTGAAGGAGGTGTGCATTCCCTGGGGCCCCCGTCGCTTCCATGACTGGTCTATATGGGCTCTGGCTGTGTTTATTTCTGGCTCCAAGGCCAGAGCGAGGGTTGCCGACATATCCGGGGGACTAGCACAAAGAACTGTTGAACTCATGGGCTCGTTGAGCCCCGAAATGAATACGCTCCTAGCCAGGTTCCTGTGCTCTTCATTCAGGATTTCATTTCCGCGATGCGTCACCAGAATTGCTCATGTCGTTCTGGTTGGTTAGAAGGGTGAGCCTCTTCTGAATCTCGTCATAATACTTACAAACGGACCATCCCCCAGGACAGCGTACTTCGTCCTGTTTCCACCAAGCTCGCGAAGCGAATGAGCACGAATGAATCAACCGCTTCACCCTCTCGATCGAACATAACATCGCTATAAACTGTGGGAGGTACTGCCGGTGGTCCAAGGATCTGCAGTTCTTTCCGGAGTTCGCATATCTCGTTGCGATTCTCAGTAAATCGTCGGTTGCTTTCTTCAGTCAACGAGGAGAATGCGGTGTTGATCATAGCCTCAAAAATAGCCAAATCTACGCGGGGTTGGTGCGCTGCTTCCATGTGCGCCATACTAGAGTCTAGAAGCGCACTCTATTTTGCGATGAACGGTACTAGAGACCTGACTGAATGTAGCCTGTGCTGGTCTTCCCTTGTTACAGCGGAAGTCCTTGGTGTGGTGAGCCGTGCACCGTCGTTTTCGGATGCTCTCTACGTCACCAAGAATGTGCTAGAACGTATGGTTGGGCTGTGCAACGCCTTTTTGGGTAGTTCTAAAAATTTTAATAGATTTATTATTTATTTTATTCATTTTTTTAAATAAAAATTTTGTTTACGTTAAACCTGGAGGGTCCCGTAGGAATCTCAGATTTTAACGGAATATAGCACCACATATCGCCATTGGTGCTTTATACCGGTGAACGTGGAGATGGGCTATGCACCACCTTTTTCGGTCGCACCGTGTTTAATTACAAACCTTGCGAATGGTCAATACGCAGCGAACCGCCTTTTTCGGTAGCGCTAAAAATTGAATTATATTTATTATTAATTATAAATATTTATTTGTTATTTTTTCTTTTATTTTTATTTATTTGTGATAAAAACTGGAGGGTCCCGTAGGAGTCGCAGATTTTAACACAATATACACCATGAGTAGGTTACAAAAACTGGACGGTCCCGTAGGAGTTGCAGATTTTCCTCAATATACACCATGTGTATGTTACAAAAACTGGAGGGTCCCGTAGGAATCGCAGATTTGTTTTTTTTTATTAACCCCTCTCAAGGGTATGGTAAGAATCTGGGCAGCGACTTTTTCGCATGCCCCACGCTTACGACACAAAAACTGGAGGGTCCCCTAGGAGTCGCAGATTTGCTTTTGTTTATTAACCCCTCTCAAGGGTATGGTAAGAGCCTGGGCAGCGACTTTTTCGCAAGCTCCACGTTGGGCGCTAGTTAAATATCTCCTGCATCTATCTGAAATTATAAAAATATTTAATTTTTATTTTAATTTTATTATTATAATCGTCCTTCTCCTTCGAGCTCTAGTCAATTAAAAGATGCGAGCTCTCGTACTCGGGTTCTTTTTATACGTTTTCGCCGCCGACAATCGCATGGTGACTGCGTTTTGAGGCGGCATTGCGCGACAGCGTTTCACGGCTGGGCTTGGCGGCACCGACATACAACACATGTCTTGCCAATTCCTCCGGCACCGAGAACCATCACCGTCTACCGTATCTACGCGTAGCGGCTGTACCACGAATTTTGTACAACGCTTTGTACCGCTGCGCAAGCGCACGGCGCCAACGACAAGCAACACGTATGTTGCTAACTTATATATAAGCAACAACAACTTCCAAATGTTGCAACAAAATTATAGAAATACAGTGTGCAAAACCAAACATAAGCACACAAACAGGTATTGATCGATACATAACAATAAAACGAAAACGCAGCCCGCTTGCCAAGGCAGAAAAGAAGAAACTTGTTAAAACTAATACAGATACCCTAAACAGCAACCGTTTTGCTCTATTAAGCGATAGTTCAGTGTCTGAACCAACTAAGAGAATTGCATTCAAACCACCACCAATTTACTTGCGGGAACGCAGTTCCAACTTATTAATAGACAGTGTTGCCAGCAAGGTAAAAAAAATTTTAATGAGGTCCCGCTGTTGAAGGGTAAAATACAAGAAACAAAAATTCAAATTTATTTGGAAAAAAACTTTCGCGTAGTTGTTTCTTTCCTTGAAAATGAAGAGAAAACTTACTACACGCATCAGGTAGAGAGTAGCAAAGGGTTGACAGTTATTATTAAAGGTATAGAACCTGAAGTGGACCCTATAGAACTAAAATATGCACTCCAAGAGACTGGATTCACAGCAAAATCTGTGTTTAATATAAGGAATAGGGAAAAAATTCGGCAACCACTCTTCAGAATAGAACTAGAACCAGGGAATATTAAATTAAAACAAAATGAAACCCACCCTATTTACAACTTACGATATTTAATGCATCGTAGAATAACAGTCCAGGAGCCTCACAAACGAAAAGGCCAAATACAATGCACAAACTGTCAAGAGTATGGTGATTCGAAATCGTACTGCACCCTACGTACTGTATGCGTTGCGTGTGGCGACTTCCATCCATCAAAGGAATGCAAGCTGCACAAAAGTGAGAAGGATTAAAAAAAATGCAGCAATTGTGGGGGGAATCATACTGCTAACTACAGAAGCTGCCCGATATATACACAACTTAAAACCAGTATGAACCAAACTGCTAAGACAGTTCGCACCCAAAAATATAGTGCTATACCTACCTACACAAACCATATTGGAAGCACCACCGAAAACATCTCTTCATCCACTAGCTATGCTAATGTACTGAAAACTGGTGTTTCAGCTAAACCGAGTCACCCTATCCAACCTCAAAATTTAGAAACGTTAGTTTTTAACTTGTCTCACTGTATTACTAACTTCATGTCCTCGATGCAATCTATGATTCAAGAGCTTGTACATAACCAAAACTTACTTATGAAAACTCTACTTTCACAAAAATTAATGTTATAAAAATATGTCACTGAAATGCTAACGGTATTAACCAACACAAAATTTAATTAAAAAGTTTTCTAGACAGTAACAGCATAGACATCATGCTTATCTCAGAAACACAGTTAACTGTAAAATATAACTTCAAACTAGTAGACTATAATTTTTACTCAACAAACCACCCACAAGGAAAATGTTATGGTGGTACGGGAATTCTAATTACGGCTCGATTAAAGCCTTACTTTCTGGAATCCTATCCAAAAAAAAAACATCCATTCTACTTCCATCTCTTTACAGTGTTGGGGTGAGCCAATAGTAATTTCGTCAGTCTATTGTCCTCCTAGGTTTCCTATTTCCACAACCGATTTTGTTTCTTTCTTTAAATCGCTCGGTAACAAATTTCTCTCTGCCTGAGACTTCAATTCTAAACATACCTACTGGGGCTCACGGTTAATCAACCCTAAAGGGAAGGAATTGTTTAATGCGCTGATAGACTCTAGAATGGTCTAGACTTTGTATCATCTGGAATACCTACATACCGGCCAACTGATCAAAGAAAAATTTCCGATCTTATTGACTTTGGCATAACTAAAAATATTGAAAGGTGTTTCTTGGAAACCGAGCCCTGTTTCGACTTATCATCCGATCACTCACCGGTGATAATATATTTAAAAAAAAAGACCAGAGTTAACTGAAAAAACAATAAAACTGACATCCAAGAACACAAACTGGCTCAAATATCGCAAATATATTAGTACCCACGTGTGCGTTAAAACAAAACTTAAGAGTGGAGAGGACATTGAATCAGCGACACAGGCTCTTGGATCGATAATAAAAGCAGCTGCTATTAGTGAAAGCCTGCACAAAACTCAACTAAAACTAACGCGAGGTACACTACGTCACACTATGTGGTATGCCTCGTTAGAGAAAAGAGGAGATTAAGGTGTGAATGGCAAAAATACAGATCACCAGCACTAAGAGTAAAATTAAAGTCATTACAAAATCAGCTGAAAAACACTCTAAGGGAGGAAAAGGAAGAAAACCTTGAAGATTTGGCTCCTCTCAAAGTCACCAATTACTCACTCTGGAGAGCGACAAGAATGGTTAAAACACCGAAGGATAGTAAATCGCCTCTAAGACAAAGCGATGGAACTTGGGCAAAAACAGAAGCAGAGAAAGGCAACTTGTTTGCAGCACATCTGTGCCGCCGACCTGCAACAACACTAGCATACAGAATTTTTCAAGTACGAAGTCAGCAGTACCAATTCATTTCAAACCAAAGGAAGTTATACGCCTATGTACAACGAGTCTAAACCCAAAAAAGGCACCTGGTTGTGACTTAATTACCAATAAAATGGTGAGTGAATTGCCGCAAATAGCTCTGATACATCTCACACATATTTTCAACGCAATACTCCGTCTGGGCTGCTTCCCTATAACATGGAATCATCGGAAATAATAATGATTCCAAAACCCGGAAAAGACCCTATCTTCTTATCGGCCCATGTGTCTCCTGCCAACGGTCTCTAAAATGCTCGAACGCTTACTGCTGGAAAAACTATCACCAAAGCTCAATTTAATCATTCCTCACCACCAATTTCGTTTCCGCAAACATCATGGAACTATTGAGCAGGTGCACCGTATTGTCTCTGAAATAAGGCGAGCATTTGAATATGAAATAGAAAGTTGGCTAGCAGATTGGCGCATCAAAGTAAATGAGCAAAAAATTGTACATGTGACATTTACTCTTAAGCCCAGTTCTTGTCCGGCAGTCTCCTTAAATGGCATTGTAATCCCGCAAGCAACAGAGGTTAAATACTTAGGAGTGCATTTCGACCGACGGCTCACCTGGAAAAAACATATAGAAGCCAAGAAAATGCAAATGAAACTCAAGGCAAGTTCCTTGTATTGGCTTACCAACCGAAAATCAAAACTGCGATTGGATTATAAAGTACTTATATACAAGGCTGTACTTAAACCGATTTGGACTTATGGTATTCAGATATGGGGCACTTCTAGTGCATCAAATTTACAAATAATTGAAAGGGCTCAATCGAAAAATCTGAGCACGATCAGCGGCGCCCCATGGTTCGTCAGAAACGAAAATATTCACCGCGACCTGAATATAGCACCCGTTGAAGAAGAACTAACTTTAAAAATAGAGTTTCATAATACTTGAACTAAAATTGCTCTAAGCACTGGCGCGGAGCATCAATTTATTTATTAGTGTACAATTTCCATCGGAAATTTTACCACTCCGTCCCCACTGTGCGCGGAGCCTGATAAAATAACACTGACAATATTATCACGCCATATACTTTGTGTGGCGACTGCACGTTAGTTTTAGTTGGCGTTGAAAATATCTTATTATATATATATTGTGTGTGCTCAAAAAACTAAACCAAGAAGAAAAATAAAAATATAAAAAAGTTCGGAAAACTATAGTCTTGTTGAATACTACACATTTTATGGTGGCCCATAGGGGCCACGTTATTTCGGGGGAATAATAATATTTCCCACAAAATAAATTTAAAAAAAAGTTGAAAAATTTAATTAGAAATTGTTCCGCATTTTAAAAAATACCGCAAAGCGAAAACACAAAAATTTAAAATACGGTTCTTTTGCCTGAAGGACCAAAATATCCTGAAAATAAAATAAAATATTTCAATATAAAACAAATAAATCCGAAAAAGGATACTTCTATACTGGAAGGACCAAATTATATATTAATTAACATTTATGTGGACGTTATAGGCAACTCCTGTGTCCTCTACATCCTATAATCGTCATTGGGAATAATCATCATGTCGTTACCGCGCTGAAGCGGGGCGCTCTTCACCTTTCTTCGTTTACCGAGGCTTCAAAATTCTACCCTACCGAGACGCTATACAGAAAACTGCGCTTCATTCAGACTAGATCGACGAAACAAAGGTAAGTGTGCGCATTGATTTGAGCTACTCTTAGAAAACATTTGCATTGAGTGACCTAATTGTAAATTGACAATGGCGGAGGCAAAACCAGACGTTCAGGCTCAAATTAAGCTGCAAATGAACCGGGTATACACTCTTGAAAAACTCCACAATAATTTTAAAAAGGACCCAATCTCACGCAAAACTAAGCCGTACTTTCAGCAAAGGCTCAAACGCATCGAG
This sequence comes from Clusia tigrina, assembly GCA_920105625.2. Lineage (NCBI taxonomy): Eukaryota > Metazoa > Arthropoda > Insecta > Diptera > Clusiidae > Clusia > Clusia tigrina. Next base: position 169,565,121 of record OV050031.1, read on the forward strand.
GAGCTTAATATTGACTTCTTTTCTGCTCATAAAAGTATAATATGTTCCAACATCAAAAGATGACATCGATTCTAAATTCGACGAACTGCATTTAGACCTTTATTGTTTGCTCAATCAACGGCAAGAAGAAATGTTTCCTGATGAGGCGACTGCTGAAAACTCAAATAGCGGCCCTACAACATCCGATACACGAAATCGTTGCTCCTCAGTTATTCAGTTTCCCCAATTGCCGGTACTGTCGTTCTCGGGAAGGTTTACTGAGTGGCCAAGTTTCCACGATTCATTTATAAAGCTTGTACACCTCAATAGTGAACTTAACTCAGTCCAAAAGTTTCACTACTTAAAGCAGGCACTTCCATCTGACCTTGATGTTGACATTCATCAAATGCTCTTGACTGATGGAAATTATCTAACGGCGTGGGAGCTGCTTCTCAAGCGATATAATATTCCACGCATTTTGTTTTCACACCACATGTACACGCTATATAATTTGCCTGTTCTCATCAGAGAAAAATCAAACGACATTAAATTGATGCTGAATGTGGCGAATGTTTGTATCAACGAATTCAAACGTTTGAAGCTTCCAATTGAAAATTGTGACAATTGGGTTGCGCATTACTTGGCTACTAAGTTGCCCACCGAGACTCCCGCCTGGGAGCGTCATTTAGGTGTTAAGACTGACACTTTTTCGGATTTGCAAGAGTTCTTAACAGCTCGCCTCTTTACAATCGATGCAATCGAGAATCGTAACGTCGCTTTTAGTGCAATTCCTGCGCAAAAATTTGACAAACCTGCCAACAATCTACATTCTCATCCTTCGAAATCTTCGCCACGCTCGACACACCATGTCAAAACTTTCCATGCTGCCACTAACATTGCCGCAGCCCATCAAGATGGCTGTACTCTATGTGGCCAAGCACACATCATACGCCGATGCCCACCTTTCCTTGCAAAAGATTGCTATCAGAGAAAGACCATAGTTGGCTAGGCAAGTCTGTGCCTAAATTGTTTGAGCAAGTCTCACGCACTCGCAAAGTGCACAAGCAGTAAAAACTGCCTTCAATGCGGACAACGTCATCATACGTTGTTGCACTTCCCTATCATCACAACGACTTTTCAAACAACGCCAGCTGCACCGCCATCAACTCAACGCGTTTCATCAAACGTCGATATCACTTCGGCTTCGTCCGATAGGCAACCGGCCAAGTTCTATGCAGCATCCACCTCAGCAACTGCCTTTGAACTACGGCGTGTCACTAACGCACACGCTATCGTGGCTGCAAACTCAGCTCAACTCAACACGAATTTGGCAGTTGCAGCTCCATCGCAGAAAATTCTTCTAGCTACAGCTTTAGTATCATTATACAATGAAGCTACCAATCAATTGTCAGTCGTTTACGCTCTAATCGACAAAGGGTCGGAAGGCACCCTCATTTCCGAAACTGCTGTCCAACGACTTGGACTTCAACGCTCTCCGACATCAGCAGATATCTGCGGTGTGGGTCCAACCTCTCTCAGCCAATCACGCTCAACGGTCAGTTGCACACTTCTTTCCTGCCACGATGTAAATTTCGCGGCCCACATTGAAACGGCGTATGTGCTGAAACAACTCAGCGCTCAGCTTCCGAGTCAATCAATCATGCAAAAGAATTTGGCGCACTTCCATGATCTCACGCTAGCAGATCCAACGTATTATCAATCGAAAAGGATCGATCTCATCATCGGTGCTGATATGATAGCGCAAATACTATTGCCAGAAATTCGAATTGGTACTGCAAACCAATCTATTGCACAAAACACCCACTTAGGATGGATATTGTCTAGTCGAGTAAAAGCCGCAGCACCCCCCACGGTTAAGATTCGCTGCCATCATGCTAATATTGAGCTAAAAACCCTCGTGAAGAAATTCTACGAATGCGAGCAGGTACCTATCGAAACACCAATGTCGGCGCAAGACCAATGGTGCGGGGAGTTCTTCGAAAGCACTCACATTCGACAGGATAACGGTAAATATTTAGTACGATTACCCCTAAAATATTTGTACGATCCTAACCAGACGTTAGGAAAATCCAAACAAATCGCTCTAAATAGCTCGAACGGCGTTTGCAGCGAGATGGCGAATTATGAGCCTGATACACAGACGGTATAGAAGACTATTTCCGCCTTCAACAAATTACACCTGCAACAACCACTGAAGAACAACACTGCACCGTCACGGCTTCCAATAAGCCCACCATAAGTTCCTGTGTCTTACCCCATCACGCTGTCATAAAAGAAGACAGTCTTAGAGACCAAAGTGCGGATAGTCTATGACGCTTCCGCCAAAACCTCGAAACGGTCGATCGCTGAATGACATGCTGTGCATAGGTCAGCCATTACAAAATGACTTACCCGCTGTCAGTCTAAATTGGAGGATGCATAAATTCGTTTTCCTCGCTGACATACAAAAAATGTACCGCTGCATCGATATGCACAGAGATATGATACACAATATCAAAGGATACTGTGGCGCCATGATGAAGGGCAGATCTAAGTATACTGCCTTACCACGATGACGTTTGGAAGAGCATCCGCGCCGTACACCGCCATACGTGTACTTCACCAACTCGCACACGATGAGAAAGTGATTCACGTGGTAGTGATTCAATCAGTAGCACAATTTTAATACGCGACCAATTAGTTTCCGCCTTGAGGTCAGCTGGGATGGAACTACGAAAATGGTCTAGTAATTCTCCAGCGCTGCTCGAATCCATTCAAGTAGAGCACCGTGCATGCGGACAAACTCTCGCGCTCAACGAGAATGCCACTGTCAAAACGCTCGGCTTACAGTGGTAACCCTACCGTGACTCCTTTACATTTTCCATTAATTTTGCTCTATCAGCTGTGGCAACCAAGAGATCCGTTTTATCCACAATTGCACGGTTATACGATCCGCTCGGATTTTTGGCTCCTGTCATAGTAGCAGCAAAAATTATATTGAAGGAAATCATAAAGGTCAAACGACACGATGACCAAGAAACTCCTTTAGATTGGGATGAAGAGTTACCGAAATCGCTTTGCATTCCCTGGCAACAATTTGTAGCAGAGTTGCCATAGGTGAAAACCATCTGCATTCCACGACGGCTTCATTATTCTCTGCACCACATCCATTCAATGGAAGTACACACCTTTTCCGATGGCTCTTCATCGGCATACGCAGCTGCAGTGTATCTTCGCATTCAATATCGGCATGGAGAAATTCACACTTATCTTCTCGCAGCAAAGAGTAAGGTAACACCAACGTGCGCTATGACGATCCCCAGGGTGGAACTCTATGGCGCTGTACTGGCTACGACGCTCACCGATTGGGTGCGAAGAAACCTCAATAGTTTCGATGAAAACGCTCCATTTTATTTTTGGACCGACGCCATGATAGTGCTGTATTGGATTCACGGAGATCTCAACCGATGGAAATGGATGTTGCAAACCGTGTAAAAAAAATTCTGTCGTCCAGTGCTCCTCACCAATGGAGTCATGTTGGCACCACCGAAAATCCCGCTGACTGTGTTACGCGAGGATTGGCACTATCACAAGTTCGAACCTTAGAGTTGTGGTGGAATGGCCCTACATGGTTGCGACAACCTAAGTCAGCCTGGCTAAGCTGTGCTATTCACAAAGTAGAAATCGACAACACAGCGTCAGAGGAGAAACCAATTCAGGTTAACGTCCACTCTACCATGACGACGCCGTCACTTTTACTCCGCTATTCATCGTTTTCAAGGCTCTTACGTATCACCGCGTGGCTTTTCCGTTTTTGTCACAATCTCCGATTCAAGGAACAGCGCAAGCATGGACCACTTACTGCCAAAAAGCTAAAAGAAAGCCTAATAGTCCTTGTGCGATTGGTACAGCTGGAGGAGTTTTCAGCAGAACTCCATCTGATGAAAAATATGAAGAGTTTACCAAGCAGCAGCAAACTCATTACTTTAACCCCCTTTTTAGACGATCAGAAAATCATACGTGTACGAGGTCGTTTGAAGCACTCGATAACGACATCCAATAATTTTACCCAGCAATCATCATTTTACACGATTAATCATCGACCACGCGCATGCCATCACACTACACGGTGGCATACAGTTGACATTATGTAACATTCGTCAAGCATATTGGATAATCCATGCACGCAAGACAGTGCGCAACCATCTTCGACATTGCATCCGGTGTTCCAGAAACAATCCGAAAATTGCCACGCAGCTGATGGGAGATTTGCCGATGCAGCGAGTAAACCCACCACGACGCCCTTTTCTCGCTACCGGTGTAGATTACACCGGAGCCATAGAGCCCAAATCTTCCAGATATCGCGGTTATACGGTATATAAGGGCTATATAGCCATATTTATGTGCGTCGCCACGAAGGTCATACATTTAGAGGCGGTTACAGGTATTACCACGGAGCAGTTCCTGTGGGCTCTACAGAGATTCATCGGACGCCGCGGAATCTGTAACGACATATACAGTGACTGTGCACCAACTTCATCGGTGCAGACGCTGTCCTGAAAACAAATCACAAAACGTTCATCGAAGAGGTGGAACGTGATATCGTACCCAAATTGGCCGAAATCAACATTCAATGGCACTTGAAACCTCCACATTCACCCAATTTTGGAGGTATTTGGGAAGCGAACGTGAAGTCCACAAAGTACCATTTAAAGCGCACGGCTAACGGTACCAGGGTGACGTACGAGCAGCTGTCTACTCTTTTAGTCCAAATCGAAGCGTGCTTGAATTCACGGCCTTTATGTCCACTAACGTCCGACCCCGACGACCTCCTTGTGCTTACGCCGGGACATTTTTTAATTGGAGATACTCTATTATCACCACCTGCAGCTCCTCCGGACAACAAGTCTCTCTCCATACAGTATTTTGAACTCTAAAGACTACTTCGACAATTTTGGTCAAAATGGTCCACGGATTGGCTTTCACACTTACAAGCACGCCCTAAATGGAGACAAGAAGAGCCAAACTTATATATCAACGAGCTCGTGCTGGTGAAAGATGATCGTCTCCCACCAAACCAATGGATGATGGGACGAGTGATGGCGCTTCACCCCGGTTCAGGCCAACTAGTGCGTGGTATCACAGTTCGCATCACGGCCTTTACAAGCGATCAATCTCCAAAATCTGTCGCTTACCAATTCCAATCTCCAGTGACAACAATCAACACGCTCAAGCAAATTAAGCTCCTTGCACACACTTAACCCTTTTCTCTTCTAGTTTTAGCTACAACAGTACTGCTGCTATCGCGACGCACCCGGTTTGTCAGCATTGCGGGCAATTTCCATCGGGAATTTTATCACTCCGTCCCCACTGTGCGCGGAGCCTGATAAAATAACACTGACAATATTATCACGCCATATACTTTGTGTGGCGACTGCACATTAGTTTTAGTTGGCGTTGAAAATATCTTATTACATATATATATATATTGTGTGTGCTCAAAAAACTAACCCAAGAAGAAAAATAAAAATATAAAATAGTTCGGAACCCCAAAACTATAGTCTTGTTGAATACTACACACTTTGTAAAATTATTGTTGGTTTCGATTGAAAAGAAGCAATAAATAAATCCATGTTGAATTTAAAAAAAAAAAGATATTCCTCTATTCAAAAGTACATGTGAATGTAGGTCCATATGTAAATAAAAGCAAAATATTTTTATTAAATTTTTCGAGAAAAAATTTAGTTTATGTATAACTTATTGTGACATTTTTAAACCATTGATTATTATACTAAGAGAAAATCTGTTATTTTCGTGAAATTTGATTATATTTCTTGTTCTTCGTGTATAGACCCTTATTAAATAATAATTAAAACACATATTTCAGCATTAACGTAGAGTTTTCAGCAAACTTGTTCACGGTTTTACTTCCTACTGTTATGTTGTAACATTCCAGCAAACATTCAGAATTACGTTTTACAATTTGCCTCAGATTTCCAGTATTCCTGAAAGCCTAGCCATAAGCCTTTCTTGGACGCTCAAATTGTTTTCAGGCTACAGATAAATATAATATACAATCATCATGTCAGGCTCCAGGGGAAATGGAGATAATGTAAGAAAATGGGAATCTGGCTCAGCAAAAAAAAAAAAATATCTAAATGAGCTGCATCGAATCAGGGTTTAATTTCAGATATGATGAAATTTCTCAAGAAACTTGCGACTGGATCATCTGAATAGATTGCTTTGGCTTCCAAAGAAAATATAGTCACGTACGTGTCCTCACTGAATTTGGGAAGTACTCTACGTCCACTAAGGACCGAACCACTGCCGGAAATAGAGATTGGCACAAGCTGTTAAAATTTTCTGTTTTCCATGCAGACTATTTGACAATTTACAAACTCGGATGGTATTGAGAGGGTACTGTAACTGGAAGCAGTTTAGTAGTATTTTACAATGGCATGAAAATACTCAAGAATATATGGCATTTATGTTCCAACGACATTAGAGAAAGCAATAAGACATGGAAAAACAATACACCAAGAAACGAAAGGCTAATTCATGAATCTCAGAAACATTGGCAAAATTTGTTGATATCATTAATTTTTTAGCCTCTCATAATTTGCCATTTAGAGGTCACAGAGAATCTCTCAGCGACGAGAGTGGTAACTTTATAGAATTGTTTAAATTGATATGTAAATATGAATATTACGAGAACGTATGAAAGGCACTAATGACAAACAACTTGCACACCATTATTTAAGCCACAATATTCAAAATGAATTGATCTCATTGATAGCAAAAACACTTGAAGCGATACGTAGGGTAAAAGAGGCAAAGTACGACTCTATTTTGCTCGACTACACTAGAGATTACAGTCGAATTGAGGAAATGTCAATTACCTTGAGATTTTGTGATACATTTATGGTATTAGATATTAGGCGCAATCTATTCGTCACTAGTATCGACCTCGTATCAAGTTGTGCGAATAAAACAGCACTCGATTAAGTGGTATACTTGGCAGCACTATATCAACTGTTTTTTAAACATTTTCTTTCTTTATATTTTCATTTCAATCATCTGAATATAATTTAAATCAACACAATAATAATATTAAATATCAAAAAACAAAGTCCAAAGATTAATTTTTGGTTTTTTTAAATTTAATCTTACGAATTATACGATGAATTACAAACAATGATCCTAAACTTACCGGACTTTATTAAAGATGTAAAACACCTGCTACGATACATAACAGAAAATAAATTAAATGAAATTTACCCAATATCTATGTATATTCTAATTCGATGTTTGTTAGTAGTACCAGTAAGTACAGCCTCGGCAGAATTAAAACTAATAAAAAATTGTTTAAGAAGGGCAATGGGTGAGCAAAGACTTTCAGCTTTAGCAGATATATCATCTAAGATAGATTACGATGCAGTTATTAGAGAGTTCAGTAAGATTTAATCAGGCAGGAAGTTTATGTTTCACTAACTCTTTACTGTATGTAATTAAATTATAATGTAAGATATAGTGAAGATGCTTGCGTGTTTATGAATAAAAATATTATGCTTTCAAAAATAATTTTCTTTGCATAAAGTTCGTCCTTTTCCTCCACCAGAAGGCCTCGCAAAATTTATATTGCCCACATCAAGTTTAGGTCCTGCGCCGGCGCCTCTGATTGAAATGCAACAGAAATTACAGAACGAAAAATATCCAATACAATAATAGACATTTTTCTGATTAGATTTATAAATTTTAACTTACACTGAAATTGTTACAGCAACCGGATACTGTTTTATTGTTAGAGTGGGGCAGAAAGCGGGAAATTATTAACTCACACTTTCCCATGTCGCGGACAATTTACATTCGCCCCAGATGACTGCAGTGTGTTCAATTAGGAAAAAATGTAGATACACGGTTGCTCAGAGGCGTGTTATTTTTATCACATGGACCCAAGTAAATTTTTCAATATATTTTTGCCCGCTTCTCCGTTTGTGTTTTGATACTTTTGGTTTTTATTTGATTTTTGTTCGGTATGTTGTTGCACTGGCCATAAACACATTCATAAAATTTTTAAATCAAATGTGCTCGAGTGTGTGCGGGTATTTTGGCATTGTTACAGTACGGCGATATAAAAACCGATTTGTTACTACCGCAGCATGTTGTTCGGTGTTTTGTTATGTAGATGGATAATGTTCCGTTCTGGATGAAATATTTGACATTTCTGAAAGCCAGCATGTTAAGTGCGATAAAGTGATAACATACAGCAGAAGACTTTTAATATTATAATTTAATATATCACAGAACAAAAATTATATTAATATTTCTGTATACAAAATATATATATTGAGTAAATTGAGTATTTTTGCAGCTGAGCTTGTCTTAAGCAACTATTTAAATACTTATTTATTACATTTTTCTGAAATGCCGTGCGGAACTCATTTATTGGATGTAGATTTTATTAAGGGTATTATACACCGCGACCTGAAAGGTCTATTGTGATGCCCCTGTTTGTTTGAAAGATGAGGATAGTCTCATTTACAGATATTCTGTCAGGTTAATTTCAGACAGGAATTCATATATTTTGGAGGAATCAAGTTGAGGGATCATGTTCATATCTAAGATATATTCTCCAAAACACCTGAGTCTATTGTGTGCCAATGGTCCGCAGTCTGTGATCAGTTGCAGTGACGTTTCGTCACTTTCTCCACAGAATCGACAGATGGCATCTGTCCAACTACCAACTTATTCATTTCGTAGTTGAGTCTACAATGTCCACTCTCATGATTCTTAATTTACTACATGGCAGATTTATTAACTCCTTAGGTCTTTTAGGTTTAAAATCTACCATAAGAGCTTTGGACTCTCTTAATCCTGGATGAGTTTTCCAGGTTTGACTTCTTTTTGCGTCTGTACACTTCTTCAGCAGACCTCCAATGGTATTGGATGATAGTCGACAGAAGGGTTCAGGGCCGTTGAACTGAGAGGCCGCAGCCTTCCTAGGTAAGCTATCAGCCTTCTCATTTCCCTGTACTCCTATGTGGCCTGGTACCCACATTAAAGATAACTTGTTCATAATGCCTAGGGAGTTTAGCTTCCCAATACAGTCCCATACAAGTTTAGACCTCACCAAGGGTGAGCTCAGACTCTTGAGTGCTGCTTGACTATCGGATCACAATTCACAGAGACAAAGATTACGGATGGCTGTGTTCAAATTTGCTTCGTTCTGCGCATCTACGTCACGGTTGACTAACGAGCGAACAGCTGATTTTATTTTCTATGGAATTCTTTGCATTTTTAAGAAACATTGCGAAAATTTGTATAGAAAAACGTTGATATTTGGGTCGAAAGTTCTTAAATCGGAATTTCTACCCAAAGAATTGTGGCAAAGCGTTTCAGCAGCTCTCAAAGTGTCAGTAAACGTGTTTAAATGTTTGTTGAGAGGAATTTTTTTGAATTAAAAGCCGTCATCCTAGAAGCCCAAGAAAGAAGCAATGGAATTATGAGCGTTATAAGGAAAATAGTGCGATAAACAAGTGGAGCTCTGAAACATAGGTATGTTAATAATATATGTACGTGTTATTATATCAAGTACGCACATGTGTACACGTTTGCTTTTGTAGCCTCAGCAGCCGACAAAAAACCCTTCCATAATGAGACATGCAAATGTCGTAACGCTTCAAAAATACAATGCTGTAAATAAAAATCAGTTATCAATAAAAAATAGTTAACAACAATGCAATTAGTTGTTTTATTTAATTTTGTCTTTTTGCTGTACATATTTACACAATAGTCTTATTTAGTGAACTGATTCTAAAATACATTCTAGCTCTAAAAAACAGGTCTTTTACTTTTTGACTACAATTTACATGACTACTTTCTTAATATAATTTTTACATATATTCAAGCCACTGCTATTTAATTCATCAAAAGCACCTTGCAGGGCTCTCATATGTTCCATTAACATATTAGTTGGTTTTGAAAGCCCTCCTTCAGAAAGATGATTTACCCAAGTATATGAGAAATCATTTTCTGAATTGACGCTTATTTCGGGATTGTCTTTTCCCAGTTTGTGGCTAATGTATCCTGCCAAATTCTCCAATCCATCGTTGTTCAGAGTTTCCAAATCGTCATTTTGTTCTGACATATCAGAGGAGTTCATTTCAACTGAGACGCGTTGAAAAATGTTACCTGAAAAATATAAACATATACGAGTACATATGAATAAATAAAAAGTAATACCCTAGTAATTCCTACCTAGTAATTCCTACCGGTTAGAGATAAATAATTTCCTTCCAAGTCTGGGGTGTCGTCGATCTCAACGTTCCCTCCTTCAGAGAAGACTCCTTCGTAGTGGCCAAGTATGTACGATCGCAACCTATATTTGAACTCTCGGCGGTCGGGGTGATCGTGAACGCCCCCTTTCGACTTTATAATGCCGAAAAAGTTTTCTAAGACATCTGGATTCAAGCGATATGTCAAAATAGAATCGATTTTATATTTGTCGCGCAAATCAGTCAGCACAACTTTAACGCATTGTTGTTTTGAAGTATTCCTGCAAATAAAATGAAAATTAAAGTAAATAATAAATTCCAATAAATACGTATTCATTATAGCGACGATATGTATGTATACCTTTTTGGAATGGTAGCAAAGTATTTTTGCCAACAACTCTCATCGTAGAAACCATTTCCGTCATTTGCTCAAAGATATTAATTTGGGTGTCTAAAGCCAAACCATAGGCATGTAGACGTTCCCATACTCCTTCTTTGGGCACTCTGACATTTATGTCAAACAAGGCATTGGTCTGCAAAGAAAAATTTTTTTTAATGACCACTTTCATAAATGTTTACGGTACTACGATGGCGGATTGATATTGAAGCTACCTAAGTAGGAAAAAAACTTTTTTTTTTCAAAAACCATTTATTTCCTTTTACTTCGACACACTTAGTAAGATGATATTCCAACTTTTTATACCATCTGAATAATACGATTTCGAGAACCCCTCAAAATACGCGTTAGTTTCGGTAATCACTTCTTCTTTTGAGATGAATCTTTTTCCTGCGAGCCATTTTTTCAAGTTTGGAAACAGGAAAAAGTCGCTAGGAGCTAAATCTGGACTATAAGGAGGATGATCAACGAATTCGAAGTGTATTTCACGTAATTTTAGCATCGTATCTAATGCTGTGTGAACCGGTGCGTTGTCTTGAAGGAAGAGCATTTTTTTCTTCTTTAAAAGTGATCGTTTTTCCTTGATTGCATCAATCAATTGATCCAATAATGCACGATAATACTTTCCTGTGATTGTGGATCCTTTTCAAGATAATCGTTGAGCAATATTCCGTGTGCATCCCAAAATACAGTGGCCATAACCTTGCCAGCCGATTTCACTGCCTTCGCTTTCTTCGGAGCACTTCCACCAGCTTCCACCCATTGTTTCGATTGATTATTGATTTCAGGTGTGTAGTGGTGGACCCACGTTTCATCAACAGTTATTAATCGACGCCAAAAATCAACAGGATTACGCTTTATCAAGTCCAAACACCGCTGTGAAGTGGTCTGTCGAACTCGTTTTTGTTCGACACTGAGCAAACGCGGCACCCATCTTGCCGATAGCTTTTTCAAATGCAAATGTTCATGCAAAATGTTGAACACACGTTCATATGATATGTTTACCATTTCAACAATCTCACGCAACTTGACTCGGCGATCATTCATAACGATATCGAGGATTTTCTTGATATTTTCTTCAGTAACCACCGCTTTTGGCCTTCCTGTTGATGATATTGTTGCAGTGCTTGTTCGGCCGCGTTTAAATTTAGCAATCCAATGTTTTACCATGTAATCTGACGGAGCAGATTCACCGAAATGTTTATCGAGCTTTTCTTTTGTGTCTTTCGCCGTTTTCCCTTTCAAATAATAGTGTTTAATCACTGCACGAAACTCGCTTTTTTCCATTTTTCAAGAAACACAAAAGTTGCTTATTTCAAACGACTACAACAAATAAACTAATCGATGAATTTGGGTGAAATTTTAACAGCTGACGTTTGACAGATCGCAATTTCTAAAAAAAAAAGTTTTTGTGTTTGTGCTGCCATCTAGCGCTAGGTAGCTTCAATATCAATCCGCACTCGTACTCACAATTTTGAAAAGTTTAAAGCATTCTTCCCAATTCTCGTCGTCTAATAACTCTAAACTAGCCGCCCGTGTTATGGCTTGAGCAATTGTGTAGAAAAACAATTTTGTACCTGGTTTAACCTTTTGCCTTTCCGCTCCCGTAACAATTAAGTTCTTCTTTGAAATTTTGAGGGTTATCGACAGTTCACAGGAAGTAAAACCTAGAAGCTTTAAAATAATGTCATTTCCATTGGTCCACAAAATGATTCCTCTGGAGTTTTATTAAGTGAGGAACATCAACGAAGAGTACAATCCTGTCCCCGTCGTGTGAAAACCTGTAAATGAATAAACAAATAAATTATATTATAGAAATGAAGATTATTTTTGTAACGAATTAATTGACAAGACAAGTTACAACAGTAGTTGCAATTGCGGATGTGGTTATGCCACCGTAATAATTTTTCAGAAGAAGAAGAAGAATTATTGAAACATTTTTTGGCAGATCTTATAGCTATTTCGGACACGCCACTTCTCCTCATCAGAGATCTTTCAATGAAAGGCAATTTTTCCCCAAGCATTTTTTATTATGTCTCAGAAATCAACAGCACACCAATTATGAACCCTCCTAGGAATCGAACCTGGGTCTACAGCTGTTGTAATCTGTCCATCCAGACAACTACGCTAACTGCAGGTGGTGAACTGACTGATCAAATTCTGTTCATGTACTGCCTCATTCCACCACACACTCTAATCAAGTCTGTCTCATTATTACCCCTCTTTTGTTGTGTTAGGTCTCTCTCTCTATTTTTTATTACATTTCAGTGGTATCATAGTACATTGCTTTTGTTAGTGGCAGGCTAATTAAGCCTGATCTCACTAACCTTCTAAGGATCCATTCTATAACGTTTACAATTTATTGTGAAGATTCGTTAGTAGATATAGTTGTCACCTTTTTACCGTATTCATTCTGTAAATGTGAGTAAGTCGATAGTCGTCAATTCTGTGTATATGAAGATTATTTTTGTAACGAATTTGTTGACAAGACAAGTTACAACAGTAGTTGCAATTGCGTATGTGGTTATGCCACCGTAATAATTTTTCAGAAGAAAAAGAAGAATTATTGAAACATTTTTTGGCAGATCTTATAGCTATTTCGGACACGCCACTTGTCCTCATCAGAGATCTTGCAATGAAAGGCAATTTTTCCCCAAGCATTTTTTATTATGTCTCAGAAATCAACAGCACACCAATTATGAACCCTCCCAGGAATCGAACCTGGGTTTACAGCTGTGGTAATCTGTCCATCCAGACAACTACGCTAACTGCAGGTGGTGAACTGACTTGACTGATCAAATTCTGTTCATGTACTGCCTCATTCCACCACACACTCTAATCAACTCTGTCTTATTATTACCCCTCTTTTGTTCCGTTAGTTCTCTCTCTCTGTTTTTTATTACATTTCAGTGGTGTCATAGTACATTGCTTTTTGTTAGTGGCAGGCTAATTAAGCCTGATCACACTAACCTTCTAAGGATCCATTCTATAACGTTTACAATTTATTGTGAAGATTCGTTAGTAGATATAGTTGTCACCTTTTTACCGTATTCATTCTGTAAATGTGAGTAAGTCGATAGTCGTCAATTCTGTGTATATGAAGATTATTTTTGTAACGAATTTATTGACAAGACAATTTACAACAGTAGTTGCAATTGCGTATGTGGTTATGCCACCGTAATAATTTTTCAGAAGAAAAAGAAGAATTATTGAAACATTTTTTGGCAGATCTTATAGCTATTTCGGACACGCCACTTGTCCTCATCAGAGATCTTGCAATGAAAGGCAATTTTTCCCCAAGCATTTTTTATTATGTCTCAGAAATCAACAGCACACCAATTATGAACCCTCCCAGGAATCGAACCTGGGTTTACAGCTGTGGTAATCTGTCCATCCAGACAACTACGCTAACTGCAGGTGGTGAACTAACTGATCAAATTCTGTTCATGTACTGTCTCATTCCACCACATACTCTAATCAACTCTGTCTCATTATTACCCCTCTTTTGTTCCGTTAGGTCTCTCTCTCTGTTTTTTATTACATTTCAGTGGTGTCATAGTACATTGCTTTTTGTTAGTGGCAGGCTAATTAAGCCTGATCACACTAACCTTCTAAGGATCCATTCTATAAAGTTTACAATTTCTTGTGAAGATTCGTCAGTAGACATAGTTGCTTTTCATTATTTTCATTTAAATTGCATACAATCTTCTTTAGTTTTTCTCTGTAATATAAGAAATATTATATACATAACTACCCAGGGACATCAATTATGACGCTCACATTTCTACTTCTAAACGTTGTATTTTTTCCTCCTTGTCGTCGACGACTGCTTTTATCGCGGCTTGTGGTACTTCTTCGATACCCTCAGTTGACACAAGTTGCTTCCTTGAGCGATACTCCATTCTTTTCTGCTTCTCATTCGCTTCCTCTAAAGTTGCTGCTGATATATTCGGAATATCATTGGGCAGCAGCTTTGTTGGATCTCTTGACCATAATCCTAAAATAATATCCATATCTGATATAATAATTATAATAAATACAGGGTTGCCCAAATTCGACGGACCCATGTTTTTGTTAAAAAAATCAAAGAAAAAAATAAAAATTTGGCGGTTGGCAATCTTAATCATTTAATTTGTTCCAAGTAGATTTTTTTACATCAATTTTTGAATATGATATCTCTCAAATGGCCGCCTCTGGCGTTGATGGCGTATTGTGCCCTTTTTGCAGCATTTTCCATCGTTTTCGCCAACATTTCGGCCGGAATAGCGGCTATTTCTTCACGAATGTTGTCCTTGAGCTCTTCTACGGTCCTTGGCTTGTTAACGTAAACCTTTGACTTCAAATATCCCCACAAGAAGAAGTCAGGCGGCGTCAAATCGGGCGAACGCGGTGGCCAGTCCAAATCACCACTTTTCGACATCAAACGGCCCGGAAACAAATTCTTCAGAAAATCGATTGTTATGCGACTTGTGTGCGGTGGAGCGCCGTCTTGTTGAAACCAGAACTGCCTCATACGCTTTCGACGAATAATTGGCATCACAAAATTGGTCATCATGTCGCGATAACTCTCCTGGTTGATTTTTCGTATAAACGCTTAATGGTGTTCTTAGAAGGCGCACTTCTCACATTTTTTAAGTTTTTAAAAGCACGTTGAGTTTTCACAATTGACTTCTTCTGTTGAATGTAAATTTCAACTATTTCAGTGCACTCGCGTGGCGTGTATTGTTCCATGGTAAAAATCTGCTTGGACTGACGCTTCAAACGCGGTATGTCATTAAGCGATCTGACATCTCTGTCAAAAGTTATGGCGTTGCCAGATGGGTCCGTCGAATTTGTACAATATAATTGTTATTCTTACCCATTTCAAACTGCAAATTCCTTCCGAAATTTTCTGCCGCAAAGTGTACCTCACATATGCATGCATTTTTTATATTTATTTCGTCTTTCCGACGACAAAAGTTAATCAACTTACTTGCAAGGACTTTGTCCTTAGGATAATGGAAAAATGTCCAATTATTTTCGCCTTTTTTGTTATTATTAATGTCACAACCGAATACAGAACAACGCATTTTAATAAATTTTTTATTTGAAAAACAACGGAAAAGCGAGGTTGAATAGTAGAAAGTCAACCTTGACGTATGCAAAACAGCTGATTGAAAGCAGCCATGCGCATTGCCTAATCTCTTTCTCTATCATTCTTGCTATCGGATATTATCACGATGGTTTTTCCACGATATTTTTTTGTCAATGTTGATCTGGGCACATCTTTCAATGGCTTGAATCTCTGCTGGAAAATGATTGGGAAAGAACCCATTGGTTCCCAGTAGTTTTTTCTAGGCCCAAATACTCCTGCCCCAGTCCCGTCCATTGTCTTAGAACCGTCTGTATATCATCAGAGGGAATTTACTCTAATTTAATACGTCCTTTCCATTCTATTTTGCAACTCATCTTTGTACTGTATTTGTATGCAAAGTTCAATTTTCTTGGCATAAAATCCTTGTGAGATTTTAGGATACCATATTCTTGAGCTGGATTGTTACCCCATAAATTTTGGATATAATTTCTTTCATTCTGCTAAGGGATTTCCTATAAGAGTCTTGTATTACTAGGTGTTAGATCTAGTATAATTTCCATTGCTGCCATTGGACAGGTGCGCATAGCTCCAGTGATGACAAGGCAGGCAAGGCGTTGTACTTTACTTAAAGCAGATTTCGCTGTCTTAAGTCTGACTCTATTGGACCAGGCTGCAGAACCATAGGTAAAGATTGATCACACCGTCATGGAATACATCCAGCGAACGATTTTTGGGTTACATCCCCAGGTTGTTGTCAGGTGAGCGTTCCACAATAACTTTTTGTCGAAAATGACTCCGAGGTATTTGGTCTCAGAGCTAATATCGACCTGTGTACCATTTAGAAGAAGAGGTTTCATATATGGTAGAGATCTTTTTCTAGTGAACGGCACAATGGTGGTCTTTGAGGCATTGATTTTCAATGCTGTTCCCCTGCACCATTCACTAGCTGCTAATAAGCCCCTCTGGATAATATCACAAAGAGTGGATTCAGATTTTCCTCTAGCTTCTATCACAATATCGTCCGCATATCCTTGACATGATATGCCTAGATTTGTGAGTTTTACCAGAAGATCATCAACTACTATGCTCCACAAAATGGATGATAATACCCCACCCTGCGGACATCCTTTATTGACTTTGACTTAAACAGTTTTGTCACCTGCTTCAGCTTTAGTCAGGCTACTGTTGAGTAAAGCTCGTATCCAATTGGAAGTTGTATTATCTATACCTCTATTGTTAAGAACCCTAATCACATATTCGTCAGGAGTGTTGTCTAAAGTCCCCTCAATATGAAGAAAGGCACAAAGTGCTATTTCTTTTTTATCCAGTGCTGGCTGAATAAAATGAGTCAGATGCTATAGTGCAGTTTCAGTAGATTTTCCCGCAATATATGCAAACTGACTAGGACATACAGGCTGCTTTTTCCATACGGCCTCAAGGAGATGTATATTAACTATTTTCTCCATTGCTTTTAGTACAAATGATGTCAAACTGATAGGCCTGAAAGATTTGGGATGGGCCATATCCTTCTTGGGAATAAATATCACTTTATTGTTATGTTACCAATATATACCATAAAGCAAGACTTGCCCTAGAGATATTTACCAAGTGCGGAATCAATATCTTACCGCTCATTTGGAGAAAGAATTGGGAAGATACCATCCGCACCCGGTAAGGCTGAAAGGAGCTGATTGCCCATCTCAACCTCTCAGTAGTTATAATTTATTTGGCCACCTTCCAGCCAATCTTGCTAGCATTGCTAGCACGCACGCACAGGGAACGGTAAAGGGTATTTCGAAGTCGACTTCAGATTTCTTTAGTCGTTAAATCTGGATTGTTGTATAAAAGGTTGCTCATCCTTGATTGTATTCAATTGCCCTAATCATGCCTGCTAGACCCTTACTGCTATTCAACTGATAGGAACAGGTTTTTTTTTTTTATTTTCATCCTTGAAGGATATTATCTTGTATTTTCGTTTCATTAATTTTAACCTTCAATAGCTTGGGTCAATATATCAATTATCTTAATTAAAGTTTGGTTTTTTAAGAAAACCATTTTGTTTTGATTTTTAGTACTTTATTGTTCACAACGAAAATTAAGACTAAAAGCACAAAAAATATTTCTTAAGTATACACCTTGCTTCAGCCAACGGCACCTGTAGGGGCGCACAATGGCCGATTTTCGGCTTACTTAATTATTTATTTCATAAGAGATATGTATTTTAACATAAATAAATTTGGGTCGCTGATTTCAAAAATTTCCAAATTTTTTAAAACTATCAGGTGGTTTTTACGCTAGAGCCTATTTTGTGTCATCCATAGTACATAGTAGTTTATTTAAGTAAATCTTCTTAAAATCAATTGTCGATTTTGTCACGTAATTTATTAATCCGCTTAATTCGAAATATTTTAATAAAATTATTTTATTAGAGATATTGCAATAAGTACTTGAATTCTTTCTTTCCAAACATGTTTTTTTTTAGTATTTTTAAAAGCAATCTGTAAAAATTTAGTTATTTTAAGTAATATATTTATGTACATAAATTGAAATTAAGATTCCAGAACTAATGCTAGGACTTTTGGAGGAGGAGGATTGCATGTTTTTGTTGGAAGAAGCCGAAAGTTTGTTATTACTGGATCTGATCCTTGAATGTAGGCTCCTCCTTGTTTCGGAAAGTCAACCAACAGACCCAGTTCATTTCTTAGCTTAAGTTGTTATAAACTTTTTTATTGTTCAAAAGCCTTCTTTGCCACATCAGCTCTTGCTTGCGAATACTTTATGTCAAGTTTGTATGTAATATGTATGCAAGTCTCAAAAAATGTAATATGTGCGTGAAGAGTAAAGAGTCCCAAACCATATACATTAACATCACACGGCTTTTGTGTGCATTTACTTAGATCATTCATCTCTGTTGGAGTAGCTCTGGAGATATAACAATTTGCGCTTGTTTGGTTTTTCATTATAGCATTGCATTGTTTCACATCAACCTTTGTTTTCATAAGTGCATCCTTAAAGGTTATCTTTTTGTTATTATTTTAAAAAAAAATTATCTCGCAATTCGTTGATTTGTAACTCCATTCGCAGAAACTCTTCTTCGATTTTTTCGAAGCTTTCTTTTTCAAAGGCAAAACGAACCGGTCTGCAATATCTTGTTTCTTAAGCTCTATGATTTTCCCATATTGAAATATTATTATGCTCTATTTGCATCTTAATTTCTAAAGATACAATAGAAGTCATGAAGAAGTTTGAGTTACTCGCTCAAATATTTTACGAAAAAACTTGTTTACATCAAGAATGACCACCACTTCCATCAAATCCCCATTTCCAATAACATAACAATACGTTTTCGTCTTTACAAAATGAATTAAATGCATCACTCTGTGCCTTTGGTATGCGATTTATAGTGTAATCAATTAAGGATTGCAAATCGACTTCACAAAGACTTTCAGAAATATTCGTTGATGAAATTAGAGGATACCAGTTATTTTTTACTTTAATAATGGAGTCATAGCACATATATAAATTGATGTTTCTATTTTGAGCACTTTGTTGTAGAATTTTATATTGATATTTAGTTAGTTTTAATTCGGTTATATATGCTAAAGCCTCTTCAGGACTGAATGGATTATGTAGGGAACAAGGATCCGTTGATATTGTCATGTTTTTGACAGATTTTGGTGAGCTAGTTACTGTCTTTTTTATTACTTCTCCCTTTTCATGAAGCTTCCAATATCCGGCCAGAGTAAGTTCCTCTGTATACCGACTTAATAAGTATTGAATTTTATGTTTTTTACTCTTTGCGAGCACTCTTCAAAGGTTTATTCGGTCTTCCAAGCTCAACATTACTTTCTTGGATAGGTTCAGATTTGAGACATTTATTTCCTTTGAAATTCAAGCCGCTTTAGTCTTTATAAACCGTTCTTGTGTTCGGCCATTTCTTTGCCATTTTTTTTTTATTTGCCACACAACGTTTCTTTATTTTTTACGCTCGCCATATCATTTACATTTAGTATTTGATGTTTTGAATGAATATGACGCACTACTTCAGTGGTGGACTCTGAAACATTCGATTTTAAAAGATTTTTTTGGCGTGAGAACAAACAAATTTCTTTACGATTGATAGATGCCTCTTTATGGGCCAGGAAGTGGTACCATTAATAAGGAAGAAATCAGGTTAGGGTAAGTTGGGGCAGACAAATTTACACTCATTGGGCACAGAATATTACCACAAAGACGTACATAAAGGTTTCATAGTTAAACAATGGTAAATACTTTTTATATCATCCACAGAAGTTAAAATTCTACCAAAACATAAAACAACGAAGAGAGTCTGACATAAACATCATTTACAATATAATTCACATTCATTTTTTTACAAAAAATTGGAATAATTACCACTAGAATTCATTTTCATAAGTTTTTTATTATAGGTATTACAAAATATATTTTCACGCGCAGTGAAACTGATGTAAAATGTTTGTATTTGATCAGCTGATAACATGTAAACATCGCTTTCTTAATTTTGTTGAGTTGTCACCCTCAACTACATTGAGTTATACAAAAAAAAAAATTTGTGTTTCTTCTTCTCAATGATTCCTTAGAAGATAAAACCAAATCACATCAAAAAATTTTACTACAAGTAGCTTATCAGAATATTCCCGTAGACGCAAAGTCAGCAGAAATGCAATTCGGCCGGATGCGAGTGCAACTGGGGAATGTGTTGCAGCAGCATCTTAAAGTTGCATTAAAATATTGATTTTATTAACTTATCAATTGAAAAGGAAAAAAATTACAGTAGCGTACAGGGAAAAAGAGTTGGAAATGTATAGTGAAGAGGAATTGTGTGCAGCATTTTATCGAATTTCAAATCAAATCCGGAAATTGTGTGACTACAAAGTCGTCTTTTTAACTATATTGAAAAAAATTAACTAATTGTTCAAATACATTATTATAAAACGTAGTTTTTGCACGCTACACTTAATTTAAAATCATTAAAATGCATTATGTTACTAGCATTAACAATTATTTCAATATTTCTGTTGCTTTCTGCTACAGAAACAACTCACCAAGAGATGCTTTCATTAAGCATCAGTCTTGTTGGTGAAAGTGTCCAGCAAAGAACATATAGAATAGACACTTGATATGAATGTATTTGTGCGAGTTCTGCTAGTGAGAGGATGTTTTAAAATTAATGTATGTAGTGGTAACAATACAGTGCACCCCCCTTAACTCTAACTATCGTAATCCCTTAATTCACTTAACTTCTCAAAATGACTGAAAAAATAAATTTGTTTGATAATTTCTCATTGTCAATGAACCCTCAGTATCCACAAGTCGAAATATTCCAGTTGCGTTTAAGTAAAAAAACTAATTAGACACACTATTTTATTTATTTAAAAGGATTAATCACAATAATAAATTATTATAACTAATGTAAGAGGAAGAGTCATAGCTACCAGGGCCTTCAACTCGATTTTAATATATTATTTTACATATTTACTTATTTAGGTATTTAAATATAATTTTGGATGTGGCATTCTTTTAAGAATTTATTAATCTTTGTTATGTTATTCTTTGATGTATCTTTTAAAGAATCCCTTGGAATCTGGTTATGGAATATATTTTTGCGGGTTTTTTGGAAGTTGGGGCAGTTATTTAGAGGTGTAACGAGGATATTGATTCCCCACAGAATTGACAGTTAGGTAACGGTTCCCCACGTAGCAAATGCTCGTTTGTGCATTTGGTGTGTCCGATGTGGAGTCGTACAAAGTTTTTTGTTTGTTGGCGAGAGCAAGTTTCAGAATAATACGGCTTCATTCCATTTGTGTTGAAGGTGGTGTAAAAGTGCTTATATTTTTGTGCAATAGTTTGTGGCAACATGGAGAGATATTATATGTCGCAGTAGGTCTTTAATTTCTGTGACTTGGAAGACGTAGTTTGGAGCCGTAATTGCCTCTGCAGCAGCTATATCTGCAAGTTCGTTACCTGGTATCCCCGAATGTCCTGGGACCCACATAATTTTTATTTTCTTGGAGTATTTAATACACGAGTTACGGATATTATTTATGGTCCTATGCTGCTATCATTATTGAAGTTTCGAATGGGTTCAATAGTCGATTTGCTGTCTGTACATATGAGGAAGTTTCCTTTATTTTTGTGAGCAAAGTCGATGGCACATTTAACAGCAAAAGCTTTGGCAGTAAATACAGAGCTAAAAGGAGGAAGACATCCTGCCGTAATTAAATTTCCGTTGTGGTGGACTACAGCAAATGATTTGCCAAGAGTTCCTTTTGATCCCTCGGTATAGAGTAGGCTCCATTTTTTGTTTATATATTCACTTGCCGTTTCTGTAAAAAGTTGTGTATAAACTTTGGGATCGGTAACTGTTTTTGGATATTGCAGTAAATTCAATGCAAAGGAGCTATCTTTTATATTCCAAGGTGGTTCACTTTGTCGCTTAGTTTGACAGACTGTCATATCCCAGTCAAGGTTTTTGGAGAGTTGGACACATCTACGAATTATGGATTTAATTTTATATTGTCGTTTGTGCTTGACAACCTCCATTATGTCTTTGTGCAGTATTCTGCTGTTAGTGATGAAGAGTTTTGGGATGAGTTTTGATGTTGACAACGATAATTGCTGTTGAATAGATGGTAGCCCAGCTTCAGCGAAGATATTTTTTAAAGGTGACGTTGGAAAGGCGTTGATGCTCCTGCGAACAGCTGTGTTGTAAGGGGCTTCCAAAGATTTTAGGTTTTTTTGAGAACACCATCCATAAATTGGCAATGCGTAATCTATTTTTGAAAGTATGAGAGCTCTGGTGATGTTAATTAATGTTGAAATGTGTATTAAACTATGTTTGGATGTTAGGTACTTAATAATGTTGAGGCGGGTAGCTAGACTTTTTCTTAAATGTAAACAATGCTCCTTAAAGTTAAAATATAAAAATAACACCGAGAATTCTCAGATGTTTTACAAGTTCAATATTTACATTATCATATTTAAGGCTAAAACAATTACATTTGGTTTTCTTACTTATGTATATGTAGTATTTTACATTTACTAACAGATAGTTTGGCGCCAGAGAAGTTGCCCCAATTTGTAATTTCATTAAGTATTTTTGTGAAAGTAGATTTGATAGTATCGAGATCTTTTGTTTTAGAAAATATAATGGCGTCGTCTGCGTAAATTGTGTGTTGAATATTTTTGTATCTATCGAGTAATTTACTGAATTGGTCGAATGTAATAATAAATAGAACAACAGATAGGGGGGAAACCTTGCGGAATGCCATTGATGAGGGGGTAAGTATTTGATAGTTCTGTATTAACTCTAACTCTTATTTTTCGGTTTGATAAGAAAGCTCTGACGATATTAAAAATTTTCTTTCCTATACACCAAGTCGCCAGTTGTTGAAGGACAACATGTATTCCTGTGCGGTCAAAGGCTCTACGAAAATCAGTAGCTAAAACTGTAACATGGTTTTTGGTGGAAAGTGAAGTTGTAACGTAATGTTCAAAGTGAAGGAGTGCACCAATTGTGCTTTGTTTTCGCTTGAAAGCTACTTGGTTATGACTCGTTAAATTGTTTTTTGATATAAACCACATTATTATTTTAGCTATTATTCTCTCGAGTATTTTTCCGGTGCAAGGTAATAGGGATATAGGTCTGAAACCATTAAACTCATACTTGCTTTTATTGGGTTTTGGGATGGGAACAACCTCAGCTGTTCGCCAATTTTGGGGGTAAATGCCTTGTTCAAGGATATTATTGTATAAATTTATAATTGTAATTTTTGCGTGTTTGGGTAGGTGTTTCAACATTTGGCACGATATACGGTCAAAACCAGGAGTTTTGCTCTTAGCATTGGATAGGGCGGACTCGAATTCTACTATGGTTATATTTGATTCTATTTGTTTGGCTGAGGTAGATAATTTTTTGGGTTTATATTGGGTTTGAAGTGCTGTGTTTTTTTCAATTCTAAAGTGTATGTGAAAGTTATGGTTCTGCGAGAGATTAGACCATGATGTGGCGAAGAAATTAGCTATGTCTGTGGATTTGGATAATAGGTTCGTACCATTTTTTATTGTTTTTATTTTTGCAAGGTGCTTGCCTCCTACAAGGCCCCTAATGTTAGACCAGATTTTTTTGGGGCTGGTTTGCGGGTTTATATTTTCCGTGAGTTTTTCGAGACAATCTGCTTTGGAGTTTTTGATTGCTTTTCTGAAGACAGCATTGGCTTTCCTGTATAAGATCAGATTAGGTATATTTATATGTCTCTTATATCTGTACCATGAATTTTGTTTTTCCTCTCGCAGGTTGGATAAGCGGGTATTCCACCAAGGAAAAGTAGCTTTAACTACATTTCCTTTAGACTGGGGTATTGCTACATTTGCGGCACTACGGATGATTTTTTGTATTTTTGCAGCATCTTTATTCACATTAATGGATTGAACGCAGGTTGGAAACTGTTTCTCACAAATTGAGTTAAAAAGTGTCCAGTCGGCTAGGTCTATTTAAATTTTAGTTTTATTTTACTTTTTTCTATATTGAATTTAGAATTTATTTCTATGAAGATCGGGAAATGATAGCTTCCGTGCAAATATTCAGAAATTTTCCAAGAACATTTAGGAGCACTTTGTGAGGAGCATATGCTGAGATCTATGTGTGAAAAGGTTTTATGAGTAGAAAAATGCGTAGGCGACTCATCATTTAAGACTATTAAATTTAAATAAGAAATAGACAAAATAATTTCTAATAGAATAGAAATGTATAAAGCAAAGCTTTGTCACTATCAACGAAGAGAAAAAGATAACGGAATGACCCGCACAAAATAACAACAATGATAGCACAGCTAACACGACCAAACACTTTGAATGCTAGACGCAGACTACAGAGGGATTTAAAGGTGTTTGGTTTCTATGAATTTGCCTGGCTTCCCGTATTGTGCATTTGTTTTTTGTTTTTATGTGCAGAATTTCTTTTTCTTGGATGAACCTTTTACAGTTTCTGGAAGAAGAAGTGTGATCTTCTGCACAGTTAGCACAGAAAGTGCGGGAGCAGTTAATGGGAGTATGTGGTGGGAGGGCACAGTTCGCACAAGCAGGGGTTCCTTTGCAGCGTTTAGCTGTATGTCCCAGCTTCTGACACGATTTGCAACGCATCGGATTGGGAATGTACTCCCTTATCTTTAATGTATGCCAAGAAATATCAATTTTGTCCGGAAGATTATATAAGTCAAAGGTTAAAAGTATTACTCGGCTAGGGTGTGTTTTACCTTCAGTGATTTTTTGGAATTTGTGGATGGAAGCGACTCCTTGGGAACTTAGTTCACGAACGATTTCTTCGTCTGAAACAGTATTTAAATAGGGCGCATACACTGTACCCTTTGTACTATTTAGGGAGTTGTGCAATGTGCATTTAATTGGGCATAGTCCATGTAGTATTTTAGCTGCTAAAAATGTCTCGGCTATCGTTTGGTTTTTGACTAGAAGCAGCAATGTGCCGTCACGAATCTCTGAGATGGAGGTGATGTCTTTGCTAATGAGCTGAAGAGATTTTTGCACTGAGAAACAGGAGAAGTTTGACAACGGAGCTTTTTCAACAGCAGAAGCTACAACAATGAATTTGGGATTAGCCTGGATGGTTTTTGGGAGATCGGGGAAGGTGATGGAGGAACTGAGGTTGTGCCGTTTCTTTTTTTTTGTCTCAGGGCCGTCCGCAAGTAAAGCGAAACGGTTGCCTTCGACGGAGGGGGCCCGGGAGCCATGATCTACCTTATGTAGTTGTACACTATTCACTTGATTGAAAGTATTTATTGTGTAAAAATACAAGTACGAACCGTAGTAAAGATAATTTTTTTTAAATATTTTTTTTTATTTCTCCCTCTATATATTACAATCTATAACAATAATATTAAGTAATATTTTGTGCAGGTTTGGATTGAATATGCTCTTTTTGCCAATTCCAAAAGAACTTCTTTTATTTATCTGTTTATTAAATTTTCTCTATTTATCCATCATTTTATTAATGTTTATAATTAATTATTTATTTTGTTATTGTTATGTATTTATTTTTTTTAAACCTTCCTGTAAGTTCTGCAGCGGTAATTCGCTTCAATCTTCTTGGAGTTGCACCCTCCGTGTCTGCTGCACCACGCAGTTCCAGGTTTTGTTGGCCTCTCAGTCGGTGTATATGTTTGGTGCTGCATTTTGTGATTGTGTCCTTGATGGTTTCAATGTGTAGGTCACGGTGTATAACCTCGTTTGGGATATACCATTCAGCATTTGTAATTGTTCGTAATATTCTTGACTGCATTCGTTGTATTAAATTTAAGTTTGATATGCTAGCTGCGCCCCATATCTCGATTCCATATTTCCAGATAGACGCTATTATTGTCTTGTATATTTTTAGTTTGTTGTAGAGAGATAGTCTAGATGCTCGTCCAAGTAGCCAGCTTAACTGTCGGTACTTATTTTTTGCATCGTTTCGCTTGTTAATGATGTGCTGCTTCCAAGTCAATTTTTCGTCTATGGTTATTCCAAGATATTTTGCAGCAGAATGAGTTTTTATTTTTTTTGCCCTTTATAGCAAGGCTGTATTTTGCCGATTTTCTGTTTGTATATACAACTTGTACAGTTTTGTCTTTATTTATTCCCCATAAGTCACACCATGCTACTACATTGTCCAATATATGTTGGATTGCATTTATTTTGCCTTTTTTCAGCATTGTGTGATGCCATTAAAACTGTGTCGTCTGCGAATGTTGCTATCATCGCATTGCTTTTCGTTGGAATTGGTATATCTGCTGTGAATATTAAGTATAGTAGAGGTCCTAATACGCTGCCTTGTGGTACTCCAGCTGTCATTGGTAGGATGTCTGAGCAATCCTCGTCATATTTTATGTAGAATTTTCGTTCGCTTATATAGCTTTTTAAAATGTCATAATAATTTTGTGGAAATATTCGGTTAAGTTTTTATAGACGTCCTTTGTCCCACACCTTGTCGAATGCTTTTGCAATGTCCAAGTATACAGCTACGCAGTATTTTTTGTTGTCTATACTTTCAAGGATTTTGTTTACAACCCTGTGGACCTGTTGCACAGTTGAGTGCTGTCTTCTAAATCCAAACTGATGGCTGGGTATTAAATTTTTTGTTGTTAAGATTGGCTCTAATCTGCCCTGTAGTATCCTTTCAATTTCGATAGTATTGGCAATAAACTGATAGGTCGGTAAGAAGTTGTTTTGGTGGCATCTTTTCCTGGCTTGCTGATGGCTGTTATCTGTGCAAATTTCCATAAGCGAGAGAAATACTTAGTTTCTAGCATGCAGTTAAATATATTTCGGATATATATTATAGCTATATCAGGCATTTCTTTTAGCATTTTCACGCTTATAAGATCATATCCTGGGGCCTTTTTTCCTTTAATTTTTTTAATTTTGTTTTTGTTTTCTGCCACTGACGTCTTTTTTGTTTTGGATTGCGGGATATTTATTACATAGTCAAGATGAGTGGTTTGATTGTCCATTTCGCTTGTAAATATTTCAAGGAAATGTTTGGCCAGTGTGTTGGCTTTGTCTTTACTTGTTTTCGCCCATGTACCGGTTTGTGTTTTGATAGGAGGTTTGTGTATTATTGCACCAGTGAGTTTTTTCGTAGCCTTCCAAAGAGAGTAATTTGTTGATGTGGTCGTTCCCAAGTTCAGCATATGTTTTTCTAGTTACTTTTCTCTGTTTTTCTGAAGTAAAATTTTTAATTCATTTGATGCCTTGTTTAGATTGCGTTTATCTTCCGGATTCCTAGCGATTTGCCATGTTTTCCGGAGCTACCTTTTCCATTTAATTTTTTCCTGGATGAACCCTGGTTTAGTGTCCGTATTTGCTAACGTTAGCTTCGGTGTTGAAGCTGTGATTGCTTCGATGACGCTATCATTGAAGTATGCGCTTGCGGAATCGATTTCTTTTTTTTGGTTTTAATCTTATATCTATTTTTAGTTGTTTTTCCAGTGCTAGACGAAAATTATTCTAGTCAGTTTTATTGTTATAGATGCCAGAGAAAAGTCTTGTCTCTATTGATCCTAGTAATGTCATTAGGATTGGGGAGTGGTCTGAGGATAATTCTAAACATGATTTAATAGTCAGCTGTTTATGAAGAATATTTTTTGTGATGCAGAAGTCTATTAAATATGGTTGTTTTTTTGTATCTGTTGGCCAATATGTTGGTTCACCAGTGCTAATGAATCGACCATTACTATATCGTATAGCTTTAAGTAACTCGCGTCCTTTTGCGTTTGTCAATCCCCATAAAACATTTTTATCGTTATAGTCACCTCCGGCTAAATAGCGATTCCCAGTTTTTTTAAATAGTCTAGATATTGTTCTTTTGTGTTGTTATATTTTGGTGGACAATAGACAGCAGATACTACGATTTGTCCTTTCGAGTCTTTTATTGCTATTGTGGTTGCTTGAAGGTTTTCTTTTTTATATGCGTCAAGTTCAATGTAATTCATATTTTTTTTTTATAATGATCGCCGTTCCACCGTGAGATTTGTTGTCAGGATGATTTGTGTAATGGATGTCAAAGTTAGGGAATTTAACTTATGTTTTATCTGTAGCATGTGTTTCCGAGATTAACATCACATCTATTGAATTATTTATTAGGAAAGTCTTTAGTTCTAGATCATGGCGCGACAGTCCATTTGCATTCCATATTGCCAAATTTATTTTATTTACTGCGTTCATCTATTTTGCATACAAGCATAGTTACTATGTTCATCATACTGGTCATTTGATTTATTAGTTGTTTCATCATTATTTTTAATTCGGATAGATCGTCATTGTTTGATATTATTTCATGTGCTGTTGCTTTCTATTTGATTTGGCTCCTGTGATATTGTTTCCATTTGTGCAGCTTGAGAGTATGAAATACCAGAGATGATTTTCTGGCCATTTATTTTTCTATTGTGATTGTTTTGGTTTGTTTCAATATTGATTTGTTCATTTGTTTCTTTCTTGCGAAGTGTAGGGTATCTCTGGACTTGTAGAGCTTTATATATCGCACATCCTCTGTAGTTTGCCGCAATGAACGCATTTAATATTTACTCTATCAGCGTCGATTTTAATTGTGCACATGTTTGTCTTGTGTTTTCCAGCACATTTGACACACACCGGGTCTATCTGGCTGTAGTTTTTTGTGTGGCCTTACTTTTGGCAATTTGTGCATTGGTGAATTGTTCTCTTTTGTCGGGGTGGCTCAAAGCTAATTTTGCAGTGTAGGAGGTGAGTAATGTCGTATATGCCTTTTACTTTATTGTTATCTTTTATTTTCAATTCAATTGAAAATAGTGACAGTGGTTGTTTTATTTTGGCACCATTAGCTATTTGGATGTTATGGATATTTGTCACTTCATGGCCTAGTTCGGCTAATTCGCTTTTAATGTCTTCTGTGTCGGTTGAATGGTGCATATTTCGTAATACCACTCTAAAGCCTCGCTCATCTTTTGGTCGAACTGTGTAATACTTTGTCCCTTTTTGCTTTAATAATTCAATTACTTTTGTGTAGTGTGTGGATTCTTTTGGTTTAATTTTTATTTCGTTCTTGCTTAGAATTTTCATTTCGTACAATATATTTGGCATGGAATTTAGTGCTTCAGATAAGGCTTTTATATTTTCAACATTCTGAACATATATAGGAGGCGGTTTTTGTAAACGTTGCGTAATTGGTTTTTGTATATTAATGTTCGCATTTGTCCCACTGTTGTTTTCTTCTTCACTGTTGTCTTAAGAGTCCGTTTTGTCATTTACTGCTGTTCGAATCTGTTTGTTGTGTTTGGAGTGATAGGCTTGCTCAGCCAATATTTTTGGAGTGATGTTTGTGTTGTGTTGAACATTTTGTTTTTCGGTGTTTTGTTACTAGTATTTTGTTCATTTAACTTGTTTGGTGATTGTTTTTCGCGGTCTCGTTTTGTGTTTTTTTTCGGTAATTTTATTACTGGTTTTAATATTTATATTTTGTGCTTGCGTGTTTGTTGTTGCTGATGAAATTGGTGTTGTTCCGATTGCCATTATTGGTGGGTTGCAGCTAATCGTTACCGTCGCAGTCACCGGTGTTACAGTTGTGGTAGAGGAGCTTTGGGTTGTTATTGTGGTTGCTGAAGTAGTAACTGGTGGATAAAACTCCATAGTGGCACCTAGTAGAGCGGGAGAGCAAGATCGTGCTCTGCTCTCTGTCACTTCGACCGGCAATTTGAAGTTGCCGTTGTTTTCGTTTGAGACGAAAGAAAAATATGCGTTTCTTTTTGTTGCTGTTTTTTGTTTAAGTGTGTCAGCCACACTCATTATAAATTTGTGATTTGTTCTTATTTTATTCTATTTTAAAAGATGTGTCCCAGTAAGTGACCGGTCGATTCGTTCTAGTCGATCACTGCACTATTACAGTTTTTCTTTACAGCTTAAGTTACTTTAACTTAATAAATTTGTATTGAAGAATTAATTTTTGCGGAGCGAGCTTAAACACTGTTCAAAACTTTCTTCCAAAAAAAAAAGTAAAGATAATGTGGAGTGAAATCGCGAACGGTATGCAAAAGCTTGAGAAAAAACTCAGAAAGAAACCGGAATATACACTCAAAGACAATATACTATATCTGTATATTGTCTTTGATACACTTGTGTCTGCTCGCCACGAGTATTAGTCGGAGACTATAGACACATTAAAATATTACTTTTTATTATTATTAAAGAAAGAGACTGATTAATTAAAAGCATAAAGCCGTCAACTTAATTCGCCCTCACTCTGTTCCAAATTCTAATTCTTTAGTGTCTCTTTACTAATTCATTCGTCGAGTCAACTCATCATACTTCATCAGAGCTGCAAAAATTGGTACTTTTCTAAGTATTCAAAGTTTTAAATAACTTATTTTTTCTTTTATATCTTGAAGAAATAATTACATAAGAATAAGGTCTCATTAATGCTCACAAATTAAGTTTTAGCAATGAGAAATAAAAATTTATTGCACGTTATTTCTTGCGAAAAAATCAATTTCGCGGAATTTTAAGATATATGTGCGAATTTAACTGGTTTAATGGATGCTTGAACGCCCCTTGAGCTGTGTTTATTCTTACAAAAAGTTATATCTATATATAAATAAAATATGTTTTATATATACATATATAAAATAGTCGAGTTGTCCACAATTTTCTTGTCTCCACTTTGTCGCAGTGGCTATGCCCATTCAAATAGCCATTCTCATTGCCGATCGTCATGGCCAAAGCCGAACTAAAAAAAATAGATTTGTCTTCACAGCGGATTTAAGTGTTTAAATGAAATGAAATATATTAATAACGTAATCAATTCATTAAAAAATAAATAAAAATAAAAGAAAACAGGAAAATAAGGAAATTCCAGATTCTACTTAATTTTTTTTAAAAAGAAAATTTTTAACATGCGGATTCATCAGCTATTTGTATATGGTAAATTTTTAAGAAACTCTTATGAGAACATTTAAACGCCAAATGTTTTAACACTCTGCTTATTGATAATTATAATTACATATATATACAGAACGAAAATATATATTATTTTGCATTACTTTATTTTTCTATTATATGCCATTTCTATTACTATTGTTTCCACAATTGTAAACTAAATGTTTAGTGAAGATTATTTCTCAAAGAATATATTGACAAGACAGATTCGATTCCTGGGAGGGTTCATAGTTGGTGTGCTGTTGATTTCTGAGAGATAATAAAAAAATGCTTGGGAAAATATTGTCTTTCATTGAAAGTGGCGTGTCCGAAATAGCCATAAGATCTGCCAAAAATGTTTCAATAATTCTTCTTCTTCTTCTGAAAATTATTACGGTGGCATAACCACACATACGCAATTCCAACTACTGTGTGCAACTTGTGTTGTCAGTAAATTCGTTGAGAAATAATCTTCATATTCACAGAATTGTAGACTACCGACTTACTCATTACACATTTTCAGACTAAATGTTTAATTTTAAAGAATTTCTTTCTGTAAATATGAGGTGCTGTGTTCCGACATTTAGTTCAGAACCATTGTGCATATACGTAAAAACATGGAATTACTGAGAAACGTTACTCAACACAGTAAGAGGCCACATTTAATTAAGCTGATTTATAGAACAATGCATGATTGATTCATTTCTCATAACAAAAGTATGTACGGCGTACATTGTACGCACTTAAGTAAAATGTATTCAGTTGATGTTTAATTTTGTCATTTATTATTTGATTGATTAATAAAACTGAAATGAACCACAAAAAAAAATTAAATAAAGTTTCGAATTTGCAAGAAACTTCAAAAATACCACAAAATATTGCATTATATTTAAAAAAAAATTAACTTTACAATGCATAACAATTTAACGCAAGTAAATAAAACTTATGATCAAAAAATCTTATGCTAAATAAAAAATTATCATCATATATAAAATTATTTTATTTGTTGTACGGCAAACGAACAATATTTTCCAGGGCATGGAACATATACAGTGGCGGACAAAACTCTACGTACGACCCTTTTTTCTTAAATTTAACAAGTTCTGTAGGATTAGAAAGAAAAGTAAGTATATATATATATATATATATATATATATATATATATATATATATATATATATATTTATATATATATATATATATATATATATATATATATATATATATATATATATTTATATATATATATATATATATATATATATATATATATATATATATATATATTTATATATATATATATATATATATATATATATATATATATATATATATATATATATACAAAATTGACACGATTAATACTGGGACATAGTTTCCAGGATAGAAGAAAAATGCCATTATGCTAACTAAAAGCGTCTTAACCTGTGGACAATCCATGCGGTATGTAACCTACTCTCCAATGTCACAAAAAACATGTACATTGTTGTGAACATCTTAAAATTATGTGACATGATATATCAAATTTAAGTTACAACACAATTTTAGTTCGAAAGCCAATATTGGCTTAGTCTTAAGTACATTTTTCGAATTTACTTATTTAATAAACTATTTAAAATAGCAATAATAGTTGATTCTTAGTTTGGTTTCAGGTGTTAGCAATAAAATTGCAGTATATATAATGTAAAACCATTTTTAATATTCATGTAGAAATCTACTTCATTGCAACACTTTGGAGTTCTTTCCGTAAAGGTGATTTCCAAATATTGCACCACATTTCATTTGCAATATTTACATTTATTATGTAGAATAATTTTTCTTTGACGGAGCTTGGATATACAACGAAGCTAATTTTTAAAATATTGATATACATTTTATATTTTTGGATTAATATATTTCATTTGTAGATTACTAGAGTAATGCTGCATACGAAGAAGTGCCATAAAACTGTAACTAACAGTTTTTCAAAACCCCACAAAAACAATTCTAACCTATTCTAGTCACTTCCGTTATCATTAGCTTATACAGTGTGGAATACTGAATGTACATACATACATCTGTGAATATATGTAAATAATTTTTATATTAAATAAAATTATAATGTATTAATAATTTGTGTGTTATAAATTTAATGTAATATTGTGATATATTTTATTTGTTATTCTTTTTGTAACATTTTATTATTATTATATAGTTTTAATCTTTAATTAAATTTATATAATCAACTTATACAAATTGGTATTTAGTATTTTTATTTAAATACTAATATATATAATTTAATATATTATAATGGATGCAATAGGCCTACAATGCAACAGAGCATGCAAATGAAATATTTACTCGGTTACGCACCACTGTGCATACCCCCTGTGTGGTGTGGAAAGTGCAAATTTAATAATAAAATTATTTACTTTTAAAAAACTTGTTATTTATTTCAAATAGTTTTCGCTTTTCTATACAGGCTGAATTTACGAGGGCGGATTGATATTGAAGCTACCTAGTGCTAGATGGCAGCACAAACACAAAAACTTTTTTTTGCGATCTGTCAAACGTCAGGTGTTAAAATTTCACCCAAATTCATCGATTAGTTTATTTGTTGTAGTCGTTTGAAGTATGCAACTTTTGTGTTTTTTGAAAAATGGAAAAATGCGATTTTCGTGCAGTGATTAAACACTATTATTTGAAAGGGAAAACGGCGAAAGAGACAAAAGAAAAGCTCGATAAACATTACGGTGAGTCTGCTCCGTCAGATTACATGGTAAAATATTGGATTGCTGAATTTAAACGCGGCCGAACAAGCACTGCAACAATACCATCAACAGGAAGGCCAAAAGAGGTGGTTACTGAAGAAAATATCAAGAAAATCCTCGATATCGTTATGAATGATCGCCGAGTCAAGTTGCGTGAGATTGTTGAAATGGTAAACGTATCATATGAACGTGTGTTCAACATTTTGCATGAACATTTGCATATGAAAAAGTTGTCGGCAAGATGGGTGCCGCGTTTGCTCAGTGTCGAACAAAAACGAGTTCGACAGACCACTTCACAGCGGTGTTTGGACATGATAAAGCGTCATCCTGTTGATTTTTGTCGTCGATTAATAACTGTTGATGAAACGTGGGTCCACCACTACACACCTGAAACCAAAAATCAATCGAAACAATGTGTAGAAGCTGTGGAAGTGCTCCGAAGAAGGCGAAGGCAGTGAAATCGGCTGGCAAGGTTATGGCCACTGTATTTTGGGATGCACATGGAATATTGTTCATCTATTATCTTGAAAAAGGATCCAAAATCACAGGAAAGTTTTATCGTGCATTATTTGATCAATTGATTGATGCAATCAAGGAAAAACAAACACATTTAAAGAAGAAAAAAATGCTCTTTCTTCAAGACCACGCACCGGTTCACACAGCATTAGTTACGATGCTAAAATTACGTGAAATACACTTCGAATTGGTTAATCATCCACCTTATAGTCCAGATTTAGCTCCTAGTGACTTTCTCCTGTTTCCAAACTTGAAAAAATGGCTCGCAGGAAAAAGATTCATCTCAAACGAAAAAGTGATTACCGAAACTAACGCGTATTTTGAGGGGTTCCCGAAATCGTATTATTCAGATGGTATAAAAAAGTTGGAAAGGAGACTATGTTGAGAAATAAATGGTTTTTGAAAAAAGAACGTTTTTTCCTACTTAGGTAGCTTCAATATCAATCCGCCCTCGTATCTAATGCTTTTTTCCCACTTCATCTTGCATAACTGCCATCCAATTAGCAAACAGTTTGAAAAGATTAATAATAATTAAGAATTCAAGTATTCATTATATACATACACTTGTTTAATGTACTGGATTTTTCATATTTTGCATATTTTCGCAGTCCAGAATCCGCAATGTTTCGAAACTATATAATTGAGTGCGTTTCATGTGCGCGAGTATTTGCCTTGAAACATCCACTATTTGTAACACTACTAATAATAGTTTCTACAATACGAAATAATATTTTCAATAAAATATTTTCTAGATTTTAGAACAGCAAAAAATTGTAAACAAAAACAACTGTTTTTTATTCACCATTTTGCACAAACATGGCAACCCACATATGGTATACGTGTGCAACAAACACAATAAATTCACATACACTATATCATAGTGCACCAAAAAAATTTGTCGAAACGTTAAATAAAAATGGAGGGAATTGAATGTCTTTTCTTATTCTTCTATGGTGCCCATGGCACGATTAAAATATCACGTCAAAACTAAAAGTGGGTGGGTACGCTCGGCCTTACTCGCAAATTATCGGCTCACACTTAGAGTGAGGTAATTTGACGCATGTTCGGGCCAGCGTTAAAAACACACGAATTCCCCGTATGCAATGATTATCGTGTTATTTTGATTGTACGCTAGACCCTTAAAATAGTGGCATTGGTTGCGCTAAGAGTATGCCGTCGCTGTTCCAGCGATGAGCAACGAACACTATATATAGGAATGTCTTTGTTTTTCTTTTGTCTTGAAAGCGTCTCTTTCGTGAAATTAAAAAAAATTATTTAATTCAAATAAAGTGAAAACTTTCACAAGCAAGGATGGTTAAATTCGCTCAGTGGTGATACTCCGTTAATGTATTTCATACATCTACAAATAAAATTAAACTAACTCGAACATACTCTCCATTTAAAAATATTACAATAATTAAACACAAATAACTAGAAAAAGTTATATCCGAGGGTTTCAGCATTGAGGAGGTTCAGTCGCTTATTTATATTCTATCGTATTTATATTCTTAATTTATATTAAGAAAAGGAATCTCAGGAAGCACAGGCCAGGTCTCGTATATACACAGTGGAGTTGCTACTTTCAAACAGATTTTATCGTATAATTGAACTATACACTCAAATAGCATCTCTCCGTATTTTAAGAAGCAAATTAAAGAATTAAATTTAGCAAGGAAATAATGCTGATAGAAATTTTATTTTTGCGTGCTAAAAGATTTGCTTTCATGGCAAAACACCATAATTTGCCCTTGTCCATTTAAATGTCTTCATTTCTTCTTAAATATTGAATAACTTTATTATGAATTGCATTTTGAAAGAGCTCATTGGCTAACAAGAATATATTTATTTAGTTGTACTGACAATTACTTCTTTTTAGTGTTACATACAAAACAATACTGGATTTGTAGTTAAAGTACACTTTCTTTTTATAATGTTGAGTCCCCTTTTGACTCTACGATAATAGAATTTTTATTCCATTAATCTTATTTCTTAATGTCACTTTTAAATTCAGTATTTTTTTTTTTGTTGAAGGTATCATATACGAAAGGGTATTGAAGAGGACTATCACATAATAGGCGAAGGTAAGATTTTTTAAATTTCATTTTGGTTAGAAATATCCAAAAGATATACAATTTCTGTAGTATAATTGTCCTTTGTTAAAAATACTTCTTATATTTTCGTATTTTATATTTCAAATGAATTTTCAGCAGTTCACAATAAGACATATGTCAAATATAGGCATACAATATTTAAAACATAATTCCTCATCTGTATATAACATATTTTACACGTTTATTTCACAGCGTTTTTTATTTTCTACTTATACATATTCATGTATATATATTTTCGGCAATAACTAGGAGTACATCAGCTTAACTATATAGGTATAGCAAAAACAAACCAAAGCAATATCGCAACGGGTGGAAAAAGAGATTTCGCTTATAGGAGACAAACTTCGACTAGACAACTGTTCTAAACAATACTGCAACATTTCACAGCAATATTTATTATGACATTTGGAACAAATTGGAAAGCTGTTGTGAATGAAAGTCATAAACGAAAGAGTAAACAAACTTTGTAGAGCAACGCAAATGCAATTCGTCTAAATAAAATTCCAAACGCATGATAAACAAATCAATTTATTTCAAACGCATGAATAAATTCGAATTTAAAACACATGTGAAGAGAGAAAAGGAACAAATGGCAAAGCTATTCATAAATATTTTTTATTAGTTTTACTGTCTAGAGTGGAAAATTTTTCAGTTTACTGGATAGTGGAATGTAATATATACATACGAGTATATGGTTTAGCTGTGGATGAATTCCTATACAACAAATCCCTTGGAATTATTCATATCTGCGTAGCAAGAAAATATCTAGCGATTAAAAATCGTATAATAATTTAATACTAACTCTGTATGAGTTCAAGATTACATTTTTACTATCGTTTACTGAATTCAGTGAAACCCAACACATTCATTCCAAAATAAATGTATGTTTAAGTTCAACATTTTATACCATGCGCACAGAGTGATTAATTGCCTACTTAAGACAATTACACTGATACAAAGTCACATCATATGTGCGATAAATTCAAGTTTTTGGTAATTAATCATGCGTTTATAATCCAATTTATTGTAACGTTATTACCTAATGAGCTCACAGGTGGCTCTTCTGAGCGTTATATGATTTCCTAAATGTTAAGTAATTAAAATACTTATAGTTTATTATCTTACTTATGTATGTAAATATTTAATGAATTGAAACAGTGTTTTACCTCCCACTATGCGGTGCTATTTTTGCGTGTGTTAGAAAAATTTAAAACTTGAATTAATATTCATTCACAAACAGAATAATTACACTTAAAATAAGGCATCGAACTACTCGCAATATTATAACTAGACATCCACTTCAACCAAATTTTCTGGCAAACCGTAAACCTCTACTAATTCAGCATACCTGTGATCATTTTCAACACTCAGTCCATCTGTTTCAAACACTCTGAATATACATAGATGTTTCTAGCATATTACGAGTATGTGCCATGGATGCGCGCAAACTACCACATTCTTCCAATACGTGCTGCTCTCTGGGTAATTCTGTAATGAAATTTGTTCGTTTGCTCCCGAATAATGTGTGAAATGACACCAACAAATTACAAAAACAAAGGCAAATGTCATTTGGCCTTGCATTAGCGCCAAACGAACCAATGCCATCTATTTCAATACACTGGGTTCAGTGGTTGTGCATTTCAACGGCTATTTTCCTACTCTGGTGTCATTGCATCATTGAGGCGGCCACTTTAGGGTTAATTCAGTTGTCAACGTTTAGTGACGGCGATGTAGATGCGCGTGTCGGTATTGGTGTCAGAATCGAGTCGCACTCAACATCGCGCGTACGCGACGTCTGTCGGTGATTGGCATTATATGTTGCTGCTTCGAGCCCACAAAAGTGACACTCAAATCCATTTCAATTATTGTAGAATTCTTCTGATTGCATGTTGCTGCTTTTGTGTCTACTTTCTCTGGTAGTGATATGCATTTCGTCAAGTGCAGTTGTCGTATTTATGGCTTCTAAGTATTTTGTTCCTGCGTTAATAGTATTTTTATGGTGATTACTTATGTTAATATTCTGTCTAATAATTTATGTTTCAATATTAATTGCTCTACTTTTCTATGCACAAGAGTAGTACTAATTCATACTCTCCTTTATAAATATAGAATTTCATCCCT
The DNA here is from genome assembly GCA_920105625.2 of Clusia tigrina. Taxonomy (NCBI): domain Eukaryota; kingdom Metazoa; phylum Arthropoda; class Insecta; order Diptera; family Clusiidae; genus Clusia; species Clusia tigrina. Next base: position 169,603,802 of record OV050031.1, read on the forward strand.
CTTGAGTTATATTGTATGTGACATTAGCTTTGCTAATTCGGGTAAGAAATTCAAGTTTTTTTGTAATTTATATCAACAAAGTGAAAGATTGAAAGTAACATGGGTCAGTAACCGTTAAAGTTACAGTCAAAGGACAAAGTGATCGATATACTTTTACTTGCATTTAATGTGTACGCATGAAAGTAAAATACTTAAAATTTATTTGTGTGGCTGCATTGTATATATGAAAATAAAGATTTTTAAAACTCAGCGACATGATTTTCAGGGAAGAAGTTAAAATTACAGTTAGATTGTTTCAAACCATTAATAATAATTTCATAACTCTATCATAGTCTCGAATTATACAATGAAAATTTTTCAACAAAAAGGTGAAGTAAGGATTGATTAACAGCAATGCGCTCTACTGGAAAAATACTTTTCTGTCTAAAACAGATATCAAATCACAGTTTTTTGTAACTCTGCATCGAAAGCCGATATAAAAAGCTTTTCTACCATAATGTAATACCTAAATGTGCTTACAGACACATCCATCCCCTGCAAACTGCCGATGAACACTCGTGTACGTGTGTGATTGACGAGTTGCGTACACACTCGTCATGTATCATTCTGTACTGCATCATGCTTGTGAAAAAAAAAAAAATTAACAAAGCAGTTTGGATATTTCATACTGCATTGTCCGTGTGACTCACACACTCTTATTCTCTCTCAGTTTCCCTCAATTTCACTAATAAACACTTATTGCAGTTTGCAGTGCATGATGGGTCTGTACGCACCTTCAGACGAACCCTACTATACCATTTAAATTTTATTTAAATATTAGTTTATCTAAAACTGTTAATTAAATATGCAGTAGTTTGTTGAGCTTAACTACATACATATATAAAACACACGAACATAAAAAATCTCATTTACCTCCCCAAAACAAACACAAACCACCATTACATAAATCAAACATCTCCAATTACACAACTGGTAACAACTCCTAACAAAAATGAAAGGGAGTTCAACCGCGAAAACCCACAAAAAAAAATTACACGGAGTGCAAAATTTAGTTGTACCAATCAAATTTGTTACCCTAGCATTCTTCTCAGGTTTCAGCTGATATTTTTGTGCGCAAAACTATTTTAAATAAGGAAACCATATTGTAATGAACCTCTGAGTCTATAAAATTAAAAATATAATTGTACAGTGACCAGTATAATTATGCAAAATTTTTACTCTATGTGGATATGTACATGAACTAACAAAAATTTTCAAAGTTTATAAAATTTATTTAATAAATTTGATATACGCACTTTGTCCGTATTCTTAATTTCACTCATTAAATAATGTGTTTTGGATCTTATTAACATATATTCCTTATTTTTACGTATAAAATATAGAAAATAACTTTAAAAAAGTTTCTCAAAAATTGTACTTTTCACATTTAAAAAAAAAATTATGAATTATTCTATGAGTAAGTCGATAGTCGTCAATTCTGTGAATATGAAGATTATTTTTGTAACGAATTTATTGACAAGACAAGTTACAACAGTAGTTGCAATTGCATATGTGTGGTTATTCTATGTATCATAATTCAAATAAATAAAACATACCAGGTCCTGGGAGACTTGCAATAAAATTCTCAAACATTATATATTTCATATAAAAAATGTACAACATATAAATTGTAGTATATGTATATATTAAAAACATATTTTTTTAAAATTCAATTTGAAAATTTTATTTTGTAATAAATAACAGCAGTTTATTACTTCAAATTAAGATTAATAAACAATTATTAATATTAGACTTTGAAAGCAGAACTTAATGTTTACGGTTTTATCAAATAATAAAAAATAAATATAAATGTATTCAATTAAAATAAAAAATTTGAGTAAAATTAAAAACAAAATAAACTAAAAAATAAAATTATAATAATAGGATAAATATGCATCACCTGTACCTAATTCGAATATTTCTTATAGCAATTCAGAAAAAGGGACACCACTAAATAATTTCAACAAAAATAGGCTTTGTCTGTAGCCTCGCCGTAATAATTCTTAACAAGGGTTTGTTAAAAATTAATTTATAAATTTAGGACAGTTGTAATTGGAATTACATTATATATATATATATATATATATATATATATATATATATATATATATATATATATATATATATATATATATATATATATATATATATATATATATATATATATATATATATATATATATATATATATATATATATATATATATATATATATATATATATATATATATATATATATATATATATATATATATATATATATATATATATATATATATATATATATATATATATATATATATATATATATATATATATATATATATATATATATATATATATATATATATATATATATATATATATATATATATATATATATATATATATATATATATATATGCAATAATACGCTCATCTACCAAACAAAGCGTTGAAAATATGCTATTTGTAAAACCCAACAACTTAGTCATTTGGAGTTTTTCATGAAACAGTTAATGGAGCTTATTTTCTTACTTGGAATATCCCTCAAAGAGTCCAGAAAGTAGTCATCCAAGAAAGTGTGCCTCCTGCTGGACAGCGCTGTACACGTACATAACAGGTGTTCAATGGACTTCATTTAACTTCATTTTGGACTTGAAAGCTAGTCTTTTCAGCCGTGAGAAGCTTCGTGTGTGTTGCTGGACCTGGACTACCGGATTCGAATGATGTTGCAGCCTTGTATGGTATTTTTCTTTCAGTAAGACTAGTTCTTCTTTAACGAGATTAATACCAATTTCCGATGAACCTTCGCTTGGTAGTTACCTTAATGCGGTGCGCGGGCTTAGTTACAATTATCCGATTTGGTCATGCTGACAGACATGGGCAAACTAGGTCGAACCATGTCCAGTTGCTTCTACTGTGTCACACGGGCAGTTGGAGACTACAAACTTAACCTCAGTCCTTCATCTCCCTCTCTCTCATCCTAAAAATTTCCCTTTCACTTTCATCCCATTCGATCCAGCTTAGGGGCGTCTGTTCCATAGTGAGCGGCCTCGAATCCCATATCCTCAAATCCACGGGGCGTCTGTTCCATACTGGGCGGCCCTTGGTCTACGTTTGACCCCAGGGGGCGGCAGATATTCACACACGACAGATTAGAATAAAATGCAAATCCAAGTACATCTGCACGGGGTATGCAGCTAACTGGTAATCCCCCCGTCGACGCGTCGGGCATCGGATGTGCAGGCCCTAACTCACCATCCCTAATGGCACAGACAGACCCTCAGGGTCTCTGAGGAAGCAAATGACCGAGTGTAATTAGCGGTTCATTGATTTTGTCAATTGAAAGTCAATATTGGAGGAAAAGGGGGCGTATGGCAACGAACCAGACAGAATCAACAAATTCTGAAACTGGTATCCCGTACGTCTTCGACATTAGTTAAATCTGGTTCAAACCAGGGTTCATCGGTAGGAAGGTATTGGCTGTCCTGAGACAGGCAGAATGCGGTCTGCAAGACACCAAAGAGCAAGAGGACAGAGGGAGAGACGGCCACGGGAAGCGTGACAGAACACACGATAACTCGTCTGCTATGGCACACGCTTCTGGTGTCAATCTGGGGTCTGGGCAGGAAGATGGGAGGAGCATAAAGGCAGAAGAGGAGGAAAGTAAGGCAAGACAGGAATCTGTTATTCCTGTAGGCTCGACACAGGTGCCTGCATGTCACCCTCCTCTTGAAAAGGAGGTAGTGGAAGGATCTTTAAATAAGTCGGATGATATTCGTCCGTCTACCTCTGGTGAATCATTCGTAATAGTGGGAGCTAGAGCTATGGGGGATGGTCTCTTGAATGCCTTTCCGAGAATGGCTGACAAAAGTACGTCCTCACGGACAGTTCCAGTAACAGGCTGCTTCTCCCAAACCAAGTGAAATGCTAGCACGTATTAGCTGGAAGGTATACTCTTATATCAGCGGAGAGTCTGCTTCCAACAAGACAGCGAATTCCATGCTGGTGGTAGGTATTGACCTGGGTTCACTGAAAGTTCTAAGCTCCAGATACGGATACCGTTCCCATCTGCTTCTTGGATGCATACTTTTCCGCATTCAGGATAAGGAAGGGGATAAGACGAAAACTTAATTTCGGTCGTAAAAACATTTAAGAGTGAGATTATATTTACGCAAATAAACTTGCAACATAGCAAATCGTTTACTGCTTCACTATGCAGTAGGCTAGCGAAGATGAATATATGTCCCCCAATTATACTAATCCAAGAACCATGTGTAAGTTATAAACATATATGTTGAAGTTAGCTCCTTGGTACATAAACCAAGAACTTGTTGAAATGTTATAGGTCACTTGAAAACGTATAACTTTAATAGAGAACACTTAGGCAGTTAAGGTGATTCTGATTCTTTATTAGAATTGTACAATTATTTATATCAATTTTATGCAGATTGGTTAAAATATAAATAATAATAAAGTGACGGCCAAACTGCATCGTTGTCAATAATCAAACACGAGCCAACATCATTATATCATTCCCATACATAATTTAGCGCACATTGCAACCAAGTGAAATATGATCGCCCGAGTCAATGCACTGGGAAGCTACTTTGAAGGGAAATGAGTTCAACAAGCAAGTGTTGGCCTTGATACTATGAAATTTTGGTTTTGCGTGTGCTGGTTTTTGTCAATGGTGCATTTTCGCTGGACTGATAAGAAATAAACATAAAGTGCAATTGTTGATCTGTTCAGTGTGACTGAACATTCTGCCGAGCGTTGAGTATTTGCTCAATTTTGGATTATATGTGAACAGTGAACGATGATTCATTTGTTTGCTGTCGCTGACGTGGTTGAGGTGTGGAGATAGTCGGAGCACTGCGCTTACATTTTAATTTCAGTATTATGATGAGAAGAAATGTGGAAATGATGAGCGCGGAGTAGCTTACCGCATGATGATGCTGGCTGTTGGACTGTATTAAATTTGGTAGATTGGTGAATTCTTCACTTCCCAGTTGGTTTTGGAGTTGGATGGTGAGTTGTTCCAATTTGATGTCAAATTTGGTGTATGTTGTATTGAAAATCCGTTTTATTTCCTCAGATGTATTGATGTTCTGGCGAATGATGTATGTATGGTGCTAGACGAGGTATGGAAGCCTTGAATGGTGACTAGGTTTCCCTTAATTACACAGTTAGGCTTCATATTTTATATGCCGGATCCTGATAGTATTAATTGCGACAGATTTGTGCCACAGACTGCTGATATTTCATAGTCTGACGTAGTTGAAAATATCCATTGATTTCTGAGATGCATTTGTATCCATGCCAGGGTTCCTTGAAGATGTGTCAGTCTGCATTGCGTAGTATTCTTGTCGTTGTACATGTGAATTTCGCAAGAATGCATGGATGATTCCTTTCCAAATATGGGTTTCTTGTTATCGCAGATGTAGGTGTCTTCCTTAGATTTAAAACATGCTCTCAGATCGGTTGCACTCAGTGGAATGTACTCATCTCGATGAGCATTTACTGCTAAGAATTGTGCATCGGTTGCAATAGTGATCATAGTTTTCTTTTTGACCATAGGAATTGGGATGAGATTAAAAAGATCAAAGGATTGTTGATCGATTAATGGCAGCTTAATTTCGAAGATGGTTATTGCTCCCTCCGCTTTCATGATTTTGTAGAACTTCACCAAATTATCTTGTTCTATGGGCAGAAGTCGTGATGGAGGAAGATGGGCCTTAATAATGTTGATTTCATTCTTCAGTTGTTGAGGCGTGATTAGTAACGGACTGATTTTTCCATGGTGGGTGTCAGTGAGTACACTTATTACTTCTGCGTGTACCCGCTGTAAATTGATTGCGATCAGTGTTAATTGGTTTGAAAGTGGTGCAAAGAGTTGGGAGAATTTGATTTGTTCTCCTTCAATTTCCATTTGTTTCATCATAGAGTTCATCTTCTGCTGCAGATCTACGATATTTGATTTTGTTGTAAGCGCATTGTGTTTGATGACATTTATGGTGGAATCAATGATAGAGGTTTGGTTTTTAAGAAGCCTTATAGTGTGAGCTTCGTCTGTCTTAATGTTGTTGATTATTTCCGACATCTGTTCCGCATAGTCAGAGTCCAGAACACCGAACAAGGTACGAGCGACATTTCCAACGATATTGAGGGCTGCTCTCCTTGGACGACTAGTCGAGAGCAGAGCCCTGTCCTGAGTAAGCTCCTTTGTTGTGTCGTCAAAATTCTTAATCAGGACGTCGCAGGCAGTATCTTGTAGTCTTGAGCACAGACGTTGAAGGGTCGCTACCCCAGACGAGAATATTTTCATTTCTCCCCAAAATGGATTCAAATCGTAGTAGACCACCAATTTCCATTCCGCTGTGACAATCCTTGTTATGCCAATTCCTTCAAAGTATATTCCAGGATTTGTACCAAAGTCAATGGTTCTCCAATAAGAAAATGTCCCGGTGTTAATGCTGTTAAATCGTTTGGATCTGTTGATATTGGAGTTAACGGTCGAGAGTTAAGGATTGCTTCTATTTCGAAGACAACGGTTTCAAGCTCTTCATACGTGAGCGAGGCTGTTGAAACGCTCCGAAGCAATAGATGTTTCGCTGATTTGACCGCAGCCTCCAATTAGCCCCCAAAGTGTGGCGCTCTAGGGGGTATGAATTTGAAATTTATTCCACGATCACTGCTAGTTTTAATGATTTTCTCCCGAGAGTCGTTGGCAAAAATGGAGTCGTTTAGCTCTTCTAGTTTATTGTTAGCTCCGACAAAATTGGTTGCATTGTCCGAGTATACATCGACCGCGACGAGACGTAAAACGTTTTAGTGATCCAATGAAGGCTTCGGTAGTTAAATCGTTGACTACCTCTAAATGAACTGTCTTTGTGGCGAAGCAGCAGAAGACGGCGATGTAAACCTTATGTGGTTTTTTCCACGGATCTTGTAGTGTACCCAGAAGGGTCCACAATAATCGACATCGGCGTTGACGAATGGTCGTGCTTGAGTGAATCTTGTTGGAGGCAGGTTTCCCATCACTTGCTTGTGTAGCTTCGGCCTGGCTCTGGTGCAGCGAATGCATTTTTGCACAATATTTCGTGCCATTGTCTTTCCTTTTATGACCCAAAATCGCTGCCTAGATGCTGCTAACAGGGTATGTGGACCACAATGCAAATTACTCTCATGTATCATGGCAAGTATAATTTTTGAAATTGGGTCATTGTATGGAAGCAGCATTGGGTGTTTCGCATCATATGATAAAGTTGATGCAGCTAATCGCCCACCAACTCGTAAAACGCCATTGTCGTATATGAAAGGGGATAAGCAGCTGAGTGGGCTGGCTCTGTCGATTCCATTGTGTTTTCTTAATTGTTTGATTTCATGCTCGAACTCAGAGGCTTGTATGGTTCTACTATGATCGTTAATGATGCGTCCAAATCCTCAGAAGTTAATGATTTCTGTGATGAACGTTTACTCGTGACAGCTTTAGATTTTTAATGAATCTTAGAACACATCCAATGGTTCTTTGTAGAACTTTAAATGAGCTACCATGCTTCACGTTGTAAATGATGTCTTCTAGTCCTGTGCAGGTGGTTGTGGTTGCCACAATCGGAGCCTTGTGTTTTTGTTCTAAGTCCGTTGGAATGTGGTGTTCCCTTAACAATGGTTTCGGCCAGTGTGATTCCATTCCATGTAGAAAGATGGGACCATAGAACCATATATTGCAAGTCATGAGTTTATTTGGCTGAAGTCCTCGAGAGATGACGTCTGCAGAATTGTCCTTGAAGCATACATGGCGCCACTGGTGAGCACTAGAGAGTTTCTGGATTGTGTTTACTCTGTTAGCTACACATGTTCGCAAGGATGATGATGACGAATTTATCCAAGATAATACAATTTCCGAGTCTGACCAGAAATGAGAAGTGTTGTTGGCTAAGTGTAAATCCCGTTTTACTCTTGATTCTAACTCGACTCCTAACACTGCTGCACATAATTCTAAACGAGGCAGCGTTTGTTCCTTGAGAGGTGCGACACGTAATTTGGCACACAAAAGTCTAACAATTATTCTGTTATCTTGAAGCCTCGATCGTAGATAAACTGTAGCGCCATATGCCTTCTCGGAGGCATCTACGAACGTATGAATCTCTGTCAATATCGGTTTCTGACCGTTGAAAACATGCCTGGAGATACGTGTGTCGTTTAATTCCTTTAAGTTTCTACGGAAAGTAGTCCATTTTGTCTGCATTTCTGCTGGTAGATGTTCATCCCAAGATATCTGCAGTTGCCATAGTTGTTGGATAAATATTTTTGCCGTGATGACCACTGGACCTACGAGACCTAATGGATCAAATATTCTTGCTATGTCTGATATTACAGTGCGTTTTGTTAATGTTGTATTATCAGATAACTCCGCCTTTATATAGAATATATCAGATTTTCGCATCCAGGCTAGTCCTAATGTTTTGGTCGAGGAGTTTTCAAAGTCAAGATTAACTTAATGATCTTCTGGAGATATACTATCTAGCAGCTGAGGATGATTGGCGCACCATTTCCGTAGTTTGAATCCTGAACCGTGGAGTAGTGTTCTCAATTCTTTCTGCATTTCGATAGCCGTGGATAGGCTGTCTGAGCCACTCACGGCATCATCGACATAGAAATCGTCGCGTAATATTTGTGCGCCTAGTGGGAACCTTCCGATGTTTTTCTCTGATAACTGTTGTAGGCACTTTGTGGCCAAATATGGTGCTGACGATGTTCCATAAGTTATTGTATTAAGCTGATAGTACCTTATGGGCTTGTTCTCATTTTCTCTCCACATGATAAACTGTAGCATTCTATCAGCTGAGTCGACTAGGATTTGTCGGTACATCTTTTCGATGTCTGTTGTGAAGACAAATTTTGGTAGGCGCAACAGTATTGAGAATAAATCACTTTGAACCGTTGGGCCAGTGTACATTATGTCATTTAGGGCTAGTCCAGACTGAATTTTGGTTGATGCATCAAACACAACCCTCAGCTTTGTCGTAGTGCTTTCTTGCTTAAGCACGCTGTGATGAGGAATGAAGTAATGCGGGTGTAAAATGCTTTCGGGGTTGATTTCGCTCATGTGTCCTAACTTTTCATATTGCCTCATGAATTCGGAGTATTGTGCCTTTAATGGAGTATTGTGCCTCAAGTTGCCGTTCTTGTCGACTCACCCTTGCTCTTTCCACCTATGATCCAGCCTAGTGATGTATTTTGTAGCACTGGTAGATCAGAGGATAGTTGGATTTGGCCCGTTGCCATTAAGCTGAAGTAGAACTCAGCACCCAGGAGAACATCGATTTTTCCTGGTTGGTTAAATTCCGGGTCAGCTAATTGTATGTTTTCAGGAATCGACCATGATGAGACGTCAATTTGTTGAGCTGGTTGAGCTGGAATGATTGTTTGTAGTACAAAAGCCTCTAGTCTGGTTTCGAAATGGCCTGTTCTTGATTGACCCGTTCACGTTGACCCGTTGAGTTGCAGTCTTCACTCTTTTACAAATGCCTTCAATGCTTAACGCAGCCTTGGTTGGAGCAATAGTCAATTTCTTAATGAGTCGCTCAGTTACTAGGTTGATCTGGAATCCAAGATTGCCCTGAAAACACCAGATTGTCAGTTATTTGCTGTGATTTTGCCCTTAGCTGTTGCTAATAAAGCATGGCCCTGGCAGGCCGGCGAAGTGTTAGCTGCAGCTAATGTTACCGAAGAATTGGTTGAAGTCAACTTAGTTTCTGTACTGGATTGTTGATTTGATCTTGCTATTTGATGGTTATTTGTTGGCTCTGGATCCTTCGATTCCAAGTGTAACAATGAATTGTGCTTTTTGTTACACTTGGTGCAGCTCCGAGATTTGCAATCTCGTAAAGTGTGATCATTTTTAAGACAATTGAAACAGAGCCTTTATTTTTTAGCCCAGTTCAATCGATTTACCGCAGATAATTGCAGGAATCCCTTGCAATAGTACAGGGGGTGATCCTTGCCCGAGCAATAGCTGCAATTGGAAGCTGTTGCTACCGATGCTATAGCTCTTGATGCGTTTTGTCTTTCCTTCCCCCTGAGAGCCTCTAAAGATTGAAACCGGTTCTCGAGGAAGTGCAGAAAGTCATTAATAGTTTGTAGCTGCTTAGGACTTTCCAAAGATTGCTCATATAATATATGGCTTTGGCGATCTAGTTTTTTGATGAGAAGATGTAGCAGCAATGGATCCAAAGATGACGTAGATATGCCTAGGTTTTCAAGCGCCAGCAGACTTTCGCGTACAGCATCGTGGAGATTTTTTATAGTTGTCGACGATGCTGTGTCAGATGAGAGACTTGGATGTCCTAGTGTTCGCTGAATCAAGGTGGAAGTTAGCAGTCTCTTGTTGTTGTACCTCTCCTGGAGCAATTTCCATGCTGTTTCATAGTTGTATTGAGTCAATGTGAGATGCCTGATTACCCGCTCAGCTTCTCCCGCCAAATTGGCCTTCAGGTAACACATTTTTTGAACTGGTGAAATAGGCGATTTATGAACCATTTCTGTAAATATGTTGTAGAATTGGTTCCATTTTAAGTAATCACCATCAAATTTGGGTATGGTGATTTGTGGTAACCGGAAGACTTGTTGCTCAACTACTTCTGGAAGTTCCCTTTTCCCTGTTTTTCTGGAAAGCTCTATTAGCCGGCAATGCACCTGGTGTTCCACCTCGAGATAGGCATTGAAATCGTAGCCCTCATCTTCCGGTGCTGGGGACTCTTCCCATACTTTGAAGTTTGTGGTTTCAATTTCGTTCCACAATCTTTTAAGTCGCGCAATGTTTTCGTCACTGAATTGGCGTGATTGGTCCTCCGCGATTGATGCGATTCCAGAGAGAAGTCGTTGTAGTGACATCATTAATGCGTGCTGTTTACGCAAAGTGCTTGCAATGGTGCCTTCTGTCTTGGATGAACCGCCTCAAGACTTCCTTGATTGTTATTTGACTGGTCCTGATCCAAGTGCTCCGTGTTGTTTAGTGTTGCTGATCCCAGGTTGCTGTGCTGAGTCCGCTGGTGTCTTAGCATGACCTACGTATGGTGTTGTAGTCAGTGCTTCGAGTTTTTGTATTTCGTCATTGAAGAGCTGCGCATGGGCAGTGACTATTTTGTTGATTTGTTCGTAATAGGCCGATGCGACGTATTCATGATTCAAGGGCTGATCAGTTAATGTCCTCAGCTTGCTATCTCTTCCTTCAAAGTTGCACCCATGGAGTGTTTAGGCGCCACAAACGATCCTTGAAATCTGTAGCGGTTGTCTTCGCAGCTTCCTGTCAGCTGGGTCCTTTCTGAAATTCTTAATGATTCTTTGAATTTCCTCCCCAGTTTCTTTCTGGAGTGCCACTAGCTCGCCGAAGGTAGCCATCACGTCGGGGTCACCAAATGTTGAAGTTAGCTCCTTGGTACATAAACCAAGAACTTGTTGAAATGTTATAGGTCACTTGAAACCGTATAACTTTAATAGAGATTACTTAGGCAGTTAAGGTGATTCTGATTCTTTATTGGAATTGTACAATTATTTATATCAATTTTATGCAGATTGGTTAAAATATAAATATCAATAAAGTGACGGCCAAACTGTACCGTTGTCAATAATCAAACACGAGCCAACATCATTATATCATTCCCATACATAATTTAGCGCACATTGCAACCAAGTGAAATATGATCGCCCAACACTGCACTGGGCAGCTACTTTGAAGGGAAATGAGTTCAACACAGTGTTGGCCTTGATACTATGAAATTTTGGATTTTGCGAGTGCTGGTTTTTGTCAATGGTGCATTTTCGCTGGACTGATAAAAAATAAACATAAAGTGCAATTGTTGATCTGTTCAGTGTTACTGAACAATATATGTGGGCTAGATGCAATAAAATGGAGAAATAGCCACGCGCATGTATTATCATGCCACGGTTTACTGAATGCTTGGATAATTCTATTCTCAAGATGTTATTGCAGCAAAAATAAAGTACAAAAGGGTAGGAGACATGGTCGAGACAGTTATTGTCTCAGCCTACTTGCTCTACGATTCTACACTTCCCCACCATCAAGGGAAGTGACAGAGGTCGTTCAGTACGCAGAGTCCAATGGGTTGGCCATGATTGTTGGTTGTGACGTAAAATCACAGAACATAGTATGTGGTAGCAGTAAGTGCAATGTCCGGGATAACAAGTTGCTAGATTTTTTCTGTATTTAGATTTGGTATTAAACAATGTAGTTAACAAGCCGACTTTTGTGATCCACAGAAGACAAGAAGAGATTGATCTAACATTAACTAATAGGTTTCTGACAGTTGAAATAAAGCAGTGGAAAGTTCTGGAAGAGGTATCTCTCTCGGATAACTGATGGATTAAAATTTCACTTAACGTTGGTAAAATAATAATACATAAAGGTCGAAATCCACGAAGCGCGGACTGGGACAAGTTTGGGGTTCTTGTTGGAGAGAGGAGTCCTAGGTTTCCAAAACTCAGAACCATAGCCACAATTGAAGAGGCGACGCAACGGGTGCATTGATAGAATGCTATGAGGAGGGTATCCGTTAAGAATGAGCAGGGTAAAGCAGTTCCACGGTGGAATGCTGAACTTTGAAAGCTTCGTGAAAGGTCCAGACAACTTCTGAATAGGTCATTAAAACCCCGAAAAGAAGAGGACTAGGCTGAAGATACAGCCAAATTGGACTCTTATAGAAACTTCTGTAGTGAAATTGAAAACATGAAGGAGTCGGCTAGGCTGTGCAGGGTGCATCAGCGGGACCGTGCAGTTAGGCTGGACTATCTTTTGTGGTCTGATGGTTATTATACCAATTCAATGGTTGAAACTTTCAATACACTCCTGAAAATCCACTTACCGGATAGCAGAATAGTTACTGACACAGGAACCAGTGTTGTGGTTGACAGCTCGAATGGTGGAATCACGAGATGAGTTAAAGTTGTCAAAAGAGGAAAGCGAAAACCTCATTGATTCCTCCGTCACAATTTTTGATGCAGTATACCAGTTTCATACTGCATCAAAAATTGTGACGGAGGAATCAATCAGGTTTTCGCTTTCCTCTTTTGACAACTTTAACTCACCGGACCCGAATAATTAATACCCAATGCTAAAGACAGGAGAGGAGATACGTTAAATTTTGCCTTGAAAGACATCTACATTGGTAGTTTTGCTCTAGGCTATGTACCAACTCTTTGGCCACAGGGTAAGGTGGTCTTCATTCCCTAACTGGGGAAGGCAAATTAGTTTAATATCGTTCATGTTGAAAGGCATGGAGCATATGGTGGAGAAGAATATTTGGGCGGTTACAGTGATGGATAATCCTCTCAGTATCCATCAAAATGCATACCACAGTGGAGAATCATGCGAATCAGTTCTGCAACGTCTAGTGTGAGATTCAAACAGGGCTGAAAACTGGTATATACACAATGGGAGTATTTCTAGATATTGAGGGGGTATTTGATAATGCTACGTTTGACTTTATGTGCTCTGCTGCTAGAGAACATGGGGTATATGAAACTGTTAACTGTTGAGGAGATAAAGTACAATTGCACCGTGACAGAATTTGTGCGAGGATACCCTCACGGTGGAGTACTCTCACCTCTGCTATGATGTTTTGCGGTGGACTCTCTTCTGACGGAGTTACAGAATACATATTCAAGCATATGCGGATGATTTAAGTGCACTGACATATGTAAAGTCCTTTAGGATTGTATATACAAACGTACAGAGAACTCTGGACAAAATTGCTGAGTGGTGCACTTTCAAGGGACTTACTATTAATCCGAGTAAGGCAACTGTGGTATTGTTTACACGAAAAAGAAAATTTGTAAGGCTTAATCTACCAGTTCTAAACGGTGTAAATATCAGCCTTCCAGGGAATTGAAATATTTAGGTGTCGCTCTTGATAGGAAACTCACTTGTAGAACGCATGTAAGGGTCAAAAATAAATTAGACCAGAAACAGCAACCAGCTTTTCATTACACAGAGATTGCCAAATTAATCGAACCCCATAAGCAACTGACCAGTGACAACGCTTCTACATCAACATCATATGCCAACGTAGTAATGTCTGGATCTGAAGAAATTCCTAGCTTTGCAAATCCTGTGCAAAATGTAGGATCTATGATATAAAAATTAACAAATTGTATGACAGAATTTATGACATCAATGCAAAGCATGTTGCACGAGTTGTTGAAAACTCAAAACCAACTTATGCAATTGTTGATATCTAAAAAATGAACTATATTAAGACATGTCATTGGAATGCAAACGGCATTAGCCAACATAAACTTCAAATTCAACACTTCCTGCATACTAGGCAAATTGACATTATGCTTTTATCAGAAACACACTTGACAAACAAAAATTATTTTGCTATATCAGGATATAAATTCTACAAGAGAAACCATCCTGACAATAAAGCACATGGCGGTACGGGTATGTTAATAAGACATATATTTAAGCATCATGCACTAGAAGAGTATGCAAAGGACTATCTGCAGGCAACATCAATATGTCTTCAATGCTGGGAGGAAAAAATTGTACTAAGCGCAGTCTATTGTCCTCCAAGATACTCAGTGACTGAATTAAAATTCACACAATTCTTCACATCATTGGGGACCAAACTTTTGGCAGCAGGTGATATAATGCGAAACATACCTTTTGGGGCTCCAGGTTATATAAATCCCAAAGGCAAACAACTGTTCTCTGCACTACTAAATCGGTGTTCTAACCTAGACTTCGTGTCTTCAGGGTAACCGACATACTGGCCCTCTGACCCTCAAAAAGTGCCCGACCTTATCGATTTTGGGATAACCAGTGGTATTGATCGTAACTTGTTATCTGCAGAATCGTGTTTAGAGCTCGTTTCTGATCATTCATCAGTTATTATATGTCTACATAAACAACCTCAACTGGGTAAGAAAACAGGTCACCTAACAAACAAAAGAACAAACTGGCTCAGGTACCGTCAAAATATAAGTAGTTATGTATATAAACATTGGTCCTCGACTAAAGAGTGCAAGCGATATTGACTCGGCACTTTTGGCCATCAACTCAGTTCTTACATCTGCAGCCGCACACTCATCTCCAGCAGCCTCATTATCCCGCTCCACAACAACTCGCACAACATCTGCAGTTATCGATAGTCTCGTTAAGAAGAAAAGGCGCTTAAGAAGAGAGTGGCAACAAAATAGATCACCCTACGCCAAGCGGAAATTAGCATTAGCCAAAAAACGCCTCCGAGAAGCACTGAACTGCGAGCTAGAGAAGAGTTTGAAAAAGTATACTGAGACGCTAACTCCAACACAAAATACTAACTCCTCTTTATAGAAAGCCTATAAAAATATAAAGACTCCTAAAGACTTTCATCCACCACTCAGGCAAAATAATGGAACTTGGGCAAAAAGTGACGAAGAGAAAGCCTCAGCGTTTGCAAAAACCAACTCTTTTGAAATTCCATTTTTGGCCCCTAAAATACCACTAATCCCGATGAAGGTTAAAATGACGGAAGTGCCACTTGCAATTAAAACTCAGCTAAACTCGAAAAAAGCACCAGGATTAATTACCGCGAAAATGATTGTGGAATTGCCTGAAATAGCCATCAAAATAGTGACGCCGTTATTTAATGCAATATTTAGGATTGGGTATTTTCCACAACCCTGGAAAATATCACAAATTACAATGATACCAAAACCCGGGAAAGACGCAACTCAACCGTCATCTTATCGGCTCATAAGCTTGCTCCCAGTGATTTCTAAATTATTTGGGAAACTGCTTCTTCTAAAGCTGCAGCCGCATATATACACATCCAACATTATTAGCAAATTAACCGCATTACTAGTGCAATTCGAAATACTTTTGAAGACAAAAAATACTGCTCTGCTATATTCTTAGATATTGCACATGCGTTTGACAAAGTTTGGCATGCAGGATTAATATATAAAATTCAAAAACTCTTACCAGTTAATGTGCACATGCTACTCGAATCGTATTTGGATAACCGAAAGTTCAGAGTAAAATATGGAGAATACACCATAAACGACATTGATATTAATGCTGGGGTTCCACAAGGTAGTGCTCTAGGTCCTCTACTATATGTATTATTCACTGCAGACCTCCCTACTGATGATTATCTAGTCACTTCAACATTCGCAGACGACACTGCTATTCTTAGTATACATAGCAATCCAATAGTGTCTTCGAATCGCCTTGAGGAGCATTTGAAGAAAATGGAAGTGTGGCTGGCAAATTGACACATTAAGGTAAATGAGACCAAGAACATTCATGTTACGTTTACACTTAGGAAAGAAACATTCCCTGTGACCACACTAAACAATGTTGCTATCCCTCAATCGAATACTGTAATATACCTAGGAGTCCATCTAGACAGACGACTAACTTGGCGGAACCAAATTGAGGCAAAACGAACGCAGATAAAGCTAAAGGCGCATAAAATAAATTGGCTACTCAACTCCAAGTCAAGGCTTCGTTTACAACATAAACTTTTATTGTACAAGGCAGTGATCAAACCAATTTGGGCATACGGAGCTGAGCTTTGGGGGAATGCTAGTTCATCGAATGTCGAACTGATACAACGACTGCAACCGAAAATCTTGCGTGCAATCAGGGGTGCGCCTAGGATCGTTTGGATCCTTTAAGTCGATTTTACTATTGCGACCGTTTACGTCTACAGTCATTTTCATTTCACCGACACGGCCTATTTTGGTTGTATTTTCATTAACAGAGTTTAAAACTGTTTCCAATTTTACCAAATTTATGAATTTTTCTTTGTTTGAACTTAAGTGATCCGTACCACCACTATCAACGGTTTTTTGAAATTGACTTGCAAATGCTTCTCAGTATGGTAAGAACCGATTTCTTTGTCTGATTTTACCGAACGAGCACTATTTCCTACATTTTCCGAATTATTACCACATTCTTTTTTATTTTTGAAATCTCTCGCGAAGTGATCGTTTTTGCCACAGTTAAAACACTTTTTGTTTTGTTTAGATTCATTATTATATTTGTTTTTGTTTTGATTATTGCGTTTCGCTTTGTCCCAATTGGATTTTTGTCTTATTGAGTATTCTGTCCTCTTTCGCTTTTCGCGATTCGGTTTCTTCTAGAATTCTGAAGTATATCTGGTGTTGGCAACTCGTCGCGTGTTTCGAACGCACACCGAAAAAAGCCAAAAGAGTCAGGCAGACTATACTAGAACAGGATAGCTAGAAGTTCATCTCCGATGGTGATGTCGATTCATTTTAATTTCACAACTGCTTCGAAGAAATCGATTAGATCTTCTCTAACGTTCTCACCCTCTTTCATCCACGATAGCACCACTCGTTTTAGCAGTGTCGCGCAGCCCCTTTTGAAGAATATGTCCTTTGAAATTTGGCACACATGTCTTTGTTGCGCACTCTGCAATCAGCTACCGACAACATTATATCCTCACATGCCTTTTGGTCGAAAATTCTCCATTATGCAGCCTCTTCGCCTGCTAGACACGGCATTGTGCCATCAACGTACGACCACAAACCGTTTTTCACGATAATAGCTTTCATTTGGAGCTTCCACGAGCTTTCCAATAAAACACGATTTTAATTTTTCGCACGCGCACTTTTATACCTTTTTTTTCAAATCGCAAAAACGTAACCTATTGGTATATTGAAGTTCAAAAAGGAAGTGAGTTTCACATTTAATGACATATAAGGAATAGGATTGCCAGAAGCATTTTACATTCCAACACTAACAATAAAATATATTATTATCAGAATATATCGGTTAAGGGATAATTGATTTGCAGAGACAAAAAATTGTTTCCTTCCAACTCAAATTCAGATATCATTTTTTTTCACACCTAAACATTGTTCTAAGTGGAACTAAAGAATTTTGTCTGGATTATTTCAATATATAAATTTGGTTTTTACTCTTAATCAAGCAAGAAACTAAAAAAACACAAAAGTTACAAGCAAATGCCAAACTTTTAAATAAACAACAAAAAGTTAAACAACTCCTACAGAAACTCAGAATCTTTTAAAGCTGAAACCTATAGTGGTTGGCCACAGCGCAGAGGAGGGATATAAGGAAGGAACAACAAAGGAAAATAAAAAGGCAATACGTCCGGTGGCAAGGTCCAAAGTCCATCCTTACTCTCCAACAACAACACATGCTCCACCAATTGTAAACTGCTCTCTAAGCACTTGTCACATGAAGCGAGAAAACAAGGAGTTCGTAACTACAACTTACCTAAAACGCCATTTCTTGAGGTGTGTCCTTTTTCTCTATTGGAATAAAGTGAATTGCACAACTTTCGCAACACAAGTACACTATTCGCCCATGCATGTGAATGTATTTCTTTCTGTGGTACCCGAATAACAAGCAAAGTTTGATTATTTATTGATTTATTTGTATAAAAGTTTTGCGAGAAAACGAAACTACTCGTAGTTGTTTAGTCAAGTATTTGGCTACATAAGATGCACTCGTTCCGATACAAGGACAGAAGCTTGAGTTTATACAAGCCCAGTTGTACCAATTTAATAGTTGTTGAAGTGAAAGTGAAAGCTATAAAGAGAGAGAAAGTTGTTGGAATTTATTTTTTCGTTGTTCCACACTAGAAGTATAAAAATGGTAAAACATAATGTAATATGAAACAGTTCAAAATTGTCGGATAAAAAAATCAAATCCATGTAGCAACAACAAAATGTAAATAATGTAAGCTTTAACATAAAATAATAATAAATAAAATAACTTTTGAAATTGAAACTTACCCCGAGGGAGTAAGTAGGCAGTATAAAAATATAGTTTACAAATCAAATTTATTTTAATAGGGGAGGGAAATTCCGACTTCATATCATTAATGAAAATAATCGTAATATCTTGATTGCCACGCGCTATTACAATATGATCGAACAAAAGTGTTTCATAGTGGAATTTTTTGTATCGGATTAGTTGAATGAAGTCTATATGTGTGTTGCTTTGTTCGCCCATATCATATTTTCTTTTAGGATATTCGTGTTTCGATTTTCACAAAATTCTACATAGCTCATACAGGATTATAAAAATACAGATAAATAGGTCTTCAGATGCTTGAAATAAGGGCATTTTCTCTCCAAAAATAAAATTGTAGGGCATCCACTTCTAATGCACATTGCAAAACCCACTAATCCTTTCATTTAATTTCATAGACCCCAACAACGGATGGAAAACCAAATCCATCTACAGATTTTTCTTTTTAAACATCTAATACTGGCTAAAAAGACATCGTAAAAACAAAAGCCCACGAAAGTCTTCAACACACATGACTTTTAACTTAGACTTTGCCTTACCTGAAACATTTATTTTCATCAAACAGCAACGGTCACAATTGAAATTATTTACGTGCAAAATGGAAAACTGCGATTTGTTTATAAACTTTTTAAATATATACAAATTAAAACTAGTAAAGAAGTCTGAAGTCGGCTTTAGACCGACTTCGAAATATCCTTTGCCTTTCCTTGTGCGTCCAAAGAGCATATCTACGGTAATTTTCGGAAGGGTACCTTGAGTTTATGATAATAGAGTGAGGTGTGGCCTTTATCTGATCGAACCCATTTCCTATGTATGGCTTTGTAGTCAATATACGAACTAATAATAAATTTCGCCCAAAAATATTGTAAAGTCGTAAGGTATAAAAATAAGTCAATACTTGGAATGTATTATTCCTATAACATCAATACGAGCATCCATAGGCTAATTTTAATTCTAGATACCCAAGTTCCTTTTATCGAAAATTGGGCGTATCCTTTCTCTGATCAGCCCCATGTCTTGCAGTTGTCCACAAGTTCACGTGTTACTTCTCGTAAAATTTCGTCCATAAATCTCTAAAGATCTTAAGTTATGAATATTTGTTACGAAATTGCCCTCCTGACAATTTATTCTAACTTTCGATACTCGAATTTGTACCTCTGGATTGTGTAGTAATCAAACAATCTCTTGGTTAAATTAAAATAATTAACTTTATTTAATTATTGTAATTTACACATTTAATATTAGGCTTAAAGTTTACTTTAATACAATTTTTCACCTCATTTAATTATTCATTTATTCACTTTATTACTTCTTAATACTGTTACCGTTATGATTGAAATGCACGTTGTACACACTGCTACGATTGTTGTTCAACTGTCCAACTGTGTCGACTTTAAATGTGTGTATCTGCTGGTAATCTTACATCACAACCCAAAATAGCCTTGTTTGTTGTATCGTGAGTTGCAGATCGGTATGCTATTAGGAACAGGGGTATGTGTTGGCCCCAATCTTTCTGATTTCTGTCCATGACGTTCCTTAGGTGTTCCTCGAGCGAACGACTTATTCTTTCCACCATTCCATCGGATTGCGGGTGTAAAGGGGTTGTGCTAGTTTTGAGTATGCGTGAGTGAATTGATACTCATTTCCCTAAATATCGCTGACTCGAAATTTTTGCCTTTATCCGTGTGCGACTCAAGGGGAGCTCCGAATCTGCAGACCAAATTATTGATAAATGCATTTGCAACTGTCTTAGATTCTTAATCGGGAATGGGATATGCTTCTGGCCATTTACTAAAATAGTCAATTACGACGAGAACATATTTGTGCCAGCATTGGAAACGGAACTGCGATGCCGTTTCAATACGCTCAAATGGCGCTCCCACGTTTTATAAATCATTTTCCCCTGACTGCGATCGCTTGGTCCTTGGGTAACTGTACACTTTTCACAAGCACTAATCCAATCAACTACTGATTGCTGGCAACCGAACCAATAAAATCGTGTTTTAATTTTCTCGACTGTTTTTGTTACTCCAAAACGTCCTCCGCTTGGCCCACAATGGTATTCGTTGAGAATTTCACTTATTCTTGCCTTGGGTACTACAATCGAGTTCTTCGTGGTTTTTCCATCTTCGCTCTCCCAGATGCGGAACAGGCATCCATCTCGCAACTTTATGCTATTCCATCGAGCCCAATATACTTTAGTTACGGGGCTTTCGGTCGAGATTTCGTTCCACTCTGGTCGTTATGCTTCTCTCTTACTTGACATGATTTTTGCCAATTCTGGGTTATTTCGTGGTTCTTCTTTTATTATCTCTGCTGTCCATTCTTCGTCTGGTAAAACAGCCATTAAACAGACGCCGACTACTCCTAATTTCCCTTCAGCTTTCGAATAGTGCTTACATTCCACACTGCAAGGAGGTCGTGATAATGCATCAGCATTGTCGTGGCTTCCGCCTCTGCAATGTTCTATTGTGAAATCAAGCCTTTCCAGTCTCTAAATCTATCTCGCCACCTGACCTTCGGGATTTTTGAAGTGTAATAGCCAGAGCAGAGCAGCGTGATCCGTTCTCAACAAGAACTTTTGTCCATACAAGTACTTGTTAAAGTGCTTCACGCACTTTATAACCGCCAAAAGCTCTCGCCGTGTTACACAATAACTTCCCTCACGCTTTGATAAGATCTTGCTGAAGTAGGCTATTACTCTTCATGTCCGTCAATAATTTGTGTCAGGATACCTACAGTCCCGAAACCAGTTGCATCTGTGTCCAAAATAAATTTTTCGCCAGGAATTGGATGCGCAAGGATCGAGGTTATACACAATAGCTCTTTCAGTCTGTTGAATGCCATGTCCTGTTCGCTTTTCCACTCAAAATGTCAATTCTTCGTGGTTAATTTATGCAGGCTAGCAGCCCCGTCTGCGAAGCTTAAAAAAAAGCGTCTCATATGTGCAAAGACCCAAGAAGCTATGTAGCTGATGCAAACTAATTGGTCTTGGCCACTCCCTTACTGAGTCCATATTATCTGGATCTATGTGTACTCCTTCAGGTGTAACTTTATGTCCAATGTACTTGACTTCTCTCTTGAATAAAGAGCATTTCCTTGTGCTCAGCCTCAACCCGGAAGCTCCTAATCGCATCAATGCATCTTCCAAATTCTTCAAGTGGTCCTCGAAGCCCTTTCCCTTAACGATGATGTCATCTAGGTACACCACACACGTTTTCCAGTGGAGACCCTTTAGCACATGTTCCACTAAGCGTTCAAATGTAGCTGGAGCAGTACACAGTCCGAATGGCATCACCTAAAATTGCCATAGTCCATCACCGGAACTGAATGCTGTCTTTTCCTTGTCTTGTTCGTCTACTGCCACTTGCCAATATCCGCTTTGTAAATCCATTGTGGAAAAAGAATTTGAACCAGAAAGTGTGTCCAAAGTATCATCGATACGTAGTAATGGATAACTATCTTTCTTCGTTACCTCGTTATGTTTCCGATAATCTTCACACAAACGTGTGGAGCCATCCTTCATCTTGACTAATCCCAGGGGAGAACTCCAGGGGCTTGTTGATGGTTCAATGACGTTATTCCGATGCATTTCCTTCAGCAACACATTCACCTCTTCTCACTTCGCCAGAGGTACTCTACTTGGCGCTTGAAAAATGGGTGTGGCATCACCAGTGTTTATTGTGTGTTTCACCATTTTGTTCTGCCTTCGTTTTTACCCATTTCAGGAAATACTGACCAATGTCTTGCCAAAAGTTGGCTGGAAGTATTGCTCTGCTTTCATCAGATCGTCGAGTAACTTTTTATCAGTTGGTATCTTAGTTATCGTGTCTCGCGGACAGTTTACAATAGCTGAAATTGCTTTGATAGATGTCGTCCACCACCCACAATTTGTTCTTCTCAATATCTCCGTCCATTTTGGTCCATATATCTGCCTCTGGCTTTGGTGGGATTTTTATCCGCCGCAATGCAATGGCTTCTTTAACACCTTCATAATTATCCTCGCCAACGGATAACGGTATTTCGGAGTTCGCATATTTCAACGTTCGTTTTTTCAAATTTAGCATGAATCCATTCCGTATCATAAAATCCACAACTAAGAATTAATTCGTCCACAATATCCGCAACTCAACAACAAACGCATGCGTCACTGTTGTGGTCCCGATAGTGATTTTTCGTATAAATTTTCTAAGTACCGATGTATCATCTCCAGTTGGCGTACGCAATCTTATTCCCAGAAGCGGCCCCGAACGAGATCCCTTCTGATTATGGAATGTGATGCGCCCGTATCTAATGTTACTACAATTTTTCTTCCGTTTATTACACTGTTGAGAGTTGGCTGTTGATTTTCCATACCATCTGAGAAACGAAGATTCTGGGGCTACATGTTGTGGGAGTCAGATCATGCCCTTCGAGACCGACTCCATTTAGTTTGTCGACGGCTTATCAACAGTTTCTGATTCCCCCTATTGGAATCTGCCTTGCTTTGGCGGTCTTACCGGTGAGCGTGAAAGTTACGAGCTATGTGTCCGATCTCTCCACCTATGAATCATTTGTTCGGGAAACTATATACGCTTTCGACGCTTACCTGACGGGCGCTGCATTCTGGCCGGCTCACCAATGCTGCTGTCTCTGATGTCAAAGCGCTAGATACTGTCTCCATATATGTATCTTTCGGAACGTTTTATATCTGCATTGCGAATGCCATATAGAAAGGTGTCCATCATATATCTCTCAGTAATCTCTCCTGGATAGGCAAGATGGGCCAACTGTCCCACTTCCGAGGCAAACTGTTCTAGAGGCTCACCATTATTCTGTACAAGTGTTCGTAGCTCTACTTGATACGTCTGCTTCCGATGTTCACTACCATACTTCCACTGAACGGCATTCATTAAACTTTCATAGTAGTGTCGCTCAACTTCTGAGATGATTTGGAGTACATTGCAAGCTGCACCTTTCAATGGCGCAGTTAATGGCACCACTTTCTCGCGTGTACTCCAATCATTTGTGCTAGAGGTAGTCTCAAACTGCATTCTGAAGACGCTAAATGTCGTGGTTACATCATAGGTCGTAGGCTTCAGTTTTATTGAGGATAAAGCTGGCATAGGCAATGTTTCTTCCTGTAGTAGCTTTTAGTCCTTGTGTTTGCAAGTTTAATCACTCAAGCTCCTTCTTGAGCTGTTCCAATCACAGTTTTTCAAATTTAACAATTGTTTATTACTGATACACAATCCCATTTCTGACAGCAATTGCTAATAAATTGCCCTCCTGACTATTTATTGTAACTCTCAATACTCGAATTTGTACTACTGGATTGTGTAGTAATCAAACAATTGCTTGGTTAGATTAAAATAATTAACTTTATTTAAGTATTGCAATTTACACATTTAATATTAGGCTTAAAGTTTACTTTAATAGAATTTTTCCTTTTATTTAATTATTCATTTATTCACTTTCTTACTTCTTAATACTGTTAATGTTACGATTGAAATGCACGATGTACACACTGTTTCGATTGCTGTTCAACTGTGTCAACTTTAATTGTATGGTACTTATATACCACTCGTATGTAAAGTAAAACTTTCTGGAATATTCCCTACACTTCGAAAGAAATTTCGAGAGCATTCTACAATATCCTCTTCACTTCGAAAGAAGTTTCGAGAAGGTTCTAGCGTAAGCATTTTTTCGAATAGATTGTGTTTTGGCTTATATACACGTCTCGCGTGGTGTAATGCAACGAATAGAGGATCATAAATATATGCAATTATTTATGCATAGTGTTTAGTAGGAGCCACATCTGCATAACTTATAAATTGCGTCTTTTTTCCATAAATTGGTCTCAAGTTATAGTAATTTAAAAATGTTGAAAAAAGTTTCATAGAAAGGAGGTAGGCATTGTCTTTGTGCAAATCGACTCATATAGCAATCAGGTTCTGTATCTTTGTCCACACTATACTTTTTCAAAATTTCATTAAGATATGTATCTCTAACGTTGTTGAAAAAAAGTGGCCACAGATGAACAGAGGGACAGATAGACGCCTCCCATATAATGAACTTTTTTATACTTTTTTAAAATGTCTATGAGTTCGGTCCAATTGAGGGAATAATGACGAATTTTGGTATTTATGTAGGTGTAGGCCCTACAAAACACAATGTAAAAAACGGGCGGTATATATTATCCGCCACGCCCACTATTAACAAATATTCATAACTTACGATCTATATGACATTTATGGACGATATTTTACTAGAAGCAACAAAAATTGCAACCGAGGGGCAGACGGACAGACGGACAGACGGACGGACAAAAGAAAATTATTCTGATCATATCTCTACATATACTCGTATGTCCGTACTTGTCTCCTTGTTGTAGTTGAAACCCCTCTCAACCGCACAATCTTAGTATACCCATTTTACCTTTTTTAATGGTAAAGTGTATAATTAAAGCTTCATATGTTGTAAGCTCTCTGTTCGGTTTTTTCACGAAGAACTTCATAGTTATGCAGAACCTCAGACTGAACCGTTTCTCTTTGAGCACGATATTCATCATATTGTTATTCAATGCATGATTGAAGTAAAATTGATATCAAGAATAGTGTAATGATGGCAACCATATTTGGCAGGATCGCCATTAAATGATGGGCTCAAAGATTTGTATAATGGCGCGAGAGCTAGCGCACAATTTAATTCGGCGACTTCAAGAGTACAGCCAGATATTTGAGTGAGAAGCGAAATGTATGATCGCCATGTAATGATGGTCTCAATGTATTGTATAGCGGCGCGAGAGCTAGCGCACAATTTTAATCGGCGACTACAAGACACAGCCAAATATTTTAATGAGAAACGATAAATTTGGTTTCCAGATCGAATCTGATTTATTGATAAAACCTTATCGCTATTTATATCTTATATCTCTTTTCTTTTGTGCTAAGACTTAGTATATAATATGGTTGTTAATACATAAAGGGGGCTTTTGCAATGTCAGCGGAAAGTATCACGGTCAATGCCGGTGTACATTCGTTTCAGGGCATTGAACATTAGAATGCAGCGTAATCAAAAACATGCGCGCTGTTCGCGCTTCATAACGTGGACATTCTTATATGAGAGTTCGATGAACTTATGTTGGGTCTCCGCTCACATTGCATGTGCCTACACCGCGTATGGTGTTGGCGTTTGTGTGTATATACATACAATATTCTTTTCATACACTACAATAGGTTAGAACCATATATCAGCCATATCATTGTCTTGGTCCCATTTAATAAACAACTTTACAGTCTCCTATTAAAATAGCTTATAATATTTGAAATATCTTCAGTTAGATTCTTTCTGAATTATGACAAAGCAGTTTCTTACCTAGATTTCACAGATTTATTTCATTTCTGGTGGCAGCTTCCATCAATATAATTGTATCAAACCTTTTAGTTTAAGTCTGAAAGTAAAAGGCACTATAGCATGTTTATTTGTATTTTCGAAAATATTGCTCTTGCCGTTTCTACCCAAGACCCTTTGTATCGTGATGTTATTTATCTCTATGAACTGTTCCGAAATGATTAGCCACTAATATGCCTGGTTGTTTCGTGTGCTAATTAGTTCTGGCTCTGCATGTCTACAGTGAATTCATTCAAGTTTCCACTGCCATTTACTTTAAAATATTCTATAACTAACAAATTTAAATGCTCATATAAAAACATATATAATTTTTTTTTAATGTCCCAATTTGTGATATCTGTGCTATTATTATTTTTGTGTATTTTAATAACTGTAAACAGTCTTTAATATTTTCAAACCGAATAAAGCAATTGCCAAAGCATTTTTGGTCCATTGATAAAGCCGAAATATGCAATAACTGAATTAATGAAAAGTGTGGAATGAATATGCCATGAACTGAAATAGTAACGAAATAACGTTAACCCAAATATTATGCTACTTTAGTTGTCTACAGTAATCCTTCGCTGCATGTTTCAATTGTTCAGTATACGTAGTGGCAACACGACGTTCGGTTATTGTAATATTATGCAAAACAGAGCAAAGCTAAACGGAAATAGCTTCAAGGATTTTAGTTTGCCAAAATAGAAAAAATCCAAACAAAAGAGCAGAGAATCCAGTATGAGCTAAGGGCAGAAAAAATAAAAGAAATATCGTCATACATGCATCGAGCAAAAACTTATAGGAATATAAATAACTATTGCTTGAGGAAAGAAAATGGTATTCTATTGGTTTTAACCATATGGAAAATATAACATTTTCGCTAAATAAAACTTGCAAAATTTTGTCGCGAAAATTGTGAAGAATCTCATGCAGGCTCAGAATAAAATGCAGGACATGTAGGTTTCTTAATTTCAACATTAATAATAGTAAGATCGATACTCATGTAATCAATTTCTAAGTGTGGAGTTCTACTTAATGATTCCATAACTGTTGATAAGAATATATTCTGAATCAAAATTATATTCATATAGCAATTTGCTCCTAAAGGCACAACATTTTATTTTCTGCAATATCCAGTCAGGCGTGCCATTTGCATCATTTCCACAAATATAAGTACACACATACATGCTAGTACGCACCTAGGGAACGCAAAGGACAGATTTCAGCAAAGAATTATGAATAGAATGAAACGAGGTACTTAATCCACTTGAAAAATTTGAGAATGTTCAATTCTGATTTTTTTCCGCAGCCTGAAGTGGATACATGTCAATTGGTGCTGTATACCACAAAATTTTTGCTTCAACAACCTCCGTAAGAGGATCGTACGGAAAAAACATCCCAAATAATTACATTCATGTTCTTCGTCATACAAAGAAGTCAAGTGGCATTGATGTCAACAATGCTTGAACTGACAAAATAAGCGCAGTACCTTAGTAGCAGAAACAATGGCATTGACAGCGGCAGCAATAATTCCAGCCACTTGTGTTTGGGTTACTGGGTCGCCAATGATAAAATTCGAACATACAGCACTCATGGAAATAACAAGAGTCGCAAACTTGTGCGACATTCAATATGTGTAATGCATCCTGCTACTTATTGTTTTATTCCCGCCAGATTTTTTCCATATCGATTTAAGGTGCATAGACATTTTGTTCTGTTGCATTAACTTTAATTCCAACATCGTTCATATTTAATTTTTACTCTCATTAAAAACGAATCATGAAAGTATATTCGCGATATTTATTTCAGGCCATATTTTGTACACCCACTGGAGTGTCCACCACGATTTGCAAATCCAACATTGTTATACTCGTACAATATAAAAATATTGCAACCCAACTTTTAATTATTTAATTATTCCGGTTCTTAAGATTTCCAAGAATTAGGACTTCCAAATGCTAATTAAATATAATCCAACATATCCTTGATTTCTGGCAGGAATTTGTTTAACTATTCGTCCTCTGTCCTCTGTCACCTTATCACAAGACTCTTTATATTGGGAGACAAATGAGCAATTCACTTCATAATTTCTTAATAACCATGTTTCCATATCAGCAAAATGTCTTGAAATACAGAATTTCCACATATCGAAACTAAATGAGATTTTTTAAATTCGCGAAACGCTTACTGTTTTCAATTTCCTCCGTAAACAAACATTTAAAGTTATGTTTTCTTATACACATTCCAAATTAATACTAAATATGTATGTGCCTTTCTATGGCGTTAGGTCAGAATCATTCGGCCTATAAACCGCAAATTTGGATCAAAATTAAAAGTGAAGGGTCAAAAGTGACCCTCATTAAAAAGGATTTCGACATTTTTGGAAAAGGTTCAAGTAATTTACTCACAATCCAACCCTTCTATCTACTCCTTAAATACCATCTTAAATTCTATAGACGCATACTACGGAATTTGCATTTAGGTCGCCAATGATTTCTCCTGCTGTTTTCTCCTTGTCTTGCGAATTATGGTTCAGAACTTTGTCATAATTTCCACTTTGCTGATAATACTGCTGACTTAATTAGAAATATGTGTCTCATTTAAAATATGCTTCAGTACACTTACAAAAATTTTAATCAGCGAAAAGTTACAGCTTTGAAGACCGCAAATTTAGTAAACCTTTTAAAATTAGGAATACGCAAATCGTTCTAGAACTCTCAAGTCATTTTGTACGTCCAGGAGCCGCTGTCAATATATTTTTAGGAACTAAATAAATGCTTATAAAAAGATGTCATGTCGTTTCCATTGTAGTTTACTACCCACAGAGCATAAATAAATTCTTCGATAAATTTTAAATTAATTCGACCATGTGTGGAATAACCACACTATTTGCATAAATACGTAATATTTTTTCAGTTTCTCATTAATGTTGACAAACGGTACAGGTCGAGTTTGCATTCGAAATTTAATGAAATTTTAAGACGTGTATGTACGAGTATAAAAACGATAATATTTACAGAAGTTCTATATTTGCTTTAAGTATTTTATGTGAATTGAAAATTTGACATTAGAATGCTAAAGATGTCCACCAAATCAAGCTTGACATTATCTGTAAGAACAGATCTTACGAACAAAAATAATTTCAAAATTAATGAAAACCTGTTCTACAATACAGCACATCCAAGCGCTATAGTTCAAAGAAGATGTAGATACTCATTTAATTTCGCCAAAAACTTTTTCTAGCAGAGTTTTTCAAAGATTACCTCCAAGCAACTTTTATCTGTTGGGGTGAAAAATAAAAATATCTGCAATATATTGCCATAAAAAAATTAAGATACTATCTAGCCAGTTTGCAAACTTTGTTAATAGCCTCGAAAATAAATGTATAGCATCAGGACTTTAATGCCAAGCATACGTATTGTGGGTCCAGCCTGATATCTCTAAAAGGAAACACCTATGGCAAGCATTGACTAAAAAAAAGAGGCTAGATGTTATATCATTAAGTCAGTCAACATATTGGCCAACCAATAGACGAAATATACAAGACTTGGCTGGAAAATATATCAGGCCTGACTGGAAAATGTAATAAAAGAAATATGTGCATTGTAACTGTCATGCACATGTTACACATACATGTTAACACATGCATGTAAACATACTTATGCATAAGTTCATGTTCTTTCCTACGTTCCTAGTAAAAAATTTTGGATCGCTCGCAAAAAGGAGGAATAACAGAGTGCTCCATTATTACCCATTTTTGAACATAAATGGATCAAATTGACAGCTCTCATTTACTTTCCTCTGTCACTTCTTTCTCATGTTTGGTTCTTTGCTAATATCTCGCTTCTTGAGTGTTTTGTTTTGTTTACCGTTATAATGCACTTTCGTTGAGAGGCAAGCTATTGCGTTGCTTTTTTATGCTTTAGTACTGAAGAAACACCCGATACAACAAGTTCAAGAGTTCAAGAATTGAAAAAATGAAATTAAAACTTCAATTAAAATTAAACTCGAAATATCCTGCAAGATGGGTGAAAATAGAAACAATTTCGAATTTGTGCCTGTTTATTCAGGAAACACGGGTAAGATATTTTATTTAATGCAAATTATTTCATTCAAGGTATATTACATACGAGGTGTGATCAAAAGATAACCGTTATTTTGTTGGTACACATGTCTGTTATATATGTTGGTAATACCAACCATTTTGGATTGTCAGTTTGTTTTTGACAGATAAAAAGGTTAGTCGTGTTTTGGTGTGCTCTTCGATTTTGTACTATTCGAAAAAATGGATCAAAGAAACTGTATTCAGTTTTGTGTAAAAAATGAAATTAAATGCGCAAGGACATTTGAAATGTTGACTGTGGCCTTTGTCGAGTCTACTATGAGCAGAACACAAGTTCAATTGTGGTATAACCGGTTTAAGGAAGGCCGAGAAGATGTCAATGATGATGCTCGTCCTGGTCGCCCGAGCACGTCCACAACCAATGAAAACATTGACGCAGTGAAGAAAATGAGTTTGGATAATCGTCGAATCACTATCAGAGAGGTTGCTGATGATGTTGGCATATCGTTTGGCTCATGCCAAGCAATTTTTACGGATGTTTTAGGCATGAAACGTGCGGCAGCGAAGATTGTTCCAAAATTGCTAAATTTTGAGCAAAAACAACGTCGCATGGACATCGTCCGGAGCTGTTTTTGGCCAAAAACAAAACCGTTATCATGCCTCAACCACCGTATTCACCGGACTTGGCCCCCGCTGGCTTCTTCCTCTTTCCAAAACTAAAGACACCGATGAAAGGAAAGCGTTTTGCTACGATTGAGGTTATAAAAGAAAAATCGAAACAGGAGCTGTAGGCGATACCAAAAAAAGCGTTTCAGAAGTGTTTCGAGGATTGGAAAAAATGCTGCCATAAGTGGGGGGGAATTACTTTAAAGGGGACAAGATAGTTGTTGATGAATAAATAAATACTTAATTTTTTTATCACACAATAACGGTTCTTTTTTGATCACACCTTGTACATACATACATTTTTAACTGTCGTAATTGCAGATTCAGTCGATACAACCGAAACGTTGGCGCATATTAAAAGTTAATTGAAACGGGTCGAAGGGAAAGATCGCCCTAAAAAGTTACAGGCTTTTTAATTACTATTTGTTTCAAGTCATGAAGAATACATATACCACCCATCCAGACTAAGAGAAATCAATGCGAGAAGCGTTCCGGAAAATCAAAGTGGCCATCTATAGAAAGATGGATTCCCTAAAGCAGCAATAATTAATATTAATTACTTTATTATATTTAAATATTAATCCATTAATACTTTTTCCAATTTTGAATTAAATTCCCTGTATAAATTTATTTATATACGAGTATATGACTAAAATTTGCTAGAATTATGTTCTTTCAATTTTGTATACAGGCATTTAATATACAGAATAAGCAATAATCGTTTCTCCTTTTACTCGCGTACTATGAATAAAATATCGTTCCAATATTACTCGCTTAGGAAGTCAAAACGAGCGCTCCAATACCAAAGAACATACGAAGTCAAAACGAGCGCTCGCTTCCAATGACACGCTAAGTTAAGAAATGCATTTCTTACATGCAAAACGTTCCCACCAAAAACTGCTGACGACAGTTCAGACAGCGAACACCTGCACAAAATTCTGAAGAAAAATCTTGACACTGAGAACAACAACAACTGGGAACAAAACAACAGAAAGAACAAGAAGAAGAAGCGTATCTGGAATTGCAGCAACTAACTGTTTAGGGTAGATATTAAGAGACAGAATGAAAAAAAATCAGACTCATTTGAGTGTGCAAACGATCAAGACAAAACAGTGATTTTTAATTGGCGCCCGAGCAGGGACACAGTAATAAAAAGTTAAATATTGATCGGAAAAGGACTTTGGACAATCCTTAAGATCAAGAGTTTTTACATTGCAATAAAAAGTATCCTTGAAATAAAATAAGGAGAAATAAAGCAATAAGTTTAACTTTAAATTTTTCTGTGCCCAATAAATTTCGACAATCCACCTACTTAAATTGAAGAGGATATCAAACATTACTTCGAGACTCATCAATCAAGTTAGCCTAGATATCTGGACAATAAGGACCTCCGAAAGACAAAGGAGTTCTACCGGACGTCACAACAATCAAGTATCCTGCAAACAAAAGGAGAAAAGTAAAACATAATTTTAGTTGTAATTTTAAGAAGTGAATATACTAAATAAAGCAATACTCAAGTGAAATTTTGTGAAGTGACAAAATGACTACTGAAATGTTAGCGCAACTTATTTCAGTGCAAACACAAGGTTTAAAAACAGAATTAGAACAATTGAAAAGACAGCTAAGACAGTTAACAGACGCACATAGAGTAACAGAATTTGAAAAACAAACTATTACAGAAACAATTCAATGTAATGAGACCTTAGATATTGTAAAATCCTTACCGGAATTTAACGGGAAAGGATATGTAAGCTGGAGGGAAGCGGCTAGTAATACATTGTCGTTGTACGTTCAAGGAAGCAAAAAATATTTTGCCGCCTTGACTATCTTGCGAAATAAAATTACTCAAGAAGCCAATGATACCTTAACCAATCATGGCACTGTCCTTAATTTCGACGCGATCATCAGCCGTCTAGATTTTGCCTACGCAGATAAGCGTCCTCTGCATATATTAGAACAGGAGTTGAATCTAATTAGACAAGCAAATTTGAACTTAGTAGATTATTATAATAAAGTAAATTCACAACTGACACTTATGATTAATAAAACCATTATGACCTACGGGAACAATTCAGAAATAACTAAAGAGTACAATAGAAGACATCGCTCAGATGCACTACGAGTTTTTATAACAGGATTAAATCATCCTTTAAACAATATCTTAATGTCACTCAACCCCATAGATCTACCCAACGCACTAGCGAAATCACAAGAAATGGAGTCTCACCAAATCAGAATTCAATTTGCCAATGGATTTAGTCAATCTGGAAGACAATTAAATAGTAATAGAAATTTTAATAATAATTATGGGAATTCCCCAAGACAAAATAATTATAATCAACATTCAAATAATTTACGTTTTAATCAACGTCCCGTTCAACAAAACAACAATTATAGAAATTATGGATGGCAAAACCAAACTAAACCAGTACCGATGGAAGTTGATAGTTCAGGCCAATTTAGACAACAACCTAATCCTCAGTTTAGACCGAATAACTCTAGACCACCCTTACAGTATAATAATAACACACGAGAACGAGAATTCACTTTTGATTAATAATTATAAAGAAAAATTTTATGTACTAGATGACATTCAGTTGGGGCAAATAAATAACATAAAGGATAGCAATGAGGATAAAGTAGCAAAAATAAAAAATATAATTTTAAATGAACATGGAAAAATAGACACGTCTCTACCCTTTAGAACAGATGTAAGCGCAGAAATCAGAATGACCACAGATAGCCCTATTTGGAGTAAGCAATACCCCTACCCGCTGTCTGCTAACGAATTTGTGAATAGGGAAGTTAAGAAATTGTTAGAAGAAGGTATAATAAGAGAAAGCAAAAGTCCTTATAATTCGCCCATATGTGTAGTTCCTAAAAAAGGTATCCATGAAAATGGTAAACAAAAAATGAGAATGGTCATTGACTACAAAAAGATGAACGAAAAAACGATAGCGGATAAATATCCAATCCCAGATTGCAACGTAATACTTTCAAACTTAGGAAAAGCAAGAGTGTTTTCTACAATTGACCTGGAATCAGGTTTTCATCAAATAGAGATGAAACCAGAAGATGTTGAAAAAACAGCATTTTCTATAAATAACGGCAAATACGAGTTTGTCCGAATGCCTTTTGGTTTGAGGAATGGTCCTTCAATATTTCAAAGAGCAATGGATAACATCCTCCGCCAATTCATAGGAAAGTTTTGTCACGTCTATATTGACGACATCATAGTTTACTCTAGCAACGCTGACGAGCACTATGAACATTTAATGAAAATAATAAATACATTGCAAAAAGCGCATATGAAAATATCACTTGCGAAATCAGAATTTTTCAAGTCAAGTGTAGAATTTTTAGGCTACCAAATAGCGCATAATGTTATTAAAACAGACGAAAAGAAAATTGAAACCATTAAAAACTACCCTGTTCCGAAAACACTGAGACAACTGAGAAGTTTCTTAGGTATGACTGGGTATTATAGGAAGTTTGTGCACAAGTATGCACATATAACAAAACCATTAACAAAATATTTAGCTGGAGAGAACGGAAGAATCTCTCAAAATCAATCAAAAAAGGTTATGATTGAATTGGATGAAGAAGCATTAAACGCAGTAGATAAACTTAAAAATGAGTTAATTCAACAAGTAGAATTAACACAACCAAATTTCGAAAAAAAATTCATTCTGACAACAGATGCGTCAAATGAAGCCATTGGAGCTGTGCTCTCACAAGAAAATAAGCCCATTACTTTTATTTCAAAAACGCTAAATAAAACAGAACAGAATTACGCGACCAATGAAAAGGAACTCTACGCGATTGTATGGGCCTTAAAAAATTTAAGGAATTATCTATACGGGGTAGCGGATTTGGAAATTCATACGGATCACCAGCCGCTAACTTTTGCAGTGTCAACCAGGAATCCGAATGCCAAAATGAAAAGGTGGCACGCGTTGATAGAGGAGTATGCTCCAAAAATTATATACAAACCGGGAAACACAAATCATATAGCAGATGCTCTTTCTAGGCAGTTTCTAAACAATAATAGTTTAGAAGAGGAAAGCGAAGATTTAGCAGAACCAGTACATTCGGTAGAAAGCTTAGACATCTTTCACATTAAAACAATCAATAAACCTCTAAATTCCTTCCCGCAACAAATAGTATTAAACAAGGATAATACTAATGAACATTTTAGAACAACAAATTTTAATTCATTTAGACATTTCATAAAATATAAAGACTTAAATTTTTTTAAAGAAATAGTAACAGAACGATTAAATAAAAATCTATTAACAGGAATAAACTGTAATCTAGAAGATTTATATGAGGTAAAACGAATCCTAAGGAATAGAATAGCAAAGAAAATCTTCCACACAGACATAATAGCAATCGATGTTCTCAACGAAGAAGATCAAGAAAAAATAATTAGACAAACCCACACCAGGGCACACCGAAATTACAAGGAAAATATCAAACAAATTTTTAAGATTATTACTGGCCTGAAATGAAAAAACAATTTAAGCAATTTATTAGAAACTGCGATATATGCAATAAAAATAAATACGACAGACACCCTAAGAAAATACCAATTGGTGAGGCACCAATACCTGATAAGGAGGGGGAACATATCCATATTGACATTTTCTTTGCACTAAATCTAAAATTCTTAACCCTTATAGATGCGTATTCGAAATTTCTAGTGATTAAACACATTGATGATAAAACTAAACTACATGATAAAGTATTAGAGGCATTACAAAACTTCCCAGAGGTAAAAAGAATTACCTACGATAACGAACCAGGATTTAGTTCAACACAATTTAAATCTTTTGCAGAAAGAATGAAAATATAAATTAAATATTGCGATCCTAAACATTCAACAACAAATGGACAAATAGAAAGAGTGCATTCAAAGATAATAGAAATTGCCAAATGCATTATAGAGGAATTTGAAATAATAAACAGTTTAG
The DNA here is from genome assembly GCA_920105625.2 of Clusia tigrina. Taxonomy (NCBI): domain Eukaryota; kingdom Metazoa; phylum Arthropoda; class Insecta; order Diptera; family Clusiidae; genus Clusia; species Clusia tigrina. The sequence continues at coordinate 169,639,713 of OV050031.1, forward strand.
AGGTAGTAATTAGAGCAGCCCAATCCTATAACCAAACAATACATTCAGTTACAGACAAAAAACCATTCGAAGTTCTCTATAACAAAACAAAACATACCGATTTATCTAGAAAACTTAAAGATGCACAAGCGACGACACTAAATAGCAGAAATAAAAATAGACAAACGCGGACATTTAAGGAAAATGAAATAGTTTTTGAAAAAGATAACCAATACCAAAATAAACTGAAACCTAGATATAAAAAACAGGTAGTCAAAGCAGATTTAGGAAATAAAATAATGATCCAAAATAGAAACAGAATAATACACAAGGATAATATCAAATCTTAAAATTTTTTAGGTTCACAATGCTACACCTGATAATAATTTGTATGGCGATCCCATTGATCACAGCCCAGATAGAAATCATAGAACTCAATCACGGAAACGGATATTCACTCCTGAAATTAAGCGACGTAAGATTAATTGAAAGATACGATAGAATTACTTACTTAATAAACACAACAATGTATAAAGAACAAATTAACAATTTGGAAGCACTTGTACTTAAGGAAACAGAACCTAACTCACTTTTGATAGCTAAAATAAAGCATATTAGAATTCAGATAGACACTCTTACCCCACATCATAGAATTCAGAAAAGAGGATTATTTAACTTTTTAGGAACAGCATTAAAATATATTTATGGCACAATGGATGATGAAGATCGTGAAGAAATAGAAGGAAAACTACAAGTAAATACAGTAAATGCACATAATGCAATTGAACAAATTAATTTGCAGAAAAATATTAATGAGAAATTTAATCATGAAGTTGAAGCTATTACTTCTAATTTAAACCATAATTACAAAGAATTGATACAAAATATGAACAAAGTTGACGCGGACTTAAGAAAATTATTAGAGGAAAAATGGACTAATAACCTTTTAGAAAATTTAATGTACATTGAAACTAACATTATAAGAATTAAAGAAATCTTAATGACAAGTCGAAATAACCTTCTAAGCAGGGTTAATTACAGATGAGGATATATATATATTGTAAACTTTAACATAACGTTTGAAAAATTAAGTGAGATAAAAATTTTAATTGTCACTCATAATGAAAATATTGTAATATTAGTTAAAATCCCTTGTTTTACTAAAGAAGTCTATCAATCAATCTATATTCAACCTATCCCTAATGCTAAGGAAGCAGAAATTTATATTCACGAAAATAAAATTCTATCGCTAAATGATGTTACGTATGAAATGACTACATTTAAGAAACAACTTAAAAAATATAAAGATGAATGTATCGAAAAATTATTCAAAGAAAAAATGCACTGCAAATATATAAATAATAATCAATCAGAAGTAATAGAATTAGATACTAATCATGTTTATGTACTCAATGCGAAAAATCAATCTATTTATGACAACTGTAATTCTAATAATTTCACTATTAACGGAAATTATTTGATACGCTTCGAAAATTGTAATGTTAGAATCGATGATATAACCTATAAGCACCGTAAACCTCTTGAAATCCAACTATTACCAAACCCAGTTAGATTAATTAATGTTACTATCATGAATAATTTTACTATCAAAGAATTGCACTTTAAAAGTATTGAAAATATTAATCAAATAAAAGAACTTAAGTATGAAGCCAAGAAAGGCAGTATAATTAATTACAGTCTTATTATAATTATAAGTTTGGTAGTAGTAATATTAATAATTTGGAAATGTAAAAAAAATAAGAGAACCAAAGTAGAAGTTAACATTGGAAAAACATCGATGCAAGAACCAGCAGAACCAGCAATGTGCTTCGATCACATGATGGAAAGGATTAACTACTACTCATCTTTGAATCTGAACGATTCATCGAACAAAGGGGGGAGTTAAGAAATGCATTTCTTACATGCAAAACGTTTCCACCAAAAACTGCTGACGACAGTTCAGACAGCGAACACCTGCACAAAATTCTGAAGAAAAATCTTGACACTGAGAACAACAACAACTGGGAACAAAACAACAGAAAGAACAAGAAGAAGAAGCGTATCTGAAATTGCAGCAACTAACTGTTTAGGGTAGATATTAAGAGACAGAATGAAAATAAATCAGACTCATTTGAGTGTGCAAACGATCAAGACAAAACAGTGATTTTTAATTCGCTATGTTAAAAAAAAGCGCAAAATACATGAGCTCTAGAACAATAGGGAGCGATCAATGCCTCGCATTGGATCGATCCATAATTGCTACGAGAGCCATAAATTTTTTACTGGGTTATAACGATATACAATAAACCCCAGTTGGCATTGAAAACTCGTTCTATTCACTTCACGCCAGTAACCAGTTGTAAATACACATAATCAAAATATGATTTATCTTCGGACCGCTCGCTCGTGATAATAAAAATTATTAACTTAAGTGCAAACAATAATATCCAATACACTTACAACCTGACTAAAGTTTAGCAAGTAGATCAGTTGTCACCCTAACTAAAATTTACCATTGCAATCCAAATTACTAATAGACGAAAATATATTAGCGTTTGCCAATGCTTTGATCTGATGCAGTAAACGGTCGCGATTTTGCTTAACATCTAATTAAAGTTTTTATGCCAAATTCAACACTCATCAAATCAGCATTCCCACCATTTAATCAAGGTAGAACATGAACTACAAATTTAAAAACAAGAGCAGTTACTAATGTAATAAACAAGCAATTGTACACAAGAGAACCACCTGGATATGACCTCATTATGCATTATAATATCGAACTACTATTAATTGTCGTCAGGCAACTCGGACTGGGATATTAGCCGAAAACTTCGAAGTCCTCTTAAATCACCATCATACCTACACCAGGATATGATCCAACGCTTCTATCCTCTTACACAGAGCTACACAAAAGTGTACACATGAAAATCCTCTAATGGGCCTGAAAGAAGAGTCTAAGTCTAGAAGAGCTTCATAGTCACTTTTTTCCAGCAGCCTAAGTAATTTTTAAAAAAATCCTTTAAATTTTTTACTTTTGATCTAAAATTACATTTTGCGAAAATCAAAAAGGGGAATTTGGACAGCAATTAGGGGAATTTTATAGTTTTTAAACTGAATTTTTAAATGGATTGCAACTCTGCCTAAAAAAAAGATTGTTAACTCCACGATAAATATCACGTTCAAAATACGAAGTTTGGAATGATCAATAAATTTAGATTTGTTGCTCTGTGTTGTAGACCTCTTAGTCTTATATAAAAGCTCTTTAAGTTATTTGAAAAAATATTATTGGGAAAATTGCAATATTTCGAGATATATAATGTAATCCCACAAAATTAATTTGGTTTCCGAGAAAAGCATGTGACAGTTGAAGATGTACACAGATTTGTATCATTAACAGTCCGGCCTATGGCACGATAAAAAATAAAAAATCTCCTTGAATCATTCATAACTAACAGAATATTTAGGATCAAGTATAATAGTTTCATATCTAGCGTCTTCAACATTGCAGCAGGAGTACCAAAGGGAAGCTCGCTGGGTCTCCTATTGTATCTGATATTATCTTCCGATTTGCCAAATGACATAAAGCTTACAACCTTTACCGACGATTGTTGTCCTTACAAGGAATACAAAATCTAAATAAAGTCCTACCAAGAATACAGCAGTGATCAAAAAAAACAGAAACAAAGATTGCGCAGAGCGATGTACAACAATTTTGCGTTCTGCGAATATACGTCACAAAAGTCTAGTTATAATGCGAATGTCAAAGTAGCATAGATGTTGAAAAAAAAAGTGAGTATTATTGTGAAATATTAAAAATTTATTATTTTATATGAAACATTTTTCGGCGAAATAAATACAAGAACATATTTCAAATATATTGACCCAAATATTTAGTATAAATTGCAATTATTTCTATTGGAAAACCGACCATCATAAATTAAAGAAATAAGATGTGCCAACAAAAGTGAAGTGTATGAGTTTTCTAGTTTATTATGAAGAAAAATAAAAGTAATAATAAGAATAAAAATAGTATAATAGTAATCATAATAGTATAATAGTAATAATAACACAACTTTGTCAATATTTTACTAAATTTTCTTTAACTTTGACTCTCAAAGTTTATAAGGACTCTTCAGTTCAATGAGCTCCCTGCGAAGCTTTTTTGTACCTGTCGCAGATGCCAATTCTCTGCGTTTAGTGTTTTGCTGTATGGGTAGTATAAAATATACATATTACACAATTGAAGTTTTGTACCTGAGCACCAAAAGTGAGTACCTAGGGTAATTTTCGATGCTGATTCCGAATCCAGAATCCGTTTTTCCCTAGGTCGTCGGTTTTGCGAGATAATTGAAATGGCGTTTTTTTTTTTATGTATTCTTGTGGGTTTCTATCACGTAATATACTCCAAATATAATCGCTCATCATGCCCTCGTCCCAGAAACCTGGGTAATTTCTCTCAATTCGCTGCAAACCTTGATGCAACCGCTCACCCTGCTCGTCACTCGTATCACCTAAATTTTCCGGGAAGAAATCCAGGTGGGAATGCAGAAAATGAATTTTTAGCGACATACGAGAACCTACTCTATTGTAATTCAGCAATAGTTCCGCGACAATTGGCCTACAGTTGTCACTTTCCCGTTGCCAAAGATGTTATGGACAATGCTTCTGAAAGATGCCCATGCTGCCTTTTCTGTGGGTGTTAAACGTCGCGTAAAGTCAGTAATCAGTTTCCCCATGTAAGGCCCAGCGAAAATCCCTTTTTTATTTTGGCGTAAGAAATCTAAGGGACTAGAAAGCTGCCTCGTCTCGGTCGAGCGGTTCAACGAAATTCTTTATGAGGCCCAATTTAATACGTAGTGGAGGAAGTAAAACGTTATTTGGATCAATCAGTGAATTGTTAGAGATGTTTTGTCTTCCTGGTGAATGGTCTCGTGATGGACACTCTTTTTTAACGTAATGATGCGCTGTTGCTTAACTATCCCACAGACAATGAAAGCGACAGTATTTCGTGAAGCCGCTCTGTATCGCAATCAACATGCCAATTGCATGGAATATATGCGTGATCAATTAGTTTAAATGTCCTACTTCGAAATCATCAAATACCTTCAGATCGCCGCAAATTTTCCATTTATGTTCCTTGGTGTCGACGGCATGAGCAATTGGAATCGACGGTTTTTTTATTTACAATATGCAGTAGAGCGGACTTCAAACTGTATATAGAACCGTCGATGAAAAGCAGCCATTCCTTTTCGACGTATGTCCTTGCAGAAACAAATTTAATTTATCTTCTCGAAGAATGGCAATTCCACTTTATTCCTTTCTCTAAAATGAGTGATTTTCATTTTGCTCGAGAGAAATTTTCACTGTTGCAAATGTGATTCCAGTATTTCAGCATTTCCTTTGGATTAATGCAAATCGGGGACCAAATCATTCAGTTCAGCTTATGATACTAAATGTTTTTCGTTGAACACCATTTCGCTGCCACTGCACGTATTGGGAGCAGAAGCATCCACATCTCTGACAGCTGGGCACTTCGGTAATAGATTACTGTGACAGCTGACTTCGATGCTGATGAAACGTCGGTATACTTTATGTTTCGTACAGTTCTTGAACACATACCATTGACATTCTTGGAACAAGAATAACAGTCATTGGTGTGAAAAGGCAACAAATACAATCTAACAAATATTTGACAATGTAGTAGCATGGTGTGACTTATGGGGAATAGCGATAAATAAAGACAGAACTGTACAAGTTATATATACAAACAGAAAATTGACAAAATACAGCCTTTCCATAAAGGACAAACAAATAAAAAACTTGCTCTGCTGCAAAATATCTTGGAATACCCGTAGGCGAAAAATTGACTTGGAAGCAGCATATCATTAGCAAGCGAAACGAATCAAAAAATTAGAACAGTTAAGCTGGCTACTTGGACGAGTCTCTACCTAGTAATATTCTAGACAGTAATAGCGAATACGGAAATATGGGACCGAGATATGTGGAACAGCTAGCAAATCAAACTTAAGTTTAATACATCGAATGCAGTCAAGGATATTACGAACAATCACAAATGCTGAATGGTATATCCGGAATAAGGTTATACACCGTGCCCTACACATTTAAACCATCGAGGAAACAATCACAAAATGCAGCACCAAACATATACACCGACTGAGAGGCCATCACAACCTGGAACTGCGTAGTGCAGCAGACACGGAAGGCGCAACTCCAAGAAGATTGTAGCCAATTACACCTGCGGAGCTTACAGGGAGATTTACATAACAATAACTAATTAAATAATTAAATACATAAATGAAATGAACAGAAGGATGGATAAATAGGGAAAATTTTATAAATAAATAAATAAAAGGAGTTCTTTTGGCATTGGCAACATATTAAATTCAAACCTGCACAAAGTATTACTTAATATTATTGTTATACGAGGGCGGATTTATATTGAAGCTACCTAGCGCTAGATGGCAGCACAAACACAAAAATTTTTGTTTTTAGAAATTGCGATCTGTCAAACGTCAGCTGTTAAAATTTCACCCAAATTCATCGATTAGTTTATTTGTTGTAGTCGTTTGAAGTAAGCAACTTTTGTTTTTCTAGAAAAATGGAAAAAAGCGAATTTCGTGCAGTGATTAAACACTATTATTTGAAAGGGAAAACGGCGAAAGAGACAAAAGAAAAGCTCGATAAACATTTCGGTGAATCTGCTCCGTCAGATTACATGGTAAAATATTGGATTGCTGAATTTAAACGCGGCCGAACAAGCACTGCAACAATACCATCAACAGGAAGGCCAAAAGAGGTGGTTACTGAAGAAAATATCCTGAAAATCCTCGATATCGTTATGAATGATCGCCGAGTCAAGTTGCGTGAGATTGTTGAAATGGTAAACATATCATATGAATGTGTGTTCAACATTTTGCATGAACATTTGCATATGAAAAAGCTATCGGCAAGATGGGTGCTGCGTTTGCTCAGTGTCGAACAAAAACGAGTTCGACAGACCACTTCACAGCGGTGTTTGGACATAATAAAGAGTAATCCTGTTGATTTTTGGCGTCGATTAATAACTGTTGATGTAACGTGGGTCCACCACTACACACCTGAAACCAAAAATCAATCGAAACAATGGGTGGAAGCTTTTGGAAGTGCTCCGAAGAAGGCGAAGGCAGTGAAATCGGCTGGCAAGGTTATGGCCACTGTATTTTGGGATGCACACGGAATATTGCTCAACGATTATCTTGAAAAAGGATCCACAATCACAGGAAAGTATTATCGTGCATTATTGGATCAATTGATTGATGCAAACAAGGAAAAACGACCACATTTAAAGAAGAAAAAAATGCTCTTTCTTCAAGACATCGCACCGGTTCACACAGCATTAGATACGATGCTAAAATTACGTGAAATACACTTCGAATTGGTTAATCATCCACCTTATAGTCCAGATTTAGCTCCTAGGGACTTTTTCCTGTTTCCAAACTTGAAAAAATGGCTCGCAGGAAAAATATTCATCTCAAACGAAGAAGTGATTACCGAAACTAACGCGTATTTTGAGGGGTTCCCGAAATCATATTATTCAGATGGTATAAAAAAGTTGGAATATCGTCTTACTAAGTGTGTCGAAGTAAAAGGAGACTATGTTAAGAAATAAATGGTTTTTGAAAAAAAAAAATTTTTTTTCCTACTTAGCTAGCTTCAATATCAACCCGCCCTCGTAGATTGTAATATATAGAGGAAGAAATAAAAAATAAAAAATAAAATGTTACGTAAACTCTACAGGGTTGGTATAGCATCTACCATAATTCCGATACACGGTGAAGAAGTGGTATCCAAACGGCGCTACAGTGATAATTATCAGCATGCTACAATTGCAACTTCCCCCACAATCTCCGCAATCATGCGCAATCATGAACTGCTCCACTGAACATCTCGCATCATCTAATGACTGGACAAGATTTCTGCAAGCAAAGGGGATAATAAAAATCAAAACAAAAAACAAATGTGCACTCAGAGAAGCAAAAACAATTTAAAAGTCTAGAAGCATGCAACTCCCTCTTAGGCCCTCCTATGCATCTATAGCCCGTCAAAACACTGAGCTAAACAGAGCAGACGCTAAAACAAAATCAACTTCAATAGCAGAATCAACAAGCAATAATTGTGCTTCGGCGTTCGAAAAAGATTCAAACGAAGATAATGCAACAGAAAATAAGAATACAGTACATGGTACAACACTTGCAACTCATAGGAAAAACGTACAAACACTAACGAAGAATTATTAAAAGAAAAACAACAAAGAAATGAATAAATATATACCAAAATTGACTTATCACAAAAAACAAAACCAACTTACAAAAACAAATTAGTTACAGATGACTACGAGATGCTTTTAAACATTTTCTCAACAAAAACTTATATGTGTTCATTAGACGAACATAAAAATCTACAATACAGAACCTCTTGCCAACGGAATCTCTAAAGAATACTCGTAGCTGAGAGTCGCTACTGCTCCTATGCAGAATTGTACACAGATTTATTTTTTTGCAAATTATTATAATATTAATGATAATAATATATTCACCTATTTTATTATATATATATATATATATATATATATATATATATATATATATATATATATATATATATATATATATATATATATATATATATATATATATATATATTTCAAAATCGATCGTTGAGTGATTCGGACGCGTGTCGGGTTGCTCCGTGATGTTTTCTAAAAAGTGTAAAAATTACTATTTAATAAAACGTTAAAACTTGTGCGTACCTGTAGTGATTTCCGCTCCGTTGACTGCTGGTCCAGGGGTCGGTATTCCTGGTGGTAACCAACCACGGTCTTCCTCAGGCGCTAAAAGTGAAATTTTATTAACCGTTAAAGGTTTTTATTTATATACATATTACCTTAATTAACTCAAAAGAGAGACCTGCAAATAAATAAAATAAAAAAAAAACAACAGCATATGCTTCACAGCAGCTGTCTCATTGATATTGTAAACAGTTCAATCTATTACTTTGTAAATCTCAGTATAGTTGGTTTGTGTATGCACTGTTTTTTTTGCTTAAGCCCCCCCTACACATAGTAGTATGAGTGTTGTCCGCTCCCCCAAAGGGGGTTCCAAAAATGTTAACCCACAAGCGGAAACCATCGCCAAAAATACTGATTGTGATCAGTGCAGTACCGTATAATCAGGAAAAAATAGAAGCGAAGGTTATCGAGGTGAAAACATCACTGGTATGGTGGCTTCAACGAGCCTTAAACTCCCACAATTGGGAGTGGAGGCATCTGGAATATGGCAGAAAGCAAACTCGAAGAGGAATACATCTAGCCCAGGCGCAACATCGCGTCCCACTCCAAAACAATCCAAATTGGATAACTACTGGCTCGGAACACCTTCTTTAAACAGCTCGAATAGATTCGCTGCACTAGACCAAGAAGAGGCACGTCAAGATGCAACAACTGACGTCCGGAGAGAACCAAAACCTCCACCTATTTTTGTTTCAGGCGTTAGTAATATAATTCCCCTAAAAGAATTACTTGAAGTAATTGCTACGAAAGAATATGAACTCAGAGTTATAAATGGAGACGTTGTCAAAATACAACCAAAGTCGTCTGAAAAATACTCAGCCATTACAAAATCTCTAACCGAAAAGAACACTGAGTTTCATACTTTTAAATTGAAGCAGGAAAGAGACTTTAACGTAGTACTAAGGGGTATGCACTGTTCAACCCCAATCGACGAAATAAGAGAAGCAATTGAGAAGTTGGCTTATACAGTTGTTTACGTTTGTAATATTAGGCAAAGAACTACAAAAAAAAACGCTACCTATGTTTTACATCTGTCTGAAGCAATGCAGCAATAACAAAGGCATATACGAATGTAATGCACTTTTAAACACACGAATTAAAATTGAGCCACCTAGGAAGAAACGTGAGATTCCTCAATGTGTCCGATGCCAACGTTACGGACACACCAAGCGATACTGCAACCGTAGTCCACGATGCGTTAAATGTACAGGAAACCCCCTTATTTCCGAATGTTCCCGCAAACTCGTCGCACAAGACGTTCGATGTGTGCTCTGCGAAGGCAATCATCCCGCTAATTATAAAGGTTGCACTGTCTATAAGGAGCTGCAACAAAAGTCGTTCCCAGCACTCAGAAACAGAGAAGCGAGGAACATTAACCAGGAAGCGCCTCAAAGATCCGCTCCACGAACAACAACGTCGTATGCAAATGTAGTACGAAACAATACTCCGGTAGAAACCAATACGAACCTAACCACTCCGCTCCACAATCCAAATACTCAACTGAATGAGGATATGACCGAGCTAAAAACCATGCTTAAAGCATTGATGGGTCAAGTGAGTACACTACTTAATCTACTAACCACAGTCGTAGCAAATATGTCGAAATGAATAAATTATTAAAAATCGCAGTCTGAAATGCCAATGGGCTCAGTCGTCATATCCATGAAATATCAGCTTTCTTAGCAGACAAAAATATTGACATTATGTTGATATCTGAAACCCATTTCACTGAAAAAAGTTACGCAAAAATTCCGCAATATGAACTATACTCCACAATCCACCCAGCTGGCACTGCGCGTGGGGGAACTGCTGTAATTATTCGCAACAGTATTGCACACGTGGAGCACGAATGTTATAAAAAGAAATACCAACAATCAACGGTTATAACAATTGATGATTATAAAGGCCCCATAACAATTTTGCGAACAGTTCCAAGAATTTTATAACTCCCTAGGATCAAGATTCATCGCTGGGGGTGATTATAATGCTAAGCATCCACAATGGGGTCTAGAATAACAACTCCTAGAGGCCGTAACCTATATAAAGCTATGTAACAAAACAGCCTGTCCCACCTATCAACGGGTGAGCCAACCTACTGGCCAACGGACAGAAACAAGCTTCCAGACGTTATCGACTTTTTTGTATCCAAAGGTGTACCAAAAACAAGCACTTCCATGGAATCGTGTCTGAACCTATCATCAGATCACTCACCGATAGTTCTAACAATTAGCTGTGAGGTTCAGATCAGAGCAAGAACAATCTGTCTGCACAACAAAAGCACAAATTGGGAGCTGTTTAGACAAAGCATTATCGAGACTCTAGTCACCAATATTCCTTTAAAAAACAAAACAAATATAGACGATACAGTAGAAGTTTTGAACTCAGCTATTCAGCATGCTGCATGGACTTCCACATTGGGGCCCAGCTGTATATGTAATCATCGTGATGTAAGCCAGGTTGTAAAGGAGCAACTAAAAGAAAAGCGGAGACTGCGTCGAATTTGGCAAATGACCAGAAGCCCCTATGACAAAAACCGGTTCAATTGCGCTACAAAGCAACTCAAAAACGCCCTACGTCCAACAAAAAATTCCGAAATACAAAGCTATCTCAGCAGCTTGTCACCTTCACAGGCTTCAGGTTATTCTCTATGGAAAGCTACAAAAAAACTAAATCAACCAACATGTGCCACCTATTAAAACGAAAGATGGCGGATGGGCCAGATCTGACAAGGAAAAAGCACAGTCATTTGCTCTTCATTTATTAGAAGTATTTGCGCCGTTTCCAAGCAAATATCCACAAGAAGACATAAAAATAGCTGAATTACTAGATGCCCCATACCAAATGGATATTCCGATCCAGCATTTTAAACTAAAAGAAATTAGAGGAATTATCAAGAATACGCTAAAAGACAAAAAATCGCCGGGATATTACCTTATTACGAGCAGAATCCTAAAGGAGCTACCAGATTGCGGCTATAAATTCATTGCCCAATTATTCAATGCGATTGTCCGATGTGACCACTTCCCAAGCCAATGGAAAGTGGCTCAAATTATCCTTGTTCCCAAACCTGGGAAACCGGCAGAAGTGGTCACCTCATATAGACCAATTAGCTTGCTTCCGATACTTTCCAAAGTGTTTGAGAAACTTCTTTTGAAGCGACTCCTCCCAATCATCGAGTCAAAACAACTTATACCTTCCCATCAATTTGGATTCCGAAAGCATCATGCTACGATAGAACAAATAAATCGAGTATATGCATTTGCACAGAATGCGCTAGAAAATAGAGAATACTGTTCAGCTGCATTCCTGGATATCACCCAAGCATTCGACAAGGTGTGGCACCAAGGGCTACTGTACAAATTGAAAATGCATTTACCCTATCACTACTTTGCCATATTAAAGTCCTACTTAGAAAGCAGATTCTTCATGGTCAAAGTTAACAGCGACGTAACTTCCCTCTATCCAATCAAAGCTGGTGTTCCACAAGGGAGCGTTTCAGGACCTGTGCTCTACACACTATTCACGGCTGACCTGCCGCTGACTGTTACCACATATACCGTAACTTTTGCAGATGATACTGTTGTAATGGCCTGCAACAAAAACCCCGTGTTAGCCTCGAAGCATTTGCAGGAGAACTTGAACCAAATTGACTTATGGCTAGACAAGTGGCGAATAAAAGCAAATGCAATAAAATCAGTGCAAACGACTTTTACCCTACGTGCAGGTTCTTGCCCTCCAGTGACACTAAGTAACTCCCAATTGCCACAAGCAGACCATGCAAAATACCTCGGGGTGCACCTGGATCGGCGGCTTACGTGGCGCTGTCACATCTTCTCCAAACGGAAACAACTTGGACTAACGCTGACACAACAACTTGGACTAACTGAAGCCCATATGGACTTATGGTATTCAAATTTGGGGATCAGCATCAAAATCAAACCTGGACATCCTACTACGATTCCAATCAAAAGTCAAACGACTGTGTGCTAATGCACCTTGGTATGTCAGCAACGACATCATTCATCGCGATCTAAACATCCCAAAAGTAAATCATGAAATCATGAAATATAGCCACTCATATCGCAAACGTCTTAGAGTCCATCCTAACAACCTAGCGGTAGAATTGATAACCAGCGATACCAGCGGGCGAAGACTAAAAAAATATGTACCATCAGACTTACCATTCAGATTTACCACCTAAGGTCAAATTAAAAATAAAAATTAAAAATTAAGATTAAATTTAAAAAAAAAATAAAATAATAATAATAATAATAATAATAATAATAATAAGGAATGAATGAAATTAATATATATAAAATCTAACTTTGTTAAATTAATGTACCTAATGTATTGAATGCTACTGAAAATTCATACACATGTTTATAAATAAATATAATATAAGCAGTACTGAATGTCCAGCTGGACAGATTGTAGTTAAATAAATGGAGATAAAAAAAAAAAATAAATATATATATATATATGTATATATATATATATATATATATATATATATATATATATATATATATATATATATATATATATATATATATATATGTATATATATATATATATATATATATATATATATATATATATATATATATATATATACATTTGGGTGGGGCGATTAGTATGGAAGGAAAAAAATCTTAATGGGCGCTTCGCGTTTCTGATTCTTGGAATTGTACTGAGCAAAAAAGTCCACTAGACCATACGTCTACGGTGAAAATGGAGCTCCCAGATCGCATTTTAAAATATATAAAATAAACTAAAAAAAATAGCCCGAGACAATAGCTACAACTTTACTTTTGAAAATAAGTCAAAATTTCAAATACTTTACGAAATATGAGCCCAAGAAAATTTTGCAAATTTTCCAAAAAAATAAAGTCTGAGCATAAACTGCAAGTCAAAATCTGGAAGCTCGATTTGTACCGTAGACGTATGGTCTAGTGGACTTTTTTGCTCAGTACAATTCCAAGAATCAGAAACGCGAAGCGCCCATTAAGATGTTCAAATCGCCCCACCCTAAAATATATATATATACATATATATATATATATATATATATATATATATATATATATATATATATATATATATATATATATATATATATATATATATATATATATATATATATATATATATATATATATATATATATATATACATATATATATATATATATATGTAGTAATGCGAGTGATGGCGACTGGCATCACCATTCGGCGATACAACCGCACCAAACACACTACAATCAATAAGCATGCGCAGTCATTTAGTTGATGTTCAAGCGGTCAGATGTGTGTTATTGGTGTGCGCATTAACATGCTAAATTATCGCATTATTAAATATTTATCTTAATCTTACTTGCTGTGTTTTATTTCGTGGTATCAAATCCCACATTTGGGGGCTCAACCTAATTTAAAAAGTCTAAACTATTAATAAAGTGATTTGTGCATTAGAATAAACAATAAATTAATTAAATATGGATTGGAACACAGCATCGTTGGAAGATTTACAGGAAGTATGCCGCCAATACAGTATGTCAGTGAAGGGCGATAAAACGACATTGGCCAGGCGAGTGAAAATGTATGAGAAATAAAGAAAGGAAAGAATGCAGGGGGAAGAAACAGGAAGAAGAAGACGAGGAAATTAAACAAGAAGCATGACGACGAAAGAGAGAAGAAGACGAGAAAATCAAACAAGAACCAGAACGACGAAAGAGAGAAGAAGACGAGGAAATTCAAAAAGAAGCTGAACAAAGAATGATGCGAGAAGAAGAGGAAAAAGTGATACCAGAAGCGCAGAGGAGAATGAAAGAGGAAACTGATAGAATATTTGAACAGCGAGTGAACGAGGAATTAGTGCGTCTGCGTGCCACGCAAATAACACCGAGTACTACTGCACCGTCGAACGAATTGGACAATCAAATGTTGAAGCAAACGATGCAACGTAAACGGCCAGAGTTTACGTTTCGCGATATTGATGAATCGCTACAAAAATTTTCTGGCGACGATGGACGCAGCATAAACGAATGGATAGATGAATTTCAACAAACAGCCGATTTGCTACAATGGTCGGAGCTACAAAAGCTGATGTATGCGAAGCGATTACTTAAAGGTACAGCCAAGCTGCATATGGAACACGAATCCAAAGCAAAATCGTATACGGCGCTCGCAGCGGACCTAAAACAAGAGTTTAAATCAGCGGTAAATAGTGCCATTGTACATCGAATGCTGTGCGATCGGAAAAAGAAGCCGAATGAGACGTAAAGACAATATGTCTATACGATGCTGGATATAGCAGCACAGGCAAATCTTGAGGTGTGTGCAATTATCATTTATATCATTGATGGCATAGCGGGATCTCCACACACCAAGACGTTCCTCTATGAAGCAAAGTCTATCGCAGAACTAAAAGTGAAACTGAAAACGTTTGAGCAGATACAGTCCAAAACCGAACCAAGAAGAGCGATCGAAAGGAGCGAATTTAATAACGCAGTAAGTAGAATCGAAAGAGGTAAAAGAGATAGACAAAATTTCGGCAAGCAACGAGGTTGCTACAACTGTGGCGACAAATCACATTTTTCAGACAATTGTCCAGACAAGAATCGAGGACCTAAATGCTTCAAATGCAATGAGTTCGGCCATAAATCAATTGCATGCAAACGCGAGAGACATGGCGCCAAGACAAGTGGCGGCATTAATGTGATGGAATGCAATTCAATTCAAGCAGAAGTAAAGCAACTGATAGACGAATATAAACCACGACCAATTAAAGAAGCTCCAGTGAGTTTGAAAATTGTGACTGACTGCAAGGCCTTTGAAGCGACGATAAAAAAGAAAGATGTGCCGAAAATTTCTCTTTGGGCATTAGCACTGCAGGAATATGATTGTGAGGTGGTACATCGTGCAGGCGACATGATGAAACATGTAGATGCATTGAATCGAATGCATTTAATACAAGAAGCGAGCATGCTTAGCAGAATCAAAACCGCTCAAGCGAACGACGAAAACATACGGGCCATTATCGATGTGCTGCGTGAACGAAGTTATGACAATTATGTAATGCAAAACGGGTTGCTCTGTAAGGAGTTTAATGGTAATGTCGTCATTGTGATACCCGCAGCAATGCAGCACGTAATTGTCAGTAAAGCGCATGAGCAGGGACATTTCAAGCATAAAAAGATGGAAGACCTGATCAAAAAGGAGTTTTACGTCACAAATCTGAAAACGATGACAAACAGTGTTGTGCAGAATATATACCATGCATACTAACCGAGAGAAAAGCCGGTAAAAAAGAGGGATTTCTTCATCCGATACCAAAAGGAGACACGCCGTTGGACACATGGCATATAGATCATGTAGGACCAATGCCATCAACAAATAAAAATTACAAATATCTGTTGACAATAGTGGATTCGTTCACTAAGTTTGTTTGGATTTTTCCTACTGAATATACTGCCGCATTGTAAACAGTTGGTAAATTGAAACGAGTAACAAATCTTTTCGGAAATCCGAGGCATATCATTTCAGATAGAGGAACGGCATTCACGGCAGACGCATTTCAAGAACATTGCAGATCCGAAAACATCGATTCAGCTTTAACGACAACAGGGGTTCCGAGAGGAAATGGGCAAGTCGAACGTGTCCACAGAACCATAATTTCGGTTCTTTCAAAATTGTCCATAGGCGATCCGAAGAAATGGTATCAGTATGTCAGCGCAGTTCAACAATACTTAAATAAAACAACTCAGCGATCAATTTTAGTTTAGTTGATGTTCAAGCGGTCAGACATGTGTTATTGGTGTGCGCATTAACATGTTAAATTATCGCATTATTAAATATTTATCTTAATCTTACTTGCTGTGTTCTATTTCGTGGTATCAAAACCCACATATATATATATATATATATATATATATATATATATATATATATATATATATATATATATATATATATATATATATATATATATATATATATATATATATATATATATATTCGCCTATTATTATTTATATAAATCATTTAGTTGTTTTACAATGCAGTTATTATATTTGTACTAGTAATCGCGCACAGCCTCGACCGTTCAAGTTCAACCCCGAGTTTTTGATTGATTCTTCCAACTCATTTCATTTGGAATGCAGCTATAGAAGGCCTACGTTATCTAAACTGACGTGACAAGCGATATTCTCATCGCCTGTTTTTCAATTTACTTATTTCCATTTTCGCATTTAGACGCAAGTCTGTTGAGGCCACCGGAAATCAATTGCAACCTTTTAATTTAGATTTCCGCTTAGGTGCATTGCTGGCTTGAACTCGCAAGGATATGGCCACCTAGCCGCAAAAAACCTTGCATCGCAAGAATAAGGGAACTATAAAAAATCAGTGTCCCACGATACATATTTAGTGGAGCATCACCCAAAAATCCCCAAATACATATCTTCGCAGATGTAAAAGAGCGGGCTTATGGTGCAGTGGTATATATACGATCATCAGATGTGCACGATACCATCATAGTACGATTCATTTGCGCAAAATCTAGAGTAGCTCCTACAAAACAAATTACGCTGCCTACACTAGAACTTTGCGCTGCTAAACTTGCGGTAGAATTATTGCAGAAGCTAAAAGAAGGAGCAACATTCCTCGATGCAGAAGTGTTCTATTGGTCAGATTCCACAGCAGTCCTCGGCTGGATCAATGCTGACTCAGCACATTATCATACATTTATCGTCAATCTAATCTCTTCAATTCAACGATGGTCATCTCCAAGACAATGGCGCCATGTCCGATCACAAGTCAACCCAGCGGATCTAATATGAAGAGGCCTGACTCCAGGGAAGTTGGTTAATAACAGTGTCTGGTTCTACGGGCCCCGTTTTTTACAAGGATCGATCACAATCTGGCCACTTCAACCAGCTCTAGGAAAATGCGAATTAGAACTACGTCAGGCCAAGGAGTCAATCGTATCGGCGTCTGCAGTAGCAACGATCAACAAAGAATCTAACCTCTTGTCAAGCAGCATCAATAATGGTTACACTTTCCGCTGCTTGCAAAGGATTGTAGCATACATACAACTTCAAAAGATTCAAAAGGGATGAAAGGTTCGATTCAACTTGCCCCACTGCAGATGAACAGGAAGGTGCTCTAATAGCAATAGTAAGGCTAATGCAGCAACAAAAATTTGACAAGGAATTCACACAATTAGCAGAATATTCGACAGTGAGTAACAATAGCTCATTCAGCTCTCTTTCCCCGTTCGTTGACACAAATGGAATTCTCAGAGTAGGGGGGCGGTTACAGTCACCTAGCCTTACCTACGACGCCAAACACCCAATGCTCTTGCCTTACCGTCATCCATTAACCAAACTCCTGTTAAGTGATCTACATAAACTACATCTTCACGCCGGCGCGCAGACATTAATATCCATCGGCAGGCAAATATATTGGCCAATCAAGGCAAAGGTATTAGCCAGGTCTGTAATTCAGGGCTGTGTGAGATGCGTAAGAATGAAACCTGTAATGCTACAACAAATAATGGGAAACCTTCCTAAGGACAGAGTGCATCCGGCCAGACCGTTCATAATTTCTTCTTTGGACCAATCTACACACGCCGCTTAAGGCATACGTAGCTGTATTCTGTTGCTTCGCTACGAAGGCCGTACATATGGAAATAGTCAGTGATTTAACAACAGAGGCGTTCATTGGAGCCCTAAGGCGTATTATAGGACGACGAGGACACTGCAAGAAAATCTACCGTGCCAATGCCACTAACTTTGTTGGCACAAAAAATCTTATGTACGAATTACAACAAGTTATCCTAACTAAGGACGCTAAGCAGCACATTATCAGCGAATGTAGTAAGCACCACATCGAATTTTCATTCATTCCACCCCGCGCCACACATTTTGGCGGTTTATGGGAAGCAGCAGTCAAATCCGCTAAACATTTACTACAGTCAACATTAGCTGCAGCGGCCTTAACGTATGAAGAAATGGAGACTGTGATAATCCTAAATTCTCGCCCAATAACTCCTTTATCATCGGATCCAAACGACTTAGCAACACTCACGCACGGTCATTTGTTGATAGGGGAACCTTTAACATCTATAGTCGATCCAGGAGCACAAGCAAATCATGCCAATTACCATAAAAGATGGCAAATTATGTCTCACTTACGTACAGAATTCTGGAGGAGGTGGACAAATGAATATTTGAACACCTTGCAACATCGATACAGATGGAAGAGCGCCTGTCACAGTGTCAATCCTGGCATGATGGTGATAATTAAGGATAAAAATGCACTACCACTGAAATGGCCATTAGGAAGAATTACCAAGGTGATACGAGGAGATGACGGCCTAATCAGAGTGGCAGATGTAAGAACTGCCACAAGCATTGTGAGGCGACCAATTCACAAATTAGCCCCACTTCCCATTGTACCTGAGGAAGACACTTCACCAGAAACCACGACAAGTCAGACATACTCCACTGATAATAAACCAGCCTCGAAGGAAACATCAATCAATGGAGCGCCTCCTACCAAACGTACGCGAATCACAGCCACGTCATCAATTGTAGCAGTATTGTTGGTGACTCTCTTTTTGCCTGCTTGTTCGCCTTGATCAATACAAAACAAACCATTTTCCTCCGATCCCGGAATATACATTGGCAAGGCAGATATTGTAACCAGTCAATGGAGTATTATCACCTATGTGGACATGCAATCATATTGGAAGGAGTTTGACAAACTCAAGGGTTATCCACAAATACTCCAGCGATCGTGTGAATCATCCCGAAAGCATGCTCCACCACGATAACAATAATACAGCGATTGGCAAATGAATTGGACGCCAGAAATCAATTATTGCAGGCCAGTCACAATACACGTACGAAACGAGGCGCAATTGACTTCATAGGTAATGTTGCACACTCACTGTTTGGCATTCTTAACTCAGAATATGCAAAAAACGCCGCAGAAACCATTCAAAAAATTCAACAAAACGAGCAACATCTCAAGGACCTTTGGCAGAAGCAAACTTCTGTTATTGATAGTACAATCAATATTATGAAAAGAAGTCAGCAAGAGATAAAAGCTGAACTTCATCTGACAAATACAGCTCTAAACCAAATTGATAACCAGCTCAGAGAGGGAGCAGCAAAATTAACACTAACTAAGCTCTCGCTACGAACTGCCTTGGAGGCCATATATCTAGAACGCGTCCAGGATGCGATGTTTGACATCCTTGCTGATATACACCATGGAAAGGTCAGTACGACACTACTCACACCTCAACATCTGCAGACAGAGTTGCTTCACATCATGGCAAACCTGCCGCAACACCTCAGACTGCCTATTTCTTCAGATGTCCTACTCAGTTTCTACCATATAATGACTATAAGAGGGAGAGTGACAATTGACCAAATCATTTTTGAAATTCAAATTCCCTTCAGCATGGCTGACAATTTTGAATTCCTTAAAATGACACCAGGTCCGTGGCAGCTAAATGATTCGTTCCCACAAATTCACAGTAATTTCCAGTACCTAATCATAAATCTTCATCGAGACGAGTACATGCCACTACAAAATGCGGAATTGAGAAGTTGTATTCTGATGAAGGAAGACCACTATCTGTGTCGGCATACCCGACCACTGTTCTCTAAACGTTCTATGAACGAAGTTTCCTGCGAATTAAATTTACTGAATCATGTCGCACATGAATTGGAGACATTGGATACAACTGCACGATCCTAACAACTGTATCTATGCCATCAGCGGAGATCAACTGATAAATATAATATGCAACAGCGAGCTGACTCAACTAACAATTCAACAATCGGGAATATTGACATTGAACGAAAAATGAAATGTCAAACAACGCCGACTTACAATCCAAGGCTATGCAAACCTGAAGGACATTCGAAGACAATCATACGTGCTAAACTTAAATGTCAGTGATTTCACGCGAATATCAAAGAACACACCCATCCCAAGCAGTGAGATCGCACACTACATTTCCCATCGGCTGGAGTTAGAGGCGTTACAACAGAACATGAGCCGTCTCCGAGGCGAAATATTCGACAACACAAGCTCTCACGACGTACATCAGCATGCGGTCAGTTATCTAGCACTCTTAATAATCGTAATTCTCACAACAGTGTTAGTTGGGAAATACATAAGAAAATCTACTAACAGCAACGATCACGATGCAGCTGAATCAGCAGACCTGGAGGTCTTTACGACTTACGATAGATCGGGTAGAGCGACTGCCGCTCAAGGCCGGGAGGATGTTTAACCATATGCCGAGCGTAGCGATCCCACTGCTCCACGAACGAATATGCCCATCAAATTGCAGTTAGCTATATTTGCACATACGTATGCACAATTTTGCAAGCTAGCATTTTTATGTGTGTGAAAATTTATTTTCAATTTCTTTAATTTTAAGTAACATGATATTTCCGTTTTATTTTGTACGTAAGCATTAGTTAAATTCCTTAATTGTTATTGTAATTATATGTGTATAAAATAGTATATAAGTTCACACCTTTATCAAATAAATCAATAAGTTTTAATAATTGACTCCATCAACCACACGAATTTGTGTTATTTCTAAGTTATACTGGTTCATGCGCCATATAACAATCGCAACAGCTATATTGGTACAAGCACCGAAATAGCAACCTAAATAATCAATTTGTGATTAACCTACGTTATACTGGTACAAGCACCATATAAAAATTCAGCAGCCATTTTGGTACAAGCACCGAACTGGTAACCATTTAAGGAAAAATATCCTTAAACACTAGCTGTTATCTTTATTTGACGATAAATATTTTATAAATCTTGTTTTATTAATACCACATGAAATTAAGAAACAATTTTTTTCTGAACCAAATTTTCCGAAAAATGCGTCTTAGGATATCCTTTAGTTCGTCCAGATTCTATAATGTTTAATGAATAAGGAAATCATCAGGTATCAAAGAGAAAAAATCTTATAAATTCCATCTGTGCACAAAAAGATGGTTAGTTTAATTATTGCCAAAAAGTAAAACCACCAACCATATCGAATATATGTTTAGTTAATTTTATAATAAATTTTTTATGTAAAAATCAACTACTGTAAATAAGGTATTGTTTATATGAAACGAACCGAACTGTCAATAAATAATTACCATAAATAGTAAGCGAAACATTTCAACCGCAATTCTCAATAATACATAGAATTAAAGAATATGAAAAGTGCCTATTAAGATAAACTAAGTTATTTTAGCAAATCCTGGAATTCTACTAATTGTTTCTTATTTGAAAATTTCTCTTGAGTGATATTTTTATTTGCATCAGAATCGACTATGAATTATGGTAAATTCCATTATTTTAGTCTATATATTAAATATATGTTAGACAAAATATTTTTCCAATGGAATACAATAACAAAAAATCCTAGTAAATCGGGTGGGGATCAATGCATCTATTCAATTGTATGACCTTGAAATATAAATGGTGAGTACAAAAATTCTGAATTAACTGCCCCATAAGCGATAAAAAGGTATTTGAATTAGTTTAAGAATGTGCTCACCCAAAGATATAAAAAACCTGTTTAAAAATGAACCGATATATTTAAAAGGTCGAAGTTTTCTTCCGTATGACAAATATACAAAAAACAAAGCCCATTTTATAATAGGAGCAGAAATTATGATATTTGTATTGAGCTTCTCCAAACTTATTCAGTGATATTATGACATGTATAAAATGTTGACCGATATTAATATAAAGTAAGCCAATTATACATTTATTAACTTTTGCTTTATGCAAACTTGTGAGATTAATTATTTATTTCACATTTATGGTAATCAAGAATTTCATAATAATTCCATATCGAATTTAATGTTAGCAAGTAGTCCGCTTTTGCTGTTCGGTTGAAACTCATTTAAAAGCGAACCTCCTCAGCGGAAATTTGAAAGCATCAAAAGAAGTGTTAAAGCGAACTGCCATAAACTACATGATGCAAACAACCAGGATAAACATTCATGAGATGGCACTTGATGGGCCTGCCCAGCGCAGCTACTGTATCTGCACATAGCTGCTGTCAGGATACACATTCGTTTTAAGTACGAAGCGTACATGTGCACATAAAGCGGATTGTGGGGATAGCAAATATGAATGGCTATCCAGTGTCGAGCGTGAAAATACTTCTGCTGCTTACATGTGTACATAAACACATTTCAGTTTGTGTCCTTTTTGGCGGTTGTGTGCATGTATTTTGTATTTAATTTCAGACGACTTGCAGAGCTACAAAATGTTTGCTGTTAATAAAATGTGATATTTAGGAGGATGTGAGTATGAGGCATAACCTGCTTTCGCTGTCAGGTGCTGTCAAGCTGCAATTTCACAACTTAACAAGTATGCTTTAAGCTCCTCTAGTAATATTTACAGAAATTTTTGTCTATGGAATAGTATAGTAGCACAGATTTTCTACAACGGATGCTGAAACAATCTACAACATATATTGTACAAAGATTGGTTCGCTCTATAAAATACATAGACTAGATCGAAAGAGGATTATTTAGTTCACGCAATAATACTATTAGTAACTACATCTGTTCTTATTACATTTACCAATATGGTATATACACATTTATATATGTATATATATATATATATATATATATATATATATATATATATATATATATATATATATATATATATATATATACGAGTATATATATATATATATATAGGTATATATACATATATATATATATATATATATATATATATATATATATATATATATATATGTATATATTTATTTTTTCTTTATTTTTTATTTTATAATTACAAATACAATTATTAATATATATATTACTATATTTCGAAAAAAAATAAACGGCAGTACTAGCAGCGGGGCTATCGGCTGGAGAATGTATTAAGAGGTTACATTATATATTACTAGTTTTATATGTAACAAAAGTAAATAATATTTAAATAACTTAACGAAACAAAAGTAAAATGGAATAATGAAATAAAAAAATCATATTAGTTAAATTTTAAAGCATATTAGCAATATTGCAAAGCGATACGAATTTAAAGATAGAGTTCAAATTACTACTAGATGGTTCTTTGAGTAAGGTGGATGATGTTATTGAACCGAAGAAAGTTTTCCTGACAGTCGAGAAGGCAGGGCATTCGTTGAGTATATATGTGTGTTTGCCTGGAATGGGTGTATATTCCGAAGCAATTTTAGTATCTTTGTAGACGTTCATATTTTATTATAATTATATACTTTTCCTAAACACATATATTTTAAATCTAGCACAAAAGTAGCATTCTATACTCTTTACCTTAAGATAATAAATGAAACCACTCCTGTGAATACTAGTTGAATGTGTGAATAAATCTAACGAAATAATGAATAATATATGTAAGTGAGAGTTGAAGAAAACTGTAACAATGATCACGCAGATTCGTAATGTAATTTTATACTATTAATAACAGCAAACATTAACTTCGAATTCAGAAATTAATTTCCTCTCTTGCCAGTAAAAATTAGTAAAGCATTAATCGCTGCCATGTACCATTTTATATCGCTAACTCAAAGGGCTGTGTCTCTCACAAGAGCATATCAAACACTTATGAAAAAATGACAAAAGGACATCGCAATTTCTGCCAAATCCCTATGATTCTTTTATATTTTCCCCTTCTTTGATTTCGTTGCACTTTACGACAAATATTCAATAGAAAAAGGATGACAGCAGTCGAATAACGACAATGAATCTCTGCTGCTCGATAAAAAAATAAATTCTGCATTTCGATTGTCGGTAGTTTCCTCGCTCCTATATGGAAATAAAAAAAACCTATTTAAAGTAAATGTTCTGCAAATGAATTATGGAATTTTTGTATTGCAGAATTTTTCCTTTACCTGTTTAAACGATTTAAGTTTTTTTTTTTTTTTACCAATTCATATTATTGTAACATCTCATAAAGAGACTAACAATAAGTAATTATATCTTAAAACTAGACAACATTGTATCATCCTCCTTACACCTGTACGGAGAAGATTTTAGTGAACACTTATTATTTTAAGAAAACAATAAACATAAAGGTAGCGAAATAAGATGATGATAAATAAATATACAAAAATTACGATAGTTGTAGATCTGCTTTCTGCAAGCGAGATGTGGGCGTGGTTTTTAGTAGTTTCCTTATATTATACATTCCGTATATCGTAGTTTCCGTATATTGGGGTCATTCATGAATTTTATTTGATACTTCTTTTTGATTTCTGAGATCGCCTTAGCTATGAAGAGTCCACCAAACTCACGCTGGATGTTTATGGTTTTGACGTGCCATGGTGCACCGGTGATCGTCTGTAGTATTTTTGATTGAGTCCTTTGCAACAGTTCTGTATTTGATGATTTTGCTTCGTCTCACAGCTGAATTCCATATGTCCAGATATGGCTTAGTTTTGAATTTGCATTTAAAAGCCAGTTAAGACCTGCAGCTTTTAATATAAAATGCGCTATTTTCTTTTCAACATGAGTTCTCCAAGTAAGGCGTCTTTCAAGGTGGACACCTAGATATTTGACTTCTTCTCCTGTGGAATAGTTTTGTTGTTATGTGTGAAAGCAGGGCACGTGTTTTTGTTGAGTGTAAATGTTATATGTGTGCTCTTTTATTCATTTACTGCGATGTGCCAGTTCAAAAGCTATTCTTCAACTACATGTAAATGTTTATTGAGATTACGCGATGCTATGTGATGGTGCTTGCGGCAAGATGAAATCGGAAACTTCTTTAAGAAATATATTCTAAAACTGTGGTCATTCCGTCCACATTTTTTGAGCGTCGCATTTGTTAAAGAAACAGGATAGTTAGAGCATTTCTAAAATTATTACCATACAAAATCTTCGTTACATGTATATTACTTCCGGAGCTAGTAATATTTTATAGGAGCAGAAAAAAATGAATTAAAGTTGGGAGTAGATTCGAACGTGCTTCCAATAAAAAAGTGGAAATAATTTCCACTCTAATTTGTACCCTTATATATTGTAGTAGTTGTTTTAGAAAAATGTGTTTTTTAAATTCAAAATTTAGTTTTGAATTGCGTTAGGTATACTCGTACATATAAGGAAATTATTGCTTAATTGTAGTGAATGTTTTGTACTAGCCCAAAATCACGTCCCACTTTAAATATCGAGTGCAATATTTATATCGCCTGCATAATACCGAAGCTTCGTCCAATGGTGAGAAGAGATTGTAGATGTTCTTATGCAATGTTTGAAAACTGTAGTGTCGTCAAAAAGAAATCTGATCATATTAATTCAGATAATAAAATGTACTTATTTTAACTTGAGTTAGTTTTCGTTTTAGTTTAGTCGGCCGTTTTTATACCCTATAGCTTTAACAAAATTAAGAGAGGTTGCAATTTCAAGGAGGCGTGCCAGGTACGAACATATATATACAGATATTATCAGAATCGCTTTCTGAACAATTTTAATTTTGCCCGTCCATCTGTCCGCCTGTCCATCTGTCGGTCTATGGCCACTTTTTGTCTACACCGTTAGAGCTATCTTAATCAAACTTTGCAAAAGTATAGTCTAGACAAACATACAGAACCAGATTGCTATTTCGGCCGATTTGGACAAGACCACGGCTACTTCCCATATAAGGAACTTTTTTCATCTTTATTAAAATGAGTATACCTTCGGTCCAATTGATAGAATAGTGACACAATTTTGTAGTTCGTCGTTGTGGGACTTAGTAAATTCTATGCAAAAAATGGGCGGTATATATGTGCTACCACCCCCACTATCAACAAATATCCATAATAATAATTTTACGAGAAGTAAAATATCTGGACATTATAAAGCATACCGCAAAAAATGAGGCTGATCAGAGAAAGGACACGTCCACTTTTGATAGAAGGAACTTTCTGGTATAAAGTTAAAATTAGCCTAACTATGCTCGTATTGATGCTATCGGAAAAAAATTATACATGGGCTCCATAAAAGTTTTTATGCAAAATAGAGAGATCTTAACACTACTGCCACGCCCACATTTAACCAAAAATCATTGCTAGGTTCTATACCAGGTTCATCAACGAAATTTCATAAGAAGGTTGCAGGTGCTAAAATAAAACACCATATATAAAATGGGCGGGCTATTTTGATACTATAGATTTATTTTTTATAACTTACGACCTTTACAAAATTTTTTTGTCCGTATATAAACCACGCACAAGAAATCGGTTTAATCAGATAAAGGCCACGTCTTTATTATAAACAACTAAAGGTACCCTACCGAAAATATGGTCCTAATGATGATTTATGAAGAAAGCATCCCCATTGTTAAACTCGAGCGCACAAGGGTAGGTATAGGGTATTTCGAGGTCGGTCTGAACCGACTTCATACTGTTTTACTCGTTTTTACTAAGTTTATTTTCTATATACTCTTTAACCTTCAAAAACAATAAAAGGCACACTTACTTAATACTGGTTGAGTTGTGTTGGTAAGACCTAGAACGAAGTGTGGAATGTATCCATAAATATATATACTCGTATATATATATTTTCTGCGTCCAAGTACGAGATACCTTAATAATATTTTATGTAAGCTTGCCTGCAAAAAATCAGATTTATATTCGAACCACAAAAAACTGCTACGGCCGTATAACTAAATCTCGAAAAGTCAAATAAAAATCCCTCAAATATCTATAACGCGTACCATTCACATATATGCATAACTGGAGGCCAACCAACTTTGCTATGATAGATAGATAGATATATTTAACGACCTGAACTATCTATTGTGATGCTCCTATTTATTTGAAAGATGACGATAGTCTAATCTACAAATCTTCTGTCAGGTAAATTTTCGACAGGAATTCATATAATTTGGAGGAATCAAGTTGAGTGATCTTGCTCAGGTGCAGTAATGTTTCGTCTCTTTCTCCACAGATTCGACAGATGGCATCAGAAGTAATACCCAACTTATTCATTTGGTAGTTGAGTCTACAGTGTCCGCTTAATATGCCTGTGATGATTTCTAATTTACTCCGATGCATATTTATTAACTCCTTAGCTCTTTTAGGATTAAAATCTCCCAGAAGAACTATGGACTGGTTTAATCCCGGATGAGTTTTCCAGGTTTGACTTATTTTTGCATCTGTACACTTCTTCAACAGACCTCCAATGGTATTGGATGATAGTCTACAGAAGGGTTCAGGGCCGTTGAAAGGAGAGGCCGCAGCCTCTCTAGCTACGCTATCAGCGCTTCTCATTTCCCTCTACTCCTATGTGGCCTGGTACCCACATTAGAGATAACTTATTCATACTGCCTAGAGAGTTTAGCTTCCCAATACAGTCCCATACAAATTTTGACCTCACCAAGGGTCAGCTCAAACTCTTAAGGTAGAACCAAAATAGACGAGACGTAACGACAGCGATTGGACTAACGTCTGCACTCGTTACGTCGATTTTGACATTTAACCCAAAATGTGACGCTATCAAATACATCGATGGATGGCATTTTACATAAATTCCGAGCTCATCCCTCACAGCGGCGATTAAATTGTAGTAAAATTCCGCCATTTTGATTTTAATTTTTTTTTAAATTACAATCGTGTCAACAATGTAGCAGTTTCACGAGTAGTAGACGTTTACAGTTCGGTTCTTACGGAACCGAACGTCACGCCTAAATGTTTCGTTTAGTTTCGATCAAATACGTACGGTCATTTTGGCCATTAACATTGATTCACAAATGCTTGAACTTACTCGTTACGTCTCGTCTCGTCTATTTTGGTTAGCCCTTTAAATGCTGCTTGACTATCAGAGTATCACGATGTTTTTCCCCGATATTTTATGTCAATGTTGATCTGGGCACATCTTTCAATAGCGTGAATCTCCGCTTGGAAAATGTTAGGGAAATACACCATTGGTTCCTGCCCTAGTTACGTACGAGTAGATTGTCTTAGAACCATCTGTATATCATAAGAGGGAATTTTCTCTAATTTTATATGTCCCAGTTAGACCGTTCTTTTTTGCAACTCATCATTGTATTGTATTTGTGTGCAAAATTGAATTTTCTTGGCATAAAATCTTTGTGAGATTTTAGTATACCATATTGTTGAGCTGAATTGTTACCCCATATATTTTGGTTGTAATTTGACTCTCTCAAAATAATATCTTGAATTCTGGAAAGAGATTTCCTAGCAGAGTCTTGAATTACTAGATGCAAGGGTGTTACATCTAGTATAACTTCCATTGCTGCCGTTTTACATTTGCGCATAGCCCCAGTGATGACAAGGCAGACAAGGCGTAGTACTTTACTTAAAGCAGATTTCGCTGTTTTAAGTCTGACCCTATTAGACCAATCTACAGAACCATAGGTGATGATTGGTCTCACAATCATGGTATACACCCAGCGAACGATTCTTGGGTTACATCTCCAAGATTTACCAGCAAGGCGTCTACATATCATTAAGGAAACTGTAGCCCTCTTGGTGGTTGCTATCAAGTGAGCCTTCCAAAATAACTTTTTGTTGAAAATGACTCCGAGGTATTTGGTCTCAGAGCTAATATCGACCTGTGTACCATTTAGAAGAATTGGTTTCATATATGGTAGAGATCTTTTTCTAGTGAACGGCACATCGGTGGTCTTTGAGGCATTCCTGTTCCCCTGCACCATTCACTAGCTGCTAATAAGCCCCTCTGGATAATATCACAAAGAGTGGATTCAGATTTTCCTCTAGCTTTACCTAGTTTTACCAGAAAATCATCAAATACTATGCTCCACAAAATGGGTGATAATACCCCACCCTGCGGACATCCATTAATGACTTTGACTTTAATAATTTTGTCACCTGCTTCAGC
The DNA here is from genome assembly GCA_920105625.2 of Clusia tigrina. Taxonomy (NCBI): domain Eukaryota; kingdom Metazoa; phylum Arthropoda; class Insecta; order Diptera; family Clusiidae; genus Clusia; species Clusia tigrina. The sequence continues at coordinate 169,669,424 of OV050031.1, forward strand.
TTCAGTCAGTCTACTGTTGAGTAAAGCTCGTATCCATTTGGAAGTGTTATTATATATTCCTCTATTGTTAAGTGCCCTAATCACATATTCGTGAGAAGTGTTGTCAAAAGCTCCCTCAATATCGAGAAAGGCACAAAGTGCTATTTCTTTTTCATCCAGTGCTGCCTGAATACAATCAGTCAGATGGTACAGTGCAATTTCAGCAGAATTCCCGCAATATACGCAAACTGACAAGGTTTTAAAGGCTCCCTTTTCAATACGGTCTCAAGGAGGTGCATATTAACTATTTTCTCCATTGATTTTAGTACAAAGGATATGAAACTGATAGGCTTGAAGGATTTGGGATGGGCCATTTCCATCTGTACTACCTTGGGAATAAATACCTCATTACCTGTAAGCCATGCTACCGATATACTCGTATACCCAAAATCAAGTCTTGTCTTAGTTATATTTACCAAGTGCGGAATCAATACCTCACCAATCCTGTGGAACAGGATTGGGAAGATACCATCTGCATCCGGCGATTTGTAAGCTGAAAAGAGCTGTTTGCCCATCTCAACCTCTCAGTAGTTATAATTTCATTGGGCACCTTCCAAGCAATCTTGCTTGCTCTTCTGGGAAGAGCATACATCTGCGAGGACGGTGGTATCTGGATCGAGTTGGAAGTGCACACGCAGCAAAAAGATAGTTTGATCCTCTTCATTCTCCGTGAACGCCCTATCCTCAGATGTCAATGCCAGCTTTAAATCGACTTTATTTTTCGCAAGAGTTCTATGGAGTCGTGCTATTTCAGGAGTCGATTCTACACTTTCACAAAAAGATATAAAGCTAATCCTTTTGGCTTGTCTGATCTCTTTGTTATAGATCGCCAACTCTTTTTTATATTATTCCCAGTCTCCCGTGCGCTTAGCTAGGTTAAATAGCTTACACAACTTATTACGTCTAGTAGACAGTCTATAATTCCGCCTAGGAACATTCCTGTTGTTTTTCTTTGTCTTTAAAACACAAAATAAAACATAGGATTCTAATTTCATTCATAGGAAAATAATTTCATTCAGCTTATTGACACCTTCCTCTAGCTCCACCGGATTTTTATACATTCCTTGGATGTTGGATGATGAGAGTAGTGAATGCACTGAACTATCGAAGAAATCCCAGTTAGTTTACCTAGGATTTGTAAAAACTACTGTTTTTGTGACGATACCTTCTATATCGAAATGAATTATACTGTGGTCCGGTAGAGAGGGTTCGTCCGAAGCTTTCAATTGTTAACAATATCAGTTAGTCCTGGACTACAGAAGTCATATCAAGAACTTTTTCCCTAATTAAATTTCTAAAAGTGATTTCATAGCCCACCAAGAGTGGAATCCTTTTGGATAAGCAATACCTCGTCAGCTTCTTCCAGGATGTCATTCATATCTGCCAGAAAGTAGGCCGATGCAACGACCATATCGCGAGAGACCCATCATCTTCATACTTTACCATGATAGGTATGATATCTCGGGGCATGAATTCTTAACGACAAAAGTAATTAATATCATTTCTAATCAGGATACAGGTGCGGGGAGTGTCAGCATTGACATCCCATATTACCCTTGTAAACTTCCTGGAAAGGCCCCTAATTTGACATTTGTAACACCGTGGCTCTTGAATGGTGGCCAGTCTTATGTTGTTGTTGGCAAACACCCTCACAATTAGAGCCGAGGCTGCTCTGGCATGATGGATGTTTGCCTGAGCAACTTTCAATCTCGTCATCTTAGGGAACAGGTTGTGACGGGATGGCGCTATTCCCATTTTCGTCCTCCTCATTCATATGGACATCCTCCAGACTGTGTATCAGTGAAGAGCAGTATGTGGCGTCAGCCCCTATATCAACACTGGGGGCCCTGGAAGATATTTCCGGGGCACAGCATCACCTGGGGAAAGTCTACCAGTCGTAATTACCTTTGACAGCGTTGGAATGTTTGTCTCCCTACTTCCTCTGCCTTGGGCTTTTCTTGAGAAAGTTTGGATCAACCGACCTTGGTCTTGCTAAATCGGTAGTTTAACGCATACCCCGAACTCTTCTACTTTCACGAACAACAACTGTCCGATGCCCTTGTCTTTGGAACTCCATATTCTCCAGAAATTTGTGTTTAGCCCAATATTTTGGCTGGAGAGAAACTTAAGTGACACAGCTACCTCTTCTACACTACTACGAGGGAGGGAGAGGAATACTGTGTGTGATCGTGGGATGTTGTCTCCCACTCTGACGACCAAACTGACGCCCTCTCTCACTGAAAGCTGCATCACGACCCCTTTCAGCCATTCCACCGGGTCCGTCGAACAGCAGTCTATGCTCAGGAAGCCAGACTTGAAGTGGACACCATCGAAGGAGAATTCTTTAGTCCACTCTCCAACCAGCCTCCCAAGCAACATCTGCTCATCACTTATAAGCTCCTTGCTAGTCTGGATGGCGTGCGGACAGTCCGCAACAATAACAGCGACCTTGGTGACGGATGCCACCTTAGCGTAGCTCCCTGCTGCCTTGAACCCTCTACGTCTTGGTTGGGTCAGGATTAGGAGAAAAGGTGTTTCGTACCCTTTTCTTTAGATTCTTGTTCACGTTCGGTTGTGATGTTGTGCCAGCCGAATCCTTTACAACCCTGTACTCCTTTGTATTCACAAGAGCATCATCTGGTTGCAAATCCTGATCCAGGTAGCTGAGGTACCATCTGATTCCAGCTCCACTTAGGTCCTTTCTTCTCGGGTCATCCAAACCCCCAGTTTGACCACGATCAGGAAGAGGGATTCCTTTCTTGGTCATCCTGGAGGTTTTCTCCGAGGGGGTAGGTCGGGCTAAAATACTCCCTTTGCTCCCTAGTTTTACTCCCAGTCTAAACAGTCTCTCCTTACTGGAGATGGGAGTTTGTTGAGTTGGTCCCATTTTTGCCCTGGCAGAAGTGGATGACAAATCATCGGAAGAAAGTTTCCGAATTCCTGCACCACCCATCCCGTCTACTGTCATTAGGGGTCTCATAGGTCCAACCACTGTTTTGGTCACGGATAAAGGTCTCCGTTCATTTACCGCAGCAACATTTGATTTGGGCTTAGCGGGTGATCTTTCTCCATTGGCTCATCAAGGATTCTATGCTCCATCTGATTTGCCAATTGAATTGCGGTGATGTCCCGCGGAATTTTTTGGCTTAATTTTTGTTTCTTCATGAAGATTCTTTTTTGCGGAGAATATAAAGACCACTCGGACAGAGATCCGCAATTTCCGAACTAGACTATTACCACCGAAGGGCGCCTTTTATTCGGGGCTCCGTTTACTAGTATACTATTTAACAGGGCCTCTAGCCTGGCAGATCATCAGCAAGGTCGCCTGACACCTTGATCAAGCCCTTACCTTCGAAGAATTTTCAAGGTGTCTTTCTCAATGCTGTACTATTAAGGAGTCTCAAACACTCAGCGCTACATCCTGACCTTAGCTAGATCACCATCAGACAATTGATGCCAGTATAGACCTATTACCAGCCGGTACCCTCGAGGAGGGTTCAGTCGAAGGATTTTCTACCGGCCCGCATGTCCTCATAAGGCACATATGAAATGAAAGAACAGCCAAAATGCATATATGTATTAGCAATTTGCATGTTGCTAAGGGCATTGGTAATGGAACTTTATACGGAAGGTTAGTTATTGTTGTCCCATCCCTAGCCAGCTCATCAGTCCTGCAATTGCCCTAAATATCCCTATGGCCCGGCACCCAGACCAGGTTTATATAAAAGTATTCAGATAATTCAATTACTACTCTATGGCAATGTACCACGGTTTTCGAGGATTGTCTTACTGCCTCCAGTAATTTTATGGCCGCTTGGCTATCCGAGTAGATATATATACGAGTATATCCCTCGTGGATAGAGGAATATTATTGATATGTAGCATACCCTCTCTTATTGCTATTACCTCTGCCTGGTACCGACTGCAAGGGTCCGGAAAGCAGAAGGATAAACTGACTCTCAGCTTTTCAGAATATATACCTCCACCCACCAGATCATTAAGTTTTGAACAGTCTTCCTACACGAATATAGAGCTATTGATGCTTTTCTTACTCTATCCTCTACATTTAATTTCCAATTAACCTTCCTGTCGAAAATCAGTCCCAGGTAGCTTTGTCTTTAAAATACAAAGTGATTTCATTTATTTTAGGGGAATTTACTACTGGTACTCTATGTTTTCTACTAAATAGTCCGTTTTGTTGGCGTTTATGGCCAAACCACATATATTTAGCTCATCATGACCATAGATTTAGCTCATCTAATATGCTTTGCATGACTTCATCTTATTCATTGTCAGTACCCTAAGGAGAGGAGACAGCACGCCGCCTTGAGGAGTTCCCCTGCTGACGGATTTATGTAACCTCGAGGCACCCAATGTTGCGTTAAAAATTTTATTTTATTTTTATTTTTTTATTTTTTTATTTTCCTTTATTTCACACATCTGTCACCATTATATTGACACCTAGTACATGATTTGACAATTTGTTTGGAAATTAATATTAACAACACATTTTGGCCAGTGCCAAGAAGTGATACAACAAAAATTATTTACATTAATTATAATAATTCACTTTAATTATATTATAACAATTTATGATCAAAATTATGTTTATAATAATTATTTACAATTACATTTATATTACTATTACTAATATGTGTAGTCTGGACTTCCTAGTTCAGTAGGTCGTTTGGTCGAGTTCTCTTTAAACGGCGCATGGTGGTTTCATCTAGATGTAGCAACTCGTTTATTTCTTCGTAATTATGCCCATGCAGTGTATCGTAGTGTTTTGTGGATATCTTTTTTATTTCTTTGTCAATTCTTGTCATATTTAGTTTGCGGTGTATATCTTCATTTGTTGTGTACCAACCAGACTTTATCCTTGAATTTTTTGTATGTGTGACCGCTTTGCCGTTCCCCATACTTGGAGTCCGTACGTCCAAATTGGCTTTATAGTACACTTGTATAGCAGCAACTTGTTGTTAATTGTGAGTTTAGATTGCTTACCCATTAACCAATATAGTTGCCTAAATTTTTCTTTTATTTGTTTCGTTTTTTGTTTGATGTGGTAGTGCCAATTTAGCTTTGAGTCCATGTGTATACCAAGGTATTTAGTTGTAGACCCTATTTTTATATCTTTATTGTTTATTTTAATAGGTATTGGGTTAAATTTTGTTTTAGTTGTAAAAATTATTTGTACAGTCTTATCTTCATTAATTTTCAAGCACCATTTATCAAAGCATTCCTTAACATATTCTGTGTATAGCTGCAGATTTGCAGTCGGAATATTTAGATTTTTGTCAGATGCTAAGAGGATAGTGTCGTCAGCAAAGGTAGCAATTGTGGTATTCAGTTCCTTTAGAAGTGTGGTATATCTGAGGTAAATATGACATAAAGCAGTGGTCCTAAAATACTCCCTTGAGGAACTCCAGCTGTTGTAAGATGAATAAACGAACACTCTTCATTATATTTGACGTAAAAGTAACGATCACTAAGATAACTTTCAACAATCAAATAGTAGTCAAGTGGCAGCATCGTCTTCAGTTTATGCAGCAGTCCTTTATGCCATACTTTGTCAAATGCTTTTGCAACGTCTAAGAATACAGCAACGCAGTACCGCTTATATTCTATGACTGTTTCAATTTTGTTTGTTATACGGTGTATCTGTTGAATTGTTGAATATCGTTTTCTGAAGCCGAATTGATGATTTGGTATAATGTTTTTATTGTCAAGGATCTGGCTAAGTCTATCATGTAATAGTTTTTCAGCAACTTTAGAAATTATGGGAAGTAGGCTAATTGGTCTATACGACGAAGCAGTTTTAGCACCTTTTCCCTGTTTCGGTAGTGCAATAATTTCAGCAACTTTCCATACTTTGGGAAAAAATTGTAGTCGGAACATTGAGTTGATAATATTCCTTAAGTAGTTATAACCTATAGTAGGTAGCTCAGCGAGAGCTTTCCTTGTCAACATATCGTATCCTGGTGCTTTTTTGTGGTTTATTCGTTTTTTAATGCAATTAATTATTTCGGTTGTGTGCGTTTTCTTAATTTTGGTTGTAATGTCTATATTTAAGTCATTGCGTGTTTCAATATATTTATCTTCGTCATTTGATAGGACTTTTTCAAAGTATTTAGCCAATGCATTTGCTTTTTCTTCATTGGTAGTAGCCCATGAGTTGTCATCTTTCCGTAGTGGTGGCTGATACCTTACCTGAGTTTATAATTTATTTGTGCATTTCCATAATGAGTAGTTCGTATCCTGGGTAGGCGTCAAGTTTATTAGGTAATTTTCAACTTCTATATTTTGTCTTTTAGTTAATATTTTCTTGAGTTTTTTGCAGGCTATATTTAAATTGTGTTTATCCTCAGGCGATCTAGTTAGCTGCCACCTCTTTCTCAGCTTTCTCTTCTCAATAATTTGCTTTCTTATGAAAATATCCGTTGTAGGTTTATTATTTTTAAATTTATGCTGTTGGCTTGATTTGATTCCTGCATCTAAGACCACATCGTTGAAGTGAATAATGGCACTTTCAATGTCATTGTGTTTTCAGTGTGATAGACATCTTTATTATGCTGTCTATACTCAATCCAGTTTGTTTTGTGGTTAAAAATCTTAGCTATTGGTTCTATAGGTTTGATGTCAGATGTGTAGTCAAGTATTATCGGAGAGTGGTTTGAAGAAAGTTCAAAACAAGCTTTAATTTTTAATTGGTTACACTTTATGCTTTTTGTTGTGCTGAAGTCGATTAAATCTGGTATCTTGGCCAGTATGTGGGTTCACCTGAGCTTAAAAATTTGCAGTTATTTTTGTTTATAGCATTAATCAGGTTTCGTCCTTTTTCATTGGTTAGCCTAGATCCCCAGTCAGTGTGTTTTGCATTCAGATCTCTAGCTGCAATGAATCTTACGCCAAGCGTCTTTATGTAGTCATCACATTGAACCGTCGTTATAAGGTGTCTGGGGGACAGTAAATAGAGGACATGAGTATTGTCCCACTTGTATCCTCAATTTGAATTGAATATGAGGTGTTGCATATGGTTGCCGTTCAGTATGTTTTAATAGTGAATTTATTATGATAGCTGTCCCACCACGAGCTTTACCATCAGGATGATTTGTCACATAAATTTTATATCCAGGAAATACTAAATAGCTTTTGTTCGTAAAATGTGTTTCTGAAACTAGTGCTATATTAACTTTCTTGCCAGAGAAAAATTGCTTCAACTCAAGATAATGTTTTGTTAGGCCATTTGCATTCCAAGCTACAATTTTTAAACTATTACTTTCGTGCATTTAAGCTTGTTAGTAACATTGTAATGATATTCATCATATTAGTCATTTGAGTGATTAGGGATTTCACCATGTCTTTCAGATCATTAATATCACTATCGTTTGAATTTTTTTTGGGAATAGCTTACTCCTGGTTTAACTACTGATATATCCATATTTTTCGTCTGTATTAAATTAAAAATGAACAAAAAAAAAACTGCTGCGGCCGTATAACCAAATCTCGAAAAGTCACATCAAAATCCTTGAAATATGTATAACTCGTACCATTAACAAATTAAAATACGAAATATAGTACTAATGTCAACTGCCGCGATTTTCTAAGGTATTTATATATAGGTTTCTCATAGACATTCTAACAAGAATAAAGTTTTTGTTACTGCTTTTTTTTAGTAAATATTGCGATAATACGATTTGTCATTTTTAAAAATTGTAAATAAGGTTAATGGTTCATTTAGAACGACTTCGAAATAGCCTTTGCCTTCCCTTGGGCATGCAAGTTCAACAATGCGATGTTTTCTTCATATATTATTATTAGTAGCATATCTACTGTAACTTTGGGTAGGTTACCTTGAGGTGATTATAATGAAGGGAGGCGTGGCCCTTATCGGAACGACCCCATTTTGTATGGCTTTATAGCGTTAGTACGTATATCATATACAATTTTTCTCAAAAATATTGTATAGATCGTAAGTTTTAAAAATATGTAAATAGTAGGCGTGGCTTTAGATAATTGTGGGCGTGGCAGTAGCATTATTATCCACAAATTGTGCACACCCACTATTATGGACCACATCTACTAATCTGACAATTTTTATTCCGATAGCGTCAATACGAGCATAGTTGGGCTAATTTTAATTTTAGACCCGAAAGTTGCTTATATCAAAATTGGGCGTGTCATTTCTCGGATCAACTTCATTTGTAATGTCCACAAGTTGCTTGCTGTAAAATTTCGTCCATAAATCTCTAATAGATCTTGTTATGAATATTTGTTAATAGTGGGGGTGGCAGTTAATATATACAGCCCACTTTTTGCATAGTGTTTACTAACACTCACATCTACGAGGTGTGAGGTATGATGTGAAAATAACCGTTATTTCCATATTTTCGTGAGTTACGTATGTTCGATGTTCGCTTTTGTTATGTTGGTACACATGTCTGTTATATATGTTGGCTATACCTACCATTTTGGATTGTCAGTTTGTTTTTGACAGATAAAAAGGTTAGTCGTGTTTTGGTGTGCTCTTCGATTTTGTACTATTCGAAAAAATGTATCAAAGAAACTGTATTCAGCTTTGTGTAAAAAATGAAATTAAATGCGCAAGGACATTTGAAATGTTGACTGTGGCCTTTGGCGAGTCTACTATGAGCAGAACACAAGTTCAATTGTGGTATAACCGGTTTAAGGAAGGCCGAGAAGATGTCAATGACGATGCTCGTCCTGGTCGCCCGAGCACGTCAACAACCGATGAAAACATTGACGCAGTGAAGAAAATGAGTTTGGATAATCGTCGAATCACTATCAGAGAGGTTGCTGATGATGTTGGCATATCGGTTGGCTCATGCCAAGCAATTTTTACGGATGTTTTAGGCATGAAACGTGCGGCAGCGAAGATTGTTCCAAAATTGCTAAATTTTGAGCAAAAACAATGTCGCATGGACATCGTCCGGAGCTGTTTTTGGCCAAAAACAAAACCGTTATCATGCCTCAACCACCGTATTCACCGGACTTGGCCCCCGCTGACTTTTTCCTCTTTCCAAAACTGAAGACACCGATGAAAGGAAAGCACCGATGAAAGAAAAATCGAAACAGGAGCTGTTGGCGATACCAAAAAAAGCGTTTCAGAAGTGTTTCGAGGATTGGAAAAAACGCTGGCATGAGTGTATTCTATCTGAGGGGAATTACTTTGAAGGGCACAAGATTTGATGAATAAATAAATACTTTATTTTTTGATCACACAATAACGGTTATTTTTTTATTACACCTCGTACTTAATTACCAAATTGCGTCACTATTCCATCAATTGGACTGAAGTTATCGTCATTTTAAAAAGGGTTAAAAAAGTTTTTTATAATGAAGGTAGGCGTGGTCTTTGTACAAATCGGCCCATATAGCAGTTTGGTTCTGTATCTTTGTCCAGACTATAGTTTTGCAAAGTTTCATTAAGATAACTCTAACGGTGTAGAATAAAAGTGGCCACAGACGGACAGACAAAATCAATATTGTTAAGAAACTGATTCTAATCAGATCCGTATATATGTATATATCCATACCGGCCACGCCTTTTTGTTGTAGTTGCAACCCCTCTCAAAAGCACAAATATGTTATACTCTTTTTACTTTTATTAACTGTAAAAGGTAAAAAAAGAAGTAATACGAGTAAAGAAGTCTGAAGTCGGGTTAGACCGACTACGAAATACCCTTTACCTTTTCTTGAGCGTGCGAGTTCAACAATGGGGATGTTTTCTTCATAAATCATCATTAGGAGCATATCTACGGTTATTTTCAGTAGGGTACCTTGAATTGATTATATCGACCCCATTTCTTGTGCATGGCTTTGTAGTGTCAATATAACTACTAATATAAAATTTTGTTTGAAAATTTTTTATAGGTCGTAAGTTATATTTATATGTCAATAGTGGGCGTGGCTGTAGAAATACTACTTTTATGTAGTTTGTATGTAGTGTTTAATGTTATTACCAGCAACCTTCCTGTGAAATTTCGTTGAAAAATCTTTAATAGGAACCTAGTAATGAATTTTGGTTAATTGTGGGCGTGGCAGTAGTAATAATCTGCCCACATTTGGAATGCGTGCTAGTACAGATCCAGTGTATACATATACCAATTTGGTTTCATATATCATCATTAGAAGCATAGATAGGGTAGTTGTCTTTAAATGGAGTCCGCAAAGTTCATTATATGGGAGGGAGTCGTATCCGTCATCTGATCAACCCCGAATCTTGTATATGGTTGGGTCTATATACGTACTAATGTAAAATTTCGTCCAAAAATATTGTATAGGTCGAAAGTTATAATAATATGCCAATAGTGGGCGTGGCTGTAAAAATAACACGCCCATTTTTTGTGTGGTGTTTAATGTTAGTACCCGCAACTTTCCTGTGAAATTTCGTTGAAAAATCTTTAATACGAACATAGTAATGATTTTGGGCTAATTGTGGGCGTGGCAGTTGTATTATAATCTCCATATTCTGCACACACACTATTAAGGACCCGATGTATATTTCTGCAAATTTTTATTTCGCTGGCATCAATACGAGCATAGGTAGGCTAATTTTAATTTTAGACCCGAAAGTTCCTTATATCAAAAGTGTGCGAGACTTTCTCTGATGAGTTCCATTTGTTGCAGATAGCTTTATAATGTCCACATGTTTCTTCATGTAAAATTTCGTCCATAAATCTCTACCAAATCTTAAGTTATGAATATTTGTTAATAGTGGGCGTGGCAGTTAATATATACCGCCCACTTTTTGCACAGTCTTTAGTAGGACCCACATCTCCATAAATGCCAAATTGCGACACGATTCCATCAATCGGACCGAAGTTAGAGTCATTTTAAAAAAGGTGAAAAAAGTTCCTTACATGGGAGCTAGGCGTAGTCTTTGTCCAAATCGGCCCATATAGCAATCTGGTTCTGTATCTTTGTCCAGACTATACTTGTGCATAGTTTCATTAAGATAGCTTTAACGGTGTAGAAAAAAAGTGGCCACAGACGGACAGATGTACAGACGGACGGACAAAATAAAAATTGCTTAGAAAATGATTCTGATCATATCTGTATAAGTCCATACCTACCACGGCTCCTTCTCGAAATTCCAACCCCTCTCAAAAGCAAAAAGTTAGTATACCCTATTTACCTTTTTTAAAGGTAAAGGGTATAAAAAGCAGGAAAATATAAAACTTTTTCATTTGAAACAGTTTCCAAATAAAAGAATTTCGAAAATTCACGGATATCTTATGGAAATTTCGAAATCAAAGTGTAAAGACGTTATGCGTCATAGCAATTTAGTGGCTGGTGTTGTTGGCATAGAGAATCAACTTCAATTTATACTTTAATTACAACAATTTAAAACGCTTGGCTGTCTATTAAGGAAAATTTAATGGAAAGAAGAATAGAATTCAAAGATGCTTTGAATTTCAAACTTCTTCTAAGTATCACGGAACCATGCATTTCTGCAATGACTAATTTTTAAATTTTTTTTTTTTTGCTTCCCTATAACTACACCGCTCGATTCCACCATTTTATTCATTTCACTTATTTGGGATTATTTATTTTTTTCATTTTTCTTGGTCACTTCCGTTGCCGCTGTTTTGTTTTGCTCTGCTCAGCTTTTTCTTTGTCTTCAATTCCAAACTTTATTTTTATTCACTATTTTATTTACTTTTTTAGTTTTAATTTTTTTGGGTTAAGAAATTTCGAACTCTGCTGTTGTGATTTATATTTACAGCGGTGGGATAAAAATTAAATTTCAACTGCAAACAAGGTTAGATGCTACTCCTTGTGATCCATATCAAATTAAATTACGTTTTCTTTCTTCTCTTTTTTGTGCGGAATTATCAAGGAAAGAATACTTTGCGAAATAGTTTTTGTATTTTTGCTGCGGAAAGATGTGGAAAATAGTTAAACTCATTGCTATGAGTTGATTTCGCTGTTGGTGGTGATGCTCTTATTTTAGTGGTTGTTGTTTCTCGATTCTTGACATCCCATTAGAAGCATTTCTGCTTTTCAGTTCATTTGTCAGTAGTCGGTGTTTTTAAGGAAAAAATTCATTAAAACTTAAATTCTATTGCAAATGCTCTTAAATTGAAGACTTTGGAAATCAGGGAAAAGCAATTTGAACAATTCTTGCTAAGAGTTATTATACTAGCAAACTGTTTGACAGTCTCGTTTGATTGTAATTATTTCATTCCGTATTTACATCTCATGCATGTACTTAAACAAATGTAAGACTAGGAATTATAAAGTGCCCTTGGCACCACCAAACAATTTTGATAGTGCCCATAAAGTTGATTGTTCAAGCATTGTCGTGAAAATAAAAGGCTCAGTTTCTTGTTGATTAAGAATGAAAGAGTGATTAGTTTATTGAAAATGACTGTCTTAAATTCTAAATTATTGCTAACATCAAATAATTAATAATAGCAATGCCACCAGAAACCTCATATTGCATTTTTGGGCCTGCACGTAACGCTTGTGCAGGCGTCATTGAAACATCAATACAAGTTTGCTCTTAATGTGTATATTTCCGATTTTTGTAAATTCAATTATGTTACATTTTCAGGTAGTGAATATTTATTATATATGTATTCGGACATAAACTGTGTCAAACACATGTGGAACTTTAAATATGAAATGTGTTGCAGTGAGTTTCCGATGGTTGATATAGGTCATTAATTATTTAATTCATATGCTAATAACAATGTCGTCCCTGGTATTAATTAAGGAAAGTTTCGGTGAACAAAAGTCGATTGTAGAAAATTACAAGGAACTCGGCAGTACTGTTCAATATTGAATTTTGACTCTTAATTGCAATACCACTCTACCTAAAGTGGCTAATTCCTCCTTCAAAGAATAGAACGTTGTCAATGTGATTTATAGAATTATATTTATATAGAGGTTAGTTTGCAAACAAAGTCAAATTTTATAAAAGTACCCCAATTTCTGGTGACTCAACCGAATCAAGCTTGGAATAAGCAAATTGATTAATTTCACATTAGTAATCCAAGATCGTCTTTCAATCTTATATATTCAGATTTAATTTAATCAATTTTTCGGAATAATGACATTACAAATTATGGATTACAAATCGGGTAAACTTTTGTTTTCGAGAAGAGAAGAAAAGAGCACTTCTTAATGTATTTTTGCGCGCTGAATTCAAATCCGTAGCCAGATTTTCGCTAAGTCGTTAGAATTTTGAGATTTTGCATATTGGCAGTATTGTGCTGTCACAACAGCTGTCAGCTGGTTGAATCAGCAGCCTGTTCACTTCAAATTGACACTAAATATTTTTGTAATAGAAAAATAACATACAAATTTCGAAAAGATCGTGCAATGTCAACCCGAATTATTTTTGTTACGTTTGCGGTTGTTATATTGTTGCAAAGAATGGCAAAGTTATAACAGATTTGCTGGATACTGCGTATCCGCACTACTTTGGTTTCGCTGTGGGAAATTTAGCCGTGGGCGGCTAAATTGTCGATGAGCGAGGAAATGTATTTGCCGTTCAAACCCCCAATTCATTGGAGACAACAGAAAAATCACACCAATAACTGTTATTATTGTTCAACGAATGTCTTTGGTATTATTACAAGAACTGTACGAAACATAAAGTATGCCGAAGTTTCATCAGCATCGAAGTCAGTTGACCGTTTACAAAATGATCTATTACCGAAGTGCCCAGCTGTCAGAGATGTGGGTGCTTCTGATCCCAATACGGGCAGTGGCATCGAAATGGTGTTCAACGAAAAACATTTAGTAACATAAGCTGAACTGAATGATTTGGTCCCCGATTTGCATGAATCCATAGGAAATGCTGAAATACTGGGATCATATTTGCAACAGTGGAAATTTCGAGCGAAGTGAAAATCACTCATTTTAGAGAAGGGATTAAGGTATTGCCATTCTTCGAGAAGATAAATTAAATTTGTTGACATACGTCGAAAAGGAATGGCTGCTTTTCATCGACGGTTCTAAATACAGTTTAAAGTCCGCTCTACTGCATATTGGAAATAAAAACCCGTCGACACCAAGGAAAGTTACGAATCGATTAAATAAATTTTTAGATTGATCAATTACAACGAACATAAATGGAAAATTTGCGGCGATCTGAAGGTATTTGATGATTTTGAAGTAGGACATTTAAACTAATTGATCACGCATATATTCCATGCAATTGGCATGTTGATTGCGATACAGAGCGGCTTCACGAAATACTGTTGCTTTCATTGTCTGTGGGATAGTTAAGCAACAGCGCATCATTACGTTAAAAAAGAGTGTCCATCACGAGACCATTCACCAGGAAGACAAAACATCTCTAACAATTCACTGATTGATCCAAATAACGTTTTACTTCCTCCACTACGTATTAAATTGGGCCTCATAAAGAATTTCGTTGAACCGCTCGACCGAGACGAGGCAGCTTTCTAGTCCCTTAGATTTCTTACGCCAAAATAAAAAAGGGATTTTCGCTGGGCCTTACATGGGGAAACTGATTACTGACTTTACGCGACGTTTAACACCCACAGAAAAGGCAGCATGGGCATCTTTCAGAAGCATTGTCCATAACTTCTTTTGCAACGGGAAAGTGACAACTGTAGGCCAATTGTCGCGGAACTATTGCTGAATTACAATAGAGTAGGTTCTCGTATGTCGCTAAAAATTCATTTTCTGCATTTCCACATGGATTTCTTCCCGGAAAATTTAGGTGATACAAGTGACGAGCAGGGTGAGCGGTTGCATGAAGGTTTGCAGCGAATTGAGAGAAATTACCAAGGTTTCTGGGACGAGGGCATGATGAGCGATTGTATTTGGAGTATATTACGTTGAAAATCCCAACATTGACAAAGAATGTCCAAGCAACGCAGAAATTTGCGAAGCAGTCTTATGCTTAAAAAACAGTAAGGCGCCTAGAATTGATAATATCGCCCCAGAACTTCTACGCGCCGATCGCATCACGAGCGGAGAGCTTCTTCAACCTACTGTCTCAAGCTTCTGGGAAACAGAACTGTTGCCTGATGAATTAACGAGGCATTCCATGGGGTTTAACGGAGAGACTCGAAGATTTGACTAAGATGATGACAATTGTCTTCAACACCCATGCAGACATGAAGAAGAAGATCGAACTAGTTGTTGAAAACGCAACCAAAGCAGGTCTAAGAAGAAACGTTGGTAAAACCAAATTCCTTCGTATTAATACCGAGTACAACCAGGATTTCTCCATCTACAATAAACAACTGGAGAACGTGGACCGTTTCTGCTATTTGGGCTGCATGCTTGAAAAAAGTGGCGGCTGATCTGCTGACATCACAAACCGATTAGCCAAGGGTAAACAAGCTTTTGGTGCTTTATTCCCAGTGTGGAGATCGAGTATCATTTCCCGCCGCACCAAACTAAAAATTTTCAAAAAGTTGCGCGACCTGGAATGTGGCCACAAAAGATATACAAGCAGTGCAGTTCTTCAATAACAAATGCCTCCGCCAAGTTCTTAAAATATTTTGGCCAAACACGATCACAAACGCCCGGCTATGGTCTTTGGCGGAACAACTTCCCATCAAAAAGGAAATCCTGAAACGTAAATGGAGTTGGATTGGACATACGTTACGTAAACCACCTGACGACATTGCCAGACTAGCTATAATGTGGGACCCTCAGGGCAGCCTGGAAAAGAAAGATTGAAATGGAATTAGAGAACTCCCAGCTAAATTGGAATGAAATTAAACGACGTGCGAATGATAGAGTATATTGGAATAATCTTGTAACGGCCCTCTGCTCCTTAATGGACTAATAGGAATAAATAACTAATAGGAATATATATATATATACTCGTATATATATATATATATATATATATATATATATATATATATATATATATATATATATATATATATATATATATATATATATATATTACGTGATACGAACCTACAAGAATACATACAATAAACCACCATTCCAATTATCACGCAAAACCGACGACCTAGGGAAAAACGGATTCCGGATTCGGCATCAGCATCGAAAAATACCCTTGGAACTCACTTTGGTTGCTCAGGTACGAAACTGTGTATTTCTGTGTAATTTTCAATTGTGTAATATGTATACTTTGTACTACCCATACAGCAAAACACTAATGGCGGAGAATTGGCATCTGCGACAGGTACATAAATGCTTCGAAGGGAGCTCATTGAACTGAAGAGTCCTTATAAACTTAGAGACTCAAAGTTAAAGAAAATTTAGTAAAATATTGACATAGTTGTATTATTATTAATATTATACTATTATGATCACTATTATACTATTTCTATTTTTGTTATTACTTTTATTTTTCTTCATAATAAACTAATTGAGAAAACTCATACACTTTACTTTTGTTTGCAAAGCTTATTTCTATAATTGAGTATTTATGATGGTCGGTTCTCCAATAGAAATAATTGCATAATGCAAATATTTTGGAGTCAATTACGTGAAACAGACTCACAAGAATACAATCAAAAAAGTTACACCGCAATTTATTTCTAAATTTTGATTTATAATTGAATAAGCGCCAGTTCAATAATCTCGAATAACTGACGACCCAGAGAAAAACAGTCTCCAGATTGGGAATCAGCATCAAAAATTACCCTAGGAACTCACTTTGGTTGCTCAGGTGGAAAACCGTGTATTCCTGTGCTATCATTTGTTCTAATTTTACATGTGTGTAGAAGAGTTTTTTCGTATTTGAATTTTTTGATTTGTCCAAACTTTAATAATTATCAGATGAGGAATTCATTAAAAACATTGGCAGATATTATAAATATTTCGGACAAGCCACTCGCCTCTTCAGAGATCTTTCAATATATCTTGCAACATGATATTAGGCGAGAGATATTTCCAAAAGTATAATTTATTATATTTGCTGCGTCACCGACCAAATGCTGTGGAATTTGTATTATATATTCTCCAAATTGAGGAAATTTTGGTGCTACTCCATTCCCAATCGATTTTAAAATTTCAACAAACTGAACTGAAAGCTCTAGTATATTGTGTTAATTGACGGAATCGTGACATTATTTGGCAGTTATGGAGATGTGGGTCC
This sequence comes from Clusia tigrina, assembly GCA_920105625.2. Classification (NCBI taxonomy): domain Eukaryota; kingdom Metazoa; phylum Arthropoda; class Insecta; order Diptera; family Clusiidae; genus Clusia; species Clusia tigrina. The sequence goes on from OV050031.1 coordinate 169,686,555, forward strand.
TACTAAACGCTGTGCAAAAAGTGGGCGGTATGCCACGCCCACTATTAATAAATATTCATAACTTAAGATCTGGTAGAGATTTATGGACGAAATTTTACATGAAGAAACATGTGGACATTATAAAGGTATCTGCAACAAATGGAACTCATCAGAGAAAAGTTTCGCACACTTTTGATATAAGGAACTTTCGGGTCTAAAATTAAAATTAGCCTACCTATGCTCGTATTGATGCCAGCGAAATAAAAATTTGCAGAAATATACATCGGGTCCTTAATAGTGTGTGTGCAGAATATGGAGATCATAATAAACTGCCACGCTCACAATTAACCAAAATTCATTATTAGGTTCCTATTAAATATTTATCAACGAAATTTCACAGGAATGTTGAGGGTACTAACATTAAACACTATACAAAAAATGGGCGTCTTATTTTTACAGCCACGCCCACTATTGACATATTATTATAATTATATTTTTTGACGAAATTTTATATTTGTACGTATATGGACCCTACAAAGCCATACACAAGAAATGGGGTCGCTATAATCAATTCAAGTACCGTAAATTAACGTAGATATGTTCCTAATGATGATTTATGAAGAAAACATTCCTATTGTTGAACTCGCACGCACAAGAAGAGGTAAAGGGTATTTCGAAGTCGGTCTAATCCGACTTCAGACTTCTGTACTCGTTTATGATCAATAACTTATCCTAAATTATATTCGAAAAATGAAGCTCTACGTCGCACACTTGCATTGGTTCGCAATTGCGTGTGGTCGGCATATTTTTGGGTTCAATGTATTTTTGCCTTCATACCAAATGCCCGCTATACATAGCGTCACTTGATCCGCCGCTTTGGCTTGTGTCGCTATGAATTGCACCGCGTTTGCATTGTTTTCAAGTGTTTGCATATGCTGTACAGTTGTATGAAAATGGACACTTATAATTTTAATAAAAGATAAATAGAAAATTGATATTTTATCATTCTTCTTTACAATACATGCAAATTATGTAATAGGATGATCGCAATTTTTGCAAGCAAATCATCAACAAGGCCAATTTTCCGTCTACACCCAATGACAAACAAACCGATTGGTTCTGGGAAAATCAAAAATGATGGTTATCGTCAATTAAAATTTTAACTACTATTGCCTCTTCAAAAAGTACAAAACTCAATATCGTCAAATATTTCTCTCTTTGACAATTAAATTCTTTACGAATTTTATGCATTAAAGTCAATTTATTAATTATATATATTTGTTAAAACTATTTGTTAATTCCTCCCTTAATTTTTAATTATTGGTTTGGTTGTTTTTCAATGTATTACTCCAATTATAGAATTTCAAAATGTGAAAGCAGCAATTGAAATCAATCGATAGATATATACATTTGTAGGTAGGTAGGTAGGTAGGTAGGTGAGGGGGCCGCCCGATAGGGCGCACTTAGGCCATCATTGACCCCTTGTGATACCGCGTGAGATATCCAAATCCCACCCCTTTCAAAGGCCTAGCCATTTGGAGCTTTTAATGAAGCAGTTGATGGAGCTAATCTTTTTATTTGAGATATCTCCCAAAGTTGAGATATTTCACAAACAAAAAATGTGCTTCCTTATTAATGTAATGGGTATTTCGAAGTCGGTCTAACCCGACTTCAGACTTCTGTCCTCGTTTAAATAGATATTGTTTATTGAATTTTCTTTTGAAACTAAAAATAATGTAAAAAATCATTAAAACTAAAAATGCAATAGCTTTTCCTTGCCATTGCTTGGAATATAACATTTTTCAATTTTCTACTTTTCTTAATTCTGTACTCACAGAAAAACACAATGTAAAATCAAAAATATTAAACCTGATTCATTATTTTTCAACTATGATATTGCTGAAACTTCACTATACCATCCGACAGCACTGGATAAAAAAGAAATAGCACTTTGTGCCTTTCTTGATATTGAGGGGGCTTTTGACAACACTCCTCACGAGTATGTGATTAGGGCTCTTAACAATAGAGGATAGATAATACCACTTCCAATTGGATACGAGCTTTACTCAACAGTAGTCTGACTGAACCTGAGCAGGTGACAAAACTATTAAAGCCAAAGTCAATAAAGGATGTCCTCAGGGTGAGGTATTGTCACCCATTTTGTGGAGCATAGTAGTTGATGATCTTCTGGGCATATCATGTCAAGCATATGCGGACGATAATGAGATAGTAGCTAGAGGAAAATCTGAAACCACTCTTTGTGATATTATCCAGAGATGCTTATTAGCAGCTAGTGAATGGTGCAGAGGAACAGGATTGAAAATCAATGCCTCGAAGACCACCATTGTGCCGTTTACTAGAAAAAGATCTCTACAATATATGAAACCTATTCTTTTAAATGGTACATAAGTCGATATTAGCTCTGAGACCAAATACCTCGGACTAATTTTCGACAAAAAGTTATGGTGGAAGGCTCACTTGACAGCAACCATCAAGAGGGCTACAGCTTCGTTAATGATATTTAGACGGCTTGCTGGTAAATCTTGGGGATGTAACCCAAAAATCGTTCGCTGGATGTATACCATGATGGTGAGACCAATCATCACCTATGGTTCTGTAGCTTGGTCAAATAGAGTTAAACAGCGAAATCTGCATTAAGTAAAGTACAACGCCTTGCGTGCCTTGTTATCACTGGAGCTATGCGCACCTGTCCAACGGCTGATGGAAGTTATACCAGATCTCCCTTACATCTAGTAATTTAAGACTCAGTTGGGAAATCTCTTACCAGAATACAAGAAATTATTTCGAGAGAATCAAATTACACCAATTCAACTCAAGAATATGGTATACTAAAATCTCACAAGGATTTTATGCCAAGAAAATTCAATTTTGCACACAAATACAGCACAATGATGGAAAAGAATGGAAAGGTCTAACTGAGACATATAAAATTAGAGAAAATTCCTTCTTATGGTATACTGATGGTTCTAAGACAATGGTCGGAATTGGGACAGGAGTATTTGGGCCTAGAACTTAGAACTACTGGGAACCTATGGGTTCTTTCCCAAGCATTTTTCAAGTGGAAATTCACGCTACTGAAAGATGTGCTCCCCTATCAACATTGACAGGAAATATCGGGGGAAAAACATCGTGATACTATCTGATAGTCAAGCAGCACTCAAGAGTCTGAGCGCACCCTTGGTGAGGTCTACACTTGTATGGGACTGTATTGGGAAGCTAAAAACCCTAGGCACTATGAACAAGTTATCTCTAATGTGGGTACCAGGCCACATAGTAATAGAGGGAAATGAGAAGGCTGCTAGCTTAGCTAGGAAGGCTGCGGCTCATCAGTTCAGTAGCCCTGATCCCTTCTGTAGACTATCATCCAATATCATTGGCGGTCTGCTGAAGAAGTGTACAGATGCAAAAATAAGTCAAACCTGGAAAACTCATCCGGGATTAAGACAGTCCATAGTTCTTCTGCGAGATTTTAATCCTAAAAGAGCTAAGGAGTTAATAAATATGCCTTGGAGTAAATTAAGAATCATCACAGTCATTTTAAGCGGACACTGTAGTCTCAACTACCAAATGAATAAGTTGGGTATATCTTAAGATACCATCTGTCCATTCTGTGGAGAAAGTGACGAAACCTCCCTGTACCTGATCACAGACTGCGGAGCATTGGCACACAATAGACTCAGGTGTTTTGGAGAATATACCTTAGATATGAGCAAGATCCCTCATCTTGATTCCTCCAGAATATATGAATTCCTGTCGAAAATTAACCTGACGGAAGATTTGTAGATGAGACTATCCTCATCTTTCAAATAAATAGGGGCATCACAAAAGATCTTTCAGGTCGCACTGTATAACACCCTTAATTATATCTATCTATCTATCTATGATATTGCTCTATAGTTGCTTCGTGTTCATGTGAAATGATAATTTAATATATTAACTTCCATATTTTATCATTTCAAATTGAATAGGTATCATTTTTATATAAAATGCGACGGATGTTGAAAGAACATGAAAAATCCGGTTGAATTGAGCTGCATTGCATGTCGACACAATCGGAAGATACCGGTTGAATTGAGCTGTATTTAATGTTGTTTCCTGTCCAAGTGCACTTTGCAAATACATAATTAAAGTTAAATAAGAAGTCAGATTTATTAAAGAAATACATATTTATTATTAAATTTCATGTTGAATGTTATAAAGATTTAATTCTTAAATATATTTTTCCATTATTAATAGCAAAAAAGTTTAAAAGAGGACTTGTAAATTTCAAAAAGTCTTTCAGACTGATAGTGTAGATCAAAATCGTGAATTTTATCGTTGGAATGAAGTGGCCAGATTTCAGAAATTCGATGTTTGTTGCGCAAGTTTAGATTTATTTTTACGCAATATGAAAGTTTGTTGCCATTTATTCTTTCGATTCGACTTTCAGCTTGCACATCTGCGGAATCAAACTACTGAGTTCGTCTTCGTTTTGCCCTTTGAATAGTTACCATCTGAGTTCTTTTTTTTTCGCGTGGGATATAATAATACAGTTTTTTCTGAGACTCTGCTCGAAGACCAAGAGGTGGCATATCTATCTTAATATCATCCTTAGTATGTGTGCAGACTAATAGCAGCCTCATAAGTAATATCAGCTTCTACAAGAAATTTAACATTTAATTAATTATACTGCTAATGTATTATCCTGCTTTGATATAAAAAAATAAACTTATTTGATTTTAATTTAACGAACATTTGAATGAAATGAAAAATATACCTGTAAATTCAACAAGCGATTGGTAATAAAAATATATCCAACTTTGTTAAATATGAGTCAATGTTATTTTACAATAAAATTAGGCATTATAAACTCAAATACAATTAACTACAGAAGATGTATTTTGGTTACTTGTTAAATAATATTTCACTTGGATTAAACTAAAATGTTGTAATAATTTATATAACTGATCGCTTTCACTAAAATGTTGTAATAATTTATATAACTGATCGCTTTCATTAATATTAATAGCTGATGGTATATTTAGGATAATATTTCCATGTTCGTCACTCTCAAAATTTAATGTGTCACCGATAAACTCTATTGCACTTATTATTAATATTATTGCTGTTCCATAATTTATGAATTTATTGAAGAAACTAAAAGCTTCACTTTTCGCTTACGACTGGACTTAAGAGTTTAATCAAATTGATTTAATGCTCAGAAAACTCGAATGCAGTAATAAGCAAATTTTTGTTTTATTTTATTATTTTAATTCGATTCAATATTAATTATACACGAAAGACTTTTGTATTAAAAAAAAATAATAATAATTTTTACAAAACAGTCTTATTTTAACATGATTGACTGTTGACTTGAATAGGTTAAATTTCACTTTAACAAGAACTCAATGCTGATTTAATTTCGTAGGCTCCATGTAGTTGAATTAACCACATATCTGCAAAAACCAATTATTAAACTTTAAAAAAAAAATCGAAAACATAAAATTTCAATACTTTATAATCAAAATCACAATTTTACAACATAATTGGCTGAAAAAGCTACTATCTTGGTCAAGTTCGCTTTGTACTTACATTGTATTTGCCTAAGTTTTGTTTCCACAGATCGAGTAACAATTGCAGGTAATAAAAATTACCATTAATGGTGAAAATGAAATAATTGTAGTATATCTCGTTCTTTCTAATGATGAATTCTTAACAATATAGCGGAAATTTAATAAAATATTTTGCTAATTTATCTCGCCATGTACAGGTATTAGCAATGAATTTGTCATTCGTTTCCTGTATCTGTATCAGTGTGTGTCAGTTTACCATTTTGGGTATTTTAAATGTTTCACAAACTTGTCGGCATTATCAGAGCAGCTTAAAAACAGTGCCACCTTATCCGCAATTCAAATCCCATGGTGTGTGTTTATAAGCCCACGCCCTTCAGCATGACTCTTTTTCTGCTTTCATTACTTTTAAATAATTTGCTATGCAGGCAGAAACATATCTCGCTTTAATAACGTTACCTGCTACTTTATGTTAATAATCTTAATCAGTTTATATTATCTACGCATGTATGCCTGTGCGAGTTTATTCGTGCGTATGAGACCTGAAGATACGCTTACAACATGTTGCGGCCCCGGAAATAATTAAATTTTTCATTTGCGTTAATAAATAAGATTTTAATTTACCACAAAAAGGGACCAGCATCGTACGTTGAACGACGTTGCTTACTCTTTTAAGCAATAAAGCTTTATTTAAAATTCACATAAATTTAAATAAAGTTGCAATTTAGTTTAAATTACATTCAAAATGCGAGATCTTTTCTTACTTCTCACAAAATTTAAGTGTTAACAAACCAAACATTTCTATGACTAGAATGGTATGTAAGCAAAATTGCGACTTTAAGCATCTGAATTGATACATATGCCCATTTGAATACTCTTTTATTCCATCTTCATAAATTATATTGTAGCATATTCGAATGGCTTTGAGTATTCAATGCTTATCAAAAAACTGTCAAGAATGAACTCCAGTTTTGTAAAACAGTTTTATGTAATTTTCAAAGAGGTGTCAATAGTGGCATATATTCGTGGCAGGCGTGTCCTGTGGCCGATTAGGTTTGAATCTATGTTTGTCTCAATATCCCACCTCTGCTTTTGTTAAATTTTACAGACAGCAAATAGTATGCTCCAAAGCCCTTATTTTTTTTCACTTAGTTTTATTCTCGATTATCCTTCAAATGGCTGAATTTTTTTCGCCCACAGTACTTAAGTCCCCAGTATCAATGCTTGATAGCTTTAGATTATTATTTTAAGCCTTTGATTATCTGCAAATGCTTACTGAGCCTCTGCGCTTAGTTCCTTTAAAAATGTTCAGCGTTCTTCGCAGATATTGCTACGCCTGAATTTGGTAATATTTTACCGAAATTCTCCAAGAAAATTTAATTTTAGTCCGCCGTTGTTGTCTTATCCAATAGTCAAATTAGCATTTTAAGACCATACCCTGGGCACAATTCGAACCAACGACCCACGACTGTGAGACTGATATGCTAAAAACTAGTTACTGGAGACCGGCTTCATTTAATCGTGAACAGTTGATGTCAATCTACGATCATAGAGGAAACAAGAGGACACAAGCCTGTTAATTTATAGAAAATATATTTGATTGGACAGGAAATGTAGAATTTAGAAATATATCACAGCCTACTGTCCTGACGAAAAAAGTTTTTAATTAGTTCGTACCGAGATTACAATGTTGTCTTCTTTGACCCCTTGTGTATATGAAACATTTGTTTATATTTTTATATTCTCCACAACTTATAATTTTAACATTCTTAATATTATTTGATATAATTGTGTTTATAATAAAAAAAATAAAAAATAGTATGTTTTAATTAAAAATAGCTAATTACAAAAAAAAAAACATTTGAGGGTTGAACAAAAACTGATGGTAGCGGTAGATTGGCTGAGGATTGAACAGCTGCGTATATACATATGTAAATATTCTTTTGAAGGCAAAATTTATTTACGTAGAAATGATCATAGCCGGCATCTTAGCAAACACAAACCAATAGAGGGCCAGATATTGACATTATAACAAAATATGGAAAAAAGGTGGAACAAATAAAGAATATGTCTACCTCTCTTATAAGAAACTCTCGAGACTTCAATATATCACTCCAGCTAAACTCCTATTGATAATATAACAATAATAATAATCTGTGTAGCCGGTCTTCATGGTGTGGTGGTAACCTGCCTAGAGGAAGTGGTCGAAGTGGCCCTTTCTAAATCGTTTTTTTCGTGTTTGACGCCAAATCTTTGCAAACATAACTTAACATTACATAATTAAACATATGTTTTGCTTCAAATAAATATAGATTTTCGAGCAGTCTTTGTACAGAAAGTGGTTACCATACTTTTACGAGCAGCCAATTTTTATTGATACTTTGATCTATAATATATATTAAGTCTAAGAGTCCTGGAGGCCGAGTTCCGAATATGTGTCATCCTTTTTTTTGCAAACATTACACGACAGCACCAAATCTTATTTTTATACAATGAAATTGAGCAAAGCTTTGGTAATTTTAAAGGATATGTAAACGGTAGCAAATGATTGGTATCCTGCGTACACTTTTTTCATACAACAATTTAGTTCAGCTTTAAGGTTCTGATAATGCTTAAACGATGCTTTATTAAATTATTATAATAATATAAACATTTTGGTAATAACACATCCAACCTGACGTAATTTTCAAGATATATATAATAAACTAAACAATAATTTAATAAACATACATACCTTATGCCTAAATTTAATAGTGATATTTGAAAATGTTTTAGTGTTTAGGTATTTTTATTTGAATTTTCATTTCAATTATCGTGTAGCATTTATAATATTTTTGATTTTATTTCATTAACAGTAAATTAGGTTTGACTCTTGGTGGCAGTCTGTGTGGACATTAAAATAAATTTTGTATTTAAATGAACTTTGTTGTTGCTTAACAACTCCTTCCGCCAATTTACAACTTCCGTGTGCCATGTATGCAAACAGCGCGAAATGTTGCATTGCGTTCCAATTGAATACATTTCATTTGGCAGCCATTGTTCTACAATTAACATCGAATAAAACATGCCGCTTTCAATACCCACAAATATACAATTATACAGAAATACGAATATACAAAAGTACCACATTCGAGGTCCCCTCTTCATATGCATACAGCTTGCTTTACTTTTTCAGAAAGCCGGGGCGGACGCTCCAGTTTAATTTAAAATCATGCGATTCGAAATGCTGCGGTGAAATGCACAGTTTTTGTTCTGCGCTTCAGTGTGAACATTTTTTACTTGTTTGAAAACATTTACTTTTTTTGCTTTTTGTTTGGTAAACAAACAATGGCAGTTCTTTTAGTTTCTTTTTTCTCTATTTTATTGAAGTTCGTTGCGCTCTTGGAACATGTGTTCACAGATGGTCCTTAAAAAATATATAAATTAATTTGGTTCATTTGTTTTGGGTCTTTGTTTTTGCTTAATTTCATGCCATGGAAATTTCAAGGGTATTTTCTTCTCATTGCTGACAGTCCGTTTAATACAATTCATCAAAGTTTCAAAATTCTATCGAAAATAAAAATCCCTTTCACACACACCCTGAAAGATCCCAATTAACGAATAAACTTTTGTGAACTTTTCCTTATCAAGTAAAACCTATAATAATCAGCAATTCGGCCCACCAGTTCGTCCCAGCTATCGCAGTTGAATGTGAGTGGGTGTGTATTTTAACTAATGTAAACATGTTGGGAGCACAAATTCGAACAGTCTCTAATACTGACAAATTTAAAGCGACGGTTTTAAAGAGTCGTAAAATTTAAGTATTTAATTAAATTAAACAAAAGAAAACAAAAGAAGATTTTTGATGGGAACAGTTTTACACCTCTTTCGTTAATATTGGATTTTAGCAAATAAGCTCTTTCATAAATTGAAGATACATACAAATACATGTTTATTTATAGAATCTGGATAAACATCACTTCCAGATTTTAATTTGGTCATTGTTGTATTTTATATCAAAGGCCATTTCTTATGAAACAACAAATTATTAGCTGTGTTTCTTTAAGCGCGAGTGTGAATCGAACGCCCGCTTATCCATACATATGGACCGCTTAGTTAAGAGAAGGTGCTTTTATCCGATTATGGTTTAGCGCCTCAAACAGAAGTGCCGCCAAGACCTTTTGTTGTCTATTGTGAACGAGAAAAAGAGTAAACCAAGAATTAACCGCTTTAATGATATAAAAAGGTGAAATTATATAAAATGGAGAACAAAGAAAATAGGTTTGTAAATAAAACAATATTTAATAACTTTTAATTTAAATTAAAAAAGAAAGTGAAACTAACTTATAAATATTTTGCTTGATTGAAATAAATTGAAATTGTTGCTTTTTTGTGTTCTATAGCAAACGGAAGCGATGGAGTAGAGAGGAGACAATGGGGCTGCTGAGATACTACCAGGCGCTTAAGGAGGAATTTGATCACCCCATAGGCAAGAGGAATGCGTAAAAACATGTCCTAGAAGATATGGTATTCCAGGGCATTACGGTAAGATGTTTAATTTCGCTTTTTTGTGGATACGTCATTTGGTCATAGCTAGCCATAGCAGTGGTAAATATTTAATTTAATTTAATCTGCTCTGTCATATTTTTTAAATATTTAGCTAACGATTTGACTGCCTCGAAGAAAAGACAAATTATCTATCATCCCTTCTTTGTATATTACGTTCACTGAACTGTCTGCATCTGGGGCACTCACTGCAGCAAAACACCACTAACATTTTTTAATACAAAAATTTTGTAAAACTTAAATTTTATTTTTTCAGGACTCAACCACAACAACTACCTGTTTGCTGAGGGAAAAATGCATACTCTTCTCAGCGCATATAAGCCGGCAAAAGATAATTCGAACCGCACTGATGCAACCGCATGTAATGCACCATATGCCGATCAGATGGATGAAATTTTCGGAACCAAGTCGATCGTGGTGGATCAGCATACATTAAATTTTGGCCGACAACCACAGTTGGCGTTAACGGAAATTGAACAAGAACCATCCACCAGCACTTCTTCCGGAACTCCAGAAGTTGCTTCAGCAATACCTCTTTCTCATAAGAGAAAATTATTTAAACTCAAAGCTAAAGAAAGAAGCTTTGGAGAAAAAAGAAGCGCAAAGGAAAGAGTCTTCCAACCAGTTGCAGCAACTGCTTAAAGAGAAGTGGGAGAGAGAGTCCCTATTGGATGAGAAGAAAGTTGCTCTTCTGGAAAACATTTAAAAAAAATTTTAAAAACGACCGATTATATTTTTATTTTTCAATTTTATGTTATTAATTTCAAGTAGCTGAAAATGTATATGTTTATTGCTATACAATTCAGTGAAGTATTTTTGTTTTTAATTTAATGTTATTAATTTTAAGTAACTGTAAATATACATGTTTATTTAAATAAGATTTAGTGAAATGGTTTTATATGTTGTTTTTTATTTAAATGAATAGCCTTGATTTGAACTTACTTATGTACCTGCTTATTGCTATAAGATATAGTGAAATATTTTTTCATTCAAGAAAATTTTTAATAAATTTAGAAATCCATTTTTTAAATAACGTTTACATTTATTTAAGGTATTTAATGCCAAACATAGGTAAATTTTGTTTCCTAACAAAGCATATCTTACTATTCGAGCATATTTCAAAAAAATTTTATAAATTAAATGTCTGTGAAAATTATACATATAACGGGTCCGCCATCTAAGGTTTTTTTTTGTCAACTAGTGCTTATTTCGTGAATGGTAACACCTAGCTCATGTCTGATTTGACAGATAATTAGTTTTATCCTTCCGCTGAACGAATATGGTTGTGTATACGCTTGAACAACGCTGGGAAATATTGCGACATTACTTTGAAAATCATGGTAATGTTTCAGAATGTGTGCGAAAATTGCGTACGGATTTTGGAAGAAGAGAAGCACCGTCAGCTCCGTATGTTCGTTATCTTGTGGAAAAAGTGAAAGAAACTGGCATCCTCATTGATAAACCAAAGCGTGAAAAGCCAAAAACAGTGCGTATACCCGAGAATATTGCTGCTGTGGCAGAAAGTGTGCGTGAAGCGCCATCAACATCAATTCACCGTCGTTCTCAACAATTGAACATTTCGGAGACATCATTGAGACGAATTTTGCATAAAGACATTGGTATGACGCCATACAAAGTCCAATTGGTTCAGGAGTTGAAGCCAACTGACCATCCAATGCGTTTTCGCTTCGCTAAGTGGGCCTGCGATCGACTTACAGAAGATACCGATTTTGCCAAAAAAAAATCTTCTTTTCAGATGAAGTTCATTTTGATCTTGGTAGGTATGTAAACAAGCAAAATTGTCGCATTTGGGGCACAGAAAACCCGTACGCATACATTGAAAAGCCGATGCAAAATGAGTCACTGTTTGGTGCGGATTTTGGTCCAGAGGCATAATTGGGCCATTTTTCTCAATGGCGATCGTTATCGGGCCATGTTGAACGAATTTTTGTTCACAAAAATTAAAGAGGAGGATATTGGCAACATTTGGTTTCAACAGGACGGAGCTACGTGCCACACAGCCGAAGCTACACTCGGTGTTTTGCGCCCTGTTTTTGAAGATCGCATTATCAGGCGCAGAGCTGATGTCGTTTGGCCACTTCGGAGCTGCGATTTGACACCGTTGGACTATTATTTGTGGGGTGCCCTCAAAGATAAGTGTTACGCCGACAAGCCAGAGACAATTGACGCTTTAAAGGACAATATTCGTGAAGCCATTGGTGAAATACAGCTGCACACAATCGATAATGTGCTTAAAAATTGGACCGATCGTGTAGGCTACTGCATGGCCAGCCGAGGCAGCCATTTGAATGAAATTTTTTTCCATTATTAACCGGAAGGATTGTACCTTCAAATAAAAAAAGAAATTTGAGAAAATATCTAGTAGTTTTTTTTTATAGAATTTTCAAAAAAAAAAAGTTATTTGGCGGACCCTTTATAAAATTTGTCATTAGAATAGATTGGTTTATATTGATTATATCTAAATTATATTTTGTCGTTTGCAAATAATTTATGAATGATTCCCGTCTATTCACATTCGTACAATCAGTTTCCACATTGGAATGTTCAGGAACGGTTTCATCTGAGGGCTTCTGTTCAGTATCATCACACAAATCATCTACGATTATACATATATTAGGCACTTACTACAAGATTTGTTACCAATTTGTGTGGTAATTGGTATGTTCTGTAAACTTAAGCAGCCTTCGAAACCGAATTTTAGCAAACTGAAAGTATTTTCTACAACCATCGCTAAAGTCTCTCGCTATTATCAGCGAGAGCGCATCCTGGAGGAGACGGGGGTTGCTACCGCAATCTCTTCTTCTTCAGAGATGGAGGAAAGTACCCTGGATCCAGAGGGCCTGCGTCGGGAAGTCACCACAGTGGCGGAACGACCGACCAGTGGTTCTGGGGCAACGCGAACTCAAGCGAGGAGGAAGAGAAAGAAGCGGCTTGCTAGGTTCGTGCAGGAGAAATCCTCACGTGGCTCTGCCGTCCCTTCTGTGTCAACTCCCTCCGAAAGGCCCAGGTCGGCGGAAGTGACACCCACCGAGCCTGCGGAGGGATTGATCGCTCAGAAATCTCTCTCGCGAGGTAAGCGGCGGAAGATTGTTGCTGAAAACAACATACCCACCTGCCCTGCAGCTGTTATTGCTGGTGGCGCCACGACCCCAAAGGGTACGAGCGAAACCTCGGTGGCGGCTAATGTGGCGGGGAAGAATGTTGCCAATAAGCTGCAGTATGCCCAGCCCCTCGCACCCAGCAAAACCATCTGCCGGCGAAGTCTTTGCCAGTGGAGGGTGGTGAGCTGGACCTTCGCCCAAACACTTCCAAAGGTGCAGCCAAGCCATCGTACAGCGAGAAGGCTACCGGCCCGCAACCAATGTCGGTGATTGGGAAGCTGGGGCCTGACTATCGGCTGACTGATGCAGAGGTAAAATACTGCAAAGGTCATCTGATTCGTCGCGTCATTGCCTCCGGTCCTGAAGCTAATGCGAAGGGCTATGAGACAAAGGACGACACTCTACAGGTGTCGTGCGCGTCTCAGGCCAACTTTGATTGGCTCAGGGGTGTAGTCAATGACGTGCCCCCATGGGGACGACTCGCTTCGCGGTCTATTGCGAAGCAGGCGTGTCCCTCGGGAAGGCCATCTGCTGGATTCCGGATCCCGATCTGACGACCGCAGATGTCCTTTCCTGTCTGCGTGCTCAGAACCCTGGCATCAACACGAGGCTTTGGCGAGTTCTTTCGCACACCAGGGGTAGCAACCGGGATGGTAAAGAAGGTGCTTGTCTTGGGGTGCGAGTGGATGAGGCCACTGTTGATGTCATGGTTTCTCGGTACCGGAGCCGTCTGAGTCTCTTCTTTGGGACTGTAACCTTTCATGGCTTTCCCAGATGAGTGGCTCGGACGATCCTCGTAGCTATCGTCCATTGACGGTAACGCAGATCAACTTGCAGCATTCTAAAGCTACTGTACTCCTAAGTAGACGACTCACCCAGCTGCACACATCACCCCACATAACAACATTACAAGAGCCCCTGTGGCCTTGGCTCGTTGAAAGGGGCCACGATATTATATGACAGAAACTCGATTAGACCTAGAGCCGGTCTTATAATATCATCCCATCTCGCAGCGACCTGCCTTGACGTATTTTGTTGTCAGGATCTGGATGCGGCAGAGATTAGTTTTAAGAGTATGCACGGATGATCGAGGTTCGTGATTGCATCTGCTTACTTTCCTTACGATGCTTTGGAGGCGCCACCACCTCGGAAGGTCGCTCGTAGGGTTCTGTAAGCGGCGCAGTCTTGGTCTGGTTCTTTGTTGCGATGCTAATGCCCAGCATACGATCTGGGGCAGCAGCAAGTGCAATGAGCGGGGCTCTCGACTTTTCGAGTATATTGCCTCCTCCAGCCTGAACATCCACAATGTAGGCAGGCAGCCTACTTTTGTGACTACGAGAAGGCAGGAGGTAATTGACGTCACCCTGTGAAATCCAAGACTGGGGTGGTCGATCAACAACTGGAGGGTCCTCGCCGAAAACTCGTGCTCGGACCACAGATACATTGAGTTTCAGAGTGGTGAGCGGGCGCAGATGCCATTGCCCACCAAAAACCCAAGAAAAAAAACCTGTCCAAAGTTCAGGGAGGCACTGCGTAGCAATCACGTGACGTCACTGAAACTTCGCACGGAGCAGAACATTGAGGCGGCTGTTGAGCATCTCAACACCGCTCTAACAAACAGCTTCGAGCTAGCCTGCCCAATTAGACCTCCTCTTAGCCGGACTCCTGTTCCATGGTGGAACCGAGAGCTTCAGGTGCTGAGGCGTGAGTCTAGAAAACTCCTCTACCGGGCCCTCAAGACGAATCTTGATGAGGACTGGGAACGATATCGACGTGTTCAGAGGGACTACAAGAAGCTAATTCGGGACTCGAAAAGGACTTCTTTTAGAAATTTCAGCAGTGATATCTAATCCCTGAGTGACACGGCAAAACTGCTGAAAGTCCTGAAACAGCACCAAACCGCAAAGCTGGGGTCGCTCAGGAAACCTTATGGCTCCTATACGGAGAGGCAAAGTGAGACACTCAGCTTGCTGTTGGAGACACACTTTCCAGGAAATCAGGTAAGCATAGCCCGTCAACAACCACCTTTGATCGGAACTGTTGTCAGGGCAGCTACACCCTCTCGACATGATTGGTATGTCGCCAGAACTGTGGCGAATGAGGCTACTATTAGATTTGCTATCAAATCGTTTGACAGCTTCAAGTCGCCCGAACTGCATATATCCGATTGTGTTGAAGGAAGGCATTGAGTTAGTGTTGGAAGCACTGAAAAAGATCTTCACTGCATTTCTCGCACTGGCCTATGTATCACGCTCTTGGAGGATGGTGAGGGTTGATTTCATTCCTAAGGTTGGAAGAGACGACTACACCAATCCCAAGAGCTTCAGACCTATTAGTATAACCGCGTTCATGCTAAAGAGTTTAGAGCGGCTGGTGGAGCTTCGCATGCGTAGGGAGTCTCTGAAGACGCATCCACTCTCTCCATTTCAGCATGCCTATCAAAGCGGAAAATCCTGTTAGACGGCTCTGCAAAATCTCATTGGAAGGATAGAGCGAGCCATCGACAGGAAAGAATACGCAATGGGCATCTTTGTGGACATAGAGGGTGCGTTTGACAATGCTACTTTCGACATTATGTGCGGCTCTGCTAGGCGGCATGGCGTAGACCGGGCTCTAGTAAGTTGGATACGTTCAATGCTGGCCCAGAGAATCATAACGGTGCGGGCGGAGAAAGATATGCTGGTGTCGTCTGGGGTTAATAGAGACTGTCCCCAAGGTGGCGTACTGTCTCCGTTGCTCTGGTGCATGGTAATCGATCCCCTGCTTAACGCCATTAATGGCTCGGGTGTCTACGCTCAGGCATATGCGGATGATGTTGGCTGTCTTGTGACAGGTCCATCCCTTATGATTGTCTGCAGAAGGGTGCAGAGAACTCTGGATATGATTGACACTTGGTGCAGTGCGAATGGGCTATCGGCTAATCCTGTCAAGACTGGTATTGTCCTCTTTACCAGAAGGAGAAAGCTTGATGGCCTTATTCTGCCTACACTAAAAGGAGTCACTATCCAGCTATCCACGGAAATCAAATATCTTGGACTCATCCTTGATAACAAACTTCTTTGGAAAACACATGTCGAACTGAAGACATTCAAAGCACTGTCAGTTTTTTGGCAGTGTAAGGGTATATTTGGTAAGACATGGGGTCTTTCCCCTAGTAAGGTCCTATGGATCTATACAGCTATGGTAAGACCTATTATCACCTATGCATCGATGGTTTGGTTGAGCAGACTTTCTCTTGTAGGGGTCAAAAAAGCTCTATCAAAACTACAACGTGCTGTGGCCATATGTTGTACCGGAGCATTTCCGACTACTCCAGGCCCGGCACTTGATGCTCTGGTGAATCCCCCGCCACTAGATGTCTTCATCCGCGGAGAGGCCATTAAGGCCATCTGCAGAGTGAAACATAGTGGCCACTGGCATGGGGTGTACTCGATATTGGACGACGGCGCAGGCACTGACATCGATTCTGCAATCCTGTCTATGCCCCCGGACTCCATGTCATCAACCGTCATACTAGAAAAGCGGTACAATGTGTTGCTGCCAGAGGCTCGTTCATGGTTAGACCCCTAGAACGAGCCCGGCAAACACTGCTGCCGAATATTCATTGATGGCTCCATGACTGAAGACGGTTGAGGCTCTGGTGTTTCAGGCGGAGGTGTATGCGATACTTGAGGCGATAGACTTTGTTGTGGAAAACAGGTGGAAAGGCAAATCTATTTGTGTCTGCAGTGACAGCCAAGCTGCGCTCATGGCCTTGGATAGTCCGACCACCACTTCCACGATAGTCAGGTCCTGCAAATCCAGGCTAAATTATGTTGGAAAACACGCTGGCATTGCGGGTAACGAGACCTCTGACTCCTTGGCCAGGATGGGCTCGGAAGCTGTTTTTATTGGCCCTGAGCCTGTTCTGCCACTCCCTTCTGCTGTCATCAAAGCCACTGCAAACAAGTGGGTTGTTTCGACCCACAAGCGAGCATGGCGGGATGAGTGAGGCTGCGGATATACGAAAATTATGCTACCTGTTATCTCTGACCAATGGTCGCGGTTCCTTCTATCTGTAGGTAGGAGGGACTGCAGGCTGTTGGTTGGTGTGTTGACGGGGCACTTTCTATGGGCAAGAAGACGAGAGGGCGGACCATTTCCTTTGCGTCTGCCCTGCCTTTGCTCGAATAAGGTTTGGGATTTTTGGCACTGATGTGCTGAGGATTGACCAACTTGGCTCCTTGGCACCACAGGATCTACTTCTATTTCTTCGGAGGTCGAGAAGATTTAAAGCAGATTAAAAGGGAACCTTAAGTGCAGTACAATGGATATATACTCTGTCTGAGTGCTGTTCTTACTAGATTGTTCCGACAAAAAAAAAATAAAAATTGCCGCAACCCCTATTTACATGAACCTAACTGGTATTTTTTACATGGCGGTGTCCTTCGAAAAGACAATTGTCCTGCTATGCATAATATTTTAAGTAGGTATAATTAGTATGATATATACTAGTATGGTAAGGTATAATTAGTATGATATGTACTAGTTAGAATGATATATACTAGTTCAATACTAGTTATTGTGTGAGCAGTCCCTGACTAGTTTCGTTTTAAGTTACAAAGTAGTTCATTTTTAAGTATTATTTAACTAGTTTAGTTTACACCTTTTACTTTTTTTATTTTTTTTATTTTATAGACTCCATATACATATGTATGTACGAGTATATGTACATAATAATAATGTACTCGTATACATATATAATAATTTTTATTCACAAATTAAGAATGAGTTAATTCAGCGTGTTACTTCTGGATGTTGTATTTCCACTTTTCTTGCTGACACTTTCTGGAAGTGTCTTTTTTTAACACAGCGGAAGGCTTTCCTAAGTTGCATCTGGTATCTATGAGGGGATGGCAGCAACTCAATTGGAACTGCAAGGTATGTAATAAAATTTAGTGATAATTATTATTGATAATTACCCATTATCAAGGTTTTTGTGATTTTTCAGCCTTTTGCTGTTAGTTCCACCTATATTATTTTTATTTATTTATTTATTTGTTTAACAGAGGAATAATTATAAATAATTATTACACTGAAGTAAAAAACGCGCTGGCTACCAGGGCCTTCGGCTTATGTTAACTTATGATTGTAAAATGAATATTATATTACTAAATTTATACATTTGTATGTGGCATAATTCTATCAGATCTCTTTAATATTACATAGTTTTAGAAATTTATTTGTAGCACTAATATTATCTATATTGAAGGACTCAAAACAGTTTGATGGTTTCTTATTTCCAAATGCAATTATTCTGCTTTGGTTCAGTCCAGGGCACTCGTCAAAAATATGAGTGGTTGATAACACAGGAGCGATGCAGAAACAGCAGGTTGGCTTTGGAGTGCCGCTTAGAAAATAGCTGTGGGTTATTATGGTGTGCCCTATTCTGAGGCGTATGAAGGTTCTTAGCATACGGCATGAACAATCGTGAGGATAAATTGGTTTTGTACCAGTGAGATTATATGTTTTGTAGTGGTGTTGATATGCAATCCATTCCCTGTTGAACTTAGCATTAGAAAAGTTAAAAGCAAGATTGCGTATGTCTTTTGCTATAAAATAGCTAAGTATATGCAATGGTTCTTTTCCGGCTAGCTTTGCTCTTTTATCTGCCGTTTCATTTCCTCGAATCCCAACATGTCCAGGTACCCACATGATTTTAATTGTTTTTTTATGTTCAAGTAGGATTTCTCGGATATTTTGAATCAACAATTCATCATTTTCTCCGTTTAAAAGGGCCTCGATTGTAGATTTGCTGTCACAGCATATAACGTATTTGATATCTGTTTTGGAGGCAAAATGTACCGCTTCATGAATGGCAGCTGCTTCGGCTGTGTATACTGAGCAGTACGTAGGTAAAGCACCGATAACTATTGTGTCACCAAGGTCATTTGTCACTGCAAACGTAACACTGGTGTCTGATTTCGATCCTTCGGTAAAAATAAGCTCCCACTCCGCTCTAAAAGGATGAAGGGCTTCCTTGTAAAGTTGAATGTATTCGTTTGAGCTGGTGGAATCTTTTGGATGATTTACTAAGTTATTGATAAAAGAGGATCTAGGAATCAGCCACTTTGGATATTTTCCGGGGTGAATGAGTGTTGGAGTAGAGATGACGTTAATTTGCTTGGCTAGCAATAAACAGCGCAAGAGCGTCGAGGGTGTCTTATTAATATTATCTTGCTGAAGGGATGAATTTATTACTTTGAACAGTAGCTGGTTATTGCAATGGAATAACTTTGGAATTAGCATCATTGTGTTGTTAATTCCTCTTTGATTAATATCCGATAGCCCTGCTTCTGCTAATAAAGCTTTGGTGGGTAATGTGGGAAAAGCGAGGATGCTCCTTCTGGCCGCTGTGTGGTATGGTGCTTGTAAGGTGTTTAAAAGTCTTTTAGCACAGTGCCCATATATGGAGAGTCCGAAGTCGATTTTGGATAATATTAGAGCTTTAGTTATATTTACAAGGGTCGACATGTGTATCAAACAATGTGTAGATGAAAGATATTTTATAATATTTAGTCTAGATAGTAAGCTTAATCTAACATATTTACAATGTTCCTTAAAAGTTAACCTTTTATCAAAAATTAGACCTAGTATCCTTAACGAGTTAGTATGCGGGATTGGAACATTAGATAAGGATAGGTTACGAAAGGAACATTTGTGCTTCCTGCAAATATGAAATGTTGAACATTTGCTAGTTGATAAATTGGTGCCCGATGATTCTCCCCACTTAGAAATGTCAGTGAGGATTTTAGAGAAAATAATTTTTATTTGGTTTAGTTCTTTTAAATTGGAGAAAATGAGTACATCATCAGCGTAAAGAATATGCTCGATGAGAGCGTGTGAGGAAATAATTGAGCTGATTTCGTTAAAGGCAATTGTGAATAGAATGACTGAAAGGGGTGATCCTTGTGGAATGCCATTGTAGAGACGGTGTATACTCGATTTATGATTGTTAACGCCGACGAAGTATTTACGATTAAGTAGAAAGGATTTTACATGATGGTAAATTTTATTACCTATTTGCCATCGTTTTAGTTCTCGTAGAACAATATGGGCTCCAATTCGATCGAAAGCTTTCTCAAAGTCTAAACTTAAGACCGATATGTGGTTTTTTGATGATAAAGTTGTTGAAGCGAAGTGCTCGAAGTACAAAAGAGGGTCAATAACACATAAGCCTTTTTGAAATGCAAATTGGTTAGGGCTTATGAAATTATTTTGTTTGGCAAACCACAATATTCATTTAGAAATAATTTTTTCTAAAATTTCAGACATACAGGGGATCAAGGATATTGGTCTGTTATTTGATATGAAGGAATTGTTCTTATTAGGTTTGGGGATAGGAATAACTGCCGCTATTTTCCAGTTTTGTGGGTAGATACCTTTGTCGAGAATGGAGTTATATAAATTCAAGAGTCTGGTTTTAAGGATAATTGGAAGATTTTTCAGTAGTGGATATGGTATTTTATCGGGTCCTGGAGTTCTTCCAGTCATAGACGAGATTGTGAGGTCAAACTATTCTATTGATATAGGTGATTCGATAAGAAAGACTTTCGGACATGGGGAGGGATTGTGGTAATGTTCAGCAATAATATGACTTCCAAGGTTGTTGAAGTTTGAATGAAAGTTGGAACTATGGGAGTAATTAGACCAGGTATTTGCGAATTGCTCAGCAATGTCCTGTGGGGCATAAATAGGGCCCACATATGAATGAACAAAATGGATCTTGTTATATTGGTGTAAACCTGCAATAGCTGTTATATCAGACCAGATTTTTTTTGGACTTGAAGAAGGTGTTATGTTGGCAGTAAGAGTTTCGAAAGATTGTTTCTTAGATATCTTTAGTTCCCGTCTAAAAATGGCGTTTGCTTTTTTATATTTGACCAAATTTTCAGTAGATCTATTTCGCTTGAAATTGGCCCATAAAGATTGCTTTGCTTTTCTTAAAACTGTTAGTAGATTAGTCCAATAGGGAAGTTTGGTACAGAATTTCCTTGTGTTAGTTTGGAGAATTGTAGCGTGAGCAGCCGATCGAATTATAGATTTTATTGCCGATGCTTCCGCATTGATATTACTAGAGAAAGGTTTTGTTTTTGTAAGTGCAACTAAGTGTGAATAATATTTTTGCCAGTCTGCCTTATCAATAATGAATTTGGTTCTAGGTTTAATATAACAAAGTTGTGGTAAGTTGAGGGAGGTAACAATGGGAAAATGGTCACTGTTGTGCAGATCTTCTAGTGTATGAGAGGAAAGTTTTGGAGCTATGGATGAAGAGGACAGGGCGATGTCTGGATGGGAGAAGGTTCCATGGGTGGAGAAGTGAGTGGGAGCACCATCATTAAGGACGGTAAGGTTATTGGAAAGAAGGACATCGTCGATTATTCGGTCCCTAGGATTGGATGTCGCTGAACCCCAGAGCGGACTCCAGGCATTAAAATCACCTAGTATAACCACTGGATTAGAAAAAACATTGACGATATTAAGTAGGTCTCTATGATTGAATCTTTGGTGGGGAGGGATGTAGCATGTGACGATGGATATCTTAAAGCCAATATCTATTTCAATTGCTAAGGATGAAATATTGGACGAGATGGGAATTTGTTTATGGTTTAGTGATTTTTTTACAAAAATAGCAATCCCTTGCTTACACGTAGTATTTTGGTGTATGTTGTGAAAGTAACCAATATATTTGTAGGGTGTGAAGGCTATTCTATTTACAGGAAGGTGGGTTTCTTGCAAAGCTATAATTTCAGGAGAAAATTCTTTGATGAGGATATTTAGATCTGAGTAATTATTAAAGAGACCATTTAGATTCCACTGTAATATTTTCATATTCTATTAAATTATTTGACTACCTATTGGTAAGGAAGTAAAGAGTGAAGATGAGGTGTTTAGTTGCGAAAGGTTATTTATTTTAGAATTTGGTGTAGAGTCATCGACTGCAATTGTTTCTGGTAAAGTGTTTATTAAATCTGATGTGTTTGATAAATTTGTTAGTGTTTTGTTGTTGGTTTCAATAGTTATTATTTGTTTCATTTGCACGAACTTTGGGCATAACTTGCTAGAAGCGGAGTGGCTACCTGCACAATTTACGCAAAGAGTGCGAGAACAAGGTAAAGGAGAATGAGCTGGAAGTGCACACGTGTCACATATTGTCTTATTGCAGCGTTTTGTAGTGTGTCCGAGAATTTGACAATTTCTGCACCTCATGGGATTAAAATAGTATGGTCTAACTTTGGTTGTATACCATGAAATTTCAATTTTTTCTTGTAAGTGATATAAATCAAATGTTAGGAGAACTACCCCGCTAGGGATCGGTTTACCATCAACATATTTAGGGAACTTATAAACCGTTGCAACGCCCTGTTCTTTTAGATTTTCAATAATCTCACTCTCTGAGACATTGTTCAAACATGGAGCGTATATATGTGCCTTTTGAAGAATTCAGGTTTTTGTGAAGGTCAATTTTAAAGTTGCAAATTAGTTGTTTAATGGAAAGAAATTTCTTGGCAATGTTGTTGTTTTTTACGAGCAACAATAAATTGCCATCCCTCAATTCTGTGATTTTTGTTATTTCAGAACTTATGTTTTTGAGCGCTTTGTGAACAAGAGAATTTGTTTAGTGGTTTGCTGGAATCAACTGCACTTGCCACTAGGTATTTTGTGTTTTCTTTTGCGATAATTGGTAAATTGGGAAATGCATCTTTAATAGATGTTGGTTTTTTTTCTTTTGGTTTGGGGACTAGTAGATAACAGGGCAAACCTATTATTCCCTAGAGGGGGTCCCGAGAGGGACATTATTATTATTTATTTGTATTTACTTCCAGATGTGTACTCACGCTTAGGATAACTGTTTAATAAAAATAATGACAACAAAATATAGAATCAATTAATGTTTACAACAACTGAGCTCACTATAAATACAACTTTACTCGTCCAGTAGCAGTCGGTGACTGTCCACCTATATTAAAAGCTAATATTAAGTCTTCGTTTAAAATGTTGCAGATACCTTTAGCTAATACTTTTGTTATTAATCTCCTGATAGCAGACACCTTTTGAAATATGTTTGAAATATGTATACATGTTAAGTTTTCATATAATTTAAAATTACATATAAATCTTGAATACTAGTATCGATCGATGAAGCACTTGCAGATTTATTTAAATTATTAGAATAATTCTCTTTCTGCTCTTTTATCAATCTCTTGATGTTTCTCTTGCCGTTGCCTTTTCCATGCATTTGAATACATTTTTTTTCATGTTATAATTTTCAAGTAATTATTATTTATAATTATTCCTCTGTTAAGTAAATAAATAAAAATAAATATATTAATTTTTCTCTTGATGAAAAAAAATAATAACTGTTTTTCTTCAAATTCCAATGTTTGTGTTTTCTTCTCTTTTTATCAAATTGACAAGAAAGGAACAAACAATACTCAAAATTTATTATACACGCAATGAAGTGCCGCAGAAGTCAGCAACTGGTTAACTTATAGAAGTTAGCAATATACGAGTTGCATGTCGTTGGCGCCGTGCGCTTGCGCAGCGGTACAAAGAATTGTACGAAATACGCTGCAACAGCGTCTGCTGCCATCCGCTGCGCAGGGGCACGGTAGACGGTACTGGTTCTCGGTGCGTGAGAAAACACAAGACGGAGAGCATTGGCGCCATGCGATAGCGCAGCGGTGCAAAGCATTGAACGAAATACGCTGCAACAGCGTCCGCTGCCATCCGCTGCGCAGGGGAACGATAGACGGTGCTGGTTCTCGGTACGCGAGAAAACACACGAAAAGAGTATTGGCGCCATGCGCTTGCGCAGCAGTACAAAGCCTTGTACAAAATACGCGGCACAGCCGCTACGCGTAGAGACGGTAGACGGTGATGGTTCTCGGTGCCGGAGGAATTGGCGAGACATGTGTTGTATGTCGGTGCCGCCAAGCCCAGCCGTGAAACGCTGCCGCGCAATGCCGCCTCGAAGTGCAGTCACCATGCGATTGTCGGCGGCGAAAACGTATAAAAAGAACCCGAGTAAGAGAGCTCGCATCTTTTAATTGGCTGGAGCTCGAAGGAGAAGGACTACCATAATAATACAAATAATAAAATAATATAAAATAATTTAAACTCTTTTATTATTATAGATTTTGCTCAGGAGAGTATTTAACTTAGATAAGTTTTGAACTAGTAAATTTAGTAAGTTAACCACTTGATTTTTTACTATTAAATTTACTAGCATATTTTGAAGACTGCCTACAATATTCAGTACAGGGAGATGGAATACGTGAAAAACAAACACAATAAATTCACCTACACTATATGTATGTGTATCCAAAAAAATCGATGAAACGGTAAAAAAATAAAAAAAAACGTTGCTAAGAAAAGACATTCAATTCCCTCCATATTTATTTACCCTTCCGACCATTTTTTTTGGGCACACGTGTAGTGTATGTGAATTTATTGTGTTTCTTGTAAAAATATTCCATATCCCTGTAGCGAAAACTATAGGCAGTCTTCAAAATGTACTACTAAATTTAATAGTAAAACATCAAGTGTTTAATTTACTAGTTTAAATAACCAGTTACTGACTTCTGCGGCACTTCATTGCAGTGTATATTAAATGTTTCCTTTCTTGTCAATTTAATAAAAAAGGAAGTAAAGACAAACATTGGAATTTGAAGAAAAACAGTACTTTTTATAATTCCAACCACTTTTTGTAATTCCTCAATTTAAAATATCCGCAAAGTGTTCGCAAAGAAGAGTGGAAATGCGGCACCATGAATTAACATGCTGAATTAATGGCGAGTACACATTTTTTTTTATGTACATACATATGAGTATATATGAATTTTTCATATTATTATAATTTTTATTAGTATTTTACATGTGGAGTACACATTATTATATTATGTATACATGAATTTTACATATAATCTGAGTTTTAATAGTACTTTAACTAGTTGGTTTCACTGCTGGGATGTTGTCTAAAATAGCGAATATTCGGAGAAAGAAATCAAAAGAAACCAGGGCTACGTTTAAATTAAAATTTCACTTCATTTGTATTTTAAAACGAACTGCGAAACTGCTAAAAAGAAAAGGTTATATATATATATAATAAATCTGAAAAAATTGTTATATTTAATTTGGAATTGAAAACTCCAATGTTAACAAGTTCTTTTCATAAATTCTAACTATTTTTAATGTAAAGTCTGAAAGAATTGCTTTCCATTTGCACTTCTGTTCACTTTAAACACACCATAGTAATCATAAGATGTAGAATAATAATTATTTGGTTTTTTTGGAATAATATCATACTACTAATAACTAAAATAATTAATAAAAATTCATTTATATTAAAATATGGTCGGACTGCCCCAGTAATACCCCAAGCGTGTTTAAATATGCATGGCCATGAACGAATGAAAGTGCACAGGGGACAGTAAGAAAATTAGAATTTGGAACAGAGGGCGACGAAGATTAAGAAAATGCCGGTCAAAAGAGAATTCAACGTTTTTAGAGTATTCTCACATATAACAAAAGTTTCAATAATCTCATAAAAATCTTCAAAATAGGTCAAAAATGCAGTTAAACAAATTAAGTTAACGGCTTTATGCTTTTAATTAAACAGAGGTAGAGTTTCTTTCTTTAATAATGAAAAAAACAATATTTTATTTTGTCGAATTAATTTTTTACTTAAACGCAACTGGTATATTTGGACTTGTGGAGCTTGAGGTTCATTGACAATGAGAAATTATTAAAGAAATTGTATGTTTTCAGTTATTTTGAGAAGTTTAGTGAATTGAGGAATGACGATAGTTAGTGTTAAGGGGGGTGCAGTGTATTTTTACCACTATATACATCAATCAACCTCCTCTCAGTAGCAGAACTGGCACAAATACATTCATATCAACTGTCTATTCTTGTATGTTCTTTGGTATTACTCTATGCGGCTATATAAGAATGTTTTCTATGCAAATAACATTTTCACTGGTGTGACTCACTTGTTTCATACCCTTCATTCCACTCAATCATTTCGTTTCTTACTTTCCCTTTCAATGGTAGCGCCAAAGACAATATACTATTATGAAGTGGTTTATTATGCGTTGGAACACAATCATGGTTGAACTACATTTTTCCATAGGAAATAAATGTTTATATATACATAGGTTATTGCATTATATACGGTATTATTTACAAAACTTTGCAAATCAATGTATAACAAGAACATATGCATTTAATACTAGATATTGAAGTTCATAAAATTTACTTCAAACCTGAACATCATATACTATGTAAATGCGGAGAATCAGTGTTCATAGATATGTACATACATATGTACATATTCATGAGCGTACGAGTGGTTTAATTTTTAATAAAATGTGGTTATAGTATTTCAAGCTGATCTGACAAAGAAAAAAAAAAGGTTTAAAACCTTGATTTTTTTGACTGTACCCTTAATCTAAAAATTACTTACATAGATAAATTTTCTGATGGAATAGGCAACAGACGAACATAAGAATATTAAAATATTAACACTAATTTTATCAAAATTGGTTTTTTGTGCATTATTATTCTTTCTTCGGATAGACTAAAAAAATGTTTGATCACATGCTGCTAACGCGAAAATATGAAATATAAGATCGAAATAGTAACAAATACTGAAAATATTGACATATCCAAAATTTCATGACAAATTGAATTCTAATTCTGCTTCACTTTATATTTAAAGAAGACACACCGCACATCATACAACAAAAACTCCTATGCGAGAAATTACGCTCTTATTTTCATTTAATTTCATTCTTTCTATGGCACAATTCGCTACCTGACAAATGATCAGAAGACAAATGTGTGCATACATATGTATGTACATTCAGATGTATGTATGGATGTATATGATTTGTCAAGGTTCAATTTCATAATACTCCATCTTCTATAACAGGCATAAAATAATTCTGCTCTAGTTTTGGTTCAGTAAAATAATATAATACTGGTTAATTTATGGAAGATAGTAAAATACTTTTACTACTATTTATAAAAATGATTATTAATTTAAAAAAAAATCCAATAAAACACAGCATTTTGCTTGGGCTGGAATCCTAAAAGCCACAAAAACTATAGACCAACGCATAAACCATTGAGCTAAAGACACCCATACTATTTTTGTTGATTTTCGAGTACATTAGAGAGACAAAGTATTTGCTGGTGCAATTCTGAATTAACTAAAATTTCTATAATTCTGTATATAACATTCCCCAAAAAATAACTTTAGTTTTCTGCTGGTGCAGCCATGAAGTTTTGCTGTACAATTCGATGGTGGCTTTTTTGGGGATAAAACAATAAATTAAATATTTATTTATTAACTTTATACACCAATTTTTTCTTTTTTTTACTAATTTACAATATAAATTTTAAAAATATTCCCATAATTAGTTATAATGCCTCGTCTTCGTTTGCTATGATTGAAATTCGTTTTCATTCCAATTCCAACAAATAAATAAATAACATTCTTGCATTCATATCCGTACACACATATGCATGCCGTAAACATGAAAGCAAGCATACAAACATTCGCACATGTAGTAAACACACACGCTCATATAGAACGCAAACACCAGAATGTGTATCGACATATTTTGCCTTTGCATTGCCGAGCACACTTCGGGTTTTGGTCCAATAGGCAGCCACGGTTTTTTAACTCATTTCGCTGAGTGAAGAGAGCAATGTAACGTCTTATAGTATATTGTCTTTGGTAGCGCTCAGGGCCACACACGGGAATGATATATGCCTTGCCTCGTACCCAGCAGCAGCGAAATGCTTCTTCTCAAAACAGATCATGAATTTCGGTTTGAACAGAAATGGTACTTTTCTTCAAGGGAAAAATACAATCGAAAAAGTGAACAAAATAACAAGAATAAGAAAAGCGCAAAAAATTATTAGGCGTTGCAGTATGCAGAAACCATAAAGACGGGACACTTAAACGTCAAATTTTCTGACGTTTAAAAAAAACTGTCTTTGTTTATTATTATTATAAAACGGATCAAATGGAATGCTATGGTCATTTATAGCGTATGTATGTATATTCATAACTTGAAATCTATGCAAAAAATTAAAATATGAATCTTGGTGGTTATATTGGGCGTAAACTTACGTCGTCCTACCTACACATAGAATTAATCAGCATGTAAACCATGCCTACAAAGATGACATTTTTTATTGTGTTACGAGTATTGGAGTCTGTTACGAGTATTGGACCAGTACAAAAATTAGGTATTATTTTTCCTCTTTTGTAGTATTTGATCAGCGTAGATCGTACTATTTGAGCTTCGAAAAAACAAGCAAACAAAAAAAAACAACAATATGTAAAATAGTTCTCCGGGTAGAGGTTTTATTGGTTTTATTTGGTTTCATGTTTTAGGTTATCCTCTCTGAGTGTTTGTCGGACTAGAAATTGGTTCTCGCGTGGGTCAAGTTTGAATCAATGTTTATACATCTTGGATCAATCGGATTTAAGTCAGGTGATTATGGTGGCGTGCATAACTGATAGAGTGCATTCTGGAAGAGGCAAACCTCTGCTGTATGCTTTGGGTCATTGTCGTGCTGGGAGTAAATTGATTGATAGAAGGAAAGCTTTTTTGAGCTGGACTTCATCTTCCGTTTCAAGATATTTAGGTAGTTCATTTTATTCTCAATAAACTCCAATTTGGCCATTCCTGAAGTTTTCATGCCCACCAGATCATCATTCCTCCACCGCCGTGTTTAACTGTGCCAGTTAAATGATTTTTATGGAAGGCTGCACCGCACGACTATCTTAGGTCCCTTAAAGCCAAAAATGCAAAATTTACTTTCGTTAGAAAACAGTACCTGCTTCCAGAAAATTTCACCTACATTCAAATATTTTTTGGCAAATTCTTGTCGTTTTAGTCTATTAATTTTGAAATATACAGTTTTTTGCGAGCCATACGGCCATGGTAGTGGTGGTTTTTTCAATTTTTCGCACAGTATCGGCTAATAATGTTTCTGGGTGCTTCTCTTCTACATCCTTTGCCAATTCCGCTGCTGTTAGTCGTGGATTGACGTTTACTTGCCTTATAAGACCCTGTATTTCCCTGGTACTTAATATTGATGGACGACCAGAGCGTGGTTTAGAGTTTAATTATCCGGCTTTTTGAAGTTATTAAAAACAGTTTTTATAGAAGAACGTGCTCGGTCTACAGTTGGTGATATTTCATGGCATGTTTTCCATTTTTGCCATCGATGCATGATGATCTTTCGCTTACTGACGTTGATTTCCGTTCGTTTAACTTCCCTCACAAAAAAATATTTCAAATTGATTTATTTCTTAAAGTATTTAGCAATAAGAATGCCACTGGTGAAGTAACAGCCTTGATATTTTGGAGAATTGTATTTATTTGTCTCAAGAAGTACCTTTATGGTATTTGTACGTAGACTTTTTCTGCATTGAATTTCGCTGTTTTTAGATTTAAGTGCAGTTATTTATTGTTTGTTGTTCTTTTTGTAAATTTTTTTAAACTATACAACCAAACCTTGAAGACTATGATACTGCATCAACAAAATTATTTCATAAATAACTTTAATTTTTAGTTTTCATATGTTGTACGTAGACTTTTTCGGCTAAGTGTATATATTCGTTTCTAAACTTAAGTGCCAGGGAATAAATATTTGCTTGGCCATGAACTCAGTAGTATGTACATACATATGTACATACATGTATATTTTTTACGAAGTGCCTTTTTTAATTCTCTTTTTAATTATTTGCTGAAACTAACTAAGATTATTACTTTCGGTTGTATTTCAAAACACAAAACAATTGAGATTTGCTTATAACTTCAAATTAAAAAACAAACTTGTTTTACTTTATTTTGATAAGCAAACTGGTTTATAAAAGCAGCTTTTCATGTTATTTTTCGGTGCAACGAAGTAAACATATTTACTTAATTATTTCTTGAAACTTGAACATTGCAGCTATGTATAAAACTTCATTTGTTTATTTTAAACAACAGTATATGGCGGCGTATACAAACAGTAAGTCGTTATTCAGTTTCCAACAAAACAGCGTAACTTTCGGCAAATATATGTATGTATGTATATATATATATATATATATATATATATATATATATATATATATATATATATATATATATATATATATACATATATGTATATATATATATATATATATATATATATATATATATATATATATATATATATATATATATATATATATATATATATATATATATATATATATATATATATATATATATATATATATATATATATATATATATATATATATATATATATATATATATATATATATATATATATATATATATATATATATATATATATATATATATATATATATATATATATATATATATATATATATATATATATATATATATATATATATATATATACATGTACATATATATAAATATATATATATACTGTGAATAACAAATTTTTAGACACAGGCAACGCTTTTAAAACAAAGAGTATCAAAGTACCTATTAGTTACTATTTCGAGGAACTTTTTGATGCAGTTACTATCCTTATTTATTTCCCAGAAAAATACACATAAAAAAATGTCCCGTCCCTTCATCTACGAGGGCGGATTGATATTGAAGCTACCTAAGTAGGAAAAAAACATTTTTTTTTTTCAAAAACCATTTATTTCCTCCTCAATTTATCATACGCAGTATGGTTGCCAATGCTAGCTCTAGTCTCTTTGACCGCGGTTCTTAACTCGCCACACTGCGTACAATAAAAATGTCTACCACTGGTCTCTAGTTAACACTCACCCCTTTTCCTGCGGGCATCCGACTCATCCAGCTCCAGTAAAAGTCCCCTCCCCGTCAATTTCGCCGTAGTCTAACATCTTTCCATTCATCTTACTCATATATACTCGTATGTATATACGAGGGCGGGTTGATATTGAAGCTACCTAAGTAGGAAAAAATATTTTTTTTTCTTCAAAAACCATTTATTTCTCAACATAGTCTCCTTTTACTTCGTCACACTTAATAAGACGATATTCCAACTTTTTTATACCATCTGAATAATACGATTTCGGGAACCCCTCAAAATACGCGTTAGTTTCGGTAATCACTTTTTCGTTTGAGATGAATCTTTTTCCTGCGAGCCATTTTTTCAAGTTTGGAAACAGGAAAAAGTCACTAGGAGCTAAATCTGCACTATAAGGTGGATGATTAACCAATTCGAAGTGTATTTCACGTAATTTTAGCATCGTATCTAATGCTGTGTGAACCGCAGCGATGTCTTGAAGAAAGAGCATTTTTTTCTTCTTTAAATGTGGTCGTTTTTCCTTGTTTGCATCAATCAATTGATCCAATAATGCACGATAATACTTTCCTGTGATTGTGGATCCTTTTTCAAGATAATCGATGAGCAATATTCCGTGTGCATCCCAAAATACAGTGGCCATAACCTTGCCAGCCGATTTTACTGCCTTCGCCTTTTTCGGAGCACTTCCACCAGCTTCCACCCATTGTTTCGATTGGTTTTTGGTTTCAGGTGTGTAGTGGTGGACCCACGTTTTATCAACAGTTATTTATCAACGCCAAAAATCAACAGGATTACGCTTTATCATGTCCAAACACCGCTGTGAAGTGGTCTGTCGAACTCGTTTTTGTTCGACACTGAGCAAACGCGGCACCCATCTTGCCGATACCTTTTTCATATGCAACTGTTCATGCAAATTGTTGAACACGCGTTCATATGATATGTTTACCATTTCAACAATCTCACGCAACTTGACTCGGCGATCATTCATAACGATATCGAGGATTTTCTGGATATTTTCTTCAGTAACCACCTCTTTTGGCCTACCTGTTGATGGTATTGTTGCAGTGCTTGTTCGGCCGCGTTTAAATTCAGCAATCCAATATTTTACCGTGTAATCTGACGGAGCAGACTCACCGTAATGTTTATCGAGCTTTTCTTTTGTCTCTTTCACCGTTTTCCCTTTCAAATAATAGTGTTTAATCACTGCACGAAATTCGCTTTTTTCCATTTTTCAAGAAACACAAAAGTTGCTTACTTCAAACGACTACAACAAATAAACTAATCGATGAATTTTTGTAAAATTTATAGCTGACGTTTGACAGATCGCAATTTCTAAAAAAAAAAGTTTTTGTGTTGTGCTGCCATCTAGCGCTAGGTAGCTTCAATATCAATCCGCCCTCGTACACCTCGAAATGTAAAGAAAAAGGTCACAAAAAGACATCAAAAAGTTTAGGCGGACTTTGTTTGTGTGGCGTGGTATTACCAAAATTATGGTAATCTTTGAATTTTCTGCTCATATTATTTACTTCATTTTTTAAAGGTTTGAAATTAGAGTTGATCTTGATTTTGTGACAGATTGACCAAAATTAGCTGTCGTACAAAAATTGCGGTAGAATATAAAGCATACATAAATACTATTCTAATGGCAAATTAGAGCAGATCTGAATGGCCAAAAAATTTACACCATACCAGGAACGGATTGTAGTAGCTGCAGGGGCTAAAATTCCAATAATGTCGGCTGTCAAACTATGCCATGAAATGCAGCAAAGATTTAAAGAAAACCGCGATCCTCAAACAATTCGGGGCACCTATACATAGCTGAGTATCATGGCCGAGGTTCTCGGCGTAATCATTCATTTCGGCTGCGAAAAAGAAAAAAAGTTAAATTTCGCAAAACTCAAAATTTAGTTCCCAGTGTTAAGAAGTTGGGGTCGAATGGGTAACCATTTATGTATGTTCCAACAAGATAACGAGCCGAATCATACATCGTTTCTTGTGCTGGAATGGCTAATATGTCATTGCAAACAATTAAAAACACTTCCACAGTCCCCAGATATGAATCCGATTGAACACATTTGGTACCTTTTAGAAACAAAAATTTGGAATCATCACGCAGATATAATTGACGCCGACACATCCAAACTTTGTTGGAAGTATGGATAGACGCTTACAAGCAGTAGTTCAAGCTAATGGAGTTCTAACGAAATATTTTATTTGAAAATTATTAATTTTTTTCATTTTTATAAGATTACACCTAACACAAAAATTAAATTCAAATATCTTTAGCTTAAATATTTAATAAAATGTTCTTTATCAAAAATTACTTCTAATTATTTTACTTAGTTAAGTAAAAAAAAGATTAACATATAAACTTTGTAAATGGCGTTGTTAAGTAATTGCCTTCCTGACAATTTTGACCAAGCTCAATACTTTATTAGTATTCGTCCAACTTACTATTGGCTTCAATTCTATTGCTCGCTTCTCACAGTTCATATTCACTACGGGCAAGCAAATCAAGTAATAATTTTAATTTCAGTTTAGAATTTATCATTATTTGAAACTGTACACTTTTCTTTGACGCGTGAATTTGTGAGCTTTTACCTTTTTATTTGAATTTAAGTGAATTTATGTAAATATATTTTATTCATATTAGTATTAAAATATTAGTAATAAAGTAAGTTTTCCAAAAAATGGAAATGCATTTCAGATATTTTTATTTTGAACAAGGATATGATCCTTCAAATGAGCCCATTGCATCTATATACTTTATTTTGACGCTGACTGTATATATTGTACATGAAGCTGGGGTTCAATACATATACGAATTACTAACGCCTCCAGTAGGGTGGTTTTAAAAAATCGATGTCGGATTTTTTTGGGGTCACCCCCCAAAAATGTTTCATTTTGTTAGATTTTAAGATTGCCAAAGTTTGAGCACAATTGGAAGATGCTAACCCGTGCCACTTGGGCCTCAAAGTTTTGAAAATCTTGATTTTTTGGCAGTTTGGCGACTTCGGCGACCCATATGTCTGGAACGGCTAAAGCTATTTGCCCGTGTCATACATCAAATTAAAGGCCATACTGTTTTTAACATTTTATATTCTACTCAATGAATACGCAACTAGTACTGAAACCGAAAAAATAGAGCCAATGTCCCTAAAAACGTGTCTAGGTACCCCTGAGAGCGAAGATGCGTTATTTGTATTATTATTGCTTATTATGGACAAATACTTGTACTTTGGAATCCCATTTCATTTAAATATGTTTGCTATGGTATACCGTTAATTTTAGACCCACAACAATGTTTTTCTTTTTATGTCAGGTATGTATCTATTTTTTCCTTTGTAGTTTAAAAATGTATTGGGTTACCCTATTACCTATTGTTATATTTTAAGTAGAAGTCCAGGGGTTCAGAGTCTGTTATTAAAAAAAGAAAAGGATAGCTAGGTGGTTCTTGCTTTTATGATTTTGTTTCTTGGTCAGTTGAAAAGTATTCGCTGAACAGTGAAAGTTGTATTTTGTTCTACGTTCGTGTGGTCGAGTTTAAAAAAACCCACTAAATATTAACTACAAAAGACATTTTTATTTTAATTAGGTCGGTACCTACTAATACGTACTCTTTGTTTTAGTTAGTGTCATTCTGTGTCATTTATTCTGTCTTCTAGTGAACATTTTTATTTCTCGTAAAAGTGATGGCTTCTACATCTGGCGTGAGAAGTAGAGTTAGAGATAAAATTTTCCTAATTGACTATCCAGTCGAGAGCTCCTGTACCTAGCGTGCCGACATCACGTTTTAGAAGTCTTGTTGAGTGGGGTTTTTGACTGCAAGTTTGGAAGCACATCGGGACCTCAACCAAACATATTCAAGAGATTTCAAAAAGAATGGTCGGCGATTGATAAATCCAAGTTCGATGTATTCGAGAATGTTTTGAAACTACTGCCCAAAGAAGAAGTAGAGAATATCAAATAAGAACTGCAAAGAAAACTAATGGAATGCCAGCCAAGAGACGACTACAAAGAGCTGTTACAGTTGGCATTGATATATCTTGGCCATCTTGACGGAAAAGATGTGCGCTTCAGGTCTCCAGGTCCAGTACACCATGCCCGGTGGATGGCAAAAGCTTTTTACTGTCTGAAAATACAACTCTTCCGTGACCAGTTTAAGCTGACTTCCCAAGAACAAGAGGCCCTAGAAGCACTTTGTGTTTTCATCGTTCGAGTCTACTTTAAAGCCTGGTTTAACGCCCCCAGAGCGTGTTTAGCACCAACACAAGACCCAGACCTCATTGAAAATCTACTGAAATACGAAAGCATTGACAAAAAAATATCAGAAAAGGGAATTAACAAAATGATAAATCACCTGTGGTATCTTAGTCCTGAACTTGTTGCCCTGGCATTGTTTGACCCGACAGTGCAAAACACCGTAAAGAGCCAAATGGCGACAAAAATCTTAACAAATCAAGCAGAAGAAAATGATAAGTGCTCCAGAAATATGCGACCCAAACTAAAAGAAGAACAACTGCCGAAATTCGTAGAAAAAGGTCTCCCAATCCTAATTCCAAGTGAGACTTACCTGTTGTTCAAGAGATTAAACA
This sequence comes from Clusia tigrina, assembly GCA_920105625.2. Lineage (NCBI taxonomy): Eukaryota > Metazoa > Arthropoda > Insecta > Diptera > Clusiidae > Clusia > Clusia tigrina. The sequence continues at coordinate 169,722,240 of OV050031.1, forward strand.
TTAACACCGAATTTCTGGAAAAAGATCCTGCAACTTGGCCCCGCAGAACATCAACTACCAGGAGGGGCAAAGGATGGTAAAGAACTTGAAAGTTGTGAACGACATGGCAGAGCGAGGAGTCAAGCTCATCACAGATTACAACCAATTACTTACAAAGGACGAGCAACAAAAACAATACGTTCTCCAAGTAGTCAGCAGATGCCGTCAGCTGTATCCAGATAGCTCCAAAACCACATTATGTCAGTCCCTTGAATAAATTTAAATAAGAATAAAATGAAAAAGACATTTATTATACTTGATTTTTTAAATACATAATTGTTTTCATTCCAAAAATTAATAATATAGGAAGGAAAATGGATTTGTTCACAATAGGTTCCATCTTCGCTCTAAGCGCTACCTAGCCACATTTTTAGGGACATTGGCTCTATTTTTTCGGTTTCAGTACTAGTTGCGTATTTATTGTGTGGAATATAAAATGCTAAAAACAGTATGGCCTTCAATTTGATGTATGACACGGGCAAATATATTAAACCGTTCTAGAGATATGGGTCGGCAAAGTCGCCAAACTGCCAAAAAATCGAGATTTTCAAAACTTTGAGGCCCCAGTGGCACGTGTTAACATCTTTCAATCGTGCTCAAACTTTGGCAATCCTAAAATCTGACAGAAAGAAACATTTTAGGGGGATAACCCCAAAAAAATTCTGACATTGTTTTTTACCGTATGAGATAAAACCACCCTAGCCTCCACATACCATTAATAAAATTAATAAAATATTTAAAATGTGTGTTGTATCTTTTAGAAACTTCTGCAGCAAAATCGAATTACTAGGCGACACGACTCAGGTGAATTCCTACAATACTGGCCAATATTATTGGATATCATTCTCCGTGCAAAAGAGTTGTTGCAAGGGTGGAGTACTCTCTCCTTTACTCTGATGTAAGATCATTTACTTTCTACTGATTTCCATTAATTTGGTATCTACGGCCAGGCACATGCAGATAATCAATTGGAAGATCCTCTATTATGTTGGGTTTGAAATAAATAGCTGTCTCCTTTGAATATCTAGTTGCCTTTAGTTGGAGGAGGATGATCGAGGGTCAAGTCCTGTCAGCACTCAACACAGTTCAGCATTCCAGGGTGGTGATATACTATGGGTATTCCTTGATAGCAAGGTGTTCGGTTATATTGTAGAAAGCAGTGATCAAACCAATTTGGGCATGCGGAGCTGAGCTGCGGGGAAAAACTAGTTCATCGAACGTCTAGCTGATACAATGACCGGAATCGAATATCTTGCAGGCACTCATAGATCCGCCTTGGTTCATTAGAAATACTGACATCCCTAAGAACCTCAACATGCCTCTATTTTAAAAACTGAGCTCACAGAGGTCACGAGAGGACTCTAATTCATTAGCAAAAAATCTTCTTAGAATCAAAACAGCAGCACGCCTTAAAAGATTGGACTTACCTGTATATCGAATATATTAAATATAAATTAATTGCTATATTATTTTACAATGAATTTAAATTGAATTCAAATTTAAAGGGAAAAATGTAATTGAATTTAATACTAAGCCCAAACACTGGTGCGGGATAAATATAGTTAATTTATCTTTTAAGATTTAAGTACTTATTATTAGGCTCGAAATGAGTGAAATCAATAAATAAATGAAAAGATACAAATAAAAAAAAAAATCTATTCTGTAAATCTCACGTTGATTTTAAGGTATCGAGAGTACTGGTATCTTTGTGGCACTGCAAGCTACTTTTTGTAAGCCGTGGGGCCGGGCGCCCTGAAAGTTCCATTGGATTTATCAGTCTCATTATATCCTAAGCATCGGTGGTTTTGGGGAGAAGCCTATCTCTCAAGTGGGTAAAATCTCCTCTTTCCATTTATATATATGCCATTTGTTGTACAGATAAATTATGTTGCTTAATCTTCTTAAAATGGTTGTCTTTATTCAAGGAAAGGCGCTTATGGCTAACTGATACCATTATTCTTTCTAGCCAAGAGATGCTTCTGTCTTTCAGACGGAATTCTTTGATATTGTGAAGCCAATGGACTATCTGGTGAAAAACAGATGGTGTGGCAGATGTTTAAGTGTAAGCAGTGACAAACAGGACCGCTGAAGGCATTACTCCGCCTACAATTAATTAGTAATGTAATATTCTGGAAATCTATATTAAAATATGTTGGAAATCTCTGATGTTAATATTGGTTTCAGGACACATGGAAATTTAAGTCGTGGACAAAGTTGTGGATAAGGGATAAGGCCAGTTACTTCAGCTTTTGTTTTAGAGATTACGTTGTGTATTCACAGAATCAGTAATGGGGACTCTTAGGATACAGTGGTTGGACGAGGTTATGCTAACTGATATATCTGACAGAACGTCAAGATTTCTTTTATCACTTATAGGCTGATAGACAGTAGACTTCTGATAGGAATGATGACGGGTCATTTTACGTGATATTTGCCCGCATATGGGGAGAAAGATGGCAAAATTAACCGCTTTTTTGTGTGTGCCCCTCTTTGTCAGCGACAATTGAAGTAACGTAAATTTTGGCTCTTTAGGGACAAAAGATCTATTGAGATTTGTTCACAGATCAGGATCAAATAATAACATAATGGAACGGCAAATATGGGTGTTTCATGGTTTGCGGTTAAAAATACAGTGACGTCATCAAATTGACTCAAATTAGAAATTTCCCCATATATTTTTTCATATTTAATTAGAAAGCTGTGTGCTGTTGTCTCAGAATTTGTACTGATTATGTACAAGGAGTTTTTGTGGTAGCTGCAATTCACATTTTCATCCCCATATAATATTAATCAAATATAGATGCCTAGTTAGACACTCGTCCAATATCGTTAATTTAATGTTTAAAAACTACCACCGCATGCTAGGCAGCAAATTAGATCGGTACTAAATTTCAGAATTTTCTTCTGATGTGAGTGCCGCTGTTCCGATTCTGTTGACATTTCAATAAGTTATTAATAACCCTAAAAAAACGAGTACAGACGTCCCTTTACGTTCCCTTGTGCGTGCGAGTTAAACAATGGAGACCTTTTCTTCATAAATCATCATTATGCGGGGATTTTAGCTATACTTCCACACATTCAACATTGCATGAACATTTGGCTGTAAAAGAGATTTGTTCGCGCTGGATCCCACAGACGTGTATAAAATCGTGACAGGTGACGCATCATGGATATACTCGTATGCGTATGAGCCGGGAACAAAACAACAATCGACCGTGTGTGTATTCCAAGACGAGCTAAATCCAACAAAAGTTGCTCGTGGAAGAAGCACATCGAAGCAAATGGCCGCCAGTTTCTTCGGCCGAATGGGTCATGTGGCCATTGCTCCGCTTGAGCAACGTAGATTGGTGAATTCTGAGTGGTACACGAACATTTGTTTGCCAGAAGTCTTCGGAGAAATTCGTAAAACCAACCGCCAAAGACGAATCATTCTCCATCATGACAATGCGAGAATGGTCTCGTCAAACAGGTGAATTTTTAAGCAGTCAGAACATCGAATTGATGACTCATCCTCCGTACAGTCCTGATTTGGCACCGAATGACTTCTTCTTGCTCCCGAATATCAAAGGAAAACTGCGTGGTCAACGATATACGAGCGCAGAAGAAGCAGTTGAAGCGTTCAAAAACCATGTTTTGGAGGTGTCTCAAGAGGTATTGAAAAACTGCTATGACAAATAGTTTGAACGAATGCAAAAGTGTATTGATCATAAAGGGGAATATTTTGAAAAACAATAAAACCTTTTTCAGTAAAAAATGTTTGTTATTTTTGCTATTCCCGAAATATAAATGGTCCCCTCGTAGAAGCGTATCTACTGTAATTTTCGTTAGGATTCCCTGAGTTTATTATAATGTAGGGAGGCGGGGCCTTTATCTGGTCGTCTCCATTTCTTGTGAATGGCTTTGTAGTGGCAATATAGTAATTCATATAAAATGTGGTCCAAAAATGTGACATAGGTGCTAAGTTTTAGATATGTATCATTAGAGGACGTGGCTCTGAAAATGTATCGCCGATTTTTTGTTTTGTGTTTTAAAGTAACACTCTGAACCTTCGTATGAAGATTCTTTGACAAATCTTGCATAATTAACTAAACATAATTAACCTTGCAAAAATCCAAATAACTAACATTAGTCCAATCAGTAATCTCAAATCAGTAATAATCTCAAAATATTTTGCATACATGCTAGCACGGACGCAATATATCCTACTAGGAATTGATATTCGTATTTCATTATTAGAAATATAGATAGGGTCATATATATAGGGTCATTTAAAGTTCATTATATGGAAGGGCGGCGTCTCCTCTGTCTGAACGACCTCATTTCTTGTGTATGGACTTGTAGCAATAAATGTATTCATATAAAATTTAGCCAAAAAATATTGTAAATGTCGTAAGTTATAAAAACTTATCAATTGTGAGAGTGGTTTAAAAATAAACCGCCCATTTTTTATGTGTTGTTTAGCGTTAGTCACCGCAATCTTCCTGTGAAATTTCGTTAGATAGGCTAATTTTGAGTTTACACTCGAAAGTTCCTTATATCGAAAGTGAGCGTGTCCCTTCCCTGATCGGCCCCATTTCTTGCAGTTCTCCACATTTCCAAATGTTTCTTTACAAACAATTTTGTAAATAAATAATAGATAATTTAATATATCATAAGTTATCAATATGTGTTAATAGAGTGCGTCGCATATTATACATAAAGGATTTTCCAACAAGAGGTGTTATTTTGAATCACCGGTATTTCGGTAGCTGTCACTTTTGAAGCTTTTATTCTTTGACATTTGACAAGTAGAAACTACGCCATTACTAAAAATGGAGTACATGCTTCAACATCGAACTGAAATTAATTAAATTCACTACAAAAATGGTGAAAATCTTGCAGTCACAGTTCGGAAAACTAAAGCATTTTTGGGTCGTCGTGAAGCACCTTGTCGGACCGCAATACAGAAATTGGTGGAAAAATTCGAGCTGTTGGGACAAGTTAGTGATGTGAAGAAAAAAACCCGTGCATGTCGCTCAAGAACAACTGAGAATATTGCTGCTGTAGCCCAAAGTGTTGAAGAAAACCCAGGTTTGTCCATTCCTCGTCGTTCTTTGGAATTGGGCATTCCACAAACGTCATTACACCGTATTTTGCATAAAGACTTGGGTCTTAAGGCTTATAAAGTTCAGTTAACACAAGAACTCAAGCCGGCCGATCATCAACAACGTCGTGTCTTTGCTGATTGGGTCCTTGAAATGCATGAAAATGATCCGGAATTCCATCGAAAAATCATCTTGACTGATGAGGCCCATTTCCACCTCGGTGGCTACGTCAACAAGCAAAATTGTCGCATCTGGGGCTCGGAAAACCCAAGAGTTATTGTTGAGAAGTCTCTCCATCCTCAACGTGTGACTGTTTGGTGCGGTTTATGGTCCGGCGGGGTCATTGGACCTTACTTTTCCGAAAATGAGGTTGGACCTGCAGTTATGGTGAATGGATTGCGCAATCGAGAGATGATTAATGATTTTTTATGGTCGGAGTTGGATGGTATTGATCTGGACAACGTTTACTTTCAACAAGACGGCGCTACGTGCCACACAAGCAACGAAACCATTGCTCTTTTACGGGAAAAGTTTCCGGACCGTGTTATCTCTCGAAGAGGCGATCACAATTGGCCACCGATATCTTGTGATTTAACACCTTGCGACTTCTTCCTTTGGGGCCACGTGAAAGATAAGGTCTACGCCAACAGCCCAGTGTCGATTCAAGACCTCAAAGATAGAATTCGTGAGGCTATCGAGGACATAGGGCAGCCACTTTGCGATTTGGTTATGGAAAATTTCATGAAAAGGATATGGTCGTGTAAGCGTGATCGTGGTGGCCATGTGGCTGATGTAGTTTTTCGTTATTAACGGCATACTTTCCTCTTTATTATGAAATAAACATCAGATCATTTATCTCAAAAAATGCCATTTTTCTTTGAATACCAAAATAACACCTCTTATATGAAAATCCTTTACATAAGCTAACATCCGTTGTTGACGATGTAATTTAATCCTCTTGAATTCCTCAAACAAGCGCTACACGCGCAGCTAATGCAGACGCTAGCTTGCACTTTTAGTCGCTAGCTTAATTTGTTCTTTCGCTTTACCCTTAAATTTCCGTTCCCATACATTTTGCTTATTCAGCAGAGTGTGGCATTCTGGAATTGCTAGACTTCTTTAAATAATAATATAAAGTCAGTTTCGATTTGTTACTCGACTGACATAGTCAGTATTACTTCTATGTTTACTCAATAAAGTTTCGGTTTGTTACTCGACTGACATAGTCAGTACTACTTCTATGTTTACTCAATAAACTTTCGATTTGTTACTCGACTGACATAGTCAGTACTACTTCCATGTTTACTTTAAAAATTGAAATTAGCATAATAAACTGGGTTTTATTTGGATTAAAATGATTAAAAGTAATTTATACAGCTTACATTTTGCATAGTGTTTAGTAGGAACCGCATCTGCATTACTACCAAATTGCGTCATAAGTTGGACCGAAGTTATAAGAATTTTACAAAAGGTGAAAACATTGGTTATATTGGAGGTAGGCGTGGTCTTTGTCCAAATCGGCTTATATATAAATCTGCTCCACACTATACTTTTGCAAAATTTCAGACAGACAGACGGACGGCAAAAAAAAAATATTTCACAACGCTATCATATATGTATATGTTAGTAAATACCTGGCACGCCTCCTTCTGGTAGTTCAAATTTCGCTCAGACACACATACTTAGTACACCTTTTTTGTATTTTTTAACGGTAAAGGAAACAAATTATTCTATAAATTATTTTGCAAAATAAATTCGTTGTGGCAAATACTTTTTTCATATCTCTATTTACTTAATTGTAACTAGAATCGCCCGTGCCCGAAATTAGGCCATTCCCCTGAAGATAGTTTCTTTTTTCCACATTCCAACAAAATTTCAAAAGGTGTTTTGTATTTGTAATATCATATATTTTAATGATAAATAATTTTACAATAAGCATTTCAGTGCTGACTAAAACTTAACTCAACTTGAAATTTTTAAATAACAGTTATTTTGAGTGAACTAAAGAATGAAATGTACATATTTTTTTTAATATATGATAAACACTAAAAATTCAAAATATCTGTATAAAGACGGAGTAAGACTTTCAATTGTATTCGGGTCCAATTGACTAATGCATCCTTAGCATTAACATTTCTAATGAGAAGCACAATAATGTTAAATTGTGCAGTGGTAACTTACTAATTGACAAAGAATTCAAAAATTTTACTAGATAATTGTTACCTTTTGAATCGTTCTTACAAGTATTTGTATCATAGCTACCAAAAATTTGTGTGTAACAGGAGTTAAATAAATGATTTAAACATGCGATCTGTTAAAATGTTCTCAGAGATATTTGCAAAAGTATAATTTATTAAATTTGCTCGTCACCTATCAAATGCTGTGGAATTTGTGTAATATTGCAAATGAGGAAATGACCAAATTGAGGAAATTTTTGTGCTACTCCATCAATTTTCAAAAATCAACAAATTGAACTTCATCAGATAAAACTCTCATATTGTTATCAAAGTTGATCGTGAACCATGCGGTACAATAGGCAAATTCTGTGGAAAATCACAACACAACAAAATGGTCTTGTCTCCGAATAACTTATTTTTATCCACTTTATTTTTAAATAAATCTCTTAATAATCTATCAATACATTTCAGTATTAAAAGTGGACACATATAGATTTCATCATTGATAATCATAAAGGCCAAATCTATATAGGGGCTATGACTGTTATTTACAGAAATATTCCAAACAGCCGTTTCTGCAATCGGAATAGCCAATTTAACTGTTACCTCCTCAATTTATCATACGCAGTGTGGTTGCCAATGCTAGCTCTAGTCTCTTTGACCGCGGTTCTTAACCCGCCACACTGCGTACAATAAAAATGTCTACCACTGGTCTCTAGTTAACACTCACCCCTTTTCCTGCGGGCATCCGACTCATCCAGCTCCAGTAAAAGTCCCCTCCCCGTCAATTTCGCCGTAGCCTAACATCTTTCCATTCATCTTACTCATATATACTCGTATGTATATACGAGGGCGGATTGATATTGAAGCTACCTAAGTAGGAAAAAACTTTTTTTTTTTCAAAAACCATTTATTTCTCAACATAGTCTCCTTTTACTTCGTCACACTTAGTAAGACGATATTCCAACTTTTTATACCATCTGAATAATACGATTTCGGGAACCCCTCAAAATACGCGTTAGTTTCGGTAATCACTTTTTCGTTTGAGATGAATCTTTTTCCTGCGAGCCATTTTTTCAAGTTTGGAAACAGGAAAAAGTCACTAGGAGCTAAATCTGGACTATAAGGTGGAGGATTAACCAATTCGAAGTGTGTTTCACGTAATTTTAGCATCGTATCTAATGCTGTGTGAACCGCTGCAATGTCTTGAAGAAAGAGCATTTTTTTCTTCTTTAAATGTGGTCGTTTTTCCTTGATTGCATCAATCAATTGATCCAATAATGCACGATAATACTTTCCTGTGATTGTGGATCTTTTTTCAAGATAATCGATGAGCAATATTCCGTGGTCATCACAAAATACAGTGGCCATAACCTTGCCAGCCGATTTCACTGCCTTCACCTTCCTCGGAGCACTTCCACCAGCTTCCACCCATTGTTTCGATTGATTTTTGGTTTCAGGTGTGTAGTGGTGGACCCACGTTTCATCAACAGTTATTAATCGACGCCAAAAATCAACAGGATTACGCTTTATCATGTCCAAACACCGCTGTGAAGTGGTCTGTCGAACTCGTTTTTGTTCGACACTGAGCAAACACGGCACCCATCTTGCCGATAGCTTTTTCATCTGCAAATGTTCATGCAAAATGTTGAACACACGTTCATATGATATGTTTACCATTTCAACAATCTCACGCAACTTGACTCGGCGATCATTCATAACGATATCGAGGATTTTCAGGATATTTTCTTCAGTAACCACCTCTTTTGGCCTTCCTGTTGATGGTATTGTTGCAGTGCTTGTTCGGCCGCGTTTAAATTCAGCAATCCAATATTTTACCATGTAATCTGACGGAGCAGACTCACCGTAATGTTTATCGAGCTTTTCTTTTGTCTCTTTCGCCGTTTTAACTTTCAAATAATAGTGTTTAATCACTGCACGAAACTTGCAGTTGCTTACTTCAAACGACTACAACAAATAAACTAATCGATGAATTTGGGTTAAATTTTAACAGCTGACGTTTGACAGATCGCAATTTCTAAAAAAAAAAGTTTTTGTGTTTGTGCTTCCATCTAGCGCTAGGTAGCTTCAATATCAATCCGCCATCGTATATATATATATATAATATACATATATATATATATATATATATATATATATATATATATATATATATATATATATATTGTAATGATGGTTGCAGGATCGCCAATATATTATGTTAGTATAAAGACTGGTGAACGGCAGAGTTTGCCTTGGTCACCACTAACCTGTCACCTTCTAGTTGTGCAGTTGTGTCACCTTCTTGTGTAAAGTCTTCTAAGTAGTATCTGATTTTATTTTACGAAAGCTGCGCCTTTTAAACTTTTATTACATATAATAATTATTACAATTATCTAAACATTATTTACTACTTCTTACCTATCTTATATGTGTCATTCACACTAATTCGATTCGTCATATGGATCCTGGCCCAGTTCCTATTATTGGTTTGTAATTGCGCGTGCCAAAATTGCTGCGTAAACATGATGAATAAGTTCAGCCAGATTCAGTCATATGATGAATATTTTCAGCCTGTTATAACTTAATAATGCACACTACACCCTTACCCTTAAGCGAAAACTTATTATTTAAAAATAGTTTAAAAATTGTTTTTTTCCTAAACTCTAATTTAATTAGTTGTAACATTATTGTTTAGTATGTATACTAGAGCTGGCGTTAATTTTTTTTTTTTTGGAACTTGAATGTGGGTAGCGATCAAAATATGCGATTTGATACCAAAATTGATGTAGCAAATTTTCAGTCTGATCGGAGGGTGCCAAACCGTGCCATATTGAGGTCAAAGGTCAAAATTTTCAAAAATCACCAAAATATCCTTTTTTTTGCATTTTATCAATTTTTTAATAAGAAATTCTATACAAATATGTTTTTTCTTTAATTTTTATTTAATAGGCTTAAAATAATTTTATTTTAAATCAATGAAGATTTTGTATAGTATGGGAAGTCCTTACGGTAGCCTTCTACAATGTGTAACAAGTACTGTTTATCGTCTTCGTTGTGTGTTAAGCATCTGTTAAAGTCCGTTATTAGTTTGACTTTTCTTTCGGCGGCATCATTCACAACAGTAATGCATTTGACGATCTGTTCCCCTTTACAAAATGTGTCGCTCTATATCTTTTCCAGCAATTGAGGGAAGTAGCTTTCCGTCCCAATGCAAAACAAATTGTTTGGGAGTTTTTATACCCAAACAACATTTCGCATTTATCCCCATTTAATTCCAAAGTCCCCACTCTGGTCAGCACTGCAGTCTCATCACCATCTTATAAGCAACAGCACTAACGGCTTGCTGGCTGCTGTTTTGTTATTGTTTCATTTGCCTTACAATTTGTTGTTACTTTTCTTCGCGAAGAAGATTTAAATACTTTTTTTTGCATGTTTTGCTTTAAGTAAAGTGACTGAAAGTTTTTATTGCTATTTTTTATATAGAAAGTTCGTGACGAGTTTTGACAGAGGTAAAAAGAGCAGTTGGTGACAAGAATGTGAGGTGACTGTGTAAAAATTTTAGCTCTCGCAGCAAATATAAAAAAATTGTAATTAAAGAATATTAAAATGCGAACAGCATACTAAATTTAAAAAAAATTGTTAGTTCTGATCATTGTTAAGCAATTAAGTAATAAACACTATTAGAGAGAGTACAAATAATATTAATTAAATACACTAGTCTACAAAATTTTAGACTAAAAACTATAAAAATAAAAAATATGAGAAATCTATGAAGCTCACTTCTTATGAACCCCTCGTCTAAGTTTTCGAGAAGAAAACTCTCCTACATTAAAAGTGGTGCCGAAACCCGGGATCTATCCTCGTGCTGACACAAATCCCTTAAATTCTTAACCTAAAATTACTGCCGTCGTGCGACGGATAACATAACCTATTTTGTTGCATCGAATTTCGTGCTCAAATTCACAACAAAATGTAGTCAATTGATGACTGCAATTGAAGAACAAAAAGGTATACACAAACATATTCAACGTTTAAATACCTCTTTTGCTACTAAACCGAATGAAGCCAAAACTAAGGGGTATGTACAAACCGTTTTGGAGGATTTGGAACAAAACTTTCGTTTGTTCAAAGATGGCCACAACCAAGTTATGTTCAACGTACGGGAAAACTCTATTGCTGAAAAGGATGTGCCATACCTAAGTACCGATGTGTATTATACATGTTATGATACATATATTTTATTAAAAACAACTTTACTTGATCTAATGTTTGAATTTGATTCTCCACAGACTCCAACCGTCCGTTCCAGTACTCTCGCCACAAGCAGCCGAAATGAAACGTTCATCGGTGGAGCCAAACTGCCAAAAAATCGAGTGGATTTCTTATCGAGACACATTTTTATCGCTTGTTCATCACAGTCCCTCGCTTACGAATATTCAAAAATTTTTATATCTACAAAGCTCGTGCACTGGTACACCTCTTTCGATTGTCAACGAATATCCAACTGCTGATTCTAGCGTGGGAAGCACTCGAGAGGAGATTTCATAACGAAAGGAAGCTTGTCGATCAAATTCTTAACCGCCTGTATTCAATCCCGCCTTTGTCAGGTAATGTGCAATCAGTAAAACAGTTACTTGATACCACCAGAAGTGGCTTAGCTCAACTTATAGCACTTAAAATTGATACCACTACATGGGATTCGATCTTAGTCTACATGACGTCACAAAAGCTTGATGTTCAAACTCGTAAGGAGTGGCAGCTGTCCCTTAAAGCTAATACAACGATACCACCCATCAAAGAAAAGCTTGTCTTTTTAGAAACAACTTTTCGGGCTCTTGAATGCGTTCAAGATGAAAGCCATTTCAACCCACACAAAAGTAATAAAGACAAAAATTATGAGAATCGTCGTAAGCCAACGAAAACTATACGAGCCCACACAGCTACTTCTACAATGTTGGATTGAAACTGCCCGTGCTGCAATAAACGTCATCCATTATACAAATGTTTTAAATTTGCAACGATATCTTCAGCAGAGAAGAAAAACATCGTTAATCAACATCGGTTGTGCAGAAATTGCTTTCGATCTGGACATCTACAGGCTACTTGTAAGTTAAAATCAGTACGCCAAACTTGTAATGAGCCACATCGCACGGTAGTACACAACGAATACTTTTCCGGAAACAACTCTTCGATATCTGCAACTACATCTAATTCTACCGCTAATTTTACAGGTAAATTTACAGCAAACCAGACTTTTGCTCCGCCAACTAATACATCTACCCCTACAACTGCAACATCTGTAAGTACACTTCATAGCAAACTTAGTACTAATTTTATAAATCCAGCCTTACTTGCCACAGTAAAGGTAATTATAAAAGTAAATGACTCTTTTTATAGTGTAAAAGTCCTTTTAGATCAGGGATCACAAGTTTCTTTTATTTCTGAGAAACTATCTCAGCTGTTATCTATACCGACACTAAAAACGCATGTCGATGTTTGTGGCATTGGAGGAAATAAATCTGTAACGGTAAAAAAATCGATAAAAATAAATCTCTACTCCACGTACAAACAACAATTTGAATTGACAATCAATGCACTTGTTGTACCTTCAGTTTCGTCATATGTTTCCCCCAATTTAAATTTGAAAATGGTTTCAGGGTTGCCAGAAATTTATCTTGCAGACAAAAATTTCTTGTTAGCAGAAAAAATTGATCTCCTTCTCGGAAATGACGTATATGGTGACCTATTACTATCTGGAATGAAAAAACTGGAAAATGGACTATTTTTGCAGGAAACTTATTTTGGATACATGGTTTCTGGTGTTCCGAGATTAAATTTGCCTGCTACAACAATTTCTGCTAATCTGTGTTCATTAGGAGACCAATTACGGCTGTTTTGGGAACAGGAGGAATTTTTCGATGAAAAACAATTCACACCTGAAGAATTGTTATGTGAAAAATTGTTTAAGGAAACTCACAGTAGAGATGATACAGGACGCTATACGGTCCATTTACCGTTTAAAAGTTTACTACAAGGTAAACCCCCTCCTTCTTTTTCCCACACGGACTACAATGCACTAAAACGGTTAAAACAGCTGGAAATCACTTTAAAAAATAAACCAAAATTTGCTGAGGAATACAAGAAATTTATAACAGAGTATGAAACTCTAAACCATATGGTAAAACTTGGTGAGTACCCTCATACCATACCAAAAAATGCATATTTCTTTCCCCATCACGGTGTGCTCAGAGAAAGTAGCACAACAACAAAATTGCATGTTGTTTTTGATGGCCGAAATCATATCAATTCTATAAATGAAGAGCTATCAGCTGGTCCTGCACTACAAAATGATTTGTCTACAATTTTATCTCGATGGAGGAGATATCGAATTGCCTTCACAGCTGATTTATAGAAAATGTTCAGACAAATAAATGTCTGTAAAGAACATCAGCCTTTACAATGTATACTTTGGAGAGATGAGGCGTCACACAAAATTAATATTTATAGTTTACTTACAGTGACATATGGTACAACATCAGCTCCATATTTGGCAATCAGAGTCTTACAACAACTCGCAGCAGATGAAGAGCAAAATTTTCCGCAAGCTAGTAAAATACTCCGCTCAGACACATATGTTGATGACGTCATATCAGGAGCGGATAATTTTGAGGATGCTCTACAATTACAGCAACAACTTTGCTCACTTTTGAAATCTGGTCGATTTCACCTTCGGAAATGGAATTCCAACTCTTCACGATTACTTAATCATATTCCAGAAGAAGATCGTGAAAAAAGACCTCTTTACACTAAACCAACCAAACATGGCGAAAGCTCTTGGTCTTTATTGGGACATTACGAATGATTCGTTTTGTTTTACAATAAATTTTACTTTTTCTAATACTGTCACTAAACGTACTTTGCTTTCAGATGCAGCAAAATTCTTTGATCCCCTAGGATGGTTATCTCCCACAACTATCAAAGCAAAAATTATGTTCCAGCAGCTGTGTAAACTAAAACACAATTGGGATGATACACTACCACAGGAAATCCAATCTGAATGGGTAAACTTTCGATCAACTCTGAAGTGGCTTGACAAAATGGAAATTCCTAGATGGCTAGGATACATATCTACAAAACCAACAATTGACCTTCACGGATTTAGTGATGCATCACAAACTGCCTACGCTGCTGTGGTATACGCACGAATTATAACCGAATCTGGAGAGGCAATTACAAATGTATTACAGGCAAAAACAAAGGTTGCACCTTTAAAAAATGAAACAATTCCCAGGCTGGAATTATGTGCTGCTACACTTTTAGCAAAATTGGTTGCTAAATTTAAATTAAACAACGACTTCAATATTGGGCGAATCGTGTACTGGACGGATAGCACCATCGTTCTTGCGTGGCTAAAAAATTATCACAGACGGTTGGAAGTCTACGTAGCAAATAGGGTGGCACAAATTCATAAAATTTCCGACGTCACCGAATGGAGATATGTTCCATCAGCTGATAACCCAGCAGATTGCGCTTCTCGCGGTATACTTCCTGAAGAGCTCAGTAAACATTCACTATGGTGGAATGGTCCACATTGGCTAAAATCAAATTCGGATAACTGGCCTACTTCCCCTACAAATATTGTTATCGATAAATCACCGGTCAACGCTACTACAGAAGAAAAAATTTACAACAACAGTATTGCAGTACACTCAGCTAATGTAGAAACAACAACAGAGTTTCTAAATTTTATATTGAAATACTCCAGCTTCACTACATTGACGCGTGTGATGGCACACATTCTTCGTTATTTCGACAACTTAAAAAGCAAAATAAAAAAGTTAGAAATAAATTTAAGCTTTTTAAAAACATGGGAACTTACAAGAGCAAGGAATCATTTAATTCGACTTACACAAGCTATAACATTTCGTGAGGAAATACGCTGATTAAAATCGAATAAACCTTTTCCTAATAACAGCCGAATTCTAAAGTTATCACCATTTTTAGATGAATTGGATATTTTAAGAGTTGGTGGTCGCATATCTCAGGCTGAGATTCCATTCAACATGAAGCATCCTATACTTTTAACTAAATAGAAACCTATTTCCATTCTTATATTTTCAGAAGCACATAAAAAGACTTGTCATGGTAGTCTTTTGTTAATGCAGTCTTATGTTTCACGACATTATTGGATAGTCTCTGCTCGTGACTTAGCAAAACAGGTCCAGCGAAATTGCATCGTGTGCTTCCAGTACAAAACTCAAACTTGTCAGCAGTTAATGGGTAACCTGCCAGCACAGTTCCGGATTAAGCCAGCACGGGGCCTGTAGCAAATTCTGTCAAGGGGCCCTTGCTTTGCTTTAGGTTCTCAAGTTTAGGGTATTAAATAAAACAAAACTGTTACAAATAAACTTTTCTAGATTTAATATGGGCAAATTTAGAGATAACACTTTCAATATCGACTTCTCTAAGCAAATCATGCTCTATATTCAACAAAGTGAGATGATTAAGACGTTTTTGGCCCATCGTGTTCCTTAATTCATTTTTAATACGTTTTAATGTTGAAAAAGAACGTTCTCCACTGCAGTTAGTGATCATGACAGACAAGTAAATGCGCAATGCAATTTCTAAGTTTGGGAAACACGATTCTAAAGAATTATTTAATAAAAGTTTATAAAATTGCTGTTCCAGAGGATCCTGTTTCTTGCTGTCAATAACAGTAGCCACATCTGTTTTCAGCAGCTCTGCGAACTGCACTAATTCGTCACCTAGGCTGTTCTCCAAATCATCTTCGTAAGCACTGACCATACTTGAGGATTTTTCCAAAATCTCTTCTGTTGTAAGAGATTTTAGCTGTCGAAATACTTCAAAAACACTAGTAATCTTATGATATGCTTTCATACGATTAGTTAAAGCAGACAGTACGTTATCAATAATGACAATAAACACCTGAACTTCGAAACGTTGTCCAGGTGTTTGATTTTCAACAAAGTCGTCGATTGTAGTAGAGCCGCTGAAATGGTCGTAATTTGTATTTCGCTTGATTCGTCTTGATGTCTGTTGCTGGTATTCTTCACAGTTGGTCAGATCTTTGGCTCTTGCCTCTATATCTGAAAATGTGGATCGCATTGCTTGGACGTAGCCATATAATTATTCATAAAGGGCGTATCCCGTATTAAGGTCTTGATCAGACGACTGCATCGAAGCACTAGTCGCTTGCAAGCGTTCTAGGATTCCGTTCCACGTAATTGTCATTATTCCCGTTTCTAACTTATTCATCGTTGAAACTAATCCGTAAGCTTTATTACGGCACTCCGCTTTTTGATCCACGTTATTGAAAATGTCTTCCAAAACTTGCTTAATAGTGATAAAACCACATAAAACTGCCTTCGTAGCATCAGCTCGGGCTGACCACCTAGTGTCCGATAAGCATTTCAAAATCGGAATTTTTGAAGTAGAATCTTTAAGTGCATTCGTAAGACGACCCCATCGATAGGTAGAAGCGGAAAAAAATGTATAGAGGTTTTCAATGAAATCGAAGAAAAGTAATGCTTCTGTACAGCAGTCTGCAGCGCACTTAGCAACCAAATTTAATGAATGTGCAAGACAGGGAATGTATTCGGCGTACTTATTTATTTCCTCAATTCGGGCTTGTAAGCCGGTGTATTTCCCACTCATGTTGCTGGCATTATCGTAGCTTTGCCCACGACAATCTTTGATATCAATGCCACTCTCACTTAAGAAATCTAGTAAACATTGAGCGAGTTGTTCAGCAGTATGACCTTCCATGTCCAAGAACTTAACAAATCTTTCCACTGGTCCAGATGGCAGAACATAGCGCACTATCAGAGTCAGTTGGTCTACATGCGATGTATCTGGAGTAGAATCCAATGAAACTGAGTAGTATTTGCATTTCTTAATTTCGCAAATAATTTGATCCAGTATGCTTGATGCAATTAGATGAATAAATTCCTCACAAGTTGTTTTTGATAAATTATGACGTATGTCCCTTTCCTTTATTAGCATGATTTTGTATATGTTGAGCAATAAAAGCGTCAAATTGGGCTATTAATTCTAAGAAGCCTAAATAATTTCCATTGTGAGGTGAACCAAAAATTTCGTCACATGTCTATTATCGCACATCATACGATTTCATATAAAGAGGTGCAAACTTTTAAGCACATATTTTAGACGCAGCGCCATCTGTTGTTTTTTTGCACCTAACATAACGCAAACAGCAGCTGTGTGGTGCATATAGATGTATTAAAGTATACATTTATTTTTTATTTTCAAGATTTGATTATGAACTAATTAAATATATGAAACAAAATATATGTTCTACACATCTGCAGCACAAAAACTTTAAGATGATGCACATTTCAAACAAACTGACCAGTAGTTTTGCTATAATCGGTACGACCAAAAAAACCTTAGCCGATTAATATAATGATATCTTGTATTTAATAAAATGTGTGAGAATAATAATAATAATTTTGCTTAAGTAGTATGGCCCATGGCCGACACTGTGACATAATAGATCTTTTGTGTCATACTACATTTCTCATTACTGATCCATGTGATAAAAACTGTCCGATCTACTATACCCTATTGCTTTAGTACCAGTATTTCTGCCGTAATGCCATAGCATTTTGTCCGTTTGGTGCTGTAAAAGCATCCCAATTAAAGTCCTCAGGTCCTTTTCTACCTAGATGTTCCATGTCTAAAGAAAGGAAGTAGTTGAAAGTCATTTTCTTTCATTATTTTCTCCGTTTTATGGATGAATTTGAGAATGTCCATAACAGGAGCATTCTTTATTTCTTCCAGAGCCATCTGGTCGCGATGTCCATTCTAGTCCTAGCCAACGTAATGCAGTTGCAGGTTGTAGGTCCTCAGTGGCTTATTCTAGACAGAGGCGGCACTCCGTATCGTCAAGAATGCGGATTTTAGTCAGGTGATATTTCAGGTAGTAATGGCCTGCTAGGAACTACTATTTTTCTCATGTTAGGTTTGCAAATTTTGCGAAAATCTCAATTGTAGGTGAATGACCTTACCACTCTTTTGGCTGGGTAGAGTCTTATTCCCTCCCAGTGTGACATTCTGACACAGTGGACCCATTTGTCTACCCTAGATTTAGCCTCCACCTAGTTGATACCACAGTATGGCTCTGGACTTATGAGGCTTGCTGCGGAACCGGCCCTAGCCAGTTCTTCAGCAATTTCGTTGCCTTCGATCCCTGAATGGCTCTGGACCCAGCAGTTTCCAACCTTATTTTTTGCACCTAAAAATTGTAGATTGTTGAAGCATTCTTCCACCAGTTACGATTCTAAAGAATATGAAACTAATGCCTGTAATGTAGCTTGACTATCTGAATAGATAGTTATGTGTGCGCCCTTGATACCCCTTTTCAGATTGGTCCTTAGGTAGATTCGCACAGACTGAGATTGCTTGAATTTTAGCCCGGAAGTTGCTAGACCACCTGCCATTGGTTCTGAGATTTTGGTATTTGGACCATAGACCCTTGAATCGACTCCGGTATTTGTTTTTGAACAGTCTGTCAACCTTTCTAGACTTCTAGGGTAGACCCAAGGTCCTCCTATGTCCCATTCATCACATTCTGAGATAATAGTCTCAAAATTGCGATCAAAGTGTCGTTTTGAGATCATATAATCCATTATTGAGCAGATTATGTTTTGATCCGGTATGTATTTTATAATATTGAGTTGACCATGCCATGAGGAAGATTTTCATTTTGAATGCGCTTCTAGCAGCACATTTTTTCACGAATATTTGCAGTGGAGATAATCCTATTATCACAGTTTCGCATGGCACCAGTGATTGCCAAGCAATCCTGCCTTTGAAAACTTTTTTTTTACCGGATTTTTGTGTGGTCTTAGGTCCCCATACAAGAGATGCATAAGTAATGATTGGTCTAACCATTATTACATAGAAACAGTGCACAATTTTTTAGTCTACTAAAGAGACTCCAACAGGCCCACATTGCTTTTGTAGCTTTGTTTATCGCCGAATTTAGGTGAGAATTCCAATTTAGTCGCTTATCCAGAACTACCACTAGATATTTGACCTCATCGGAATATTTTATATTGATTCCCTTAACAGCTATTGTACCAAGGTTCAATTTTAATCTGTTTTGATTTCACATAGCTTTTTGTCTATGAAAATCTACATTTAGTGCACATGAGATATATAATATTTGGAGGCATATTCCCATAACAAATTTTAAAAACGCAACTGCTTTAACTTTGTAAAATATTGCAGATAAAGTAACATATTTTACATCGATTCCACGAATCTTTTTTGCGAATTAATTTGGTAATTGAAGTATTTAAGTTTTTCTGAGTGCTCTTATCGTAGTTCATTTACGTTAATTAATGTATGTTGTGTTTATGCTTGCGTGTTTTAACTTTTTATTTCATAATTCATTCGACATTTCGCCACTCCCTGTCGAGTGTGGCATAGGAGAGCGCATTAATTATTGTTAGTCAGCATTGCAGTTTAACTACCATGTGTAACGATGTTGCTCCATTTTATTAAAACATTTTTTTACTTAATTGTGCATTTTCAGATTTACCAGCATACTTTTTGCCACATTCGTAATTATTATAGTAAACGTTAAAAATATCTCTCAATGTGAATTTTATCAATATTCATTTTAATGAATATTTGACTATTCTAATTTTATTGTAATTTAATTCATCAGGCTCATGGTTCAGCTTAATGTAATCATCAACTATAAATATTGAACCGATATTAAAAAGCGGCATGAACCTAAATGTCTCATCTAGCCAAAGTAATTTTTGCCTTCATATCCGAGAGAATTAGAATTTTTTTCAAATTGTTTTTTCTATAATCATTTTTTTAATAAAAAAAAACCTTATACGTAAGTTCTTTAAATAATCATATAATAATTACTTTGGGATAGGCCTGCTAGATCAAGAATTGTAAATGGATATTATAGCATTTCTACTAGATCAGCCAATGATGAATCGATATATTGTCCAAGTTGAAGTCTTTCCCGCTGCAACAAAGTCGTCTTCAGTGCACGTCGGATAAGGAAATACATCACCGAATATCATTTAGTCCTTTTGGTATTTTGTATTCAAATATCGGGTTTTTCAATAAGAGCGCTACAAAAGTTTTTTTAAATAAAACAAAACCGGTTTTAGATATCAATGAATATCTTTATTCCTGTGAAAGTACGTTCGATGCCATTATGTATGGAACTCGATTTCTTTTGCATGGCCACCACGGGCACGCTTGCAGAAGTCCAGACGCTGAACCCAATTTTCAACGGTTTCCAAGCATAAATCGGCCGATACTGCTGCAATTTCACGTTCGATATTCGTACGAAGTTCATCAATCGTCGCTGGCTTGTTGGCATAGACCATAGACTTGACGTAGCCCCACAGGAAATAATCTAACGGCGTCCAATCGCACGACCGAGGCGGCCAATCGACTGGGCCATTTCGTGAGATAACACGTTCACCAAACTTGGTTTGCAGTAAATTGATTGTGGCATTCGCTGTGTGGCTTGTGGCGCCGTCCTGTTGGAACCACATGTCCTCCAAGTCCATATTATCCAATTGGGGCCAAAAATATTCGGTTATCATTGAACGGTAGCGATTCGCATTCACAGTAATGTGCCGGTCTTGATCATCACGGAAGAAGTACGGCCCAATGACGCCACCGGCCCATAAACCGCACCAAACCGTAGTTTGTTCGGGATGAAATGATGACTCATGGAGTACGTGTGGATTGCTGTCTAACCAATAACGCATATTTTGCTTATTGACGAAGCCATTCAGCCAGAAATGAGCCTCATCATAAATTGGACGTAGCGCTCTTAAAGTTGAGGCGACTGACTCCGAATTTCGGTAGTAAATTTTAATAATTTCGACTCGTTGTTGGCTCGTATATCTTTGCACGATGAAATGGCAAACCTTACTAAAGAGAAATGTCAAAAGAGCGGGAAAAATATGGCGTAGTTTGCTGTCACTATCGATTTACTTTTGTAGCGTTTCTTTTGAAAAACCCTTTATATACATACATATGCATTTGAGAGGGTAAAATTCGTATATCATCATATCAAGTATGTATTGCTACAAAAACTTTCGAATTTTCAATCCAGCTCATGTACAATCAATCAGAAACAAATTTTTCAACACGAGAGACATTCCGCATTCTCTCATGTGCAGAACTGAATTATCAAATATGAAATATTGAAAAATGTCACTTTATACGACAGTTGATAGAAATTGTGCATCCGTGTTTGTGTGAGATTGTGCATCTGCCTCCGTGTTGTGCCATTTGCACAGCCATTGTCATCTTCACTTACAATGCGCAGATTGAAAATACTTCGGTTGTTTCTTTAACGGGCGTCTATTTTGACGGGTAGTTTATAAAAAATATTATATATATGAAAATACACAGGCTATAAAAAATGTTAATATTATTCGTATTAACAGTCGTTTCAACTAGGTTTTTTTACTAGTATGTCATAAATACTAGTAAAAGTATCTAGAATAGAACCATGGTAGTGATTTAAATGATAGTTGAAATGTCCGAAAGCGAAAGTGTGGACTCAGGTATTAAAACCAACATTGGTTTAATCAATAGTTTTTAAGTTCAATTTCTTTATATTTTTCTGTTCCCCTGCGATGGGAAATCGCAAAAAAACTGGAGGGTACGCACCTCCTGGTATGAGATTTTCACTCAAAACTATCTTCCTAATCTATACAGATAAATTTAAGAAGGATATAAAAAGAGATATTCGATTGCGACTAGGGAGCCAGAGAAGCTTTATTATTGGCAGTAATAAAGTGGTTATTGAATCTAAGTGTTGGGTCAAAGTTTACACCCAATTTAATTTTAAGTTTTAATTTACTTAATTTAATATGATTACCAGATTAATTTAATCTGGTGCTTCCAATTCTTATAGTTCATATACATACATTATTATTGTCAAAACATAGCTGGCTGAACAATAATTTTGAACTATGTATGTATGCCGTGGCCTGCACAAAGCTCGGATTTAAATCCAATGAAATACTTGTGGGCTATTGTAAAAAGAATGCTTTTGAAATTCCACACCAAACAATACAAAATTTACTGGAAAGTATGCCCAAAGGTATTGAAAGTATTTTAGCGAACAGAGGACTTTGGACGAAGTATTAACTTGTTCAACAACTAAAATGGACAAAACTAGATAAATGCCCTTTTTCGAAGAATTTTGAATCTTGTTGAGTATTGTAATTATTGCGGTAAAATATATGAATTCTTCCATAAAAAACTGCCATGTCAAAGTGTAGTTTGAAATCCCGAGGTAATTGAGAGACAAGTTTAAAATAACATTGATTAAGAATATAAGATGAGATTAAGTCGGAAGTTCAAGTTATTTATACAAAAAGAAGGCATAATAAATGCCACTTGCATAAAAACAATGAACCAATTAAATCAACACAAAGGCAAAATACTTGGGATAACTATTGACGCAAAACTACTCTGGAAAGAGCATATCACACAAAAAAAAACAAGATAATAGTAATCATTTTACACAACTTTATTGGCTTTTGGGCAGACAATCCAAGCTCTCAGTTACAAATAAACTGCAGATATATAAATCAATAATCATGCCTATCTGGAGTTACAGTATCGAAATGTGCGGCACTGCAGCAAAATCGAACATCAGAATATATTATACTGTCCAAAATTCCTTGCACCAAAATCAATGCTAAGTGGTATACTCGTATATCAAACGAAGATATCGACCGTGGCCTGTACATCGACTCTGTTGAAGCATCCATCCAAACATGCCGCCTCAAGCACGTGCACCGGCTGTTAGCACACACAAATCCAGATCTGTGAGAAATTCCTGCATTAGAAACTTCACAGTAAAGCAGACTGAAACGTTGCACCTCAACAGATCTAGTCCATATATACTTATAAAGCTAAAATCTTAAAAAGTAAATGAAAATGTAGTCTTAGATATTGGTTTAAGATTACTACTATTTCGTAACTGTTAAAAATTAGTACTTAGTGTCAATAGACAGGTATAATGTAAATGGGATTCAATAAAAAAAAAATATGTATATAAAAAGTCGGAATCTGACGTAAAATATGATTTAAACCAATTCCGCTCAAAATTTGGAAATTGGCAATCTTTACCACAGCCACTGATGCACGAGAGAGAAATAAAAAAGTACTCTTGAATTTAAAAAATGTTTAAAAAACACCATCTACAACTATTATTTTCACAAAATTTTTTGTTGTAATGTAAGAGTTGGACATTTTGATACTACAAATAAAAAAAAATTTTATAATAGTTTGAAAACAATGAAAAAGTACTAGCAAAGAAGACAAAGAAAAGACATTCAATTCCCTCCAAATTTATTTACCGTTCCGACCATTTTTTTTGGTCACACGTATAGTGTATGTGCATTTATTGTGTTTGTTTTAAAAATTTTCCATATCCCTGTAGTGAAAATTATTGGCAGTCTTCAAAATGTACTACTAAATTTAATAGTAAAAAATCAAGTGGTTAATTTACTAGTTCAACACTTATTTCTAAGTTAACCAGTTACTGACTTTTGCGGCACTTCATTGCCGTGTATACTAAATTTTTCCTTTCTTGTCAATTTAATAAAAAAGGAAGTAAAGACAAACATTGGAATTTGAAGAAAAACAGTTATTTTTATAATTTCAAGCATTTTTTGTAATTCCTCAATTTAGAGATAAATCTTCAAGTTAACGCGTGTTTTAAAATATCCGCAAGTGTTCGCTAAGAAAAGTAGAAATGCGACACAATGAATTAACATGCTGAATTAATGCCGAGTACACATTATTATATTATGTACTCTGAGTTTTACTAGTACTTTAACTAGTTGGATTCACTGCTGGGATGTTGTCTAAAATAGCGAATATTCGGAGAAAAAAATCAGAAGAAATCAGGGCTACGTTTAAATTAAACTTTTAGGGGGTCATTTCATTTGTATTTTAAAAAGAACTGCGAAACTTCTAAAAAGAAAATAAAATAATGAATAAAAGAAAATTGTATTATTTAACTTGGAATTGAAAACTCAAATGTTAGCAAAGTATTTTCATAAATTATAACTATTCTTAATGTAAAATCTGATCCAATTGCTTTCCATTTACACTTCTGTTCACTGTAAACGCACCATAGTAATCATAAGATGTAGAATAATAATTATTTGGTTTTTGACATAATATTATACTACTAATAACTAAAATAATTAATAAAAATTCATTTATATTAAAATGGGGTCCGACTGCCCCAGTAGTACCCCAAGCGTGGCTAAATATGCATGGCCATGAACGAATGAAAGTGCACAGGGGACAGTAAAAATATTAGAATTTAGAACAGAAGGAGACAAAATTAAGAAATTGACGGTCAAAAGAGAATTCAACATTTTTACAGTTTTCTCACAAATAACAACAGTTTCAATAGTCTCAGAAAAATCTTCAAAATAGGTCAAAAATGCACCTAAACGAATTAAGTTAACGGCTTTATGCTTTCAATTAAACAGAGGTAGTGTTTCTTCCTTTAATAATGTAGAAAACAATTTTTTATTTTGTCGAATTAATTTTTTTACTTAAACGTAACTGGAATATTTCGCCTTGTGGATCTTGAGGGTTCATTGATAATGAGAAATTATCAAAGAAATTGTATGTTTTCAGTTATTTTGAGAAGTTAAGTGAATTGAGGAATGACGAAAGTTAGAGTTAAGGGGGGTGCACTGTATTTTTACCACTACATACATAAATTTTAAAAACTCCTCTCAGTAGCAGAACTCGTGTTAATACATTAAAATCAACTGTCTATTCTTGTATATTCTTTGGTACTAGTACCAAAATAAGTGTGCTTCATATGCGCCATACAAAAAGGTACCCTAAATGGTACGAAAGTACGTAGTTGTGCAAGTGACCACAGCATTCAAACGAAATTTATTATTGCACTGAAAAAAATGTTGCGGAACATAATCCAAGTGTTGCTCTTAAATCGATGAAAGCTCATTAAAAAATTCTATTCTGTTATAATATATTTACCAAAAATATATTTTTTTTTTACTTGAGAATTTACATATGTATAGTTGCTTTTTTAAATCACATATTCAATATCTTTCTCAGTTTGACTTAAATTTTCCTGGAATCATTGTTATTGCAATTGGATACACCATATACGCGTACATTTGCTTCGCACCGTCATAAGCACGGTCGTAAGCTCTCAATCCTTATGAACGTGATTTTGGCGGTGCGCAAATAACTAGGTTGCAGGCTCTAATTGTGTGGTCCTATAGCAAAGTGCGAAACAATAACAATTCGTGCCCGCGTGCTTATGGAGTGAGCGGCTCTGATAAAAGTGTGGTTGGCCAAGCTTTTATGGTTTGCCAAGCTTTTACTAGAGCAGAGTAAAGCTTCTGATTGCCTTCAACTCAGTGATGGCTAGAGCGATCTCTGTTTCAAATATTACCAAGTTCACACACAGCCTCCACGTGGTACCACTACCAATAGCTAGCTATATCAGCGTTCAGTGGATAGTGAGCTAATGTATACAGCGGGTCTTCCATGATGCTATTAATTTCCAATGAAAAACCATAAGATGCCTCGAATAAGACACCCCTCAAGTGTTGACGATCCCAACGCAAACAATTTAAGGAACACGATTTGAGGATATGCAGCTGAAATGTTCGCACGTTGAACCAAAGAATATCAACGTACGTTGATGTTCTTTGGTTGAACAGACCATGTGCAACTATCCAGCTGTCGACGTCTTGGACTAAGGTGGGTGCCGCAGGAGTGGAAGACCACCACTGAGATGGAAAGATCAAGTTCAGGAGGACCTGTCTGGACACGGCATTTCCAACTGGCGTCAGCGTAAACTTGGCAGAGACGACAGGCGAAGGCTCATTATGCGGCATTGACCCACTAGAGTTGTTCGCCAGTTAAGAAGAAGAAGAAGATACAAATGCTTAAGAACAATATCCTCATCTACATATATGAAATGAGAAATGATAGCCATTCATTTAATATTCTGCAGGCGAATAATTCGATTTAATATAATCAGGAAAAATATTACGGATTACCAAATCATCACTGGCTGCATTATTTACAGGTGTGAAGTAGTCCTTCGCTTAGAATTTAAAGAACTCCAGCATTATTTCGGATAAATTTTTAAGTTAAACTTAACTTTAATTTAGTAGGTACCGTAAGAGGGTTTATAGAGATATTGGTATTTCTATTTAATTGTTACGTACGACTTAAAAATAGGTACTTTTTCTAAAGACTTGTGTCTCTGACAATATGTACTTATAGCGTTTTCTTTTCTACGTAAAAATGCTGCACTTGCCTTACACTGCATAGATGCTGTGTTCTTTTCTAAAATAAGTTCAACCCTGTGTGAGGGCTGTGAGTTCTTTTATGAAAATGTTTCACTGAGTGCGTGCGAAAATGTTACATTTTCTACCTTGTCTTTATGTTCACAGTGTTACACTCTAATTGAGCTAATTATGTGATTGAAATGGCACTTTAAATACGAATGGTAGACAGAGATGAGAATAACTTTTTTTTTATAATTTAATTAAAATTAAATTCATGAATTGAATTTATTATGAGTTGAAATGGCGTTCAGTCCTCGTTTTCTATATTCTTCATATGTATGTAGGAACACTTGCTTTACACTTCCCCCTTTTTAATTTTATTATAATGTTTATATGACACACAACGGAACGGAACTGAATTTCTGTATTCTGTTCTAAATATAAAAATGTAACCCTCTGGCAGTGTTGAGTGCAACATTGAAAGAGTGTTACCCTTTCGCATGGTAACATTTTTATGTAGAAAAGAAAACGCTATTAACTTTTAGGTTCCATAGTAGAAACTGTACAGTTAAAGGACAAACCTGCAATACTAATCTCAGTCAGGGACTGATGGACTGGGTGAGTATATCCTCAGAAAACCAAGTGCAGTCTGTACGATGTAAGCAACGTACATATATAAAATTCAGTGGAAGTCTACATATAGACATAGACACTTATGTTATATAACAAGTTTTGGAGATATTCCCGAAACTATTTTATTGAGTGCAATACACCACCTAAGCAATTTAAGAGGCCAATTTATAAGCCAAGAATATAAAGAGTACAGTTAGAAAGTTAAAATCGACAGCTTCGATACCACAAAAGTTCCCTTCAGCCAATCTTCAACTTTTTAAATTTCGCGGGTTACGTACATTGGATGCTCGTTTTTTTTTTTTATTTTGGTACAAACGTTCTTAACATATGTATGCTGACATGAGCAAATATTTTGCATTTTTAGATTGTTTTTGACAGATATACCATAAAAGTTACTCGTGTTTTGGTTTGCTAGCGATTTTTGGTCGTCGAAAAAATAGATCAAAGAATCTGTATTAAAATTTGTGTGAAAAATAAAAGTAAGTGCTCCAACGCACTTGAAATGCCTACTTTGAGCAAAACCAATTCTTACAAGTGGTAAAAGCTCTTCACAGAAGGCCGAGAAAATGTTACTGACGATGCCTCCGCTGGACGCCGCAACACCTGAATAACCGATGAAAATGTTAAAGCAGTGAACAAAATTGTTATGGAAAATCACAATTAGAGAAGTTGCTGAGTATGTCGGCATATTTCTCTTGTTCCCAAAACTGAAAAAACCTATGAAAAGACTGCGTTTTGCCACGATTGAAGACATAAAGAGCACATCGCTGGAAGAGCTCAAGGCCATACCAAAAAGCGCATTTCAGAAGAACTTCGAAGATTAAAAAAGTGCTGCACAAGTGTATTATATCTGAGGGGGATTGGTTTATATTGATGAATAAATAAATATTTTTCGAGAAAAATAAAAAGTCACCTTCTTTTGAACAAACCTCGTACATAGGAATTGTTATCGTGAGTTCTTATTTTCATTGATATATTAGAATATAATGAAACAAGAATACAAAACTATTTATAATGTAAAAGTAATTATATAATATCATCTTTATGTGATATTATATTGGAAGTCATTTTAAAATGGAAGAGAGTAATTTCTAAAAGTCTATCTTTCTTATAATAAATATCCCAAACACATACATTATATTCAATTACTTTGATATCTACTTAAAAATCAATGCGCTTCTGCGCAGAATTAAGGCCGGTTTTCATATAGCGCAGCGTGACGCTAGCAGGGCGTAGAAAAACGCTTCTTCATTCACACGAAGCGACCGCAACGCGAGCAGCAGAAATTGAAATTTTTTTAGTGATGTACAAAATCCAATTACAAGTACTCACATTGGTACCGAATCGAATTGGTACCTGCACTAAAACATGAAAAATTACATTATTGAAAAGAGGCTTTAAGACATACTATATGTAAAAGTTTAGTATTACTTTATTTCTCTGATTTATGAATGAATTCGAATAGAAAATCATAAGACAAGAGGCAATGTGACTGTGTGAACAAACACATTCGACATTTAATTACAACGTAATATAACTGCTTAGCTACGCATAGATTCAGTATATGTGATGTCGTTATATAGACAAGCACTTTATAGGAAAGTAGCAATATTAGAATGCATCGCAATACTTTCATAAAATGAAAGAGAGAAAAAATATATAAAATTTTACAAAATCAAATTCAAGTATCCCAGAAATACCATAAGTATTCTTTTACATATATAAAAGTCCATATGTGACATATTTACTTTGTCAATTAAAAATTTGCCCAAGCGACATACATTATTACAAATGTTTGCAATAAGAAACCAAATACCAAAAAAATGGGTACAAAATAAAATCTGAAACAAATTCACATCACTTGATACGCACACAATGCGACATACGAGATTCGGCCGCTCCGAAACGACGCTCGCAACGCTACCAGGGGCAACTAAAATTTTGCTGCCCGACAACGCGTCGCCAACGCTAGCTGCAAAACGCTATGTGTAAATGGCTCCATTTGATTACATGGAAACTTTATCGAAGCGACATTTTTTTCTGATGCAGGCGTTTTGCTGCCTGGCATATTTACGCTATATGTAAATCGGCCTTTATTCTGCTGCTCAGTCACCACTGGCTCTTTCAAATATCTTATGCTACATTTCTTATGCTATATTTCTTAGGCAAAGCTGAAAATTTTTATTTATAAATCTTTTTAAAATATTCTATTTCCTCCGTTGTTAAAATACCCGGATGGATAATAACTATTATACTTAGCTGCTGCTATATTTGTTTGAATTTCGTTAATTTTGTTTTCTAGATGTGTAATTTTATTCATTAAATCGTTAAATAGTAGATGGCCAATAATTTCTTCGTTTTGTTTGTTAGCCAGTAGCATAAAAGTATTTATCGTTTCTCTATCTTCCTCAATTTTGCTTTTAATTAAATGAATTGTATCATTGAAATAATTATTAATTGAAATCTGCGGATTTATTCCCTGTATTATGTTATGGCCATTTTTTTGTTGGACTTTTAAATAGCCCAATATTTCCTGCATATCGTCGTCATCCATTACTCCGAATAACCATTTATGTGTTGTGCCTATAATGTTCATTAACCCTTTTTTGATCCTATTCTATTTTTGTGGACAAATTGTCTTTATTTTTGCATTTATTGTCTTAATTTCGTTAAACAGTAAATCTTTTCTCTTAATCCTGCTGTGTTCGATGTCTCTTTTAAATTCATGTATGTATTATTTCTAGAATTTCCAATGTCTTAATGATGTGGAGGATTATACTTGTTTCCTCTGCTATTTCCGTATTTCCCATATGTATTATTGCATATCCTGCTTCGTCTAATATCGGCGTCGCCTGCAAGTGCATTTGTACTGTCTTGGTCATCATCATCACGATTAGTATTATCCTTATGGGTGTCATCTGTAAATTTTAACGGTCTTTTAATATTTTTTCTGTATAAATTTTGTAAGGGGTGTATTCTAAAATATGGTTCGTCCTTATGTCTAACTCTTTTATAGTTTTTTATTGGCCCCGTTGATCTCGGTTCTTCATAATCTTCTCTGTTAATATTTCTTGCAGTTATTATATGTTGTTTGGTCTGGTCTATTCTTTCTTTTAAAATTGTTGGATCGATACTGTTCTTTGCTATTGTCGGTGAACATTGTATTGTTGAGTGATAATGATCATTATAGTTACCTATAACGACCTGTATCCTCATCTGTGTTGAGAGACTTGGGTCTTCAAATCCTGTTAGTTTTTCTAACAAGGTTGAGTGCAGCCTCTCAATGTTTGCATTACCTGTATGGCTATTTGGTTTTGTTAGGTGTAC
The DNA here is from genome assembly GCA_920105625.2 of Clusia tigrina. NCBI lineage: Eukaryota > Metazoa > Arthropoda > Insecta > Diptera > Clusiidae > Clusia > Clusia tigrina. The sequence goes on from OV050031.1 coordinate 169,752,852, forward strand.
TTCGACTCCTTCTGTATTTAAAAACTGTATCAACTGTTCGGCCCTGAATTCGTTGTCCATTACTATTTTTTTTGGTTTCCCAAATTTTGTCAAATGCTCTATTATTAGAGATTTCTTTGATTTCCAGTTTCTTTCGGTTATATTGTAAGCAGCTGCAAATTTTGTTAATTTGTCCATGTTTGTTACAAAGTATAATTTTTTAAAATGAAAAATATCAACATGAATAATTTCTTTTTTTTCGGTCGGCGTTTCTGTTAGTTGATATTTGGGTTTAATAGGTTTTCGATCATATTTAATCTGTTAGCACTTTTGGCAATTATTTATTATTAGTTGTATATGTTCACTAAATTTTGGGTAAAATAATTTGTCTTTAAGTGTATTATATGTCTCCGCTATTCCGCTATGCATGGATTCGTTATTATGATAGAGTGAGATTTGTTTATGTAGCTCTTCTTCTTGTAGTATCTCTGATGCTCTCTTTGTGCACTTTACAAATTGTAATTTGCTATTGCAAGAAAACATTGATATCAATAAAAGTTGAATTTTGTGATATGTATAGTGTGAATTTCAGCTTGGGGACTGTAGGTTATTTTACTTTGGGTTTTATATTTATTTACGATTTCTTACTTTATAACAACGTGTTCTAGCAATTCTTCTTCTACTGAATGAATTGTTTCGGACATGTTCAAATTGGATTCTTTATCATTACATTGGTTTATGTTGGGCGAATTCTCGATGCGAATTAAAAATCTGCTACCACGTTATCTTTTCCACGTAAATATTCCTGCAATTTTAATAGCCATCTTTGGTGACGTTGTGAGAATTCCTTCCCTTTGTATTTACTATTTAAGTACATAATTGGGCAATGATCTGTAGCGATTTTAATCTTTTTTCCGTATATATAAGGCCTAAGGTAAGTGATGGCATATATAATGGATAAAAATTCTTTATCTGTCGTAGCATATTTTTGCTCATGATTGTTAAGTGTTCTAGAGATATAGCACAATGGTTGTCCTTCTTGAGACAATACTGCTCCAATGGCGTAATCGCTAGCATCTGTGGTAATTGTGAATTCTTTTTCGTAGTTAGTATATTTTAAAATGGGGTGGGATGAAACCAGCGTTTTGAGATTTTCAAAGCTTGCAATAAATTGAGGATCGTTTGGGTTTAATTTATATTCCTTTTTAAACATTTAATCATAGGATACGCTATTTTTGAGTAATCCTTAATGAATTTTCTGTAAAATCCGGTTACCCTTAAAAAGCTTTTTAGCTATTTTTCAGTTTTCGGCACATTTAAGTTCATAATTGCTTCTACCTTTACTTGGTTTGGTTTCATGCTGTCTTTTGTCAAAATATGTCCCAAAAATTTGGTTTCTTTTTTTAAGAAGCCTCATTTGACAGCTTGAAGTTTTAGATTATGTTCTTGTAGTCTTGCAAATATTTTTTCTAGTGAACTCATGTGTTCTTCTATTGATGTCGAAAATATTAGTATATTGTCTAAATATACAACACATATTTGGTTTATATAATCCCTTAAAATATCATTTATTAGGCGTTGAAATGTGGCTGGGGCATTTTTTAACCCAAAAGGCATCCTGACATATTCGTACAGGCCTGCTGGAGTAACAAAAGCTGTTTTCTCAATATCCTTTTCTGCCATTAAAATCTGATGGTAACATTTTGCTAGATTTAAGGTGGTAAAGTACTGTGCTTTGCCTAATTTGTCTAGTATTCCATCAATATTTGGCAATGGATATTTATCGTCAACAGTTATTTGATTTAGTCTCCTATAGTCCTAAGCGGAATTTTTGATTTCCTGAATTATCGATTTTCTTTGGCACTATTATAATAGAGCTATATTTGCTCCTGCTTTTTCTTATTACGCCCTGGCGTTCTAGTTCTTGAATTTGTCTTATGGCTTCTTCTTCATGTTTTGGTGGTAGCCTATATAATCTCGAATTAATTTGCTGAGTTGTGGTAGTTTTGATTTCGTGAAGCACTGTTTGCGTACTTGTTAAAGGATCCCCTTCTTTATATATTAGTTTTTCGTATTTTTTCAACAATTTTTCAACCTTTTTCCGTTCATCTGCTTTTAAATGATCGAGTTGAATATTTTGAATTTCACTTGTTTCCAATGAGTGAATCTGTTCTTCAACCATTTTTGTGTGAAATGGGATTTTAACGCCATTGTTTAATACCATTTCCCTATTTTCTATATCGATTCTTTTTATATTTTTAAAAATAAAAGCGTTTCCTAATAAAAGGTCATATGGTTTATTAAAATCCATTTTTAACCATCTCATTCTAGCGCTTTGGGGATATTCGAATTCTGAAGGACATGGTGCTTTAACCCTTTCATTAGACGTCTTTATATTCCCGTTCAATGTAGTAACTATTGTGTTATTTTTTTCTAACACCGGTAAATTATATTTTTCGAAGCTTGCTTTTTTTATTATACTTATAGTAGAGCCAGGATCTACTAGTGTGCACCATTTTTTATTCAAAAATGTAAGCGAAATTAAAATTTTATTTTGGTTTTCCGAGGCTAGCTTGTAAAAAACTCGTCGTTTTTATTTGTCTCCTCCGGCCTGCTCATAGTGTCCACTTCCAAGGGTATTGGGTATTTTGTGAATTGGCCTTGATTTTTATTTCTTGTTAAAAACATAGGGTTTAAATTTCCATCATCCAGCCCTATGAAATTGTAAATCGTATTTGTCATGTCTGTCCATGTCGTTACATTTCGTACCATATATGCAAAGGTCCCTGCTGCTAATTGCTTTATTCTATGTATCAGCATTCCTGAAAATATTTCTTTCATTGCACCACCTGTCTCGCTCAGAGCGCTATATTCAGTAATATTATCGATTATATCTTTAGTTTTTCTACTAAGTTCGCAGATGCTTCCTACTCTTAGGTTGGTTATGTCGTTAGTCAGAGTCATTTGGGCCTTTGTTGATCTCAAGTGCTGTTTTAGTATTATTTTACATACCTCCCAATTTTCTAGGGGTTTAACGACAAAACATTTTTAACCGATCCTAAGATCTTTACATCGTAAACTATTCTGAAAACTATTCTGTTGTCCTTCATAATCAGTCAATATTCTGTCAATTGCTTCTATGAATGCTGGCAACTTTCTTGTATTGCCTTCAAATGGTTGCAGGTATTTGAGGTTCTTTTCTAATTTTTGCCTAACACTTATCCCTTGCTGTGCAGCGTTTTGTTGGAGTAATTGCGTTATTGCAACTAAGCAACGTTCAATATTTGTTCCATTTTGAGCCATTTTACCTAATATTTTTTATTTTTTTTTAAATAGAGAATGAGAAACAGTAGATTTTATACACTGTATTTTCATATACTTCTTTCTTAGCTTATTATAATAATAATTATTATTATTATGTATTTCTTTATTTATTTATTTTTTTAAAATAATTAATATTTAGTCTTAATATTTACGTTTCTTCCGCTGGTTAGTTGATTGGTGGAATATTTCTGCTGTTGTTCTTGCGGTGGTTTTTATTTTTGTATGTTCCCTTCACTTTGTATGCTTGGTAAATGATGTACTTCTCTTACAACACTTTTATTTTGTATATTTTAAATTTGAACTGTATACTCGTATTGTTTTCAAAATTTTGTCCTACTTAATGTTGTTGTGTTTGACTTTTAAATCTCCTTCTGTCGAATACTGCTACGATTTGAATTTTATCTTATCTAAGCGCAAAACACAATTTTTTCGTTGATATATTATTAAAATTTTTATTTATTTTTAACTGTCAGTACATTTGCACTCCACTGGTATATGTAGCTGTCGGTCAGCGTTGACATTTTTGTTGGATTGCGGTAGGTTTGTTCTGGCTACTCCTTAAACCGAGGAGTAACTACTGGGTATGGGTAAGAATAAAAAAGAAACAATATGTTTTTTCTATTCTCCATATATAGTAACGGATTTAAAAATACAGACGTCTTTATTATTCTGCTGTACAGACGTCTTTATTATTTTGGCTCTATCAAATGTCTTATGCTATATTTCTTATGCTATATTTCTTACGCAAAGCTGAATCAGCATACTCAGCTTTGCACGCCTTTTCTTATCTAAGTTTAATATACGAGCTCATCGTTCTTTGCTATGCAGCTTGAGCCGCTTTGGTGTGTACCTGCCATACACTGTTCACCAGCATATTCTGTTTGCATACTCAGAATATGCTGGGTTTGTCTGTTTTTCTTATATTTAAATTTGGAGTATCTTCTACCATAACTCCCCTACGGTTACTCTCAGAACTCGCCTGAGTTCTTTCATTTATTATTTTTACATTAATATTTTTCTTTTTCAAATAGATTATTATTACAATTACTAGCACTGTCAGACCTAGTATCATTATTACATTTAGACCATATTAAACTTGTTTATGGTATATAAGTTCCTCAATTTTTAATATATATTTTGGAAATCCTTAATGTCTATTTCGTTAAAGTGTAGTTCATGGATATAGTTTTGATTAAGCACTTGCCCTGGGTAATGAAACTTTTCGGTAATTTCCATTTGTGAATTTTCAAAAGTTTTATTGTTTAGTTGTATTTTAGAATTCACATAGCTAATTAGATAGTTTTTATTTAGTACAAGTTCTCTGTTGTCGCAATGTTGCGTAAGTTTTTCATTATGTGCATTGTTAATTAACAATGTATCATCTTCTATAATCTCTAATTTAGTTTTATTGTTAAATTTAATTGTGCATTCATTTTTAAAAATACAATTCTGAGTTCTTTCTAAATCTTTTAACGCTGCGTATTTTTCATGCTTAAAATTTTCCTTATTAATTGTGACAATTAATTCATTTTCAGTTTCAATTTCCAAGTTTTTAGCGTTTGGCAGTGGTACTATTAATTTTAAATCTGATACTATGTAATTTTTTGGAATTTTAATTGCAATTACAATGGACTGATTTTTGTTGATAGCACTCCTATTTTTGAAAATTTTAATTTATAAAAATCTATTTTAAAATATTCTATTTCCTCCGTTGTTAAAATACCCGGATGGATAATATTATACTTAGCTGCTGCTATATTTGTTGAAATTTCGATAATTTTGTTTTCAAGATGTGTAATTTTATTCATTAAATCGTTAAATAGTGGATGGCCAATAATTTCTTCGTTTTGTTTGTTAGCCAGTAGCATAAAAGTATTTATCGTTTCTCTATTTTCCTCAATTTTGCTTTTAATTAAATGAATTGTATCATTGAAATAATTATTCCCTGTATTATGTTATGGCCATTTTTTTGTTGGACTTTTAAATAGCCCAATATTTCCTGCATATCGTCGTCATCCATTACTCCGAATAACCATTTATGTGTTGTGCCTATAATGTTCATTAACCCTTTTTTGATCCTATTCTATTTTTCTGCACAAATTGTCTTTATTTTTGCATTTATTGTCTTAATTTCGTTAAACAGTAAATCTTTTCTCTTAATCCTGCTGTGTTCAATGTCTTTTTTAAATTCATGTATTATTTCTAGAATTTCCAATGTCTTAATGATGTGGTGGATTGTAATTGTTTCCTCTGCTATTTCCGTATTTCCCATATGTATTATTGCATATCCTGCTTCGTCTAATATCGGCGTCGCCTGCAAGTGCATTTGTACTGTCTTGGTCATCATCATCACGATTAGTATTATCCTTATGGGTGTCATCTGTAAATTTTAACGGTCTTTTAATATTTTTTCTGTATAAATTTTGTAAGGGGTGTATTCTAAAATATGGTTCGTCCTTATGTCTAACTCTTTTATAGTTTTTTATTGGCCCCGTTGATCTCGGTTCTTCATAATCTTCTCTACCATAGCATCTGTGGTAATTGTGAATTCTTTTTCGTAGTTAGTATATTTTAAAATCGGATGGGATGAACTCAGCGTTTTGAGATTTTCAAAGCTTGCAATAAATTGAGGATCGTTTGGGTTTAATTTATATTCCTTTTTAAATATTTAATCATAGGATACGCTATTTTTGAGTAATCCTTAATGAATTTTCTGTAAAATCCGGTTACCCTTAAAAAGCTTTTTAGCTGTTTTTCAGTTTTCGGCACATTTAAGTTCATAATTGCTTCTACCTTTTCTTGGTTTGGTTTCATGCTGTCTTCTGTCAAAATATGTCCCAAAAATTTGGTTTCTTTTTTTAAGAAGCCTCATTTGTCAGCTTGAAGTTTTAGATTATGTTCTTGTAGTCTTGCAAATATTTTTTCTAGTGAACTCATGTGTTCTTCTATTGATGTCGAAAATATTAGTATATCGTCCAAATATACAACACATATTTGGTTTATATAATCCCTTAAAATATCATTTATTAGGCGTTGAAATGTGGCTGGGGCATTTTTTAACCCAAAAGGCATCCTGACATATTCGTACAGGCCTGCTGGAGTAACAAAAGCTGTTTTCTCAATATCCTTTTCTGCCATTAAAATCTGATGGTAACATTTTGCTAGATCTAAGGTGGTAAAGTACTGTGCTTTGCCCAATTTGTCTAGTAATCCATCAATATTTGGCAATGGATATTTATTGTCAACAGTTATTTGATTTAGTATCCTATAGTCCTAAGCGGAATTTTTGATTTCCTGAATTATCGCTTTTCTTTGGCACTATTATAATAGAGCTATATTTGCTCCTGCTTTTTCTTATTACGCCCAGGCGTTCTAGTTCTTGAATTTGTCTTATGGCTTCTTCTTCATGTTTTGGTGGTAGCCTATATAATCTAGAATTAATTTGCTGAGTTGTGGTAGTTTTGATTTCGTGAAGCACTGTTTGCGTACTTGTTAAAGGATCCCCTTCTTTATATATTAGTTTTTCGTATTTTTTCAACAATTTTTCAACCTTTTTCCGTTCATCTGCTTTTAGATGATCGAGTTGAATATCTTGAATTTCACTTGTTTCCAATGAGTGAATCTGTTCTTCAACCATTTTTGTGTGAAATGGGATTTTAACGCCATTATTTAATACCATTTCCCTATTTTCTATATCGATTCTTTTTATATTTTTAAAAATAAAAGCGTTTCCTAATAAAAGGTCATATGGTTTATTAAAATCCATTTTTAACCATCTCATTCTAGCGCTTTGGGGATATTCGAATTCTGAAGGACATGGTGCTTTAACCCTTTCATTAGACGTCTTTATATTCCCGTTCAATGTAGTAACTATTGTGTTATTTTTTTCTAACACCGGTAAATTATATTTTTCGAAGTTTGTTTTTTTTATTATACTTATAGTAGAGCCAGGATCTACTAGTGTGCACCATTTTTTATTAAAAAATGTAAGCGAAATTAGAATTTTATTTTGGTTTTCCGAGGCTAGCTTGTAAAAAACTCGTCGTTGTTATTTGTCTCCTCCGGCCTGCTCATAGTGTCCACTTCCATGGGTATTGGGTATTTTGTGAATTGGCCTTGATTTTTATTTCTTGTTAAAAACATAGGATTTAAATTTCCATCATCCAGCCCTATGAAATTGTAAATCGTATTTGTCATGTCTGTCCATGTCGTTACATTTCGTACCATATATGCAAAGGTCCCTGCTGCTAATTGCTTTATTCTATGTATCAGCATTCCTGAAAATATTTCTTTCATTGCACCACCTGTCTCGCTCAGAGCGCTATATTCAGTAATATTATCGATTATTTCTTTAGTTTTTCTACTAAGTTCGATGATGCTTCCTACTCTTAGGTTGGTTATGTCGGTAGTCAAAGTCATTTGGTACTTTGTTGATCTGAAGTGCTGTTTTAGTTTTATTTTACATACCTCCCAATTTTCTAGGGGTTTAACGCCAAAAAATATTTAGCCGATCCTAAGATTTTTAGATCGTAAACTATTCTGAAAACTATTCTGTTGTCCTTCATAATCAGTCAATATTCTGTCAATTGCTTCTATGAATGCTGGCAACTTTCTTGTATTGCCTTCAAATGGTTGCAGGTATTTGAGGTTCTTTTCTAATTTTTGCCTAACACTTATCCCTTGCTGTGCAGCGTTTTGTTGGAGTAATTGCGTTATTGCAACTAAGCAACGTTCAATATTGGTTCCATTTTGAGCCATTTTACCTAATATATTTTATTTTTTTTAAAATAGAGAATGAGAAACAGTAGATTTTATACACTGTATTTTCATATACTTCTTTCTTGGCTTATTATAATAATAATTATTATTATTATGTATTTCTTTATTTATTTATTTTTTTAAATAATTAATATTTAGTCTTAATATTTACGTTTCTTCCGCTGGTTAGTTGATTGGTGGAATATTTCTGCTGTTGTTCGTGCGGTGGTTTTTATTTTTGTATGTTCCCTTCACTTTGTATGCTTTGTAGATGATGCACTTCTCTTACAACACTTCTATGTTGTATATTTTACATTTGAACTGTATACTCGTATTGTTTTAAAAATTTTGTCCTACTTAATGTTGTTGTGTTTGACTTTTAAATCTCCTTCTGTCGAATACTGCTACGATTTGAATTTTATCTTATCTAAGCGCAAAACACAATTTTTTCGTTGATATATTATTCCAATTTTTATTTATTTTTAACTGTCAGTACATTTGCACTCCACTGGTATATGTAGCTGTCGGCCAGCGTTGACATTTTTGTTGGATTGCGGTAGGTTTGTTCTGGCTACTCCTTAAACCGAGGAGTAACTACTGGGTATGGGTAAGAATAAAAAAGAAACAATATGTTTTTTCTATTCTCCATATATAGTAACGGATTTAAATGCTCAGTCACCATTGGCTCTTTCAAATATCTTATGCTATATTTCTTATGCTATATTTCTTACGCAAAGCTGAATCAGCATACTCAGCTTTGCATGCCTTTTCTTATCTAACTTTAATATGCGAGCTCATCGTTCTTTGCTATGCAGCTTGAGTCGCTTTGGTGTGTACCTGCCATACACTGTTCACCAGTATATTCTGTTTGCATTCTCAGAATATGCTGGGTTTGTCTGTTTTTCTTATATTTAAATTTGGAGTATCTTCTACCATAACTCCCCTACGGTTACTCTCAGAACTCTCCTGAGTTCCTTCATTTATTATTTTTACATTAATATTTTTCTTTTTCAAATAGATTATTATTACAATTACTAGCACTGTCAGACCTAGTATCATTATTACATTTAGACCATATTAAACATGTTTATGGTATATAAGTTCCTCAATTTTTAATATATATTTTGGAAATCCTTAATGTCTATTTCGTTAAAGTGTAGTTCATGGATATAGTTTTGATTAAGCACTTGCCCTGGGTAATGAAACTTTTCGGTAATTTCCATTTGTGTATTTTCAAAAGTTTTATTGTTTAGTTGTATTTTAGAATTCACATAGCTAATTAGATAGTTTGTATTTAGTACAAGTTGTCTGTTGTCGCAATGTTGCGTAAGTTTTTCATTATGTGCATTGTTAATTAACAATGTATCATCTTCTATAATCTCTAATTTAGTTTTATTGTTAAATTTAATTGTGCATTCATTTTTAAAAATACAATTCTGGGTTCTTTTTAAATCTTGTAACGCTGCGTATTTTTCATATTTACAATTTTCCTTATTAATTGTGACAATTAATTCATTTTCAGTTTCAATTTCCAAGTTTTTAGCGTTTGGCAGTGGTACTATTAATTTTAAATCTGATACTATGTAATTTTTTGGAATTTTAATTGCAATTACAATGGACTGATTTTTGTTGATAGCACTCCTATTTTTGAAAATTTTAATTTATAAAAATCTATTTAAAAATATTCTATTTCCCCCGTTGTTAAAATACCCGGATGGATAATATTATACTTAGCTGCTGCTATATTTGTTGAAATTTCGATAATTTTGTTTTCTAGATGTGTAATTTTATTCATTAAATCGTTAAATAGTAGATGGCCAATAATTTCTTCGTTTTGTTTGTTAGCCAGTAGCATCAAAAGTATTTATCGTTTCTCTATCTTCCTCAATTTTGCTTTTAATTAAATGACTTGTATCATTGAAATAATTATTAATTGAAATCTGCTGATTTATTCCCTGTATTATGTTATGGCCATTTTTTTGTTGGACTTTTAAATAGCCCAATATTTCCTGCATATCGTCGTCATCCATTACTCCGAATAACCATTTATGTGTTGTGCCTATAATGTTCATTAACCCTTTTTTGATCCTATTTTATTTTTCTGGACAAATTGTCTTTATTTTTGCATCTGTTGTCTTAATTTCGTTAAACAGTAAATCTTTTCTCTTAATCCTGCTGTGTTCGATGTCTTTTTTAAATTCATGTATTATTTCTAGAATTTCCAATGTCTTAATGATGTGGAGGATTATACTTGTTTCCTCTGCTATTTCCGTATTTCCCATATGTATTATTGCATATCCTGCTTCGTCTAATATCGGCGTCGCCTGCAAGTGCATTTGTACTGTCTTGGTCATCATCATCACGATTAGTATTATCCTTATGGGTGTCATCTGTAAATTTTAACGGTCTTTTAATATTTTTTCTGTATAAATTTTGTAAGAGGTGTATTATAAAATATGGTTCGTCCTTATGTCTAAATAATAATAATAATAATTTAGCTTTAGTGGTTTTCCCAATGGCCGACACTGCGACCTAAAAGATATTTTGTGTCATACTACATTTGTCATCTATGATCCATGTGATCACAATTGTCCGATCCACTATGCCCTATAGGTTTAGTACCAGCGTTTCTTCCGTAATGCCATAGCATTTCGTCTGTTTGGTGATGTCAAATCGTCACAATAATTTATCAGGTTCTTTTCTACCTAGATGTTCCTTCTCTATAGAAGGGAAGTAGCTGAAAGTCATGTTCTTTCATTATCTTTTGCGCTTTATGGATGAATTTGAGAATGTCCATAACCGGAGCATTCTTTAATTCCTCCAGAGCCAACTGGTCGCGGTGGAATATATTCATTCTGGTTCTTGCCAACGCAATGCGGTCGCACAGTATGTGTTCCGTGGTATCATCTTCTTCCAGACAGAGCCGGCACTGCGTACCATCAAGAATGTGGATTCCACGAGTGACCCGGGACCCAGCAAATTGCAACCTTATTTGTTGCCCCTAGAGATTGTAGGTTGTTGAAGCATTCTTCCACCAGTTTCGATTCTAAAGAATATGAAGCTAATGCCTGTAATGCAGCTTGACTATCTGAATAGATAGCTATGTGTGCGCCATTGATACCCGTTTTCAGATTTGTCCTCGCACAGATTGAGATTGCTTGAATTTCAGCCTGGAAGACGCTAGGCCACCTGCCCATTGGTTCTGAGATTTTGGTATTTGGTCCATAGACCCCTGCACCGACTCCGGTGTTTGTTTTTGAACCGTCTGTGAATCATTCTAGACTTCTAGGGTTGACCCAAGGTCCTACTATGTCCCATTCAACACGGTCTGAGATAATAATCTCAAAATTGCGCTCAAACTGTCGTTTTGGAATCATATAGTCCGTTATTGAGCAGATTATGTTTTGATCTGTTATGTTATTTAAAATATTGAAATGACCATAGTCAGGAGGTTCTTGTCTAGACAAGATCCTTCATCTTTAATGCGCTTCTAGCAGCACATTTTTTCACGAATGCGTGAAGTGGGGATAGTCCTATTATGGCCTCAATAGCAGCGGTTGGGCAGTTTCGCATGGCACCGCTGATTACCACGCAAGCCTGACTTTGAAATCTTGTAAGTATTTTCTTACCAGATTTTTTTGTTGTCTTGGGCCACCACACAAGGGATGCATAGGTAATGATTGGTCTAAACATCATTACATACATCCAGTGTATCATTTTTGAGTCTAGACCCCATGTTCTACCAAAGAGACTTCGACATGCCCACATTGCTCTTGTGGCTTTGTTTATCACCGAGTGTAGGTGAGAGTTCCAATTCAGTCGCTTATCCAGAACTACACCTAGATATTTGACCTCATCGGAATATTTTATATTAATTCCCTCAACAGCTATTGTAACAAGGTTCAATTTTAATCCGTTTGTAAAAGGATCGAGAATGGTTTTGCTAGGATTCATGCATAACCCCTCTGCGCGACACCATTCTGAGATGAAGGCTAGAGCCTGATTCATAATTTCGGATACTGTTCTTTCAAATTTGCCACTAATATTGACAGCAAGATCGTCAGCATATCCAATTGCTTCAAAGCCTAACCCTTGTAGTTTGGCTAAGAGATCGTCAATAACTAAAGACCATAGAAGGGGTGACAACACACCGCCTTGGGGACAGCCTTTCATTGCCTTGACTGATACGGCCTCGTCTCCCAGAGATGAGCTAATTTCTCTGCTTTTTAACATCGTTTTAACCCACCCAACAGTCGGTTTATCGATATTTTTGCAGAGCATAGCCCCCTCTATAGAGCCGTAACCGGTATAATCAAAGGCGCCCTCGACATCTAAGAATGCACATAAAGCAATTTCCTTGGAATATTGAGCTTTCTCTATCTTTGTTAGATGGTAATGAAGCGCTCCCTCCGTGGATTTTCCCCTATTATATGCAAACTGAGATTGGTGCAGAGGTGTTGTTCTGTCTAGCGTTTCTCTAATATGTAGTTCCACCAATCTTTCCATAGTTTTTAGAAGAAACGACGTGAGACTGATAGGTCTGTAAGATTTAGGCAGTTCACTGGACCCTCTTGCCCAATTTTGGAATAAATACCACATTGACTTTATGCCATATGGATGGTATGTACTCCCTGCTGAAACTGTTCCTAAAAATATCAACAAGTGATTCAAGCATTATATCCAGTCCTCTTATCAAGAGGGCTGGAAAAATGTTATCCTCACCCGGTGTCTTGAACAACCAACAGCCCATTTAACCATTTCTGGGGTAAAAATTACTCCAGACAAACTCCAGGATCTTTGTGTCATTGACACTCTAGTTGACCCCGGGAAGTGCACTTGAAGCAGGTATTCTAAAGTGTCCCTCCTGTTCATTGTATAAGATCCATCTGGTCTTCTTAAAGTTGCAACACCGTTCGAGTGTTCTTTGCGTAAAGCTTTATGGAGTCTACCGCTCTCTGGCGTTTCGACTATGCTTTCGCAAAATTTCCTCTAAGACTCACGCTTGGATCTTCTTAGTTCTTTGTTGTAATTTGTCAGAGCGACCCTATAGTCGTCCCACACCTTCGTGCGTTTACAACGATTAAACAGTTTTCTTATCTTTTTACGCATATCTGCAAGCTTGTCATTCCACCATGGGGCCTTGCGAGTCACATTGTGAGTTTTGACCACAGTGCTTAAATGATATGCTGAGATTATTATATCATTTAGTCGATACGCCGCCTCCTCGAGTTCACCAACAAAACTTATACCTGTAGGCAGCGAGTCGGATCTTGATTCTAATAATTCTCTATATAGTCTCCAATTTATTTATTTTGTTTGGATTGAAGACTTCATTTTTTAATTCAGATTCACCTGGTAGGTCGAATCTTATATGCAAGTGATCTGACAGAGAGCGCTCATCAGATACATGCCAATTTCTGACAAAATTGGCGATGTAAGGACTGGTTAGAGTTAGGTCTAGTACCTCTTCTCTAACCGCGTTAATAAAGGTTGGTGTTGCACCCTTATTACAAATGTTTGTGTTTTTGCTTAAGAGAAAACTTAAGAGAGACTCACCCCTGTTGTTGATGTCCGAGCTTCCCCTGACATGATGATGCGCGTTTGCATCGCAGCCAATTACGTACTGCATATTGTTAACTTGGCAGTGCCCAATAAGCCCCTGCACCTCCACGGGAGGTATAATGTTGGAGCCACCTGGAAAGTAGGCGGACGCACAAACAATTTCCTGCGTTCCCTTCTCTGTTGAGACTTCAACAAGGATGGCTACTAGATCTTGACTAGTGAATCTGAAATGAGAAAATAGTTAGTATTATAATCAATCATAATCGTCGCTCTGGGCCGCGAACAGTGATAATAAACCAACTTGCATCCCTTGTTTGAAAGACCTTTGATTTGGCCCCTTTTTTTTTTTAATTCAACATGGATTTATTTATTGCATCTATTCAATCGAAACCAACAATAATTTTACAAAGCTTACAACTAATAAATAAATTGATGCTCCGCGCCAGTGCTTAGAGCAATTTTAGTTCAAGTATTATATAAATTATGTAGCAAAAAAAAATAAATATAAAAATATTAATATAAAAAAACTCTATTTTTTTAAAAAAGTGGCCTTTTAAGTCGAGATGTATTCATCCTATGAAGCAGATTCCTTGCTAGTTCGTTAGGATGACACTGAAATTTGAATTGGTATTTTGTTTTTAAAACTGCTAGTTCTTCTTCAACGGGTGCTATATTAAGGTCGCGGTGAATATTTTCGTTTCTGACGAAACATGGAGCGCCGCAGATCGTTCTCAGAATTTTCGATTGAGCCCTTTGAATTATTTGCAAGTTTGATGCACTAGTAGTGCCCCATATCTGAATACCATAAGTCCAAATCGGTTTAATTACAGCCTTGTATATAAGTTCTTTTTACTCTAAACGCAGTTTTGATTTTCGGTTGGTAAGCCAATACAAGGAACTTGCCTTGAGTTTCATTTGCATTTTCTTAGCTTCTGTATGTTTTTTCCAGGTGAGCCGTCGGTCAAAATGCACTCCTAAGTATTTAACCTCTGTTGCTTGCGGGATTACAATGCCATTAAGGAGACTGCCGGACAAGAACTGGGCTTAAGAGTAAATGTCACATGTACACTTTTTTTCTCATTTTCTTTGATGCGCCAATCTGCTAGCCAACTTTCTATTGTTTTAAGGTGTTCCTCTAAATCCCGGGAGGCTATCCGTGGATTTAGGTGAGAGCTCAGGATAGCTGTGTCGTCAGCGAAAGTCGAGGTAACGAGGTTTTTATCCGTTGGCAGATCGGAAGTGTACAGAGTGTAAAGCATAGGTCCAAGCACACTACCTTGTGGTACTCCAGCCATAATTTCAAAGTCTGGCGTTACAAATTCTTTATATTTAACCCTAAATTTGTGATTTGTTAAATATGACTCCAGAATCTTATGCGAACTATTTGGCAGAAGTTTTTTAATTTTATATATGAGTCCTTCGTGCCAGACTTTGTCAAAGGCTTGTGCAACGTCTAGGAATATTCCTGAGCAGTACATCCTCTGTTCAAATGCTCGCCTTATTTCAGAGGCAATACGGTGCACCTGCTCAATAGTTCCATGATGTTTGCGGAAACCAAACTGGTGGTGAGGAATGATTAAATCGAGCTTTGGTGCTAATTTTTCCAGCAATAAGCGTTCGAGCGTTTTAGAGAGCATTGGCAGGAGACTTATGGGCCGATAAGAAGATACCTGAGTAGGGTCTTTTCCGGGTTTTGGAATCATTATTATTTCCGATGTTTTCCATGTTGTAGGGAAGTAGCCCAGACGGAGTATTGCGTTAAAAATGTGTGTGAGATGTATTAGAGCTATTTGCGGCAATTCACTTACCATTTTATTGGTAATTAGGTCACAACCAGGTGCCTTTTTTGGGTTTAGACTCGTTGTACATAGGCGTATAACTTCCTTTGGTTTGAAATGAATTGGTACTGCTGACTTCGTAATTGAAAAGTTCTGTATGCTAGTGTTGTTGCAGGTCGGCGGGTTAGGTTGAAATACTGACCTCAGATGGGCTGCAAAGAAGTTGCCTTTTTCTTCTTCTGTTTTTGCCCAAGTTCCATCGCTTTGTCTTAGAGGCGATTCACTATCCTTTGGTGTTTTAACCATTCTTGTCGCTCTCCAGAGTGAGTAATTGGTGACTTTGAGAGGAGCCAAATCTTCAAGGTACTTATTAAGGTTTTCTTCCTTTTCCTCCCGTAGAGTGTTTTTCAGCTGATTTTGTAATGACTTTAATTTTACTCTTAGTGCTGGAGATCTGTATTTTTGCCATTCACGCCTTAATCTCCTCTTTTCTCTAACGAGGCATTCCACATAGTGTGACGTAGTGTGTCTCGCGTTAGTTTTAGTTGAGTTTTGTGCGGGCGTGGCACTAATAGCAGCTGATTTTATTATTGAACCAAGAGCCTGCGTCACTGATTCAATATCCTCTCCACTCTTAAGTTTTGTTTTAACGCACACGTGGGTACTAATATATTTGCGATATTTGAGCCAGTTTGTGTTCTTGGAGGTCAGTTTTATTGTTCTTTCAATGAACTCTGGTCTTTTTTTTAAATATATTATCACCGGTGAGTGATCGGATGATAAGTCGAAATAGGGCTCGGTTTCCAAGAAACACCTTTCAATATTTTTAGTTATGCCAAAGTCAATAAGATCGGGAATTTTTCTTTGATCAGTTGGCCAGTATGTAGGTTTTCCAGATGATACAAAGTCTAGACCATTCCGAGAGTCTATCAGTGCATTAAACAATTGCTTCCCTTTAGGGTTGATTAACCGTGAGCCCCAGTAGGTATGTTTAGAATTGAAGTCTCCGGCAGAGAGAAATTTGTTACCGAGCGATTTAAAGAAAGAAGCAAAATCGGTTGTGGAAATAGGAAACCTAGGAGGACAATAGACTGATGAAATTACTATTGGCTCACCCCAACACTGTAAAGAGATGGAAATAGAATGGATGTTTTTTTTTGCATAGGATTCCAGAAAGTAATGCTTTAATCGAGACTTAATTAGAATTCCCGTACCACTGGCCCCTAATTGTCCATGGCTCTTACATTAAGGCCATGGATAGGTCTTCGGCAGCGAATCTCTTGCACAGGGTGGCCGATGCTACTTTAGCATGGTGCAAGTTCGCCGGTAGCACTTTAAGAGTGCTCATTCGCGGCAGCTTTCCGCACCGAGTTTCTGGAGCCTCGCGCCCCTAGGACCCTTATTTTTGTGGTCCCTATGACCCCCAGTATTCTTGGCTTTTGGTTTTTGGTGCTGAGGCGCTTTCGGCGCATGCCATACTGCGGGATCGCGTTTTCTTGTTGTTGTTGTTGTTGCGCGTGCGATCTGTTTTTGTCGTTCTAGCGCGGCTTTGCTAGTCGATGGTTTGTCGGCCTCCACTTCGTTGGACCTTGTGTCCCCAGCATGCCCTTCAGCACTGCTCCCGAGTGTCGGCGTTGTTTGTTCTTTTGAGCTATCGTTGGCTTTCTATGCGCCTTTGTTGCTCTTTAAACTGAGACGCACGTGTCAATAGCGATAGCCCCTTGCACTGTGACAGTTTAGACAGTGATTCATCATCCACCGCGATAACTAGGTGAAGTGACGCACCTTCGGTTGACCTCTGGATCACCTTCCAATTCTTGGCTGCCATTTCATTCTGCGCCCCAGTGGTCGCAAGAACTTTTTCGTTGGTGAGCTCGGTGCTTTGTGGAAAGTAGCCTCTGACCACATATGTTTTTGGAAAATTTGCACAACATTTCCCTTTTATCAGGCCGATGTGTTCTCTCATCCAAGTTGCCGTATTCTCGTTTGAGCATATGAAGAGTAACCATCCGTTTCTGTGTGCTAGGCCCTCAAATAGTGGCTTTTCGTT
Source organism: Clusia tigrina (assembly GCA_920105625.2). NCBI lineage: Eukaryota > Metazoa > Arthropoda > Insecta > Diptera > Clusiidae > Clusia > Clusia tigrina. Next base: position 169,770,303 of record OV050031.1, read on the forward strand.
ATTGGCTGACCTCTATCATCACGTCAATTACGGTCTCCTGGATAAGAACCAACTGTTCTTTTGAGAATGGTGCCCTTACTAAATCGGTCGGAACAATTCCCAGCCGAATAATACTGGCCACCTGACAGAGCCTTTTCTCTAGAGTGAGCACTTGTCATCGCTTGCTTGAAGGTCCTCTTCTCTGCCGACGTCATTTTTATGAAGTCCCCTTTTCAGTTCAGATTGCTTAGGTCTGAACCAATAACCGTGCACCCAGATTTCTCTGAGGTCACACTGTTGTTGTCACCACACAGTGTATCAGTGTCAGAAGAGTCCATTGATTCATGACCCGATTCAGGATTCTGTGGTGGTGGCATCGAAACCCGAAAAGTTTCATTCTTTGCACCTGCAATCATCACCGTATATGTAGATGCGGGGCATAGTTGGTCAACAACACCTACCAACGTAGATGTTGTTGTGATTTGGTTAGGTGCATGTCCAACAACTCTGCACGCAACCGAAGTTAGGTTCTCCAGCCTTACAGCTGGCTCGGTCGCAATGACCGACGATGATTGCCCATCAGCAGATTCATCGTTTATTTTTAATTCTTTTTTTTGTTAGATCCATATGAAATCCTACGAGTATTAGGGAATATAGGTCATCCATGGCATAGCCCTTGTACCATGGGAAGGCATTTAATTAAAACCGGAGGTCACCAGGTATCCGGAGTTCGCATATTCGAGACTAATCACCCCACGAGCCACGCATCCCTCGTCATATGCTGTTCCACCTTGGATTAGGAGTCTGTCTATCTTAGCCAGTTATGCACTAAGATACTGATGTGTGCCATTAGATATAGCACGTCACCAGTCCCCCAACGCACCACTGTTTCCAGCCGTCACCACGTGGAGGTGATAGATCAGGCTTCCATCAGAAACTCAATTACGGCTAAGAAACTAAGTACGTGTTAGCCCCCTTGAGTTACCTGCGGCTCTGACAGCCGTCCTTATGTCCAACTCTTTTATAGTTGTTTATTGGCCCCGTTGATCTCGGTACTTCATAATCTTCTCCGTTAATATTTCTTGCAGTTATTATATGTTGTTTGGTCTGGTCTATTCTTTCTTTTAAAATTGTTGGTTCGATACTGTTCTTTGCTATTGTCGGTGAACATTTTATTGTTGAGTGATAACGATCATTATAGTTACCTATAACGACCTGTATCCTCATCTGTGTTGAGAGACTTGGGTCTTCAATTCCTGTTAGTTTTTCTAACAAGGTTGAGTACCTGTATGGCTATTTGGTTTTGTTAGGTGTACTTCTACTCCTTCTGTATTTAAAAACAGTATCAACTGTTCGGCCCTGAATTCGTTTTCCATTACTATTTTTTTTGGTTTCCCAAATTTTGTCAAATGCTCTATTATTAGATCTGTAGCGATTTTAATCTTTTTTCCGTATATATCAGGCGTAAGGTAAGTGATGGCATATATAATGGATAAAAATTCTTTATCTGTCGTAGCATATTTTTGCTCATGATTGTTAAGTGTTCTAGAGATATAGCACAATGGTTGTCCTTCTTGAGACAATACTGCTCCAATGGCGTAATCGCTAGTATCTGTGGTAACTGTGAATTCTTTTTCGTAGTTAGTATATTTTAAAATGGGGTGGGATGAAATCAGCGTTTTGAGATTTTCAAAGCTTGCAATAAATTGAGGATAGTTTGGGTTTAATTTATATTCCTTTTTAAACATTTAATTATAGGATACGTTATTTTTGAGTAATCCTTAATGAATTTTCTGTAAAATCCGGTTACCCTTAAAAAGCTTTTTAGCTATTTTTCAGTTTTCGGCACATTTAAGTTCATAATTGCTTCTACCTTTTCTTGGTTTGGTTTCATGCTGTCTTCTGTCAAAATATGTCCCAAAAATTTGGTTTCTTTTTTAAGAAGCCTCATTTGTCAGCTTGAAGTTTTAGATTATGTTCTTGTAGTCTTGTAAATATTTTTTCTAGTGAACTCATGTGTTCTTCTATTGATGTCGAAAATATTAGTATATCGTCCAAATATACAACACATATTTGGTTTATATAATCCCTTAAAATATAATTTATTAGGCGTTGAAATGTGGCTGGGGCATTTTTGAACCCAAAAGGCATCCTGACATATTCGTACAGGCCTGCTGGAGTAACAAAAGCTGTTTTCTCAATATCCTTTTCTGCCATTAAAATCTGATGGTAACATTTTGCTAGATCTAAGGTGGTAAAGTACTGTGCTTTGCCTTATTTGTCTAGTATTCCATCAATATTTGGCAATGGATATTTATCGTCAACAGTTATTTGATTTAGTCTCCTATAGTCCTAAGCGGAATTTTTGATTTCCTGAATTATCGCTTTTCTTTGGCACTATTATAATAGAGCTATATTTGCTCCTGCTTTTCCTTATTACGCCCAGGCGTTCTAGTTCTTGAATTTGTCTTATGGCTTCTTCTTCATGTTTTGGTGGTAGCCTATATAATCTAGAATTAATTTGCTGAGTTGTGGTAGTTTTGATTTCGTGAAGCACTGTTTGCGTACTTGTTAAAGGATCCCCTTCTTTATATATTAGTTTTTCGTATTTTTTCAACAATTTTTCAACCTTTTTCCGTTCATCTGCTTTTAAATGATCGAGTTGAATATTTTGAATTTCACTTGTTTCCAATGAGTGAATCTGTTCTTCAACCATTTTTGTGTGAAATGGGATTTTAACGCCATTATTTAATACCATTTCCCTATTTTCTATATCGATTCTTTTTATATTTTTAAAAATAAAAGCGTTTCCTAATAAAAGGTCGTATGGTTTATTAAAATCCATTTTTAACAATCTCATTCTAGCGCTTTGGGGATATTCGAATTCTGAAGGACATGGTGCTTTAACCCTTTCATTAGACGTCTTTATATTCCCGTTCAATGTAGTAACTATTGTGTTATTTTTTTCTAACACCGGTAAATTATATTTTTCGAAGCTTGCTTTTTTTATTATACTTATAGTAGAGCCAGGATCTACTAGTGTGCACCATTTTTTATTCAAAAATATAAGCGAAATTAAAATTTTATTTTGGTTTTCCGAGGCTAGCTTGTAAAAAACTCGTCGTTGTTATTTGTCTCCTCCGGCCTGCTCATAGTGTCCACTTCCAAGGGTATTGGGTATTTTGTGAATTGGCCTTGATTTTTATTTCTTGTTAAAAACATAGGGTTTAAATTTCCATCATCCAGCCCTATGAAATTGTAAATCGTATTTGTCATGTCTGTCCATGTCGTACATTTCGTACCATATATGCAAAGGTCCCTGCTGCTAATTGCTTTATTCTATGTATCAGCATTCCTGAAAATATTTCTTTCATTGCACCACCTGTCTCGCTCAGAGCGCTATATTCAGTAATATTATCGATTATATCTTTAGTTTTTCTACTAAGTTCGCAGATGCTTCCTACTCTTAGGTTGGTTATGTCGTTAGTCAGAGTCATTTGGTCCTTTGTTGATCTGAAGTGCTGTTTTAGTTTTATTTTACATACCTCCCAATTTTCTGGGGGTTTAACGCCAAAAAATTTTTAGCCGATCCTAAGATTTTTAGATCGTAAACTGTTCTGAAAAGTATTCTGTTGCCCTTTATAATCAGTCAATATTCTGTCAATTGCTTCTATGAATGCTGGCAACTTTCTTGTATTGCCTTCAAATGGTTGCAGGTATTTGAGGTCCTTTTCTACTTTTTGGCTAACACTTATCCCTTGCTGTGCAGCGTTTTGTTGGAGTAATTGCGTTATTGCAACTAAGCAACGTTCAATATTTGTTCCATTTTGAGCCATTTTACCTAATATTTTTTTATTTATTTTTAAATACAGAATGAGAAACAGTAGATTTTATACACTGTATTTTCATATACTTCTTTCTTGGCTTATTATTTATATTAATTATTATTATTATGTATTTCTTTATTTATTTATTTATTTTATTTTTCATTTATTTATTTTTTAATTAATATTTAGTCTTAATATTTACGTTTCTTCCGCTGGTTAGTTGATTGGTGGAATATTTCTGCTGTTGTTATTGCGGTTGTTGTTATTTTTGTATGTTCCCTTCACTTTGTATGCTTTGTAGATGATGCACTTCTCTTACAAAACTTCTATGTTGTATATATTAAATTTGAACTGTATATTGTTTTAAAAATTTTGTCCTACTTAATGTTGTTGTGTTTGACTTTTAAATCTCCTTCTGTCGAATACTGCTACGATTTGAATTTTATTTTATCTAAGCGCAACACACAATTTTTTTGTGGATATATTATTAAAATTTTTATTTATTTTTAACTGTCAGTACATTCCCACTCCACTGGTGTATGTAGCTGTCGGTCAGCGTTGATATTTTTGTTGGATTGCGGTAGGTTTGTTCTGGCTACTCCTTAAACCGAGGAGTAACTACTGGGTATGGGTATGAATCAAAAAGAAACAATATGTTTTTTCTATTTTCCGTATATAGTAAAGGATTTAAAAATACAGACGTCTTTATTATTCTGCTGCTCAGTCACCATTGGCTCTTTCAAATATCTTATGCTATATTTTTTATGCTATATTTCTTAGGCAAAGCTGAATCAGCATACTCAGCTTTGCATGCCTTTTCTTATCTAACTTTAATATGTGAGCTCATCGTTCTTTGCTATGCAGCTTGAGCTGCTTTGGTGTGTACCTGCCATACACTGTTCACCAGCATATTCTATTTGCATTCTCAGAATATGCTGGGTTTGTCTGTTTTTCCTATATATTTAAATTTGGAGCATCTTCTACCATAACTCGTGTTGCTACACCTCAACAAGTAATATAAAATTTATGCTTTTATTTTTGATTGAATTAATAAATACAAAATCCTTTTGCTGACATGCTATCTTTATTTTCTACACATATATTAGATAGTCAGGAGGCACAATATATTTTGCACTCTGAACCATCGTATGACGTTTCGTTGATGAATCATAGGGCCACAGATATGAATATTGGATAATTGTGGCAGTTGCACTAGAAATAAACTAATATCAATTTGAATTCATATTTCGTCTTTTGAAGCATAGATAGGTGAATTTTGAGTGGGGTACCCAAAGTTCATTATGGAAGAGAGGCGTAGCCGTTATCAGATGGACCCCATTTCCTGCAAATGACTTTGTAGCCTCAATATATGTATGTACTAATATAAAATTTCACCCGATATTGTAAAGGTCGTAAGCTATAAAAATATGTCAATAGTGGACGTGGCTATGAATATATCCCGCCTATTTTCTGCTAAACACTCTCCATATTCTCAAGCTCATGTGGTAAAATTTTTGTTGAGATCGGCTGAACGGTTTAGAAGCAAACAAAAACACATTCATTTTTAATCCTAAAAGAGCTAAGGAGTTAATAAATATACATCGGAGTAAATTAAGAATCATCACAGGCATTTTAAGCGGACACAGTAGACTTAACTACCATATGAACAAGTATGGTATATCTTCAGATGCCATCTGTCGATTCTGGGAGAACGTGACGAAACGTCACTGCACCTGATCACAGACTGCGGACCATTAGCATACAATAGACTCAGGTGTTTTGGAAAATATATCTTGGATATCTGCAAGATCCCTCATCTTGATTCCTCCAAAATATATGAATTCCTGTCGAAAATTACCCTGACAGAAGATTTATAGGTGAGACTATCCTCTTCTCATTTCTTCTTTCAAATAAATGGGGGCATCACAATAGATCTATCAGGTCGCAGTGTATAGCACCCTTAAATATATATATATATATATATATATATATATATATATATATATATATATATATATATATATATATATATATATATATATAGATATATAGATAGATAATATTATTGTATAGTATAGAATCCAAGGGATTTGGTAGCAAATTTCACCATTCATTTTATTGCGTGTATATATTTTTAAATCAATATTGATTGGACGGTGACAATTATTATAACTATGTAAGATAAAGAGTTCTATGTCATTGTTGCATTTTATCATCTACGTATTTGCATTTTTGAGCAAACCTTTTCGAATAAATATTAATTAATTAATAATGTAATTATAAATTTGCGCAAAAATAATACTGGTGTTTGATGATTTGCGGCAGTAATTATCCATTCCATCCAACCAACCTGGTGACGAACTCAGAATATGCTTACCACACTAACCACCATATCCATCACGTAAACTGTTTTTGCCAAATTTTGACTTCAATTTTATTTTCGTATTTTGTAAAACTCTGAAATTTTTTAATCTTTGGATGATATTTGATGTTAATTAATCGATGGCTACCCTTTTCATATTTTATATGTGCTTGGACAAGAAGCCAACGGCTAAGACTTACATTTTCTTAAGGAAAATTAAAAGCGTAAAATTCTTCTTTTCCTTACACTTCTCAGAAATCTTAAAAACTAAATTAAGGTATAATTAAATTGGATTATTAGAAAAGTCTTGTGGAAATTCTACGACATCCTCTCTTTTTATTGAACTCGGCTAATTAGAAAAGTTGTCTAGTGAAAGTTCGCATCAATGGAGCTAATGAAGATATGCACTTGAAAACTGATTAACTCATACTTTTATTATTACTCCTGAACAGCAGAAAATTTTCTCATTTCGCGGAAGTCACGCACACACACATAAAACAGAAAATTGCTGTGACTACGTGGATGCTTCAGTAAGCTCAGCAATCGCCTTCTATAAAATTGAAGACAACTGCGGTAAAAGGTTTTTGTTGTTTTTGTTTCATTGTAGCTAAAATTTCACGTATAATGAAATAATTGGAATCTTACTATGTGTGCCCAAGAATACCACTTTGCCCCATTTCAAATTTAATTTACTTATTTTAAAAAGCTTCATTCAAACAAAGTAAATTATGAATACTTTCATTAAGAAGCTATGCTGCTGAAATTTTATATAAGAAATTTAATATATTAGGGCAGTTATACCGTACAACAAACCTATCATTCTAAACTTATGTAGTGACTATGGTCAATATTCATTGTAGCTAGATTCTTTGTAAAATGAGTGCAATAAGAGAAAGTTGTAAATATAGTAAATATTTGTAAAAGCTGCTACACAATTTTTTTTCACTTTTGAGAGGATTTGATAAAAAATCTAAAAACATACGAGTATATTGCAACATTTTCTACAGTTCTTAATGAAACCACCCGACCAGAAAATTTTGCATTATTCCTAAAAGTAGTACTTGAGGTATGCCTAACAATCTTTTGTGGTTCTGTTAAAATATGTACATAAATATCAAGAAATTGATCCGCGATGAAAAAATGTATGGAAATCTTTTGATTTGTTTCTTATTCTCTTTACATGTCTAATAGATATATCGTGGTGTTTTAAAATACGATAATATCCACTTTTTTAGTTATAAGAAAAAACAGTAATTTAGAATTACTGATTTAAGCCGATTTTTCCACGATACTCGTCATTATATAGGATGAAATGTCCATATACATATGTACTTATGTATTTTATATTTAGATTTCTCAAAAAATCTGTGCAGAATGCTGATACCAATATTAAGTTATATTCTATAGAGCTCTTCAGCCACTTCACTTAACAAAATTAGTTACACGTACATAATTGACTCAAATATAAGGGTCCATAAATTAACCACAATTCGTTTGTGTTCTTGAGGTATTCGTATAATGTTTTAGCAGGTACTACTTGTCTATAAATAAAGCATTGCAATTAAGTCTGCATATTTTACTTAGGAAACTTACGGAAGCTGTAGTCTTAAGAAATAATTGCAGGATGTTCGACAAATTTATATTATCTTCTGCAAAAGAAATAAAATTTACATATAGAAATCCTGCAGCTACTCTTCAGATATGTAGTATTCTCTACAAGCCAGAAATTAGAAGTGGGCAAGTGCTACATCGATGATTAAGTGAAAATGCAATGCAAAGAAACCATAATGTTTGGCATTATTGTTTGATTGTCGGGATCATAGAGGAATTACTCTGAATAATAGTGTAACTTACTGGCTGACATCACTCGGTCAAGTTTGTCAATTCGTTATACATAAAGCGTATTCTTCTATTCATTTGATCAAATATGTCGTTTCTCTATCTGCAACACCAAGTAGATTAAATCTGTTGCAATCTGAATCAATGAAAACTGATTGCCAATTATGAATGCCAATTTTAATATCTTTCGAAAGTTAATGTGTTTTCTCATAGCTTTCTCTCCTTAAATTACAGAAGCAGTGAGCAGTAGCAATCAGTAGGTTTCGTCAATTTTGTTTCTGTGATATGTAAAAAGAATTATAATACTGCTGAGGTTACCTATAATTGTATAACTCGTGAAAAAATTAACGTGCCATTAGGAAATATGACTATGAATATTGGTTTAAGACCCCTCAGGACTGTCCTCATTAAACAATTGTGGTAAAAATCAAATGATTGTCAGTTATATGTGACATCTCATGTTAGTTATAAACAACTTCAATACGTATACTCGAACATGTATACGTCGGCAAAATTAGTTTACGAATCACTTATTAGAACTCCATATTCCTATAATTCTCGATTTTTATATGCGGTTTAGCACATATGACTCAATTTCAATGATATTTTAAATTTATTATCATTTTAAGTTTGTAACACATGTTGAAGAGTAGATTTTGGGAAAATGAATTATTTCGATATGAATATATATTTAATGATTTAAATTTTGGTAAGACAATTAGTTTTCTGTAGAAAATCAATATAAAATATACGAGTACATGTTGATTTTTTACAGAAATACGTTTAGTAATTTCTTCATTATACTACCTGGATACTTTACTAAACAGTAACTCAAGAGATAACTGTTAAGATAATTAGCTAAATACTTCCAAATACAATTTATTAGTATTAAATCGACCGCTGCGACCATCAGTACCTGTGACTAAATAATTGTGTTGAATATATTTATCACATGGTGCCGAAGCCCGGGATGACGGTTGTAGAATAAAATATAAACGGATTACTAACGGGCGGTGTTGATTTAATAATCAGATTTTCAAAATGCGACACTAGTTTTAAAAAGTTTATATAGCTCATTGCGAATTTTTTGAAAAGTACAGCGTAGAGTTACTTTCTGGAATCAAATAAGCGGTATACTGATCTAAATGTCAAGTAAAGCTCACAATATTGTGCAAGGCTGTTACTAAGTTCTCCAAATCCTTTTCTGTCGGGTTTGCTAAAGTTCAGTGAAGTTACAACGACGATGGCATCTACCCTTGCATTCCAAATATCATCGTCGCAATATGACATAATGGTAAATTCTATTTTGCTAAAAGCTATATCAACAACTATGAGAGTAAAGTTTTACAGAAGAGGGACTACAAGCAAGCTGCACATTGCTTACGAGAACTCAAGCATTGATACAGTTAATGAAAACTTAAAGAAAAAAGGAACTGAAGGAGAGTAGTTAAATAATGTCGAATTAGAAGCACTCGAAACATCACAGTTGTCTGAGTGCGGTGAAAAAAGGGTTCAGTGAGACCAGTGGGCAAGAGGTGTGCAGGGGCCCATTCTCAATTATTTTCTGTGAATAGGATCCAACAAATATTGTATTTTGCGGGAAGAGGTCTCATGCAATAAAAAATGTAAAGATTGTCTTGAATACGGAAAAAAAGAAAACCATATTCTGGATGGTCATATTCTCTGACGTAGTAAAAGGGCAACCAAATTCAAGCAAGAATAGTGCAAAATCTAACAACTCATCTTTAGAACAATTTATGGAATCAATGGCATCATGTTTTTATCAAATGATGAATCAGATGATGATCTTGACAAACCTGCTAACTACACCAATCAAAATTGTAGTTTGGAATGCCAGCGGACTTGCTCAACGTATTCAGGAGATAACTTTGTATTTAAAACAACGTCATATAGATATTCGAAACTGAAACACTTTTCACAAATAAAAATTTTCTGCGAACACCAAATTATAAGTTTTAGCAAACAATGGTGGAACAGCGTTAATAATAAAAACAAACTATTATTATTATTAACAGGCTAAAAGAACACCGCGACCTAAAAGATCTATTGTGCAGCCTTGTACCCAACTAAAACAGCCCTAGACTGTTTATAAATCTCGTAACTGCTGTGGGCTTAATTTGAACTAGGTGATTTGGAGATATGAACCCACTGCCTAGGTAATTATGTCTGCGTCTTGCCACCGCTGGGCAAGTGCATAGAATGTGTTCTGCCGTTTCCTGCTCCTCTTGACAGAGTCGACAGGAATCGTCTTCTACCACGCCTATTTTTTTCAGATGGTAATTTAGTCTACAGTGTCCTGTTAAAAGTTCAGTGTAGAGTTTGATGTCATTACCAAACAAACTAAAAACATTCATAATTTACGCATTTCCAAACAGATATAACAGAAAAGTGTCTTCTTCACACAAAATCTACAGACTGGGTATACTTTCGATACTTTCTTATGAGAAATATAGAACTCCATATACCACTCAAAACAGATGAAGACATTGATGCTGCAGGCGAGTATCTAATTCGTCCACTCCGGAATACTTCCTTGCAGTGATTGACAAAATTGCAGATAAACGACGATCGCGCAAACAATGGCAAATTTCAAGACATCCGGATACCAAAGCTTAATTAAACAGGATTATCAGAGAACTCAAGCTTTTGATGATGAGGGAGAATAAATCCAGCATGGCTAACACACTCAGGAACTTAGATGCAACAATCCTAACAGACTATTTGGTATATAAAGTTTGCAGAAGGACGTGTAATAATATGCAGAAGGACGTGAACTTATTTCCCAGTAAATGATCCTAACGCCTGGAAAAGTGGTGTCGACCCGTCATCTTATCGTCCTATCAGCTTACTGCTAATTATATCAAAAGTGTTTGAAATACTTATAATCAAGAAGGTAATGCCCATTGTTGAAGCGAAAAAAATCATTTCGAAACAGCTTTTTGGATTTCAAACGTATGATGGCACGATTGAACAAATCCAAAGGCTTGGTTGAGAATACCAACAAAAGTTATGAAAATAAAGAATTTTGTATAGCAGCTTTTATTGCCATATTTCAAGCCTTTCAAAGAGTATGGCATGTGGCATATGCTGTAAAAGTTATTTAATATTCTTCCAATAAATCTTTATCTTCTGATTAAGTCCTTTCTGACTAATAGCCATTTTTACATAAAAAATCGTGACTTTATAAAAAATCATCAGCCTTTTATTTACGCCAGACTTTACTGTACCAAGTAATGTCGTTGTAGGCTCCTTCGCAGATGATATGGCTATCCTGTCCTTAAACAAAAATGCCCTTACTGCTGCTAAAAATTGCAAGAAAGCCTCGATGATATTAGTAAATGGATGAAGGACTGCCGTATTAAACCGAATGAAAATAAGTCTGTACACATTACCTTTACCCTAAAACACGATAGTTGCCCTGCACTTACGATGAATAATTACACAATTCCCCAAGCAACTGTGGCCAATTATCTAGGTATATGTTTGGAAGAAAACTTCAAACTTCAAAAAATTTGAAAACTTTGAGTGAATCATCTATCGCATATGCTTTAAATCTATCCGTTGATTGGGACCTCAAATTCCACATAACAGCGTTTTTACAACTTAGCAATTTCAAGTGCCTTTCGCATAACAAATTTGCAGGCGATCCAGAGTCAATTATTATTTTAACTTGTTTGCCTCATATGCTACATATGATGTCGCCATCATTTTCCAATGTGCCATTTTCTCTGAAACACTCTAACTCTTTACAGTCATCATCGCTTTGTAGTTGGTCTTCAAATACGAGCATTTGAAAATTCTTTGCGCCGTTTTGGGTTAAAGTTTCCAACCGTTCCATTGTCCTCTTTGGATTTCTAGTATTGCATTGTTTAGCAAAATGACCGACCAAATTGCAACGTTTACAACGTTTTCACGGGCTGGGCATTTGGAGCTATCAGAATCATGATCGTCATACCCACGTATTACGCAAGATTTTGATGAGTCACGCCCAAAACGTTTTTTCACTGAAGTTTTATTAATCTTCTGGTACCTCGTTACCCAGCATGCCCTGACAATCTTTGTTAACTTGTTCGTAGACTTCACAGGCAATTATTATTTCGGCCAACGTTTGCTGTTTTTCAAGAAACCTCTTTTTCAAATCGGTCGAGGCTCACGATCAATTAATTTATCGACAATGCAAATTTCGGTTTTTGTCGTCCCATATGAACATTTCGCAAGTTGTCGTCTTAACTGAATTAAATATCTGTTAAAAGATTCCCCCTCTATTGTACGACAACTTTCGATAAAGATGTCTTTCAAATGCTGAGTTCCTTTCCGGTGCAAAATATTCGTCGAGCTTGCCAACTAAAATCGCTTAAACATCATTTTCTCTAGGAATGTTGTAAATGATCTCTTACTGTTGAGGGTCTCCCAAATGTAAAAGCTTAGTTTTTCTCTTGACTACCGATGTAATCTCCTCCGCATCGAGGTATAGCGTGAAAGACCTTAACCATTTTTCCGATTCATGCCTGAGCATGAAATATAAACAAAGAAGTATCTAAAATAAACACATTTTAGTGTGCCCATAGACATATTTGCGTTATTGGCAACTTTTTATTGCGCCCTGTATTGCGCCCTGTATTGCGCCCTTTTGATACATTTGTATCCCTGGTAAATTTTATTGCGTCCTGTATTGCGCCCTTTTGATACATTTGTAGCCCTTGCGCTATTTTGATACATATGTATTCCTGGTCAATTTTATTGCGTCCTTTAGATACATTTGTATCCCTTGCGCAATTGTGATACATTTGTATCGCTAGCAAATTATAATTCCCCACCAACACATTTGTGAATTTACAAATTTCCAATTCTTTGTAGTTTGCTCGATCCACTGTTTCCGCAGTTCTCGTAGTCGTCGCCAATGTAACAACGCACGTAATTCTTGTTCTTTTATCGTTTATTTGATTTAATACAACTTTTAGTAGAAATTGTAATTTTAATAATGAAATGTAATCCAGCTGGCATCAGCTGTTGCTTATCCAAATCCCTGCTTCGTTGCCAATCCGCAGTTGCCATTAGTCACTTCCTTGGCAGGGTTGCCACAATGTATAAGTTCGATGACACCGAAATCAGGCGCGATTCTGCCTCCTTCGAACAATATTAGCATAACCTAAACTTATATATGCATATTCATCTGGCATTGTAATGCCAATTCTAAATCGGAAACTCAGCCATTCTGAGTGCCATCATTTTAAAATCTTCCTGATTTAGCCAATTTAATAGGTATTAAACTGCAAATTTCCATTGAAAGGTTATGTAGGACGCATACTTTCAACAATTCCACTTTGTGCACACAAATACAGCAACTCACTTAGTGCCACAAAGGATGAAATTATACATCTCAAAGCCAAAAATCAGTTCTAAACCAAATTAAATTGCGTATTCATTTTAACCAATTTTTATGTCTTAAACTTTGGTCGTAAAAAAATTTTGCAATTTCCTTTGAATAGCAACAAAACAGTGAATTTGTGTCAATTTATATGTTTATGTAGACGTGTGCTTGTGCGTTCTGAATAAACCACTTCAATTCAAAATTATAACATTTTTGTGTACTCGTGCTCTGCGGGCACATAATTCAAGCGCTTTTTTACTTAATGAACTGCGAAAGTTTTTTTACACAAAAATCCTTGTAACAATTTCAATCTCAAACTTCTCAAGCAAAATGGCTTTTCATAGTCATCGTACCAAAGATGTCAGATGTGAGCACTTCGCTTTGGTATCAAAGATATTGGAAACAATTTTTATAAGCCAGCTTCGATGAATGAAACGCCAGAAATGCTCGTGCTATCCTCTTGCTTAAAGAAGTCATTAAAATGCAAATTTTAGATTAAATATTTTTCTTTATGATATGCTTGTTTCTATCACCCGAGAACTTTTAATCTGCTATGTTAAAAAATAATCCTCTAAGAGGAATATTGAGTATTTATATGAAAAGTTTGTATATTGGTTTCATTTTGAGAGATGTTTGACGAAGTATCATGGCGACTTACGCAAATTTCAACCAAATGAATATACTAGTACATGCCAGTTAGAAAATCTTGGGCATTATTTTTGGAATATATAAATGAATTAAACTAATTTGACTTATATTAAGCATTACAGTATGAATTGGATAAATTTGATAGAAATCGCCGGACTCTTTGGTAAGCATGGCACGGAAATAGTCTTCTTTTCTAAACTTTTTCGCTTTTTAGTAGCTTGTACTCATTAAAACTTTGTCCATATTTGCTAATTTGTGTGATTACAAAATGCGAATTGGCATTGTCTGGACGTAGAAGTATCTCTTGTTCGGATATTCATTAGGTTGAAATATTCCAGTAGCAGTAACTTTTGCAAATACGCACAGACTTTTTCCATCGAAGTAATTTAATATTTTCTTGGTTACTGAAACAACTTCTTGTATATTCGAATGATTTTGTCGAAAACCAACCTGTTGATCCGGTATAAGACTTTGCAATATAGATATAATGCAAAAATGTAACTATAACTTTGATTACGCTGAACAACGAACCATTATTCCAAGTGCAAAATTATTGGTGCCTAATGGGAAGCATGACGTCCAAATTTATAGCATAAAAATCTTGGAAAAGTAGTCACTTTTAAGCTGTCGTTCGGTCACTAACTATTAAACAGCAAAGAATTCACAAATATACTTCCGTTTTATAGATATAAATCGGATACAAAACACTTTTTTCCGCAAATCCATCCAAATTACTCCAAAGTCTGTTAACATTTTCTACGAAAATTCTATTGAGCCTTCTGAGTCACATCAAGCGATATAGATTGAATAAGAATATCTTTGCTTCTTTTCATTATAACCAATATTATATATTTTCTTATTTAGATTCTCGTGGTTGCGTTTTAGTATTGCTCTTCCATGCAATGTAACAACCACCCATGATTGAAACCGGCAAGAACGGTGAGAAGAAGATTAAATGGAAGCCAACCAAAGGAATCATGTATTACATGAGTATTTTTGTGGTGTTTTACTCACTATCTATGATTCTATGCGAATACCGGACGGTTGTTTGCTAACTGACGCCCACTACAAACACACCGTTTCACATTAACTCTACAAACAATTGATGTGAATGAACAAATTGCAATCAGAAAGCCATATGCCATAAATGAGTGGATCCGAAAATGGATACCTCTGCTCCCATATAGCCATCTCTCGTGAGCCTACCTAAAATTATCTCAGCTTAGTTTTCATTGATGATACTCGTATAGTAATAATTTTATATAATTTACTAATGTTCACTAGCCCGAAATTAGTGAGAGTCCAGAACTATGTAACAGTACTACCACGCTCATAATTCATACATGTGTATAACATTCATCGCCATAGTTACACAAGATGGAGACAGTACTAATATAATACACCAAAAATGGTCGAATTAACTAAAATGTCCACCATAAATGTAAATGGATAACTCGAGATCTACACAAAATTTGTGAATAGCTCCTATAACAGTAGAAAAAGGCATTTCAGCCCCCACTCCAATCTACTCATATAATTCATAAATATGAAAAATATTCAAAGTTCATTATTATGTGTATCTAATAATGCCATGATTTATCTTTTATAACTAACTTAGTTGTATACTGGTAGTCTGGTAAGTTTTCTTAGGTAAAATGGTATCCCGAAGTCGGTCTAATCCGACGTCAGCCTCCTTTACTGGTTCCAAATAAAATTGTGTTGTTCAAAGGTTTTTAGAGGTTAAAGATATTGACTTACTTCTTCTTAGAATTTTTAACGAATAAAAATACTCTTCAATGTTTGTATTTTCAGCGCATATTTAACAATATAGAATTTATAAGATAAATATATATATATTATATATATATATATATATATATATATATATATATATATATATATATGTAAATATATATATATATATATATATATATATATATATATATTATATATATATATATATATATATATATATATATATATATATATATATATATATATATATATATATATATATATATATATATATATATATATATGAGCTATAAAAATGTTAAACTCCGTTAAATTATTTTTGGATGAGCTTAAAATTCATGGCTGCATATTTAAGACTGATCGCCTTGCTATGATATAGGAATACAGTATAATTAAATAAAAAACAACACTGCTTTTACTGGATGTAATTCTGCTGAAATGTGGAAAAATAATCCTGATGATTATGTAAATGCAGGTTCATTAAAAGCTCTGCACATTCTTAATGTTCTTGAAACATTTTCATTTCAGTGAGTGCAATGTTAAAAAGTTCGTAGTCAATCACATTTTCTGATTGTAAGATAAATCTAAACAAAGCTTCATAAAGTTTACCAAGACACTTGAAAGTACTAAAATGCAAAATAAACAGCATTAAAATCGATAAGCTTCCAATTTATTAAATTTGAAAATAGATTTCCTTTAAAACGAATCACCGCCCATTTCATATCTTTCTTGGACAATATACCCACTTACTTTGCCAGCAGACTCTCGCACTATGATAGGGCTACAGTTCGTGGCTCAGAAGACATTCTACAATCGTAGGTACTCTTGTCGAAATAGAATAATCTTCAATTAATATAATATAATCTTCAATGCTGAACTGACAATTAGATTTAGTTATTTAAACAATCCCATTTCTTTAGCATCTCGTCAGTTAGTCTCTAAATATAGTGTGTTACTTTACGGAGGAAGTAATCAACGATTTAATACAATTAAAGAAACTGTTTCATTGCCTTAAGATTTCTGAAAGCGTCAACGACATTTGTACTTATTATTATATTGGTTTACAAATGGATAATCAGTGAACATGTGATATATTTTTTACAAAATTTCGCTCAATTAGTGAATCGGCCACGAACTTTTCTGCTCATCCAATACATAATTTCCATTGCACCCACTATTTACACTTATCCAGAATTCGTTTAATGCATTGAACAACACCTTATATTGAAATAAACTTAATTAAAGCGTGAATTTGATATTCCGGGTAGTGCTGTAGTTTATCGCATGCACACCGATAATCAGTTCAAATTGTGTGAATTGTATTATCATCCATTTAATTTCGCTTCACTTGGTTTATTTTATAAAATTAAAAGTTTATGTTCAACTGTCCTGGCGAATCCTGAGAGTGCAAGTGGACAATTTGCACATAAAAAACACTGTTTCTCATTTTTCTGGTTGTGGATTAACTTTTAATTTTACATTGTACTATATATATATATATATATATATATATATATATATATATATATATATATATATATATATATATATATATATGTATATATATATATATATATATATATATATATATATATATATATATATATATATACATTTTTAGCTAGTAGCATAATTCAGATGTTAAATAATTAAAATATAACAAAAATTTTATAGAAATCACGAATTGTCTTAGACGCAATATACCAAGAAGAATCACGTTAGGTGAACTGAATCGGCAAATGAGTGACTATATTGATGCTGTTAATAATAGTATCCTATTCTATTTGTAAGAAAAAGGTGTTAAGTCGAAAAAATTATATATCTCTTTTTAAATTAAGTTTCATGACAAATTTCATTCCAGTCCCCTGAATATTTAATTACAACACTAAAGAATTTAAATTTATGGAAAAATGTAAACAAAATGACAACGATATTTTAAATCAATTTTGTGCATAATAAATGCATTTTAATTGAAATTTGCTAAATTTTCGAATTGGTTATACAACTCAACTATTTCCACATAAACACTTTGGTTCCCTCTTTCCAATACCTCCAATCCCACCCCATTTGCAAGCATTGGCTAATTAATTACTGCATTAAATCCTCTTATTGTTAGGGTACTTGAGATGGTTGTAAGCTGCTCTCTGCTATTTCAATTGCATCTTGTGCTGCTCTGGTACTTAATAACACTTAAAACTGTATAATTGTAAATTATAAGTGTAACAAAAGGAAAATATAAATTTGTTTTAGAGAGGAACAAGGCTATGGAAACACTGCGCCCTAGTACAGATACATAAATGCAAAGTTATTCAAATGCAAAACGAAAACGAAAACGAGACCGACACTGAGGACGAAAATAAAAGCAGTTAGTAAAAAATAAGAAGTACTTTAACTATGTACTTTGGAATTGGTGCTGCTGAAGTTGTTATTATTTTTAATGGCTATCATTTATCGCTTGAGTGATTCGCACTCATTGGTAAAAGGGAGAAGCCTTTTTATACTGATTTTAAGCTTCTTAATGTTGCAGAAATAATTTGGAGCACTGTGTGGGTAGGTGGCGGTAGCAACTAAATAAACAGTCAGAT
The DNA here is from genome assembly GCA_920105625.2 of Clusia tigrina. Lineage (NCBI taxonomy): Eukaryota > Metazoa > Arthropoda > Insecta > Diptera > Clusiidae > Clusia > Clusia tigrina. Next base: position 169,788,690 of record OV050031.1, read on the forward strand.
TGAAAATAAGGACCTCAAGCATGAATTTAGTAGCAAAGTATGGATTGCATTAAAATTTGCCAAATTGCTGAATAAATTTTGAGCTGCACAACCGCATCCAAAGCCAATTACAGTTTAACAAGCTTTGAAGGTGTTGCTGTAAGCAGCTTCCCGCAGTCGGCAAACATAGCATTTGGCCTTAAGTAAAAAAAAACATTTGGCGTATGCTGCTACTTTTCAAGTTCCTCATGCTTACACACATCCCCATACACAATTATATAAAAGTTTAATAATATACCACCTAACAGTCCACACATGTAGCATGTAGCTAGGTAATTTTTCCATTGTTGGCACTAATTATGAATCAGCCTAGGGCAAAAAGTTTATGATACGCTTACAAAAGCGCATTGTCCACATAAAACCAAGGATTATGTTGCTTATTTTTGTTGTTATATATTTTATGCACCAAGTTTAGCAAGGCGGTTATAGAGAATAAAGAACGTGGTGCAACTGTTATGTAAGCTGGGAAATTCATATATGTAAGTACATTTCACACTGCTCTTTGCAGCAGCCAAAGTAGCGCGGTAGTCAGATTGGTATCAGTTATGCCCTCGTAAAAATTTATGAATGGTATGAAGCGTGAAATTGGTTTTTATCTTATCGAAATCGTAATTATCAAATTTATATAGGTAAAAAATACAGTGGCAAAATGTTGGTAGTCGAGACTCGAATCCCTTGGAGAAAGTCAACACCGTTGTCTGTTTAAATTTTTATTTTAAATTTAAAATGCAACACTACGTAAACATACTATTATATGTGAAAAGAAAACATGTATACATTTTAATTGCGAAAATTTATTTATTTCCAAAAACATACGAGTATTGTAAGAAATCGATAGTTCACTTTTTCATAACAAGTATTTAGTTTAGCAGTTTCACCAAGGTCATAACAAATGGGATCAAGGACTTCGGCTTTATTCATAATAATAATAATATTTTACTAATGGTTTGGTTATCTTTTGGAATAGTTGCATTGGGCCACGTCCTCTAAACTAAACTTATTAGTAATACTACAGTCGCGTAGTACAGCTGATGAGCATTTTTGTAACTCTTGGAGTTTGAAACCAGCTATTTTGTGTTGGCTATATATAACACTGAGGGCTATAATTTTGTACGCTGCTGTAGTCTAATGGCGCAGATATACTAGTTTAAGGATAAATACATTTCAGAGAAGCACCCGCCACTGGACCTAATGATTCAACAAGATGCAATAAAGACGATATGCGGGCTGCATTTATATGGATTTTGGTACAAAAGGATACACTTATATTTAGAGTCTACCCAATAATAATGACCCGAAAATAATTAATATTCCAGTAACCTTTTCGATCCGAATTTTTCAGAGTGTTCATTAAAATCTTGCAGTTGAAATGGAACCTTATTCTTAGAAATCAAACGAAGCTTAATAATGTTCAGGACTTTGTGATGAGATGCAGTTGGGTCTCCTAGCATTTGTCCTATTGGCATTTATATTGTAATCCATTAAAGATTTGGAATACAAATTGAATCGAATAAATCATTCAAGTGTTTTAAAATTTTGGAACTTTAATTATGCTCCATTTGATTTGCAAATTTAATATTTTTAGTAAGTTTAATGATTAAGCAATTTATTTGAAACCCAGAATCTATAATTTCCACTAATTATATATTTCTTAAATGCCTAAAAATTCGTAAAATTACTTATTTTCTAATATTCCATATTTTTCCCGTATTTGCAAAATATCACGCAGTCCGGATGCATGCGTAGTTGTCAGTTCAGAACTATAGACTCCATTCTATTTCAGTATAATCGCGAACAAAAATCGTCTAATCGTTTCCCACCCAAACGAATTTGAGTCTTTGTTGTAATTGAGATACTTCCAGGAGAGACAATTTTTCTTCTGTAACGATTTTATCTTTTATATGCGGAGGATACTTTTTATAAAATAAAGCATTTACGAAAAAATTATAATGTTTTAAAACTCATTGCTTGCCAAATAATTATTTTTGGCCAATCATAATTGATCTAAAATAAAAATGTTTTTATTCACGTCAAAAACCATAGTTTTCTCAAAATCTTTGCAGGCATAGTAAATTTTGATATAAGGTATGACCGAAAAAAATTATCTTATATAGCGTACATAGTACAATATACTAAAATCCATAATAAACTTTCTTTTTTGGTATTTAGTGTCTTTGGCCAATGGCCAAATGGCCAATTTATTCCAAAATATTACAAAAGGAGACAACAAATGTTTGTGAGCAAATGAAACTAATTGCACCTCTTTGCGTGCAAATGAATGATTGTGTGGTACAAAATGGTCATTACTTCAGGACAAAGCCCTCCTGTGTTCATATTTTTTTTAGGTGCGTTCTAGGGTGTAACTACGTCAGAGCAATCTCTTGTGGTTATGAGATCGCACAGCACGCACGGAGTCTACATATGCTGCACAAATGTTCGTGCATTTACATATCCTCTTCTCCAAATTTACATTCGTATTGAAATATGAAAGTACATTTCGTTTAGGCATTCCCCAGCTAACAGTACTTAGCCCATTTGTACATTCTAGTATATGTTTGTATATAATGCATACTTACGTGTGTGCCTATATATTGAAACTAATTAAAATGATGGGTTTTGTGGTAAAAATGTATTAGTATGGTGAGCCAAGTGTCTGAAATGACTTTCACAACTACGTTTCAGAGACACACGCTGAGCGTATAAATCTTATGTAAGCATGTTAAATGAGTGTGTAAATATGGGCTTGCGTCTAAAAGGGCGAATGTGTTAAAACAACAACAAAATATATTTAATTTTTGCATGGACTTTCTGGTCATAAGTTTATAACGGTTATTAACGCTTACCCGACTTGGAGATAAGCCGAGTGAAAAATTACGATTTTGTAGGTTGTGTTAAATCATTGTTTATAGAGTTTCTCTTTATTAAGGAACAATTGTGAGAAATCTTGAAATACTTTTCGAAACAATTTCACATTTACTACTTACTTAGTAAGACTGGCGGTTGTTATTAAAGGCGTTGTGAATCTGATGTTGATCCGGAGAAAGTCAGGGTGGCTCTGAAAGACGGTGGATTTAAAGCAAAATCAGTTTATAATATCAAAAATAAAGTCCAAATACCACAACCTTTGTTTCGAGCCGAGCTTGAACCAGATCGCGTAAATTAAAAAATGTTATATCACAGAATCAGTGTAGAGGAACCTCACTAAAGAAAAGGCCCGGTGCAATTTTCCAATTGCCATGTATATGTGTATACAAAAACATATTGTACCCTACGTTCTGTTTGTTATTATATCATCATCATTTGTCACAATGTGCCTCTGATAAATCCAATACTGGTGCCAAAAAATGCAGTAACTGTGATGGTAACCACACTGCGAACTACTGCGGATGTCCAGTCTAGAAATACCATAAAAATAAACCGTTCCAGCCACCAAATCCAACGCAACCACACTCCTAGCCTAACCAAAGTACCTCGTCTGCTATTACATATGCAAATATAGTAAAGATCAACTTAAACACAAATTCATCCAGCATCATCAACGCTCCAAGCCTGGAAGCTATCCTAGCAAGCCTCACACAATGTCTAACACAGTTTCTGCCCACAATGCCAAATAAGTACCATGAGATTATAAAACCGCATAACCAAATGATGAAAATGTTCATCTCCAAAAAATTAGCTTCATTTCCATTTGCCACTGGAATGCTAATGGCATCCGCCAGCACAGAAACAGAAAATTGATGTAATGCTTACTTCAGAAACACAGCTTACGAACAATTTAATTTTTTCATTCCGACTACATATGACGAATCCAGGAGATGCTGCATATGTTGGGAAGGCCAATGGTAGTACTGGCATATTAATAAGAGAACGAATCCAACACTACGGAAATGAAAAAGATTACCCCCAGGTCACAACTATAGAAATTGAACTTCTTGAAGAGAATATCAACCTAAGCATGGCTTATTGCCCCCTCGGTTTTCTGTCACTGACCTGCAGTTTACTGAGATTTTTAAAATGCTTAAGAAGAAATTCTTAGCAGCAGGAGATTTTAATGCGAAGCACACCATCAGTGGTTCCAAGCTTTTTAATTCGATTTTCTACTATTATGATACGAGGTACTAAACTTGAGTTTGTCTCCTCTGGCCATCCTACATACTGGCTTACAGATCCTCGGAAAATACCAGATCTGATGGACTTTGGGATAACAAATGGAATTAACAGAAATATAGTCATAGCAGAAAATGGTTTACGAGCCTGATTATTTAACCTCATCAAAAACAAATTAGCTCACGTATCGTAAATATGTGAGTAGTCAAATAAACATCACATCACAGATAAAATGCGAAGAAGATAGCGAAAAAACCCAATATAAACCTAGTTCTTATATGTAGCAATCATTACTATTCCCATCAAAAGCGATTCGGAAAACTAAAACGGATATTGAATACTTCGCCAACGAAAAAAGGCTCTTAAGCCGAGATTGACAGAGATACAGAAAAAAAAACTTATCTATAACTTAAAGACGCCTCAGTGAAGCCTTACATGAAGACCTGAAGAACTATCCCCTACAGATCATAATTATTCTTAATTGAAGGGAAACAAAAACCTACAAATATGTGCTAGAAAGTGGTACAATTCCACGTCATTATATTGGATTTCGCCCAAAACACGATATAATAGAGCAAGTAAATCAAATAAATAATGAAATAAAAAATGTTTTCGAGAAAAAAAGTACTACTTGGCAAATTTCATTCATATTGCACAGGCATATGATAGGGTTTGGCACGCTGGACTAGTATAGAAAATTTTGAAATTTTCACCAATTATTATAATCTTATTTGCACAATAGGAAATATTGAGTCCAGCACAAAGAGTTTGTCACACCTGACTTTAACATTAAAGGGTTGCTCCAAAAGGAAGTGTACTTGGGCTAATATATATATATATATAATATATATATATATATATATATATATATATATATAATATAATATATATATATATATATATATATATATATATATATATATATATATATATATATATATATATATATATATATATATATATATATATATATATATGTATATATATATATATATATATATATATATATATATGTATATATATATATATATATATATATATATATATATATATATATATGTATATATATATATATATATATATATATATATATATATATATATATGGCTGTTTTTGTAAAGGAGGAATATAAATGTGATTTTTGTTCTTTTAATTTCAAAAGTTCTGATGTGGTGAACATTTCTTGTTTAATTGATAACCTAAGATACTCATTCTTTTGTATCTATAGATTTCACGATACTTTAAGTAATGATATATTTTTCGGAGATTTGGAAAATGTTAAATCCGATAGTGTTATTCTGCTAGGTGATATTAACATAAACCTTCTACAGAATTCATCTCTGGTTGATAAATATTTATTCTTGCTCTCGGCGTATGGTCTTGAATCGTGCATTAATTCTCCCACACGTATTACAGACAATTCTATTACATGTATTGACCACATTTTTGTGCGAGTAAATAAATCAAGTAATATTTCTTTAAGCAGCTCTGTTGCTGATTTAAATTTTTCTGATCATTGCATGACGTGTATACGTTTCGAAAATGTTGTTTTACCGGGCAAAGCACCTCTGCAGCTTGAAAATGTATTCAATAAAACTGACTTTGTATCATTGAATAATAAACTAATATTTGAATCTTGGGATAATGTTTACTACGAGCAAAATCCATCAAAGTCATTTAATATGTTTTTTAATATTTTAGTTGATCACGTTAACTCGTGTACTTCAGTTTTAAAAAATCGCGTTTCCAAGTTAAAAAAATTAAAACCCTGGATGTCTGCTGATCTATTGAAAAAAATTAAAAGTAAAAATAAACTTTTCAAGAAATGTTTTAAACATCCCAATAACTTGAATGTTAAATCTCGTTACAAGGTGCTTTGTAAGGAAATTTCTTTGGAAGTCTCGACTTGTAAAACTAACTATTACGTTAAAGAATTTAATAAAATCAGAGGTAATGTTAAAAAAGAATGGCAATTGGTTAATAATATATTACATAAATCTACAGATAATAACAATACCGATTTTGTATATGTTGAAGGAATGTCCTTATATGATACTTTCGATAAAGCCAATGCGTTCAATAATTTTTTCGCTAGAATAGGTAGAGATGTGATTTCTGAGGAAGGCGTAAACAATTTTGCTTGCAAATGCTTAGATAATGAACCGTTCTTTCCAAGTAGTTTTTTTTTCGAACCATTGACATCATTTGAGTTGTATAAAATAGTAATGTCTCTTAAAAACTCTAGCTCATGTTCTGATGTTTTTTTTTCTAACGTGTTTGTTAAAAAAATTGTGCTTAATATTGTTGATGTCCTTTGTAATGTCTTTAACACGAGTATAAAATTTGGTATATTCCCTGAAGAACTTAAAAAAGCAGTAGTTATTCCACTATTTAAAAAGGGTGATAAATCTGTTTTAAATAACTACAGACCAATCTCATTGTTGTCGGTTTTTTCAAAAATCTTTCAAAAGGCTGTAAAAACGAGAATGCTGCGGTTCTTGAATAGAAATAAGTTTTTTAACAATTGTCAGTATGGCTTTAGAGAGGGTTTATCCACTGAAGATGCACTTTTAAATTTCTGCACAAATATTTACAGTGGTTTAAATAATAAAAAAGTTTGTGCAGCTCTCTTTGTGGACATTACAAAAGCTTTTGATACTGTCGATCATGAAATATTATTAAGAAAAATATGGAGATGTGGTTTCAGAGGTTCTATGTACTGTTGGTTTCAATCTTATTTATCAAATAGAAAGCAAAGAGTAAGAGTGGATAACGTGTTTAGCAGTTTTGTTAATATAGATATTGGGGTTCCCCAGGGCTCTGTTTTGGGGCCTATTCTCTTTCTAATATACATAAACTCTATTTTTGATCAGCATTTTTTGAGTAATATGATAGCTTTTGCGGACGATATGGCATGTACTTTTATCAATGATTCTGCTCTAAAGGTACATTGCGATATAAATCACGATTTAGAAGTTTTGAGGCATTGGTTCTCATCACACAAACTAATTTTGAGTGATAAAACCAAAATTATGTACTTCAGTGTAGGAGGTGTTGATTTAAGTCTAGGCAATTTTACCTTTCATAGTGCAGGATGTAAAAAATACTTAATTTGTAAAGATATATGTAATTATTCGTGTCATTCATATACATTTTACGATTCTAATAATTGCTCTTGCAAATGTTTTTCTATTGACTGCGTTAAATCATTTAAATATCTCGGGCTACTTCTTGATTGGAAAATGAACTGGGTGGATCATACACTCGCCCTGAAAAGGTACCTCATGGGTGCTATTAGACATGTATATCTTCTTAAACCGTACTGCTCCTCAAAACTACTTTTGTGTATCTACCATGGTATTTTTCACTCAAAACTGCAGTATGGGTTAGTTTGTTGGGTGGTACACATGCTTATAAAATTAATTCTTTGCTTATCGCCCAAAAACATGTAGTTCGAACTATCTGTAACAAAACGCGATTTGAAAGTAGCTTTCCATTGTTCAAAAACTTAAACATTTTACCCATTAAACATTTTTATTTTTTTAGAGTCTTAAAGGTTTTCTTTATTAGATCCGGTTATTTATTAATAAGAAATAATTCTGGTCACAATTTGAGGGTAAATACTCAAAATTTTGCCAAGATTCCGCCCCACAACTTGAATCATTACTTTTCCTTTTATACATGTACGGCACCCAGACTCTTTAATAGTTTACCATATTGTGTTCGTTGTTTGCGTAACAAAAATGTGTTTTTTTCTAAAGTGAAGTCATGGTTGTTCAATAAGGATTTCAATGTAATTGATACCGTTCTAACTGTTTCCTTATAATTTTTATATAATTCTTTTTAAATTAATTAATATGCATTGTCACCCTTTAATTATCACATCTTTTTCAACAAATTTTCTTAATTTATAAATATTTGTAAAACCCTTCTACCCTTTGAATTTTAAGTTTAATAATTATAAATATTTGTAAGACCCCACACCTTACCTCTATTTACTATGTATTTATATTAGTGAAACTGCATTCGACACTTGTTCGTATCGAACAACAGAATGTAGTATTTACTTATCATATCTGTATGTTATTTTTAAGTGTATTTTTAAAATATGTTAACTTTTATACATGTATGATTGGTAAATAAATTTATTATTCAATTCAAAATATATATATATATATATATATATATATATATATATATATATATATATATATATACATATATATATATATATATATATATATATATATATATATATATATATATATACATATACATATATATATATATATATATATATATATATATATATGTATATATATATATATATATATATATATATATATATATACGAGGTGTGATCAAAAAATAAAGTATTTATTTATTCATCAACAACTATCTTGTCCCCTTCAAAGTAATTCTCCTCAGATATAATACACTTATGCCAGCGTTTTTTCCAATCCTCGAAACACTTCTGAAACGCTTTTTTTGGTATCGCCCACAGCTCCTGTTTCGATTTTTCTTTTATCTCCTCAATCGTAGCAAAACGCTTTCCTTTCATCGGTGTCTTCAGTTTTGGAAAGAGGAAAAAGTCAGCGGGGGCCAAGTCCGGTGAACACGGTGGTTGAGGCATGATAACGGTTTTATTTTTGGCCAAAAGCAGCTCCTGAGCGATGTCCATGCGACGTTGTTTTTGCTCAAAATTTAGCAATTTTGGAACAATCTTCGTTTCATGCCTAAAACATCCATAAAAATTGCTTGACATGAGCCGAACGATATGCCAACATCATCAGCAACCTCTTTGATAGTGATTCGACGATTATCCAAACTCATTTTCTTCACTGCGTCAATGTTTTCATTGGTTGTTGACGTGATCGGGCGACCAGGACGAGCATCGTCATTGACATCTTCTCGGCTTTCCTTAAACCGGTTATACCACAATTGAATTTGTGTTCTGCTCATAGTAGACTCGCCAAAGGCCACAGTCAACATTTCAAATGTCCTTGCGCATTTAATTTCATTTTTTACACAAAACTGAATACAGTTTCTTTGATCCATTTTTTCGAATAGTACAAAAATCGAAGAGCATACCAAAACACGACTAACCTTTTTATCTGTCAAAAACAAACTGACAATCCAAAATGGTTGGTATTGCCAACATATCTAACAGACATGTGTACCAACATAACAGAAAAAAATATGCGAACATCGAACATACGTAACTCACGAAAAGATGAAAATAACGGTTGTTTTTTGATCACACCTCGTATATATATATATAAATATATATATATACATACTTATATATATATATATATATATATATATATATATATATATATATATATATATATATATATATATATATATATATATATATATATATATATATATATATATATATATATATATATATATATATATATATATATACATATATGTATATATATATATAAATATATATATATACATACTTATATATATATATATATATATATATATATATATATATATATACATATATGTATATATATATATATATATATATATATATATATATATATATATATATATATATATATATATATATATATATATATATATATATATATATATATATATATATATATATATATATATATATATATATATATATATATATATATATATATATATATATATATATGTGGTAATGCGAGTGATAGCGACTGGCATCACCATTCGGCGATACAACCACACCAAACGCACTACAATCAATAAGCATGCGCAGTCGTTTAGTTGATGTCCACGCGGTCAGACGTGTGTTATTGGTGTGCGCATTAACGTATTAATATTATCGCATTATTAAATCTTTATTTTAATCTTCTTACTTGCTGTGTTTTATTTCATGTCCAGACAAGAATCGAGGACCTAAATGCTTCAAATGCAATGAGTTCGGCCATAAATCAATTGCATGCAAACGCGAGAGACATGGCGCCAAGACAAGTGGCGGCATTAATGTGATGGAATGCAATTCAATTCAAGCAGAAGTAAAGCAACTGATAGACGAATATAAACCACGACCAATTAAAGAAGCTCCAGTGAGTTTGAAAATTGTGACTGACTGCAAGGCCTTTGAAGCGACGATGAAAAAGAAAGATGTGCCGAAAATTTCTCTTTGGGCATTAGCACTGCAGGAATATGATTGTGAGGTGGTACATCGTGCAGGCGACATGATGAAACATGTATATGCATTGAGTCGAATGCATTTAATACAAGAAGCGAGCATGCTTAGCAGAATCAAAACCGCTCAAGCAAACGACGAAAACATACGGGCCATTATCGATGTGCTGCGTGAACGAAGTTATGACAATTATGTAATGCAAAACGGGTTGCTCTGTAAGGAGTTTAATGGTAATGTCGTCATTGTGATACCCGCAGCAATGCAGCACGGAATTGTCAGTAAAGCGCATGAGCAGGGACATTTCAAGCATAAAAAGATGGAAGACGTGATCAAAAAGGAGTTTTACGTCACAAATCTGAAAACGATGATAAACAGTGTTGTGCAGAATTGTGTACCATGCATACTAACCGAGAGAAAAGCTGGTAAAAAAAGAGGGATTTCTTCATCCGATACCAAAAGGAGACGCGCCGTTGGACACATGGCATATAGATCATGTAGGACCAATGCCATCAACAAATAAAAATTACAAATATCTGTTGACAATAGTGGATTCGTTCACTAAGTTTGTTTGGATTTTTCCTACTAAATCTACTGCCGCATTGGAAACAGTTGGTAAATTAAAAATAGTAACAAATATTTTCGGAAATCCGAGGCGTATCATTTCAGATAGCGGAACGGCATTCACGGCAAACGCATTTCAAGAACATTGCAGATCCGAAAACATCGATTCAGTTTTAACGACAACAGGGGTTCCGAGAGGAAATGGGCAAGTCGAACGTGTCCACAGAACCATAATTTCGGTTCTTTCAAAATTGTCCATAGACGTTCCGGAGAAATGGTATCAGTATGTCAGCGCAGTTCAACAGTACTTAAATAAAACAACTCAGCGATCAATAAATACTTCACCGTTTGAATTGATGGTTGGTGTACCGATGAAGACGAAAGATGACATGCTCATTGCCGAAATTATTGACGCTGAGGTAGCAGATGATTTCAATCGCGACCGAGAAGAATTACGAAGCAAAGCAAAACAGCAAATCACATCCGTCCAAAATGAGAACAAAAGAACATTCGATGCGAAGCGGAAAGCGCCAAAGCAATATAAAGTAGGCGATCTTGTGTGCATCGCTCATACTCAATTTGGCGTTGGAATGAAATTGCGACCAAAGTACCATGGACCTTATGAAATTATTGCATATAACGGCAATGATAGATATGAGGTGAAGAAAGTTGGCGAACACGACGGACCAGGAAAAACATCTACGAGTGCAGATCACATGAAGCCATGGATTATATGAGCCTTAATCCAGATGATAGACACATCCGTTTCGGATGTTATGAAGGATGGCCGAGTGTGGTAATGCGAGTGATAGCGACTGGCATCACCATTCGGCGATACAACCACACCAAACGCACTACAATCAATAAGCATGCGCAGTCGTTTAGTTGATGTCCACGCGGTCAGACGTGTGTTATTGGTGTGCGCATTAACGTATTAATATTATCGCATTATTAAATCTTTATTTTAATCTTCTTACTTGCTGTGTTTTATTTCGTGGTATCAAATCCCACATATATATATATATATATATATATATATATATATAAATATATATATATATATATATATATATATATATATATATATATATATACTCGTATATATATATATATACATATATATATATAAACTGTACATATATATATATATATATATACAGTTTGTCAAGAAAGTGTTTTGACACGGTAAAAAATTTGTGAATTTTTTTTCTCCCCTTCATAATATAGTCTGGTTCTCCTACTCCTTTACTGGATATGCACCCCTATACTATGACAGAAAGTTTGCCGAATTTAAATATTGGAAAATAATATAATATTTCGATTTTCCAATGCGTTTAACGGTTGTCGCCACACTCTATTAGGCCCACCATTATAGTAAAGCATTATCTTGGTCTTATCGCAAAATATAGCGTCATCACAATAGTCATTCGGTTTGGCAAAGTACATCCTAGCGAAAGACAATCGTTCTTCAATGTATTGTGTTGAAAGCATTGGTTTTTTTCGAGCAACCCTTGACATATACTGGTACTTTATCAGGAGCTGCCCTACTGTTTCGAAGGTAATCGCAGTATCACAATCTTCTTTGAGTTGACTTAAAAGGCTTCTCGTAGAAATCTGCGGATTTTCGCCAACTTTCCTTACCTGTTCTATCTGATATTTTGTGCGAATGGAAGTGCGAAGGTTTTGGCAACCGACTATCCTTTTTTACGCAATTTTCAATATTATAAATAGTTTGACTGGTCAAAGAAATCATCTCGAACAATTTTTGAACACTTTTTCGGATGCGGTGGCTATAGTAAAGCAATTGAGTCATATCAAATGACGTTATTTTACCAGGCATCTTAAATTCACAATAATTTTCTATAAATGCTGCATTCGATGAGCAAAGAACAACTATTTTTGATTAATTTGCGTCTAATCTGCGCACGAAGCATAGTGAAGCATCAATCTCATAACGGTAAATGTATTGCGCAGCTAAATTAGTTCCAAATTAGATCCAAAGAGAATTGTAAAAACACTTTCTTGACAGCAAATTTTTTAACTATTTTTGTTTTTGTTATGGTTTTAGAATCTTAAATTAAATATTTATATATATATTTTTTTTACTGTTCATTAGTAAATATATTGATTAAAAGAAATGAATCAAAAAAATTAATCAAAACAATAAAGAAATACTAAATTATGAAGGGGAGAAATCAAATTCACAAATTTTTTACCGTGTCAAAACACTTTCTTGACAAACTGTATATCGTGAATTTTATTTCTCCCCTTCATAATTCAGTATTTCTTTATTGTTTTGATTAATTTTTTTTATTCATTTCATTTAATCAATGTATTAACTAAAGTAACAAAAAAGAGATATATATTTAACTTAAGATACTAAAAAACATAACAAAAACAGAAAAAAGTCAAAAAACTTGCTGTCAGGAAAGTATTTTTAAAATTCGCTTTGGAACTAATTTCACTTCCCAATGGATTTACCGTTATGAGATTGATGCTTCACTATGCTTTGTGCGCATTTTAGACGCAAATTAATCAAGAATAGTTGTCCTTTTGTCATCGAATGCTGCATTTTTAACAAAATTATTTATAATTTAAGATGCCTGGTAAATGAACACCATGTGATGTGACTCAGTTGGTTTACTATAACCACTGCATCGGAAAAAGTGTCCTAGAATTGTCCAAGATATTTCGTTTGACCAGACAAACAATTTACAATATTTTCAATCGCGTAAAAAATTAGGAAAAACAGGAGCAAAAACACTCGAACGTCCGTCCACACAAAATATCAGAGAGAGCAGAGCGCGTTTTGGTAAGGAAAGTAGTCGAAATCCGCCGATTTCTACGAGAACCCTTGCAAATGAACTCAAAAAAGAATATGATGTTGCGGTTACCTACGAACCAGTAAGGCAGCTCCTTATATAGAACCAGTATATGTCCAGAGTTGCTCGAAAAAATCCAATGCTTTCAACACAACACATTGAAAAGCGATTGTGCTTCGCTAGGATCTACTTTGCCAAACCGAATGACTATTGGTATGAAGTTATATTTTGTGATGATACCAAAATCATACTTTACTATAACGATGGGCCCAGTAGAGTGTGGCGACAACCGCTAAAAGCATTGGAAAATGGAAACATTATGCCAACTGTCAAATTACACAAATTTTTTCTCATGGTATAAGGGCATATCCAGTAAAGGAGTAGGGGAACTAACATTCATAGAGAAAACAATGAATGCAAAACAATATTTGGATATTCTAAAACTTTATTTGGTAACCAGTGCAGATCTTGTTGGCTTCAATATTGATAGGTTAGGTTAGGTTAGGTTAGACTGGCCGGCCATTAAGGCCAGACATAAACCTACAACGTCCTTTGCAATTCCTGATGGATATCCATTTAAGAACTATTGTATGAATCGTTGAACAGGACGCTTTTAGCAAATCTTAAGAGAGAAACTCTACCTAGTTGTGCGACCTCCTGTAGTCTATGAAATCAAGGGGCTCCCAGATGTAATAAGCGCACTTTAGATATTGCGGGCATTGGTATATTAGATGCTCCAGAGTTTCTCTTGTGCCTTGCTCCCCACATTTCCTGCATTCATTATTGCTTGTGAGTCCCATCCTTTTAGCATGTACCGCCGTTAGACAGTGACTTGGGAGTACTCCTACTACCGTTTTGCAATCCTTCCTCGGAAGTGCCAGTATCGATTTGGTTTGAGTGCCGTACGGTTTGCTCATGAGCTTTGCTATCTTACATGTGGCAATACTCCTCCGTTCTTTCATGTTTCTCATCATGTCATCTTCAATATGGCTGTTGATCATTCTTAGAGGCATTAGTACATTACTTACTTGCTCGTTTGATACTAAAATTCCGCTTTTTGCAATGGCATCCGCATCATTAATGTTTGTGGTTCTGATACCCTCTTAGATGGCATCCGTTGAGACGTTGTTGAAAGCACCAGCTATATCGAGAAATACTCCTAGGGCGTATTATTTATACTCCAGTGACCTTTCAACATTTGCGATTAGTGAGTATAGTGCTGTCTCCGTGGACCTGCCCTTGGTGTATGCATGCTGTGCCTTTGACATGCCATCCGGACCTGTAGGGTTCCTCATGTCGGCATCTAGTATTTTTTCCAGCGTTTTTAGGAGAAATGGCGTTAAACTAATTGATCGGTAGTCCTTCGAGTAGAGATGATTGCTTTTACCTGCCTTGGGTAAAAATATAACTATCGCTTCTCTCCAGCTCACCAGAACATAGTTATACGTCAATCATCCTTTGTATATTTGCCTAAGCCAGGGTGTTACCAGATGCAGAGCATTTTGCAGCATGGCTGGGAATATTCCGTCAAGCCCTGGTGACTTGTAGGGGGTAAATGAGTTTATTGCCCATTGTATCCCTTCCGAAGTAATCAAGTCCCGTAGTAAACTTTCCACTTCGGTTCTTGGGGTTCGAGATTACATTGGTATGGGTTCCTTCTCTAGCATCTTTCTTAGTCTAACCGTTTCACCCTGCCTTTCGATATGGCTACAGTATTCCTTCCAGGAAGTTCTTTTGGATTTTCGCACTTCTTTTTTATATATTCGTAGCGTATCTTTGTATTCACCCCAGCATTCTTTACTATCAGCCAACCTGGCTAGTTTGAATATCTCACGTAGGTAGCACCTCCGAGAACGAGGGTATGTCGAGTACTTTCCACTCCCTGATCTGGGTTTTGCCGCTAGTGTGGAGAGTGATATCCAAGACTTTTTCGAGGTGAGCCCTATAAATGTTGGCTCTTCACCCAGATTAGCAACACTTAGACTACTTTGCATAATAAAGTTAAAAATTGACTCCCTCTGTCATTGATGTCGGCACTGCCCCACACCGAGTGATGTGCGTTTGCGTCCGAACCTATGATGGTGGCCATTTTCTCCCTGCTAGGTTTTCTTCTAGCATTTGAAGTTGTAGTGGTGGTGCTATATCATCGTGCGGCATGTAGTAGGACGCCAGGAGCAGATATTGATCCTGACCGCTCTCTACTGCCACAACAGTCAGATTGCCTGTAGATAGGATAGGATAGGATAGAATATAAAAATTCATCTTATTCCTTACCAATACAGCCGTTCTTACCTTATTTGTTCTGCTCGGGATGTATATTTGGAAATTCATTGACTTCAGTCCAGATTCCACGTTCCCCGATGCTGTCCTTGGTTTCTGAACCAGAGCCACATCATACCCGCCCTCCTCTAGATTGAGAAGGAGCTCTGCCGAAGAGATCTTACTTTGATGGAGATTTATCTGCAGAACCCTCAGCTGTCGCTTCCGGTTTTTTCTTGGGGTTGGCTGTAGTCGCCATTTCTCCCGTCTTCGTTTCATCGTTTACATTAAGGGAGGCTTCTAGAATCTCCTCAATACCGAGTTCCTCTTCCGCCTCCCCCATCTCGAGTGTGTTGGCATTCTCGTCGTTCAGGTGACGCTTTTTAAGTCGCAGGTACACACTCCCTACACCCCACGACATTTTCCCGAATCGTGCGTACAATATATCTTCCGCCAACTTGTTAATTCGGGTGATATAATTTTGTCCTTCGGCCGTACTTGTCGGCTTCGTGACAAGCAGCACTTTCCAGTCATTGGTCGGTATTTCTGGATTTTGCCGTTTAAGTAGCTGAAGAGCATCCTCTAGCTGGGTTGGCAAAAAACCTCTACTGAACCCTCCTCGTGGCTGCCAACTGGTAATATATATCACAGTATGATCCTGGTGTCAGGAGGTATCTAGCACAGCTGAGGTTGTAAGGTCGGGTGTTTGTTACTCCTCAATAGTACAGCATCTGGTATTTGCACTCTTGTCATGGTCGGGGGTAAAGGGCTGGATCAAGGTGTTATGCGACCCGTGCCGAGGATTAGTCAGGCTGGGGACGCTTTTTTGTAAAAATAGCCCAGTCACTAACGTGAACTTACGGAAACCTGGCGTCCTCCGTAATAATTAGCCTTACCTGAGTAGTTCGGAGCTATGCGCAGGCGGAGGGTCCAGTCGCCTTGTATATAGAGCAGCGGAGTTACCGAGCTCAAAGCTAGCCTCTAAAAGGACAGTGGCGAAGCCTGGTCCGAGTAGTGCAATTACAAGTGCTGATGGTGGAGAAAGGGCTACGGCTATCTCCATCAAAGTGGTGCCCTCTGAGGCCGACGGATCAATAGAGTCGAATAGAGATCAGTAGAGTCGAATGCCAGCGAACAGCGACTGAGACTAAGGGTTGTGAAATGCAGGCCAAGGAGTGTACGATGACTGGTGCGCTTGGTAGCAAATGGCCTAAGGTGGAAATCACCGACCCAGCGAAAGCGGGTTATCAAGAGAGGGGTACCGCAGCACGAATTTTGAAAAGGGTACATGAGAGGGAACCCTCAGGCGAGGAACTCACTGACGCAGTGAGAAGTTCCATCGAGTGGGCAAAGGCGGTCCTGCCGGATTTTAAACTCGACCGACAGAGATACTTCGAGAAAGCCAAGTCGTCTAAAAGAGTGAAGATGCAAAGTGTCACCCCGCGGAAGACATTCGCGGATGTCTCAAAGAACCGCATATTCATAATCATAAAATTCCGCAATGGAAGCGGGTTCAAGCTGCCCTAGCAGAGGTGTTTCCAGGGGTGTTAGAGAAAAATCTCGGTCCTCCACCGACATGCGAGGATGCAGGCTGGAACCAGGGCCAGATAAGGATGATCGCCTACGACGATGAGAGATCAGCAGAGCTGTGGGGGAGGTGTACCCGGGTGCCAAGCTGGCAGCGGTCGATAGGGAAGAAATTCCATCTCGTCCGAGAGCGAGAGCTTGGATTCCGGCTAATGAGGATCTTCACAACAAGTAACCCGGAACTCCCGGTAAATGAATGGAGATTCATAAAAATTGAAAGCGGTAGCTGTAATACAGAAGAGGTGGAAACGAAATATGCTACGATGCAGGTGCTACTGCTGCTAAACAAAGAATCAGTAGGGTCGTTGGCGAAATGCGGCAGTTTTATACCTTATGGATTTGGCAAAGTGATCGTGTCAATAGCTGAATCGGAAAAAAATGACGAGATCGACAATGAGCTAGAGACAGAGAGTAACATCAACAGCCAAAAGGATGGGTACATATCTTCAGGTATTGAGCTTAGCAGGGCCCTGGAGAGAATGTAGTCGGAGAAGGAGCTTCTTAGCGACTCGCAGGATGACGCTGATGCGAAGCTGGTAGCTAATGAAGCTCCTGCAAATAAACCTCCACCACAGTAAATCAGCTTTGGCTGCACTCCTGAATAGACTGGCAGAACACCAGCCAGACTCTGTCCTCATTCAGGAGCCGTGGATAAGTGGAGGTAGAGTGTATGGATTGAAGTCTACAGGCTATATAGTTTACACAGCCACTAGTGTAAGTAAAATCAGGGCGTGTATACTTGCTAAATCACAACGTGAACTTCAAGCGAAGAAAAGGAGTGGACCGGCTCAGCATGTTCCGCCAAAGGATTTGCGGACGGACAATATTGGGGATTGGCCTCAAACCGTTCCTCGTGGAAGGTGTAAGATGCCTGGATTCACAGGATTCACACAAACTGGCTGTGAGAAGTGTGGAGGATCACTCTGCTTTAATAAAACAAATAATTGTTTTAAAAATTTCCACAAATAAATGCATAATGTTGCATATTTGCAACAATATATTTTTTTTAATAATATCTTTAAAAATTTTTGTTTTTTAATTTTTTGTTTCATTTTCTGAATTGTGTGTACACAGCTCACATTAATATATTTATTTCAAATCGAAAAAAAATCATGCATTTAAGGGTTAATGTTTTTATAATTCATAATTACAGTAATGAAGACCATGCAGCGGTCGCTGGGAAATAAACGGAAATATCTACCAGCTTACCTCGTCCATGATGACCCATGGCCACTACCATCGGTCATGCTAAAGAAGTAAATAACGAATAGCGAGGCTTCCGGAGTGGGTCATATACTGGGAGGTGATGCAAATGCCCCCATACGGTATGGGGTAGCTCCGACATCAACGAACGGGGTGAGTCTCTCTTCAATTATATTATGAGTAGAGAGTTATTACTTTGTGACAGGGGTAATGAACCCACATTTATCACACGCAATCGTCAAGAACTGCAAATGTTGGTATCGGAGGTGTTATACGAAATAATGGTACAATAGAAGGTTCCATCGGAAACCTAATTTTCAGACCATCGCTATATTGAGGTCATATTTCAAGAAGAAATATAGGTACCAATCACTTATAGGAATTATAGAAGGACTTACTGGTAGAAGTATAATGTTATGCTAGAGAAAGTTCTTCCTAAATATCCAACACAGATTTCTGACAATGCTGAGTCCCTAGATAATCCTGTCAGGACTTTCAACAACTCTAGCATAATAGAGGTAAGAGGCAACCCCCCTGGTGGTCCTCTGAACTTAACAAACTAAGAAGGTAGTCTAGAGACCAATTCAATAAAGCGAAGTCCTCTAGGATCGAAAGTGACTGGGACTGTTATAGTGACAAGTTAAAGCAATACAAACAGAAGAATGAGAAGAGCATAAAGAACATCTTGGAGGTCCTCTGTGGTGTTATTGAGGGTACCACAGAGGCATCTCGACTACGCAAGGTTCTCTCAAGCTCCACTCCAACAATTGGTTACCTCCAGAAACCCGACAAGAGCTGGACAGAATCAAGTGAGGAGTCTCTAAACCTGTTATTAACACTTTCCTGATAACCCTACAACGGGTAGAATGAAAACTGAGCATTATACTAGGGCAAATATCATTTCGGAGGTTAGTATCACATGGGCCGTTAAAACGTTTAAACTCTTTAAGTCGCCAGGTCCAGACGGGATCTTCCCAGCTCAACTACAGTATTCAATACGCCACATTATGGAATGGTTAATAACTATTTTCTAAAGTGCGCTGAGTTTAAATCATATCCCCTCGCTTGGAGGGAAGTGAAAGTAGTTTTTATCCAAAAGGCGGGGAAAAGTTCGCATATTAGTGCAAAAAATTTCAGGCCTATCAGTCTTTCTTCTTTTTTATTGAAAACTATAGAGAGATTAATAGAAACATATATCGGAGAAATAATAACCCTATCTCAAATGGCGAGTTCACAACACGCGTACTGTAAAGGTAAATCTACAGAAACAGCTTTGAATTCGCTAATGACGGTAATTGAGAAATCAATGGAAGACAAATAATACACATTGGCAGCTTTCCTAGACATTGTGGGCGCTTTTAATAATATCATACCCAAAGCTATAACCGGTGCACTGACGGAGTTGGGTGTCCCCGGAACGCTGGTTGTTTTCATCGAACAAATGCTTATATGCAGATTTGTGAACTCAACATTGGGTCCCTCGAGGTTACGCAGATCCGTCAGCAGGGGTACTCCACAAGGCGGCATGCTGTCTCCTCTCTTTGGGTACTGAGAATGAATAAACTGTTAAAGGGCTTATAGGAGCCCCATTCAGGCCGAACCCCCATTCAGGCCCCCCATTCAGGCCCCCCATTCAGGCCGAACCGGATCTCACCTTCGATGATGGAGAGAGTTACGCTTCGGCCTCAGAATCGGTAGGCAGTTTCTGCGGACGTCCGATAACCAATATCGACGACGTTGGTGATTCTCCTCTGTCAGAAGAGGAGGCAGCCAGCGTGACGATGATGGCCACCTCCGGGAATGGTGAGGGTATTACAGATTAACCTTCACCATTCCATGGCTGCCTCAGCAGCCCTGATCCTCCACCTGACTCAAAAAGGAGAGGAACTCATACTGGTCCAAGAACCTTGGGTCGTAAATGATCAGGTTCGCGGACTCACTACAAGCGGATACCGCACAGTATTCGTGCAGGATCGAGGTAAACCCAGAGCCTGTATTCTTGTTAAGAACAATATTAACGCTCTTCTTCTTCACAGGTTCAGCGACAAGGATAATGTAGCCATGGTTATTTCCACCAACACCATGGCTATATGGATCGTCAGCAGCTACATGGCGAACGACCACGGGCTGACGCCGCCTCCGGATGCTTTAAGGCTGCTGGTAGAGGAGGCTAATAGAAAGCGCATCCCGGTAGTCATCGGGGCCAATGCCAATGCCCATCACGAGGTGTGGGGCAGCACGGATACCAACGAGCGGGGTGAGTCACTCTTTGATTTTATTCTTACTAACGACATAGTAATTACTAACAGGGGGAGAGAGCCAACCTTCATTACCTCAAATAGAAGCCTTATTTCGAGCTGGCGCGTTTGGCAGGAATGCTCCTTCTCGGACCACTGTTACATCTGTTTTAGAAATGCGATCTCAGATACGTTAGATACGGCTGAGCGCAAAAGACACACTAACAGGAAAAGAACTGACTGGACACGATTCCAGACCATTATGGAGTCGGGCCTGCAGTCGACTCCTCCCAGTATCAACAATCACCTCGATTTAGATCGAGCGGTTGAAACCATTACAGCACTATTTAACTCTGCTGCCAAATCAGCCTGCAACTTCCCGAAACCAAGAGGAAAACCAAAACCCCCTTGGAGGAATTCGGAACTTGCTGAGCTACGAAAAGTATGTCGCAAGCTCTTCAACAGAGCCAAAGCCACACATGACTGGCTCCCTTTCAAAGACAAACAAAGGGAACTCAAGTATATGGTTAGGAGATCCAAACGAGCGTCTTGGCGAGACTTCTGTGGCAACATAGAAAGCTCGTCCGAGACAAGTAGACTCCGGAGGATTCTCAATACCACCCCTCGGGCTCTGGAATGTATTCAGAGATCGGACGGTACCTGGACCGACTCTGAAACCGACACTTTGGACGCCCTAATAGAAACACACTTCCCGGGGAATGAAATCTTTGTGGATTGCAGGTCTTTTAACACCAACCACTCTTTAAGTCACTCAACCCAATTCCAAATGACCAACACGCATATTCAGTGGGCCATCAACAGCTTTAAGCCTTTTAAGTCTCCCGGGCCTGATGGTATCATTCCCGCGGACATTCAGCACACTGCAAGTGCGGTTGCGCCCTGGCTACTGCATATTTATAATGCATGCCTAAGATGGTCGTACATTCCCATAAGCTGGAGAGAAGCTCGAGTAGTTTTCATCCCTAAAGCGGGAAAGTCGACACACACCAAGCCTAAGGACTATAGGCGAATTAGCCTGTCCTCCTTTCTTTTGAAAACACTGGAAAGAGTCCTTGATATACAAATCAGGAGCTCTATTAATTCCACCTGCCTTTCCAAATCACAACATGCCTACACTAAAGGCAAGTCTGTGGAAACAGCGCTTCACGTGCTAATTGAGCAAGTAGAGAAATCTCTTGCCAACAAAGAATATACTCTTGCAGTATTTCTCGATATAGAAGGGGCATTCAACAATATTTGTCCCTCCGCCATCACGAAATCCTTAGTAAACCTGAACCTGGACCCCAGCTTGGTTAGGTTAAAATATTCCCCTTGATGATCAATACACTTTTGCAATCATTCAAACCATTTGTCATAGCAGTTTTTCCATTCCTCTTGAGACACCTCCAAAACATGGTTTTTGAACGCTTCAACTGCTTCTTCGGCGCTCGTGAATCGTTGACCACGCAGTTTACCTTTGATATTCGGGAACAAGAAGAAGTCATTGGGTGCCAAATCAGGACTGTACGGAGGATGAGTCATCAATTCGAGGTTTTGACTGCTCAAAAATTCACCTGTTTGATGAGATGAGTGAGAGCTCACATTGTCATGATGGAGAATGATTTGTCTTTGGCGGTTGGCTTTACGAATTTCTCTGAAAACTTCCGGCAAACAAATGGTCGTGAAACACTCAGAATTCACCGTCCTACGTTGCTCAAGCGGAACAGTGGCCACATGACCCATTCGGCCGAAGAAACAGTCGACCATTTGCTTCGCTGTGCTTATTCCACGAACAACTTTTGCTGGATTTAGCTTGTCTTGGAATGCCCACACGGTCGATTTTTGTTTTGTTTCCGGCTCATACGCATATATCCATGATTCGTCACCTGTCAAGATTTTTTCCTTACACCAATTGACACGAGCCTTTTCTTGAGCGATTGTCAAATTATGTGGGATCCAACGCGAACAAATCTTTTTTGCCGCCAATTGTTCACGCAATATTGAATTTATGGAAGTGGAACTATTGCCCAAGGTGTCCTCTATCTCACTATATGTCACATGACGATCTTGCATTATCAGTTCACGCACCGACTGCATCGATGTTTTGTGGCACAACAACCGAGTTTGGATGACCATCACGGAGTTCGTCGGCGACCGAACTACGACCACGATTGAATTCACTATACCAGCGATATACTGTGGTTTTTTATGGTGCTTTATCGCCATACAAAGAACTGAGTTGATCGACACATTCTTGTTGAGATAATCCACGTCGAAAGTTGTGAAAAATAATCCAACGAAAACCTTCTCTTGAGATTTCCATTTTTTGGACAAATTGATTTTCGTAACTCACTTTAAACAAAACAAATAGCACTTGTACATCAACACGTTGTGAGTACGTTGATGCTAAAAAATGTCAAACTTTATCATGGTGTTGACAGATTTTAGTTATTGACATTAGTGTGTCTAGTTCCCTAAATATAAATAGTACCCCTCGTATTTGTAATAGCTCCTTATTCCACTACTGACACTAATGGAATATAGTTGGAGAATTATATCATATTTCATATACCTATGTACTAAAAAACATCACGTCTTTGTAAGTAAAGATACTATTTGACTGAAATTGAAATTAAAATGAAGATGTATAGATGTGTAAAATTGTATGAAAATCGAAGCCTCAACACTTTCACTTTTTATGAGCCATTTTTCTTGAGAATACCAAATCATAAGAATAGCGAAATTGTGGGTATGTTGGTCTTCAAACATATTTTCTCTTTTATTACTGTCACCACATAACATATGAAACCACCTGATTTTATTAAACAGATTATTTGTAACACCGCGTGAAAACAATCAAGGTGAATAAGAAGCAGAAGAAAATGGAACACATGTTCATGTGATGAAGTTAAATTTAGTTTATTAACATAATTTAAAAGAACTATTTCTAGGAAAAAGTTAACATATTGCTTTTTACTATTACAATCCTAGGCTTTAGAATACTAATATTAATATGTTTTCTTTGCCCTGTAAAGGACAATCGCGATTTGGAAAATGATACAGTTTGTTTTCATCCAGGTTCACTGGAGTTGAAGTGTGTAATTGTTCGTTGGTCATATTCATCTTCAGATAATTTCTTTAATTTTTCAAAATTAAAATTATTTTCTGACAACTCCAAATGCTCGGGTTCGTAGTCGAATATAATGTAAGCACAAACGCGTTTAGTTTGGTCATTATTTGCACAAAAGAAGTAAGAAATTCAATTAAGTTAATTTGGTGGAATGAGTCGTATATTTTTGTGCTTTGAAGCATTTTCTTGGCACTCAATGATGTTTGAATATAAAAGACGACAAAAATCGGAAACCAAGCAAAGGAAAGTACAGTCAACCTGAGAAAACACAAAAACATTTTCCATGGACAACAAGTACCGGATCTGTTTTGTAGAGAGTTGCAAATTTTGGAAACGTTTTCTCGCCTAAATACGTAGTACGGTTCAACTAATCTGATAGGAACATCAGCCTTTTTATTTGTATTTATGCATGTTTGTATGTGTGATTGTGTCAATATGTATGAAATAAAGTAAACTGTATCAATTTTGAAAAGGATATCAGTTCAATTAAGAATAATATTATCCTGCATCGTTTGCTGCTTGTAACTTCACATGAAAATGCACACAAAACAACAACCTAAACTTGGTAAAAGATTAATAGCAAGAAAGCGATACGTTACTGCAAAAACACTGTGGTCAGTTTATATAAATTTTCAGGTTTTGGGGTCTGTATGTGCTTTCCTGTTTAAGTTACTATTAAGATTGACTTGTGTAGGGGTACATGCATGATATTCTTCATTTGCTATACCCTTTACCATTAAAAAAAGGTATACTAATTTTGTGCCTTTTCGAGGGGTTGCAATTTCAAGAAGGAGGTATGTTAGGTATGGACATATATATACAGATATGATCAAAATCACTTTCTAAGCAATTTTCATTTTCTCCGTCCGTCTGTCCGTCTGTCCGTCCGTCTGTCCGTCCGTCTGTCCGTCTGTGGACACTTTTTTTCTACACCGTTAGAGCTATCTTAAGTGGACGGTATATATTAACTGCCACGCCCACTATTAACAAATGTTTATAACTTCAGATCTGGTAGAGATCTACTGACGAAATTTTGCGGGAAGGAACATGTAGATATTATAAAGCTATCTGCAACAAATGGGGTTGATCAGAGAAAAGACCCGCCCAGTTTTGATATAAGGAACTTTCGGGTATAAAATTAAAATTACCTATGCTCGTATTGATGCCAGCAGAATAAAAATTGACAGAAATATATGTACATGGGGTCCATAATAGTGTGTGTGCAGAATATGGAGATCATACATAATACAACTGCTACGCCCACAATTAGCCAAACATTATTTCTAGGTCCCTATTACGTATCTATCAACTAAATTTCACAGGAATGTTGCGGGAACCAACATTAAACATCACACAAAAATGGTCGTATTTTATTTAGAACAACGCCCACTATTTACATATTATTTCAACTTACGACCTATACAATAATTTTGGATGAAATTATATGTTAGTACGTATATGAACCCTACATAGCCGTATGCTACAGCTGGGGTCTATCAGAAAAAGGAAACGCCTCCCTCCCATATAATGAACTTTGGGATCCCCACTTAGAATCAATCACCATATCTATGCTTCTAATGATGATATATGAATACAAATTGGTAGATGTATACATTGAGTCGACAATAGAATGCATTCCATATATGGGCAGATTATTACTACTGCCACGCCCACAATTAAGAAAAATCATTATTAGGTTTCTACAGAAGATACATCAACGGAATTACACAGGAAGGTTGCGGGAACTAACATTAAAACTCACACAAAAAATGGGCGTATTATTTTTAGAACCACGCACACTATTGACATATTATTATAACTTACGACCAATATAATATTTTTCGACTACATTTTATATACGAAGTTATATTGACACTGCAAAGCCATAGACAAGAAATGAGGTCGATATAATCAATTCAAGGTTCCCTACCGAAAATTACCATAGATGTGCTCCTAATGATGATCTATGAAGAAAACATCCCTATTATTGAACTCGCATGCACAAGGAAAGATAAAGGGTATTTCGAAGTTGGTCTAACCCGACTTCAGACTTCTGTACTCGTTTTTTACTTGCTGCTGTTTTGCTTGTTCGCGTAGAGGTATTTTGATCTGACAAAAGCAGACGATGTAAATACCTAACAGGGTTAGGTAATTTAGTAAAAGACTTTAAAATATTTAAAAGTTGTGTGCTACAAATTTCCACTAAATTTTCTCTTCCTTGCAAATCCGGGTTAGTAATCCATAATCGGAAATAATGAAATAAAAATATAAAAGAAGTACTTGCAAAAATTAACAAACAAAGAATTGGCTGGTATATATATATATATATATATATGAGGATTATTTAGCACGCAGATATATACGAATGTGCACGGTGTCTGAAGATGTCTTTCTTATAATCGAGTTTTTCTTATAAGCGAGTTTCTTATATGCGTATTGTACTGTATATATGTATATATATATATATATATATATATATATATATATATATATATATATATATATATATATATATATATATATATATATATATATATATATATATATGTATATATATATATATATATATATATATATATATATATATATATATATATATATATATATATATATATATATATACATATATACAGTACAATACGCATATAAGAAACTCGATTATAAGAAAGACATCTTCAGACACCATGCACATTCGTATATATCTGCGTGCTAAATAATCCTCATATAAGAAACTCGCTTATAAGAAAAATTCTTCTATAAGAAACAAATTCTGAAGAAAAATTATGCTCATTCCATAGAAAATTGTACGTGTATAGGAAAGAAGATATTTTTTTAACCTCGGTTAAAATATGTACATAGATTTTTTTTTTGTGTATAATTTACAATTTACATCTGGGAACACTGATTGTGATGCCAAATGGCGGCGTATTTTTATGAAATTAACCGGCTTTGCTTTTTTTTATTTGTTTTGTATGTACATACCATACAACCATCGAGGTTTAAGTGGAAAAACCAAAATATTTATTCAGTTTATTGTAACTCTGGTATAATGCCGTCGAACAAGAGAAATGTAGTGTCTATTCAAACAAAAATTAAAATATTGGATCAATTTAAAAGTGGGAAAACCCGAAAAGAAATTTGTAAGGAGTTTGAAATAGTTCAGTAAACACATGTTTTTAAACTATGTATTCAATCTTCTTATTGATTTTTTATCAAATCTAATTTTAAAACTTTGAACTATGTAATATTTTTTTACCAAATTACTTTTTTTTATCAAATGTGATTTTAAGTGAAGTGCAATCACCTGTTTTGTTTTTGTTATGTTTCTATCTTTAGTTGGGTACTTACATATTTATGTATATTTGTATGTACATACGACAAATAAACGAAATTTAGTACAAAATGATGTGTAGTATGTATTATTAAACAGTTTTATTTCAATTATATGTATATACATATATATATACATATTGTATATTTTTTAAATTCTGTTACTGACGTATACAAGAAAATATCTTTCTTATATGTGTGTTACAGATATAAGAAAGTACCTTTCTTATATGCGTGTTTTCTTTATAAGAAAGCTCGCATATAAGAAAGAAAATCGGTGTACTTTTAGACTTTCTTATATGCGTATTGTACTGTATATATATATGTGTATATATATATGTATATATATATATATATATATATATATATATATATATATATATATATATATATATATATATATATATATATATATATATATATATATATATATATATATATATATATATATATATATATAATTACTCGTAATGGAAGGAAAGCTAAAACCTACAAATATGTTCTAGAAAGTGGTACAATTCCACATCATCATATTGGATTTCGCACAAAACACGATATAATAGAGCAAGTAAATCAAATAAATAATGAGATAAGAAATGTTTTCGAGGAAAAAAGTACTGCTTGGCAAATTTCATTGATATTGCACAGGCATATGATAGGGTTTGGCACGCTGGACTAGTATAGAAAATTTGCAAATTTTCACCAAATATTAAAATCTTATTTGCACAATAGGAAATATTGAGTCCAGCACAAGGAGTTTCTGGCACCTGACTTTAACATTATAGGGGGAGCTCCAGAAGTGTACTTGGGCTAATGCTATACTTAGTGTTCAATTCATACCTATCGCCTAATGCCGTCAACATTTGTTGATGGTACCGTCATCTTGAGCTCGCACAAAAATCCGAGGAACGCATCGAGAGACCTGAGTAAGATTCGTAGACTCCTGGGTAACCAACAGGCAGATTTGCGACAATGAAAAAAAGTACTCACCTCACATTCACCTTGCGAAAGGATACCTTCCCCAACATTTCATTAAACGGCATATATAATCTTCAAGGTAACGATGTAACCTACTTAAGGGTCCATCTTGACTGTAGACTGACTTGCCGCAAGCACATTGAACCAAAACGCACCCAAATGAAACTGAAGCCACAAGGTATCAATTGGTTACTGAACAAGAAATCCGGAATGGGCCTAGAAGACAAAGTTTTAATTTATAACGCAGTTATTAAACAAATATGGATGTATGGAGCCCTGTTGTGCGGAAAAGGTAGCGCATCAAATATTGAATTCATCCAGCGTGCACAAACGAAAATTCTTCGAATGATTGGAAGTGGCCCCTTGTAGATAAAAAATACCATCATCCATAGCGATCTGAATATTCCGACGGTTAGAAGTGAATTAAATAAAATTAAATGCAAATATAAAATCAATCGAGATCATCCCAGTAACTTGGCCAGACTATTACTTCAAACAAATTCAAATATACGGCTATGTAGATGACTTAGTTTCATATTAAATTGAATTGTATTACATAAGATATAGAGCCCTTGCATACTGAAATCCCTTAGTTTAGTTATTTAACTCCAATACATTGGTAGCCGGTTACATTTTTAAATTATGTTTAAGATTTGTACAATTATTATTAGTCTTATTATAAGAGAATTCAATAAATAAATAAATGTATTTAAAAACGAGTAAAGAAGTCTGACGTCAGGTTAGACCCACTTCGAAATTACATTTACCTTCCCCTGTGTGTGTTAATTGTACGTTAATTTTCGGTAGGGTACCATGAGTTGATTATAATGGAGGAAGGAGTGGCCTCTATATGATCGTCCCCATATTTTGTGAATGTCTTTGCAGCCGCAATATACCGATTCATAAAAAATTTGGTCCAAAAAATTGGTTTAGGTCCTAATTTTTAAATATATTTAAAAAGGGGCGTAGTTTTCAAAATGCACCAGTCTTTTAGTTTGAGTTTTATACTAGCACTCTGAACCTTCGTCTGAAGTTTCCTTGTTTAACCTTTCATAAGTCCCAAAAACTGTAAATTGTTTAATTGTGGGCATGGCAGTAGTAATAATCTGCCCAATTTTGCATGAATTCTAGTAAGGACCTAATGTATACTGCTATCTATATATATTCATATATCTTCATTAGAAGCATAGATAGGGTAATTTAAGTGGGGTCCCCAAAGTTCATTATAAGGGAGGGCCGCGCGTCCTTTATCTAATCGACCCCGATTCTTGTGTAAGTCTTTGTAGTATACTAATATAAAATTTCGCCCAAAGATATTGTAAGTAAAAAATATAAGTAGTAAGTTATAAAAATATGTCAATAGTGGGCTTGGCTCTAAAAAAAACCCGGCCATTTTTGTGTGATGTTTAATGTTGGTACCCGAAACCTTCCTGTAAAATTCTGTTGATAAATCTTCCATAGCAACCCATTAATGATTTTAGGTTATTTGTGGGGGTGGCAGTGATAGTAGTCTTTGTCCAAATCAGTCCACATAGCAATCTTGTTCTGTATCTTTGTCCAGACTAAACTTGCAAAGTTTTATAGACGGACGAATGAATGCCCCCTGTGAGTCAAGATGCGAACTATTCGAATAAAAGCTTATTCAAGAACCATCCGTCGGTAATATCAAAAAGAATATTCTCGACTTCTGTCGAAGTGGATAGAAGCTTCTAGAAAATACGAGAATAGCGTGGAATTTTCGACTCAAACCATTCGAAAACTATAAAAGCGACAAGACTGTTCAAAGTCGAGGAGAGTAGATCAGAGACCGTAACAGTGTGTGCATCTAGCATTATAATCAAAGCAGCAGTATTTGTAATTGTGTAAAGTGATGAAATTCATTAGTAAATAAAGTGACTAATGGTTTGTGAAATAAAGTGCAAATAATAACTAAGTAAACTTTAAGCCTAATATTAAATGTGTAAATAGCAATAATTAAATAAAGCTAATTATTTTAATTTAACCAGCGATTGTTTGATTACTACACAATCCAGTGGTACGAGTCCGAGTACAGAGAGTTAGAGAAATGTCAGGAGGGCAACTTTGTAACAGAGTAAATTGTCAAGAGGGCAATTTCGTAACAATTGGTGTCAGGAGTGGGATTGTGTATCTGTAATAAACATGGTTAAATTTGAAAAACTGAGATTGGAGCAGCTCAAAAAGGAGCTTGAGCGTTTAAATTTGCAAACACAAGGGCTTAAAGCGGAGCTGCAGGTGCGATTAAGAAGCGCTTTAGAGGAGCAGGGTATAGATGTCGATGAGCATGAATTCCAATGTGAAGAGCCAATGACATCTCGACAGGAAGAAGCACCTCAAGGAACTAATACTGGTAACTTCGAAATGAACGCACTCCTCGGGGCAATACAATCCGTCAAACAAGCTGTAAAAGAGGAAGTCAAAGAACAGTTACGGCAAAATTCTCAAGCTGTCAAAGAACAATTACAGCAGAGTGAAACACGACTTGCTCAACTGAATTCACAGCAGATGAAAGAAATGTCTGATATGGTAGACAGGAAGGTTTGTGAAATTGAGACACGGCAGGAATCGTTCGAAAAATCTGTAGAACAAAAATTCATTGCGAAGGAGCAAAAGCAGAACGAATTAGAGCAAAGAATTCACCTACTACAGGAAGGTGCATTGCCTGCGCCAGCTTTATCCTCAATAAAACTGAAGCCTCCTACCTATGATGGAACCACGACATTTAGTGTCTTCAGAATGCAGTTTGAGACTACCGCTAACACAAATGGTTGGAGTGCTCGCGAAAAAGTGGCTGCATTAACCGTTTCGTTGAAAGGTGCCGCCGCTGATGTGCTTCAAACTATCTCAGAAAGTGAGCGAGACTGCTATGAAAGCTTGATGAATGCCGTTCAGCGCAAGTATGGTAGCGAACACCGGAAGCAGATGTACCCAAGTAGAGCTACGAACACGGGTACAGAAGAGTGGCGAGTCTCTACAACAGTTTGCGGTGGAAGTGGAACGGTTGGCTCATCTTGCCTACCCAGGAGAGATCACTGAGAGGTGTATGATGGACACCTTTGTATATGGCATTCGCGATGCGGAGATAAAACGTTCTGCGATAACTAATCCGAAAGCTACATATATGGAGACAGTAGCTAGCGCTTTGTTATCAGAGATAGTAGCATTGGTGTGTCGGTCAGAATGCACAGCCCGTCAGATAAGAGTCGAGAACAGTCAAAGTTTCACGGGCAAATGCTTTACCTGCGGTGATGTGGGGCACATGGCTCGTGATTGTCAGTTGAGATGGAAACATTATGCAACACACGCTCCGGTAAGATTGCCAAAGCAAGACAAAGTCCGAATTAGGGAATCGGAAAAGATTGTCAAGCCGGGAAATGAACGGACTCCCACAACTGATGGCCCAAGAATCCTCGTTTCTCAGATGGCGCGGAAAAATAACAGCCTAACTGTCAACAGTGTAATAAGCGGAAGAAAAGTTTTGGTAACATTGGATACGGGGGCATCACATTCCATAATCAGAAGGGATCTCGTTCGGGGAATCGAGCCGCTTCAGGGAATAAGTTTGGGTACGGCAACTGGAGATGATGCACCGGTACTTGGAAAAGTTACACGGAAAATCACTATCGGCACCACAACCGTGAAGCACGAGTTTATAGTTGCGGATATTGTGGATGAAGTAATCTTAGGTGTGGATTTCATGATTCGGAATGGATTCACGCTAGATTTTAAAAGCCGAGTGCTGAAATATGCGAACACCGAAATACCGTTATTTATAGGTGATGATAAGTATGGAGTTGTTAAAAAAGCCAATATATCGCGACGGACAAAAATCGCACCCAAGTCAGAGGCAGTTATACGGGCCAACATGGGCGGAGATGTTGGGAAGCATAAGAGCCGAATCGTACCAGAAAAAGTAGTGAATATTTCAAATACCGCTGAAACCATAGCGAAAAAGAAGGTAAGGTGTCAGAGAATTTCAGCAATTGTAAACTGTGAGAGGCAACCGAGAGTCACGAAAAGCAAGATACGAGCTAATAAAAAGGTACCCGACGATCTAGCGAAAGAATGGTCTAAAGAGTCATCTACAGTACTTCCATGCAGCAATTGTATACCTAAAAAACGAGGACAGTTGAATGAAATTCATGGAAACAGCAGAAATCGTACGCAACTGATGAGTGATAAAAGGGAAGCGAGATATGATGTACGAGTAAACTCTAAGGGATTTCAGGACGGGCAACTAGTTATGCTTCATAATCTGCCAAGGAAAAGTGGATTATCGCCAAAAGTGCAAACACACTGGGAAGGACCTTATAAGGTGATAAAGCGGCTCAACGATGTAGTATACCGCATCCAGTTGGCGACAAATGCCAGGAGCAAAATGAAAGTCGTTCATTTAGAGAGGCTATCTCCTTATAAAGGTTGCAGTACTATTCTTGTTCGGGACAAACAAGATTAAGCGGAGGGCGGTAAAACGTGATACCACAGTGAAATGTGATTGCATACTTTCAGGATCCCATCTGAAATTGAGAATGAATGCCCCCTGTGAGTCAAGATGCGAACTATTCGAATAAAAGCTTATTCAAGAACCATCCGTCGGTAATATCAAAAAGAATATTCTCGACTCTTGTCGAAGTGGATAGAAGCTTCTAGAAAATACGAGAATAGCGTGGAATTTTCGACTCAAACCATTCGAAAACTATAAAAGCGACAAGACTGTTCAAAGTCGAGGACAGTAGATCAGAGATCGTAACAGTGTGTGCATCTAGCATTATAATCAAAGCAGCAGTATTTGTAATTGTGTAAAGTGATGAAATTCATTAGTAAATAAAGTGACTAATGGTTTGTGAAATAAAGTGCAAATAATAACTAAGTAAACTTTAAGCCTAATATTAAATGTGTAAATAGCAATAATTAAATAAAGCTAATTATTTTAATTTAACCAGCGATTGTTTGATTACTACACAATCCAGTGGTACGAGTCCGAGTACAGAGAGTTAGAGGAATTGTCAGGAGGGCAATTTTGTAACAGAGTAAATTGTCAAGAGGGCAATTTCGGAACAATATATACAATTCCCAAAAAGTGTTAGATGCACCTGCCCAGAACTGCGCCTTTCTAAACAATTTTAATTTTGTTCGTCCGTCTGTCCGTCTATAAAACTTTGCAAGTTTAGTCTGGACAAAGATACAGAACAAGATTGCTATGTGGACTGATTTGGACAAAGACTACTATCACTTCCACCCCCACAAATAACCTAAAATCATTAATGGGTTCCTATGGAAGATTTATCAACAAAATTTTACAGGAAGGTTTCGGGTACCAACATTAAACATCACACAAAAATGGCCGGGTTTTTTTTAGAGCCAAGCCCACTATTGACATATTTTTATAACTTACTACTTATATTTTTTACTTACAATATCTTTGGGCGAAATTTTATATTAGTATACTACAAAGTCTTACACAAGAATCGGGGTCGATTAGATAAAGGACGCGCGGCCCTCCCTTATAATGAACTTTGGGGACCCCACTTAAATTACCCTATCTATGCTTCTAATGATGATATATGAATATATATAGGTAGCAGTATACATTAGGTCCTTACTAGCATGCATGCAAAATTGGGCAGATTATTACTACTGCCATGCCCACAATTAAACAATTTACAGTTTTTGGGACTTATGAAAGGTTAATCAAGGAAACTTCAGACGAAGGTTCCGAGTGCTAGTATAAAACTCAAACTAAAAGACTGGTGCATTTTGAAAACCACGCCCCTTTTTAAATATATTTAAAAATTAGGACCTAAACCAATTTTTTGGACCAAATTTTTTATGAATCGGTATATTGCGGCTGCAAAGACATTCACAAAATATGGGGACGATCATATAGAGGCCACTCCTTCCTCCATTATAATCAACTCATGGTACCCAACCGAAAATTAACGTACAATTAACACACACAGGGGAAGGTAAATGTAATTTCGAAGTGGGTCTAACCCGATGTCAGACTTCTTTACTCGTTTTTAAATACATTTATTTATTTATTGAATTCTCTTATAATAAGACTAATAATAATTGTACAAATCTTAAACATAATTTAAAAATGTAACCGGCTACCAATGTATTGGAGTTAAATAACTAAACTAAGGGATTTCAGTATGCAAGGGCTCTATATCTTATGTAATACAATTCAATTTAATATGAAACTAAGTCATCTACATAGCCGTATATTTGAATTTGTTTGAAGTAATAGTCTGGCCAAGTTACTGGGATGATCTCGATTGATTTTATATTTGCATTTAATTTTATTTAATTCACTTCTAACCGTCGGAATATTCAGATCGCTATGGATGATGGCATTTTTTATCTACAAGGGGCCACTTCCAATCATTCGAAGAAGTTTCGTTTGTGCACGCTGGATGAATTCAATATTTGATGCGCTACCTTTTCCCCACAACAGGGCTCCATACATCCATATTTGTTTAATAACTGCGTTATAAATTAAAACTTTGTCTTCTAGGCCCATTCCGGATTTCTTGTTCAGTAACCAATTGATACCTTGTGGCTTCAGTTTCATTTGGGTGCGTTTTGGTTCAATGTGCTTGCGGCAAGTCAGTCTACAGTCAAGATGGACCCTTAAGTAGGTTACATCGTTACCTTGAAGATTATATATGCCGTTTAATGAAATGTTGGGGAAGGTATCCTTTCGCAAGGTGAATGTGAGGTGAGTACTTTTTTTCATTGTCGCAAATCTGCCTGTTGGTTACCCAGGAGTCTACGAATCTTACTCAGGTCTCTCGATGCGTTCCTCGGATTTTTGTGCGAGCTCAAGATGACGGTACCATCAACAAATGTTGACGGCATTAGGCGATAGGTATGAATTGAACTCTAAGTATAGCATTAGCCCAAGTACACTTCTGGAGCTCCCCCTATAATGTTAAAGTCAGGTGCCACAAACTCCTTGTGCTGGACTCAATATTTCCTATTGTGCAAATAAGATTTTAATATTTGGTGAAAATTTGCAAATTTTCTATACTAGTCCAGCGTGCCAAACCCTATCATATGCCTGTGCAATATCAATGAAATTTGCCAAGCAGTACTTTTTTCCTCGAAAACATTTCTTATCTCATTATTTATTTGATTTACTTGCTCTATTATATCGTGTTTTGTGCGAAATCCAATATGATGATGTGGAATTGTACCACTTTCTAGCACATATTTGTAGGCTTTAGCTTTCCTTCCATTACGAGTAATTATATATATATATATATATATATATATATATATATATATATATATATATATATATATATATATATATATATATATATATATATATATATACATATATATATATATATATATATATATATATATATATATATATATATATATATATATATATATATATATATACATATATATATATATATATATATATATATATATATATATATATATATATATATATACCAGCCAATTCTTTGTTTCTTAATTTTTGCAAATACTTCTTTTATATTTTTATTTCATTATTTCCGATTATGGATTACTAACCCGGTTTTGCAAGGAAGAGAAAATTTAGTGGAAATTTTTAACACACAACTTTTAAATATTTTAAAGTCTTTTACTAAATTACCTAACCCTGTTAGGTATTTACATCGTCTGCTTTTGTCAGATCAAAATACCTCTACGCGAACAAGCTAAACAGCAGCAA
Source organism: Clusia tigrina (assembly GCA_920105625.2). Classification (NCBI taxonomy): domain Eukaryota; kingdom Metazoa; phylum Arthropoda; class Insecta; order Diptera; family Clusiidae; genus Clusia; species Clusia tigrina. The sequence goes on from OV050031.1 coordinate 169,824,835, forward strand.
GTAAAAAACGAGTACAGAAGTCTGAAGTCGGGTTAGACCAACTTCGAAATACCCTTTATCTTTCCTTGTGCATGCGAGTTCAATAATAGGGATGTTTTCTTCATATATCATCATTAGGAGCACATCTATGGTAATTTTCGGTAGGGAACCTTGAATTGATTATATCGACCTCATTTCTTGTCTATGGCTTTGCAGTGTCAATATAACTTCGTATATAAAATGTAGTCGAAAAATATTATATTGGTCGTAAGTTATAATAATATGTCAATAGTGTGCGTGGTTCTAAAAATAATACGCCCATTTTTTGTGTGAGTTTTAATGTTAGTTCCCGCAACCTTCCTGTGTAATTCCGTTGATGTATCTTCTGTAGAAACCTAATAATGATTTTTCTTAATTGTGGGCGTGGCAGTAGTAATAATCTGCCCATATATGGAATGCATTCTATTATCGACTCAATGTATACATCTACCAATTTGTATTCATATATCATCATTAGAAGCATAGATATGGTGATTGATTCTAAGTGGGGATCCCAAAGTTCATTATATGGGAGGGAGGCGTTTCCTTTTTCTGATAGACCCCAGCTGTAGCATACGGCTATGTAGGGTTCATATACGTACTAACATATAATTTCATCCAAAATTATTGTATAGGTCGTAAGTTGAAATAATATGTAAATAGTGGGCGTTGTTCTAAATAAAATACGACCATTTTTGTGTGATGTTTAATGTTGGTTCCCGCAACATTCCTGTGAAATTTAGTTGATAGATACGTAATAGGGACCTAGAAATGATGTTTGGCTAATTATGGGCGTAGCAGTTGTATTATGTATGATCTCCATATTCTGCACACATACTATTATGGACCCCATGTATATTTCTGTCAATTTTTATTCTGCTGGCATCAATACGAGCATAGGTAATTTTAATTTTATACCCGAAAGTTCCTTATATCAAAACTGGGCGGGTCTTTTCTCTGATCAACCCCATTTGTTGCAGATAGCTTTATAATATCTACATGTTCCTTCCCGCAAAATTTCGTCAGTAGATCTCTACCAGATCTGAAGTTATAAACATTTGTTAATAGTGGGCGTGGCAGTTAATATATACCGTCCACTTAAGATAGCTCTAACGGTGTAGAAAAAAAGTGTCCACAGACGGACAGACGGACGGACAGACGGACAGACGGACGGAGAAAATGAAAATTGCTTAGAAAGTGATTTTGATTATATCTGTATATATATGTCCATACCTAACATACCTCCTTCTTGAAATTGCAACCCCTCGAAAAGGCACAAAATTAGTATACCCTATTTACCTTTTTTTAATGGTAAAGGGTATAACAAATGAAGAATATCATGCATGTACCCCTACACAAGTCAATCTTAATAGTAACTTAAACAGGAAAGCACATACAGACCCCAAAACCTGAAAATTTATATAAACTGACCACAGTGTTTTTGCAGTAACGTATCGCTTTCTTGCTATTAATCTTTTACCAAGTTTAGGTTGTTGTTTTGTGTGCATTTTCATGTGAAGTTACAAGCAGCAAACGATGCAGGATAATATTATTCTTAATTGAACTGATATCCTTTTCAAAATTGATACAGTTTACTTTATTTCATACATATTGACACAATCACACATACAAACATGCATAAATACAAATAAAAAGGCTGATGTTCCTATCAGATTAGTTGAACCGTACTACGTATTTAGGCGAGAAAACGTTTCCAAAATTTGCAACTCTCTACAAAACAGATCCGGTACTTGTTGTCCATGGAAAATGTTTTTGTGTTTTCTCAGGTTGACTGTACTTTCCTTTGCTTGGTTTCCGATTTTTGTCGTCTTTTATATTCAAACATCATTGAGTGCCAAGAAAATGCTTCAAAGCACAAAAATATACGACTCATTCCACCAAATTAACTTAATTGAATTTCTTACTTCTTTTGTGCAAATAATGACCAAACTAAACGCGTTTGTACTTACATTATATTCGACTACGAACCCGAGCATTTGGAGTTGTCAGAAAATTATTTTAATTTTGAAAAATTAAAGAAATTATCTGAAGATGAATATGACCAACGAACAATTACACACTTCAACTCCAGTGAACCTGGATGAAAACAAACTGTATCATTTTCCAAATCGCGATTGTCCTTTACAGGGCAAAGAAAACCTATTAATATTAGTATTCTAAAGCCTAGGATTGTAATAGTAAAAAGCAATATGTTAACTTTTTCCTAGAAATAGTTCTTTTAAATTATGTTAATAAACTAAATTTAACTTCATCACATGAACATGTGTTCCATTTTCTTCTGCTTCTTATTCACCTTGATTGTTTTCACGCGGTGTTACAAATAATCTGTTTAATAAAATCAGGTGGTTTCATATGTTATGTGGTGACAGTAATAAAAGAGAAAATATGTTTGAAGACCACCATACCCACAATTTCGCTAGTCTTACGATTTGGTATTCTCAAGAAAAATGGCTCATAAAAAGTGAAAGTGTTGAGGCTTCGATTTTCATACAATTTTACACATCTATACATCTTCATTTTAATTTCAATTTCAGTCAAATAGTATCTTTACTTACAAAGACGTGATGTTTTTTAGTACATAGGTATATGAAATATGATATAATTCTCCAACTATATTCCATTAGTGTCAGTAGTGGATTAAGGAGCTATTACAAATACGAGGGGTACTATTTATATTTAGGGAACTGGCAACACTAATGTCAATAACTAAAATCTGTCAACACAATGATAAAGTTTGACATTTTTTAGCATCAACGTACTCACAACGTGTTGATGTACAAGTGCTATTTGTTTTGTTTACAGTGAGTTACGAAAATCAATTTGGCCAAAAAATGGAAATCTCAAGAGAAGGTTTTCGTTGGATTATTTTTCACAACTTTCGACGTGGATTATCTCAACAAGAATGTGTCGATCAACTCAGTTCTTTGTATGGCGATAAAGCACCATAAAAAACCACAGTATATCGCTGGTATAGTGAATTCAATCGTGGTCGTAGTTCGGTCGCCGACGAACTCCGTGATGGTCATCCAAACTCGGTTGTTGTGCCACAAAACATCGATGCAGTCGGTGCGTGAACTGATAATGCAAGATCGTCATGTGACATATAGTGAGATAGAGGACACCTTGGGCAATAGTTCCACTTCCATAAATTCAATATTGCGTGAACAATTGGCGGCAAAAAAGATTTGTTCGCGTTGGATCCCACATAATTTGACAATCGCTCAAGAAAAGGCTCGTGTCAATTGGTGTAAGGAAAAAATCTTGACAGGTGACGAATCATGGATATATGCGTATGAGCCGGAAACAAAACAAAAATCGACCGTGTGGGCATTCCAAGACAAGCTAAATCCAGCAAAAGTTGTTCGTGGAATAAGCACAGCGAAGCAAATGGTCGACTGTTTCTTCGGCCGAATGGGTCATGTGGCCACTGTTCCGCTTGAGCAACGTAGGACGGTGAATTCTGAGTGTTTCACGACCATTTGTTTGCCGGATTTTTTCAGAGAAATTCGTAAAGCCAACCGCCAAAGACAAATCATTCTCCATCATGACAATGTGAGCTCTCACTCATCTCATCAAACAGGTGAATTTTTGAGCAGTCAAAACCTCGAATTGATGACTCATCCTCCGTACAGTCCTGATTTGGCACCCAATGACTTCTTCTTGTTCCCGAATATCAAAGGTAAACTGCGTGGTCAACGATTCACGAGCGCCGAAGAAGCAGTTGAAGCGTTCAAAAACCATGTTTTGGAGGTGTCTCAAGAGGAATGGAAAAACTGCTATGACAAATGGTTTGAATGATTGCAAAAGTGTATTGATCATCAAGGGGAATATTTTGAAAAACAATAAAGCCATTTTCATTTAATTTTTTTTTATTATTTGCTATTCCCGAAATATAAATAGTACCCCTCGTATCAAAAGTAATTGCATTTCAAAATCAATTCCTAGAATTGAAAAATACTTTAAAAGACAGAACTTTTATTTACATCGATGGGTCCAGCTCAAGCACTGGCATTAACAATATCAAAGTAATTATTGATTTCCTTAAACAGTCGAACATCTACCACGTAATATAATAATGTATAATCATATACTCATATTTGTTACTATATTCCACTTTTATACCCTTTACCCTTAAAAAAGGTAAAAAGAGTATACTAATTTCATGCTTTGGAGAGGGGTTTCAAATATAAGAAGGAGGAGTGGTAGGTATGGACTTATATATACAGATATGATCAGAATCACTTTGTGAACTAACCCCTAGAGGTATCTTAATGAGACTTTGCAAAAGTATAGTCTGGATATGTGTGTACCTCTCGCGACTTGTAAGCTTCTCATAAGGGAGACACTAATTAATTCTACCAATCAATGGTGGATCTGTGCCAATACCTGTGAAATCGCCAGGAAAACATGGCCGAGGCTAAATCTGTGTCTATCTAGGAATATCATTAGACTCAAAGACTACAAATTAGGACTCTAATAGGAGCCCTCACGGGACATTGTCTCATGGAAGAAGAATGGGAGTTTATCATGCAAGAAGAATGGGAGTTTATACACATGATTTCTGCCGCAGCTGCAGGAACGAGGAGGAACTGGAAACGATCCAGCATCTCTTCTGTACATGTCCAGCTTTTGCTAGAAATAGGGAGCGTTTGCTAACAAGTATAGATGGTCTATGCCAGTCAGGCGTTAACAACCTTCTTCGCTTTGTAAAAGGCTCAGGTTGGTTAAATCTGGAGGGGGAAGCCTCGCATCTGCGGCTCACAACGGGCCCAACTGGTGGTCTAAGTGGCATCACTGGTTTATTGGTCTGGACAAAGACACAGAACCAGATTGCTATACGAGCCGATTTGGACAAAGACAGCGCTTACCTCCCACAAAAATGAGCATTTTCACTTTTTCTAAAATGGCTAAAACTTCGATCCAATTGATGAAATAGTGACGCAATTTAGTAGTTATGTAGATGTAGGTCCTACTAAATACTGTGCAAAATGTGGACGGCATATATTAACTAACACGCCCACTATTAACAAATATTCATAATTTATGATCTATTAGAGATTTATGGACCAAATTTTACGAAAACCAGCATGTAGAGATTATAAAGTACAATGCAAGAAATGAGCTTCATCAGAGAAAGGTGGCGTGTCACTTTTGATATAAAACACTTTCGGGTCTTAAATTAAAATTAGCCTACCTATGCTCGTATTGATACTATCGGAATAAAAATTGGCAGAAATGTAGGTGGGGTTCACTATAGTGTGGGGATCATAATACTACTGCAGCGCCCACAATTAACCAAAAATCATTACTAGGTTCTATTAAAGATTCATCAACGAAATTTCACAGGAATGTTCCTGGTACTTAAACCCCACACAAAAAATGGGCGGGTATTTTTGCTGCCATGACCAGTAATAACATATTTTTATAACTTGCGAGTAATATTTTTGGGCGTCATTTTATATTAGAATGTATAAATGAATTGACTCTACAAAGCCATACACAAGCAAAAAATACACAAATCCATTAATATCAACTCTAGGTACCCTACCGAAAATTACCATATGATCGTAATGATGATTTATGAGGAAAACAAGGAAATGTAAAAGGTATTTCGAAGTCGGTCTAACTCGACTGCAGACTTCTTGACTCGTTCTTTTTCAATTTGTAACAATTAACATAATTTAATGCTTTAACTTAATTTAAGAACCCAATCTACCAGTTAGCACCCCTCTGGAAAGCGCTTTGCGCCAACTTCAACAAATAATCGATTTTTTCATATACTCGTACATGGGTATGTTCCACCTAATTCCTATGTCAAGAAAATATTCCACCTAATTCCGATGTCAAGAAAATATTCCACCTAATTCCTATGTCAAGAAAATATTCAGCTTCTAGATCTTATTGAAGTGAAGGGTGCATGAAAATACTTGAATTAACACTATTGGCACTTGTTCTTGGAAAAAATAAAATAAATTGGCAGATAATTATTAGATAATGATTGCTTTTTGACAGAAATTCTTCTTTAAATTTACTAACTTCAAAATTCAAAATCAGGGTTATTTACAGACCTTTTATGTAATTTTAATGAATCCTCGCAATACTAAGACTTGCTTTTACTGGGCAAATCCGCAAGGAAAAATATTTAAATCCCTTATGCTTTCATTTTTAATTAATGGCACAAAGACAACAACCGCAGTACAAAAATCCACAGTCCCATGTTCTCTTAAAAATTGTATATGATGCGGTAAAATCCAACAACATTTCAATAACTCACAAAGAAATATAACTTTAAAATGGATGCAGCAGCACAATAACAGAAGATAATAGCGATTGGGTGCATGGAGCGGCAATCCAGTACGCTCGCAACTTAAGTAGTAGAAAAATAAATACGAAACTGAATTATGCGAGTAAGTAAACAGCTCAGTAACCGTTTAGTTGGTACTTAGTTTTCGAGCAACAACACAAGCAATAGCAACAATAACGACATCAATAATGGGAAAAAGTTTAATATCACAGAACGTGGAACGTAATCCAGATATATATACTAAAGTGCATCATTTATTGAGCAGAAAAGAGGACACAATTGACTGTGGTTTATGCGTTTGTTTATTCTGCTCGTATAGTCTATTAATTCATTTAAGTAGTTGGCAGAACAATCGGTCCAGAATTTCCAATTAAGTTCATTTTAAATCTCTTGAACTGTATTTTACAATTGCATACGAAAGAAAAAATAAATAAAGAAATAGATAGAAAAATAGGAATAGAGATGGGGAAAAAAAAATTTCAGGAACTTTAATTAAACACTGAGATGAGTCTATTTGAGGGAACATAATAAACATACATACTACTCAAACGAAAAATATATTTGACACATAGGTAGAAATCTATTGTGAGTACATTTACAAATGTCCCTTGTTGTTTTGCTTCTTTTTGGTTCTCTACTATGAATGGAAATACGGGTTTCTGGTTTAATTTTAAAAGACGCAGGAAGTTGCGCCTAATCCTAACGACGATATTTATTCGACTGGCTTTTTGCAATGTTGTGTTTGAAATGATTTAGGATTCCTTTGTTTCTGTGGACATATTTTTCTATTTTTTACAATTGATTTTCATTAATTTCAATGCAGTGCAAATATAGGAAATACTGAAGTAGCTCAACTTATCTGGTTGATATATTTATAACATTTATTATGCTTAACTCTAATAAGAAATACCCGTATCACTCGTTTAATTTGCGATATATTAATCAAATTATTATTGTTAAAATCTACTTCTAATATTTTTCAGCTCCTAGATTTGGGATTTGATTTCTGGAAGATTTGGGCAACCTTAACTTCAAGGATATAATAATTGAAAGTTTTGCACGAATATTACTCATTATTTAATAAAGTCATCTAGAACACAGAATTATATCAGAAATACAGTCTGCCCTAGAGAGTAAAAAGGATTCCCCAGCAATATTTTTAGACGTAGTTCAGGCATTTGACAAGGTATGGCAAGAATTTATAAAATAAATAAAACCTATAAACTTCCATCAACAACATCAACTTTCGCTGATGATACAGATTGTCCTAAAAAGGTAGTCAAAATACTAAACATGCACCTACTGAGAATAGAGCCATGGTTAACTACTTGGCGAATACGAGTAAATGAGACAAAAAGTTGTCACGTCATTTTTACTCTTAAAAGAAATTAATGTCCCCCCCTTTACCTTAAATAATATAAAAATTTCGAAAGAGAATAGCGTCAAATTTTGAGGCCTCCACTTAGATAAGCGTTTGACTTGGAGACATCATAACGAAATCAAGAATTCTAAATTAAACTACAAGTGGTTAAACTGCACTGGCTCCTTCATAAAGCATCAAAACTCAGCCTAGAAAATAAAATCCTTATATACAAGACAATCATAAAGCCGATTTGGAACTATGTGATGCAATTATGGGGATCGGCGAGAACTACTAATAATTGAACTGCTTCAACGATCCCAATCACGCAATTTTCGCATTAAAACTGAAGCAAAATGGTACTTCAAAAACTCAGAGTTACACACATAGCTGGAAATCCCCCTCGTTAAAGATGAAATCGCCAACTTCTCATCGAAATATAGAATTCGATTGAAAGATTATCCTTATATTCTTGCAGGAAGCCTGTTAAAATGGTCCATAATAGAAACAGCCACCATTAACTTATCTATTTCTATTTATTTATCAACAACACTTAACACTAGCATTGGCTAGGAGTAAGAAATGCATAAATATATTGTATTTTTTATTATATTATATGAAACCTGATTCAAAATATTGTATATTAATTATGTATGTATACTTGAATAATTATTGTTAGATCCACTTAATGAAGCTTTAATAAAAACAAGAATGAATTTAAAAAAAATATAGGACACAAATATTGGCTGTCCACTCACGCATAGCTGCGCATATCAACAAATTTTATTAATAATTTCTGTTGATTGTTGAAATATTTTCTTAAGAATCAACGCTCGAAATTCTTGTAATAATTTCTGTTGATAGTTGAAATATTTTCTTAGGAATCAACGATCGAAATTCACTCGCTCAGAAAAATATTCATATTTTCTGAGCGAGTGAATTTATTTATTCTAACGATATATGCACCTCTCAAGAAATGTGATTCGGATTTTATAGCCATTTATTTCTTAATGGAAAAGTAGCAACTGCCTGAGTCAAGGTGAAAAAAATGTTTCTATTTAATGTTTATTTTCTTGCAAGGCGAATAAAAAAATTTAATATCAGTGCGGCCATGGGCTTTAAAATGTAAAATTTTCTTTACTACAGTACAATACGCATATAAGAAAGTCTAAAAGTACACCGATTTTCTTTCTTATATGCGAGCTTTCTTATAAAGAAAACACGCATATAAGAAAGGTACTTTCTTATATCTGTAACACGCATATAAGAAAGATATTTTCTTATATACGTCAGTAACAGAATTTAAAAAATATACAATATGTATATATGTATATGTATATACATATAATTGAAATAAAACTGTTTAATAATACATACTACACATCATTTTGTACTAAATTTCGTTTATTTGTCGTATGTACATACAAATATACATAAATATGTAAGTACACAACTAAAGATAGAAACATAACAAAAACAAAACAGGTGATTGCACTTCACTTAAAATCACATTTGATAAAAAAAGTAATTTGGTAAAAAAATATTACATAGTTCATAGTTTTAAAATTAGATTTGATAAAAAATCAGTAAGAAGAATGAATACATAGTTTAAAAACATGTGTTTACTGAACTATTTCAAACTCCTTACAAATTTCTTTTCGGGTTTTCCCACTTTTAAATTGATCCAATATTTTAATTTTTGTTTGAATAGACACTACATTTCTCTTGTTCGACGACATTATACCAGAGTTACAATAAACTGAATAAATATTTTGGTTTTTCCACTTAAACCTCGATGGTTGTATGGTATGTACATACAAAACAAATAAAAAAAAGCAAAGCCGGTTAATTTCATAAAAATACGCCGCCATTTGGCATCACAATCAGTGTTCCCAGATGTAAATTGTAAATTATACACACAAAAAAATCTATGTACATATTTTAACCGAGGTTAAAAAAATGTGTTCTTTCCTATACACGTACAATTTTCTATGGAATGAGCATAATTTTTCTTCAGAATTTGTTTCTTATAGAAGAGTTTTTCTTATAAGCGAGTTTCTTATATGAGGATTATTTAGCACGCAGATATATACGAATGTGCATGGTGTCTGAAGATGTCTTTCTTATAACCGAGTTTTTCTTATAAGCGAGTTTCTTATATGCGTATTGTACTGTACTACTTTTTCACGCACAAGAAACATATGCTAGTTTTTCATAAGCGTTTTCTTGAGAGCTACATACCGGCCTTGACTGTGAAACAATTTCCAGTCATTTTTGAGTCACGTACCTAAATCAATTTAGGGTTCAACTAAGTCTTAGTTGACCGAATTAAATTGGGAAATTTAGTATTAAAATAAGCAATTATAAATGGAGTTGCATTCAAGCAAAGTTATTTTCAATTAAATTTATTAGTTCTATGGAAAAACCCAGTAAATGTCGGATGGAGGCGTGTGCTTCATCTGATAGATCCCATTTCTTGTGTATGGCATCATGTAGCGTCAGTATACGTACAAATATAACACTCAAAAATATTATATAAGTCGTAAGCTATAATAATATATCAATAGTGGGCGTGGCTGTTAAAATAAAACGTCCATTTTATATGTGATATTTAATGTTGGTACCCGAAAACTTCTTTTGAAATTTCGTTGATAAATCTTTAATAGGAACCTAGTAACGATTTTTGGTTAATTGTGGGCATGGAAGTAGTATTATGATTCCCATATTTTTCATACACACAATTATGGACCCCATGTACATTTCTGCATTATTATTCACGAGCATAGGTAGACTAGTTTTACTTTTAGAGCCGAAAGTTTCGTATATCAAAAGTGAAACGCCACCTTTCTCTGATGAAGCTCATTTCTGCAGTGTACTTTATAATCTCTACAAGTATAGAAATCTGGTTCTGTATTTTTTTCCCTACCATAGTTTTGGAAAGTTTCATTACGATAGCTGTAATGGTGTGGAAAATAGTGACCACAGACGGACGGTCAAAATTAAAAGTGTTGAGACAGTAGCCGTATTCCAATGGTACTGGATCGGATCCAATCTAATTGGAATGGTTTCGATCGAAATTATGGTTCCACGTTAAACTTGGCGGCACTTTTGTTTAGTTGTCAAGAAAAACAGATGAAAAATATAAAAATATCTGTGTTTAGAGTTTTGATACATTGTTGAAATAATGAAATTAAAAACAATATATTAAAATAAAAATTGAAAACAACATAAGACAACAATAATCGGCCTCAGCTGATTGATTGTAAACTTTTGCCAATAGTGCCAAATACAGGCACTACTTTCCGTACTCCTGCTTTCCGAACACTTCCGGATTCAATAATTAGATCTGAAAATGAAGCTGGATCCAAATTTTGATGTTGCTTTGCATTAAATTGGATCCGATCCAGTACCATTGGAATACAGCTAGTGATTCTGATCATATCTTTATATATATATATATATATATATATATATATATATATATATATATATATATATATATATATATATATATATATATATATATATATATATATATATATATATATATATATATATATATATATATATATATATATATATATATATATATATATATATATATATATATATATATATATATATATATATATATATATATATATATATATATATATATATATATATATATATATATATATATATATATATATATATATATATATATATATATATATATATATATATATATATATATATATATATATGGATGTATACCATGTCTTCTTCTTGTAGCTGAAAACCGTCGCAACCGCACACAATTAAAATTCCCTTTTTACCTTTTTTAAATGTAAAGTGTATAATTATTGGAATTGACAGAATTTTTACCTCACTGAGATAAACTTCCTAATACTTACTTTGATATATTTCCTGAAACTGAAATGAATTGAAATGAATTCCATACACTTTTGAATAATCAATAAATTAATAAAACAACGAATTTTCTTTTGTCTAAGTGAAGTTTAATTAAAACCTAATTTAAGTAATTTTGCCAAAATTTTCCTCATGTTATTTAAATACAAATAAGAAATAGCACAACTATTTAAAGAAATAAATATATGTATGCAAAAGCAGTCAACTTGGATATTGTTAGAATTGTTTTTTCGGTTTTGTTTTCTTCCATTTTTCGGTGGAAAAAATTCAGACGCGTCCGTTTAACACAATGCATTATGTAATAGCTGAGTTTATACTTCGATTTTTTTGTACGAGATTTCGTTTGTTTTCAAGATTTTTTTTTCATTGCAAGAATTTGAGTGAGCTAATCGGTGATTTATATTTGTCTGTCAAACAATAATTTATCACTTGAAAACATTTAAGCTGCAATCAATCACTGCGTTGGAGCAGAGCGAAAAATATTCCACAGTTAAAGGCAAGGATTCGAATGTATGCGTAAATACCAAATCTACTATTTTTCATTTCGATTTCCTATTCCTTCCGTTTGTGTGACACACAGTGAAAGTATAAAGTAGTTTAAATGGCAGCTCAGAAGCACTATTCTAAAATAAACACAATTCTACACAAAATTCAATTCAAAACTAAAACTTTACTCCATCTTTCATTTCTAATTCCTACATTAGAGATATAACATTTGCCTATTTTTATACTACATATTCAGATCTATCTTCTTCTTAGAATTAATTGGTATTGAAAAGTTTTGAGATCTGGAGTATGAACATTTCAATAGTGGTTTTTTTTGTCTACAAATAATGAAACAAAATAAATAGGTAATAATAATCAACAAGCCCATAACAAGATTTAAGATAAACATAGATCAGTTAAAAGAAAAGAATTCGTCTTTCGAAACAGTAAAAAATAGCTTTCTAAACTTTTAAAATACGACATACGGAGACACAGTATTATACAAAATTAACCGAACTGAAGCCCTAATTGTATTTTCTGGTTAGGTTCATATTGAATTCTCTTTATGGGAATTTTTGAAGGGTTTGATAGGAAGGGTTCATATTGAATTCTCTTTATGGGAATTTTTGAAGAGTTTGATATATAAATCAGATAGTGCGAAAACCTGTCTTGATGCGGATGGAACGATAGTTCAAGAAAATAGCGTTGCATATGCTATAATGCCTATGAAAAGTAATCACTTATAGCCAATTCAATATGCAACTTACTCGGTTGCAATCGCATTTAAATTCTTTCAACGCATCAGCTAAAAAAATCGTTTAATGGTACCGTAGTTATGAGTCCTCTTATTATAGTCTAAGGCATAGTCCTTAAACATTATGAAATATATTACAATCACATTGAAATAAATTTTGTATATACGATTAGTATTATTGCATGAAGCTACTAATTAACGGTAACCAATATTTTTACATACCGTAGGGTGTTTGCAGCGGAAACTTTCCAATTTCATATGGAAACATATACAGAAATAAGGAAACCGCATACATGTGTAATGTAATCTGGTAGTGTGTTTTGAAGTTTGAACACTCTTTCAAACCACTGCCAGCTGAAGCCCAGTTCAACTGATACGTACAAAGGAATCTTCAACGGTGCCACCACAGTGCGACATGTGAAAAGTGACACAGCGATTTTCCAGAACGTTGATTGCGCACCTAAAGCGCTGCAATAAAAGTTTGCCTGCACCACTGGCTCTATATTTGGGCCGTCATCCGAGCAATCAGAATAGCGGCGGGGAGATTGCGTATGATTCGAACGCACACGGAAGTATTTTCTGTAACAGAATTTGACACGGAGCTACCCCAATGCCAGACAACCTCATGTAGAGCTCGAGCGACATGTATTTATTGCGTGGCTTTGCAACGAAGCAAAGAAGCCGCATACGCGCCTCAGGAAGGATTTACCATTGCCAGCGTCTCAGGCAGATATTTTTGACAAAATTACTGACAAACCTTAAGGTGCTTCCGATTAAATGTTCGCAGCAAGCAAGGAGGGCAAGTTCTTAACGCAAATGTGAGTACGCCGGAGTAACCATGCTGCTGTGTCTGGCGGAAATACATTTTAGTCTGGAAACTGCATTGACAGTTAGAAATTTTACAGTGCTCCAGCTAGATTTATAATGCGGTGGGTGCGAAGACACGGCATTTGGGTCCGTTTCTATTGTTCGTAGTCAGTGGCAGCGGGAGAACAGCGTCCTCTCACTGGCATGCATTTACAATAGATTTGCGGTTTCTTTTGATATGTTTGACGGCGAAACTTCTTCACATTTCAGCGCGCTATTTTGCACAATTTAAATATTTGTGTGGATAAATATTTAAGCTGTCGGTTAGTGTGCGTATACGCTTTAGTGTCCTTTTGCAAAAGTATTGATTTATGGTCGAAATCCGCAAATGTTAGCTTTTCTCGCAGTGGGCTCCGTATACGGAAGCAACGGTGAACTTTCTAGTAAACAAATTTTTAATATAATTAAATTTCATTCCCTTGGCTTTAGCATATGCATATTGTAAGACTCCTAAATATATATATTTATAATTTAAAATTTAATGGGCATATTTCTTCATACAGGAGTTGTATGAAATTGGTATTCTCTCCAGCAGCAACGCATTCCAGGTAATAATTCCAGGTGTAATAGGAATGTAATGACTTGACAATTTAAAATAACTATACAAATTTTAGTCTCATCCTTAATTGTAAAATAAAAATTATAAGACGAACTCCCCAAAATAAATGAATATATAGAGTGAATAGATTCTAAAGAAAAGCATGATTGATTAGTGAAATATTGATATATATCTGCGGTAGGTATTGTAGGCGTTCCAAATTTTATATTTTTAATTTTGAAAACACAAAATTTCGAAATAATATACTCAGATACTTCAAAACCTGAAAATGAAGCAGGACGTCTAATAGCTACTTTATTAATTAGGAGGAGGTCTAAAACTACTAACACAGAAAGAAACGCACACTTTCGAATTAAATGATCATAAATATAACATTTTACTATTAAAAGTTTTTGTTTATATGGCCTATGGAGTTTAATGAATACAAATATTGCATTAGTGAGACTTGCAATACAGCTCTCGCACCCATTGTTCCACAGTGCTACACAATTAATATAAGTTACTAATTTGTGGCACTACTTTCATCCTGTATACGAAATTTCGTTCATGATCCTTGTATAAGTTTCCAGTCATGTGTAAGTGTGAAATACCAGCACCAGACAGTATATTTTCTATATTTGCTTAGTATGGACCAAATACTTTTTATTATACTCGTACCCTAGATAATGTACGCAACGCCAATGTAAATTATTTTACAAATTCAATTAGCAGAAACTAAACTACAAGTTTGAACCAGGGTATTTGTTATAAGCAATAGTTATGAGTTGAGATTATGGTGCAACAGAATAAACGACTACTGCCAAAACAGCCACAACAATTATTTTCAAAAACTCACTTCCGTTCGCAGGAAACACAGTCCAAAAGAAGAAGGAACATATGCATGCAACAAATCTACAGCAATTTGAAGCTAGACAGGCTTGGTCAAAGTGCCAAGGAGAGTGTGTCAGATGAATTTCTGCTGAAAGTTTTAAGCTTCTGCGGTTGTTCAGAAGAACGAAACGAAAACTGAAGTTTGAAAGTTCACAAGTGTAAGTTTCAATATTTTAAAGGAAATTTTAGAAATTGTGTGAGCACTTCAGTCTCTATTTTTGGCGGTATAACTTGATGGAATTTAAGTTTCAACATTTTATTAAATTAGCACGAACACACAGCGTTGGAATTTAGCTGGTCTTTCAATTAATTTCCAGCTATTGCCAGTTTTGCTAAGTACTAACGCATTTTGAGCAGTTTGTTCAACATCACGTACGCTTAATTAGCAATTTGAACTTTGAAGGATAAAAAGTGAATCCATCGGCTCGATATAAGTAAATGTGGGCTGGAATCGTTTATACCATAATTTATGTATATAGTTGTCTTTTTATGTGACCGTCGGGGATAATTTTGCACGGTCTGCAATTCCTGCCATTATAACTCGCGTTCCTTGAACTAGATCAATTTTTTCTCAAACAACAATGCTATAATTTAAGAAAAAACTCTCTCTACCCTTTCATGTTTTATCATTGCCACGCTACACAACGGAAACAGTACCAATAAGGGAGAAAGTACCAACAACTATAGAACAAAACATTACCTTCCTTGAAAATGTGAAGATTCCAAATATATGACGATAAGACAATTGAAGCATTACGAGTAATCCAGAGATAAGCCAGCTACTAATGAAGGACAGCTGCTTAAAATGAAATTTGGGTTTTATCCTTTCCTGATAACAAATCATTAGTTAATCAATAGAGAGCGGTGCTATCAAAATGTATCACCCATTTTTTGTTTATGGTTTGTACTAGGACCTTCGTTAGAAGTTGCGTTGATGAATCTTGCATAGGCCATAAATGAATATTGGATAATTGTGGACGTGGCAATAATAATAATCTTCCCATATTTTGCATGCACTTTAGTACGGATATAATGTATATTGCTAACAATAGGTATTCTTATATCACATTAGAAGCTTAGATAGGGTAATTTTCTTTAAGTGGGGCCCAAAAGATCATTATATGGGAGGGAGGCGTGGCTTTTATCTAATCGTCCTAATTTCTTGAGTGTAGCTTTATAGCGTCAATATACGTATTCATATACAATTTCGTGTAGGTTGTAAGTTATGCAAATTTTCCAATAATGGGAATGTCTGTAAAAATCACCCGCCCATTTTTTGTTTGGTTTTTAATGTTAGTACCTGTCACCAGCCTGTGAAATTTCGTTTATGAATCTTCAATAGGAACCAAATAATGATCTTTTGTTAATTACGAGCGTGACAACAGTAGTATGAACCCCATATTTTGTACATACGCTATTATGGCCCAAAGTAAATTATTGTTCTCATATCATCAATACGAGCGTAGGTAGACCAAAACTTTATCCCAAAGTTCCTTATATGGAATGTGGACGCGTCCTTTCTCCGATCAACCCCATTGCCGTTGGCTTTATAATGTCCAAATGCTGCATCTCACAATATTTCGTCCATGAATAGGTCTTAAGTTATGAATATTAGTGGACGTGCCAGTTAATATATAATGACGAAATTTTTTTTACTGTTAAGTGGGACCCACATTCACATCATCACCAAATTGCATCACTATTGCATTAATTGGGCATAAGTTATAGTCAATTAAAATAGGTGAAAAATTTGTATATATGGGAGATAGATGGGGTCTTTGTCCAAATCGGCGCATATAGCAATCTGGTTCTGTAAATAGGTCCGGTCTATTTATTTCTGGCTGAACGGAAATTGCAGCCCGGCACGAATCTAGACACGATTGAACACATTCCCTCTTTCTATATAATAATGCGCCATTTGATACGGCTGGTGGTATCGCAAGATATTTCTATAATAATAAAAAAATTTTTACTTAAAATTGTGTTTGCCTTTTCCAGCCAATTAATAAGGACTATACCAAATCCTTGATCTCCAGTATACTGTGGTGAATCCATTTTTCGCGGCAATCGTTCCCATACCAATAATATCCAAAAATATTTCAAAATATCTTTTACTTGTCCGATAAAATTCTCACAATCTCAGCAGTATTACACACTTCAATCTTTAATCTATTATAACCATATTGTGAATTTAGTCGATCAGATCTGTTGGGTTGATCTCATTTGGGTGTCCTGGATATGTAACGTCAGATGTATATAAAACCACAACGAAAATCAGTTGAAATATTGGAATCATTTTAATTGATGGAGTAATGTCTCCATAATATTCATAAAATTTGGCAACGGTGTATTCTTTAAAAACATTTTATGGGCAGGCGAAATTTATGTTTCTGCAATTCTTACTAAAAACTCGATTCCCAGAACTGATTAAAAAATTTCAAGTTTTCTAATGATATTGCCATTTTTGAAAATGAATTTATGATAGCGGACAGAAGTTTTGATGCGAACCTCGTACCAATAATATTATAAAATTTGATAGCTTCTTGAAGAATTACAATAAATTTCCAAGGTCATTTTTAATATTTTCCAGGTAATTTAATCGAAAGCAAAATATCGATCAGAAAAAATAGTTATTAGAGATATAGGGGCAAAGTTTGTTAAGTTTTATCCACTAGTATCGATATCAGATTTTTTAATATCACCCATCTAAAATTCAGATTTTCTTCAGCAATAAACATTTTTAGTTAAAACACAATTTTTAGCAGCAACTATTGATAGTATTTCAATGTAGGTAACGAATGATCCTTTTGGTAACATGGCTTTGTTCTTAAATTAGATTATATAGAAATTCTCAAAGATATAATTATGAGTAATTAAAATATTCTCTAAACAAATTGCAGAGCCGTGTACCATCCTATGAATTTCTATAAAACGGGTTTTCAACATATACAAATGAATAAAGTCTTTGAGTGATTTAATATCTTGATACTGTGGCGCAACTATTCTCAACTTCAAAACACTGAGAACGGTTTGTCACTCATTTTGAGCACAACAAAATAGAAATTCCCATGCATTGAGCAGAAAAGTTGTACATGCGCACAAATTCATATGCTATCAATTCCCGCGCCATTATTTAGTCCCGAACAGCTGTTGGCAGTGGGCTAAGTGTAGCACCTCTTTATATATCAAATTATTTATTTATAATATTTTAGTTTATAATATTTAAACTTTTGTCACAACTGAGGATTATTACTTTTTACAAAATTTTTGGTCTATGTCTCTACTACATTATTTTGTATTCTGTAAGGATTTGGCCTAATTTGTTATATTTTTATGCTTCGCCAGTGGTTTTTATACTTGGAGGTTCTTTAGAACAATAAAGTACTCCATGTAAATGCCGCTATGAGGAGATATCTTTATGCTGCAAGAAATAATTTTCAGTTCGCTCTGAAATACATTTATCTATGAGTTCAATTTCTTATCTTAAGTTAAGTTGCATGAATTCATAAGACGAAAGATTTAATTTAGAAATGTTTTGGAGGAACTTATTTTAGAGCAGAGCACAAAATGCGCTAGCAAAATCATAGTGCAATACAATGACACCATGCCAAGTAAAGTCCTTGCAGTAATTAAAATTATAGCGTAATTGTTGCCTTTTATAAAAAGCGTTCTAGTTTTGATGAAACGATTTTGTTGGCAAGTGACAAGGAATAGGGAATATGACACAGTTTCATAATATGAAAACTAAGGGGAGATGGCAACTGCAACTAAAATAAGAGTTTTGTGATTAAGAGAAAATCTTAACTGTTATATTCACTTGCTGGAACAAAATACATATTTCGAGCCAGTGAGTTGAACTGAGCATAAATACGAGATTCCATGCAAACCCTGACCTTTCTCACAGAAGGAATTTTCCATCAGTGTCGAAACTTCTACTCACATTTTGAGTATCATACCCGACACGGCATGCAGAACTGTGCAGCTTCCTAACGGCGAATAAATATCAAACAATTCCTCATACACGAAGACAGTTCGAAATCGCAATGGGTGCTGAAACAATTCGTAAACAGTTCGTCGGTTTTAACGGTATCCAGTAGATGTGTTTCGTTAGTCGTGTATATCGGTTGAAGTGCTGATGCTGCTGGCAACTAAATGTGGCCGCAAACTGAATGTTTTAGTGAATTGTTGCAAATAAGTTTGAATTAAAATAAACAAACAGAACTGGCGCGTTTAATATTGTTAATTTAATATCATTAATTGTCCAATAGTTATATTCGATGAATTTGAAAGCAGGAAATCAAGTTAAAAATATTTTAACTTTTGTGTCTGATGCAGCAATCGCGACTAGCTTCTTTAAGCATTTACTATTACAGGAAAAATGAAAGCGGTAGCGGCAACGGCAGCTTTAATTTTCTTGGTATGTTTTGGTCATTAATTTTATTCATTTTCAACTTGAGTTTCATTCACCAATGTATGCGCCTCCTAACTTGTAACCTAGTTTCGTGTATGTTTCCTCGTGCTATTCCTCAAAATGTGTAAAAGGCAACGTAAGGCAAAGTGACTTGTGTGAATGAGTTTTTCATTTTCAGCTTCTATGTGGGCTCCTTCATTATTTTTTATTTGAGCGTAGTGCAAGAGTAGTGCTTGTTTTTTGTTTCACTAGCGAACGTGAAGAATATTTGTGACAGCTCAAAGCTCGCAGCAGCAGTTGGAGTACCAGCAGCGCTGTTTCTATGTGCATTTGCAGTAAATTAATACACCATGTTATGTGTTTTAAAGTCTGTCTATGTACCACCACTCGCATATTTCTAAATATAATTCTCATTTCACCGGAGCGTATGAGTAATTTAAAATGTCTTGGGGTAATTTCGTATGTGAAGAATAAATTTATTATGTCTGAATGCTACTCCGTAGAATTTTTGTGCTTCGCAATTCGACCTCTTTCAAATTGGCGACAACAAGTACTGTAAATACTTTCCAGGTAATCTCTGTCTGCCGAGGCACAATTCAAGATATTATATATATTACAATTACCTTTAAGTATAATCATTCTTAATTGCCAGATGTGAACAAATCGAAGAAAAAGCAGAGATAAAAAGATAAAACCTCGGCGGGATTCGATTTTATGACTGCAAGACGAACTGCTGCTTATCAGTAGATCGCCGAAGCCGACTGTATTGTTAAGGAATCCAGTATTCTCGTATACTCGAATATAAATGTAGCTCATTATATTAGCAGCTGATTTACTGTAACAGTAATTCTCCTTCTGGTTTCTGATTATAACTCAGCTTAATTTCATCTATGACTATGATAGTAATTAAAATTTCAGTCTGCTTGCGAATAAGCGTCATATACGAGTAGATTATTCTAAATATAAATATTAATTCTTCTAGCTTATTCGCTCTTATGTTGAAATTGAAGCGCCATTTTCAGTTTTGTGCTGGCTTTGGCAGTTTTCTTGAGGGCACCAAGGATAAAGGAATTAAGTATCAAATGTCTAAAGACAAACTTTAAACGAATTCATTAAATTAAGTAAATCTCCTTTAATGCAAAACATTATTATTAAACAAAACTTTTTATCTAAGCAAAAGTTAACAAAAATTTAATTTCCTGAAGATTTGTTTTGAAACTCATAGGGATTAGAATGACAAATTTTATCAGAATCACAACTAGCTGATGTGTGGGTATAAGAGCAAAAGCACTTTTTGCTAAACAAAAAGCAGAGGAAAATGAAATAAAACCGGAAATTCCAATAAAGTTAAATCTTGTTCAGAAACGAACCATATAAACACCAAATCCAACGAATAAATTAATGTAATTCAGAAAACGGCTCACGCAGATTTGGTTGGCACTCGCAGCTATCGCAAATGGCATAAACAATTTGTACTTAAATCTGCGATTTGTAGGGGGACTCTTACGCACTTGACTGTTTCAGCGAAATCTCTCCCCATGTAACGTAGCACTTGATATTGAACAACGTGTAGACTTTTTTCACATTTCCTGTACAAGATAAAAATTTGAAACTTTCAGGAATACCTGTTGTAGAATTTTTTCCGGTGAAATAAAAGATAAATGGTATTTCAAGTGTTTTTGCACATTTATTACTGGCAAAGTAAACATGCCCTGCACACCTTTCGTGAAAACTTTGCTCCGTTAGCATGCTTATCGCCTGATTTTTATGGTGAAGCTGAGTGCATGAGTTTTAAGAGCTTTTGTGTGACGTTTTCGCACACAAGAAACTTAGCACGTGGCATTTCGTATTGTATTAAATTGGTTTAGATGCTTTATTGTTGTAGCTGCTGCTATATTGCCGAACTGGTGAACTTCAGAGATCTAAATAAGCGTTTACCATGTAATTCTTTTTTACGAGTACGTCTCTGTTTTATTTGTTAAAAATTAGTTTAATGTAAATAGATTTGAGAAAGTAGCACTGCTTCTCATCAGTTTGTAGCTCCCTAAAATATTTATAAATTTTTCACGGCAAATAATTGTCAGCGCTATTTTAACGTTCGGTGTGTTCTAGTAAGTCTGTTTACAAAGTAACCCTCATTAATGAAATAAAAACTGCAAACTTTGGATACAACTCGGATTTTTATATATATAGAAATGGATACGACTACAAGTTTTATTTAAAGTCATGAAAGATGAACCCATTCGCATAATCAGTGTTTTACAAAACAGTCATTACTAAAACTATGATTCAAATCTAAATATAATAATCCTTTGATTTGAATTTCTTCAGACTGATATCGGTTAAAATACTGTTTGGAAATTAAGATAAGGGACGGAATATCCCATTGTTTTTGTTTAGTTTGGTAAATTGATTTGGTAATTTGGTAGTAGTATATATATATATATATATATATATATATATATATATATATATATATATATTTATATATATATATATATATATATATATATATATATATATATATATATATATATATATATATATATGAGAAATTATTATATTATATTACTATTCTATAATGCGACCCTTTCAGTGAGATATGCTGTTGTATACTTATTATTATTTTTAAATAAGAAACTAATATTTATTAGTTTTGAGTAATATAACAAAAGTGTTCCAGTACTTTTGTCGAGAGCTACCATAGAGCTCTCTTTACCCTTGAAAATAACCAAATATCTCTTTTATTATTTTTTTCTGTCTGTATTCTTTTATTTCTTATTGTATTAATTTATTTATTTATTTATTAATTATTTATTATTTATTACTTATTTACTTATTCATTTTTTTATTTATCTATTTAATTAGTTGCTAATTTAATTTAATATATAAACTCGTATATATATTAATAACTGATATGCTCGTATTAAAAGACTTTGTCTTATGTTATAACTTTAAACAATAAATTGAAAATGAAATTGAAATTGAAGTTGTGTAAATAGGGACATTTTGACGATTTCTTGAAAACTATTACTAATATTTAACTTTAATTATCTAGAATTTATATATTGAGTCCAACATTGAGGATAAGATGAGTTTTTATATTATTTTATAGTTATTTAGAAGTCATTTATACTTTCAAAAGCTTTTTGCAGGCAATGTTAATTCTGTTGTTTGTAACACTCATGAAGATGTGTGGCAATTTGTAAACAAATATATTTTTAATCAGTGTGCAGTTTATTTGTGCCTGCATAACGAAAAATATAAGCTTCAAAATACTTTTGAAATTATTCATATACTAATTATATAGTTAAAAGAACTTAAATATTAAGTATGAATGTAGTTTATGAGAAGCTTTCTATACTCTATATAAACTCATTATTGAACCATTGTTTGAGGGTTGTCAGAAATTTATTCTATTTACAATAACCATATCTGAATACAACTTCTTCTTTGTGAATTCTTCAGGGGATGGTTTGAAGCTGAAAACGTTCAGCTGCAACACATTAAATAATAGCTGCATATATATATATATATATATATATATATATATATATATATATATATATATATATATATATATATATATATATATATATATATATATATATATATATATATATATATATATATATATATATATATATATATATATATATATATATATATATATATATATATATATATATATATATATATATATATATATATATATATATATATATATATATATATATATATATATATATATATATATATATATATATATATATATATATATATATATATATATATATATATTGGCGTTATATTATTTAGGTGACAAAAACAATCAAAAGAAATGTGAAAATCAGAGCGACTAACAGATGTAGAAGATTGATTATTTATAGTTCACTCGTCTCCCATTGCCATCGGAAAAGACTAGCAACGCTTATAATAGTAATCTTTTGCTGATAATATTGCCAAATTTTATTGTTTTATTATTCTTCCAATCATCTGATTATCTTTTAATTGGTTCTCTCTATCAGGAAATAGCATCACAGCTATAAAGTAAGTGGAATGCTAGAACTCTTAGTCTATTAGTTATTTGAACAAGTTGACAAATTTTTAGGAGCAAAGCATACTTGAATTAAGTGTATCGATAACATTGCTGGGCACTCAATGTTGAACATAAAAATTAATTTTGTATAACAAAGATATGAGAAATTTAAAACAGTTCCTGGGTGGTTCTTCTATACATGTAAAATGTTGCAACTAAAATTCTGTACTGCTGCAACTAAAACTCTGTACTATTAGCTCTTCATTGGTGTTAAGTTAGTTTTGCGGAACTTTCCTTTATTAATTCTTTTTCAAAAATTTGACATTTCGCCTTCCGAAAATTTATTACCGTACCGAAATTGATTTTGTTTGTCCAATATTGACATATCAAAGGCCAACGGAAGCGTCATCAAAGTATTTTGGTTTCTATAACTCGCGTCTTCTCCGCTGAAAATTAGACGATTATATTCAAAGAAACTTTTGAAATTCAAAGCTCCAGTGAATCTCGGCGGCTCCTTTGAAGGACATATTGTGTGTGGTGTCTAATGGACAGAATATTTGTCTTTTTTCTGCTTTTACAAAAGTTATTTTCCTATCAGGTGGCAGACATATCTGCCTCAACACGTTTTGAAAGGGTTGTCTTTGTGTTTTAGAATTTTTGATGGATAATTTCCTTGCAGCTTAAGTTATTGTTGATTTTTTGCGTAAGGTTTTTCTCGCATTTTGCCTTGTGACCTTATTTTTTCATTATTTTTTGTCTGGATGAAGTGCCGCTTATCAGCACTTAAGACGTCATCGTTGCGACCATACTTACCTGTCCTTACTGAAGGACTCTTCTAAAGTTCCAACTTTAACAGTTCTTTATTTTGACTCTTTTTATAACTTTGCATATGTGTTTATTTTATATTATATATTATATAATATATTTCAAAATATATCGAAATGTAACCATACAAACACTATCTAAGAACTTGTATGCTCGAAGTAATTCTTCGCTCTTAGATAACTTAGATAAAATGCTTACTCTTAGAAGAAATCGTAGACATATTCATGTTAACATATGCGAGATACATGGATACTGAATATACTCCCAATATTATTAACAATCAGACCCTTAATATAATCTACAATATATATTTTTAATTATATTAAGTGAGATTAAAGCCAAAACATTGCTGGTGTATGAAGTAATATTGAAAGTAAATCCGAATTTCGATTTTAGGTGATGGCAATTCCTTTTTCCAATAAAAAAAGAGTATTCATTTTGATTTTTTATGTGATCGTTTTTGCATATGAAGTAATTTTATGTATCCATAGATATGGATATACCGATAAAACAATCGAGGATCTATCCTATTTTGGTCTGGCCGACATATCGTGAAAAACAGAGATATATAATGATTAAACAACTATTCACACTTACACCAAGAAAAAAACTTTACCCTGAGTTTTAGGTTCTTCCGTTCTTACAGCTCCCGAAAAATTCAGCTTTTGTGGGACTTTTGCATTTCGATTACCCAATTTACTTATTAAAAAATTCTGCTTATTAAATTAAGTATGTGAAGTATCCGCAATAAATGTTGGAAGTATTTTGTAGAAAGATGCTAAATCAAATTGTAAATTTCACTCATTTTTTAATGCAATGAAAAGCAACTCTTATAAAAGAAGCCATCAGAATAAAATACAATATTTTAAATTATAAATAAACCAAATGATTATTTTAATATTATTTGAATTTATTATTAATGCAAAATCTAATAATTGTTAAATAATTTATCTTTAATTAATGGAGTTGCTCATTTTTTAATAAGTTCATGAAAGCAAAATATAAAAACTGCATTTTAACAACCGTGACTTCACATGTACGATAGCACTCTTATCATTTCAATCTCAAACCAGCTTTCCACATGGATATAGCTAAATTTAAGATTGGATTTTTTTTTTATTGTAACATAATATATATATCTGCATAGATACGTACAATATATTTACTGACACTACAACTAGTTTAAGGAACCAACGAGCAGTTTGATGTGAATATTTTTAGTGAACTTTTTATTAGCAGCCAATGAGTTCCTGTGATTTCTTTCGTTGAAGTCGTCGGGCTAGACCTGTAGTATTGAGAAGCTTCCTAGCTTCTTCGTTTACGTGCTTCACCAGCCTCTTAGAGTGGGCTTCTGCTTGTTTAATGTCTATAGTTATCGTAATAATATTGAAGTCTCGATGAATATCGACGTTACCACCGCACCAAGTTGACCTCTGAGGACTTTATTTTGAAATTTAGGATTTTTATTTCTTTATTTTGGATTATTTTAACATTATTTTGGCTGGCGAAGCCCCATATTTGTGCACCATAAGACCACACTGGTTTTAAAATTAATTTGTATATCGTTTGATTTTGTTGTATATGGTGAGCTTTGATCTTCGTCCAATGAGCCAGTCCACTTTTATACCCTTTACCTTTAAAAAAAGGTAAATAGGGTATACTAATTTTGTGCTTTTGAGAGGGGTTGCAATTTCAAGAAGGAGGCGTGGTAGCTATGGACATATTTATACAGATATGATCAGAATCACTTTTTAAGCAATTTTTCTTTTATCCGTCCGTCTGTCCGTCTGTGGCCACTTTTTTTCTACACCGTTAGAGCTATCTTAATGACATTTTTCAAGAAAGTATAGTCTGGACAAACATACAGAACCGGATTGCTATGTGGGCCGATTTGGACAAAGACCACGCCTGCCTCCCATATAAGGAACTTTTTTCACATTTTTTAAAATGACTATAACTTCGGTCCAATTGACGGAATCGTGACGTTATGGAGATGTGGGTCCTACTAAACATTATGCAAAAAGTGGGCGGTATATTATAACTACCACGCGTACTATTAACAAATATTAATAACTTAAGATTTACGGACGAAATTTCACTGGAAGGAACATGCGGACAGTATAAAGTCATCATTACTGTGATCCTATTAAATATTTATCAACGAAATTTAACATGTTGCGGGAACATTAAACACAATACAAAAAATGGGCGTGTAATTTCTACAGCCACGCCCACTATTGACATATTATTATAACTTACGATATATACAAAATTTTTGGACGAAATTATATATTAGTACGTACGAGTATATGGACCCTACAAATCCATATACAACATTCGGGGTCTATCAGATAAAGGATATATCTTCTTCCCATATAATAAACTTTGGGGACCCCACTTAAAAGCAATTACACTATATATACTTCTAGGGATGATATATGAATACAAATTGGGATAATACGAGTATATGAATATACATTGGGTCTATACTAGCATGCATTCGAAATATGGACAGACTATTACTACTGCCACGCCCACAATAAAAAAAATCATTACTAGTTTCTTATAGAAGATACAAGAACGAAATTTCACAGGAACGTTGCGGGTAGTAACATTAAACCGCACACAAAATATGGGCCTGTTATTTTTAGAGTCACGCCCACTATTGACATACACCTAATTCTGTTTTTACACGGTAATTGGTTCCAGGAAAACCCGTGTAAAACAAAACCGTGTAAAAAAAGACATTGATCGTATGCAAAATAGGTGATTGGTTCCTTATCGCTAAAACCTATTGAAATTAGTGAAAAACAAGGATATTTTAAGAACAACTATTGAGGTTTATTTTATTAAATCACATATACTCGTATAATGTGTTTTTACGTCTGATTGCATGGATAGTTCAGAAAATATTAGCACATTCTAGTTGCTGTCACAAATAAATTTGATTGTATGCACTAAAAGGGAATTCCCCTAAATTTGTGCTATTTACAATTGCTCTGACCAGTAAATTTGCTTGTATCCACAAAAAGGGAAGTCCCCTAAATTTGTGATATGAACATATTTCGCAAAAATTAAATTTGACAACAAAAATTTAAGCCCAAAAGATTTTGAATCGTGCTAAATGGAATAAAATCGTGTAAAAAAATTTAAAATTTTTTTATTTTCAAACCGTGTTAAATCAAAAACGTGTAAAAACAGAATTAGGTGTATACAAAAAATTTGGACTAAATTTTGTTTTAGTGGCTATATTGACACTACAAAGCCATACACAAGAAATGTGGTCGATATAATCAATTCAAGGTACCCTACCAAAAATTACCGTAGATATATACTCCTAATGATGATTTATGAAGAAAACATCCCCATTGTTGAACTCGCACGCACAAGAAAATGTAAAGGGTATTTCGAAGTCGGACTAACCCGATTTCAGACTTCTGTACTCGTTATTAATCAGGTTGAGTTCATTTCGTTTTGTTTTTATGCTTTATGTTTTATGGTATTTTCCCACGTAACTGAGCATCGAGAGTTATGCCAAGGAATTTTGCAGTGTTTGTGTGGGGATTGAATTGCCTAATAGTGTTATTGGTTTGTAGTTTTTTGTTAATGAAATTCACATGGATTGATTTGTTTTTGTCCTTTTTTCGACTTCGTCAATAGCGATTTGAAGTTTAGCTGTCGTTTCTTCCGCGATTTTTTCTGTTGCAAGGAAGGCTGTGTCGTTAGCAAAGTTCGCGATCATCCTGCTTGGCGGTAGTGGTAAATCTTTTGTGTACAAGAGATATAGATGGGGACCAAGGATGCTTCCTTGCAGCACTACAGCCTTTATTTCTTCTAGATCTGAGTACTCTACTACTAAATTAACAGGGAAGAGAGGGAGACAGGTATTCCTTTTGTTGATTAAGCCTTCAGCCATACTTTGGCGAATGCTTGTGCAACGTCTCGGAAGACTGCTGAGCATACGTGTCTCTACTAAAAGGATTTTTTGATATCTGCTGTGATTCTGTGGTTTAGTGATTGCAAAGAAATGTGTGATGATATCAGATTGCGTGATTCAATGATTAGCTTTATGCGGCTTTATCGCTACTTAAATATTTATTAACTACCTTCATTAACTACCTCCATAATTGAATTTAACCATTATATATATTTAGTTAATATTGACAAAAAACACTGTTTACTTGTCCATTATTCCATGAACCCCAAGTGTATTTTTAAATATGTAAAATAAAATGTAAAACAAATATCGAAGGGATTTTTATCCACCATACAAGCTAGAAAAATCTAAATCTGTAAAAAAATAATATGAAGAGGATTGCTATTTTACAATTAAATAATTTCCCAAGTTTTTTCACAAAATTTCCAATATTGCCTAGTTGCACGGCCTGGAAAAGGAAAGGAGAAAAACCACATAATCCGATAAAAATGCACACGAATATTCGAATATCCCTAATAAGTATAAATATAAATGCTCCTCCGCATATCTACGTGTACGGATAAGTTCTTTGCTGTTAGAAGAACGCTGCTAGAAGAACAACAACTAGTGCACATGTTTTCTCTACTTGCATGCAATATTTTGCCAGTCATTTTTAACGTGCTTTCACTTACGAACAGAACCCAACCCATTTTATGTATGTTTTCCAACACGCAACATGAGCCATTCTCTGCAGCACTTCCTTATGCACACATATCTGTATGTAAATTTCGGTAAAAATGTGTGAAAAATTATTAGCCAGAAAAAGCGCTTAAATAAAAAATTCATAAAATATGCAAATACAATCTTCATACATTCAATGTTTTGAAAAAAGGGACATGGGGTACACAAATGTGCCTATACGCAGCCATTTTTCTAATGTAACAGGGTACATTTTTTATTGGCTGTTGGTGGCATCTTTTCATGGATATCGCATCAACTTTACAAAGTGAGCAATGCCCGGAAGCGGAACAGGGCTAGTATTATCAATTATTAGATATGTAGTTAAAATTAGGCTATGATTTGTTATACAAGAGCAAACTCAAACGAAATCACGTACATATAATTGAAAGTTCTCTTCGGAAATAAGCCAAATTAAGAATTAAATTTAATTTAATAATTTAATAACTGTATGCATACATTTCAATGATCGTTAATTGAGAACATTTGCAAATGCTTAAACTTAATTTAATTATTATCAATAAACGCATGTTTACTGGTAATCAAAATCGTCATATGTTCACATAGTCATGGGAAATTTACAAATTAAATAGAGAAACTTTAAGGAATTTTGTCTTACAACCGCACATTCCACTATCTAATTAGGAGCAGGCTGAGGGACACTGGAGCTTAACGGAAAACTATACTCATATCATAAATAAAAAAAAGTGAGCGAAAAATTTTAATTCAAACTTACGCTTTGAGAGTGTAAAAACCAAAGAAACTTTTTGGCAGTATTATAGCAAATGTTACAAAGATCAATATAGTAAAACGCCACCACCAAGGAGACCGTCACCACAACTATTAGAAACATTATAGCCACGTATTTCTCATGTGCAAAGTATTTAAAAATTTTAAGGGAAAAAACTTTAATTTACTCTGGCGGTTGCATGCTGCCTGCTCCCTGGAGCATGCCGCTTGCAATTCCAACGTACCGACAGCAACCCTAGCAGCAGTGCAGCAGCCACACGAGTCAATAACTCATTCCTTTTATAATACAAAAACGCGTGGCACACTACGCCACGATGACAAGCATCGCAGAGACGAAAAGTTTATTTTCGCAATGGCACCACTTGCACTCGACGATGCACAAAATCCGGTTAAATATAGTGTCTCCTTATAGACGCATATATATTCGTACTCATATGCATGGGTGCATAAGAACATAATTTGCAATTGTAGGAGGCAGGACGACTCACCAAAAGTTTAGAAATCGTATATAAGCGCAGTCTTTTATATTTTAGCTTTTTCCTCACTGCGCTCGCTTATCGAGCTGTGTTTCTCAACCTACAGCATTAATGCAGGTATATGTGTATGTGCTCTTAATAATCTTGAGGTTATTGGGGCAAAAAAGCGCACTCACTGGAGAGTCTTGTGCAAAATAACGCACGAGTTCTTGCACTGTAGTTCATTGTCAGCACAGATTCTTAATATTTTAAATAAAAAATATTCTGTTTTGCATTAAAATGTCTTAGGCTAGCGTAATATATTTAAATGTTTGATTCCTGCCAAAACTTCTCTAGTTTACGAATGTTTTCATTCTAAAAGCTTAACTCCGAATCCTACAGTGAAATTTCAAAAGTAGAGAATTTGATGTTTTATGTTTGAGTAGAATTTTCTGTTTTAAAGGCAAAGTTTAAAAAAAACCGCCTGGGCACAAAGCTGAGTGGTATCACAGATTAGGAAGCAAAACGTGGATGCAATTTACGAACCAGCCAGGTTCTTCATACTTTACCCAGCAATCTATACTGATTAAGACATTAATTCCAACACAGCAATTAAGCGAAAAAAATGGACAAAGGCAAATAAGCTGTGCAGTGAAATCTCTGCAAACATTTTGCGGCAGCACAGAGATCCCGTGCCGATGCTACTTTGTTGTGGTTGTCACTTAGTTTTTCCTTTGTATATGTCCTTTAAAGAATCTGTACCATATTCTTTATATACTATGATGCTGATATAACTAAGTACCGCATATATATATTTCAATTATACATAAATATGTTATTCTATTTTAATCCAACTGATTGCTTGTTTCTGCTTTTCATTTGCAATTAGTGCGAGAGACCAATGAAATGTGATTTACCATACATACAAGTGGTGCATTTAGATTAATGAGCGATACATGCATCGGACATAACATAAATTCAATAGTATTTTTTTTAAATGTGGCAGTGATATAACATGAATGAGAGTCATATTATATTTATATTTGTATTAATGTATAATATTATTTCACTGTAATTACAGAGGTGAAGGTGGCGGCTAAAGCCAGTAACATTTACAGTGTTATCACTAAGAATTACTTGAGTGATGTAATATTAATAGTGCTAGCATGCCAAAAAATGCAATAAATTTAAATCCCAAGAAGACATGTTCTACAAAAGTACAAAAAGCAGTTCCCATTACCACTGCCTGCTCTTGAACGCTGAATAAGGAGTACACTCGATTAACGGATATACAGCGTGTGAAGCCTCATCAGCATTCCCTTACACGTGCGGTCTAAAGTATTATTTTGCCCTAAGTATGCACAAATGCTGGTGCCATGCACATAATTGCAGACACCACAAATATATTCAATTTTGTAGAATATGCAAAATTATGATATAAATTCAATCAACAAATATATTAAAATTGAGATATTCTTTTGAAGTCAAGCAATCCACGGTGTTTTCATTTGTCGCCAATATCAACCACAAGGTTAATTCAAGAATAGTACTTTTTCGGTACTGTACTCAAAGAGACATCATGCTTCAAGTATTGCACTTGATGTTATCATCACGATCCTTCGGTATTGCACCTAAGGAATCGGCAACCAAGTAGTAAACCAACTAATCGGTATATAAACAGTATCTTGCAGACGTAGCCCGGACATTATCATATCCCAAAACTTTATTTATGATACTATACTTAATGTATATTAAAACAAATGAAGCTAAATTATTATTATTCAAAAATATAACAAAAGGAATGAAATTTGTGTGTAATGTTATTTTTTGTATATCTGCCTTAAATCTGAACAAAATGGAATTGTGTTCCCTCTCAGTAAACTTACCGATAATGAATCGGTGTGACACGCAAACTTCAACACTCCTTTATTATTTTCAAGTGTTGCCCTATCAATTTACAAGGCGTATCCCCCAATTTCAGAGCAGAAGCTACAACTCACGTTCGTAGCGGTGATCCCCTCTATTGCTGCTTTTGTCCTCACAAAAGCTTCCAGCACGCGTAACGTTTTCAAATGACACGTCATCAAAACCATCAACGTATTATTAGCACGAGAAGCTAACATAGAAGCTTACATAATGATAGAGCGCAACCAAGCAAACAAACAAAGAACAGCAGCATAATTTCTTGGGCATGGAGGAGCACTGCGTCCAACTAGGGCATACCACAAACCGACGCTGGCTATCAGGGTTGTCGTTGTTCAGCGTGTATGTACGACGGAAGCAGTAACAAAAACAGACGCCATACACACCCCACTAAATGAATCCACCGACCTGTTTGTGTAGGTTGTTGTGAGCACATACTATATGTATCTGTTTGTTACAGATACATTTGTATGTTGTTTCAAACGAGTCAAATGGCATTTTGTGTTTGTATTGAAATTTTTATTGCAATTTACAGGGCATGTTACCAATTCCTGCTATTAGCATTATTCCTACGATCAATATCTGACTGTGGTTAATACTATAACATTACATATTATCTAATATCCGCTCCGTCATTGTACTTTTAATTAACTCTTTAATTCGAATTGTGTTCACTGCTTTCAAACTAGATTGATGCTGAATTCACGCCAGTGGACGTCACATATTCCATAGAAACAGTGAGTACTCCACAGATATATGAGTAGAATTGTTCTATATCTTAATAATAGAAATTCTTAAAATATGGGTAAAAATCTCATATTCGTAGGGTTTTGTTTTGGTATTAAATAAAACACATTTATTTAATACTTAAATTAAGTTTATTTTAATTAGTTTTATTCAGGTGTTTTCAGTTTGACCAAAAAAGAATAAGAAGGGGCGAATAAAGAAGAAAAATAATAAATACACAGTTGTATATTTTCATACTTGCAACCGCTTGTGTTGCCAACTATAATAAATATTAGGGCTACTTAGGGTTACCCTATACAACATCCCCTTCTTTTATTCGGGAACATAGTCTTTTAAATAAGAAGGAGGATTTATTTTTCTACCTTTTTTAGAAATACTTTCCGAGGATCCAGCCATATTTTTATTTAATTCATATTGTGTATGGGCTGTATTCTCGTTTACATTAGGATTTTCAATATTAAAATTTTCAACTACTTCAGTAGGTTCGTTACAATTATAATTTTCAATATTTTTATTGATGTAAATTTCATTTGAGTGATCGTGATTTTGATGCTGTTTAATCACAGCAGGCACAAGATGCCATCGGTTTCTACGGTATCTGCCTTGATCAGTTTCTACCAGATAAGACCGAGGATATTTTAATTTTTCGACCACAGTGCCATAGGTTTTAAGATTGGTTACCCAAACTCTATCCCTTCTTTTAATTCTGAAAGAGCGACAGGTTTATGCCTTTTGTTGTAATTATGTTCATTTTTAGTCTTAGCAGTTTCTTCACGTTTCATGACCTCTTGGTTATTCACTTCCAAATTTTTTTGCAGCATTGGCAATTGGGTTTCCGTCCCATCATCAGTTCTGCTGGAGAAAATCCGTTTTCTAAAGGCGTAGATCTGTAGCTGAGCAATGTATCATAAAAGTTTTCTTTATTCTTGTACAAAAGGGATTTTGCAACTTTTACTGCAGCCTCAATAGCTCCATTGGACTGACTAAAGTATGGGCTGTTAGAATTATGAACGATGTTATAACTTTTACAAAAGTCTTTAAAATTGTGCGAATCGAATTGTGTACCGTTATCAGTTCGTAATACTGAACAGATTCCAAACGTAGCCAGATATTTTTTTATGTTTTGAATAACTTCCCCATCAGTTAAAGATTTTTGTTTATATATTTCAAAATATCGCGAATAGTAGTCTGTAATAATTAAATACCATGAGTTATCGTCTTTGCTTTTAAATAAATCTGCAGCTACTCGTTCCATAGGTCTCGAAGGAATTTCATCTTTAAAAAATGGTTCCTTTGGATTAATACGATGTTCTATGCACACATTGCAGTTTCTAATCAATCTTTCTAATTGAGTTGACAATCCCAACCACCAAACACTTGTCTGAGCTCTACGACGACATTTGGTCAGACCTTGATGACCCAGATGGATAAAATCTAAAACTTCATTCTGTAGCTCCGAAGGGATTATTATTCTGCTTCCGTAAACCATAATATCATCTACCAGACTAATATCATTTCTGTATTGATAATATGAAATCATTGAATCTGGCAATTTATTCCTTGAAGGCCATTCATTACAGCAAAAAACTCTTAGTCTTTTAATTATTTCATCGTTACTCTGAGAATTTTTAATTTTTTCCAAATATACGTCTTTTACTGGAAGGCAGCCTTTAATAAATTTTACATACAATTCAGTTTCTTCCATTAGTTCTTGTGTTTCCGCAGACTTTGGAAGAGGGCCTCTAGACAAGGCATCTGCTATAATTAACTCCTTTCCTGGAATGTGTACAATTTCGTATGTGTATCGCATAAGTCTCATTCTAAATCTTTGAATTCTTAGACTTAATGTATCTATGGGCTTTGATTGCAATAACTGGATTAAGGGCTTGTGATCTGTTTCAAATGTGACATGCAATCCATTTATATATTCCGAGAATTTATCAGCTGCCCATACTAAGGCTAAAGCTTCACGCTCGATTTGAAAATACTTTTTCTCAGTTTCAATCATAATTCGTGATGTGTAAGCTACTAACTCTCTTTTGGAATCAGCACAAATTTGCATTAAACAGGCTCCTAGTCCATAGCTTGAAGCATCTGAACTAATAACGACATGCTTTTTAGGGTCAAAAAACGATAATGTTGGCGACTCTGATAATATTTCCTTTACGTCATTAAATGATTCCTCTTGAATTGCTGACCATGTAAAATCCCTGTTTCCGACTAATGAATTTAGCGGTTCCAACACCGATGACCTCATTTTTATAAATCGAGCAAGGTAATTTAGCATCCCCAAAAATCGTTGGACCTCTACTTTACAGGTGGGTCTCGGGAATTTTTTTATTGCCTCGACGCGTTCGGGATCAACAGAAATACCCTCCTTGGACAACACATATCCCAGATATGTAACCTTTTCAACTCCAAAAACTGATTTAGTCTTATTTATGGTGATGCCTTCTTGAGATAAACGTTCTAAAACTAATCGTAGCGATTTATCATGCGCCTGCATAGTATCACCGTAAATAAGTATATCATCAATGTGAATAAGCACGTTTTCTATATTTGTTAGTATTTGACTAAATTTCGTTACAAAATATTCTGGAGCACAGGAAATCCCGAAGGGTAATCTTTTAAATATGAATCTGCCAAACGGACATATGAAACAAGTCAAATGCTGACTTTCTTCATTTAATTTAATTTGGTAAAACCCTTTATTGCAATCAACTTTAGAGAAATAATTTGAACTTTTTATTCTCGCCAGCTTCATCTCGACTTTATCAATTGGAAAATAAGGACGCATTACAGCCTTGTTAAGATGTGTGTAATCTACACAAATACGAATTTCGTTTTTTTCTTTGGGTACCACCACAATCGGGCTTACCCATTCGGTGACCTCTTGGATGGGTTCAACAATTTTTAATTTTACCAACAGATCCAATTCTATTTTAAGTCTTATTAAGAGGGGGATAGCTACGTTTCGTGGTACTGATTGAACAAACGGTTCATAATTAGGTTTGAGTCTTATTTTTACGTCACCTCGGAATTCGCCTAAGTCGTTAAACATACTTGGAAAATCTTTTAACAATATCTCATACTCGTTGCTTTCATTTACGAAAAAACAATTACTTGGAGGATATAAAACTTTTAGTTTACGAATAGCATTTAAACCCAAAAGGGGTATTTTTAATCCCTCCACCAAATAACATTTAAACTTGTTCACATTCTCAGCATACTTGAGTGTGAGTTCAACGTTTCCTACCACTTTTAGGAGGTTTCCATCCGCGCCCTTTATTTTGGAATAATCATCCATGATGCTTGCTTTTTGCAGCAAACTAGAAGGTATTTTGAATTCTGAAGGTAAACACACACAATCTTCCCCAGTATCCACCAAGAACTGAACTTCATAATTAAGCTCCTCTGCAAAACATTTAACCTGCCATGATTCTTTCTCCTCACTGGAGACATTGCCTATAAAAAACTCATCCTGGCTGTCTGTGCACCCACTATGATTATTCAGCCCAAGATCACGATCACTCTTACAAAGCGCAACAGTATGACTATTATTTTTCTGAAAAAATTTTACATAGTTTTTTGTTCTAATGTTACTACTATTAGTACTACGAAAGTTATTTTGCCTACACATTTTTTTATAATGTCCTACCTTCCGGCACCCATTGCATACCGCCTCACGTGCTGAACACTGCTGACGATTATGTTGACCATAGCCACAATTTTCGCATCTTTCGCCTCTTCCGTCTCTCGCAAAGTTCACAGATATTTCATCTCGAATAGCCTTTGTTTGCTTGGACTGAATCTCCGCCTGTCTGGCACAATCAACAGCTAGTTTCAACGACAGATCTGACCTCATTTGCAATTGTTCACTAACCTTGACATTTTGCATCCCTACGACTATGCGGTCTCTAATGAGTTGTTCCTTCAAGGAGTCAAAATTGCAATTTTCTGCAAGAGCATGCAAATCTGTTATAAACTCATCTACAGGTTCTCCTGGTCTCTGAGTTCGAGAATTGAACTTAAATCTTTCAAAGATAATATTTTTCTGAGGCAGGAAATATTTATCCAGCGCATTCAGCAGCTCTGCTAAAGTTTTCGGCTGTGCCCCAATTTGCAACAAAATCTCTTCGCTTTTTTCACCCATGCAATACAAGCACGTATCAATTTTCACTTTTTAATCCGTATTAGCACTCAATTTTGAGACTGTGGAGTACCTTTCAAAACGCTTGCGCCATACAGACCACTTTTCAGGTTGTTGAAAATTAAATTCTTCTGGAGGACTCAAATTATTTGGTGCCATCATGACCACGGTTTCTTTGGTTGCCACCGTCATCTTTAACTTTTGCTGCTCGTTTAATTTTCTTGGTTATGATCACGTTTTTTTCCACAAAATGGCTGTCACCATCCACAGTTACATTGAAGACTTAACAAAGCTTTTTTTTTTTTTTTTTTTTTTTTTTTGTTTAACTTTCCTTTTTTATAAAGATTTTTTACGCTCTATGTGTTCTTATGGTCTTTTAATATTTTTACCGCTGCCACCATGTTTTGGTATTAAATAAAACACATTTATTTAATACTTAAATTAAGTTTATTTTAATTAGTTTTATTCAAGTGTTTTCAGTTTGACCAAAAAAGAATAAGAAGGGGCGAATAAAGAAGAAAAATAATAAATACACAGTTGTATATTTTCATACTTGCAACCGCTTGTGTTGCCAACTATAATAAATATTAGGGCTACTTAGGGTTACCCTATACAACAGATTTTATTATTATTTTTTTATCAAATTTACTTCACTCCCGTTCAAAATGTTGAATCGAATTTTATTGATTTCTTCTTTTATTTCAATTATCAGTACTGCATATATGACTAAAATTGGCTGCTAAATGCAAACTAAATATAAAAAATAACACAAAACAGCGACGAAAAACAAAACATTTTCAATTCACTTCAGCGTAAGCACTATTGAGGCTGCAGGTGAGGAGAGCGAGGGCACGACCCGAATACGAAAACATGGAATATACCAGGCAATAGGTGGCAACAGTTATACATGTGTGAAGACCATTTAGTTCGAATGTTGCCTCCAACGCCCCTACGGGAACTGTG
Source organism: Clusia tigrina (assembly GCA_920105625.2). Taxonomy (NCBI): domain Eukaryota; kingdom Metazoa; phylum Arthropoda; class Insecta; order Diptera; family Clusiidae; genus Clusia; species Clusia tigrina. The sequence continues at coordinate 169,862,903 of OV050031.1, forward strand.
CACAACCCTATGCAACACACATATCAATAAGCTACTGTGCCCTACTGCAGCAACGAAATGTACATGGGAAAAAATAGAACAATTTTAGCAGTTCATTTCTACAACATTTGTGCTTGTGTGTCTATATATACTCGTACATGGGCAAAAAGCAACAAGCAGACGCTTTATGATTCGGTGGTTTTTGCTGCAGTAACAGCAGAACAAAAAAGCAAATCACGCTGGGCAAACTTGTGGATGCCCACATACAGACACAAATCGGAGTTTGTGGCTAAGTCTCATTAATGATTGGTGAAGTTTAAATAATTTACAAACTGTTTTAAAATGTATAATGTTGATTGAATTTATTTGAAGGGAGCTGGAATTCCAAGAAGCATGTACGAATGAGCGATGAGGATCATTTGTGTTTGTTGTTGGCTGTAATCTCAAATCCTTTCATTTCATATATACTATGGCAAAATGTTTGCATTGTATTAAATATACTCAGTTGAAATATCAATTTAACAAAATAAGGACATTTTTGGAACTGCGCTCTCTCTTTCAAATAAATGTAGTTTATTTCTTTCGTACTACAAATACTATGGGTATTAGTTAAATTGAACCCGGCAGACGGAATTTTATTAGGGAGTGCCTGGAACCCAAAGCAGGCTCTCTAAAGATATAAAACTGAATAATATATTAAAAACGCTTGAAGCGTTAATGACATATTTAAAATAAAACAACCATTCAAGAGAATTTGATTAATTCCCATTATCTGAGTTTAACTTCATTATGCTCAATAATCCAAAAGGATATGGGTTCCGTTTAGGAATCAAATCATCTCTATCCGAATTCTATTAACACATGCTTATTTGATACAATTCTTTTTTGTTTCTCTGGACACTTGGCGAGAAGATGTTCCACTGTATTTCCATGTTTCTCTATTACTGACGAACAGATTATTATTGCAAGTGCAGTGGCCATTAAATGCCACATATAAGTCATACGTTTGCTAAGTTAAATTGCTTCAGCACATCGTTCCGGGTAAAAATATGGCATTCTTTCGAGCAATATCGACTTCTTAGTTGATCCTACAAATGACTACAAATGCTTTATCACTTCTTTTTTGATTTTTATCTTATTCTCTATAGCCATTATGTCACGTACGTAATGCAATTTAAATAGGTGTAACCTGCCGTTATAGTTGATTTCAAGCAATCCAAAGGCGATTTGAATTTATACATGTAGGTTTATAGTATTTTTACGACTCTCTGAAAAGATGTTTACCCTAATTCTTTGCAAAGGAACAATTTTTCTGTAAATAATTCTGCGTGGAATAACTTTGCATTTTTACCTATGCCGGTTACTGTTTTGGAACCACCTGTGTAAATGTTTTGCTCATCGTCTTTTGTAAGAAGTTAAAAAATTTCTCAGAACTGAGCTTTATGAAATTTAAGTGATTTAAATCACGGTAAAGTCAATTGAAATGATTTGCCTATAAAACTAACGCTGGCTACTTTCCCACCATTTACATTCATATAAAATATTTCAGAAAAGTGTAATGGTAGTATTAAGAAACAGTTGGCATTACGTGTGTTGTATATCGTTGGCGCCAAGCGCAGCCGTGAAACGCTGCCACGAAACGTTGCCTCGAAACGCTGTCGCCATGCGCTTGTCGGCGGCGTATGGGGCAGGAATTGCTAAGTGGTGTAAACCTATAAAAAGAAGCAGAATATAGGAATTTGGGCCATTCATTGACGGGAGCGCGGAACGAGTCCTCGAAGATAAATACAGATTAATTTGTATAATAAATATTAAAAAACTAAATAAAAGTATTCATTATTTTAGATAGATGCTATACGCAAGAGATTACTTAACTTGTATGAGTTTAATTTGAGTTTATCGATCAGAAGACAAGCAGCGAACGAAACGTGACACGAGATCCGCTTAACTTCTAATGGTCATATCCCCATATGGTGTCAGATGTGCGTTAATTCCCCCATACCGCTGCCTTATAGAACTTAACAAAAATGCAATGTAATTTCGTTGCACCTTGAATAGGAAAAAAAAATGTTTGTTTATTAAACATTTTTGATGGCAACATCAAAAAACAGTATGACCTGTAAAAAAAAAACCGCTACGTAAAAGCTATCGTTGGATTAAAAGAGAGAGAAAAGAAACAGCTAAATGATAAGTAAAATTTATTTTTCCGTTACTCGTGTTACATAAAAAGTTTTTGATTTTTGAAAAATTGTCAACGAGACAACTTCAGGCTCTATGTAAAGATCGTGGTCTCACTTATGTACATAGCTATAAACTCAAAAGAGATTTAGTGTAACGATTGAAGCTGGCGTTAATGACAGATTTAGAAGAAACTTTAAAAGGTGTCGAAAGTGAAGAAAGCCTAGATACTGAAAATGACAAAAAATAGTGAAAGTTCAAAAGGCGTTTGCGATTGGTTAAAAGAGTTTGAGGACATTTCATTAGTTTGCGGGAGGAGTGATATATAGTGCTATTTATACGGAGAAAACTACTAAAAATGTGCCGCGAAATTAACTATAAATATCTGAAAAGAATATTCATGCTTTAAGTAAGCATTTAAAATCATATCTAGAACACTAATTCGGTTAACTATTTCGAGTTGGAGTCGGGCCGCAAAAATAGAATCATATTTGGAATATATGTTCCAAATGAAATTGATTGCAAATAAGGGAAATGTCGACAACGAATCATTACTCTCATATATAGTGTCCGGTATAAATGATGGTGTGGAAAATAAAACAATCTTATATGAGTCAAAAACTTTCGAAGATTTGAGCCACAAAGTTAAAGTTTATAAAAATATAAATTCAAACACTTTGACCGCTGGCAAAATCTAAACTTCACGTCACAAAATTATAAAATGAAAGTCTCGCTCAAAAAACAATTCCTCTACCGCATGATATTCAAGCTCAATATCGTTGTGTTACTTGTGGAGCGAAGGGACATGCTTCATTCCGTTGCCCTCATAAAATGAAAGGTCCTCGATGATTCAATTGCAACGATTGTCATTTGTTAAGAAACTGTTTGGTAAAAAATTCAATTTCAGGTCCGTCGCGAGTAAATAGGGTATATTTTCCTACCTACCGTGCAGATAAATATAAAAATAGATGATACTTATTTTAACTCGTTATTTGATACAAGAAGCTGATAAAAAAATCTCGGTGTTTTTAAAATATAATAAGCAACTTGATAGAACAGATATTTTGCTATCAGGTATTGAACAAAAAGTGTATACATCAATCGCTGGGTTAAAAACTACTGTTCTTTATCGACGAAATACCTTACGATCTAACTTTTGATGTTGTCAAAGACGAATGGATGTCCGATGACATCATAATCGGTACGGAAATTTTAAAACACGCTACATAAAAATACAATGAGTGTTACGATAAAAATAGAAACATAGACGAAAATGACTTCAATAAAATCGATAAGAAGAAACTAATCGCGGAAAGCAAAAACGATTTTAACATAGTCACGGTAAAGAACACTAAAATATATGAATCTATTGCTATGTATACCGAATCATATAACCCGAAAAACCAAAAAAATCGGTTGTCGAAATGCAGATCATACTGGATGATGAAAACCCAGTTATCGTCCCCGAAGGCTGGCGCCAAAAGAAAAGGGCATTGTAACCATTCAAATATCAGAGTGGCTTATCGAAGGTATAATTTTGCCAAGTTATTCCAATTTCTGTAGTCCGGCTGTCCTCGCGAAGAAAAAAGACGGTAATTATAGACTCTGCATAGACAAAATTTAATACAAAAATTTTCAAAGACCGATATCCGTTACCAATTATCGACGACATTTTAGAAAACTTTTGTAACGCGCATATCTCAAAAATGCTTTTTTCACGTGGATATTAATCCTCAAAGCCGCAAATATACATCGTTATATGCATAATAAGAGTTCAGCAAGGTGCCATTTTGTCTCTGTAGTTCACCCTCAGAATTCCAAAGGTTTATAAACGCAGTATTTAAAGATCTCGTGCGCCCAAAACTTTTGTATATTTATATGGACGATATAATAATTCCGTCAAAAATCGAAGAAGAAAATTTTAAAACGTTAACCTTAGTGTTGAACGTAGCAGAAAGGAATGGAGTAATAATTAAATGGGCGAAAAATGCACTATTGAATTCCTTGGACATGTAATAGAAAAGGGCTCAATCAAATTTTCCTGAACCAAAAACTAAAAAACCTTCAGAGGTTCTTAGGCTTAACTGGATTTTTCAGAAAGTTTGTACCGAACTATGCGAGCATTGCGAAGCCATTATCTGACATGTTAAGGAAAACTTCCGCCAATTTTAATTTCGATTACGAACAAAGAAACGCGTGTCAGGAATTAAGCGAACTACTGTGCACGGAGCCAGTCCTTAATTTTTTTAATCCGGAATTAAAAACTAAGTTGCATACATTCGCAAGCAAAATCGGTCTTGCTGCTGTATTACTTCAACCTCACGACAAATCACTGTCTTTTAGCTAAGTTTCAAGACTACGGCTGTGTAAGAAAATTTTAGCAAGTATGAATTGCAGATTTGGCTATAATACGATATACGACTTTAAAATCTATACAGACTGTAAAGTGTTGCAATTAACAATCCAGAAGAACGAATTATGTACTAGAGTAGCGAGATGGGTTTTGTTTTTGGAGGAGTCCATCAAAGATCAGGAAAATATATGCAGCAAGTTGACGCGTTGAGTCGAGTCTTGAAAGTTACTGCAGTTGAAACGGGAGTGTTACATAGCATAAAAAATGCTCAGAGTAAGGATGAATCGTTACTATTTCGCTAATATTCGGAACAAATTTTACGATGTTATATCAAATTGCGTGGCTTGCATCCTAGCAGAAAACAAGAAAGGCAAGAAAGCAGGCTATCTAAATCCCATTGATAAAATAGATACTCCATTACTTACTATATGGTTCACCTCGGCCCAATGGCTTCCACCGCTAAAAACTCTAAGCATCTATCTGTAGTCATGGACGCCTTTGCAAAAGTTACCATGTACTCTACGCATCCAAACCCCCCAGTAGAAAATTGGTCCTGGTAAGCTCTATCGAACAACCTCAAACAATGCCTCTTAGCTCCTCCTTGAATGGCCCATACGTCATAGAAATTAGGGTCACCTCGAGCCCTTCACCTGTAACTGTGAAACCCTCTGTTTAGGGCATATCCGGACAGAATAGCATCCACCAAGCTGCTGTAAAAAATCTTTGGATATCAAGTCCCTGAATTGGGCCACTTGCATTTCTTACTATTCGACAGTTACTTTGACGCACAATCCACCTCAGAACTGGTTGGCCAGCTGTTCGGAGGGTCAGAAGAGGATGATCTTTTGCTCTCGGAGCCGGAAGACAGGAACGCGATTGTATTGATATCTAGCAGATAATGGGTTAATATCCTTCAGTGCGAAGATAATAATAGGCCGCGTGCATGTATTATCATGCCGCGGTTTATTGAAACGCGATGCTCAGATAATTCTGTTCTCAAGATATCGTTGTAGCAAAAAGTAAGGACAAATGGGGAGGGAACATGGTCGAGGCAGGGGTGAGTTTCTTTCAAATTTTATCCTCACCACGAACCTTATCCTAAGCAATATCGGCAATGATCCCACATTTATCATGTCAATTAGGAGAGATACTCTGGATATTACTCTAGCAACGGAATGGCGTCCGGCGTCTGTCCGCTGATCCACGTAGACAGAAACATCCTCCTTCAAAATTATGATTGAGTGGATTCGATAAAATACAGATCTCTTTTATCAGAAAGTTTCCACTCTCTCGATCCTGCAGATACTTGATCTACGGAGCAACCTGACGAAGCGTTCGAAACTATTACCAAAGCCCGCAAACAAACCATCTGACAATTATTGTACTATAATCACACCTAGACCCAAATCGGAGTGTTGGAGGCCATTCAATAATATCGAAACGACAAAATTTTGGAAATCTTACAAGGATGTCCAAAGATAAGATCCAATCAGTCATCCATTATTTCGGTTGGGCAAAATCTGAAATGCATACATATTTGGATTACATTGCGATAGTACCCTCAAGAAAACACGTCGAAACTGTACTCTTTACAACGCGCTCTGAATACTCTTTCAAGGTGGAGATTTCAGATTGGGAGTAAGTGCTGTGAAGATGGAACGTATGCTTTTCATGAAGAAACATAAGACGCAGCGTCTCAGCATGCCTACATTAAATGGCAATCCTAGACCGAAAGTTTAGCTGGAAAGAGAACATTAGCGACCGACTCCAGAAAGCGTTACACCTATACAAACTATGGCCTGCGGTTTTCCTCATCGTTTCTGGTTACATTCAGCAGTGGTAAGACCTATTTTATGTATGGAGATACGAAGTAAACTTACATGTTTCAATCAACTGGAAAAAAGTCAGGGAATTTTATCCCTAATGATAACAGGCGCCATCAGAACTACGCTCACAAAGGCTCTGGAAACTATACTAAACCTTTGGCTCTTTGATATCTTCGGCGATCCTATGCGCATGCGCATTTCCAAAAAAACTGCCCTACAGCGCACAACATCTCTCAATAAGAATAAGAAGAAAAATATTGAGGGAAATTGTGTAGCCAATGAATTAGTCAGGGTAGTCACTGAGCTACAAAACGTAAGCATAGAAGATTGGGGATACCACTAGCTACTTGGAAAATGTTACTAAAAACTGAATACATGAAGAAGGCAAATGATAGATGGCTACGAGAGCCGACTGGCAATCCTGGAAGTCAACTCTGGCCTAAAGTCGCTGTAGCACGTCAATAGAACTGATCCTAATAATCAAACCGTTAATATTATTATTAGTAGGTATCGCAACTGGACATTACCTTATCGCCTTATCTACACATGCGCATAGACTAGAACTCTCTCATAACGACTTCTACAGAAGCTGCGGAAACGAGGACGAAAAAGAAAGAGTAGACCACCTCTTATGCAAATGCCCAGGTGGCAAAATATTTCTTCAGCCTACCTTCGGAGCTGGAGGAAAAATGAGTACTAACTATACTTCTATTTGCCAGAGCCAATAAATGGTTCGCTGACACGGTAAGTTGACTACATCTAGAATGTTAAGGACTAATTAGAAATATAAATAAAGCTGCCAATACGCCTATGTAAAGGCTAGCTAAGTAGTAGCCTGTCCTGTCAATTAAATTTTTTACTACATTTTCGAAGGTTTCAAACTTCACGAACAGCTGGACCAATATTGTGGTTGAGATCCTAAATCGTTGTTGTACTGATAGCACAACATGGATCTTTAACTCGTGGTGTCGATTGTCCGCGTTCCAAATACGACACTTTTGCTTCTTAACTAAGCACCTAAATTAAAATGCGTCTCATCTGAAAAAAAATACATTTTTTACCAAAATCGGCATTGTTTTCCAGCTGCTCCCAATCCTAAACAGAGAATTCATATCGAAGTGGATGGTCATTTTGCTTGAATTACTGAGTCAACTGAACATTTTCAGCTTATTTTTATACAGAACTCTCTTCAGGCAAGTGCATCTAAGGAATGAACTTTCTTCATGAATTTACGTAGAGAAGCGGAATGTTTTGGCAGCACAACATCCACTTTGGAAATGAGTTTTCAACATATCGAAACGTTTTTCAAGAGTAAAGCGATCCATTTCGTACCTTACTTATACTGTGTTTTTGTCAATTTTGGAAGCGTGAAAGAGTTGGCAGAGGCAAAATAAGTTTTAATGTATATTGGGGAAATCTAATTGAATATGGGGGTGGCAGCAAATTTATTATCTGCTAAATTCTGTTCATAATTCTAATATCTGGAATATATACCTATAATATGTGGAATAAATACGAAATCAATTAATTTAAATCATCAATTACATTTAGATCGCCGCAAATTTTTCATTTATGTTCGTTGTACTTGATCAATCCCAAAATTTCTTTCATCGATTCACAACTTTCCTTGGTGCTGATGGCATGAGCAATTGGGATCGACGGCTCTTTATTTCCAATATGCAGGATAGCGGCCTTCAAACTGTATTTAGAACCGTCGATGGAAAGTCGCCATTCATTTTTGACGTATGGTTGATTCATTGTTCGAAATAAACCATTGAAGTCTTTGCAGAAACAAATTGGATTTATCGTCTCGAAGAATGGTAATAGCACTTTATTCGTTTATTTTAAATAATTTCGCTGCTCCTGCTCGTATTGGGATCAGAAGTTTCCACATCTCTGACACCTGGACACTCGGTAATGAATCATTGTGTAAACGTTCAACTGGCTTCTTGTACTAATAGCAAAGACATTCGTGGAACAAGAATAACACTCATTGGTGTGATTTTTATGTTGTCTCCAAAGCATTGGCGTTTCGAACGGCACAGACATTTCCTCGCACATCGACCATCTGTATAACTTTGTTCTACACGCATTACAAGACAACTTAGGCGTCCACGGCTTCTCTAAATCTCCCACTGCGAAACCAAAGTAGTGCAGATAAGCAGTTTACAACGAATCTGTTAGAACTTTGCCATTCTTTGCAACAATATGACAACAAAAATAGTTCCGGTTGACTTTGCACGATCTTTTCGACATTTTTATGTTATTTTTTTATTGCAAATACTTTTTGCGTCAAATTGAACTGAACACGCTCCTAATTCAACCAGCGGATAGCTGTTGTGACAGCACAATGTTGCCAACATGCAAAATCTCAAAATTCTGACGACCTAGCGAAAATCTGGCTACGGATTTGAATTCAGCACGCAAAAATACGTTACGAAGTGCTCTTTTCTTCTCGGGTACAAAAGTTGACCCGAATTTGTAATCCTGTGTAATTATACCAATAATAGTAGCCTAAGAAGAAGAAAACATTTTAAATAGGGTTTTTTGTCCTTATATTGGATAGTATTCTTTGGATATCCCTCGTATTAGCATATGCTTTTATAATGTCAATACAATGTGTCACATTGTTTTGCTCATACATTTTGCATATACCTTAATAATCAAGAAATATCCTTTTGAAAATTCCGGGACAGTTTATAGACGTCCCTAATTTTGCACAGAGTATAATATAACCCACAGTCCACAGGTGCCTATATTAATTGCAACGAAGTGATTTTTTAAATGATATATCGATATTCGTTGCATATATATTTTCTTCCATTTTGCAATATAACCGTATAGTTCCGTCGCAATATCCAGGCGGTGCTCTAAGAGTCATTAGAATATCCCTTAAATAATGAATAAAAATTTTGCTCAGACGTTAAAGGACTCAATAAATGATGAATTTAAAAATAAATTTACATTCTATTTATTAAAAAACCTATGTCGAACGAAGTGTGGTAACTACCAAGATGACCACTCAGAAAATTCACTTCAGATACAAGCGTCGAAATATAACACCAACCGCTTTTAATTACAATAGCTTTGAGTAATTTCAGCTAAATGCAATTTACCAAACACATGAAGAATTTAGATTTTATAATTATAAGAAATAAAATCCGAATTTATACAAATAACGGAACTAGTCTTTGGAACTACTATTGTTGTTTAATAATTTGGGTCACTTAATTATCAGGGTCACTTTGAAGCTCCTGATGCAATAAATATCTAATCGATCTATGTATAATAAAGTGAAATATTTTTCTTTGTTACTTAATAGGAAGAAAAGTAAAAATTTGCTGTTTTTCCGTTTAATGTCATTCATGGTTCCAGGAGTGCCTGTCCGAATGTAAACACATTAAATATTTCTTGCTTTCTTTTCGCGCGTTGATATTCCGATGGCAAAAAGTTCAGCTTCTGAATCAAATTCAATAAAAAATAAAGCAACATGAAAAAGGTTTCCATTGAATGACAATAATATCAATAAAGGGCATAAAAAATGAATGAGTACGTCCTCAGCAATAATTTGGCATCAAAGAAGGAAGCCCACCCACCTCTACTCACAATGCCACAGACATTTCGGCATTTGACAATGGCAGAATCAGGAGCATTGTTTACTGTGCGCTGACCGTGATACAATTTGGCGCTCATTATTACTTCAAAAATCAAGGAAATTTAATTTCCACAACAATTGAGATAAAATTACAAAAAATAGAAAAATAATAAAATAAAAGGGAAGGAAAGCAAATAGAAAAGATTAATTTACATAATATATTATATCTTGCACTGTAATAACAACTAACGTTTTCATATAGAAAAGTAGAATAAAACAGGATGTTCGTTCCTAGTACTTTTAACTGATTGAGTCAATGATCTCATTATCGGAAGTCAATTTAAGTGTTATTATCTTAAAGGAGCAGCCAATAGCTATAGTATCCACACAAATGCCACATATACACCCACACCCCGTATCCGCTATCATTGAGGAATGTTGCGCGTTGTATATTAAAACTTTTTCGATAAAAATGTAAATTTATTTTGATTCACTGGAACACTGACACACTCAAACCCCAAAGTACAGATACTGGCATATTTCTATGCGCATATTTATCTGCTGGTGGGTTAAAACTTGTGAGTGGCGCCGTTGGATAGTGTGTATTGGTTGTGAATTTGCTTTTGTTTGATACGATGAACATTTTAATGAGATGCTGAAAACTTCTGACGATGGTTTTGCATAAAATGGAGTTTCGCTTCGCTTGAAATTACTTCCTATTCGTAAGTTTTGAATTGCAGTTGCAATTTCTTAATAAATAATACCATATTCTATAAATGTACTATATATAGCATTATACTACATAAAAATTTGTTTCAAAAGACAATTTACGAAAATGTTTATTCCCCAAATTTTTCTTTTCTGCGCATCAACCAAATAATATCAGCTTATTTGGCAATTAATGATTTCTCAAAGAGCAGAAATCTCAACATATTTATATATAACTATTTATATTATATTTATAGTTAGTTTAATTTCAATTTTTTGAGAAAGATACACTATAATGTATTCTATTATAAGAAAATATTTAAATCCGAAACCATTTCCAAGGAGTCTCCATTAACCTACCAATTATTTTGACATTAAATAGAACATTTTCATCAATGTAATATAAGGGCATCTGAAAATTTTAGTTTATTGAACCCTGGCAAACACATTTTATGTAGTCATTATTTATCTCTAAGGTATAGATTATGGAAGGATCTCTTCAGTTTTCTGTCGTAAAGATATGCATTTCTATTTTAACTTATGCAGGTAATTCCTTTTACTGGCATTGATTTTGGCTTTAATTACTTGTCTTGTATGTAGTGTTTTTATATAAATAAGTTTTATTATATACATTTTGAACAAATCATTAGAGAATTGGAGCCCTCATAATGCATATAAAGGTTTTCCATTAAGAGGTGTTATTTTGGTATTCAAAGAAAAATGCTATTTTTTGAGATAAATAATCGGATGTTTATTTCATAATAAAGAGGAAGGTATGCCGTTAATAATGAAAAACAACATCAGCCAAATGGCCACCACGACCACGCTTACAGGACTATATCCTATTCATGAAATTTTCCATAACCAAATCGCAAAGTGGCTGCCCTATGTCCTCGATAGCCTAACGAATTCTATCTTTGAGGTCTTGAATCAACGCTGGGCTGTTGGCGTAGACCTTATCTTTCACGTGGCCCCAAAGGAAGAAGTCGCAAGGTGTTAAATCACAAGATCTCGGTGGCCAATTGTGATCACCTCTTCGAGAGATAACACGGTCCGGAAACTTTTCCCGTAAAAGAGCAATGGTTTCGTTGCTTGTGTGGCACGTAGCGCCATCTTGTTGAAAGTAAACGTTGTCCAGATAAATACCATCCAACTCCGACCATAAAAAATCATTAATCATCTCTCGATAGCGCAATCCATTCACCGTAACTGTTGATCCAACCTCATTTTCGAAAAAGTAAGGTCCAATGAGCCCGCCGGACCATAAACCGCACCAAACAGTCAGACGTTGAGGTTGGAGAGGCTTCTCAATAATAACTCTTGGGTTTTCCGAGCCCCAGATGCGACAATTTTGCTTGTTGACGTAGCCACCGAGGTGGAAATGGGCCTCATTAGTCAAGATGATTTTTCGACGGAATTCCGGATCATTTTCATGCATTTCAAACACTCAATCAACAAAGACACGACGTTGTTGATGATCGGCCGGCTTGAGTTCTTGTGTTAACTGAACTTTATAAGCCTTAAGACCCTAGTCTTTATGCAAAATACGGTGCAATGACGTTTGTGGAATGCCCAATTCCAAACAACGACGAGGATAGGACAAACCTGTGTTTTCTTCAACACTTTGGGCAACAGCAGCAATATTCTCAGTTGTTCTTGAGCGACATGCACGGGTTTTTTTCTTCACATCACTAACTTGTCCCAACAGCTCGAATTTTTCTACCAATTTCTGTATTGCAGTCCGACAAGGTGCTTCACGACGACCCAAAAATGCTTTAGTTTTCCGAACTGTGACTGCAAGATTTTCACCATTTTTGTAGTGAATTTAATTAATTTCAGTTCGATGTTGAAGCATGTACTCCATTTTTAGTAATGGCGTAGTTTCTACTTGTCAAATGTCAAAGAATAAAAGCTTCAAAAGTGACAGCTACCGAAATCACCCGGTATTTAAAATAACACCTCTTGTTGGAAAACCCTTTACAATACTGTGGTAGGTCTTTTTGGATTAGAAGCACCAACTAAATAATTGAAATATCATCAAAGTTAAGTGGAACTGCTAGTGAAACGAAGATAAAATTGGATATACGAGGTGTGATCAAAAAAGAACCGTTATTGTGTGATCAAAAAATAAAGTATTTCTTTATTCATCAACAACTATCTTGTCCCCTTTAAAGTAATTCCCCGTAGATATAATACACTTATGCCAGCATTTTTTTCAATCCTCGAAACACTTCTGAAACGCTTTTTTTGGCATCGCCTACGTCTCCTGTTTCGATTTTTCTTTTATCTCCTCAATAGTAGCAAAACGCTTTCCTTTCATCGGTGTCTTCAATTTTGGAAAGAGGAAAAAGTCAGCGGGGGCCAAGTCCGGTGAATACGATGGTTGAGGCATGATAACGGTTTTGTTTTTGGCCAAAAATAGCTCCTGAGCGATGTCCATGCGACGTTGTTTTTGCTCAAAATTTAGCAATTTTGGAACAATCTTCGTTTCATGCCCAAAACATCCGAAAAAATTGCTTGGCATGAGCCGAACGATATGCCAACATCATCAGCAACCTCTCTGATAGTGATTCGACGATTATCCAAAATCATTTTCTTCACTGCGTCAATATTTTCATCGGTTGTTGACGTGCTCGGGCGACCAGGACGAGCATCGTCATTGACATCTTCTCGGCCTTCCTTAAACCGGTTATACCACAATTGAACTTGTGTTCTGCTCATAGTAGACTCGCCAAAGGCCACAGTCAACATTTCAAATGTCCTTGGGCATATAATTTCATTTTTTACACAAAACTGAATACAGTTTCTTTGATCCATTTTTTCGAATAGTACAAAATCGAAGAGCACACCAAAACACGACTAACCTTTTTATCTGTCAAAAACAAACTGACAATCCAAAATGGTTGGTATTGCCAGCATATATAACAGACATGTGTACCAACATTAAAAAAAAGCGAACATCGAACATACGTAACTCACGAAAAGATGAAAATAACGGTTATCTTTTGATCACACCTCGTATAAGTGGGTTTCCTAAAATAGTAGTAGATCGTGGAGCTACGCTTGGAAAAATATTATTAGCAATTTTAACAAGAATTGTTATATGAGCTGGATGCTTAATTACACAATGCGAAGAAATTGTTCCAGTTTAACAAAAAAAAATTAAAATATTTGTGAACTTTTTCTGTTTGGTTTTATTTTCCATTTTGAAAACGTCCAGAAGTTACTTCCACGGTTTAAAATATTCATATCTTCTTTCAATACATTTTGTTTGCCGACTTCAAAACGCTTTCTTGTTCTTTCTATTTGTAAATCGATTGTTTCACTATTCTATTTCTTTCTGTGCATGGATAAATATATCTTAGCCATTAATCAATATTTAGATTAGTTTAGCATGCTAGCCTTCCTGACATCAGAATGATGTTGTTAAATATCGAAAATTAAAATCAGTTACTTATGTTCAGTTTTAAGTTAAAAGGCGGTTTGACAGATACACAGATTCACAGTTGGCTTCCTCCCTGCAAAGCCGCAACATCGATATGTAGGTAGGTAAGGCGGCCGCCCAAAGGGCGCACTTAGGCCAACATTGACCCTTTGTGATACCGCATGAGACATCAGGTCTCATCCCTTTCAAAGGTCCAGCCATTTGGACCTTTTAATGAAGCAGTTGATGGAGATAATCTTTTTTTTGAGATATCTCCCAAAGAGTCCAGAAAGTAGTCGCCTAGGAAAGTGCGCCGCTTTCTGGACAGCGCTGGACACTTGCACAACAGGTGGGCATTGGACTCCCTCCTCGTTCATCTTCCTCCCGTGTGTGCCTAGAGTCCAGTGTCCCGTTAGGATGCTAATCACGGAACCTATGCTTTGTCTATTTAGAGCCACTAGGTCCTTAGAGCGCTATTTTACATCTTGAAAGTTCAGACCAGCGCCTTCCCGCTGTGCATAAGGATATTGTATTTACTAAGAGCTTACATGTGGCAACTGGACCTATCTGGTTCAGTCGGTATGGTAGTACCCTCACGGGCAAGCTCATCCGCCTTGCAGTTCCCTGGAATATCTCTGTGACCGGGAACCCAGCACAGATGCAGACGGGTCTGCTTAGCTATCTCGTCTAAAGATTTGCGGCAGCTCTTGACGGCTTTTGAGGTGTTAATAACCGAATCCAGGGAGCGCAAAGCAGCTTGGCTGTCGGACAGAATGCAAATATCAAGTCCAGATATCTTCTTCTTCATTAGCAAAGACAGTGGTGCCTCTATAGCCGCGACCTCTGCCTGAAAAACACTGAAGTGGTCGGGCATCCTAAAGGACATGTTAATGTTCAAATCTTCTGAGAATACACCACCTCCCACCCTACTCTGTAGTTTGGATCCATCTGTGTAGATATGAACCCCTTCTACATGAGGGGGGATGCCATCATTCCATTCGTCCCTGGCAGGAATGGAGCTCTTGCACAGCCATAGAAGGCATATATTTGTGTGATGTAGTCGAAATAGTCAGGAATACCCTCAAAATGTCTTAAAATAGACGCATGACCTACATTCCTGGCAACCCATTGATTCGTAACTTTTAGCTTTATAGCTGAGTTTGCAGCCATTTTCTCGCCAAAAAGCCTAACAGGCAGCAGATTCAGTATAATCTCCAATGCTGCCGTTGGAGTCGTTCTAATGGCACTACATACGAATACCTCTGCCGTTCTTTGTACCTTTGTTACCAGCCTATTGTATGTGGACTTTCTTAGCGCTGTCCACCAAGCAAGCACCCTATAGAAAACGACTGGTCGTCCACAGCTGTGTATATCCAATAGGCTACCTTAGGCTGTAACCCGCGTTTTATACCTATAACTCTTTTGCAAAAGTACAGAGTTACCTGAGCTTCCAGTCTTCCAGTTCAGCTTCCTATCAATGATCACGCCCAGATATTTAACCTCCTCGACAAGGCTAATATCTACACCCATTAGTTTTGGAGCAATAAATTGACGAATTTTATACTTCCTAGTGAAGAGCACCAGCTTAGTCTTGGTCGGATTAACCCCCAACCCACAGTCAGTAGTCCATCTAGAGAGAATATTCAACATGTATTGCATCAAGTCCCTCAAAGTAGATATGTATTTTCCCGAGATACCGATAATAGCAACATCATCCGCATACGCAACCACCTTGCACCCTTATCTCTCCAGTCGAACAAGCAGCTGATTTACCGCAAGATTCCAGAGTAGGGGTGAAAGACCTCCACCTTCGCGTCGCCCCCAGCTGTGAATTGATTACTCTGCTACTAAACATGTTTTCAATCCACCTGCTAATGGCGGGTTCCACCTCCAAGTCACGCATTGCACCGATTATTGTTTCTGATCCATCCTCCCTCCTAAGGTAACCAGGTACCATTGGAGCTTTGATAGAATATTCCTCAACCTGGACGTCTCCACGATTCTCTTTGGGCCGTCCTAAGCTTACTTTTGAAGGCTCTGAGTGCTGTCTTATATAAAGCCCAGTCTACAGCATCTCTAGATTTCTTTGCGCTGTTGAAAAGTCTCCTACAGTTTTGTCTGAGTCCCCTGATTTACTACCCCCACCACGTGGGTTTTTGTTTCCCCCTAGGCCTACTGAGGGGGCAAGAGACCAATAGAGCCTTTTTAAGAGCAACCGTTAGAACTTCCACAGACCTATCAATTTCGGCACACGTGCTTGTGCTTGTGGGGTTCTTTGCCTATTAGTAGTAATGAAAGTGGGTTCTGATCCCTTATTACATATAAGAAAGTTAGTCGTGACAATATATTCATATAATGACTCACCGCGTTCATTGACATCCGATCGATATGTAACAGTTTTATATTCACGGACGCATGATTTTCAATGATTTCTAACTTTATTTTGTATTACAAATGCTTGAGGATCAGCTTCTACTGTATTACAATATTATAACATATTATTACGAATAATGTATGCACAATCTTAACCGACTGGTGCAACCGTAGCCGTAAGTACAACAAGCTCAATTATTTATGTTGGGTCACGCTGTATTTTCCGCTTCTTGTTTTCATATTCTCATTTTTATGATTTTCTCATATGCTCTTTTGAAATGTACCGATCTCCACATGATATATATATTTTTTTTTTTCGGAACAATCTAGTAAGCGGAGCACTCAGACAGAGTATATATCCATTGTACTGCACTTAAGGTTCCCTTTTACTCGGCTTTAAATCTACCCGACCTCAGAAGAAATAGAAGTAGATCCTGTGTGCAGTCCCTCCTACCTAAAGATAGAAGGAACCGTGACCATCGGTCAGAGATAGCAGGTAGCATAATTTTCGTCCATCCGCAGCCTCTCTCAGCCCGCCATGCTCGCTTGTGGGTCGAAACAACCCACTTGTTTGCAGTGGCTTTGATGACAGCAGAAGGGAGTGGCAGAACAGGCTCAGGGCCAATAAAAACAGCCTCAGAGCCCATCCTGGCCAAAGAGTCATATGATATACTTGTACACATAATTATCGCTTAAAAATTAAGAAGCAATAAATCAGTTGTATTAGAAGCATCAAACGGAATTTAGGATTTTAAGCAATTTAGATCTTAGAGATGTATTTCAATTTTTTGGACTTTTAGTAGAAAACGCTTTACTATACACTTTCACTTTAAAGGATGTTGAAATTGATATTAATCGACAATTTATAGCTATAAACGCTTTTTAACACGCTATTAAAAAACCACTTGTTACGATGCATTTCAATTATTGCAATCGCAGGTTATACCACGCAGCCCCGTGCTTTAAACCGACTAACAAAAGCAGCTCTGATAACATCAACCTGAAGTCAATTACAATCATTTTATGTATATTGGCGCATAATCGGGCATCTAAATTTTGTTATGATTTCCTGTGCTTGCTTTGTTGTGCTTTGAGCAACTGCCGCCTGCAACATCCCTCAACGGGTACCGGCAACCTGACACAGGCGTGTACACAATATGGGCGGTTGTGTGGCTTAGTTACTTCTGTAATGATGCATAAATCTTTTTAAATTGAACACGACAAAAGCAACTAATCTCATAAAATACAATAAAAAAGTTTGCTGCTATTGGCACCACACCCATACATTAAATATTGAAGGATACGTTAAACTGCAGCAGAACTTCTTTCAATGGCTACCGTAATAGCAGTAATCGCAATGGCAGTAAACTACAATCAAAGCAGCATTTAAAAATAAAAAACACAGTTTACGGCAATTTTATTAAACTGTTTGACGACGTGCTATGAATTTAAATTTCGTGGATCCCTTTTCAATCCTTTCACAAATAAAGCTTTTATTATCCTACATTTTGTCATTTGCTCCAAACATATCCAATGTGCCCTTTCTTTCCAAAGAACACTCCATTCCATTAACCGACATATATGGACTTCAAAATATCCCTCAGCTAACATTTTAAAAGCTGGACACACTTTGACCTTTTCTTTCGCACAAATTATGTTATTATGTCCGTTGCTTGGAACTGAACATATTTTCGGAAATGTAAACTTCTCATTAGTATGTGCCATTCGGAACAAAGGAATCGTATAATTTCTACATAAAATCGAGCATTTATTGCATTATTCCTATTTTACGACACAAGTGAAGCCAATAAGCGTACAGATTTCTTACCAATTTCTATTAATGTGAGCCAAATGCGTAAACTATGAGCACTGGTAGAGTTAAACCGTTCGCGGTGATTCCGATTGAAAATGTTATGCTGTAAAATATTAAAGTGTGTCTGGAAGTAAATATGAACAGAAATGTATGAAAGCCCACACTGCTCCATGGGTGTTAAAACTGTGATAACTATGCCTCTGTAACAGTTGCACAGTTGCATAACTGATTAAGTCGCCACATTTAATTCGCTGATGACGCTGCCGATAATTTATTTATCAACACATTTGCATACACCGACATGCATTTTTTTCATTTAAGTGTTAAGTTTTATTGTGCTGCCTGGTGATATTGTTTGCAGAACAATTAAAGCGTAAAACATAATTGAAGCCAAAAACAACGGTGATGTTTGCGCACTTACTTGTTTACATTGCAAATGATGTAAAAGTGTACCAATGCGGCTTCAAGTTAGCAAGGTGGGAATTGAATTAATTCCATCATTTAACTTCAGCGTTAACTGAATATCCCAATGCTTTAAATATACAAGAATACAAGTAAATTAACGTGGTTAATACTAGTGCAAATTGGCTAAATTAAATAATTAATATAGCACACTGAATGGAAAAATTCAAACTGCGACAGATACATTTGCTAAAATAACCATCATAGCATTTGATTAAGTACTGTTACGAAATTTCCCTCCTGACAATTTATACCACTCTGATAATCAAACAATCGCTTGGTTAAATAAGAACGATTATCTTTATTTAATTATTCCTATTCACACACTTAATCGTAAAAAACGAGTAAATAAGTCTGCAGTCGGGTTAGACCGACTACGAAATATCCTTTACCTTTTCTTGTGCGTGCGAGTTCAACAATGGGGATGTTTTCTTCATAAATCATCATTAGGAGCGCAGTTACGGTAATTTTTGGTAGGGTACCTTGAAATGATTATATCGACCCCATTTATTGTATATGGCTTTATAGGGTCCAGAGCGCATTTACGGTAATTTTTGGTAGGGTACCTTGAAATGATTATATCGACCCCATTTCTTGTATATGGCTTTATAGGGTCCATATACGAACTAGTATATAATTTCGTCCAAAAATATTGTATAGGTCGTAAGTTATAATAATATGTCAATAGTGGGAGTGGCTGTAGAAATAAAACGCCCATATTTTTTGGGGTGTTTAATCTTAGCACCCGCAACATTCCTGTGAAAATTCGTTGATAAATCTTTAATAGGAACAGAGTAATGATTTTTGGCTAATTGTGGGCGTGGCAATAGTTATAATCTGCCCATATTTGGAATGCATGCTAGTAACTGACCCAGTGTATACATCTACCAATTTGTTTTCATATATCATCACTAGAAGCTTAGATAGGGTAATTGTCTTTAAGTGGGATCCCCAAAGTTCATTATTTGGGCGGGAGGCGTATCCTTTCTCTGATAGACACCAATTCTTGTATATGGCTTTATAGGGTCCATATACATACTAATATATAATTTCGTCCAAAAATATTATATAGGTCGTAAGTTATAATAATATGTCAATAGTGGGCTTGGCTGTGGAAATAACACGCCCATTTTTTGTGTGGTGTTTAATGTTAGTACCCGCAACCTTCCTGTGAAATTTCGTTGATAAATATTTAATAGGAACACTGTAATGATTTTTGGCTAATTGTCGGCGTGGCAGTTCTAGTATGATCTCCATATTCTGTACACACACTATTATGGTCCCCATGTATATTTCTGCAAATTTTTATTCCGCTGGGATCAATACGAGAATAGGTAGGCTAATTTTAATTTTAGACCCGAAAGTTCCCTATATCAAAAGTGGGCGTGTCTTTTCTCTGATCAGCCCCATTTGATGCAGATAGCTTTGTAATGTCCATATGTTCCCTCCCGTAAAATTTCGTCCGTAAATCTCTACCAGATCTTCAGTTATTAATATTTGTTAATAGTGGGCGTGGCAGTTAATATATACCGCCCACTCTTGGCACAGTATTTAGTGGGACCCACATCTCCATAACTGCCAAATAACATCAAGATTCCGTCAATTGGACCGAAATTATAGTCATTTTAAAAAAGGTGAAAAAAGTTCCTTATATGGGAGGTAGGCGTGGTCTTTGTCCAAATCGGCCCATATAGCAATCTGGTTCTGTATCTTTGTCCAGACTATGCTTTTGCAAAATTTCATTAAGATGGCTCTAACGGTGTAGAAAAAAAGTGGCCACAGACGGACAGACGGACGGACAAAATAAAAATTGCTTAGAAAGTGATTCTGATCATATCTGTATATAAATGTCCATACCTACCACGCCTCCTTCTTGAAATTCCAACCCCTCTCAAAAGCACAAAGTTAGTATACCCTATTTACCTTTTTTAAAGGTAAAGGATATAATGAATGAGTACGGTTTAGAGTTTACTTTATAGCTTGCCTTAGAGTTTACTTTATACAATTTTGCACTACACTTATTTATTTAAGCACTTTATACTGCTACTGTTAGTTACTACCCAGTAAAAAAATGATCGCTCTCGGAGCAATCATGGATCGATCCAATGCGAGGCATTGATGTCTCTCTATTGTTCTAGAGCTCATGTATTTTGCGCTCCTTTTTAACATAGCGTGTCATTGGAATCGAGCGCTCGTTTTGACTTCCTAAGCGAGAAATATTGGAGCGCTCGGTTAGAGTTCATATGCGAGTAGTATTGGCAAAGAAGACAAAGAAAAGACACTCAATTCCCTCCAAATTTTTTTACCGTTCCAACCATTTTTTTTGGTCACACGTATAGTGTATGTGAATTTATTGTGTTTGATGTAACGTATACCACATGCGGGTTGCCATGTTTGTGTAGTAAAGTGGTGAATAACAAACAGCTGTTTTTGTTTACAATTTTTTGCTGGTCTAAAATCAAGAAAATATTTTATTGAATATATTATTTCGTATTGTAGAAAATATTATTAGTAGTGTTACAAATAGTGGATGGTGTCAAATGAAACGCTGCATTATATTATTTCGAATACACATTAAAAAAGTGTAGTTAATAAATACTTGAATTTTAATTATTCTTAATTTTTGCAAACTGTTTGCTAACTTGATGGCAGTTATGAAAGATGACGCTGGAAAAAAGCATGAGATGTATTCAGCCTATGTAGAAAAGCGAAACCTATTTGATAACTATAAATAACTATTTAAATAAATAAATAAATAATAAATAAGTTTTTTAAAAGTATATAATTTTATTATTAATTTTGCACTTTCCACACCACCCAGGGGGTATGGAGTGGTGCGTTACCGAGTAAATTTTTCATTTGGATGCTCGGTTCCCCTGTCGGCCTATTTCACCCATTACAATATATTAAATTACTATTAAAATAAAAATAATAAAAACCAATTTGTATAAGTAGATTATATAAATTTAATTAAAGATTAAAGCTATATAATAATAATAAAATGTAACAAAAAAGAACAATAATTAAAATATATCACAATATTAAAATAAATTTATAACACACAAATTATTAATACATTCAAATTTTATTTAATATATAAATTATTTACATATATTCACACATGCATGTACATTCAGTACTCCACACTGCATATACTAATGATAAAGGAAATGACTAGAATAAGTTACAATTATTTTGGTGGGGTTTTTCAAAAAACTGTTAGTTACAGTAGAATGGTTTTATTACAATAATTTATTAAGAGCAAAAATAATTGAAACACATTGCAATCGCAAAAAAAAACACTAGACGTTGCTCAATAAATGCAATACAATGCTTAGATAATAGCCAGCATCCCTCTTCAATCTTGAGTGCCGTATCATGTTTGTTGAAAAGTGCTTATCACATAAATACATATATTTTTGAGGAGAATCTTGAATGCCCATAATGGGTGTCCATTCGTCTCTCCTATGGAAAAAGTATACATTAGAGGGAATAAAATTTACTAGGATGAGTAAAATTTGAAAAATATAAACAAATTGTTAAAAATGAAATAAAACGGAAAAAATAGCAACGAAGTGAAATGATACGAATAGTTAAATAAATAAAATGATAAAAAAAATTATGAATAAACGATAAAAACAATATTGAAAATATTTAAAAACAAAAAAAGAAAATAAAAAGCTTACATATTAAACGATTAGTGTTTCACACAAACCTTACTGATGAATATAAAAAAATGTCTGGGAAAACATTTTTATTTTATGACGACTTACTTTCTGTTGATGGGATATCACTCATATCACGGTCCATAGTCAATTAAATTAATAATAAATCATTAAATTAGCATGCATATCAAAATGTATTTATTTCTCCTTTTATATATAGATTATTAATGCTGCAATACCTAACACCATGGGTTTAAACTTTAGTTTGGCCCCCCCTTTTATTATTATTCATTATGGAGAAGAGGGAGAAAAGGAAACATTTACAGGACAGTTATTGAAAGTCTCTTTTTTAAGTTAGGAGTGTAAACTTTTTCAGAAGATCTTTACATCTTTCAACAATTTAATTATTATTTTTCTTTCAGACACACTGTTCTAAGTAAAATTCACAATGTCCTAAAACCCAAGTAGCGATAGATTTTATTATTAACAAAATAATAAAGCGCACGTATAATTTAATAAAAATGTTATTATTAAGTAAAAGTCGATTGCTTGCTTTTGGCGCTCATTTGACAATTTACCAATTAACTTTCATAATAATGACTGGTAAGCACTTTCCGAAAGTGTGCAAGTCAATTGGTAAACAATTGCAGAATGTGCAAAACCAAAGAGTAGGGCAATTAGAAATAATAATGTGGAGCAATTAGGAATAATAAAGTATCTCCCTCACAACTCTAAATCAATTAAGTTTCCTACAATTATTATGGTGTTTCGGATGCACATCAATATAAAATATATATGACCTACCTCAATTTTATATTGTTTGGAAATTTGTAGCATCTAGTGTATCCAATACATCCAACGGCGCACTTCCTTGTATGAGGCATTATTCCAATATATCTAATATATATATATATATATATATATATATATATATATATATATATATATATATATATATATATATATATATTTAATTATATATATATATATATATATATATATGTATATATATATATATATATATATATATATATATATATATATATATATATAAATATATATATATATATATATATATATATATATATATATATATATATATATATATATAAATATATGTGTAAAATAACGCTTCTCAGTAATTCCATTTTTTTACGTATATACACAATGGTTCTAACAGAAATTTCAGAACACAGCACCTCATATCAAGAGAAAGAAATTGTTAATAATTAAGCATTTAGTTTACAATTTTGGAAACAATAGTAATTGAAATGGTTTATACAAGAAAAATAGAGTAATGCAAAATAATATATATTTTCGTTCTGAATGTACAATTATAATTATCAATAAGCAATGTGTTAAAAATATTTGATTGGATTGTTCTCATAAGAGTTTCTTAAAAATTTACCATACACTAATAGCTGATGAATCCAAATGTTGAAAATTTTGTTTGTAAAAAAAAGAAAGTAGAATCGGGATATTTCCTTATTTTCCTGTTTTCTTTTACTTTTGTGTATTTTCTTAATGAATTGTTTACGATACAGAGTGTATATTAATTTATCTCATTTCATTTAAACACTTAAATCCGCAGTGAAGACAAATCTAATTTATTTACTTCGGCCTTGGCCATGACGATAGGCAATGAGAATGGCTATTTGAATGGGCATAGCCACTGCGACAACGTGAAGATAAGAAAACTGCGGACAACTCGATCATTTTATCTATGTATATATAAAACATATTTTATGTATATATAGATATAACTTTATATAAGAATAAACTCAGCTCAAGAGGCGTTCAGGAAAACAGTAAACTATTAAACCAGTTAAATTTGCGCATATTTCTTAAAATTCCGCGAAATTGATTATTTCGCAACAAATAATGTGCAATAATTTTGCATTTCTCATTGTTAACACTTAAACTTAATTTGTGAGCATTAATGATACCTTATTCTTATGTAATTAATTCTTCACGATATAAAAGAAAAAATAAATTATTAAAAACTGAGAACTTAGAAAAGTACCAATTTTTGCATCTCTGATGTGGTGAAATATGGTGAGTTGACTCAACGAATGAATCTGTAAAAGAGACACTAACGAATTAGAATGTGGAACAGAGAGAGACGAAAGTTAAGAAATTGCCGGTCAAAAGAGAATTCTACGTTTTTACAGTATCTCACATATAACACCAGTTTCAATAATCTCAGAAAAATCTTCAAAATAGGTCAAAAATGCAGCTAAACGAATTAATTTAACCGCTTTATGCTTTTAATTAAATAGAGGTAGTGTTTCTTTCTTTAATAACGACGAAAACAATTTTTTATTTTGTCGAATTAATTTTTTTATTTAAACGCAACTGGAATATTTCGACTTGTGGATCTTGAGGGTTCATTGACAATGAGAAATTATCAACAGAATTTTGTGTTTTCAGTTCTTTTGAAAAGTTAAGTGAATTGAGGAATACGATAGTTAGAGTTAAGGGGGGTGCACTGTATTTTTACCACTACAAACATCAATTTTAAAAACTCCTCTCAGTAGCAGAACTCGCACAAATACATTCATTTCAACTGTCTATTCTTGTATGTTCTTTGGTATTGGAGCGCTCGGTTAGCGCAGAGAATATGAGAAATGAAACTTACTTATGCATTCACAGAATACACTTGTATCATAGATTACCAATAGTTACGCAGCTTGCCGAATCCAACAACAAAATCAATGCAAAATAGATTTGCAATAGTATGCGAGAATCTCATTTTTAACCGAGGTCTGTTAGCACAAGTGGCCTCGGTGAATAAACTACTTATACACCATTTTTACTCCTATTAGAAAAGAGTGTTACCGAAGTACATAATTTTGTAGTAGATTGTAAATTCATATTATTATCAATATACTGAAATATTAATGAAAAAATATAACATTAAATGAACTCAGTACTGCAATTCAGCTTATTATTTGTCTTTTCTAATCAATTAAAACTATTTAATGGTTGCGAAAGAACTTCCATGTGAAGAAAACAAAATTTTAAGATCCTTTTTTGTAACTGGTAATTTATAACTGTGTTGAAGGTGTTCGTTTATATTGCGAAATATTAAATAAATGTTGCAGTTACACTTTTATATCTAATTTAAATTAATTGTAAGCGAAGGATATGTGATTTTATCTCAAATTGACTTTACGTAGCTAAAATGCGCCTTGAGGCAGATAAAATTTTAAATTTTATTATTGTTTTTTTACTACCTCAGACAATAAATAGGAAGTGTTAAGGACGAGTGATAAAGAAACATGTTTTAAAATAAAAAAATTTTGTCTCACAGTCACGACCTCATGCGAAATGCTTCTTTTGTAAATCTTTTTCTCTTTGAGTCGAAGGCCTTAGTTGCTAGTCTTCTTTTAGCTTCATCTATTGCAATATTATCTGAATCACTTTTGAATTCTCGTAAATATAAATAACAGACCACACTATTTCACTAATAATTTTCACTTTAGTTATATTTTATTTAATTCGAAATATAAATACACTAATAAAGTTTATTTAAGAAATAAATTTTATTTATTACACAAAAGCTCATAGTTATAAAAATTATTTCATCCATTTTTGTTTGTGAATTTTCCAACGCTGAATAATTGTAAGTATTCCCCACTAACATTGATTGGTTATAAATTGCCACATTTTAAAAAACAAACGGGAATTTCCTTATAAGCAGCCAAAGCCAAGATACACCAAGAGGGTAATAGCATTAAGATGTATTTAATTAAAAATTTGGCAATAATGGCAAAAACTAAAGTTGAATAAAAGAGCTACGTTATTTTTTCCTTAAAATGGAAACTTTTTACTAAAGAAAAATTGTGAATCAAAAGGCTTTTACCTTGTTAGTGTTTCCTGGTCAAGTTCTATCATATTGGTACTTGCAACGAAGTGTTTTATTCTGAAAACAGTTGATTCTTAAGCGTTCATAGTAGCAACATTTAGAAGCCTTCACATTACTTCAGATTTTACATCGACTTAAATGAACACTTAATAATAATAATATTTTTAATAGCAATAATTATATTTCCATGTTTGCTGGATCTTCGAATCAACTAGCGTTTTTGAAAGAGGTCGAAATTTTTTGAAGTCCATTACTATAAAAGATGTCAGGAATTATGATCTGACAAAGACTTAATTTTCTAAAAGGTTGGATTTTAAATAGAAGGTTTAAGGGAATTGTGGCAGTTTTTGTCACAAAAAAGCTTTCCACACATAATGACTAGGAAAATTTATTCAGATAGTACAAAAGCTACCTACGCAAACTCTACACATCCAAACCATACCAATACATATGACACACCCATCCGCTGCACTGCGATACTATGACACTTGACATGTGCAACGTAATTAGAATCCTAGCGTGCAGTCATTGGTGAATCAGTTTTTTTTGTATTTTGAGTGGAATTTGAGTTAGTCTTAAGCGAAAGGGATTAGACATACACAAATTAGAATAATCGAGAATTGTTATCGAATTTGTAACTCAAACAAATTATATAAAAACTCTGCTCGGGAATTAAACAAATCAGTTTCCAGTTGGCAACTCAAACCAACTGCATTTTTCTTGCAATCAGCCTTTCTTCGCCTTTCTCTGGCTCACAGTTAGTTATTGCTCAATGGCGTCTTGCCATTGAACGCTCTAACATATATATATTGTGGTATTTGCCATATATATATATATGTATATATTCTCGCACACACTATAGGCGCATTACAAAGGTAACTGCGAGCAGATAGTGGATTTTTCAGAAGACCCCTCCATATCTTCTTACTGGGAAAAACGTGATCCCAATATACCGTTAGCTTTATTTATTAGGATTATAATTTATTTCGCAACATATGTAAATATAACATACTTATGAAACATAAGAATACCCTACAAAAAAATATGTATCTAACCGCTTTCAAATTCAAAGTACTTTTTAATTGTTACGCCACGAAACTCTAAATTCTACTCCCATGTTTAGCGTCAGCTGTAGCAAATTTTATTTTCTCACCATAGCATGGCCGCTATACAATGTGTTGTTATTGTTTCACACGGATAGATAAAAAAATGGATATTTTTCAACAGCTGATGAGGAAGAAGAAGAGTTGCGTATCTATTTTAATCTATGCTTGTTTTGCTGGCAATTTTTTCGCCACTGGATGTAAACAAACCAATTTTTCATTCCCCACTGGATGTAAATAAACTGGTGAGTTTCGGAAAAAACACTATTTGGGGTTGTCGTTCGTTAATATTTTAATACTATTCTCTTTCCAAAAAGTACCAAGTTCAATTTAGTGAATACTATTTCTGATTAATAATTTTGATCATCACTACTCTATATGCTAAAATAAATTTATTAAAACTATTATTTAATTCTTACATTAATTTATAATTTGTTTGGCTTATTCTTTTAATGAACTTCATGCCAACAAAAGTACAAAAAATTAAAAAAAATATTTATCTATTATCATTAAACTATGTTGTTAAACTTACTTTAAATGTTTATTAATAAATATAAGAGAAAAAAGCAACACAATTCTGTACGTATATTTAGTTAAATAAATGTTATATACTTTGTTTTTGTTATATAACAACTATTTTTGAGGGCATTTTAATTTCAATTCATAGCTAAAAATCTAATGAATACACAATATATTCTAGGCAAATTACAATGTATTAGTCAAATTATGAAATATTTATTTATTTATTTATTTACAAAAGAAGGATAAGAATCAATTCTTATCATACAAAATTTAGGAGCACTAGCTGCCAGGGCTTTCAGCTCGCTTATACTTATGTGGGTTAGGAATAGATATTTAAATTCTGTAATTAGAGATAAGGCTTAAAATTATACGCTACTTAGTGGATACTGTTAAGCGTTAGTAAATAAGAAAAGAGTAGGCAATATTATCGTTAAACTAAAAGCAATTATGAAATACCAAAGCAGAAAGCTGCATAAAAATATATGAATTCTACGGAATTTTTTAAATGAAAATATATATATAATCTTTCTGCGAAAGCATGTCTACATTTAACAATGTATTCAGTATTATTTTAAATACTAATTTGCTTCTAAATAGATTTGATAGTTTATATAATTATGTTATTTTGTTTATTATTATTGATTTTGGGTGCGGGTTTTCCGGGAAAAATAATTTTTCTTATTATTATTATTCTGTATTATATTTTTATTCCGTTTTACTAAAAAAAAATACTAAAAAGTGATAAATTCTTTTATTCTCATTGTTTTCTTTTTTTCTTTTCCTACTACAATTTCGTAATATGAAATTTTTAGTACAATGGCACCCATTTTTTCGAGGTGAACTCACATATAGTGTATATGTTTTTTTTCATACGGTAAACAATTTTACGTTGAAGTTACGGCCCTATGGGTTAGAGTTCCTACGCGAGCAAAATACATTTACCAGGTATTATTAATGGAGAGAGTCAGAGGAAAACAGTCATAATATGTGTCTGCTCTCTTAGCTAATGTTGTATACGGAAAGAAACTAAAAATGGGAAATAGTAAATTATTGTGATTGGAAACAAGTAAATTATTGTCGTCAGCTTCCAAAGTGTAGTGAAATCACTTAAAAATATATATAAACAATAATAAATAGAAAAATGGTGCATTATTTGCAATAATACATGGATAAAGGAAAAGTTAGATTTTTCAGCGTTCCTAAAGACGCAATCATTAGAGATCATTTTTATAGAGTTCAATGGAAATAAAATTGTGAACTGCAAGAATTTCCGTGAAAAGTTTATGGAATTAAGCAATAAAGTTAATTCACCAAATGCGGTAAAACTATTTTTTTTTAAATGTCGAATGTATTTTAGAATTAAATTTTTAAATAAAAAATTAGCAATTCAACAAAAAAACAGAATAATAGGCAATAGTAAATTATTAAAAATATAATTTTGTATTGTATTAGTTGTTATATGTGTGTATGTATAATTTTGTTTTTAAATAATAATAAATGAAAAAAACCCAAAAAATAAAGGGCATTTGAGTTTTTAATTATTACGAAAAAAAATGCAAAGCCCGAAAATTGCGGCCAAAATTTACAAAAGAAGCAACATTGTTTATTCATTTTGACACTTATTATGACTGAGAGAAAATGACATTTGGAGAGCGGTCTTCTATTAATAATACCTGGTAAATGTATTTTGCTACGCGGGTAATATTGGAACGATCTTTTATTCATAGTACGCGAGTAAAATGAGAAACGATTATTGCTTATTCTCTATATTAAATGTTTGTTTACAAAATTGAAAGAACATAATAGTATAATTCCATCTAATTCTAGTCTTATATATAAGAAAAATAATTCAATTCAAAATTGGGGAAAAAGCATTATATAGTTAATATTTGAATATAAAAAAATAATTAATTTTAATTATTGCTGCTTTTGGGCATATGTCTTTCTGTAGAAGGCCATTTTGATTTTACGGAACGCTTCTCGCATTGATTTCGCATAGTCTGGATAGGTGGTATATGGTGGCTTGAAACAAATAGTAATTAAAAAGCCTGTAACTTTTTAGGGCGACCCTTTCCAATTAACTTTTAATGTGCGCTAACGTTTCGATTGTATCGACTTCTGCAATTACGACAGTTAAAAATGTATGTTTGTAATATAACTCGAATGAATAATTTGCATTAAATAAAATATCTTACCCGTGTTTCCTGAATAAACAGGCACAAATTCGAAATTTCTTCTATTTTCACCCATCTTG
This sequence comes from Clusia tigrina, assembly GCA_920105625.2. Taxonomy (NCBI): domain Eukaryota; kingdom Metazoa; phylum Arthropoda; class Insecta; order Diptera; family Clusiidae; genus Clusia; species Clusia tigrina. The sequence continues at coordinate 169,893,026 of OV050031.1, forward strand.
CTGGTTATTTCGAGTTTAATTTTAATTTAAATTTTAATTTCACTTTTTCACTTTTTGAACTCTTCAATTTGTTGTATCGGATGTTTCTTCAGTACTAAAACATAAAAAACTACGCAATAGCTTGCCTCTCAACGAAAGTGCAACTACTTTAAGACGGTAAACAATACAAAACACAGAAGAAGCGAGATATTAGCAAAGAACCAAACAAGAGAAAGAAGTAACAGAGGAAAGTGAATGAGAGCTGACAATTTGATCCATTTATGTTCGAAAAGGAGTAATAATGGAGCGCTCAGTTATTCCTACTTTTTGCGAGCGATCCAAAATTTTTTACTGGGTATCACGAGGTACACACTGCTACGATCACTCTTCAACTGTCTTGATGTCAATTGTGTGCCAGAATATCCACTACACTTCGAACGCAGTTTCGCGTGCCTCCACGCATGTGTATTTATGGGTTGAAAAAGATTAATAAAATAAAAGTATGCAACCATTTTTGTTTCAATACAATGCAGATCCTTGCATGTTAGCTAAAATCATGTGTTGCCGTTCGAGACATTTTCGACTGGGGTCCATAATCAAAATTTTTCCTAGTAGAAGCTAAAAATATAGACAGTAGTTGATCATTAAAGGCTGAAGATTGACAAAATTAAATGATTTTAATCCATGTCGAAGGGTCTTGCTCTCGATGTTCTATGTTGTTTAGACATAATTAAAGATAGTAATATTTCCATATTTGGTAACTTGCTTAGCATCTGTCTAATGGCTGCCAATTCAACCGATTACGGTTTATAGTTGCATGTTATGAAATCAATAATTGCAAGGTAGTGGTGGAGATTTCCTGTACTTTCTCCAACTATCCTACACTACATGTACCACACTTGTATAAAAACTACGAAAGATAATTTATATTTTATATGTGAAATGGATATACTAAAGGTAAATGCAATATAATTTTATTGTATCTTAAGATTAACAAATAACTTTTCCGAATTGAATTATCAAGACAAAGCATGTATTTCATTCCAACATTATATTAATAAAAGGAATTTGTATATAATATTCAATGATTTACCAAACCTTTCACAAATATTTAAATTTGAAATATTTTTTTGTACTTAATTGGGGAGAAAGAAAATGGATCCAAACTTGGCACAATGTAATTTTCAAAGCGATGACGAGTCTATTAGACTATTGAATAAGTCTTTCAACTTATTATACATATATGTATATATATATATATATATATATATATATATATATATATATATATATATATATATATATATATATATATATATATATATATATATATATATATATATATATATATATATATATATATATATATATATATATATATATATATATATATATATATATATATATATATATATATATATATATATATATATATATATATATATATATATATATATATATATATATATATATATATATATATATATATATATATATATATATATATATATATATATATATATATATATATATATATATATATATATATATATATATATATATATATATATATATATATATATATATATATATATATATATATATATATATATATATATATATATATATATATATATATATATATATATATATATATATATATATATATATATATATATATATATATATATATATATATATATATATATATATATATATATATATATATATATATATATATATATATATATATATATATATATATATATATATATATATATATATATATATATATATATATATATACATATATGTATAATAAGTTGAAAGACTTATTCAATAGTCTAATAGACTCGTCATCGCTTTGAAAATTACATTGTGCCAAGTTTGGATCCATATATATATATATATATATATATATATATATATATATATATATATATATATATATATATATATATATATATATATATATATATATATATATATATATATATATATATATATATATATATATATATATATATATATATATATATATATATATATATATATATATATATATATATATATATATATATATATATATATATATATATATATATATATATATATATATATATATATATATATATATATATATATATATATATATATATATATATATATATATATATATATATATATATATATATATATATATATATATATATATATATATATATATATATATATATATATATATATATATATATATATATATATATATATATATATATATATATATATATATATATATATATATATATATATATATATATATATATATATATATATATATATATATATATATATATATATATATATATATATATATATATATATATATATATATATATATATATATATATATATATATATATATATATATATATATATATATATATATATATATATATATATATATATATATATATATATATATATATATATATATATATATATATATATATATATATATATATATATATATAGGATGCCGCTATTAAGTGCAGTTCACTACGAGAGAGGTGTATGTACGAGGTGTGATCAAAAAATAACCGTTATTTTCATCTTTTCGTGAGTTACGTATGTTCGATGTTCGCATTTTTTTTTTTTTATGTTGGTACACATGTCTGTTATATATGTTGGCAATACCAACCATTTTGGATTGTCAGTTTGTTTTTGACAGATAAAAAGGTTAGTCGTGTTTTGGTGTGCTCTTCGATTTTGTACTATTCGAAAAAAATGGATCATAGAAACTGTATTCAGTTTTGTGTAAAAAATGAAATTAAATGCGCAAGGACATTTGAAATGTTGACTGTGGCCTTTGGCGAGTCTACTATGAGCAGAACACAAGTTCAATTGTGGTATAACCGGTTTAAGGAAGGCCGAGAAGATGTCAATGACGATGCTCGTCCTGGTCGCCCGAGCACGTCAACAACCGAAGAAAATATTGACGCAGTGAAGAAAATGATTTTGGATAATCGTCGAATCACAATCAGAGAGGTTGCTGATGATGTTTGCATATCGTTCGGCTCATGCCAAGCAATTTTTACGGATGTTTTGGGCATGAAACGAAGATTGTTCCAAAATTGCTAAATTTTGAGCAAAAACAACGTCGCATAGACATCGCTCAGGAGCTGTTGAACATCGTCAACGACAATCCAGATTTCATCAAAAAGATCATAACTGGTGACGAATCGTGGGTGTATGGCTATGACATTGAAACCAAAGCCCAATCATCCCAATGGAAACGTCCAGATGAGCCAAGACCGAAAAAAGCACGTAAAGTTCGGTCGAACGTAAAGGATTTGCTAACAGTTTTCTTTAATTGCAATGGCGTGGTGCATCATGAATTCTTGCCACAAGGTCGTACGGTCAACAAGGAATACTACCTTGAAGTTATGCGCCGTTTGCGAGAAGCAATTCGTCAGAAACGCCCAGACTTGTTTAAAAACCAATCATGGATTTTGCACCATGATAACGCACCAGCTCACACATCGATGCTTGTGCGTAATTTTTTGGCCAAAAACAAAACCGTTATCATGCCTCAACCAACGTATTCACCGGACTTGGCCCCCGCTGACTTTTTCCTCTTTCCAAAACTGAAGACACCGATGAAAGGAAAGCGTTTTGCTACGATTGAGGAGATAAAAGAAAAATCGAAACAGGAGCTGTAGGCGATACCAAAAAAACCGTTTCAGAAGTGTTTCGAGGATTGGAAAAAACGCTGGGATAAGTGTCTTATATCTGTGGGGAATTACTTTGAAGGGGACAAGATAGTTGTTGATGAATAAATAAATACTTTATTTTTTGATCACACAAACCGGTTATTTTTTGATCACACCTCGTAAGTCAAGACACGATCTATTCGAAAAAAGCTTACTCTAGCACCTTCTTAAAACTTCTTTAGAAGGGTGGAGATTATTCTATACTGTTCTCGAAACTTCTTTCGAAGTACAGGAATATTCTAGAAAGTTCCAGAAACTTCTTTCGAAGTGTAGGGAATATTCTAGAATGTTCTACTTCGGAATGACGTGTTTTTTCCGGCAGAATGAGAAAGTATTGCCAATTCTTATACTGTGTTTTAAGCCGACCCAAGCAATTCATATAAAGCATTGTGAAACTGCGAATGGAGCGTGGTTTAAATACCGTAAGAAATATCAACCCAGTGGTCCCGCTCCAATGGTATACATTTTTCTGACAGTTACTAAATCACAAAATGTGTGTGAAATATGTATATTCACTTACAAAAAATATACTAATTCATATTTATTGTAACAACTCATACATACTAACAATAAGTAATTATATCTTAAAACTAAACAACAATGTTTCCTCCTCCTTACCACTTTACGCAAAAGATTTTATTGAACACTTATCAGTTTAGGAAAATGTGAGTAAGTCAGTAGTCGTCAATTCAGTGAAAATGAAGATTATTTCTCAGCGAATTTATTGACAAGAAACACAGCAGTTGTCTGGATGGACAGATTACAACAGCTGAAAGCCCAGATTCGTTTCCTGGGAGGGTTCATAGTTGGTGCTGTTGATTTCTGAGACATAATAAAAAATGCTTGGGAAAAAATTGCTTTTCATTGAAAGATCTCTGATGAGGACAAGTGGCGTGTCCGAAATAGCTATAAGATCTGCCAAAATGTTTCAATAATTCTTCTTCTTCTGAAAATTATTACGGTGGCATAACCACACATACACAATTGCCAACTACTGTGTGCAACTTGTCTTGTCAATAAATCTTCATTTTAGGAAAACATTAAAAATTAAGTTAGTTACAGAAATAATATATAATAATAATAATCATAATAATAATGTTAAATAGATATGCAAAAATTACGATGGTGGTAGATTTGCTCTCTTCAGACGAGACGTGGGCATGGTAGAGTGAGTCATTCATTTTGATACTTCTTTTTTATTTCTGAGTGTACCTTAGCTATTAAAGGCACATCAAAATCACGGTGGATGGTTATGATGTTGACGTACCATGGTTCACCGGTAATCGTTCGTAGTATTTTTGATTGAGTCCTTTGCAACAGTTCTGTATTTGATGTTTTTGCATCGTCTCACAGCTGAATTCCATATGTCCAGATGGCTTTATGTAAGAGGACTTTATAATCGAGGCTTAGTTTTTAATTTGCATTTAAAAGCCAGTTAAGACTTGCAGGTTTTAATATAATATGCGCTCTTTTCTTTTCAACATGAGTTCTCCACGTAAGGCATCTGTCAAGGTGGACACCTAGATATTTCACTTCTGTCTCCCGTGGAATAGTTTTGTTATGTGTGATAGCAGGGAACGTGTTTTTGTTGAGTGTAACTGTTATATGTGTGCTTTTTTGTTCATTTACTGCGATGCGCCAGTTCAAAAGCTATTCTTCAACTACATGTAAATGTTCATTGAGATCACGCGATGCTATGTGATGGTGCTTACGGCAAGATGAAATCGCAGTGTCATCTGCAGAAGTTGAGGTGAGCAGGTATTTGTTTGTGTATATTGTGTACAGTATCGGGCCAAGAACACTTCCTTGTGGTACTCCAGCCATGATGTCTATTTCTGGTGAAAGGTAATCTTCACATTTGACTTGAAAACGTCTACCCTTTAAGTATGATTCCAAGACACTATGAATATTTGAAGGCAGAAGATTTTTTGTTTTATAAATAAAGCCCTCCTGCCACACTTTGTCAAAGGCTTGTGCGATATCTAAGCACACTGCAGAGCAATATTGTTTCTCCTTGAACGCCTTTCTGATTTGGGACACTAATCGATGAACTTGTTCAATAGTGCCATGCTTTTTTCGAAAGCGAAGCTAGTAGTGAGATATTATTTTGTGCTGTACCCGATATGGGGTTCATTTTGCTAGCAATAGTTTCTCGAATAGTTTCGAAACGACGGATAGCAGGCTAATGGTCTGTATGACGAGATTTGTGTTGGAGATTTGCCAGGTTTCGGTATCATAGTTATGTGGGATAGTTTCCAGACTTGTGGAAAATAGTCTTGTCTTAAAATTGAATTAAATATTATAGTTAAATTGTTTACTGCAAGAGGAGGTAGATCCGTCATCATCGTTGTGGCTATCAGGTCGTGGCCTGCCGCTTTCTTTTTGTCCAAATGAGATGAGATAAAAAGACACATTTTTTTTCGGTCTCAACAGTAGGTCCATATGTGGGATTTGGTTGCCTATTTTTGGTATTTTAAAGCTTTTACTATGAGAGTCTGGTTGGAATACAGTTTTTAAATCTTATAGTTGAGTCTGCTTCTGTTGGTTTGTTCATATTTTTGACTGCCTTCCATAAGGATTAATTTGTGGATTCTAGGGGATTCAGGTGTGAGATATAGGCCTGTATACCTCTTTCAGTTTCATAGCGCAGTGCGTTTTGCAGTTCGTTTTTTGCTGTAATGAGTTTTTGCTTTAGCTCTGGTGACCTATACTCTTGCCACAATTATCTGAGCCGTCTCTTTGCCTTTATCAGATTTTCAATTTCGAATGAGATTGAACACAAAGAGATTTGCCTGTTTGGGGGTCTAGCGTTGATTTCTGCTGATACAAGCATGCAGTTGAATGTTTCTACTGCGGAATCTAATTCATCCGGGTTTTTAGACTACATTCATCAGGAAGATGGCTGCTAAAGTATTTTCAGAATTTTAGCCAATTTGTTTTGTTTGTTGTTAAGCGAAAAGGTTAGTTTATGACTTCTGCGTATTTCCTTAAGTGTATTATGACTGGAGAGTGGTCTGAACTCAGTTCATACATGATTCTGCAGACATTAGTGTTTGGTTGAGTCCTATCGTTACTGCAAAATCTGATAAGTCTGGAATCTACCGCTGGTCCCAGGGCAAGTATGTGTGTTGACCAGAGGAGACATAATCAATTTTATTACGCCGATTTGTCAGTGCATAATATAAATGTTTACCCTTGCGATTTATAAGGCATGAGCCCCAGTGAGTGTGCTTAGCGTTATAATCCCCTGCTGCTATAAGTTTTTCTCTTAACGAGTTGAACAAATTTTCCAACCGCTGTAACAGTGTGTCTAGTTGGGCAGTATACGGATGACACCGATATGTAGGCATCCCAACATTGCAGGCAAATGGAGGTAGATCCTTAACGTAGTCTTCAAGTAAGTGGTGTTTAATTCGATCTTTCAGAATAATATCTGTCCCTCCATGAGCCTTGCCATCCGGATGTAATGTTTTATAGAATTTATAATCCTTTATTTTAAAATTGTTTTATATCTATTTTGTTTTTGAAGAGGTAATTTTGAATTTCAATTTGGAATTGGCTAATACCGTTCGCGTTCCAATGACAAATGTTTAGCGTATTCATTTCTTTAGAAGCATAGATTTCACGAATTGGTTTTGATTATTTATTAGTTCTTACAGACATTCCGTTTATGTTAAGAGCACTGTCTCTAAATTTTGCCATTGGTTATTGGTTTGTGAGCTCTCAGTTTCGTTAGATTTTAGTGCATTAGAATAACTCATAATATATGGACCATTGTTACCGCTGGATACGCTCTGAGGTAGGTGTTGAGGCGCCACTTTAATACCTTCGTGTCCACCTCTATCCTTCTGTTTGCACATTTTGTTTTCAACTCAGCATACACTGGGCAACCTTTACACTTAGTTGTGTGACCTCCGCCGCAATTGTTGCATTTCTTAGTTTGTCATTATTTTTGTCAGTCGTACAGGCAGATGAAGGGTGGAAGTCTCCAGAACCAACGCAAATGAGGCGTAGAGTGCAACATGATTTGGTATGACCAAACTCCTGACAGTTTGTGCATTGTACAGGGCCGTTGCGTCTGTGGGCTTCGTCAACTGAAATTCGCTTTAAGCAAGACTAGTGGCGAAAAGCTGCGCTTCACGGTATGACATCAACTACACTGAAACTTTCGCACCTGCTGTGCGATACCCAACAGCATGATTAGTATGATAATCGCCCTTGTAGCCGACCTAAAGCTTTACCTTTAAAAAAGGTAAAAATGGTATACTAATTTTGTGCTTTTGAGAGAAGCAGACGTGGGTGTTTAGTAAAGGGTGTTTTTTTTTATACGTGTGGTTTTCAATCTGGCAATACTTTTTCGGAGTTGGTTTTTTTGACAGCTGTCACTTGATTTATGCTCAGTCTGGTTTGCCATTGCATAAGTTTATGGCCGAACGCCCATCAAGCGCGTCGTACGTTCGGTGAATGGGCCTTAAACGAGATGACCACCGATCCCGATTTTCACAAGAAAATTTTGTTCAGTGATGAAGCTCACTTTTGGTTGAATGGGTACGTTAATAAGCAAAATTGTCGCATTTGGAGTGACGATAATCCACAAGCCATTGTTGAGACACCGTTACATCCTCACAAAGTCACTGTTTGGTGTGCTCTATGGGCAGAGGGAATCATTGGTCCATATTTCTTCAAAAATGAAGCTGGCCATACTGTTACAGTCAATGGGGAACGCTAGAGAGCCACGATGAATGACTTTTTCGTGCAATCAATTGATTGAAGGAAACTTTTGGTAAGCGCATTATCTCACATCGTGGGCTTGTGGCGTGGCGTCCAAGATCGTGCGATCTAACACCGCTGGACTATTTTTTGTGAGGTTATCTGAAGTCGCTTGTCTACGCAGATAAGCCCGAGACGATTGACGCCTTGCACTTAGCAGAAAAAGTCTACGTACAACATATGAAAATAACAAATTGAAGTTATTTATTCAATTTCGGGATGATTTTTTAAAATTTTGTTGATTCAGTATCATAGTCTTTTATGTTTTATTTGCAAAAAAAAAATTTTCAAAAACAACAACAAACAAAAAATAACTGAACTTAAATCCAAAAAGAGCGAAATTCAATGCAGAAAAAGTCTACGTACAAAAAGCATAAAGATACTTATTGAGACAAATAAACACAATTATTGCAAAATATCAAGGCTGTTACTTCAGCAGTGGTATTTTCATTTCTAAATAATTCGAAATAAAAAAAAAAATCATTTTGAAATATTTGTTTGTGATAGAAACTAAATGAAAGGAAATCAAGGTCAGTTTATATATATATATATATATATATATATATATATATGTATATATATATATATATATATATATATATATATATATATATATTCACTACAAAAATATATATAATATATGTATATATATATACATATATATATATATATATATATATATATATATATATATATATATATATATATATATATATACATATATTATATATAGTATATATATATATATATATATATATATATATATATATATATATATATATTCACTACAAAACCGTACACAAGAAATAGGGCCGTTTAGATAAAGGCTACGCCTCCCTATATTATAAGCAACTCATGATACCCAACCGAAAATTACCGTAGATATGCTCCAACAATGGTTTATGAAGATAACATCCCCATTGTTGAACTCACACGCACCAAGAAAGGTATTGGGTATTTCGAATTCAGTTTTACCCGACATCAGACTTCTCTACTTGTTCTACATCAAATGGATGTTTCGACCGCTTATTTAAATACCGATTTAAGCGACAATATTTATATGTTACAACCCGAATGCTACATGGACGCGGAATATTCAAATAATCTGCTGAAACTAAACAAGGCGATATACGGTTTGACGCAGTCAGGTTGTGAGTGGAACAGAAAGCTGTATGGTGTACTTAAGAAAATTAGTTTTTCGCACTGCGAAGCTGAACCTTGTTTGTAACAGTATAATTATGGAGGTCATTTTAACTTAATACGTGTATGAAAAAAAACCGGTTTATGCGAGATAAATATGGTAATTTCTAATGAAGTTGATTAGGTTGTCAAAGGTCAATTAACATATTTTTTGGTTATGGAGATACAGCGTTTAGGAAAAACGGGTTCAATTTCTATTGGCCAGAAGCAATATATTAAAGGCCTTTTGCACCAATACGACATTGCCAACTGTCGACCTGCAGCGGCTCCCCTACACATCAGTTTTCAAGTCTGGTGTGCCAACAATGAGTGCAAGAAACTGGAAACGACTGTATACCAGTCTTTTATTGGCGTTAACAACGCGCCCAGACAAATTGTATTCAGTGTGCAAGCTGGCTCAGCGAAACACAACTCCACAAGCTAAGCACGAAGCAGTCGCAAAATATATTTTAAACGACTTGTCGAGAACCGCAGATTTTAAGCTACATTGCGCGTTGTGTAAAAAATCAGTTTATGGCTTAGTCGATGCTAATTGGGGTGGTGATAGCCAAGATCGTAAGCCTTATACTGGTTACGCATTTTTTTAGGAGAGAGCGCTTTTTCCTGGGAGAGTGAGAAACAGCGTATTGTTGCTTTGAGTAGTACCGCAGCGGCAATCAAGTAGGCAGTATACTTGAGGCGACCACGAGCAGACTTTGGTTTTCATCTAGAGCATTCAACATTATTATACGTAGCGACAACTTGAGCGCGCAGCAGTCGGCAAAGAATCCTGTGTATTCAATATAAAATATCATCACGTTCGAGGAGTACTTAAAAACGGAGATATTGTGTCGTAACTGATAGGTGATGTATTTTCCAAAAATTTACCTAAAATTAAACTTGTCAAGTTTACTGAGGTATTTGTTAGTAATGATTCTGTATTATTCTTAACCCTCACATGCCCGATGTTCCCTATAGGCAACATTGTACTTATAGGCTTCTAAGTGCCGATAATTTCATTCTTTCACCTACGATATCTGCACTAAGTAGCCTCAAGTGTTGTGCAACCTTACAACTATTTGTTCTATTGTAAGCTGTGCACGTGTTAATTCAGTAGTCGTTCTCCATAGAATGGTACGATCGTTTCGCCAAAAAAATTTTGATAAATTTTATGTTTAAAAACATTAAAATATTTGTTTTATTGTAAAACCAAGTGAACAATATATATAAATAAAGCTAAAGGTTATTAAAAAATCATCAGAAAAGTTTTTAGTTCGTTTATAATCATTTTGTAAAAATGCTTATAGGCAACATTGATCAATTGTGGTAATTTCCGAAAAATGTCAATTTCTTTATGTATGAGTATACGAGACACAGACAGAAATTGAAAAAAATTGTTCATTTTGACTGAGATGCTTCTACGGATGAGGAAAATGAAGAAGATGATCAGGGAAAAATATCAAATTTCGAAAGCATCATCGAACAAATATTGAAAATATTGATTGATAAGGGCGAAAATATGGAAGTTGGTCTGATTGAGGAAATTACGGAAAAGAAATTGAAAATGAGTGGTTGTACAGGAGGTGATGGAGAAAATTGATTTGAAATTTTGATGTGGAGGAGTGCAGAGGTAATGGAATGTAATTGCTGTTGGGAAAGCGAAGTACACAGCAATGAGTTGAAACAACCAATCGAATATTTCACCCAGTTCTTTACAGATGAAGTCTGGCAGAAGGTTTGTGACGGAACAAACTTGTATGCGGTACAAACTAATGGAACGGAATGGAAGTTAAAATGTAATGTGCCTGAAATTAAAAGATATGTTGGTATATTAATATACATTGCTGTAGTAAATATTCCAATCTATAGAATGGCAAGGGCGCATAATTTTAAACTGATGTCTGTTACAAATACTTTGCCATGAAATGGATTTGAAAAAATCAACAGTTTTTCCATCTAAACAAAAACTCTGCTCTACCTCAAAAGGGGCAAATTATACAAAGTTTGCATATTGTTAAATTTTATAAAAAGAAAATTTAATGAAATTTCCCAAGACGAATTCCAAAGCATCGGTGAGTAAATTATTGCATATAAAGGTAGTTAATTTTATGTACACATATGCAATAGATTTCTATTTAATACAAAAATATATTTTTTATTAGGTCAACACAGTTTGAAACAATATTTGCCTCACAAATGGGGCTTCAAAATGTTCACTAGTGCTGGTGTATCTGGCATTATCAGACATCCTGTACTTAACGAACCAGAACACCAAGGATTTTAAAATTTTGTCAGTTCATATTAGAGTCAAGACTAACACATATCTGTCCTTACAAAATGTTTAACCCCGCCCATTTTAATTCGGGCATGAGAGGGATAATTAAATTTTTAATACACTTGTAAATGAAGCATTGAGAAGGAGTGTTGGAAGTTTGTCTGGCATGTGTAGCTCCAACCAACTATTTCGTAACTGCACATCTAATCAAACATTAAGCAGTTATTTTTTCTTTGCTTTTTACTTTGATAAATAACCTATTATAAGTTAGTTCCTAAACAAATGTCATTGGAGATAGTTCGTTGCTGTGTTTGGGCTTTAAATGTCCAAGGACCACAACCTTTTTAAATGAGCTGCGTAAATTGGATAAAATAAAGGCAACATTCAGAAAAATAAACTGATCGACCAAAAGAAAATAAATAATTTCTATATCTTCCACAAATAACAGACAAACTGATATTTTATGATTAGATATCAAATATTGAATCCTCGGAAAGCCGTAACAGAAACAGAAAAGTCCCAATACAAATAAATCCAATTAAAATCGACCTATACATAGCTTCCATTTGGGTTGGGTTTGGAAACTAATTTATAAGTAATAAACGTTAAAAATATTCTAGAATAACGAGCCATATACGAGCATGGGACATACTTAAACACACATTTAATATTTTGATGTAAGTAAAGCAAATTCCAAATGTTTGTATTGCCGGAAATACAGGGAGTAGGGCATATTCGCAATAAAGTATTTGGTTTTTTTTTATTATCATTAGCGAAACTTACATTCTTAAATTTAAATTTTTAATTCCATATTAGGCAGCCGTGGAAATAATATAGTGTCAAATCTTTGCACCGCAGAAGCTTTAGTCAAACTTAAATGAAAATGGAATTCCGCAAAACAACACAACTGAAATTATTGACGCAACAACGAACCAAATCTAATAGTATAAACAAACAAACAAATGATAATTGCCTTCGTTCTGTTCTTTGTACACAGACCCATACGCACGATTACATACAACTGCATAAACTTACATAATAATGAAATCACGCACACATATTCGGGTACATTCAGCCACGAGTCATTAAATACGGAAATTGAGTCAACAAAGCAGAACGCCGAAATGAAAAGGAAGAAACCACACACTAGCAACATTGAAAAGGAAATTTCGGGTTTCATCCTTTCACGAAGCGGAATTGCATTCACAAACAAAATTGAACCCATAATTGAACCAAAAACAGGAAGCCAACCAGTGGGTATAGATACAAACAAGGGATCACGGCAAGTCAAAAGCCAAAAACATTGTTGTAGGGCTTCACATGTTGAATATTGGTCAAGCGGAAAAAGGATATGGAAATTTTTGGTCTGCAAATATTTGTGGGTACGCAGCTCTAACGGCGTATATAACCTGCTGAAATTTTAATGCGAAGGCTATACGTATGAACGTATAGCTTTAGTGAGTGGGTTTGGGCGAGGAGAACTATTTGCGCACACAGAGGACATATTTAGTAAAGTACTCGCATAATAATTTAATAATTGAGGAATTTACATAGAAATGCTTAAACTAGAATTTTAAAGCAACACCATTTGCAGCATTGGTTTCGGTTGCCACCACGAAAACACAAAACCTCAATTCCCCAAACCAAGCTAAACACCATGTTCGCACGGCAGAAATGCAATGCTCACATACGGCTGAGCAAATAACAAAGCACAAACATATAAACAAGGAAATAAATATTTTGGCAACTGCACTACACATAAAAAAAAAAACGAGCACAGCGGCACAAACACAAACTCAGGACGATATTTGCCAGACTTGGAGCATGTATAGTGCAAAGGTTTACCACCCAATCCAATGCGGGCATAAGAAAGTAACACAAAAAGGAGGGGTGGGGGTAGTGGTGCTATGGCCCTGTGCAAACATTTAAATTACGAGACAAACTTGCATACGTGAGCACAAATTAAAATTTCTGAATATACCGTTCGTATTAAGTATTCCAAAAAATAATCGCCCACAAGACCTACCAACGACTTGTGAAAGGTTAATGGCAACACTTCCTTGAGCAACGCAACACATGCACACAATTGCATTTGTCCTCACGCTGTTGTCCTAGCTTTTATTCACTGAAAGTGTTAGCGCAGAACATGCACAAATACAATAATTTCGATTTGTACTTACAGAAATTATATTAGGAGGAAGTGGAACTTTAAGTGTTCGGAACTAGCTGAATTAAATAGCTCTACAAATAGCATATTAAGGTGGATTTCAATATATTCAGTAACCGGCTGTTAAAAGGATGATAATTTAACTAAATAGAAATATACTTAAAACTACAATGTGTGAGAAACATATGAAATAGGATATTTAAACATCACTACTGCAAGATAGTCATAAAAAATTATAGAAATATGTATCTGTCGGAATGCACTCTAATTAACTTTAATGGGTCTCACAAATATGAGTAACACATGCAGAAATTGCTCTAAATCCAAGTTTTGGGCTTTAGTAACAATTGGGTCTCTGCGTCCTCTATTATCTATAAATTATAAATTTATTAATTTATTAATTAGGAATTAGTTTATTTGTTGATTTTTGCGAAACTATATAATATCGCAGTCCAATGCTATAAACGGTATGTTGGTTATCATGAATTTGCGCGGAAAATACAAAAACACATGATATTTTTTAAATTCGAATTTTCGCAATAAATCAGACATTTCCCTAAAAATTTCAAGATTATGAGACGAAAAGGAAGTGCCTCTAAAAGAACAAATATACGAGTACGTCAGAATATTTCCTAATAGCTTTAGTTTTTTCCTTTGGAATCTGCCGGACTATTTCCAATAAGTTTAATCGCTTCTACTCGCCACGGCGACCATACTGTATAAATAGAGGCACTGTTTCAAAATAATCGTTCGCCGACTTAACTCGGTTTATGGAATAGTAAAGAGTTCTTTGTTCGGGGTGCAAATTTGTATATGCAGCGTTTCGCAGCAGTCCTACAACTGTGCACTAATTAGTGTAAATAGCAGCCCATGTTCGACTTTGATTGTGGTTGCACTTAGCTGTGCTAAATGCCTACCCCTGCATGGCAACTTGTAATTTTGTAGATTTCTGCGAAATGTAAAGCATGTGCAGCTCCTTCCGTTACTGACATTTCGCCTTCATGTTAAAATTTGTTGTCTGAACTTATAATTGGCAGCACAAAAGTGCTTTGTGGATTTGTTTGTTCTTTCCAAAAAGTTATATGGCGATTTTTACTTGGAATCAGTACGGCAAATGTTGCTGTAATGTTTCAACAAATTTTATATGCACAATTACATAGACCTTTACTGTTAACATTTCGCTGACTTCCAACTATTGAGCTTAGAGTAAATACTTTCCTATTTAATTATTATTCATGCCTGTACGGCAGTGATTGAGCACTCAACAATAACAATATCATTAGCATCCCCATGACAGTTTAGTTTATATAAATCCAATTGATACGATATAATCCGCCAATCAATAAGTTGAAGCCGGGAATTCAATACGCAGTTATACAAAAATTTAAAAACAACTTGTCCAAATATTTAGTATCAGCTTAAGCAATTGTTGGTGACAATCAGAACAATATCCATGAACAATAAAGGCAGACATATCAATGCGATTAAATACGCAAATTTCATTCGGAAGCACGTTTCGTGGTGTGTTTGTGCTTGATAGCAAATATCCGTGCGCATCTAAAATGCCCAAAGGCTCATTATCCTCTCACAACCACTGTCAACACAAAATTACAAGGCGCATATGCGTCTGTATAGCTTATTATTATTGCCAGTGTTGCCGCTCTTGGTCTGTACACAAACTAATTTCAGCTAATTAAATATTAGCTAATTATAATTAAATTCTGAGCGCAATTAAATTGTGTGTTTTGTGTGCATTTTAGATATGTGTGCGTGAATACGTAATAGTGTGTCATTTATTCTTTAATATTTCCATTAAGAAAGACTTAGAACTCGACAGAAAGTTACTTTAAAAAACACCCATTTCCATACAGTTATTAATTCAAGACTCTCGGAAGCGAAGAAGAAAGAAAAATGATTGCAGGAACTGTCTTTCAAATTTATTTACTTTCAAAATACTTCACTATAAAAATAGCAGACACAAAAAATTCTTTAAAATTATTTTCGCTAGCATTACAGTCGCATTTTAAGTATACCTTATCTTATCTTATCAATTACGGTAGGTCGTGTTTTCATGATATATTAAAAGAAATGAACAGTTTGTTCCTTGATATCTACTTTTTTGATAGTTTATATACTTATCTGCCGTTGGAAAATATTCAGATACCTTTCGAGCATATTTTCGCAAATGAAATATTATTAAGCCTTAAAATTCTGCAATCCTGTCTATGCCCCCGGACTCCATGTCATCAACCGTCATACTAGAAAAGCGGTACAATGTGTTGCTTCCAGAGGCTCGTTCATGGTTAGATCCCGAGAACGAGCCCGGCAAACACTGCTGCCGTATTTTCATTGATGGCTCCAGGACTGAAGACGGTTCAGGTTCTAGTGTCTTCGTGGAATCTTGTGGGACCCGTCGGTTCTTTGTCCTTGGTCTGCATGCGTCTGTGTTTCAGGCGGAGGTGTATGCGATGCTTGAGGCAATGGACTTTGTTGTGGAAAACAGGTGGAAAGGCAAATCTATTTGTCTGCAGTGACAGCCAAGCTGCGCTCCTGGCCTTGGATAGTCCGACCACCACTTCCACGATAGTTAGGTCCTGCAAATCCAGGCTAAATTATGTTGGAAACCATAATAGTCTGACGCTGACTTGGGTCCCGGCACACGCTGGCATTGCGGGTAACGAGACCTCTGACTCTTTGGCCAGAATGGGCTCCGAGGCTGTTTTTATTGGCTCGGAGCCTGTTCTTCCACTCCCTTCTGCTGTCATCAAAGCCACTGCAAACAAGTGGGTTATTTCGACCCACAAGCGAGCATGGCGGGCTGAGAGAGGCTGCGGATGGGCGAAAATTATGCTACCTGCTATCTCTGACCAATAGTCACGGTTCCTTCTATATTTAGATAGGAGGGACTGCAGGCTGTTGGTTGGCGTGATGACAGGGCACTTTCTATGGGCTAGGCACATGGAAAGGATTGGCATATCAGAGAGTGCGCTGTGCCCAGCCTGTGGAGAAGAAGACGAGACGGCGGACCATTTTCTTTGCGTCTGCCCTGCCTTTGCTCGAATCAGGTTTGGGATTTTTGGCACTGATGTGCTGAGGAGTAACCAACTTGGCTCCTTGGCAACACAGGATCTACTTCTATTTCTTCGGAGGTCGGGTAGATTTAAAGCCGAGTAAAAGGGAACCTTAAGTGCAGTACAATGGATATATACTCTGTCTGAGTGCTGCGCTTACAGGACTGATCCGACAAAAAAAAAAAACCCTTAATGCCGATACATCATGATCATATTCATATTTAATAGTATGTGTGAAAAAGAGAGGAAATATGCAAATTTTGCTCATTTGAGTTTGACTGCCAACGTGTGAAGATGTGTGCGGATAAAAATAATAAAAATGCGTTTCTGCTGGAGTCCCTTGAATGCTATTGTACTATTTCGTTTGTACCTTTCTTTCATTCAAAATCGTTTTTTTTTTGTTTTTTTGAACAATTTTTCCTTGCACAGTACAAGCGCTAGCGCACACAAAACTTCGTCATCCGACAGAGACATGACAACCTCACTCAACGACTCAACGATGAAAAAATGATGATCTTCGATTTTGATCACTCGTCTGTGGCGGAGCTTCATTCAACACGTACACGAATGAGTATGATCATGATGTATCGTCTATGGGCCGCATAAAACAATGAGAGTCTTTGAAATGAGTCACCAACTGAAATTGATTTTAAATCATGAATTATGCAAAAATATAACTCAGAATTTTAAATTATTTTATGTTAAGTTATAGTCGTTTTGATCAAATATTGGGAGCGTACTAATATATAGTTTCACAACAAATTCGAAATTAAACAATATGTATATATATACACTTTTGTTAGCATTTTGTAGCATTTTTGAGTCGTTTTGAAGATCAACATTTTAACTTCGTTTCGAATATGAAATATTTGAACATAAGAGTATACTCGTACACACCTATATGGTCGAAATCAAAACGGATTAGTCTATGTAGTTATATGGGTATATGCTCCTCCATTCCATACGAGAAAAAGAGGAAATGCATTCTCTATTGTAATACTCATGTTTACGTATCAAAATATAAACCAACCTTTAATCTCCTTTGTGAATCTCTCGGTTATAAATTTCAAATTGCAAAGAAATTTATGTGCTAAGCTTTTGTATATGGAAGATTGCAGAGCTTCAAAGTCTTAGAAATTAGTACTTACGGTTTTGTGTGGCTTTTTAACATATCAAAAATTGTTTGGCTTCCATGATTTTAGCTGTCCGTGTCTGGAATCAAGATATCTAACACCCCGAATATACCATTGATTGTATACAATATTATATTAATATTCCGTTTATATATATTGTTATATATTATCCTATATACCAATGATAATGGATTTAAAATTCAGGAAAATTGTTGTAGTTACTGATTAGCCTCCTAGTGTGCACCAAACTGAAATGAAGCTAATTCATCAGTTGAAGATTTTGAAAGTACTAATTATATCAACATGTTTATAGTCAATTCACTTCTTAAAGTATGTAGGCACATCTTAATTGCTCATATGGAAATGAACCATAGCCTCTCACAAGTAAACGAATTGGATTAAATTAGGGAGCTGAAAAAAGAAAGCAGACGAATCAAATTCACCTAATACTATCATCATCCGCATGCAAAACACAACATATTAAAATAAAAAATTAATATAAATCTGGGTACTATGTGTTAAAAGTCATTCCATCTATAATAAACATTATGAAGTATTGGAGCAAATCAACAAAAGGGCAAGCAGGGAGGACTGTTTATCTGCTGCCGTCGTACTCACAAAATGCGACATTTTTTCGTAACGTACTGGAGCCCATCTATCGATTCTAAAGAGGTCATAAAGAAAATTAACAGCATGCAGTGGTTCCACCTCATCCGCAGTAGCTGCTGCCACTGCTTATTGTTAATTGAAGATGTTACTGGGGTCATAACAGTTTCTAAGAAATAATACATATATAATTGTATATAATCAGCCACGGCGCATCGTCTGTCGTCGCAACTTTTATGAACACAAAAAGTTAACAATAATAAAATTAGGAAATTTTTTGCATGACTTAATTTTTGGCAATTAAACTGAGCATATGCCGTGGTAACTGTTGCAACGCAACACTGACCAAACCAACGATCAAAAACGAAACGTGGTCAGAAAGTTTAAACTAATTTTGCTAAAAGCTTTTGGGAAGCCACACAAAGTTAGTGAGCTGAACATAACATAAAATAAGGGGCGCCTTATGTGAGGACCAAATGCGCGAGGCGTTAAAGCCGATAGTCACTGCATTGGCACGTATTCTGGTGTAATACTAGTCACCCACACATTCAAATACACCATTGCATCTGCTGATACCATCACTCACACGCACACATGCCCTCTTTCAAAGCTCCACATAAAAAATACATTTTTTTGCATTCACTGTTTTTTTTTGTTTCTTTTGTGTTGAATTTTTTGAACTCAATTTATTTCGAGTTATTTTGCGTAGAAACAATCGCACAAGAGGATGTGATGGAATTCAGGTTGGTGTAGGGTGAAAAGTAAATATTTGGGTCAAAGTGTGCGCATCTGGCATTTGCCACTTGCCTTCCAAATGAATTAATTGCAAATTTCAATGTAAAAGTCACACGATCCACCCTAGCGCTTATGGCGTGGAATTTGCGTTCGGCGCAGCGTCTGGTTTTGTGCTGATTTATAATCCGTGGCTAATTTCTAAAATTTCAACTGTAATTTACATGTGGAACGCATAATATCGCAGAGTAACGTTGCGTTAATGACACGTTGCGCTAACGACAGAGAGAAGTGAAGTGCTGACGAATGACGCCGTGACCTGGTCTCGGTGGTCGGGTGTTGGGGTTCATAATGAGGCACATTGCCATTCGTGTGTGGTGCTGTGCCTATTTATTTATTTTTTTTTACTTTGCTCTCACTTAAAAGCACATTCCCATATAGCACCCCATATAAATATACTCGTACTTGCTGCATTATCGCAAGAGAGGTTACTTTGTTGCTTAGCCACGATGTGTATCCCTGAGTGCGCCCACTGTTGACTCGTTTGCTTCGATTGTTTGCCAGTACCTTGGAGTACGGTTCAGTATTACGTTGAAGAGTGCTTTTGCAGACATTGTTCGTAACGTACCACTTCGCGTGGGCTGTTTAGAATTAGAAACGAAATTTAATAAAAAACTTCAACATCTGTGAAAGCTTGTTTTAAATCCAGGATAGTATGCTGCGCACACGTTGTTAAATATCTGGCCCTTGATAAATTTGGTAATTTACCAGTTTCTATAGGAGCAATAATTTAATTTCAATCTAGGAACTGGAGAGGTTAAAACTTCTGAATGCAATGCCTCTTGTCTCCGTAAAATTGACGAACACGTTTAAAAAGTAACCTATATTAGTTTAAAAACTTTGCTTTTTTCTACTAAATTATCTTCATACAGTTTGTCAAGTAATTGTTTGCAAAATAAAAAATGTAACGAAATTTTCACTTTAATATTGATTTGAAGCAAGAAATGCATATATTTAATTTAAAAAAATATTATAATTTAATATTTGCCAATCTTCCTCAACAGAAAACATGAAAAAAATTCTTAAATAATTACAAATAGAACCGTTTCTGAGACAAAAGAAAAACAATAGCCATTTCATGGTGTCAAATAATTCTTTGCAAAATTCATGGACCATACAAATCCTCTAATAAATTAACAGTAAATATTTTAATACTTAGTGTGACTACCATTAGCATCAATAACGGCTTACACAAACATCGACACAATAAACAAACAATCGTTTGGTTAAATTATAACAATTAGCTTTATTTAGTTATAGCTATTCACACACTTAATCTTGGCTTAAAGTTTACTTTATACATTTCATTCATTTAATCAATTAATCAATTCATTTAATCACTTTATACTGTTACTGTTACTTTCACTGCTACGATCACTGATCAACTGTCTCGACTTCAGTTTTGTGATGGCTTATATACCTCTCGTGTCCCAGATTATTCAATAAACTTCGAACGCAGTTTCGAGAAAATGCTACAGCATGGCTCCGCGCATATTTTTTTAGGGGTTGAAAAAGACGAATAGAATATTCCTTAAAAGTATGCTACCATTTATAATTCACTGCCCTCCACCTAATCCAAGCAAGAACAGTACTGCAACCTTTATATGGAGCTAGCCTCTCCGGATGAACGAATTTAATTTTTTCCTGACATTTCTCGCCAACTGGATGCGGTATTTTACATCGTTAATCCGTTTTATCACCTAATAAGGACCTTCCCAGTGTGTTTGCAGTTTTGGCGATAATCCCTTTTTCCTTTGCGGATTATGAAGTATAGCTAGCTGCCCTTCTTGAAAATCCTTGGTGTTTGCTTTTACATCATATCTGCCTTTCATTTTATCACTCATCAGTTGTGTGCGACTTCTGATGTTTCCATGAATTTCATTCAAATGTTTTCGTTTTTTCAGCTACATAACTACTACCTGCAAGTTATGTAGATGAGTAGGTACCGAATTTCAGATCTGCAGGTAACCTTATATCAGAACCGAAAATAGCCCTAGCTGGTGTTGCAGATGTTGTGTCGTGAGTTGTTGGTCGGTAATCCATTAGAGGTATATGTTGGTCCCAATCTTTCTGATTTCTGTCCGACTTTCCTTATGTATTCCCCGAGCGCACGATTAAATGTTTCCACCATTCCATCAGATTGGGGGTGTAAAGGGGTTGGTGGGTTTTGCGTATATCCATCAATTCACTCATTTGATGAATATCGTGGAGTCAAAATTTCTACCTTGATCCGAGTGCAACTCCTGTGGAGCTCTGAATCTACAGACCCAATTATTGATAAATGCATCTGCAACGGTCTTAGCCTCCTGAAGGGGAATGCGATATACTATACATTTGCTAAAATAGTCAATTACGACGACAACATATTTGTTTCCGGAATCACTCATTGAAAGCGCACCTGCTATTTCCATTGTAATACGTTAAAATGGCGCTCCCACATTGCTAACTGCATTTGGACACTTTTAACAAGCACTGATCCAGTCAACTACTGATTGCTGGCAACCAACCCAATAAAACTGTGTTTTCATTTTCTCGACTGTTTTAGTTATTCTCAAATATCCTCCGCTAGACACACTATGATATTCCTTGAGAATTTCACTAATTCTAGTTTACAATCAGATTCTTCGTAGTTTTTCTACCTTCGCTTTCCCAGAGGCGTAGGCATCCAACTAGCAACTTTAAGCCCATTGAACCCAATATGATTTAAATATGGGGCTTTCGGTCGAGATTTGGTTCCATTATGGTCGTTTTCCTTCTCTCTTACTTGACACGATTTTGGCTAATTCTGGATCATTTCGTTGTTCTTTTTTTATTTCCTCAGCATCCCCATGGCTTCCGCCTCTGCGATGTTCTCTTGTGAAATCATAGCTTTCCAGTCTCTTAATCCATCCCGCCAGGTGACCTTCGGGATTTTTGAACTGTAATAGCCAGCGCAGAGCAGCGTAATCCGTTCTCAACAAGAACCTTTGTCCACACAAATACTTATTAAAGTGTTTCACGCACTGTATAACAGCCAAAAGTTCCTTCCGTGTTACACAATAATTTCGCTCAGGGTTTAATATCTTGGTGAAGTAGGTGTCCGTTGATAACTTGAGGCAGGACACCACCAACCTCGAAGCCACTTCCATCTGTGTTCAAAATACATTTTTCGCCAGGAATTGGATGCGCAAGGATTGGAGCTGTACACAAAAGCTCTTTCAGTCTGTTGAATGCCTTCTCCTGTTCGTTTTTCAACTCAAAATGACAGTTCTTCCTCGTTAATTCATGCAGACTTCCAGCCACTTCTGTGAAACTTGGAACAAAGCGCCTGTAATATCTGCACACTCTCAAGAAGCTGCGAAGCTCGTGCAAACTAGTTGGACTTTACCAATATCTTACTGAGTCTATCTTATCTGAATCTGTGTGTACTGCTTTAGATGTGTCTGTATATCCAAGGAACTTGATTTCTTTCTTGAATAATGAGCATCTCTTTGTGCTCAGCTTCAACCTTGAAGCTCCTAATCGCATCAATACTTCTTCCAAATTCTTCAAATGGTCCTCGAAGTCCTTTCCCATAACGATGATGTCATCTAGGTACACCAGACACGTTTTTCAGTGGAGACCATTTAGCACACATTCCATTAGGCGTTCAAATGTAGCTGGAGCAGTACACAGTCCGAAAGGCCTCACCAAAAACCATAGTCCATCACCGGCACTGAATGCTGTCTTTTCCTTGTCTTGTTCGTCTACTGCCACTTGCCAATATCCGCATTGTAAATCCAGCGTTGAGAACTAATTTGAACCAGAAAGTGTGTCCAAGATATCATCGATGCGAGGTAATGGATAACTATCTTTCTTCGTTACCTTGTTAAGTTTCCGATAATCTACACAGAAACGTGTGGAGCCATCTTCCATTATTGACTAATACCACGGGAGGACTCCAGGGGCTTGCTGAAGGCTCAGTGACGTTGGTCCGGTGCATTTCTTTCAACAATACATTCACCTCTCCTCTCTTTGCCAGAGGTACTCTTCTTGAAGCTTCACGAATGGGTTTGGAATCACCAGTTTTGATTGTGTGTTTCATCATCTTTGTTCTGCCTTCGCTTTTATCCTTTTCAGCAAGTACTGACCAATGTCTTGCCAAAAGTTGTCTGGCAATGTTCCTCTGCTCTGTGGATAAGTCTTTAATACGTGGATAAGTCTTTAGTACATTTTTATCAGCTGGTATCTTACTTTTCGTGTCTCGCGGTAGGCTATCACAGTTTACAATTTGCCGAAATTACCTGCCGGTTTCCAATTACTTGTCCTTTCCTATGGTTCCAGCGCCTTTGCAAGATTGACCACTCCTACTGGCACTATTCTGTTCTGCTGTTCTTCTACGCGAGTTTTTCCTTTTTGGTGTCATCTGGTAAAAATTTGTTATCAGCCCCACAAAGAATATCGGTTTTTGTCGCTGACTGGAAATAGTAACAAATTATAGGATTCGAAAAAAAAATTGTTTAAAGCAACTTAACTTATAATTTTAGGTTTTAAAGAAAACAATATTTAGGGCTCGAAAAGCAAATATTACTTTACAATTTACTTTAGTAAAAAATATTATTGTTGTTTACCCATACTAAAATATGTAGGAAACTTTACTAAATTCTGTCAAATTAAATTATTGTAATTGCGGAGAAAATGCGTCGACAAACTTTAAAATTGGTGGCCATAAGATAATAAGCAAGCGCTAACCACTTAAAGCGCAGCATATTAATTAGTTCGCGCAGCAAAATAATTAATTTAAGACCGACATTGTGTCTGTCTGTCTGTCTGTTATGTTGTTAAATCACGAACAGGGAACCGCGTTGTTCGTACAAAACGCCAGTCAATGCAGCCGTACACCACTTGGCAACTAATTAAAAACTTTAACATGGAAAACATAATCAAAACGCTGCAAATGTTCCGCCAACGGTTATGGCTGCAATTCTGCGAATAGCACAAAATCTTCAAACAATGAATAAAGTCCTTTCATTTAAAGTGGAGTATGGATCAGCATGTGTTGTTGCTGCGGTTGCCGTTGTTGTTGTAGATGCGCTGTAGCAATCTGGAGCAGTCGGCATTTACAATAGGGGTGTTTTTGAAAACAATTTAAAATTAATTTTAAAATGCATTTACCCAATTCACATATTAAAAACAGGACGCTTTATATGCAGCAATTAAATGCAGAAATTTTATCAAATGGCATCATTAAAAACATCAACGCTCTCCATCGAACGAATAAAGTGAGAGCCATGATTCCCTCTGCCATTGACGAAGTCCCTATGCGACTATTTAGAATATTTTTTCTATTGCCGTGTTGCAGCCACACACAACCATATCCACGTAGAAAGTGGACCACCGTCAGCTTATTTAACATATGTTGTACTCGCTCGGAGATTAAAATAAAGCACGTGGTGGTACTTTGTGAGTGAACGTGAAATACAAAGATATTTGACGTGGTGTGAACATTATTGGTGGTAACACCTCTGAGGCTGCTGCCACTACCGTCGACTGTATAAGTCACTGCTGCGACATGAAGTAGGTAATTAAATTGTTGTCTGGCGTGTGCGCTGCTTGGAAGGGCAATGCTGCCGTGATCCCGCTTGGATTATGTGATAAAATGTGTGGACGTACAAGTAGGAAATGGTCGCACGTCCTACACTGAACATGACAGCAAATATCAGGCATATTAGGTATATTAGAAACACGAATATTTGTTGTCTACCATGTTGTAGACCAGAAATAGTCTTTTGTTGTGTCCAACTTCCGAAGACTCATCCTTCATGTTTTCACCCCTAATTGTATTTGTGGTTTTTTTTTGTATGGAGCAAATATAGGTATACTGCATCGACCCATCATTCAATTATTTTTATATGTAGAACAAATTATGCAATATTGGATTATTTGCTATATATTAATTCGTGCACTTTAAATGTGTTTAATTACATCTGCGTTTCATTAGACTCCATTTGAACAATGGCGACGAATTTCTCTGAGTGCATTTCACTTGTAGCTAATTACCGCACACAGAAATTTTGTGTCAGCATTCTTCATTAATGTTGCGAGTCACACATTGTGCTCGTATGCGTCGTGTGACAACCTCGCCTCGCAACAGCACATGCCTCACTCGGCACAGAACTATTTTTACACAGCTTGCACCCTGGCATGTATCTCGCAGTTTCTTTCATGAGCGTGTGGCACATTCGTGCTGCAAAGATCTGAATGCAATGCAACGTATTTAAGGAGCATAATTGACGAAGGGCAGCAAAATACGAGAACGAGGACATGTGCCCGCACTACGGACGCATGCAAGCCAAAAGTGTCAAGTGAAGAGTGACTGATATGGCGAGTAACGAGCACTGGAGTGTCATTTTATGCCAAGTGTGGCATTAAATACTTAAAATTTTCATGGCTTGCTGTGGCGAATATTCTAAATATAAATGCAACTGAACCAAAAAGTACATTTTCATTTTTAATGTTTACTTCTTCTCATTCAGGCATATTGCCAGAGTATCAAACGCACTGCAAATGATTTTAGAATTCATAAATAAGAATCGGAGGCTGTGCGACCAATTTTTTATGATCGCTTCTATGAAATTAAATGGACATAATATGTGAAGAAACTGCTTCATTTGGAAATAACTTTCATGGAAAGTTAGCCATTTTTGAAGCTGTGTTCAAATGGAGACATCAGATAACTGATTTATTGAATATAATTCTCCCTTTCAGACTTGCTCAATTAATTTTGCTGCTTCGTATTTTGCTAATTGCTGTTGTCAAATTGTGAGAGAAGCTTATTCTGATCGGGTACTTATTAAGAAGGAATAATTTTGGTATCGACATGTATTTTGCAAGAAACCACACAATAATTATTGTCCAAGTAAGGTGGCCATATTGCAAAACTATTTGCTTTTTTTCTTTTTATCAAAGTTCGGAAATTTTGTATTCTTTTGAAATAATCGTATAATATTTGTGTTGTAATTTAATATACAAATGATTGCAATAGCATTCAATCTTTCCCATTAATTGAATCAACTGAATAATTTTAATTTTTTATAATACTCAAATTTACAAACAAATAAACAAAAAGAAGAACTGAATACTAAGTTGTGGATTAAGCTTTGTTGAGATTGGCCAAATCTTTAGAAATACAGTAAAAGCTCGCTAATCCGGATTAATGATGGCACACCCCTATCCGGACTATCGATTTTTCCGGATTACTGGATGTGCCTAAAAAAACTTATAAGTACTCGTCTTATTTAAAGAAACATGCATTTTATTTCAATTAAAAAGAATTAGACACATGTTTTTAGAATTCATGTTTTTATTTAAAAAATTTCATTTATTTGATATGTAGAACTGATTCACATATATTCACAGCATTGTTTTTTAAAATAATTAAGTATGCTGCGTTGATGGGTATTTTTTATTAAAACTTCATTTCTCATCTCCTTGAGTAAAAGAATTTTTTCAGTAGAGGCACCACGCTGCTTGGCCCATTTGATACATGTTTTGAACCTCTGAACAGCTTCATTGTTTGTAGTGCGTGTTACATTTGGCATACATATATTTTCTTGATCATCTTCGTCATAGTCTGATAAAGTGCAGTACACATTTTCATCGTCCTCATTAATCCAATCACTGATATCATTTGTAGATAATGTTTTATTTTGCATTATGTTGTTATTGAACATTTCCGCCATTAACCTTATATCAATTTCTGTATTCGTCGCATTCGTATAATTATTTTGAAAAAGGGTCGCTAATGGAAGGTGGTCCTCGGAAGACCATCTTTCAGTATGTAATTTTTTCCAACATGATTTTATAACATCATTGGAAATTTTGTCCCAAGGTCTTTTATGGAGTTCACACGCGTCCTCCAATGTAAAGAGTTTTAAAAATGCATCAGAGTCAGTTGATTCGGAGCTGATCAATTCACTCAAAAGATCTTTTTTGTAGTAAACCTTAATTAACCTTATAGCATTTTGATCCATCGGGTGGATAATGCTTGTGCAGTTCGATGGCAGAAAAACAACTTTATAATTTTCGCATTCAGTGACTAATGGCTCGGCATGACATCTTGCATTATCCACAATTAGTACAGCTTTATATAAAAGATTATTCTGACGTTGAAATACTTTCACTTGTTGTATAAATGATTTGAAAAACCACTCCGAGAAAATGAAAGATGTCATCCAGGCATTTTTTGATGAATAATATTCAATTGGAGTATTGTTTTTGAATGACCGCGAGTTTTTTTATTTGTCTACAACAGCGATACTAAGCTTCTGGATTCCCGATTTATTAGCACACACTAGAAATGGTAGCCTCTCTTTGCTCATTTTTCTGCCTGGAGCATTCTTTTCTTTAGCATGCACTAATGATTTCGAAGGAAACATTTCCCAAAATAATGCAGATTCGTCTGCGTTATTAATCTGGCAGTTGCTGAAATTATCAGCTTCAACAATATCGTATAATTTTTTTTGGAAATAAGGCACTAAATCTGGTCTACTAGATAAAGACTCTCCGCATATTTTTAGGCTCCGAACGGAAAATCTGTTTTTAAACTTTTGGAGCCATCCATCGCTTGCTTGAAATTCTCTGTCGTCAGCATACATTTTATTAAATAGCTTGGCTTTCTGGCGTAAAATTTCGCTTGAAATTGTTTGGTGACGATGTCGTTGCTCTTCGAACCATTCGTACAATTTTTCCCCAAACTCTTTATATTCGCCAGCTTTAAGCGTTTTTCGTTTCTTAAGCAGACGAACATTGGAATTTTCAGCAAATTTAGAAAATTAAACGTAAATATGGCGTTTCATAAGAATAAAAAACTCACAAACTCTTACCGCTTAATATTCTCTGCATTTTTTTTATATCCGAAATAGTAAATGTTCCAACTGCATAAACAGACGGTAAATGTTTTCCACTTAGGCCTTTATTTAATTCTGATTCTATTTTTAATTTATAAGACAATGTCAAAATTTTATGAGCAAGTTTTTTAAACATGTTAATTTATTAAATATATCCGCATGAAGCTTTGTCAACTGTCATAAACTAAGTGACTCAAATTACAGCAAATGGCAAGACGGTCTGCGCAAGTGAATTAGTTAACCGTTATTTGTAAACTCCATTCAACAATTCTTAGTAAATATGAACGATATAGGAGAAAAAACGAGTGCTCACAACCAATAAACACCAAAGTTATGACACAATCCGGATTATCGAGCTGCAATTAATCCGGACTATAGAATAGTCAATGAATATCAATTTTGATATTGTCTGGAACTTAAGACCGAATTCGATATTAACCTAATTGGCCAAAGGACATGTCTGCTTCCCACATATGCAACTGTTTGACACCTCATTTCCAAAAATCGTTCCATTACTTTTACATAGACTAGCAATAAGTTGGCACATCTTACAAACTGATTAATTAACAATTAGCTTATAATTTGTAAGCATAAGTTAACTTAATATAAATAAATAAATAAAAACAATAATATGCCTAGCCTGTACTAGTGTATTTTAGAGATCAGTTTTATATTTTAGTTACTGCAATAAATTAAATCTATTAAGTTTGGACTAGTACATAACTGTATTTTTAAAGTGGAAATATAGGTGTCATTTGTAAGTGTAGGTCATTTGAAAATGACTGTAACAACGCTCCATATCATGAATTAATAATTGGTGATTGTGTACATTTGGTCTCATTGCAAAATTTAGCCAGTGTATAACTGTATACACTTTCGATCTAAACAAGATTACGAACAAAATGGAGGAGATCAGACAAATCAGACCCCAGCTAGGCTCCTATTGATTGCATAAGCATAACATACACTGTCAAAGCACAAAATTGTAAAAATGAGAAATGATAATGAAACTCATCGAATTTCTACAAGCATAATTGCAATTTTTAGTATTATCACCCAACAGCATCCTCATTTAATGAGTCTTATATGTATGTATATTTTTATGAGCTTTTAGAATGTTTAAGCCTTTTTCAAACCACCTTTCTTAGTATAATTTCAGTATATTATATTAGTAATTTATACTATATATACATACATACACCACATACATTAATGTCGTTTCATAATTCGTCCTAAATGCTGCTAATGTGTTCGCAAATAAACAAACCAATTTAATTTTAAATTGAATTTCAAGTAAAGTCGATGGACGGATTCACACAGATTTTCATACAATAATTCCTGAATATTTCATAACAAAAATAAAATTAAATTATCATTAAATATGATATATGAAACACAAAAATTATCATCAATAATAATTTGTTTACACAATGGCGCGTGATGTGACAACTATGAAACGACAACAATAACAATAACAAAAACACCCACAGCCACAACAGCAACATAACAAATCTTTCTCGTGTCAGACAGCAACAATTACAATAATGATGTTTCATTTAAAATTGACGGGCACAACAGATACAACAACAATAGCAACACAGCAGCAGCACCACATGTTTACAATTCGAACAAATGTTGCCGCCCGTCTGTGAAGAAAGTATGTGCACACATTTTATCAATAAACAAGCGTAAAATTATGACAAACAAATTAATGAAATGCCTCACTGCCAAAAACAAGAGGAAATTCAACCAAAACTTAGAGAATGAAATGAATTGAAACCAAACCGAATCATGAATATGACTGATGCGCACTCTGGCAGTGAAATGTATTTTTCGAACCGTAGAGAGTGCGAGAACTAAAAATAGAAATGAGTTTTTAATTAAAGGGGATTTTTGATGGCGCTAAGGGAAAATAAAATACACAAATTTTTTTAATTAATACGTTTAAAAAACATACGCTGAAAGAAAGAAGGAAAAGCAAATAAGGAAACAACCCGAGTTATTATGTACTCGTATATTCTTTAGAAAAGCACTGTAAAACCTCATGTGAACTATTCCGGATTCCGGTATAACAAGTATACAATAATTGCCAATTGTGTTTGGCAAGTTCATAAAACCACTTGCGGTGCGTAACTATTCAAATGCTGCCAGAGTATTTCGTGCTTAATTGCCCTGCTTGCGCTCGCAAACAATGTTTTCAAGGCAAATTATCTGACAATACCAGACAAATCGAATGCTTAAATAATTCACCAGCCAATGCTGTTGACATTTCTCTGTCCAGTTCTGATAAGTAAATTAGTTTGATATTAAAAATTTCAGCAATGGGAGGTGAAAAATGCTCCGAAGAAAATAATAGGTATTTATCGGTGGGGGCTATTATTGGATCAACAAAGTTTTTCTGTAGTTATCTCTTAAACTCCATTTTTTACATCACTCTTGCAAGCAAATATTTCAATTATTCCGATTTGCATATAATATTCCACCCATAATGCCAAAATATATATACGAAATCCGTTACAAAAAGCTGTTAAAGCATCTTTTATTCATATATAAACCTAATTTAAAATTGATTTATATTTTAGAACCAAGCATGTCGTACGATTTGATTGTCGGAAAGTTATTACAGTTCACTTCAATTTTTAGAAATAACAGCAGTATCCAATTCACCAATATTGCAATATTTTGCTCCAGCCGAAAGCTTCAATATAAACGCTTTCACCATGATGCATGTTCGACAAACTCGTCAGTCTTTGAACAGTGTTAACTGCCACTAATTGAAAGCAACTCCATTATTCTAGACCGAAATGGTGCAGTACCACCTCTTCCAGTTGATTCACAAACAATTTTACAAAGAACTTATGAAATATGATGAAAAAAATGGTAATATTGCTGCAATTTTTTTCATCATATTTCTTTGTAAAATCGAATAATAAATTTTATATTCCTATGTATTTCGCATACCTACCACTAAATTCTACATCTAAAAAAAATATTTATATTTATTATGCTCAATTTTTAATATATATATTATATATAATATATATATATATATTTATTATATAATAAACCAATCAGTTGTGCCCCATATTTAGTGGAGTTAGACGTTACAATTTAGACGAAATAGAGCTTAACAACATTTAAGCTGCTGTAAATTATTTAATTGGCGATTCTCCATCAAAATAATGAATTAAAATGCAAAGGGCATTCTTGAAACACCGATACCTGCCAGAAGCGCTAAGAGATAAGTATTTATAATGAAATCAGGAAAATATTTGTTTTAAAAATTTTATACTCAACATCCGTTAAACAAAACTTTTCGAAAGGTATTTTCCGTTCCAGTGGCTGATGTTTTCAAATTATTTCATTTGGATTTAACAAAACGATTTTTACCGGCCTGCAATGCAAAGTTTCTGCTGAAATAAATAGTGAAAATATCATAACAGATCATGCTTAAATAGGAAGCACTCTGAATTTATGTGCTGAAAGTATGAAATTACTAAGATGTGGTTGTTTTCTTTCTTCACATAAAAACTTTAATTAAAAGCAACACACATAAGTGAAGTTCATAAAGGTGAAAAAATTCGTTTTGAACGAGTGTCAAGGTGGAATTGACATTATGCAACGATGTCATTACATAGATTGAGGAGAATCCGAGATATTGAGACTGTTTCATTGAAGCGCATTTCAAATTATCTGAATTTTAATGGAACTCATGCCATGCTATTGTAGTTTCGAAAAACTGAAATGTTTAAAATACCGAATGCCACATAAATTACAGTCTGGAGGGGCATAGCAATCCTAAACCGGCCCCCAATTGACCCTTAGGTCAGCAGGACAATTAGCATATTCCCTTTTCTTGCAACACGTGAAATTGTCATAAATTATGTGTTAGTTTTACAAATACTTATCCACCCACTAATTGCTCTGCGGCAAACAACAACCATTTCCTCATGCATAGAACATTTGAATCTGTATCTTAATCACTGCTCTGATTTATTTGTGTCCCTTGGTAATTTATTGCAACCTTGTCGCCTAATCCGCAGCGATACGCGCACTATTTCGAAACCGATTTATACTTCACACAAGTCTGGAAACCCGCCTCGTGCTGCACTCCGTCCAAACTAATTTCTTCCACTTGATAACTCAATTAAACCGTGTGCCTCAGCATGTTGCTTAATGCTACTAGGCTACCAATTCGAAACCAATTTTACGCATTCATTGACGCACATTAATCATTTGATGCAACAGATTTGGTGTGTCCCACTTTACTGTGTTTTTTCCTAAGACTTCCTACCACGTCGATGACAATATTTTTCCCTCTTTTTAATTTATGCAAGTTTGAGGAATGCCTGTAGCGTCCGTTTGTGGTAATTTTAGAATTTTACTGGTATTTAGAAATATCCAGCTGTTAACTTTTTTATATATCCAAACATTTGCCCTAAGAATAAGCGTAAAAATTCACTTATTTGCATTTTGCGTATGTAATAGAACTGCCAAACTTTTTTTGTCGCCCAAAAGTGAACTTTTAGTCGGACAAATTCTACTAATCAGCAGACTCTCAACTAATCCAATACCTTGTTCTTTCTTTTAGAATGCAGATGTGGTTTATAGAGCTAAAGTGAGACTGTTAAAATTTTAGTGGAATAATGAAATTATTTTTATGTATTTATCTTTTATTTTAATGTGAAGAATATTTTGTATGGACATTTCAGAAAAAAATTAATAATTTTTCTTAGGAGGAGAATAACATTAGACAAAATTTGAATCAAGACAAGAATGCGTAGAGACAAATCCAGTTGATTTTATTTAGTTTAAAAATAATATCTTATCTCCTTTTTTACTGAAAAAATATTGTATATATTGACTTGGAACTTTTCAGCGATGACTTGATTCCATATACTTTTATATAAAACATATTTATCAGACTTTTTCAACTGTAGATATTAAAGCGATTGCCAAGTGCAATATTTTTATATTAACAACTAAATAAGAGATTTAAATAAAGTATATAATATTTTTCATCTTTTCAGATCAAAAATTTTGACATTTCGTAAAACAAATAAAAAACAATAATTAGTTCGGCGCATAAAAGCTATTTTATGGAAAATGCCTGAATTAAAATCAATGCAGCAACCGTTTTCGCAAAATTCGTATTATATACATAAATATTCAAACGGAAAAATCAACACA
Source organism: Clusia tigrina (assembly GCA_920105625.2). NCBI lineage: Eukaryota > Metazoa > Arthropoda > Insecta > Diptera > Clusiidae > Clusia > Clusia tigrina. The sequence goes on from OV050031.1 coordinate 169,926,828, forward strand.
AACTAAATAAGCAATAAACATCTCAACATGAAGTAAAAGGCGTACGCGTGGTGATTTCCAATAAACATTTCCAGAGTGAGGCAACATGTTGCACAAAACTGAAAAGAACATTTCCAGCAGCAACACCGCAGCTCGCTTCAACAAGAAATGCCGTGCCAAGTAGCGTAGTAAACAAACGGGAAACAAAGAAAGCCGTGCATGGTGACATTCGTGTGTGTTCGTTCAGTCTATCGTTTGGCGGTTCCGGAACGCGTTTGTTGAGCGGAATAACGAAAAGTAAAGTGGTTGTAATTGTGACCGTACGTATGCGACGAATGGAGAAAATATCGGAGGAATGCATGCAATTTAGAAATTATATCATTACTCAAGAATTAATGATAAGATTTCATTACAGTTTAATTTAACCGAATCTAAAGAGAAACGATTATTAACAAAATATATTCAGAACACTTCAAAGTGATTGCACAGAAACTGAAACCAAAGTATATCCATCTTAGTTTACTAGATATTCTTTGCTGAAACTCAACAGATGCTCTTAACGGAATAAATGGCATATTTATATTATTTGTGTTTGTTTCCTTATTTTTCCTTTTCGCGATTTTAATCCCCACAAGAAACTGCGCCTAATTAGTGTCAAGTGGACGTCACTCCCATTATGCAAGGACAGTATACTTCTCGGGGTTCCGCAAAATCACATGAGACACAGACACTGCGCAACATGTTAGTGGCTGACGACAGTGGGTGTTACTGCAACGCAGGGGGCGTACCAGCTCAGCATAGTGAAAGTCGTCGGCGTTGCTGTAATAAAATTTGCAACGTTACAAATTTTTATAGGATTTCGACATTTCTTCTGTTGCTGTTCTTCCTCACATTTTGCGGTAAGTTGTTTAGAAATTTATATTGTGGTTATTTTGCATATAAACCTGGACACTTTAACAGTTCCCACAAAATAATTTGTTTGCTTTACATTTTATTTTTTCGGTATCTTTTTGAAATGTTTTATATTAACTTATTATGATTCCGCGAAAAAGTTGTTGTGCAACCAAGAAAGAAAAAACCTGGTCTTGATATTTTGTTTTGAGGAGTTAAAGTAAGTAAGTTCGGTGGAATATAGTGGGTCTAGACATCATTTAGTTTATGACACATTTTTTATGAAGATTATATCGTTTTTCAATATTTTGGAGTTTACGTCAGAAAATATGCTAAATTCAGACGCGGCTTCTCATATATCTTAAAGCTTTTCTAGCAACAAATACAAGTTTTTAGTTGAAGCTATTAGACCCGCAAAAGTATTTAAGTTTTAACAAAATTTTGCATATGAGAAATTACTTCGCATGACCGGCTTTTCCAATATAGTAACAAAATTTTATGTAATGCACGTATGAAAAATATTTTAGCCCAAATTAACTGAACATAAGGAAGTCAAATTTTTTAGCTCCACCGGGGTATACTATATTTATCTTTAATTTATAGTGTTACACCCTTAAAAAACCGACTTTGCCAAAATGCATCCAGTTCCAACGGAATTATGCAACTATCCGGTTTTTTTAACTTCTAAATTATTTAATTTACTGCATAAAAATTTGCGTCCAATCAGCAATTAGTGTAACGATATAAACGGCAATAGAAAATAAACACACAGCAAATAGGTTTTGATATGTGGAGCATCCAAAGGTACCGGATGACGAATTGGATACCAAGACGACGCTTCACATTTAGAGTAGAAGCGAATTCAGCATCAACAAACTCAGCAACATCAATTGGCAAAGCAAGAACACGAAGCGAAGTTGAAAGGTCGTCGGTATAGACAGTAGACACCTGCACACTCTTGCACCAATACTAAGACTTTTATCGCCAGTCAAAGGCAAGAGATAAGCAAGCCCAGTAAGCAACAAAAAAATAAATTTAGTTGCAGAGCTAAGCTAGAGAGCAGCATAAAACCCAAGTGCTTAAAACAACAACAAAAACCCGAAGCACTTAAACACAAGCGCACAATGAAAGAAGTAGCTGCAGCTATTTTCTTTTCTTTCGTGCAGATTTTGTGTAAAAATCAACAGCAGCACACATACGAGATAAATTGAAAGCACGAATGAATGAATGGGTGCATGCAGTTCAAATGGGGTACAGTCAGGGTAAGGAGAGGCGATGTAGCTTAACTGAAGCAAACAATTTCAACCGCTATAGACCACATCCGCAACTGCATTCTTGCAAGTCACTTGTAAAAAAACGTAAATTGACTTGCGTTTTTCATTTGAACGTTTTTTCCAACCGATTTTTCGCTTATCTTCATCAAGCAGTGGCTTTGACTTTGCTCCAGCTTTGGTTACAACAAAGCAAACATTGCAAGTGGTATGCATAGCAGAGAGCGCTAAAAAGTATGCTATAAAAACCAGCAGCAGCACAAGCACGTGTGTGCACGAGTATTTATGTGTGTGGCTCTCGCTGGGAATCACAACATGTGAGTATACGTTTTGGAATTGATGTACTCATCAATTAAATTCATCCAAAATAAATTTGTGCTCGTGCAAAAAAGTAAAAGGATAAAACAAACAATACAACACCATTTACGAAAAAGCGCTTGTTAGCTTTCAAATTAAACAGATCCACTCGCACGCAAACTTCAATTCCTATAAAAGTATAATAAACCAGTCACAAAGATTAAATGATATCCCATCAATTCCGATTTCTAAAACTGCTACAGCGATCGAACTGAGCACTGATCAATTTTGCAATTTCAAATTCATTTGCGACAGTCTACAAAAGATAGAGGAAATTAATATGTTTCAGCTGCTTTTAAATTTTAAAACGAAGGACTTGTTTTACTGGTATCAATAGACATGTGACTGATCAGTAGACATGTGACTTGTGTAGTGGACGTGCCTGCGAAGAACAAATGATATTAGATTAATTCTTTAAAATTCCCTTTCTAGATTTTCTAGACTTACCACCCTGTGTTTTGTATCAAGAACACACCAAACTTCTAAATGAAACGCCTCAAATTGTTTTTAATCATTACAAACTAGTATGAATAGTTAGAACATCAGGAATGGGAACCTTTATTTGTGGCTCTACTTCTTTTGAGTTTTTTCATAGTTATGCGGATTAAATAAATTAAAAAAAACTGAAAGTGTTCAATAAAGCGGAACCAAATGTAGGCGCACGTTTTAATGGTCAAAGTGTTATAAATTTGGTTCTAAAATATAACTACTCCATTTTAAAAATCTATATTGGGCTGGAAAAACTCAGTAAGTGAATAACAAATATAAACAACAGAATTTCTCTCAAAGCAATACTGACATTGACATCTTTATATTACATTACGATGAACGATCCAAAAAAATTCACCATGGTAGGTTCGTGTATCTACCAAAGTTTTTAATGCTTAAGCCCAGTCTAGATTTAAAGTTATCTACTCCACGAAAGACTGGTCCACAAGCGAAAGAAAATGCGACAATTTCTGGGTGTGATGAGTGCACTATGACAGAACTAAAGTCCACAAAAAACAACAGTGAGAGAAATCACTCTAAAATTATAATTAGAACCATTGCAGAAGTCCTGATGCAGCATTTCGCATATCCCCAAAGCAATCCAAACTGGATTACTGCTGGCTCCAACCGCCTTTTATAAATAGCTCTAAAAGATTCCCTTCTCTAGAAAAAAGGAGTGCTCAAATTTGTAACAACCGAAGTCCGTAGAGAATTAAAACAACCGCCAATTTTTAGTTCAGGTGTGCATCTTACATTAAATGAATTGCTTGAAGAAATTGCTAATTAATATGAATTCAGGGTTATAAACGAAAACAAAGTAAAAGTAAAACTAAAGACCTCTGAAAATAACTGAATCTTTACCAAGGCTCTAACAAAAAACACAAACACAGAGCTTCATACTTTTAAATCTAAGCAGCAAAGAGGCTTCTGTTCAACGGCAATCAATGAAATACATGAAGCAAGGGAGAAATTGGGATATATAGTTGTTCATGTTTGCAATATTAGCAAAGAAATACACAAAAACGTCTTTCGAAGTTCTACAGCAGCCTGAAGCAAAGCAGCAATAATAAAAAGATATATGTATGAATGCAATTATATTTGAGTCATCTAGAAACAAACGCGAAATTCCACAAGTGTCAGATGCCGCCGCTACGGACACACCAAGCGATTCTGCAATCTTATCCCAAGACACATTAAATGAACAAGAAACCACCTTACATCCGAATGCTCCTGCAAACTCGTCGCACAAGATATTCGATGTGTGTTCTGCTACAACATTGATCCCACCAATTATAAAACTTACACCTTCTTGAAGCAACTGCAACAATAGTCGTTTCCAGTACTCGGAAAAGAAAAGCAGGGAATATTAATTTGGAACCGCCACAAAGATCCACCCCTCAATCATCAACATTGTATGTAAATATAATGCAATACTAACCAAACCAATCCGGTTATTAATCCACTTCTGCTGGGTACATAACTCACCATACCTCCCAGAGTCGGTGCAAATATGACCAATTGAACATATCATTCACAATAACAATTTGTAAGACCAATGGCCTCAGCCCTCTGAAACACATTTCACAGAAAAAAGTTAAACAAATATTCGAATATATAATATATACCACAAATAACCCAAAAAGGTACATTGTTTTCTATATTGGAACGCAGCTGCAGAACTACGCATCATAATGTGAGCAACTAAAAAAAAATCGTAGACCGCTTCGAATTTGGCAAACGATTAGAAAACAAAAAAGGGTACAATCGCGTTAAGAAGCAACCCCAGCAGCTTGTCTCCTTCACACGGCACAGATTATTCCCTATGAAAAGCAACCAAAAAACTAAATCAACTAACACCACATGTGCCACCTATTAAAACGAAAGATGTTGGGTAGTCCAGATCTGATAAGGAAAAAGGACACAGATTTGCTCTTCATTTATCAGTAGTATTTGAACCCGTTCCCAAGCAAATATCCACATGACGACATCGGAATAGCTGAATTACTAGACACATATTATCACGTGGATCTTCCGATCCATTACTTTAAAATAAACAAGTTAGAGGAACCCTCAACAACACTTTAAAAGAAAAAATAGTTACCATCACGAGCAGAATCCTGAAATATTTACCTGAGTGCCGGTATAAATTCATCGCCCATTTGTTCAATGCAGTTATCTGATGTGACCACTACCCAATCCAATGGAAAGTACCTCAAATTATCCTTGTTTCCCAACTTGGTAAACCGACAAAAGTGGTTACTCCCAATACTAAAGACTCAGAAAAACTGCTACTGACGAGAATCCTTCAAATTATGGGGTAAAAACAGTTAAGTTCTTCCCATCAATTTGGATTCTGAAAACAGCATTCTACCGTTGAGCAAATTAATCATTTATAAGCATTTCCACGAAACGCACTCAAATAAAAAAACATATTGTTCAGACGAATTCCTCTGACTGAGATCGCATAAATCGCAACTTTAGCTGATCTGATACTGTGTAACGACCAGCAATTCGAATCATTTGCCTGAGCCAAATTAACATATGACTAGACATGTAGAATAAAATCAGTAAAAAATACTTTTATCCTAAGTGCAGGTTCTTGCCCACCAGTGACGCTAACTAACTGCCAAATACCGCAAACAGACAATGCGAAATACCTTGGAGTGCGCCCGAAATGGCGCTTGGCGCTGCCACATATTTTCCAAATGGAAACAAATGTTTGTGGTTACTTGGTCGAACGTTGGAACTATCACTGGATAATAAAACCTTGCTATATAAGGTTTTTTTCTGTTGTCGGAACAACTAGTCATATATAGCACTCAGACCACTAGACATCCATTGTACTATATTTAACGGTCCATTTTATATTTTTCTTTGAATCCAGTCAAATTGTGAACAAACTTCAGTAAATTCTGTGTCCCTAAGTAGCCAATGTTTGCGCTTGGATGTTTCGATGTAGATTCTATCGAAAGAGGCATACGCACAAGCCTGGCAAAGTGCACTTTCTGCAATGCCCATCTTTTGCATATCCGTAGCCCATGCAAAATGACCTGTCATCAGTCCTACCCTGTCTGGGGTCTCTCATACCAAGTGGCAGAAGAAACCTTGACGTTATATCTGAAATAACAGGCAGCATAGCCTTTGCCCATCTGCAGGTTCGTACAGCGCCCCATTTGTGCACAGGGAACCCAATCACTAATAGTGGCCCTAATGGTAGCAAAGAGATATGAGAAGAACAGGTTCCGGGCCAGTAAAACTGATCTGAGATCCTCTATTCACAAGTTCACCCGCGACTTCATTACCATAACACCCTTGTGTCTTGGAACCCATGTTACCATCAGACTACGATGCTTTCCAACATAATTCAATCTGGATTTGCAGAACATCACCAGCTTGGAAGTGGCAAGGGGCTGAATAAGGCCTTCAGTGCAGCCTGACTGTCACCTTTAGGTCAACGCGTGATATCCAGAGAATCTTACTATAAAGAACAATCCCAAGATTTTACCTTCCTGGATAACTGATAAGTGACGCCCTTTTGTGTGGCTGAACAAATTCTTCGAACTTCCTTCTAGTAAAAAAAATAAATTCATATTAGCTGGGTTTTTCGAAAGTGCATTTGCCTCACACCATGTGGCAATCTTATTCAGAGTATACTGCACTTTACTGCAGATATGCATAAGAGAGCTTCCGGCTATTATGCAGGTTACAGCATCTGCATATGGTGAGGATAAGAATTTTCAAATTTCTTTGGTAAATCATCTCGGGTAAGAAGAATTTAATATATCTCCCACCTTCTTCTTCCATCCAATAATATTAATTTTTCTTCCAGTAATAGATTTTCTAGTAACTACTTAGTGAACCGAAGAATTTTCGAGGTCCGATCGAAGAATTGGACAATTCTTTCCTGACAAGTTTACATGTACATTTCATATAAATAACGTAGTTTTCTTCTCAGAAATTATATAAATGTTCTTAAGGTCTGTACTTTCTTGATGGAACTCACTTCGGCCTGGAAATCAGAGTTATTTTGTTCCTTGCTGACAAAGATATTTTCTTTCTATATCTCATTCCCATAAACCACTACTCCCAACTCCATATTTCGTTTTGACCCCATTGGTACACCAAGTCCGATTTGCTTTTAAGATTGTTGCTATTCCCACTTGGGAATGAGATCTTGATATTAGGAAAGAAGTTCAATTTAGGTATTTGAGGATTAATAAGCCTAAAATTGTTGCAGGATGGATATAACAGCAACATAATCGGTTCTTTCTAAATGGAAAAGTGAATAGAAAGTCTATTTAATAGTACCTCCGAAGCTGTTGGTTCTCGTTATCCTGAGGATATAGACGCAGTTCTACAAAATCTGGAGAGCTTAATTTGTGTAATTATTTATGTGGCCTTGCTCCAACAAACCTCTGCAGCTTAGGTAATAAAGGGGGTTGTAATACACCTTACTAGTTTAGGGCTCAAACTGCAACTTTTTCCAGTAAGCTTAACATTCCAGGTGATTTTTTTATCAAAGTAGCTCTCAGATATATAACTCTGAGGCTTGTGGTTGTACCAAAGAGAGATGATTAAAATGATCTGACTCTATTTTATCTTTCGAGCAAATTAGAATTGTTGTAGTATTAGGGTCAACATTTAACCCATTCACGATATCATTTATCAACCATCCTGAATCTTTCTGTAATAAGGAGGACAGTGTCAGTTTTCATTATGGACATCTCTCCACAATAAAAAAAATGCCCTTACATATATTTAATATAATCACTAAATTTGAATTTTTTTTTTTAATTGGTTTTGACTGGTTTGGAAAATTTTAAATGGGAGTTCAAAAACACCTCCCTGAAAATGGAAATACTAGGTTATTTAGTAAGCGATTTTCGTTGTCGGATTTAGGAATCTAATAAAATATTTTGTTAGGTAAATTTTTAAGTATATTTCTATAAAATGTATAAACATTCCCATAATACTCGTTAACATGACAAGTAAATAGTATGGTCCTTCCAAGTGTTCTCGAGCTGGTCATTACTCAAATAAATATACAGTTTAGTATTTTTCAGTTCATTTGTGCATAATAAAGTGGCTGCAAAACAACCTTTTTAGATCATTTTCTAAAAATATATGCAGTTAAATATACTATTACTAATGAGGAATTGAACATTTTAAGTAAAAAGTAGAAGTATAGTATATATGTGTATGGGTGCGTGTTCATTTTGGACGTACAAATATTTTCTCAAATCCAATATACATACTCTAATTGTATGTAAGAATACGATGTTCTTTTTATAACATTTTCAAAAATTTATACCTCTATTCAGATTTACCTGATCTAAAAATTCAAATTAAAATTATTAGGACATAATAGAAATGCTACTCAAATAAGTAGAAATAAACTGCGTAACTGCATAAATTAAAAACAGGAAGAAATAGTCCCTTCCGTTTTCAAAGAATTGTTCGCATGTGTAAACAATAATAGTAGCTCACTTAAAATCTCAGGTCATGGACATCGCTCAGGAGCTGTTGAACATCGTCAACGACGATCCAGATTTCCTCAAAAAGATCATAACTGGTGACGAATCGTGGGTGTATGACATTGAAACCAAAACCCAATCATCCCAATGGAAACGTCCAGATGAGCCAAGACCGAAAAAAGCACGTCAAGTTCGGTCGAACGTAAAGGTTTTGCTGACAATTTTCTTTGATTGCAATGGCGTGGTGCATCATGAATTCTTGCCACAAGGTCGTACGGTCAACAAGGAATACTACCTTGAAGCTATGCGCCGTTTGCGAGAAGCAATTCTTCAGAAACGCCCAGAATTGTGGAAAAACCAATAATGGATTTTGCACCATGATAACGCACCAGCTCACACATCGATGCTTGTGCGTAATTTTTTGGCCAAAAACAAAACCGTTATCATGCCTCAACCACCGTATTCACCGGACTTGGCCCCCGCTGACTTTTTCCTTTTCCAAAACTGAAGACACCGATGAAAGGAAAGCGTTTTGCTACGATTGAGGAGATAAAAGAAAAATCGAAACAGGAGCTGTTGGCGATACCAAAAAAAGCGTTTCAGAAGTGTTTCGAGGATTGGAAAAAACGCTCCAGGGAATTATCTGAGGGGAATTACTTTGAAGGGCACAATATAGTTGTTGATGAATAAATGAATACTTTATTTTTTGATCGCACAATAACGGTTATTTTTTTATCACACCTCGTATATAACTTTTTTTTTTATTTTTTTTTGTTATGATATCAAGCATGGTGACCTTTACTGTATTTTTTCTGGGACTAATGAAAAACTTAATTCTGAACGCAATATAATCATAATAAATAATATAAGAGTAATATAAATATATTTAACATGGATTTAATATGAAAATTCAAGTGAAAAGACTCAAGAGAGTTTAACAGAGATCTACGATAATAGAAATATTATACACGCTGTTGAACTGTGACTAGCAGCCAAATTTTATTTTCACAAATTAAGAGTTCATATTTCACGGGCAGGACAATCAAATTATACACTCGTATTTATGTTACAAATGCAAACAACAGCAAAAGAGGTTGCAAAGTAAAGAAAAGGAGAGACATAAATGGATATGTGTTCTTACTGCAAGCACGAAATACATTGTCTTCAATTACACACACAGCGAATAATGCCGGCCGAGTTGACCGAAGCTGATGGCTCCGATACCAAATCGCTATCAGAGGGGTGTCAATGCGGAAAATTATTAGTACAGAATTTACCACACTTAGTGAAGGGCAATTAATTCAGTTGGCACAGCACAAGTGTTGGGGCCTGTATTGTGTGCGCACTCGTATGTGCGTTTGCAAACCTGCCCCTGGTTTCCGGAGATAAAAGCAACTTTTGAAGCACACTCAAATTTCCAACAATTTCCTTTGTATGAAGTGCTAATTTGCATTAAATACACTTCAGTTTTGCAGGAGACATGCCACAGGTTGACCCATTTTTGCTTCAGTGGCTACTCGTAGAAAGCACATGAACTGCATATGAGAATTGTTTACTTTGCTGCTGTGCGATTTCAAATTTAAAGTGCGGTGTTGCGTATCTTTGAGTCTCGAGACTTCCACACATCCTTTAAGGCGTTTAATTGCGTTTGGCGGTTATTTTAGCCGAAACGATGCCTTAGCTTTGATATCAATGTTCTTGGAAATAAAATCGTTCAAGCATATAATTTAAGTATTTAAATATATTCAGTTCAGCACGTATGCCAGAAATCCCGAATTAGGTGTTCCCCGTGGTCACTGATCACTATTTCTACTCCGTCACTGGAATTAATCATACTCCAGGGAATTTTCTTTAATAATTAAGATATTAAGGGATACTTACACTTTGATAAGGGATGAAAGATTTCAATTAATACAGTGTGTTCCAATATTCATGATAAATCTATAAAACCAAAATGTGTTAACAATTAAAACACATTTTGCTGCATTATGTGAGGAAAGCGACTTCAGGTAAATCGATATGTTTGTTGTTTCTAATACAGAAACTTCCTTTTGCCAAATGTGTTCGGATTGGTGATTTAGACCAGCAATTTCTCGTAGCCCAAAGCAAAAAATCTCATGGCATAAATTCGCAACTTTTTTGTGTCCTGTTCACTTCGAGCAGTCAAACTTGAAAAACCTTTTGGTTATCATGCATATATTTCAAGACCACAACAAATTACAAATCCTCACATTGCCGAACAATTCAGGGATTAAGGTTCTCTTGAACAAATTCGACAACGGCGGGGACTCTAAAATTCTCAACCAAATTTTTGTATTTTTATTTACACTGTTTTAAACTCCTACAATATTCTAGCTTCACCATCTCCTGTCAGTAGAAAACTGCAACCTTTACTGCATGCTGGGACATAAGGATATTTGAGACAACTGCATAGTCGACGAATTGGATAGGTTGAGCGCATCGCTTAGTGAAATCTCTCGTTCCTTCACTACTGGTGTACCCATAGCATCCGTAATATGGTCTATTAACCAATACTACCTTGTGGAGGCAAAATAATCCTTGTAGAAAATTACACCTTTCCCGTTACTCCAAGTCTGGGGTATCGTGGACAAGAGACAAACTGATTAGCTAGTCAATTTTAGCAGGAACTTCATCAGCATAACAATCTCTGTGCTCAGGGGACTTTACCTAAATTGTAGACATACTGGAAGGATAGGGTTGTCATTAATGATTTCTATCGCAGTTTGCGGCTTTGAGACGGCTAGGTGAATACAAAAATTCATGACTCATCTTTCCTTAATGGTTTGATCGAATAAGCATCCATAAGTATCATACTCCGACGGTAGTAGGTAAAAAACAGTCAAGAAATAATTTAAAATTAATGCAGATATACTGGTATAAATTTCAAATAACTCGGGTGTGGAAAACTCGGGACCATATCCCAACTGCCATACCTACAATTCATACATATAATATTTATGTATGATATATTTTATGACAAAAATCTCAAAGCAAAAAATTGGATCTTTAACTCTAGTGACACATCCATAGACATATCTAGATATATGAACAAAATTAGTCGTAATGTTAAAAAACTTGGTAAAAACTAATTTATCAATGGGTTGCAATATTTGAAGTACCTCGACCATAACAGTGTAGAATTGAGCAAAATTAGCAAATAGGTAGAAATTATACCAAATAGTAGATACGGTATAAGTGTTCTACTACCATCGAATTGCTAAAAGAAGTAGCCGTATTAAGTAGTGGCCATAATAAGTTTTTCTAAACATTATATATATTTTCTGATGTCTCATGGTTCCAAAATATTGTTGAATGAAAATTACTGTACAATAAATAGCAAATATTTAAATTTCTTGTCTTTATTCTTAATAAAATGTTAGCCTTCCAAATGAAAATAGAATATCATGTTTCTATTTCAAAAGAGGTAGCATTGCATAATTCAAGAATAAAAAATGTGACTTTTAAATCACAGGCGCTGTAAATATATACAAAATTTTCAATTTAAGATCCTAATTTTCACAATTAGTATTTACACCAGAAATTTTACACTTTTGAAGTCATAAGGTTACATTATTTTCCAATGGACTCCTTGGAATTAGATTTGGAAAGCAATAAACTAAGAATTAAATATAAATCAGGTTAATAAATTTAGAAACAGTCGATGAGATGTATTGATATAGCCGTCCATTAACAGGCAATTAACAATTGTTGAAATGCTAACTGAGACGGCAATAAATTATACGATTGACCTACTCTTTTATCCACGATATAGAATATTTGGAAATGTATTCAACAATAATTTAATCCACAATGCACAACACTACATTCGTTCCCCCATTAAATTGAAACTATTCTTTTATGCTGCTTTCCTTTAATTCGCATGGATGGGTTCTTGTGTGTGTGAGCATACCCCATATTATTTGTTCCATTCGTTTTGAAGTGTTTGAGTTTGTTTGTTTTGCTCGTAAATATGTACGAGTATATATGCTTGTTATTTTATTTTCATATTCGTTTTGTTTATTTTGTTCATATTATCTGTTTCACACAGCCACATGCCATCTCTGTTTGGTATGTATTCACGGAGTTATTAAATAATAATAATTGATATAGGATATCATAAGCTGTCTGCGTTTTGTATGCTTTTATCCTTAATTCAATACATACTCCTACCACATCTTTCCATACTCGGCACGCTTCGGTTAGATACTAGGTGCGAGGTATTATAAGTGGGTGCTCAACAAAAGGCTCGTTTCGAATTGTGTTCGGAATAAAAGTATCTTGTATATAAGGCATGTGGTTCACAAGTAATTTTGCATAATTTATCATTTTAGCCGCACAAACAAAATAGAATTACAATATTTCGGTAAACTTCAAAATGGCATTTGCATGTAAATGTGGTACACGGGTGTATACGCGCATATAATGTGCTCCTAATAGTTACAAATGGGATATGCGGAACACATTTTCGAAATATTATTTACATTTTTCTGAGTCTTTGTGCTGGCAAAACTTCATTGGTTTAAATCTTGTTTTCGCCACGAATCCAATCTAGCACCAATCCTGTCCCTGCTCCACACAATTATTCTAATAATTTCTACATATTTCATGCAATTTTGCACTGCTACTCGCACAGCAAAAACATACAATCCTTTTGCGGATTTTATTTAAAAGTAAGTTCCGAAAGAGTGGCACAACCAGCCGCACGTAATCGTGTTGCTGTTTACAGAGCATCCCTGCTAAAGTACCTAATTATGCAAATTGTGGAAACTCGTTCTGCGTCCTTTTCTAAATACACTTTCTTTCGGGGTGGAAACTTGCGAAGCCACTTGGAAATCGTCCGCGTCTCTCTGAAGCAGCGTTCGTTGTACAAAATGTGCACTAAGAGTGAAGTGAACTCGTTGACTCTGCAGTCGCTGCAAATCGGAATGGTGTGGAACGAAATTTTTAAATTTGAAAATTTCAAGCATATTTGTCTTTCTTCCACAAACAAATTAAATTACTTTAACCACTTCTCATAAAATTGTAACCACTGTTGGTAAAAGTGGCGTTCTGTGTCGGACATTTGCCACCCCTATTTACAAGCTGGCAGCAAATTTTCCCGAATAGTACAAAATTATGCTTTCAGGAAATTCTTCACTTCATACAAATTCCACAATACAAAGGAGCTGCGGTTGCAGGAAATAGGGGTTTTCTCTATTCCTGTTTTTTGCTACAATTGTTTGGGTGATTGCAATTGCATCAAATTTCATTTTGTTTAAAACGTTTTAGCGCATTAACTAAACGCAGAGAGCTTCAGGAATGTGTGAATTAGGCACTTTTAGGCACTTGACCGTCTTCAGAGGTTTAGTGCATGAAATGCATTCTTCTGTGGACCTATTCAGTCACGCTAATGCAATAAAAACATTTTTATTTAACTGACCGTTTACATTTGAAATCTGCTTGGGGAAATTGCAGGTAAATGTCGAATGCGATTTGAGTATTAACAAGCTGTTTAGAATAATGATACCTACTTCCCTTCAGTTTATGTATATTCAACATCTTGACACCCTGATTGTGTGATCATTTCATATGTAGCTACTTTCTTAGGTGCATACAATTTTATGAAGTACCATTTCCTTTAATATGGGCCAAAGAAACAACTGCATAGTAAATTCTTTAAGTAGAGCATGACTTTAAAAATTGCAACGTTAGCAACAACAGCCGAGTTGTGACAGATAGACTTGAAGTGAAAATGGTTGAAATATGCTATGAATTAATTGCCCACTTTATTAAATTTTGGATTCAGCTGGCTGACAGTTGGAAATTTTCATTTTTGTCGTCGCTTTTTGCATAGTGTTGTACTTTAAGGTTCTGCTCGAGTGAAGAATCTTCGAGTGCATAGTCACAACTTTCCCTGATCTATGCAACATGTCTAAAATTTTCATATTATAAAATTGAACACTCTCACGTGGTGATGGTCAGAGAAGGCTTGATTTATTTGTTTCGCTTTGCTTGTGGAAATGCTTGCTTTTTATGAAAACATAATGAACTTTATTCCTTTAAGGGGAACTAGTGGATCTCGTATGCTATTTTAAGCGACTACAGCAATGTATAATTTTTGTGAAAATTTCATCCCTCTAGAAATGAGTAATTCTTTTAGTAACTGACAGATATTAAGCATATTTTCTGAGAGAAGTGATATTGCATTGTATTCAAACACAATTTAAATATTCTGATATGGGATTGCGTAATAAATTATCGAAGCGATTTCTCTTGGCCACGTTTATAAATGTTTATAAATCTTGAATATACAAATGTATGTAATAAAGGCAGACGACACAATTGTAAACGTACAACCACCTCACATTGGAAGTGGCAGCATGCTAAACTGTGAAAAATCTAAATTGTTTGCAAGGATGTGAATTATTCAATATTTTACAGTTGTGTGCTGCATGAACATATTTCAGTGTGTGCAGCTGTGCAACACAGTTATTGCACAAGTTATTGAATACATGAAATATAAAATTTTTCTGTCAATAAAAATTTTTATGGACAGCTGCAAAGAAAGTCAAAATTTCCAGAACTGATGAGCAGAAGATAAGTTGAGCTGCTCAAGGATATTAATATTAATTTATTGATTTTTGACAAATCTTTTTGTTGGTAATATATTCTACATAAGTAAATCGATATCCGAGCTAACGACTACAGATTTTATTTCACCATCATCATTTATTTAAATTCTGTACAAGAATACATAAATAAAACTCTTGCATATCTTCGAACTTAATTTAACACCACATTTTTATAATAAGATGATTTTAGAACTCTGGCACTTGAGAAGAAATCAAATTTTTCTCCAAATTTACAAAAATATGGAATATCGAAGAGAGAGAAACTGAAAAAAAATTAGAGAAGATCTTATTCAAAATCCAAAAATACTACTAAAAGTATCAACTCAATAACATTTTTCCAATTCTGGCAATTCCAATTTTAGTTTGTGGGATGTAAAGTTAAAAATGCTACGAATATATGGCTATCGAATATTCTGCAAATACAACTCAGACTGAGTTCCTACTTGTCGTATCGGATGTGTGGAGAAATCGTCACTATAAAGCCTAATAAGTCTAAGTCAAATAAATGTGTAAGAGCATGTTAAATAAAAGATTTTTTTTTAAATTATTATAATTTGCAATCTTTGTAGAGCAACAATTTGGGGTCAGGTACGTGCATGCAAAGCAATAGAGCTATCTAATCCCTAATAAATAAGGCATCTCCTCAGGATGACCTTTTCTATATACCATATTCACGTTATATTTTTATTTGAAGTAGTATTTGAACATATACTGTTGATCAGGTGGCACTTGGCTCATCTAAACATCCAAACTCTAGAGCTGTCTGAATAAACTCATAAATCATTCGAATGTACTATCTATATGTTTACTTGATGCCATTGAACAGATAAAAATACTTAAGGGAGTTTTTTCGATATTTCATTTAATCGTAAGCAAATAGAGTTAATACTTAAAAACAAACCAGTAAGAAATCAGAAAACTAATTTTAATCCTGTGTCACATTTATTTATTAGTATTATTTTGAACAGATTGTAAATATAAATAAAATTATATAAATGTTTAATTTACAGGTCATTTTTGCCCTCTACGATCTATGTGTTCTATTGTCTTTATGTACAATAAGATCTGTTATAAGTTTTTAGATGCCTTTATTGCCATAATCGGATTTTTATAAAAATATACATATGAAGTATTCAAAATTATGTTTCGTAACAATTTGTGACTCTTCATATCAAAACAACTTCCCTGCACCGCATACTTGTATTGCATTGGATTGTTAAACCGTAAAGGAGGTGTGTCAAATACGAGTTATGGATATTTATATACACAGATTTACTAATAACATGCAGCTCTCATAATAAGATTTTTTATGCAGAAATTTTTAGGAGATGAGAAGTTTAATGTTGGTTTTACATTCTCCGTCAAAGAAAGTAATATAAAAAAATTTAGGTCATCATTTTTACCAAATTTAAATACAGGCTCATTGGACAACAGGGACAAAAAACGTTAATCGTTTGTTTACTGATTAAGAATCATTCTTAGCCAATTTAATGATCCAATGATTTTTATCAAGGACATACTTCCAACCAAGATGAACATAGAGAAGTGAGCCAATCTGTAGACAATTCACATGGATAATCTTGGGTATATTCATGAGTCGCACGGAAACAATCCTGTGCCATTTTTCAGAGTGAGAAGCTCCGACAGATTCTGCATATATTTGTTTGAAACCGAATAGAAAGCGAGGGTCAATTCGAGCATGGAAATTATCTATAATTTAAATACTACCTAGTCAAATATTTCAAAATTAGTAATTCGTATAGTAACTAAAAGTAAAGTCGGCTTTGGAATTTCGAATATTATAATACGATGCTATAAATACGTATTCCAATAACATAGAAACAGCTACACATAGTAATACACCTAGCTAAACTATCCTCATTACACCCTACTATTTTATGCATCATTTATACGAATAAATTATTGCAAATATTTGCGATTATTTTCAGCTTATCCGAGTGGTACGTTTCGTGTGAACTTTAGATTCATACATAGTTTTCCCCATAAGAATACTATCCCTTCGATCTCGAGAATGGAATTGGCAGGGTTTATTTATTATTGACGCTATTAACTACTTAGGGTACACACCATATTTATGGTGTATACCCCAAAGCTACACAGAATCAAGGCTTCCAATTATTTGAAAAACGACTTTACCGCAACTCCAAACAATTATAGCAATTCCATTGTATAAGTTAATTTATTTTACATTGGAAAGACTAAAAAATATATTTTTTTTAGAGCTTGCGCTCTTTATTTATCAAACTCAAACTTAGAACTGCCCTTAACAATTTTTATATTTTATTACTACACCTAAAGCTCCTCTGCCGTGCTGTGTTGTTTTTGTTGCAATTCTGCTGCTATTGTTGTCGACTGCAGTTCTTTAGAACGATGTCTGGAAAAACGTCAGCAATTATTGTAGAGCGGATGCGCGTGTAGTTTTGGGGAATGTTATTTACGTTAACTCCTCCGCCCTTAAATTCGAACGTCCTCGTTCGATGACCGTAGGTGGTTTGAAATATCTTCGATTCCAATTACTGTTGATTTGGTAATTTCAGCTTGAATTTGGGTCGGTGGTTTTTTGTTGCAAATTTTGCTTGTGAGCTTACTGAAATTTTTTATAAAAAATACAAATATTGCTATTGTAAGGCAAATTGCCAATGTCGAGCTCATTGCGCTATGAATTATATTATTTTTTTTTAACAGCTCTATTTTTGTTGTGCTATTAAGATGAAGTTGCTTGAGTCTCTCAAGTGAGAGATGCTCTTCGTTTGCTTCTAACACTGATGCTGGTTGGAGAATTGCTGGCATAGGATGATAACGAATTGTCTCAATGTTGACAATTTTTCTTCCATCTATTTTGATTGAGGCATTTTTGTGCCGAATGATGTAAGTTCCTTGGAGGGTCATTGTTTCGTTATTGATAACTGCAGGGCCATTAAATGCGTTGAGGAGCAGTATACCAGGAGCTATTTCCTCTATAGGTGGGATATGTTCGTTGTTGATGATTGTGCAGTTTGGTTTCAAGCTTTTCAACAAGTTTGGTATGCAGGCAGAAGTACTAATATCTACTATATCTTCTTTATTACATATTTCTAAATCATTAAAATTTTTGCATTTTTTATTTATGCCATATATCTTTTCTTTACATTGTAATATATTATCATATGGAATTTTGTTAATAACTTTTTCCTTTTTTATCGCTTTCAGTAAAAATACACTACAAGAATTACTTTCGCTTGTAGGCAATGATACAATATAGATTAAGTTTTTGTTATTTGATGCTATTTTAACATTTGCAAATTCTAAAGCTTCGTTAATGTTAACATATGGAATGTGCTCGTTATTAATTAAGGTTTCTGTTATATTTATTTCATTATTACTAAGAACATAAGAGTTTACAATATTGGCTTTTGCCCAATGTATAGCGTAGGCTATGTTTACAATTTCTTCTTTGATCAATTCTAGTTTATATTTTATTTTCGTTACAATATCATTCTCTATATTTTCTTGTTCCTTAAATGTCCTAATGATATTATTTGTAAGATTAGATATTTCGTTTATTTTTTCTAAAGTTAATCTATTTATAATTACTTGGTTGTTATTATTAAGTAAAACGTTGTTCATTTTATCAACTAATATTTCGTGGTCATGTCGGTCCGGGGTTCCGGCTATCCATTTCCACGCGCTTCCTAGAAAGTCTAGTGATCTTTTCGATTTTTCATTTACTTTTAATCTTTCCAAATAATTCCTTATTCTCTGGATCTCAAAGGGAAGGATCGGGTATAAAGGATGGTGGGGTTTTACGTCTGTTAAAATTGTTGTTTCTAGCTTTTTGATGAACGTTTCATAAACTTCAATATCGATGATGTGTACGATTTTAAAGTATCCGTTCTGAATATTTGCGGTTCCAGTATTTATTTTTATTAGTTGGGAATTAGAATAGTCCAATATTTGGATATCTGCATATGTAATGCAGAGATGTGCCAACAACCTAAAAAGAGGGTGTTAATTTTTAATAAGCCTTTTGTGTACTGTTTTTCCTGTTTCGGTAATAACTGTTGAATTTTTATTTTCTCTAACTATCTCTTTCCTGTACTTGGGAGATAGTTTGTTTCCTAATCTTTTGCGTATTTTGAAAATTTATCAATGGCTGTAAGAATAACACGTTTATTCGAGAAGTAAATGTCTAAGTGTACTATCTGTCCAGGGTATGTAGGTATAGGGGTTGCTTGTATCATAGTCTTACTGGGGTGTCTGTCATATTTATGTTCTTTACATATTTTGCATTCCTTTGCTATTTTTTCAACCTTACGACGCATTTGGGGGAAATAAAATTTAGTTAGAATCTGTAATTTATTTTCTTTACTATTCCTGTGTGCACGTTCGTGTTCTCTGATAATCTCAGCTTCTTGTTGATTTTCATCCACTAAGTCAGTTACCATTTTCCTAGTAAATCTAATTCTATATTGTCTGAAATGGATAGGATAAATTTCTTGAATTTGTCCTAAGATTCTTTCACTTGTCTATAAGCCATTTATGACTGATGGATTCAGGTAACTTTTCAGAATATGAATTATTCTGTTGTCAGAAAATTCTGGTTCTATTATTGTATGTCGGTGGTAAGTAGGGAATGTTATCTTGAAGTCATATGACGTTTCATGCCCTTCCATAAGGATGATTTGATTTTTGAACACGTTTATGGGTTCCTCTGCAATTTGAATGAGGTCTTGTCCTGAGCTTTCGTCACTATGTTGAGTTACAGTCAAAGGTTTGACGTCGCTATTTATCGGTGGTCTCGATAGTGTGTCGGCCACAACGTTGGTTCTACCGGGTTTGTATCTTAACTCGTAATTATATTCTTCTAATATGGCTTTCCAACGTTTTAGTTTGTTATTGGTATTTTTATTGCTCAACGCGTAAATCAGAGGTTGATGATCCGTGAATATCTTAACAATTGCTGGACCGTAAAGATAATTTCTGAGAGTTTTTATTGCCCATATAATGGCCAACATTTCTCTTTCATTGGTTGCAAATTTTTCCTCCGACTTAGACAGAGTTCGGGAGATAAACGTTATAGGCTTCCCGTCTTGTTCTAGTACTGCTCCTATCGCGAAGTTAGAAGCGTCCGTGATCAAGTGGAATTCTTTTTTAAAGTCTGGAAATCTAAGAACAACATCTTCAGATATGAGAGAGTTTTTTATTTTTTGAAAAGCTTCGAGAGCGTCGCTATCAAATTTAATAACTTTTTTACTAGAGGCTTGCTTGGACGTTCGTCCATCTTCCCCTCTGAGAAGGACTGTCAGGGGTTTCGCTAATTTCGCATAGTCTCTGATGAATCTTCGGTAAAACCCTGATAGGCCTAGAAAAGATCTTAGGTCTTTAAGTGTTTTTGGGCATGGGAATTGACTTATTGCTTCTACCTTACTTGGATTTGTTTTAATGCCTTCTGCGGATATAATAAATCCTAAAAATTCTACGCTGTCTTTTAAAAATTCGCATTTATCCATTTGAACTTTGAGGTTTGCATCTTGAAGTGTTTTAAAGATTGAGGATAAATTTTTGAAATGAGAATCTTCATCTTTACAGAAGACTACTATATCATCTATATAGACGAAGCATATCTTGCCTATATGTTCCCTTAAAATATCATCCAAGGCTCTTTGAAATATGGATGGGGCGTTTTTCAGCCCAAATGGGAGTCGGACGAATTCGTATTTTCCATTACTAACCGAAAAAGCTGTCTTTTCGACATCACCTTCGTGTAATTTGATTTTTTGGAATCCGCTTTTTAGGTCGAGTACCGAGAAAATTCTATTTTGGCCGAGTTGCGATAATACTTCGTTGATTTCTGGTATGGGGTAGCGGTCTGGAATAGTTATTGAATTGAGTTTTCTGTAATCTATTACTAATCGGTATTTTTTTTCAAGAGAAGCATCGGTCTTTTTTGGGACTATCCATACTGGTGCATTGTATGGAGATCTTGAAGGTTGGATAATACCATCTTTTAAAAGTTGATCAATTTGTTTGTCCACTTCATCTTTTAGAGACATTGGGTAAGGGTAGGATTTAGTGTAGGTCGGTTCATCACTTGTTGTTCTAATTTTCCCTTTAACTTTTGTCGTAAATGTGAGTTTCTCATCTGGATCTACAAAGAGATTTGCGTATTTTTCTGTTAATTTACGAACTTTAGATTTTTGATCTTGCGACATGTGATTGTCTCTGAGGGTAACAGAGTTTATTGATTCTGAAATTTGTTGTTTGAGTCGAATTTTTAGTTTATTTTTAATAAGCATATAACTTTCTTTCGTAAAGATGACGGCTGATAAGTCTTTAAGACTATCATTACCTAAAATTCCATGAAAGGATTTTAGTGTGGGTAAAATGAAAAACTGTATTTTAATAGTATTTATACCAAAAAGGTTTATCATGGTGTGTTGAGTTATTTCAACTTTGCCGCCGACTGAATTTGCATAAAAATTTTGTTTGTTTGGTGTTGGCTTTTTTACTAAACTTGGCTGTATATAATTTTTATTCGATCCTGTATCGACTAAGAATCGTAAGATTTTACCGTCGCTCGTCTTACATTCGAAGTATGGTAAGGACGAGCTTGTTAATCTAAAAAATGAATATCTGCGTAATCGTTTGGTTCTTCATAATAGTTGTTTTGACTTGACATGTAGTCGCTTAGGGTTTCGTTTCCAACATGCATTGTTGCCATAGAATCAACTACAGAGTTGTAAGTGCTAGTGTCATATTGAAGAGGATAAGCCTCGTTAGAAATATTGTTGACTTCTTTGCTGTCTTGATCTGGGTTTGGATTGTCTATTGATTCAGTTTCATGATAAGAATCTATTGGTGTCGCTGATACATGGAAGTTTCTCTGTATTTTAGGTGGGTGTACTTGCATGGATGGAGATGGTGTGTATGGTTCGTTTGATTTTTTACCGAATAGAGGATTTTGGGATCTTGGCCTATTCATGTAGTTTATTCCTCTTGAGCGCATGCTCTGGTCAATGTCCATTGGTTCTGGCCTAGCCAATGGCTTTGGAGGAGTTGGTCGAAGTGGACCGTGTTGTTGAAAGGGATTATATTGGGGGTGTCGGAATGGTTGTTGAAAGGGCTTATGTTGAGGGTGTTGGAAAGGTTGTTGAAATGGTCGTTGATATTGAGGGTATTGGTTGAATTGGGTACTTTTAATAACTGGTTGGGGAACATGTGTTAAGTGTGGGTAAAATTGTTGTTGTTGGGTTATATAGGTTGGCCTACGAGGTGGCAGTTGAGGTGGTAACTGAGGTGCTGGTTTTCTGCTGTTAGGAATGTTAGCTTGCTGTGACCGATAATTCTGGTTTTCCAGTTTTTGACATAGATATAAAGCTTGAGGCAAGTCTGCAGGCTCTCTAATTCCTAAGAGTCGGGGTAGATCGCCTCTTAGTCCTCTAATGAAGGTATCCAATGCTTTGTCTCTGTAGGTTTCGGTTAACAAATGCATGGCATCTGGAGAAGTGTCCATACTAGAGATTTTGTTTAGTATTAATGTCAGATGTTGGTATACCATTTGGTAGTAATGTTCAAGGCTATTACTACCTTGTGTTAGGGTGGTCATCTGATATTCCAAAGTGCCCAAGTCGCGCTTGTCCACGTAATGGGTTGTAAGGCATTTCGAAATACATTCCCAATTTAATGGCGTATTGTAAGACTCAAGTACCGCGTCTGCGTTACCTGTGATTTTATTTCTTATGGTATTAAGAATACCGAAGTATTTTGGTGTGCCTTTAAGATGATTGTAGATGTTGAGAATTCTCTCAATACTTTTCCGCCATGAGCTATACTCGCTGGGGTTCCCTGAAAATTCTCTTAGTGTTCGCACTACGTCAGGGACTTTGTCTAGTTCGCCTAAATTCCCACAGAATTGTGCATCAATACTCTGTTCTATTCCCTTGTTAAAGTTGGCATGAGGATTAATTATATTTTGTACAATGTTTTTGCATTGGTCGTTACAGACTTTTGCGACAATACTTGTAACAAGTGCCTCGAATTCAGGTGTTGCCACCACTTGATTTGGAGGGTTTTTATATATTTGGATTTGGAGGAGGTAGGTTAATATTTGGGAGTTGGAAATTTGGTAAAGCATTATTAGTACCTGAAGGTTCTGTCATGGTATTTTTTCTGTGTTTTTCTCTTAATTGCTTAGGAATTTTGGAGGTTTTTTCTTCTTTTTATTTTTTATTATATTATAGCCTGGAGGGTCCCCCTTCCGGTGGTGAATCGCAGGCTCGTTTGATTGTATTATTATTTTCTTATATTTATATTTTTATTTTATCTTTTTTATTATATTATAGCCTGGAGGGTCCCCCTTCCGGTGGTGAATCGCAGGCTCGTTTGATTGTGATATTATTTTTTTTATATTTATATTTATTCCCAATTTATGTTTGTGCTATTTTTTCTCAAAAAAAAAAAAAATTTCCCGTTTTCAAACTTATTTTAATAGTGCTTTCCTCACGATCTTTCTCACAATTCAAAATTAATAAAATTATTCTCAAAATTATTTGTATTTATAATGTTTTCTTGCAATTTCTAAAGTTGTTTCAAAAAGTCAAGGTTTATTTTAATAAGATTTTTCCACAAAAATTATTTCAAAATTTTTCTTTATTAATGATTCTTTAAATTTTTTCTTTAATTTTAACAGTTTTTTTTCTGTTATATTTTTTTAAAAGTGTTCACTCTTAACTTTAATTTAATTTAATAATCTTAATTTAATTCTTACAATACTTTTTCCAGGAACATCCCGCGCTGATAAGGGTTTTTGAATCCTTTTTGTTGTTGTCTACTACTTGGGAAAACTCCTTATACTCCCTCGCGATTTCGTCTTTCTATGGATTAACAATTGTTCCTTGTTGTAGATTTGTATCACTTGTATCTTTGGTAGCAAACTTCTTGAGGTTGACTTAAACTTCCGATTCGGACACTTTTATTTTGTGCAGGTTTGTATCACTGAGTAGCAAGCTTCTTGAGGTTGACTTAAACTTTTCGATACGAGCACGTTGGGCGCCAGTTAATTTATTTTACATTGGAAAGACTAAAAAATATATTTTTTTTAGAGCTTGCGCTCTTTATTTATCAAACTCAAACTTAGAACTGCCCTTAACAATTTTTATATTTTATTACTACACCTAAAGCTCCTCTGCCGTGCTGTGTTGTTTTTGTTGCAATTCTGCTGCTATTGTTGTCGACTGCAGTTCTTTAGAACGATGTCTGGAAAAAACGTCAGCAATTATTGTAGAGCGGATGCGCGTGTAGTTTTGGGGAATGTTATTTACGTTAACTTATATACAGTTATCGTTCCTCTCTAACTCACTTCCAATTGAGTCAGTGAGGAACTTTTAAAGTTATCTTATAAGTCTGTGTTCTCTCGCATATGATCCCTTACAAAATGAATCACCGCCATGGCCCATATACCACCAAAGTCAGTCAGCGTAATACGACCTGTTTTTAAACTACCAGAAAGCGGGTGGTAGGTATGTTCATTATATACACAAATCAACAAAATTACTTTCTGAATTCCGTCAATCTGTCCGTCTGTGGCCAGTTTTTCCCCACACTGTTAGTGATATCTTGATGAAGCTTTACAAAAGTGTGGACCATAAGACAAAACTGGATAGCCCTACGATAGCCTAAAGCCCATTTCGACAAAGACGACGCATAGCTACCTTATGCAACTGTTGGCACCATTTGTAAAATGACTTTAAGCGCGGTCACATTGATGGTAAAGTGACCCAATTTGGCTGATATGTTGATGGTGTATTATGCAAAATGTGGGCGGTATATGTTTACTTCCGTGCCCACTATCAACACATATTCTTAATTTTAAATCTATGAGAGATATATGAACTTTCCGTATAAGGAACTTTCGGTATTAAAATTTAAATTACGCTAGCTAGGCTCATATTCATGATATTTCTATAATTTCACAAGAGGATACAATACAAAATGATAATAAAATATAATTTGGTTGTAATGTGTAACACCATGGTTTAACTCCACTTATTTATATATAGAAAACTGCATTTGGTGGAATTAAAATACGACTAATATAATTTAAAATATTATTATAGGGCAAGGTGCCAATGCTAAAATAAAAGAAAGGATCAGTTCCCTTGCAAATATCTCAGCTTCCCCACTAGCACTTAATAAAATCGAGACTGAAGACTATATAATGCATTTCAATGTTTTTCTTAAACTGTAACATTCTGTATAATTTTTACAATTGTATTTCCTTTAAAATTGCATTTTATGACCAGACCACATGAATGCCGCAGGGTTACGTTATTCTTTCGCATGCTCTTATTGTTCTTGACTTTGAAAGTTACAGCACGAACCAACAAGGAAAGAAATATTAATATTTGCGCGAGTATTAACATATTTATTGAATTTTAATAATTCCACACTTGCTGTATTTCGCATTTTTCATTCAAGTCAGAAATGAAAAGCGAAATTAAAATTTGCGTTATAAATTCTACTTCATTTGTATTGTTTTTTTGGATGGAATATATATATTTCCAATTCATATGGAATTTCATAATGTTAATGAAATATGCTCAAGGGAACTTAATACGAAGATTGCAATTATCGCAGGGCTGTATACACTGATATTAAAGTTTTAATTAGTTTGACCTTTAGAAAAACTTCCTTTCAACCATAAACAATAAATTAGGAAACTGCTTTCGTATGCACTCAAGCAATTGACGGAACGTTGAAACATTTTCTTAATATTGATTTTATTTTTAAAGCTTGCAAATGTGACGTATGAGTGATATCGAAGGCAAGGAAATGAGCAAAGAACGCAGACTACACTCTGGTGGCAGAATGCAGCAGTTGGGTGCGTTCCATCCATACACTCACACAATCAATGCTGCTTTCCAAACTGTTATATTAAAAAGCAATTGTATGAATATGAAAGCAAATAAAACTAGGAGAAGAAAGAAAATGCAAGTAAACTTAAAATGCACACATGCACTTTCAGACGCACATGCACACATCAGGATATTATTTTTTGTAGACACTCAAAGTGAAAAGGTGTACAATGAAGTGCCCGAAATAGTTATTACATTGCTCTTGAAGCGAAAAGGACTTTAGCTATTCGTGAGGCCGACCGAAAAGTTAACTATGTGATAATCTGACTGTGCTCGAATCAAAAAGTGCGAAGAACAATAAAGAAAGCGAATGTCCGTACTAACTGGAATCTCAAATATTCAAGAAGCAAACCAGGAATATTTTTAGATACCACACAATATTAGTATGAAGGGAAAATATTGGTTATAAATTAGTGGGAAAACAAAGGATAAGTACATGTAAAATCCTGAGTTTTATAGAAGAAATGTTTAATAGTATAGCCCAATAAATTAAATTTCACACATTATTTTACCCAAACCGGCAGCTGTGTCTGCAAGTTTCAGAATTTTCATTTTACTTTGCTACAGAGAAAAGAAGTTACGCTTGACATGTCATTTGTCATTCGCCATCAACCGCTGCCATTCACCAAAAAAAAGGATAACACTTTAGCACTGCACACAACCGTTTCATGTGCTTTCTCGGTTTAAAAAAGTGCCACTTTTTGCAATTTACTTTCTCAGCATCACGGTTCGTTTCACTGCTGCGGATGCAATGAAGGCAGGCAGATAGTCAGCAGTGAGGTAGTCACACACAAAAGTCATATGCACGAAAAAAGGAAAAAATGGGGTTTTCTCCCGAATGCTATAATGGCGAGGCTTTAAGGCTTAATGGGCTTATGTGCAACGTTTTATATCTTAAGCGTTGGTGGTCATGAAGCAAATGTACATACGAGTATGTATACTGTGCATCCACCGAAAGACAGTGACATGAGGAACTGCAGCAACACCAACAATATCAATATTATGATATATAGCCAAATTGATATTTGATCGATCGTAATGGGTGGCTTTCAAAGAAGAGAAATCGAACGGGATGGCAGCTGGATACTGCTGCCTTCAACTGCAATTTTCCGCATGAAATTGAAGCTGAAATTGATAGCGTTCGATGAGATTGCGTAGCTTTGGCTAGAGAAGGTTGGTAAAGCGGCATGCCGAAGTTTGAAATATTTAGAGTTAGATCTTTCACAAGTGATGGTTGAAGATACCATTTTATGAAACTTCCTATTGTTACACAATGCACGTATATATGAACGCCATTACTATCAACTAGCTCCTCGTCATTCTTCTCGCAGTGCATAAACAAAAGATGTAAAAAGCAAAAATGTTATATTGATTTCCTTTCGCATATAAAGGAATGTTATGATCAACACCGCCATCTTAATTGGCTTATTTTTTAGCTTTTGTTGAACGTAATTGAATAATTTTAAATACAGCAAATGTAGAATTAATGAGCAATCACATTACAGCGAACTTAAATTAAAAACAAAAATATAAATAGTCCAAAAAAATTATAAAACTGCTGGGTGATACTGCACCACTTTCCGGCATAAATCGATTCCAGCCTGCATCCAACTGAATTTAGTGGCAATACTTTTCAACCTTAAGTGTTGTAATATACAGTGCCTACGCCAAAGTCCGAATTGCATAAAAGTACGTCAAGAAGATGAACTTGTCCAAATAAAATTACAGACAATAATATTGAAGAAATTGAATATAGCCATAAACACAAAATTAAATTTTACTACCTAATTAAGCTTTGCTTATTACGGAGAAAATGAGGTGTGACTGTTGGGAACTTATGCACATAAACTTAATCAGTGCTACTTCCTCAGTCAACTTGACCATGTCCGTGTGGCTGTTAGTCCGTATATAATTTCCTTCATACCAATTCGAATTATTTGAAGATTTGTTAAAGGAACAAAATCAAACAAACACACAATTCACTCCAAATCACCAGAGATAAATTGATAG
This sequence comes from Clusia tigrina, assembly GCA_920105625.2. Classification (NCBI taxonomy): domain Eukaryota; kingdom Metazoa; phylum Arthropoda; class Insecta; order Diptera; family Clusiidae; genus Clusia; species Clusia tigrina. The sequence continues at coordinate 169,954,844 of OV050031.1, forward strand.
AAGTGGGGTAGGCCGGAGAGCCGCCGAATAAGGAAGTCTCCAAGCACTGGAAGAATATTTTGGGGAAGGAGGATTTTGGAAAGGAAGTTACACCTTTTCAAAATTCTTTGACTCTTTCATCAATCTTAGAAGTCTGTCCAGGGATATGGAATGTATGTTATCCATTCCCAAAGCATCTACCCAAATATGCACTTCCTCAATCTGTAAAATGCTCTGTACCATCCTGTTCTTCCTCCAGACAGGAGACGCAATTCTGATTCTCGATGATGCCTATGGTCGCCATATGATGGCCTCCCCGTATGGAGTCTACCCCGTAATTACCCCAACCAATGATCGAAGATCCTTCCTTCGTAATGTTAAAAGGAGATCTACAACTCTCTGTTTGGGCTTTCTAGGAAACATTTGGTTGACTACAGCAGCATACAAAATTATTGGCCTGATCAGTGCTGTGTACTGCCAAAATACACCAGTTATTTTCAGACCCCAAGTCCACCCTCTTCGGCACTGCCCAGATAATTTTTGTGCCCGAATAACCTTCAGCTCTAAATGTGTCTTCCAAGTAAGCTTCAAGCTATCAAGAACGAAACCTACATATTTCACTTCCCTGAAAGACTGATATATACACCATTTAGTACTGGTAGTTGAGATTCTACCAGTTTTCTTTTTCGTGTAAACAATACCACAGTTGTCTTACTCCGATTAATAGTAAGTCCCTGGAAAGTGCTTCACTCAGTCATTTTGTCCAGAGTTCTCTGTACGTTTGGACAGTCCTAAGGGACATTCCTGATGCCAGTGCACATCCTTCATCCGAATTTGCTTGGATGTATTCCGTGGTTCTGTAACTCAGCCAGAATATAGCCCAGTACAAAATGCTATAGAAGAGGAGAGAGTAACCCACCCTAAGGGCATCGTCGAGCAACTTCTGGAACGGTGCAAATGTCGTTTGTCTCCCCAACGGTTAAAAGGTTTTTGATAACATGAAACTGATCCACATGACAGCAGTTTCATCCACCTCATGTTTTCTAGCAACCAAGCGCATAGATTCAACGGTAGCATTGTCAAACGCCCCATCAATATCCACAAATACCCATATTATAAATTCATAAGTTCCCAGCCCTGTTTCAATCTTACACACTATACCGTGCAGAGCTGATTCATATAACTTTCCACTCTGGTGTCATGATGATGGATACTTAGGGGGCTATTCAATACTAAACCCACCCTAATATACTTCTACAACTTGTTATCCCGGCAGTTGAACTTACTGCTACCCCATACTCTGTTCTGTGAATTTGCGTTACAACCCACAATCAGGGTCAGCCCATTGGATTCTGCATACTTAACGACCTCTGTCACTTCCCTTGATGGTGGGGAAGTATAGAATTGTAGGGCAAGTAGGCTGAAACGATAACTGTCTCGACCATGTTTCCTACCCATTTGTACTTTAATTTTGCTGCAACGACATCTTGAGAACATAATTGCACAAGCATCCAATAAACCGTGGCAAGATAATACATGCACGCGGCCATTCGCACTGAAGGATATTTCCTCATTTTATTGCTTCTGGCGCACATATACGTGTATAACATACCCATGGTTCTTGGATTAGTATTATTTGGGGACATGGCTGCATCTTCGCGAGCCTACTGCACAGTAAAGCAGTAGACGATTTGGTATGTTGCAAGTTTATTTGCGTAAATATGATCTCACTCATTAAATGAAGTTTTGAAGACCGAAATTAATTTTTCGCCTCATCCCCTTTCTTATCCTGAATGCGGAAAATTATTTATCCAAAATTATGTATCCGGACGAGTATCATCCGACTTATTTAGGGATCCTTCCACTACCTCCTTCTCAGGAGGAGGCTGAGATGCAGGCATCTACGTCGAGCATACAGGTAGATCAGATTGCTGTCTTGCGACCTTCCTCCTCTTTTGCCTTTATGCTCTTCCTATCGACCAGCACAGAATCATATTGACATTAGAATAGTGTGTCATAGCAGACGAGTTATACTCGTTCTGCAACGTTTCCCATGACCATCACAGTGACCGAAGTCGGTGGAGTTTGAGTATTCGATGCAGCTCTTGTTGCGGCTTTCCGACCCCTCTATCCTCCTCTTCTTTGCTGTCCTACAGATCGCATTCCGCTTCTCTCAGGACTAGTAATACCCTTCGTCCTCTTACCAATGAACCCTGGTTAGAACCAAATTTGACCACTGTTGAAAATCTACGGGATACCAGTACAGCTTCAGCATTTGTTGCTTCTGTCTGGTTCGATGCCAGATCGCCCCCCTTTTCTTCCAATATAGACTTTCCATTGACAAAGGCATTGGGCCCCTAATAACACTCAGTAATTTTCATCCTCCGAGATCCTGTGTGCCAGTCGCGGTAATTAGAGATGGTGAGTTTCGGCCTGCGCAACCATTCTAATTCATGGTAAAATTTGGCAATAATGTATATCGAGTCCATATTGGAATCTATGCAAAATATGGTCAACACATACCATGCTCACAGAAACAAATATTCTTTAATAAAATATTTCGATGAAATTGGGAATGTATATAATCAGCTCACTATAAACCCGGAACCGCTCACGAGTCTATAAGCAAGTTGGATAATCTTACTTAACATCACCCCAGCTAAACTCCTTTGATTTTTTATATTTTTTTATTTTTTTTATCTCCCTTTATTTCATACATCTGTCACCATTATATAGACACCTAGTACATGATTTGACAATTTGTTTGGAAATTAATATTAAAAACACATTGTGGCCAGTGCCAAGAAGTGATACAATAAAAATTATTTACATAATTTATAATAGTTCACTATAATTATCTTATAACAATTTATGATCAAATTTATGTTTATGATAATTATTTACATTTACATTTATAATACTATTACTAATATGTGTAGTCTGGATTTCCTAGTTCATTAGGTCGTTTGGTCGAGTTCTCTTTAAACGGCGCATGGTGGTTTCTTCTAGATGTAGCAACTCGTTTATTTCTTCGTTATTATGCCCATGCAGTGTATCGTAGTCTTTTGTGGATATCTTTTTTATTTCTTCTTCAATTCTTGTCATATTTAGTTTGCGGTGTATATCTTCATTTGTTGTGTACCATCCAGACCTTATGATAACTCTTAATATTCTAGATTGCTGTCTTTGAATTTTTTGTATGTGTGACCGCTTTGCCGTTCCCCATACTTGGAGTCCGTACGTCCAAATTTGCTTTATAGTACACTTGTATAACAGCAACTTGTTGTTAATTGTGAGTTTAGATTGCTTACCCATTAACCAACATAGTTGCCTAAATTTTTCTTTTATATGTTTCGGTTTTTGTTTGATGTGGTAGTGCCAATTTAGCTTTGAGTCCATGTGTATACCAAGGTATTTAGTTGTAGACCCTATTTTTATATCTTTATTGTTTATTTTAATAGGTATTGGGTTAAATTTTGTTTTAGTTGTCAAAATTATTTGTACAGTCTTATCTTCATTAATTTTCAAGCACCATTTATCAAACCATTCCTTAACATATTCTGTGTATAGCTGCAGATTTGCAGTCGCAGTATTTAGATTTTTGGCAGATGCTAAGAGGATTGCGTCATCAGCAAAGGTAGCAATTGTGGTATTCATTTCTTTTGGAAGTGGTATATCTGAGGTAAATATGACATAAAGCAGTGGTCCTAAAATACTCCCTTGAGGAACTCCAGCTGTTGTAAGATGAATAAACGAACACTCTTCATTATATTTGACGTAAAAGTAACGATCACTAAGATAACTTTCAACAATCAAATAGTAGTCAAGTGGCAGCATCGTCTTCAGTTTATGCAGCAGTCCTTTATGCCATACTTTGTCAAATGCTTTTGCAACGTCTAAGAATACAGCAACGCAGTACCGCTTATATTCTATGACTGTTTCAATTTTGTTTGTTATACGGTGTATCTGTTGAATTGTTGAATATCGTTTTCTGAAGCCGAATTGATGATTTGGTATAATGTTTTTATTGTCAAGGATCTGGCTAAGTCTATCATGTAATAGTTTTTCAGCAACTTTAGAAATTATGGGAAGTAAGCTAATTGGTCTATACGACGAAGCAGTTTTAGCACCTTTTCCCTGTTTCGGTAGTGCAATAATTTCAGCAACTTTCCATACTTTGGGAAAAAATTGTAGTCGGAACATTGAGTTGATAATATTCCTTAAGTAGTTATAACCTATAGTAGGTAGCTCAGCGAGAGCTTTCCTTGTCAACATATCGTATCCTGGTGCTTTTTTGTGGTTTATTCGTTTTTTAATGCAATTAATTATTTCGGTAGTGTGCGTTTTCTTAATTTTGGTTGTAATGTCTATATTTAAGTCATTGCGTGTTTCAATATATTTATCTTCGTCATTTGATAGGACTTTTTCAAAGTATTTAGCCAATGCATTTGCTTTTTCTTCATTGGTAGTAGCCCATGAGTTGTCATCTTTCCGTAGTGGTGGCTGATACCTTACCTGAGTTTATAATTTATTTGTGCATTTCCATAATGAGTAGTTCGTATCCTGGGTAGGCGTCAAGTTTATTAGGTAATTTTCAACTTCTATATTTTGTCTTTTAGTTAATATTTTCTTGAGTTTTTTGCAGGCTATATTTAAATTGTGTTTATCCTCAGGCGATCTAGTTAGCTGCCACCTCTTTCTCAGCTTTCTCTTCTCAATAATTTGCTTTCTTATGAAAATATCCGTTGTAGGTTTATTTTTTTAAAATTTATGCTGTTGGCTTGATTTGATTCCTGCGTCTAGGACCACATCGTTGAAGTGAATAATGGCACTTTCAATGTCATTGTGTTTTCAGTGTGATAGACATCTTTATTATGCTGTCTATACTCAATCCAGTTTGTTTTGTGGTTAAAAATCTTAGCTATTGGTTCTATGGGTTTGGTGTCAGTTGTGTAGTCAAGTATTATCGGAGAGTGGTCTGAAGAAAGTTCAAAACAAGCTTTAATTTTTAATTAGTTACACTTTATGTTTTTTGTTATGCTGAAGTCGATTAGATCTGGTATCTTCTTCCTATCTGTTGGCCAGTATGTGGGTTCACCTGAGCTTAAAAATTTGCAGTTATATTTGTTTATAGCATTAATCAGATTTCGTCCTTTTTTTTGGTTAGCCTAGATCCCCAGTCAGTGTGTTCTGCATTCAGATCTCCAGCTGCAATGAATCTTACGCCAAGCGTCTTTATGTAGTCATCATATTGATCCGTCGTTATTAGGTGTCTGGGGGGACAAGAAACTGAGGAAATGAGTATTGTCCCACTTGTATCCTCAATTTGAATTGAATATGAGGTGTTGCATATGGTTGCCGTTCTGTATGTTTTAATAGTGAATTTATTACGATAGCTGTCCCACCACGAGCTTTACCATCAGGATGATTTGTCATATAAATTTTATATCCAGGACATACTAAATAGCTTTTGTTCGTAAAATGTGTTTCTGAAACTAGAGCTATATCAATTTTCTTGTCAGACAAAAATTGCTTCAACTCAAGATAATGTTTTGTTAGGCCATTTGCATTCCAGGCTACAATTATTAAACTATTACTTTCGTGCATTTAAGCTTGTTAGTAACATTGTAAGGATATTTATCATAATAGTCATTTGAGTGATTAGGGATTTCACCATGTCTTTAAGTTCATTAATATCACTATCGTTTGAATTTTTTGTATTTTCTTCAGTTTTTTTTGGATTTGACGACCCTGCAATTTCGGCATAGCTTACGCCTGGTTTAACTACTGATTTGTTAATGCTATAAATATCTTTATTGTTAGTATTTGTTTCCAGTTCTATGCTAAACAGTGGTAGCGGTTTTTTGTTGTCCGTTAAGTTATGTTAGTTATGTTGAAAACTTTGTGACCGTTTTCACCAAGCTCATTTTTAATTTCTTCTTGGTCTGCGGAGGGGTGCATATTGCGAAGAATGACTTTGAAACCTCTTTCATTTTTGGGTTTAAATGTGTACAGCTTCGTACCTTTTTGCTTTAGCATTTTAAATATTTTTGTGTTTCCGAGTCATTCGATTGAACTCGTACTTCATTGTTTGTTAATATTTTAAATATGAAGTTACTGTCTGCAACAGCGGTTTGCGCATTTTTAAACATCTTTATGCATTCTACGCCTTGTACGTATATAGGGCGTGGTTTGTTGAAACTTTTTTTTTCGGACTAGTTGTTTTTTCTTTTTCGGACTCATTTTGATCAACTTGTCCACTGTGCGAAGTTCGTCATCATCAACGGTCAAAGCAGCAAATCTGTTTTTTCTTTCTGAAGTAGTATCGCTCAACCAGTAGTTTGATAACTTTGATTACTTTGGCTTGGGTTTTTTGCTATTTTTTGCTTTTTCTTAGTGTTGGGCGTTCTTTTCGCTTTATCTGTCGTGGGTGAGGTTCGTGCTCTCTTTGGTAGCGATTGCAGTTGACTTACCTGCACGCCTTTTGGTGGAATTTGCACACAGGCAGAAGAACATGTTGATGTCGCAGTTGTAGTCGAGAATGTAGTTGTTGTACCGTACGTAGGGAAGGCAGATGTTGTTGTTGCTGACGAATTTGTTGTAGTTGTCGCACAATCCACTGATATACTGGAGCAGGACATTATTGGAGGTTTGCCATGTGCACTCCACGAAGAGTGAAGTGACTCGCTCATAGATCTCGTTCTCTCCCACGGGGGAGAGCGCTGCACACTCATGGCTATTACCGACTATACTTTGTTTATTAGTTTTTTAAAAATTTTATTTATTATTATTTTTGCTATATTTTAATCATATTTATGTATGTATGTAAAATATCACGATAAACAATATTTTGGTGTGGTAACTCTAATCACTTATTATGGCCAGAGTCCACTGTGGCAACACCACACACAGCCGGGATTATTTTATTTGTTGTCTCTTTCAACTTTTAACTCATATATGTATGTATATAACAGTTCCTTTGTTTGTTTGATTGTTAATTTATCACTTTTAATAATAAATTTCAAATTAGTTATTATAAGTATTTAGTTTATCTAAACAGAACTAGACACTTTCTTGAAAACTTGCACTTTCGTTTAAGCTTGATTTGTAAAACTAGTTACTTGGTTTTAAACAATGATAAATGTCACAAGGGCGGAGCTCCTGTGATTACACGTTCGTTTGGTTACACGACCGACAAAATTAATGATTTAATGATATAAGTATAAAATGTTATTGTAATATAAGTTAAATACTTCGTTAGGAGCCTGTTTGGTTCGGTATACAGATGTACCGTACTCCAAACGCTACGACTAGCTTGGTATGTTTATTTTATGGAATCGACACTATATTCCGGTTACAAGTCGGACGGACGGCACAACGCTCCTTCCTATAATTCGATGCCACTATGTGGGATCTTTCGTTATGGGAAGGGTGTGCTATTAGAGAGCGCACTGATTTTATAGTGCGAACCTTTCGCGACAGTGTTGCTGCAACCAACCGCCTAGCGCCGCTTGTCGGTGATCGGGCGATAACCGATGTATTCAACGTGGTATGGTCGTTGGCAATTATAGTTGGTCAGCTATCTAGAACGCAGCAGCAATACAGCAACTGGTGATCGGGAGGGCAGCAACTGGTGATCGGGAGAGCAGCAACAATTCTTCCACAGCTAGTTAATTCTGAAATAAATGATACGTAGAAAGTACAAGTTGTTGTATTTTATTTCACAGTTTTTAGTCAGTAGTTTAAACACAAAGCAGTTTGCTTAATAACACAATATGCGCGAGTTATGTATTGGAAAAGAGAGCCACCATTCGACTTCACAATTTGTTTTAGAATGAATCTAAATTTTAGTTTACATGTATTTATATCTTAAAATATCGCTACTTTAGTACTGAATTTCATGAGAAATGAAGCAAGCATGTTTTTAATGCGAATTCAAATTAATATGAATTTAAAGATTTTCATAAGAATTGAACTCAACATGATTGGATCATTTTCATGGGAATTCAAGTAAACATGAATTTGAAGATTTTCATAAGAATTGAAATATAATATAACTTAAATAATAGTCTTAATAATAATTAGAATTTGCGTCTGTTCAATGATTGGAATTTGATGTTGTTGTTTGTGGGATGGCGTGTTGTACTTCCTTAGTATGTTGTACTCATTGTTGTTGGGCGAAGTGGTTGCGTTTGGCCGACACGTGTGTGTCGCTAATATATATATATATATATATATATATATATATATATATATATATATATATATATATATATATATATATATATATATATATATATATATATATATGTATATATATATATATATATATATATATATATATATATATATATATATATATATATATATATATATAAAATTTAACTATAATGCCACAGACATTATTCACACAGTTAACAAAATAGACTGTTTTACTCCAGTAACACTTAAACTTAAGGGCCAAGAGGAACGATAGGAATGATAAATATAGTAATCAACATTTAGAAAGAGTTTAGTACTATGTTATATGAATTCAAAGAACCGTTCCTTTAACTTGGTATATTTACTTAAAGAGTATCTCGGTGTCGCCCGGCTTCGTCATTCCATACTGATATTTCCTTTGTTTGCCTTTTTGTTTAACTATTCTCTGTGTTATCGACATTAGGAGTTGTCCATTATTTTTTGCCAATTCTGCAGTCCAATACACTTAATTAGTAGATAGTTAGCGTTTTTATCAATTAACATAATTTGGTTATAATTGCATATTATATTGAAACTAAAATGAAGTTTCATAGTTCACTTTCAATTTCAATTTCAGATTTTACCGACGCCGCTCTACGTAATGTCAATTTATTCATTGAGCCACCTGCTGTTCGCCGTGGTCAATCGGTGACTCTGCGATGCCACTACAATCTCGAGGGTGCACCTTTGTACTCAGTTAAATTCTATCGCGGCCAATTGGAATTCTTTCGTTACACCCCTGGCGAATATCCCAACACAAAAGTTTTCCATTATCCTGGCATAAAAGTTGATGTAAGTTTTGAACCACGCACATTTTTACTAACATTTCTTGCTCTGATTTTCAAATGCCGAAATTATGCAGACAAACTTTGGTTTTATTGAAATATTTTCTTCTCTGCTCATTTGCACTTTTCAATTTCTTTTGTTGCACTTTTTGTGATTTTACAGGAGAACGTTTCGAACGCTACACAGGTTGTTATACGAAGCGTTAGCTTTGGTTTGTCAGGCAATTTTTCGTGCGAAGTAACTGCTGACGCGCCGCCATTTTCCACCGCCACCGCATATGCCCAAATGCAAGTTGTTGGTAAGTTAATTTAAAAGCCAAACAATTTTTTTTTGCTTCCATCCTTGCGGTTAATTATGCGCATTTTTGACTTCAAATAACATTTAAAAAGAAAAAGTTTATACAGTGTAAATATTATTAACAGTAAAAATGAGCATTTCAGTTAATTTATAAAAGTTCATTTTTTAAACTGCTAAGAAAATATAAATGTAATAAAAAATAGTGAAGGAAATTCAAACTTTGCTAATATTGCTATTGTGAGACCAATTTGTAGGATTTTTACAATGTGAATATATTCTATAGGATATTTGTTTTCCATTATAAGTGGCGTTGGTATGTGGAGATCAAATTGGCTTTCATTCTAGCATTACAGACAGTTTAAATCATTCAATTTGTTTATATGAAATTATGCATATGTACAACTCCGTGCCAATATTTTTATGAAAGATCATCTATGTTCAGAACACTTAAGCTGGTTTAAAATTGAATTATTATTTTGATTACGAGTATATTTTAGACATCAAGCTTAATACACTTGAAAGTGGAATGAGTGCAGTAGGGTCTATTGTCACCAAACCCTTCCCAAACTGTCATTCGAGGGAAAGTTGGGGGCGTCTTTTTACAAGCGTATTATTCGTATCGGAGAAAAGGGGAGTGCGTCAACAAATGAAGAAACACACTCTCCGTATTGCGTATTGCATCGACATCAAAGGCAACTGTTCAGCAGATGAACTGTCAAGAAACAATTTGTAGCACCAATAAGCAACTCTGTCCAGAGTTCAGGCATAAGCGCACCTCAGTGCTCTTTTCGTGAAATGTGGCATCGTGCGCACCATCAATTATACCCGGAAATAAAGATGTGTTGCCTTGCTAGCCAACATACTTATTTTCAAAAACTAAAAAAAAAACATATTTTTACCTTTCCCTTTCCTTAAAAAGGGAAGGAGTTATATTCTAGAGTTGGGAACACGTTCCAAGTTCATTTTATGCGTCCGTATATCTTACTGCGCCAAACTTAATGAAACTTTGCAGAATTATAGCCAGAACTTGAAACATAATATCTATGTGAAGCGCTGTGATGCTGAAACACACCAAGCCTGCTTTTTCTACATGTAAATAGATACCTACTTTTAAAATAGGAGTATAACATATTTCCAATTGAAAACATAGCGACAAAATTTCTTAGCTAGATTCTAAAATCTTTATAAAATACTAGCTGTACCCGGTGCGCTTCACTACCCCTGAATTGTAGGGGGGGTGTAGCATTCAGCTGGTCAAAGAATTTTTGAAATCGGATGAGTAGTTTAAATAAATAAATTTGAAGGAAAGACATTATACAAATATTCAATTCATTTTGATACATTTTATTGATTTTGTTCATTTCGAAAAAATTGTGACATTGCAGCGTTTTGTTACAATTTTATATTTATTGAAGTGCTGTGGGATACACAATATTTCTTGTTTTTCCATCTGGTGCGTAAACGATTAAATTAGAAGGTTTTCCGACGCGTGAGCAAGCCACATAGAGCAGATATAAACGATTTTTAATTTGTGATTTGTATGGGAGGTACCACTCCCCTTTGTTCAATCCCGCCCATATTTGCAGCAGCACTTAGAATATGTACACTAAACCTATATACCAAATATTGTTCAAATACTGTTAGCCCGAGCAGAAATAATGGATTTTTAATTTGTGATTTGTATGGGAGGTACCACGCCCCTTTGTCCAATTGGACCGGTACCAACTCAGAAACCTTCCTGGGCTCATGCACAACAACTTTGCTAAATATCATTGAATGATCAAATGCATAGTTTACGATTCTATAAAGGCATACATACAAACATTCATTTTTATATATATATAGATATATGTATTTTAATCCAAACTTGAATATTATGGAAAAATATTATGGTATAATACCTTGAAAGTGGGCATGAAATTGTCTTGTATAATATGTGTAGCGCCAAACGATGTCATCTGGAAACAGCTGTTATATTTCTGAATGTTGGCCAAGAAGTGCTTAGAGTCATTTCCAATCCCAGAAACTAAAGAGCGTAAAGGATCTGGTGGTGGAACCAATTGTGGCAATTTTACTTTGCCTCCAGCACAACATAATCCATTAGATTCGCCACTGTATTTTAACGCCTTACAATACAGACAAATAATTGTCATTCCCCCAATTGTTACCGATTTGTCGACACAATAATCTATTGCCGGATCATAGTGGAATGCAGCTCGTTCCAAAATCACAGGAGCACTGCGTCTGCGGAATCGCTCAATTTGATTATGTTGTGCTAGCTGTTGTTGTATTTGATGTGCACGAACTCGTTGCATTCTAAGCCTATCTACTTCATTGTCTCTCACTAAAGAGCGCAATTCTGACATAGCAATACGACTATTTTCTTGATCTGTCTCTCTCTGGTCATCAGTGCGGTTAGCACGTGAGGTAGCTCTTCGCACATTTGATTGACTGCGACGACCTAAGTCAGGTCGTTTTCTCCTCGGCATCGTAAGTTGTTATTAATGAAAGTGAGAAAAGTTCTCGCGCACTTAGCAGTAAAGTGTCACTATCAAAAAAGATCTACAAAAGAAAATATCACATAGGATCACCGAAGTAAAGAAAGTTCTCGCGCATGTAGCGGTAATCGTCACTCACAAAGATAGAAGGATACACTCTTTGTCTAAGGTATCGATCGACATAGAGTGTTCAGGTCAGGGTCACCAAAAATGTTAATTTTATTAATCTTCCTTTGGCTAAAGATTCCTTTAGTCACAACAATACAGCACTTAAACTGTTTGCAAAAGAAAGAGAAAACACTTGTTGTTTTTGGTTTGCTGGATGTAATAATTTATTTTTAAATTACAGTTGATGATAATGGGTATGCGTATCTTGATTTCTTGATAATGAATCGAGCAAAAACACTTAGTATACGTTGTCGCCTTTGGCTGTCCAAGTTGTTGTTTTCTTCATCCAGTGATGTCTACATCTTAGTTATTTTCCATCCAGCTTACATGCAGTGATGTCTACATCTTAGTTATTTGTGTAAGTGTGTCAGTGATGTCAATAGGTGTAATCAGTTTGATAGCAGTACTTAGCTGAACATAATTTCACAAATGCTTTAATCTATATCTACATGAATCTTAGCATTTAAATTTTATAGAATTATATTTATATGAATCTTAACATAGAGGACGGATCGACATATTAGTTGGTTGTCAAATGTCAAATTTTATGGTTGCGTTCAGAAATTTAATTTGTGACAAAACTTAAGATTTATCAATGTACATAAAAATAAAAATAATCTGAAATTTAGTTATTAAAAAAAAATGTATGGGGACCACCCTAACATACATTCTGAATTTCACTTAAATTGGTCAATTCATTTAGATTTTCGATATAAATCCACACCCGCGCCAAAAATTAATGAAAAAAAAATTATATGGGGACCACCCTAAGGGTTGAAGATAGAGGGTAGATATGTTCTGGGGAACTGTTGGGATTGCAAAAATGTTGAGGGTTGGTCATACATTTGACACCTCTAGGAGGCACCCTTGAATATGCAATTCATTGGAATAGCTCTAAAAAATTACTTTTGTATGGGGACCATCCTAAGAGCGCCACCTATCGGATCGTATTCACCTTTCACCTTTGGACTTCCACAAATAATTCAAGACCAAAATTAGCCAAATCGGTCCATCCGTTCTCGAGTTTTAGCGAGACTAACGAACAGCAATTCATTTTTATATATATAGATGGCATATTTATTACCACGTCTTTTATTTACACATATCCTAAAATCTACAGAATATGTAAGGACGAAGTTTAGTGTGAATAATCATATTGACATTAGATAAAGTGGGGTCGATCCGATAATGGACATGTCTGATTTCCTGGGATCAACGTTCCCTCTAAGCTACGGTGGTGCGAAAAGTTTTGTCTGAAAGTTGCGGAGCCGTTTTTGTATGCAGCGCACAATGAGCTTGTTCATCATTTTTTTTTATTTCATCTTACTCGTATAAAAGAATTGCACCTAAAAATGCAAAAATCCAAATTTCACAAAAGTAATTAAGTTTTTGATATACAAATAATATCAAATTAAATTAATAATTTTGGTTTCGGAAACGACAATGTGGCATGTCTTTGAAGTCATGCTTGCTTGGCACTTTTTGATGGAAAACGTAATGTATTGGTGATTGCTTCCATTATCATCTTCTAAGAGTTTCCATGTACTTACACTGTGAGCAATGCTCTCAGATACTAACGTAATATCTGCAAAGCTTGGTGCGAGAACATCGGCAACCCCAACTAGAAGACCATGGAATACATAGTAATCGCTCTATTCGCTATACATTCCTTAAGAGAAAAACCGAAAGTGCTGGTCAAAGAAGTACCACCTCCTCTCACAGAAGATGATCTTAAAATAGCCGCCATAAACTTACAGAGAAACGAAGTACATCTTGATATGTACAACGCCTGCCTGACAGAAAGAATATTCCCAGACGTATGGAAAAGACAGCGACTAGTGCTCATCAGGAAGGGAAAAAGAAACTCCGAATCACCGTCAATATATTGACAACTGTGTATGCTAGACACCGCGGGCAAACAAGGAAATCACTACTCCAGACGAGCGGTACTTCTTGTTGCATTACACTATAGAATCGCTTTCAACAGCCCAAGGTAGGTGGACATGATCGAGGCACTCGAAAATCGCTTTTAGATACCAGCTTATCTACAAAAGATAATCCGGAGATCGAAGTTTGATATACGGGACCAACAATGGCACCCGAAGCAAAATCATCACGTCAGGGGCAGCACAAGGTTCCACCCTCGAACCGGACCTTTGGAATATAAGCTCCGACGACATTTTGCGTAGACATGCCAGATGATACTCATCTAATCGGATATTGGGGCTGTCATCACCGCACTCGGAAGACGCCGAAGGAGACGAGAAAGTTGATCCAGGTCATGATCAGAAAACAGAGGTGGCTCGATTTACACGGTCTCAAGTTAGCTACAGGAAATAATGAACTACATTCCTTACGAGAAAGCACATTCCAATCGAAATTGCTATGAGGGTTTACTCCGAGACCATCAGGGCACAGCTGATAAAGTACCTGGGAATTCAGCTTGACTCCAAGCTGGGCGTAAATGCAAAATGGGCCGGCCTAATGGCAAAAATCGGAGGGCCGACATCCAGCAATAGGAAGCTTCTGATGACGACAACGCACTCCTATCTGATGTATGGTAGCGAGTTGTGGACCGACCAGCTGAAGGTGCACGACCGAAGAAGGGTTTTATCCAACGAACCGTAGCTCTGCGTGGAGGTTCAGCGTACCGTACTGTATCGGAGCCGGCAATTCTGGTAATTGGCTGCTTCACCCCCATCGATCTCTTGGCCCTCGAGCGCAAGCACCTACGAGAAGTAAAGATGGGTAAAAATACCAGAGTAACTTCGCAGAATATAAAAAAAGATGCAAACAGTGCAGCATTGGCAAGAACAATGGGCCGCTGAGAGGCGCGGAAGATGGGCAGCTGGACTCATCCCCGACATAGCGAGCTGGTTAAGAGGAACAACCGGATACGTTAATTTCTACCTCACACAGTTCCTGTCTGCCCACTCTAGCTACCAAAACATTGTGTAGGTCATGCTAAGCGGCAAAGAGAACTAGGACCACGTAGATAAATATGTGGAAACGATTCTTCAGCAGAAAAAGCGGGACCTTTACGCTAAAATAACGTTGAGAGTCCAATGGGGATGAAATGAGTATCTCCACCTTGAAGGAAGTATGAAGAGGGTTCCAGGGTTGAGCGATGTTCTCAGTGAGGGAGGAGGGATGTTTTAGTGAATACTAAATAACAAATCTGTGATGACAGTTTTGATGATGCGATCGACATTTTTACCCCCTCTAACCGAAAAAAATGCCTTGGAAGTAAATACGAGTAGACACACTTTTTTTCAAGTACAGAAAACAGTGATAAAATATGTCAATAATATGCTGAACTTAAATTTCAAATTTCATAAAAAAAAACGAGGACAGAAGTCTGAATTTGGGTTAGAGCGACTTCGTAATACCCTTTACCTTTCCTTGTGCGTGCGAGTTCAACAATGGGGATGTTTTCTTCATAAATCAACATTAGGAGCAAATTTTGTGCGCACACTATTAAAACCACGAACTCGTAGCAAACGCAGTGTTTCTGGGCGGCTATGTCCGGGTGTCCCCAGTTTTTAGTTTCCGCGGAGGCGGATTGAAAAACCACTTCCACCGTGTTAACTGTTAAGTTCTGTTTTTCTGGGTCCTAACTCCAGTGATGTGCAACAGGAAAAGAGACCGTATGCCCGGTTGCAGGCGCTTTTATAGACTATTGTTGAAACTCTTGTTGTTGCCCAAGTTCCGTCTGCCGTTGCTTCAACTACCGCTTCCTTTTGGTAAGGCCAATGTTTTGTTGTTGTCATTCTAGCGTACAATTAAACCGCCGCGCTGTCTCGCATTTTACAAAAATTGAAGAAATACTGAACTGTGCTCATTGTAGAAGTACACATTCGATTGCACAGTGCTAGAAATTGAAAAATTTACCTATTGCAGACCGTAGAGCGTGTGTTCAAGAGAAAAATCTGTGCTACAATTGTTTGAGCAGACGTCATATAGTAAAGAAGTGCACTTCGGAATTTCGCTGTAAAATATGTCGCTCTAAACATCACACTTTGGTACACGTTGACAAACCTTTATACACGGACATTGACCAGCGTTCAATTCAGCAAACGATTTCTAACTCAACAATTGGTGACCCTCGTTCTTGTACGTTAACTGCTGCTGTTGCACTTAGCGGTCACATGTGTACTTTTTCTTCTATTAATCGCACACTATTACCTACTGCACTTGTAAAGGTTATTGATAAATGGGAAACGAAGTACAGTGTCGTATATTATTGGCTACTGGATCGACTGTTTCCTTCATATATGAAGCGTTTGTACAGCTTATCGGAATTCCTCCAACCAATGCACGCATTTCCGGGATAAGTGTTTCATCCCAGAATACAGGTACAATTCATGGACGCGTTCATTTTCAGTTACTCTCTCGCATTTCAAGAGACGCACTTCCCATTGATGCATTCATTTTGTCACGGCTTTCATCAGATATCCATTACCATTAAATCATCATTACATTATCGGATGCATGTTGGCCCTCCTAATCAGCGAGATCTCTTAGAGGTATGCCTCGGTTTTCGCAGCATCAGTACATACTTTCGGCCGATACAGAGAAGATATTTCGTGGAATTTTGGTATCATCAGAGCACGCAAGTCTTGTTAAATGACGCTTACGTGGACGGCATATTAACAGAATGAAACTCAGTAGAAGAACTTTTGGAACAAAAAAATCATTTGATTACACTATTGTCAAAAGCGAATCTAAATCTGCGTAAGTGGTGTTCAAATTGTTGGCCGTTGTTAGATAACTTCCTAAGGACTTAAGCGAATCGAACTCTGTCAACTTACAAGACTGCCTCCACCTATTAAAATACTAGGAATCCATGTAGTAATGAATATTTCTTTCAAATACACCGACCCAGTTATCGGTATCCAACAAAACGAATTATTCTGTCAGAAACATCTAAAATTTTTGATCATTTAGGGATTTTGATATTTAAAAAATTGTGGCTTCATGGCTTGGGTTGGGATGATAAGATTCCAGAGGAGATGAGTGAACTGTGGGAACACTATATGGATGAAATGCCTGAATTGGGCGGAGTTCAAATACCAAGAAGGATATCATCAGCAGAAGGGTTCATCAACCTGCATGGATTCGCTGATGCATCTTCCGTGACATATGGTGCCATTGTTTACAGTCGTGTTCACATTTGTGATCGTTTCACTACAAATCTAATTGTATCAAAGACCTGACTGGCACCGTTCAAACCGGTTTCTATATCAAGGCTCGTATTAAGTGCAGCTTTTCTCTTAACCAAATTAATCAAATTCGCCAAATCTGCTCTTATAGCTAATATCACAGATGTCTGGTGCTGGGGTGATCCGAGATTGTTCTGCACTGGCTGGCATCACCACTACGTAGGTGGAATACATACGTATGCAAACGTACGGCTGAAATTCTAGTTGTGTGCACACGTAACTATTGAAGACACGTGCGGTCCAAAGACAACCCGTCGGACTGTGCATAACGGGGTCTTTTGCTATCACAATTGGTTCAGTATTATGGTGGAATGAACCTTCATGATTGTCTTTGCCAAAGAGTGAGTGATGTACTTCAATTCAGTCACCGCTCGCGGAAACGGAACCAGCTGTCCTTGCTACAGAAAACCTGATGAACTAAGTTGGTCTGTGCACGACAAGCAACGATAACGTCATCGACTCGCTAATCATTAAAATATCAACTTGGATGTGACTCGTGGGAACTGTTAATTTCTGCCTACGATTTGTAAACGGCTGCCGCCACTTATCATTATCATCAATAACACTCACTTCAACTGAATTACAACAAGCTGGTACAGTGCTGTTGAGGAGGGTGCAAATTACAGCTTTTCAATCGGAGATTCAACACCTGCTAAAGCTAATACCACTACATCAAAAATCGATATTGATACGCTATACACCGTTCATTGATGAAACTGGATTACTACGAGTGGGTGGACGTCTAAAACATTTCAATCTCAACTTCTTCATAAAGCATCCAATTTTATTAACAAAACACTGACCGCTTTGCTTGCTCATCATCCGAAACATTCATGGAAATCAATTACACAACGGGGTTTAACATCAGGCAAAGATACTGGATTCCCGGATATAGAAATTTGGTGCGTAAATTAGTCTTCAGCTGTAAAAGGTGCTTTATGCATCGCCGAAATAGCGTTCAGCTGATAGGCGATTTGCCGTAGCCGTTTTCGTCCCAGTAGAAGCTTTCTTCATTGCAGCCTTGACAACTATTGTCCAGTTTCTATTAAGATATCGCAGGGACGAAATCCAACATTTTGAAATACTTGATTTGCTATTTTTGTTTGCCTGTCAACCAAGGCAATACATAATGAGTTGGTCCACTGACGCTGTGGGAGGCTGGTGTGCGCTCTATTAAGCTTCATATTATCCGAGTAGTTGGCAACAGTTCTCTCACTTTCGAGGAGTACTATACAGTTCTCACGCAGGTAGAATCTGTCTTGAATTCACGCCCACTTTGTGCAGCATCCGACAATGAGTTGGACCCAATCTCTCCTGCGCACTTCGTGATTGGCGAACCATTCACATGTCTTCCAGAACCATCAGTTTTGGCTATGAATTTCAACCGTCTACAAAGATGGGAACATCTACTAGCTATAGTGCAGGATTTCTGGATACGCTGGAAGAACGAATATATTACGTCGCTACAACAGCGCAGTAATTGACAACAGACACACAACAATCTGGAGAAAGGAATGATCGTCGTTCTGAAAGAACCAAATCTACCCCCATCAAAATGGCTCATAGGAAAAATGGAAGACGTTTTCAAAGGAGACGATAACTTAGTCCGAATCATACTGTCAGGACCGCTAGAGGAGAATATAAGCGTCCAGTTGCGAAGATTGCCGTACTTCCCCCTACCTGAATATGTGTTAATGGGGGGCAGGATGTTGCTGAACGGGCCCCTGTACCTGAGTTCAAATGCGGCTTGTTGCTGAATTGTAATTTTATAACTATTTATGTTACCGAAGGTTATAGAACAGTATGAAAAAATAATTTGTGTGAGACGGTCAAGTTTATTAAATAAAACAAAATTAATTCAAAATAAAAGTTGTTTCTTAACACTCATAATAACTATGTATATTTGAGCATACTTATATTGCCACACCCATAATCCACAGATATATCGACTAAATATTCTAAATTTTATAAATTACAACATATTTGATAAATATTTTTCAATAGTGTATAGATTATTGCTAAAGTTGTCTGCAACACTCTGCATTAAAGTAATAATTACAGTAGCCATTAAATATAAGCGTCATGCAAACCTTACAACTACTGAGTACACAATTCACTCACGCACACACAGAATTAAATAAAGTCTCTGCTGAGAACTTATATTTCAGGTAACAAGTGGCATCGTTAGCAGAACTTAAATATCTTAAGTATTCCGGAAACCTGGAAAACATATACAAGACGGTCCTTAAAAGGACGCTAAAGCGCATAAGTGTCAACAGAAGTTGTTTTGCTGTCACCTTACGAAAAGCATTTTATCATAACGCGCCTCTTCCGACATCTTCGCAAATTTCGTTAGAAATTGTGCAAAACACACAAATGCCAAAAGGTGTTTGCATTTCTGTACTATGAAAATAAAAGAATTCAGCAAAGCTCAACTGAAGCGACAGTTTCTACAAAAGCAAGGGAAATAAATAGTTTTGCACAGTGTACTCGTACATATGAAAAAAAGCATAAGAAAAAGCTGGCATTATTGAAAAGAATGAAATGAAAAGGTGAAATTATGAAGAAGCGAAGACACACACCAAAGCAGGCACACAAACGCTGATTGCCTCAGGTCAGCATTTGTGCGGCTGTCAAGTGTGCAAGATTTGTACCTTTAGCGCAAGTTGTACCAAAGGCACAAATCCATTAAAAATGAAGCAACAGTGCAATGGAACGGGTACTTATTTAAGTTGAGAATTTGTTTGAAGTAAACAGACTAATTTAATGAAGAGCGTCATATTTTGGTTTTCATCTGTGTTGGCTGTTGATATTCTACATCTAGTTACCATTTAACGCCTCTTCTCTAGAACAAAAATTCGATTAGGAAAAAATTTCTGTATATTGAGAATACAAATTATAAGCATTCAATATTGTACTTCCACCAAATCGAATATTTTGAACTGATATATGTATATGTATATGGTGAATAATCTTCGTTACAACTATTATATTCTGAAAGATCCAATGAACACATGTACGAGTATATATGTATGTACACATACATACATATCAAGAATGATAAAATATTCTATCATTCTTGCATACATATGTATATCCCCAATGACACTTGGAACTGACAACTACCTTAACTGCCTGTTTTAAACGAACGCAAGTGTCACTTGCTTGCCAGGGACATTGCGTCGCTTTCGTGCGTATCGTTCACAGAAATCTTCTTTCTTCACATTATTCGCTCTCTGGCGTCCTAGGGCTCCGTCTGGCCATATGACTTCATCATTCTTATGTAGATATACATAAACAATAAATATTTTCATTAAGTTATGTCATGAAGTTTTTTGCCAACGTTAGTCAGAAATGTCTTGCATACGATTGTAAATACGTACGTAGTTCCTCTTACAAAAATAGAACAGCAGTTTGTAACCTTCTTCTGAAGAACGCTCTTACATAAGAGTTCTAATTTTTAAGCTTATTTCATTATTTTCGCATCAAATATTTTAACTATGATAATAAATACCTCGCACCCTAAGTTTTCAAGGGTAAAAATAACCGACGCTTTTGAATAGAAGACAAACTGAGATTAGGAGTCAATACCCTGGGGTGGCTTTCCCATGAGTATACAACTGGAATACTTACGACGCAAGCCGCCTTCTTAGAAAACAACTTACGAATATTATTCCATGAATAATTAATATTTGTATTATGATAATCTGTGGCTTACAACGCTCTTCCTCTTTCAAAAGTAGTTTTGAGGAAATTTGCAGAAATTTAGACTATAATTGGTATACAGTTTGTGTTGTTGTGAAAGTGAACATAAATCTTTTTGTTGAAGACACCCGAAGTTAGTTCGTACCTTTTACGAGATTCATTACATCAATTATATCAATTATCAAATGGGTATAGAAATAAAGCTGGCTTGCGAATTGAATGTTGACTATCCAACATAGTTCTGAAAATTTGTAGAATTAGTCTAAATATTGGTGCCACTGCTTGTCTTCAATAAAATGTTATTTTCTACTATAGCTCAATAATTCGATAAAAACAAAGCAAACACAAATGCAAAATCACTCATCAGCCTTATAGAGTAATTTTATTACGATCCTCTGAACACTACAACTTATAACTTCTATATAATCACTTTGGGGCCTCCAGATGAAAGTGATTCTGGCATTTAATTGTTATACTTACCATCTCTAAGCGAGGAGTTATTGATGAAATTAAACTGTAAAACCATACTCGTAAATATGTCTGGCAGCTTCGCATCATAATTTTCTAATGTTTCAGATACTTGGGGAAATAATATTTGACTGGGTACCGCCTTAAATCGTCCACTAAGAAACCTCTACGTTGTATTTTAGGGGAAACTTGCAATTCGGTGAATTTTTTTGTTATCGTTTGAGGATATTCTTCATCAGATTGGATGCAATTATACCGTACGTAACTGCATTCCATTTTACCGTGTTGGTTCACTTTGAAATTATGAACGGAAGGCAGTTGTTCAGTTTTCAGTTAGAAAATGTTTAAAATTAAAATGGCCACATAACTAATATTTAAAGCATATGTCATCCCTCAAAAATTATATTCTTGAATTCGATACAAAATATTAAATTTTAAATGTTCTTGGAATGATATCGTATGTATGTACATAATTTAAAAGGTGGTTTAAACGGTATTTTTTACCAGTTTTGCCGAATTCAAAATGCAAATTGCGTTGCAATACTAATAATTGATTAACAATTTTTAATTTTTGTGCAGAATTTCCAGAAAAGCGACCTCAGCTGTTCACTGAGCAGACCCGCTATGAACCCGGCGATGTATTACGGGCCAACTGCAGCACTCCACCTTCACGGCCGCGAGCTGATTTACGATTCACTATAAATAATTTACCGGTAAGCAAATTCATAGTAATTTTAATTACATCAGTTTAGACCCGGTAATTAAAACCCCATTACCTCAAAATACACACTTACGTTCCACAGAAGCTTAATTTATTACCTAAAACTTTAGTCGACAACTAAAGTCAAAACTTTAGCAATGATACAGAGGCGTATGATAAATTTATAGTTTCAAATCGTCATTAATTGTTAATTAACGGCGATTATGATTAATAGCTGCGCAACACATGGCACGTGATGTTGCTACGAACATTCAGAACTAATACATGGGTTTGTGTATATCTGAACTAAGCCACGAAAGTTTATCTTGTAATTTTGTGCGTGTGTGCACTATGAAAAGGATGTGTTTAGCACAAAGGAAGTAACACCCATATGTTTCGCTTTGAATACATATTCACACATACTTCTGCTCACTAACGCATAAGCATATTCCCTCCCATTAATGCCTTTGCGGGAATCTGCTCCTTCTGCTCCATGCCAGTTAAGTGTGATTATAATTCTGCAGCAATTGTCAGGAAACTGTTCATCATACTTGATGACGTTCTCACGTATAGTTGGCATTTGGAAGTATCGTGCGCGGATATAGACATTCAGCTTATTACTTGTTGATAGTAAGTGTCAGGATTAACACTAAAAGTAATGTGATAAGATTAATTTAGACTTCCAATATTTCCAATTCTTAAATCTTTGCTGGAATAATTACTTTCAAGTGAAGTTTAAATAAGATTCCGACTTATTATAAGATGACCAAATAACGTTCACGCAATATTATTTTCGAATATACTTAAACTTGAATGTATTAACTTATACTCACTTCTACCTCACTATAAAAATAATATTAATCAAATATATAGCTATTTTGGCTACTTAAAGACACAGGATCTACTAAGTTGTTCACAAATCGGGTAGATTCAAAGATAAAAAAAATAAAAAATGGTACGTCAAATATAGTACAATGGATGTCTTGTGGCCTGAATACTGGTTGTTCCAACAAAAGGTAAAAAATCCAATATATCTCCATAACCAGAATTTATGCATCGACAATTTGTAAAATTCATGCAATCATTTATCGAAAATTTAAACATTTTATCCACTTTTCGAACTTTATTAGAGCGAAGTTAAGTTTATGTCTTTATGGGAACACGAAAAAAGAGCTTTTATGAAATTGCATCAGCGAAATAATTTCCAAAAATATTTTATATAAATTTCCAGTGAAATAATTAAAAATATTATTAAAACTATTTCGGTTTTGAGGAAAGAGTACTAACAATTAACGCTCTTAGCGGAATCCTTTCAGATGAACACAGAAAACACTACTTGCTAATCGACATTATATTAGGGGTCGAAGCAAAATTCTATTATCAATCCGATGATATCGTTTTACAGTCTCTTCAGAACTATACTCCACTATTGAATTACAAAATCCCGGTTACTTGTTCATACTCCGTTAGTGCACAATATTGTGTCTTGCATTCTGTATTGTATTATTTTTAGCTTATTCTATTGTGATCTTCTTTCATACAATCCATTCCAACATCTTATCAATAAACGCATTCGTTTCGTCACTAGTATCGAGCTCGTATCGAGTTATGCGAAAAAACAGAACTCGATTAAGTTACTTGGCAGCACTATTTCAACTGTGTTTTTAAACATTTAATTTCTTTATATTTTTTATGCAAACTAATCATCTGAATATAATTTAATTTAAACACAATAATAATATTAAATATCCAAATACAGAGTCCAAAGATTAATTTTTGTTTTATTTAATATTAATCAGCTAAAATATAAAAATTCCCTGAGAATTTTTATCCGAGTGTAATTTAGTCGATATCTTTTCCATACATATGTCTGTCCTATCGTCGATAAATTGGCGAATCGATTGCGCCTAATATCAAATTAGAAAACTTCAAATTTAAGCAATGTAACAAATAGGAACGTAATTGAACATTTCGCTGTTCTATAAAAAATAATAAGTAAAAATATAAAAATATAGTCGTTAAGGTATTAAATTCGTCACCAGTTTTTTCGTCTAATTGAAATCAATGTGCCTCTGGTGATAACATTTCGAAATTGTCAATGGATTTGTAGAGTTAAATTTAGAAGTATAATAAATTAAATAAATACAATGGAAGCTAGTAAATAGTAATACAAAGGTACAGGAAAGGTTGGTTGGTTGCGCTGAAAATGTAATTTATCAGGTTTCAAACGAGTTACAATTGGTAACCACTGGAACGGCGCTTCAACACAAAAGTCGAAAACAGCATATACTCGTATATAATGCTGAAGTAAAAGGAATTCAACATTTTATTCATCCAGCTATGAATATATCTGAACATACACACAAGTCTCATACTTAACTTATATTCGATAAAAATATAATTTTTTTTCCAACTTACAACAACTGCAATAAATCACAGAAAAAATATGCCCCAAATAAAAACAAAGAACTTTCAAGACATGAAAAACTAAAGAAAAGATAAAAGCAAAAACAACTCTTTATGATGCTCATCATGGGCTTCCATATTGTTAAATCACAAAAATATGTCCCTTTAAAAGCAATGCACAGAAACAAAAATGAAGTAATATTGTTTACATTTGCCCCCTGCGCATAAGCACACACACACGCACCTAAATACACACACAGACCCCCCTACACCATATATATTTTCCCATGCATGTATCGCCTACAAAGCAACGGTTTGGGACCTTTAAAGTTTATCCTTTATTTGATTTCCCACATTTTGAGATAGACACTTTTTCTACACAATATATTGTGTAATCAGAAATATTTTCTGTAGCATTTGTGCCCTTCTACGTTTGTATTGTACATTCTGCAAATTGCCAAAGGATAAAAAGTGTGCGACATGGAGAAAAAATATAAAAATAAATTTACATAATTTATTTAGACAGTATAAGGACAAATTACTTCTTTTATGTGTAGTGTTAATGTTATCATAAAATATAGGAATATAGGATCCTTGCTTCTTTCCTTTTTGGTTTCTTATATCTTTTTCATGAAGTTGTCAGTGGTAAGTGTGTAGATTTTGCGATTGCAGTAATGCAGACCACACGAAAATTTATAAAAGCGTTAAGACAAAATAAGCGTTTTCAACACTATACACAGAAAAAGTAGGCTGGACACTTTCACAACTATTGCCTTTCGATGCATCTTTTGTATTATTTCCATTTATTAATATTAAGATTTTATCGACAACACAGAGTTTTTTGGCTCAATCTTTCAATGTTGCTTGTATCTTGGAAGATTTGTATATTTCACATGTATGGAAAATGTAAACAATGTAGAATATGTATAAGAATGTTTACAAAAATTTCTAAAAGGTAACTAAGTGGACACTAAACTAAGGTACAGCCAAACCAAATATCCTACTGTATTATACATTTTTTAGTTGAAGCGGTAATTTCTGTTCAGTCTATATTTGGAGAAAATTAGTGAATTGTTGGAAATTATCAGATCAGCAGAACATTTTTTAGCTTACAAATTTTTTAGTAGTTTTCAGTATTTCATTGCAATGCCCGTATAATTATGCATTTCTTATTCAACATTTTTAATTTTCTTCACATTTGACATCTTTCCCATTGTTGCATATATAATGCCGTATCATATGTATAAAATAGACCAATGCGCAGATTTTATGTCTTATAAAATATAAGAGTTTTAGGAATATATTTCATTACTTTTAATATTATGAAACTAAAAATTTTCAAAAGAAACTAAATTATTTTTATGCTGCGTGCCCCTGCCTATCCTGGACCAAGTCACTTTTATAACTTTAGTTTTTTATCCCTTCTGCTGCTGGTATCTCCCGGGAGTTTTAGGAAATTTCAAAATAATAACACGCACAATGTGCGTCTATTTCCTATACAAAATAAATACACCCACAGACGCACTTACGATGGAAAGAAAATTTACCCCAGAATATATTTTATTTTTTAAGAAAAAATGGAATTATTGCTTATGAACATGGTATAAAAATTTATGAAGCGTTTAATAAGGTTTTGGCATATGTGGTGTGATGCGGGAGGAGTTTATTTACATTAAGGGTGGCAAATTGAAAGTGTTCCCATAAATTTACTGACAAACGGTGTGACAATGTTTCCTTTATAATGGCGTAGAAAATGGGAAATTCCTTTTTGTAGTACGTTGCGAAGGGAAGTGATAAGTGGTGGTGGAAGTTGCTAATCTTACAATGGCTGAGAGAAATTGTTACATCTGAAAACGTGCTGACTATATTCCACGACTCTGCAGAGTTCAAACAAAATCCAAAAGAACATTCTTCGCCATCAAAGCCTTGAGTTCGTAAAAGTTTCCAACAATTTACATAAAACTTTAAGTAGAGTAAAATTGCTTTGCCTATGCTCAATTAACAATGCAAGCAAACTTGTTTGTTTCGGTCATTTTGGAATTCATTAAGTCGCACCGAAGTGCAATTAAGCAAAGCTCTTTCATTGTGTAAATACTTGCTTTATTAGAAGCATAACTTTTAATCTAAGACGAAGCTAAAACTGTCCTTTGGGTTGCGTTCAGAGAGAGCAATTCGGACCTTCCCAATGAAATAATGGGATATACCGGGTTCGTCTAATTTATACCCTAATATGACTTTGTATAAGAAATGCAATCTTATTTTCACCACTGAGTATTGCTTTTTAATATGAGAATGCAGAAAATATATTTTGTAGAAGGCAGGCACAGCATCACTTCGGGCCTAATTTGAATCCGCCCCAATAGTGAAGATTCAATGTTATTATTGAAAGATTATCACAGCTTAATTTCATAGGCTGCAAAATGGCAACAAAGAACATAATACGGACACAAAGCTCATACTCCATATGTACAGGCCATTATTGCTTTTGCCAAACCCATTCAGCACTGGTCCCTGTGTAAGCAAAAGCAACAGACTGCCCAAAGTACACATAGCCACTAAAGTACATAAAGTATCCTTCGAAGATGATAATATTCTAAGAGAAGCACAGTTTTGTACCAGTAGAATATTTGTTATTTTTTCATCAACAAAGGACAACCAAATCTCTGCCATTGACCGTTATTTATACAATACAAGCTGTTGACAAATTAATATAAAATGTCGTCCTTAAAGTCTCCCTAGAGGAGTACAATGAAATGGAAAATCAGGAAAATCAATATGGCCAAATTCGTAAAAATTTAATGAATAGCTAATTTGACCCAACCTTATTTTATGCTAGTAATAAATCTAAAACTTTCTGCCACTTTTACCCTATTAAAATGTCACTTAAGCAGCTTTCTTCGGTATAACTTCATAAAACTGCAATAAAATATTTCCTATTTTTCCAGCGGAGACTAAGCAAAACAAAAACGAACTTCATCTCAGAAATTAATGAGTTCTTAATAAAACCATAACCAAGGAGTCACTTAACAACGAGAAAAAACATAAAAGAGTGAGATAAGAATTTAGATATAACAACAAGAAATCTATGACTACAAGTATATACATCAAAGCCAACTATCTGCCCCAGCACAACAAACGCCTCAGTATGAGCACTGGCAGGGTGAGTTTAGGGCAACTTCAAAAATCTAATACAAAAAAGTTCCCAAAGTTTTCTCTACTAACAGTTTCCCATAAACAGTAAAATGAAAGCAGTAAGGATTTAGCCATCCTCGCATCAGAATGGCGCTGCTCTATAGAAAACCTACGAATAACATCATTTGTTAAAAGTTTTTGTCATACATACATTAATGGATAAGAAGCTTAAAAGTATTTCCCTTAACCGGTATTTAAATTACCTGTATTTAGTACTTACAAACTGAGATTTCGATAACTCTGCTTCTTTTATAGTTAATAATAATTAATAATAATTGCCTTGTTCTCTTGTTTATTTACTAAATAGTTCGTAGAAAAATAATTGAGATTTAAAAATTCCAACGCCCATAAACAGTGTGGCCGTTTAGGAAATATGCTGCACAAGATAAATTAATTTCGGTGTTGTGTACAAGTAGCACACTGTATGATGCACACATTTACCAGAATTGCGTATTCTCGCTCTTCGAGATCCATTTAAAAAGTTTTTTAGTGCCAACTTTGTGCACTGTTTCTATTTAAATTGTACCATGAGTAAGCAGTCTCACTAAATGAATTAATCAGCGCCTATTTAGCATTCCATATTAAATGCTTACTTATCCTAAACTATTCAGAAATGCAGCAAGCAGTGGTTGTAGTGCTGCAGCAAACCTTATACATACAAAACAAAAAAAAAACTTTTTATAAATATAAGTGGAAAAGGGAACTTATCATGTTAATTATAAATTTTCTGCAAATTTTAAGTTTTGCGAACATTCTGTAAACAATCATGGCTGATCACTTTGAGTTGCAGGAAATTCAAGTCCTATCTTCGGACCGTGTAGCATGTATTTCAATATAACTGTGGAGTCTTATATAAAAAATCATATTGGAGGAAGTGAAAACCTGGCCAGCCAGGGTTTATGTATAGTGAAAAGCGTGTTTTTGAATTGTGAGCAGCTACTCGTATAACATTGAAAATAGTAATGTGCTTATGCACATTTTGGAATGAGAATATTAGGGTAAAGATTGCTAGAATAGAACTTGAAAGCATTTTATGGAGTGAAAAGTTCCTATCTCTGTCTATATGTATATTTCGTTTTGTATTATTAATCTAAAACATTGCGTTTTAAAACAGGTTTGTGGTATAATTATACCCTTTACCTTGAAAAGAGCTAAAAGGGGTATACAAAGTTTGTGCGGTTGAGCGGGGTTTCAACGACCAGAAGGAGGCGAGGCAGGTATGGACCGATATGATCACAACTTTCTGAACAATTTTGTCTGTCCGTCTGTCCGTTTGTGGCCTTTTTTTCAGACCGCTTGAGATATCTTAATAAAACTTTGCAAACGGAACCAGACTGCTATATGAGCCGATTTGGACAAGACCACGCCTACCCATATTTCCAACTTGTTTCACCTTTCTTAAAATTACTATAACTTCGGTCCGATTGATGGAATAGCGACGCAATTTGATTGTTATGTAGATGGGGATCCTACTAAACACTATGCGGATTATTTTTAGAACCATGCCCACTATTGACACATTTTTATAACATAAGACCTATATAATATTTTTGGGCGAAAGCCATTCAAAGCCATACATACGAAATGGGGTCGATCAGATAACGCACACGCCTCCCTCCCATAGAATGAACTTTATAAACACTACCCTACCTATGCTTCTAATGATGGGATATGAATTTAAACTTGTAACAATATGTATTAGGTCCGTACGAGCATGCATGCAAAATATGAGCCACGCCCACGCCAATCAATATTAATTTTTGGGGTCCTTTGCAAGATTCAGCAACGAAACGAAACACAAAACAAAAATGGGCGGTGCATTTTGAGAGCCACGCGCACTATTGATACATGTCTAAAAGTTAGGACCTATGCCAAATTTGTGGACCAAATTTTATATGAGCTAGTATATTGCCGCTACAAAACCACTCACAGGATATGGGGAAGATCTGATAAAGGCCACGGTACCCTACCGAAAATTACCGTAGATATGCTCCTAATGATGATTTTTGAATAAAACATCTCCATTGCTTAACTCGCACTTATAGGGAAAGGTAAATACATTTTTTTAATTTTTCTTTCTTCTCTCGGTGCAGAGGAGACTATTGCAAGAAGTGTTTAAAGTGAAGTAAATAAACGATAAAATACAAATAAACAAAGTGATAACAAATATAAAACTTCAAATAAAAATAAGCAACGCATACTTATATATTTTTATACAATTTTGAAACCATCAAATTGTTATTGAGAGATTATTTTCAATAGTGGAAAAAGTAGTGAATTCAAATTTTGGTATCACTAATGCCAGAAATGAAGATAAATTGAAATAAACAATTGAGAATATTTTACAATTTGTGTCGCAAATTGTAGTCTCCACAATTAATTTCTTTTGTTCAAACCTATCTACGCTTCATGTTAGTTCCATTGTTATAATTCATATGTATACTGTTATTTATGCATAAAATCAACCCAATTAAATCAGGGATTTCCACCTTTGTCAAAATATTTAATTAATAAAAAGTTACAACATACAGACTCCGTTTTCGCAGCCAACTTCCTTTCCATTAAAAAATGTTCATAGTTAAAGCCAGCAGTAACCAATGAGGAATCCAATAAACTTAAATTCGCCTGAAATTCAACAAGTTTCACAAACGAGCTCTGAATGTTTAAGAAATTTCAGATGGCTTCATTTTATTGCCGATGTTGTTGAATGTAAATTAAACAAATATCAACAAACAAAACATCAATTCATGCAAAGGCTTAGTGCGCAGAGAACTATACCCACGAACACACATTCACACACCATATGCACCACACATTCACACTGAACAAATAACTCACTCAAAGCTTCATATGCATATGCAGCTATACATACTTACACTCACACATGGCACAAACTTGTGAAATATTGTACTTGTAGCAAGTTAATATACTCTACAGTAAAATTCAGAATTGCCTAACTACTATGCAGCAAAGGCAGGACCGCTCACAAGTACAGTAGTATACATTTGCTAACAATGTTCAAAATGGTTTAATTTGTCTGCCGATTTCTTGGAAGAAAGCACACAATGATCCTAAATTTTCTGAATACTGTGGAAATTTCTTAACACGACTTTGTTTATTTTCTGAAGGATTATGCAAATTAAGTAAACACATATACAAGCATGTACGTACAGTCACTTGCACGCCTGGCAATTAAAAGTTATGCACATACTCGTACTATACGGCTTGTTTCTGGATTGGTGTGGCAGCATGTGGCGCACTTATTTAGCACTTAAATACCAGACACAAATGCTGTTTTACACTGAGTGCCTCAGAGCCCACACAGCGGTGTGATTAAAAAATTACATTTATTTAGAGCATCCGGTTGATACTGCCATGGATGCCATGTAGGAAAATTTCGTTATCCATCGCTCCGGATTTATTTGTCCCATTAAAAAGCGTTAAATTGTAGCCTAACTACATATCTTCTAGAAATTTTCTATTCTCTGTTCCTTAATTAAGTCTTCCAATTTAGGAATAATTAACTAAACACGCGCCAGCACAATGTGGATTTAGGGGCGTGTGAATAACGATGCTTTCAATGCATCCCTTTTAACAAGGCTACAATACTAGTCATTTAATCAATGTTCTTAATATTAACAAAAAAAAACTGGAAAAATAAGCAAATTAATTCTGACTTAGTCCATCACAAGCACACATAGCACACATTTTAATCGGAATGTAACATAAGACCGAAAGACGATTATTTATTATGAAAAGATTTTCAGCTCTGGTAACATCAATCAATCCGTATAAATAATATGTTTATGAATATAATATTCCAATTTTATAGCATCCAAATATTTACTCACTTGAACACAGCTAGCTGCACACAACCCCATCCTCATCATAGCAACTTTTAACAACACGGATAACATTAGACGTTTAATTTAAAGGGCATCTAAACGCACAACTTTTACGACGTTTTTAGTGTGTCCTTAATTAACGTAATCTCCGTTCTCGTAAATTGCTTGGGAACTAAATAAGAGTAAATAAGGTAAAGAAAGGATAAATTCGAAAGCATAAAATGTATAAAAAGGTATTGGAATAACTTCCTACCTGAATAATAAAATAGCGCAGACGATAAACCAGGTTAAGGAAATTTTAAACGTCACCCAAAAAAAAGTCCTCTTGCTATTGTTGAGAAAAACCCCTTCTAATTGTTTTCTCGGTATATGTTATTATCTTTAAGATTGCTTGGTAAAAGGGACATACTGCAGACCTTTGAAATAAGTTGTGCTTACAAATGAAAATATGTGCCTTCGGCAAGTAATTTCCAAATGAAAGATTTATTTTAAACTGTTTCAAAAGTTTATTCACTTTACTTCCACAGCTGCTTCGGTTCCATATTAACCAAGTGGCAAAAATGGACAGATATTATTAACCAAATGTAATAAAGTTTCTGATGGCATTAAATATTGCCTATTTTTTTTTACATCAGATAAGACTTTTCCGATAGAAACGAAATACCCTTCACCTTTCCCTGTGCGTGCAAGTAAAACAATGGAGATGTTTTATTCATAAACCATCATTAGGACCATACCTTCGGTAACTTTCGGTAGGGTACCCTGATCTGTCCACATGTTCCTTCTCGTCAAATTTCGTTCATGAATCTCTACCAGGTCTTAAGTTATGAATATTTGTTAATAGTGGGCGTGGCAATTAATATATACCCACCACTTTTTTTCATAGTGTTTAGTAGGACCCACATCTCCATAACGGCCAAATTGCGTTACTATTCCATCAATTGGACCGAAGTTACATTCATTTTAAAAAAGGTAAAAGAAGTTCCATATATGGGAGGTAGGTCTTTCTCCAAATCGGCCAAAAGCAATCGGGCAAAAGCAATCTGGGCCTAAACTATACTTTTGCAAAATTTTTCATTTCATTAAAATAGCTCTAACGGCTTGGAAAAAAATGGCCACAGACGGACAGACGGACGGACAAAATATAAATTGCTTAGAAAATGATTCTGATCATTTCTGTATATGATAAAACTAGACCGAAAGGTTTGAGTGTTTGTAGAGAACTAACTTTATTAATAGTATACATATGTTTGTACATGTAGCATGTGTGTACTTAAGTAAAGAAGTATTGGAAATAAATACAGTAGAAGTATTGGAGGTAAACACAGTGGGATATAATGTGATAAATATTCTTAACACTCCCACTTTTATCATACATTTCATTTTAATTTCAAAATTTTAAATCAAAAAAAAAATTCTTTTCCTTTTCTTTTTAGGATTCATTAATTTCTTAGTTTTTTTTAATTCAATAATAATCATGAGTTGTCTAAAACGCACAAATTTTTCTTTTACTAAGGGCTTTGTAAAAATATCTGCCATTTGCTGATTTGCTGAAACATAATTAATATTAAACATATTGTTTTCATATTCTTCTCTAATAAAATTAAATTTTACATCAATATGTTTTGTTCGCTTATGATATTCTGGATTTTTAATTAATCGAATAGCTCCTTGATTGTCCATATTCAGATTAGTCTCTGGGTATTCGTCAGGAAGTATATCACGTAAAATTTGTTTTATCCACATAAGCTCTTTGACGGCCTGGCAGCTTGCCACAAATTCAGATTCGGTAGTAGACAATGCAACGCAGCGTTGTCTCTGTGATGCCTATGCAATGCACATTGAACCCATCATAATAACAAGTCCACTGGTTGATTTTCTTGTAGTGACGTCACCAGCATAGTCGGCATCGCTAAAACAATTAAAAACAAAGGAATATTTTGTTGGAAAAAGTATACCATACCCTTTTGTGCCATTCAAATATTTGAAAATTCGCTTTACGGCATTCACATGTGCATTTGTCGGGTTTTCCCAACGTACCCAACGGCAAAACTTATGTCTGGTCTCGTTGCTAGCATTAAATACATCAAACTACCAACCGCCTGTCTATACGGATACCTCGACACTGCTGCACCATCAGCTAATGTTAGCCCAGTTGTCGAAATATCGCAGGGCGTACTAACTGGATCGGCTTGATCCATGTTGAACTTCTTCATTAACTTTTCTGCATAACCATGTTGGTTTACATGTAGACTGCCATCTGCCAACTGTCGAATTTCTAGTCAAAGGAAATGTCTAGCCTCGAACACTTTTATGCTGAATGAATGCTTTAGGAATGCTAAAAGCTTATCTATGTCTGCCTCATCTTCTGCCGCAACTAGGCCATCATCGATGTAAATAGCCATTAGCAATCTTTTTGCACCAGCTTTGTTAGTGAAGACGCAATTATCAGCTTTACTTGCCACCAGACTGAATTTTTTAAGCATTGTTGAAAAAGTCTTATTCCAACATCTTGGGGCTTGTTTTAATCCATATAAACTTTTCAGCAATTTACAAACTCGCCCCGTGTTGTCTGAATGTCCTTCAGGTTGATGAACGTAAATATCTTCCTGGAAGTCACCATACAAAAAATCTGTTTTGGTGTCAAACTGCTTCAATTTCAATTGTTCCGTTGCCGCTATACAAAGGATAGCCCTTATCGACGTAAACTTGGCTACAGGACTAAAAGTCTCCAAATAATCAATCCCGTATTCCTGAGTAAATCCACGAGCTACTAATCTTGCTTTGTATCGTTTTTCTTCATTTTCAGTAGTATCTTTGATCGTG
The DNA here is from genome assembly GCA_920105625.2 of Clusia tigrina. Lineage (NCBI taxonomy): Eukaryota > Metazoa > Arthropoda > Insecta > Diptera > Clusiidae > Clusia > Clusia tigrina. The sequence continues at coordinate 169,989,177 of OV050031.1, forward strand.
TATACCCATCTTGTGCTGATGACCTTAGCTTCTTTTGGTAGTTCAGTTAAAAACCACGTTTTGTTGCCATTGAGTGAATTGATTTCCTCATCCATTGCCTGTTTCCATTCTTTGGCTTCTTTGCAGCTTCTTGCTTGCTGATAATTCGTTGGGGTTTGGCTGCTCGCCACAAAAAGGTGTCCCGCAGCTACAAATGCGTTCGGCGATTTAGATTGGCTATGCTGGTTACCGTTGTTTACGTCGAGATTCGTCGATTTACTACGTAGTCTGTCACTTATAAAACTTTGCTCAGGTTCAGGTCTTTGTTCAGCACCCGGCACGTCGATATCTGAGAATGGAAGACTTTCACAGAATACCTCATCATCACTGTTCTCCAAAGATTCTGATTGTTGATGCTGTATACCATTCGCCATTTCTTCATTTTGTTCTGCATCCTCAGTAGATAAATCCATCACAGCTTCTGATGATTTTCCAAATTCATTTTTGAATGCGACGTCTCGAGAAATTTCCACCTTGTTTGTTCTTGAATTGTATACTCTCAATCCCTTAATATCGTCTGCATATCCAACGAATATTCCTTTCTGGGATTTAGCATCCCATTTGAATCGCTTTTGCTTCGGTACATGAATAAATGCCTCCGTGCCGAAAACGTGCAAATTGTCTATTTTAGGTTGCTTACCAAACCACAGCTCAAAAGGTGTTATTCCCTTTTGCGATCTAGTTCCTGTTCTATTTAATACGTATACAGCACAATTAACAGCCTCCGCCCAAAACTTTTTGTCCAGATTCTTAGCATATATCATTGTTCTTGCTAATTCAACAATAGTACGCATTTCACGTTCAGCAGATCCATTTTGTTCTGGATTATATGGCACCGTTTTGTAATGAGTTATACAATTTTTTCTCAGTAGTGAATCCACATTTTTGTTTATAAATTCAAGTCCATTATCCGAACGAAGTATTTTGATTTTTCGTCCCGTTTCAATTTGAACGTCGCCAATGTATCGTTCCAAGTACTTTAAGACTTCACTTTTTTCTTCAATAAAATATACTTTTCGATAATGCGAGAAATCATCTTTTAGCAAAAGAAAGTATTTCGATCCACCAACTGAAATCTTCTCCATCGGTCCACAGACATCCGCATGAACAATTTCTCCAACATCTGATGTTTTGCTCTAACTGATTGGAAAGGGCGTTCGATGCTGTTTTCCTAAAACACAAGCATCACAAAAATTATCGTCTTGATCGGAATAAGGCATGCCAATTTTTTTAAGAAATCGTTTACAGTGATCTAAGTTTTGATGCGCCAATTTGTTGTGCCATTCACTTATAGGACGTACGTTACTTTTCGTATAGTATACAAAATTATCAACTTGTTTTGATGGTAAATCAATTTTAATAATCAGTTTGTAAAATTTATCAACGCGAACTCTCACTAGCACTGCAGTTCCATTCTTTAAGAAAACATATCGTTGATGATTCGATGTCATTTGAAGCCCTTTATCCATCGCGCTAATTGTCGAAAATTCAAACGAAGCTCTGGTACATACAACACATTAGCTAAATGATTGCATATCCATTTGTTGTTGTTGTACGATTTTATGTTGATCGCACCCCTGCCATAAGCTTTAATAGAGTTGTTGTTGCCCAAACGAATATCCATAGCCACATCAAATGGCTGGTAAGTGACAAACCAGTTTTTATTTTTCGTCATGTGGTCGCTTGCGCCCGAATCCACATACCATTCGTCTTTTTCGTCTATGCTTTTGGCCGCCTCCGCTTCACACACAAATACACTGCCTTTCATTTGATCTTCACCAGTTTGCTTCTTTCTTGCTTTACAGTTACGTTTCCAGTGCCCTGGCTTTTTGCAATAAAAACATCTTGCAGACTTACCATCTGCATTGTTATTGTTGTTTTCAAATTTTTGTGAGTGTGCCTTTTGTTTTGCAAAAAGAGCATTGCCGCTATCCATGCCCTTGCCTAAGGTCTTAAAACGAACTTCTTCTAGCACAAGTCTTGCTGTTAAATTTTCTAACGTCTGTTGCTCAGGGCTCGTCGACTCCCATGCACTGTAAAAATGAGAGAAACTGGAAGGAAGAGTCATCAATATTTTTGTTATTACCATTGATGATGAAACAGCTTCATCAACATCCTTCAGCTGCGTCACAAGCGATGCTTTGAAATATGTAAAGCAACATCATCCTCAGGGTCTTTTTCAAAACTGTAGAATTTTTGTTGTAGCCTGTGTACAGTCGACGCGGATTTACATTCGTACAAGTTTTCGAGTTTTTACCACATTTCTTTTGCTGTCTTGCAATTCATTATATGCTGAAGTGGTTGCTGTCCAACTGACAATACGATAATTTGTTGAGCCTTGCTATCACTTCTCAACCACTTCGCATCCCGTACCACGCCCCTGGGTTCACCTACAGTTTTATTATCAGCTCCTGTACCGGCATTTGTACCCGCAGCTACCGTGATTGGTTCATCAGGTATACACTGCCACAAGTCACCACAAGTCACCTGCGTTCAGAATTACCTTAATCTGAAAACGCCACATATTCCATTGGTCAGCTCTTTCTAATTTTTCAATTCTTGCCAAATTGCTTTCCATGTTGTTTTTTTTTTAATTTAAATTTTTTAAATAACAATTATCAAAAACTTTACGTTTTGTCCAGATAATTTCCAAAAAAAAACTTTACTTTAACTTTACTTTCGTGTCTGGGCCCATAACCTGATAAAACTAGACCGAAAGGTTTGAGTGTTTGTAGAGAACTAACTTTATTAATAGTATACATATGTTTGTACATGTAGCATGTGTGTACTTAAGTAAAGAAGTATTGGAAGTAAATACAGTAGAAGTATTGGAGGTAAACACAGTGGGATATAATGTGATAAATATTCTTAACAGTATATATATGTCCATACCCACTACGCCTCCTTCTTGAAATTTGCACCCCTCTCAAAAGCTCAAAATTAGTATACCCTTGTTACCTTTTTTACAGGTTATGAGCAACATTCAATGCTATGGCAACCTCATTACTGAAGTCCTCCGCATTTACGAAACAACGTTTATTATTAATTAAAACCCAAAACAGAAGTAATATATTAAGTTCAAAAAAATTACTATCTGTACATTTTTGGATTTCCATATTTTATTTATAAATTTTCCTACAAAAGATGTGAAACAATGAAAATTTAGTTCAGTCGGCGATATGCGGAAATATCCATCATATTTCAGTACAAAATACGAAAGTTGAATTGGAACGATATATCGTACTAAGACTGCATCAGCAGTTAAAAGTATAACTATAAAATGTGAACAGAAAAACTCGCACAAAAGATCCGAATATTGATGGTTTACAGATGTTGATCATTTGCTACCGAGCAGATAATAGCAGGGAAATTGAACCCCTTTCGAAGGAACAGTTAGGCGACTCACAATATCTTCTAAAGTTGTTTGTTGTAAGCCAAATTTGTACAAAAATACAACACCCTGGAGTTGTATGTCATACTTCAATACTCAATCAGCTGATTGTAAGAATTTAAAAAAAAAACAAAAATGCCTGGTTCGAGTCTTTTCGTCACTTTCTGCATTTTTTAAATTTAATTTTAAATTTTTTAGCAAATAGCCGCATGAATGTAAAAATAGGAAGAATTCGCATGGTTTGCTTAAAGCATTATCAAATTAAGTGTTTATGTCTGCAGGCGTGGCCACGGCATTGCAATCAGACATGCCATAACTTCTGAGCAATTCTTTTATATATCCTGATTGCTTTAATTTTATAACGGCATCATTTTGGATTATTTCCAAACCAAGGCAGAAATTTGCAAAACCGGGATCCTTGATTGCAAAGTCCTTCAAAAGTGGATCTTTAAATTTGTTTACAACGTTTCTATTTGATGATGCAATAAAAATATCGTCGACGTACACCAACAGTAATGCGAGTTCGTTATTTACGTGACAATAAAATAAGCATGTCTCATTCATAATTGGCTTAAACCCAATATTTACAAGTTTGGCTTTCAACTTCTTATACCATTGACGACCTGCTTGTTTGAGCCCGTACAGAGCCTTTTTAAGTGCACAAACATTACCACCATCACGAAAATCGTTCAGCATTTTATTCGCTCGTATACCAATATCAGTGCTTCTACCTTGTTTTAAAACACTACGCTCCAGCATCTCACTCAGCATGTCTGGCACTTTCATAAATATCCTTTCTTCTAATATACTATTTAAGTATATATTTTTGCACCGCAGGTGGATACAGCTCCTCTAAATCCAGCGAATATGTTGCCCAATATCCAGTCCGAAAGGGCGTAATAACTCAACTGGTAGAGTGCTTGTAGTATTGCCTTCGGTATGATACAATCTGTTTTTCCCTTTACGGTTTTGAGCCTGCAGGTCTCTGGTTTTCGTCTTCAAGGCGGAAACCGACTGGCGGGAGGATCTGGATTAAATTCAGTTCTTCCATAGGACCAAAAGTGTTCTACATTGCCTTCTTCCTGTTTAACTCCATGTTTTTAAAGTTATTTTATGGGAATGTGCACCAAAAATTGGGTCCATATTTGAAATAAAGACATACAACTTCATTAGCTCTTCGGGAGTGCCATGATAGATTTGATTTGCTGAGTACAGTATGATTTACACATGAGCTTTGCGATTTTGCATGTGGAGATACTTCATCTTGGAATCTTCAACATTTTTATTAATCATCTGTAGATGCTCATTCGGTAGTTGGATACCGCTTTTAACAATAGTGTACGCGCTCTCGTTTTCTGATATGTTCTTGTTCTCCGGCACCCAGTAGATGCACAGCCTCCGATTGGTGGCTGGCCCATCCATTGGCACCTTGCATTGAAAAACATATCTGGATGATACACAATATGAAGTTATAGCTTTAATCGCAAATTCGCTATCTTTGAAGAAATTTATTGTGGAGTTCGTAGTTTCTGGTATGCAGGCGAGGTCTGCGGCTTTCCTTGCAGCAAACACTTATGCCTGTAAGACACTGCAATAATCAGGCACTCTGAATAGCTGCCGGATATCTAGTTCAGAGCAGTATACACATGCCCAATACCATCTACCATTTTCGAGCCGACAGTGAACAGGTTGAAGGCTTTGCATTTAGCATGCAAGTTAAGATAACTCTTTATTCATAAAACCAATTGGCTAAAATAAACAAATTGCATCTTAAAAGAATCTTAGAAGTTCATATGAGAAGCAGAGCATCGGCAGATTCTTGATTGAAGCAGTATCTTATGTCATGATGGGGCAAATGTAATTTCTTATCTCATAATGAAATGGTTATTTCTCATGATGAAATAATTATTTTGTTGATATTGAAAAACTATAAAAAGACAAAGGACTGATTGAGACGGACAGTTGGTATTCATCTGTCGGTTGCGCAGTTGTTGAGTTTTTCTTCATCAAATCAGTGATTAATTGTTGTTTAATCGGTTCTAAAGAGTTCCCGCAATTATAATATAAATAAAATATGTGTTACTTTAAAAACACAAAAATGAACCCAGCATAATTAATTTCCATGCTTCTGCGCCATTACTCATTTTCGATAGTTACCTTTCTTCGTTTTCGATAGCTCAGAATTGGCTTCATATAGTGTGTATGGAGAGTCAGACTCCGGCCTACAGAACAATCGGATAGAGAACTGTTTGGTAGCCAACAGCCTTCCAGCGGATTTAGATGCAAGGCTTTCCGCAAAGAGGTCAATGGTGTAGACTACATATGGTGCTGAGGGCTTCCATTGGTGTAGTCCTTAAGGCCCCCTTTACACACAGTGCCGCAAGCTTTTGGATTCTTTCCATAGGTTTATAGTAGCTTTTCTTGCTAAAACCAGTCCACCAAGCGAGAATACCATATTGCAATATTGGTCTAACTGTATACCTTTAATGCATCAAGGAGAAGATAGACATCCAAGTACATCCAGGCATCTTTTTGCAATCGTATAGAGCATTAGTAGCATTCTTTATCCTTTCCTACACATTCAGTAATATATATTTAAAACATACACTTAATGCAATTTTTTTTTAATGGCTCGATTCCAAAGTTTTTGTTTTTCTTATATAATATTTTTTTTACGAAAAAGGAAAACTTGTTCTCGAGTTAAATAAGGGGGATGTTTTCTTCATCATTTGGTGAATATCTACGATAATTTGCGGTCGGGTACCTTGAATTTATTATATTAGTAAGAGGCGTGGCCCTTATCTGATCAACCCCATTTCTTGTATATGTTTTTGTTGAATCAATATACAAGGTGTGATCAAAAAACAACCGTTATTTTCATCATTTCGTGAGTTACGTATGTTCGATGTTCGCATATTTTTTTCTGTTATGTTGGTACACATGTCTGTTATATATGTTGGCAATACCAACCATTTTGGATTGTCAGTTTGTTTTTGACAGATAAAAAGGTTAGTCGTGTTTTGGTGTGCTCTTCGATTTTGTACTATTCGAAAAAATGGATCAAAGAAACTGTGTTCAGTTTTGTGTAAAAAATTAAATTAAATGCGCAAGGACATTTGAAATGTTGACTGTGGCCTTTGGCGAGTCTACTATGAGCAGAACGAAAGTTCAATTGTGGTATAACCGGTTTAAGGAAGGCCGAGAAGATGTCAATGACGATGCTCGTCCTGGGCGCCCGAGCACGTCAACAACCGATGAAAACATTGACGCAGTGAAGAAAATGATTTTGGATAATCGTCGAATCACTATCAGAGAGGTTTCTGATGATGTTGGCATACCGTTCGGCTCATGCCAAGCAATTTTTACGGATGTTTTAGGCATGAAATGTGCGGCAGCGAAGTTTGTTCCAAAATTGCTAAATTTTGAGCAAAAACAACGTCGCATGGACATCGCTCAGGAGCTGTTGAACATCGTCAACGACGATCCAGATTTCCTCAAAAAGATCATAACTGGTGACGAATCGTGGGTGTATGGCTATGACATTGAAACCAAAGCCCAATCATCCCAATGGAAACGTCCAGATGAGCCAAGACCGAAAAAAGCACGTCAAGTTCGGTCGAACGTAAAGGTTTTGCTGACAATTTTCTTTTATTGCAATGGCGTGGTGCATCATGAATTCTTGCCACAAGGTCGTACGGTCAACAAGGAATACTACCTTGAAGCTATGCGCCGTTTGCGAGAAGCAATTCGTCAAAAACGCCCAGAATTGTGGAAAAACCAATCATGGATTTTGCACCATGATAACGCACCAGCTCACACATCGATGCTTGTGCGTAATTTTTTGGCCAAAAACAAAACCGTTATCATGCCTCAACCACCGTATTCACCGGACTTGGCCCCCGCTGACTTTTTCCTCTTTCCAAAACTGAAGACACCGATGAAAGGAAAGCGTTTTGCTACGATTGAGGAGATAAAAGAAAAATCGAAACAGGAGCTGTTGGCGATACCAAAAAAAGCGTTTCAGAAGTGTTTCGAGGATTGGAAAAAACGCTGGCATAAGTGTATTATATCTGAGGGGAATTACTTTGAAGGGGACAAGATAGTTGCTGATGAATAAATAAATACGAGTACTTTTTGAAAAAATTGAAAATAACGGTTATTTTTTGATCAAACCTCGTATGTACAAATATAAAATATCGTCCAAAACTATTGTATTGGTCGTAAGCTATAATAATATATCAATAGTGGGCGTGGCTGTATAAATAACACGCCCATTTTTGTGCGGTGTTTCGTGTTGGTACCCGCAACCTTCCTGTGAAATTTCGTTTATAAAACTTTAATAGGAACCTAGTTATGATTTTTGGTTAATTGTGGGCGTGACAGTAGTAATAATCTGCCCATATTTGGAATGCATGTTATGCTAATTTTAATTTCAGACCCGAAAGTTCCTTATAATAAAAGTGACCGTTTCTTTTCCCTCATCAACCCCATCTGTTGCAGATAGCTTTATAATGTCCACATGTTCCTTCCCGTAAAATTTCGTCCGTATGCCTCTACCAGATCTTAAGTTATTAATATTTGTTAATAGTGGGCGTGGCAACTAATATATACCGACCAATTTTTGCAGAGTGTTTAGTAGGACCCACATCTCCATAACTGCCAAATTCGTCGCTATTCCATCAATTGGACCGAAGTTTTAGTCATTTTAAAAAAGGTGAGAAAAGTTCCTTATATGGGAGGTAGGCGTGGTCTTTGTCCAAATCGGCCAATATTGAAATCTGGTTGTGTATCTTTGTACAGACTATACTTTTGCAAAAATTTCTTTAAGCTCTAACGGTGTAGAAAAAAGTGGTTACAGACTGACAGAATAAAAATTGCTTAGAAGCCGATTCTGATCTGTATATATATATGTCCATACCTACCACGCCTCCTTCTTGAAATTGCAACCCCTTTCAAAAGCACAAAATTAGTATACCCTTTTACCTTTTTTAAAGGTAAAGGGTATAAAGAGTAAAGAAGTTTGAAGTCGGGTTAGACCGACTTCGAAATACCTTACATGTGCGTGCAATTTAGAAAACGGCGATGTTTTAATCATAAATCGTCATTACTGATTAAAGACGATTTATGATTAAAACCTGCAGTATATTAATATAAAATCTCGTCCAAAAATTTAGCATAGGTCTTAAGTTTTATACATGTATCAATAGATGGTGTACGCGAATTTAGTCGGTATTCGTGGACTGTATCGACGCAACAAAAAACGACCGTTTGCTGATTTACAGTTATGGAAGAACTTTATTTTATGTCTCGGTACTCTTTATACAAGCCTCTGACTTCATGATTGCTGAACCAAAAGTCAAGGAAAACAATTTTGCGTATTTATATTACAATGCAAAAGCAATAAAATAGGAATTGAAGCACCAAAAAACATATCCCTTCAGTGTTGCTATATAATAAAAATACGAAACCATTTTTAATACAATTATTCCAAAACAGAACGCTTGGCACTCAGAATTTGTTGCTTTGTGTTTTATACTAGCCCACGAAACCTTCGTATGAAGTTTCGTTGATGAATCTTGCATAGAGCCCTAGAAATGAATATTGGATAATTATGGGGGTCGCAGTAGCAATAATATGCCCATCTTTTGCAGGCGGGCTAGCACGGACCTATTATATACTGCTACCAATTTGTATTCATATATCATCATTAGAAGCATAGATAGGGTAATTTTTTAAAGTGGGGTCCCCGAAGTTCAGTATGTGGGAGGAAGGCGTGTCCATTACCTGATTGACCATATATTTCTTATGTATGGCTTAAGTTATGAAAATGTGTCGATAATTGGCGTGGCTGTAAAACTAACCAGCCCATTTTTTGTGTGGTGTTTGATGTTTGTGCGCGTAACCGTCCTTGAAAAATCTTCAATAGGAACCTAGTAATCATTTTTTATTAATTAAGGACGTGGCAGTAGTATTATGATCTATATTTTAAACACACACACACTATTGTGGACTCCATATACATTACTGTCAAGACCCGAAAGCTCCTTATATGAAAATTTGAATGTTCTTTCTCTGATCTACCCCATTTGGTAGTCGGGTTTATAATGTGCTGCTTTTCATAAATTGTTGTTCATAAATCTCTAATAGATCTTAAGTTATGAATATTTGTTAATAGTGGGCAGGTCAGTTAATATAGGGTGTTTTTTTTAGACGTGTGGTTTTCAAACAGAAAACGGGATTATCTGCGTAGACAAGCGACTTTACATAACCCCACAAAAAATAGTCCAGCGGTGTTAAATCGCACGATCTTGGAGGCCACGCCACAGGCCCACGACGCGAGAATAATGCGCTCACCAAAAGCTTCCTTCAATAAATTGATTATTTCGTTGGCTGTATGGCATGTAGCGCCGTCTTGGTGGTACCAAAGGTCGTCCACATCAACATCCTCCAATTCAGGCACGAAAAAGTCATTAATCATGGCTCTATAGCGTTCCCCCATTGACTGTAACAGTATGGCCGGCTTCATTTTTGAAGAAATATGGACCAATGATTCCCTCTGCCCATAGAGCGCACCAAACAGTGACTTTTTAAGATGTAACGGCGTCTCAACAATGGCTTGTGGATTATCGTCACTCCAAATGCGACAATTTTGCTTATTAACGTACCCATTCAACCAAAAGTGAGCTTCATCGCTGAACAAAATTTTCTTGTGAAAATCGGGATCGGTGGCCATCTCGTTTTGGACCCATTCACGGAACGTGCGATACGCTTTATGGTCGTTCGGCTTCAATTCTGTGAAATGGCAAACTAAACTGAGCATAAATCAAGTGACAGCTGTCAAAAAGACCAACTCCGAAAAAAGTATTGCCAGATTGAAAACCGCACGTCTAAAAAAAACACCCTTTATATACCGCCCACATTTTGAATAGTGTTGAGTAGGAGCCACATCTACACAACTACAAAATTGTTTCACAATTCCATTAATTGTTATAAAAAAGTTTAAAAAAGTTATATATCTGTGAGGTAGGCGTAGTCTTTGTCCAAATCGGCTCATTTAGCAATCTATGTCCAGACTATAACTTTGCAAAGTTTTATTAATGTAGCTCTAAGAGACTGAAAAAAGATTAGCCACAGACATACAGACGGACGGACAAAATAAAAATTGTTCAGCAGAGTGCTTTGATCATACCTGTATATATATGTCCATACCTGCCGCGGGTGCATTGTTGCGATTACGTGACTTGAGGAAAAAAAGAGAAATGAATTAGTAATTAATTTTCTTTAATTATTTTTTTATATATAGGAGCTGTCAAAGTGAAAGTTAAATGTTGCCATGAATGGAGATTAATTTTAGTGCCAGTTTGTGACAAAAGATGGCCCTCAGGATGACTCCGAAAAAAAAGCAAAAGGAGGTGGAGGTTGACAATCTTGACCGGTAGGTGTAGCTGTAGATATAGCGGGAAAGTTGAAGATATAAAAACGGATCAATTCAAGAATTTAGAAAAACCGTAACTAGGAAATTGTATAAATACACTGAAAAGATAATACGCCGAAGAGTGAGATGTTAGAAGTGTTAAATGGTGTGCGGGTTTTTTTTTTTTGTGTGAACAAACGGGAGAACAAAAAACTTGAAATATTTAAGTTGAAAATCGAAAACTAAAAGAGGTAATAAAAAATATTTGAATTATAGTGTTCTGGTTCTCAGCTAAATGCTGACATCAAAATCAAGTTAATACAATTTGTGAAACGGTACCTAGTGGGGGTTGATAACTCGAGAATTCCAAAACAGTCCTCGTGGCCGTCTCTGTGTCTTCTAATAGATAGGAAAAGTGTCTCCTAATAGATAGGATAAGTACAGAAACAAAATAATTCGCCAGAATTAAATGGGCTAGGCATCGCCTCTTCGGGTCACTACGTCGGTTCCCTAATAGTGTGTCATAAGAGAGGAATGCAGTGCTAGATCACGGTTGGAGGGCTGGGGGCTCGGCAGAGGGAGGATACCGTTGCAATGTTCAAAACCAAGGAAAGCATTTTATGGCTGATCTCTCAAATACTTTTGTTATGACACCTATTTGAAACAGATGCTTTCGAGCATTTAGGTAAAAATGGAATAAAGTGAATTTCGTGTGCCATTTTTTGCGAAAAACACATCACGCAAACCAAACAAACGCTTGAAACGTATTATGGGGACTTTTCTGCATCGATTGCAACCATCCACCGCTGGTTTATTCCTCACAATTGACAACAAACCAATCGTTTGACAGCTTCAAAGGAATGTTTGGCAATGTTCAATCGCAATCCGAATGAAATTTTGCAACGTTTCGTAATCGTGGACGAAACATGTATTCATCACAACATACCAGAGAGAGAACAGTTGAGACAGTGGACAGAAGTTTATCGATCTAAAAGCAGACTATGTCGAAAAATAAAATAAAATTTTTGTCAAATAAAGCAGCCCGAAATTTATGCGGACTATTTATATTTGCCATACCATCAGATCACATTTTTTAATCCAGTAAAAAATATGTAGCTTGATATATATAAATATATATATATATATTCTCGTAACAGGAACATGGTCAACGGTATCTTTATATATAACATTTTCTGACATCTCAAAGTATTCTAGCCAATAATAGAATTTCTTCTATTACATTCAAATTTTGGTGTCAGTGTTATATTTTACATTTATATGAAACACACAATTTTGCACATTTTCCGAACCCTCTGACTTGATATATTTATATGCGACCTATATCCATATTATTCAAAGATCAAGGCAATGCTAACTTGCTGCTGTATATAAATGCAAGTATTTACACATTTTCGGAAAAATCCTGTATGCTCAGTTGACTCCATGAAATCATTTTGAAGTTCAATAAGCGCTACACTTGAAGCATGCAAAAGTCACTTCTCAAACTACCTGACAGTTTACACATCGAGTCCCCCATTAAAAAATTCTACAGAAGCCTTGATTTTTGTCGGTGTGGCCAAAACTCCAGAAATTTTTTAAGTACGACGGAGTATAATGCCTTTTAAAAGGAGTATAATGCCTGTTGGAAAGTAGCATTAGCAGTTATCTTTGAAACTGAATGTAAGAAAATAACGTCGAAGTTAGTGGGAGTGCTAATAATTCCGTACTCATTTTTGTTAGGCTACATTTCAATTGTCAATTGCACCCCATTAGGTGTACAGTATGGTTTGCCATTACATCTGAAAATATCATTGGGCCTTACTTCTTCGAAAATGAAGATGGAAGGCTGTAACCATAAATGGAGAGCGGTATCGGTTTATGATAGAACAGCTTTTTCTTCCTGCTCTTGAAAACAGACCTGAGATGTGATTTTAGCAGGATGGAGCCAATGCCCACACTACCCGAGACACAATGGCACTTTTAAGTCAAATTTTTGGAGAGCGAATTATTTCCAGAAATTCGGAAATTAATTGGACAGCGCGTTCGCCAGATTTGTCAGCACCCGACTATTTTCTTTGGGGTTATTTGAAGAAGCGAGTATATGTGAACAACCCCGAGACAATCCTTCAACTCAATGCCAATATTGTTGCAGAAATTAGAGGGCTACAGTCACAAATTTTGAAAGATATTATGGAAAATGCTCTAAAACGAGCCCATCATTGCGAAGCTGAAAACGGGGGTCATTTAAGTGGCATTATTTTCCATACTTAGTGTAAAAAACTTCCATTTTGTATATTTTATAATCTGAAAAAAAAAAAATTTAAAAAATATTTAAACGAAAAAGTTATAAAATTTGTAAACCCCATGGTGACTTTTGGCCTACCCTGTACATGGTTTTCTTTGTGCGTAGTCTTATGGCTCACTAATACCAGAAATTAGGTTATTTTTATAGATAGATTTATAAATATTAACTGGTGAATTAATTTTTTTCTCTGAAAGATGTTGCCATTTAATTGCAAATATCTTTCCTTAGAATTAATAATTAAATGACAAATTGTTTTTTTTTAACATTTCAATTTTCATAACCAAATATGAAATCGACAATATGGGAAAAGTGTCAATAGAAAAATCGTGTCCAGTTTCCTATTTGTCACTTGATATAAACATATTTAACAAGAAAGATGGTAATATTAAAGGAAAATATTTCATAAATATCAAAGCTAGAGACAAATAGGTAGAAGTTTCCGAAAATGTATATATTTTTTTATTTTTCCTGATTATATTGCGGTATTTCAATTTTCATTCATTCTGATAATTTATTTCAAAATGTTTTGATATGATATACATATTTTTTCTTCCTTCTTTCCTTTGTCTCTTATCCCTACCGGTATTCGTTTCTAATAAGTGTAATCAAGTGAAATTCCTTATAAATGTTTCATTCCAAGTTTCGTGATACCGCTTCTCAATACCATTCAATTGCTGATGGAATTTATATCCTTGCTCGGTACATACCACGAAGCATTCAATTTGCTTGATTTTGAAAGACGGTCTTGAAAGTAGATTTTTTTATCCTTTGCTGTAAAAAGGCTACAATAATTTTGGTAAGACACAAAAGGAGACGTAGTTAATATCGATACATATATACTCGTATGTATATTCTTGATCACTATCACTTTCGGAAAGTATTTTTGAATTTTCAACTGATTTATGAACAAAATCGTGCAATCACCTCTACAAAAACCATTTCAAATGACAACGATAATATTGGACGACAATTTACATTTGGTACAAACTATGCAACCTCCGCTGCTATCACGATTTGTGGAGGAAGTTCAGTTTACAGGCTCATAACATCATTATAAATCGGGAATATGCCAACATTTAATATTTATTGGTATTAAATGATCTGCATTTAATATCGCCAAGTTTTAACTCAAAACCCCACCTTATTTCCATTGGCGTTTTATTATTAAAATAAATTGTAATAAAAGAAAAATGTTCGGATTATGGTACATCAAAAATACCACATTTGCAGAAAACATATGAATCTAATAAAAAGAAGTAATGGTTAAAGGACATATAATTTCATTATTCGAAGAATATTTTTCCTCTGTGGACAGTAAGGAATCTGGGGTACTTTCATGTAAACTTCTTTCTTGTGTTATATATGGGCTTTAATACTTTAATTCAAAAATTTTGACGTCGATGTCTATAACCCATTTCGGAGCTATAAATAAACAAAATGAGCTAAATGAAAAAATAACAAAAAAAATAAAACGTCTATTTAAAATCAAATTGAAGCAATTGAAATAAGTGACCCGCCAAATTGAGGTCAAGGGTAATAACAGCAATTCTTGAATGTCTTAGCGCTCGCATCAGTGCTGAGTTAAATTGAAATTCTCATTTAAATGAGTTTATCCCTTCTATTCACGAAGTGCTTAAATGAGAACAATGCAAGAGCCTTTTGCAGCATCAGAAGAAAAAAGTGGAACATTTCCAAATTTAATAATAATTAAAATTTTCCTTTTTAACGAATAGCTTACGGCCAATCTTTGCGTTTACCCTTTTCATAGCACACGTGATCGGAAATAAACCACAAAATAACACAATTTCAGGCTACGGTAATTAGAGTAAAAAGCAATTAAAAGTGATTGGGCGTGTGTGTGTCTGAAAATTATAAGAATATTGGAGTTAGTGATTGTGTGCCTTTAAGAAAGGTCTTTAGAGTAAATTCCTTCAAATCAAGATTACAGTTGTAATAGTCTTAATCCTATTTAAAAAAAGGATTTCTACCATGCTGCACCCGCCCAATAAAAAGGAGCAAACAGAATATCGAAATCCTTCAATAACAATAGTCGCATGCTCTAAATCGCTTATTTGAATACGTGCCAAGTTTAGTTTTTACATGGGCGACAAACTGCCAACTTCCGTTTCCTTTTAGATTTTTTTGCATACTTTAAGGCGCGTTCAAGTCTAACTCTCTATTTGTGCCATATCCGCTTTGCAGTTATTTTGCTTTTTACGCCTTTCTTCCCTGCTAATGGTTTGCTTTTCTTGGACTGTGTTTGCGCCCGGTCTGAGCTTCGTCCTGCCACGTGCACGGAAATATATAACTGTTATTGTTCTGTTTCTAATTCTCTTTCAACTTAATGTATTTTGTTGTCTCAGTTTTTTGGCTTTTGGCGAGACTGTCACGATTCATTTACGTTTCAGTTTGGTGAAATTAAACGAAAGGAGCCCTAACGCGGATGCTGTATTTAGTGTGCGTGGTAGCACTTTACTTAATGAGTTGCTCCGAGGGCGCAGTGTTTATTACATTAAAAATCTGACAAAAATGTTTATGCCTTGGGTGTGGCTCAATTAAAACCAAATATACTGCGTTGAATTCCTGTTCCTTCAGACAACAACCTGAAATGTCAGACCTAAAGGGTAATTGCATACCATGGAGTAAAAAAAAAAAAAATACTTTTATAAACTAAATAAATTGAGCAAGAGTTCCATTTCGAACGTTGGATTCTGTATGTAGCACCATTTACATACGAGTAAGTATTTTATTTTAGATTTTTAACCACATGCAATTACAAGACCCAAGAAGAGGAGTACATTTGATATCTTGAAGCAAATTTATAAATTCTTAAATTTCAAATGCATGAAAACTGAGGCATTGGTGATTGAGTCTAGAAACAACAAACAGAAAGTTATATTATTTATTTCTTTTATATATTTTAATATTTTTTATAAGATAATATAAATTATAGAATTAAAACATAGGAGTCTAAATAACTAAAATGTTGACTTTAATAAAATTTCTTTAATAACTTACTTATGAATAAATAAATGAGGAACAGGAATATATTTTCCAAATTACTAGAGTTATATAATTAGTTATAAAATTACAAATATTTTTATATCAATAACTATACTTTAAAATCAAAATTCCATTCCAATCTTGTCTACGAAATTTTGTACGTATATATTTTTTTAAACTAAAATATATGTAGTAGAAAGCTTACATCTAATTGTAAATATCTTTCCTTAGAAATAATAATTAAATGACAAACAAATTGTTTTTTTTTAACATTTAAATTGTCATAACCAAAAATTAAATCGACAATATGGGAAAAATGTCAATAGGAAATTGGGATGCACCCAATAAAAAGATATTTTGTTCATAAAACATCCATGCTAACAACTTTCCTTATATCCAGAAAAATGTATACATAGATGTTAATGTGATATATTGGCGGTCATAGCAAATGTAAACTTTTCACTCTTTTTTAAGGTATATTTCGAAATATGGGCCTCTTCGCTGGTCTCTTTGTTTTTAGGTTTTATTATTCGCTTACATCAGTTACTTATTTTTGCGTGAATATGTGAACAACACAGTTATTGGTTATTAAAGCAACATTGTTATTATTTTCCCATTTGTTTGCCGATTTCTACATTTCGTGGCACATAATTTTCAAACTTTAATATTTATTTTTTGTAAAGAAATCGAATGTAAAATACAATATTATTTATCCGTTTTTAGTTGACTAATCTGAATTATAGGTGGTAAATTATCGGTTGGCAGCACTAGTTTGTCCGAGAATTTATGCCTTTATATTTCCCAATACACAAATATTCTTGTAGAATTTTCATTTCGTTTTACGGTATGAAGTTTTCTACAATCTTCGAACGAATTTTTTTTAAAGGATTATTTTATGAACTATAGAAAAAAATATCTTTTGTTTGAAAAATATATTCATAACTTTCTCCATTATATTGATGTATACAATATACAAATTACAATGCTTGAATAATTTGCATTGGACTTGAAATTTATGTTTCCCAATTGGCATTTCGCGTGTGGTTTTTGGGTGGGTGCGAAATTTACTATATTTTAATTTTAAAAAGAATGTCCCCAATAAAGCAACTAAAATGCATCCACTACCTTGTAACCTCTGCAACCAGTGTCTAAAAGTTTTTGAAAATACATAAAATCTCCATTTTCATTAAATTCTAAGCAAGAGAAAGGTCAGAGAAAGAAAAAATGCAGAAATTGAAAAAAATAGATGTATAAGTAAAGAGATACCAGCTCCAAGTCAACAAGTTCTGGAATTTCAATTATACGTTCAGAAAACTAAAGTGTTACATATATGTAGTTCAACCGAATGTCAATGACTGACTTCTTCAAAATACGGCCAAAATCTAAAAAGAAATACTGAACCAATTGTAGATTTCATTAATGTTAACAGCAACCTTTTTTTGACGGTTCAAGGTAAACGTGTTTTAGCACTATGAAAGAAGTTGTTCCACTTCGGGAAACAGAAAAAGGAAGGAATGATGACGCAATTTCCATACTTTTCATATTTTCAAAAAATTCCATATTTTGAAAGAATAATACAATCAAACAAACGATACATGAAGAGAAAAAAATCCAGAATAAACCATATTTGGTAATTAGCATTCCTTTCTTGGATTAATTCCAAATTGTGAGTGGAACTTTTGGAGTACTGGAATTAAGTGAAAATAACAGAGTGCAATATTTGAAGCTAGAACTAACAGCTTTTCTCAGATGAGATAGTTTTCCTAAATATATTAATACAGATAATGACAGCATGATGCTGTAACTAAACCCCACTTTCTTTAGCGAAGATATTAATTATTACTCCATGTTTCGCTTTTACCGTTAATTTTATAGTATCAAAATCCATTTGAAGATTTATTGATGTATTAGCATTGAAAGGCCATTGTGGTGTACGTGTCGTGTACAAGACGTATATATCAATAGCTAATATATATGTGCAAAATATACATACGAGTATTACTAGAATGTTACTCGGAAAAACGCCATTGAGCAAATACTAAACTTAGCTGAAGGAAGGCTGTTTGCAAAAGAAAATGCAAGAGTTTGCCAACTGGCAACTCAATTCTTTAATTCCCAAGCAGGGTTTTTATATCAAATTTTGTGTGACATTTTCTAGTATAATTTCGATAATTTAAATTTGTTTGTCTAATCACTTTCGCTTCAAACTAAACTCAAATTTTACTCAATTTCTACTCATACTGATTCACCAATGACAGCACGCGAGGATTCTACTACATATTTTACATATTTCCCATGTCAAGTGTGACAGTGTCGAAATGCAGTCGATGTTTTGCGTTTGCATAGGTAGTTTTTGTGATGCATGCACTACGCCATATACAGGTAATTGTCCAATTTCTAAAGAGAAATTTCAATAGTCGCGATGAATTGCTTTAGAAGTCAAAATAAAGAAAAAAATACTTAATGTCAAAACTCATTGAAAATAATCACTTGCATACCTACTTACGCACAACAAAGTTCCTTGCATGATTTCGTGTTCTAAATTAGATTGTATTCAAGAAATTGTTGAGAGTATTAAGACCTTATAAAATGTTAACAATAGAAGTTTCAGCGGATCCGTATGCATTGGTTGGTTATGAATCTAGCCTGTCGACAATTTCTGGATTGACGATGGGGCCCTTTAATGTGGACCTTCAAATTTAGAATGAAATAAATAATAATAGAAAATAATATTATTTATAAATATATAAAATAAATGCTACAATTAGTAATATGATTTTTTTTATTTTTATTTTCAATATGTTTTTTAACTTAAAAGTAAGATTAATAATTAATACAAAATAATTTATTCTTTTATTTATTTTTGTGTAATTTTGGAAGCTATACTAAAATTCAGTGTCTGCAGAACTAATTTTATTTATCTATAATACAACAATAAGAGTAAAGAATGCCAACAAACCATTAAAATTATTACATCACATTCACTTATTGTATAAGATATGAATGTATATTCAAATTTTGTATCTAAATCTGTATAGACCAAAACATTGAAAGTCTACTCTCTGGATGTAAATAAGCATGAAGATCTAATACGACTCGTTTGATATTGAAGCTAAGTTCTTTTCAGAAACATGGCCACATTGATGGTTCAATTTTATAAATTTCAAAAATCGTTTAAACAGAGAACTTACAATCTAACTAACTTCAGAATTTCAAAAAATTATGTTGTTAATATCACGTTTCAAAAAAATATACATATAGATAATGCCCGTATTGGTGCTTCGAAATTTACGAAATATGACACACCTCATGTGATTGCCTAAACTTGACTATATATAAACAAGGCTTTTGTATTTTGAACTTCTCTAAGTATCTTTCATATATCTACATACAAAACTTTATTCCAATATGCACTACAATGCGTGTGAAAATGCAAGTATGTAAATCCATATTAAGCTTAATAGTTTTTAGTTTAAGACTGGTTAAGAAATAAAACATGAAAGCAAAATTGTACAATATGAATTCGTATTAAAATAAGAGAAAGGAAGAGACAAATAATCATAAAAAGGAGGAGAAAAAAAATACTTTTAGCTGGAATATTACGGAAATTATATTTTCAAAGTCTATAAAAATTTCACGATACTAACGGGTTGTAATACCTGACACTTCCACACACTTAATTCAAAATACGCATTCAGCATTGTTTTATGTTTCATTGTGTTAATTTTTTGTAAAAATGAAGTTTCATAGTTTTAAGTATTGGTGTCAACAACCAGCTAAACGAGCACTCGTTTCACTCAAAGCCAAATCAATTTTTTACACTAGTCATAAAATGCTCCCTACATTTTTGTCGGCGGAGAAACTTTGCCATGAAGCAAATTTACTGAAAGGAAAATTACGATGGAAGAAAGAAAATGGAATAAATAAATCCTGGGTAAATAGAAAATGCGGCAAACGGAAACTCTATTCAAACCTTTGTGAATTTTGCATCCTTCTTAGGTGTGAAGCGTACAACGGCACATGCGCCGCTGCTAACTACATTTGGACCTTAAACAAAGAGTGCGGTTTTATAAAAATACAAACGCCGATTTTTCTTTGTGAGCATTTTTCAATCCTTTTATGCCAGGAAACAAAAATAAGAATCAAAAAAGCATATTCAGTAAGCAAAATAAAGGAAACTGCTTTCTTTGTGGGCTCAATTTCTACCGCAGTGACGCTGCAAAGGAAATGCGAAAGCACAACCGGCACTGAAAAATGACAAATCGCATTAGCGACGCTTTTCTATTATTTTCTACTTTGGAAATGTGCAAAATTCTACTCGGGTATTTGTATATATTGTATTTGTATATCTTCCCATTTAGGAAAATCATGAAAAATGGATCAGTAAGCTATCAAATTCCGTGTTTGCTGTGGTGGGCTTATTTTCTTGGAACACAATAGGCAGAATAAAATTGTAGCAACTATGACAGAGTTTCTGGATTCTGCTGCTTGTACTTGTGTGTTGGATTTATGTAAGTATTTCAGCCACGGAATGACGGACTTAAATGAAGTAGAATTTAACTCATCAACAAAATAAACCACAAATTGCGTATATTGTGTATATACTCTGCGGTACTACTGACACTGAGGAAATAAAAGTTACAGCAGATGATGACAACAATTTCCACAAACAAAACATGAAAAAGTTGAACTAAACAGAAAAATTCAAAGTTAAAAAAATAAAACGAAACCCAACATGCACAACGTCAAACTACTTTTGCAGCACAAAAAGTGCCCATGAGGTTATAACGACCACGTTCATACAAACGAACAAACGCCGTGGTAACTTCAAACCCTCCTCAATTGCAACAACAGGGCAGAGCGCATCCTCACGTCCTTTCCCCGTTCGCACTGGATTTTTTAGGTCCGGCTTTTACTGGAGGGAGTGGTGCAGAGCAGCCCCCAAAATAGCAATGCCTCAAAAACGAGCGCAACAACGGCAACAACAACCACAGCAGCAACAACAACAACAGCGGCGCTGCAATAACAATCAGACAAATTGCAATTCATATCCACTTGCAACGGACAAAGTTTTTTTTATTATTTGGGCTACCGGAACCGGAAAGAAAATCACATTCAGCGTTCCGCCGAAGCACACATTTACGCACATGCCAGTACAACACACTTGAGTGGGATATGCTACAGTTAAAAAGTAACGAACCATTGCAAAATTTAAAAGTCGTAAATACTGCGACACGGTAAAAAGTTGAATGTGCTCAGCAATGTGCTGTGTGTCAGTTGGTATTCGTTGGCGTATATAGCCAGCGCTCCTGTTGGGAGTTATACTGCTACAGATGCAGTATGTATACTTTGAATAATATTACAAACATAAAAACCGCCAAAGAAATATTAAACGCTTTTATAAATGCCGGTAACCCAGCTTACAATTCAAAAATTTAATAAAATAAGAATTGTTCTTTACCAAGTTCTTCAATAAAAGCTCCCCAGGTGATCCATTTTCACACATGTCACCACCTTATGAAAATATCAATATAAGAGTGTGACATGTGGATAAATGTATTCGCAATTTATTGTCAGGAGCTATACCGGGTAACAAAATATGTAATAAAACTAAATCATGATAAAGTGACCGAAATGATGGACGGAAACTGTGAGCGTTGTTCAATAAAGTTAGCATCAAACGCCATTCATCTTTCTAAATATTTTAAAATATTTGTACTTTCAGTTGAAGAAGATGCATTTCGTAGTGGATACTTAAGAATACAGCCATTAGCCGTTAATTTTTACCCATATAGTATAAGAACTTCTCTGAGATGGTGAACGTACATCTCGATGTATCCGAATAATATTATTCAAAGTTCATCTATGCTATATTTTCAATATTTTAAAGTCGTTTCGTTCAAATTTCTTTGCCTTCTTCTTCCTGTATAGTTAGGCATATAAGAATATATAAGAATATAAGAATTAAATTGTATTTTCTGAATAACCTTTTACTTTTAACTTTGAGGCATGAAACCATTTTTAAATTTGAATGAAAAAAAGTGAACATTCATACAATGTTTTCCGAAATATTTCATATCGGAACAAAAGCAGAAAAAAGGCATGTTATATATGAAATACGCAAACATCCATGCTTAATTTTTGCAGGCTTTTCACAGAAGTTTAATTAATTGGCAAAAGTATTGAAATAACTCTTGGAGTTTCATCGATTTCAAGTATTTTGAAAGAGTGCAAATGATATTTATATATATAGTATTATGTGTCATTATAGAGCCATTTAAGCGAAGAAATCAAGAAAAACTCCACATTTGTCTCCTCGATCAAGATAATACACAGGTGTGCAGTTTTGTAAGTAAAAATTGGCTAATCCAAGATCGCGGCGAAAAAATTCACGTTGTACGTGGAGGTCATCGCCGAGACAGATACCGATTTTGAGAGACTTTCGAAATATTGCTTTTTGACCGACTTAAAAAGTTTAGAGAAAAACTAGTCATCTAAAAGGAGACTACGTTGGAAAATTAAAATAAATGAACCCAAGATAATGTCATTTTGTATTTTTACTGTGGTCTTGGGTCAATACGCTTATACATGCTTTTAGATAACTGGTTTAAGTAACTCCACAGCGGTCGTTGAAATGATTTTGATATTTTATAAGTATTTTCATAGAAAACTTTACATTTTATACTTACGAATAAGCAGTATAAACTACTTCATAGATATGCACTTATGTAAAATCTGCAGTACCTTAATAAACTGAATTTTTCCTATTGATAGTTCTGATCATCACCGTATAGAATATCCATGAATCAGTATTTATCTAACTCTACTCACTTTGAAATTGTTTATAAATCTACTGAAACTAAAACAACAAGTTGCAAAACCATTTTAGAGTGCTGCTCGTTTTGTTTAAAATATGTAATTATATTAATAGGTTTTTTTTTTTTAAATTAATGACAATTAGAATATGCTCAAATATATGTGTACTTCGCAGTTGCTAACGCAGTATTTTATTTTTCTGTTCATTTCCTGCAGGTTTCTTCGGGTGAAACGCAATACATTAGAACAGTTGACAATTTAATAGCGTCGAGACTCAGTTTAAAGCTGCAGTTGCAAGGAGTGCACTTTGCTGCCAGCAGTAATGCGCACATGATAAATGCTTTGGGAGTTGGCGTCACCGGCGGTAGCAACGTAGGAGTGCCATATAATACATTGAACGTGGTTGGTGGAAGCACTCCAACAGGCGGTTTAGTATTGCGTTGCACAGCACAAATTGGTGATTTGTATCAGGAGTACAAGGAAATCGAATTGGGTAGCCCGCAAAGGGATCCTGTACCGGCCAGAGGTGAGTGTAACAACTGCGACTACAAAATTGTTAATTTTATTTCGATATTGTTACAAAGAATGGCAATATTTATATAGGAACGTTCACTTGATGTTGGCACCAATTGTGTAATTAATTACTCTGTATGAATTTTGGATTACTTTAAGTTAACAAAACAGCTGTTTTCAACTTTCGCTGTATTGTTCAAAGTGACAAATTAATCCATTGAATGATTTATAACAACCAAATTTCCAAGGCTCGGTAGATTTAATTAAAAGATTTCCTCTGGAGTGCCTAATGGCACTGGGATATTTAATAGGACAGCAGACTTGTATTTATTTTTAGAAATGTATTGATTTTATAATTTAAGAGTAACACTCTGTCAATTTTTTATGTTTATTGCTCTTTCATTACATTTGGTTTTGAGTATTTATTATTTATGACTATTATATTTCCAATCCACATTTTGCTTGCTTACATTCGTTTCGAAGTAAGCAAGCCGAACAAAAGCAATAGTAAAGATTTGCAAATTTACTGAGAATAGAAAATTATTTCGTTATTTTTTCACAACCAAAATTGTAGCACTTATATAAAAATCTCAATTAGGATTAAGCAATTCCATGGTCTGTTCAAATGCTATACAGCCGAAATGTTTCAGAAATTACAAGAACTGATTAAACAAGAACTAACTAACAAGCCATGTAAGGTCAGAATCAAGTGAAAAAAGAAACCAGCCTGAACCAATTTACAAAAGCTCCTCAAGTTCAATAAGGCGGATCTTCGAATCCTCATATCTTATCTTATACTCATAGAACTTGAGACACAATGAGGTTTAGTCGACGCTGATCTTGGCGATTTTAATGGAATTTAAAGTTAAACATCAGAATAGAATCCACAGATAGGGTTTAGTTTATAAAATTTTAAATATAATACCGATTATTATGCTCAAATTCATAAAAACCATGCCTTGTTCATTAATTATAAATAAGCACAATAGATTTTAATTGGGTCATTGTATGTGAGTTGCTTTCGTAATAATAATAATAGTTTACGGTTAGATCTGATTAATTATTTATATTTCACCATCGAATCTTTTACTTGGTTTTCTTGATGGCAATAGGTAATCATGTTTTGCAGTCAGTAATCACCTTAGAAGCAAAAAAGATCGATTGACTGCTAATTAAAACGTTTTAAATAGAGAAGATATGACAATGAATCCACCACAAAGAGCACTTTAAACCATGATTACCAATCTGAGCGTGCAGGGATTTACAAATATACCGATATCATTCTGGTAGCGTGTTGCTGTTAAGGGAACAAAAATCTTAAAATTAATATTTTATTAACAATTTTGTTTGAACTGCTAAAATGTTCCGTAAGAAAGAATCATTAAGGGGAAATCAACTTCGGTTTCGATTTTGGCATTTTTTATTATATAGTTTTTTCCATATTTGCTGAATTCTCTTTTAGTCAGAACAATTATAATTATTTTAATCTGAAACAACAACAACAGTATCCATTCTGCAACCAGTGTTTTGAACTTATTAATTAACTGAAGTGAGTAATTTGGAACAATTCAGGATGGTATGTTTAGTCTACGTAACCGTATGCTTATTTTTTATTGGAGTAATTGTCTGGCCAAGTAGTTGGGATGATCGAAGAGTTCCCATTTATATTTACATTTCATTATAAACTAGCAGAATATTAAGATCACTGTGCATAGTAAAATATTTCATGTACCAGTGAGAGCTACTAATCCTTCGGAGCATTTTTCTATTGTGCGCGCTGAATCAATTCAATATTAGATGAACTAGCATTTCCCCAGTTCTTTGTTCCATATGTCCAAATCTGTTTGATAACCGCATTATATAATAGAACTATGTGCTTCAGACGCAGCTCTGATTTTTTTATGAAGCAACCAATTGATTGATATTGGAAGTGTTTACAGGAAGTGTATCTTATATTTTGAAGTACTCGATGATATATCAAATTGCACAGACATTTTCAATTATGGTTTTTCTTAAAGCAGATTATTTATGCTCTTAGCTATGTTATAAAACAATGCCAATAAAAAATATAGTTTTTCCATTAAATTTTGATTAAGGAGAAAAACCAGAAATTGTTTATGAAAACAATTTTATTATTCATCTCGATATTTTAAAGTTACCATACCACCCACAGTAGTCATATATTCGCAAACATTTTCAGGCATTTTCTGAATAAAAGTATTTATATATAAAAAAAAAAATTTTCGCGCTATGAATGAAAACCACAACAAATTCACACAGCATACACAACGTATTGAATACAAATTCAAATAGACAATTTTTCAAATGTATGCAATTGGACCTATTCTCATAGAATTTTTGACGTTTAAAATCCACAACCTTCCCTTAGCATTTACCTCAAATACGATATATTACACACATAATATACGGAATTTGCTTTACATAGTAATCACTTTTCTATCGGATCGATGCTATCGACTTTATTGTTGCCTAAAAGTATGCATCACAAAAGTACCGGATTAGTTAATGAATTTGTGTAAAAGTAGGTGTGGTGGAATATTAAATAACATTACTACTCCCAATTATAACAAGAATTTTGTTCGCATATTTGTTCTAAACTTTAGTAGCATACTTTTTCCCTCGTAGCTCATATCTGGGTACATCTCGCATTTTTAAACTCGAGCACAAAAGTATTCAAAGAAAATGATCGAAATCACCTTCTGTGCAATTTTCTGTTAATCAGATAAAGGATACAAAATTAAAATTAGGCTCGCAATACTGTATTGACTGTATTTTAAAAATTCGGTAAAATTCATACCCTCAACACATTCAAGAAATTAAGAAAAAAGTACATTCCAAAATTGATGAAGAACCGATAACCCGATAACCGAGAACCGCAAACAAAATTAATTTCCAAAGCTAACATTTTTAAATTTGATTTTAATTTAAAAAATTCAGTTTTAAATGTTTCTTTTCATTACATTGCTGAGTTGACTAAAAAAGTTGCAGTTTAATTTTAAATTCACTTTAATCGTATTGCTAAGTTAAGAAAAATGCGAATCTGGTTACGGATACGCAGTGCACACTGAGATTATGAAGGGAACATTTCTCTAAAGTACTGGCAGGCGCCCATGGCACCAATACCGCCTCTGGAGAACTCAACCCGATACCACCTAGCCACGATGAGGTCCGAGTTCCTATTCTGCGACTAAAAAACAACAAAGCAGTTAGTGCCGATGAACTGCATGCTTAATTGTGTAAGGCCGGTGGTGTTGAGCTGATAGGGTGGATCAGTTCATCAGTAAAATATCGCTGCAAGAAAGCATGCCCGACGATTGGATCTCAGTGTCCTCTGTCCTGTATTGAAGAAAGGTGACCCGATGTTATCCGCCAACTACCGTATTATTGCCATTATAAGAATAAGGTTCTGTCTAGCGTATTGTGTGATAGACTAAAACCATATGCCAACACATAGAATGGAACTTCTCAGTGCGGTTTTAGACCTGGAAAGTCCACCATTGACCAGAGCTTCACGCTGTCCCAAATCCTGGAAAAAGCCCATAAGCCCGGTAAGGGATTGCCTATATACCACCGTGTCTGTGTTCGGTATTCCTACAAATCTAATACGGCTCTGTAGAATGGCATCGAGCAATGCGTCCAGCTCTGTCAAGGTAGGAAGTGACCTCTCCAAACCATTTAATACCGTGCGAGGTTTCAGACACGGCGATCCACTGTCGTGCGACCTCTTCAGTTTCACCATGGAAGGGGTACTGCAGAGGGCCGGTGTGCGGCGAATGGAACTATTTTCTACAAAAGTGTCCAGGTCCTCGCATATACTGATGACATCGACATCATTGGACGTTGCAAGCGAGATGACACTGCTGTATTTTCCGTAATTGAAACAGAACCAGCGAAAGTGGGTATGACGTTAAACGAGGGCAAGACAAAGTATATGCTGCCCACCAGCAGGGATATTCGGCGTTTAGGATCCAATGTTACAGCGGAAAACTATACTTTTGAAGTTGTCAAAGAATTTATATACCTTGCCTCCGCCATTAATACAGAAAACAACGTTAGCCTGGAGATAAAACGAGGAATCACGCTTGCTAATAGGTGTTACTATGGGCTCAGTAAGCAAATGTGCCCTCTCTCGCCCAACAAAACTGACACTATACAGGACGCTCATCCTACCCGTGTTGCTCTATGGCGCAGAAGCATGGGTCGTGTCGCATACTGATGTAGCCGCGCTTGGGGTGGTCGAGCGGAAAATTTTTAGCAAAATCTTCGGTCCTATTCGTGTCGGCGGCGACTACCGTATTCGGAAGAACCATGAACCGTACGAGCTCTACGCTGATATTGACATCGTCAGACGCATCACTATACATCGTCTGCGCTGGCTTGGACATGTCGTGCGTATGAACAAAGAAGCTCCAAAAAAGGCAAAATTTCCTAATTCTATTAAATACCAAAATTCAAATTGAACACGAATTCATAGAAATTTTTGGAAACAAAATATTTTTCGAAAGTAATATTTACCTATTCAAATACGAAAATATTAGCGCAATAGAGCCAAAATCCAAGAAAGTTTTTACAGAATGTTTTAATTTAGATCATTTAAATAAAGAGGAAACAGAATCAATAAAATCATTATTATTCAAATTTAGAAAATTATGTATATAGAGATACACTATCAGCAGCAAATGAAAACCAGCACGAAATAGTGACCACAATCGATAAGCCATTATATTCAAAACGAGTACAGAAGTCTGACGTCGGGTTAGACCGACTTCGAAATACCCTTTTCCTTTCCTTGTGCGTGCGAGTTCAACAATGGGGATGCTTTCTTCAAAAATCATCATTAGGAGCATATCGAGAATAATAGAAATAAAGATTACCACATGGGCATGATTTCCCGTTAGATGACGTAGTTTTTCCAAGAGTCTATTTGCAAGGGTTGCCAACTTTGTGTGTCCCTTAATAATTTACTAAGAGCTATTTTTAAATTACAAATCAATTGAATTTCATGCGAAATCGTTGATAAATATAAATCCAATCTTTATTTTTCTTCTGTTTATTTATATTTTATATATAACAAATTACTTCATACGTGAAAATTATCATATCGTGCAAAAAAGTGTATATATGAGGTTTAGTCAACGCTGATCTTGGCGATTTTAATGGAATTTAAAGTTAAACATCAGAATAGAATCCACAGATAGGGTTTAGTTTATAAAATTTTAAATATAATACCGATTATAATGCTCAAATTCATAAAAACCATGCCTTGTTCATTAATTATAAATAAGCACAATAGATTTTAATTGGGTCATTGTATGTGAGTTGCTTTCGTAATAATAATAATAATAATAGTTTACGGTTAGATCTGATTAATTATTTATATTTCACCATCGAATAATCGTGTTTTGCAGTCAGTAATCACCTTAGAAGCAAAAAAGATCGATTGACTGCTAATTAAAACGTTTTAAATAGAGAAGATATGACAATGAATCCACCACAAAGAGCACTTTAAACCATGATTACCAATCTGAGCGTGCAGGGATTAAAAAAAATATCCCGATACCATTCTGGTAGCGTGTTGCTGTTAAGGGAACAAAAATCTTAAAATTAATATTTTATTAACAATTTTGTTTGAACTGCTAAAATGTTCCGTAAGAAAGAATCATTAAGGGAAATCAACTTCGGTTTCGATTTTGGCATTTTTTATTATATAGTTTTTTCCATATTTATTGAATTCTCTTTTAGTCAGAACAATTATAATTATTTTAATCTGAAACAACAACAACAACAGTATCCATTCTGCAACCAGTGTTTTGAACTTATTAATTAACTGAAGTGAGTAATTTGGAACAATTCAGGATGGTATGTTTAGTCTACGTAACCGTATGCTTATTTTTTATTGGAGTAATTGTCTGGCCAAGTAGTTGGGATGATCGAAGAGTTCCCATTTATATTTACATTTCATTATAAACTAGCAGAATATTAAGATCACTGTGCATATTAAAATATTTCATGTACCAGTGAGAGCTACTAATCCTTCGGAGCATTTTTCTATTGTGCGCGCTGAATCAATTCAATATTAGATGAACTAGCATTTCCCCAGTTCTTTGTTCCATATGTCCAAATCTGTTTGATAACCGCATTATATAATAGAACTATGTGCTTCAGACGCAGCTCTGATTTTTTTATGAAGCAACCAATTGATTGATATTGGAAGTGTTTACAGGAAGTGTATCTTATATTTTGCAGTACTCGATGATATATCAAATTGCACAGACAATTTCAATTATGGTTTTTCTTAAAGCAGATTATTTATGCTCTTAGCTATGTTATAAAACAATGCCAATAAAAAATATAGTTTTTCCATTAAATTTTGATTAAGTAGAAAAACCAGAAATTGTTTATGAAAACAATTTTATTATTCATCTCGATTTTTTGAAGTTACCATACCACCCACAGTAGTCATATATTCGCAAACATTTTCAGGCATTTTCTGAACAAAAGTATTTATATATAAAAAAAAAAAATTTTCGCGCTATGAATGAAAACCACAACAAATTCACACAGCACACACAACGTATTGAATACAAATTCAAATAGACAATTTTTCAAATGCATGCAATTGGACCTATTCTCATAGAATTTTTGACGTTTAAAATCCACAACCTTCCCTTAGCATTTACCTCAAATACGATATATTACACACATAATATACGGAATTTGCTTTACATAGTAATCACTTTTCTATCGGATCGATGCTATCGACTTTATTGTTGCCTAAAAGTATGCATCACAAAAGTACCGGATTAGTTAATGAATTTGTGTAAAAGTAGGTGTGGTGGAAAATTAAATAACATTACTACTCCCAATTATAACAAGAATTTTGTTCGCATATTTGTTCTAAACTTTAGTAGCATACTTTTTCCCTCGTAGCTCATATCTGGGTACATCTGGCATTTTTAAACTCGAGCACAAAAGTATTCAAAGAAAATGATCGAAATCACCTTCTGTGCAATTTTCTTTTTGTCCATCCGCCCGTTAATCAGATAAAGGATACAAAATTAAAATTAGGCTCGCAATACTGTATTGACTGTATTTTAAAAATTCGGTAAAATTCATAACCTCAACACATTCAAGAAATTAAGAAAAAAGTACATTCCAAAATTGATGAAGAACCGATAACCCGATAACCGAGAACCGCAAACAAAATTAATTTCCAAAGCTAACATTTTTAAATTTGATTTTAATTTAAAAAATTCAGTTTTAAATGTTTCTTTTCATTACATTGCTGAGTTGACTAAAAAAGTTGCAGTTTAATTTTAAATTCACTTTAATCGTATTGCTAAGCTAACAAAAATGCGAATCTGGTTACGGATACGCAGTGCACACTGAGATTATGAAGGGAACATTTCTCTAAAGTACTGGCAGGCGCCCATGGCACCAATACCGCCTCTGGAGAACTCAACCCGATACCACCTAGCCACGATGAGGTCCGAGTTCCTATTCTGCGACTAAAAAACAACAAAGCAGTTAGTGCCGATGAACTGCATGCTTAATTGTGTAAGGCCGGTGGTGTTGAGCTGATAGGGTGGATCAGTTCATCAGTAAAATATCGCTGCAAGAAAGCATGCCCGACGATTGGATCTCAGTGTCCT
The DNA here is from genome assembly GCA_920105625.2 of Clusia tigrina. Lineage (NCBI taxonomy): Eukaryota > Metazoa > Arthropoda > Insecta > Diptera > Clusiidae > Clusia > Clusia tigrina. Next base: position 170,020,331 of record OV050031.1, read on the forward strand.
CTGTCCTGTATTGAAGAAAGGTGACCCGATGTTATCCGCCAACTACCGTATTATTGCCATTATAAGAATAAGGTTCTGTCTAGCGTATTGTGTGATAGACTAAAACCATATGCCAACACATAGAATGGAACTTCTCAGTGCGGTTTTAGACCTGGAAAGTCCACCATTGACCAGAGCTTCACGCTGTCCCAAATCCTGGAAAAAGCCCATAAGCCCGGTAAGGGATTGCCTATATACCACCGTGTCTGTGTTCGGTATTCCTACAAATCTAATACGGCTCTGTAGAATGGCATCGAGCAATGCGTCCAGCTCTGTCAAGGTAGGAAGTGACCTCTCCAAACCATTTAATACCGTGCGAGGTTTCAGACACGGCGATCCACTGTCGTGCGACCTCTTCAATTTCACCATGGAAGGGGTACTGCAGAGGGCCGGTATGCGGCGAATGGAACTATTTTCTACAAAAGTGTCCAGGTCCTCGCATATACTGATGACATCGACATCATTGGACGTTGCAAGCGAGATGACACTGCTGTATTTTCCGTAATTGAAACAGAACCAGCGAAAGTGGGTATGACGTTAAACGAGGGCAAGACAAAGTATATGCTGCCCACCAGCAGGGATATTCGGCGTTTAGGATCCAATGTTACAGCGGAAAACTATACTTTTGAAGTTGTCAAAGAATTTATATACCTTGCCTCCGCCATTAATACAGAAAACAACGTTAGCCTGGAGATAAAACGAGGAATCACGCTTGCTAATAGGTGTTACTATGGGCTCAGTAAGCAAATGTGCCCTCTCTCGCCCAACAAAACTGACACTATACAGGACGCTCATCCTACCCGTGTTGCTCTATGGCGCAGAAGCATGGGTCGTGTCGCATACTGATGTAGCCGCGCTTGGGGTGGTCGAGCGGAAAATGTTTAGCAAAATCTTCGGTCCTATTCGTGTCGGGGGCGACTACCGTATTCGGAAGAACCATGAACCGTACGAGCTCTACGCTGATATTGACATCGTCAGACGCATCACTATACATCGTCTGCGCTGGCTTGGACATGTCGTGCGTATGAACAAAGAAGCTCCAAAAAAGGCAAAATTTCCTAATTCTATTAAATACCAAAATTCAAATTGAACACGAATTCATAGAAATTTTTGGAAACAAAATATTTTTCGAAAGTAATATTTACCTATTCAAATACGAAAATATTAGCGCAATAGAGCCAAAATCCAAGAAAGTTTTTACAGAATGTTTTAATTTAGATCATTTAAATAAAGAGGAAACAGAATCAATAAAATCATTATTATTCAAATTTAGAAAATTATGTATATAGAGATACATTATCAGCAGCAAATGAAAACCAGCACGAAATAGTGACCACAATCGATAAGCCATTATATTCAAAACGAGTACAGAAGTCTGACGTCGGGTTAGACCGACTTCGAAATACCCTTTTCCTTTCCTTGTGCGTGCGAGTTCAACAATGGGGATGCTTTCTTCAAAAATCATCATTAGGAGCATATCGAGAATAATAGAAATAAAGATTACCACATGGGCATGATTTCCCGTTAGATGACGTAGTTTTTCCAAGAGTCTATTTGCAAGGGTTGCCAACTTTGTGTGTCCCTTAATAATTTACTAAGAGCTATTTTTAAATTACAAATCAATTGAATTTCATGCGAAATCGTTGATAAATATAAATCCAATCTTTATTTTTCTTCTGTTTATTTATATTTTATATATAACAAATTACTTCATACGTGAAAATTATCATATCGTGCAAAAAAGTGTATATATGAGGTTTAGTCGACGCTGATCTTGGCGATTTTAATGGAATTTAAAGTTAAACATCAGAATAGAATCCACAGATAGGGTTTAGTTTATAAAATTTTAAATATAATACTGATTATAATGCTCAAATTCATAAAAACCATGCCTTGTTCATTAATTATAAATAAGCACAATAGATTTTAATTGGGTCATTGTATGTGAGTTGCTTTCGTAATAATAATAATAATAATAGTTTACGGTTAGATCTGATTAATTATTTATATTTCACCATCGAATAATCGTGTTTTGCAGTCAGTAATCACCTTAGAAGCAAAAAAGATCGATTGACTGCTAATTAAAACGTTTTAAATAGAGAAGATATGACAATGAATCCACCACAAAGAGCACTTTAAACCATGATTACCAATCTGAGCGTGCAGGGATTAAAAAAAATATCCCGATACCATTCTGGTAGCGTGTTGCTGTTAAGGGAACAAAAATCTTAAAATTAATATTTTATTAACAATTTTGTTTGCACTGCTAAAATGTTCCGTAAGAAAGAATCATTAAGGGAAATCAACTTCGGTTTCGATTTTGGCATTTTTTATTATATAGTTTTTTCCATATTTATTGAATTCTCTTTTAGTCAGAACAATTATAATTATTTTAATCTGAAACAACAACAACAACAGTATCCATTCTGCAACCAGTGTTTTGAACTTATTAATTAACTGAAGTGAGTAATTTGGAACAATTCAGGATGGTATGTTTAGTCTACGTAACCGTATGCTTATTTTTTATTGGAGTAATTGTCTGGCCAAGTAGTTGGGATGATCGAAGAGTTCCCATTTATATTTACATTTCATTATAAACTAGCAGAATATTAAGATCACTGTGCATATTAAAATATTTCATGTACCAGTGAGAGCTACTAATCCTTCGGAGCATTTTTCTATTGTGCGCGCTGAATCAATTCAATATTAGATGAACTAGCATTTCCCCAGTTCTTTGTTCCATATGTCCAAATCTGTTTGATAACCGCATTATATAATAGAACTATGTGCTTCAGACGCAGCTCTGATTTTTTTATGAAGCAACCAATTGATTGATATTGGAAGTGTTTACAGGAAGTGTATCTTATATTTTGCAGTACTCGATGATATATCAAATTGCACAGACAATTTCAATTATGGTTTTTCTTAAAGCAGATTATTTATGCTCTTAGCTATGTTATAAAACAATGCCAATAAAAAATATAGTTTTTCCATTAAATTTTGATTAAGTAGAAAAACCAGAAATTGTTTATGAAAACAATTTTATTATTCATCTCGATTTTTTGAAGTTACCATACCACCCACAGTAGTCATATATTCGCAAACATTTTCAGGCATTTTCTGAACAAAAGTATTTATATATAAAAAAAAAAAATTTTCGCGCTATGAATGAAAACCACAACAAATTCACACAGCACACACAACGTATTGAATACAAATTCAAATAGACAATTTTTCAAATGCATGCAATTGGACCTATTCTCATAGAATTTTTGACGTTTAAAATCCACAACCTTCCCTTAGCATTTACCTCAAATACGATATATTACACACATAATATACGGAATTTGCTTTACATAGTAATCACTTTTCTATCGGATCGATGCTATCGACTTTATTGTTGCCTAAAAGTATGCATCACAAAAGTACCGGATTAGTTAATGAATTTGTGTAAAAGTAGGTGTGGTGGAATATTAAATAACATTACTACTCCCAATTATAACAAGAATTTTGTTCGCATATTTGTTCTAAACTTTAGTAGCATACTTTTTCCCTCGTAGCTCATATCTGGGTACATCTGGCATTTTTAAACTCGAGCACAAAAGTATTCAAAGAAAATGATCGAAATCACCTTCTGTGCAATTTTCTTTTTGTCCATCCGCCCGTTAATCAGATAAAGGATACAAAATTAAAATTAGGCTCGCAATACTGTATTGACTGTATTTTAAAAATTCGGTAAAATTCATAACCTCAACACATTCAAGAAATTAAGAAAAAAGTACATTCCAAAATTGATGAAGAACCGATAACCGAGAACCGCAAACAAAATTAATTTCCAAAGCTAACATTTTTAAATTTGATTTTAATTTAAAAAATTCAGTTTTAAATGTTTCTTTTCATTACATTGCTGAGTTGACTAAAAAAGTTGCAGTTTAATTTTAAATTCACTTTAATCGTATTGCTAAGCTAACAAAAATGCGAATCTGGTTACGGATACGCAGTGCACACTGAGATTATGAAGGGAACATTTCTCTAAAGTACTGGCAGGCGCCCATGGCACCATTACCGCCTCTGGAGAACTCAACCCGATACCACCTAGCCACGATGAGGTCCGAGTTCTGTCTAGCGTATTGTGTGATAGACTAAAACCATATGCCAACACATAGAATGGAACTTCTCAGTGCGGTTTTAGACCTGGAAAGTCCACCATTGACCAGAGCTTCACGCTGTCCCAAATTTTGGAAAAAGCCCATAAGCCCGGTAAGGGATTGCCTATATACCACCGTGTCTGTGTTCGGTACTCCTACAAATCTAATACGGCTCTGTAGAATGACATCGAGCAATGCGTCCAGCTCTGTCAAGGTAGGAAGTGACCTCTCCAATTAAGGGAACAAAAATCTTAAAATTAATATTTTATTAACAATTTTGTTTGAACTGCTAAAATGTTCCGTAAGAAAGAATCATTGGGAAATCAACTTCGGTTTCGATTTTGGCATTTTTTATTATATAGTTTTTTCCATATTTATTGAATTCTCTTTTAGTCAGAACAATTATAATTATTTTAATCTGAAACAACAACAACAACAGTATCCATTCTGCAACCAGTGTTTTGAACTTATTAATTAACTGAAGTGAGTAATTTGGAACAATTCAGGATGGTATGTTTAGTCTACGTAACCGTATGCTTATTTTTTATTGGAGTAATTGTCTGGCCAAGTAGTTGGGATGATCGAAGAGTTCCCATTTATATTTACATTTCATTATAAACTAGCAGAATATTAAGATCACTGTGGATATTAAAATATTTCATGTACCAGTGAGAGCTACTAATCCTTCGGAGCATTTTTCTATTGTGCGCGCTGAATCAATTCAATATTAGATGAACTAGCATTTCCCCAGTTCTTTGTTCCATATGTCCAAATCTGTTTGATAACCGCATTATATAATAGAACTATGTGCTTCAGACGCAGCTCTGATTTTTTTATGAAGCAACCAATTGATTGATATTGGAAGTGTTTACAGGAAGTGTATCTTATATTTTGCAGTACTCGATGATATATCAAATTGCACAGACAATTTCAATTATGGTTTTTCTTAAAGCAGATTATTTATGCTCTTAGCTATGTTATAAAACAATGCCAATAAAAAATATAGTTTTTCCATTAAATTTTGATTAAGTAGAAAAACCATAAATTGTTTATGAAAACAATTTTATTATTCATCTCGATTTTTTGAAGTTACCATACCACCCACAGTAGTCATATATTCGCAAACATTTTCAGGCATTTTCTGAATAAAAGTATTTATATATAAAAAAAAAAATTTTCGCGCTATGAATGAAAACCACAACAAATTCACACAGCATACACAACGTATTGAATACAAATTCAAATAGAGAATTTTTCAAATGTATGCAATTGGACCTATTCTCATAGAATTTTTGACGTTTAAAATCCACAACCTTCCCTTAGCATTTACCTCAAATACGATATATTACACACATAATATACGGAATTTGCTTTACATAGTAATCACTTTTCTATCGGATCGATGCTATCGACTTTATTGTTGCCTAAAAGTATGCATCACAAAAGTACCGGATTAGTTAATGAATTTGTGTAAAAGTAGGTGTGGTGGAAAAATAAATAACATTACTACTCCCAATTATAACAAGAATTTTGTTCGCATATTTGTTCTAAACTTTAGTAGCATACTTTTTCCCTCGTAGCTCATATCTGGGTACATCTGGCATTTTTAAACTCGAGCACAAAAGTATTCAAAGAAAATGATCGAAATCACCTTCTGTGCAATTTTCTGTTAATCAGATAAAGGATACAAAATTAAAATTAGGCTCGCAATACTGTATAGACTGTATTTTAAAAATTCGGTAAAATTCATACCCTCAACACATTCAAGAAATTAAGAAAAAAGTACATTCCAAAATTGATGAAGAACCGATAACCCGATAACCGAGAACCGTAAACAAAATTAATTTCCAAAGCTAACATTTTTAAATTTGATTTTAATTTAAAAAATTCAGTTTTAAATGTTTCTTTTCATTACATTGCTGAGTTGACTAAAAAAGTTGCAGTTTAATTTTAAATTCACTTTAATCGTATTGCTAAGTTAACAAAAATGCGAATCTGGTTACGGATACGCAGTGCACACTGAGATTATGAAGGGAACATTTCTCTAAAGTACTGGCAGGCGCCCATGGCACCAATACCGCCTCTGGAGAACTCAACCCGATACCACCTAGCCACGATGAGGTCCGAGTTCCTATTCTGCGACTAAAAAACAACAAAGCAGTTAGTGCCGATGAACTGCATGCTTAATTGTGTAAGGCCGGTGGTGTTGAGCTGATAGGGTGGATCAGTTCATCAGTAAAATATCGCTGCAAGAAAGCATGCCCGACGATTGGATCTCAGTGTCCTCTGTCCTGTATTGAAGAAAGGTGACCCGATGTTATCCGCCAACTACCGTATTATTGCCATTATAAGAATAAGGTTCTGTCTAGCGTATTGTGTGATAGACTAAAACCATATGCCAACACATAGAATGGAACTTATCAGTGCGGTTTTAGACCTGGAAAGTCCACCATTGACCAGAGCTTCACGCTGTCCCAAATCCTGGAAAAAGCCCATAAGCCCGGTAAGGCATTGCCTATATACCACCGTGTCTGTGTTCGGTATTCCTACAAATCTAATACGGCTCTGTAGAATGACATCGAGCAATGCGTCCAGCTCCGTCAAGGTAGGAAGTGACCTCTCCAAACCATTTAATACCGTGCGAGGTTTCAGACACGGCGATCCACTGTCGTGCGACCTCTTCAATTTCACCATGGAAGGGGTACTGCAGAGGGCCGGTGTGCGGCGAATGGAACTATTTTCTACAAAAGTGTCCAGGTCCTCGCATATGCTGATGACATCGACATCATTGGACGTTGCAAGCGAGATGACACTGCTGTATTTTCCGTAATTGAAACAGAACCAGCGAAAGTGGGTATGACGTTGAACGAGGGCAAGACAAAGTATATGCTGCCCACCAGCAGGGATATTCGGCGTTTAGGATCCAATGTTACTTTTGAAGTTGTCAAAGAATTTATATACCTTGCCTCCGCCATTAATACAGAAAACAACGTTAGCCTGGAGATAAAACGAGGAATCACGCTTGCTAATAGGTGTTACTATGGGCTCAGTAAGCAAATGTGCCCTCTCTCGCCCAACAAAACTGACACTATACAGGACGCTCATCCTACCCGTGTTGCTCTATGGCGCAGAAGCATGGGTCGTGTCGCATACTGATGTAGCCGCGCTTGGGGTGGTCGAGCGGAAAATTTTTAGCAAAATCTTCGGTCCTATTCGTGTCGGCGACGACTACCGTATTCGGAAGAACCATGAACCGTACGAGCTCTACGCTGATATTGACATCGTCACACGCATCACTATACATCGTCTGCGCTGGCTTGGACATGTCGTGCGTATGAACAAAGAAGCTCCAAAAAAGGCAAAATTTTCTAATTCTATTAAATACCAAAATTCAAATTGAACACGAATTCATAGAAATTTTTGGAAACAAAATATTTTTCGAAAGTAATATTTACCTATTCAAATACGAAAATATTAGCGCAATAGAGCCAAAATCCAAGAAAGTTTTTACAGAATGTTTTAATTTAGATCATTTAAATAAAGAGGAAACAGAATCAATAAAATCATTATTATTCAAATTTAGAGAATTATGTATATAGAGATACACTATCAGCAGCAAATGAAAACCAGCACGAAATAGTGACCACAATCGATAAGCCATTATATTCAAAACGAGTACAGAAGTCTGAAGTCGGGTTAGACCGACTTCGAAATACCCTTTTCCTTTCCTTGTGCGTGCGAGTTCAACAATGGGGATGCTTTCTTCAAAAATCATCATTAGGAGCATATCGAGAATAATAGAAATAAAGATTACCACATGGGCATGATTTCCCGTTAGATGACGTAGTTTTTCCAAGAGTCTATTTTGTCAAGGGTTGCCAACTTTGTGTGTCCCTTAATAATTTACTAAGAACTACTTTTAAATTACAAATCAATTGAATTTCATGCGAAATCGTTGAAAAAGTGAAAACACTTATTTTAAGATGTAGAATGTACTTTAGAATAAGATTACTTAATACAGAAATTCCTCAAAATGCCATTGCACGAAGAGAAAATTCAATAGAAGATCAACTTAATTTAAAAAAGAGTTGTTACATTTTTTTACTATCAAAATTTGAAAAGAAAAATAATAAATCGTCCCACAGTAATATTTACACAAATATTTTACTGGAAATTCTTAACCAAGTAGCGTGACGTCATTTGTGCTACATGCGCAAAAGATTTCAATTTTTTACGTGGGATGTGGTAAACTTTATTTCTATCAATCTTGGGAGCAGTGTCAATAAACGTACTAATATAAAATATTGTATAGTTCATATGTTATAAAAATATGTCAATAGTGGGCGTGGCAGCAAAAAACCTCCCATTTTTATGTGGCGGTTAATGCTAGTACCCGCAACCTTCGTGTGAAATTTCGTTGATAAATCTTTAATAGGAACCTAGTAATGATTTTTGGTTAATTGTGGGCGTGGCAGTTGTATTCTGCACACACATTATTATGGACCCCATGTATATTTGTGCCTATATTTTTTCTGAAGGCATCAATACGAGCATAGGCTGACTAATTTTCATTTTAGACCCGAAAGTTCGTTATATCAAAAGTGGGCGTGTCGTTTCCCTGATCAACCCAAAAAAAGACCGATAACTCGGGAGAGAAAAAATGGAGATTAGTCGTCGATTACTATAAGCTAAACAAATATAAGGTCGATGACATATTCCCAATCTCAATAATATCTTAGATAAACTAGGCAAAGCATTACAACATTGGATCTTGCAAAACGTTTTCATCAAATATTGGTGAGAGAAGAGGGAAAAAAAGGCTTTTTCAACTCCATTCGGACACTATGAATTGATCCGAATGCCATTTGGGTTGAAAAATGCACCCTCAATCTTTGAAAGGCTGATGAATTCTGTACTGAGAGAATTTATTTATATCTCCGTCGTCTACATGGACGACATCCAAGTACTTAGCACTTCACTGACAGAACATTCGACGAACTTACACGCCCTTAAAAAAGGCAAAGGTAAAAATCCAAATAGATAAATGCGACTCTGAAGAAAGAAATGCAATTCCTTGGACACATTCTTACCGAAAACGAGTGAGACTCGACCCAGAAAAAATGTATATAATTCGAAATCTTAAATTACCTGACAACCAAAAGAAAATTAAATCGTTTCTGGGAATGACAGGGTTCTACAGAAAATTCGTGAAAGAGTACGCAAAAATTACTAACCCAATGACTGAGTTTTTAAGAAAGGACCAAAAAGTCAATATTCATGACCCGATTTACATATTAGCATTTAAAAAACTCAAGGATATTATTACTCATGCCCCTAATTTGCGATATCCTAACATTATAAAGCTGTTTAAACTTATTACTGATGCAAGTAATTTCGCTATTTAACACAAGACGACGACCCAATAGCTTTCGCATCAAGAACACTAAATCAACACGAAACAAATTATGCAACAGTTGAAAAGGAACTGTTGGCTATAGGGAAATCGACCTCGCAAGCGATCACAAAACGCATAAATGGATATTCACCAAGAACAACGGCAAAGATTTCAACCCGAAGCTGCAAAGGTGGTTAATAGAGTTAGCTGAATACAATTTTAAGGCAGAGTACATAGAAGTGAAATGTAACAAAATCGCAGATAATATAGTATAATAAATACTATATAATACTGATATAAATTATATAAGCAAAGATGAAATTAGAGAAATTAATGGGGGAGAAGACCCAGAAACATTGGAAGTTCATACTGTGCACTCTTAACAAGAAGATTTGAACGATTATATTCCTATTTTAGAGACAGTAGGAAATCATAATAACCGAGCAGAAGGAAACTACAGTCACAGAAATATTTGGTAACAGGAGAATTTTTATTATTAAGAGGGCATAAGAAATAATAACGTTTTAAACATTTTGAAAAGACAAATTGGAAAAGGAAAAATTGCAGTTTATTCCGAGATAGGGGATCATGAATACAATAAGACACATAAAGGAATCGTAGATGAATTTTCTAATATTAACAAAATAATAATAGCATTTTTGAAATGCTAATTTGTTGAAAAGTAATTAGAACACATAAACACGCTTAACAAATAGGTTACACTCACTTTTCCATAAAAAAGAAACCGCGACATATGAAGCAATAAAATCGAACATATGTATATTTCCCTCAACTTGAAGAAATTGTTCACAAAATTATAGATAATTGCGACACCTGCTCAACAGCAAAATACGATAGGAATTCTATTTGAAGCAAATTTCATTTAACCGAATACCTATCCACTACTAATGAAATAATTCATGTAGATACATACTCGTACATAAATAGTAAGCAATTATTCATCATATTTATAGATAAATTTTCTAAGTTTCCCACTTCCAGATAGTAGAGCAATTGTGGAGAAGATCATAGAAGTTCTCTCAATAAAAGGACCTGTAAAAAAATGGTATTTGATAATGAGTTCAAATTACAAAACGTTCTCAACCTTTTAAATGACGAAGGTATCGAGTATCACCTAAAAAAACCAAATAGCCATACCGATCATGCAGACGTTGGGCGATTGAATAATACCGTTATCTAAAATATGAAGACAAAGCAATAAAGTTGACGAGAATCTGGCATCAACGGAGAAGTTACGACCCCACAACCCAGTCAAGAAATTTTAAAAAATATATGAGTTTGCAAAATCGATGACGAATCAATTTTGCATAGTAAACAAAATTAAGTTCTAAAGCAAAAATTTAGAAATTCGATTTTAATTTAATAAACTCAATTTTAAATTTTTCTTTTCATTATATTTCTGAGTTGACTAAAAAGGTCAATGACATTTGTGTTTCAATTTTTAAATTCGATTCCAGTTTAATTTTAAATTCGCTTTTGACGTATTCCTAAGTTAATAAAAATATTGTTACGAAATTGCCCTCTTGACAATTTATTCTGTTACGAAATTGCCCTCCTGGAAATTTACTTTAACTCTCTGTACTCGGATTCATACCACTAGATTGTGTAGTAATCAAACAATCGCTGGTTAAATTAAAATAACTAACTTTATTTAATTATTGCTATTTACACACTTAATATTAGGCATAAAGTTTACTTTATTACAATTTGCACTTTATTTAATAATTAATTTCATCACTTTACAAAATCACAATTACAAATACTCCTGCTTCGATTAAAATGCACGATGTACAGACTGTTACGATCTCTGCTCAACTGTGTTCGACTTTGAATAGAGTGGTGGCTTTTATAGCTTTCGAATGGTTGAAGTAAAAAATTCTACGTTAATCAAGAAGTTTCTGGATCATTCTAGAATCTTATATTCACTTCGAAGGAAGTTCTTGTTCTTGTTTTCAAGAACTTTCTTTACACCATCGACAGGGTGTTCTTGACTTATATACCGAGGGTGCACTCATATGCAATCACGTTTCACCCTCTCACGTGCACCCTCTGTATATAAGTCATAGCATACTTTTAGGATCCCATCTGGAGTTTCAGAATGAGTGCACGCTGTGTGTAAGTCAAGACACGAACTATTCGAATAAAAGTTTACTTAAGAACACCCTATCGGTGGTGTAAAATAAAGAAAGCCTCCTTTGAGGTGTATATAAAATTCTAGAAAGATCCAGAAACTTCTAGTGTATTGTAGAAGTTTCTACCTCAACTATTCGAAATTATAAAAAGCACAATACTGTGCAAAGTCGAAGACATTCGAACAGAGATCGTAACAGTGTGTACATCGTGATTTGTAAAGTGTTGAAATTCATTATTAAATAAAGTGATGAAATTACTTATTAAATAAAGTGATTAATGAATTGTAAAATAAAGTGCAAATTGTAACAAAGTAAACTTTAAGCTTAATATTAAGTTTGTAAATTGCAATAATTAAATAAAGTTAGTTATTTTAATTTAACCCGCGATGGTTTAATTACTACACGATCCAGTGGTACGAATCAGAGTACAGAGAGTTAGAGTAAATTGTCAGGAGGGCAATTTCGTAACAGAATAAATTGTCAAGAGGGCAATTTCGTAACAATGTTATAAACATTTCGTCATTATATCAACATTATTATTTTGCGTGATATTTTATTGATAATTATATATATTTATTTTTATAAACAATCCATTTGAACGCTTATAAATAAAAATACAAAACATTTATAAAACACATATATATTATTAACTCCATCTCATTGATGCTCTATTCAGCTTAGGGAGTATATTGGAAAAAATACTTATAAGCGAATTATTCCGATTTTTCACGAATGAAAGTTGTATACGCATCCAAAACAAAGCTTGACAGTGAAACTTTCTGAGTATATTTAATCCCTCTTTAGGAAACTTTGGTTCACACTTTCCGATATGTTTAAATGCAACTCCTGATATAGTAAAACAATTATATAATAACGGGAAATATAGGCAGCTACGCCCATAACTTACAGATTCATAAATACGATATTTGAACGTAATTTTGTATGAAGGATCATAGATGCACTATTGCACGCATAGAACAAATAGGCATCTTTGGATAAGGAACACCTTCATTATCCGAGTATATACATTAACGAGATAACAACACATTGTCCTGTTTAAAAATATTTCATCTAAATGTTGCATCTAAATAAAATGTATCATTGCCAGAAAGTATCTGCGGACTGAATATTTGATAAGTACTTCCACAGCTTGCCTTTAAAGGACCTAATGCTTAATTCTAGAACGTGCCAGAATGCTTTCGGCAGTGGACAACTGTTATTAAATATTACGTTCGAATACTTGTGTAGGTTGTGACACTATTTAGCTATATCTTATTAATTTATTTAGATTACTAGGGCTATTTATTTATGCATCAGCCAGAACTGTTAAACAAAACTGGGATTCTTATGATATATAAGACGTCATTCTAAATTACTTCTTTTTCTGACTGATGGTAAATATTTGAAAAAAAGTACATCGTTTCTGCTCCGCTTCTTCAAAATAAAACTCTATTTATATTTAGTTAAAATATTTACAATAATATTTGCCAAAATTTAAGTTAAAAATTTCTGGCGGATTAAAATTCTGATTTTTCTAAAATAATTTTTATCAACTCCAAACGAAATAGCCTCTAAGAAATGGTGCACGAACTTAAAAATTATGAGTTCAAAATCTGAGCACATCAGCAAAACCGACGGCCGCAACATGCTGGACGGACGAAAAATTTAATTAATATTATTCAAATATAAGCGAAATCGAAAACAAAGTAAAAGTGACTTCAAAGAAACTAGGACGATTTCGGTGCACACAGAAATGGTGAAAGTGGCCTCTTCCAAAGTTTTATTTTCTATATTTTTTGTTGATGTTTTGTCCCGCCCGACAATTTTTCAATTTTCCTAATATATGCGAATAAATGAAAGCAAAAGGCGCAGTCAGTGACCAACATGACAGAAACAGCAACGGAAAATAGCCTAAAGCAACAACAACAATTACAAAAGCAACAATAATATTATGAAACTTAGATAAAAACGCCATGTGTTGCCTATTTTCCACAGCCACAACACCAGGCGCACAAGCACCGACAACAATAGTATATACCCAGCAGAAGGGCCAAAAGAAGGTGAATAGCGATAATCAAAAGTCGAAATTGAAAAAATTGAAATAAAATTGGGAAGGAAAAAATTTCCCTCAAAGAATTCACGGGTGCCAAATAGAAGCACACAAGAAAAAAAGGCACCACCGCTACTAGCCGCAACGTGATGTAGACCGCTGTGCAGAAAATTTTCTACATACTCGTACATGTGTACAAATATGTATGTACATATGCAGAAAATTCACATATGGGTGTGAGTGAGTGATATTCCACATATCGTTTTTCATTGTAAATCAACACGCGCCACAGGCCAGTGAAAAACTGCAACTAAAAAAATTCAAACAAATGTGGCAGCAAAAAAAAACCCCAAGGCGTATATTTTGCTAGTTGTTGTTATTGTTGTTGCGTGCTTTGGCTTCTGGTTGCTTTTTATCAAAAGAATTCATTTTATTTTTGAACAAAAAAAATTAATTTGCACAGTTTCCTAAATAGTGATACAGCAAATAGCCTTGCAGCATCAAAAGTGTCATGCTTTGTGAGGTGAACATTTTTGTACCGCACGCTTCCGCATCCTGCCACTTCCAGGTGGGGATTGCATAGAAATGTTTGGATTCTTGCATTACCAAGCCTTGCATATTTGCAACTGACACTGATAAAACTTGACAAAAAGGAAACTAAAATGAGTAGAGTGCTGTATGAAAGGACTGCCCTGATTCGTGCTTCCATTGTTTCGCACCTCACTCACGGAAAAAAGACATTCACGAAGTATTCAAAATCATACGGTAAAACCGGTCAGTCTATGCCGCATCTGAAGGAAGCGTTGTACCCAGTAGCCATATTTTTAATTACTGTTGCTTTATACGACTTTGCACACAAAATAGAATTTGTGTTATTGCGTGTTATTAACTGCTCTGCCTAAAGAAAAAAATAGAATAACCAACAGATCCAGAATGTCTCATCCATCACATTTGAGATAAAAGAACCCAAATCTAGACCATGGCGGATATGCGCTCAGAACAAATACAAACATTTTGACGATGGGAAGAATTACAATATATACCTCACTCCGAGCAATCTACTCAAAAAGTTTGTTCTCAGTACTATGATCAAGGCATTGGACACATAGGGAGAGAATTATTAATTTATTTTATCTTGTGAAAACTGTCTGAGCATAAACAATTTAAGGCAGCAACAATAACTCCGTGCTGTCGGTTTGTCACCAGAAACGGTTATTTCGATGATTTGTTCTGCATTCCTTTAGTTTGATACACTAATATATATATATATATATATATATATATATATATATATATATATATATATATATATATATATATATATATATATATATATATATATATATATATATATATATATATATATATATTTATATAATAAATAAATAAACCATACAAACTTTTCCAATCAATTCGTCCAAGATTGTGTTCATCAATTCATGGTGCGTTCAATTGACGGTGCGTTTTTAAGGCCAAATGGCATCCTTAAAAACTCGTAATGCCCATTTTGCGTGGAAAATGTTGTTTTTATCCGATCATTGGAATCCATCTCGATTTGATGAAAACCTTGCTTTAGATCGATGGTGCTAAAATACAAGCACCTGCCAAGTTTGTCAAGTATGTCATCCATATTTGGGATAGGGTACTTGTCGTTTATGGTGATATCGTTGAATTTACGATAATCTACGACAATTCGCCATTGCTGAGTTCCTGTTGAATCCAATTTCGTAGGTACTACCCAAATTGGTGCAGAATATGGTGACAAACTATGACAAATGATACCTTATTCCAGCATTGTTTTTATTTGTTTATTAACCTCATTTCTGTGTATTTCAGGGTATCTGTAAGATTTTGTGTATATCGGATCCTCATGAGTAGTTTTTATTTGGTGTTTAATCTTATTTGTAAATGTTAATGTATCTCCTTCTTTATAAAATAAATGTTTATACTTGGCTAAAAGTTTTTTTTATTTTATATGATTCTTCTTGGTTTAAGTGATCAACTCTAAATTCGGATTCTTTTATTTCATTTCCTATACTAGATTCCTTTTGTAAAGTATTGATTTCTAAACATCTTTGATTATCTGGGAAGTCACAAACAGAGAATCATTAATTTATTTTATCTTGTGAAAACTGTCTGAGCATAAACAATTTAAGGCAGCAACAATAACTCCGTGCTGTTTGTCACCAGAAACGGTTATTAGTTTGATACACTAATATATATATATATATATATATATATATATATATATATATATATATATATATATATATATATATATATATATATATATATATATATATAAATATATATATATATATATATATATATATATATATATCTATAGATATATATATATATATATATATATATATATATATATATATTTATATATATATATATATATATATATATATATATATATATATATATATATATATGTATATATATATATATATATATATATATATATATATATATATACACAAATATATATATATATATATATATATATATATATATATATATATATATATATATAAGTGAAAACAACACTAGTTAAGTTTATTATTAATATTTATTTATTTAACAAAACTTATATTTAGTTTAATAATAATGAACGACGTATGCGTGGTTTGATAGATGACTCGAAACTAACTAAGCAAAACTTGGTAAGTGCAGTCTTCGTAAAGAATAAGATAGGAATTCATAGAGAGTAATAGTAGAGGAATTCATAGAGAGTAATAGTAGTTGTATTACATATATGATTAGTGAGAGTAGAGAGGAATATGTTAGAGCGCTACATAATGCTACTCCTCCCACCTCAAGAAAATGCGATGTCCTCGTTGCAATAATATAATTTTTCCTAAATACATTATTTGCTATACAAAGTGTTCTCCCTTGGTGAAGCCCTTCTAAGTGAATCTCTAAGATTTTTGTTTTAAAATCAGCATAATTAACAATATTTTCAAGTTCGCGTGTTGCTCTTAGTATTTTATTTCGATTATTGATTATCAAAGTTTGATATACATTTTGAAGTTTTATAAAATCGGAATTGTTTGGCATATAAATGGTAGCATTACTTTTAAGCAGATATGATTTTATGAATTCTTTTATTTTTTCAATTGTTAGTTCCGTATAGTATATAGCAGTTATGTGAATGTGCCGTAGCTATGTCAGATAAATCTTCTCCAAAATTACATTCCAATACTTCTATTCTTGATAGGGCGTCAGCCACATAATTCTCTTTTCCAGGGATGTATTTCACATCAAAGTCGAACTCGTTTAGTTTAATTTTGCATCTCTATAATTTAGTATTTGGCTCTTTCAAATTGTGAAGCCACTGAAGTGGCCGATGGTCGCTATTTACTATGAATTTCCTGCCATAAAGATAAGGCCTAGACTATGGCGAGCAATTCTTTTTCTGTTACCGAATAATTCAATTCGTGCTCGTTGAGCGTACGGCTGGCAAAACAGATAGGATGACCTTTTTGGCTTAAAACGGCTCCAAGAGCGACATTAGACGCATCGGTTGTTAATGTAAACTGTTTCTCATAATCTGGGTATGCTAATATCGGATCTTTAGTTATAAGAAGTTTTATAGTGTCGACAGCATTTATAAATTCTTTATTGTACGAATCGATCTTATTGCCTTTTTTTAAACAGTGTGTTAATGGTTTGGTTATTTTCGAAAAAATTCCTAATAAAATTCCGATAGAAACCAGCTAGCCCCAAAAACTGCTTTATTTCTTTTTCAGTTTTTGGAATGGGGTACTTAAAAATTGCATCGACTTTATTAGGGTTAGGTTTTATGCCTTCGGGACTAACTATGTGGCCTAAAAATTCAGCTTCTTTTTTCAAAAACTCACTTTTGTTCAACTGAATCTTAAGGTTAGCTGCACTAAGTTTACCAAAAATGTTTTCAAGGGACGCAAAATGCTCTTGCAATGACGCACTAAAGACGATAATATCGTTTAAATAAACCATACAAACTTTTCCATTCAATTCGTCCAAGATTGTGTTCATCAATTCATGGTGCGTTCAATTGACGGTGCGTTTTTAAGGCCAAATGGCATCCTTAAAAACTCGTAATGCCCATTTTGCGTGGAAAATGTTGTTTTTATCCGATCATTGGAATCCATCTCGATTTGATGAAAACCTTGCTTTAGATCGATGGTGCTAAAATACAAGCACCTGCCAAGTTTGTCAAGTATGTCATCCATATTTGGGATAGGGTACTTGTCGTTTATGGTGATATCGTTGAATTTACGATAATCTACGACAATTCGCCATTGCTGAGTTCCTGTTGAATCCAATTTCGTAGGTACTACCCAAATTGGTGCAGAATATGGTGACAAACTATGACAAATGATACCTTATTCCAGCATTGTTTTTATTTGTTTATTAACCTCATTTCTGTGCATTTCAGGGTATCTGTAAGATTTTGTGTATATCGGATCCTCATGAGTAGTTTTTATTTGGTGTTTAATCTTATTTGTAAATGTTAATGTATCTCCTTCTTTATAAAATAAATGTTTATACTTGGCTAAAAGTTTTTTTATTTTATATGATTCTTCTTGGTTTAAGTGATCAAGTCTAAATTCGGATTCTTTTATTTCATTTCCTATACTAGATTCCTTTTGTAAAGTATTGATTTGTAAACATTTTCTTTTAAGAAAGTTATATATGATGCCATTTATTATAATACTTTCGTCTATGATGTAAATTTTTGCGCAAAGTTGTTTTAATATATCGTATCCTAATAAACCGTCATGATTATCTGGGAAGTCACAAACAGAGAATCATTAATTTATTTTATCTTGTGAAAACTGTCTGAGCATAAACAATTTAAGGCAGCAACAATAACTCCGTGCTGTTTGTCACCAGAAACGGTTATTTCGATGATTTGTTCTGCATTCCTTTAGTTTGATATACTAATATATATATATATATATATATATATATATATATATATATATATATATATATATATATATATATATATATATATATATATATATATATATATATACATATATATATATATATATATATATATATATATCTATATATATATATATATATATATATATATATATATATATATATATATATATATATATAAGTGAAAACAACACTAGTTAAGTTTATTATTAATATTTATTTATTTAACAAAACTTATATTTAGTTTAATAATAATGAACGACGTATGCGTGGTTTGATAGATGACTCGAAACTAACTAAGCAAAACTTGGTAAGTGCAGTCTTCGTAAAGAATAAGATAGGAATTCATAGAGAGTAATAGTAGAGGAATTCATAGAGAGTAATAGTAGTTGTATTACATATATGATTAGTGAGAGTAGAGAGGAATATGTTAGAGCGCTACATAATGCTACTCCTCCCACCTCAAGAAAATGCGATGTCCTCGTTGCAATAATATAATTTTTCCTAAATACATTATTTGCTATACAAAGTGTTCAGTTTTAAAAGGTACAGTGTAGACTTTAATTTTATAAAATATTAAAAATTGAATTTATCTCTTTCTTTTCTGCTTTTTTAAATAGTATTAAGTGTAGGTTTACAATATATAGAGAATAATAAAAAAAAATTTTCTAATATAACGTTTAATTTTACAATATGTGATAGAAACAAAAATGTTTTATTATTATTTTTTTTATGGAATACAACATTAGGTAAAATTAGGTTTTTTCTTTCTTTTAAAATGATTTTTACGTTTGCGGACATTCCGATTCGTAAATTTGACCACGAAATGCTCGTTATCATCCCCTGCCTCAATCTATCTTACACGTTTAAAAGGATTTTCAATTTTATTAAGACGTTTCCTTGCGTTTTCTGCACTGACATAAGTTGTATCAATCAGATTTTCGTATCGTGTTTTATTTAGTTATTTATTGTGTTTTCCTTAACTAACTGAGGATTAATTTTAGGAGCTAGCCGATTGTAAAACATATTGTAAGGAGTCTCGTCTGTAGTAGAGTGTACTATGGTATGGTTGTAGGTAAAAAGGGTCTGTTCTAATAGGAAATATTGTAGCTCTTTGTCGTCTGATGTATTTATTATTCGTAATTTTTCGTTAAGTGTTTTGTGAAAACGCTCAATATCGGAAATTTCGGTTTTGCCTGTTGTGACTTCTACTTTTATGTTTAATTGTTGACATCACTGTTTTATATTAATGTTATTAATGCCCTGATCTTGATCTATTTTGAGATTTTTCGGTGGCCCCATTGTATTAAAAATCTTAAGTAGTCCTTTTTTAGTTTCTAACCAGTTTAAGTTCTTAACTGCTTCTGAGGTAGCAAATTTGGAATACACGTCAATACATGTTAGGAAGTAGTTTTGTCCCATTCCCAAAAGTCGATTACAAATTTCTCTCTTGTTTCATAAGCGGGAGGTGTAATTTTAAAGGGTGGCTTGTGCTCAATATGATCGTGCTTGGTTACATAGTTCACACGCATTGATAATTTTCGTTATTTCTTTTAAGTAGTTAGGGTAATAATATCGTTTTTTGAAATGACCGGCCACTTTTTCAATCCCTTGGTGAAGCCCTTCTAAGTGAATCTCTAAGATTTTTGTTTTAAAATCAGCATAATTAACAATATTTTCAAGTTCGCGTGTTGCTCTTAGTATTTTATTTCGATTATTGATTATCAAAGTTTGATATACATTTTGAAGTTTTATAAAATCGGAATTGTTTGGCATATAAATGGTAGCATTACTTTTAAGCAGATATGATTTTATGAATTCTTTTATTTTTTCAATTGTTAGTTCCGTATAGTATATAGTAGTTATGTGAATGTGCCGTAGCTATGTCAGATAAATCTTCTCCAAAATTACATTCCAATACTTCTATTCTTGATAGGGCGTCAGCCACATAATTCTCTTTTCCAGGGATGTATTTCACATCAAAGTCGAACTCGTTTAGTTTAATTTTGCATCTCTATAATTTAGTATTTGGCTCTTTCAAATTGTGAAGCCACTGAAGTGGCCGATAGTCGCTATTTACTATGAATTTCCTGCCATAAAGATAAGGCCTAGACTATGGCGAGCAATTCTTTTTCTGTTACCGAATAATTCAATTCGTGCTCGTTGAGCGTACGGCTGGCAAAACAGATAGGATGACCTTTTTAAAACGGCTCCAAGAGCGACATTAGACGCATCGGTTGTTAATGTAAACTGTTTCTCATAATCTGGGTATGCTAATATCGGATCTTTAGTTATAAGAAGTTTTATAGTGTCGACAGCATTTATAAATTCTTTATTGGACGAATCGATCTTATTGCCTTTTTTTAAACAGTGTGTTAATGGTTTGGTTATTTTCGAAAAAATTCCTAATAAATTTCCGATAGAAACCAGCTAGCCCCAAAAACTGCTTTATTTCTTTTTCAGTTTTTGGAATGGGGTACTTAAAAATTGCATCGACTTAATTAGGGTTAGGTTTTATGCCTTCGGGACTAACTATGTGGCCTAAAAATTCAGCTTCTTTTTTCAAAAACTCACTTTTGTTCAACTGAATCTTAAGGTTAGCTGCACTAAGTTTACCAAAAATGTTTTCAAGGGACGCAATATGCTCTTGCAATGACGCACTAAAGACGATAATATCGTTTAAATAAACCATACAAACTTTTCCATTCAATTCGTCCAAGATTGTGTTCATCAATTCATGGTGCGTTCAATTGACGGTGCGTTTTTAAGGCCAAATGGCATCCTTAAAAACTCGTAATGCCCATTTTGCGTGGAAAATGTTGTTTTTATCCGATCATTGGAATCCATCTCGATTTGATGAAAACCTTGCTTTAGATCGATGGTGCTAAAATACAAGCACCTGCCAAGTTTGTCAAGTATGTCATCCATATTTGGGATAGGGTACTTGTCGTTTATGGTGATATCGTTGAATTTACGATAATCTTCGACAATTCGCCATTGCTGAGTTCCTGTTGAATCCAATTTCTCAGGTACTACCCAAATTGGTGCAGAATATGGTGACATACTATGACAAATGATACCTTATTCCAGCATTGTTTTTATTTGTTTATTAACCTCATTTCTGTGTATTTCAGGGTATCTGTAAGATTTTGTGTATATCGGATCCTCATGAGTAGTTTTATTATTATTATTATTATTAACAGGCTAAAAGAACACCGCGACCTAAAAGATCTATTGTGCAGCCTCGTACCCAACTAAAACAGTCCTAGACTGTTTATAAATCTCGTAACTGCTGTGGGCTTAATTTTAACTAGGTGATTTGGATATATGAACCCACTGCCTAGGTATGTCTGCGTCTTGCCACCGCTGGGCAAGTGCATAGAATGTGTTCTGCCGTTTCCTGCTCCTCTTGACAGAGTCGACAAGAATCGTCTTCTACCACGCCTATTTTCTTCAGGCGGTAATTTAGTTTACAGTGTCCTGTTAAAAGTTCAGTGTAGAGTTTGATATGATTTCTGCTGAGGTTTAAAGAAGCATCTACCCTGATGTGTTCAGGATCAATGAGTAGTCTCGACTGCCGCATGCCTTTTTGGGCTCTCCAGTAGTTTAGCAGACTTCGTTTTTCCTGTTCGCACAACAAGTTATTTGTGAATCTACTGTTTACCCCACAGAAGGGTTCTGGGCCTATAAAGGCAGTGTCTGCACCCTTTTTTGCTAAAGAATCTGCCATTTCGTTGCCCTCATGTCCCGGTACCCACATTAGCGTAGCAGAGTTTCTCGCTGCTAGGGTATTGAGAAGTTTACAGCATTCCCAGACCAGCTTTGATTGGAATGAGAAGTTTATTAATGATTTTAGAGCTGCCTGGCTATCTGAGAGTATGCATATTTTGGTGTTGCGTGTACCCCTGCGTAGACATTCTCTAGCACATAACTCTAAAGCGTGGACCTCCGCCTGAAAAATGGAAGCTGTTTTTCCCATTGCAATTGCTTTTTGGAAATTTGGCCCTACAATTCCAGCTCCTGCACTGCCATCTTCCATTTTGGACCCATCTGTATACCACAACTGAGAGTCCTGTTTTATTATTATTTCCTTGTTTCTCCAAGCTGAACGGTCACTGATGACCACTTTGAATTGCTTTGAGAAGTCTAATTTTCTGTCCATTTTGTCGAAGACCATGAGGCACGGAGAATTCCAGACAGTGTCCAGAATCTTTGCGTGCCCCGAAAGGTTGCCTTCTTTAAGATGGGCTAGATTAGGTAGCCTTAGGGCCGCGCTGGCCGCCATCCTTTTAACTACAAGGTGTAGAGGAGTCAGTCCAGTGATCACTCCCAAAGCTAGTGTGGGGCACGTTCTCATTGCTCCCGTCACACTCAAACAGGCTATACGGTGAATCTTGTTAAGAGTCATCTGAGCTCCTGTTTGGTTTACTTTTGGCATGAGTAGTTTTTATTTGGTGTTTAATCTTATTTGTAAATGTTAATGTATCTCCTTCTTTATAAAATAAATTTTTATACTTGGCTAAAAGTTTTTTTATTTTATATGATTCTTCTTGGTTTAAGTGATCAAGTCTAAATTCGGATTCTTTTATTTCATTTCCTATACTAGATTCCTTTTGTAAAGTATTGATTTCTAAACATTTTCTTTTAAGAAAGTTATATATGATGCCATTTAATATAATGCTTTCGTCTATGATGTCAATTTTTGCGCAAAGTTGTTTTAATATATCGTATCCTAATAAACCGTCATGATTATCTGCGAAGTCACAAACATAGAATCTTAACTTTTTGCCACAATTCTGGCTATAAATCTCTTGGATATTGTTTAACCTAATCTTACCAGCAACAGTTTTTACAACAATCGTAGTTGTTTGAGAAATTGATTTTCTAAGTAAACCTGCCTTAATGATGCTCACTGAAGAAGCCGTGTCAATAATGAATTTTACTGATTGATCCTCGATTCTTAACACGATTTCGGGTAGCTCCCCGAGGCCTGTAAACGAAAATTTTCAACATCTTGCTCCATTGCTGCTGGGGCACCATAATGTCTTATTCTAGACTGGTTCGAATCGTTTCCGCGAATATTTGTACTTTGTTGAGGTAATTATTGTTGGTTCGGATAAAAGCCTATTGAATTGTTATTATACTGTGTGCTGGATAAGGTAGATTAGGTGGATATAGTGATTAAGGCTGTTGAAAATTATATGGATATTGGTTTTGGTATCTATTATTGTGCTATTTATTTTGCTGTGAAGTAGATTGTTGCTTTTTATAATTATTTCGTGCTACTTCATCGTAAGCATCGTTTTCTTTTAAGATTTTTATGGCAGATTTAAGGTCTGAGGACAAGTTAACATTAATTAAGGCAGTAAGATGATTCGGCAATTCTCTTTTTATAGTTCTTAAACTTATTTTTTATACTTCTTGCAATAAAAATTTTTGTATTTCGATATTTGTTACGCTTAGTTTTATGCTATCATTCATTTTACAAACTTCTGAGTTAATTTCATCGCACAGTTGTCTTACATTACCTTTGAATTTAATATTATCTACTAATGTGAGTAAGTCGATAGTCGTCAATTCTGTGTATATGAAAATTGTTTTTGTAACGAATTTATTGACAAGACAAGTTACAACAGTAGTTGCAATTACGTATGAGGTTATGCCACCGTAATAATTTTTAGAAGAAGAAGAAGAAGAATTATTGAAACATTTTTTGGCAGATCTTTTAGCTATTTCGGACACGCCACTTGTCCTCATCAGAGATCTTTCAATGAAAGGCAATATTTCCCCAAGCATTTTTTATTATGTCTCAGAAATCAACAGCACACCAATTAGGAACCCTCCCAGGAATCGAACCTGGGTCTACAGCTGTTGTAATCTGTCCATCCAGACAACTACGCTAACTGCAGGTGGTGAACTGACTGATCAAATTCTGTTCATGTACTGTCTCATTCCACCACACACTCTAATCAACTCTGTCTCATTATTACCCCTCTTTTGTTCCGTTAGGTCTCTCTCTCTGTTTTTTTATTACATTTCAGTGGTGTGATAAAAAATGCTTGGGGGAAAATGTACGACATTGTGGCAGAAGTCGAAATTTGTAGCGTGTTGAGTTGAGAGCAAATGTCGTCTAAGTCGCAGGTGTTCATGCACTTTCGTCTCTTTTGCACTTGTCCACCTTTTGTTCTTTTTTATGCGACCCATAGACGATACATCATGATCATACTCAAATTTAATAGTATGTATGAAAAAGAGAGAAAATATGCATGTATGTGTCACACAGACATGATCGCGCTGTGATCACTGACTGATCGTCGAAAATCTAAATCATTTAGATTTTGAGGGGAAATTTTATTACGATGTTGATCATGATGTATGGATGATCGTCGTTTGTGGGCAATTCACATGAAAGTTTTGCTAATTTGAGTTTGACTGCCAACGTGTGAAGATGTGTGCAGATAAAAGTAATAAAAATGCGTTCCTGCTGGAGTCCCTTGAATTCTATTGTACTATTTTTTATGTGCCTTTCTTTCATCCAAAATCGTTTTTTTATTTTTTTTCACAATTTTTCCTTGCACAGTACAAGCGCTAGCGCACACAAAACTTCGTCATCCGACAGAGACATGACAACCTCACTCAACGACGACTACGAAAAAATGATGATCTTCGATTTTGATCACTCGTATGTGGCGGAGCTTCATTCAACACGTACACGAATGAGTATGATCATGATGTATCGTCTATGGGCCGCATTAGTTGCTTTGCTTTTTTTTTTCTTTTTTGTTGCTTTGCTTTTTTTCTTTTGTTTTAGCTTTTTCCGTTATTTTCGTTTAACCTTTTCTGTACAGTCACAAAATGGAAATTCGTCTTTTCTGTGTTTTTTTTTTTTAATGATTTATGATTTTTATGCTTTTCTTTTTTATATGATTGTTACTTAATTGGCACTTTTATTTAGTTTAAGGCACTTAATTGGCACTTTTATTTAGTTTTAATATTTGTTTATGTTCGGTAAGTTTTATTTTCTGATTTTTATTTAATTTAATAGTTTGAATTACTTTAGTTAACGTACGTTCTTTTATCGGATCATTTTCACTGATTCTACCGACTGCGCCATTGAAAACACTAGTTAAAGTTTATTATTAATATTTATTTATTTAACAAAACTTATATTTAGTTTAATAATAATGAACGACGTGTGCGTTGTTTGATAGATGACTCGAAACTAACTAAGCAAAACTTGGTAAGTGCAGTCTTCGTAAAGAATAAGATACGAATTAATAGAGAGTAATAGCAAAGAACATACAAGAATAGACAGTTGATTTGAATGGATTTGTGCGAGTTCTGCTACTGAGAGGAGTTTTTAAAATTGATGTATGTAGTGGTAAAAATACAGTGCACCCCCCTTAACTCTAACTATCGTCATTCCTCAATTCACTTAACTTCTCAAAATAACTGAAAAACATACAACATCTTTGATAATTGCTCATTGTCAATGAACCCTCAAAATCCACAAGTCGATATATTCCAGTTGCGTTTAAGTAAAAAAATTAATTGGACAAAATAAAAAAATTGTTTTCTTCATTATTAAAGAAAGAAACACTATCTCTGTTTAATTAAAAGCATAAAGCCGTTAACTTAATTCGTTTAGGTGCATTTTTTGACCTATTTTGAATATTTTTCTCAGATTATTAAAACTGTTGTTATTTGTGAGAATACTGTAGAAACGTTGAATTCTCTTTTGACCGTCAATTTCTTAATTTTTGTCTCCTTCTGTTCCAAATTCTAATATTTTTACTGTCCCCTGTGCACTTTCATTCGCTCATGGCCATGCATATTTAGCCACGCTTGGGGTGCTACTGGGGCAGTCGGACCCCATTTTAATATAAATGAATTTTTATTAATTGTTTTAATTATTAGTAATATAATATTATGGCAAAAACCCAAATAATTATTATTCTACATCTTATGATTACTATGGTGCGTTTATAGTGTAAATGGAAAGCAATTGGATCAAATTTTACATTAAGAATAGTTATATTTATGAAAAGAACTTGTTAACATTTGAGTTTTCAATTCCAAATTAAATAATACAATTTTTTTTGGATTTATTAGAACCTTTTCTTTTTAGATGTTTTGCAGTTCTTTTTAAAATAGAAATGAAGTGACCCCTAAAAGTTTAATTTAAACGTAGCCCTGATTTCTTCTGATTTTTTTCTCCGAATATTCGCTATTTTAGACAACATCCCGGCAGTGAAACCAACTAGATAAAGTACTAGTAAAACTCAGATTATATGTAAAATTCATATATACATAATATAATAATGTGAACTCGACTTGTAAAATACTAGTAAAACTCATAATTATATGTAAAATTCATATATATGTATGTATATAATATAATAATGTGTACTCGACATTAATTCAGCATGTTAATTCATGGTGCCACATTTCCACTCTTCTTTGCGGACACTTTGCGGATATTTTACAACACGCATTCACTTCAAGATTTATCTCTAAATTGAGGAATTACAAAAAGTGGTTGAAATTATAAAAATAACTGTTTTTCTTCAAATTCCAAAGTTTGTCTTTACTTCCTTTTTTTATTAAATTGACAAGAAAGGAAAAATTTAGTATACACGGCAATGAAGTGCCGCAAAAGTCAGTAACTGGTTAACTTATAAATAAGTTTTGAACTAGTAAATTAACCACTTGACACATACACTATACGTGTGACCAAAAAAAATGGTCGGAACGGTAAATAAATTTGGAGGGAATTGAATGTCTTTTCTTTGTCTTCTTTGGTAATAGTAGTTGTATTACATATATGATTAGTGAGGGTAGAGAGGAATATGTTAGACCGCTACATAATGCTACTTATATATATATATATATATATATATATATATATATATATATATAAATATATATATATATATATATATATATATATATATATAAATATATATATATATATATATATATATATATATATATATATATATATATATATACACAAATATATATATATATATATATATATATATATATATATATATATATATATATATATATATATATATATATACACAAATATATATATATATATATATATATATATATATATATATATATATATATATATATATATATATATATATATATATATATATATATACACAAATATATATATATATATATATATATATATATATATATATATATATATATATATATATATTTATTTTAGAAGGAGATTCATACAATAGGTCCATGTCTGATTCAGCTTTAATTATAAATTGATGACAGTGACTCATAAGTAATAATATAATTATTGTCAAGAACTATTTTGCGATGCACATATTTTATTCTCATTTAATTCTGAAATTATCGCTAGAACTTAACATTAACATTATCTGTATAAAGCATGAATTCAACTCGTCCATGTTTTACCCTCTGCTGAAGTAAAACTTCTTGGACACAATTTTATACGAAGCAGCTTGTGGACATTATAAAGCTATCTGTATGATATGGGTTTCATCAGATAAGGAACACGTCCTCTTTCCATGCATGCACCTTTCGGGAATAAAATGAAAGTTACCCTAGCTACGCTCGAATTGGCAAGAATGTACATTAGTTCTATACTGCAAAATATGGCCAGATTGTTACTACTGCCGCGCCCCCAAGTAACCAATATACATTACTATGTTCCTATGAATGATTCATCAATGAAAATGCACATGAAAACTAAAAATGGGCGGTAAATTTTAGAGCCACGCTCTCTATTGATATATATTGAATTATGAACGCTACAACGAAGTGGGGACTATCAGATAAACGCCATGTCTGCCTATATAATAATCAACTCTTGGTGCCCGACCGAAAATCATCCTAGATGATTCAAAATTAGTACTATATTACATTATTGTTACGGAAATTAGTTTTCTTACTAATAGTTCAAGTAATAAAAAATCTTTGATCATTTAAAATCAATTATAAGAAAAATAATTTATTTTGTCATTAAATCACTTAAGACATAGCTGACAAACTTTAAATCAACAGTTTAACAAGTTTGACTTTGGCTTTTAATCAGTATCTTCACTACTGCTTCCACAATTGTCGTTCTACTCTTTTCCATTTTTAATGTCTTCTTTCTAGAATGACCTCAAATATTCGAAAAAGTTATCCATTAGTGCAAATGAGATAGCAGGATCAGTTTTGTTACTAAGTTAAAGATGGAACGAGATAACCACCTGACTTACAGTATTACGGCAAACATGATATTACCATCACTCCTTATCGATATTTCTAGATATACGAGTATATGGGCCCACTAGTATATATAAAAAAGCTTATATTTTAGTATAATGGAACCATTCTATCGCCATGAGAGGATTATTCGATGTTTGGGGCAAAAGATGCACGTCTGTACATACTAGTATATTAATTTTTTTTCTAAAAATATCTCAAAGAAAGCTTGTACCACTTACATTGTTCCCATGCAAATAAGCTTCTTCCCTACATACATATGCAATATTCACCTACCCAGAAGTTTGACCGCGGTGCTAATTGCCAAGTCCACTCCTCTGCTTGCAATCTTAGTCTTGTCCCGAAATAAGTAGAATATTTCTTAATGGATTCTCCCAGGAATAGAATATAAATATTTGGGTCGTTATTATGTCCTTATAGACTAGAAATAAGTTGAGAATATGTAATATTACCAATAAATAATAGTGTAACAGTAGATAACCGAGTAGATGTACTCTCATATCTAGTGTCATATATATAGGAAACCACGATCATGCATTTGCCGGACATGTCTGATTACGTAAAAGATATAATTTTAGTGGATATCAATGACTGCATTGTTCACATTATGCCTGAGATTATAACAGTACCCTTTCCTAACGAGTAATGCTAAGATATTAAAATATAACTCAATTACCTTTATCAGCAAATTCCGAACGAATATATAAATTTATATATAAATATATATATATATATATATATATATATATATATATATATATATATATACATATATATATATATATATATATATATATATATATATATATATATATATATATATATATATATATATATATATATATATATATATATATATATATATATATATATATATATGTGAATAAAATGGCATTTACAAGTTGAAAGTTTACAAAATGACTGCTCAGATGTACAAGTATGTTCATATGATTATTTCTCCGATTAAATACCGTCTCCGTAATTGAAAATCACAATTTGTTTTTATAAATCTGTCATTCTTTCTGTTAGAGATTTGATTTCCCACTGTTTAATCATACATCATCAAACGAAGTTGATGGTACATGCATTTCTAGAAGTCACCCATCGTCGTAAATACAAGTTATATAATATAAGTAATTTTTTTTCTTAGGAGTGAAATTCTGTCCTTAATTTTTATTCCTTCACTTTATTTTCAGTGACCCTCTCTTCCGGATCGGGCATTCGGAATTTTTTCGAGACATATTTCTCGTCCTCCTCTTCATTGCCGTCAAAACTGGTGGCGACACGACATCAACAAATGCTGACTCTCAGCTTGGCTGCATCTGCCATCGGAGTATTTCACTGTTTGCTGTTGTGCAGTTGTAGATAGTTTAATCGTCAAACTCAACACTGCAAAGCAAAATAAAGGAATAAATGCTTAAGCAAACAAAAACAAAGCAAACGTAATGAATAAAACAATTTTAGGGTAAAATGCTTAAAAGAAAACAAAAGCTTTCCAAGTTATAGATGCAACCAGAGTAGCGCATAAGCAATGAAATACAGAGAGTACGAGTAAATTTAAATATAAAATTGTTTAACAGCATTTAATAAAATTAATCAATTAAATATAGAAAAAGAGAAATAAAGGTAAAAAATCATAAATTATTTATGCAAATGGTATCTATAAAGAATTTAGCCATATGTACACTTGTAAATAATACATGCGTATAAATGTATACACGCATACACGCATACACTCACAAGAACACCCACACACGCACCCAACATACGCATTTAATTGTTACTTGTTTATTTAGTGAGACATAAGTAAATAAATTAAAATAATTAATGTATTTATACACAATTGGGTTAACGGTATTTATTATGTTGTTTTAACTTAAATATAAATTTAAAGAAGGAAAGTAAAAATAAATTTGAGCGGCGCTGTAGGTGCAGAAAAATTTACACTTGTAATTACATTTTACGGCATGATATTTGTATGTGCATTTATTTACGTATGTGTAAATGTAATAAGTAAAAACACAAAACCAAAAAGAAAATAAAATTAATTTAACTAGAACAACAAGATTCGATTATGTTTTTTCAATTTACAACTTGATTGCGCCACTGCACCATTCTTGTTTGATTGAAATTTTTAATGATTTTTAATTGCTTATGTCATTAATTATGCTACGTCGTTTATTAATTATTATAGATAGTGCAATTCCAGCCAATTAGCAGCCATGGACTCTGATTCAACAATGTTGTTGGTTTAATTCTGCTGCGGTAAGGCATATAAAAGTTTTTATCCTGTTATGATATGGCACCGCACCCACCTTTATAGAAGCAGGTATGCTACTGCAGCAAACGCGAGATGAAGCTACTACCAAGTAGACGTCGAACAAATATTTATGTAACCCAACATTAAATATTGAAGGATTATACTTTTTTCTCTCAGTAAGATGTATAATCTTGGTTATGAAACCACAATCGCTGGTGTCTTAGTATCATCGGAGTTATACCGGAATATTTTTTTTAACTGCAATTAAGTATTCTAATTGATCTATTTGTATTCTAATTGATTTGTATTGTAAATAAGTGCTCGTACGGCTATGAATACTTAAGTTCTTTTCATGGATTCCCGTGTTTTGTGTCCCTTAACTCACACATTCTACTTCCGCCATGGATAAGATCAGTCGGTTTTCTAATTGTGCAGATTCCGATAATATGCGAGCTTTTCATTTTCAATTACAGTCCGATATTTTTAGTTAAAGTTCGTCATCGTCCGTTTTGGTTCGTATCCAATGCCGTTTCATTTGGTCATGGAATACGACATTTGTGTTATTAACCCCAACGCCCTCATTTTTTAACTAGACGTGTATATTAAATGCCGTGTTATTATTCTCTGTCATATATAATATATATACATATATAATTATATATATATATATATATATATATATTGTATATATATATATATATATATATATATATATATATATATATATATATATATATTATATATATATATATATATATATATATATATATATATATATATATATATATATATATATATATATATATATATTGTATATATATATATATATATATATATATATATATATATATATATATATATATATATATATATATATATATATATATATATATATATATATATATATATATATATATATATATATATATATATATATATATATATATATATATATTGAGATAAATTATCGGATGTTTATTTCATAATAAAGAGGAAGGTATGCCATTACTAATGAAAAACAACATCAGCCAAATGGCCACCACGACCACGCTAACAGGACCATATCCTTTTCATGAAATATTCCATAACCAAATCGCAAAGTGGCTGCCCTATGTCCTCGATAGCCTCACGAATTCTATCTTTGAGGTCTTGAATCGACCCTGGGCTGTTGGCGTAGACCTTATCTTTCACGTGGCCCCAAAGGAAGAAGTCGCAAGGTTTTAAATCACAAGAACTCGGTGGCCAATTGTGATCACCTCTTCGAGAGATAACACGGTCCGGAAACATTTCCCGTAAAAGAGCAATGGTTTCGTTGCTTGTGTGGCACGTAGCGCCGTCTTGTTGAAAGTAAACGTTGTCCAGTCTCTCGATAGCGCAATCTATTCACCGTAACTGTTGATCCAACCTCATTTTCGAAAAAGTAAGGTCCAATGACCCCACCGGACCATAAACCGCACCAAACAGTCACACGTTGAGGATGGAGAGGCTTCTCAACAATATCTGTTGGGTTTTCCGAGCCCCAGATGCGACAATTTTGCTTGTTGACGTAGCCACCGAGGTGGAAATGGGCCTCATCAGTCAAGATGATTTTTCGATGGAATTCCGGATCATTTTCATGCATTTCAAGGACCCAATCAGCAAAGACACGAAGTTGTTGATGATCTGCCGGCTTGAGTTCTTGCATTAACTGAACTTTATAAGCCTTAAGACCCAAGTTTTTATGCAAAATACGGTGTAATGACGTTTGTGGAATGCCCAATTCCAAAGAACGACGAGGCATGGACAAACCTGTGTTTTTTCAACACTTTGGGCTACAGCAGCAATATTCTCAGTTGTTCTTGAGCGACGTGCACGGATTTTATTCTTCACATCACTAACTTGTCCCAACAGCTCGAATGTTTTCACCAATTTCTGTATTGCGGTCCGACAAGGTGCTTCACGACGACCCCAAAATGCTTTAATTTTGCGAACTGTGACTGGAAGATTTTCACCATTTTTGTACTGAATTTTAATCATTTCAATGCGTTGTTGAAGCGTGTATCGTTCCATTTTTAGTAATGGCGTAGTTTCTACTTGTCAAATGTCAAAGAATAAAAGCTTCAAAAGTGACAGCTGCCGAAATACCGGGTGATTCACAATAACATTTCTTGTTGGAAAACCCTTTATATATATATTGTTACGAACTTGCCCTCTTGACAATTTACTCTGTTACAAAATTGCCCTCCTGACAATTTCTCTAACTCTCTGTACTCGGACTCGTACCACTGGATTGTGTAGTAATCAAACAATCGCTGGTTAAATTAAAATAATTAGCTTTATTTAATTATTGCTATTTACACATTTAATATTAGGCTTAAAGTTTACTTAGTTATTATTTGCACTTTATTTCACAAACCATTAGTCACTTTATTTACTAATGAATTTCATCACTTTACACAATTACAAATACTACTGCTTTGATTATAATGCTTCATGTACACACTGTTACGGTCTCTGATCTACTGCATTCGACTTTGAACAGTCTTGTCGCTTTTATAGTTTCGAATGGTTGGTGTAGAAAATCCCACGCCATTCTCGTATTTTCTAGAATTTTCGATCCACTTCGACAGAAGTCGAGAATATTCTTTTTGATATTACCGACAGATGGTTCTTGCATAAGCTTTTATTCGAATAGTTCGCATCTTGACTCTCAGGGGGTTGGAGTGCTCGCGAAAAAGTGGCTGCATTAACCGTTTCGTTGAAAGGTGCTGCCGCTGATGTGCTTCAAACTATCTCAGAAAGTGAGCGAGACTGTTATGAAAGCTTGATGAATGCCGTTCAGCGCAAGTCTGGTAGTGAACATCGCAAGCAGATGTACCAAGTAGAGCTACGAACACGTGTACAAAAGAGTGATAAGTCTCTTCAACAGTTTGCGGCGGAAGTGGAGCGGTTGGCTCATCTTGCCTACCCAGGAGAGATCACTGAGAGGTGTATGATGGACACCTTCGTATATGGCATTCGCGATGCGGAGATAAAACGTTGCAATAACTAATCCGAAAACTACATATATGGAGACAGTAGCTAGCGCTTTAACTTCAGAGACAGCAGCCTTGGTGTTCCAGCCAGTATACAGAGCCCGTCAGGTACAAGTCGAAAGCGGCCAAAGTTTCACGGGCAAATGCTTCACCTGCGGAGAGGTCGGACACATGGCCCGTAATTGCCAATCGAGACGGAAGCGTTCTAGATCACGCTCACCGGTAAAATCTCCAAAGCAAGTCAGATTCCAAAGTAGGGAATCAGAACATGTTGAAAAGCCGTCGACAAACTAGATGGAGTCAGTCTCGAGGGGCTTGATCTGACTCCCACAACATGTAGCCCCAGAATCTTCGTTTCTCAGATGGCACGGAAAATCAACAGCCTAACTTTCGACAGCGTAGTAAATGGAAGAAAAATCGTGGTAACATTGGATACGGGTGCATCACATTCCATAATTAGAAGGGATCTCGTTCGGGGAATCGAGCCGCTTCAGGGAATAAGATTGTGTACGGCAACTGGAGATGATGCACCGGTACTGGGAAAAGTTACACGGAATATAACTATCGGCACCACAACAGTGACGCACGAGTTTGTAGTTGCGTATATTGTGGATGAATTAATCTTAGGTGTGGATTTTATGATTCGGAATGGATTCACCCTAGATTTGAAATGCCGAATGTTGAAGTATGCGAACACCGAAATACCGTTATCCGTTGGTGAGGATAAGTATGGAGGTATTGTTGTGAGTCAGAATCAAGCGTAGTAGACGCGCAGTTGACTCACAGCACCGGCTCCTATTCAACTCATTAATAATGCACATATTTTTAGGGTGCAAATATTGTAAATGAGTAGTATTTATGCACTAATTATGATGTAAACTTTTAGGGTGTCACAGTTCCGCAGTCAAGCTGACGAGGGGCATTTAGAATGCACCGACGACACTTTTACTGAAGTAGGTCGGTTGGCTTGAGCAACTGACAAATAACAATTGCGAAACTGGAACACCAGAAAAGTCAAGACGTAGGCGGTAATGTTCATTTGTAAATAGTATATAAGAACTAGTATTTTAAGAATAAAGCTCTCTTGTGTTTTGAAACCGAAAAGTGGTAGTGTTTGAATTCTATGTTAGGGCTCTTGATTTTTCAGCCACACGCCCGAAAACGGCGACAGGACGTCTCTCTCGCCGACAAGCAGATACGGACCCCAACATTTTGGCGCAGCCGGTAGGATGGACCTATTGGAGCAATCCCAGGGCAAGGAACCCTGAAGCAGAGAGGCATCCTGCAACGAATTCGAAGGACCTCATCTAAGGACACTGTGGAAAAAAGGATGTCATCGGGAAAAATAATGGTGAGTAGAGTGTATAGTAGCGTAAAATAAGTAGATACTTCTGCGACCCTGAAGGCGCCGTAGCGCTGGTCAAAGAAGTCGCAACCTATAGGCGCGTTTGCGCTGTTGCACGCAGCTTTGTATGGGCAACCATAAACCGTCAGTATGATCGGACGGTCTATGTATGTCGTCTTAGCTGTGAGGATTTTTTTTGTAGGGATTTGTGTTTGTTTGTCGGTAGGGACATTTATACGATTCAATTTATATTGTTTTGAAATCAAAATAAAGATTGATTTAAATATTTGGCATTCTGAGTTTAGGGTATTAGGTGAAGAGGTGCAGACAACACGTGCTGTTGTATCAAAGTTTTTGTAGTTCGGAAACTACGATTTGCGTAGCAATGTTGAAGAAAACATTTAAATGCTATTACTATGTGGCGCATACGTTACGGGTTTATTTTTAAATATGGATTCAAATTTCCGGGAATGAATCAAGACACTTTTGCCGGTAAATCAAATTTCGGTTTTTACAAACATATGGCCTTTTTCTATGGATTCTTGGGAGGATTAAAGATGGTGAGAGGAAATCAAGGAGTATCTGTGAGGAAGCCAAGGACCAATTTGCATTGATGGAAGGACTTAATGGACGCCGGTAGACAGCGGAACTTTGTGATGGAAAACAAGTATAGCAGAATATGTATATAGAATTTACGGTGGAATGTTTTTTTTAAAATAAATTTGTATTTATCAATAAGTAAGATGGAATAAAATATTGGGATAAGTTAAGAAGAAGTTTTAACAATTATTGGATTTTTATTTGTAATTGGGATACGCCATCTGTTCTGGCATTTAGGATATGACGAAGGAAGCGCAAGGATTACTGCTGAGGCAGGAGCAAATTGGCGAAACGATTGAAAAGCTGGTCCGTAACTTTAAGAAAGACGGCAGGTTACGTAAGGACAACGTGTATTACCGCAAGCGAATAACACAGTTGCAAGATCTGGGGAGAGAGTTCAACAATAATAACGGACTGTTGTTGCCTCACGCAGTTGAGTACGGCAAGGGAAAATATTTTGCGGAAAAATACGCGGACTACATAAATAGTCTGGTCAACGAATGGGCAGATACATTTAGTTCTGAATTAGAAGGACTAGGGCAACAAACAGTGAGTTTGGTTTCGCCAGACGAGGAAGTAAGGAACAGATTGAAATCAATACAGTCAGAGGTGAAACTGTTTACTGGGAAAATAGTTGACCAGTACGAAGCGAGTACGAGCAGGGAAGAAGCTCAGGAATTGTGGAGGCAGGTGAACGCCGGAGGCGCTGTGTCACCATTAGAAGTAGCGGATCAAGCCTTGACGGCAATCCAAAAAAGGACAGAAGAAAAGTTGTTCAAATTTCATGAGAAAACAGAAGATTTGAGAGCACAAAAAGAGTATCTTGAGAATAAGGTAAAGGAACTTTCTCAGAGATTGTCGGAAACAGAGGAAGCAGCAGCGCTGTTGGAGAAGGAGTGTGCAGGATTGAAAAGAGGACGGGCGACCAATAGCAACCCACATAGAAAGGAGAGATCAAAATCAGCATCGGCTGGATTTACACAGACAGTGTTGACATTGCCTCCTGAAGTTCGCTGGCCGGAGTATTTAACTCCGGAAGGGATAGGTCGTGTGGTAAAGCCTAGATTAGAATTGACTGGAGAAAGTGAAGCGGGATTTTTGTTTGACGCTTCGGAAATCGGTGTCGAACCTTTTTCTCCAGAACGTCCGGTAACTAATAAAAATAAGGGATATCCGCCAAAAGAGCCAAAATCAGTAACGGTACAGGACAGGCCCAATACTGTGGACAGTATTTCGCCTGTACGAACAAACGATCGAAGACTAATTAGTCTGAGTCCGTCATTGGTCAATTACCTCTCAGATCCGGGAGAAGTGAATCTAGGAACCACCCACAAAGATAGCGCTCAAGTTTTACCGGTCATAAGTAAAGCAAAAATACGCAAAATGGGTATAGAGGAGATTTCAAAGACAGTGGCCAGGCTAGTACCTGTGTTTACTGGTGCAGCTTCAGAAGATTTACGGTCAGAAGTTAACAGATTCATTCAAGGTTGTGAGCTTGCAAAGCGAAGCATAAGCCCTGATGAGTTGCAGGATTTCTTCGACTGTGTTAAGCAAAGATTATTTGGAGACGCGTACAACCTTGTGTTGCCAAAGCAATTCGCCAGTGTGGACGAGCTTTACAGTCTTATAAGGAGAACTTATTTGAAGGAGAGAACTTTGGAGGACATAACCCAAGAAATAAGAATCGGGAAGCAGCTGGCAAGTGAAGACATACGGGCGTTTGCCAGGCGTTTAGAGTCACTTCAGATGATGGCCCAGGAAATAATCAGGAATAAGTACAATGGCATTGGAGATACAGCGTTATTACACGAAGTTGACGAGTCGGTGTTGACAACTTTCGTGGTGGGGCTCCGCAACTCCGTTCTAAAGATTCATATGCTGAATAGCAGAACAGGAATTCTGGAGGAATTAGTAGAAGAAGCGATTAGAGCACAAGTTCTCGTGGAACGGAGTACGGCTGGGTTAGGTGAGGTACACATGTTGGAAAATAAACAGGACATGTTCACCGCCGCTGTCGTGAACAGAGATGGAAGTAGTTACGTCCCAAACATATACAGAGGAGCATATAATCCCGGTGTCTCCGACAACAGAGCCGCGAATCCGAGAAATCCGTACAGGGGGTTTGTACAGAGGGCACCCACATGTTCGTTGTGCCGTAAGCAAGGTCATACAAGGGATGAGTGCATTACACGCAAAAACACGCCCTACTGTATGGAGTGCCAAACATATGGTCATGAGGCAAGTAGACAGTGCCATGGAGACACAATGGAATCAGAGTAAAAGGCAGCCAGCTACGAGGCGACCGGTTCCACCCTTGAGGGACAGCAGGGGTAACTTCAGTAGTCCCCAAGTAAATTCAACAGAAGGAATTAACCAAGGAAGAAATCCTTTCAAAACTGGGAGTGGTCAGCAGCAACCAAATTGGAATTCCAAAAGTGAACCAAAAATACGCAACACCCAACAGGGGTTGAGATGCTTCTCATGTGGACAGATGGGACATCGGGCAGCGGAATGCAGGGATAGACAATCCCAACAAAGGAACCAGGGAAACTTCCAGCGGCCCAGTTGAGGCCAGTAGACTGGAAAGCCAAAAGAAAGAGAGTAATAATAAGGCCGGAAATACGTGGGACTAGTAATGTAGGAACTACAGTCCAGGAGAAGGAGGAGCAGGAGGCTCTCCAGTATCACGAAGAGTTAGGGAATGGATACACGTCCATATTGGGAACAAAAGGAGGTTGCTTCGCTATGAGCAGGATAGGTGATGCCTTCATCGAGATGCCCTGCGAGGAGGCGGTGAGTGGAAAGCTAGTGCTATTAGTAGATTCAGGGGCGGACACTAGCCTCGTAAAATCTAGTGTTTTACGGAAAGGACTAGTTGTTAACACAAAGGATGTAAGAACGCTTAATGGAGCGTTCGGAGGATGCATCAGGACACTGGGGTCGCTCAGAATACGACACAGTGAAGTTAAGGGCATGAGTTTTAGAGTGCACGCAGTGGAAGTGGATAGGAAAGGTATCCCGGCTGATGGGATAATTGGCCGCGATAATCTTTGGGGACGCACCATACTGGATGCGCTTGACAAGCAGTTATCATTTTATGACAATAATAAGAATAGAATCCTCACTCTTCCATTAAAGTCATGGCAGGAAGGAACCGTGAGCAAGGTTAAGAATAGTAGGGAGGTAGTAAATGCAAGGTCAACCAGAGTAGTTACTATGTATGTAAATACGAAATTTAGTACTGTTGTTTTGCACAAGCAGCAGCTAGCGGACGGCGTATATATGGGAGAAACCATAACGCACGTTGACAAGGGTAAGGTGTACGCTTGTGTACTCAACGCCTCAGAAAAGGACTATCTGATGGATGAGGATTTTAGGCC
Source organism: Clusia tigrina (assembly GCA_920105625.2). Lineage (NCBI taxonomy): Eukaryota > Metazoa > Arthropoda > Insecta > Diptera > Clusiidae > Clusia > Clusia tigrina. Next base: position 170,059,925 of record OV050031.1, read on the forward strand.
TAAGTTCACTAGTTACGACAATTTTAAGGAACCGAATTATAGATCGGTTAATCAAATTAAGCAAGTAGATATAAGAAATATAATGGAGAGAGTGCTAGAATCACTGAAGTTAGACCCAAGCGTAAACTCAGAAGAGAAGGCATCAATAGAAGCCATTTGTGCGTCATTCCATGACATATTTTTGCTGGAAGGTTAACGTATACACCAGAGGTAGAGCATGAAATACCTACTAGAATGGATCAACCACCAATAAACCAGAAGCAATACAGATTGCCACAGGCTCACAAAGATGAGGTAAATAGGCAAGTGCAGGGAATGTTAAAAGATAACATATTTTCAGTATCTCGCCTTGGAACTCACCAATAATTTTGGTACCAAAGAAGGGAGGTGCGCAGGGTCAGAAGAAGTGGAGAATGGTCGTCGATTTTAGGAAATTGAACGACGCCACTATCTAGCAGGTGTTCCCGATACCAAGGATAGAAGAGATTCTGGATCAATTGGGGCATAGTAGATATTTTTCTACGCTTGATTTAGGGAGTGGCTACCACCAAGTTCTGGTGGATACCCAAGATAAGCAGAAAACCGCGTTCAGCACCGGTTTAGGCCATTATGAGTTTAATAGAATGCCGTTTGGATTAACAGGAGCACCCGCTACCTTCCAACGGCTAATGAACCATGTGCTAACAGGCTTACAAGGGTTAGATTGTTTTGTGTATCTGGATGATATTGTAATTTATGGGAAGAACTTGCAGCAGCATTCGCAACGCTTGTGCAAGGTGCTCCAGAAATTACGAGAACACAATTTGAAATTGAACACGGAGAAGTGTCAATTTTTACGAAGAGAGGTGGTTTATTTAGGCCATCGTTGCTCAGAGGCAGGAGCACTGCCTGACCCGCAGAAGGTGGAATGCGTTAAAAATTTAGCGATTCCGAGAAACAGAAAAGAAGTGCAAGCATTCCTAGGACTAGTGAACTATTATAGAAAGTGGAAGGACTAGCCGGAATTGCGTTGCCAGTGAATAAGTTGCTACGAAAAGAAGCAAAGTTCGAATGGACAGAGAGCTGTCAGCAAGCATTCGAGAGGCTAAAAGAAATAATTAGCTCGCCACCAATTTTGGCGTACCCCGACTTTGAGCAAACTTTTTTGTTGATCACTGATGCTAGCAATGAAGCATTAGGGGCAGTATTGTCACAAGGGGAAGTCGGTAATGACCGACCAATAGCATTCGCAAGCAGAGCGCTTAGCGACATGGAAAAGAGATACTCCACAATAGAAAAGGAATTTCTAGCCATAGTGTGGGCTACAAAGAATTTTAGGGCATATCTGTAGGACGCCCATTCAAGATATACACTGATCACCAGTCGTTGAGAGGCATAGCCAACTTGAAAGATCAAACGTCTAGGCTAGCCAGGTTCAGACACAAATTGTCTGAGTATGATTTTGAAATCATATACAAACCTGGGAAAAAGAATCTAAATGCGGACGCACTCAGCAGAGTACCGCAGGCACAGAAAGTATCAGTAGTGCAAACGAGGGCCAAAGCACGGTCAGATAAGGAGAAGGCCGAGAGAATGCAAAGAGACAAAATTGATGCTACAAGAGATGTTAGCAATGCGGGTTTCGATGCCAATGAACAAGCATCCAGTAATGTGGAATGGCTGGAGGATATAAAGGATATCCAGGCTGTGTTAAAGGGTTTCCATGATTCGCCTCCAGGTGGACACCAGGGATTCTGGAAAACCCATGACAGAATTAGGCGAGTATACGGATGGAAAGGTATGCTCAAAGACATAAAAAAATATGTAAAGAGTTGCCCAAAGTGCCAGGCCAACAAAAGTTCAAGGCTAACAAAGATGCCCATGGTGTTAACTGACACACCAAAGCAACCATTTGATAAAGTTCATATGGATATTGTAGGTATTTTACCTGAGACTGTTTCGGGCAATAAATACATCTTGACGTTCCAAGATGATTTCTCAAAGTATATGGCGTGCGTGGCTATACCTGATGCGGAAGCAGGTACGGTAGCCAAAGCATTATTTGATGAAATTATAGCACGTTACAACATACCTAAGGTTTTGATAACCGACAATGGTTCAAATTTCGTATCAAAACTATTCTCAGAAACGTGTAAAATGCTGGGAATCAAGAAGTTGCACATAATACCATATCATCCACAGGCGAATGGCTCATTGGAACGTAGTCATCGACCTTTGGCCGAGTACTTGCGCAGTTTTGCCAAAGAAGACGGCTCGAATTGGGATCAATGGTTGACCACTGCAATGCATGTACACAATAATACGGTACATGTATCAACGAAGCAAACTCCGTTTAAAACACTCTACGGGTTTGATTTCAACATGCCAGCGAATTTGAAGCGCAAATGTGCGCCTGTATACAATGCTGATGACCCCAATAAAGTACAAAAATATCAGTTGCAGCGAGCGCACGAATTGGTTAGAGAAAACCAGGAATGTGCTAAACGAGTGGAAAGGGAAGCTTATAACAAGGTACTGAACCCAGTAGTTTTTCATGAGGGTGATCAAGTACTAATGAAGAATCAGGCTAGGAGAAACAAATTCTCACCTGTGTGGATAGGTCCGTATGTAGTAGCAGAGATCCGAAGCCCAGTTACAACAGTCGTAACGATTAAGGGAAAAAATAAAAAGCTACATAATAATTTGTTGAAATTATTCCACATTAGACCACACAACTAAAGACATGTGTTAGCAGTGTTCTACAAGTGTAAACACAGGAATAACAACGTAAACATGTACGTGTGCGTATCAAAGAACACACACAGCTCCAATTTTCAAAGTCAAGACCAGCAGAAGTGTGCCAATTAAACTCGAGCAAGTAAAGTTGACGTAATAAAAATGTGCTTATTATGCACTAGGGCCGAACGAAGCACAGTAGGGAAAAATAAATTTTTTAAATATTAAATGATAAATATTGCACGTAATTAAAAAATAAAATAAGATAGTAAGACAGTCGTGGGTAAGCAATATAAAACTTCGAATATGTACATACATACATACGGCAGTGTATGCACTGAAATTCGATGCGTGAGCGTTAACGCCAGGCAACGGAACTGCTGGTGAAGTAAGTACATATATATACGAGTATGCATATATGTGTATAGGATAAAGAATGAATGTACGAATGTATATTTAAAGAAGTAAGTATTCTAGTTAAGAGGAATGGGTATATGCGTATGTATATTTTTGCAGATACTGCAGTCGGCTATATGTAAATATACTCGTACATAGGTTTTTACTGTTTATTGATTAGGAAATTAGCGTATGGAAATTTGAATAAATGTATATGTCGGGATATAAAAAATAAATGTATAGTTAATTGGGAAAATAACGTTAGTAATTAATTCTAGGTAATTTAAAGCGCCTCGAATGTATGTATGTAGCCATATACGAGCTAATTACAGGATGGAAAATAGAAACGTTAATGGATATATACATATCAGGCTAGAAGTAAATTTAAATAAAAAGTAATTGTATGCGATGAAAGATATAGTCATGCAATGGACAAAGTTTTGACACAAACGGGATTATTTTATATAATCTGGTTTTACTCGGAGGACCAATGAATTGGTTCAAAACTGAAATGAGTGATAACTCACGTGTTGAAAAAGAGCACGAAAAATTAATCGAAGCGAAACTAATGCCCTATATGGCTATGAAAACACATAGTCCAGTCCTCTTTTCCTCTAGGATACGGTAGCGAATCCGATAATGTAAGGGGAAAAGACGAGTGGATGCAAATTGAATGATATAGCATTCAATTATAGAATAAGCATGTTGTATAAATATTGTTTTGTTTATGTATATTCAGGAATAGCGTATGTTTAAGAAAAGTTAAAATTTAAAAAAAAAATTATAATCTGTGCAAAGTGCACATTAGAAAAAATTAGAGTTAAAATTTAATTGTTTAAAATCTAACTTTATAATGAAATAAGTGTTAAAAACAAAAATCATACTAAATTGGGAAATTATACCCAAGAGTATATACATATAGTACTTATAGTGTATTTATTTAAAATTCATTTATTAATTTGACTTATGAAAGGTTCGACAAAATTAAACATAGAAGAAATATAAAACTAAAATATATACTAGGAAATTAAGAAAATTATTATAGGTGTTCTCTATATAGCTCTGATGATCTGAAGCGAAGCAGGAAGTTCCGGGAAGAACGGATATTGGAATACGGTGCGGACTAAAGGACCAACATAGTATTCGGAAAGATGCGTTTTTGAAAAACAGAGATTTTTGGCAGTTATCTAAGGTTTGTGACCCCAATGATGCCAACATATTAGATTGGGGATGAATGGCGACGGATGTAATTTTAATTTTGCGAAACGGCATATGGCCGCAGCATTTGAACGCGTTGTGGATGAGTTATTGACAAAGAACCAAAAATAAACAAGTTTCCTTGCGGAGTCATATTTTGCATTGGACAGTTTTATATTACAATGTCCACCCAGTGTATCACGATCTCAACAGAATCGATTTTGAATAAGTTGAAGATGGGTAAAAGCTTAAGGAGGGTGACTGAAACCACCACCAAATATAATAAGCAGAGGAAATTTGGCTCACGGAAGTTAATTGCTTCATTGAAGTATATGTCCAATCTAGAGTATGAACATATGATATGTGATTTACATATGAAATATGATTTAATACAAGAGGACACAGAGACTGGTAACCGACCAGAGTACACAAATTACATAATTGAACGTGTATCTCAGAAAAATACCGATTGTCTCCATATCAAAGCCAAACGATGTCAAATACCATTATGAGGAAGCTCAAGGGAAACACTTCCACCATAAAACGCATTGCTGCAAAGTAAGAAGGTGTATTGTAATCTCTCATGTATTCCAAATGATTTTTACTGGTTGAATACTATAAGCAGAGGCAGTACCACCTACAGCCGTGGGGCACACTATATAAATGGAAAGAAGAAGGCCACTAAAAGCAAAGTTTTAATGGAAAACCAGATCGCCAACCTATAACATCTTTGTACGTACTGATCCAGAAAGAAGGGAGGGGTATGCAGAGTTCATCGAGGGACTTCACTCGGACGACGGTCGTCAACTGGACCAGCAGGTAGCAGAGGGCGCAGTATAATATAAGGTTTTATGTATAGAATAGCATTTTGTTATTGTTTAGATGTCTGTATATACGCCAATGAGAAAAGAGTCAATGAAAGACCAAATTATAAAAAGAGGAATATAAAAAAAAAATAATGATGGATAAAAATAAGAAAAACAAAAACAAAGTAAAGAAAAAAATAAAAGAAAGAAAACTACAAAAGAAAATAAAAGCTAGAGAAAAAAAAATATATATGGAAAAGAAAAGAATAAAAAAAGGAAGAGAAAACCGTGATAGAACCCAAACAAGGCGATTTCATGGAAAAAATAAAACAAAAAAGAAGCCTAACTGTCGACAGCGTAGTAAATGGAAGAAAAATCGTGCTAACATTGGATATGGGTGCATCACATTCCATAATTAGAAGGGGTCTCGTTCGGGGAATCGAGCCGCTTCAGGGAATAAGATTGCGTACGGCAACTGGAGATGATGCACCGGTACTGGGAAAAGTTACACGGAATATAACTATCGGCACCACAACAGTGACGCACGAGTTTGTAGTTGCGTATATTGTGGACGAATTAATCTTAGGTGTGGATTTTATGATTCGGAATGGATTCACCCTAGATTTGAAATGCCGAATGTTGAAGTATGCGAACACCGAAATACCGTTATCCGTTGGTGAGGATAAGTATGGAGGTATTGTTGTGAGTCAGAATCAAGCGTAGTAGACGCGCAGTTGACTCACAGCACCGGCTCCTATTAAACTCATTAATAATGCACATATTTTTAGGGTGCAAATATTGTAAATGAGTAGTATTTATGCACTAATTATGATGTAAACTTTTAGGGTGTCACAGTACCGCAGTCAAGCTGACGAGGGGCATTTAGAATGCACCGACGACACTTTTACTGAAGTAGGTCGGTTGGCTTGAGCAACTGACAAATAACAATTGCGAAACTGGAACACCAGAAAAGTCAAGACGTAGGCGGTAATGTTCATTTCTAAATAGTATATAAGAACTAGTATTTTAAGAATAAAGCTCTCTTGTGTTTTGAAACCGAAAAGTGGTAGTGTTTGAATTCTATGTTAGGGCTCTTGATTTTTCAGCCACGCGCCCGAAAACGGCGACAGGACGTCTCTCTCGCCGACAAGCAGATACGGACCCCAACAGTATCCGACAAGCCATTGTATCGCGGCGGAGAAAAATCCCAGCAAAGTCAGAGGCAGTCATAATGGCCAAAATGGACGGAGATGTGGAGAAGAACAAGTTGTGGGTTGTGGAGACTGATGAAAAATTCGCACTGGATGACATCATAATTGGAAAAACCCTCGTAGAAGAACAGCAGAACAGAATAGTGCCAGTAAGAGTGGTCAATCTTGCAAATTCCGCTAAAACCATAGAGAAAGGACAGATAATTGGAAATTGCCGGGCAATTCGTCTAGCGGCAAGAAGAGTACCTCTGGCAAAGAGAGAAGAGGTGAATGTATTGCTGAAGGAAATGCATCAGAACAACGTCATAGAGCCATCAGCGAGCCCCTGGAGTTCTCCAGTGGTATTAGTCAAGAAGAAGGATGGCTCCACACGTTTCTGTGTAGATTATCGTAAACTAAATGAGGTAACGAAGAAAGATAGTTATCCATTACCTCGAATCGACGATACGTTGGACACACTTTCTGGTTCAAATTGGTTCTCAACGCTGGATTTACAAAGCGGATATTGGCAAGTGGCAGTCGACGAACAAGACAAGGAAAAGACAGCATTCAGTGCCGGTGATGGACTATGGTTTTTGGTGAGGCCTTTCGGACTGTGTACTGCTCCAGCTACATTTGAACGCCTAATGGAATGTGTGCTAAAGGGTCTCCACTGGAAAACGTATCTGGTGTACTTAGATGACATCATCGTTATGGGAAAGGACTTCAAGGACCACTTGAAGAATTTGGAAGAAGTATTGATGCGATTAGGAGCTTCAGGGTTGAAGCTAAGCGCAAAGAAATGCTCATTCTTCAAGAAAGAAGTCAAGTACCTAGGACATAAAGTCACACCTGAAGGAGTACACACAGATCCAGATAAGATAGACTCAGTAAGGGAGTGGCCAAGACCAACTAGTTTGCATGAGCTACGCAGCTTCTTGGGTCTTTGCACCTATTACAGACGCTTTGTTCCATGCTTTGCAGACGTGGTTGGTAGTCTGCATGCATTAACGAGGAAAAATTGTCCTTTTGAGTGGAAAAGCGAACAGGAGAAGGCATTCAACAGATTGAAAGAGCTATTGTGTACAGCTCCGATCCTTGCGTATCCAATACCTGGCGAAAAATTTATTTTGGCTACAGATGCAAGTGGATTGGAGGTGTCCTGTCGCAAGTTATTGACGGAGAGAACTTTTGGCGGTTATGCAGTGCGTGAACACTTTAACAAGTACTTGTATGGACAAAAGTTCTTGTTGAGAACGGATCACGCTGCTCTGCGCTGGCTATTACAGTTCAAAAAGAATCCAAAGTTACGATTTCACAATAGAACATCGCAGAGGCGGAAACCACGGGAATGCTGATGCACTATCACGACGTCCTTGCAGTATGGAATGTAAGCACTGTTCTAAAGCTGAAGGGAAAAAAGGAGTAGTCGATGTGCGCTTAATGGCTGTTTTACCAGACGATGAATGGACAGCAGAAAAGATAAAAGAAGAACAACGAAATGACCCAGATTTGGCAAAAATCGTATCAAGTAAGAATGAAGGAAAACGGCCTGATTGGAACGAAATCTCGACTGAAAGTCCCATAACTAAAGCATATTGGGCTCAATGGAATAGCTTAAAGCTGCAAGATGGATGCCTATTCTGCCTGTGGGAGAGCGAAGATGGAAAAACCACGAAGAACTTGATTGTGGTACTCAAGGCAAGAATAAGCGAAATTCTCAAGGAATACCATAGTGGGCCAAGCGGAGGACATTTGGGAATAACAAAAACAGTCGAGAAAATTAAAACACGATTTTATTGGGTTGGTTGCCAGCAATCGGTAGTTGACTGGATTAGTGCTTGTGAAAAGTATACAGCTGCCAAGGGACCGAGCCGTCGCAATCAAGGGAACATGCATTTATACAACGTGGGAGCGCCATTTGAGTGTATTGCAATGGACATAGCAGGTCCGTTTCCAATTAGTGATTCCGGCAACAAATATGTTCTCGTCGTAATCGACTATTTTAGTAAATGGCCAGAAGTATACCCCATTCCCGATCAAGAAGCTAAGACCGTTGCAGATGCATTTATCAATGATTGGGTCTGCAGATTCGGAGCTCCCCTCGAGTTGCACTCGGATCAAGGCAGAAATTTCGAGTCAACAATATTCAGGGAAATGAGTGAATTGATGGGCATACGCAAAACTCGTACAACCCCTTTGCACCCACAATCTGATGGAATGGTTGAAAGATTTAATCGTACGCTTGAGGAACACCTAAGGAAAGTCGTGGACAGAAACCAGAAAGATTGGGACCAACACATACCCCTCTTCTTAATGGCATACCGATCAGCAACTCACGATACAACATCTACAACACCAGCTAAGGCTATTTTCGGTTGTGACATAAGATTGCCTGCAGATCTGAAATTCGGTGCCTACTCATCTACGGAAGTTTCATGTAGCAGTTATGTAGCTGACAAACGAAAACAGCTGAATGAAATTCATGGAACCATCAGAAAGCGCACACAACTGATGAGTGATAAAATGAAAGCCAGATATGATCTACGAGCAAACTCCAAGGGATTTCAGGAAGGGCAGCTAGTTATGCTTCATAATCCGCAAAGGAAAAAGGGATTATCGCCAAAGCTGCAAACACACTGGGAAGGCCCTTATAAGGTGATAAAGCGGCTCAACGATGTAGTATACCGCATCCAGTTGGCGAGAAAGGCCAGGAGCAAAATGAAAGTCGTTCATTTAGAGAGGCTATCTCCTTATAAAGGTTGCAGTACTATTCTTGTTCGGAACGAACAAGTTTAAGCGGAGCCAGTGAAACGTGATAGCACAGTGAATGTGATTGCATACTTTCAGGATTCCATCTGAGTTACGGAATGAGTGCCCCCTGTGAGTCAAGATGCGAACTCTTCGAATAAAAGCTTATTCACCGTCTGTCGGTAATATCAAAAAGAATATTCTCGACTTCTGTCGAAGTGGATAGAAACTTCTAGAAAATACGAGAATAGCGTGGAAGATTCTACCTCAACCATTTGAAACTATAAAAGCACAAGACTGTGCAAAGTCGAATACAGTAGATCAGAGACTGTAAAAGTGTGTACATCAGGCATTTTAATCGAAGCAGCAGTATTAGCAGTATTTGTAATTTTGCAAAGTGATTAAATTCATTATTAAATAAAGTGATGAAATTACTTATTAAATAAAGTGAATAATGGTTTGTGAAATAAAGTGCAAATAATAACTAAGTAAACTTTAAGCCTAATATTAAATGTGTAAATAGCAATAATTAAATAAAGCTAATTATTTTAATTTAACCAGCGATTGTTTGATTACTACACAATCCAGTGGTACGAGTCCGAGTACAGAGAGTTAGAGAAATTGTCAGGAGGGCAATTTTGTAACAGAATAAATTGTCAAGAGGGCAATTTCGTAACAATATATATACACTGCCGCTCATCTGATTAGGTTTAGCCATGTCCCTATGGTAAAACGCAATTTCCTCGAAAAATAGTAATGTGAAAAATGTAGAAATTGATGTCATCTATAAAAACCTTAGTGCACAACATTATTATAATAAATCAATAATCTTAAATTTAAAAACTATTTTAAAAAAATAAATTTCAAAAAGCTATGTGGAATTGTATGGTTTTTTCGGCTCATCAGAATAGGTTCAGAATTAAAAAAGCGATTTTACATTATAAAACATTAATTTATTTACATATTAACTTATCATACAGTACATTTTTAATGTTTTAAACACAATTAATAATGAGTACTTCCGCCCTTATTTAATATTGTTTCATAAATTCGATTTGGGATCGAATCATACAGTTTTTGTATTGTTTGAAGGGATATTTCACTCCAAGCTTTTTTAATAGCAGCTTCTAACGACTCTTTATCTTCAAATTATTTGCTCGACTCATAAACTTTGTGTGACAGCAGTCCCCACATATTTTCAATAATATTGAGGTCGGGGGAGTATGGAGGCCATTCCAATAAAGGGACATTTTGCTTTTTTATCCACTGTTTAACGAGCGTCGTAGTATGAGCTGGAGCATTATCTTGCTGATAGGTCTACTTTATTGGTCCGAAAATGTTTGAAAAGTGTGGGAAAGCTTTTTCAATTACATTTTTGTAGTTATTTGCGTTCATTCTGGAAGATAAAAACTGTAGCTCACAAGTTCCATAATAGAAAATTGCTCCCCACACCATCAGACCACCTTCACAACTATGATGACGAAATTTCCTTAAATCGTGGAAGTAATAATTATACCCGTTCGGGCCATCCAAATTGAACTTCTTTTCATCAGAAAATACAACGTGTTGCCATTCCTTCTTCCAAGTCATGTGCTTTTGGCAGAACTGAAGCCGTGCTTCTTTGCGAATGCTATTAAGCGGTGGTTTTTTCTTCAATTTTAATCGTTTTAGGTGTTTAGCACTACGAATAACTCGCTTTACGGTTGCCAGGCTAGCAGAAACACCGGTTTGTTCCCTTATTTTCGAAGCGGATTCGTGAGAATTAGACGCAGTTCTGATAATGGCTCTCTTATCCGCCTCTGTTGTGGCTTTATAAGTACGTCCTTTCATATTTTTCCCATAGCCCGATTGATTTCGCAGATAATTGCTGACCACGTTTTGGCTGCGTCCAATTTTGTTGGCGATACTCCGATGATTTACGCCGCATTCACTAATCACATTAATTTTGCCCTTTTCTTCAGCTGTTAATGGCTTGACGCGACACATTTCGAAAATAAATGGCGACAATTTATTTCAGTTGTGTCTATTAAAGAAATTTCGATGTCTTTCTAACCACAGATCAAAGAAAACTGAAGTCTTTTACTATTGAACCTATTCTGATGAGCCAACAATTTACCATGCTTTAGCCGGAATACAAGAACAAAGCAAAGCAACAGAATAACGGTGCATTTTCCCGTTAGTTTTTTTTCAACAAATTGAGTGTAAATGAATGATCTTGCAATACACAAAAAAAAAATAAGTGTACTTGTAATACATATTAAGAAATTCAACTATTAAACTTCACAAAATGCTGAACCTAATCAGATGAGCGGCAGTGTATATATATACACATATATATATATATATATATATATATATATATATATATATATATATATATATATATGTGTATATATATATATATATATATATATATATATATATATATATATATATATATATACATATATATATATATATATATATATATATATATATATATATATATATATATATATATATATATATATATATATATATATATATATTATCCATCCATACCAAGCCCATGTGTTCCTAACTTATAGCTTCTTTTCTACATAAAAGGGTAATACCAAACAGTATAGAATGTAGAATATGTACATATATTTTTTGGCAACATTCTTTCATTGTTGCACTCAACTCTGCTGGATCGGTATAATACTAGGTATGAAGTAAAGTAATCAAAGCAAAAGTGCGGATGATTTAATTTGAATTTCAAAGCATTAAGGTCGCATTAAAAAACGCGTTTGATCGGTGAAGGTCTGCTCTTTTCTTCAGCGTAATTGCAGTGAAATTAAGCTAGTAAGCACAAGTAAATAGATATTTGATAAATTATTTGTTAACAAAATCGGCTGCTTTGAGCCGAAAGCCAAACAAAGAGCTGAGAGCAACGATATATGTAGCTGTCAAGCGTCAAAAAACCATTATTGCTACTGCCTAAAATTATACTACGAAATATTTTAATGGCACACTTTCTGAGCATGAGCCACACTAGTGGCAAAAAAAATTACCCTTTGGTGGAAAAAATGTCAGAGCCAAAATCTTTATGCAATAAACTTCACGCAGAAGGAACTCAACTTAAACATAAAAATAGAAACTTAAGGTCACAGCTTGCAACCAATTCGAAAATAATTTATCAGTCTGCTCATGCGTCGAATATCAAACAGATGTAGAAGAGCTTGCTCAAGAGACATGAATAGTTAAAGAGAATAAGAAAAATTAAAATAAAATCGAAAAGCGGAATCCTCACCATAGGTTGACCATATTGATGATGAGCCAACAACTAGCTCATATGCAAATAAACGTGCTCAAAAATAGCGAAAGAAAAGCCTTCCGTAGTTAGGAAGCCACCATCCATCATGATATTAGGTATCAAAGAACATAATGTGTTGCATCAAATAGTTGGCACCCATTGCAAACAAGAATATGCATTTAAGTTGCTAAGCAACGAAATCTATAAAGATAATACTGGAGATAACACAGATTATAGAAATCTCACAGCGTTCTTCTTTTCAAGTGAAACATCATGGTTCACATACCAAAACAAGCAAAATTATAGTTAAAAATCTTCATCACTCGTGTCCTCCCTCAGAAATTGTTGGCGATGTAAAAATAAAATAAAAATAAAAATAATAAAAATCTTAAATGCTGCCAACAAATTGCAGTGGAAATCAAAAAAGCCTTCTGAGTGTGTAAGGAAAATACATGGTATACGAAGCATTCTTAGCTCCATTGTTAAAATAGAACCTGGTAAATATAGCGCGCTTATATCGCAATGCCAAAACTGTCAGTCTTATGGACATACAAACAATTATTGTTCTAAGCAAGCAAGATGCGTGAAATGCACAGGCAGGCATGAAACTGCAAATTGCACCTTGAAAACCCCTCAAAAACCAAGATTCTGCAATTGTGGTAAAAAACATCCTGCTAACTACTATGGCTGCACATTCACTAAAGAGTTGCAAAACCTTACAGATCTACATAAAACAGGAGTACAACAACCCCAAATGGTCCGCACCCCCGGTCCCATCGTCGTCAACAAATAAAACCCAACGTGGAAGCTGTTAAAGGTTCAAACCTACAGAAACGGAAAAAAAGAACACGATGTGCTAACCCTATTGAAATCATTTATACAGCAACAAGAAGTTTTCAACAAACAATCACAGAGTCGCCTAGGTGAAAAAGAAAGAAGCTCATGCCTAAAACATCCATAAAAATTGCTTGGCATGAGCCGAACGATATGCCAACATCATCAGCAACCTCTCTGATAGTGATTCGACGATTATCCAAAATCATTTTCTTCACTGCGTCAATGTTTTCATCGGTTGTTGACGGGCTCGGGCGACCAGGACGAGCATCGTCATTGACATCTTCTCGGCCTTCCTTAAACCGGCTATACCACAATTGAACTTGTGTTCTGCTCATACTAGACTCGCCAAAGGCCACAGTCAATATTTCAAATGTCCTTGCGCATTTAATTTCATTTTTTACACATAACTGAATACAGTTTCTTTGATCCATTTTTTCGAATAGTACAAAATCGAAGAGCACACCAAAACACGACTAACCTTTTTATCTGTCAAAAACAAACTGAGAATCCAAAATGGTTGGTATTGCCAACATATATAACAGACATGTGTACCAACATAACAGAAAAAAAATGCGAACATCTAACATACGTAACTCACGAAAAGATGAAAATAACGGTTATTTTTGTATCACACCTCGTATTTTAGGTGGAGATTTCAATGCAATGCACACTGCATGGGGCTCTAGGATTACAACTACCAAGGGCCGGGCACTATCAAACGCTCTAAAGGAATTAAGGAGGGTTTTTATGTCCACAGCAAAGCCAACATACTGGCCAACTGACCCCACCAATAATCCAGATTTATTACACTTTTTCATAATTAATAAAATGTCAGTCAACTACTTCCATGTTGAGGAAGGATTAGACTTAAGTTCGGATCACTCTCCAGTTTGTCTAACACTGAGTGATGATGTCCTAACGAGAGAAGAAAATCCTTTCTTAACAAACAACAACACAAACTGGGAAAATTTCCGTTCAAAGCTGAACGAATACATTGACTCTGTAGTAAACATTCATAATCAGGACGACATAGAAATAGAATCACATAACTTTGTTAAATTTATACAGAAATCCGCTTGGGAAAGTATACCGTAGGTTAAACGAAAGAAGATTGGAATAAACTACCCACGTGAACTAAGATATCTTATAGCACAAAAACGTAGATTGAGGAAGAAATGGCACCAAACTCGATCTCTGAATGACAAATGCAACTTTAACAATGCAGCTCAAAAACTAAAGCGAAACGTTCGTGAATTCAAAAATGATTCCGTTAATTTGTACATTAGCAGCCTTAGTACCGAACGTAGATCCGGATATTCACTATGGAAATGTACAAACCGACTGAAACGACCAATCAAACATATTTTGCCAATAAAAAAACCTGATGGTAAATGGGCAAGAAGTGCTCATGAGAAGGCAAATACTGAACGTCTTGAAAACATATTTTCTACTGATGCCACAAATGCCAACGTAAATAAATATAAATCAAAGCTCTGATAATACAAGCAACGAACAATTTCCACCAGTTTCAATTCAAGATATAAACGATCTAATCTAAAACGGGTTAAAGACCAACAAAACTCCCGGATTTGACCTCGTTACAGCGGAGATCCTGAAGAAATTAATGTTTAAAGCTATAGCTACATTAACCAATATATTTAACGCTTGTTTCGCCCTAAAATATGTGCCCACCTGCAGGAAAATAGCTGAAGTCGTTATGACCAGGCAAGCCGCAGCATGAAGCTTCAACTTACAGACCAATATCATTACTGCCAACCATATCGAAGGTATTTGAAAAATTGCTACTAAAACGCATTAAGCCAATCACTGAATGATCGAGTCTTATTCTATCTCATCAGTTTGGCTTTAGAGATAAACACTGAACAACCGATCAAATACACAGAATAACAAGCGCAATTCAAAAATGTTTTGAAGAAAAAAAATTTGCTCATGTAATTAGGTATGTATCAAATCAAAAAACTTAGAGGCATACTCCCAGCCGACTATTGCGATATTCTAGAATCATACTTGTTTGATCGATTCTTCCATGTCAAGTGTGAAAACGACTTTTCTGAGCACAAGCCCATCAAAGTAGGAGTTCCACAAGGCAGTATACTTGGGCCTATCTTATTCCTACTATATAGAACTGAATGAAAAGAGCACATTAAAATTAAAAGAGGCGAATTAGAAATTAAGTTGCAAAAACTACAATGGCTCATTGGCAGAAACTCAATAAAAAAATATAAGAAAACACTGCCAGAGGGTTAAATTTTTACGTTTAGAAAAGAACACAGAAAATTCCGTTCCGTTTATTGTCAAAATAATCTATATATATAAAAATGAATTGCTGTTAGTTAGTCTCGCTAAAACTCGAGAACGGATGGACCGATTTGGCTAATTTTGGTGTTGAATTATTTGTGGAAGTCCAGAGAAGGTTTAAAAGGTGAATAAGATCCGATAGGTGGCGCTGTTGTCGAAATTTAAATTTTTAACGTCGGTGCCTCCTAGAGGTGTCAAATGTATGACCAACCCTCAACATTTTTGCAATCCCAACACTTTCTCAGAACATATCTACCCTCTATCTTCAACCCTTAGGGTGGTCCCCATACAAAAGTATTTTTTTTAGAGCTATTCCAATGAATTGCATATTCAAGGGTGCCTCCTAGAGGTGTCAAATATATGACTGACCCTCATTATTTTTGCAATCCCAACAGTTCCCCAGAACATATCTACCCTCTATCTTCAACCCTTAGGGTGGTCCCCATATAATTTTTTTTTTTTATTAATTTTTGGTGCGGGTGTGGATTTATATCGAAAATCTAAATGAATTGACCAATTTAAGTGAAATTCAGAATGTATGTTAGGGTGGTCCCCATACATTTTTTTTTAATAACTACCTTTCAGATTATTTTTATTTTTATGTACATTGATAAATCTTAAGTTTTGTCACAAATTAAATTTCTGAACGCAACCATAAAATTTGACATTTGACAACCAACTAATATGTCGATCCGTCCTCTATGTTAAGATTCATATAAATATAATTCTATAAAATATAAATGTTAAGATTCATGTAGATATAGATTAAAGCATTTGTGAAATTATGTTCAGCTAAGTACTGCTATCAAACTGATTACACCTATTGACATCACTGACACACTTACACAAATAACTAAGATGTAGACATCACTGCATGTAAGCTGGATGGAAAATAACTAAGATGTAGACATCACTGGATGAAGAAAACAACAACTTGGGCAGCCAAAGGCGACAACGTATACTAAGTGTTTTTGCTCGATTCATTATCAAGAAATCAAGATACGCATACCCATTATCATCAACTGTAATCTTCTATATATATAAAAATGAATGTTTGTGTGTATGTCCTTTATAGAATCGTAAACTATGCATTTGATCATGTGATCATCTTCAGCAAAGTTGTTGTGCATGAGCCCACGAAGGTTGCTCAGTTTGTACCGGTCCAATAGGACAAAGGGGCGTGGTACCTCCCATACAAATCACAAATTAAAAATCCTTTATTTCTGCTCCGGTTAACAGTATGTGACCAAAATTTGGTACGTCGATTAATTGTACATATTCTAAGTGCTTTTGCAAATATGGGCGGGATTGGACAAAGGGGCGTAGTACCTCCCATACAAATCACAAATTAAAAAGCCATTATTTCTGCTCCGGTTAACAGTATTTGAACAATATTTGGTATGTAGGTTTAGTGTACATATTTTAAGTGCTGCTGCAAATATGGGCGGGATTGGACGAAGGGGAGTGATACCTCCCATACAAATCACAAATTAAAAATCGTTTATACCTGCTCTATGTGGCTTGCTCACGCGTCGGAAAACCTTATATTTAATCGTTTACGCACCAGCTGGAAAAACAAGAAATATTGTGTATCCCACAGCACTTCAATAAATATAAAACTGTAACGAAACGCTGCAATGTCACAATTTTTTCGAAATGAACAAAATCAATAAAATGTATCAAAATGAATTGAATATTTGTATAATGTCCTTCCTTCAAATTTATTTATTTAAACTACTCATCCGATTTCAAAAATTCTTTGACCAGCTGAATGCTGGGACCCCTACAATTCAGGGGTAGCGAAGCGCACCGGGTACAGCTAGTATTATAATAAAATATGAAAAATATTCCAAAATATGAAAAATATAGAAGACAGGACTCAACTAACTTCAATTCTTAATTTAAGTTTTAATTAATTAAAAAAAAAAATAATGCTAATCTATGCCTACCAGAGAGCTGCATGCGTGCAATCTTTTGCCTTTGCATTGATTGCCCAAAAAACAATCCAATGCAATACATTGCAATAAAATCAATAGATTTCAATGCCCATTAACTGCAATGTTTTGCAATGTTTTCATTTATGCTACGTCATTTGAATTTTGTTTTGTCGTATGCATGCGGGAAATGCTATGTTCATACGCAAACGGATATAAATGCGCAAACAGCGTACCTAAATAAAAACACAGTGACCAATAGTAAAAATCATCTATGAAATAAAAAAATTATATTTTTATATTTTTATAATATTTCAAAACAATAAACACGTGCTGTATGTGGCTGCATATGAGACTAATGTAAATTTTTGTTGATATAAATTTTTTATCACAAAGAGTAATTTTCCTTCTCTAGTACCTTTCATTGGGCGCTGTTAATAATTCGGCTGTTGCGACGATGTTGTAATATGTTTCAAATTACACTTGAAATGAAAAAATTAAAACAAATCTATTGATTATCACAAAAAGAAAACTCCTTTATTTTATTTTTTATTTATCAAAGAACTATCAAAAAAAGTTCATTTTCAAGGTAGGCGCTTTGTAACGTGAGCCACAATAAATACAATAGCAGCACATAGACTACCTGCTATGATTGTTTTGCATTGTTTTGGAATAGAAGAGGATTGCATTGCAATCATTGAGTTTAAAACCGAGTTCGGAAAAGCACGCGTGCGCTCCTTTACATCCAAGATTAGACTCTTGCATTCGAGTTTTTTTTTTTTTATTTAAACATTTATTTGTAATTGTATCTTACTCCATTGGAAACTAACAATAAATTATCAAATCCTAAAACTAATGTATTAAATGTGTAGTAATTGTTCTTAGCATTTTCGACTGTGCCCTTTGGATAAGTTCTAGATTTGAGGTGCTCGCACTACCCCAAAGTTGCACCCCATATATCCATATGGGCTTTATTATAGCTTTGTATAGAAGGACTTTGTATTCCAAGCGCAACTTTGATTTTTTGTTGATTAATACGCCAGTTTGCCAGCCAAATTTCTACATCTTTAAGGTATTCGTTTAGGTCACGAGAGGCGATATGCGGATTTTGATGGGTACTTAAAATAGCTGTGTCGTCAGCAAATGTGGAAGTAACTAGGCTGTTATTTATTGGTGGGTCAGACGTATATATAAAGTAGAGAATAGGACCAAACACACTCCCTTGTGGTACTCCAGCAAATATTTGAAATTCAGGGGTTACAAATTGCTTGTATTTCACTTTGTACTTCCTATTCGCTAAGTAAGATTCCAGCACTCTGTGTAGGTTGTATGGCAGAAACTTTTCAATTGAACAATTTCGTTAGGTGTATTAACGCTATGTGTGGGAATTCCATGACCATTTTATTTGTGACTAGGTCATATCCAGGGGACTTTTTTGCATTAAGACCTGTTTTAATGACACACTCTAAGTCTTTGATTTTTAGTTGAAGCGGCTGAGTCACTTTGGTTCTAGGTAAAGTAGGGACCTCGAAGTTATTGCACGGAGTATTAGGGCAAAGAACTACTTGTAGATGTGCAGCAAACGCTGCTCCTTTTTCTTCGTCTCTTTTGGGCCAACTTCCATTTCCAAGCCTTACTAGTGGCTCACTTTCCTTTGGGCTTTTTGCAACCTTTGTAGCTCTCCAAAGTGAGTAATTAAGCGGGCCCAGATCTTTAATATAGGTGTCAATACTTGCTTCATCTTCCTTTTGAAGTACATCTCTAAGGTGATTTTGTGACAATTTTAATTTCCTCTTTAGGGCAGGTGACCTATATTTCTGCCATTTTCTTCTTAGGCGTCTTTTCTCCTTAACGTGGCACTGCACATGGGTTGAAGTTATACAACCGGTAGCAACCTGCATCGTTTTTTCTGTTGGTGTTGCGCACGCAGCCGCTGATGCTAACAAGGAATTAAACTCGTGGAGCGCTCTCTCTAAGTCATCTTTTTTTTTAGGAGGAGATTCCAGGCAAATACTCGTATGTGTACTCACGTATTTCATATACGAGTATTTGGGCTAGTTCGTTTTGTTGGTGGTCAATTTGTGTGATTTATGTACAAGTTCAGACTGTTTGTATAGTTGCAGACTGAGCGGAAATTGTTGTATTTGTTATATTTGTTGTTTTTGAATGTTTATCAGACGATATTGAGCTTAGCAAGCGTGTGTTAGCTGTATTTGCATGAGAATGCATTTGTATGTTTGGGTAGGTGTGAGAGTGGCTGCTTTCTACTCTTAATTTTTTAGCTTCTTGCGCGGAATTATCATTGAGAAAGTTTTGTTCACTTACCGTCTGATTTGACATAGGTGTCGTTTGCTCTAGTTGAGCAGTAGTTTGTTGTTCCGTGTTTCCGCCTGCTGCTAACGTTTGATGAGTTGGTATGCTTAAATGCGCATGCGCTGTTAACTCATGAGAGGGCGGACAACTCCAATGGTTTCAGTGAAATTTTTGGTATACTGCTTATTGGTGATGCAGAAGGACGCGCGGGGGTGAGACATCGATCTCTTGCTAGAGGTGGAGAGCGCGAAATGCTCATGTATAATTTGTTTTTGTTTTATGTTTTGTTATTACCACTATTTGGACTTTTGCCTATTATTAATTTTGATTTTTGGTTTACACATTAATTTAAACAAGGGTGCAATCTAAAACCAGTGGTAGAGTCACTATCTCGGCGATTTGCGCGATTACTCTAGGCGTTTATAACTTGTATTATTTTTATTATTTTAATTTTTTATATTTCCCTTTTTTTATGAAACTATGTGGAACGTTTTAAAAACGCATCCGCCCAGTATGAAATCACAATGAGAACGGTAAGGGCATTTTTAAAGTATTATTTTATCAATTGCCTGGAGCTGGGAGCGGCGAGTCGTAAGTATACCTTTTTTGAAGGTAAATAAGGTATACTAATTTTGACCTTTTGAGAGGGGTTGCAATTTCAACAAGGAGGCATGGTAGGTATGGACATACGAGGTGTGATCAAAAAATAACCGTTATTGTGTGATCAAAAAATAAAGTATTTATTTATTCATCAACAACTATCTTGTGCCCTTCAAAGTAATTCCCCTCAGATACACTTATTCCAGCGTGTTTTCCAATCCTCGAAACACTTCTGAAACGCTTTTTTTGGTATCGCCAACAGCTCCTGTTTCGATTTTTCTTTTATCTCCTCAATCGTAGCAAAACGCTTTCCTTTCATCGGTGTCTTCAGTTTTGGAAAGAGGAAAAAGTCAGCGGGGGCCAAGTCCGGTGAATACGGTGGTTGAGGCATGATAACGGTTTTGTTTTTGGCCAAAAAATTACGCACAAGCATCGATGTGTGAGCTGGTGCGTTATCATGGTGCAAAATCCATGATTGGTTTTTCCACAATTCTGGGCGTTTTTGACGGATTGCTTCTCGCAAACGGCGCATAGCTTCAAGGTAGTATTCCTTGTTGACCGTACGACCTTGTGGCAAGAATTCATGATGCACCACGCCATTGCAATCAAAGAAAATTGCCAGCAAAACCTTTACGTTCGACCGAACTTGACGTGCTTTTTTTGGTCTTGGCTCATCTGGACGTTTCCATTGGGATGATTGGGCTTTGGTTTCAATGTCATAGCCATACACCCACGATTCGTCACCAGTTATGATCTTTTTGAGGAAATCTGGATCGTCGTTGACGATGTTCAACAGCTCCTGAGCGATGTCCATGCGACGTTGTTTTTGCTCAAAATTTTGGAACAAACTTCGCTGCCGCACGTTTCATGCCTAAAACATCCGTAAAAATTGCTTGGCATGAGCCGAACGATATGCCAACATCATCAGCAACCTCTCTGATAGTGATATCGACGATTATCCAAAATCATTTTCTTCACTGCGTCAATGTTTTCATCGGTTGTTGACGTGCTCGGGCGACCAGGACGAGCATCGTCATTGACATCTTCTCGGCCTTCCTTAAACCGGCTATACCACAATTGAACTTGTGTTCTGCTCATACTAGACTCGCCAAAGGCCACAGTCAATATTTCAAATGTCCTTGCGCATTTAATTTCATTTTTTACACAAAACTGAATACAGTTTCTTTGATCCATTTTTTCGAATAGTACAAAATCGAAGAGCACACCAAAACACGACTAACCTTTTTATCTGTCAAAAACAAACTGACAATCCAAAATGGTTGGTATTGCCAACATATATAACAGACATGTGTACCAACATAACAGAAAAAAAATGCGAACATCGAACATACGTAACTCACGAAATTTGAAAATAATGGTTATTTTTTGATCACACCTCGTATATATGTATACAGATATGATCAGAATCACTTTCTAAGCAATTTTTATTTTGTCGTCCGTCTGTCCGCCTGTGGCCACTTTTTTCTAAACCGTTAGAGCTATCTTAATGAAATTTTGCAAAAGTATTGTCAGGACAAAGATACAGAACCAGATTGCTATATGGGCCGATTTGGACAAAGACCACGCCTACCTCCCATATAAGGCACTTTTTTCAACTTTTTTAAAATGACTATAACTTCGGTCCAATTGATGGAATCGTTACGCAATTTGGCAGTTATGGAGATGTGGGTCCTACTAAACACCATGAACAAGTGGGCGGTATATATTAACTGCCACGCCCACTATTTACAACTATTAATAACTTGAGATCTGGTAGAGATTTACGGACATTATAAAGCTATCTGCAACATATGGGGTTGATCAGGGAAAAGACACGGTAACTTTTTATATAAAGAAGTTTCGGGCTCAACATAAAAGTTTGCCTTCCTATGCTCGTATTGATGCCATTGGAATAAAAATTGGCAGAAATATAAATGGGGTGGTCGATAATAGTGTGTGTGCAGAATATGTACATCATAATACTACTGCCACGCCCACAATAAACCAAAAATCATTACAAAAATCCTATAGAAGGTTCACCAATGAAATTTGATAGGAAGATTGCGGGTACTAACATTAAGCACCACACAAAATGGGCGTGTTATTTCTAGAGTCACGCCCACTATTCACATATTATTATAACTTACGACCTATACAATTTTTTTGGACATTAGTATGCATAGATACCCAACAAAGCCACATACAAGATTCGAAGTCGATCAGATGAAAGATACGCCTCCCTCCCATATAATGAGGGACAACACTTTAAGACAATTACCCTATCTATGCTTCTAGTGATGATATATGAATACAAATTGGTAGATGCATACATTGGGTCTGTACTAACATACATTCCTAATATGGGCTGATTATTACTACTGCCACGCCACTATTAACCAGAAATTATTACTAAGTTCCTATTAAAGATTTATGAACGAAATTTCACAGGAAGGTTGCGGGTACCAACATGAAACACAAAAAAAAAAAAATGCGCGAGTTATTTTTACAGCCACGCCCTCTATTGGCATATTATTATAACTTACGGCCAATACAATATTTTTGGACGATATTTTATATTAGTACATATATTCGTCGATCAGATAAAGGCCACGGCTCCCACTAATATAATAACTTCAAGGTACCAGACATAAAATTACCGTAGATATTCTCCTAATGATGAATTATGAAGCAAACATCCCCATTGTTTAACTCAACCGCACAAGGAAAGGTAAAGGGTATTTCGAAGTTGGTCTAACCTGACTTCAGACTTCTTTACACGTTTTTACTATACAACTCGATTCTAAAACCAAAAACTATACAACTCGATTCTAAAACCAATATGGTGCTACGGGATTCAGTTATGGGGTACTGGCTCAGCGTCAAATATAGAGAAAATTAAAAGGCGACAAAATAAAATCCTCCGAATGATTACAGCCGCTCCGTGGTGTATAAAAAATTCGTGCATACACAAAGATCTAAACGTCCCGATGGCAAAAAATGTGTTTTCAAAACATGTGGCAACGTATATAAAGAAGCTTGAGTTCTACCCAAATCCACTGGCCCGCAATATTCTAAATTATAGAGGTCACACTCGGCTGAGAAGAAGGGACACCCTTGCTCTCAGCCGATTAGGTGAGACGTGAAAGACATCTACAGAAGCAATCGTAGAAACTATATTTTTTCGTCTAGCATTGGCTGGACTTAATAATAAGCAGTTTTAGAGTTAACAGTTGATTACTTATTGTTAGTCCAATTTATATTGAAGATACAATAAATAATAAATAAGAAAAAAAATTTTAAACAAAAAAAATTTATGGACGAAATTTTACACGAAGCAACATGTGAACATTATAAATTTAACTAAATAAAGTACTTTGACAACCACGCCCACTATTGACGAATTTTTATAACTTAAGACCTATAAAATATTATTACGAAGCCACAATAAATGGGGTTGATCAGTTAAAGGACACGCCTCCCTCCCATATAATGAACTATGTGGACCACTTTAAAAAATTACCCTATCGGCATCGATAGGGTAATTTTTTAGAAGCATTTCTAATGAGGATATATGAATACAAATTGGTAGTAGTATACATTAATTCGTACTAACGTTCAAGCTAAATATGGTCAGATTAATACTGTTGCCACGCCCATAATTAAATATTATTAATTTCTGGGCCCCTATGAAAGATACATCAACGAAACTTCATACGAAGGTTCAGAGAGCTAGTATACAAAACAAGACAAAGATGGGCCGTATATTTTGAGAGCCACACCCTCTATTGATCCATGTCTAAAACTTAGAACCTATGCCAGATTTTTGAACCGCATTTTATATGAATTCGTTTATTGCCGCTGCAAACCCAGTCAAAATAAATAGGACGGTCAGATAAATGCTACGCAACCCATCTATTATAATAAACTCATTGTACCCTAACGAAAATTGCCGTATATATGATTTCAGAATAAAAGATCTCCATTGCTTAACTCGCACGCACAAGGAAGGTAAAGGGTATTTCGGAGTCGCTCTAACCCGACTTTCGACCTCTTACGCTAAGAATAAGAAGGCATTCTGCGTTTAGAGTATACCCACGAACGATTGCATACCTTTAGGGTCTTATTTATGTTTCAATATTCATCATTACGTGATATGTGAAGATTAAGATAAATGTAAGATTTCGTCGGTAGTTCAACATTTGACACCTACTATATATGTGACCTTCTCCGAGAAAAGGGACCTGGTGTGTGAAAATGAAGTTTTGAGAAAAACGCATTTAAAGTTTCATAACGCATTATCACTGTGAACATACCTTCAGTTGGGAGATGCGATTTGGTATGGTTAGTTATGATTGGGTGCCGACTTTGGTGACGTCATGCCTATGTGGTGACGTATTTTTTTCGCTTTTAGTGTGACAATACCTTTGCTATTGTTGCTGCTCTGTTGGTTATGATCTCGATACTTGATTCTTAAGCCGCAACCAGTTTTTATGGGGTAAATAAATTTTTATCAGAAATCTAACTCATTTCATCTTATTCTACTCCCTTTTAGGTACCAGAATCCACTCTTAAGTCCAAACCCGTTTTTTGACACACTAGGTCCCTTTTCTCGGAGAAGAAGAACTAAGAACTAAAACTAAAAACTTTACAAAACTTCCAATTTTTGTCAAGTGCATATAAGTACAAATAGGTGGAATTTATCAGAGAAATGTGAAAGGTGACTCGACAGGGGAAAGAAAAAACATGATGAGAATGCATAAAGCCGATGAACGGCGACCAAACGTTTTATTTGAATTTTAACTACTTTGAAGTATTATTATTATTATTATTATTATTATTATACCTTACACGATAATTAATTATGAGTGCAAGGTGCTGGGGGAATGAGTACTAGCTACAGAGGCTTTCGACTCGAAGAGGAAAAGATTTTATAGAAAGAAGCATTTTTAGAGACCAAGCCCGTTGTCAAGATTTGAACCTGCGACCCCCGGGGTGCGAGTCTAGCATGCTTACCACTAGACCACAGAGGGCGGCTACTTTGAAGAATTCATTTGATATTATTTAAAATATGAACTTATTTGTTGTAATTCCTGACGAGTTAGTGATTAAAGAGTATTTACAACTGTAGCATTTGTCTCCTGAGTCTTTAACATGCTCTTTTATCTTCAGAAATAGAATAAATATCCACAAGAAAATTCATTGTCACAGGAATGCGCAAAATAAAGAATGTAATGAAACGGAACTAAAAACGCGATGAAATACGGAAACGCAAAAAAAAACTCTCCAAAAATTAACTTGTAGTTGGTAGAACAGCTGAAAGAACTGCAACGTGCTTCCTTCTTTCTGTTAACTTCGGGTAGGAGGCGCAATTATTGTTCCGCCCTATGGGAGCATTAAAATAACGCCTGAAATGAAAGGTTAACGCTGGGTTTTCCAAAGGAAATCCCACTGGCAATGGTAGTCAGTAGTATTGTGACAGAAGCGGGTGAATCGAGAACACAATAGAGTTTTCTAATCAGTCAGTATTGTTTGCTAGTGTTGGATGCATCAAGCCAGAGCGTACGTTCTTTATACTTGCCGATTGCAGTGTTGTGAGTCAAACTCACAATGTCGACTAAAACCTAAGTAGCAATTAGATTTTATTATTAATAAAATAATAAACGTGTAGCACTAAGGAGCACGTATAATCTAATAAAAATGTTATTATTAAGTGAAAGTCGAATGCGTGCTTTTAGGTGCACGCATTTGACATTTGAACTGCAATGAATTTTCACTACTGACTGGTCAGAACTTTTCCAAAATTGTGCCACTCAATGATTGCATTCGTAAACAATTCCAGAATGTGGAAACCTTGTAGTAGGGCAATTAATGTAGAGCAATTAGACATAATAAAGTACAGCATTAAGAAACAATAATAAATGTAAATAGTATATAAGGAGGTGTTTTAACAATAAAGATGGCTTGCGCGGTTAGAACCAAACTGGACTCAGGCTGCTGACAAGCGCCTTGTAAATGTCCCGCAGTGTGTAAAAACTAGGCGAGCACAGACACATACCGCCCCAACATAATTGGCGCAGCCGGTAGGATCCGGCCAGCATGTAAGGATACATGTGTAGATACGCCCCAACAACCAACATAAATGGCGCAGCCGGAATAAGGACCTAACATCCCAGGACCATTCAGGAACTATCTCTGAGGATACCTAGGATTGATGTAAAAAATCCTGAAGCAGCAAGAAGAAACCTGCAGCGATAACAGGAGCAGCAACAACATAATTGGCATCATAAACCAAAAAAATTGTAAGTATTTATTTATTGGTGGATGGCGGGGTTGCATTTGGAAGGTAAAGTGTCTCATTAGATCCCACTTGGGAGAGGTCTGCATGATCCTTGCAGGTGCACCTCAAGCATCTCACAATCTCTACGTGGTGTCACCTGGGCAATGACATTTTATCAACCGCTAAGTGTTAGCAGATGTGAGTAGGCGGAAATCCAGGCTCGTCATCTCTATCTTTGGCGACGTCTTATGCAGAGTCTGTTTCCCATGTTGAGCGCGGCTGAAACGAAGTGATGCAAACTGAAAGCACTCCCTTAATCGGCTGTGTTACGCGAACCGTGCCATCGAATATGTTTGCAGCGTAGGGATACGAAAGCTGTATTTGAACGGAGCCTCTCCGATACCTGGTCGCCCCGGAGTGGAACTATGACCTTGCCACATTATCGGTGGTTAAAATGTGGTGGACGTTCAAATCCCCTACACTCGTGGGAATCAAATGGAAAACACAAAATCAAATTTTAAAAAAACACCAAATCGTCGACGAAAACTTGGAATCTAAAAATAAAACAGAAACAATTAATGGTAACGACCTTGTACAACTCAGCTGTACAACGAATAATACCGCAGAGATATTAGGAGAGCCGATTAGTAACTCCTCTTAACCACCTTAGTCAGCCGCCTGAAAGTCCTTGTAGGTAGTGGACAATTTCATATTATACCTGTGTTAAAAGAGACTATACATGAGACCAAGATTCAAATTTATGAAGAAGGCAATTTTCGTAAATTGATAAAAGATTTCGATTCTAGTAAAAGAAACTACTACACTTATCAAATGAAGTCTGCCAAAGGGTTAGCAATTGTCATCAAAGGCATAGAGCATTCTGTTGGCAATGACGAAATTACAGCTTCTCTAAATGATGAGGGATATGCGGTCAAATCCGTTTTCAACATACGCAATCGTAAGAAAGTGCCGCAGCCCTTATATAAGGTAGAACTTGAACCAGAGAAAATTAAATTGAAAAAAGGTGAATTCTACCCCAACTACACATTAAAGTATCCGATGCACCGCAAAATTACTGTAGAAGAGCCTAGAAAGAAAACTGGTCCGGTACATTGCCATAACTGCCAGGAATATGGGCACACTGTGATATGTGGAGATATATATACATGCATATAGAGATTGTGTTAAAAAAAGGGAGATCACGAAGTGAAAAAATGCAGTAATTGCGGAGGTAACCATATTATTGAATTATAGAGGCTGCTCAGTGTACGCAAGCGAGTGGAGAAATCGTTCATCCTCAAATCTACATCTAGCTACTCATCAAAATGACATAGGACAAAGACAAACTACTTTTGGTCCCTTACACGTGAACCACCAGCACAAGAGTTACACTGATATTGCCAAATGTGCTATACAACAAAGTGATACACCAAGTGGCACATTCAATACTGACCAGCAGAACCTAATGCAAACTCTTAACACATTTATGACATCTATGCAAGGTATGATGACTATGATACAACAAATGATGAAAACGCCAGCGTCGCTTCTGCAAAAAATTCTTTCCAAGGTATTAATTTATCGTAGAAATTATGCTTTTGGAACGCAAACACTCTTACGAACCATAAATTGGAACTGGCTGACTTTCTGAAAGCTCAACAAATAGATATAATGCTAATATCTGAAACCCACTTAGCAACAAAAAACAGCTTTAGAATTACAGGATATACATTTATGATTCAAAACATCCAAGGCTTTCAATTGAGTCTATTACCTTCTAACGCTTTTTTAAGTCACTCGGGAAGAAGTTCATTGTAGCCGGTGACTTCAAATGCAAAGCATTCATTCTGGGGATCCCGCATTGTCTCACCGAACGGTAGACAACTTTATGATGCCATAAGTACATTGGGCCTAGAGGTTATATCAACCGGGGAGTCAACCTACTGGCCGTCTGATATCAACAAAAGACCAGACCTCATAGACTTCGGTGTGTTTAGAAACATAAAAAAGGAGAACATTACCGCTGAGACTTCGTTTGATCTTTTGTCTGACCACTCGTCAAACTTCATTCATCTGAAAACCTCATCAGTGTCTCCAAATTCCAACTCTACTCACCTGACAAATAGATGCACTGACTGCCTTTAATACAAAATATTTATAAGTACTCACATTAACTATGAAGACTCCCTAAAAGATGATCGTGACATCGAAAATACCTTGAATGACCTGGTAAATGTTTTAAAGGACGCCACATATCTATCCACCACACCTGTAACACAAAAAACTTCACTATTGTACCGTCCTAGTGATGTGGAAAACCTGGTTAAACAAAAGCAACGTCTTAGAAGAGAATTGCAAAATCATCGCTAACCAAAATTGAAGAGAGAACTCGCGCGCTGCATCCGTAAACTAAAAAACATATTGAAGCAAAAACACGAAAAATCAGTTATAAATTATTTTGGAAGCTTGAGTCCTCATGGCGACAATGAGTATTCATTGTGGCGTGCTACTAAGAAGTTCAAAGATCCAATACAACATAAGTCACCACTCCGTAAAGATAATGGCACTTGGGCTAAAAGAGATGATGAAAAATGCACTGCCTTCGCACATCAACTGAGTAATGTCTTCTGTCCAAATCCAATTATATCGTTTGAACCTCGTGAAATACCGAGTAGTGGAAACAGTGATAACCTGAAAACTTCAAAGAAGGAGGTAAATAACATCACTAAAGACTTAAATCTTAAAACAGCACCAGAAATGGATCATATATCAGCAAACATGATAAAAAAAAATTACCTAATATAGCAGTATCTCACTTAGTCACAGTTTTCAACACTATTTTACGCACTGGACACTATCCTCAATGCTGGAAGATTACAAAAATAATAATGATCCTAAAGCCAGGAAAGGATATTACACAGGTTTGTTCATATAGACCCATTAGTCTACTGTCCACCTTTTCTGAAATCTTCGAAAAAATAGTTCATCGGTAGGTCTTCCAGTATTTAAATAAAAACAATGTAATTCCCCAATACCAGTGCGGCTCCCGTGAAAATCATGGAACGATAGAGCAAGTGCATCACATAGTAAGAGTTATATGCTCAGATTTCGAACAAAAGAAATACTGCTCTGCTGCATTCCTTGACATTACGCAAGCTTTTGATAAGGTGTGGTACAAAGTGCTCATATATAAACTTAAAGAAATTCTTCGAAAGAAATTCCACAAACTATTTGAAACCTACATTAAAGGCAGAAAATTCGTGGTAAGCCAAAGTGACTCTACAACCGATTACTTTGATATCAAAGCAGGAGTCCCTCAAGGCAGTGTGCTTGAACCACTGCTGTATTTGCTTTTTACAGCTGACATGCCAACTTCCGATCACACGGCTATATTCAGATTTGCCGATGATAATTCCATACTGAGTACAAACAGCTGCAAATGGCTACAGAGCCACTTACTGTCTATTGAACAGTGGCTTATCAAATGGAGAATAAAGGTCAACGAAACTAAATGTGCACACCTAACATTCACCTTAAGGAAGGACATGTGTCACCCTATTCGCATCAATGGTCAAAACATTCCACAACGCTCTGACATAAAGTACCTGGGAATCCACTTAGACAGACGATTAACCTGGACTAAACATATTGACTCAAAGTGTGCTCAGTTCAAATTGAAACTCCATACCTTGAACTGGCTAATAAGTAGGCATTCAAACCTTGCTTTAGAATATATGGACATATGGGATTCAATTGTGGGGCACCGCGTATCCGTCAAACAGGGAGAAACTCCAACGCTTCCAATCGAAAATTTTGAGAATGATCAGCGGTGCTCCATGGTACTTGAGGAACATAAACATCCACCGTGACCTGATATACACACGATTGAAAATGAAATGGTGAACACCTACAAAACCTACGCTCTTAAATTGGAAAATCACCCAAACTGCTTGGCGAGGAACCTACTAAAGCTTCCCTCTACAAGACCCCTCAAAAGGATATATACCTTAAACCTTATTTAATAACGTCTTATTACATGCTGTGGAAACACCAAATATTCGATGCAGTGACTGAGGATACTACCTAGATATATAAATGTAGTCTTGTAATCTTAGAAAAATTACTGTTAGTTTCTTAACAAAGAAAGATTCGGTAAATAAATAGATGTAAAAAAAAAAATTTATATATATATATTTATTGTACCGTAGTATAAGTAGATACTTCTGCGACCCTGAAGGCGCCGTAGCGCTGGCCAAAGAAGTTGCAACATACAGGCGCGATTTCGCTGTTTCACGCAGCTTTGTATGGGCAAACATAAACCGTCAGTATGATCGGACGGTCTATGTATGTCGTCATAGCTGTAAGATTTTTTTGTCGTTAGGGACATTTTTCACATTTAATTATACACAATTAAATACCATGAGTTTATGGAATTAAAAATAGAAATACTCTTATTACATTGCGCATACGTTACGGGTTAATTTTGGAATTTGGATTCAACCTACCGGGAATGAATCATGCCACTTTTGACTGTAAAGCCAATTCCAGTTTTTGTCGAACATATAGTCATTTTATATGGATTTTTGGGAGCATTAAATATAGTGATAGGACAATTGGAGTTGGGCGAACATGTGAGGATACATGTGACGAGGTCAAGGAGGATCTGTGAGGAAGTCAATGTCCAATTTGCATTGATGGAAGGACTTAATGGACTCCAGTAGATAGTGGATGCGGAACTTGTAATGGAATAAAGCGGGAATATACGGTGAAATTTTGTTTAATAAATTTGTCATGGTCGAATCCTGAGATTTAGAAATCGGATAATATTGGTACGTTTACTGGAAACGAGCAAAACAAAAAAAAAAAAACAAAAATTTTTGATTTGTATAATGTATTTCGCATAAACTAAAATAACTAATATTTACTCTCGAGTGTAAACTCATAAATTACTATAATGCATTGCGTTGATGATGACATTCTTGAGTATCGATTGCTAGCTAGTTTAGTTTTATGAAAACCACTGAACTGTACTCATCTATTTCTCTCTGAATAAATATACTCAATAGTAAAGACCAAAAACCAGTTGTTAATAATTTAATGATGGACCAGAAGACATAATAATTTTGGCGACGAGGAAAACTGGAAAACGTGTAATAGTAAAAGAAACAAAAAAAAAAAATCAAACAACAAAAGTAAAAGTAAAAAGTAAAAATAAATGACAGATTCTCAAACTATAAAAACTGAAAATAGTGAACATTTAGAACAGCCAGTACAAAAAGTTACAAAGATGATTGGTCACATGGATCCTTATATAATGGGAAATGATTTTGCTGAGTACGAGATGAGACTCCAGCAATTTTTTATTGTTAATGATGTGGCAGAAGAAAAAAAAGTTGCCTTTTTCATAACATATATTGGTGCCAATGCATACTCCGTGTTAAGGAAATTGTTTTCACCAGATGATCCAAGCTCGAAGAAGTACAAAGATCTGGTGGACGCCCTAAAAGCGTATTTTGCACCTTCTGTAAACGAAATTGCAGAATCTTTTAAATTTTATAATGCCCAGCAAGGTGAAAAATCAATAAGAGAATTTATCATAGAATTAAAAGCGTTTGCAGAATAGTGCAATTTTGGTAATTTTCTTGCTCGTGCACTACGTGATAAATTCGTTTGTGGAGTTCGAGACAATCAACTAAGGTCCAAATTTCTAAAATAATCCAGTTTGAGTTTCAAAAAAGCGTGTGAATTGGCTTTAAGTTGGGAAATGGCTGAGGATGAGACACGTGAGATGTGCAAAAAAGAATTTCATAACACGTGTTCGATACAAGAGAGTCGCAGAAAGTCACGTAATCTCAACTCTGGACAACAGAAAAAATATTATTCTTCACAAAAAGGATGCACACGATGTGGTAAAAGGGGACATAACTCGGACCAATGTTTCTGTAAATCATGGGTATGTTTCCATTGCAACAAAAAAGGGCACATTTCGTCACAATGTCACTCAAAAAAGAATGGTCCCACTGAAAATCGTCATGTGAAGCTCATTAACGAAATGGTCGAAGAAGCTAACATAACCAATGTAACATGTGATGAAACCGTATGTAAAGTGAATGGGGAATCGGTGTGTGGAGCAAAGAATGTGGAGCTGATGGTCGGTAGCAAGTTAATTGAAATGGAGGTGGACACAGGGGCTTGTATGACTATTATGTCTAAAGTTAAGTACTTCAATTTATTTGAAAATTTGCAAACTAGAACCAATACAAACAAAATTAACATCTGTTACCGGTAACCCATTAAAATGCATAGGTCAAATTCTTATCAATGTGAGTAAAATGTCAGGTATTGGAGATCATAAACTAAATTTGGTTATAATTGACACTGAAAGAGATTTTAAACCACTTCTGGGAAGAAACTAGTTAACAATTTTGTACCGAGCCTGGAAAAAAATATTTGATGTAAATAACATTAGCACAATTAATTCATTAGAAAACTTTAAAGTGTTAGATGAAATAAAGTCAAATTTTCAAAAAATTGTAAGTTCTGATTCAAACCAATGCATTGAGCATTATACAGCTGAGATAATTCTAAAACCGGAAACGAAACCAATTTTTAGAAAAGCTTATGATGTTCCATTTAAACTAAGAGATCAAGTGGAAGATGAGTTAAATCGCTTGTGTAAGGAGGGAATTTTAGTCCCAGTTAATTTTAGTAGTTATGCATCACCAATTGTAATTGTTTCTAAACCAGGAAAAAGAATTAGAATCTGTATAGATTGCAAGGTCACAATAAATCGGTTCATCGAAACCCAACACTACCCCTTACCGAGAATAGACAACATTTTTGCTACTAAGTGGCCATTGTGTGAGAAACCTTTTCAAAGGGTACACATAGATTTTTTTCATTTTGATTCCAAAACATAATATATTTACATAGATTCATTCAGCAAATATATTATTGTTAAGTACTTGCCAAAGTCAGATGCAATAAATTTGGGAAACAGTTTACTATCAATTTTTAGAATATTTGGCTATCCTATCGAAATAGTTACCGATAATGGGCCACCATTTTCATCAATCCACTTTGAACAGTTTGCACGAAAATTAAATATAAAATTAACAAAATCACCAGCTTATCATCCCCAAAGCAATGGTTTGGCTGAACGTGGAGTTCAAACAATTAAAAATTGTTTAAAAAAATATTTATCAGATGAAAAGTTGAAATATTTACCTATTCAAGTAAAATTAAATAAAATTTTAATGTGCTACAATAATACACCATGTACAACAACCAATAAAACCCCTAATAATATAATATTTTCATATCAACCTATAACATTGCTGAATTCTTTATCTAAGAAAACTGTAACATTTAAGAAAAATAATAATAACAACACTTTAGCATATCCTAAGCATTATAATGAAAAATGTAAAACTAAAATTTTACAAGAGCCAATTTTTAAAAAAGGGCAAAAAGTATTATATAGGAATCGTTTTAAAGATTATGTTAACTGGATTCCAGCTATAATACATGAAGTTATAAGCCCACATACCTATAAAATAAATGTTTATAATTCAGTGAGATTTGTTAAAAAAAAATCAGATTAAACATTCTACATTGGAAGATAAGTATCACCCATTGATTCCAAATGAAGAACCTAGAACAAACACGGAAACTGAAACTATTGATCAGCCTCAAAAGAAAAAGAAACGATATAATAAAGTATTACATGAATCTATACCTTTAAGAAGATCTAAACGCAAAATTGTTAAACCTAGTAACATTCAAAATAATTAATATTAAATTAAAAATAGTGATGTATTATAATACAATAATTTTAAATATTAAAACATATTCATGAATTATTAATTTTTATTGTAAATTGATTTAAAAATGAAATACATTTATTTTTAGTAGATAAGACAAGTTTTATAAAAAAGGGGAAAATGTAATGTATTTCGCATAAACTAAAATAACTAATATTTACTCTCGAGTGTAAACTCATAAATTACTATAATGCATTACGTTGATGATAACATTCTTGAGTATCGATTGCTCGCTAGTTTAGTTTTATGAAAACCACTGAACTGTACTCATCTATTTCTCTCTGAATAAATATACTCAATAGTAAATACCAAAAACCAGTTGTTAATAATTTAATGATGGACCAGAGGACATAATAATTTGAAGTGCATTTTTTTTTTTTTTTTTTTTTGAGAAACAAATGCGTAGTCGTAATGAGATTATGGTTTTATTAAGTGACATTCGATGCAATTAACAAGTAAAGTTAAATAATAATTGAAGGCCCAGGAAGCACTGCTGAGGCGGAAGCCAACAGGCAGTCTCCAGGAAATATTGCAGCATACAAGGCTCTAGTAGAACGGGCTATGATTTCTGTATTCAAAGCAGGCCTAATAAATGGGGATTTAGCAAATTATACACTTAATCTATCGCAGAGGAGTATGGCAGAATTAGTTGAAGCGGTCTCTTCAGCTGAAGCAGCAATTCAACAGCGAAGAGCAACAGGTGGAATCTGCTGGACGAATACGCCTGGAGAGCAGGTGTGGTACAACAACGGAACACACGAGATGTCGGTAGATTTGTGGGCCAATTTCCGCAGCAAAGAGAGCAAGGATTCTCGGTCGAGAGATTCCAGCCAAGAAATTTGCTCATTCTGCCGTAAGCCAAGTCATTCAAGGGATGAATGCTTCACAACCAACAACACACCCTACTGTATGGAATGCCAAGCATATGGTAATGAAGCAAAACAACAGTGCCTGGGGGCCAAGAATGGGATCAGAGTAGGAGACAGCCAGCGACGCGGCGTCCGACTCCGCTCAGGAGAGAAGGTGGGAATAATTTCAACAGACCAAGAGTTAATTCCACAGAAGTAATGAGCCAAGAAATCCCTTCAACACTGGGAGTAGTCAGCAGCGAACAAATTTGAGTTCCAGAAGTGAAGCGAGGATGACCAACACCATACAGGAGTTGAATGCTCTCATGTGGACGAATGGGACATCTGGCAGCAGAATGCTGGGAAAAACAATTCCAACAAAGGGACCAGTGAAACTTCCAGCGGCCCAGTCGAGTCCAATAGACTCGAAAGCCAAGAAAGAAAAAGCAAGTAGTAGGCCGAATCGATTTGATTTACAGTGGAAGGTTAGGTTTTGATAAAATTAGGAACTATAGACCGGTAACAGTAAAAGCGGTACGGGAGTACAAGGATAAGATAGCTAGGTTAGCACGTAAGGAATATAGGTTATTTAAGGAAGAACTACAGCTCTTGGTGGGAGAATATCAGATATTTAGGGAATAGATACAAATCCATTTTGGGAACAAGAAGGCTTTGTTTCGTGGTTTTTTTTTTTTTTTTTTTTTTTTTGGAACAATCTAGTAAGCGCAGCACTCAGACAGAGTATATATCCATTGTACTGTACTTAAGGTTCCCTTTTACTCTGTTTTAAATCTACCCGACCTCCGAAGAAGTAGAAGTAGATCCTGTGGTGCCAAGGAGCCAAGTTGGTTACTCCTCAGCACATCAGTGCCAAAAATCCCGAACCTGATTCGAGCAAAGGCAGGGCAGACGCAAAGAAAATGGTCCGCCGTCTCGTCTTCCTCTCCACAGGCTGGGCACAGCGCACTGTCTGATATGCCAATCCTTTCCATGTGCCTAGCCCATAGAAAGTGCCCTGTCACCACGCCAACCAACAGCCTGCAGTCCCTCCTACCGAAAGATAGAAGGAACCGTGACCATCGGTCAGAGATAGCAGGTAGCATTATTTTCGTCCATCCGCAGCCTCTCTCAGCCCGCCATGCTCGCTTGTGGGTCGAAACAACCCACTTGTTTCCAGTGGCGTTGATGGCAGCGGAAGGGAGTGGCAGAACAGGCTCCGAGCCAATAAAAACAGCCTCGGAGCCCATCCTGGCCAAGGAGTCAGAGGTCTCGTTACCCGCAATGCCAGCGTGTCCCGGGACCCAAGTCAACGTCAGACTATTATGTTTTCCAACACAATTTAGCCTGGATTTGCAGGACCTGACTATCGTGGAAGTGGTGGTCGGACTATCCAAGGCCATGAGCGCAGCTTGGCTGTCACTGCAGACACAAATAGATTTGCCTTTCCACCTGTTTTCCACAACAAAGTACATCGCCTCAAGTATCGCATACACCTCCGCCTGAAATACAGACGCATGCAGACCAAGGGCAAAGAACCGACGGGTCCCACAAGATTCCACGAAGACACCAGAACCTGAACCTTCTTCAGTCCTGGAGCCATCAGTGAAAATACGGCAGCAGTGTTTGCCGGGCTCGTTCTCGGGATCTAACCATGAACGAGCCTCTGGCAGCAACACATTGTACCGCTTTTCTAGTATGATGGTTGACGACATGGAGTCCGGGGGCATAGACAGGATTGCAGAATCGATGTCAGTGCCTGCGCCGTCGTCCAACATCGAGCACACCCCATACCAGTGGCCACTATGTTTCACTCTGCAGATGGCCTTAACGGCCTCTCCGCGGATGAAGACATCTAGTGGCGGGAGATTCACCAAAGCATCAAGTGCCGGGCCTGGAGTAGTCGGAAATGCTCCGGTACAACATATGGCCACAGCACGTTGTAGTTTTGATTGAGCTTTTTTGACCCCTACAAGAGAGAGTCTGCTCATCCAAATCATCGATGCATAGGTGATAATAGGTCTTACCATAGCTGTAGAGATCCATAGGACCATACTAGGGGAAAGACCCCATGTCTTACCAAATATACCCTTACACTGCCAGAAAACTGACAGTGCTTTGAATGTCTTCAGTTCGACATGTGTTTTCCAAAGAAGTTTGTTATCAAGGATGAGTCCAAGATATTTGATTTCCTTGGATAGCTGGATAGTGACTCCTTTTAGTGTAGGCAGAATAAGTCCATCAAGCTTTCTCCTTCTGGTAAAGAGGACAATACCAGTCTTGACAGGATTAGCCGATAGCCCATTCGCACTGCACCAAGTGTCAATCATATCCAGAGTTCTCTGCACCCTTCTGCAGACAATCATAAGGGATGGACCTGTCACAAGGCAGCCAACATCATCCGCATATGCCTAAGCGTATACCTCAGAGTCATTAATGGCGTTAAGCAGGGGATCGATTACCATGCATCAGAGCAATGGAGACAGTACCCCACCTTGGGGACAGCCTCTATTAACCCCAGACGACACCAGCAAATTTTCCTCCGCCCGCACCGTTATGATTCTCTGGGCCAGCATTGAACGTATCCAGTTTACTAGGACCCGGTCTACGCCATGCCGCCTAGCAGAGCCGCACATACTGTCGAAAGTAGCATTGTCAAACGCACCCTCTATGTCCACAAAGATGCCTATTGCGTATTCTTTCCTGTCGATGGCTAGCTCTATCCTTCCAACAAGGTTTTGCAGAGCCGTCTCGCAGGATTTTCCGCTTTGATAGGCATGCTGAAATGGAGAGAGTGGATGCGTCTTCAGAGACTCCCCACACATGCGAAGCTCCACCAGACGTTCTAAACTTTTTAGCATGAACGAGGTCATACTAATAGGTCTGAAGCTCTTGTGATTGGTGTAGTCGTCTCTTCCAACCTTAGGAATGAAAGCAACCCTCACCATCCTCCACGAGCGTGGCACATAGGCCAGTGCGAGACATGCAGTGAAGATCTTCTTCAGTGCTGCCAACACTAACTCAATGCCTTCCTTCAACACAATCGGATATATGCCATCCAGTCCGGGCGACTTGAAGCTGTCAAAGGATTTGATAGCAAATCCAATAGCAGCCTCATTCGCCACAGTTCTGGCGACATACCAATCATGTCGAGAGGGCGCAGCTGCCCTGACAACATTTCCGACCAAAGGTGGTTGTTGACGGGCTATGCTTACCTGATTTCCTGGAAAGTGTGACTCCAACAGCAAGCTGAGTGTCTCACTTTACCTCTCCGTATAGGAGCCATCAGGTTTCCTGAGCGACCCCAGCTTAGCGGTTTGGTCCTTTTTCAGGACTTTCACCAGTTTTGCCGTGTCACTCAGGGATTCGATATCACTGCAGAAGTCTCTAAAAGAAGTCCTTTTCGAGTCCCGAATTAGCTTCTTGTAGTCCCTCTGAACACGTCGATATCGTTCCCAGTCCTCGTCAAGATTCGTCTTGAGGGCCCGATTGAGGAGTTTTCTAGACTCACGCCTCAGCACCTGAAGCTCTCGGTTCCACCATGGAACAGGAGTCCGGCTAAAAGGAGGTCTAGTTGGGCAGGCTAGCTCGAAGCTGTTAGTTAGAGCGGTGTTGAGATGTTCAACAGCCGCCTCAATGTTCTGCTCCTTGCGAAGTCTCAGTGGCGTCACGTGATTGCTACGCAGTACCTCCCTGAACTTCGGCCAGTCTGTTTTTCTTGGGTTTCTGGTGGGCAATGGCATCTGCGCCCGCTCGCCACACTGAAATTCAATGTATCTGTGGTCCGAGCACGAGTCTTCGGCGAGGACCCCCCAGTCTTGGATTTGACAGGGTGACGTCAATTACCTCCTGCCTTCTCGTAGTCACAAAAGTAGGCTGCCTGCCTACATTGTGGATGTTCAGGCTGGAGGAGGCAATATACTCGAACAGTCGAGAGCCCCGCTCATTGCACTTGCTGCTGCCCCAGATCGTATGCTGGGCATTAGCATCGCAGCAAAGAACCAGACTAAGACTGCGCTGCTCACAGAACCCTACGAGAGTAGCGACCTTCCCAGGTGGTGGCGCCTCCAAAGCATCGTAAGGAAAGTAAGCAGATGCAATCACAAACCTCGACCATCCGTGCATACTCTTAAAACTAATCTCTGCCGCAACCAGATCCTGACAACAAAATGCGTCAAGGCAGGTCGCTGCGAGATGGGATGATAAGACCGGCTCTAGGTCTAATCGAGTTTCTGTCATATAATATCGTGGCCCCTTTCAACAAGCCAAGGCCACAGAGGCGACCCCTAAAGACCCAGGGCTCTTGTAATGTTGTTATGTGGGGTGATGTGTGCAGCTGGGCGCGTCGTCTACTTAGGAGTACAGTAGCGGCTTTAGAATGCTGCAAGTTGATCTGCGTTACCGTCAAAGGACGATAGCTACGAGAATCATCCGAGCCACTCATCTGGGAAAGCCATGAAAAGTTACAGTCCCAAAGAAGAGACTCAGACGGCTCCGGTACCGAGAAACCATGACATCAACAGTGGCCTCATCCACTCGCACCCCAAGACAAGCACCTTCTTTACCATCCCGGTTGCTACCCCTGGTGTGCGAAAGAACTCGCCAAAGCCTCGTGTTGATGCCAGGGTTCTGAGCACGCAGACAGGAAAGGACATCTGCGGTCGTCAGATCGGGATCCGGAATCCAGCAGATGGCCTTCCTGAGGGACACGCCTGCTTCGCTATAGACCGCGAAGCGAGTGGTCCCCATGGGGGCACGTCCTTGACTGCACCCCTGAGCCAATCAAAGTTGGCCTGAGACGCGCACGACACCTGTAGAGTGCCGTCCTTTGTCTCATAGCCCCTCGCATTAGCTTCAGGACCGGAGGCAATGACGCGACGCATCAGATGACCTTTGCAGTGTTTTATTTCTGCATCAGTTAGCTGATGGTCAGGCCCCAGCTTCCCAATCACCGCCATTGGTTGCGGGCCGTTAGCCTTCTCGCTGTACGATGGCTTGGCTGCACCTTTGGAAGTGCTTGGGCGAAAGTCCAGCTCACTGGCAGAGATTTCGCCGGGCAGATGGTTTTGCTGGATACGAGGGGCTGGGCAAGCTGCAGCTTATTGGCAACATTCTTCCCCGCCACATTAGCCGCCACCGAGGTTTCGCTCGTACCCTTTGGGGTCGTGGCGCCACCAGCAGTAACAGCTGCAGGGCAGGTGGGAATGCTGTTTTCAGCAACAATCTTCCGCCGCTTACCTCGCG
Source organism: Clusia tigrina (assembly GCA_920105625.2). Classification (NCBI taxonomy): domain Eukaryota; kingdom Metazoa; phylum Arthropoda; class Insecta; order Diptera; family Clusiidae; genus Clusia; species Clusia tigrina. Next base: position 170,100,446 of record OV050031.1, read on the forward strand.
AGCGAGCTTTCGGAGCGGTCAATCCCTCCGCAGGCTCGGTGGCTTCCGTGGGTGTCACTTCCGCCGACCTGGGCCTTTTGGAGGGAGTCGACACAGAAGGGCCGGCAGAGCCACGTGAGGATTTCTCCTGCACGAGCCTATCAAGCCGCTTCTTTCTCTGTCTCCTCGCTTGACTTCGCGTTACCCTAGAACCATTGGTCGGTCGTTCCGCCACTGTGGTGACTTCCCTACGCAGGCCCTCTGGATCCAGGGTACGTTCCTCCGTCTCTGAAGAAGAAGAGATTGCGGTAACAATCCCCGTCTCCTCCAGGATGCGCTCTCGCTGATAAAGGCGAGAGACTTTAGCGATGGTTGGGACCTCCAGAATCCGTGCCCCTGCCGCCGGAGCGGGTGGATTTCCACATGCGTGGGTTCCACCTGGAGTAATTAATCTATTGTTGTCCATCGCCAGACAGTGGTTTTTGTTCGGGACTCCTCCCTAGCCAGTTTGGTCCGCGGATGGTACCCATTCTCTATACGATCATTGTGATAGACAGACAGCCATAACTCCCGCCCCTCCTAAGAGGTTCAGAAGTAATGTCATTTGCCTACCAAGGGTCCCCTTATCCGCCACCTGGGGACGCGTCCGATGGGATGTCAGGCAAATCCAGCACGGGTTAGTAGAATAACTGATGCGTTCATCAAGATACTCTGCAAGGAGGCAGCTAGTGGAATACCATTGCTTTTGGTAGACTCAGGAGCGGACACAAGCCTCGTTAAATCTAGTGTTCTACGAAAAGGACTGGCAACTTATGAAACGAATGTGAAGACTCTTAACCGTGCCTTTGGGGGGTGTATTAGGACACTAGGCTCAGTTAGGGTGAACCACAGCGAGTTCAGGGACGTAAGTTCAGAATGAATGTAGTGAAACTAGAAAAGGAAGGTGTTCCCGCTGATGGTATACTCGGGCGGGATAACCTTTGGGGCCGCAGCATTCTGGATGCAGTAACTAAAGAGTTATAATTTTTTTTTTTTTTTTGTGAACTTGGTTTTGCTTTTAGGTGCGCGCATTTGACAATTGAACTGCAATGAACTTTTACTTAAGAATAACACTTTTATTAGAATATACGTGCGCCTTAGGGCTATGCTCGTTCATTATTTTATTAATAATAAAATCTAATTGCTACTTGGGTTTTAGTGGACCTTGTGAGTTTGACTCACAACACTGCAATCGGCAAGTATAAAGTACGCACGCTCTGGCTTGATGCATCCAATATTTTAAACAGCAATCGTACTTAGCGTTTCAATTCAGTGAATACGTAACAAATTTGAAGACTCTTTAAAACTATCCAGCACCACGAATAAATGCTCAATTGGGTGATATGAATGAGTAATGAAGTCAGGATTATACCAGATACCAATTGAAAAGATTAGTCGGATTTCACCAGTACCGACTGAGTATATGAATTCAAACGATTGCTGAAAAATGCTTGGGCCAAGGTTCATTGCCTCATGACAAAAATGATAGAACTCAATGGCGATACACTTTGTTATATGGACGACATATTAATACTACTTATGAAATATTTGGTAAGCTTAAAGGGATTTTAGCAATGTAACATTAAATTGATCGAAATTCGAGTTTTTCAAATGATTCTACTTTTTGAAACGGGAATAGTAGTTAAAATATTAATGATATTAACGATAATTATAATAATTATATATTTTTGACAGCTCTTGCAGGCTGTGGCAAGACATTTACAAAAACTGCAATTATCAATAGATTGAATTCACTCAATTTGCGTGTTATTAGAACTGCATTCAGTGGAATTGATTCAACACTTCTTCAAGAACACTTCACAATGTATTTAAATTGCCTATTCCGGTTGTTGAAACTTCAGTTTTTGATATTCCTGTAAATAGCAATCATACTCGCTATATAAATATCTATGTGTCCACTTTTGATTCTGATATGTATCGATAGATTATTGAGAGATTTAGTTACAAATGAATCGGATAAAAATAAGTTATTCGGAGGCAGACCATTTTGTTGTGTGGAGATTTTCGACCGGTTTTGCCTGTTGTACCGCATGGTTGGAGTGAATTGGTTTATTTCACCATGTTTCATTGACACAATATGAGAGCATTACCTGATGAAGTTTAGTTTGTTGAATTTTTAAAATATATTGGGAATGGAGTAGCACCACAATTTCCTCACTTTGGTGAATATATTATACAAATTCCACAGCATTTGATCGGTGACGAGGCATATATAATAATTGATACTTTTGGAAATGTCTCTGAGAACATTTTAACAGATCGCATGTTTAAATCAGTTATTTTAGCTCCAAAAAATTATGATTGTTAGTTAATCAATTTTGATGAACATTTTTGGTGAACAAAAAGTTTATTATTGCTTTGATAAAATTTGTTGTAATAACGATTCAGAAGTTAACAATTATGCTGCAGAATTTTTGAATTCATAGTCAATTAGTCAATTATTGTGCTTCTCATTAGAAATTTGAATGCTAAGGATGCATTAATCGATGGGAACAGAGTGAAAGTCTTACACCGTAATAAACCTGGTGAGAGACAACAAATGAAAGCGATTGAACGGCGATACCAAGATTTCTCGAACCAATAATGGTCAATAGCTATTGCTGGTTTCCCTTTAGAGAAACTAATCCCAAATACAAGAAAATTCGAACACCAGTTAAACTTGTTTTTAAGTTAATGTATATACAATAAATTCTGGCAAAATACACAATACTGCTTATTCACAGAAAAAATTAAACGTAAAAAGTGAGAAACTCCTTCCCTCTATTCAGATCCGATTTATATGTTAAAAGTAATTATTTTTATTATTATTATATCTTACACCATAATTAATTATGACTGCAGGTGTTGGGGGAAGGAGTACTAGCTACAGAGACCTTCGAGTCGAGAGAAAAGTATTTTATAGAAAGAAGCATTTTGGAGACCAAGATGATAAAAATTATGTTAGTTACTTTCCAGTTATTTTGTACGTAATTTTAATTGTTGATGTCATTCTTAATTGTTAATTTATTCATATAAAAGCTGATTTCAGATAGAAGGGCCATAATATATTTTTTGCTTGGTTTCATAATTTACCATGCAAATAAAGTTTTCTGATAATAATAAGTTGTTTTGTTGCAAGGCAGTAAAACGTAATAAAAATAAGGAAGTCCACTTCTTTTTTTCCCAAATGAATAAATTTGAAATAAGAATGATATCTTATGCCAATTTGACATATTCCTATACTCAAAAACTAAACGCTTTATATTTTCCTAATGTAACAAACTTGAGAGGTGAGATAAATTTAAATTCATTGTGACCCAACTTCCAGATCCAATATACCAGATCATTTTAAAGGGGGATTATACAGGGTGGCCCAAATGAGACCTAGTGATGTTAAACACGTGTAACTCTTGTAATAACGGGTTTTTTAAAATGATTTATTTTAATATGTTAAATACATTTTATGGAAATTTAAATTGACTATGTGTGAAATATGACATCAGACAAATGACCACCATTTTGCTCGATACAGGCATTGGCTCTTTTTAGCGCATTTTGCATTACACGGCGTAATGTTTCTGGTTGCAGGCGCCGTATTTCGTCTCAAATATTCTGCTTGAGCTGTCCAAGTGTCTGTGGTTTGTTAACATACACTTTGTCTTTTAAATATCTCCATAAAAAAAAATTGGGCGCAGTTAAATCTGGTGAACGAGGAGGCCAAGGGAAATCTGAATTTCTTGAAATTATGCGTTCGCCAAAAATTTCACGCAGCATGTCAATAGTTTGCCTAGCAGTATGCGCAGTGGCTCCATCTTGTTGAAACCACAAATTAGGATGTTGCTCCACCATTGGCCGCAAAAAGTTGTCGATCATTGTTTTCTTCCAGAAGCCCCGGAGACCGTTTCTGGCGTTTCATCCTCATTCTCAAAGAAATATGGGCCGATGATTTTTGTGGCCATAACACCGCACCAAACAGTGCATCTGATTGGGTGTGACTGATGCTGATGTATTGCCCTTGGATTTTCGGAGCCCCACAACCTACAGTTTTGTTTATTCACATAACCACTTAAATGGAAATGCGCGTCATCCGTCATCCAAAGATTATTTAAAAAATCATTTTGTATGGCTAATTGTGTAAAGCGAATAGCGTACTGTAGTCGTTGTTGGGGGTCTTGCGGTAGAAGTTGTTGCACAGCTTCCACGTTGTCTTCAGTACGAATATTTCGATGAGCACCTCTTCCTGGACGGTCGGCAACTGAACCCACTTCCTCAAAACGGCGAAGTAAACTTGTAATCATGGAAGATGTGGGCGCTGGTCTTACGTTAAAAAAACGGCGATAATTTCGCTGCGTCAGAACAATTGATCGTTGAGACGAATAATAAAATTCGATAATTTTAATGCGTTGTTGTGGACTGTACGTATTCATTTTAAATTTCCAAGCGTTCAGTTATAATCTCCAAAAAAAAAAATAAATTATGTTAAAAAATAAAAAAGTTATTTGTGTTTCACATCAGCTGGTCTTATTTGGGCCACCCTGTATTTTACTTATATTATATTTTTGGTTGTATGTATGCAGGGTGCTGTGGAAATTCGTGCAAGTTATAATTAATGCATTTCAGTGACTCTGAATTGTGCTGATATTGCCGTGAAACTGCAAAAATACTTTTAAAAAAAAGTTTTTTGGGAATATGTGTTTGTCAGTTTACGCCACAGGGATTTGTTTTAATATAGTATAGACCATCAAAGGATAATATGTATATAACAAACCCATTTACAATTAAACGGAATTTTAAAGCATATCATCGGCACTGGGGTTTCCTTATATTTGAGCTGATAAAGAAATACTCATAATGTGCACAAACAATAATTGTCATTTTAGCGTCCAAGCCTACCAAAAGCAACTTAAAAGAGTGTTCAGTCAAGTGCGACTTCAGTCTCCTGCGCTTCCATTTCGGCAATTGCGCAATTGCCACTGAGTAGTTTTCAAAGCGAAAAATCCATTAAAAGATAAAATCGTAAAATCAATTAGCCAGAAAGCATAGCAACCGAAAGCAGTAGTAAATTTTAAAAATAAGCAAAAAGAATGAAGTGGAGGGGGCTGACTGTAGCATACTGCTGTCCCTTTTAAAGGCAGTGCAATAAATTCCTATAACGCTGCAGTGATGCAGCATTTGCTGGTTGTAAGTGTCATTCTTGCTTCCATACAGCATTCGCTCAGTGCAGCTTCCAGCTTCCGATTTCCGGTTCCGCTTTTTGGGCGGGCCCCTCATGTGTACTCGTATATTGTGCGCTCCACTACTTTAAGAAAGAGCAGACTTCTTGGCATATAGCCAGCAATATTTTTTGAAATATTTTTCCCATTGAATTGCAATGCTAAAAATGATTTATGCAGATGTATTAATGTACAAATTTGTACATTTAGAGGAAATCCAACAGATATATTGCCTTTTGATATTAGACTTGTGTTTGTGCCATTATGTGGCCATGTGTAGCTGTGTGCGCGTCAGTACGAGTAAGTGCTGAAAAGCAGACAGACACAGTCACACTTACATAAATGGCAATAGCTGCAGTTGTAGTTAAGAGTTTCTACTTCTTTCGCATTGCTCTGCGTTCTTCCACTTCTTGAGGGCATGAGGCGCTTATAAAAAATTCATATGAAGCGATATTTTCCAAATGAAGTTGTGAAATATGCGAAAATTATATTAAAAAAGAGAAGCTACTGCAACTGCGTTCTGAATTTATATTCAAATTGCTCCATTTTAGCAATGTTGGAAAATTCATAAACACTTTTCCAAAGAAAATATATTTCGTTTACTTCAGCACTTTGTCAGCGCCGTGGCGCAGAGAAAACGCTTTCTTAGCATTCCTACGGCCTGTTTCCTATGTACAATATGAGATGAAGACATTAAATGTGAGAGCATTGGTAATTCCAAAAATTTTAACTTATGAAAAAAATTATTTCATTAGATTTTAAACAATATGCACATTTTATTTATTTAAGGTACATGATGAATCGAGCATAATGAGCCATTTATCTTTGACTCATTTATATTTGTATTACAAAAATGAAATGATGGAATAATATTATTGAATCCTTTGTTGAGCACCAAGCACCAAGCACCAACACTCTACATACAATCCATACGATATTTATATGGCAAAAAAATGTTCTAACGGGTATCCAAAAGGAAGACACATTCATATGAATCATATTAAAAGTTTTTTTAAATAACTTCAACCAAAATACCTTAAATATGATATTTACATTAAGCTGGTTTAATAAAAGTTACAGATGGCGCAGGAATGCAATATTTTAACACAGGATCAATACAGTTGCATTATTTAACTTCATATTGACTTGCATATACGAGTATATGAAAAATTAACCAAGGTATACAAATTCAATTTAAAACGAAGTATAAGTTAGCGACACACACGTGTCGGCCAAACGCAACCACTTACCCCCCCACAACAACAACAACATCAAATTCCAATTATTATTAAGATTATTATTTAAGATATTTAATATTTCAATTCTTATGAAAATCTTCAAATTCATGTTTACTTGAATTCCCATGAAAATGATCCTATCATGTTGAGTTCAATTCTTATGAAAATCTTTAAATTCATATTAATTTGAATTCGCATTAAAAACATGCTTGCTTCATTTCTCATGAAATTCAGTACTAAAGTAGCGATATTTTAAGATATAAATACATGTAAACTAAAATTTAGATTCATTCTAAAACAAATTGTGAAGTCGAATGGTGGCTCTCTTTTCCAATACATAACTCGCGCATATTGTGTTATTAAGCAAACTGCTTTGTGTTTAAACTCTTAACTGAAAATTAAAATAAACTTGTAATTCGCGCATATTGTGCTATTAAGCAAACTGCTTGCATTTAAACTATTAACTGAAAATTAAGATAAACTTGTAATTCGCGCATATTGTGCTATTAAGCAAACTGCTTGCATTTAAACTATTAACTGAAACCTTAAACATATCTCGCCATATTGTGTTATTAAGCAACATGCTTTGTATTTAAACTATTAACTAAAAACTGTGAAATAAAATACAACAACCTGTACTTCCTACGTGTCATTTATTTCAGAATTATCTAGTGCGCTCTCTAATAGCACACCCTTCCCATAACGAAAGATCCCACATAGTGGCATCGAATTATAGGAAGGAGGGTTGTGCCGTCCGTCCGACTTGTAACCGGCATATAGTGTGGATTCCATAAAATAAACATACCAAGTTAGTTGTAGCGTTTGGAGTACGGTACATCTGTATACCGAACCAAACAGGCTCCTAACGAAGTATTTAACTTATATACCAAGTATATAAATTATTATTATTAATAATTTTATAATGATTTTTATACCCTTTACCTTTAAAAAAGGTAAATAGGGTATACTAACTTTGTGCTTTTGAGAGGGGTTGCAATTTGAAGAAGGAGGCGTGGTAGGTATGGACATATATATACAGATATGATCAGAATCACTTTCTAAGCAATTTTTATTCTGTCTGTCCGTCTGTGGGCACTTTTTTTCTACACCGTTAGAGCTATCTTAATGAAATTTTGCAAAAGTATAGTCTGGACAAAGATACAGAACCAGATTTCTATATGCGCCGATTTGGACAAAGACCACGCCTACCTCCCATATAAGGAACTTTTTTCACCTTTTTTAAAATGACTATAACTTCGGTCCAATTGACAGCATCTTGATGTTATGGAGATGTGGGTCCCACTAAACACAGTGCAAAAAGTGGGCGGTATATATTAACTACCACGCCCACTATTAACAAATATTAATAACTTAAGATCTGGTAGAGATTTACGGACGAAATTTTACGGGAAGTAACATAAGGACATTACAAAGCCATCTGCAACATATGGGGCTGATCAGCGAAAAGACACGCCCACTTTTGATATAGGGAACTTTCGGGTCTAAAATTAAAATTTGCCTACCTATGCTCGTATTGATGCTAGCGGAATAAAAATTTACAGAAATATACATGGGGTCCATAATAGTGTGTGTGCAGAATATGGAGATCATACTAGAACTGCCACGCCCACAATTAGCCAAAAATCATTACTGTGCTCCTATTAAATATTTATCCACGAAATTTCACAGGAAGGTTGCGGGTACTAACATTAAACACCACACAAAAAATGGGCGTGTTATTTCTACAGCCACGCCCACTATTCACATATTATTATAACTTACGACCTATCTAATATTTTTGGACGAAATTTTTTATTAGTACGTATATGGACCCTATAAAGCCATATACAAGAAATGGGGCAGATATTATCATTTCAAGGTACCCTACCAAAAATTACCGTAAATGCTCCTCCTAATGATGATTTATGAAGAAAACATCCCCATTGTTGAAGTCGCACGCACAAGAAAAGGTAAAGGGTATTTCGTAGTCGGTCTAACCCGACTTCAGACTTCTTTACTCGTATTTCTTGATTTTAGTTAAAAAATTACTAATTATATTTTCAAAAAATTTATCTAAAGGAAGAATTTTTCAATGAATTCACGATATACGACATATTTGCTGCAAAATCGACATTAAATAAAAGAATATTCTAAATATAATCTCCACGTGTGGGAAAATTCAACCTTAGACTATTTTCACGTGTTTTGGCATTAGACCACAGATTGTTTGTAACAATTTCTTATTGTCTGTTTTCAGTTTTCCTTAAAGAAGTTATTAAGTCCGCACATCCTTCAAAGAAAATATAAATTTTTTGTCAGTTTTATATTCCAATGACAGATATTAACCATAAAAATTCAAATACAGCCTTCGAATATATTTGGTTTTTGCTTTCCAAGTTGGCTTTCAAAAATCAGTTTCCTCGAAATAATTTGCCATAAGATAACACCACCAAGCAATGTGTGTCTTTTCATAATATTGTGAAAGCAGCAAAGTAAAAAGCTTAACTTGAATCAGCACATATATGTATATACAGGATGGCCCAAATAAGACCAGCTGATGTGAAACACAAATAACTTTTTTATTTTTTAACATAATTTATTTTTTCTTTTTGCAGATTATAACTGAACGCTTGGAAATTTAAAATGAATACGTACAGTCCACAACAACGCATTAAAATTATCGAATTTTATTATTCTTCTCAACGATCAATTGTTCTGACGCAGCGAAACTATCGCCGTTTTTTAACGTAAGATCAGCGCCCACATCTTCCATGATTACAAGTTTACTTCGCCGTTGTGTGTGCTTGTGTGTGTTGTCCGAAAATCCAAGGGCAATATATCAGCATCAGTCACATCCAATCAGATGCACTGTTTGGTGCAGTGTTATGGCCACAAAAATCATCGGCCCATATTTCTTTGAGAATGAGGATGAAACGCCAGAAACGGTCTCCGGGGCTTTTTACAGAACAATGATCGACAACTTTTTGCGGCCAATGGTGGAGCAACATCCTAATTTGTGGTTTCAACAAGATGGAGCCACTGCGCATACTGCTAGGCAAACTATTGACATGCTGCGTGAAATTTTTGGTGAACGCATAATTTCAAGAAATTCAGATTTCCCTTGGCCTCCTCGTTCACCAGATTTAACTGCGCCCGATTTTTTTTTTTTATGGGGATATTTAAAAGACAAAGTGTATGTTAACAAACCACAGACACTTGGACAGCTCAAGCAGAATATTCGAGACGAAATACGGCGCCTGCAACCAGAAACATTACGCCGTGTAATGCATAATGCGCAAAAAAGAGCCAATGCCTGTATCGAGCAAAAGTGTGGTCATTTGTCTGATGTCATATTTCACACATAGTCAATTTAAATTTCCATAAAATGTATTTAACATATTAAAATAAATCATTAAAAAAAACCCGTTATTACAAGAGTTACACGTGTTTAACATCACTAGATCTCATTTGGGCCACCCTGTATATATATATATATATATATATATATATATATATATATATATATATATATATATATATCTATATATGTACATATATATATATATATATATATATATATATATATATATATATATATATATATAAAAATGTGTGTGTGTGTGCAGATAGAAATGGAAAATTCCTTAAGAAACCTCGGAACCCAAGTCGTGATCCCTCATATCACAAAACATTCGAAAACCCGGAGAAAGAAAGTAAATTATGCTTCACAACAAACGCAATAACATAAACAGACTTTCCTAAAATTTCAATTATAACATACCAACTTAAAAGAGAACACAACAATCCACCCATCATTTTTTCATAGTAACCGGAGTGTGTTGAAACAAATCATTATGGTTCAATGAAAATTCATTAATACCAACGGAAATTTATAAAAAAAAAAAAAAACTGACTACCACAATAAACTTCCTTATGCCTAAGTCAGAGCAAAATTAAGAGTTAATCAGGTCCTGATTCTACGAAATGATTCTGTATTAGAGTATTTTATGATTTGACATTTTTCAGCCAGCATCACCGTTTTCTACACGGTTCTACATTTTATGATTAATTAAAAATTTTTGGGACAACATCAGGTCTTTTATTAATGATTTCTCACTTCTACCTCATTTAATTAACAACAATCTATGTGTAGATACTTACCATTGGTCTTTATATAATTATCGCACTCTATATCAGGACAGGTAAAGATCGTAAGTCATTTAAAGTACCAATAATAGCACAACATTTAAGATATTTATTCCATATTTACTTTCATATAAAAATTTGAATCAAAGCATTGTCTATAAAGTAATTTCAATATATACTGACTATTTATAAAAGAAAAATATATGCATATGTAGTTTCTTGTAAAATATAATATTATGAACCCATCCATGCATCATTCATTTTTAACAATGTCAACCAATGATCCAATGATTGTCAACAACACTGCAAATATAAGATAGGAAGTCGAAACCAAATAAGTCCAGGTATTTATAAAATATATATTGTGTGGGTTACCACTCCACCCACCTAAATATCAATACATTAGGATAAAGCCCTCACCCGCACCAGTAAAGAATTAAATCCTTGCGCTAGTTCTGAAACGAACAACATTTTAATTAACCGAATGACTCTTGTTTTACCATTGCTCCATTAGACTATATCCAAATGAAATTACAGCAAAATTAATTGTGGGCATTTGTTGCTCTTTCAATTCAACGCAAGAAACTTGGCACACACACATACCCGCTCACTTGGTATCACAATTTAACAGGGGAATGTGCACACAGTGCCAAAAAGCAATTAACTAATTGTCAAAATGACAAAAAGCCAAAAATTAACTTTTGCAAATAAGAACAAAAATCCTTTGAAACGAGAACTTGTTCGAACACACAAATACATCTAGTATAGTTAAATTAAGACGCCAACATGCGATAAATTGCTTTTGTATTAGCAATTTGAATGTGTGTGCTGTCAAATGCAAATAGAAGAGCGCACACACTGGCTCAAATAAACCTACTCAACCCGATTGTTTTGCAGCGGCACATTGTTGAAGCGTTGCGGTCCCAAATGTTAATTGGATTAGACAAAACAAAAATGTTTGCTTGTGATTATTGTTCCGAATGTTTACTCGGTTTCAGTGTGTGCACATGTGTGTTTGTGCATGTGTGCGGGGCACTTATATTTCTACGTATTAAGTATATCTCAGAAATATATACATACTTACAAACTCATACTTTCATACATATATAGCAAATAGACACATATGTCCTTATGTCTTTATTATATGTAAAATGAGTTTTGTGGAAAAGGCTCTGGACCTAGTAGCACATTGTTTGAAACGTGACAGAACTGAGCTGTATTAATTATAATCTCATCAGATGTTTGGGTACTATAAATATTCGCAAAGAATATGTAATATATAATAAAATTCATTCAATACAAAAGAATATTGCAATTAATGGCTTAGGAGAGGAATTTAATATAGAGCAAGAAGATGTTTGCACTAGAGATTTGCATAAGACTGATGAAAGTTTAAATAAAAATAAAAAGGTAATTGAAAATAATTAAACTCTGTTCAAAAGAGCAAAGAAAGCGGAAGTCGTGTTACTCCTGTTACGAGATATCATTTACTTTAATACTTATAGATTTGCGCGTTCTATTTTATGCTTAAGGCTTAATAGTTTAGTTATTATGATTCATATCGACTTTTCTCAATAAATCTGAAGTTGGGAAAAGGGTGCAATACATGGCGGCAAGATGAACAAATTGTTTATTTCCCCCAAATCTTTACATTATTTATTTAATTTGGATCTAAACAATAGTTATTTTAAATGAGGTGACATATGCTACATATATGAGAATTAAACGCGTCATATCTCCGATTGTGTTCATACGGCAATGTGGTTATCTGATTAAAAAATCAATAAAGATTGTAAAGTAAGAAACAAAAAAATTAAACCTAGTTTTAACATAATCAGAATTCTTTGTATAGTGCGAGCAATTGATAATGAACAACAGCAACATTCACGAATGTACTGGTAGCTCGAAAATAACACCAAAGCAATAAAAATTACAAGTGTTGTTCTACCGTATGCGATATCGAGGATAAATTGTAAATATAATCTTCAGCGCACAGTGTGTTTGTTAGTTAGTTTCCTAGAAAAAGGCAGGAACACTGATTCTGAAAGAAAGGGACAAATTGTTTTTAATTCGGATATAAGTGGGAAAACTTCCACAAGATAATTTTATTTAATCGATTACCTGGTAGAATATCAACAGTGCAGAAATGCTAAAATATAGTTGAAACAATACTTCCTTCAAGTTCGCTGCCTATATCCATTAACAATAATCAACTATAGTTTTGTATTGTGGAAGTTTCACGTTTATTTTATAGTAACTAAAAATTATTTAATAATCATATAAATGAAGATAAGAAAATTGCAAGAACTTCCACATTTTCAATTAAAAATAAGTTTGTTGGAAAGATATTTAAATTTGCTAGTAACGGAAATAATTGGGCACAATTTATGGGGCCATACTGTGGCATCATGAAGAGTCCGAACTGCACATCCTCTCTGGAGAAAAAATTTTCTCTGTATTTTTGGTGCCTTTCCAAAATGAGGAGGCGGTTATTAGGGTAAGATGTATTGAGAATGGACATACATACTGACAATTTACTCTAACTCTCAATACTCGCATTCGTACCACTGCATCGTGTTATAATCAAAGAATCGCTGGTTAAATTAAAATAACTAACTTTATTTAATTATTGCTATTTTCACACTTAATATTAGGCTTTAAGTTTAGTTTATTACAATTTACACTTTATTTAGTACAACAATTTACACAGTATTAATTCAACCAATCACTTTATTACTTCTCAATCACAATTACAAATATTGCTGCTTCGATTAAAATGCGCCGGTAACACACTATTACGTTTGCTTTTCAGCTGTTCTCGACTTTGAATTGCTTTAGCTTATATACCTTTGAAATGGTTGAATTAGAAATTTCTACATTCTCTACACCATTATCATTATGAAAAAAGTTTTTATCTGCATGGATTGTGTCTTGGTTAAATACATAGGGTGGTGTACTCATTATCAAACTCCTGATGGGATCCTAAAATTATGCAATCACGTTGCACTGCCCTCCGCTTAATCTTGTTCGTCCCGAACAATGATAGTACTGTAACCTTTATAAGGAGATAGCCTCTCTAGATGAACGATTTTCATTTTGCTCCTGACATTTCTTGCCAACTGGATACGGTATACTACATCGTTGATCCGCTTTATCAGCTTGTAAGGTCCTTCCCAGTGTGTTTGCAGTTTTGGCGATAATCCCTTTTTCCTTTGCGGATCCGATGTTACCGACCTCTGCAAACTATACATTTAGTCGACCTGAATTGCAAAAAGTGGGGGTTTCGCAGTTGAGTTTTGCCCGTCGCCAACTACTGAAAATAACTTAAACATGAATATTAACAATATTTTTGTATATTTAAAAATTTTCACTTGGGTGTGCTAATTATATGTCCACTTGGGTGTGCTAATTATATGTCCACTTCAAAAATTTTCCATACAAAAGAACTCAGATACGATGTTACCGACCTCTGCAAACTATACATTTAGTCGAACTGAATTGCAAAAAGTGGGGGTTTCGTAGTTGAGCTTTGCCCGTGCTTCTCAACATCTCCGTCCATTTTGGCCCGTATAACTACCTCTGACTTGGGTGGGATTTTTGTCCGTCGCGATACAATGGTTTGTTTAACACCTCCATTCTTATCCTCACCAATGAATAACGGTATTTCGGTGGTCGCATATTTCAGCACTCGGCTTTTGAAATCTAGCGTGAATCCATTCCGTATCATAAAATCCACACATAAGATTACTTCGTCCACAATATCCGCCACTACAAACTCGTGCGTCACTGTTGCGGTGCCGATAGTGCTTTTTCGTGTAACTTTTCCAAGTACCGGTGCATCATTCCCAGTTGCCGTACGCAAACTTATTCCCAGAAGCGACTGGATTCCCCGAACGAGATCCTTTCTGATTAAGGATTGTGATGAACCCGTATGTTACCACATTTTTTCTTCCGTATATTAAACTGTTTATTCTTGGGCCACATGTTGTCGAAGTCCGTTCAATTGCCGGCTTGAGAATCTTTTCCGATTCCCTTCGGACTTTGTCTTGCTTTGGCAATCTTACCGGCGGGGGTGTTGCGTAACGTTTCCGTCTCGACTGACAATTACGTGCCATGTGCCCGTGAAACGTTTTCGGCTTTCGGGTTGTCGGCTTTCGGGTTGGACGGCGTCTGCATACTGGCTGGCATAATAGAGCTGCTGTCACTGAAGTTAAAGCGCTAGCTACTGTCTCCACATACGTAGCTCTCGGATTTGTTATCGCTATACGCTTTACCTCTGTATCGCGAATGCCATATACGAAAGTGTCTATCATACACCTCTCAGTAATCTCTCCTGGGTAGGCAAGATGACCCAACCTTTCCACTTCCGGCGCAAACTGTTGTAGAGCCTCACCACTCTTCTGTACACGTGTTCATAGCTCTACTTGGTACATCTGCTTACGATGTTCACTACCATACTTCCGCTGTACGGAATTCATCAAGCTTTCATAACAGTCTCGCTCACATTATGAAATAGTTTGAAGTACATCAGAGGCAGCATCTTTCAACGAAACGGTTAATGCCGCCACTTTTTCGCGAGCACTCCAACCATTTGTGCTAGCGGTAGTCTCAAACTGTATTCTGAAGACGTTAAATGTCGTGGTTCCATTATAGGTATGAGACTTCAGTTTTATTGAGGATAAAGCGGGCATATGCAATGCACCTTCCTGCAGTAGGTGAATTCTTTGCTCTATTTGTTGCTTAAATTCGTTCTGCTTTTGCTCGTTCGCAATCAATTTTTGTTCTACAGATTTTTCGAACGATTCCTGCCGTATCTCAATTTCACAAACGTTCCTGTCTACCATCTCGGACATTTCCTTCATCTGTTGTGAACTAGTAGAGCAAGTCGTCACTCGGCTGTAACTGTTCTTTGACAGCTTGAGCATTTTCTTGTAATTGCTGCTGCATCTTTTCATCCCGCTGTTGCATCCTCTCATCGGCTGCTTGAGAATTTTGTTGTAGCTGCTGCTGCATCTTCTCATCTCGCTGCTGCATATCCTGTTTAAAGGATTTTATTACCCCGATGAGTGCGCTCATGTCACCAGTATTAGTTCCTTGAGGTGTTTCTTCCTCTCGAGATGTCGTTTGCTCTTCAAATTGGAATTCATGCTCATCGACGTCTATCCTCTGCTCCTCTAAAGCGCTTCTTAATGGAACCTGCAACTCCGCTTTAAGTCCTTCTTGAGCTGCTTCAATCTCAGTTTTTCAAATTTAACCATTGTTTATTACAGCTACACAATCCCACTTCTGGCACCAATTGATACGATATTGCCCTCTTGACAATTTATTCTGTTACTAAATTGCCCTCCTGACAATTTACTCTAACTCTCAATATTCGAATTCGTACCACTGAATTGTGTAGTAATCAAACAATCGCTGGTTGAATTAAAATAATTTGCTTTTTTTAATTATTGCAATTTACACACTTAATATTAGGCTGAAAGTTTACTTTATAATTAATTGCACTTTATTTAATAATTCATTAGTCACTTTATTACTTCTTAATCACAATTACAAATACTGCTGCTTCGATTAAACTGCGCGATGTACATACTGTTACGGTTGCTGTTCTCGAATTGATTTAGCTATATACCTTTCGAATGGTTGAAGTAGAAAATATACACTATTGAAGAAATTATATTAAAGCCTCGTAGTTATAATTTTAACTAATCGTGTTTTTCATCTAAAATGCCTCATAATATCGAAGGAAATGGGAGTCTGTTACAAATTGTTCAAGCACACAAAAAAACGAGAATAAGTTAAATATATCATTTTATATGTTTATTGGAGTATGGAAATAGAGGAATAGGCAAAAGTCTTTCAATAACTAATGCACACATACTAAGTAACCCGCAAGAACATACATATAAACAATTATTAACGTCTATTCTCTCATCACAGAGAATGCTTGTAGTCTAATTGCGCTTTTAGCTTAAGTTAAACGTTGACCACAGTCCGCATAAGAGGATTGCGGGACTTACTGCAATCAGTGTATAAAAGCCGCTAACCAACAAAAGAGTCACGACGGTAAGAATTTTCATACATAAAAGATCAAATAACTAGTAAGTGGCTGCCTGGCCAGTCAGTCCTTCGGTTTAAAAACAACAAATGAAAAGTGACCACCATTCAATGGCACTGATAGCAGACGTAAAAGCAGAGCAACCGGCATTTACGCGAATCTGCGATGTGACTGAATAGGTCAATTGGCAAATGGCATGAAAGGATAAATTTCGCGATTATGATGTGCTTTGGCGTATTCATGTGCGCATACCCAATAAAAGGATACGATCTGTAATTAAGATTTCGCAGGCAACCCATTTGATGCAATCCAACAGCGAGGACAAAAGTAAAGTATTTTCCACAATCTATGCCGTTATTTCCAGGGCTGCACTCAAACTCAAAAGGCTCACATATTTTTTTACAAACGCACTCATAGCCCACATTCTGATGGCAATTGCGGAATAAAGAAAGTACTTGTTTAGTTGTGTAGACGATATTTTGAAAACGAATACTGACTGTCTCGAAAGTAAACGAACTTATATTTCTCGCCCTTATTCACTAAACTTTGCATTGGTAAAAATATTTTATATGTTATACGAGTATGTGACCAAAGAATTCCGTAACAGAATTTGATGGATGATACGAAAGTGCAACGAAAGGCGTACATTACTTAATTTAAAATGATATTAAGATGACAATCAATATTGCTTACGACTTCTATCTAATGAAATTGTTCTAAATCTTCTTCTCAATATTTTTAAAGTACTTATTAACAAACGTTTATATACATTATTTTCTCTAATAATCACAGGGGTGATATTCTGTTAAAGAGCCTAGACGAGCTCCAAAGCGATGAAGTTCGAAATATAAAAAGTTTTTGCATAAAATGAGCCACTATTAATAGAAAAGTAACATAGTTATAAATGTTTTCAAATAACAGTCCAATGACATAAGTTTTGAATGTAAGGTGATAAGGTAAGATACTGTCAGTAGTCCATTTTCTAAAAGAAATGCTTTTTCTATGCTGACTTTTTATTGTCTCTTAGATTGAATTTTATAGTTGCTTAGTAATTTCACTGATGAGTTTCACAAAATTTCCAATTCACAGTTCTTTGAAAAGAAGAGGCTGATAGTTTTTCTTAGTCGCTGAGCTAAAGGATATTTAAAATATATTTGAAACTTACAGATTTTGATATCAAAATCCTTATGCTTCTATATCTCATTCTTACCGCGCTCATGCCAAGTCATACAGTAGTCTTAAAGAAGAGAGGGAAAAAACAGCATTCACGATTTAAATTAAGAACTCCTGAAACTCAGTAATAACTCTGGGTAATAATTCCAGGAAATTGAAGCCCAGCTGGAGGAATGAACTGAGAAAAGGAATCTATAAAATATGCGCCTTTTCTATCGATGCCAATTTCTTATTGGGTAGTCTAACTCAAAAATGAAGGTCTTTTTTATTAAAATTGTTTATTTCTGAATACAAATAGTGCTATATTCAAGGACAAAAAATAATTCATGCGATATGAACAATATTTTTGTTGTGAATGTGATCAAACTTCTTCTGACTGTATGGGTCATAACGCTATTCTGATGAAACCAAGTCACTCAAGTTTGGATAAATAAATTTCTTAAGAGAAGTTTGAGGTAATTTTCTCCATAACACCCACATTTAACGAATAATAATTCAAAAGTGTATTTGCATTATTCTCTTGCACTTCACCTTCATTATAAAAATTCCATTCACCTCCTAAATATCAAATAAGAGCAATTAATTTTCGATTCGAGAAAATTTAAGGACACATTCGCAACAAATCTTTTGCCCATATGAGCTTCAATTTTATCAATTACTTGCGTTTTTCTTTGTATGAAATGACGTATTTTTAGTTATTGGCACATTTGAAACAAACATTCGCTTACTTTTGCAGCAATCCCTGAACAATAGCATGCTCGAAAAATTGTCCGTCATAGCAACAGTTTCGATCCACTCGTCCTTTTATCGTTTGACCAGCATATACTGAATTTCTCTGCTTACCGGCAGTGCTTGGCGAAGTTGGCTTACATTGATGGGCAGGCTCTCAAATGTGTATGTGCGACGTCGTCCTCATTGCGGCAGTAAAAGAATTTCATTACTTGTCATATGGGGTCTTAATTGAAAAGGGTAAAAAGAGCAAACTAAACTTTTGCTTCAAACGTTTATATTGAATTTTATTTTTTCATTTAGTAATGTTTTTTACTTATTCTCTCGTAATAGGAGAGCTGTACATTCGTGCCAGCGGTTGCATTTGTTCCTGACACTACCATTACACTACTTGCACTGAGTTAATTACTGATGTAGCAGAAATGCAGCGATTTTATTTACATTAATAACTGTATTTTTCGCTGAGCCACCACTTGCAAAATTCTTTGGTTTGTATGTTATTTTGCAGGTGCAAGGACGCAGTGTAGAAGCTAAGGAGAATATCGTTCTATTAATACTTTCTCACAATTGCTTCGTTAGTGAAAGGAGTACTTTGAATAAAATTTTGATTTCGCCCATTGTTAATAAAACAATTTAAAAAAAAAAATCAGCATTTGCACTTCATATTGTTAGGTACAGCGCGACGAAGTTTGAACCCCGCATTAATATTAATAAAAAAGATGTGTGGGCAGATGTGTGTGTTTGTGTGGATGTAATCAATGCATATGAGTGGCGCGCCAACAATAGTGGTTCGTTAGTATGCGTATGCAATAAAAATCGTCTTCAAATGCAAATGTCAGATTTTTCCAGAAGTTTTTCATTGATGCAGCAATAAATTAATTTTATGCTGAAAGCTCCTACGTGCAAGTATAGTTCGCTGACATAGGAGTATTAAATTAATTCAAATCAATTTCTTCGTAACTATAAAATAATTCTGCTTTAGTTTGCATACTTGTATGGGGGCCCTCGAGTTTGAGCGAATTCTCCTTCCTTGGCTTAACTGAAAAAAAACTTCATAGTTATATCATCTATATGAGCACTCCTAAGACCCCGGTTAACACCTTTTACACTCTTATTGGGCCATTCCGCGCTAACTTCAGCATTGTGAAAGCATTTTTAACACTTCAGTACTTCCCATAGAAAAAAATTTACTTACGTCTTTTAAAAACGCTTTACGCGTACTCTGCGAGGGTAATGTGTTTTTAATCGCTGCTAAATGTTTTCATTAGAAAGCGGTAAAGGCTGAGTTAATGCTTAGAGTATGACGTTGGTCTCGTTTTTCCATTTTGCATATTTTTTCACAGACATTTTCCTTCATTGTGTTGAGCTTTTTTATGTTTGCGGATTTGTCGGTCATTGAGAATTTTTCTTGTTGTTCGTAATAGCTCATAAATGCCCCCACACATTTCACTTGCACATGCATACGTTCTAGCACAATACTGAATAAGCAAAAACAAAAATGCTATCACGGTCGCATTTATGGGAAGGCCACAGTTAGTGAAGCCCGTAGTTTCCGCAAGTGAGGGACATATACAAATTTTGCATTTTTTATGAACTATCGGGATAATGTAATCCAAATTTTTTTATTTTGAATTCAAAGTAAGAACAACTCATTAAGACTGACTACAATTGCATATATCATTGAGCCAGATCAATAAAAAAAAGAACTCTGAGTTGCGAATAATTCAATATATTTGGTGTTATTTCAGGTGTTTGGTGTTACCTCTGAAACAAAATTCTTTGAAATCTTCAGATAAACATTGGTTAGTACAGCACTACACGGTGAACTATTTGTATGCAAAAATAATTTCTATCTCAAATTTCATTCTTGATCTGTTACAGAAACTACAATTGGATAATTAAACTTTTTTAATACTATTGAACTGGTTCCCTAAAGCTTACATTTTAATATTATTTAACGACCTTCGTTTCCAGTACTCACTGACCAAAAACCATTACATATATAATTAATTATGTTGTACGGTTGAAATAATAATTAGATTAAAAATTCTGTAAAGTTATAAAACTGAATCCTCTTTCTTTCGTAAAATTGTATATTTAACCCAGCCATTTGAAATATTCGGTCCCCAAGTTTTATGCTCTCGCTTATACTGATGGAAAGCCCCTAAAACTGAAACTACATATAGAAAAGGCCTCATAGTTTTTAAATGCGGCCCTGCTTATTGCAAAGTACCATTATAAGTTTTTAATTTTCTCCCCCATAGCTGAAATAGAAATATGTTTACACATATCCGCTTTAATTTTATTGCATTTGGTAAATTCATTTATGAAGCAGCATCTCAATTTTGTACTGTTGTAATTTAAATATATTTTAAATTCAACTGATCTCCTTTAATTCTTTTAACAAATAAACAAAATTTTCGAATGAAAATGCACAAAAATGAATAGAGCATTTTTGGCTGAAATAAAATTGTGACACATGTTATGATCTCACAGAATATAATACTTCACTTTGTTCAAATATGATATCAGCGCACTCAAGAGAACAGTAAATCGACTTTCATCGGAAAATGCATGTGACACATGAAACTATGCAATGGCATAAATATTGAAATGTCCAAAAATATACAATAATTGTAAAATGCTACAATATTAAAAACGATATATATGACAGTGGCATAATTTTTTTCCGTAAATTATAATATATATATTGTCTATACATATATGGAAAATTACTTTGCCTTAATAGAAAGTGCATACGTATTCCAATTTTTAAGCAGATCCCAAGAAAATAACTCCTGAAAAAAATTGAGTTCTATGGAGATTTCAAAAAGATTGTGAGCTTGTGATACGCGATGAGAACATTGTTCTCAAAAATTCCAAGCATTGTTCCTCCATTGTGAAATTATATTACGAGTATATTCTTTAAAATCTATTTATTGATCCATTCTCAAACTGTCATATCATTCATTCTCCTGATTCTAACTGTTTGTATCCTATATGCAAACACATGATTATATATAATCTTTAATAATTCTTTCTTGAATCGGGAGTTTTAAAAAGATTATCTTATATGTGCAGTGGTATTATATTGTATCTCTATTTAATCATTGTACTTTTCTGCTGTAATATGACAAAAAAACGAAGGTAACACTTCCATAAGCATATTTGTACATTTAAATATATGTAGTTTTTAATTACAAAATAAAATCGTTTAGGCTGAAAAGTCAACACATTTTTTTATGGAAGAAAAAATTCAACTTTGAAAAAAAAACAAGTAGAGTACAGAACGACACTTTTCATTTGCCCTTAAGAAAGGATTACAAGTGTGGCAGGAGTGGAGAGAAATCTTAATGAAACTAAAAAAAAAATATTGCCTGGATTTTCATACAGAACCAGATATCTATATAAAACTATTTGGGAAAATGCCCCTCCTACCTCCCAAATATTCGCCGTACACACGTTTTTTAAATTACGATTTCAGTATAATTAATGGCATATGACGCACATTCTAGTTACCTAGAGTTATCTAGATGTGGGTCCTACTAAATTTTATGCAATCTTTGGGCGGTATATATTTATTGCCATGCAGACTAATAACACTTGTTCCTAACTTAAAACCTATAGCAAAGTATATATTTTTATTATTATTAATATTATATTGACACTATAACTCCATAGAAACAAAATGGGGCCGATTAGCAAAGACACCTATAAAAAAAAGAACAAGCAACTATCTATACCTAACTATCTATATACCTTAGTAATAGTATATAAATGCATTTTCGTAACTGTGGCTAACTATAAAATATTCCTCAGCGAAATTACACAAGATTGATCACAGTACTAGCATAAAACACAAACCCAAAAATGGGCGGATCAATTAAATGCCACGCCCAGAATTAATGCAAATGCAGAACTCGAAATGTTCAAAAAATAGATTATGAATCTATATACTATTTCAGCCACTGCGCCCAACTTTATATATCAATATGAAAGAGTTGCCCACAGATATAATGTTTATTATTATGATATATGGATCCAACATGGAATGTCCACTATATTTGTTTGGACGCGGGTAAATAAATTAGCTTAAGGTAAATTGTATCTCGACTCATATTGCGTTAAACAACATGCAAACAATATTTTACATAAAAGTCCAAAAACACATTTACACCGAATATTATCATTATGATGTGTTGTACCAGCAATGGCCAACTGCCATTCACGGTAATTCCGCCAGTCTCACGTAATAAATTAAACAAAACTAACTAATTACATTATCATTTTAATCTTGTCGGTACGACCTCCAAACTAGAATTAATTGACGAAAATAACTTAACTTACAATGAATCATTAAAATGTATAATATATTATTAACGTTAATTTGTTGTTCCAACGATGTCAATGGAATGTCTGAGCGTGTCAGATGCGCTTCGAGTACTTCGTAAAGTTTTGAAGTACTCGACGCGTGTGCATCGCAAGCTTTTAAAGTACCGTGACACAGATAGGGTCGGGTTGGGCTTAATTTATATACGATTCTTTATCAGCCGAATCTAATGTGTGGTATATTAAATAACTGCATATCGTTGATAATGTTTGCGGTAATCCCTAGGAAGTGGGATGTAACTAGATTGCAATGCGCAAATATAGGCGACGGTTTTCACATGACACTGCTTAAAAAAGAATCAGGATTCTTTGGACAGTTTCTTAGAATCAAAGTTTGACAATGAAAGGACAGGGATTTAAAAAAACATCAACAGAAAAGTCTGGGATATTTTGATCTTTTTATGAACAATTTCAATCCGGCACCTCACATATATAGTAGTAGTGACCGACAGAACTCATACTTTATAGAAAGCTTATTCTGCCCATGCTTTACAGCGCGAAAGCATGAACACTGTGGCTCTACTTTTCAATTGGAAAGTACTTCACAAGATATTCAAACCTGTTAGGCGACAAATCTTGAATAAATGGATATGGGCTTAGTGCAGCAAATTAATATACAGCGAATACGCTATATTGACCATGTCACCTGTGAATACGGTGTTCGATGCGGTAGTTAGATGTAAATGGAGAAGAGTTAGGTGTAAATGGCGTGTCCGCTGGAAGGACCAAGTAGAGGAAGCCCTTGGTAACACGTTTAACAGAGGTGCCAGAGGGAGGTTTACGTCAGACCGTAATCCTTAAGTAATTATAAAACCTAAAATTATTCTCAACTTGCTATCTAGTATTTTATGGTATAATGGAAGCATCATGGAATTTTCGCTAAAGAGTGGAGCCATTCAGAACCACTTACGGGAATATCAAGTCAGTCGTCGACTGAGCATCAACTGGTCTGCGTCAAGTACTATATATTAATAAAAGTACTTTATATATAAAAAATAGGTTTCAATCATTGAAAATACAACATTATATACAACACCACATACGAATAATTTCCATCAGCAACCTATATTTTTACATTATCCTCTGAAAATTACACGATAACACGATATAAATGCAATGCAATGAAATAATTTACTACCGCATATGTATATTCAAACAAATTTCAAGTATATTATTTTCGTATTTTCCAAACCGCCACAATATTACCAATTAAAACCTGTGGTCGCAGCAACAACTAGAAAAATTGCTTGAAAACATTGTCATAATTAGTGCATCACAACAAAAAAATTGTAATTATTATATCGCATTTATCATTTCCTACATACAACAACAACCATACGCGAATGCACATATTATGGAAAAATGTAATTAAAGCACATACCAACTAATGCAATCATTCATTAATTATATCTAAAACCATGTATTAAAGCAATTATTTATTTGTAATAAAGGAGAAACCATTAAAAAATATTTGCAATTAGTTTAGATTATAAAATAAATGTTGGTTACTACTGTGAGTAAGTGTAAGAGAGGCACAAAATAAACTCCTCCGGCAAGTTACTGAATAATTGAGACATATTGGCAACATTTGGGTCCATGAAACTGATTGCGAGTAAATTGCTTAAATATTTCTTAGTGCAAAGCATGCAACAATGGAAATAACGCTATAAAGAAGCCGAATGGCATAATGTACATTAACATTCACGGTAGTACAAGTAACAAAAGGATAAGGTTAAAGCCAGTATCGTCATGTCAGAGAGAATTCCAATGTTATTTTAAAGTTTGGTCGCGAACGTGTGCGTTTCAATTTTTTCATAATGTTCATCTTCGCGAGTAAGAGCGTAAAAAATATTTTTTTTCTCTCTCCTTCGTGTGTGCAATGGTTGAAATTTTTTTGTTGCTCATCCTTCGCGTGTGTGCGTGAATCCAATTTTGTTTTGTTCATATATGAACGGTAGCAAAAGTGGCAAAAGAAAGAGCGCCCATAAATGAGCGCTCGCACATTTATGATAGGTTGAAATTTTTTTTTTTACAGAAATTCCACAAAACAATTTATTATTTAAAGAAACAACAACAAAAATTAAATATGTTCATAACATTTTATTCGCAGTAAATTAATTCAGTAAAAGTAATTCATTTAAAAACGTAAAAAAAGTAAAAAGTAAAGTAATTCATTTAAAAAGTAAAAAAATGCATTTACTAAAATTTTTAAAAAAATAAATAATTAAATTCATGAACGATGAACAACTAAAAAAAATTCAACCTGTCATAAATGTGCGAGCGCTCATTTATGGGCGCTCTTTCTTTTGCTACCGTTCATATATGAACAAAACAAAATTGGATTCACGCACACAAATTTCAACCATCGCACACACGAAGGAGAGAGAAAAAAAATGTTTTTTACGCTCTTACTCGCGAAGATGAACATTATGAAAAAATTGAAACGCACACGTTCGCGGACGAGAGCGCGAGCGAGTGAATGATTCTGAACCCTGTTTTAAAGTATAACGTATCAATTGGCCTTGTGAAAAAATACGTAGAGATGTTATACGGTGAAATGAATACAAACAATTTGAAATTAATGGAATATCCTCGCCAATATCAATATGAGTATGGTTCCTATTCACTACAAATTACATACATATATATATATTTTATTGTATTTATTTATATACTTGTAATTCTGTTATAAGTACACTCTTAGTATTAACTATTTCAGTTGAAACCAATAAATCAATAAACTTATTTTGTTGAGTAAGGAAGGACTGCAAACAGAAATATTTATTTTATTAGTTAGGAAATGGTCATTAGTCTCCTTGCCTTTATTTTATTTTTTTTTTTTTTGAAACTCCACTTTTATTTGCATTCTACCCCTTGGGGCAATAATCAAATTAAATAACAATATTAAACAACTACATAAATATATACACAAAGTAATTTTTTAAATAATTATTTAAAACAACATAAGGTTAGTTCAGAACTACTGCATTAGAAAATTTTTATCAAAAATTGAGTGGTGTTGCTTGCTTCAGTCGCCGTGTTATGCCTGTCCTCTCCAGAAGATTTGAAGCTAGTATATTAGGATGCTTACTTAGTCGTTCTAGGTATTTAATGCTGTATCTTGATATTTCCTCATCGACAGTAGGGATGTTTTAGTCGTGACGTATTATTTCATTACTGACGAACCATGGAGCGTTTACTATCATGCGTAATATCTTGGAAATTAATGAAAAAGAAATTTCTTTTTTCTTGAAAGCTTAAAAAAAATTATTTTATTTTTGGTTTACAAGACCAAGGTTTTTGTTAAACTATTAAAACAAATGATTATATTTATTTATTATATAATTCCAGTAATTTTATTTATCAGAGGAATTTTGTCATTTTTATTAAATCGAAAACATTTACTTTCTATACTATTAAGTTTGGAATACATTGTTCTTTGTTTATTTTTTTTATTAATAATTTATTTAAATATAATAAATTATGAATCATTTTTTTCTATAATATTTTTATGTTTTAGAGTTTGTGAGGGGGCATTAGGTTTATCTATTTTAGTTTCTATAATTCGAACTCATGGAAATGATTATTTTCAATCTTTCAATATTTTACAATGTTAAAATTAGTAATATTAGTATTATTTTTAGCCCCATCTGGAATCTCTCAATGATTTTTATATTAGTTTTTGCCGCTGAGCCCCATAGCTGTATACCATATGTCCATATGGGTTTTAGGATTGTTTTATAAACGAGCAGTTTATTCTCAAGCGATAACTGGGATATATACGCCAAGAGCCAATATAAGGAAGTAAGCTTGATTCCAAGTTGTTTTCTCTTCGTAAGAATATGCTTCTGCCATGTCAGACGTCGATCAAGATATAGCTCTAAATATTTGACGTCTTCGGATTGGGGCAGTTGACAATCATTTTGTATCACTGATGGACAAATCTTCTGTTTTAACCATATGGACAATTCACCTTAATTCTCCATTTATTTAGCCAGATTTGGAGCTTATCCAAGCTTTGTTGGAGATAATTTGTAGCGATTATATTGTTGCTGCTTGTCGCCATTAGAACAGTATCATCCGCGTCATCTCCGTCAGTGGAAGGTCAGCCGTGTAGATAGTGTAGAGCACAGAACCTAGACCTTGTGGTATACCCGCCTTTATAGAGAACAGTTCAGTGACTTCTTCATCGGCCTTTACTCTGAAATGCCGCTCTTCAAGATCTGATCTTAAGATATCATAAAACGTGTGAGGTAGTAACTTTTTCAGTTTAAAGAGCAAGCCAGGGTGCCAATCGAACGCCTGTGTTATATCTAGGAAAGCAGTTGTACAATAACGGTTTTCCTCAAGAGCGTTTCTTATTATGCTGTACACTCGGTGCACTTGATCTGTTGTGGCGTGGTGTTCCCTAAATCCAAATTGATGATTGGGTATTATCTCCTTTTTGAGCAGAATTGGTTTAAGTTTGTTTAACAGGAGCTTTTCAAACATTTTGGAAACAATTGGCAAAAGGCTAATTGGTCTATAAGAAGTGACTTCCTCCAAGGGCTTCCCGGGTTTAGGGATGACAATAATTTCGTCCACTTGCCATTGACGCGAAAAATATCCACATCTAACTATTGTATTGAAGAGGTAGGTAAGGTATTTTATTCCTTTATTTGGTAGTTCCTTTAATATTTTACCTGTTATCAAGTCGTAGCCCGGTGCCTTTTTCACATTCTGTGTCCTGTGTACAGCGTTATCTATTTCCTTTTTTGTAAAGGGCGTGATAGGTAACTCTAATTGTCCTGGACAATTGAGAAGATTAAATACATCCTTTTCCCCTTGCAGTTTTTGCCCAGGAGCCATTTGCGCTTTTGATAGGAGGAGCACAGGTGATCAGTTGCCGCAGCTTTTTTCTCGTCTTCCAAAGCGAGTAATCTGTGATCTCTTTTGCTGACAAAGTGGACAAGTAGTGCTGTATTTCTTCATTCTGCTTCTGCGCCAATTTGCTTGAATGTGGGATTTTTCATAATTGTCTTGTACGGTGTGTTTTATTTTGTTTTTAATAATGATAGCAGTACTACCGCGTGCTGTGCCGGTTGGATGATTTGTGTGATATATGTTGTACTGATTTATTTTTAAGAAGCTTTTGCTTGTGATGTGTGTCTCAGATATTAACATTATGTCAATGTTGTTCTGTTCCATAAATGTTTTGACTTCATTACTATGAGGAGAAAGCCCGTTCGCATTCCATACCGCAATTTTAAGTTTTTGTTCCATTAAGTCAGTTTAGAGATCACTGTTGTTAATAAATTGAGCATTGTTCCCATCTGTTCTGTAAAGCTTTTCAGCATACTCTTTAATTCAGTCATGTCATTTGATCGATATGGGGCAAATAGATTTTCACTTTTATTGGCAAATTGGGTGTGGTCAGATGTCAAAAGCGTTACATATGCATACAATTGAATTAAAGTATAACGTGAATAAAATATTGATCGTTTTGTAAATGCTTTAAATAAAACTTATGAAATTCCATTGAGATTAATTAAAGCTATGGTGAACATTGTTCACGGACTTGCTAAATGAGGTCATGACAGATACAAGTGATTTAATATGCAAGTAGTTTAAATATCAACCTAACTTTTTTTCTGAGATAAGAGGATAGTCCTCAGGGTAGTGATATTCGAATATCATCGTAAATTGGAACCTTACTCTTTCAAGACCGTTAGTGCGTGATGAAGAGTCACAACCTGCTCGAGGTAACGCTGCCACATACAGAACACAGTGGATCTAGACTGATGAGTCAATAAAACTTTCCCCCTAATCCAGGGTGTTATGCGCCCCATGCCTATTGCATGATTGGCAGTCAGGGATAACAGACTATCTTCGTGTCACACTAAGTGAATACTTATCCTTGGCATATAATTTTGGGGATACCATGGTCGACTTAGTACTTCCTCCCCTAACAAATTTGGAGTATGTTGAGCTCGCTTCGACCGTCCTGCCTGGAAATGGTGGAATTTGACCAAAAACGCGATGGATCAGTTCATCTGACCACTTCTTCCTTGAGCAGCGTGTAGTCTATAGATATACCTGTGTGTAACACTAACTCCCTGAAGGACACCTTACCTTGCCTGAATGGGAAGAAATATGATCGCTGTCCATGAGGTGGCCAATACTCTGGCGACCAAACATCAGCGAGGTGACTATGGCTATGCCTAAGTGGGCCAAGACCTCTCAGACCCCTGCGGTATCAAGACGAAGCTCTCGTTCTTTCAGTGATGCTGCTAAAGATTGCCTAACTCTTGCGGTTATCGATCGTAACCTAATTTTTACAATGCTTATTGGAAGGTACCCAAGTTGGAAGAGGTCATCTATAACAGTTTAAAGACATGTTCGGCGGACCCTCTGAAGGCGAGTTCCACTTGTCTTCCAATTTCGATGAACTCGACAATACAATTACCGCACAGTTTGACCCACAAGTCAATGGAAATGAGAGTGGTGCACATTCAATTTCAGAGACTTCACTGGCGCAAGAGCCCTGGGTTTACAGAGGTCGGCTTCGTGCACCAGGCCCGAGTAAGTAATAAGATCTTGTATCCCAGTAAAAAATCGTATTAAAGCTTTCCTACCACCTGACTGAGCGATGCGGGCAACATGGCAGGGGCACATGAGTTGACGGGTATACATGTCTGGGTCGTCTCCATCTACATAGCCCATGATCACCTTAAGCTACCCTACTGAAGAAGACTGTGAACAGTGCGCGACAGAGCAGGATGCCACTCGTCATTGGATCAGATGCCAACGCCCACCACACTATATGGGAAGGTTCTGACATAAATAAGGATTTTAAGTAAATCTTACCTCTAATCTAAGCATTGCCAACATTGGGTATGAACCCACTTTTACTACCTCCAACCGAGGACAGGTCCTGACGTATCACTCGCCGCTCACTCCGTTCCTATGGACTGAGGTGAACTCGTCTTTATACTCTATAAATCAACAAAAACATCACATTGTAAGGGTTGGGGTGATGTATTTTGGGAAAGCCATCAACCTAATGAAAACTTACTACCCAGACTACCGCAGGGTCTTCCAGGCGGAGATACAGGAAATTTTAAGCTCTATTACCACTGAAGCAGTGTAATTTCTGAGACGAGCATCTGCAAATCTTCACTAACATTCAGGCTTCCATTAAAACCGTACATGTGGCAGTAGTAGTATGATCTCTATATTTGGAACAAACACTAGTATGGACCGAAAGTACATTACTGACAAATTTATTAATATATCAGCAATACGAGAAGAGATAGATTAATATTAATTTAGTTCTGAAAGTTCCTTACAATGAAATTGGGAGTGTCCTTTCACAAAACAAGGCCAGTTTTTGCAGTTGGCACTATAATCCCCACATGCTGCTTTTCATAGAAGTTCGTCCATAAATCTACATAAATACCAAACTGCGTAACTATTATCAATTGGACCGAAGTTATAGCCATTTTAGGAAGGTGCAAAAAGTTCCATATATTGGAAGTAGGCGTGATCTTTGTCCAAATGGACCCATATAGCAATCTGCTTCTGTAACTTAGTCCAGACTATACTTTTGCAAAGCTTCATTACGATATATCTGACGGTCGGAATAAAAGTAGTCTCTTAATTGTGAGCGTGGCAGTAGTAGTATGATCTCCATACACACTATTATGGCCCCAATATATAATACTGCTAGTTTTAGTTCCCATAGCATCAATAAGAGCATAGATAGGTTAATTTGAATTTTAGACCCTAAGTTACTTAAATCGAAAGTGGGCGTATCCTTTCTGGCTTTGTAATGTCCACATGTTACTTCTCGTAAAATTTCGGCTATAATTCTCTAAAAGATCTAAAGTTGTGGCAACTAATATTTGCCGCCCACATTTCCCATAGTGGACATGCACATAACTACCACATTGCGTCACTATTCCAACAATTGGACCGAAGTTATGTCATTTTAAGCATGGTTTTTGTCTGCGTGGTTTTAGTCTAAATCGGCCTGTAACCTTGTCCAGACTATACTATGGGAAAGTTTCATTAAGGTACATATTTCTAATGGTCTGGAAAAAAATGACCGCAGATGGGCCGACGGATGGACAAAATGAAAAATACTCAAAAAGCTAATCTAATCATATATATATATATAAATACATATATATCTTTATATATAAATATATATATATATATATATATATATATATATATATATATATATATATATATATATATATATATACATATATATGTGTGTGTGTGTGTGTGTGTGGTGTTTAATGTTAGTACCCGCAACATTCTTGTGAAATTTCGTTGATAAATCGTAGGAACCTAAAAACCATTTTTGGTTAATTGTGGGCGGGGCAGTAGTAATAATCTGCCAATCTTTATAATGCGTGCTAGTATAGACCCAATGTATAAGTTAAATACTCTCCTGAGCAAAATCTATAATAATAAAAGAGTTTAAATTATTTTATATTTTTTTATTATTTGTATTATTATGGTAGTCCTTCTCCTTCGAGCTCTTGCCAATTAAAAGATGCGTGTTCTCGTACTCGGGTTCTTTTTATACGTTTTCGCCGCCGACAATCGCATGGTGACTGCGCTTTGAGGTGGCATTGCGCGACAGCGTTTCACGGCTGGGCTTGGCGGCACCGACATACAGCACATGTCTCGCCAATTCCTCCGGCACCGAGAACCATCACCGTCTACCGTATCTACGCGTAGTGGCTGTGCCGCGCATTTTGTACAATTCTTTGTACTGCTGCGCAAGCGCATGGCGCCAATGCTCTCCGTCTTGTGTTTTCTCACGCACCGAGAACCAGCACCGTCTATCGTGACCCTGCGCAGCGGAAGGCAGCGGATGGTAGCAGACTCTGTTGCAGCACATTTCGTACAATGCTTTGCACCGCTGCGCTAGCGCATGGCGCCAATGCTCTCCGTCTTGTGTTTCTCATGCACCGAGAACCAGCACCGTCTACCGTGCCCCTGCGCAGCGTATTTCGTACAATGCTTGGTACCGCTGCGCAAGCGAACGGCGCCAACGACATGCAACACTTATGTTGCTAACTCCTCCCCCCCTTAAGATCAGCCGTCCTCGGCTGACGGGCGTCCCGCCCTGGGGCACTACCACGCTACTTCTGATATGATTAAGATTATCCAACATTTTCCTTGCCGCTCTTTACCTTGGAAATATAATGAACTATGTCGACAGGCCTCTGATTAATGACAGAGTGGATTTTGCTATTATACCTGGATACCGCTACCAAAACTAGCTCCCCTATATCCGAGGAATAGTCCGCTTCTTTTAGGCATCTTGCAATCTCCGTCAATGTGCTGCCCGTTAGATGTTCTGTGAAGGAGCGCAACTACATGAATGCTAGCATCGAATTGATTTTTTTAGTAGCGACTTATAGCGTTAGAAGTCAGCGATCTTTCGTTGTCGCATACCACGTGTAACCTTGAAGACATTGAGGGTTTCCAGTAGCGGTCCTTTAAGGTCCACTATACTTCTGGATCTTATTGGTTGTACGATGGCAAACTTGCGGAACTTGTGCAGGCATGTGAGGAAGTGGTGACCTGCCGTGGAATAGATATCGAGATGCAAAATTTCGCCCGGATGCATGGGAATACGGGTTTTTTCTATTTGGGTTGCGTGTGGGTGTCGATTGTGCTTACCTTCCTAGCATATGCAGCAGGCAGATGTCAGCTGCTTGAATTGCTTACGGTTACCGGGGAAATATGTCCTCCGCAAAGCCTGACGTGTAGTTTCATTCGGCGAACGGTGGGTTCTGTTGTGCTGTCTGGCTAGGATTTCTTGTTGCTCGCTTGTGTTGGTGATATCCTTTACCCTTCTCTCACTGAATCGGAACCACATGGATGGGAAGAGATCCTGCAAGGTGTTCTCCAAATATTGCAATGTAACTCGATCGCAATATATTCCATTCACAACATTGACGTTAACGGACTCGTTCAGCAGCTGGGGCAAGTCCGAAGGTGAGGCATAAGTTAGGACATGCCTGAGCTGCTTCTGGAATACTATGAAGGAAGTTTTCTTCGACTTCTCTATAGCTTGGAGGACAAGCTGATTTCTGAAGCCATTGACGGGGTTATCGACAGTCGGGATAGGTTTACCCAGCGACTTTTCAGTACTGCTATTGGTTTCACATTACTTAGGTTTCTTCATTATTGTATTTATGTGCTGTCGTGAAAACGCGTCCGCGACAATGTTGAGTCTTCTTGGCTTGTAATGGAACTTCGGGGCGAACACCTCAATGAAGGTTCGCCATCGTTTCATCTTTGAGTTAACATTTCTGTCCGAGAGATCGAAGGTGTTAATGTGCATATATTGTAATTGTATATTTTTTTCATTTTGCAATTTTGATTTCTGTTCAATTTATTCTTTGCGTCAATAATAACAGAAGTTCGTTGCACTTTGCATAACAACAGTTTAAGTTCTCTTGCATATTAAGCATACGGAAATTCGACACGTTTGTTGGTTGTTGTAGTCTCATGATAATATGCTATTCTAGCAAATATGTTGTGCAACTTGCATCGAACTACAGTATTGTATTGCTATGGATTTTGACATGTTAATTTTGTATAAAAACGCATGCAATAATTTTATAAAATCCGTTCAAAATCAGAACTCAAAAATATCAATTATTGAATTATCATTTCTTTGTGGTTTTATAGTTCAAGTACTAGAAGGTCAGTTTTAAGTTAACTTCAATTTGGTTTGGTCGAGAATTTTCAGTTGAAGTACTGAAAATTCATAATCATAACTTCAGATTAAAATCGTGAATTCCCAGTTCAAGTATTGGAAATTCAAAACATAAATTCAAAGCAAATTTTGAATTAGCAAACGGTAAGGGGTTGATAGTCTGCAAAAACATTTAGGTCCTTGACTCCGTATAGGCAATTTCTCAGCTTCTGCAATGACCAAACAATTGCAAGCAGCTCTCGCTCATAAGTCGCATAGTTCTCCCCTGTATTGGAGAGTGTGCGCGAGATCATGGTGATGAGCCGACCTCCCTGCGATAGTACAGCCCCTAAGGCAAAGGATGAAGCATCCGCAGTAAGATCGAATGGTTTTCTGAAATCTGGATAGAGGAGCAAAGCATGTGCTGACCTCACACGTCGAAAGGCGTCTAATGCATCCGCGTCGAGGACAATCTAAGTGTTTTTAGATTTTGATACTACTATATGACCATTCTTCCCCCTCAGATACCTGGTTAGTGGCTTCTGAGGAAATTTCCGTTTGATCATATGCTCTACTTCTTCATTCTCGTCTATGCTGGAATCTCTGTAATTCATCCCTTCACACTCCTGAAAGAACAGCGTTTCCATTCCCCGCGCATGTCTGAGGGTTCCCACGTCTAAGCTGACACACGCCGAGATGTCCGTTAGCAGATCACACCCGATTATAGCGTCAAAGGTGTTTAGAGTGGGAAGTATGTAAAAGGTAGATGTCCTTCTCAGCATTTTGATTCCACATTTCCTAGTGGCATGCAGACTCCCCACCACAGTTTTGACCTTAACTGGTTTGATTATCGGCTTTATTCCCCGTAGATCAGGGATATCCCTAATGTAATTCTTGGCAGAGCCGGTGTCCACCAAGAACTTTAAACGCTATGATGCTAGAGTCATTTGAAGGTATGGAAGAAGTGGCCTCTCCCCAAAAAAAATTCACCTCAGCGAAAGTTGTTTCTCCCTCAACATCGGCACCGGCGTCACCCCGTCTGCAGTTTCGGTTGCGACGACGACCTTCACTCCGGCGGCTTCCATTGTCCCAGCCACCAGGAGAAGAATCAATTAACTTAGTTTCCAGGTAATTGACTCTTGGGTGTTTCCAATCGTGTGAAGGTGGTTGCGACGAAGGTGGCCTTTTTGTAGCTGGATCCCCCACTTCAAATTGCTGGCCATCCGAATATCCTTTTTGCATATGTGGAGCACTGGTAGAAGCTCCAAACCGGTTTGCATTAAAGGGATTTCGTATAGGAGCGTCTATGGCGGGTATCGTAGACGGATTGCCCCATCGGGGTGGAGTTCTCGGCTGTGCGATGACTCCAGTTCCTTGGCGACCAATGGCAAGTCGAGCTGAGTGGGGCTGATACATCCTTATAAGCTGCTGGTTGATGCTATAATTGAAGGATGGGTGCATTCCCTGGGGCCCCCGTCGCTTCCATGACTGGTATAGAACATGTGGGTTCTGGCTGTGTTTATTTCTAGCTCCAAGGCCAGAGCGAGGGCTGCCGACATATCCGGGGGACTAGCACAAAGAACTGATGAACTCATGGGCTCGTTGAGCCCCGAAATGAATACGCTCCTAGCCAGGTTCCTGTGCTCTTCTTTCAGGATTTGCTTCCGCGATGCGTCACCAGAATTGCTCATTTCGTTCTGGTTGGTTAGAAGGGCGAGCCTCTCCTGAATCTCGTCATAATACTTAGAAACGGACCATCCACTTTGCCTGAGACTCAGCATTTCTTGTTGAAGCGCGTATGAGGGTCTTCTGTCTGCATATGTAAAATCTAAGCGAGCCAGTATTGCGTCAAGCCGTATTGAAGGATGTTAGGAGCGCACCGGCTTCTCCCATTACCTTGCTTCGGATCAGGTGAACGGCCTGGTAATGGCGAGGAAGACCTTCCGAACCCTTGAAAGGTACGTGAGCGCTAGTGACAGATCTCCGCCAGGAAGCGTACTGCGTCCTGCTTCCATCAAACTCGCGAAGGGCTTGAATGAGCACGAATGAATCAACCCCTTCACCCTCTCGATCGAACGTAACATCGCTATAAACTGTGGGAGGTACAGCCGGTTGTCCAAGGATCTGCAGTTATTTCCGGAGTTCACATATCTCGTTGCGGCTCTCAGTAAATCATCGGTTGCTTTCTTCAGTCAAAGAGGAGAAGGCGGTGTTGATCATAGCCTCAAATATAGCCAAATCTCCGTGGGGTTGGCGCTGCTTCTTTGTGCGCCATACTACAGTCTAGAAGCGCACTCTACTTTGCGATGAACGGTACTAGATACCTGACTGAACGTGGCCTGTGCTTGTTACAGCGGAAGTCCTTGGTGTGGTGAGCCGTGCACCGTCTTTTTCGGATGCTCTCTACGTCACCAAGAATGTGCTAGAACGTATGGTTGGGCTGTGCAACGCCTTTTTGGGTAGTTCTAAAAATTTTAATAGTTTTATTATTTAAAAATTTTTTATTTTTTTTTATTCATTTTTTTAAATAAAACCTTTTTTTTATGTTAAACCTGGAGGGTCCCGTAGGAATCGCAGATTTTACTTCAATATATACCACGTATATGTTACAAAAACTGGAGGGTCCCGTAGAAATCGCAGATTTGCTTTTTTTATTAACGCCTCTCAAGTGTACGGTAACAGCTTTGGCAGCGACCTTTTCGCATGCCCCACACTTCCGACACAAAAACTGGAGGGTCCCGTAGGAATCGCAGATTTGCTTTTGCTTATTAACCCCTCTCAAGGGTATGGTAAGAGCCTGGGCAGCGACTTTTTCGCATGCCCCACGCTTACGACACAAAAACTGGAGGGTCCCGTAGGAATTGCAGATTTGTTATTTATTCACCCCTCTCAAGGGTGGGTTATGAGCCTGTGCAGCGACTTTTTCGCATGCGCCAAGTTGGGCGCCAGTTAGATACTCTCCTGAGCAAAATCTATAATAATAAAGGAGTTTAAATCTATATATATATAAAATTAAGTGGCAAAACTTCCTGTTCGCATACTCCTCCTAGACGGCTTGCCCGATTTCAATGAAATTTTCAGGGGTGATTGGGGTCTGTGTGGAGGGTGCACATAAGAAATTTAATGTGTGTATCATTGCACGTTTTGCAATTAATTCTGTTTGGCTTTACGTGTTTCTTTTTGGATTTTTATTATTGTTTTGCCGCAAGATTGGCAGTCCTGCCTTTTACTCCGCAAGATTGGCAGTCCTGCTTTTTACTCCGCAAACTGCCCTATCACTGCCCTTATTTACGTATTTGCAGATGTATTTGATCGATTTGACAGAGTTGCAATATTCTACGTTGATGTGCGCTTCGAAAATTTTTGACAACAATGGTGAATACGGCACGACCCAACGATTATCAACATCAACGTCTTGATTTCGAACTTTTATGACCGTTGAATTACCGCCATCTTCAGCGGATCGACGCCGATATAATGGATATCCGTCATTTCCAGTGATTGTATCAGCAACTAAAGTTCTTGGATAGCGCTGATTATCAGAATATCGATGAAATTCAGCAATACCGAATGGGCCGTTATATAAGCAGCAACGAAGCGGTATGGCGCATTTTATCGTTCCCAATACACGACCGGTATCCCGTTGTTGTTCATTTGGCAGTTCATCTCGAAAATGGTCAACACGTTTATTTCACTGCAGAAAATGTACAACAGAGAGCAGCACGACCACCGGGGACAACACTAACTGCCTTCTTCGAGTTGTGTGAAAACGATGAATTTGCAAGAACATTGCTATATTCCGAAATACCAAAATATTTCACTTGGAATTCATCATCGAAAATATTTCAACGACGAAAGCAAGGGGAGCGTGTTGACGGTTATCCAAATATCCGTAAAACCGATGCCATAGGACGCATTTACAACATCCATCCGAACAACGCCGAATGTTTCTATTTGCGTCTGCTATTAGTCAACGTGCGCGGACCAAGATCATTTGATGATTGGCAGTAAAAAAATTGATGCCGAATTTAATTGAGGCCACAATATTGACCGGAATAGTGAAAGGTGAAATTGTGTTCATACCACGGATTAAATTTGGAGGAACCGTGCTATTCACATGGACAGCTATACGTGGCCTGCTCAATAGTCCAAATTGTTTGTTTGTGCTCGCCTC
Organism: Clusia tigrina; assembly: GCA_920105625.2. NCBI lineage: Eukaryota > Metazoa > Arthropoda > Insecta > Diptera > Clusiidae > Clusia > Clusia tigrina. The sequence goes on from OV050031.1 coordinate 170,138,292, forward strand.
AAATGAGCAAACGAAAAATATTGTGTATCCAAATGTTTTGGATTGGCATTAATAATTTGGAAATACAAACAAATCTAGCATATTACTTTTCTTTTGTTGGTTGGTTGCAACGAAGTGCATCGGGGTCTGCTAGTTATTTTATATTATTTTATTATTTGTGTTTTTATGGTAGTCCTTCTCCTTCGAGCTCCTGCCAATTAAAAGATGCGAGCTCTCGTACAATCGCATGGTGACTGCGCTTTGAGGCGGCATTGCGCGACAGCGTTTCACGGCTGGGCTTGGCGGCACCGACATACAACACATGTCTCGCCAATTACTCCGGCACTGGCACCATCACCGTCTACCGTATCTACGCGTAGCGGCTGTGCCGCGCATGTTGTACAATGCTTTGTACTGTTGCGCAAGCGCTTGGCGCCAATGCTCTCCGTCTTGTGTTTTCTCACGCACCGAGAACCAGCACCGTCTATCGTGACCCTGCGCAGCGGATGGCAGCGGATGGTAGCAGACTCTGTTGCAGCACATTTCGTACAATGCTTTGCACCGCTGCGCTAGCCCATGGCGCCAATGCTCTCCGTCTTGTGTTTTCTCACGCACCGAGAACCAGCACCGTCTACCGTGCCCCTGCGCAGCGGATGGCAGCAGACGCTGTTGCAGCGTATTTCGTACAATGCTTGGTACCGCTGCGCAAGCGAACGGCGCCAACGACATTCAACACGTATGTTGCTAACTTATACATCTATCAATTTGTATTCATATATCATCACTAGAAGCATAGATAGGGTAATAGTCTTTAAGTGGGGTCCCCAAGGTTCATTATATGGGAGGGAGGAGTATCCTTCATCTGATCGACCCCGAATCTTCTATATTGCTTTGTATATTGCATTGTAGGGTCCATACGCACTAATATATAAAAAATATTGTATAGGTCGTAAGTTATAATAATATGTCAATAGTGGGCGTGGCTATAGAAATAATTGGCCCATTTATTGTGTGGTGTTTAATGTTAGTACCCGCAACCTTCCTGTGAAATTTCATTGATAAATCTTTAATAGGAACACAGTAATGATTTTACGCTAATTGTGGGCGTGGTAGTTGTATTATGACCTCCATATTCTGCACACACACTATTATGGACCCCATGTATATTTCTGTAAATTTTTATTCCGCTGGCATCAATACGAGCATAGGTAGGTTAATTTTAATTTTAGACCCGAAAGTTCCCTGTATCAAAAGTGGGCGCATCTTTTCTCTGATCAGCCCCATTTGTTGCAGATAGCTTTGTAATGTCCACATGTTCCTTCCCGAAAATTTCGTTCGTAAATCTCTACCAGATCTTAAGTTATTAATATTTGTTAATAGTGGGCGTGGCAGTTAATATATACCGCCGATTTTTTGTACAGTGTTTAGTAAGATCCACATCTCCATAACTGCCAAATATCGTCACGATTCCGTCAACTGGACCGAAGTTATAGTCATTTTAAAAAAGGTGAAAAAATTCCTTTTATGGGACGTAGGCGTGGTCTTTGTCCAAATCGGCCCATATAGCAAGCAGGTTCTGTATCTTTGTCCAGACTATACTTTTACAAACTTTCATTAAGATAGCTCTAACGGTGTAGAAAGAAAGTGACCACAGACGGACAGACGGACGGACAAAATAAAAATTGTTTAGAAAGTGATTCTGATCATATCTGTATATATACATATGTACATATATACATATATATATATATATGTCCATACCTGCCACGCTTGCTTCTGGTAGTTGAAAAACCGCTGAACCCTTTTTACATTTTTTAAGGTAAAGGGTATAATTAATTTGTGTCCTAAAATGTAAACCATACGAAAACTTAAAAAATGTGCTTTGTCGTTCATATACAATTTTTATTAATTGTATATGGTGTTTTTAGTTATTTTAAGGTACCTCCCTATCATAAATTCACAGAGAATGTGTGAAAATAACTCCATTAAAATATATTCTGGAAAATATATGAAAAATTATTTATATTTAACTAAATAACCTGTCTATTATTTCAATCAGTTCCTCGCGATCATCACGAGTCTAAACTAAGTGCGTTACATATCGTTCCACAGAAAGGAGTTTTTAGAGCAAGGAGCTGTAATTTTTATCTAGTTTCCGAGCAATTTGTAACCTATAAAACTCCAAGTATGCTGCATATCTCAAATAAAAGTTTGTTAAAAATTGTTTGTGCAATTTTTTACAGATTTTTTGATCTAAATAATTCACATATTTAATAGGACTATAGAAATAAAGCTCCTTTTTAAAATCGGTCCATACAACTGCAATTGTATGTCGTGATGAAGGATTTGTCACATCATAAAATAAGCTAAATGCTCCCTGCTTATTGACTACAGCGCTATTTTAAATTCAGGAATACAATTATGGCAAACTGTGTAAATATGTATATGTATGTAGGTCAGAGCCATACATGGATTACACTTTACAAAGAAACACAAATGTGGCAATTAACAATTTAGATGAAATGGAATTTGTGACTGCTGTTGCCAAGCCAGTCTCAATACTGATATAGTCTGACGGTAATATAAAGTAGTTTATGCTTTGCACTATTGATCTAAGGATTTTAGTAATATATAGGAAAATGTATACAAGAATATTTAAACCTTCGATGTCGTCGATCTACATTTTTGTAAATGTTTTGTTATAAAAATGTAATAAAATTGAATCCCTTTGATACATCGTTAACTTTCTTCAGCAGTTACTGAAACGCAACAGGTAATAGTCACATGGCAGCAAATCTGGGGAATATGTTGTATGAGGAACCCATTCGTAGCGCAATTCAGATAATTTTACCGAGGACAGGGTGCATTCTTCTAGTAGAACATTTTTTTAAAAGCAAAAGTGGTTCGTTTTCAATGCCAGCCAAACATACACTGAATAATAAAATTTGTAAGTATATAATCGCGATAAACAACATTGATGGTATCAACTATTGCCTATGGAAATTACTTTTCAATCCACCATCTTATGCAATTTATAAGTTAAAAACTAAGACTTTTTATTATTTTTAATAGCTTTGTGTAGGATAATATCAGCCTTTGGTAAAGTTGCTGCTGTAATTACTATGCATATATTATTGGGACGGATGTGATAACTTAATTCTGGTAATAAAATAATATTATATATATATATATATATATATATATATATATATATATATATATATATACATATTTAAGAATGTATTCAATGGATATAGGAGATTAAAAATAAGGAACACAAAATTGCAACGCATCATTCGTAATTATAGGCAATGCTAATAAACTAGAGAGAGTTCAGATAACTCTTTTACTGCACGACTTTGCCTAAAACTGATTAAATTTCACTTTATCGATTTCTTCCTACTATTTTTCAATCCAACACATTTTCAGCAGGCTCAAACTCGGTATTACTTATTATTTATTACGCCAGAATATTCCATTTTCATTATATTTGAAACTCCACTTGCATGTTACTGCAGAAAGTTGCATTTTGCAAAGCAGTGTAATGATTATGTTGTATTTATTAAAAACAAGCACTGTTATGCGGTCCGAATAAGTACGCCTAAATTTAAGGAACCACGAGTGCGGGCCAGAGATGTCTGCATAGGCTACTGTTTTTGTTCTTTCAACTTCCTTGTGTTTGCGCCAAAAAGAAGTACATAGTTGTTGTTTTCGATTTTATTATTTCTTTACAGTCAGAATTAGAATGAAGGCTAAACTACAGATGCTCAGGTTTTATAAGGTTTTAGAATATTATAGTATTAATTGAACAAATTGAGCAATAAGAGTTACAAAGCTTGGCTAACAATTTGAGTAGATACACTAATTGATCAATAGGTTTTGGTAACCATATTTATAATATAGCAAATGTGTCGCATCTAGATTAATACTCGTAAACTAATAATTATTTTAATTAAGAACATACAATTATTGTGTTCTCATCACAACAATAATTTAAATAATAATTCAGTATCCTCGTTACAGAAATAAGAATATACAAATATTTCTGGGTATAAACTCTCTGAATTAATATTGCCAAGCAGTAAAAGTACCGAAACCATTATAAAATCCACCGACATATTAAAAAAGAAAGAAAAATTCGATCGAATTTACAGCTTGTTAGTTGTTGCGTTACAAGCCAGTGGATTTTAGTAATGGACACTGCCCATCTTTGACTTTCCTTTCCTTCACAAAAAAATATTATTTTAAAACAAACTGGAAAATATTTAGTAAAAAGTGTTTATACAATATTTTAAACACAAGATTTTTTCCATGCAAACACCAACTATCCCACAAAAAGGAACAACGAATAAATCCGATTTTCCTAAACATTTACCCTAAATCCACACGCAAAATGTAACACCAAACCAAATCCTTGGTTTATTTAATGGTCACTTCTGTACGGGAATGTTTACTGGTGTGTGTGTGCGACTGTTTGTTCGAATGTGGGTTCTTGGGTTTATGTGTTCGCTTGTCAGTAGACTCCAACGTCACAGCGTAATGAAACACAATAGTTAATTTTTAATTAAACTGCTGTTAGCATCAGCAGTGACGACAACAGCCACAAGGATTCCGCGCTCGTATATACAAGTAGAAGTATGTAGAGCCAAGTGAACACACTGCGCTAGTGCATCGCTTGACGAACATCTGCTCAGTTCTGGCCGGTCAGAATCTGCGCTAAGCACTCTAATCGCCATCCAACAGATTTCTGCAATTAACTACGACAAACAGAATGAAAATTGTACGTACCACTTGGGGGAGGACATTAGGACGAATAGCTGTAATGACTTATCTTAAGAAACTGAATAAGGGGAATCAAGGAGTATGATAATGGACAAATTAAATTAAAAATGAAGTCTTCCGACCAATTGCATGAAAACCTGTATGCGGCATATTTGCTAAGCATTTGAGCGCCGGTCAAACAAGACCCCTTCACTACAGATATAACTGGCCAGCATCAAATTGAAAATATGCCAAAAACATTTAAATTAATCTGAACCTTTCATCTGAGAAAGTTTACGCCATGTTCACGGAATGCGTTTGCCTTTTCAACTGCGGCTGTCAACGGCTCCTTATGATGGACATACGAGTACATAGTTCTAGCAGGCGGAATACCTCGCAGCCATTAAGAGCGAAATCAACAGAAGTTGCACAGTATTCTGTCCGAATAATATAAATTATAAAATGTATAAAAGAGTTAAACAATGAAAATGTTTTATTCATAAATCATCCTTAGGAGCATATCTACGGTTATTTTCGGTACGGTACCCTGAGTTAATTACAATGGAGGTAAGCGTGTCCTTTATAAATATGATCGGCTCAATTTCTTATGAATAGCTTTGCAGCCGCAATATAATGATTCTTAAAAAATTTGGTCGCAAAATTGGCTTAGGTCCTTAATTTTAAACTTGTATAACATAGTGTGTTTTATACTAGCACTCTGAACCTTCTTATGAAGCTTCGTTTATGAATCTTGCATAGGGCCCAAAAACTAAATTTTGGTTAATTGTGCCCATACAAGTTATAAACATCTCCCCATATTTTGCATGCATACTAGTACGGACCAAATATATACTGTTACCAATTTGTATTCATATACCATAATTAGAAGCATTGATAGGGTAATTTTAAGTGGGGTTCACTAAATTCATTATATGGGAGGGAGGCGCGCCCTTTTTCTGATCAACCCCAATTCTTTGTAGCGTCAATATACGTACTAATATAAAATTGCTGCTAAAAGTATTATATAGGTCGTAAGTTATAAAAATACGTCAATAGTGGGCGTGGCTGTAAAAATAGTCCACCCATATTTTGTGTGGTATTTGATGTTAGTACCCGAAATCTTTCTGTAAAATTTCGTTCATAAATATTTAATAGTCACATAGTAATAATATTTGGTTAATTTTGGGCGTGGCAGTAGCAATAATCTGCCCATATTTGGTATGCACGCTAGTATGGACCTAATACATACTGCTAGCAAGTTGTATTCGTATATCATTTTAAGAAGCAGAGATAGGGTAATTTTTTTAAGTGCTGTTTACAAAGTTCATTATATGGGCGGCAGGCGTGTCCTTTCTCCAATCGACCCCATTCCTTGTGTATGGTTTTTTAAATTAAAATTGTTCAGATAGTCATTCTGATCATATCTGTATATAAATATGTAAACTTACCATGTCTCTTTCTTACATTAGTATACCCTTTATACATTTTTTAAAGGTAAAGTGTATATAAATATCCATTCCAGTCAGTCGAAGTATACATACGGAGCTCCAGAATAATAACAATCAAATGAAATGGTATAACATAAAATATGAAAACTGCAGCATCGTTATCCTGCAGGATTGGTGAAATTCAAACCTATAATTCCACCTATTGTGCAAAATGAAATAAATTGAATTGCCTTAATCACCTGCATAAGGCAAAATTATTCAGCGACACTTTAAATCAAAATAAAAGAACTTTTGTAGTGTATTTTTGTGCATTCATTATGTGGTATCAAAATACTGTGGGTAGAGTATCTGGTGTGAAATTAACAAAAAGTAGGTACCTACGCATGCAAACGGCGTTCCGAGATGACGTGAGTCACAAACAACGCTTTTTATTTATTTATATCTCAGTCATAATTTTAAAATGCCGCTTGTGAGCGTTGACAGTTATTACACATATGTCAGCGGACAGACCAAGAAGCAAACGACCACACTTGCACCACAACCGCACCGGACGAGCAGTGTTCTGAGATCAGGTAGACTGGGTTCATGCATACCAGTCAAGTTCAATGAACCAGTTTACGTGCTGAATTGAAAGCAGCTACTTCACTAAATACTTTGCTGTTAAGTAATTACGAGTATGCGACATATTTGTAAAATATGGCTTTCCATTCAGTTTTGGTGATTCCGAGAATTTGGTAACGGATGTGATGGGAGAAACTGGCGGAAAGAGGAAATAATACTGGCGTTAGAGTATACCGACAGTGCATATTGGTGGCTCTTTCTACTTTATATGTATTTTGACCCATTTGTCTCTAGAACGAGGTCCTAGGAACATTAGGACTCACCTCATTACCCCACTTGTCGAATTTCAACAATCAGACTTTATGAGAAAGCCAAATGTGGTCCACAAGAACGAGTAAGCTTCCGAAATATCTAATATGGGCAAATCCTAGCGTTCGGACGTTACGTTCGGACGCTTTTTTCATGTAATTTGCACAGAAATTGGACATAGTTTTTTAAATGCGTTCACTGCTAGATTATATTACAAATGCAAAATATATACATGCAAAAATATTAGGGTTCTCAAGTCTTTCCTCAGAGATATTGTTTTTAAAAAACTGCGTTCGCCCGTTACAAAAAAGGAAGTGATTATAGAGGTTTACACAAAGCCTCGTGCTTTTCTGCGAATTTAATGGTTGCATAAAAAAAGTGTTTAAGAAGAAATCGTAGCACATCAAATAAGCTTTCGAAGGCCTCCTACTGGAGCTAATATTTATTGCCACTTTCGTCACAGTTAACAATTTTTTTCGTTCGGACGTTACGTGACGGACGTTTCATATATTTCTTCCCTTAGAAAAAGTAATATTAAATATTTTTAAACAATTTATTTTTATTTTAACGAATATGTCATTTTATATATTTATGTTAGTGTACTTTGAATTAGATGTTATAGCGGCTTTTATATACATTTTATTAGTATATTCGAAGAAGTGGTAGCTTCTTATATCAGGAATATTCTTAGTATTTAACCACATTTTATTAGGAGGATCGGATAAGTTATCCACTTCTTCTGATGGCATATAAACAATATTTATGCCTGAAATGTTCTGCCTTGCGCAGTCGAAAGACTCATAAGCGCTGTTTAAAATTAAGTTCTTGGTTCTGACCAATTCCCCAACTTCACGTTTCACTACAGCGCCAATCCCGTCTACTGCACCTTTACCATGTGTTGTCGCGAAAAAATTCCATTGGAATAAGTCTTAATTGAAGCGTTGCACGAAATGTGGAATAGTTCTTAATATGAACTTATTTTTAAACTGACTGCTACATCCATCAGAAAATACCAATACCTTTAAAATTGTATGACTTGTTTCTAACTGATTAATAATTTAAAAAAAAAAACAGTAGACGTCTTTTTATTGTGTGCAACCTTGTCACTAACAATAACAAAATATTGGATTTCTCAATGAAGCCATGCCACGCATGTAAAAAGTGTAACTTGGGTATAGCTTAAGTGAGCTGACCGTATTTCATTTTGTGTTGTGAGCCTATAATTTTCTGCAAAATCAATTTGTATGACGACTTCTCCAGGCTTTAGGTTAAGTTTTGTGCTCTCAAAGTATTTTTGTTGAGTGCGCTTTACAAATGTGTGTAATTTGAAAGCAGGCAATTGTGACTCAATTCCCAACATTAGTTCCTTTAGTGATCCCTCAGTGTAACTTAGCATCATCCGATTGTTAACAATGCCCCAGTGCTACCATTGAACAGGTTCTATCAATTTGCTTATGAAGCTTAAAGGAATCAAACCATAAATCAAATTAAACTCACATTGCATACATTCATTTCTCATACACTTTTCACTTGTCACGTCGCAACAAGCACTATTTAAAAAGTCATTAAAATTGGAGGGAAATGATGGTATTATTTTTTTCACTCCATCTAGCAGATATGAAAAGTTGGCATGGTATTTACAGATACACATATTATGTGGCATGTCTTGGCTAAGCATTGCGCTTTTTTTCAATGTCTTGTGGCAAAGCTAGCTATACTTTTTGTACTGCCTTACCCAGTGTTTGCTTACAACTATATGGCTTCAATACCGTTTTGTGTGGTTTGTTTTTTTTCTGGCGAAAAGCTTTTTGGCGATTGGAGCTTTGTTTTTTCAGTTTATTGGCGAGTGAAGGATCACCGTCAATTTGTTTTCTTATTTTTTGACGATAAGCTCGCTTTCTGGAAGCCTCCTTCGTACGATAGGCTATTAATTTAAGGTCATCCTCTTTCTTTGACATTCTCCATGCCTTTGATCTTTCTGCTGATGTCTTAGCCATCTGGGCAAATAAGCCAAATTGCAAGTAAATGTAAAGGAATAGTTGGTTTTAAACTTACCGTTCGGACGTTACAAAACAATATATGTAATATTACTGAAATATATTGGTTATTCAAAAATTTTAATTTCCCACCGTGAAACACTACTTAAATTGATTTAAAAAATATATTCACTTTATTACTCCTTGTACTTACCTTATCCTTGATGCAACTACACAGGTGGTGCAGATAAATTTTGAGAGAATTCAGATCTCGCTTCTGTCAAAATAGTCAGCAGGCGGCTTCCGGAGGCATGAGAATATTTGTAGTAACGGACGAAAATTTCCTTTGACGCCTGAAATTTTAGTTTTATAACGGCTGAGATATTCTCGTCACTTGGAACTTTGAAACACTTCACATTTTCTTTGCCCCAACTTTTGCGGCATATTACACAAAATTTACCCATTTTATTATTTTCACTTAATAATAAATTAATAAAATTTACAAACAGCAAAATTTTATGTTTCGATAATTTCAATAAAGTGCGGCAAATTTTTTGGCGGCACCGGTTTTCATAATTTGACAGAACCGAGACCGAAAGAGAACAACAAAACAGAATTGGCTACGAAACGTCACTTATCTGCACCACCTGTGTCGTTGCATCAATACCTTATCCACAGCACAATTAAGCTTTTATTTTCGTTGCGGACGTTACACGCCAAAACCATATAATATTTCTTAGGATATACCGTTATATAATCGTGTTATCTCTGTTTTTATTGCAGACGATCGAAGTCCATACAGATCACAAAATAGTGGAAGACAAACGAAAAGGAAAACTATTGTATACATGAATAACTGTCAAAAGAAAAACAAATAACTAGGAAGCCAGTTTTAGTGTTTCCAACAGTCTACATAGTAATGCATTTTTTTTTTTTTTTTGGTGTAATAACGAGACAGTATATATTGTAGCATTAAAGCAGGAAAATAAAGATATGAAACTAATTATTCGTAAGGTAAAATTTAACAATGTAACAGTTTAAATTTTTTGGTTCTGGTTGACCATTTCCAGGATTGGCCCATATCCAATCAAGTCAATATGAGGCTTTTATGAAGTACGTCCACCTCAGCACGCAAGCGTTTTTCATTGTGCTTAACAAAAACTGACTCAACTTATTTGAACTTTTTTCAACATCATACGTCGTATATTTAGTGAGGTTTATATGTACGGTTGAAACACTGGTACTATTCCAATATATTTATTTACGAGTACATAATTGTTTATTAGCAGCGTGAGCAGTTCCCAAGCCCTACTCGCCTAAAGTGGTTTTTTTTCAATTGTATAGGTTATATAGGAACACAGCAGCCAAACATAGATATATCGCTAAGAGAGTTTGAATTATTTTTATTTAAATCTTTTTTACAGCTTATAAATGAACAAATATTTGGAATACATTGCTTGGTCGTAACATGTTGCGAGATCCTATTGATCTTTCAAAATTAATTAATTTCAAACTTAAATAAATACAATTTTTTATAACTGATATTATTTATATTAAAGTTAATTTATTTTATTTTTAATAATATAATAAAATATAATAATTTATCACTATATTACTATAATTAAAACAATTAAGAACTATCGGCTGGAGGGTGGTAGAATATAATATACTTGAAATGTAGTGGGCTGGAATTAACCAGAGCAGCCAGTCACAGGGAGCATTATATGGTACTTGGATAGATGCGGCAGAAAGAGTAGAAAAATACGAACTATTTTTTAAAAGGGGGAATGTGGAATAAGGTCAATGTTCTTCAAACTTCCTAGTTTCATTTATGAACCTAAGAATATCGGGAAGAGGAAGAGTAGGAACATTATTCATACTCAATACATCACCACCCAACAGCCTTAATCTCATTCTTGCGATAGCTGGAAAACTACAGATAAAATGTTCAGTAGTATCGCCTTTCTCAAGAGAGGATTGGCAATTTGGATCGTTGATAATACCCATTATGACCATATGTTTACATGTTCCATTATAAATAAAGTACTTAGTTTCATCATCTAAACCGAACCGCTACCGTCAGAACTTTTGGATTCGTCACTGTAGAAGATATGATGTAGACCCCTAAGCGTAGTCTCTGGACTCAACCATTGACCACGTTCCGGGAACCTTACTTCATATCTCTCTCCGTAGCTGACAGAGGGCACCCGATTGTCCACTGGCATCGAGAAAAATATACACTGTTTCGACAACTGGTGGTGTATCTGCCTGTGCCCAAAGTCTACTGCGTCTTGCTAGACCCCATTTAATCTGAGTCTATACGCCGCTTTCATTTGCCTCCTTACGGATCTGAATATCTAGGGGGAACAAATTCGGTACGGCATTGAGGGCTTTACCTGATGTAGTGCTCATTGCACCAGTGATACCCAAGCATACACTTCTCTGCAACCTGGTCAGAGAGGATGTCATGGACTCAACCATAGTGTCTCTCCACCATACTACCAAGGCATATGTAATTATGGGTCTAATAAGAGTAGTGTTCAGTCAGTACCACCGCTGGAATTAGACCCCAAGTCTTACCGAAAGTCCTCCCACACTGCCAGAACACCTTTAGTCTACGAGAAACCTTCTGCTCGACTTGACTTTTCCACATCAATTTACTATCTTGGTAACCCTAGATACTAGACCCCAGAAGACAGCTGCAGTGTTACTCCTTTCATCGTTGGTAGTAACAGGCCTTTCATTTTGCGTCTCCTAGTAAATAGAACTAAGGTGCTCTTATTGGCATTCACTGAAAGACCCATTAGATCGCACCAATGCTCGTGTGGTAATGTAAAGTATAAATATAAGAGAACTTCATTATATATGTTGGTTATATTTTTAATATATGTATGACAAAAATAAATAGTACTAAAATAGTACGGTATAATAAAAAAAGCATAGTAAAAACAAGACTATGGGAATTTAGAAAAACTGCAATACAGCAAAGCAAGCGAACATGTTAAAGATAGTTTATGCAACACAGATGGTGTTGCTAAACCGAAGAATATTTTCCTCTTAGTCGTTACTTACGGATATGAACTATCGTGATAGCAAATGCGGCCGTATGTGTTGCTGTTGTGTATCCATATCGAAGGTTACTTAACATCGAAATTTCCTAATGTTGTAGAGATGATGGCACGTTAAATGAACTTGGTTTTGAAGTGTTTCGAAGGCTATAATGGGTGACTTAAAGGCACATTTGACAAAAGGGTCTGCGAATTCGGTATCGTGAATACAACAATGTCCTGGCAAATAGATAATTTTTGTTTCAATTGGTATCCCGGATGCCTTACATGAGATAGCTATCAATATTGGTATCAACTGAGGATAAACGATAGTTCAATAAGACTCAGAATATATATTCTTCTAAAGATAGGAATAACTAAATGGGGTCTTGTTGGATTTTTCATATCGTGTAGGAGTACAGGTGTACTTCAATTAAAATTTTAGACGATTAGATATGTTGGGTACGCCAGGCCAAAGTATAAAGGCATTCATTACAGAACGTGTGAATCTTATAAAGCTATATACGAGTATATTTATAAAAATAACTCTTGTCCTGATATGTAAACAGTTTTGTTGGAATATAGCTTTCTGACTCCAACTCGTATAACCCAGATTCGTCATCTGTTACGATGTGATTTGAACCTCCTTGCTTAGATTAATTTTTATTTCATTTCCTTGCACAAATCAGCACTAGTCTCTTTTTATTATTATTATTTATTATTTACAAAAGAAGGATAAGAATAAATTCTTATCATACAAAATTTAGGAGCACTAGCTGCCAGGGCTTTCAGCTCTAGTCTTTTTTTATTTTTGAGGAATTCTCCAACGAGCACATAGCTTGCTCCAAACCAAATTTCAGCGTGTTGAGTTATGAAAATGTGTCCATAGGGGGGGTGGCTATAAAAATAACACACCAGAGAGGTGCACAGACGGACGGACAAAATTCAAATTTTTTAGAATGAGATTATATCTGTATATACTTTCCATATATTCCATAAATTGTTAGATACGGAGCCCAGTGTCCACATATATATATATATATATATATATATATATATATATATATATATATATATATATATATATATATATATATATATATATATATACATATGCACATATATATATATATATACATATATACAAAGGGTGTTTTTTTTAGACATGTGGTTTTCAAGCAGGAATAAAATGCATATAATTTTATGTTATGGCCAAGAATTTAGCTTTATTATAAAGATAAGGGTTTGCCATTATGTTTTAAAAATGATTTCGGGCAAGTGGCCGCCGCGGCTGCCTCGAATAAATTCCAGCCGAGAGGCCTAATTTTCGACCACTTTTTGCAGCAATTGGGGCCGTATGTCAGCAATAACGCGCCGACTATTCTTTTCCAAGGCGTCAATCGTCTCGGGCTTATCTTCGTAGACAAGTAACTTCATATAACCCCAAAATCGCACGATCTTGGAGGCCACGTCACGGGACCACGACGCGAGATAATGCGCTCACCAAAAGTTTCCTTTAATAAATTGATTGTTTCGTTGGCGGTATGGCATGTAGCGCCGTCTTATTGGAACCAAATGTCGTCCACATCAACATCCTCCAATTCAGGCACGAAAGAGTCATTAATCATGGCTCTATAACGTTCCCCATGGACTGTAACAGTATGGCCGGCTTCATTTATGAAGAAATATGGACCAATGATTCCCACTGCCCATAGAGCACATCAAACAGTGACTTTTTGAGGATGTAACGGCGTCTCAACAATGGCTTGTGGATTATCGTCACTCCAAATGCGACAATTGTGCTTATTAACGTACCCATTCAACCAAAACTGAGCTTCATCGCTGAACAAAATTTTCTTGTGAAAATCGGGATCGGTGACTATCTTGTTTTTAGCCCATTGACCGAACATACGACGTGCTTGATGGTCGTTCGGCCATAAACTTATGAAATGGCAAACCAAACTGAGCATAAGTCAAGTAACAGCTGTCAAAAAGTCCAACTCCGAAAAAAGTATTGCCAGACTGAAAACCACATCTCTAAAAAAAACACCCTTTATATATATATATATATATATATATATATATATATATATATATATATATACATATATATATATATACATACATATATATATATATATATATATATATATATATATTTATATATATATATATATATATATCTATATATATATATATATATATATATATATATATATATATATATATATATATATATATATATACATATATATATATATATATGTGGGCTCTTTATAATTCCATAAATTGTTAGATACGGCAGCCCAGAGTCCACACTTGAACCCCATTGAAAATTTGTGGAAAACTTTTAAGAAAAAAGGCGGCCGAGAGACAGCCAAAAAGTGGAGCAGAGCTCAAAACTGCAATTCTGGAAAGAAGAAAAACAGTTTCTTGACAAATTGTATGTATTTGTATACGTTATCACGCGCAAAATTTAGTTTATTCTTTATTCTTTTCTTTTTGTATTTGCGCAAAACTCGTGCCGGAAATGCAAGCTAAGCATTAAAATCAATAGGTCTAGAATTAATAAAATTCTAAAACAAAAATTAGTCTTAAGTTGGAAGTTAAATAAAAAAGAGCTAAATGCTCTCAACCTTTTTTTAAAAATTAAAAAGAATATTTAAATTGAAAACTGTCGCCCGAGCAGGGACCAGTCGCGTTCGTTGAAAGTAAAAACGTTAAGTCTGAATTAATCAGCCGCGTTCGCGAGTGCTAAATAAAATTATCCTGAAGGGAGATTGGAACTCCCCTGCGCTCAACATTCAACATCCGGTGGACTCCTGCGGCGTAAAGCAGCAGCCGGCATAGCGACTGGTACGGGAAAAAGACTCTGTTGTATCCGTTCGCAAAGCGCCACGCAGTCAACGAAGACAAGGTGCTACCACAGGAACCCAAGTAAGCCAACCCAGCTAAAAATGACACATTGCGTGCAGCCAGCGTGGGATTAGTAATACAATGTTACTCCTAGTTTTGTAAGTTGATTATAAGAATTAGTGAAATATAAATAACAAAATAATAAAACAAATCAAGGCCTGTACAGCCAGTAACAAAAGAACAAAAACCCCCCTATTACATAACTCAACTCTGCGAATCCGATAGGACCCCCCAGAGTAAAAGAGACTCCTTTCCTAGAAGGGATCACAAACTATAAAATAAAAATATAAGATAAATTTTAGGAATTAAGAAATTTTTTGTTAAGCAAGCCAAATAATTTTGATAAAACCTAAATTAAATTTCATTTTTTCCTCTTTTCTCACTTTTGAGATTTGAATAAAGCTAATAGTTACCTATAAAAAACTTAAAAGAAAATTTTGTGGAAAATTAAAAATAGAATTAGGGAATAGTTTTTCATTTAAGCAAATTTTAGTTTAAACATTTTTTACAAATTTAAACTAAATTAGTATCTTCCTCGCACTTCCGAAATTTATATTCTTTTTTAATAACTCTCGATAAATATTTTGGTATTCAAAAATGGCTAACCCAAACAATCTGGTGAGACCCCCGATCCTAAATATCCCACCAAATCCTGCAAACCCTCCAAATCCTTTATTTCCCGAAAACAGAGAAATAGACAGGCAAATTTCAGAAATAGTTAACCGAATGTTAAATGAAAGGGCAAATGCTAGGAACGTTGTCGAAGTAGATGAGCAGGTAAATGTAGGCGCTCCTAACGGCGTCGGCGAAATGGATAAAATTCCAGCCGTTGTTCGCTGTCTACGCGAATTTTCTGGTGATCCAGGAGAGTTTGGATCATGGAGAAAAAGTGTGGACAGAATACTCCAAATGTATGAACCTTTACGTGGTTCACACAAATATTACGGAATACTGAACGTTATCCGCAATAAAATAGTTGGTCAAGCCGACAGTTTTAGAATCATACAATACACCACTGAATTGGAGCGCAATTTCGCGTTGTCTTACTACCCATTATGGAGACAAGCGTGATCTCGGTACCCTCGAGTACCAAATGACATCCCTGATCTAAGGTAATCTTTCCATTCAGGAATTTTACCAAAAAGTGAACTCTAATCTTTCACTGATCCTACACAAAATCTCATGTTTGGATGCAGGAACTGAATCCAGAAACTTATTAATCTCTACCTACAGAAACAAGGCTCTGGATACTTTCATAAGGGGTCTAAACGGAGACTTGCCGAGACTACTAGGAATTCGGGAGCCCTCTGACCTCCCAGAAACACTGCAATTATGCCTCAAATTAGAGAACCAAACTTTTAGGGTAAATACTGCTCTCCATAATTCGCGGAAAGCACATCACGCACCACCTCCACCTCCACGCGGGAATTCCCAACAAACATTCTGCCCACACTTAATTCACTGGAATCAACCAATGCAAGGACACAGGCCTCAACCCAACCATTACACGCCCTTGCCTCAACAACAATAGCCACGACAACAAAATTTTTACCCACAGGCACAAGCTTTTAACCAGCAATGGCAGCAAGCTCCACCTCGACCATTCGCCTCTAAGCTTGCCAAAATCTGAACCGATGGATGTTGACCGAAGCATATGACCAAACACCACCTCAAATACAAGGACATTATCATATTGACCCTACGACATACTCCATTGAAGCATATGACCAAGCCATAGAAGAAAGCAACAATAACTTTGACCAATCCATTCAAGAATACAGAGAAACACAGGATAATTTCAATCATCAGCAATTAGAGGAAGAGATCGCTAACGATATTTCAGACATTCATTTTTTAGGATAACGAGCTCCTCTCTGACCTATTTTGAGTGCAAAACGAGGAGCGGAAAAATTCTGAAAATTCTTATTGACACAGGATCCAACAAAAACTACATACAACCCGGTATAGTACCCAAACCTGTACCAAACGACAGACCCTTTTTTGCAAATTCCATTGGTGGTAACGTTAAAGTTACTCACCACACTAAAGTTAATCTGTTCGGCATACCGAATTTGGAGATTAAATTTTTTCTTCTCCCTTCGCTAAAATCTTTCCACGGCATTCTAGGCAACGACAGTTTAAAGGACCTTGAAGCAATCATCCACACAAAACACGATTACATGACAATTCAAAACAAAGTTAAAATTAAAATCAAACAACACACTTCCCAATCAGTAAACAAAATAGACATACGAACTGAACATCAGAGGGACGTGATAAAAAGACTGACAGTTGAAAACAAACCTCTTTTTAGCGAAAATGACGAAAAACTGACTTACGCCACCACTGTAATAGGTGAAATCCGTACAACAAACAATAGCCCTATCTACACCAAAACTTACCCGTATCCAATGTGTCTTAAGGACCAGGCTGAAAAACAAATAGGCGAGTACCTACGCGATGGTATCATCCGACAATAGCGGACAGATACCCTATCCCTGAGATAAATGGAGTACTATCACAACTAGGAAAAACAGATATTTCTCGGTACTCGACTTGAAAAGTGGCTTCCATCAGATTCCTTTAAAAAAATCTGATATTGAGAAGACAGCTTCTTCAATAAATAATGGAAAATATGAGTTCACCAGACTACCATTCGGTCTCAAGAATGCTCCTTCGATCTTTAAAAGGGCTCTTGACGATATTTAAAGGAACCATATAGGGATACGATGCTACGTTTACATAGACGACATCATAATTTTTAGTAAGGACGAAAAAACTCATTTTGAAGATATTAAATTAATGTTTGACACAATAAAAAAGCAAACTTGAAAATACAATTGAATAAATGCGAATTTCTGAAAACTGAAGTTGAATTTCTAGGCTTTATAATCTCTGAAAATGGACTGAAAACCAACCCGAACAAAGTAGAAGCAATTATTAACTTTCCAATTCCACAAACTTTAAAGGATCTTCGCTCATTTTTGGGACTTTCAGGCTACTATCGACGATTTATTAAAGATTATGCGAAACTCGCAAAACCACTAACCGTTCTTTTAAGAGGGGAAGATGGACGAGTGTCCAAAAACCTTTCTAAAAAAGTAAAAATTTCACTAAACAAGGAAGCAATGAATTCATTCGAAAAACTCAAACGCTCACTTACAGGAAAGGATGTAATGCTCACATATCCCGATTATTCTAAAGAATTTCAGCTGACAACAGATGCCTCCAACTACGCAATTGGAGCTGTACTTTCACAAAACAAAAAAACCAATAACCTTCATATCAAGAACTCTTTCCAAAGCCGAGGAACACTACGCAGACAATGAAAAGGAAATGTTAGCTATAATTTGGTCCCTAAACTCGTTAAGAAATCACCTTTACGGTTCTGCTAAAGTTAAAATTTTTACAGATCACCAACCACTTACCTTTGCCCTCAGCAATAGAAATCACAATAGTAAAATGAAGAGATGGAAAGCTATACTAGAAGAATATAACTACGAACTAAGTTATAAACCTGGTAAAACAAATGTCGTAGCTGACGCACTCTCAAGACCACCGCAAGTATCACAAATTAATTCATTGACAGGCACACAACATAGTGACGAAAGTTCTGCACATCATCTTATTCCAGCAATAGAAGGACCTATAAATGCATTCAAAAACCAAATTTGGCTCCTAAATGGAGAAGAAAATAGTTACCAATGTAAAATACCTTTCCCCTCATATCATAGACACGTTTTTATTCAACAAGAATATGACGAAGAAAAGCTAATCTCAATTTTCAAACGTTATTTAAGTCCTTCAGTAATAAATGGCCTTTTTACATCGGAACCCATCATGGGAAAAATTCAACAAATATATCCGCTTCATTTCTCTAAATTTAAAATACGTTTCACTCAAACCCAAGTCGAAGATTTGCCTAACGAGGAAAGACAAGAAATCGAAATTTTAAATGAACATAAACGCGCACATAGAAACGCCCAGGAAAATAAAACCCAATTGTTACAAAAATTCTACTTCCCGAAAATGAGTGCTAAAATTGAAAACCTAGTTAGACAATGTAAAATTTGCAAAGAATATAAATATGACCGTCATCCAAATATACCACAATTACTTGAAACCCCTATTCCACAATATCCTGGAGAAATAGTACATATCGATATTTACAATACGAAAAAAAACTTCTTTTTACAGCAGTTGACAAATTTTCCAAATACGCTCAAGATAGATTAGTAGACAGCAAAGCAACAGAAGACATTAGGGAACCTTTAAGACAAATAATTTTCGCCTTTGGTGTACCTAAATTTGTAGTGGTAGATAATGAAAAAGCTTTGAATTCGGCTTCCATATGTTTTATGCTAGAAGACCAACTTGGAATACAAATTTATAAAACACCCCCTTACGCAAGTACAGTAAACGGACAAGTAGAACGCTTCCATTCAACGCTTTCAGAAATTATGCGCTGCTTAAAAGCCGAGCGCATCCACAGATCCTTCCTTAAACTTTTAGACAGATCAGTATACGAATATAATTATACAGTACACTCAACCATAGGAAAGAAGCCAATAGAAGTATTCTTCGGAAGAAGAGTCTCCACAAATCCCGACCAATATGAAAACTCTCGACAGGAAAATATTGAAGCACTTAGAAAAAAACAAGCAAAAGACTTAGAGACACATAATAAGAAAAGGACCCCTATGAAAACCTACTCCCCTGGTGACGTCATTTACGTACGAATAAACAAAAGATTTGGCTCGAAACTTACTCCCAGATATAAAAAAGAAATAGTAAAAGAGGACAAATCAAGCACAGTTATTACAGAAAAAGGACGAACAGTACACAACATTAGAACTTGAATTCATATTTTCTTTCAGATTAATTCTACCACTAGCTAATGGCGAATTCAGGATACTTGACTATACCAGCTCACAGCTAGCGACCTTCAATACAGGTTGGATGAAAATTCAATCCGGGACTTACAAAATTATACACACCATAGACATAGACGAATACCAAAGAACTTTGGACGCTCTTAACACCACGATAAGTTACAAAATTATTTCCAACAATCCTTTACTCCCCTTCTTATCCAATGAAGTAACACAAATACAAAATTTCCTGAATAGATTAAAACCTAAAGTTAATAAAAGATCAGTAAATGCACACGGAACTGCTTGGAAATGGCTGGCAGGAAGTCCAGACCACGAAGATTTTGAAATATTAGAAAATCATATAAATAACACGGTAGTAAATAATAATAAGCAAGTAATAATAGATAAGCTTTTAAGTGAAAGAATGAACAATATTACAGAAATTTCAAATAAGATATTCGCACTATTAAAAAGTAAGGAAAATATTCAACATGACATTGCTGTAGATACAAAATATAAATTGCAATTGATAAAAGATGAAATTATAAATATAAATTACGCAATACATTGGGCCAAAGTTGGCATAATAAACTCTTACATATTCTCTAATTTTGAAATGAACTTAATTAAAGAAGTTTTTGATAAAGATAATATTCCCTTTAATAACGTAGAAGTATCTTTTGAATTTGCTAATGCTAAAATAGCCTCTAATAATTCTATGATTTTATATTTAATTGATATTCCAATTACCGATGAAAATTTATGTGAATCCTTGTTAATAAAAGCATTGAAAAAAGGGAATAAAATTTACAAGATACCATATGAAAAAATATTGATTTGTAAGAATAAAATTTTCGGCACAAAAGACAATTCTGAAAAACATAATGAAATAAAAATTTGTACAAAGAAAAATATTGTAGACATCAGTAACTCCTCCTGCATACCGCACCTACTAAACAGCCACCCGCCTACCTGCATCTCGATAAACAATCAACACATCCCCACAGTTGAAGAAATTCTCCCAGGCATCATACTTTTAAATCAATACAGCGGCACAGTTGGCATCGACGAAGTTAATTTGACCGGTTCATACGAGTATCGCAATTCTACAATCACAATAGATAATCAAATATGTTTGTCTAATGAAGTCTCCGGCAGTAAGCCTCTCCCTGCTATACTGCAACCGAATGCTACGCTAACAGCTGAAGAAGAAATGCTCAGCCTGGAAATGATGAAAGAACTCCATTTGAAAAACACAAATTACATCGAAAAGCTAAAAATTAACGGCATAGTAGCAGCAGTAACAAACTTTGGAATTTCAAGTACCACATTGATTCTAATAGCAGTCTTGGCATACAAATTAACGACAGCACGGAAGTCAAAGCTAACCGGCAAATACATTTCTAACATATCCGACAAAATACCATTACATGAAGTAACTGTTGCACAAAATGAGCAGCCGCAACCATCTCCTCGAGTGGACCAAACAACTTTCCAGCACCCTACTGAGACGAACGAGGGCGTTCGCTTTTAAAGGCGGAGCCGTTATCACGCGCAAAATTTAGTTTATTCTTTATTCTTTTCTTTTTGTATTTGCGCAAATATTATTAATCGCCAATTGGGCAAATAAATAAACAAACAGTAGGTCAGCACTTTTAAATAACCAATTTCAAAACTCGTGCCGGAAATGCAAGCTAAGCATTAAAATCAATAGGTCTAGAATTAATAAAATTGTAAAACAAAAATTAGTCTTAAGTTGGAAGTTAAATAAAAAAGAGCTAAATGCTCTCAACGTTTTTTAAAAATTAAAAAGAATATTTAAATTGAAAACTTATATATAAATTAGTAACACAGAACTAAAAAGACATTCCATCTGAATCTTAAAAATCAAACTATGTATCTGTATCGAATATTTAGCTGCAAAACTGACAAATGACTTTTTCCTTTGAGTGAAGTGCTTAATTCCGAACGAATTGCTTTTAAACAATCCGCTAAATATTGCGCAACTTAGATTTGCCTGATAATAACGGCATATTACGATTCTGCGGGCACTGTTTGCAATTTCATGTCTTGTGCACTTGTCAACAGGGAATTTGCTTGCTGCATACCAAATTGCAGCAACTTACAGATTCCGTACGCGCAGAAAACTCAGACGCACATATGCAGCATTTACCGCACATAATAAACATTTGAACCGCATTTGCAGGCACGAATTACCCGTTACGCAGGTAACGGTGCTCCATTGCAAGGACTTTTATGAAATCAAGCCATTCAGGTCCACACTGCTACGCAATAATAATCACCGTCCTCGTGGACTTTGTATGTTGTACGGCAACCTCTACTGCTGAAAGAGTGCTACGCTAAAAACTGCTCAAAGTGTAAGCAATTTATTATTGTTACTTGCCGCAACTTTGTGTGCCCGGCAGCAATATGCATCCACGCACCACATACACATACTCGTAGAGTTCAATTTTCATGCGCGCGATATTCCAAAATCCTGCTCAATCCGTGTGACTTGAAAAGCAGAGAATTTAGTATGCGAGTGCAGTCTGTCGTTGCCTTTGAATTCATGACCGTAGCCTGAAACTTTTGAAACCATTGCTGAAGCAGCTACCCCAGCTTCCATTGTTACTCCGTTCAAATTGTGTCCACAAACCGCGCATTGCAATTCAGCAAGTCAAACCAAAATGTCTGTGGGAGTTACCATATGTGGTTTCCATTTTACTGCATCATATCATCGGTTCGTGTAGGTCATGCTAAGGATTCCCAAAAAGTTCACACGGCATATAGGCCACACCATTTCACTGTTTCGTATGGTGAGATCGTTTAGAAATAAGCCGCAATGGATGCGGGTTGGATGGTTCTATTGGTAACGCGCCCTAATAAACGTTCATTTCCCATACCCATGGACATATGTATCTACTCTAGCGACTTCCGATTCATCGCTTGAAAATCTACAAAAGCAATTCAAGAGTATTGTGAAATTATTTGTTTGTTGCTTCGCTTCCAATTACAACAAAATAGTCCAAATAAATAAAATTGAATTGTTTTTCTTTTACTTCGTACTTCCGTTCCATATATTTTTTATTTCGTTAAACTGAACTTCCGTTCTACTCGAAGAAGGCAATTAACTGCTGACATAGAAGAAGAAATGTGAGGATTGATTGATAAATTTGGAGAAATTAAATATGAATGTTTGAAAAAAGCAAGTGATACATCAAGTCAACAACTTATACATTTAAGCAGTCATTGCATTTAAGCAGTGTATTTAGAACGGATCAAGGTTTCTGGAAAAAGGAGGTGCAATAGCATTATTATATACTCGTAGAATAATTTGATAACTTTCAAAGATGTAGAAAATGTGTATTTTTAGGGTTTAGTAGAAGATTTTACCTTGTTTCATGAGTCACCTAAACGAATTTTGAAGCATTTCATTTATTTTATTAACATCAGCGCAGCATTTTCACTGTTTTCAATCGGCAATTTGATAGCTCTGGATTCCGATTGGGCTGAGTGAAAAGTCATGGTTTCTTAGCAAGTTAGCTGAGCTGTTTTTCGACTAAAACTGCGAAAATAATCCTATGAATTTTCGCAAACTTCCTTAGAGACCAGAACCGCCCATTCAGCCTTCCTGCTGCCCGGAAGAGACTGGGACAATTTCACTCCCGCTCCTTTGTTCGGTTATTTTGTTAAATGAAACTTTTTCCGGATCCGCACTCAGTGGACTTTTGCTACAATTTGTTGTGCTACAGTTGCAATGTTTTTAGTTTCCACCTTGCGAAATTTAATTTTAAGCCCTACTCTTCCATTGTAATAACATTTATTTACTTACTAAATTTCCGTAGTTTGCTTTTCGTTTTGTTGGCATTATTTTTTAAGTGGATTTGTGCTATTTTTTCAAATCCCATTGTCTGCACTGTTTTTATTTTATGTTTCTCTTGAAATCATATTTATTTATGCTTTCCTCGCAAAGCTGTTCACATGAACAGAGTAGGTATGGACCATTATTTCTTTGGTTTGCAACCTTAAATCCATTTGATTTCGTTTGAATTTTGTTTACCTTGTATATTTTATATTTATATATTGGGTTTATTGTAGTATACTCGTACTTTAGTGCTCCAACAAACAGTGAAGGAGAAAATCAATTATTTCCAAAATGAAAGGATTTTGTTGGGTTCACTTTTTATACTGGTAGTAGTATTTATGGCATATGGTGGAGGATACAAGAATATTTGTTTACCATATGCACACATAATTTACGATTCACAAATTGAAATTTTGATAAAGGAGACAAAAACAGACATTTTACTCATACGTCGGTTGTAAATTCTCTTCGAATTTTATGTGAAGTGCCAAGATTGACGAAGCCGTGCCGCTTGCTTAAATGTAGATAATCGAGTTTGAACTATGAATTGAACTATAAAGTTTTTGATAGAACATATGAACATGCTAGTATAGAAAATCTGCCATTACATTTGCAGAGCGATTTATTCTGTCACTATGTACAACATCTCCACATTTTAGTTGATCATCCCAGTATAAAAGTATAAAACAGATATATGACTTTGTGTATACTCGTATAAATGAAATTATATTTATATTTAATTGAACTCTTTTTATATTCTTTACCTTAAAAAAAGGGTAAAAAGGGAATAGTAAGTTTGTGCGGTTGAGTGGTTTTTCAAGTACCAGAAGGAGGCTTGTTAGGTATGGACATATATGTACAAATATGATCAGAAGCACTTCCAGAACAATTTTGATTCTGTCCGTCCGTCGGTGGCCTTCTTACTGAAACTTTGCAAAAGTATAGTGTGGACAAAGATACAGAATCAGATTGCTATAAGAGCCCCTTTGGACAAAGACAAATTGTTGCAAAGTGTTTAAACTTTTTTAAAATGGCTATAAGTTTGATCAAATTTAAGGAACAGTAACCCCTAGGTAGTTATGTAGATGTGGCTCCCACAAAACAATGTGGAATATATGGGCGGTATATATTTAATGCCACGCTCACTGATGTTGTGAGTCAGAATCAAGCTATCTGCGCGTAGTTGACTAACAGCACCAACTCCTAATAGACATTATACATTTGATGTAGGTAAAATTTATAAGTGTTACAATTAAACTAATTAAGAGGGCACATGTTTTTGGGGTGCAAATATTATAAATGGATAGTATTTATTTATTAATTATTATATGAACTTTTAGGGTGTCACGGTTTCCCAATCAAGTTGACAAATTTGAATTAGAATTTAGAATGCTCCATCGACATTTTTATATCGATTGGGTCAGGTGGCTTAACCAACCGACACCAATCAACAATTGCGTAACTGGAACACCAGAAAGGAGCTTACCTAGACTGTAATTGGTCATATAAGACTTATTATTGTAAGAATAAAGTGGCTTGTCTTGTTTGATATCGAAAAGAGAACTACACGTTGTTTGCCTTATTTGGAACCACTAGGTACTCGTCGACGCCGCGCCTATTACCGGCAGCAAAAGGGCGCTCACCACTAACGGCGACAAGCACGGACCCCAACACTATTAATAAATATTCATAACTTAACATCTATTAGCGATTTCCGGACGAAATTTTATGAGAAGCAACATGTGGATATTATAAATATATAATATAATATGTACTACTACTAAGCACTACTACTGCCCCTCCAAGAATTAACCAAATATCATTACTAGGTTCCTATAGAAAGTCATCAACGAAATTTCACAGGAAGGTTCCGGGTACTGCTAATAAATGCCACACAATGACGGGTTATTTTCCCAGCTATTACTACTATTGACACATTTTTATCACTTACGACCTACACAATTTGGGACGAAATTTTATATGAATAATTATATTAACGCTGCAAAGCCATATGCAAGAAATTGGTCCAAGAATTTTTCATAAGTCCTATGTTGTGTCAATAGAGGACGTAGCTCGCAATATATACCGCCCAATTTTTGTTTTGTATTTTATACTAGCACTCTGAACCTTCCTATGAAGTTTGATTGATTAATTGTGGGCGTGCCAGTAATAATGATCTGCCCATATTTTGCATGCATGCTAGTTAAGACCTAATATTTACTGCTACTAATTTGTATTCATATATCATCATTACAAGCATAGATTGGGTAATTTTAAGAGTGGGCCCCAAAGTTCATTATATGTCAAAGTTATAAAAGTGTGTCAATAGTTGGCTTGGCTGTGAAAATTACACGCCGATTTTTTGTGTTGTATTTAAACTCAACTTTCTTATGAAATTTTGTTGATGAACCTTTAATAGGAAATAATTAATGATTTTTGGTTAATTGTGGCAGCTATCGTGGTAGTATGATCTTCATATTTTGCACACCAACAATTATGGACCCAATTTACATTACTGCAAATTTTTCGCTTTTCCTTTAGGTAGGCTTTGTATCTAAAGTTCCTTATATAGAAAGTATTCGTGTTTTTAACCCCAGTTGACTTTATAATGTCCAAACGCTGCTCACAAAATTTCGTCCATGATATCTAATAGATCTTAACTTATGAATTTTTGTTAACAGTTGGCGCGGCAGTTAATATATAATGCCCACATTTTGCTTAGTATTTAGTGGCACCCACATCTACATAACTAAATTATGTCATTATTCCAATAATTTTACCGATATTATAGTTATTTTAAAAAAGGTGAAAAAAGTTGTATACTCGTATATGGGAGATAGGCGTGGTCTTTGTCCAAATGGGCTCAGATAGCAATCTGGATTTGGAAATTGGTCCAAACTATACTTTTGCACAGTTTCATTAAGATATCCATAAGGGTCTGAAAAAAAGTGGTCTCAGACGGACAGATGAATGGATAACAAAAATCAAATTACTCAAAAAGCATTCTGAGCATATTCCATGCCTCCTT
The DNA here is from genome assembly GCA_920105625.2 of Clusia tigrina. Lineage (NCBI taxonomy): Eukaryota > Metazoa > Arthropoda > Insecta > Diptera > Clusiidae > Clusia > Clusia tigrina. Next base: position 170,165,056 of record OV050031.1, read on the forward strand.
TTTGTAATTGAAAAACTTTTCAACTGTTGTACTCATTTTATCTTTACTTAATGTAAAGGGTATAATCATAGGCCAAACTACATCAAAAATACAAATATATCTCGTGTTTCATATAACGATTAATTAATTAAAAGAAGCTTATCCGTAGTCTATTTAACCTTGGAAGTTGTGAAGATCGTATTCATGGTGAAAGTGTCTGACTGTATTGTAAGCAGTTTTATATAGACGACGTGCTAGTGGGCATGGGAAAATCGATGCTAAACATACGTAGGTTAGGTTAGGTTGCGAAGACACTTCCACTCGGAGACATGTCCATTGTGACTGCCTTCACAAATGCAAATAGGAGACATCCTCGTCTTTACCCTCGGTTTCCGTATATATTGAAAGTACCGTCCCTATTACACCATTTGGTTTTGCAGATGAAAGTGAGAAGATCCGAAAAGTCCACCTTCGTTATCTCTGTCAAGCTTGTGAAGAAGCGCGACCCCAAACATTGAAGTCGTTTCAACTATAGCCTTGAACGCTGACATAAAAAGTGATGAATCGATAATATCTCTTCTTCATCATGGCAACTCCTGCATAGCCCGCTGGACGGAATACGCCAACATTGAAGCATTGGTACGATAGCACAATGCCCGGTAATGACCTCCATAAGCACCCTTACTTCAGGTTTGTTGAACCCTAAGATAACCTTTGTTCTCTCCATGTATAACCTAGGCCATAAGGCCCTTGAAATTTCATAGTCATCACGATTAGTCCATAAGTTATTTGTCACCGTAACAGTGAATTCACATATTTTCCTAACCAGTTCACATATAGGAATTTTAATAGAGGTATCTGCTTCGTTAATGTCCATTTCAGAGCCCCTTCTGGTCATCTCGTCCGCTAATTCATTCCCCTCTAAATTGCTCTGTCCGGGAACGTAGCAGAGTGAGAGGTCCAATGTTCAGTAGTGAGGTACGAAATTTCATTACCAACTTCGATTTAAATGTCTTGGATTCTATTGCGTTAAGCGCCGCCTGACTGTCCACACAGATAGTGATATTCGAGGGTCGAATTGTACTACTTTGTATCAGCGTGGCCGTTTTCTCAATTGCATAGACTTCGACCTGAAAGACGCTGCATGCGTCAGGCAGCCGATATGGCTGTTTTGCCTACAACTACAATCTCCATCTTTGAGCCGTCAGTGTAGATGATAATGTCAGAATTACCCTTACAGATTCTAGGTGTAAAGTCTAAACTAGAAGTCTTGTATTCTGTAGATGTTTCTAAGTCAGCTGTAACTATCCTTTGACCCTTCCGTTTTATTTCGCTCAAAACAGTACAGTGTCTACTCGTATAGTTTGCAAATTTCCACGTGTTGCACTCTCTTACTCTAAGAGCACACTTGGCAGCACAACCCTGAATGAACACTCCTAGTGGTAAGAGGTGAAATAATATTCTTGAGGCGCGCTACTTACACACCCTGAAATTCCCAGGCTAGCAAGTCTTTGTACTTTTCCAATACGGTTTAGATTACATTTCCTTCCCAACGCCCTCCACCAGACGATGGACCCGTAGGTGATAATTGGTCTAATGATTGTGATGTACATCCCATACACAATGTACGGTGACAATCCCCATTTTTTCCCAAAGATCCTTTTACAAGTATAGTATGCTGCCAAACCCTTCACATGTAAATTTATTCCTTTCATACCACCTGGGGGTAGCAAAATATTCTTACGGAATTTTATCACATTTTAAGGGTGCACAAAAATGTAACTTCTTTCTGGATAAATCTGAGTGTCTATTTTCATGATGGCCTCTTGACCATTATTTCCTTGGTATCTCATTTAACGGAGGGATTTGTCGCGTGTGTATTTAATTACTTTTCTACTATTACTTTGGTTGTGAAATACCACTTTCTACAAACTGAAAACTTACGCTTCTTCGCCGTTCTTAACTTAACTTTTCCAATAAAAATTCAGCAAACATAGGTAAGCGGAATTAAAAACTTATCCACGCATTCGAACTAAATTTCTGCGAAAATCTCTCACGTAATGTAAATAATCTTTAAAATGTTTTTCCGCACGCGTCAACACAAACACAAAATTAAGCAAACTTAAACAAACTACTTCGGTAAATTAACAAAATTTCAATCACACTCCATTAAATCGTAATTTCCATAAAATGCAAATACTATTAGGAAATACTCCGCTTTGCTTCACAGCGGTGAGCATGGAAAAGTTTTTACTTACAGTTCGCATTAAGTCAATAGAATTTTAATTGCATTCGTAAGGGGAAAATTTGGATGCGGTTATGAAAGAATTCATAATGTTGCCTAATAACAAATTTAAAAAGTTCAATATATAAATGTGTATACGTTGACAACACCCTTTTCCTCTGGTAAAACTACATTTAGGTCGCCCATGACTTACATGGAACATTTAAAATTGTTATATTTCATAATGAATTCCAACATTCGATATTAACAGCTCTTCTCGTAAGTATACCAATATGGTTTTCACGGTGAATTTAATATTTCGTTGTTAAAATTTAGATAACTGATTTAACAGATTTTATTAATTATCCAACTTCAATATCAATTAAATTTTTACCACAGTTTGGATTTAACACATTTCATATTAAAATATGTTGAGTTTTGGGTCAATAATAAAAACTGCAATAACCTTATTCTACAAATTATACTCAATCATCAGTCGAGTTTGAATTAAATGAGCCGTTCAGTGCACAAATCGATAACTCCATAAAACAAAAAATTGCGAAATGCGATGAAATAATGTACATTGTTTTTTAAAATTTCCTTTATAATATAAATTCGAATATATATTGTAGAATCCATAAACACAGATATAGCTTTCAGCTAACGGTATATAAAATTAATAAGAAAGAATATCAATAAAAATAATCGTCAGTAATATTACAACTTTTATGTGACTGGTTAAGTTAATCGATTTGACAACTGAAAAAAAAACAAAGTTAAATTCAGTGTTTAGTTTTTGATTACAGAAAAATTTTGTTATTATGAATTTGTATTACAGATTTTCCTTAAAAATGAATGTTGACAATTCTGTTATAATATATTATTTGTGATTAATTCATCAGCAACATAAAAAATGTTTCATAAATTCATTTTTCGTTTTAAACAAAATTCAATGTAAAATATTATACAAACCTAATTTTTAGCATATTAAAGTAGTATATTTCTCTCTAGATAAATTTTCTACAAAAATATCTGCGGCGTTTTTCGCTGATGGAACATTCTCAATGTCAATCTCCTTTCCGATATACTTCTCACGTATATAATGAAAATTAATATCAATGTGTTTACATCGTTTATGTGCAACAGGATTTTTGTCTGCGAACTGTGCACTTTGGTTTTCACATAATATTTTGCATGCCACATTGACATGCCACATTGACATTTACTGAGCAAATCCCATTTCGGCCAATAAGCTCCGATGGAACGACACTTCTTTTACAGCATTGCACATTGCTATATATTCAGCTTCCATTATGCTGAGAGGAATAATTGCTACGTCTTGGACTCTCATGCGATCAATCCATCGGGAAAAAATAGTGCGGAACCACTAATTGATTTGCGGTTCTAGGAATCTGAAGCGCAATCAGCATCTGAAATACAAATTTAGTTTTCATAGTTATCTTTATAAGTTAGAATACCCATCGGCTTCTCCATCAAAGATCTCAGAACATGCTTGGCTGGAATGAAGTGTTCTTTGTGCGAGTGGCTATTGAATTGTGCCAGCTTGGGCACAGTATGCGCTATATCAGGTCGAGTAACTATCACCAGATACGTTAAACCACCAACTAGTGACATTTACTGCCCCTTCATGTAGCCCGTGAATTCCTTGTTGTTGAATTTTTCAAGAACCATTCCGCTAGTAAATGGAGTCGTAGCACCTTTGCAATCTGCCATATTCCAACGTTTCAGTAGCTCATCTGCATAACGCTATTGATGAAGAGATATGTTTCCACGTAAAATATCTCGTTCTACTTCCATGCTGAGATAATACCGAATCGGCCCACGATCGATAGCTTCGACCTGCTCATTTAGAATTCGGATAATTATCAACGTGCTCTCTGACGAACAAGCCAACACATATCTTCGATGTATACGCTCAAAATAATGATTTCGCCGTGGTTGAACATTGTATAAACGCAGTTGTTTGCTTTCCATCTTGTAAACCCAATATTTTTTCGTTCCAATAGCTTACAGCCTGCTTAAGGCCATACAACAATTTTTGAAGGCTGCATACTCTACTAGGCTGATTCTCATCAACCAAACCTTCTGGTTGTCGCATACGAGTATATAGCTCTTCTTGGAATTCTCCATTTAGATACGCTGCCATGACATCAAAATGATTAACTAAAAGCTTGTGTTGTACCGCTAAGACAAGAATTAAACGAATGGTCGAATGTCTTGCAACAGGTGCGTATGTAAGCGAAAATCGTCAACAGACTTCTGCAAGTAACCTTGCCTCACTAATCGCCCTTTATACCTTTCGAGCTTGCCAGTTGAGTCACATTTTTTTACAAACAATCATGTTTTTTCCAGGTGGAAGGTCAGCGAGGGTCCATCCGTTACTCTTCAGTAAGGAATCATATTGCACCTGCATTGCATTCCTCCACTGCGGACTTTCGTTGGGCTACAGTGCATCGGTGACTGACGTAGGATTTCTCACATTCTAAATTCAGAACTTATAGATAGTCTATTAAATACCTTTCCTCGGTCTACCGACTTTTCCCGTTCTATACATCTTCAGCATACCCCTTTTTCTTTTTCCCAATACAATTTCGCCATCATTACTCAAACTACTACTTTCTGAACTTTCACTTATTTCTACAGGATCTTCGTCGTTTTTTACAGAGTCGCCCATGTCCACTAAAGACTCTTTTTATTGTATTTTTATTCTTTTCAATTATTTCATGATTATTGTTTTCTTTTATTTCATTAGCGTTATTTTTTAACAATTCTATATTGATGATATTTTTATTTTCACTGTCTCTTTTGGTTTTGGGAAAAATGTCTTCAATGAATACCATACCGCGTGCTCTTTTTTTCGTTTCGTATAATCGGCAACCCCTAATATGATTAACGTAACCTATAATCAGCACTTTTTCACCTTTACTATCGAACTTCGAACTGCCTGGCTCATTTTTTAGAAAAACTGCTTCGCAACCAAACATTTTGAAGTGATTAAGACTTGGCTTGCGCCCATAGAGACACTCATAAGGTGTTTTATATTTTAAGATTTTTAAAGCGCATCGATTTCGTATATACGCGGCTGTATTAACTGCTTCGGACCACAGGTATACAGGTAAATTTGATTATATCAACCGCGCCATCTCAACCAGCATGCGATTAGCGCGTTCGGCTACTCCGTTTTGCTCAGGCGTGTAAGCCACGTTAGTTTCGAGAACAATATCTTTATTTCCTAAAAAAAATTTGGAATTCACCGGCTAAATACCGGCTTTATTTCCGATCAAGATTTAATTTTTTGTACCTTAAACATAACACTGTGCCGTGATGCTCTGCCGGATTTTTTTCATATCGTGACTTTAATGCTATTGATTACGAATCACTATTCTGTGAGATGAGTCGGGTGCATTGGGATGAATGCTGGTGTCAAACTTCTATGGATGATAAGTTGGACTTGTTTGTAGGTTGCATTGACAGGATTTTTAATCAATATGTCCCCATTCGTTCAGTGGCAATTCAGAATGTTTCTTGTCCATGGTACTCTAAGCAAGTTAAATTGGCCATTAGGAATCGAAATAAATTGCATGCTAAATGGAAAAATAAGCCTACTGTGGATAATTGGAATCGATTTAGGATTGCTCGAAATAAAACTGTATTTATTGTTCGTCAATCCAAAAGAAATTTTTACAATTCCAAGTTGAAAAGTTGCCTTCCTACCAAGCTACTTTGGAGGAATTTGAGGAACCTTGGAGTACGTAGTAGTGATAATACTATCTGCAAGTTGGATCCCAGCATTATGTGTGATGCCTTTGCTTCCCCGTGATCATGTGGCTCGGTTTCTCAGCCTGCTCTTGGAATATTTGGTTCTGCCACGTCTACTTTTCAGTTCTGCTGTGTCCGTGAGGCTGATGTGGGGCGATGTCTGATGAGGGTTAAGTCAAATGCAATTGGTGAGGATGGCTTGCCGATTAAGTTTCTTAAGATTATATTACCATTTATTCTTAGTCCCTTGACCCACATCATTAATCATTGCTTTACGACTTCGTGCTTTCCTAGTGCTTGGAAAGTTGGTATCGTTATTCCAGTAGCTTAGAAATCCTCAGCATTGGAGCCAGGTGATTTTAGACCTATTAGTATTTTACCTTCTCTATCAAAGGTTTGTGAATCACTCATGGCTGAGCAAATTTCAGGTTACTTTCATCAAAACAATCTTTTCTCTCCTTTGCAGTCTGGTTTTGGATCGGGGCACAGTTGTGCGACTGCTATGCCTAAGGTTATGGAGTTATAAATTCTTTAAATGCTGCGAATGCATCAGACTTTTGTTTTAAAAATTGTACCTCAGTGTGCCGAGAAAAATCGTCCACGAAGGTTATAAAGTACCTAGACCAACCTTTCGACATTGTATGCATAGTCCAGCAAATATCAGAATGAAAAATTTGTAATCTCTCTGTTGTTCGAACACAAGTGGAACTAGCGAAAGTACTCTTTTTATATTCTTTATTTCGAAGTCGGGTTAGGCCGAGTTCAAAATACCCTTTACCGTTCCTTTTACGTGCGAGTACAATAATGGGGATGTTTTCTTCATAAATCATCAAAGACAATTCATTTGCAACACACCTCAGGCAAGTCTTTCTACCTAATCCGTCTACCCGCAACAACAATAGCAATCAGAATATTTCAACAACGACGCCAGCAGTACCAATTCATTTTAAGCCAAAAGAAGTCAAACGCCTGTGTATAACGAGTCTCAACCCAAAAAAAGGATCTGGATGTGACTTAATTGCCAACAAAATGATAAGTGAATTGCCGCAAATAACTATGATGCATCTTACTCATATTTTTAATGCAATACTCCGTCTGGGACACTTTCCTACAACATGGAAAATATCCGAAATAATAATGATACCAAAACCAGGAAAAGAACCTACTGAAGTATCTTCATATATATATCGGCCCATAAATCTCCTACCAACGCTCTCTAAATTGCTCGAGCGGTTATTGCTGGAAAAACTAACATCAAAGCTAAATTCAATTATTCCTCATCATCAACTTGGGTTCCGCAAGCATTATGGAACTATCGAGCAAGTGTACAGCATTGCTTCTGAAATAAGACGAGCATTCTAACAAAGGATGTTCTGCTCATTAATATTCCTAGATGTCGCACAGGTCTTTGGCAAGGTCTGACATGAATGACTTACCTATAAAATTAAAAAGTTTTTGCCGAGCTATTTGCACAGGCTTCTGGAGTCATATTTAACAAATCACAAATTCAGAGAATTCCTAACAACAGACTTTGAAATTATAGCTGGAATGCCACCAGTAGTGATGACGAGGGTAAATACCCAAATGGTAAATTGGGTATTTAAATGTAAATACCCAGGTTTTTACCCAAGCACCTGGGTATTTACCCAAAATGTGGGTATAAATCAGAATAAAGAAAAATTTAAATAAATTAAAAGAATTTAATTTTTTATTATGAATTAGATTTTTTAATAATAAATGAAATAATTTTTAAACTTAATCGTAATCGCTGTCGCTGTCCGTATCCGATAAAAACTCATATCGAGTAGAGTGCGTGATTCCTGTAGAAGTTGAAGGGATATCGTCTTGAGTACCTTCTAGTGAAGAATTCATGTCAATTTCAAATTGAGTGGAGTGCGTGCTTTCTGCTGAAGGTGGTAAACTATTTTTAAAAAGCAAGTTCCAGTTGCACGATATACGAGTATATGTTATTTTTCCTGCTCTTTGTGTTGTTAAACGGTTCCTTTTTTTTGAGTGAATGAAGCTGTGGGTGCTAAAGGAACGTTCAGTAGCAGCTGAAGTACAGGGAGCTGTTAAAATTCGAACAGCTAATTTGCATAATTGCGTGCTTCCACAAATTCTTTTCCACCAAGTTACTGGAGAAATTTCATCCAAACAGCTCCAGACAAAAGTTTTTGCCCAGAAATCATTTCTGGCCTTGTAATTGGCAAAATCTGCCATTACATTTATGTTTAGCGCCTGTGACATTGTGTGAATGAATTCCAATGCATCTACCTCCTCAGACGGATCAAGATCACTTCCTTGTGCCTTAGGATCTAGAAAATTCGCAGCTAAATGTATCGGTTTTATGGTTTTTTTAAATCGTGTATTGAATATGGTTGATAGCTCAGTTTTTTCGGCATCATTCAGTATCATAGTTGAAGCAAACTCTAATTCAAGCTTCATTAAACACGAAATATACCCTGTGTATATTCAATTCATTTGATTCGAGCTTACAAATTCATTCTGTAATGCAAACCAATATGTTTGAGCTTAAATTTAATTGCTAAATTTATTTCGCTAAGTAACTGTGATTTTATATCGACTTGTAGATTAATTTGTTCATGAACTGCTAAGACCTGAAGGGATGCTTTAGTTTTTATTACACTCTGCATTGAATAGAAGTAACTTCCCCACGTTGTTTTGGCTGGCAGTTTTAATTGTTCACCGATTCCTTTTTCTTTCACAATTTTAGCTAAAGTTGCTGTTAGAACTTGGTTGTTTTGAATTGTTTGATTATATTTACAACATATGAGTAATTCTTCTGTAAGGTATTGCATTTTAAAAAATCCTGACAAATTAAATGAGGACTATGCGCTACAAAACCCATAGGCACAACATTCGGGTAGGCTTCTTTTACTATTTTGAACGCCTTTTGCATATTTGTAGCATTGTCACCAATTAACACAAAAAACTTTTGTTCACCGTATTCCTTCATGATTTTAATAATTTCCTGTGATAAATACTGAGCTGTATGCCGATTGGCCTGTGTTGACAGACTTTTCACAAATACAGTTCCAGACTTTGATATGAGAAAGTTTACAACACCTTCATTACGAATGTTACTCCATCCATCACATTGAATATGTAAAAAATTTGCTACTTTTAGTTGCAGAGTAATGTCCATACTCATCTCGTTATAAATTTTATCCAAATATGTGCTGGAAATCGCTTTTCTAGTTGGAGTCTTGAAATGTGGATTAAGGTCCTTAAAAGAGTCCTTCCACAATGGATGCTCCACCATAGCCAAAGGAGCGCCGGTTACAAATATAGCCTTAGCTAAGTTGTATTGTGCTAAATTTTAAGGAAGATGCATATGTATGTAAATCAGATGAAGGTGGAGAATCATTTGCTGTCTGTATCTTGTTTATTGTCACATTGGTTGCAAGAGTTATGATATACATAACATAACCTATTTACATAGTATAATAATGTGTAAACATATAATAATACGTAGCTCATAACATGTATCAACTATGCCTATCTTAACTTAATATACAAATGAAAGTAAAGAATAGAGTAACGAGAAAAGAATGGAGTAACGAAACGATGAGTGATATAAAAGCATTGAAACGAACTGGACGTATGTGTTCATCTCCTTTTTTAGAATTATTAAACTAAGTTTAGTGTGTAGCAAAGTAAAATTATTGAAATTAAACATATTAAAATTTACAAAAACCTAAGAACTTTAGTTTTTAATTATTTTACATGATTCTGGATAGTCAGAAATCATAATTGGCGCAGTCGGCAAAGGGAGCTTGTGTTGTTTTTGAAACCAAATGCACATTGGTTGATTCGTGTGAAAAGAAAACAACTCCGCCCGGGAAAACAAAAATATAATTAATATAACAAAAAAAAAAAATAAGATAAATAAATGAACTTTTAATAAAATAAGTCGTAATTCTAATACAGAATGTTCAGAAACTTTGATACGAAGTAAAAAATAAAACAGTTAATCTTTGGTACGAATAAAAAAAAAATAAAAAAAAAATAATTATAATAATAAAACAACGAAATAGCAACACATTAAAAAAGTAAATCATTCGATCCGGAGTTTCATAATAAAAGTACAGTCTCGTAGAGGAAAATACCAAAATCGACAAAAAACGGCAAACCGTACACGACGAAAAAGCCTAAAGACATTGAATTAGACGACATAAGTGAAGACGTCATCGACAACAGAAACAACAACACCGCATCCAACTGGACTCTTCAGCTGCAACAGGCAAAAAGTGAAACGAAGGAATTTAGCGTAAGCAACATGCAAAACTTCAATTTAAGTAGTAGTATGGGTACAGACGAATGTAATACTACTGTTAATCACACAAACAGTACTGCTAATGTTAACTTTTGTCAAACTGTTCCTATTGTTAATCACATAAGTCTTACTCCTAATGTTAATTCGAATATAAATATAGCACAGTGCTTTGAGAGCTTAAAATTGCCTGATGCAATTAAATATTTGCCTACTTTTGACGGTAATCCTAGATTACTTTTTGACTTTTTGGAGAATGTTGAAGAAATTTTACAACTTATTAACAATGTAGAATCGGTTTATTATAAGAAATTCATATTGAGAGCTATCCGTAACAAAATCGTTGGAAATGCCAATGAAGTGCTTAATATATACGGAACAATTTTGGATTGGTCGAGCATAAAAATAAATCTCGTAACACATTATGCTGATAAGCGTAATGAAACGAGCTTTATTCGCGATTTATATACCCTAAAACAATATTCAAATTCTGTGAAATATTTTTATTCTCAAATAATTGATATTCTGTCGAGTATAACGAATCATTTACAAGTTCACGAACAAAACCAAAGTGTTATCATTGCTAAGCAAAGGTTATACCAATAAATGTGTTTGAACGTCTTTTTGTCAGGTCTAAGAGAACCTCTTGGTGCGACAATCAGATCAATGCGACCTAACTCATTGGCTTCGGCACTAAACTTTTGCTTAGAAGAACAAAATATGTATTATATAGGAAATGAGGCCCAACCTAAAATCAATCATTCTTATTTTTATCCGAAAAATAAAACTTTCAATTACTCACAACCAAATCAGCATAATACTAACAATTACAGTAACCGTTTAGTGAGCAATCAGAGTTATCCAAATTTTTCTTTTATGCCACCAAACCAATCACCTAATATGCCAAATTATCCGCTTCAAAACACCGATAGCCCACGTTTAAATTACAATGGACAGTCAAACTGGAATAGGACGAATCAGAATTTTCAAATGGGAAATAATCCATTTAAACCTTTTCCACAATATTATAACACAAATTCAAATAAAAATTTTCAGCCGTTCCAAAATACAAGTAATCCTTTCGCTTTAAATCAATCTCATAATAATAACATGAACATGATACCTCAACCCACACAAAATCGAAACAATGCATTTGGAATTTTACCTCAAGTTCGTAATGTAAGCAATAACAACAATAGCCCAGGTCAAATATTTCGCCAATCTCAAAATAAAAATACCGCTGCAGGATCAAATAGAATTTCAAATAACATGAATCAGTTTAGTAAGATCGAACCTATGGATACGTCGAGTATAATCACAAAACGGGAAACATTTAATATTGAACAACCTACCCAAAATTTTTTAAACTATGATTTTTCGGTATTAAATGGATACAATGGCACAATAGACGATGAGGATTTTCAAGTGAATGCCTCGATGAACCAATCGGTTATTTAGATTTCAATATTCACCAAACATATCTACTGCCGTACATTCATATCGTAGATTCAAATGGCAATAATCTAAAGTTTTTAATTGACTCAGGTAGTAATATGTCATTCGTTAATCCAGATATCGTAGATAAGAAATACGTTGAAAACACACCTCCAGTTGAAATAAAAACACTTTTTAATAAACACCTTATTTCCAAACAGGTAAAAATAAAAGCATTTAAAGAGCTCCAAACGAATAAAAGCCTGACTTTCTATTTGTTCAAATTTCACGAACATTTTGATGGTTTGATTGGATTGGAACTGATGAAAGAGCTTGGTTGTCATATTGACTTAGAAAACTCATTGCTAATTCTTAAAAGTGCTACCATTCCTATTCGTTATAAACCTAACTCGATATCAAAATCATATTCAGTGCCACCTCGAAGTAAAATTATTGCAGAAGTACCAGTTGACATAGAATCGGGAGATATTTTTATTAAGCCAACAAATTTAAATGATAATCTCGTTATTTCTGAAGGGGTTTATAGGGCATCATCATGGTATTCTTTTGTCGAAATTGTAAATCTATCCGAAGACACCCAAACATTTATAGTAGAACAACCGATCAGAACACAAGTTTTCAGTCAAGACAGATATTTATTTATTTATTTATTCATACTTGTATTAAAATTAAAATTTTAATACAATTAGACTTACAGCTATGACATCTATGGTCTTAAGCTAGTTAATTTTATATATACTCGTATGTTAGATTTCTTTATAGGTGTTAGAGTACTTAAGGTAATTTATCAGCATCTTTAAGTCTTTATCGGTAGGGTTGTTAAGTAGGGTTGTTGGTTTGATGTTTGGAAGTGATTTTCTGTAGATGTTAAAGTATGTACAATTGTTTAATATGTGTTCGACGTTCATGTTGGGTAGGTTGTAGAATTTGCATATGTTGTTTGTTTTATTGATAATGTATTCATTAATCAGTTTTGTGTGTCCAAGTCGGAGTCGTACGAGTTTCATTGTGTCTTGTCTGTTTATGTTGGTATTGCTAACGGTTTTAAAATGTTCATAGATAGGTATTTTTGATTTATTAATTTTTTTGTACCAGTCATTAGTAGTTTGGAATAGGTCTTTGGCTTTTTTCCGGTGAATGGTTTTTATGAATTTTAGGATGTCTGATGATAAGATATTTTGTGTAGTCGTTAGTGGGGCACACGTGGCATTTTTGGCAATTTTGTCCGCTAATTCGTTGCCTTTTATATTGACATGTCCGGGGACCCAAATGAGTCTGATTGTGGATTTATGCTTGATTAATATGTTTTTTATATCGTCTATGTAATGGTTGCTGTTTACTGGGTTAGTAATTGCGTCTAAGACTGAGAGAGAATCTGAGCAGATCGCGATTTTCCTTCTCTTTGAGTTTGCGTATTTAGTCGCTTCGTGAATGGCTATTAGCTCAGCTCCAAAACTTGTGCTGAAATGTGGTAGGTGTGCTGTTTGAATGGTTTTGTTTTCTTCCACGATACTATAGCCTGTAAGGTCGTTTTGTTTTGAGCCATCAGTGTATATAAACTTAAAGGAGTATATCTCTGCTTTTAATTTAAGAAAGTTCTGTATATAGATTTCATTTGGTGTATTATTTTTTTTATGTTGTCGTAGGCCGGTGTTGACTGAGTTATGAGGAAGTTGCCAGCTAGGAAATACTAAAGATTTCTTGTGTACTTTTGTGATTATGGGTACTTCAATGTTTTGGGCGGTCTTAATCACTTTATTTATTGTGGATGGTACTTGTTGGAGTTTTTTAGATTTAAGGATTTGGGCACATAGGGTTGGGAGTGGGGAGTGGTCGTTGATAATAACTGATTTAATAAGCTTAGAGGTGATTAGGTCCCGGGCAAAGGATATTGGTGTAATTTTAGCTTCATACAGGAGGTTGGGAACAGGGGTTGTTCTGAATGCACCTAGTCCAATCCTCGTAGCGGAATTTATGGCAGTGTTTAATTTATTTATGGTTGATTTTGGTGCATGCCCAAATAAGTATAGACCATAGTTAATTTTAGATAAAAGGAGGGATTTTGTTATTGAAATTAGTGATGCTGTATTGCAGTTGAATTTTTTGCTTGAAAGGCATTTGATTATATTGAGCGGTTTGATTAATGAGTCTATTAATTGACTAATATGGGTTTTCCCATCGATATCTTTTGTTCAGTGTAATCCCAAGTATCTTTAAATTGTCAACTTTGATTATATTTATGTTGTTGCATATGATGTTTGAGGAGCAATTGTGTTTTCTACAGATGTGAATTTGCTTGCATTTTTTTTGCGATAATGCAGCTCCTGAATATGCGCACCAATCCGAAATTTTGTTGTAGATGGGATCGAAATTGTAGGGGGTGTTTTTGTTTCTATTTAGTTTTTTAATTAGTAAGTAGTCATCAGCGAATGCGAGAAAGTCAATTTCTTTGTGGAGTGATAAGGTGTTGCTTAGCTTGTTATAGGCTATCAGAAATAGGATTACGGAGAGGGGGGAACCTTGGGGAATGCCATTTTGGAGAGAAAAGCTTTGAGAAAATTGGGATTCGATTTTTACTTTGATGTTCCTATTTGTCATATAGTTTTTTATATAATTATAAATGTTGGGGCCGATTTTCCACAAGTTAAGTTGATCTAAAATAGCATGTACTCCAATCAAATGCTTTAGCAAAATCCAGTGAGATGAGGGATATGTGTTTTTTGTAAGAGAGGGAATGGGTGATCTGATGATCAAGGTACACCAGAAAATCAGACATTGATTTCCCTTTTTTGAATCCTAATTGATGGCTATTGAGAAGTTTGTTATTTGATACAAACCACCAAAGCCTGTTGGCAATGATTTTATCTAGTACTTTGGAGCAGCAAGGGTTAAGTGAGATTGGACGATATGATGTTAACATGGTTTTGTCTGAGTTAGGTTTAGGTATAGGGATAATGAGACTATTTTTATACATTTGAGGGATAAAACCAGAAAATATTTTATTATATAAGTCAGTAAGTCGACTTTTTACTGCAAAGGGTAGGTGTTTAATCATTGGGTAGGATATTCGATCTATTCCGGGAGTTTTGCCTTTTAGTTGGTTTATTGCCATGTTTAGTTCGATTAGATTGATTTTATCGTCAATAATTAAGGCTGATTTGCTCGGACTCGATAACCTACTTCTGGATAGGGAGTTTTGTTTGTTTAAAAGGAAAGTAGGAGAGAATGAATTATCGTGTGCTTCTTTGGACCATGTTTCTGCAAGTGTATTGGCTATTATGGAGTTATTTGTGATCGAATTTTGGTTAGGTTGGGGTAAGTTAATTGAATGGATTGGGGTATAGGTTTTAAGCCCACAGAATGTGCGAATTGTTGACCAAATTTTTCCTGAAGGTGTAAAAGGATTGATGTTTGAGGTGAAGTTAAGTATTGAGGTTGATTTAGATAATTTTATTTCGCGCTTAAGTATCGCGTTTGCTTTCTTGAATTTTATGATATTATCTAGTGATATGTTTCTGGTTAGGCTATTTCGAAGTTTGTTTCTTTCTTTTTTTAAGTCTTCTAATTTATTATTCCACCAGGGGACTGTTGTTCTTCGCTTAGGTCTAGATTGAGGAATGGATTCGTTAGCGCTTTGAATTATTATTTTTTGAATATTAGCAGTTTCTTTGTTTATGTTTATACTAACAGCTCTTTTTTCAGATAAGTGATTAGCTAGTATGCTGAATTTGTCCCAATTCGCTTTGCCTAAATTGAATCTAGGTCTACTGAGTTTTTGCAGATATTTATATATGTTAAATTATTTAAACAAATGGAAGAGTGTTAAGTTGTTTCCATGTCAGGCTCAGAGCTGATTTCTTGTGTGTTGCGTTTATTGACTTGTTGTTGTCTGGACTGTTTCAGTTTTTCAAGGCTTTTTAGGTGTGTGAGTGTAAATTGAGAGAGTTCCGGTGAAGAAGTTTTATGAGTTTCTGGAGAGAGATTGTTTTGGGGAGAGTTTGGTTTGGTGTGAGCGGAATTGTTGTTTGTAAGAGAGCTTGTTGTTGGTATATTGTGTTTTTGAGTGTTTTCTATGTTGTTAGATTTGGATGAATTGTATTTTTGCGTTATATATGTTTGAGGAGTGTCAGTTTTGTTTAAAGTTTTGTTGTTGGTTTGATTTTTTTCGAGTGTGGAATTTACTGTATTCTTGTCAATGATAGTGTTATTTATTGTTGCTGTTGTAGTTGTTTGTATTGTTTTGTTTTCTCTATTGAAGCTTTTGTTTTTAATGGCAACTGCTTCTTCTAGTTTTTCGGTTAATGTATGATTCGTATTAATGTTTGTGTTGGATTCGTTAACTGAGTGTAATGCTTCTCGGAAAGTGCATTTCTTAATTGTTTTTACTTTGAGAATTTCTTGTCGTTTTTTGTAAGTTGGGCAGTTTTTGTTGTTTGAACGATGCTCTTCTCTGCAGTTAATGCATTCGACTTTTGTGCAGGGAGTTGGGTCGTGTTCAGCTGTTGAACACACGAAACATTTCTTTTCATTTTTGCAGTGTTTTTTTGTATGCCCAATTAAGAAACAGTTTTTACATTGCATTGGTGATGGAATATAAGGTTCGACCTTGACTTTGACCCACGCAACCTCTACTTCGTGTGGAATATCGTAGGTGTTGAAGGAGAGAATGTGGAGAGGGGTGTTTATTATTTTCCCGTCTTTTAATTTAGTTATTTTTTTGCATTCCGTCACTTGTTGTGTTTTTAAACCTTGGACAATTTCCATTTCAGTTAAATATACAAGATGCTCAGAATATATGACTCCTTTCGATATATTTAAGGTCGGGTGCAGTGAAACTTCAATGTTACATAGGTTTGAGAGCTTGTTTGCTGTTAGGAAGCGATTTGCTTGTTGTTCATTTTTTGTCATAATTAATAGGTGTCCTTCTCTTGTAAAAGTTGTTTGTAAAGGTTGTACAGTAGTAATACTTTCTAATGCTTTGGCCACTGTAAAAATGTTAAACGACCGAATAGGTTTTACTTCATCAGTGTTTTTTAGTAAAATGAATTTAGGGCAAACTTTATTTGTCACTTTTTTTACTGTTTTAATGATTGGAAAGTCATGATTATTGTTTAGGTTAAATTTTCTTTTTTTTGGACTTTCGTCTAGAATGGAGAAGTAGTTTTGGTCCCCTCCACCAGGATCGGATGCCATCATGGCTCGGTGCACGTTCAAATTTTAGTTGTAAGAACAAGTTTTCTGCTGAGTATATTTTGATACTGTACAAAAAAAAAAAAAAAATGTATTAGCACTTGCGCGAGAAATAAGTCGACCGTACTCTAAGAGAGATGATTGGTAACTGAAGACAGATATACTGAGGTACACAATTACAGCATAAACCATTCATCAGATCAACCGATAAAAGATATAGCATCACTTTTAAGACACGAACATTTGAACTCCGAAGAAAAGAAAGGTTTGATAAGGCTATGTAGACAATTCGATGACATTTTTTATAAAGAAGATCAGGAGTTAACCTTTACGAATCGCATAAAACATGAAATAAAAACTTCAGACGATCTTCCTATCTATACTAAATCTTATAGATACCCCGAAGAACATAGAGCTGAGGTGCAACGCCAAATAGTAAAAATGCTTCATGATAAAATCATTCGTCCAAGTTTCTCACCGTGGTCTTCACCCATTTGGATTGTTCCGAAAAAAGTAGATGCAAGTGGAAAACAAAAGTGGCGACTTGTAGTCGATTATAGAAAATTAAACCAAAAAACCATAGCTGACCGTTATCCAATACCGAACATAACCGACATTTTGGACAAATTGGGTAAAAGCATTTATTTTAGCACAATTGACTTGGCTTCTGGGTTTCACCAAATCGAAATCAAACAAAGCGACATACCTAAAACAGCCTTTACGATTGAAAATGGTCACTATGAGTTTGTACGAATGCCTTTTGGGCTCAATAATGCTCCTTGCACATTTCAGAGAGTAATGGATCATATTCTGCATGATTTGATCGGAAAATGTTGTTTAGAGCATCTTGTTCTCCAAGAGCATCTTGAAAATCTGGCAGCCGTCTTCAAAAAATTACAGGAAGCAAACTTGAAGGTGCAATTGGACAAATCAGAGTTTTTGCATAAAAAAATCAACTTCTTAGGTCATGCCGTTACCGCTGATGGTGTAAAGCCAAATCCAGCCAAAATAAGTGCCATAGAAAACTTTCCCATACCAAAAACAGTTAAACAAATCAAAACATTTTTAGGGCTTCTTGGATATTACAGAAAGTTTATTAAAGATTTTTCAAAACTAACAAAGCCATTAACGCAATGTCTACGTAAAGACAACGAAATAAAATTAGACTCCACTTACTTAGAATGCTTCGAAACTTGCAAAAATATCCTTTGCAATGAACCCGTTTTACAGTATCCCAACTTTTCTAAAGAATTCAACTTAACGACTGATGCAAGTAATGTTGCTCTTGGTGCAATTTTGTCCCAAGGTCCGATTGGGTCCGATAAACCTGTTTGCTTTGCTAGTCGTACCCTAAATAAATCCGAACAAAATTACAGCACCATCGAGAAAGAACTCTTGGGAGTTGTTTGGGCTACAAAGTATTTTCGACCTTACTTGTTTGGTCGCAAATTTAATATCATCACTGACCATAAACCGTTGATTTGGCTATTTTCCTTAAAAGATCCTAATTCTAAATTGATTCGCTGGAGACTGAAATTGGAAGAGTTTGACTATGAAATTTTTTATAAAAAAGGCAAGGAAAATACTAACGTTGATGCGCTTTCTCGCGTAGAAATAAATGTAAACGAACCTTTACTGCCAAAAATTAGTGAATTCGCAGTTAGCACAATACACTCAGCTGAGGAAGATCACAATGACGGTATCCATATATCTGAAAAACCACTTAATGAATTTTCTAATCAATTCTAGAGCAAAACGATTGTCTTAAACCTAGTGCTAAATTTAAAAGAATCTACAACAAACGCAGAATAACGATCAGACAGAATTTTGAGAATGAGAAAACTTTGATGGAAATCTTTCAGGATCATGCTCAATCTAAAAAAGTTACAGCAATGCTGACAGATGATAACACGTTTAAGCTGGTTCAAAATGCCTTTTCTAAATACTTCGCTAATGGAAATGTTAAACTGATTCGTTGTATGACTCTTTTACAAGATATTTTAGAGCAGGATCATCAGGAAAAAGTTATTAAAGATTATCACATAAAATCAAATCATAGAGGAATCACTGAAAAATACTTGCACTTAAAGAGAACTTATTATTTTCCGAACATGAAAAATCTCATTACGCAAATCATAAACAAATGCGAAATCTGTTTGGGAAATAAATACGAACGCAAGCCGAACCCCATAAAATTTGAACTAACAAAAACACCTGAAAAGCCTTTAGATATTGTCCATGTTGATATATATGCTGCACATAAGGAAAACTTTCTTACCATTGTCGATAAATTCAGTAAATTTGCCTGTGTCTATTTATTAAAATCACGAAATAGCATAAATTTGATACAAAGTTTAAAGGACTTTTTCGCACATCATGGTGTACCCAAATGCATTGTCTGCGATAATGGATTAGAATTTACATCATCTCTTTTTCAAAATTTTCTGAATCTTTATGACATAAAACATCATCTTACCGCAATTAAGAATTCTACCGGGAACTCTCCAGTTGAAAGGTTTCACTCAACATTAACTGAAATTGTTAGAATAATTTATTCCCAAAACAAGACCAAACCGATCTCTGAAATAGTAAACGAAGCTTTAATAACATACAATAATTCTATTCACTCAGTAACTAAACTTTCTCCATTTGAACTTTTAACCGGCCATTATTCCGAAGCAAATCCCTTGAAAATTAAAAGTATTCCAAATACGGCAGAAGACTACTTAAAGAACCATATCGATAATTATGCTAAATTATCCAAAATTGTACGCGAAAGAAGTTTAAAACACAAATATCGTTTAATTTCTAAACTTAACAAATATCGTAATGAAACTGTGGATTTTGTTGAAAACGAATCTGTTTTTGTTGCAGATAACCGTAGAAACAAACTTGCCCCCAGATTTGTAAAAAACAAAGTTCTTAAAAATAATAAAATCACAGTAAATACTAGTAGATATAAGACACACAAAAGAAAAATTAGAGTCAGAAAGAAATAGTATACATAATGTATGTGAACATTCATAAAATCAAAAGCAGATTTATATAGTATTTAAATCTTTATATCCATTATATATATTATGTATAGTATCTAAAGTATCTATAATAAGAAATTGAATTAGGAAGGCAGATAACGAATGAATATCGTTCTGCAATAGTTGTAAATAGTTCTAATTATTATAAAAAAAAGAATAATTTTATGCGAAATTAGTAAAACTAATCTAATTCAACAAGAACATTTTAAGTCTAAGAAAATGTATAAATCAATTAAGTACATACATAGAATCTAAAACTGTTATGGTTACACTAAGTAAAACAGCGAACGACTATCGCTAGTTGAACACAATATTATAATTATTAAGATCGAAAATATAAAGCTTAGGAAATAAATCGTTACATTTACTATTAAAACCAATGAGTATCGCAACTTAAAAGAAAAAATACAATTATTAAGGCAAAAATAAATAAATAAATAAATAAATACATTTTTAGGGTTTAAGGAAAACATATTGTTACTCTAAATATTAAAATAAATAAAAATGAGCTAATGAATATAGCAACCTGAAAATAATATACTTGTTAAGATCTAAGATTTAAAGTTAAGAAAAACACATTTTTACTTACACAATTAAAATATGTACACTAAGTAAAACAGCGAAGGAATATCGCAACTTTCAAAATTGTAGTTGTTAAAGTCAAAGATTTAAAGTTTAAGAAAATATATCACTCTTCCAATTGCTCAGAAACATATGAACGGAATCTCTTGATTTGAAATTATTAAAAGTAAATTAATTGCGAATTTGATGGATTTTAATTTTTGTTTTAGTTTTTGGCCATAGCTAGCCAAAACCTCTATTTGAGGGGGGAAAAGTTATGATATACATAACATAACCTATTTACAGAGTATAATAATGTGTAAACATATAATAATACGTAGCTCATAACATGTATCAACTATGCCTATCTTAACATAATATACAAATGAAATTAAAGAATAGAGTAACGAGAAAAGAATGGAGTAACGAAACGATGAGTGATATAAAAGCATTGAAACGAACTGGACGTATGTGTTCATCTCCTTTTTTAGAATTATTAAACTAAGTTTAGTGTGTAGCAAAGTAAAATTATTAAAATTAAACATATTAAAATTTACAAAAACCTAAGAACTTTAGTTTTTAATTATTTTACATGATTCTGGATAGTCAGAAATCATAATTCAAGCATGTCTTGAACTCGTTGCTTTATTAACAATGGACACTTGATGCACGTTATTAAATGTTTTGCCATTTTATTTACATTTGCAAATTTGTACCGCTGTTCGCAATGTGAGCATGAAACTTCATTGCTACTATGAAAATGTTTCCAAATAATTTCATTTTTCGGTCTTCCCATCATTTAAAATATAACAACAAATATTTAAGAATGAATGAACCAAATTCTTTTTATGCACCTGAGGCTCAAGCTTGGGTTTCAAAACTTTAATGTTTCTAGTTGCTTCAGCATTGTTGTTGCCATCGCTCCCACTCATTACATTGAATTGCCATAAGCATGCTGATTAGCGGTTCTTATTAATTATTGTTGTTGTGTTTGATGCAGTCAAAACTGCCTTATCTGAGCAAAACGAATCAAGAAATGTATAAACAAAATACACTTAAAGAAAATATGTTCAAAATAAATTCGAAAATGTTCACATTTCTGTTACTCTACGTAACAACGAGTATTTGTTATTCAAATGAGTATTTACCCGAAATTAGATAAATACCCTTGTATGAAAGTGGGTATAAATGGGTAAATACCCAGCGTTGAGTAAATACCCAGGTCTAAACCCATCTCTAGCCACAAGGTACTGTGCTTGGCCCTATGCTATACACTTTGTATACTTCTGATTTGCCAACATAAACATCTCGTTACCTCGACTTTTGTGGATGACATAGCTATTCTGAGCACTCACCAAAATCCGAGGATACCTTCGCGGGATATAGAAAAACATTTAAAGAAAATAGAAAGTTGGCTAGCCAATTGGCGCATCAAGTTAAATGAGCAAAAAAGTGTGCATGTGACATTTACCCTCAACCCGCGGCCTTGTCCGGCAGACTCCTTAAATGGGATTGAAATCCCGCAGGCATCAGAGGTCAAATACTTAGGAGTGCATTTCGACCTCACTTGGAGAAAGCATATTGAAGCGAAGAAAATCCAAATGAAACTCATGGCAAGTTCTTTGTACTGGCTGATCAACAAAAAATCAAAGGTAAGACTGCAATATAAAGTGCTTATATACAAAGCTTTAATTAAGCCAATTTCGACTTACGGGGTCCAGATTCGGGGCACTACTAGTGCTTCAAATTTACAAATAATCCAAAGGGCTCAATCCAAAGTTTTGAGAACGATCACCGGCGCTCCATGGATCGCCAGAAATGAAAATATTCACCGCGACCTGAATATATCACCTGTTAAAAGAGAACTCGTAGACTTAACAAGGAAATATAAAATCAAATTTAAGTGTCATCCAAATCAACTAGCAAGGAATCTGCTTCAAGGGATGTATACATCTCGTCTTAAAACACAACTAATTAAAAATAATGATTTATAATTCTAAAACTAAAATTGGTCCAAGCACTGGCGCGGAGCTTCAATTTATTTATTAGTTAGTTGTAAGCTTTGAAAAATTATTGTTGGTTTTCAATTGAAAAGATACAATAAATAAATTTATGTTGAATTAAAAAAAAAATTATAATTTACTACCTATACAATATTCTTGGGCTAAATTTAAAATTTTTTTTTACATTGACACTAAAAAGCCATACACAAGAATTGGGTCGATCAGATTAAGGCCACGCCTCCCTCTAATATTATCATTTCAAGGTACCCTACCGAAAATTGCCGTAGATATGCTCCTAATGTTGATTTATGAAGATCAGTCAGAGGTTTTTCTAATACATTCAAGATTGGGTTCATGAACTCGGCTTAAATCCCAATGAATGGAAGTAATCTCTATTTTGTACTGTTAAAGTTTTCTGGGACAATCTTCCTTCGTTAAGTGTTGATAGTTGAGTGGTAAAGTTATTACTATTGTTGTATGCTTTGTTTTAGATAATCATGATTTTCTGGTTTATTTTACACATTGCGCATATGTCACAGTCTAAATTGTGAGTCTTGTTGAAACTCAATCCGCGTACCACATTCTTCTGCGAAAGCATAAACAAATCTTTATAATTTACATCCCCGAACCGACGATGCCACTTTTGGTATATGTGGTTATTATTTACAAATGATTGAAGGCATATTCACACAAAAAACTCCGATGAACATTTTAGCAGAAAATAATATTTCATTTTCTTGTGTTTTTACAACACCTTTATTTTTACAAAATGTACCTCGTTCCCGTTATTGAGAATCTTGCTCACCGATAAAAAAATAATTTTTTTTAATTTAGGCATGTAGAGTAAACTGTTTCTCCAGATGCTAGCAGTACCGTGTGAGAGAATTTCCGCAAAGAAGCAAATAATGACATATCATAGCATATATGGATGTGTGTGATGATGCACCACTATCAAGTATCCAAAAATTCTCATTAGTTCGATAATTTGGTTCGAACAAGCTGCGCACCGTACTTGCGTGCTTTTACATTGAGCTCTGATGGGGCCTCTCTTACCGTATGGTTAACACAATACGGTGGTTGTATTTCGCGGGACATACCGGATTTTGTTACAGTTAGTACTCACTCGCCTACTAGCGACTGCCTGTAGTTGAGTCTCTTCTCATACCTCTTGTGTGAATGCCCCGAAAAAACTTTTTCGGCTTCATCAAATCGTTGCCCTCGTCTTTGCTCCTCTTGCAATGTGACCTTCAATATTTACACTTTCGGCAATGTGTCTCGGCTTTCAATTGCAATTACGAAACTTTCTAGCTCATCTGGAAGACTACATAATAGCAATATACGAGTATATAGCAGGTATTTTTGTACAATTATGCCTATTTCACCAAGGCTATTGGCGATAGAACAGAACACGTTAATCTGAAGTGGAAACTTCAGCCAGCGTTGAATTTGAATTTTACTAGTTTCTTAAATAAATTGACCTTCCTAGTTGGTCCGTCGGGATTGTAATACACTTAATACACTCCATGCATCTTTTGCTGTTAAGCACTTCTTAATATGAATCAACTCCGATGATATTACGCAAAGATGTATCATCGCCAATGCCTTTTGTGCAGCGGTCTTCCATGTCTTTAATTCCAAATCTGATACTCCTGCCTCTAGGGGTTACTAGACGACATTCCACGAATCTCGCGTTACTAGCAAAACTCCGCATCAATAACGCCCACTTTGAATAATATCGCCGGAAAGCTTTTCAATATTTGTTAACGAGGAACTCATTTTGAAACTTAAAAAAAATATCGACCGATCGATAGATAACTTCGTAAATCCAACAACAAAATCAATGGGAAATCGAATGCAAGTGTATAAGTGCTGGAGGGTCTGTTAGCGATCATCTGTTTCCTAATAGACCCGAGGGAACAAATACATTTGGACTTTTTATGAAAGAGTGTTACTGATAATAATTTTGTAGTACTTATTTAAATAAATTTAAGTGAATAAATTAAAATCAGAAGTGAAATAGTGCTTTAATTATTGATAAAATTAGATATAATTCAAGGGAACAAATTTTGCAAATTGTGTATAGTAATTGAGCTTATTGGAGACTCATAAATACATCCATTTAATCCATTTAATCCATTATGATAAATAAAAAGTAGTACATCAACTCAGAGCGTGTAACTTATTAATCGTTTAATATATCATAAATAGTCTTAAAGTTTTCTGATTAAATAATTGGTTAATCTTTGTAGTAATCTACAAATAATTGGGTAATACGAATGAAAGGTTATGCTGCTTTGAAAATGTATTCAAGATTAACTTTATTACAATAATTGGTATAAATAAATATATATAATACATAAATATAATTCGAATGCAAATAAAAACAAAGTTTTAATTAAAATTAGCTTTTTAAATTAATCAAAATTATATAGTATTTATACTGTTTTTAAATTGAATATACTAGTTTTATTTCTCCACAACGCAACTCGCAATTATGCCCTAAATTTAGTCCCAAATAAATTTCCTTACCACAACATGGCGGATTTACATTGATTTGTTTTTGTTTCACACGGATTAAGAAAAATGGGATCATTTCATCAGCTGACATTGGAAGAAGTAGAGACAACACAAACACGCCACTTAACCGTCGCTCGTTTTGCGCATGCTTACACATGCGTAAAACTGTAGTAGTGTGGCTGATTTTCTTCAGAACCAATGATAAACAAACCTATACAGATTGCCAACTAATGATAAACAAGGATATTTTTTTTTTAAGTCACAAAATTTGACGTTTAAGTGCCGCTTTTCAGTGTTCTGTGATATTATTCTATATCGCTCCGAAATAAAAAAAGACACGACCGATCGCAAGTAATTCACATAAACATCTATTCAAGTATTTTTAAAACTAAATACAAAAGCATATAATAGTACTAAAAAGTATACCACGCTTGGGTTGCCTATCTGCGAATCGCTTCCAGTTATAATAAAATTTTCGTTCACAAAGCCAAACGGTTACAAATATCAGAATTTATTCAATAACAATCGTCATTTTTTAGAGCTGAAATAACTGATTCAAACATACGATCTGTTAATATGTTCTGAGAGATATTTCCAAAAGTATCAGTTATTATATTAGCCTCGTCTCCGATTAAATGGTGTGGAAATTTAGTAATATATTCACCAAATTGAGGAAATATTGGTGCTAGGTAGATAGGGAAAATGGCTGGCGACCTCTGATCACCTCAATTAGCAATAGTGCCGCTTTGTTGCTATGTCCTCGCGAGCCTAAAGAAAATGGTAATATACTTTTGTATATTTACAACTATCCGGAGTTGCTGATAAATTTGGATAGGTCTGAAAGTTCTAAGCTAGAGCACTGCCCTAGACTCTCCGGAAAAGGTCTTCCGAGATATTTGAGTCTCAAGCGAGCGAGGGCTGGGCAATCACAAAGAAAGTGTATGACTGTTTCTTTCTCCTGTAGGTCTTTACAGCTCCTCCAATGAGTATTAAATGGAATGCCCATTTTTTCAGCGTGTGTGCCAATAGTCCAATGACCTGTGCATACAGCTATAAGGTTACTAATTTTATGTCGGTCAAATCTTTTTGCACTGTAATCATGGTGAGTTCTTTTTGCACTGTAATCAGGCCACATCATTCTAGACATGGAACATGTCGTAGTGTTTTTCGACCTCTCGTGAGCCTTGCGGAGGAAATGATTATGAATATATTCCTTAACAACAATTAGGGAATAAAGGAAAATATTTGATCGGTTTCCGATGAGCCTCTTCGTGCTAGTTCATCAGCCCTCTCGTTGCCCTCAATGTCACTGGGCCCCGGAACCCAGACAAGGGATATTATACTATTTCCTGATGACTTAAATTCCTCCTTGCAGAGGCCGACCAACTTAGAGCTGGTAAAAGATGACGCAAGCGCCTTTATTGCCGCCTGGCTATCGGAGTAAATGGATATGTTTTTGGTTAGCTTGAGCCCCTGCATCGCCACGCATGCTCGCATGCCTGCCATGTCGATGGCAATTTGAAGGAGAGCAGAAACTTGATGGGTCTGAAAATATTCCCACACCCACCCCGGATTCCATCTTGGAACCATCGGTGAAAATTGGCGGACCCCCTTTCGCGAGCACCTTTCCCTTCTTTCAGCCATTCCTACTAGAACTGTGCTAACACAGCTCGGAAATCCAGATTGCGAACGAAAAAGTCGGTTCTCGAGGATACTATGTCTGGTGGCAGTTCACTCAAAATGCTGCCATGACCATACAGGGTCCCTCCAGTTACCGGATTCACTGAGTGTTAGTGCGCTTTGTGCGGAAATGCAATAAGTATGAAGATCTATAGGGAGGAGATTTAGTATCGCATCCAAAGCAACCCCAGGACAAGTGCGGTAGGCTCTTGTAATTCCAATGCACGTGGTGTACTGGATTCTTTGTAGTTTCGTGAGGTTGTAGCCCTTCCTGAGAGCTTTCCACCAAACCACGGAGCCGTATGTTAAGATCGGCCGCACCACCATATTGTACATCCAGAGCACAATTTTTGGTATAAGACCCCATTTTTTGCCAAACAACGACTTGCAAGCATAGAAATCCCGATAGAGCTTCCGTACTCGTTCATCGATGCATGCTTGCCAACTAAGTTTGGCGTCCAATATGACGCCAATATATTTTACCCTGGATGATAGTTAAAGCCGCTGACCGTTAAGCCTCGGAAGTTTCAAAGATGGAAGCTTATATTTTTTTGTGAAGAGCTACAGTTCTTTTTTATCGGACTTAAGCCTCAGGCTACAGCTGTTCGCCCATCTAGTAAGTTTACCCAACGCACCCTCCATGATGTCACTAATCACAGTGGGGAAGGGTACAGAGACCAGGACCGCCACGTCGTCACCATACGCGACCACTTTGACTCCCTCAGAGTCAAGTTTAGCGCAAAGTTAGTAATAGTTACTAGCCACAACAGAGGTGAAAGAACTCGGCCCTGTGGTGTACCTCTACACACATTTTTCGTAACCCTGGCACTACCTAATTCAGCTATGATTTGTCTGCTTGTGTAAATTTCCCGTAACTCAGATATTATAGATCCCTGTGTCTTTTGCATCATTATAGGCATGATTCAGTCCGGACCCGGGATTTGTCTGGTTAAAAACTCTTCACTGTCCACAGACAGAATCTTCCCCAGCAATGCAGCTGGTACGTGTTCTCGACACGCGTTCGTGCTACTTTCCTCTGAATCCTCAGTACAGTCTGGAAAATGAGCATCCACAAGAATCCTCAATTCCTCAGTCGCCCACACTCCATCAGTACGTTTTGCAACGGTACTGTTGGAGTGATCCTTTTTTTCTCATTTATTATTTATTGTATCTTCAATCTAAATTGGACTAACAATAAGTAATCACATCTTAACTCTAAAACTGTTTATTATTAAGTCCAGCCAATGCTAGACAAAAAAAAATTAGTTTCTACGATTGCTTCTGTGGATGTCTTTTATGTCTCACCTAATCGGCTGAGAGCAAGGGTATTCCTCCTTCTCAGCCGAGAACCTCTATAATTAAGATTATTGCGGGCCAGTGGATTTGGGTGGAACTCAAGCTTCTTTATGTACATTGTCACATGTTTTGAAAGCACAATTTTTACCATCGGGACCTTTAGATCTTTGTGAATGCACGAATTTTTGACATACCACGGAGCGGCTGTAATCATTCTAAGGATTTTATTTTGTCGCCTTTGAATTTTCTCTATATTTGACGCTGAGGCAGTACCACATAGCTGAATCCCGTAGCACCATATTGGTTTTAGAATCGAGTTGTATAGTAGAAGTTTACAGTCTAGGCTTAGTGTAGAATTTCTCCCAATAAGCCAGTTAATTTGAACTGTTTTTTATTTCATTTGGATCAACTTTGCTTCTATGTGAGTTTTCCATGTTAAACGACTATCAAGGTGATAACCTCGCTGTGTTGCGGTATAGTCTGGGTGTTGATATGGATAGGCGGGCATGTTTTCCTGTGCAATGTAAATGTAATATGTACACATTTTTGTTCGTTCACCTTTATCCTCCATTGTTATAGTCATTTTTCCAACTGAGATATATATTCTTGTAATTTGCGGGATGCTTCTTGAGGGTTTTCGTGGACGCTTAGGAAAGCTGTACCATCAGTAAATGTAGATACGTGGATATTATTGCTTATTGGCATATCAGAGGCGTATATCAAACATAAGATAGGACCCAAAATGCTGCCTTGGGGAACTCCGGCTTGAATCGGTTGAGGTGTCCTCAGAAAATTACCTTCTTTGATGATAAATTTTCGTTCAGTTAAATAGATTTTAAATAGCTTATAAGTGTTTGCGGGTGAGCTTTGCTTTAATTTCCCAATTAAACCCTTATGCCAAACTTTATCAAAAGCCTGGGAAACGTTAATGAAGAGGGTAGAACAATATTTCTTTTCTTCGAACGTTTTTCTAACTACGTTTACAAGTCTATGTGTTTGTTCAATTTGCTACGTTTTCTTCTCAATCCAAATTGATTATCTGGAATACATCCAATCTCATTTAGTATGGGGGTCAGCTTGCTCATAAGTAATTTTTCAAATATTTTTGACATATTAAATAATTGGCAAATTGGTCTATAAGATTCTACTTTCGTATGATCTTTTCCGGGCTTAGGTATCATGGTAATCAACGAAACCTTCCATTCAGTAGGATACTGTTGTAGGTGTAAAAGAGCATTAAAAATGAAAATAATTAGTTTTCTTACTATACGGGGCAGTTCTCAAAGCATCTTACTACTGATTTTGTCATTACCTGGGGCTTTCCTCGAGTTTAAGCCAGCAATAGCGGTTTCAATATCCCGAATATTAAATCTCAGAGGAGGAGTGGGAGAATGATCTGAAGATTTGCTGGGAACGTCCTTTACCACTCCAAAATCAATAATATCTGGAGTCTTTTTTCGATCTGTTGGCCAGTAGGTTGGTTGTCCGCATGAAATTACTTTTAACCCCATTTTAGTAATTGTATCAAACAGAACACGTCCTTGCGAGGAGCTTAACCGTGATCCACAGAAAGTATACTTAGCGTTGTAATCATCAGCTGCCATAAAACGTGGTCCTAGTGATTTATAAAATTTACTGTATTGACTTTCTGTGATTGAAAATCTGGGAGGAGAATAAATCGATGAAATAACCAAATCCTCACGAGTGTCTCCCAGAGAATTGTGTTTGAGTCGCGACTTTATAGGTATTGACGAGCCACCACAAGCTCTACCTCAGGGGTCCTTGGTGTCATATAAAGTATATCCATTGATTTTGAAAAAGCTTCTAGACGTCAAATGTGTCTCACAGATTAGCATTACATCAATTTGTTTATCCAATAGTGATGTTGGTGGATAGAAAAACCGTATAAAAGAAAAGACGTCTTACTTCATTAATAGTTAAAACGGAAGAGAAATGTTTAGTGACAATTCATGTAATGTAATTCAAATACAAGTAATAACATGTTGCAAGTGTCAAAGTGACACATTAAGCTTTAAGTTGTAGCTCTCATATATTATGTACAGTATTCACTAGATATATGTATTTAACTACAACACTCTCACTAGAGCTGCAACTTTATTATAACAAAAATAAAATTATTATATGTTTACATATCAAAATTAATCCATATATATATGAAATTCAAAAAAGTTATTTTAAAGAGATAATTAGTTTAAACCATAATGCGATATAAAATGGGATAGCTTCGAATGGTTTACGGGTTTCGTCATGATGTCAGCAACCATTTCATCTGTACTTCGGTAGCTTAATTTGGTGGTGCCTTCAGCCAGCTTCTCCCGTATAAAGTAATTCTTCACATCTATGTGTTTGGTTCGTGCCTGGTAGTTACTATTCATAGCCAATTGAATCGCTCCTTGGTTGTCACAATAAAGTTCCATCGATTTTGGGGCCATTGGGAAAATTTCGCATTCAAATCGCTTGAGCCATAGTGCCTCTTGTATGGCCGCCACCATAGACAGGAATCCCGCTTCTGTCGATGAAAGTGCAATCGTCGGTTGTCTTCGCGTAGTCCATGAAATTGCTACACCCTGAAATTGAAAAACGTACCCAGTTGTTGAACGTCGCTCGTCTTGGTCGCCAGCCCAATCGGCATCACAATAGCCAACAACTTGCCCTTTGGTGTCCTTTCGATAAGTAAGTTTTAAATCAATGGTGCCCTTCAGGTACCGAAGAACTCTTTTAACTGCAGACCAGTGTGATTTTCCGTGGTTTGTATTGTAACGACTAAATACGCTTACCGCATATGCAATGTCTGGTCGGCTAATTTGTGCAGCATACATAATGCAGCCAATCGCTTCCTGATATGGAACTGAACCCATATCCTGATAAGTCTTTCTTTAGTTTGGTAATCATCGTGCTGTTGCTTGCAAATATTAATATATCATCTACGTACACTGTCAAAATAAGTACATTCTGGGCCGAATGTTTGTAGTAGATGCACTGATCACCCGCAGATCTTTTAAAACCAAGCTGTTGAGTTAGTAGAGGATTCAACTTTAGATTCCATAATCTGCTTGACTGTTTCAATCCGTATAATGATTTACGGTGCCGACATACTCTGCCAGTTTTGTCATCAAAACATTGTGGTTGGCTAATATAAAGTTCTTCTTGCAACTTACCTTGCAAAAAGGCTGTAACAGCGTCCATTTGGTGCACCACCAGGTCAAGTTTCACCGCCATTGCGAGTAGAAAACGGACAGAGGAATATCGTACAACGGGTGAGTACGTTTCAACGTAATCTATGCCCCTCACTTGTGAATAACCCTTCACGACAAGTCGTGCCTTAAAACGATCAATATCGCCCTCTGCATTTCGCTTCACCTTGAATACCCATTTGCTGTCAATCGCTTTTCTCCCTGGAGGTAAAGCTGTCAATACCCACGTACCATTTTCCATCAAGGCATTATATTCGTCTAGCATGGCGTTGGTCCAGTCACTACTGTTAGCGCCATTCAATGCTTCCCGAACAGATTTTGGCTCACTTACGTCCGATTTTGCTGCCAGTAAGCCAAGGGGTGTCACATCTGATTCACGTCTTGGGTTTTCTTCGTCGTTAGATATACATACCGTTGAAATTTCACTAATTTTGACTTCCAGATCCTCGTGGTCGCAGGAATCGTTTGGAGAATTCCCATCAAGAACGTTGTCATTATAAATACAAAAGCATATAATAGTACTAAAAAGTATACCGCGCTTGGGTTGCCTATCTGCGAATCGCTTCCAGTTATAATAAAATTTTCGTTCACAAAGCCAAACGGTTACAAATATCAGAATTTATTCAATAACAATCGTCATTTTTTAGAGCTGAAATAACTGATTCAAACATACGATCTGTTAATATGTTCTGAGAGATATTTCCAAAAGTATCAGTTATTATATTAGCCTCGTCTCCGATTAAATGGTGTGGAAATTTAGTAATATATTCACCAAATTGAGGAAATATTGGTGCTAGGTAGATAGGGAAAATGGCTGGCGACCTCGGATCACCTCAATTAGCAATAGTGCCGTTTTGTTGCTATGTCCTCGCGAGCCTAAAGAAAATGGTAATATACTTTTGTATATTTACAACTATCCGGAGTTGCTGATAAATTTGGATAGGTCTGAAAGTTCTAAGCTAGAGCACTGCCCTAGACTCTCCGGAAAAGGTCTTCCGAGATATTTGAGTCTCAAGCGAGCGATGGCTGGGCAATCACAAAGAAAGTGTATGACTGTTTCTTTCTCCTGTAGGTCTTTACAGCTCCTCCAATGAGTATTAAATGGAATGCCCATTTTTTCAGCGTGTGTGCCAATAGTCCAATGACCTGTGCATACAGCTATAAGGTTACTAATTTTATGTCGGTCAAATCTTTTTGCACTGTAATCATGGTGAGTTCTTTTTGCACTGTAATCAGGCCACATCATTCTAGACATGGAACATGTCGTAGTGTTTTTCGACCTCTCGTGAGCCTTGCGGAGGAAATGATTATGAATATATTCCTTAACAACAATTAGGGAATAAAGGAAAATATTTGATCGGTTTCCGATGAGCCTCTTCGTGCTAGCTCATCAGCCCTCTCGTTGCCCTCAATGTCACTGGGCCCCGGAACCCAGACAAGGGATATTATACTATTTCCTGATGACTTAAATTCCTCCTTGCAGAGGCCGACCAACTTAGAGCTGGTAAAAGATGACGCAAGCGCCTTTATTGCCGCCTGGCTATCGGAGTAAATGGATATGTTTTTGGTTAGCTTGAGCCCCTGCATCGCCACGCATGCTCGCATGCCTGCCATGTCGATGGCAATTTGAAGGAGAGCAGAAACTTGATGGGTCTGAAAATATTCCCACACCCACCCCGGATTCCATCTTGGAACCATCGGTGAAAATTGGCGGACCCCCTTTCGCGAGCACCTTTCCCTTCTTTCAGCCATTCCTACTAGAACTGTGCTAACACAGCTCGGAAATCCAGATTGCGAACGAAAAAGTCGGTTCTCGAGGATACTATGTCTGGTGGCAGTTCACTCAAAATGCTGCCATGACCATACAGGGTCCCTCCAGTTACCGGATTCACTGAGTGTTAGTGCGCTTTGTGCGGAAATGCAATAAGTATGAAGATCTATAGGGAGGAGATTTAGTATCGCATCCAAAGCAACCCCAGGACAAGTGCGGTAGGCTCCTGTAATTCCAATGCACGTGGTGTACTGGATTCTTTGTAGTTTCGTGAGGTTGTAGCCCTTCCTGAGAGCTTTCCACCAAACCACGGAGCCGTATGTTAAGATCGGCCGCACCACCATATTGTACATCCAGAGCACAATTTTTGGTATAAGACCCCATTTTTTGCCAAACAACGACTTGCAAGCATAGAAAGCCCGATAGAGCTTCCGTACTCGTTCATCGATGCATGCTTGCCAACTAAGTTTGGCGTCCAATATGACGCCAATATATTTTACCCTGGATGATAGTTAAAGCCGCTGACCGTTAAGCCTCGGAAGTTTCAAAGATGGAAGCTTATATTTTTTTGTGAAGAGCTACAGTTCTTTTTTATCGGACTTAAGCCTCAGGCTACAGCTGTTCGCCCATCTAGTAAGTTTACCCAACGCACCCTCCATGATGTCACTAATCACAGTGGGGAAGGGTACAGAGACCAGGACCGCCACGTCGTCACCATACGCGACCACTTTGACTCCCTCAGAGTCAAGTTTAGCGCAAAGTTAGTAATAGTTACTAGCCACAACAGAGGTGAAAGAACTCGGCCCTGTGGTGTACCTCTACACACATTTTTCGTAACCCTGGCACTACCTAATTCAGCTATGATTTGTCTGCTTGTGTAAATTTCCCGTAACTCAGATATTATAGATCCCTGTGTCTTTTGCATCATTATAGGCATGATTCAGTCCGGACCCGGGATTTGTCTGGTTAAAAACTCTTCACTGTCCACAGACAGAATCTTCCCCAGCAATGCAGCTGGTACGTGTTCTCGACACGCGTTCGTGCTACTTTCCTCTGAATCCTCAGTACAGTCTGGAAAATGAGCATCCACAAGAATCCTCAATTCCTCAGTCGCCCACACTCCATCAGTACGTTTTGCAACGGTACTGTTGGAGTGATCCTTTTTTTCTCATTTATTATTTATTGTATCTTCAATCTAAATTGGACTAACAATAAGTAATCACATCTTAACTCTAAAACTGTTTATTATTAAGTCCAGCCAATGCTAGACAAAAAAAAATTAGTTTCTACGATTGCTTCTGTGGATGTCTTTTATGTCTCACCTAATCGGCTGAGAGCAAGGGTATTCCTCCTTCTCAGCCGAGTGTGACCTCTATAATTAAGATTATTGCGGGCCAGTGGATTTGGGTGGAACTCAAGCTTCTTTATGTACATTGTCACATGTTTTGAAAGCACAATTTTTACCATCGGGACCTTTAGATCTTTGTGAATGCACGAATTTTTGACATACCACGGAGCGGCTGTAATCATTCTAAGGATTTTATTTTGTCGCCTTTGAATTTTCTCTATATTTGACGCTGAGGCAGTACCCCATAGCTGAATCCCGTAGCACCATATTGGTTTTAGAATCGAGTTGTATAGTAGAAGTTTACAGTCTAGGCTTAGTGTAGAATTTCTCCCAATAAGCCAGTTAATTTGAACTGTTTTTTATTTCATTTGGATCAACTTTGCTTCTATGTGAGGTTTCCATGTTAAACGACTATCAAGGTGATAACCTCGCTGTGTTGCGGTATAGTCTGGGTGTTGATATGGATAGGCGGGCATGTTTTCCTGTGCAATGTAAATGTAATATGTACACATTTTTGTTCGTTCACCTTTATCCTCCATTGTTATAGTCATTTTTCCAACTGAGATATATATTCTTGTAATTTGCGTGATGCTTCTTGAGGGTTTTCGTGGACGCTTAGGAAAGCTGTACCATCAGTAAATGTAGATACGTGGATATTATTGCTTATTGGCATATCAGAGGCGTATATCAAACATAATATAGGACCCAAAATGCTGCCTTGGGGAACTCCGGCTTGAATCGGTTGAGGTGTCCTCAGAAAATTACCTTCTTTGATGATAAATTTTCGTTCAGTTAAATAGATTTTAAATAGCTTATAAGTGTTTGCGGGTGAGCTTTGCTTTAATTTCCCAATTAAACCCTTATGCCAAACTTTATCAAAAGCCTGGGAAACGTTAATGAAGAGGGTAGAACAATATTTCTTTTCTTCGAACGTTTTTCTAACTACGTTTACAAGTCTATGTGTTTGTTCAATTTGCTACGTTTTCTTCTCAATCCAAATTGATTATCTGGAATACATCCAATCTCATTTAGTATGGGGGTCAGCTTGCTCATAAGTAATTTTTCAAATATTTTTGACATATTAAATAATTGGCAAATTGGTCTATAAGATTCTACTTTCGTATGATCTTTTCCGGGCTTAGGTATCATGGTAATCAACGAAACCTTCCATTCAGTAGGATACTGTTGTAGGTGTAAAAGAGCATTAAAAATGAAAATAATTAGTTTTCTTACTATACGGGGCAGTTCTCAAAGCATCTTACTACTGATTTTGTCATTACCTGGGGCTTTCCTCGAGTTTAAGCCAGCAATAGCGGTTTCAATATCCCGAATATTAAATCTCAGAGGAGGAGTGGGAGAATGATCTGAAGATTTGCTGGGAACGTCCTTTACCACTCCAAAATCAATAATATCTGGAGTCTTTTTTCGATCTGTTGGCCAGTAGGTTGGTTGTCCGCATGAAATTACTTTTAACCCCATTTTAGTAATTGTATCAAACAGAACACGTCCTTGCGGGGAGCTTAACCGTGATCCACAGAAAGTATACTTAGCGTTGTAATCATCAGCTGCCATAAAACGTGGTCCTAGTGATTTATAAAATTTACTGTATTGACTTTCTGTGATTGAAAATCTGGGAGGAGAATAAATCGATGAAATAACCAAATCCTCACGAGTGTCTCCCAGAGAATTGTGTTTGAGTCGCGACTTTATAGGTATTGACGAGCCACCACAAGCTCTACCTCAGGGGTCCTTGGTGTCATATAAAGTATATCCATTGATTTTGAAAAAGCTTCTAGACGTCAAATGTGTCTCACAGATTAGCATTACATCAATTTGTTTATCCAATAGTGATGTTGGTGGATAGAAAAACCGTATAAAAGAAAATACGTCTTACTTCATTAATAGTTAAAACGGAAGAGAAATGTTTAGTGACAATTCATGTAATGTAATTCAAATACAAGTAATAACATGTTGCAAGTGTCAAAGTGACACATTAAGCTTTAAGTTGTAGCTCTCATATATTATGTACAGTATTCACTAGATATATGTATTTAACTACAACACTCTCACTAGAGCTGCAACTTTATTATAACAAAAATAAAATTATTATATGTTTACATATCAAAAATAATCCATATATATATGAAATTCAAAAAAGTTATTTTAAAGAGATAATTAGTTTAAACCATAATGCGATATAAAATGGGATAGCTTCGAATGGTTTACGGGTTTCGTCATGATGTCAGCAACCATTTCATCTGTACTTCGGTAGCTTAATTTGGTGGTGCCTTCAGCCAGCTTCTCCCGTATAAAGTAATTCTTCACATCTATGTGTTTGGTTCGTGCCTGGTAGTTACTATTCATAGCCAATTGAATCGCTCCTTGGTTGTCACAATAAAGTTCCATCGATTTTGGGGCCATTGGCAAAATTTCGCATTCAAATCGCTTGAGCCATAGTGCCTCTTGTATGGCCGCCACCATAGACAGGAATCCCGCTTCTGTCGATGAAAGTGCAATCGTCGGTTGTCTTCGCGTAGTCCATGAAATTGCTACACCCTGAAATTGAAAAACGTACCCAGTTGTTGAACGTCGCTCGTCTTGGTCGCCAGCCCAATCGGCATCACAATAGCCAACAACTTGCCCTTTGGTGTCCTTTCGATAAGTAAGTTTTAAATCAATGGTGCCCTTCAGGTACCGAAGAACTCTTTTAACTGCAGACCAGTGTGATTTTCCGTGGTTTGTATTGTAACGACTAAATACGCTTACCGCATATGCAATGTCTGGTCGGCTAATTTGTGCAGCATACATAATGCAGCCAATCGCTTCCTGATATGGAACTGAACCCATATCCTGTCTCTCCGCGTCAGTTTTTGGACACATGTCTTTTGATAACCGCTGATTCGGATCGAGTGGAGTGTTCACTGGATTACTGTCGCTCATGTTGAATCGTTCCAGCATTGACATCAAGTACTGCTTTTGATCTATGGAAAAAGACTTATCATTATTTCTTACAATGTGCATGCCAAGCACGGAGGTTGCAACGCCCATGTCTTTCATCTTGAATTTACTAGATAAGTCTTTCTTTAGTTTGGTAATCATCGTGCTGTTGCTTGCAAATATTAATATATCATCTACGTACACTGTCAAAATAAGTACATTCTGGGCCGAATTTTTGTAGTAGATGCACTGATCACCCGCAGATCTTTTAAAACCAAGCTGTTGAGTTAGTAGAGGATTCAACTTTAGATTCCATACTCTGCTCGACTGTTTCAATCCGTATAATGATTTACGGTGCCGACATACTCTGCCAGTTTTGTCATCAAAACATTGTGGTTGGCTAATATAAAGTTCTTCTTGCAACTTACCTTGCAAAAAGGCTGTAACAGCGTCCATTTGGTGCACCACCAGGTCAAGTTTCACCGCCATTGCGAGTAGAAAACGGACAGAGGAATATCGTACAACGGGTGAGTACGTTTCAACGTAATCTATGCCCCTCACTTGTGAATAACCCTTCACGACAAGTCGTGCCTTAAAACGATCAATATCGCCCTCTGCATTTCGCTTCACCTTGAATACCCATTTGCTGTCAATCGCTTTTCTCCCTGGAGGTAAAGCTGTCAATACCCACGTACCATTTTCCATCAAGGCATTATATTCGTCTAGCATGGCGTTGGTCCAGTCACTACTGTTAGCGCCATTCAATGCTTCCCGAACAGATTTTGGCTCACTTACGTCCGATTTTGCTGCCAGTAAGCCAAGGGGTGTCACATCTGATTCACGTCTTGGGTTTTCTTCGTCGTTAGATATACATACCGTTGAAATTTCACTAATTTTGACTTCCAGATCCTCGTGGTCGCAGGAATCGTTTGGAGAATTCCCATCAAGAACGTTGTCATTACCCTCACTGGATTCGACATTCGATTCCTTCGTCACATCATCTTGTTGTTCACGGGGTGTGTTGTCTTCGCACGGCGTTTTGTCCAATTCTGTTGTATAGCCCTGACCATTGAAGTGATTGTAACCCTCACAGTGTGCAGACATTTTATCATCGAAGTCGCCATCATCGTCGTCGCTGGAATCATCACTGCTGGAGTCATCGCTACTACAAATCAACTTCTCATCTTGCCGGTTTGGTTTTTGTGGTATTTGCGAAGGGAAGGTTGTGACATCACGGGTTTCATTTGCATTTTTGTTGATATTTTCGAAGAAAGTCACACCACGACTCACGATAGTTTGTCTAGTTCTAGGGTTGTACAATTTATACGCCTTCGATTGTTCGCTGTAACCTAGAAAAATGCATTCTACTGATTTGGAGTCAAGCTTCCTGCGATTCTCCTTTGGAACATGTACCATTGCCTTGCATCCAAAAACACGTAGTGCGGACAAATCTGGTTTCACGTTAGACCAGATTTCTTCTGGAGTAGTATCGGTCATATTTCTGCACGGAGTCAGATTAATTAAAAATGCCGCTGTTGATGCTGCTTCTGCCCAGTATTGCTTACCAAGATTCGCATCAAATAGCATGCAACGTACCTTTTCAATGATTGTCCGGTTCATGCGTTCAGCAACGCCGTTCTGCTCTGGAGTATACGACTATGGGGCAGTTAATTGATGCAAAATACCATGTCTGGCAGTGATTGCTTTAAAGTTTTTGTTGCAAAATTCCTTCCCGTTGTCAGATCTCAGTATCTTTATAGTTTGTTTTTGCTGATTTTCAACTAAATTCTTAAAATGCAAAAAACTTTCGTAAGCCTCATTTTTACTTTTAAGTGGGTATACGAGAACTTTACGACTGAAATCGTCAACAAATGTTAGTAAATACCTGGCTCCTCCGAGAGATTTTGTTGATAATGGGCCACAAACATCCGTGTACACTAGTTGAAGAATTTCCGTAGCTCGCTCTCCACTTTCTTTAAACGAAGCTCGTGTTTGTTTCCCTTGCCGGCAGACAGTGCATTTGTCCAGTTTTCCACGTTTCATATTATTGTCACACGGGTGTCCCATACGTCGATGCAATAACATATGATCAGGTGACGTCGATAAAGCAGTTGCCGACATTGCCAATTTGGCAGCATTGCTAATTTGATCAGTTTCGCAGCTTAGTCCATACAAATCGTCGATAAGTGGTGCAATTGCAAGCAGATTGGAGTTTTCATCAAATATACCGCAATTTTGGTTGTTGAACACAATAGTTTTTCCATGCTTGGCCATTTTACTTACAGACATTAAATTTGCACAGATGTTTGGTATACAAATAACATTCTTCATGGTCAGATCATACTGTGTGTTTGTATTTGCTTGTAATTTTACACGAATATCCCCAGCACTTTCCACATTCATCCGTGTGTTATTTCCGACAAACAATGTGGTTGAACTTTGGCTCACGCTGCTCATAGAGGCATCCAGAATCCATTGTAATATGAGACGAAGCCCCCGAATCAATTAGCCAATCTGATGCACACTGAGAGTTAGCAATGAATCCTGTTGAGGCCAGCAATAAGTTGTTCGAATCCCTCTTTTCCTTAGTCTTTGGTGGACATTTGTTGGCATAATGCCCTTTTTCACCATTTAAGCCTTCGTGCTTAATTTCTTGGAGGAGATTCGTACGAACCAGGTCAGTTGTCAATGCCTTTCCACTATTTGCGAGCGCCATTACCATCGGACGATATTCATCTGGTAAACCACTAAGCATTATCTGAGCCACAATATCATCTGGAATCTTAGTGCCCGACTTTTCCAGTTTTTGTTGAGTACATGCCATCTTTTTAACATAGTCTTCCATTGAAGAGCAATCTGTCAACTCCAAGCGCATAAGATATTTTAGCAAGTCCATGCGACGCAAAACGCCAATGTACAATTTTGGACATACGAGTAGTTAGATGGTTCAATCAACAGTCCAAGAGCAGAAATTGCGTGCAAATTTTTTGTGGAGTCCCCCTCCGAACCTTCAATGCACGGCCAGTAACCCTTTAGCACAAGATAGGACTAATATTTAAGTTCGTTTTTATGTTGGCGGATGCCGTTTGTGTTCCAGAAACAGATTTTTAAGTGCATGGTTTGTTTAATACCGCCTACAGCAGTGTAAATTGCATTTTCAACATTTCCTGCATCATGCAGGTCATGTTGGTTATAAAACTATTTACTATCTGAATTAAAGTCTCTATTAAGGCTTGAAGGCGACTAAAATTAAAGCTGTGGATTTCGTTTGCTGGTAGCTCTTTTTGCACTATAGTCTGGCTAGACTTTAAAACATTAGCCTATGAAAATTGACTGGTAGATGGTTGGGCTGACTGT
Organism: Clusia tigrina; assembly: GCA_920105625.2. Taxonomy (NCBI): domain Eukaryota; kingdom Metazoa; phylum Arthropoda; class Insecta; order Diptera; family Clusiidae; genus Clusia; species Clusia tigrina. The sequence continues at coordinate 170,205,698 of OV050031.1, forward strand.
GGGAAAATTGAGTTAAACAGATTCATAAGCTAAGCGGATGTAGGAATAGATATTTTGGTCAAAGATCGATTTACGTGCGCGTAAACAGGGTAGCCCCTATAGTTGGCAGTGTGGTTTCCACCGCAATTGCTACATTTTTTTATTTTTGTGTCATCTTTTGGTTTGACACATTGGCGGTACTATGTAGATCCCCACACACTACGCAAACGGAGGGTAACTTGCAGTAAGTCTTAGTATGGCCAAATTCTTGGCAGTTCAGGCATTGAACGGGTCCTGCATGTTTATGCGGTTCTTCTACAGTAACTCTACGGTGCAACAAATATTTTAGGTTATAAATGAGGTGAGGTTCGTTCTTCTTCAGTTTCATATCAGCTGGTTCTAATTCCACCCGAAATAGTGGTTGGTGGACTCTGTCTCTGTTTCTGATATTGGTAACTTTTTAACTTTGAAGCCATTGATTTGCAAGTCCCCCTTTACCTCCTCTGGAGCCACGCAAGAGTCAATGCCTTACACAATAATCTGTAGACCCTTCGCGCTTTTTAGCTGGTAAGTGAAGAAATGTGGAGTGATCCTTGACGAGAATTTTTCCGAGCCTGGCAGAGTCCTTCAGTGATTCAATAGATTCGCAGTGGTATTGTCACGATTTCAGCACTGCCTTTTTTTATGTCTTTAAACTTTCTCTGCAAGCTTGGGAATTTCGAATTATATAGCATTCGTTAAAGACCCTTCTGAGACTTGATCTCAAGTCTTTAATATTCCTATCCCACCAAGGGGGGGGGAAAGGTCCTTTTGCTGCGTGAGTCAGGACACGAGACCCTAAAAGCAACCTGAAAGGTTTTCTCCAAGGTCTCTACTCGCTTGTCCAGCATCGTTGCAGAAGAACTGGATGATATGTTCCTATCGAGTCTGTTTTGACCACCCTGTTGAATAGACCCCAGTCCGTTCTTTTTGGTTTTCTGCGGGGTAAAACCATTTCCCGCCCAAGCTCAACATTAAAAAAGATAAGTTGGTGGTCTGACGAAGAGTTCCTCCGAGACACCGCCTAGTTATCCGCCCGAAGATCGGGAGAATTTGTTACCAGAGTGATCTTCCCACCCGCTTGAAGTTTCCGAGCCGGGAAGCTAAAAGTCGGCGAGCCGCCCCTGTTGCATAAACTGAGGTTGTTATTTATAAAGAAATCGTAAAGAGACTCACCTCGTTCATTTATCTCACGAGTGTCTCGCGTTGGCATCGTAACCTACCAGAACAGCTTCCTTAAATTTGTTGAGCAATGAGTCGTCGCACCTCCTCAGTGGGTGCCTGGCGATCACGGGCCATATATGACGAGGCAACCAGAAGACATTGGCCGCGCAGCGGTTCTACCTTTGATATCTAACGAGCTGTAATTAGGTAACAAGAAAACATTTAACGTAGTTTTGGCTAAAATACATGCCCTCGGCTTAGCTTCCCCATGGGGATAGAACAAGTTATATAGTGCGTCCCTCAAGCCCATAGCTTGACCGCGTCGATGTCGATGTCGTCTTCTCTGAGAACGACAATAAGGTTATAAGTGGCTGATTTGGAGTGCTGGAGGTTAATCTCAGCATCCTTCTTCCCACCTGAGAGTAGCTACCCTTCAGTAAGCTTCGATTTTAGGGCTCATTCGCCTACTACAGCCATCTCAGATAGCTTGAGGCCTCCCAGCAGCTTATTTGCCACCTCCACCTCCTCCAAATTGTCGTCCGGAGCAAGAGAGGCGGGAAGTCTTTTTAATTTGGCCTCTCTCATACCAAACCTCCGCGAGTACCCCCAAGGTCTCCTCACTGATCAACAGCAACACAGGTTGACTATTTTTCTGAATTTCCTCGGAACCTCAGGATTTTGCAGTCGTAGGCAGTGGATGAGCTTCGTGCTCTCCAGCTTTATTTTTGGCAACCAGGGTTTTCTCGGAATCCGAGGCTGGGATAAGTTTCAACCTGAAACCGTCCCATGCTTTGCTGATCTCAGCAACACACCTCTCCAGAAACTATTTCGAGGACCCATCCGCACACCTGATCACCCTGCAACCTCGGCACACCTCTTCACAGTTGACGGCCGGGGCCAACCCTGGTTCTCCAAGAGGTGCTTGACGACTAGCTCAGACAATCGTCCATCTATGGAGCCCCACTTGGCCAGCAGCCTTCTTCCACTGTTGCTACTAGCATCCACATGGGCAACTTGGAGGTGGTCCCTAGACCTCACTATAAGCCATATTCGCAGCTGCCGCAGCACTTGTAGAAGAGCCCTCCTCTCGTTTAGAGGCACAGACTGCTCGTTTTGCGGCGGGATCGATCACTTCTTGCGAACGATTTCGTTTTGTCGCGAATGCCGGTTTTAGTAATGGCTGTTGTTTCTTTAGTGTGCCGGTCGTCTCAAACTCCCGGACCACTGCCATATACATATTTCATTTTGTCTTGCAGCTGGGTATTTCCATAGTTACAGTCGCGACAGGTTTTAGCTTATTTTTTAAATAAAATTCAATAATAATACCAATATTTTTCAAAGTGAGCGGATGTGTTTTTTCTCGGGCTTCGTAATTTTTAGAGTATTTAAAAAAATTTTAGTTCAAATCAAATTTAAAGATAAAATAAATAAAAGGTGCTTCGAGCAAAGAGTAAGTAAGTAAGAATTGAAACGAAAAATCACACACATAAACATAAACATAAACTGTAAACAAACACTAGCTGAGAGGGCGTGTTTATGAGCACATTACCAAAGAAGACAAAGAAAAGACATTCAATTCCCTCCAAATTTATTTACCGTTCCGACCATTTTTTTTTGGTCACACGTATAGTGTATGTGAATTTATTTTGTTTTTGTTGTAACGTATACCACATGCGGGTTGCCATGTTTGTGTAGTAATGAATTGTGTAGTGGTGAATAACAAACAGCTGTTTTTTGTTTACAATTTTTTGCTGGTCTAAAATCAAGAAAATATTTTATTGAATATATTATTTCGTATTGTAGAAAATATTATTAGTAGTGTTACAAATAGTGGATGGTGTCAAATGAAACGTTGCATTATATTATTTCGAAGCATTGCGAACTCTGGACTGAGAAAATATGCAAAAAATGTAAAATCCAGTACATTAAAACAGTGTATTTAATAAATACTTGAATTTTAATTATTTTTAATTTTTGCAAACTGTTTGCTAATTTGATGGCAGTTATGAAAGATGACGCTGGAAAAAAGCATTAGATGTATTCAGCCTTTATAGAAAAGCGAAAGCTATTTGATATAAACAACTATTTAAATAAATAAATTAATAATAAATAAGTTTTTTAAAATAAATAATTTTATTATTTATTTTGCACTTTCCACACCACCCAGGGGGTATGCAGTGGTGCGTTACCGGGTAAATTTTTCATTTGGATGCTCGGTTCCCCTGTCGGCCTATTTCACCCATTACAATATATTAAAATACTATTAAAATATAAATAACAAAAACCAATTTGTATAAGTAGATTATATAAATTTAATTAAAGATTAAAACTATATATGACCATAATGCGTTTCCATTCGTCTCTCCTATGGAAAAAAAATATATACATTAGAGGGAATAAAATTTACTAGGATGAGTAAAATTTGAAAAATATAAACAAATTGTTAAAAATGAAATAAAACGGAAACAATAGCAACGATGTGATATGATACGAATAGTTAAATAAATAAAATGATTTTAAAAAAAATATTGAATAAATGATAAAAACAATATTGAAAATATTTAAAAACCAAAAAAGGAAACAAAAAGTTTACATACTAAACGATTAGTGTTACACACAAACCTTACTGATGAATATAAAAAAATATATTAATTTAAAAATATAAAATATATATCAATATTTTAAAAAGTTACCTTCGTTGCCGTAAAAGAAAAACTATTCCACACAATAAATGTAAATATTGAAAATGAAATTTGGTGAAATATTTAAAATTCATCTTTTCGGAAAAATGTCACAGGGTTGCATTAAAGTGGATTTCAGCATTTTATTAGTTTTACATTATTATTGCTGCCACTTTAAACCACACTAAAAATCAACAATTATTGTTATTTTAAATAATTTATTAAATAAGTAAATTCGAAAAAATTTACTTAAGACTAAACTACCATAGGCTTTCGACCTAAAATTGTGTTGTAACTTAAATTTGATATATCATGTCACATAATTTTAAGATGTTCATAACAATGTACATGTTTTCTTTTTGAAATTAGAGAGTACGTCAGATACTGCATAGATTGTCCATAGATTGAGATGCTTTTAGTTAGCATAATGGCATGTTTCTTCTATACTGGAAACTATGTCCCAGTCTTAATCGCGTCAATTTTGTATATATATGTTCCATGCTCTCTTTGGAAAATATTGTTCGTTTGCCGTCTTTGTTATACAACAAATAAAATACTTTAACATATGATTGTTTCATTTTTTCCAACCAAAGTATAAGATTTAATTTTAAAGTTTTCTTTGCCTGATGAAGCAATAATTTATTTTTTTAAAAATAAAATGCAATGTTTTGTGGTGTTTTTGACTTTTAGTGCTATTGTTTTCTTTTGTTACAAATTCGAAATTTTATTTTATTTTTGTTTCCATTTTTCTACTGATCATTGCTGAAGGACAAAATTATACGTCAACTGAATATATTTTACTTAAGTACATACTTTTGTTATGAGAAATGAATCAATTGTTGCATTGTTCTATATATCAGCTTAATTAAATGTGGCCTGTTATTGTGTAGAGTAACGCAGTTCTCAGTAATTCTCACTAATTCCATTTTTTTACGTATATACACAATGGTTCTGAAATAAATTTCAGAACACATCACCTCATATCAAGAGAAAGAAATTGTTTAAAATTAAGCATTTAGTTTACAATTGTAGAAACAATAGTAATTGAAATGGTTTATACAAGAAAAATAGAGTAATGCCAAATAATATATATTTTCGTTCTGAATGTAAAATTATAATTATCAATAAGCAATGTGTTAAAAATATTTGATTGGATTGTTCCCATAAGAGTTTCTTAAAAAATTACCATACACAAATAGCTGATGAGTCCAAATGTTGAAAATTTTGTTTGTAAAAAAAAAAGAAAGTGGAATCGGGAAATTTCCTTATTTTCCTGTTTTCTTTTACTTTTGTGTATATTCTTAATGAATTGTTTACGATACAGAGTGTATATTAATTTATATCATTTCATTTATACACTTAAATCCACCGTGAAGACAAATCTAATTTAGTTACTTCGGCTTTGGCCATGACGATAGGCAATGAGAATGGTTATTTGAATGGGAATAGCCACTGCGACAACGTGGAGATAAGAAAACTGCGGACAACTCGATTATTTTATATATGTATATATAAAACATATTTTATGTATATATAGATATATCTATATGTAAGAATAAACTCAGCTCAAGGGGCGTTCACAACAACATTAAACTATTAAACCAGTTAAATTTGCGCATATTGCTTAAAAATCCGCGAAATTGATTATTTCGCAACAAATAATGTGCAATAATTTAGCATTTCTCATTGTCATAAATAAAACTTAATTTGTGAGCATTAATGAGACCTTATTCTTATGAAAGTAATTCTTCACGATATAAAAGAAAAAATAAATTATTAAAAACTGAGAACTTAGAAAAGTACTAATTTTTGCATCTCTGATGTGGTGAAATATAATGAGTTGACTCAACGAATGAATCTGTAAAAGAAACACAAACGAATTAGAATGTGGAATAGAGAGAGACGAAAATTAAGAAATTGCCGGTCAAAAGAGAATTCCACGTTTTTACAGTATTCTCACATATAGCAACAGTTTCAATAATCTCAAAAAATCTTTAAAATAGGTCAAAAATGCAGCTGAACGAATTAAGTAAACGGCTTTATGCTTTTAATTAAACAGAGGTAGTGTTTCTTTCTTTAATAATGACGAAAACAATTTTTTATTTTGTCGAATTAATTTTTTTACTTAAACGCAAGTTGGATATTTCGACTTGTGGATCTTGGGGGTTCATTGACAATGAGAAATTATCAAAGAAATTCTATGTTTTCAGCTATTTTGAGAAGTTAATTGAATTGAGGAATGACGATAGTTAGAGTTAAGGGGGGTGCACTGTATTTTTACCACTACATACATCAATTTTAATACCTCCTCTCAGTAGCAGAACTCGCACAAATACATTCATATCAACTGTCTATTCTTGTATATTCTTTGACATTACGCTCTCCCCAACCAGAGCGTAAGCACGCTAAGGCAGATAACGCATCGTACAATGTGAGCAAAGATCTGATGCTCTCTAACGTCACAGACAATTTGATGCTTGAGCAGTCGCCCGAACGTTTGGTCAAAGAAGACAAAGAAAAGACATTCAATTCCCTCCAAATTTATTTACCGTTCCGACCATTTTTTTTGGTCACACGTATAGAGTATGTGAATTTATTGTGTTTGTTGTAAAAATATTCCATATCCCTGTAGTGAAAATTATAGGCAGTCTTCAAAATGTACTACTAAATTTAATAGTAAAAAATCAAGTAGTTTATTTACTAGTTCAAAACTTATTTATAAGTTAACCCGTTACTGACTTCTGCAGCACTTCATTGCCGTGTATACTAAATTTTTCCTTTCTTGTCAATTTAATATAAATGGAAGTAAAGACAAACTTTGGAATTTGAAGAAAAACAGTTATTTTTATAATTTCAAGCACATTTTGTAATTCCTCAATTTAGAGATAAGTCTTGAATGTCCGCAAAGAAGAGTGGAAATGTGGCACCATGAATTAACATGCTGAATTAATGTCGAGTACACATTATTATATTATGTACATACATACATACTCGTATATATGAATTTTACATATAATTATGAGTTTTACTAGTATTTTACATGTCGAGTACACATTATTATAATATATATATATATATGAATTTTACATATAATCTGAGTTTTACTAGTACTTTAACTAGTTGGTTTCACTGATGGGATGTTGTCTAAAGTAGCGAATATTCGGAGAAAAAAATCAGAAGAAATCGGGGTACGTTTAAATTAAACTTTTAGGGGGTCACTTCATTTGTATTTTAAAAAGAACTGCGATTCTTCTAAAAAGCAAAGGTTATAATAAATCAAAAAAAATTGTATTATTTAATTTGGAATTGAAAACTCAAATGTTAGCAAGTTATTTTCATAAATTATAACTATTCTTAATGTAAAATCTGATCCAATTACCTTCCATTTACACTTCTGTTCACTGTAAACGCACCATAGTAATCATAAGATGTAGAATAATAATTATTTGGTTTTTTGGCATAATATTATACTACTAATAACTAAAATAATTAATAAAAATTCATTTATATTAAAATGGTGTCCGACTGCCCCAGTAGCACCCCAAGCGTGGCTAAATATGGCCATGACCGAATGAAAGTGCACAGGGGACAGTAAAAATATTAGAATTTGGAACAGAAGGAGACAAAAATTAAGAAATTGACGGTCAAAAGAGAATTCAACGTTTCTACAGTATCTCACAAATAACAACAGTTTCAATAATCTCAGAAAAATCTTCAAAATAGGTCAAAAATGCACCTAAACGAATTAAGTTAACGGCTTTATGCTTTTAATTAAACAGAGGTAATGTTGCTTTCTTTAATAATGTAGAAAACAATTTTTTATTTTGTCGAATTAATTTTTTTACTTAAACGTAACTGGAATATTTCGACTTGTGAATCTTGAGGGTTCATTGATAATGAGAAATTATCAAAGAAATTGTATGTTTTCAGTTATTTTGAGAAGTTAAGTGAATTGAGGAATTTCGAAAGTTAGAGTTAAGAGGGGTGCACTGTATTTTTACCACTACATACATCAATTTTAAAAACTCCTCTCAGTAGCAAAGCTAGCACAAATACATTCAAATTAACTATCTATTCTTATATTTTCTTTGGTTTGGTGATGAAAGCTCAGCGCAAAATACATTTACCAGGTATTATTAATAGAAGACCGCTCTCCAAATGTAATTTTCTCTCAATCATAATAAGTGTCAAAATGAATAAACAATGTTGCTTCTTTTGTAAATTTTGGCCGCTATTTTCGGGCTTTGCATTTTTTTCGGAATGAGTAAAAACTCGAATGCCCTTTATTTTTTTTGGGTTTTTTCAATTATTATTATTTAAAAACAAAATTATACATACGCACATATAACACCTAATACACTTAAAATAATATTTTTAATCATTTACTATTGCCTATTATTCTGTTTTTTTGAGCTGCTAATTTTTTACTTAAATATTTAATTCTAAAATACATTCGACATTTAAAAAAAAATTGTTTTACCGCATTTGGTAAATTAACTTTATAGCTTAATTCCATTAACTTTTCACGGAAATTCTTGCAGTGCACAATTTTATTTCCGCTGAACTCTATAAAAATGATCTCTAATGATTGCGTCTTTAGGGACGCTGAAAAATCGAACTTTTTCCTTTCTCCATGTATTATTGCAAATAACGCAACGATAATGGACCATTTTTCTATTTATTATTGTTTATATATATTTTTAAGTGATTTCACTACACTTTGGAAGCTGACGGCAATAATTTACTTGTTTCCAATCACAATAATTTACTATTTCCCTTTTTTTAGTTTCTTGTCGTACACAATATTCGCTAAGAGAGCAGATTTGACACATATTATGACTGTTTTCTTCTCACTCTCTCAATTAATAATACCTGGTAAATATATTTTGGCTCAGCGTACACTAAACAGTAAAGCAATCAGCATAGTTTCAAAAACTGATGATATTCAGCGCCTACGCGCTAATTCACTATCTGCTCTCTCCACAGCAAACACATTAACAGCTACAGCCACCAACAAAGCATTAAACAACAACATTAAACAAACTGCAAAACAGAATAGTTCGGCAATACAGACTGGCATGGACCGCTATATAAATATTAAGCGAAAGCTAAGTCCGTTTAAAAACATGACAAAAAACACAAAAATTTATAAACCAAATAAATATGAAGAATGCACCAACACATTACCGAGCCAAAATCGCTTTGCCGTGCTTACCGATAATGTAGCAGATCCAGACCAAAACATTAAGGTACAGAAATACTTAAAGAAGTCAAACCTCCCCCAATTTATCTGCGCGAACGCAGCTCTAATATGCTGGTCTCTATACTATCTAGCTTGATTGGGCAAAATAACTTCCATATACGAGTAGTTGCACTAAAGAAGTGTGACTTACACGAAACAAAAATTCAGATCTATACTAACAAAAATTATCGCTTGGCAATCAACTACCTTGACAGTAGGAAAAAAAACTATTATACGTATCAACTGAAAAGCAGTAAAGGTTTGATTGTCGTATTAAAAAGAATAGAATCAGATGTCGACCAATCTGAGATGAAAGAAGCACTGATCGAAGCCGGTTTCAATCCAAAATCCATATTCAACATAAAAAATAAGAATAATATTCCGCAACCAATGTTCCGAGTGGAGCTTGAACCAGACTCAAGAAAGCTGCAAAAAAACGAAGTCCATCCAATCTATAATATGCGATACCTTATGCACCGCCGAATTTGAGTTGAAGAACCCCACAAACGCAACGGCCCTGTACAATGTACAAACTGCCAGGAGTTTGGTCATACCAAATCGTATTGGTCATACGCCCCATTTGCGTTGGTTGTGGGGACGTCCACCCATCCTCTGCCTGTACGGTCGATAAAAAAAATGAAAATGTTCTTACTAAAAAATGCAATAATTGCGGCGGAAGTCAAACTATAGAGGTTGCCCAGTGTATGCTGAGCTGAAAAATAAAATGCGCCAACAGAAGGATAGAGGTCGACACGAAGTTACTTACGTAGCGCCTCTACACCAAATCCCGACTACGTTCAACGACAAACATGCTCCACCTGTCATGAGTTATTCTGATGCACTGAAATCAAATTTAGCTGAAAATTCAAATACCAACAAACAATCGCTAAATCTAGAGGCAGTGTTATTAACCTTAACGCAATGTATGACACAGTTCATGTCCTCAATGCAATCAATGATGCAAGAACTAATAAATAATCAAAATCAACTTCTGAAATCCATACTTGCAAACAAATGAATACGTTAAAAATTTGTCATTGGAACGCGAACGGTATTAGCCAGCACCAACTTGATGTGCAAAATTTTCTTATTAACAGCAAAATAGACATACTACTCATTTCTGAAACCCACCTTACCCTGAATCATAATTTTAAAATAAAAGGTTATAAGTTCTCCAAAACGTTGCATCCGGATGGCAAAGCTCGAGGTGGGACAGGCATACTCATAAAAGACCGCATAAAACACCACTCACTAGAAAACTACGACAAGGAATATCTCCAAGCGACCTCCTTCTGCCTGCAATATTGGGACGCCAACATAACGGTATCATCTGTTTATTGCCCACCTAGACACACTGTCACAACAGCTCAGTTTGAAATTTTTTTGAAGTCGTTGGGAGAAAAGTTTATAGCAGCCGGTGATTACAACGCTAAACATACGCATTGGGGTTCACGCCTTATAAATCCCAAGGGTAAACAGTTATATTACGCCTTGACGAATCAGCGTAACAAAATTGACTACCTGTCTTCTGGTAAACCCTCTTACTGGTCTACGGATCAACGGAAGATCCCGGACTTACTAGATTTTGCAATAAAGAAAGGACTCCACCAAAAACTTCTGTCTACGGAATCATGCTTTGAGCTGAGTTCAGATCATTCCCCAGTTATAATGCACCTAAGGAAATACCCAGAAGACATAAACCAACTTTTTCGATTAGTAACAGGTAAAACAAATTGGTTAAAATTCCGTAAATATATTTGCAGTCACCTTCCTGAAAAATGTAGTCTTAAGAGCCCGGATGAATTAGATTCCGCAGTACAATCATTCAACTACACACTGGTATCAGCAGCAAAATCCCACGCAAATCAATATGCCCAACATCATTCGAAATTGAAAGACTGATAACGGCAAAGAGACGGTTCAGACGACTGTGGCAAAAGCACAGGTCACCAGCGCTAAAGCAAAAATTCACGACAGCCAAAAACAAACTGCGAAACGCATTGCGCGACGAAACTGAAAGAGGTATATAGGCCTACATCTCACACCTGAACCCCCTTGAATCCACAAACTACTCCTTATGGAAGGCAGTCAAAACCACAAATAAACCTACAGAATCGGACTCGCCTATAAGACTTATAGACGGAAGATGGGCAAGAAGCAATGAGGAGAAGGGGCAAGCTTTTGCTCAACATCTTAAAATCACATTCCAACCAAATCCTCCTAGTAACAACTTTAAAATACCAACACTAAACAACCTAATTCCCCAGATGGACCTACGGTTGAGGCCGAATTTAGATAAAAAGAAAGCGGCAGGCCACGATCTGATAACGACAAAGATGTTGATGGAGCTACCTCCGCTTGCAGTAAAGCATTTAACAACATTATTTAACACAATTCTTAGACAAAGTTACTTTCCTCAAGTTTGGAAACTGTCCCACGTAATCATGATACCCAAACCTGGCAAAACTCCAACGCAAGTCTCGTCATACAGACTGTTATCCGTCGTCTCGAAACTATTCGAGAAATTATTGCTATCAAAATTAACCCCATATCTGGTACAGAATAAAGTAATACCTTACCACCAGTTTGGCTTTCGAAAAAATCATGGTACTATTGTACAAGTACACCGACTAGTGTCCCAAATCAGAAAGGCGTTCGAGGAGAAACAATACTGCTCTGCAGTGTTCCTCGATGTCGCACAAGCCTTTGACAAAGTGTGGCCTGAGGGCCTCGTCTACAAAATAAGAAAACTTCTGCCTTCAAATATCCATAGTATCCTGGAATCATACTTAAAGGGTAGGCGATTTCAAGTCAAATGTGAGGTTTACCTTTCACCAAAAATGGATATATTGGCTGGAGTACCTCCAGGAAGTGTTCTTGGACCGATACTGTACACACTATACACCTCAGATTTACCAACAAACAAAGATCTGCTCACCTCAACTTTTGCCGATGACACTGCGATTTTATCTAGCAAAAAGCACAGTCAAATAGCATCGCGTGATCTCAACGAACATATACACGTGGTTGAAAATTGGCTTTTGAACTGGCGGATCGCAGTAAATGAACAAAAACACATAACATTTACACTCAACAAACACACGTGTGCTCCAATCATACTCAACAACAAAACTATCCCACAGGAGACGGAAGTTAAATATTTAGGCATTCACCTCGACAGACGCCTTACGTGGAGAACACACATAGAAAAGAAAAGAGCGCACATCAAACTAAAAGCTGCAAGTCTTAACTGGCTTTTAAATTCAAACTCAAAACTAAGCCTTGACTACAAAGTACTCTTATACAAAGCCATAATAGTACCCATCTGGACATATGGAATTCAGCTGTGGGGAGAAGCAAAAACAGGAAACACCGAACTGTTGCAAAGGACCTAGTCTAAAATACTACGCACGATTGCTGGTGCACCGTGGTTCATGAAAAACCTAAACATTCACCGAGATCTAGGTGTGCCCCAGATGTCAAAAAGAAGTACCAAGTAAAATTATCGAACCACCCCAATATACTAGCTAGGAATTTACTACAAACAAGCCCACGACCCGCTTAAAGAGAGCAGACTTATCGCCATCGTAAACTATTATTAAATAAGCCATCTTTACTAATTTCTAGAATTACTTTTATTTATATTGTTTTTCTAAAATAATAAGTGTTCACTAATATCCTCTCCTTACAGTGGTAAGGAGCAGTGATACATTGTTGTCTAGTTTTATGATATATTTACTTATTGTTAGTCTCCACCATGAGTTGTTACAATAAATATGAATTGCTTAAAAAAAAATATATATATATTTTGTCTTCGGCATCACGTTCGTGCGCTTTACCCTCCCTTTAGTTCTTGTCAAGAATGAACAGGGCCCTCTGGTACCGCGCCCTCAGTACCGAGCCAGAAGATTTCCTATTTTATTTTTGTTTTGCACAGCTACTTTGGCTAGTAGCTGTGCAATTTGGGTTGTTGTTTGGCTTGGTGGTACTAGGGTGCTACGGCTGGCATCCTTGGCACCAGCGACTACTATGTTCTCCTGACCAGAAGTCAGGAGTTCATCTTCTGAGGAGGTGCTCAGGACCCCCAATTCTGTCCTCCTACTACTCAATTTCATTTTAATTATTTCTTTAATTTTTTTTTATATGGTATTTTGTTCCACCGAGTATGCACGGAAAGGATGGTCCGCCCGGCAGAGCCAGCATACCGAGGTAAGGTACTTAAATACAACCGGCCTTGCCTGGGGGTCGAAGGGGACCGTTAGCGACGGGTTGCTTTCACACTACCAGCCATGCAGCTATCTGCACGGATACCTTCACAGCTTAAAGTGCTTTCTATACCTGGCTTGGTCAGGCACCTCAGAGCCTGAAGTGACCGACATAGGAGGACCTACCAGAGCGGACAACAGTCCACCCAAGCCCTACCACCACGTCACGACATTAGTGCTACTCCATTCCCAATAGATTTTAAAAATTCAACAAACTGAAGCTTATCAGATAATGCTCTCATATTTAGTGTCAATGAAATACTTTGTAATAATCCAAATTTACTCCAATTTGTGATACAATATTCAATCAACGTTGATCGTGAACCATACGGTAGAACAGGCAAAATATGCCGAAAATCACCACACAACAAAATGGTCTTGCCTCCGAATAACTTACTTTTATCCGATGCATTTGTAACTAAATCTCTCTAGAATCTATCGATCAGTATTAAAAGTGGACACATAAAGTTTCTTCAATGATAATGAGGAGACCAAATTTATATAGCGCCTATCACTGCTATTTACAGGAAAATTATAAACTGAAGTTTCAACAATCGGAATAGGCAATTTGAAGACATTGTGAAGTGTACTACCCCATTGAAGAAGTGATGAAGCAATTCCACTGAATTACATTAACACGCAAATTTATTGAATTCATTCGATGGATAATGGCAGTTTGTGTAAATGTTTTACCAAAGCCTTCATGAGCTGTCAAACAAAAAACATTAGATCCGTTCTCATTTTGCTGAACATCACGTATGACGTGATATTGATATTGCGCTGTTCAGCATTGGCACTTTCATAACATTAATTAAATAAAAACTGTTCTTCCAGTAGTTCAAATGCATCAATATCAACTCCACCAAAAACGAATGTTGACACAGGTAACCCAAGAGCTTGAATCGATATATTATGACCATTCAAAATATCTTCAATTTCAAGTAATGCCTGATTAAATGAAATCGTTTCCTCATAATCTCTAAAAAATTGTTCAGAAATGAATAGCTTGAAATCATTCCATAATGCCACAGAATTTGCTGGAACATTAAATGCACAAATAACAGCGAAGTAGTCGCGAATTTGCTTTGGTGAATGGGATTATTTCGCTTCATTCAAACAAACACTCCACTCATTATCATTTGATGCAATACCAGGCGCATGGTAAGCCTTAAAAAAAAATGATTAAAGTTGTCGGACCAACGACATCCAATAGAAACAGTCGGAAATGAAAAGTTCAATATCTTAGAAACTACATACATGCGTGATATAATGTTATCACCATCAAGTTCTCGCCTCCAAACATAATGTAATCTAATTTCAGTAGGCTGGAATTGATTTGCATAAGGAACATTTCTATTTAATATAAAAAATGCTATTGTGTTGATCCAATATATCGACCATTTAAAAAATTCCTCACTTCATCAAGTTGCAGTTCTTGATTTTCGGCACTTCTTTCACTACTTACTTGAACAGTTGCACTATCGTGTAGCCTTTACAAATATATCTGTAATTATATTTAACTCCTCTAATAATAGTGTACACTTCAACATTAAAGTGACAGTTAAATTTTGCCAACAAATATGATTTGTATGGTACAACATAAGGAATGTCAAGTGAACTTGGCTTGGGTAGTGAACGACCGAACGAACTAACTGATCTGTTTCAATGAACTGAACTAACTGAACTAGTTCAGATCTGTTAAACATAATAGTTCACTTGCTCACTTCCTCACTTATTCATATGGTTCAACCGTATATTCACTCATATGAGCAGATATACGATTATACACACACGAACATTATCTCGAATTATATATATACGAGTGTATGTACATGAATGATGACTTATGTATGTTGGTTCCAATTACAACAACAAGGCACATAGGGAACATCAAAATTTGGAGACCCTTATTTATAAATTAAAACTTTATACATTACTGCATATAGTAAGCTATTCTTAAAGTGCGAATACAATTATTAATCATTACATTATATTATTAATAATATTTTACATCATTTAATATAGACACTTTTATGCATTCCGTTTAATGTATAATTTTCTTATTTATGTATACCACTATATTATAATCTTATGTATTATATTATTACCTTACTGTAGAAAATATTCTTTCAAAGAGTAGGCAAAAAGTATCATTTATTATATATGAATTAAGGCCTAAGCACTCATGGGTTTTAATTTAAACTTGGACTTAACTAAAACTTTTGTTTTTGTTGAGCGAGTACTTAATTGATTTCTATCACAAATTAATCAGCTGATTTTCAACCTTATTTGACTATCCGAAGTTTGAAAACTACAAGTGAAGTACGCTGCAATTTAATTAAAAAATATTTTATTGTGATTCAGCAACTAATCAATTAATTAGTGAATGTGAAGTCTGTGAAATATTTTAATGACTCCTCGAAAAACAATACAGTGCTATATGTAGACATTTTGTTGAAACGCAGCCAAATAAAAGAGCAAAGTCCAAGTATTGAGGCCCAAATACATAACGCGAGAGCCCGAGACGATAGCGAGACCGAGAAATCTCAAAAATGTCGGAAGAAATGTCAAAAAGGATTTGTACAAAAGGATGGTATGTGGCAATATACAATAATGCGTGATGCGATAGAGCGAGGCGAGGCATTTATAAAAAATTAAAATTTCCTCGGACTTTTGTCCGAGATAATTTGGCAAAGTAATCATATGCTTTGTACTGCGTACCATTTTTGCTGTTTGTGGCTGCGGGTTTAATTTATTTAAAAAAATGCAAAAGTTAAGTGAGGAAAGCATAGACATTTTAATTGATTTATTAAAATCCAAGCATTATCTGTATGATAAAAGGGAAAAGCTTTACAAAAATATTGATCTAAAAGATAAGGTTGGAGAGATATTGCCGCATAGGTAAATTTGGATGGTAAGTTTATTATTAAAAAAATATACATTAAAATAGAAAGATTTGTTTTTAGAAAAAGTTTGCACAATTGCTTATAGATGTCTTCAAGATCAATTTAAAAAATTCCTTAAGGATCTAAAAGGCAGTACAGGGCAAGAAGCAGAAATCTCAACAAAAACATACAAATATTTTGATAATTTACTTTAGACCGAATTATGAAATGATTTGAATATTTTTTGTTACTTTTAAGATATATTACTTTTATTAATTTGAACACTTGTCGTTTCCATCAGTCTCTCCAGGCACGATATCTCCAGGCACGATATCTTCCTCTACGTGATAGTCCAAATATTCCTCGGCACAATAGAGGTGTAAGGTATATCACCTCCACGCGGTGCACCCTGGGTAACGCTAAATGGTCTACACTCCCCAGGGTGCTGCTGTTTTCTC
This sequence comes from Clusia tigrina, assembly GCA_920105625.2. Classification (NCBI taxonomy): domain Eukaryota; kingdom Metazoa; phylum Arthropoda; class Insecta; order Diptera; family Clusiidae; genus Clusia; species Clusia tigrina. The sequence goes on from OV050031.1 coordinate 170,222,411, forward strand.
GCACGGGAGTTCAGTAGCACCAATTAGCTCGACGTTTATCCTTCGTCCCCGGTTTTCTCTTTGGACCAACGTCCTTTATATTGAATGCCCTGGGCTGTTAGCTGTAATTTCCTGGACCTAGTTGTCTTCTGGCACGGTATCACCAAGGTGAAACTTGAATGTGAACGGCTCCAGTCTAAGGTTGCAGCTGCCCCCGTCCCATTGGAATCCTGGCAGGCCTCAAAGTACGTTCGACGTCTGTTACCGTTAAGTTGGTAATGTGGGTTCAGTTGAGTTTCACTCCCGATTAGCACTGCTCGGGCTCCGAGCGCTTGACCCCATAAGGTCTTGTACCAACCCTCGCATGGCCTCCCTGCTTGCACACATAACCATGGGACCATACTTAGTGACCACACGTTCGGACTGAGATAGCGGCTTTGAGTGGGGGAGCCTTTTTACATGGACACCATTAAAATATTAAAAATATGAAAGAAACGCGCAAAACTCTGGCTAGAAGAAGCAGAACGGCTTACCGTATTTTGACGAAGTTCAACGTTCAACTGTCAGAATACGACAAGAGCAAATATGATTGGGCAAAGGCACACACTGATATGCGTCTCCCCTCCTCCACTGCATAAGCAGCAGGCAGAGATCAATCGATCGCCCTGGCCAATCCACCCAAAGTCTCCCTAAGCGCGTAAGGCTGGCTACCCCCAAGCCTAAGATCTCGGAACCGCTTAGCGAGATCGTTAAGAAGAGCCTCACATGGGCCGTGGTCAACTCTTCTAATGCCGATGGGACGATGGGAATGGTCGAACTGGCTCCGTTATCGGATTGCGTTGAGGTCATGTCCCTCAACCCTGGTCGTCCACCCAGCTGCCGTGACTCTGGGTGGTATCAAAGACACATAACATTTATATCTTGCTCTGACCAACGCTGGGCAGACCTCTATAAGGTAGCGATCAACAGGGTAGATGAAATCTGGCCGGTTGCAAAGCTTAATGCGGTAACTTTTGACCAGGTTCCCCAACGCCCTCGCTCCGAAACATGGCTTCTTGCCGAGCCCTCTGTGCCTGAGAAAATATTGACGAAGTGATGTATTAAGGCTTCGGAGCCATCACTCTCCGCATCTACAAGTGCTATGCCCAAGCCTCCCAACAGCCTCCCCTAGCTGGTGCTGTCTCACAAGCCATTGATAATGAACCTAGTTGCTCGGGCCCTGTCCGAACACAGCGTTCGTGCCCTTTTACTTCCTAGAATCAATGACAAGGACAATGTAGCCATGGTCATTGAAAGGGGTCCCCGGACCTTCTGGATCTCATCTAGCTACATGGCTCACGACTATGACGATTCTCCGCCACCGGAGACATGAAAAAAATGGTTGCTGTAGCCCATCAGAAGCTGATTCCAGTAATCATCGCCGTCATTGCCAATGCCCATTACGAAATGTGGGGCAGCTCCGTCATAAATGATCGAGGTGAGTGTCTTTTTGACTTTATCTTTACAAACAACTTAGTTACTGCTAACCGCAGAATCGAACCGACCTTCCTTACATCCATCAAGAAGGAAGTGTTTGACATCTCCCTCGTTAGCGATAACTACTCCAATATCATAAGCAGATGGTTCGTCTCCTAGGAATGCTCCTCCTCGGACCACTGATATATCACCTTTGACATTGACTCAAGGGACACCACAGGTCTTACAGGATCTCTCAATCAATAGGAAAAGCACGAACTGGCCTCTTTTTCGGCCCAAACTGGAGTCATTCTCAGCTACGATTCCCCTCACTATCCACAACCGTCTCGACATTGAGCGGCCGCTCGACGATTTGACCACAGCTTTTAAAAGAGCCACTCATATCTCTTGCATCACTCCAAAACCATGGAGCAAACCTAAACCTACGTGGTGGAACTCGACACTGTAAGCCTTCGCAAAGCTTGTACAATACTCTTTAACAAAGGTAAATTTAAAGCCGATTGGGCTTCAAACTTATACAAAACAATACAAAACTAATTTAAATACGCCATTAGGAGAGGGAAACGAGCGTCATGGAGGGAATTTTGCGAAAGCATTGAATCTACATCCGAGGATAGCCGCTTTGAAAAAATCCCCACTTCTGTAACAAAGCCCTTGACTCTATCCAAAAACCAGATGGCAACTGGACTCACTGAAGCGCCGAAACTCTTGATATCCTACTGGACACCCACTTCACAGGGAGCGTACCCTCAGTAGATCAAGCTCTATCAGGTGGATCAGGATTTCCTTAAAAGCCTCCGTACATTCCAAATGACAAAAAGTCACCTTGAGTGGTCATTTCAAACCTTTAAGCAATACAAGACACCCAGGCCGAATGGCATCATTTCTGCCGGTATCCAAAATGGGGAAGATATCATCCCTCTATGGCTGCTACAAATATACAATGCAAGCCTCAGATTGCAGTATATTCCCCAAGCGCTGGCGCACGGCATGTGTGGTCCTCATCCTGAAATTGGGGAAGGCCTCACATACCAAACCTAAGAATGACAGACCCATAAGTCTAACATCCTTTCTTCTCAAGGTTTTAGAAATAAATCTTGACCTACATATCAGGACATCGATCAACCTTTCTTTACTCTCTGCATCTCAACACGCCTACTCTAAAGGCAAATCGGTTGAGGCAGCACTTCATGCCCTCATTTCTCAAGTTGACAAATCCTTGGCGTTCAAGGAATTCACAGTTGCCATATTTGTGGACATCGAGGGAGCATTCAACAATGTATGCACTAGCGCGTCATTTCTGCACTCTATAATCACTCTATAATCTTAACCTGAACTCTGGCCTTCTTAAATTTATAGAGCTTCTACTAAAATCTAGAATTATCACTTCCACGGTCGGCAGTGCCCAATCAAGGAGGTTGGTTAACAGGGGCTTGCGGCAAGAGAGTGTTTTATCACCCCTTCTCTGGATCCTGGCAGTTAACACACTACTGGATGCAAAGTGATAGCCTATGCGGAGGACATAGCAATCGCGGCATCCGGCAAATTCCCCCAAACACTTTCCGAAAAACTTAGCTATTCACTTTCTATTGTGTCGAACTGGGGTCGTGAATTCGAACTTGGGGTTAACCCATCCAAAACCAAGACGATGCTTTTCACTAGGAAGTGCAAAAAGGTTTACCATGCCTAGTCTAAACGGCACTCCGCTCTCTTTGAGCACAAACGTGAAATATATAGGCCTAATTCTCGACCAAAAGCTTTAGCTCGCTATATACTGCTGTAGAAGAGCAATTGGAGCAAGATGAGGACTTCGTCCTCGAGTCATGCTCTGGCTTTACACGGCTATTGTCGACCCCACCCTGTTATACGGCTCGGTCTTTTGGTGGCAAGCTCTCGAAAAAGCCTGCATTATCAAACCTCTCGATAAAATGAGAACATCGATTGCTCTACTGATCACTGGCGCTCTTCGTACCACACCTATGAATCAGGATCCTCCTCTCCCCAACTTTATCGATTACATGTCGGTCTACGCCAATTTGAACAGGGAATTCGACATCACTATTCTAAGCAGAAATGACTGGACTTCAAAAGACATAATCGTCGGCGAGGTGGTCGATATCTATACCGAGAGTTCTAAACTTGGAGGTAGAGTCGGCAGCTGTATCTTTTCCGAAAAACTGGACATAGAAATCTCCCTACGTCTCCCTGACTATCTTTCAGGGTGAGGTCATGGCCATTTATCACGCAGCTAAACGTAAGCTGAGTAGCGATATCGGGGCAGTCGACATAGCTATTTTTCAGACAGCCAAGTCACCATTAAGTCTCTTTTTGGCTCTATGGCTACCTCAAGACTTATTCATGAATAAGGACCATCTCTAAATGAGCTCTCAAGATACTCTCGGGTGCACCTCGTCTGGGTTCCCGGACATAACGAGATCCCGGGCAGCTGCGAGGCGGACGAGCTTGCCAAGGGAGACACGATTCCGAACGAAATTCAGCCCAGCTAGTCGCCATTTCGCTGAAATAGGTTTCCGGTGGGAACATTTTTGTAACCGATGCTCTAACAAATTTAAGAGAATATTAAAATATTCAACAGTCATTCGGGTAGCCTTCAGAAACATATCGTGGTCTTTCATTATTTGAAACTTATTATCATAAAAACCCAAAGTTTCACGACTTTTGGTCGGTTCGGTCGAACCCACCACCTCCTCCTCCGGGTTAAGCCCTCCACCAGATTGACGTATCCAAATGAGCTGCAGTGGCACATATTAACAGTTTTTTTCAGCACGAATTTTTCAACCTCTTTCAAAATATTTCGTTTTTCATCGTTCTTTAGCAGTTTTGCATTTGTGGCACTTTGCTAATTGTACATTAGAATGCGAGTGCAAAACGAGATGTCGTCCGAGACTCGGTGTGGCTCTCGCATCGTGCTCTCGCGTTATTGTATTTTGGCCTTTGCTCTCTGCATCCTTCCATTTCTTATGAACGAACGAACGAAATAGTAAATTGTGTAGGTGAACAAGTGACATGTTTTAATAACCATGACATACTGAACGCAACTGAACTAACTGAGCAACTGAACGACATAGTTCAATACGTTCAGTGAACTACAATGAGCGGATCAGTCAGCTGAACGGCCAAGTCCAACTCTAAAGTGAACTGCCACGCACATAAACAGAAGAAGATGAGAATGGATAGTTACAATACATGCAAAGAATACAGTAGTATGGCCAGAATTTTTTGGCAGAAAATCATCAACAAAACCAATTATTCGTCCACAACTAATGATAATCAAACCGATTGCTTCTGGGAAAAATAAATTTACTGTTATCATTTAATAAAATTGTATATACTATTCCCGCTTCGAAAAGTTCCGAAATTCAATATCCTCAAATTCCTCTGATTGGCAATTATGATCATTACGAATATTAGGTATAAAGTCAATATATTATATAAATTTTTTGAAATTAGTTAATTCCTCCTTTAATTTTAATTAGTGGTTTGGTTGTTTTTTCAATCTATTACTCAAATGATCGAATTTCAAAATGTGAAAGCAGCAGTTGGAATCAATCGATAGATATATATATTTGTAATATCTAAAAAATGTATATTTGTTATCGAACTTGATGAAATCAAATATAAAAATTGTCCAATACAAATTTTTCGATTTATTATGTTTCTGAATCATATTATAATTTCCTGTTACTAATAAGAAATACTATAAAGTTGTTAAACTATTTATCCTATTTATTGCTTTTTTCTTTTCATCTCCGAATTCTTCAAATGGCAATTTGAGTACAAAGCAACCCATTTTTGCGAGTAGAACTCACGTACACATCAAGAATGATAGAATAGAAGATTCCGCCAATGCTGGTACGAAAATTTCCTCTCGCGCATCTCGTCACAAGTCACATACGAAATGAGAGAACAGTCAAAATGCATACATTTTAGTGTGAGAAATGTGATAATTTGTATTTAATATTAAATATTTTAATATTTATTGCATTTTATAATAATATTTCTATAAATATATGTAAAATAATATATTTCAATTTTGAGATTAAAATATTTGTTTTATTCAATAATTTTTTGGTTAAATTTGTGCCGTGAAAGTTGTTAATTAGTGTTTTGGTGCATCAATGGGGAATATAAAAGGAAATAATTATGTGAAGTGTAATAAAAAATAACATGTATATACATATGTATTTATTTTATAAGTTTACTTTTTTTATTTATATATTTATGTTCATAGATAGTTACAGATACACATATGCATGCATATTTATGTAGTAATATATACAAGGGCTTAAGCTAAACAAATTTTGTTAAGTTTATATATTTACAATCGATAAGTAAAATATTAAACTTGACTCCTGTAGAAGTGAAGCGACCACTTTTTTCTTATTGATTAATTAATAATAATTGATTAATATATTTTTAAAAAAATTATTTACCCATTTCAACCTGCAAATTCTTCTGTATGAACTTTTCAACAAAATATTCCATGCAAATTCGCCGAGAATTTGGATGAAATGCTTTCTTTAGCTTACAAATATAATTATATATTATATAATATAATATATAATACAAATATAATTTGTATTCGTTTACTTGCAAGTATATTTTTAACTTATATATATGCTCGTAATTCAAAATAATTAAAAACCCTTTAATACACAAAATATTGCCTTTGCGCATGCATTTTTCATATCACAAAATATTATAAAGTGTCATGTGACGTCACAGCCAGTCAACTGTGCTGCGTTTTTGTCGAGAGAGGAATAGCGGACCTGCCCCGGAGAGTGTCACCCGGCTGGCTTTGTACTTGGTCTGTACAACAAATACAAACGATATGCAACATTTTTTTTCCACAAAGCAGAATACTCTGGGCGCTGTTGTTGTTGATTAATCGAGTTAATGGCAACATATGAAAATATATGTTTTTTTCTCGATTTTAACACTAAATTCTGTGAATAACGAATATCCAAACTATATTTGGTGAAATTGAGTAAATGTCTGACATCCTGCCATGTACGGATTTGTTTATGTGTATTTTATACAGAGAATTCGAGCATGCATGCCACTCCATCTAATAACTATATCTTTAACCACAAATACTTCAAGAACTTAAAAATTTAAATGTCTTCAAATATATCCATGAAAATAACTGCAAAATTCTGGAGGCCGGTAAAAATATCACCATAACACAATTCTGACATTTACGCAAACACCGAGAACAACAATATAAACTATAATTTTGAGTGAAGCAAAACTCTCTCATATCAATGCCATGTCAACCACTTTTGGCCGTAGAGATAAAAAATGGTGGGGAAGCAAATGCAAACAAAGAGTAACTGCATCACTGGCCGCTTAATGCACGGCTTGCAGGTTAATTAAAATTGCCTGTTAACCTCGCTTCACTTTTATGCTGATGCACTCTATGTATGCTCACCGTTTCTGTTTACCTTAATTAGTGAGAGCGCCTGAAGAGCATATCCTTTTGTGGGAAAGCCTTGAAAAATGAGACTCAAAAAATGTGAGTGAATTTTCAGCAGCATCGCGGCAGTCATCTGCAACAATTTGGCATTGCTGCGCTTACAGATTTTGTTTGGTAGGACCTCTTTAATTTGCATAGTCAGACCCTGCACTGCAGGCAATTTGTCTTTCATTTCGGTGAAGTGGCGGACAAAAATGTAAAAGACAAACAACAAAAAATGTTTCCTTTTGCTGGCTCGGTAAACTTTTTTTACAATTAAATCTTATGTAAGTACGCAACTGTGTGGCATTTGTCATACAATTTTGATATTTACTATTACAGCATGAACAACATGTGGAATAGGAGATTTTTCTTTATGAAAGGATGGAAACAATCATTTTATTTTCACCTTATTTATATCCACGATAATTATATAATAACATATTTTTACTGTCTGTAACTTCCCCAGTTCCTTATATACCTACATATATATGTATACACGAATATTTTAACAGAATTTTGTGAATTTGTGAACTTCGGTAGACTGGTGCGACTTAAATGATGAAAAATTCTAAAAAAAACTTTGTGTTGATTATAAGCATATCTGAATTGCACATTAAATATTGGGCAGATATTTTAAGTTGCTGCCGAGTTTGATTAAGAAAAAAGTATTAAAAAATGTTACTAAAAATCAGGAATATAAATATGTCATCTTTGCGTCATAATTTTTTTCTTCGATGAATAGAAAAGGTTTCATTTTATTTCGTAGACAATTTGTTAGAGCCGTGTATGCATGTGCTGACGGGCCAGTCATGCCCGATGCCGCATTCACTCAACTATGGGATATAGTAATATTTGAAATAATTCCTCTTTCTTGTAGTCTTCTTCAATTCTGTTTCCTTAGTTTTCGCGAATTGGAAGGAAGGAATTTAAAAATACAAATATTTTGCAATTTATTTTTACTACTTGGTTTTATACGAATTATATTTCCTTCATAAGCATTTGATTCAATTAAGTGTTCTTGAACTTCCAAATTGCTCCTTCATCTACTCTTTAATATTATTTCAATTTCAAAAACATTTTCATAAAATTTTAATAATAACTTTTTAATTACTTATTCATGTACTGCAAGCAACATTTCTTATGAAAATTTCCCGGCGCTCTTTGAAAATTTGCGATTTTCGCTTGTCTGATGCTTCTGAAAATTTTTTTCTACTTCCTTTTTGATGTTGCCGCTATTGTTGGTGTTGTTGGTGTTATTTAAACAAACTTTTAGTTTTAAATGTTGCTTTATTAGTTGTTGTAATTGTTTTTCGTGCTGTCGTGTTATTGTTTTAGTTTTGACCAAGTCTCTAAGAAAGAAGACGTAAAATTAAAAGCAAAACACAACACAGCAACACGTCTTGTGTACCCCTTCATCGCAATTCCAGCAGCACTACACTCAACAACTGCATCTGCAAAAACTGCAAGAGTTTTCATTCACAATTTACTTCCAAACAAAAGTTTTGCTGTTTTGGAATGAGTCCGCGACAAATACTGTTTGCGGGCTTCTAGGAACGAAACTATAAGATTTTGGAGCAAATTACAGAAGAGTTTTTGTTTTTCTATTGTAGTTAATGCGATATTATTTGGTACAAAATTTTACTTCATTTCCCTTTATTGAGTAACACTGTAAAAAGGTGAAGGGAAACATATGTAGTTGGATTTTCCTATTCGTAATGATTAATTATAAACAATATTTTTAAACCTTGCTATTCTAAGTGACATTTAGAAGTCGAATAATGCAAATATGAAATGTAGGGAGGTCTCTGAGGTGCAGATCATAACCAAGATAAAAATAAAGAATACTCCTATTTTTAACAATTGTGCAGCCACACTAACATAGGTAGACGATTTTTAAATTACAACTTGTGGAAGTCATAATTATATTATCATATTATATTTTACGTGGTTCCTTTCATTAAACATTTTTTTTTAAAAGTTTAAAAGATTAATTTTGAAAGTAATGCAACCAAAAATTAAGAGACAAACTGATAACAGCAACTATACAAAATAATGTATCAAAAGATTTTGAACCGTTGGTGATATATTCTAATAATGCAGTAATGAGTAGAACTTACTAGTTCATCTTTAGTTAAATCTCAATGGTATATTATTTTGTCTGAATGAATCAAGAAATTATAGTTGGAAAACAGTCTTTATCGTATATTATATAGCAAAATGAACTAATCCCATGAAGTGTTATGGTTTGTCGGGCAAATTTTTTATTGGTACTGAGGCAGGATAAGTTCGTTTGTACCTTACTTGTACGAGAAGTCATAATTCTGAAAAAATTTTATTAAAAATGTGATTTTCATTTTTTTGGTTTGTTTGAAGTTTGTTCGAATGCAAATGTACATCTCTTCATGCATTTACACCCACAACAATGGTAGTGCAAAATCGCATGAAGCAGATTCAAGGAACGCAAGCTTTACTAATCTTATGTTATTTTGATATATCATACTTCAAAAACTAAAGAGACTAAAGATTGTAAATGTATTGAGTCTCAACTATGAAGTAAAAACTTCTGTTCTTGTGATTCACATATTGCGATTGGGAAATCGATCACAAATGTTTGAGTCTGTAGGTCAAAGGCAACGTATGTAACACAACTCATGATCCATCTTATGAGTTGATTAGTTTGGGTATTTCCATTAGTGTCGCCTTTTGGCTTGGCAACAACGCTATTGTAGCATTTACTGCTTTATTAAGCAGTCTACGGTAATTGTAGAAGAGAGTATTTTCGGCACCTTTTGTATGTATTTATTTATTCTGAGGCACAATTTTTTATAGTGCATTTCCAACTTAATTCAAGAGAAAAACAAAAGCAGGAAAAATCCACAAACATTTTTGGATTTTCACACTGTCATTTCACAACGGAAATGCTTGAATTGTCGCAACCAAAAACGGGAAGTATGAATTTTACTTACATTTTATATAAAATAATAAAATTTCTGCAATTTGCACTTTTGTATTGCAGCAAAGAGAATTGGCACACAAATAAACCCTTTCCACTGGCCACCCTCCTCTGGAAACTATTATCAGGAAAACTACAAAACAACAAAAAACAATATCCCTAAATAACAAAATGTAAATGAAAACTAAATTAAAGAAATGCTCATGGCGACAAAATATTTAAAAAGAAGAAAGTTCTAAAAGACGAACAAAGTTTAAGAACGAACAAAGTTATTTCGTTGCTATGAAAATTCTGAACAGCAAATGCACAAGCAGACTAAAACAAAGACGGCTGCAATACTGGCCAACAATGAAAGTGCAATTTCGCCACAAGCGAATGCAACAAACTTTAATAATTTTTGTATTAAATTAACAGAGTTTACTAACAAACAAAACATACATTGCACGCGCAAACAAATAAATAACAGCACACACCCTACAGATGCATTAAAATTTGCCAATGCAATTACACAATATTTGATGAATATGCTGCAAATTGCCAAAAGTTATACAAACTCAAACGCTGTAAGCAATTTTGTTAAAGCGTAATTGTATGAACTGAAAATAAAACAGAATTAGCCGAAAAAATGCTACTTAAATACACTAACTGTGATTTGAACGGATTCCCAGTGGATGGACCGCGCCGATTGATGCCCATTACACTTCCACTTATGTAATACGCAGTTAACGACAACAAATTATTTCCAGGGCAAGGTGCAAACAAGACCGACATTAATTAATTGGCTGTAATAGTATACGTGGGCATGTGTGTATTTGTGCCTGTGTTTGTGCGCATAGCCACACGGTCCTATTGTATAGCAATTTAACGTGCCTGCCCGGCAATTTAGCACATTAGAACCGACAACAAAGCAATTATGCACATTTCCTGCGCCTTACCTAACCTAATCTATGTTAACGACGTTCTGCAATATCTTCTTCTGAATGACTGCATACAAACACAGGAGGAGAAGGGCTGAGTATGACAAGGGGTATCCACTACTTTCAACTTTATTAGCAATACACACGAGAGCAGCTTGAAAGACATTTCTTAATGTTCCTCTCTCTAAGACTTGATTTTTATGCTCATATACTCGTATACGATTAGAGCTCACCTACTCCAACTGTCCAGAACATCAGTGCACTGTTGACGGCGTTGTGATTTAATTGGCTATCTGCTGCGCTTTTATCTTCCTCTATAAAATGATTAATGACCTGAATACCAATTGTATACAGTAATTCAAATAGCGCAATCAATGTGCAGAATTTAGCAGGACTCCCTGCATTTCTTTTATTTTAATTTTATATTTCTTTGGATTTGTTCGCGAAAAAACAGAAAATTAAATAAAAAATGATGAAACATTTAGTGTCATTTTCCACTCGCTACACTGCGGAGTCAATCAGTGCCTGTTGTCACCTCATAATTATAAATTGTGCAGTTGTTTAGCAGCATTAGCCACCATGCAACCACATCCATGCTTCATTATTAAACTCTTATACTAACTCAAATTAAATGCAGTTGACGGCAACTGGCACTAACCACAACTAATTACTGTCAACGAGGGATATATAAACCAGGAACAACAAAATCATTCCTCCTTTTACTTAGCGCAATCAGCAGGGCAGATGAAAAATACAAATTTGTCCTGGTCAATCCGGCAGTCACGCCTCATGTGGCTGCCACAATATAGGAATGTGGTGCGTCGCGTTACAGTAATCTATCCAATGTTAATACAAAGCTTCAAACTTCGACAAAGTATTCTATAAAATGCAAATATAAAAATTTTCTTTTTCAATGGAATAGTGTGCAATAATAAAAATTAAATTAGCCGCCCTCAGTGGTCTAGTGGTAAGCATGCTAGACTCACACCCCGAGGTTCGCAGGTTGAAATCCTGCCACGGGCTTGGTCTCCAAAATGCTTCTTTCTACAAAATCCTTTTCTCTTCGAATCGAAAGCATGTGTAGCTTGTACTCATTCTACCAACACCTTGCACTCATAATTAATTATTGTGTAATATATAAAAATAATAAAAATAATATAAATTAAATTAAATTTGTTGCGGAAGGTCCTGATAGGTAGTAGAACTGTCAGTGGTTGCTCCTATGTTTACTCTTCTCTGTTAATTAAGAACTTAGTTCTAAAAGTTTGACAATCACTGTATTCGGGGGTAACAATGGGGAGCGTTAGCACAGATAGCTTAGCCGGTATGTGAACCGGAGCTTTCGGTGGAAGTTACCTATCTAAAGCATGGATCGTGAATGTGTGGGTAAAAGGGGGAAAAGTGAACGAATGTGATTGGTTAAGAGAGAGGAGTTATGGTAGAACAAGGGGTTTGGTCAATTTGAAACAGCTGTTTCTAGGGCTACTGCTGTGTGGGTCAGATAAGGACAGAGGGATAGGTTTTTGAGTGGGATGGAAAGAGTAGGTAGTTGGAGTGAGATCACTGAGGTAGGGTTTTCTTTTCAATAGGCAGCAAGTTAAGAAGGAAAAAGGTCAAAGGAGTGAGAGTTGAAAACTGGTGGTTTCGGACGTGAACGAGTTCAAGGAAATGCTCAAGTAGAAACATTCCCTTGTGAAATTTATTAAAGTGGAAACATTGATTGTGAAAATTATTAAAGTGAAACGGGACATAATTTCTTTATTAATATAAAATAAAACACAAAAAATATATAAAAAAATCACAAAATTATCTGTTTTAAAAAAATAATAGGTATGATAGCAGAGAAGTTAAAATAGTGAAAACAAAAGCGATATTATACGTGATCTTAAGAGTAAAAAAAACAGCTAAAGATTTGAATTGCTTGGAGAAGCGCCCGTCTACATTTAAGCCAACATTTTGAGCTGTTGCCAATGGAGAGTACTTTGGGATTTGCTTATCACAGATAAGTATTTATAGTTTCATCTTCAATTTTGCTGTCTGGGGCTATAAATAAAAATTCATACTGAACAGAAATATGTATATGTATATTCAAAATTTGTTAAAATTTTCCGGAGGGAAGTAGAATGCTATTTTTTTTTTATTGTAGTATAATTGTAATACGGTATCGGGTGCCGGTAGTTGCAGGAGGGACTCGCAAGTACGGCACGTCCACGTTGCCGTAAGGGCAGTAGGGTAGTAATATAAGTTAGAATTAGTGGGTCCCAAAGCATGTGGAAGTGCTAAGAAGGCATGGGATGGGAGAGTTGCTTCGCGAGCTTAATGATGGACAGGAGCGCATCGGCAAAAGAATAAGTGACAGTTGAGGAGCGCTGAACAAGAAAAAATAATTTTTATTTTACTTCCCTCGATGCAGTGTGGCAGTTTGAGAACTCAGACCACAATTAGATCTAGCTGTGGCATTGCATACGACGGCTTAGGATAGGTAAGAAATTCTAGGAAAAACATTCGTGAAAATATAGGCCTGAATGTCAAAATTGCCTCAATAAAGGCGCATTTAGTCTTGACGAAACAAACGTCAGAGACTAACAAAAGCTATGCAAACGTAGCGTACCAAATCAAAATTCCGAAGCGAACAGCTGCTTTTAAACTGTATGTAAATCAATGGGAGTGATTAGTGTCTTACGGAGAAAACTTACGTGCAATCTGCAGATTTTTTTGTCGTCGTTCGTAAATTATCCGAAGATATTTGACACTTTGATATTGTGACGTAGATCCGCAGAACGAAAATTTGTTTGCCCTCTATCGGCGCAATCTTTGTATTTTATCATTTTTGCTTGTTAACGCTTTTTACTACTTCGTTGTGATACACGATGAGCAGTGGAGTAGAGAACAGCGAACGAGACGGATGTGCTATTAATATTTTTCTTTTATTTAATTTTTAAAAAATGACGCTCTTTCTATATTTATTAATCCTAAAATATATACATATTTTATATATGTTAAAAGCGCAACCACTACTTTTTTCATTTTTATTACATTGTCTTTTTATTTGCATATCTTTTCAATTTATGAATTTTTAAAAGAAAATTCGAACAGGCGCTAAAAATATTTTTTTGACAGACGCTCTTCTTTTTTTTCTTCACGTCAAGACTAATAATAATTATAAACTGTACTTGATTTACTCACCCTTTATTACGGTTATTTATGGAAATTATATTTTACAAATTTTTATATTTCTTTTTGAAATATTTTTATTTCATGTCTATAAAGAATTTACAGAATTATTATGGTTTCATTTTGAATCTGGTAATACTCCTAGTAACTAATAAATTACCGTAATTTTGAGAACCGAGAAATTGAGTGAAAAATAAGGGTATTACGAAAATTACGCTTGGTAACTCAAATATCTATCAAACAATTTTCCATACAAAAATTTGTTAAATTCGCACAAAATATGACGGTGAGCGCCTTCTCGACTGAAAGTAGTGATTTTGGTCAATAAATTTTATTGCCTTAGTCAAGTTGCTGATATGAAACACAAAACGGACACCAACTCGTCATGAATGCCGGCACACTACAGAGCATTATCGATAATATCCAACAACTTATGGCCTATTCTAGAGTATATGGAACCAAATAACATTCAGTATCGTTATGCGATTGACAAGTAAATGAATAGACGAAAATTAAACAATGTGTGCAAAATGCGTGCACCTTTAAAACTCAGTAAGTCTGTGTTAAAAATGACGTAGCTCGGAGTCAACGGAAAAAATATTATTCACATTCTTCCCTTTGGACAAAACTTAACCGATTTTGTGGATGGTACTTACGCTTTATCCATGTAATGCAAGTGTCGTGACACTTAACGATATATACAGCAGAGAACACAGAGAAAGGAAAGTGTTTTTCGCTGCCAGAGTCCGTAGCGGACACACCACGATTTTGAGTGGATTCACCACGACTCTGAGTGGATTCACCACGATTCTGAGTGGATTCACCACGATTTTCAATGGATTCGTATACAATGTCCGTCTGCTTTATTTTGCTGCTTTGTCGTTTGACGTTTAAGTTTCTTTTCTCTGTGTTCTCTGATATACAGTTTCTTTGGCCGACATATACTTCAAGTATGATGGAATACAAAGTCACACAAATGAAAGAATACATATTTTGACCAACAAAATTCATGCTTCGGAAATTTCTTGCTGCAGATTTTATATTTGATCCCCAATATAATGCCAGTTGCGGCTTTTGACTACTTCCGGAAATATTACATATAACAGCAATTATGGCAAAATATCTGCCACGATCAATAACAATAATTAATAAAATCGAGTACTAATAAAATAAACTATCAATGTATTTTTACTTGAGTCCTCAATCGAAGAAGTTTTCAAATATATAGAGTGTACCAGCCTTTTTGCAAATACCTGCTGAATATTGGGACGATGTCATATTCTGTGATGAGACAAAATGATGCTGTACTATAATGATGGACCCACTAGAGTGTGGCGTAAGGCGTAAATATTATTCCGACTATTAAATTTGGAAAATTTTCTATTACGATTTGGGGGTGCATCTCAAGCAAAGGATACTTCGCTTTTATGGAGAACACCATAAATGCGCAACAATATTTGAGTATTTTGAAGAGCCATTTGGGCCCACTTACCCACCCAACCGACCGAGAAGCACGTCCGCAAAACGTACGGATCCGGTGACCGATCAGTATCAGTCCGGAGTGTCCTGATCTCGCGACCGCGACCACGACAATGGGATGTGAATCAATAAAACAGCTACCGACAGCTGTGTGGATGAATCAAGCAATCCACTATTAAAATATGAGAGTAAAGATCTTTTAATAACAAATAGGGGAGAAGAAAAATCAAACAAGGAAGAGTATTTGTTAAACTCGCCAAGCATACCACGGACTGGATCAGACAATGCATAATTAGATCTATACATATTCAATGTAATGGGAATATAATTTCTGAATGAACACATAGGAACAGATAAACATATATTACTCAATACAGATGATATGGTTTGAGCAATAAGCAATTTTACTACGAAACAAATATTAATTATTACCTTTCTACTTTCCAACACAGGTAATTGCAATAATTTTAAACGATGTTCGTACGGTGGAAGACTAAGCAATGGATTTCATTTGAAGGAACTCAAAGCAAATAACAGAAATTACTTTTGAACAGATTCAATTTTAGGAATATAGCAGTTGTAGTGGGGATTCCAAACGCTAGAGGCATATTCCTAATTGGACAAAGAAGGGATATACAATATGCACATATATTATGTATTTATTTATATATTGTAGCATTTGTTCGAATAATCATATACAATATATAATTTGCTAGCCTCACTGCGGTGAAGGTGAATGCGTTGCCAACTACATAAAATTTTTTGTATATTTACTTTGAAAATATTTCTTTGAACACAACATTTTTTGTGAATCATATCGCGACGTTTTTTTTTCGACAGTCGTTTGACGGGCTTTTCAACTAGCTTATTATAATCAGAAATGAGAAAAGGAACGATAGCTACAAGGACATTTCGCTCAGAAATTTTGATTTTTTCTGTTCCCATGCCAATTTCAAAACTGATAATATTTCAATAGAGGATATTTCCGCAATATTAGGCCGCAATTCTCACTTTTATGCCCTTATTCCACATCGGCTGCGTTATTGTTATCTATTATATTGTTTCCACTGAATAAAAGCTTTGGGAATAGTTGTTACCAACTGGTATTCCTCCCAACTAACCTTTCATAATAAATTCGCAGCCAGATAGATGGTAACAACGCGACAACAAACAAAAAGCAGCTGTTTTTGTACATTGCAAATGTGAAAATTAATAAAAATTCGTGCTGTTCTGATGCTAATTTAATAGAGATATTATTTGAGAAAAAAATGTCTAATTTTTCTTAATAAATAAAATTAGATTTCTTTTCTTTTATTCTTCTTGTCAGGGGTGGCACAATATCTTTTTCAGAGTGTCTTTTATTCAATACATATAAAAAGAACATTTTTAAATTGTGTAATCGTTGCGCCGATGTGCGAATACCAATTGATTCGTAACAATTAGCCAGCTAACGATTTTTGGGTTTGGTCCTTTCGTTATCGGTAACATTCAGAATAAGGGCATTACTAGAACACGAAAAATTGTTGTGCATATCCAAATATCATGGGAGAAGACCTGTTTGCCAGCATCTTTTTAGCAATCCGATATTCTTTTCAGAAGATAGTAACTAGGAAATGAGCACGACACAATTACCAAATATTTTGCTTTTATATCTTGTCAAATTTCATTCATGCTGATTTATAGTTAAGTATTAATATACAAAATTCCATTGAAATCATAGACATGTTTTTGATCACCTGCCTGTCCATAATATGTTTACAAGTATTCGTGGGACAGAGTACTGTGCATGGTGGCGACGGAGGCGAAAAGAAAACTTTTAGCACATGTGTCAATACAATGTGACAACGAGGAAAGATTTGTGAGTAGCGTTTTTACCGGAGCAATACTCGCTGAGCAGCATGAAGTTGTGTACGCGCGGACGGATGGTGGACTCATTAGATTAATGACGAACATAATGGATTGCTGGTCAAAAGGTTTCGCAATCAGGACTATTTGGGATGAACGTATAAGTTTTGTGGTAAATGGTGTTGTGTGGCCGTCGAGAGAATAATGTAGCAACTGTTGGCAGCAGTGAAGTATTGACAACCTGTGGCTTTCTAGAAATTAGTCACTCAACCAATTATTCCCGATAATCTTTTTTTAATTACCAAAATGAAAATGTTGCTAATGACAGAAACGAAGCAGACGTTATACACTTTATTTTTATTGCAATAATTGGTGTTATCAATATTGCTAAAAAGCATTAACGGCATTGAGGTCAAGTTTTAAATTTAAAACACAGAAACGAGACATAAATTCCTGAAGCATCTTGTCAGGTTTTGTCGTCCTCAGACAATAATTTTTTCAAGTACAAAATAAGACAGACACATGCCAGATAATACACAATCAAATTCATTTTTATTTTATTTTTCGTCCATACGTGCCTCTTGAGTAAGCCAAATCTTAACTGCACCCATAAAGAGCACTTTTCATTTTCACAAATACTCGTAAAGAAATTTAAAAGCTTTTGTTCTTTTACTGAAATTGAACAAGCCCATTCTTGCCAAAAACTCTGACAACAAATACAAAAGCGTCTCGGCTTAAATATACAGATTTCCAGGTGACTGCATGAATAGAGTACAAAAGTATTTTTGGGCATTGCGGTTAATGTCTTGCATACCAATTGAGTTGTGAAACTATCGGTGTCAGAACGTTGAAAAAAAGTGAAACATATTCGTATATATTCATAAAAATCTGAACTAAGAAGTGGGGGCATTAAGGGGTACGATGCACATAGTTATATCAAGTATTTTACAATCTTCAAGCCACCAGAAATAATATTTCATTAATTACAAGTATGCATAAACAAAAATAATATTTTAAGTGGATTCTGTTAAATAAACTAGATCGGTGGAAATGACTGCTTCGTTGGCGACGCACGCTTAGGCCAATGCATTTCAGTTGTGAAACCAAAGGATCTTTATTCCCCTAAATTCCTATCGTTGGAAATATTTTGCTAGTATTTCAAGTTTATGCGATTTTTTGTAGCGAAATCTATTTGTATCTTTATTATATTAAAATCCACATTATATTTATATGTACTTTTGCTTCATTTTGGACAGAGCGTCTAGTAAGTCTAAAATAAGTGAAAGTTTATTTACTCCTTATGCTCGTCGGGGCAGGTACTGTTTTCATTTAGGTCAGTATTATTTGAGACTAGCTTAGAACCAGACCTTAACTCGATATATAATATATTAAGTTGTGACCTTTATTTAAAAGAGAATCATCATTAAAAAATTATTTAATTATAATGCTGAAAGTTATTGACATCTAGTATATTTATAATATTCGGTTCCATATACGCTATGTATAAAACAATTTAAATTTTTTTTTAAAAGTTCATTTTTTTGTCCACATTTTCAGTCAGTAAAGAAGACTGCAAAGAGCTGATTATTAAAAGGTGGTCTCTGACCATTTTCCTAGCTGAATAAAAAACTGGTCCATCAATTTTTAGTTGGAAAATGTTTTCTTGTCACTGCTACTGCAATTTAAACATTTTATTCAAAATGGTACATAACAGTTGACAGAAAGGGCTCAACCAAAATACCAGTGAACTGCTCAAAGATTATGCAAGAATGTTCTGCTATTGAACAGCTTCATCTATTCAAATCCAAAAGTCAGCTTCCAATCATTAATTGAAAATGTCTCAAAGTTCTTGCAGATTAATTAAATTAGGTTAATGTGCCTTCAGGAATATTGATATATGTATTACAGGTATACAGGTATATCTATTCCAGGGAACAAATCTCAAAAGAAATATAATTGCCTTATTAAACTAAGAACACAAGAAGGATGTGCTTAGTAAGTTCTATTGGCATCGCTGATATTAAGTATCCAGAAATTAAGCCTTTGCTAACACACTTCATATAACTCTACTCTCATACTCGTATAATTTGTTTCACTGCGTGTTCCTTTTAGTATATTCTTCGTATTATGCTATGCCTCTGCTGTTCAATTTTACCAGCATGTCAAACTCCATTATCCATTCCATCCACAATCAGTTTATTACTTTTTTCTATAAAACCAGAACCTACAATAAAAATAAAACCTAAAATTGACAACTTCATTTTCACACCTTCATTAGTTTAATAACACTAACGTGATTTGCCAGCTCCAGGCTGCGCCATCGTCGGCTTCCTCCCGCTGAGGGTACTGTCAATGCCGGTTTTGCCACCCATTAACATTGCTGCATGCGATTGCAGTCGATGGCTCGTCGCATTTTGCCACATTGCATACATGTTCATTACTTGTTAACCGCGTCGGTTGCACATTGGCACATGTATCGCGTGCTTTCTGCTTTTCTATGGCCTATGTGGAGCAATAGCTTCATAGCAGTTAGCATGGCATTTTTAGTGTGTCTGCACTATGCTGTGCGCTCTGCGGTTACTCTGGCCGATTATGCTGCTCACGTAAATGTTTATAATCATTTTGTGGTTTCATTATATTATATTATAGTATTTTCTTAACTGACAATGTTTAAACGGTTACGTGTATCATAAAAGTCACTTGTCACAACTCGAATGTCATGTACATGCCACTTTTTGCAGCCCTTCTCCATTGTGATACTTTATGCGGTCATTTTGAAATTCGTGACTATATCAGCTGAAAGATTGTCTATGTAGTGGGAATATTTAATTGAAAGAAAAAACATATTTTTCTAACAATTCCTACAATGGAATATGATTATAAAACGTATTTGATGCCAAAAAAGAAAAGCCGAGTATACTGATAACACTACTTTGCTCCAATTCGTTAATTTGTACCCCAAGTAACACGAATTGCCATTCCTTTAATAAAATTCGTCAAATGTTAATAAAATTAATTTTTTTTTTTATATTATTTGTATTAAATGTAGGTATTGCATAGATGCATGGGTTCGTTTAATATTGAAGGAAATGCCAACTTGCACACAATTCTGTCAGCGATTTTTACCTCAGAACTGCACGGTGTTCCATCAGGGCTTCCTCTGGTTTCGAACAAAAAAACATTTTTTTCGCCACGATCTCCCCTAAAAATTTATTAAGAAATAAATATATAATATAAACATAAATAAATAAAGGTACTATTGCATTATATATAGAGCTACATTCAGAACTGATTTGTTTATTGGGTGAAAGGTTTTAGATGCTTTTAAGCTTTTAGCCGTCTCTTCCTGCATTACTATGTGATGTAATATGATGTTAAGTAGAGCTTTTCTGTCTATAGTTGGTAATATTGTTATTATAGCACTATCGCCGACTTCTTTCTACCCATTCATCTACAGTCAATTTTGAGGTTGCAACGTCCTCAATACCATTTCACGCGATCCTTCTGACAGATACATAGATAATACATTGCAAACAGTTGCAATGTTGGTGCACCAGTTTCATACTACCTGCATAATCTTAAATACAGCTTTCTGGAGTCTGTCACTGATAATACTGACTTCGTAGCCATGGAAACCTATCCCAAAATATGTCTATAAGTTGTCTCTAAAACATCAACTGAGATATTACCATCAGAGGTGATATTTTACATTTGTTCCAAAGCATAGCTTCTAATCAGTTGATTCTGTAAGTGTCAGAAGTTCAGACACATGTTCGAAACACATTCCACATCTTATAAAAATTGTCTTAATTATAAAGAACCAATATCCTTACCATATACGCCTTATGTCTTGGTCAAATTTAAATTGCAAATTCTTATCAATATTGAACCCACAATGATCTGCACTGTTTATCAAATAACGTTTGAAAATATCGAAATATTGCATGAATCCTTTGCGTTTTCTATGAATGCTAGTTCTATTACTCCTTTACTCCATACGCACTCCAGAATGACATAAAGTTTGCGAATTTAAATTTGGAATAATATTTCGATTTTCCAATGCTTTTAACGGATGTCGCCACATTCTATTTGGCCTATCATTACAGTAAAGCATTATTTTGCTCTTATCGGAAAATATAATGTGTTCCCAATAGTCATTCTGTTGCAAAGTACATCCTATCGACTGATAATCGATTTTCAATGTATTGTGTTGAAAGCATTGGTTTTTTCGAGAAGCTGTTGACATACACAGTTACTTTATCTGGAGCTGCCTTCGTTGCAGCTGTTTCGTAGGTAACCGCAAGATCATATTCTTCTTTGAGTTGACTGGAAAGGTTAGGTTAGGTTAGGTTAACCTGGCTGGCTTAAAGCCACACATAGACCGATTGGTCCCTAGCGATACCAGATGGGTTCTGACCTTTATGCAGATTTCCAGTAGACATCTCGTAGGATGTCAACGCTTTTTGCGAATTTAAGCAGTGATGTCAGCTCCATTCCTGAGATGTCTTCCAATCTCCCAAATTGTGGGACTCCTAAGCTATTTAAGCGCGTTTTTGATAACGCAGGACATATACAAAGATATGTTCTAGAGTTCTATCTTGTGTGCATGTGCCGCCAATAAATTATGGCCTGTCAAGATACCTATGATAGTTCTGCAGTCTTTCGTGAGAGCGCGAGTAGAAATCTCGTTTGTTTCCTATCGTTGACCTTACACATAACTTTGGCAAATTTGCAGGTGTTTAAATTGTGCCACCTTGCTTTCACCTGCCTACTCATGTGTCCGTCCCTTTCAGTGGTTTATGTATGTCGTTTTCTTGTTCAAGTGGTAAATAGACAGCGTTCTTTGCAATTTCATCTGCTATTTCATTCCCTTCTATGCCCTTATGACCAGGTACCTAATATACTCGTATCTGCAGTCTTCTATGGCTTCTCTGCTCTGTAGTACATTTTTGGATTTTATTCTATATGAGTTAATCGCCTTTATCGCGGCCTGGCTGTCCACGTATATGTTTATTTTTGAGTCATTTCCTGTCTTGGTGTATGCTAGCTCTGCGGCTTTACTGACAGCGAAGACTTCCGCTTGAAAGATACTGCTCTGCTCAGGCAGCTTTATAGGCCGCCTAATACCCAACTCTGAGCAGTAGATGCCGGCTCCCACACCATCCATCGTTTTTGAGCCGTCCGTGTAAAAGTTAAAGGTCTTTCGGCTGGGCCTCATGCCCTTACGCCACCCCTCCTCTTCCATTTTAGTTCCACACCCTCTTTCCCAATTAAAACGTGGAGTCATGTAATCAGTGTTGCACAAACCCCTACCAAAGACAATATACTATAAAGACATTACATCGCTCTCTTCACTCAGCGAAATGAGTTAAAAAACCGTGGCTGCCTATTGGACCAAAACCCGAAGTGTGCTCGGCAATGCAAAGGCAAAATATGTCGATACACATTCTGGTGTTTGCGTTCTATATGAGCGTGTGTGTTTACTACATGTGCGAATGTTTGTATGCTTGCTTTCATGTTTACGGCATGCATATGTGTGTATGGATATGAATGCGAAAATGTTATTTATTTATTTGTTGGAATTGGAATGAAAACGAATTTCAATCATAGCAATCGAAGACGAGGCATTATAACTAATTATGGGAATACTTTTAAAATTTATATTGTAAATTAGTAAAAAAAGAAAAAATTGGTGTATAAAATTAATAAATAATAATATGTATTTATTTAATTTATTGTTTTATCCCCAAAAAAGCCACCATCGAATTGCACAGCAAATCTTCATGGCTGCACCAGAAGAAGACTAAAAGTTATTTTTTGGGGAATGTTATGTACAAAATTATAATAATAATAATCATATTTATTTCAAGTATATTAATATACAAAAAATAATAAAAATAACAGCACTAGCTCAAGGCCATCAGCTGGTTGATACAATAAATGAATTATAATGGTTACAACTACTGGTTCAATATATCGAGTATTGAAACAAATAGTTAATATTAAATTAAATTAGATAAGTTACATAATGCAAGAAAATTAGATATAAGACTTATATTTAAAAAAGTTATGTCAGCTAGATGTTTTGATGGAACAGATGTGCGAAAAATCCTTTGCCTTTGATATGTAAATTCAGGGCAAATGTCTAAAAGATGTTTGTCTGATGTGCTAGGAGAGTTTCAGAAATTGCACGCCGGATCTCCAGATTTAAGCAAATGCTCGTGAGTGATCTGCGTGTGCCCCAAACGAAGCCTTGTGAATTTCAAAATATCTGTATGCTTAGATCCAGTAGGGAAAATAGGTTTAACCTTAGTTGGGTTAATGGTCGAGTAATGGTGTACATAATTATTCCATTTCAGTAAGGACTTGTTTTGTAGGTACTGTGTTATGAGACGTTTCAAGTCAGCTTTCTCAAGAGCGTCAAAATACAAAACAGGTGCATTGTGGACACTTTTTGCAACAGAGTCAGCAAATTCATTGCCTTGAATACCGCAATGGCCAGGTATCCACATCAATTTAATTTTATTTTCTTCTTTTATGAGCAAATCTCGAACGTAGGTTACTAAAAGGCTCTCATTTCTGAAGTTTTGTAAGGCATCGATGGCAGATTGTCTATCAGTACAAATACAAAAATTACCTTTGGTTTTGGAAGCTATAACAGCAGCTTGATATATGGCAAATATTTCACTGGTGAAAGTGAAACAGAGACTATACAGTCTATACCTTTTTTCAAGACCACTTGGTCTTCCGATACTCCCGCCAATGATGTTGAAGAGTTATTTTTTGAGCCATCGGTGTAGATAAATTTGAAAGATTTGAAGCTTAGCTTCCGTTTATACTCCAGAAATAATTGTTGATAAACTTGTGCGCAAGTATTTTGCTTCTGATAATCCTGAAAACAATTTACAAATGCCGAGTCCGCTAGAAGCCAAGGGGGATGTTTAGAACAAGCTTTCCGAACAGGTTTAACTGGGAGATTCATTTCCTTGGCCAGGAACAACACACGATGTAACGTAGAGGGCCTCTTTGGGGGAAATTTTCGATTTGCAGCATTAAAGATGTTTTTATAAAGACCATAATTATTGAAAGATAAGGTTTTGTGTATAAGACTAGCCGTCATGTATTCCACCCGCTCAATAAGGCTAGGGAGTCCAGATTCAGCGAGAATGTTGTAAACAGGAGTGGTGGTGAAGGCACGTAAACTTTTCCGAAGGGCAGCATGATACGGAGCACAAAGAAGATTTAAGTTGCTTTTGGCACAGGTTCCATAAATTGGCAGCGCGTAATCGATCAGAGATAAAAATAAGGCTTTAACAATATAACAAAGTGTAGAAATGTGTACAAATGATTTTTTTGATGAAAAGTATTTTACAATATTAAGGCGTTTAACCAACTTATTTCTAATGTAATTGCAATGAAATTTAAAGGTGTATTTACAGTCAAAGAAAACCCCTAATATTTTCATTTGGTTAACATTGTTAATATATACATTATTATAACTTAGTTGTACATTTGGACAGCATTTTTTCCGATAAATATGTAGGATATTACATTTCTCATATGCAATAATCGCTCCTGATTGAAGCGACCATACAGAAATGTCATCAAGGATTTTATTAAAAATGGTTCTAACATTTACCAAATTATCTTCTTTAGTAAATATCAGCACATCGTCTGCATAAATACCGTGGGTTACATTGTACTTATCTATAATTTTACTGATTTCATCGAAAGCAATTATAAATAAAACAACCGAAAGAGGCGAACCTTGAGGAATCCCATTTTGTAAATCATATTTGTCAGAAAAAAACCATTAATTTTAACCATAAATCTGCGATTTGTAAGAAAATTTTTAATTAAGTTGTATATTTTAGGGCCAACTCTCCATTTTTTTAACTGCCGTAGAACAATATGTGCTCCAATCCGATCAAAGGCTTTTTCAAAGTCTAGGGAAACTGCTGTGACATGCTTTCTACTAGATAGAGCATTCGAAGAGAGATGGTCAAAAGATAGGAGTGAGTCAATGGTGCTATGACCCTTTTTGAAGGCAACTTGATTAGGACTTAAAAGCTTATACTTAGATGCGAACCACATCAATCTGTAGGCAATTATCTTCTCCAGTACCTTGCTGCTACATGGGAGTAGGGATATCGGGCGAAAGTTGGACGGTTTATCCGCGGGTTTATTGGGCTTAGGAATCGGAGATATAATAGCACATTTCCAACTTTGAGGAAAGATACCAGAAGAAAAAATACAGTTATATAGATTTAATAATCTAATTTTAATAGAGTCAGGTAAGTTTTTAATCATTACATAAGTAATCCGATCATGGCCAGGAGAAGAGCCCTTGGCGTTATTAACAAAGTTTCCAAACTCTTGCATAGTGATAGGACTATCAATTTCTCTTGCTGAGCGACAGAGATTGTTTGGGGGACAAAATTTTTCGTGTAATAGCCTAGACTTATGAACAACAAAGTCATGAGGAAAATTTCTATCATTGGAATAATCAGACCAATGTTTTGCAAAATAATTTGCAATTTCTTTACCACATGAAATAGGCTTTTTATTTATTATAACCTGTGGAATACTAAATTGCCTATAAGATCCGGAAAGCTTTTTAATATTGTTCCATATTTCTTTCGGAGAAGATGAGGGATTTATGGAACTAGTGATCTTCTTAAAGCTTTCTTTTTTGGCTTTTTTAGCAACAAGTTTAAATTTGGCATTAGCTGCTTTATATACCATGAGGTTCTGGTTGGACCGAAAGTGTTTAAAGATGTACCATGCACCTTGCTTTATTGTACGCAACTCAGCGAGCTCCTTATTCCACCAGGGGACACATTTTTTTGGTATGGTCGGGTTTGAGGAATGGATAAAGTAGCTGCAGTCCGAATAACCTTTCTAACTAAAGCAGCTTCTTTGTTTATGTTACGGCTAGGGAGGTGGAGTCGATTTAGTTCGTCACACGACAATTTGTATTTTTCCCAGTCAGCTTTATCAGCTATGAATCTAGGGTTGTGCGCAGACTTATTTCTCCTGTCACAGTTTAGATAAAAAACAATTGGGTAGTGGTCGCTGCCATAGAGATTATCCAAAATTTTCCAAGAAAAGAGTGGACAAATACTAGTTGAAGATGCCGTGATATCCACATTAGTAAATGTTTTGTGTGTGGAAAAATGCGTCGGAGATCTATCATTTAAGACAGTTAGGTCTAGAGAACAAATTATAGAAATTTTAGTTAACTCCAAAATCGCAAAATAGTATGAGTGTCAATGGTTTGCTCGTTGGTCTATACTTTTTGTGGCTTAGGGTTCGAGCCCCAGTAAAATGCTGTGTTTTATCTTTTTTTTATGTATATTAATAATCATTTTTCTAAATAGTAGTAAAAGTATTTTACTATCTTCCATAAATTAACCAGTATTATATCATTTTACTGGACCAAAACTAGAGCAGAATTATTTCATGCCTGTTATAGAAGATGGAGCAATATGAAATTCAACCTTGACAAATCATATACATATGTACATCCATACATGCATATGAATGTACATACATATGTATGCACATATTTGTCTTCTGATCATTTGTCAGGTAGCGAATTGTGCCATAGAAAGAATGAAATGAAATGAAAATAAAGCGCCTTTTTGTCTCGATTGGAGTTTTTGTTGTATGATGTGCGGTGTGGCTTCTTTAAATATAAAAAGAATCAGAATTAGAATTCAATTTGTCATGAAATTATGGATATAGGCAAATCCTAGCGTTCGGACGTTACGTTCGGACGGTTTTTTTCATGTAATTTGCACAGAAATTTGACATATTTTTTAAATGCGTTCACTGCTAGATTACTTTACAATTGCAAAATATATATAAAGAAAAATATTAGGGTTCTCAAGTCTTTTCTCAGAGATATTGTATTTAAAAAACTGCGTTCGCCCGTTACAAAAAAAGGAAGTGATTATAGAGGTTTACACAAAGCCTCGTGTTTTCCTGCGAATTTAATGGTTGCATAAAAAAAGTGTTTAAGAAGAAATCGTAGCACATCAAATAAGCTTCTGGTTGACCATTTCCAGGATTTGCCCATATGTCAATATTTTCAGTATGGACAAATATCAGCACAATTTACTCTTTCGATCTTATATTTCATATTTTCGCTTTAGCAGCATGTGATCAAACATAGTTTGAGTCTATCCGAAGAAAGAACAATTATACACAAAAAAACTATTTTGCTAAAATTAGTGTTAATATTTTAATATTCATATGTTCGTCTGTTGTCTATTCCATCAGAAAATTTATCTAAATAATTTTTAGATTAAGGGCACAGTCAACAAAATCAAGGTTTTAAACGTTTTTTTTTTTACTTTGTCAGATCAGCTTGAAATACTATAAACACATTCTATTACAAATTAAACCACTTGTACGTACATGAATATGTGCATACACATCTATGAACACTGATTCTCCGTATTTACATAGTATATGATGTTTAGGTTTGAAGTAAATTTTATGAACTTCAATATCTAGTATTAAGTGCATATCTTCTTGTTATAAATTGATTTACAAAGTTTTGTAAATAAAACCGTATATAATGCAATAACATATATATAAACATACATTTCCTATGGAAAAATGTAGTTCAACCATGATTGTGTTCCAACGCATAATGAACCACTTCATTATTATAATGAAAAATCTATAAAAAATTATTTCAAGTACTTAAAAATCCAAGAAATTTTAAATTTATATCAGGATAAATACATAATGTTTTTAAAAAAATATTTTAACATAAGATGCGTCGTCTTTTTCCCATTACATTTGACATTTACCTCAAAATATGTCTACATGAGGTATGCAGGGGTTACCCAAGTCGACTTGCTGGCATGTTTTTGCACAAACGCCATTCGAAATACTACAACCGGCCCCTCAATACATCACTCGCCTTGACGTGGAGACTTGAGTTATGGAAACTAATAAAAATGTACAAAAACTTCTTACTGCTTTGTGCGTGTGAAGTTGTCTTTGGATGTGTATCCACTTATATAGGAAATAATTTGAATGAAATTATCTCTTTTGACCTACATTCGTGAATAATATTTGGGACTTCTTTTTAGTTCTATTTTTTAATTATTTTCTGTCTAAGTTCTATGCAACTGCATGTTTTTTTATATTTTATAATAATATACATTTAATTATATTAATTTAATTTATTTTTATTTTGTAAATAATGTATTATAAAATAAATATAAAAAATTTTAATTCATCTGCAAAATTATTCCTTTTCCTACAATGACAACAATAAAATCCAATCAAACAATTTATTTAATATACATAGCATATACGGAAAAAAAAACTTCCTAAAATTGCACATATTCATTGACGAACGAAATGTTGGATTGGATTAGATTTTGTGAAATTTATGAGCTTCGTCAGACGAATTGCGCAAAAGCATCAAAAAGCTAACATAAACAAATGTATTGAAATCGTTCAAAACTAACACAGTTTCACGCGCACATGAATCTATGTATGTATGTGAGTTAAGAAACACCGTTATGACTATTTTTAGAAGATATAAATTTCTTTGCTGTAATGATCTGCTAGAGCAGCAGCAGTTCAATGTGGTTTAGTAAAATTATTTAATACTGGGTAATTTATGCTAAAATAGAAACTATTCTTATTATATTTTATAAAAATAATTATTAGTTTGCTTTCAAAAAAAGGATGAACAATTAAAAAAATATAAAAATAAATACATTTCTCAGCGGACTTGAACCCGGCATCATAAAATTGATAGACCAACGCTTTACCACTTGCACTATCGATCTTTATAAAAGATCCGTAAAGATGCATATTTATTTTATATTGTCAAGTGTTCTAATATGCACGCATTATGCTTCGTCATGACATGGCAAATCTTTCTTATACGCAAAACCACAAATACTTTGTTTTAAGCCCCACTTTCCGAATAAGAAACCTTTGCCATACAGAAAATTCATTCTTGTTTCTTGTGTAAGCTAGCAACATACGTGTTGCATGTCGTTGGCGCCGTGCGCTTGCGCAGCGGTACCAAGCATTGTAGGAAATACGCTGCAACAGCGTCTGCTGCCATCCGCTGCGCAGGGGCACGGTAGACGGTGTTGGTTCTTGGTGCGTGTGAAAACACAAGACGGAGAGCATTGGCGCCATGCGCTAGCGCAGTGGTGCAAAGCATTATACAGAATGCGCGGCAACAGAGTCTGCTACCATCCGCTGCCATCCGCTGCGCAGTGGCACGATAGACGGTGCTGGTTCTCGGTACGCGAGAAAACATACGAAAAGAGCATTGGCGCCATGCGCTTGCGCAGCAGTACAAAGCATTGTACAAGATGCGCGGCACAGCCGCTACGCGTAGATACGGTATACGGTGATGGTTCTCGGTGCCGGAGGAATTGGCGAGACATGTGTTGTATGTCGGTGCCGCCAAGCCCAGCCGTGAAACGCTGTCGCGCAATGCCGCCTCAAACCGCAGTCACCATGCGATTGTCGGCGGCGAAAACGTATAAAAAGAACCCGAGTACGAGAGCTCGCATCTTTTGATAGAGTAGAGCTCGAACGAGAAGGACGATTAAAATAATAAAATTAAAATAAAAACTAAATATTTTTATAATTTCAGATAGATGCAGGAGATACTTAACTGGCGCCCAACTTGGAGCATGCGATAAAGTCACTGCACAGGCTTATAGCCCACCCTTGAGAGGGGTGAATAAATAACAAAATCTGCGATTCCTACGGGACCCTCCAGTTTTTGTGTCGTAAGCGTGGGGCATGCGAAAAAGTCGCTGCCCAGGCTTTTACCATACCCTTGAGAGGGGTTAATAAAAAAAGCAAATCTACGATTCCTACGGGACCCTCCAGTTTTTGTGTCGTAAGCGTGGGGCATGCGAAAAAGTCGCTGCCCAGGCTCTTACCGTACCCTTGAGAGGGGTTAATAAAAAAAAACAAATCTGCGATTCCTACGGGACCCTCCAGTTTTTGTAACCTACACATGGTGTATATTGTGTTAAAATCTGCGACTCCTACGGGACCCTCCAGTTTTTATCACAAAATAATTAAAATAAAAGAAAAAACATCAAATAAATTTTTATAATTAATAATAAATATACATAATTCAATTTTTAGCGCTACCGAGAAAGGCGGTTCGCTGCGTATTGACCATTCGCAAGGTTTGTAATTAAACACGGTGCAATCGAAAAAGGCGGTGCACAGCCCAACCATACGTTCTAGCACATTCTTGGTGACGTAGAAAGCATCCGAAAAAGACGGTGCACGGCTCACCACACCAAGGACTTCCGCTGTAACAAGGGAAGACCAGCACAGGCCACGTCCGGTCAGTTCTCTAGTACCGTTCATCGCAAAGTAGAGTGCGCTTCTAGACTGTAGTATGGCGCACAACGAAGCAGCGCACCAACCCCACGGAGATTTGGCTATATTTGAGGCTATGATCAACACAGCCTTCTCCTCTTTGACTGAAGAAAGCAACCGACGATTTACTGAGAGTCGCAACGAGATATGCGAACTCCGGAAAGAACTGCAGATCCTTGGACAACCGGCAGTACCTCCCACAGTTTATAGTGATGTTACGTTCGATCGAGAGGGTGAAGGGGTTGATTCATTCGTGCTCATTCAAGCCCTTCGCGAGTTTGGTGGAAGTAGATCGCAGTACGCTTGCTGGCGGAATGCTGTCACAAGCGCTATTCACTTTTCACAGATTCATATGGAATTCCTCGCCATTATCAGACCGTCCGCTGGACCAGGAGCAAAGCAATGGGAGAGGCCGATCCCCCCCAAACATCCGCCAATATGCCTACTAAATTGACGCAATTCTGGCTCGTTTAGTCTTAAAATACGCACACAGAAGATTCCCATATGCGCTTCAACAACAATTGCGGAGGCTCAGGCAAAGGGGAATGTCCGTCTCTCACTATTATGATGAGATTCAAAAATGGTTCACAATTCTAACCAACCAGAACGACATGAGCAATTCTGGTGACGTATCGCGGAAATGAAATCCTGAATGAAGAGCACAGGAACCTGGCTAGGAGCGTATTCATTTCGGGGCTCAACGAGCCCATGAGTTCATCAGTTCTTTGTGCTAGTCCCCCGGATATGTCGGCAGCCCTCGCTCTGGCCTTGGAGCTAGAAATAAACACAGCCAGAGCCCACATAGACTAGTCATGGAAGCGACGGGGGCCCCAGGGAATGCACCCATCCTTCAATTATAGCATCAACCAGCAGCTTATAAGGATGTATCAGCCCGACTCAGCTCGACTTGCCACTGGTCGCCAAGGAACTGGAGTCATCGCACAGCCGAGAACTCCACCCCGATGGGACAATCCGTCTACGATACCCGCCATAGACGCTCCTCCACGAAATCCCTTTAATGCAAACCGGTTTGGAGCTTCTACCAGCGCTCCACATATGCAGAAAGGCTATTCGGATGGCCAGCAATTTGAAGTGAGAGAACTAGCTACAAAAAGGCCACCTTCGTCGCAAACACCTTCACACGATTGGAAACACCCAAGAGTCAATTACCTGGAAACTAAGTTAGTTGATTCTTCTCCTGGTGGCTGGGACAATGGAAGCCGCCGGAGTGAAGGTTGTCGTCGCAACCGAAACTACAGACGGGGTGACGCCGGTGCCGATGTTGAGGGAGAAACAACTTTCGCTGAGGTGAATTTTTTTGGGGGGAGGCCACTTCTTCCATACCTTCAAATGACTCTAGCATCACAGTGTTTAAAGTTCTTGGTGGACACCGGCTCTGCCAAGAATTATATTAGGGATATCCCTGATCTACGGGGAATAAAGCAGATAATCAAACCAGTTAAGGTCAAAACTGTGGTGGGGAGAGTGCATGTCACTAGGAAAGGTGGAATCAATATGCTTCCCACTCTAAACACCTTTGATGCTATAATCTGGTTTGATCTGCTAACGAACATCTCGGCTTGTGTCAACTTAGACGTGGGAACCCTCAGACATGCGCGGGGAATGGAAACACTGCTCTTTCAGGAGTGTGAAGGGATGAATTACAGAGATTCCAGCATAGACGAGAATGAAGAAGTAGAGCATACGATCAAACGGAAATTTCCTCAGAAGCCACTAACCAGGTATCTGAGGGGGAAGAATGGTCATATAGTAGCATCAAAATCTAAAAACACTTAGATTGTCCTCGACGCGGATGCATTAGACGCCTTTCGACGTGTGAGGTCAGCACATGCTTTGCTCCTCTATCCAGATTTCAGAAAACCATTCGATCTTACTGCGGATGCTTCATCCTATGCCTTAGGGGCTGTACTATCCCAGGGAGGTCGGCTCATCACCATGATCTCGCGCATACTCTCCAATACAGAGGAGAACTATGCGACTTATGAGCGAGAGCTGCTTGCAATTGTTTGGTCATTGCAGAAGCTGAGAAATTACCTATACGGAGTCAAGGACCTAAATGTTTTTGCAGACTATCAACCCCTTACCGTTTGCAAATTCAAAATTTGCTTTGAATTTATGTTTTGAATTTCCAGTACTTGAACTGGGAATTCACGATGATTAAATTGTAATTCAAGATTTTAATCTGAATTTATGGTTATGAATTTTCAGTACTTGAACTGAAGATTCTCGACGAAACAAAATTGGAGTTAACTTAAAACTGACCTTTTAGTACTTGAACTAGAAAACCACGAACAAATGATAATTCAATAATTGTTCTTTTTGAGTTTTGATTTTGAACGGATTTTGTTAAATTATTGCATGCGTTTTTATATAAAATTAACATGTCAAAATCCATAGCAATACAATACTGTAGTTCAATGCAAATTGCACAACATATTTGCTAGAATAGCCTAGTATCATGAGACTACAACAACCAAAAAACGTGTCGAATTTCCGTCTGCTTAATCTGCAAGAGAATTTAAACTGTTGTTATGCAAAGTGCATCGAACTTCTGTTATTATTGATGCAAAGAATAAATTGAACAGAAATCAAAATTGCAGTTTTAAACAAAAATGAAAAAAATATAGAATTACAATATATGCACATTAACACCTTCGATCTCTCGGACAGAAATGTTAACTCAAAGATGAAACGATGGCGAACCTTCATTGAGGAGTTCGCCCCGAAGTTCCGTTACAAGCCAAGAAGACTCAACATTGTCGCGGACGCGCTTTCACGACAGCATATAAATGCAATAATGAAGAAACTTAAGTAATGTGAAACCAATAGCAGTGCTGAAAAATCGCTGGGATCACCTATCCCGACTGTCGATAACCCCGTCAATGGCTTCAGAAATCAGCTTATCCTCAAGCTACAGAGAAGTCGAAGAAAACTTCCTTCATAGTATTCCAGAAGCAGCTCAGGCATGTCCTAACTTATGCCTCACCTTCGGACTTGTCCCAGCTGCTGAACGAGTCCGTTAACGTCAATGTTGTGAATGGAATATATTGCGATCGAGTTACATTGCAATATTTGGAGAACACCTTGCAGGATCTCTTCCCATCCATGAGGTTCCGATTCAGTGAGAGAAGGGTAAAGGATATCACCAACACAAGCGAGCAACAAGAAATCCTAGCCAGACAGCACAACAGAACCCACCGTTCGCCGAATGAAACTACACGTCAGGCTTTGCGGAGGACATATTTCCCCGGTAACCGTAAGCAATTCAAGCAGCTGACATCTGCCTGCTGCATATGTCAGGAAGGCAAATACAATCGACACCCACACGCAACCCAAATTGGAAAAACCCCTATTCCCACGCATCCGGTTGAAATTTTGCATCTGGATATCTATTCCACGGCAGATCACCACTTCCTCACATGCCTGCACAAGTTCCGCAAGTTTGCCATCGTAAAACCAATAAGATCGAGAAGTATAGTGGACCTTAAAGGACCCCTACGGGAAACCCTCAATGTCTTCAAGGATACACGTGGTAGTGCCCCAGGGCGGGACGCCCGTCAGCCGAGGACGGCTGATCTTAAGGGGGGGAGGAGTTAGCAACATACGTGTTGTTTGTCGTTGGCGCCGTGCGCTTGCGCTGCGGTACCAAGCATTGTAGGAAATACGCTGCAACAGCGTCTGCTGGCATCCGCTGCGCAGGGGCACGGTAGACGGTGTTGGTTCTCGGTGCGTGAGAAAACACAAGATGGAGAGCATTGGCGCCATGCGCTAGCGCAGTGGTGCAAAGCATTATACAGAATGCGCGGCAACAGAGTCTGCTACCATCCGCTGCCATCCGCTGCGCAGGGGCACGATAGACGGTGCTGGTTCTCGGTACGCGAGAAAACATACGAAAAGAACATTGGCGCCATGCGCTTGCGCAGCAGTACAAAGCATTGTACAAGATGCGCGGCACAGCCGCTACGCGTAGATACGGTATACGGTGATGGTTCTCGGTGCCGGAGGAATTGGCGAGACATGTGTTGTATGTCGGTGCCGCCAAGCCCAGCCGTGAAACGCTGTCGCGCAATGCCGCCTCAAACCGCAGTCACCATGCGATTGTCGGCGGCGAAAACGTATAAAAAGAACCCGAGTACGAGAGCTCGCATCTTTTGATAGACTAGAGCTCGAACGAGAAAAAATAATAAAATTAAAATAAAAACTAAATATTTTTATAATTTCAGATAGATGCAGGAGATACTTCACTTGTATTTTACCCCAGCCACACAGAACAGAAAATAAAAATTTGATTTCAAATTAGTCGCTTCTGCTGTGAGCACACACAAAAACACACACACTAAATTATTCATACGAATGTGCAAACAACAATAGCCATGTGTGTGACTGCCGATGGATACATATTGACGACTGCTTCGTGAAATTGCCGATCTGAATTCCAATGTGGTTGCCAGCAATTTCAATATGTTGATTCTCACTCAAGAGAGCAATGAAAGGTCTTTCTGTATATTGTCTTTGCCCCTACTGCCTATTGAGCTATGCCCGAAGGTTCTCTATGTGAATTTTCCCGTAGCCGTCAGTCTCCCCGCGGATTTCGCTGGAAGATTCTCCGCCACAAGGTCGATAGGCGGTATGTTGAGTACTGTTTCGAGAGCAGCCGTTGGAGTGGTTCTCAGTGCGCCTGTTATGCAGAGTGAAGCAAGGCGCTGGA
Organism: Clusia tigrina; assembly: GCA_920105625.2. Lineage (NCBI taxonomy): Eukaryota > Metazoa > Arthropoda > Insecta > Diptera > Clusiidae > Clusia > Clusia tigrina. Next base: position 170,257,837 of record OV050031.1, read on the forward strand.
CTCTTCCCATTGGCATTATATATGTAGCCCCCTTCTTTGTTGCAGTCCACCACACTAAAGCACCATACAGTAAGATTGGTCTAACTATTGCGGTGTAGCACCAGTGCATCAGCGAGGGAGAAATACCCCAATTAACACTTAGCATTCTTTTACATGCATATAGTGGGTTACTGGTCTTCTTCGCCCTTTCCTCAACATTGCGCCTCCACATAAGCTTATTGTCCAAAATTACTCCAAGGTACTTTGTGTGGTATTTGGGAGTAAGTTCACTGGCACCTAGCTTCGGGAAGTTCCACGCGGGGACCTTGTACTTTCTGGTAAAGAGTATCATGTCCGTTTTATACGCGTTTACCTCCAACCCTGCTCCAGACACCCACTGATGGATCGTTTTAAGAGTGTTGTTTATTATGTTACTGATGGTACCTAGTTACTTTCCCGTTACTACTATTGCTATGTCATCTGCATATGCCACTACTTTAGGTGCCTTCCCATCAAATTCCCTGAGTATTTCGTTTACTACAAGTAACCACAGAAGCGACGATAGCTCTCCTCCTTGTGGGGTGCCTGCCTGTTTTTTCACCTTAGCTTCGTTCCATTCCGCTCTTATCGTTCTGCAACCTAGAAGCTGCTTTATCCACAGATAAACAGTGGGTCCTACATGACTTTTTACCATGCTATTCAAAAAAGCATCCTTCGTCACGCTATTGAAGGCTCCGGATATATCTAGGAATACCCCAAGGGCATATTCTTTATATTCTAAGGCCCTTTCAATATTCAGTACTAGCGAATGGAGTGCAGTCTCCGTGGATCTGCCTTTAATTTAAGCGTGTTTTGCTTTTGACATATTGTCTGGCGCAATTGTGTCCCTGATATATGGGTCTAGTATCTTCTCTAATGCCTTCAGGAGGAATGAGGTCAAACTGATGGGCCTGTATTCCTTTGAGCAGAGAGGGTTGCTTTTACACGCTTTCGGTATAAACACAAAAAGCCTGTCTCCACGCAGCAGGCACATAGCTGAACCCCATATATATCGTTTTTAGCCATGGTACCAAAAGATAGCTAACCCTTTGGAGCATGGCTGGGAAGATTCCGTCCTGACCTGGCGATTTAAATGGGTCAAAGGAATGTATTGCCCACTCTATTCTATCTGCTGTAATGATATCCATTGGAATGTCGTTCACAGTATCTCTTATAGTGTCGAGATCTACAGTGTCAGTACAGCCCGGGAAATGTGTACTGACAAGGTCCTCGAGGGATTCCTCACATATGTCAGTCCAGTCTCCATTGCTTTTACGTATTAAATTGGGCATGGTCGGATTCTTAAAAATCTGTTTCCAGAGCCTAGCCGTTTCGTTTCTATATTGCTACAGAAGTCTTTCCAAGATTCCCTCTTTGCTACGCGCACTTCCCTTTTGTATTCCCATAATAATTCCCTGTACTCAATCCAACATAACTCAGAGTCAGCTACTTTGGCCAACTTAAATAATTCAAGTACCTTTTCGCCTTTGCAACTTTAGCTCCTTGTTCCACCGGGAGGTTTCGACTTGCGTTTTGTACGTGTTGGAGGACAAGACCTATGATGAGCTTTAATAAGAGGAATTGTGAGTGAATTTACCCCTTTTTCATGTTCAGCGTGAGAGTTGTACCTTCTTGGCCTCATTCGTTTATTTTCTAGTATCTTCCTGTACAAATCCCTGTTCGTGTTTCTGAGATTCCTGAAGTTTAAATTTTTATATTTAGTCGAGAATGTAACAGAGAAACTTATGTATTTGTGGTCAGAAAGTGATGGTGCAGTAAGCACTTTCCAGTCTTCTACTATAATACAATTATTTGTGTAGTGTTATGTCTAGGGCGTTCTTCGAGGTTGGTCCAATGTATGTTCGTTCCTCCCCCCTATTGGCTACTTCTAGACTACTTTGAAGAATAAAGTTGAGTAGAGACTCACCTCTTTCATTTATATCGGCACTTCCCCATACCGTGTGGTGCGCGTTTGCGTCCGATCTCACCACCAGAGCCAGCTTCCTTTTGCTGGCTGCTTCCGCCAGTCTATGGAGTTCACTCGGCGGCGCCGCGTCCTCGTGTGGCATGTAGCAAGACGCAAGGCGTAGTAGCTCATCCTTGCCAACTTTTACGGCTACCACCATCAGATAATCTGCGGAGAGATTGAGATTAATATAAGAATTTATACTTTTCTTCACCAGTATCGCTGTTCTTACCTTATCTGTCACATTTGGGATATAGGTATTATATTTTGTGACTTTAAGCCGGAAACCAAGTTCCCCGAGGCTATCCATGGTTCCTGGACCAACACCACACCGTAGCCGACTTCCTCCATATTGAGGTCAGCTGAAGCGAGTTTACTTTTTTGGAGATTGATTTGAAGAGCCTTCAGCATGCGGCACCGGCTCCCTCCCGGGGTTGTATGTTTCCTCCAACTCGCCCTTCTCCACATCTCGTAAGTTCAGAGAGGCTTTCAAGACCGCTTCCAGGCCAAGATCTTTTTCCACCTCCCCAGTCTCGAGCGTGTTTTGGTTATCATCAGCTGGGTTCCGTTTTTTGAGGCGATGGTACACGCTACTAACTGCAGACGCCATCTTCCCAAACCGTGGATAAAGTATATCTTCTGCCGTCTTATTGATCTGCAAGATGTAATTTTGGCCTCCCTTAGTATTCGCTGGTTTAACCACACTTAGCATCTTCCAGTCGCTCGTCGGCACATCCGGATTCTGTCGTTTTAATAGTAACAGAGCATCCTCAGATTTCACCAGGCGCGGTATGAGCACCTTCGCCTTCGGTGCCGATGGAATGCAGCTGCGATCGACAATTTCAAGCAAAGCCTCCTCCCACAGGCCTTGAAGCGTTTTGACGGCTTCCTTTACCCACTTTAGAGAAGGATCGTCTTTGCATTTAATGATTTTCACGCCGCCAAACCATCCTGCTCCGTCAAATGCTGGCAGTTGGGGTCTGCGTACATTTGTGCGAATAGGGTTTCAAGCAGCTTCATCTCCACCGCTTTCCACCGTTCTTGCGTCATTTGTCCCAGCGGATTACTGCGGTCTATGAGTGCCACGATTAAGTGTTTCTTGGCAATCTCATTGGCCGCTGTCGCTGCTTTGGTCGTTGTAGGTCGTTCTGTATCGTGCTTGATATTTGGCTTCACAGTACCGTCATTGCACTTCCTTTTTCTGGTGGGCATATTTCCTTCGCTTTCGGTAGAGCATTGCCTTTTCTCAGCAATTTGCTCCTCTAACCTATTCGCGAATTTCGGATCCGATGCGGCACACCCTTGGAGAGTTGAGAAAGTGCCCGTCCTTTTTCAACTTCTTCCTTAGCCCAAGCCAACCGTTCCTTCTCCTGCTGTGTCAGGTCGTTTTTGGTGCTAAGTCGGTCGTGTACTCTTACCGCGGCCTTGTATCGCGCTTTCGCTTTCATCCTCTCCTTACTTGGCTTAGCTCTAGGCCCTTCCTTGCGATCAGAACTGACACCTTCGAGTTTGGCCGGAGAGTGAAGTAGCGCGCCTTCGTCGATTGTGTTTCCACTCGCTACGCTTTCGAGGTCCGAATCTTCCTGGACTATGGCCCCTGTGCGTCGCAGAGCAAACGTCGTTGTTGTGTTGGCAGTAGCTGTGCGACTGCTGTAAACTGCTCCCTTTACAGCAGAAGTGTGGCCGCTGGCGACACAGCTTATAGCTTCACTGTGCCCGCCGGTGGTAGTAGCCACTTCTCCCACCGACATTTGGGCTGATAGCCCAGCCCGCTTCTTTACATCATTGACCTCCATTTTGAGTTTTTGTTTCGGGAAGTCTCTATCCCTAACGTTTTATACCTGCCGTCAGGTACCTTTTTAGCAATGATCTTTATACTAGCTCCTCCGTCACCTATTGGGGCACAACATATATAGTTCTCCGCCAAGAGGGAAGTGGGAGTTCATATATTGATCTTGGCTAGGCACCAAATCAGGTAGACCCCGCAACAGCACTGCAAACCGTGATGCCCATTGCCCGGTCGGCACCCATGTGGAGGGTACAGCTAAGAGGATTTCTGCCGACCTGGAAAGGTTTCTCGTAGAAACCTTCGGATTTTCGATTACTTTCCTTACCAAAATGCGTTTTGCTCTCTCTGATATTTTTTGCGAACGGCTGTTCGAAGTCTATCCTCTTTTTTTTCGCGATTTAAAATATTGTGAATTCTTTGTCTGGTCAAAGAAAACATATCGGATAATTCTTGGACATTTTTTCGCATGCGGTGGTTAAGTAAACCAATTGAATCTCATAAAAATACGTCCTAGACATCTTAAATTGACAATAATTTTGCTAAAAATGCGGTATTTGATGAGCAAAAATCAACTATTTTTGATTAATTTGCGACTAAAATGCGCACAAACCATAGTGAAGCCTCAATCTGATAACGGGAAATGCATTGCGCAACTAAACTGGTTCTTTTGTTTTTGTTGTTTTTTGCTCTTAAATATAATTTTTCTTTTTTTTGGCTACTGTTCATACTGTAAATACAGTAATTAAATGAAGTGAATAAAAAAATTAATGAATGCAATATAGAAGTACTATATTATGTAAGGAGAAAATCTAATTGACGAACTTTTTACCTTGTTTCTTGACAAACTGCATACGTACTTAATCGGAGTAGAATTTTAAACGAGTCGACACATTGGAATGAATTATGATGAAATTATTGACTTAAACTTCATTCAATTATATCTAAAAACTTAAAACATTTAAAAATTCTCATAAATCACAGAATGAAGCTATCATCAAATCATTATTGGAATTCCAAATCATCTGATTTTTAGTAGACAAACGCCGTAACATTCTAACGAAGAAAGCATCGCCTTTGGCGAAAATTTGAATCAGCACAAAAATCTGTCAATTCCCCGGCATTCACAACATCCCAATTAATATACCAATTGGCTCAAAAGATCAGAGATGACATTATTTCTATAACGGTTGCTGCCACCGACCACCAAAAAATTCACCTTGAACGCGATTACATTTCGTTAATTTTTGAAGGTTTACGTTAAATTGCATACAAAATTGTAATTCATGAAATTCAGTTCCATTTCTACGAAAAAAGTTTTAGAAAGTTGCACTTCTCGTATGCGCATCATCAAAAGAGACCTGGAGCCCTTTTGGTCGATATGGTGTACAATTTATAATATTATTATATGATATACTTCAATCTTTTATAAATAAGCAATACAAAATTTACTTTATACAAGTTTTCAAAATTTCTCAGATTAATAGAAATACTAATTCCAGATATAAAAATAAAAACTAGATAGGAATCATTACAAGTTTGGACTCTTCTAGTGTTTTCTTAAGATAGTCCTGTGAAACAATACGCATTATGATTAATGAACTAAAAAATTATGATATTTTACGTACTTATAATGAAAAAATACTGAGGTCGGATAATGTAGAAGTCATTCCGTCATGGACTTGAATACATCATATGGCAGCGAAATTAGCATTGCCCTACATTACCATTGTTAAATCTTGGTTAGCAGTTCAATAAAGGAAATGTAGTCAAAAATCATCTACTGAAGCAGATTTGCACGTTTCGGTGACGAGAATACAAATACAGATACCCACCTTACACATAACATCCCAAAGCAGATGGCTTCCGAGCATTATATATGCATAGATACGATGGGATTTCGATTACTTATGGCATATGTGTTTTTATAATTGTGACACAAGAACGAAGCAGGCATTCATCGAGGTGCGTGTATGACAGCAAATAATAGAGACAATATGAAGTCATGGAAAAATCTCGTAATCTTAGTTGGCGGAAAGAGATATTATGACTTCTTCGTTCTGATTTCCGCATCTCAACGGTAAGCACAAACAGCACCAGTAGAAACGCAAACCAAAAATTGTTTCCGTCGAAGTTAATATTTAGTCAAAACAAATATGTAAGTGTTACAGCAACCGACATGAAGGCTGCATGTGCATGTGCAACTCTAGCCAATTCTGCGTAAACTGGGTTAGTTTAAAACTTTGCGCATTAATAGTCTTGTTTACAATTTCTGAGTCATTGGTTCTTTTTTGACTTAAAGTAAATAAAGTGAAATGAAACAAAAGAAAGAACACAAATTGCCTGAATATTTTCTGTGTATTTACATAATTTACCGCATTTCACTCATACAACAACAAGTGCGCAGAGCAGTGATGTAATATTTTATCGCTTTTCGACATTTCTCAATATTGGTTACTTCCAACAGCAGTAATTGGTAGCAAATAATAGAATCAAGCGTCAGTGAAAAAAAGCGAGCAACTATTGAAAGAATTTCACAAAGTTCAAGCAAACTGCATGCGCTTGACAGCATACAAAATCCGCCTTTATCAGATTTTTTGTAAAAATTCCGTTGCTTGGAATGTTAACAGTTTTCAATGCAGCATCCAAAATTATTATTTTTCTTCAACCACGTTCTCACTATATTCTTATGATTTGGCCTAAAGTTAAAGGAAATAACTGTAGTTCACAGCCGATGTCTCAAGAGATCAGTTTGGGCAAAGATCGAGGATGGGTTACTCGGGTGAGATGCGGACTATAATATGCGGCAGTACTCACCATTAATCTTTTAAGGTGCGACTTTTTAAATGTTTTCGCTATCTCTACGCGAAGTTTTGGAAACTATAGAATGGAAAGAAAAGAAACTTGACTTTTTGACATCTCTGCTACAGTGACAGTTAAATTTACGTTCAGTACAAAACTTAACAAATGAGACAGTATCTAATTATTCAGTACAATTATTTTACTTGTACCGCCGTACAGTTGGTCTGGTTAATTGTAAAATTCTTGCACGTATTTTAATGCATATTATTTTGCCAATTTATAGCTGAGCCTCTCTTTTCTCTCTCTCTTCACATTGTTAACACCACACCTCCTCCACCAGCGTCATAAATTCTTCATTTTATTAAAAAGTTCAAATTCAACAACAATCGTTTTACTGCTGTGTACGAGTATATGCTTGTTTTTTGCTTTAAATTTTTTGCATTTCTTTATGATTTTTGTGTAACACATAACATTATTGCCTTTGTTGTTGACATTGCTTTGGTTGGTGTTGTTGGCACACATTGCTGCTATGGGTGAGTTACCAGGAGCCTTGTTTCTAGATAGCGCGGTTTTCTTTCGTATGTGGGTCAGCGAGCCGCGTCATTATTTTGTCAAAAGAATCACACTCGCACGTATTCACAGTCAGATAATTTAATTCAATTTAGAATGTACCATTAAAGTGTTATTTACACGGTTGTGAAAAGAGAAAGTTCGGGGCGTGCGTTCTGAAAGTTTCCGATTTATGGTGGTAGGGTAGTGCAACGCACATGTGCGATTATTATCAGTCCGTTTTGGACTGACATCCATACCTACACATACCAAATACATATTCATGCCTAAATAGTGCGGAACCAAATTAGCATGGGAAATAACTTCACACAGTATTTCGTTTCTTTGGAACCCAATGTTCATCCTTTCGCCAGATACTACTTTGGTAAATTCGAGAGAATTACAAATTCGCTGTGACACATAGAAATTCCATCGCAAAATAATTGACTCATTTTTCTCGAATTAAGTAGAGACAGCAATTCTACTATTATGCAGCTGAACTCTTTGCTATTATTTTGGAAAAGGCAAATAAGCTGTGCAATGTCAAGCGGACCTTAGATGCTCAATCGATTGACGTGATATTACGTACATGTATTACTGAAATATGTGTGTATGCGTCACATGGACACCGATTGATGGAAAATCAAAACTTTTTGATTTTGATTGACGCAAATGAGAGAGGAAAATACAGAAGCAGAAAATGTCTATGTTATTGCTCATTCGAAATCGAACGCCGTGCAGTAAACATACTTAATGAATATCATTTCTCATGCTTTCGACGAAACGGAAAAATGAATTGATATTCGATAATTTATTTTTTCATTTATCCTTGTTTTTTATGTTTTTGAACAGCTAATGCCACGGCAATATATGCAACACGTTCATCCGTATCGCTCACGATAAGTATGCTCACCGCAACAACGTGAATCAAACTAAAATTTTATGTCACTCGATTGAAGAGTGTAAGGGCAAACGTCAAATACACATACACGGAATTTTACATCAATCGATTGAACGTCTAATGGCCGCTTTAGATTTAGCAATAGATGTTTTCCCTACATACTATTGACACTAATCCAAAAGCGGACATAGCAAATCTTTTAATATGTTAGATTGGTGATTTTGTTAAGTACTCATGCGGATCCATCTGGGGAAGCGAAGCTTGTCGAAGAAGTCGTAAACCTTGTTTTCTTAGCATGATTCACATCCCCAAAAGCAATAAAATATGAGGCAAGGCACTTAAAATTCTTCATATATACAGTTAACCACAATTGCTATACACACAATTCCTAGAATAAGAAGGTTGAAACAAGCGGTGGATATTTTGTGCAAATATGGAAAATATTTAACGTAAGCTGAAGCTCACACTTGACATTGAGAATTTTAAGAATTTTCAGTTTTATCGCCACAAATCTTTGTTATCTTAGCAGCAACGCCACAAGAGCAGTAAACCAAAAGGCCACAAGCAAGCAGATAAAACTGTCACACAGTTGAGGTTAAACGAAATCACACCTGAATTTTAAAAAATTATGATTTTGAGCTACATACATTACTTCGTGCATTCCACTTTGTGCATTCCAACACTTTTGACCCAAAAAAATATATAGCTTAACCAACCAAATCCTTGCCAAACAGATCAAACACTAAATGCAAGTTGGCTCAGTGTAAAGATATAGCAGAGCGCCAATGAAAGTGCTCACATTAAAATCGCATCGCACTAGTGGATTATTTAGCAGATTAGGCAACTTTAAGTTGTCAATGCGACATAAGCTGTTGCAGCTACGACAAAGATCACGGACACAGCCAGCACAGGCAAACACACAGGACATGGTGGCTCCATTAGAAACCTGCTGTGAAAGAGCAGCAGCAGCAAAGACGGTACGAAAGAAGTGTCAACAGCATGCTGGCTGACAGTGGGAACATTGATCACAAATTAATTTTATGTAATCCGCTATTTGAACAGGGGATGCGTGTACAATGTGGAGAGCGTTGAGAGAAATTGCGAAATGTTCCACACACCGTTTTCTGGTAATCAGGCGCAGTCGGATGGAACACACGCACTTTAATTAACTGCACTGTCGAACGGAAATCGAAAGCCTCGATTCCAAACGCATCTCATTTTCTAGCTCGACAGAGGCATACACAATTTACAGCTCCGATGTGGCACAGTGCTTCGCAACGCGTAATCACTTCCATTCTGTGCGCATTCGTTAATTACTTCGCAAAAATTATTTTCCTCATTTCAGTTTGGCAAAGTTTTATCGCATATGTGCAGTTCTTTCTTTGGAAGTTCAGTACATTTGCGCCGGAAGACAAGTTTAATATGCACATTTTGCTTAAAGTTGCTCCTCTATGCAATTGTTGCCTTTTTCGCTCAGTCGCAGCAACAAATGCCAAACTTTTAATTAATTTTCCTTAATATATCGCACATGAGAAATTATGCATATGAAAGTCAGAATAACCTTTATTCTGCATTCAATCACGGGAACTATTATGACGATGCAAATGCAGACACAATTACAATTTTCCACCACTTGCATAATAAATAAAATTGGAAAAGTGAATTATCCATTTGCAATACACCATTTCCTGTCTATAGATGCCAAAAAACTGAGCCCTATCTATATTGATTGAATTACAGCTTGACAACCTTAGGTAGCTTGCGAATTACGCAAGTTGCACTCAGAGGCCCAATGACCCATTGTGATACGTATTTTTTGAGAGAAACCACTCCCCCCCCTTTCCCTCAAAAAAACCTCAGCTCCCTCTGATCTTAAACCACCCAGAAGCTTTTGTGAAGTTTCAACTCGGCTAATTCTTGTAGTTCTCCAAACTCGCCTCCTCTGAAGACCCGAGTAATTACAGAGCAGATGCTTCAGCGATTCCTCCTCATCTCCACAACTCCTACAATAATCTCTGACAGGACCAACGTACATACCTGCCTACCACTCGGGCTATGATGCAATACCCTGTCAGAACCCCCACGATAGTCCTGAGTTCTCCTCTACTGAGCCGAAGAAGTATGTCAGTCCTATTTTGGCTCAGTTTTGGCCACATGTATCGAGATGTTCGACAGTCCGCGGTAAAGTACCACCGTTTATTCGTTAATCTCTTTACAGTGGTTTCGACCTTGCTTGTAAAATCCACGAGTGGTGGAAGAATATCCTCTACCTGTTTCTCTTCCGCACAGTTCCGGTCCGAGTCTGGCACATTCGTTAGCTTTTTCATTACCAGGGATACCCCGATGTTCAGGGACCCAGCACAACTCTATCTTATGGTGTTTGATGGCAAATTGTGATGTATTCTACACACTTAGATTTTATAATATTAACGTTTAGCGCTTTAAGCATTAGTGTCAAGGAAGTAAGCTCCCTGGCTGTTATCATTTGTGCAGCTTTGGGAATAGCATAGATCTAAGCCTCGAAAACGTTACACAAATTTAGTAGTCCAAAAGGCCGTTCAATTTCTAGTTGGTCCGAGTAGAGTCCCGCACCTGTTCCCAGGTCAATCTTTGACCCGTCAGTGAAAATGGCCAGGTCATTTCCCTCAAGGGTTGTCTCTATTTCCCACTGCCTCCTTGTTGGAAAGTTACTGTTGTGGGTTGTGTTGAAATCTATCTTGGATATTCTATAATCCATGTCTTTATGACATAGATTTCTATCTATTTTCTCCAAAATAGAGCAGTGTCCTGAGAAATTACGCATCTTGCCTCATTCCTTAATTCTAAGAATTTCTTTTGGTGTATAGATCGATTGACAGAATATGCAGTAGCATCTCCAGTCCAGCCTGTGATGCAGATCTCACCACCCCAGTAATGCCTAGGCATGCAGCCCTCTGTACCTTACGAAGCTTGTCTCTAACGACTTAGTGTTCGTAGCTTCCCAACACATCAGTGCCCCATACGATAGAATAGGTCTTACAACCGCAGTGTACGATATGTGGCTTTGCTCCCCATTGTTTCCAAAAGGTTCTGCCGCCTGTGTAAAGCCTTCCTAGACTTCTCCTCCACGTTTCTCTTCCATGAGAGCGTGGAGACGCGGATTTTCACATTTTATACCTATCAGTCAGGTTTATGTACTGCCGTCCCACAGGGATCAGACGCAGACCAGGGAGCCGCTCAATATGCGTCACACGCTTCAGGATTTTTTGACCAGACAAAATCTGACTTGTACGAACCTGTACCAGACAAAATCTGACTTGTACGAACCAGACTGACCACTCTAACACACATGGGTGCTCCTGCCAGAAAACTTACTGATTCCATTGGCTCAGTTCAGCCTTCCATAGATGTACACAACCATAACCAACCACCACGTCAAGGTTCAGTTACAAGGTGAGACAACCTAAATGAAGCCATTTTACTTGATCGTTCTTAATTGGCATTTGTCAAATTCCGAATGGAACTATTCAACATCGTTTGCATGTATGTCAGCTATATCTCGGAAACGCGAGGCACTTGGCCACAGTCTCACAGATATATACATATGTATACATGTCCACTGCAATCAGTGGATTAAGAAAACTGAAATGCGCCCGGAGGAATAAAACTCAGTTCGGTAGTCGATTTATCCATTTCCGTCTCTCTGTCTGCCCATACTTCTTAAAAATAATTTATCAAAGGCATGTGCAGTGAAATTATATATACTATAAAAGTTTTTATTATTACTATTATAATTTACACCATAATTATTATGTATGCAAGGGTTTTGCAAAAAGGAGTACAAGTATCTAAGATCTTCAATTCAAAGTAAAAAATGTTTAGGAAGAAGCATTTCGAGAGCATACTAGGCAAAGAATATCTGAAAATTTTGTGTGACTCGGAAATTTCTTATTTAGTTGACTTCTTAAAAAGAGATACGTGCACTGATCAACTTTACTTAACCTAATGCTGGTCAAAACATAAAACCGAATTTATTACATTTCATGGATAAACCGAAAATAAAAAATTTTGTTCAACTATTTCAGATTATAATTTAATGTTCCTATGGTGTGACTTTTGATTTTGAGCAGCAGCTGCTCTTTCATCTATTTACTTATATTAAAGTTTTCCAGCATTGTAAATATTGATACCTCGATTACTGATGTATGTTTCCTATTTTGTGATCTACAGCAAATCTGAAGAATTTTACTGCATTTATTACCTTAATGATGAAAATGTACCTACAAAGCAGAGGCCTCCGACTCGAAAAGGATTTTTTAGAACGAAGCTTTTGGAGACCAAGACCGTGGCAGGATTTCAACCTGCGTCCCTCGGGGTGTGAGTCTAGTATGCTTACTACTCGCGGCTCTTGTGAAATCAAAATGGCAACAAGTCATAAATGAATTTTTTTTGAACTTGACACATATTGTTACGAAATTGCCCTCCTGACAATTTACTCTGTTACAAAATTGCCCTCCTGACAAATCCTCTAACTCTCTGCACTCGGATTCGTACCACTGGATCGTGTAGTAATCAAACAATCGCTGGTTAAATTAAAATAGCTAACTTTATTTAACTATTGCTATTTACACATTTAATATTAGGCTTAAAGTTTATTTCTTTACAATTTGTACTTCATTTCACAATGAATTTCATCACTTTGCACAATTACAAATACTGCTGCTTCGATTATAATGCTCGATGTACACACTGCCACGATCTCTGTTCGAATGTCTCGACTTTGCACAGGCTTGTGCTTTTTATAGTTTCGAATGGTTGAGGTGGAAATTTCTACAATACAGTAGAAATTTCTCGATCTTTCTAGAACTTGATATACACCTCAAAGGAAGCTTTCATTATTTTACACCACCGACAGGGTATTCTTAAGTAAACTTTTATACGAATAGTTCGTGTCTTGACTTACACACACAGGGTGGTGCACTCATTCTCAAACTCCAGATGGGATCCTAAAAGTATGCAATCCCTTTTCACTGAGCTATCACGTTTCAATATTAATAATTGATGACCTATGACTTTGCTCGTCAACGATATTTTAAATGATGGATCAGAGACCCACTAAAACCAAAAAATAGGCGGGCTGCCACCAATCTTAGGCCTACCCTTGACGCACAAGTATAACTCGAGATCTTTACAAGATTCATCAACCAAATGGAAGAAAATTGGAATTCGAAAGTGAGTAGAAGATAAATGTGGCCATTCTTTGGCAAACACATATTTAGCAAATCGAAGGTACTCACCACCATCTTCTAAAAGAGATTTTAACTTTCCAGTTTTATTTAAGGCTAATTTATTTTATATATTGCTTAATATTATAATAATAATCTTACTGAGTATGCATGCTGAACTCTTAAACTGTTCAAGTCAAAAACTCTTAATTACTTTGTATGGTGCTGTTAATGAACTTTAAACTTATAAGCATAGTCGGATTTTTTATTAAAGTGCAAAAACGATGTTGTACATACGCCTACGAGTATACACGTTTTTCGATATATTCGTTTATATACGTTTTACGATTTTATTTTCGTAGGGCGTGCAAAATGGCAAACGAAATTCAAAGGTTTGCACTGCTCAGTTGACGATTTGCTTTCAAAGAAAAATCAATTGCAGAGCGTTTGCTCGACACACGATACTACGTGCACCGTACGGCAAATCGCATTTCAAATCCGTTCGAGTTTCCACTGCAATCAGTATCAGTGTCACTCCAGAGCGCCCAAAGATTGATAACACACTCGCAATCTCATTCCTACTGCTTTGTGACTAGCGTTGCAAATATTTGATAGTGCTGCAGTCGAGTTTTTAATTGTGAGCTTGGGATTGTATGTCGACGTTTTTCTTCCATAGGTGAACAACTAAACTGCTGATTTCGAAAAAAATATTAACACCGTTTAAAGAACCCTTGCATCAGTGCCGACTTAATTAATGCTTTATTTAGCACTGAGTCTTCCCAAAATATAGACTGCAGATATAAAGTTAGTGAAATTTAAGTGCAGTAAATTACTGCAAATATTTCGTAGCTTGGAAAAATAACCTCTAGAAACAAAAATTCGGCTCGAGTAGACAAACTTTATTAGAAGAGGAGGCAAAAAATATATTATCATAATTTCTGAAGCCAATTCAAACAAATTTAAAAAATAGTGAACTGTAATAAGTAGACAAAACATATAGGATGCGAAAATATCTTTGTTTTGGAAAATTTGACTGCCTCTATTGCCGTCAATCACTCAAAGTTGAATGGTTTCATTGGCAATGTCTCACACAATGTGGATAGTAATCGATTATAAAGTACAAATAATAACAGTAGTAATATTAAATAATTGTCCAAAATATATAATAATACCCCATAATAATTATTATGAGATATTATTATATATTTTCTAGTTATATTATTATTTAATATTACCGCTGTAATTATTTGTTGGTTTTCTCTTGCCATATTTTGAATACAATTTATTATTTTTATATTTTCTGACTTTTACACAGTAGTCAAGTTTCATTACAAACATTTTTCTTTTATTTATTTTAGATAAGTACGAAAATAAAATTAACGTCGATATTTTTATTGATAATTTTTTTTTTTAATTCCTTTGATGTAATCGTGGAACACTCTCAAAGCACATATTTTTCAAACTGAAGTGCCCACATTAGACTCAGCGTTACTTAATTATATGCTCTAAAATAAATCCGCACAGAATGATATCTGGACTAGAATAAATCAACTCAAGTTTACAATAAATCGTTCTTCTTGTTGATGCTAATGCGAATGATAAGTTTTTGACATTGGAGGATACCCACGAGAAAAATATCAAAACTTTAATGAATTACAGGAGCAAAAAATACGCTGCTTTTTATTAATAGATGTAATACATTAAATTCAAAGCAAAGAAGGCAAAAAAGAAACTTGGCATGGACAGCAGCATGGGGAACAGTGACGCATGTAGTCAGGTATAACATCAAAGCTTTGACCTGCCAACACACACTTACCTGTGCTGTTGACGCGCGCGTCCTTCTGCCATAAGCACCACCACATCGACACCTTAAATTTGCATGGCGCGCTGCAAGATTTATTGCTGCATTTGACTTGATTTAGCTTGTTTATGTTTGCAGCTAAGTTATGGCTGCGCATTATGGCGTGTACGAGGGTAGCGTCCGAACCGGAGTCACATGCCCGAGGGAGTCGGAGTTGGGGTGACGACGAAGGAGCACACGTGAATTTACACAAGTTTGTCGGTTGGTGACGGGCGTATAATTTATTTTGACGTCTTGTCTCTCGGATGGAGCATAGATTTGTAAATAGCACAGATTGAAGTTGTCTACTCCAGTCACCGGCTGTTTTCCAGAATGCTGCAAAATACTGTAAACCAAGACCACATCGACTATTTTCGCAAGGAGAATTACAGCATGCATAAATGTATATTTATGCAACTAAAACTAGATATGCTATATGTGAGAATGATATACTCGTACATATGTATCAACATTGCATTGTTCCAGATTCTGAAATGTACCCTTTGTCATTTTAAATGTATTTCTTATTAATTTAATGCCAACAATAAGCAGCTATATACACAGAAATTAATGAGCAAAAGTGTCAGAGGTTGTTTCTTTTTTTTATTATATTTGCTTTTTATCAACTGTTCTCTCCGCAACGTATTTTGTTGCCTGCTTAAAGTGCTGCGGGTGGCTGACTGTATCTCCGGGTGGAGCAGGAGTGACTCGGAACACGCTTTGTTTTCATATCGTATCGCGCTAATGCTTGTCATGTAACTTTTTCTGAAACAATAACAAAAAATGCATTGTCATTCATCATAACAACAACAAAAACAACGACAACAACTACATGTAAAGGGGCAAACAACAAAACAAACATTGCAGCAGTGCGAATGTGGCACCCAGTCTGCCCACTTCAACTCCAGCTTAAGAATACAACGACCTTAAGTGTTGTACTCGTATTTTAAGAAACTGTTTAAAATTAAAATGTCACGTGATTAATGAGTTTAAAATAGGAATTTATTGTCGTACACACACACAGATACACAGTCTGCGTTCTTGGAATGAAAAACATTCTTTTCGAAAATTTCTTCACAAACTTTTGAATTAAGTTGACAAGGAGCACATTTATGCAAATATTTTAAGAAAATTAAAAATGCATAAGCGCAACTTTTTTTGCTTATTTTTAAAATATCTTTAAAACATTATGGAAAGAACATATTTCATTCGCCTAAATAAGCCTCATCTCCTGATGATGAACAGAAGTTTTTCATGCGCCCTTTTTATACATTTCAGAGGATTCGTTCAATTGTTTCAGGCAGTCTTGAATGTTTAGAACCAGTCCCGACAGTATTTAGTAAAAATAATGGACTGCAAATAATTTGTCAACACATTTATCATTTAAGCATTTGTATTTTGAAAGTGTGTCATATAGAAAATAATTCCGGTTTTGAGGGTATAAATCACGTCAGCAATAAAATTGCAATCATATTGGATCGATTGCGCATACATATTTAGAGGGGAACTTTTTTACTTGAGTGATGCCTTCGCAGCGATGGAGCTGATTTTAACGAATCAGAGTGTTTGTTTCCTGTATTTCATTATTTGGTCATTATTTGGTTGGTTAATTTTATTCTGTAGACACAATACATATTAATATCGGGTACTGGTATACACATTTTTTAAGAAGAGTTGCTTATTTCAATATTTGTAGGCTGTTTAGTAAAAATAGTAAAATTTTATACCATGACCACCATCTAATTATTAAAATAAGCTTAATTCTGAATGGACTGATGGCAATTTGGTAGAAGGCAAAATGTCAAATAACATAAATCAGGCATTACATGCAGCTATAGGAACAGTGTGCAAATGGAATTAACTGAAATTTTGATATTTGGTAATTCTCAAATTTATACAAATAGCAAAATAGGCATTATATGTATGCTTTTAAAGACTAGCGCTATTTTCAAACTAGCTTCATTTACCTGGTTTAAGGCACGACCATTTACATTACAATGAAGTTTATTTTGGCGACTGTTTGTTGACAAATGTAATAAAACTTTGTAAAAGATATAAAGAATGTAAAGCTAAGGAATAAAAGTTGTAAAGCTATTGTTGTAATTTTCGAAATTTGCAAAACATATTTAGCTCCCGTAGACCAGTTAAATAATTATTTGGTGCATTCCGAATACATTAAAATTTATTTATAAAATATTCTTTACTTATTCTGATAACAAAATTACGCACGTTCATTTTGACCGTGTTTATTTTCATATAGCTATATGTTTAGTCTACAAAAGAAGCATATATAGCTCGTATGTTTAGTCTACAAAAGAAACATATTCATAAAGGGTATTAGACTATATCTCTGCACCGAACTAGTTTTGTGTCGTGTTAAATGTTCTAACATATTTCATTTCCAACATAATTGCGCGTGTGATTTACACCGTTTACGAACGGATTTGGTTCATTTAGTTTTTTAAGCTCATTTAACATATGTATATTTTTGGTTTTTTACTCCATTTTGAATTGCAATCTGTTTATTTAACAATATGTACATATATATACTCGTCAAATATATATATATATATATATATATATATATATATATATATATATATATATTATATATATATATATATATATATATATATATATATATATATATATATATATATATCTTTATATATATATATATATATATATATATATATATATATATATATATATTTGGCTGCTCGCGTGCTCAACGTTGCGTTGCCAATAAAAACAGAAATATTTGTTATATCGTATATACTCGTATAATATACGAGGGCGGATTGATATTGAAGCTACCTAGCGCTAGATGGCAGCACAAACAGAAAAACTTTTTTCAGCTGTTAAAATTTCACCCAAATTCATCGATTAGTTTATTTGTTGTAGTCGTTTGAAGTAAGCAACTTTTGTGTTTCTTGAAAAATGGAAAAAAGCGAATTTCGTGCAGTGATTAAACACTATTATTTGAAAGGGAAAACGGCGAAAGAGACAAAAGAAAAGCTCGATAAACATTACGGTGAGTCTGCTCCGTCAGATTACATGGTAAAATATTGGATTGCTGAATTTAAACGCGGCCGAACAAGCACTGCAACAATACCATCAACAGGAAGGCCAAAAGAGGTGGTTACTGAAGAAAATATCAAGAAAATCCTCGATATCGTTATGAATGATCGCCGAGTCAAGTTGCGTGAGATTGTTGAAATGGTAAACATATCATATGAACGTGTGTTCAACATTTTGCATGAACATTTGCATATGAAAAAGCTATCGGCAAGATGGGTGCCGCGTTTGCTCAGTGTCGAACAAAAACGAGTTCGACAGACCACTTCACAGCGGTGTTTGGACTTGATAAAGCGTAATCTTGTTGATTTTTGGCGTCGATTAATAACTGTTGATGAAACGTGAGTCCACCACTACACACCTGAAATCAATAATCAATCGAAACAATGGGTGGAAGCTGGTGGAAGTGCTCCGAAGAAAGCGAAGGCAGTGAAATCGGCTGGCAAGGTTATGGCCACTGTATTTTGGGATGCACACGGAATATTGCTCATCGATTATCTTGAAAAAGGATCCACAATCACAGGAAAGTATTATCGTTCATTATTGGATCAATTGATTGATGCAATCAAGGAAAAACGACCACATTTAAAGAAGAAAAAAATGCTCTTTCTTCAAGACAACGCACCGGTTCACACAGCATTAGATACTATGCTAAAATTTCGTGAAATACACTTCGAATTCGTTGATCATCCACCTTATAGTCCAGATTTAGCTCCTAGTGACTTTTTCCTGTTTCCAAACTTGAAAAAATGGCTCGCAGGAAAAAGATTCATCTCAAACGAAGAAGTAATTACCGAAACTAACGCGTATTTTGAGGGGTTCCCGAAATCGTATTATTCAGATCGTATAAAAAATTTTGAATATCGTCTTACTAAGTGTGTCGAAGTAAAAGGAGATTAAGTTGAGAAATAAATGGTTTTTGAAAAAAAAAATGATTTTTTCCTACTTAGGTAGCTTCAATATCAATCCGCCCTCTTACATATATGTATACATATATTTAATTTCAAAATTCACGTGTTTGAGATATTCTTTGAGTTCTATGAGTCTGATTCACTGTGTGCCCTCTATTGCCGGTAATTTGCGCAGGTGTCGATTTTGATGAGTTTTTAAACATTCTGTATATTTGCTACATTATACATATTTTAGTTTCTTCTATCGTCGAGAGCGTGTTGAAAATCTTCATTTGTTTCATGCCAATCAATTTTGTTATTATTCGCAATTTTTTAGATTGTTTCTTTTGAATGAACTGTACTCGTATGTTTGATTTGGTTGCTGTCCATATCTCTATCCCGTATTTCCAGATGAGTGTTATTATCGTTGTATATACAATTATTTTATTATAATATGATAACTTTGAACTTCTTCCTAGTATCGAGTTTAGTTGTCGGAATTTACTTTGTATATCTTTTGGTTTACTTAATATATGTTGTCTCCATGTAAGTTTTGAGTCGATAGTAGTGCCAAGGTGTTTCGTCTTTTATTATTATTATTTTTTTTTTATATTCATATTTTTTTATTGAATCTTTCGAAGGCCTCTGTAGCTAATACTCATTCCCCCATCAGCTTGCACTCATAATTAATTATGGTGTAAGATATAATAATAATAATAATAAAAATAAAAACTCACAAGAAATAATAATTTAAAAATATTTTCTTCTCCAGAGGTCCGAACATAACAGAACTAGTCAGAGTATTAAAATCACTCAAATTATATTTGGAGTCATTTTACAAATCCATTCAAACATTTACACAAAGGTAATTATAATTACAATTACCACAAATTTATGGTATCTTTCCTTTTTAGCAGCAAATGACCTTTATACTCCAATAACTCCATTGCCAACGTGTTTTGGTGAAGTTTCAACTTCTGTAGGAAACTTTTGTACTTTCAAATCTCTGTGATTATTTTCGTTGTGTTGAGCTCCCGTGCTGATCCTTAAATATTTGGATTGACTACGTTGCAGTATTTCAATGTTTGAGGGCGACGCAGTGTCCCACAATTGATTACCGCAAGTCAATATTGGTTTTACAACGGCATTATATATGAGGCATTTATGTTCAAGGCTTAGATTCGAGTGTTGGTTTACAAGCCAAGAGAGTTGACTAATTTTGGTCTTCACTTGACTTTCTTTTCGCTTTAATATGCTATATCTTTTATTATTAGCGGGTGTTTTGCATAGTTCCAGCTCGTATATATTACTTGAAGAGCTTTCTCTTTGTTCCGCATTTTTCGAACCACGAGACTATATTTTTATTACGTGTTGAAGTGTGTACATCGCCGTTTTTCATAGTGGTCTAAAAGATGAGTATCATCCGGGAATTTTGCTATCATGGTTGCTACACTTTCATGTCTGCCGGGTACACTAGGCAAAGGAGTGGTCGTAGCACACTGATTTGGAACACTCCCGGTGTCATTATCAGGATGTCTGAACATTCTTCATCGTTTTTGATGTAGAAATATATGTTGGTTATAGCTTAACTTACATAATAATAGGCTTATTATTTAGTTTTTGTAGAAGTCCTTTATACCACACTCGATCGAACGGTTTCGCAATATCCCAAAAAACAGCCGCGCAATACTTCTTTTTGTCAATATGAACACATGCACATTTAAATGGTGATATCTAAACCCGAATTGATAGCCAAATAATATTTTTTCAAATGCCTCTGAAAGTTTTGGCAAAGGCTGATAAGTCGATAAGAACTGGTTCTGGTTGCGTCCTTATTTAGTTTTGGTTATTTGTGCTACCTTCCATAAGATTGGAGAATAATTAAGCCTTATTTTTGCATTATATAAATTTCAGATATTATTGTTACATCAGGTAGATGTTTTAGTATATTCCGTTAATAAGATCCTAAAGAAGTGTTCATATGATAAAACTAGTTTACAGCCAAAATTTTCATTCAATGCCATTATATTTTTTCTATATATTTTGGCCTGCTGAACTCGAAAATCGCAATTAAAAAAATTTCTATGAATAGGTTTCCGAGATATGGGCTTGTGAATTTGTTTGGGTTCAATTTTGGGGGTGGTTTCACTTGTTAGGCTATATCTCGAGTTCAAAATGTCCGATTGGGACGCACACGATATCGAATGAAAGGTAAACCAATAATCCTTTCTAACAGTATTTTTTAATCGGTTTAGTATTATTTATTTATTTATTTATTTACAACTATAACTTATAATTAAAATTAAAAGCTTAGGGAAGCTGGCGCACAAAGCGCTTTCCAGAGGCGGATTGATGTTAGATTGGAATCTTATATTAAATTAAAGCACTAAATTATATTGTGCTACAAATTGAAAAAGAATAATGGCAGAGAATAACAAATATGATAATACATTATTATATTAAGTGATAGATGTTTGACCGTTAAATTCTGCTCTCAATTCGATACGATCCTCTATCCAAAGATTGTGGCGAAAATTTAAACCAGATTGACAGCACATGTTTTTTAACTTTGTTTGTGAATGTGAGATATAAATTTGGAGGTAAAGTAGGTAAATTTGGAAGGATAATTTGGAAATGTTTTCATCTACAGAAAAGTTTAGAAATGTGACTTTTCTTTCGCGACCTTCAAGGCACTGCAGTTTCAGTAGCAATCGTTGTTAAGTCACGAAATTAAAAATTTCCAGCTAGTCGTCCATAGATTCTAATATGTTTACACATGGTTCTGACACCCTTAAATGATACGAGTGCCAAATCACATGAGATGAGTAAAGAAGTCTGAAGTCGGATTAGACCGGCTTCGAAATACCTTTTACCTTTCCTTGTGCGTGCGAGTTCTACAAGGGGGATGTTTTCTTCATAAATTATCTTTCGGAGCATATCTACGGAAATTTTCGGCAGGGTACCTTGAATTGATTATCTTAGAAGGATGCGTGGCCTTTATCTGATCGACCCCATTTCTTGTGTATGGCTTTGTAGGGTCTATATAAGGACTAGCAGAACATAATTTTGAACAAAAATATTGTATAGGTCGAGTTATAAAAATATGTCAATAGTGGGTGTGGCTGTACCCATAACCTACTAATTTTTTGTGTGGTGTTTAATGTTGGTACCCGAAATTTCGTTGATAAATCTATCAAATGTAGGCGTGTCCTTTCTCTGATCAACCTTATATGCATATGTTACGTATTATAAAATTGTTTCCATAAATCTGTTAAAGATCATAAGTTATGAATATTTGTTAATAGTAGGCGCGGCAGTTAATATATACCGCCCCCTTTTTGCATAGTGTTTAGTAAGACCCACTTAACTACTGAATTGCGTCACATGGACAGAAGTTATACTCATTTTAAGGAAGGCGAAAAAAGTTCCTTATATAAGGTACCTGTGGTCATTGTCCCAATCGTTTTCATATAGCAATCTGGTTCTGTATCTTTGTCCAGACTAAACTTTTGCAAAGTTTCATTAAGATAGCTCTAGCCGTGTAAAAAAAAGTGGGCACGGACGGACAGACAAAATCAAAATTGTTTAGAAAGTGATTCTGATCATATCTGTAAATGTATGTCCCTACCTACCACGCCTGTTTCTGGAAGTTGCATCCCCTCTCAAACGCAGAAAATTAGTATACTCTTTTTACCTTTTTTAAAGGTATTATGCGTCGTCTAGATGGAAAAAAAGGTTCTGCTTTAAAAATTTGCAGGCGCTCCATACGATTGCACTAATAGTGTTTATAGTTATTATACTAATTGTTCTGGAAACAATATTATATGTTACCAAATGTGATCAACTGGGGACTATATAGACTTCGAAATAACTTTAGAATATAAATACATTATAAAACTTGACTGCAAAAGCTAATGGTAAAATGTATCATTAGACTTCAGAAAAAAATTTACTCTGCAAAAAAAAATTTACCCTGGACTAATTTGCGAAGCTTAAACTTGAACTGTACAGAGCGTTGTTGCAAACAGGGAGCACTATGTAAATTGAAAAGCAGGTTTCACAACCACACGCCACACCTACCAACAAGAGATTTGTTCGTTTACCGTTGCTGCATTCTCTCAACATTATACCAGAATATTGTATATTACAGGTTGTGAAGTCTAAGTTTTTTTCATGCCGCATGGTGTGTGTATTCAGTTTTGCATTTTGATTGGAGAATTTTTATTAAATGCGCTTGTTCTTGTCAATTCAAAAAAACTTAGTAATCAATTAAAATTTAATTGATTTTAAACCAATTTCTATTTTTACAAATTATCTTAACTAGATAAAATAAAATTCACGTCTTGTTACAATTTGATAAACACCAATTCAAATGTCATCAAAATGCAGTTAAAACATTTTCCTTGGCACAAAACGGCAAAAAATATATTTCACTATGTGCTGTTATACATGTACATGTATGGATTGATATAATAGACATATAAATTATTATCATATGATAATTTGATACTTTAGTTAGGTCAGAAAGTCTCAGTCGCCATTATCACATGGATTGTGTCCTCTTAATTCATTTCGTCCTACTATCATTAAACATTTTTAATGACAAAAGTTTAATTTCAAACCTTTTTAAATTGTGCACAAAATTGTCACGCATGGATCTCATATAATTTACAACTAATATAACCACAACGATAACCGCAAAAACTCGGAGAGAAAAATTACAAAATTATGTCCAGTAAATGATGTCATTAGGTTGAAGCATTTTGTTGAATGAACAAAATTACTTTGTTGTACGCGCGGAGAAGAGCAAAAGGAATTCATAATGAGTGGTAATGAAGGCACCATAAGAAGAAAAAGAAACAAAATAAAATGAAATTTCATATGCGAATTAAAGACAAGCAGCGGCAACATTGTCACACATATGCAGGACAATAAAAATTATTTAAAACGTCCCCGAAACCCTTCTACTTCGTTTGGACGAATATGCGCCCATGTCCATACTGTGTGACTAAAGCGTGCCATGCCACACACACCCATCCACACACACTAATATATAAAACTGTGATTGCGTGTTTTGGGTCGCAGCCATTGGCACGCCCTCTTGTGTCCCTGGTGCTAATATCGCTTCCTGTGAAATGTCCTTTACTTGTTTTTAATTAATTAAAGTGTGTCGTGTTAATATGAAGTTTAACTTCAACCATATTGTCGTAACTTCTTTGCATTGTTACTGCTGTTGTTGTTATAGTTATTGCTGATATGTAGGACTCTGCTTGATTAATATAAGTCGTACGGATGTTGCCACCCTGGAATCAACTTTGCATTGACCAGTACGTAAAATTTATCGCAACAAGTACAAAGCGTAAAAGAGACGATCCCATCATTGAGATTCCCTGATCATAAATGGAAATAATTATGCAATAAATTATCTAAAACCATATAATACATTGTCTAATGGCTTCTCATATTCCATTATTTTAATGATAAAGCTATGTGAAATGGAAAGACGTATTATATATTGTATTGAATCAACCATCTGAACACATATTGTCCATCCTTCGACTATTAATTGCGTTTATACTAGAGTGAGGAAAGAAAATGCTCATAAAATTTCAATCGATCCAATTACAGTATATATTATATTCAATGTCTTACAGATACTTAATGAATATCGCAAAGTCCACCAATAAATGAAACAGATCTGCCTTCCTAAGTAAACTTTGTCCCCGCACTGTGGCGGAATTGTCAGTCCCCAAAATTATAATATCCATGATAGAGAAATGGTCACAAAACAGACACGATCAAAAAAGTGTTTGAGACCATCAATAAAAATTTTTTAAAACCTCAGAATTGCTATAATCACACCTCTGCAACTTTATACTTAAAAGAGTTGTGATACGGGTATAACAGCAGCAGCATATAAGAAAAAATTTATAATTTTAATTTTTAATTGAACTAAAAAAGCAGCAATCGAAATTAAATTTTAAAAATGTCTATTAGAGTCGTTTTTTTAATGCAAATGTATCTGTATTTTACCCGAATTTTTAGTTCACTTAAACATTGTTCTAATACCGCACATATAAAAGTTCTAAAGCCTCAATATTTGATACTATATATGAAATCCAGTGATACTGAAAAATCATGTGATGACTATACAATTCTAAGTTTCTTGTTGATAGTAATTACTAATATACTTTTATATTATTAATATAAGTTATAAGAAAATTTTATAATTCAAATATTAATTTTGATTTAGTTAAACTTATACAGTGAGTCGCGACAAGACCATAAGTTAAATTACACTAATGGAGCTTTCCTCCAAGGCGAATAACGAATCGAGGTCAAACATAGTTTTCAAACACTCCCAAAAAATATGATAAAAGTGTGATATAATTACTATTTCCACAAAAAATATTCAAATTTTCAGCATATCTAAATCACCAATGATGTCGCCGCGAATAGAACTGCAAATTAAATGCACTTTGTTATATATATTTTTTGATTTGGTTAAATGTGGCAGCCCTGTTGAGACTTCACATAAAAATCAAGCCACACGCTGTTGTGGGTTTGAAAATTGTATGATTATAATTATATGCATATTACTTACATTTGTGGAATGTGTCATAATTTTATGTTTTGGGTTGGGACTCCTATATGATTTAATTAAGTAAATTAAATTCCAACAATAAAGGCACTGGATAAGTATGTATGAAACCGTATATTGCGTTTACAGTTACAAATTCACGTATTAATTGTGGGTGTGCAAATTCCCAAACTAGAGGCAAAAATATATCATTCACCTAAATCGCGCTTAACTATGCAAGCAAATGTTATTTTTAATTTTTTTATTTAGTAAATATTAAATTAATTACAAGTTATCTTAATGCAGCTATAGCTGTAGGTCGAAGTTGTTGCTATCTCAGTGGGAATTACATTAGTTTCGTTTATATTAATATTGCTTGTCGCTTCTTGAATGTTGGGCATTTTTTGTTGTCAGAACGGTGTTGTTGCTTGCAATTAATGCACTAAACTTTGTTACATGGTAGGGGTTCATGGATAGCGATAGAGCACATGTTGCATTTTTTTCCGATTTACAAAATTTTATAGTGTGGCCTATAGTAAAACAGTTTTTGCACTGGATAGGGTTCTACTTTAACTTTTAACCAAGCAATGTTTACTTCTTTAGGGATTTCGTATAGGTTAAAGGACATTATATGTAATGGTGTATTCATGATTTTACCACCTATGAAATGGAGCCAGGTTTTTCAGTTGTTATATTTTCAAGGGCTTTATTTAGTAAGAATATGTTGAACAGCTTAAGCGGTTTGTCAATTTTATTTTTAATTATTATAATTTTGGAGCACGAGGTAGATTTTTGTGATTTTATGTAGTTTTTGTTTTTGAGGTTTGGGAAGTCGTAGTTGTTGTCTATGTTATAATTTTTACGTTTCGGTGCTGGTTCATTGTCAAGGATAGCAAGAAAGTTTTGATCGTGTCCTGGTTCAGGAGCCATTTTCGGTTTCTTATTTCACTTTTCCTTTTCTTTTCCAGTCACAGTTGAGAGGCTGCTCAGCGTATAATTGTTATTGTTTGCTTAGTTTACACTTAATTGTTGCAACAGAGGTGTTTTACTTAATTACTGGCACGAGAGGTAGTTAAAAATGAAAACTAAAAAGTTAAAATTGAATTTAAAATTTAATTATCTTTTCCGAATTTGTTGAACTGTTTGACAGAAAAATCGGAGTGAACTGGCGATAAATGTTAATTTTTTATTTCGATACCCCTAAGAATAACTCTCGACACGAATTTGGTTTACGTATTTGCATTATGTGTAATAATTACGACAAATTATTCAATATAAAACCTTACATTTCCTGTTATACAATATTATTTTCTTTAAAATGTAACTACAGAAAAGTAAATAAAAAGTTTTACTAAACCAGATCGTCAATATCAATATCTGATAGTCACAAATAAATAGGTTAATAAAATTTACATTTAATGTTCATAAAATAAGATGATTTGACAGTTATGAAGCACATAACTCCATATAAAATGGGGCAAATATTCTTCAACCATCAAACTTTCCGATGTTATTGCTTGGAACTGCCCACATCTGAATTGGCATTTATGCAAATGAGCGACACAATTGACATGCAGTGTTAATGTGTGCCTGTCCTATGCTATCCTGTCCTGTCCTATCCTATCTGTCAGTCCATCTACAAATTTGTTTAGTCATTACAGTAGTATGTATCCTTTGTGTTCAGGCAACGACAATAAAATTGGCTAAAAGCAATTGGCCATAACATATCTCAAAACGCAATCTGGAGCGTCCGAGCCGGTCGCACAAGTTACGCACCTAAAACCACATAAAATCATTTATGCTATGAGCACATTTCGATTAAATTATAGACCAAACGGCCAACGTAGCCAACAACTTGGCTAATTTAGGTGGAAGGAAATGGCGCGCGGCCCTCGCTGTTAAACGCACCTTTGACATTACGGCAACGAGCAGGAGCAGGAGCATGTGCTGATGATGATGCTGGTGCCGGTGCCGATGCTGTAAGCATTGTGTGCGTGCTTCTCGGTAGAGCATTTGTTTTCTTTTCATCACTATGGTAAAATTAGCCTCTGTGGCTCTGATCCACTCGTGTCGTTTATGGAGTGCACTCCTTAGTATTTTTCTGCGCTTGCATCCACCGCTGCTGTTGTCGCAGGCAGCTACTCCATCATTTAAAGTGAGTGCGTATAATTTCTCAGAATTCTCTGCAGTTTCAACACTCACCTGGCGATTACAAGGAATCCCGCAAATGTTATGGGTTAAAAGCGATATCTTGCAAAGAGTCTTGTAGAACAATTATAATTGGTATTTCTCTGTCCATGACTAATTTTAGCTGGAATTTGTGCATTTTTTCTCAATAAATTACTATAATTTTTAACTAGTTGGGATTTTCATTCCGCAAAGGAATCTGAATATTCAACATTGGATTTAGGCTCAATATATCTGCGCGAAAGAGTGGATAAATCACATATGCATATGCATTCAAATATAATTTAATATATTTTGTAAGTACTTCCATTAAATAAGTATAAAGCTTTTATATTTTTAATATATATTTAAAAAAATTTAGTGCCAACCTGTTGGCTTATTAGCATTCCTTACGTCATTATCATTTTATATAATTATTCGTTTCTGACTAAATATAAGAAAGCGTCATGTGAAATATTTAAATTTAACAACGAAAGTATTTTGTTAGACAAGGAGCTGAAAAGAAGACGAATACGAACAATCAAATTATACATATCTTAAAATTAAATGGTCATCGAATCTTTCACATAATATAGTCATTGTTGGACTTGTTTTCGTACATATGTCCACATCTTGTCGCACCACCACATGTATCCCAAACCAATAAGTTTCAATTTGTCTACAGCGAATGCCAATGCCTAGTGACACCTCAGGAGTAAAAGAGAAACTTTCGCAGCATAAAACGACCTCTCCGGGATGACTTATGGGTCCTCTCGCCAAATATGGCAGTTGTAGTAATTAATGTGTCTTTGAGGTAAGGTTGTGTATTATCACTATTATGATATTCATCGATTCCCCGCTGCTTGCAATAAACAATTATAAAATTATCGGGATTGTCAAATGTCCTTTTTAAAAAAAAACTAAAATATTTGAATACCCTTTATCTTAAAAAAAGTAAAAAGTTTATACGTTTGACAGGGTTTTCAACTTCAAGAAGGAGGCGCGGCAGGTATGGAAATAAGTATACACTTACGGTCATATTCTTTTTCTGAACATTTTTGATTTTTGTCCGTCTGTGGCCAATTTTTTCCTTTTTTCTTCCAGACCGTTGGAGATATCTGAATGAAACCTCGCAAAGTTATAGTCTGGAACAAGTTTCAGAACCAGATTGCTATATGAGCCTATTTGGAGAAGGACCATGCCTACCTCTCATATATGTATCTTTTTTTACCTTTATAAAATGGATAAAACTTCGGTCCCATTGATATATAGTGATGGAATTTAGTATTTATATAGATGTGGATCCTACTACACCATATGCAAAATGTGGGCGGTATATATTAATTGACACGACCACTATAAGCAAATATTCATAACTTAAGATCTATTAGAGATTTATGGATGAAATTTTATGGGAAGTACTATTTGGGGTTTAAAGAACGCGGGTTGATCAGAGAAAGGACACGCCCACTTTCCATATAAGGAACTTTGGGGACTAAAATTAAAATTAGCCTAGATCAGCTCTTATTGCTGATATATGAATAAAAATTGGAAGTAATGAGACATTGAGTTCACGTGATTCTCAGCAAATACTTATTTCCATACCGGCCACGCCTTCTTCTTGTAGTTGAAAAACCTCTCAACCGCACAAACTTTGTATACCCTTTTTAAGGTAAAGTGTGTAACAAACTTTCCCATTCTTTAAAAACACCCTTTATAATGGTTAGAGATATTATCCAATCAATATTGAATGTTATTTACAATGGCAAATATGCTATAAGTCAAATCTTTAGCTAAATTACAGAATTTTCTACATAAGTATGTATGTATGTACTTATATGCATAAATTTCCTACTCTTATTAATTTAAACTTTGTAGTTCAATCGAATTTAGCCGAGAATCCAAACTCATATATGTATGTATGTATGTATTTAAAACAAAAATTATACATGTACAAATTAATACATAATGAAATGTTGTTTAGCAAATTTAAATGTTTAATTTAAGACAAACATCTTGAATATTTATTTTTGCAAATTAATGAATTTGGAAATCAGTTGTGACTCATGGCATCATAATATTAAAAAAAAATGATTTCACTGCCATGCAAAAGTCAAAACAAATATAACAACAAATTTATATGTATGTATGTATGTACTCGTATGTAAATAAAGTAAATTCCACAAAAGTACATTTTAATGTTAAATGTGATTTCAATTAAAATAAACATGAATGCAGTCATTTTACTATGTATATGTATCTATGTACATGTGTACCAGTTGCAAAAAATTATTTGTGTACTTCCCATTGAGTATTCACTAAGCAGACAGCTCTAGCGCACGTAAATTCGAACATAAATTTGCATTAACATAACAGTTTAACCAAGAGCACTCTCCAAACAGAGCACCCAAATTAAATGCCAAATAAAGTAGAAATTAATAAAAACAAGAATAAATCCTAAAAACTTTCACCAGAACGTAAAAAGTTATTTACATACTCATAAGAGCCAATAGAAAGTTCTGCGAACAGGCACAAACCGAAAAAGAACTGAAAATAAAGAACTGATCACTCCATATTTGTGCACACAGAATATTATCGTACACAAATATTTTGATAATTTCGAAACGGCGCATGACGGCCTACTGGAGGTCTACAGTCACCGGCGGCACCAAAACAAGTATTGTTCGCTCTGTGTGCATGATAAAAGGGGCATCAGTCTGTAGTTGAAACTAAAAACAGTCAATGACTCCCACTAAGAAACCAAATCAAAAACAAAAGCAAAAAGAAAACATTTACGCACAATTCTACACGACTGAGTGTCTGAGTGCGATGGCTAACCGTATCACTTTGACAGACGATCATTCATTTAACATTCCAAAAGCACTATCATGAGTGGGCAACTTTAATACGAGTAGCCAAAATTCGATTCAGACACAAATCCCAAATTGAAAAGCATTTCTAACTGGTCTAGAAACAACGGTATAAACGTGTTTCCTATTTTCCAAACTTAGCCAAACTCGAAAGCCGAGCTTTCATGAATTCCATTAGCCATAGGCCTTTTATAATTAATAATTTTTATCAGTATCAATCAATACTTTAATCAGATGCCACCTTAATATTTGGATCGAATAATAGTAAATATTTTGCAATAAGGATAAATAAATATTTTGGCGAAGACTAGCAACGGGCAATTTACTAGTTATGTGTGCTATGCTATTCTACGTTTTGTTATGTTTGGGTTACTGACCGTTTACACTATCACACATGCTTTCGGCAACGTCGACAATAGTTTCACTTGAGCTAGTATTAAGGCCACGACCAAGCCTTAATCCATACAGTCACCGTTTTTCTTTTATTATCCAACAGTATGCGTTAGTCGGAGGATCGTGTTACCCGAACCTTTCACATGATACGCTTGTACAAGAAAGTAGAAATTTTGGTAATTGATAATTATTAATTATATATGTTATTAATATACCAGGCTGAAGGCAATGTTAATACCCCTTACCTTTAAAAAAGGTAAATAGGGTATACTAACTTTGTGCTTATGAGAGGGGTTGCAATTTCAAGAAGGAGGCGTGGTATGTATGGACATATATATAAAGATATGATCACAATCACTTTCTAAGCAATTTTAATTTTGTCCGTCCGTCTGTCCGTCTGTGGCCACTTTTTTTCTACGTTAGAGCTATCCTAATGAAATTTTGCAAAAGTATAGTCTGGACAAAGATACAGAACCAGATTGCTATAGGGGCCGATTTGGACAAAGACCACGCCTACCTCCCATATAAGGAAGTTTCTTCACCTTTTTTAAAATGACTATAACTTCGGTCCGATTGATGGAATTGTGACGCAATTTGGCAGTTATGGAAATGTGGGTCCTACTAAACACTATGCAAAAAGTGGGCTGTATATATTAACTGCCACGTCCACTATTAACAATGGTTAATAACTTAAGATCTGGTAAGACACGCCCACTTTTAATATACGGAAGGTTCGGGTCTAAAATTAAAATTATCCTACCTATGCTCGTATTGATGCCAGCGAAATAAAAATTGGCAGAAATATACATGGGGTCCATAATAGTTGTGTGGAGAATATGGGGATCATAATACAACTGCCACGCCCACAATTTGCCAAAAATCATTACTAGGTTCCTATTAAAGTTGTATCGGCGAAATTTCACAGGAAGGTTGCGGGTACCTACATTATACACCACACAAAAAATGGGCGTGTTCTTTTTACGGACACGCCCACTATTGACATATTATTATAACTTACGACCTATACAATAGTTTTCGGCGTTCAAGATTCGGGGTCGATCAGATGGAGGATACGCCTCCCTCCCATATAATGAACTTTGGGGACCCCACTTAAAAGCAATTACCCTATCTATGCTTCTAGTGATGATATATGAATACAAGTTGGTAGACGTATACACTGGGTTTTTACTAGCATGCATTCCAAATATGGGCAGATTATTACTACTGCCACGCCCACAATCAACCAAAAATCATTAGTAGGTTCCCATTGAATATATATCAACGAAATTTCACATAAAGGTTGCGGGTACCAACATTAGACACCACACATGCGTGTTTTTCCTACAGCACCGTCCACTATTGACATATTTTTATAACTTGCGACTTATACAATATTTTTGGGCGAAATTGGAAGCAGGATGAATTAGTTCCGAAAAAGCATGCATGTAAAATATGGTCACATGATTACTACTGCCACGCCCACAATTAACCGGTACTAATTTTTGGGGCCTTATGCAAGGCTCGTCAACGAAACTTCATATGAAGCTTCAGAGTGATAGTATACAACACAAACCAAAAATAAGATAATTAGAGATGCACTTTATGAGCTACGCCCTGTATAGATAGGTTCTTAAAACTTTGGACATATATCAAATTTAAAAAAAAAAGTTGTTTGACTTTATAAAGTCATACAAAAGAAATGGGGTGATCCAGATAAAAGACGGTTTTTCTGTTTTTTTTAAATATTTTTTTAAGCAAGCGTCAATTATTCTTAAGAATAATCTTCTGATGTCATTCAAAGGGTATTATAATATATGTCAAAATTGAGCTAGCAGATTCAGTTCAGTATTTATATAGCAAGAAATTACACGAATTTCAATTCACTTTTGAAATCATTGTATATAAATATTGAGATATCCATTTAATAGTACTTTATAGAAATAAATCTTTTCCGTCAGGACTACTAAAAATTGAACTACAAAATATTTTAAGTACCGAATGTTCTGTCAATAAGAGAATTGTTCTGTTAGGAGATTTTAATATATGTCGTGGCAGTGACTGTGACCAAGCAGAAGACATCCTAACGGAAAATGGCTTAATATCTCTTCTATGTAGAGATAAGAGTACCACTTCAGGAAATTTTACATAAACTGGGCTTTCTCTAATATGGACAGTAATTCAATCAATCCGAAAACTTACGAAACGATTCACAGTTACCATGATGCAATTTGTGTTACAATTTCATCATAATAGGGTTCTTTAATTTTGCTGCATTCTTCATTTATTTAATGTATGCTAACTTAGTTGATTTAGGTGTAGTATAAGGTACAATTAATTAGGTTCCTCGGGAGAGCTTGTCACTCCTAGAGGACGCGCCCCCAGGTAGCGGATAGGGGAAAGCCTCTCATATATTGGAGGTAGGAACTGTATCAACTGCCTCCCGCGGACCAATAAGCAGTACCTTCAAACCTTTACGATCAAAAATGTTAAACTAATTTTGTGCCGTAGAGCTTTTTTTTTATAAATACCATAATGGCCGAAGCAGGAACGGATATGTACATATGGAAATGTGAAGTATAACTACAGTACCAAGTTAACTATATTCATAACTCGAAATCTCTACAAAATATATCAACAAATGTGTCTATAGCATTATTGAATTCAACTATGAAACTTAGTGATCATTGTAGATGTAACACTTCAACCGACGTGGAGAAAGAATTGTGTTGATCCCATATCGCCATGGTTTAACTCTCACGTACATTTTATTTGTATGAGAGTAGTTTTATAACCTATAAAGGTAAAGGGTATTTCGTAGTCGGTCTAACCCGACTTCAGACTTCTTTACTCGTTTTCTTTTAGCCTTGACAGAAGAGTCTCCGCTGATTTTTTATATAAATATAATCTTGAATCAAGTCGTTTAGCTCGCCCTAAGAAAAACCTTGAAGTGTAGGTTTTACTCAGACTATCTAACATTTCAACATCATCATAGTAATAGTATGATAAGGAAATAAATACGGTATTGGCAAATCTTCACTATGCGTTGGTGGCTTAACGGATTGTACGTTTGGGTAAACCCAAGATCGCTTTCTGTAACTGTTCATACCTTTTACATTCACAGCACAAAATTAGCAATCATCACGGTGGATTCTTGGCTCTGTCCATGTCATCGGTATTCAAAACGAAAGCTACTTACGTCCTCCTTGACTCCACTATCGAAATGACCACACGTGGGGCCCAGCATTTGTCTTGTTGTCCAAGTTGTTTTCCAAAATATGCCCGATAACTTTGTTTCACAAAATCATCTATATTCCTTCGTTGCGTTTCTGGGCAAAATTTACTACATATGTAGCAGAAATGGTCGGGGTTATTAGTACAAGACTTGCGTGAACAACTCATACTTTTTGTAACAAAAACGCCCAATAAATTAATTAATTTAGAAATATATTTTTTAAGTTTCACTATTTCAATTGTTAAATTTCACTATTCTCCTTTTCTCTCCCTATTGGGGCACATTATTCTCTTTTGTATCTCTTGTTGTTATTTGTATAATGATATAATGTGCTGAATTATTAAAATAATTATGTCACGTACCAGTATATAAATTAGCAAAGCTAGTTCCCCAGTTGTCAGTTCTTAAATCACTTTTGACCGAATCATACAGCGTACAGCATAATATCATTTTTCATATCCATACCTTAAACATATCTCAAAATCTATCTTAGGAGATTTTATGGAAATCGACCGGTATTTAAAGTTATCGTAGCACTTCTTATAAACCTTTTTGCTTTCCCCCAGTTCAAAAAGCAACCAGGTTAACAGCAGTAAAAACGTTCTTTAAAGTCAGAACAATATTAATGTAACAGCAGAGATATTTCTTCATTGAGCCCATCCAACTTTAAGAGTCTGATTAGCGATATGCTGTAAATGTGGAATGCCCACCATAAATATTCGCTTCAGTAAATAAAAGTTTTATGTATTATAAATATAAAATAAATGCGTACAAGAAACTTTCAATTTCTCAGTTAAGACGATGCATAAATCTAAAAAGTGTTGCAATCGTTATTGGAGATATTATAAAAAATAATCTTTGTATGTGCTCTTTCGCGCCTTGTCGAAGTTTTCAACATTGAGTGTGGCATCAGCCTGCCACCATAGATTGTGATGTTGTTATCATATCTTTTATATCTAAGCGATGTGCCAATATTTTGGAACAATTTGTTATTTCCCCATTTGTGCATTCATTTTACGCTTCTGTTTACATCCAGTTCAATTCGCATGCAAATCACGTTTGCGCGTAAACAACAGCAATAATGCCGCCTTCTGGCGCCGCTCTTACCAACCACCACCACTACAATGCTGCTTCAGCCTGCCTGATGCTTAACTCCTGCCTGGTCGTGACTACGGCGTTGCTTTTTTCAGATACGCACCTGTTCCGATACTTTAGAATACGTTTTTAGTGCTGAGCTACGGAGTACTCGTATTTGTGTATTTGTTTATTGAAATTGTGTGCTCGAATGTGATGCGACTGCGACAATTGCTGCGCTGCTAATAATGCACTTCAGTTACACAAAATTAAAATTTTTATACTCTCAAAACGCAATTTTCGCAAAATGCTGGCTTTAGCGGTATTACTGCTGAGAATTGGCGAAATTAATTCTTTATGCTTTATGTTGGTGTTTATGTTTATTGGCTTCGAGCTTTCTTTTTTCGTTGGCACCCGATGCACGTTCATCGGAGATAATGTAAACTGTTATTATTAAAGGTTGTGATATAAACACGCCATTTGGAGGGCGGACATAGAAGACCCACAAGCTACATAAGAGTGGCATGGGACACTTAAAGTTGTATTCAAAATAAATGTCGGCTCGTTAGACACATCTGTTGCGATATCTAAAGCCTGCTAACTGGCAGAAGGCCTCTAAAATGATTTAATCTTAACATCTTCACAGTTACTGACGTTAACGTTCTTCGGGTCAAATTTCACCCGATTCATATGGACTATAATTTGCCTTACTAAAGTATATTACTAAAGCTTACATGATATTTCCAACGATATTCAGGAACAACTATATTTTTTATAGCCGTTTATTTTAAATTTATATAAATTTTACAAAATTAATACAAAGAACATATATTTAACATATTGAAAATTGTTTACTAATAAGGCAGACTAATGATGTTTTATTATCAGCTTTGTGACATATTTGACATCGTCTTCTCTTTTTGACCAATCCACTATTTCTTTCTTCAAACTGGGATGGTCTTGTTACGTCAAATAATGTATTTTCTTTGAATTGTCTCTTGAAAATGGTGCTCTTCGTAACGCTTTTCTTCATACAGGGAGTACTAACTTGCATACCCCAATTCTCCAAGTAGTGACACCGTTTAGCTAACCAACCTTCGTTCTGGCCATGATTAACTGGTATAAATACGAGTGAAGAAGTCTGAAGTCGGGTTAGACCGACTTCCAAATACCCTTTACCTTTCCCTGTGCGTGCGAGTTAAACAATGGGAATGTTTTCTTCATAAATCGTCATTAGGAGAATATCTGCGGTAAAGGCGTGGCCTTTATCTGATCGACCCCATTTCTTGTACATGTCTGTAGAATCAATCTATGTACTAATATAAAATTTCGTCCAAAAATATTGTATAGGTCGTAAGTTATAATAATATGTCAATAGTGGGCGTGGCTATAGAAATAATACCCCCATTTATTGTGTGGTGTTTAATGTTAGTAACCGCAACCTTCCTGTGAAATTTCATTGGTGAACGTTCTATAGGAACCTAGTAATGAGTTTTGTTTAATTGGTGGCGTGACAGTAGTAATAATCTGCCCATATTTGAAATGTATGCTAGTATAGACCCAATGTATACAGCTACCAAATTTGTATTCATATATCATCCCCAGAAGCATAGATAGGGCAATTGTTTTTAGGTGGGACCCCCAAAGTTAATTATATGGGAGGGAGACGTATCCTCCATCTGATCGACCCCGAATCTTGTCTGTGGCTTAGTAGGGTCCATATACTTACTGATATCAAAATTTCGTCGAAAAATATTGTATAGGTCGTAAGTTATAATAATATGTAAATAGGTGTGGCTGAAAAAATAACACGTCCATTTTTTGTGCGGTGTTTAATCTTAGTACCTGAAATCTTCCTGTTGAATTTCGTTGATAAATCTTTAATAGGAACACAGTAATGATTTTTGGTTAATAGTTGGTATTTTAGTATTGTGATCTCCATATTCTGCACACACACTATTATGGCCCCCATGTATATTTCTGCAAATTTTTATTTCGATGGTGCCAATACAAGCATAGGACCTGAAAGCTCCTTATATCAAAAGTGGGCGTGTCGTTTTGATCAACTCTGTTTGTTGCAGATAGCTTTATAATGTCCACATGTTCCTTACCGTAAAATTTCGTCCATAAATTTCTACCAGATCCTAAGTTATTAACATTTATTAATAGTGGGCGTGGGAGTTAATATATACCGCCCACATTTTGCATAGTATTTAGTCACTATTCATGCGTCACTGTTCCATCAATTGGACCGAAGTTATAGTCATTTTAAAGAAAGTGAGAAAAGTTCCTTATATTGGAGGTAGGCGTGGTCTTTGTCCAAATAGCCCCATATAGCAATCTGGTTCTGTATCAGACCAGAGACGGACAAAATAAAAATTGCTTAGAAAGTGATTCTGATGATATCTGTATATATACGAGGTGTGATAAAAAAAAACCCGTTATTGTGTGATCAAAAAATAAAGTATTTATTTATTCATCAACAACTATCTTGTCCCCTTCAAAGTAATTCCCCTCAGATATAATACACTTACGCCAGCGTTTTTTCCAATCCTCGAAACACTTCTGAAACGCTTTTTTGGTATCGCCAACAGCTCCTGTTTCGATTTTTCTTTTATTTCCTCAATCGTAGCAAAACGCTTTCCTTTCATCGGTGTCTTCAGTTTTGGAAAGAGGAAAAAGTCAGCGGGGGCCCAGTCCGGTGAATACGGTGGTTGAGGCATGATAACGGTTTTGTTTTTGGCCAAAAACAGCTCCTGAGCGATGTCCATGCGACGTTGTTTTTGCTCAAAATTTAGCAATTTTGGAACAATCTTCACTGCCGCACGTTTCATGCCTAAAACATCCGTAAAAATTGCTTGGCATGAGCCGAACGATATGCCAACATCATCAGCAACCTCTCTGATAGTGATTCGACGATTATCCAAACTCATTTTCTTCACTGCGTCAATGTTTTCATCGGTTGTTGACGTGCTCGGGCGACCAGGACGAGCATCGTCATTGACATCTTCTCGGCCTTCCTTAAACCGGTTATACCACAATTGAACTTGTGTTCTGCTCATAGTAGACTCGCCAAAGGCCCCAGTCAACATTTCAAATGTCCTTGCGCATTTAATTTCATTTTTTACACAAAACTGAATACAGTTTCTTTGATCCATTTTTTTCGAATAGTACAAAATCGAAGAGCACACCAAAACACGACTAACCTTTTTATCTGTCAAAAACAAACTGACAATCAAAAATGGTTGGTATTGCCAACATATATAACAGACATGGGTACCAACATAACAGAAAAAAAAATGCGAACATCGAACATACGTAACTCACGATGAAAATAACGGTTATCTTTTGATCACACCTCGTATATATGTACCTACCACGCCTCCTTCTTGAAATTGCAACCCCTCTCAAAAGCGCCAAATTAGTATACCCTCTTTACCTTTTTTAATGGTAAAGGCTATAAAAATAAAAACATTTTACGTTGATATATCTAACATATTATTAAATACCACTTGAGGTCATCGATTCGAATTTGCTATAATCTGATATCTTCTGTGGATTTTTGTGCAGCCGATTATTAACATATGAGCTATGTTGAGAAGATTCACAGTCTTTTTTCTTTTAGGGCTATATGATAGGAGGATAATGTCGTTGGTAGAACAGACGAATGAAAAATATATCTGGCGGTAATTCAGGTTTTTTTTTACGCATATTTCATATTGGTACGATGAGAAAAATTATCAGTAGTAACGTTATGGCATTTTAGACAACCTGTCAAATCAAGAACTACAACCAAAGTATAGTTTCTTTTCGATATATTTCCAAAATATTTCCCTGCATAAGATTGAATATTCCAAACGTAACTAGGAACATAATCAATCACAAAGAACCAAAAATTGTATACCATATTTAACTGGTTTTGACGGTATGTATTGTCGGAATGGGCATCTTCCTCTAAATGCTGCTAGCTGTTCATCGATTGTTATACTTTGAGAAAGTTTAGAAAGTTATGACAATATATACACCCACTGATTCCACAATTCATGAATTGGTGCAAATTTGCCTACCAATCGTCGTTCGCTTCAGGAGTGTCTATTGTCAAATGTGATTAGTTTCGAAAGATATTTAAATCTCTTCAATGACATGATTGCTCTAAATATGGGTCTGCCTTTCTTAGAATCCCATAAACTTTTGGCATTTTCATTATCTGATCAAAACACTCCAGCTAACAAAGTAACCCAATAAATTCGAACTTTTCTGTATCTTTAATGCTAGCCTAATTTACCAGAGAGGCGTTTGCCCAGAATATTTGTATATTTCAAAATAGTGTTCTTTACAGGAGGTACGAACCATATTTGAATGCTAGAGATCTCTTCCTCTATAATTATTGAACAAGAATAACGTGTCAAACCTAGAATTATCGACGCTCTTCCATTTCCACTCGCATAGAAAGCACAAATTTTTAGAAAAAGTAATTCTTCTCCTAAAATGGGTAAAATTTGATGAGAAGACCTTACGAAGGTTAACAAACAGGTGGAATACAATATATATTACAAGGGAGAGAGAGGACGCACTCAATAAGGGAAACTCCAAAACACTCATAAAATTTTGAAAATGTGAGCACAAAAACGCGGTTGAAATTGTAACGAACGCCAAACGTGCATAATTTGCCAAGTACGAAGCTGGCCAACTACCAATCTTTTCGAAAGCACGCAATTAGCAGCAAAAAGAAGAATAATCAGTCAGACGGCTCAGCGCCAAAACCGACCAACTGCAGAATTACGATCAAAGTAAAACCGACGACAAAGAAACCTAAAGCAACAAAACCCAGAAAAAGCCATTTCAGCTGCAGAATTGGGCAAAAACGGCAAAGAACAATCCGGGCTAAAAGCGAAGCAAAAGCACTGAAGACGTTACAATTTATTCTTGCGCTTTCGTTACACCGAAACAGAAGCAGAAACAGCAACAGCGTCCGCTCAGCTGCAGAGAGGGATTGTGGCGAAATTATACTTACACACTTACTCCACTCCGTGAGAACGCAGCGTGCGAATTCAATTCTGAGTCCAAGTAGGAATCAGAATCGGAATCAGAAGCAGCGTAGACATGGTTGAGAGATCGTCATCATCTTCATCAACGCCATCAGAAAGAAAATTAAATTGAACCGCGCAAAACAGAATGGAACAGAGCAGAATTGAATTAGTAACAGGCGAGTGTATATAAGAACCTAGCACGTCGAGCGATTGAGCAATACTTACGTCGGGATCGTGGTCGCCTGTTGTGGATCGCTTTGGGATAGTATCTGTAATTTCGAGGATAGTGTGAAATGCTCTTTAAATGCTAAAATGTTACTTTGATCATTGTGCAGTTTTTAGGAACCGTGTGAACACTTTTTGGCATTCGTCTGAAAATGCAAAATTTTAAAACAAATATTATCAAATGTGGGCATTTTGATGATTTCAAATAAAAAATAAGTGGATTTTAAGTGCAGTCTGCATAAAAGTGCAAACAAATAAGTATATTCTTGATATAAAATAAAATTGTGTGATAATTTCTTAAATGTTCAAAAATAAACATTTGGAACGAAACAAATATTTTTAAATTATCGCTAAAATAAAAATATTATTATAGAAAAAGTACAAACTTTTACATTTTATCGCACCGATATCTTGGGAGGCGGCTTTTTGAGGTAAGTCTTCCGTTGAAGATAATTCGAACCTAACAGACACCCCTATGTCCTTTGGCATTATATGGGGCTAAAGAAACCTTTTATGATTTCTAAGCCCTCAAAAATGGTTGAAGCAGATTCTTGTGCAGACTATATGGTGCCCTTAATTAACAAAAACATGAATTTCGAAATGATCCAAAAACTCAAATACACTAGCAAATATTTGTATTTTCCGTTTAAAAAAGAAATGTATCATCAAACGGTAACTTTCATTTTCCTAGCTAGAATAATTCTGAGCCAATGCAGACAGTGTCGGTTCATGTAAGCCTCGTTTTAAGATAGACATATTCTACAAAAAGTGTGGACATGGCGTAAATTACGTGCCAGAAATGATTCATATTACGAGTACTCCTATATGGAGAATTTTTTATTGAAAGTGCCCTCCAATAAATATCTGCAAGAAATGGTTAGTTATTTTTAGAACTGAACCAGCAGAATATGGAGAATTTTTTATTGAAAGTGCCCTCCAATAAATATCTGCAAGAAATGGTTAAAGTTATTTTTAGAACTGAACCAGCAGAATGGTAGCTTTATCCCATGGGCTAACTAGTTAACAGATTCTTACTCAATACACAATTACAGATTCAGTAACAATTACAGGTGGAGTCAACAAGACTTGTTCATTTTTTTGCAATATCCAATATCATCCTTGCGTTTAGAATAGGTGTAGTATACTTCCAATCCAATTTTGTGATCTTGAGACATAAACAAAATCGAACATTGTGTAATAGGCCATCAATTTCTTCTATTGCTCTACAAATCTGTTCAAATCCTAGAACAAAAAATAGAAAAATTAGCTTTGAATAATATACGAGAGGCATACGAAGACGCCATGAACATATATCGAAGAGTAATCGGTCGCCATTTAAATTTAACGATAGTATAAGTGCATTTTCCTTTTTCCACTTACCGACAGACGGTTTCATTTTGAAATCAGAAATCTCCTTGCACTCAGGTATAATGTTGTGAACTGCAGT
This sequence comes from Clusia tigrina, assembly GCA_920105625.2. Classification (NCBI taxonomy): domain Eukaryota; kingdom Metazoa; phylum Arthropoda; class Insecta; order Diptera; family Clusiidae; genus Clusia; species Clusia tigrina. Next base: position 170,299,888 of record OV050031.1, read on the forward strand.
TGACACTGTTATGCACTTTGCCTTTTGCTCCATTAAAATCATGCGGCTCGCATAGATAGCGTTTGACAGCATCGATAAAACACACTCAATAACAGCGCTCAATTTTCAATCCATTGCAATGGTCAACAGTAGCGCCTCCTCCCATCGCCGCATTCGCGTCACTTTGCGTGCCTTGTGTAGAATGATCTATCAATTCAGAACACGTTTGCCAAATTATTATTATGCGAAAATCGCATTCCCAAGGATGCAAAGCAAACAAAAGGATCCGAGTATGTGTATTGAATGCACTCGTACCAATCGGCTATTTCGCTGATGTCGCTCGTTTGGTATTACTGTTGAGTTGACGGGCTGATGCGTTGACGTTTAAAAGCAAAATCAATAAATTTAAATTTAAAATTAATTCGTTGAAAGTTCGCACCATTTTGGCTCACAGCCATTCGAAATCTTTGTAATTCAGAATAGCTTCTTCGTTCTTCGACCAAAGAAATGATTTTCAAAAATAAAATTTATCGCCGGTTGCCAGGACGAAGGCTGGCTAGTACAAAAATGAAAACAAAAGTACTCTGAATTAAAAATATATACGGAATAAACTACTTTGACTGTGGCACTGGGGCAGCAATTTTAAATTGTGTCTGTTGGACACAGGTAAAAAGACAGGCTGCAGCGTGCGCTCACACTTACTTACCTACAGACGCTCGATATATAGCACCTCCTTGTGGTGCAGCCATGGACAGAAACTTTGTCAGCTGCGGTTTGATGTCTGCACCGATTCATTTTGTTCATGATGAGTTAGTATAAATCAGTAGAAGCTGTCGAGCAGCATTCGAGTGGCCTTCAACAAGGGTCGTTAAAAGTAAATTCCCCTTTTTACATAGAATGCAGATGTATGATTTAAGTGGTAACTGTTGGGAGTGGAAGTGGTGAGCGGCTCACAAATTAACAAAAATTGATTAACGACACAAACAGTCCACTCTTGGGAAGTTGCTTTTGTTATTAATCACAAATACGAAGCATTAAAAGGAAATATGTAAGTAGTGAACATTTAAATTGTAGTGAGATTGCATTTTAGTAACTAGCAATAGTATTTTTGAAGAGGTCATTGACATGATTGGATGTTATGCCATTTTAATTTTTTTTACATTTACAGGTATATTGTATAATTTTTTGGCACCAAGTATCTAACGACCCAAAGATTAATATAATAGGTATGTTTGAAAATAAAGGATAAGGATTAGTTCCCCTTAAAATATATTAATTAGGGACACTAAAAGTTAATTTTTGACATAAAAATAAATACATTATTCAGTGAAACATACTAAAATCAAGAATAAACAAAGCTCTCGAAAATTTTAGATAAATACAATTTTGGTTTAAATACTTAATAAGTTCATTATGACTCATTTTCTATTCTTGCTTTCTGGTCGCTATTTTCGCCTTCTCAATAAACCTCTCGACCGGATCTGTGTGTATTGGACACCAAATAACTCTCTTTTAAATTTAATAGTTAGAAGAAACTTAGCTTAAAAATCACCTGACAGAAGTGCTGCACTTACAATATTTTATAAAATTATTTTTGAATAAAAGTAAAACTAAGTGAAACTAACTAAAGTTAGCGCGATACCACACCATTTCCACAATTTTTTCTTTATCTCAGCTCTGAAAAAATTACATTATGTTTTTTATCTAAGGTCACTTATGACCTCCAGTCTGAACTACTTCTCTCAAATGCGATCCATATCCTTTTTACTTCCGCGAAATATGAAACATTGCAAGGATTTTTCAGAACCTTATAAGACATCTACCGAGTAACTCAACTTTTCAATTTGATTTCAATCCTCCACAACAAGATACAATTTTCTTTGCGCTCTATCTACAGTAAAAGTAAAAGTAAAAATGTAAACAAGGACGACTTCTATACTTATTTGAGTAGTACATTTGAATTTGACTATTTGGTACAAATCTAATTCAATCAATCTAGGGAAGGCAAAAAAAAAGAATCTCTCTGTTATTATACCGGTCATCATTTAAAAAAATATACGCAAAATTCACAAACACCTGCAGTCAAAAGTATCTTCTTAAAAGAGCAATATTATATGCCAAATTTCAACCTTGTCATATTTTCTTCACTTTGGTAAGATAAAAATGATTCTGACCCAAAATCGCACTTATGTCGAAAAGAAAACATGACAATATATGCAAATAGAATTTCATTAAAGATTTTGTGACACACCAGCTGAGACAGATTCACAGGCAGCGCACAGTAAAAAACGAAATTATTCCATTCCGCACACACCTACCTATACGAATTTGCGTACGTTTTTAGGTCGCAAACGTTTCCTACATTTGCCACTTGCCCAAAATTATGCTAATTTTATGTGTCAATTATGTGCCAATAAGCAGCGTCATCATTTATCTTGTAAATAAACAAATTTGTGTTTTCTAAACATGGAATGTGCCCATTGAGCAGTGCACGTATGTGCGATGAGTATCTGTGTGACCCACTACACAGAGGGAAGTGGAGAGCAGACGTCATTTGGGATAGACAACCCTGCTCGAAAGCATTTCTTTCGTAATTTAATGCTATGCTAATTTATGGCATATACTCTTGCTTGTTATCTAGATCTTTTTATAAGTTTTTTCTTGTAAATTTTTTCTTAATTTTGTTTTCTTTTTCGTTACAAGCAAACATACCACACACCTCTAGAGTTGTTATCACATCGTTCTAGGTACGCAGTATTTCATTGGTATGTGGTAATAGACACTCTTTGAAATAATATAACAAATTACAAATAATTTTATAGAGTGAGATTAGAGACTTCAACAGCTTTCATATTTCCCAAATATTTTCACTTAATTTTTATTTGCTTATAACTTATTTAATGGATTTTTATCAATATAGCCAGTAATAACAAAAGGATTATATTATTTTATATAAATCGATTTATATTCAAAAGAAATGAAGGCACCTTAATTTGATACAAATACATTTAAAAGTTTTTTTTATATATATGAATTTAGTGAACGATCTAGTCAAGTAAGGAAATTAGCCTTATTCGAAATATAAATTAAAGAGAATTGTTATTGCTTCTTTTCATCTGAGCATAAGGTACTTTTCGAAAGGTGCTTCTCAGGCTAGATTTATATTGGTAATAAAAATTGATGGCTTTAGTTTACTGTGAGACAGGCAATGTTCCCACCAGTCCACTTGAATACAAGTATCCAGGAAATCCATATGGCATGCTATAATCTATTTGCCAGTTGTGGTGTTCAATAAACGGAAATTTGGTCAATTATTCTTTAGCTTGACAATGCAAAGATTGCACTCAGGTTGCTGAAAAATCAAGTTCTTGAGTAGTTCAATATTATAATTTTTGATTTAGTCCTCATTGAAGATTCAATCTGGTACTTTCTAACCGTATTAAGTTCTTATTTAAAAGTATTGAAATACGATAGTGAAATGCTGATATAAAATTTCGGTTCACTGTTAGCTAATGAACACTTATCACAACAGTCATCATAAGATTGTATATATTGACAAGCAATCAAAATTAATGCAAATTTTCGTTTAAACTATTTGTTGGTCTCTAGCATCACTTTTCTATTTAAATAAAGTTGCTTAGCAATTTTGCCCACTTTACTTAACTAGCAAATGCATTTTGTGCGTGAATTTGGTATGTAGAATGGTCGTCGAGGCAATTTAAAGTATTTACAAGTTCTAGTCAATAACAAAAAGCAAATTTCATAGCAAATTTAAATCCAATTTTAAACATCCAAAGTCACACAAATCACCCCCGACAGTCGCTCATAAACAAACAACTCAACTTACAACAAAAACAGAAACCACAACAATAGGTTCGCAGGCGCTTGTCTTTGGCATCTATTCGAAATCAATTCAGAAATCGTTTCAAACATTTCCAGAAATTTAGATACGGACGAAACCATGCGTTAAGCAAACAATTGTGAACAATTGCGTTACACAATTGAATGGAACTAAGTGCTGAGTGGAGGCAGAAACGGAATTCATGCAGCTATGAGCAAAATCCAATTGTAAACGGCTGCTTATTACAAAAAAACTGAATTTTTGAATTTAAACTTGAACTTACGCACTCATCGGTGGCAAATTATGTAATCGTTTATTGTGCTTCACTACCAGAGTTGCCACCAGAAACTAATTATGAATATGAGCAATGAATGCTGAAAACTTATTTAAAATTATTTCACAGTTACTGGTGTGGAAAACCAAGCACACGGCATTAGTGGCTACTTCATTATGCATGAATTCTACCGTTACAAAAATTAGGCTTTTCATAAATTTTAATATATCACATGCTTTTGCGTGGCGCTGGCGCGCTTCAGCTGGCTTTTAAATGTTATTATTTAACTATTAAAGCATTGAAATTTTATAATTTATGCCTGATTTATATTTTTACACTATATACTATAAATACTCTGATTTAATGATAGTTCCAATCGATTCGATTTGAAATGACTGTAAGAGTTATTATTGCTGAAATTTCAATTTTAAAAATGTTTTGGGGCCATAATAGGATTTTGCAAATATAAAGAAAAGAATACAATATTGTAAAGTACATGAAAATGGCATTCGTCGTTATATGAAAGTTGGTGGTATGCAATTCTTGCGTTTAATTAATTGTTTACTATTTTAATTCACTAATTTCAATTGCGTCGTTTCGATCGAATTATTGTTATTATCGTCTGCAGTTAGCAGCTCTTATTTAGCTGTACAACTGACCAAGGTTCCTCTTCAACAGTATTAAGGCTTTGTCTCCATTTACATTTGCTATTTTTCATTGGAAATTCTCATAAAGCACACCAAAAAGAAATATATCGATTCCAAGTAAATCATTAAAAATTGTATATGAAATTATTCAAAGGGACAATATGTGAAACTTCTTATATAAATATTATATAGATCTCCAGTTAGGCAATTCTGTACGTTAAAAAAGGGTGTGGCATTCGACACATTTTCTGTATGACGTTTTCTGCTTGCACTATGAACTGTATTATGTGAATTTGTCCATGAGTCATATATGACTCAGTAATGAATATTTGTGAATTCTGAGCGTGGCAGAAGAAGTGTCCCTGCTGGTGCAGAGCCAATATACATTAGCATCAAAACGAATACATTTGTCATCCACAGAAGCATAACTGGACAAATTGAAGGTTTTGTACCGAAAGTTCAGTATATGGACAGTGGGTTTAATGAAAGTTTGCAAAAGTTTAATCTGGAGCTTAAAATAGCACCATATATCTATATGAACACATTTGGACAGAGACCACCCCTTCTTCGCATATAAGAAACTGCATTCATTGAATATAACTTCGGTCCAATTGCTGGTATAGTGACTCAATTTGGCAGATGTAGCTCCTGCCACATGCAGTGTGGGAGTTATTTGCTTAATGCCACGCCAACTAATTGCACATCTTCACGGATTTATGGACGAAAATTTATATTATAGAAGCCTGTAGAGAATATATAGCCATCTGCGAGAAATTGTGTATATCTCTATCAATATAAGAGACCTTTCGGGTATAAAATTTATATTAGTCTAGCTATGCTAAAACAATACGGGTAGAATTTTACTACAGCTGTGCCGTCAATTAATTAAAAATCAATTCAGGGACCCTATATAAGATTCATCAACGAAATTTCATACCAGGATTCAGAGCATTAGCATTAAACACCACACAAAAAATAGTTGTGTTATTTTCATAGCCACCCCCACTATTGACCAATTTTTATTACTTAAGACCTAGCAAAAGGTGTGGATGAAATTATATATGAACGAGTAAAGAAGTCTGAAGTCGGGTTAGGCCGACTTCGAAATACCCTTTACCTTTTCTTGTGCGTGCGAGTTCAACAATGAGGATGTTTTCTTCATAAATCATCATTAGGAGCATGTTCACGGTAATTTTTGGTATGGTACCTTGAAATGATTATATCGACCCCATTTCTTGTGTATGGCTTTCTAGTGTCATAATATAAAATTTCGTCAAAAAATATCGTATAGGTCGAAAGTTATAATAATATGTCAATAGTGGGCGTGGCTGTAGAAATAACACGGCCATTTTTTGTGTAGTGTTTAATGTTAGTACCCGCAACGTTCCAGTGAAATTTCGTTGAAAAATCTGTAATAGGAACCTAGTAATGCTTTTTGGTTAGTTGTGGGCGTAGCAGTAGCAATAATCAGCCCATATTTGGAATGCATGCTAGTAAAAACCCAGTGTATACATCTACCAATTGTTTTCATATATCATCACTAGAAGCATAGATAGGGTAATTGTGTTTAAGTGGGGTCCCCAAAGTTCATTATATGGGAAGGAGGCGTATCCTTCCTCTGGTCGACCCCGAATCTTGTATATGGCTTTGTAGAGTCCATATACGTACTAATATAAAATTTCGTCCAAAAATATTGTATAGGTCGTAAGTTATAATAATATGTCAATAGTGGGCATGGCTGTAGAAATAACACGTCCATTTTTTGTGTGGTGTTTAATGTTAGTACCCGCAACCTTCCTGTGAAATTTTATTGATAAATCTTTAATAGGAACACTTAAATAATTTTTGGCTAATTGTGGGCGTGGAAGTTGTATTATGATTTCCATATTCTGTTTCTGAAAATTTTTATTCCGCTGGCATCAATACGAGCATAGGTAGGATAATTTAAATTTTTGACCCGAAAGTTCCCTATATCAAAGGTGGGCGTGTCTTTTCTCTGATCAGCCCATTTGGTGCAGATAGCTTTATGATGTCCACATGTTCCTTCCCGTAAAAGTTCGTCCTTAAATTTCTACAAGATCTTAAGTTATTAATATTTGTTAATAGTGGGCGTGGCAGTTATTATATTCCGCCCACTTTTTGCACAGTGTTTAGTAGGTCCCACATCTCCATAACTGCCAAATAATGTCACGATTCCGTCAATTGGTCCGAAGTTATAGTCATTTTTAAAAAACTGAAAAAAGTCCGTTATATGGGAGGTAGGCGTGGTCTTTGTCCTAATCGGCCCATATATCAATCTGGATCTGTATCTTTGTGCCGGCTACACTTTTGCAAAATTTCATTAAGATGGCTCTAACGGTGTAGAAAAAAAGTGGCCACAGACGGACAGACGGACAGACGGACGGACAAAATAAAAAGTGCTTAGAAAGTGACTCTGATCATATCTGTATATATATGTCCATACCTACCACGCCTCCTTCTCGAAATTGCAGCCCCTCTCGAAAGCACAAAATTAGTATACCCTATTTACCTTTTTTAAAGGTGAAGGGTATAAAAAGTATATTGATGCTACAAAGCCATATACATGAAATGTGGTTGATCAGAGAAGGCATGTCTTCCACCCCTAAAGGTGACCCCACTTAAAATTACCCCAGCTATATTATGATGATATATGAATACAATTCGGTATTAATGTACATTAGGTCCTTACGAGTGTGCATGCAAAATACAAGTGGATTATTACTATTTCCACGACCACAATTCACTTAAATTCATTACTAGGTCCCTATGCAAAATTCGTCAACCAAAATCAATCAAAGGTTCACAGTGTCAATATTAAAAACCAAACCCAAAATGGGCGGAACATTTTAAGTACCACGCCGATCATTGATACGTTTTTAACCTTTCATCACATTTTATGGGAATAAGTGTATTGACGTGGTTAACCCCCACACAAGAAATGTGTTCTATAAAATATGAGTCATGCCCATCCCTCCCATTTAATCAACACTGGGTATCTTAACGAAAATGGCCCTAGCTATCCTCCTAGTGATGATATATCAATAAAATTTGGCGCGCAATTGTAATGGTAAAGGGTGTCTGGAAGTTGATCTAACCTGACTTCAGCATAGTTTTTATATTGTAAAGATAATATTAGGGTGTAGTATATATACATGTATTTCGCATCAACACGGCGATTTGTATATATTATGTATAATTAATACGATCTGTTTAATTATACGAGGGTGGATCAACCAATTTGGAATATGAAAATAAATATACATGAAGAAAATATTATTTTGATATTTCGAACAGGTTTTAAAATGAATTCCTGAAAATATCTGATTTTATTGAAGTATGTAGTTTGTATTTTATATAATAATTCATATAAGTCAATATCAGGTAAGTGACCAAAATGGACAATGACGATTTTAACTTTTAAGGCACAATACGCCTTCCCCTATTAAAACCGAATAAGGAGAAGTTTACAAGGGCTGCACCATCATACATCACCCTAAAAAGGTGGCTGGCTGATTTTATGTCAGTCGTATTAACTGAGTGAATGAGTATCGTAAAAATCTACAATTGCAAATAAAAGGTATCATCACAAGATTTCTACAGCACCTTAAACCTCCGCAGACGTCGTAAAATGATGGAATTTCGTAAAATTATTCGATTCGAATTTATTGGCCTTTCCCACCAGTGAATAATTTTCTTTCCAAAGAAGAAAGTTTGGCTCGAAGAAAAAAAATTGCTAATCAAATGACAAAAACTTTTCAGCCGTAAACGACTATTTTGGTCACGTGGGTGGAACTGATATGGCTTAAATCAGGGATAAATTAAAAAAATATATATTTTATAATTTTGTTTTATTTTATGTATTTGGTAATTTCATAGAAAGTAGCCAAACATTTTAAATATTGTTCTTATATTACAAATTTTAACTTTTTAATAACCACCTCCTATAGAAAGTTTTTACTATACTCAACCGACTATAATTTATAATTACCAATTGATTCGGTACCAAAGGCAAATTTACAGGAAATATTTAATATAGGCACAATTGTTATACATGTTAATCAGCTGCCAGTAGCATAATCAAAAAACTGATCGATAAGTAGGTAAGGCATAGTTTACACAATTAAAGTTCGTACAAGTCAATCTTTAAAAACATTCGGACTAAGAAGACTGAATTCCACATAGGGGGCATATTATAACTATATAACTGGAACCATATAAAATAACTCATTCAATTTGATATAAATATGCGGCCCTCATCCATTAATTTCCCTTTGCATGCAATTACAAACTCATTATAACACGCAATGCTTCTTTAGTACACAACAACATCAAGTCAATAACATGTCCACATTGATTAGAGTTACTAAAACCGAATTCTGTCGCATCAATAAATCCTTAGGAAACTAAGAAACAATCCAGAGTATAAATAAGAGTGTGCACCCCTGACATGGGCTACATCATATCGCTGAGTAGATTACCTGAGCAAACCTTTAAAGAGATACAACTTGGCACCCTTCTCCACCATAGCTGAAATGACATTATTTCATTTTATAAAACAAATTTTTCATTTTCCCTAGTAAGTAAAGAGTGAGGCTCCTCCGTCTCACATTACGCCACCTCCCAAATGCAATTGAAGAAAATTGCATTTGCACGAGACAATTTCGAAACAATTGAAACAGTTTGACAGCTTTCCTGTTGTTTTTGCTGCTTCCTTCCACTGCCTAACAGTTTAACAGGTAATGCCCTGCACAAGTATTGATGTCATTTCGTTGCTAATGTTGCTGCTATGGTGCTGTTGCTACTGCTATGGAATAGTACGACCAGCTGAACATGACACGAGCACAGCGTATGGCACACAATGGCTATGGTAATGGAAAAGGCCATGGCAAAGGCAATGGCAGCGGCAATAGCACTGGCAACATCATGCATCAGGCAACGACATTGTTGGACAGTTTAGCATTTTGCCAAATAACTTTGTTAAGACAACGTTTCAATGTCTACAAATTGTACATGATGCCAATTTCAAACTGCCTCCGCTTGATAGTTTGTTATGAGTCGATAGCTTTGCAATGTGGGGAGTTTCGGTACTGCTGCTGCTGATTTTGCTGTTGTTGCCAGTTGCTAAAAACCCTAAACTAGCCTTTTTATTAGCTTGAAATTGATAAGCCGATTTGTTGTCGCAAAGTAGTGAAGCGTAAAATTTCTCGTTTACATTTCGGTGATAAAGGGCACGGAACTCCAATTGGTCGTTTCTGTTGGTACGTTTATTTGGTTTGCGGAATCAATTGACTTTTAATTCCAGACATCACGGAAAATAGTTGCTTTTTGTTGGGCCTGGTGAAAACATGATATAATTTTCACAAAATATTGTGAAATTACAGTTTCTTGTGCATATTAACAGCTCTGAAGGTGGTTATTCAACTGTGGCATGCTCGTATAACAAATAATATTTTGATTGTGCAATCATCTTTACAAAAAGCTCAAGCAGAGGACATTATATAGTCTCCCTTCTACTCAAACTGTACTGTCTATTTCTTTATTCAGCCGGACTATCTCATCTACCTTCTAATCATGCTTCAACCCGTACTTATAGTTATTCTGTCACATATTTATAGTAGCCATTTAATTCCATTACTGTATAAAGAGGAAAACGTGTGTGTCACATTTTCGCCATTATTGCACTGACCGACATCTCATTGCAGCACTTTCGAATTTCACATGCAGCCTGTGTAGCGTTTAGTGTCCAATATGCACAATCGTAGATTCTCCAAACTGGTAACTGCTCAATGCTCATCCGAACATCCTTTAAAACAAACGTCAATTGTGTGAACAAATCTTATAAATTGAGGCGACGCACAGTGCATCGATCCCATGCAACAATTAGAATTAATACTGAATTAGAATTAATATTTTTAAGCTCCTGCGGAAACTTCTCCCTATTTACCAATTTACCTATACTTGGAAAAAATTCCTTTTTAATTTTTAGCCGTTCATTTCTCAATGGAAATACTTAATAAAGAAACGACTCAGCTGATGTCGAGGATGGTAGTTGATATTTAAAGGATAAACTCTCCTGAATTGGATAACTGGGCATTCGATCTAGGGACAACTAAAAGAAGTAAAATGCAATATGTCCCGAATCGCAATTAATGAGTCCGGTAGTAAGTTGCGTATTTGCAGAATCCAATGAATAAAGATGGAATTAATGTACGTAAGCTGAATCGATAACGCAGCTAATCGTGAATAAGTTGAACTTTTCAACCGCGACGTTATGAGTCCAATTCATGAGATGGGATATATACGAGTATTTTTTCAGTTTCCTTGTTTATATGTGGTTAAAGTACTGTATGACGCGCCAACGGAAGCCCAAATAAATTGAATTGATACTAAAAATTACAACAGCGGAAGAGGTCCTCCTTATCACACATACGCACATACGTGCACAAACTCGTGGTGGAAGAAACAGACAGCTATCCAGATATACCCATGTGCATGTGCGATGCTGAAAAATGACAATGACACTTGGGAGTGACGGCGGTATGGCTGTGCGGCGGCTTGCAAGACTAACAACTATGACATCATAGACAGGCAGTGTAGCTACCGCTGCCTCCGCCAGTGTCACTGCCGCTTGCAGAAGAGGAACGAATTTCGAAAATTGTCAAATGACACGAATACACGAGGAAGCGTGTCGATTGAACGAGTACACAGAGTAGTGGAGTTGAGCTGAGTTGAGTTAAGTTGAGATGCGAAACGTAAGGCGCCAATAAATATAAAGTGTACGCCAATGCGTTGTCATGTCGCTCCGACCACAGTTTATGACAACAATGGTAACTCGACAGACACAGGCAGCTAGGCGAGCAATGTGCTCCACTGGTGCTGGATGGCAATCGCTTCCGTGTTGTATCTGCAGCATCTTCCTTAAAATGCAAATCCGTGACAAGATGGTTGCAGATACATCGGACATGCTACACCCATTTTGTGGCCCATACCCGCCAAAACCGTTTGGTTTCACACTTTAGCAAACCTCAGCCAAAGGCAGGCTGGCAGGCGGTAGCAGCAACCTTTTGTAATGTCATGTCATGCGATTTGTTTGCCAACATTTTGTGGAATTTATTTTGTTGTGGAATTTATTGTTATTGTTGTGCTTGTGTGAAGCATTAGATTAGCAACAGAAGTGAGTAGGAAGCAGTTCTTAAGCTTCTGTGCATTTGGCTCATGCCAGTACGAGTACACTTCAAGAATATAATCCATCCCTATCAGAAATGGGTGCAGTGATTTCAAAAGCAATGTTATAGATGGTATATGTCGCTATAGTGACACTAATGAAGAAATTCATATTAAGTTGATGTCGACGCTTCTACTATAACTGCTATGTTCGACTTTAATAGCAGTGCACATTGCAGCGACATCTGATTTCTTTTCTGTATTTGCAGTTTACGAACCAGATAATATGTGTACTTGCCTTACGTAGCATCATAAATTTCTTACCCAAGAGCTACATATTAGATAGACAGTGCAGCAAGTATGGTGCGATGTATGTGTCCGACCTAAAGCTCCGTTTTGTTAATATTTTCTGATACATCTCACCAAGATGTTCCATACCACTACGAATAGAAAATGGTTTTCAGATTCCTTAGTAGAACAATATAAATATTCAATGTTCGATATTTTCCTATTTTGATTTACACAATTTAAATTTGGAAAAAGAATTTGAAGTTTTCAGTAATAATATCTGCAATACACATCTGGGGAGAAGACATTTTCTCTCTCAGAATAAATTCTTTGTTAACAGTTATATCACATTGCACCTCTTAACTTAGAATCCAATAGCTATAAAGAAGGTAGTGGTGTTTGCCTAAGATCACACTTAAACCAAGATCGACCCATTGAGGTTTGCTTTATAGAAATTCAGATCATATTTTATTTAGAATAATCAATTCGCTCCAACTGATCATTTAATGACAACGTTTTATATTAGTCACTCGGTTAATACAAGACGCAATTCTACGTAATGGATCGCACTCGAGGTATACAAGATTTTTGCCAAGCATTCAAATTAATGGCAAATATTCAAATTCTCAGATTCCTGTATCAGAATTAAAACAACTGAATATTTATTATATCTTCCCTACGATAAATTCGGTTTTCCAATACTGATTCTGATGTGTACTTATGAACCCACTTCTCATTCATTGTAAGGAATCACCATATTAAATGTACTCGATTTTTCTTGATCAGATCCAAACATTGATGGGAGTTACTCCCGTATTTGAATAGATATGTACGCACTAAGGAGCAGAAGGACTTGAAATTTGATACATTTGATATATCACAAACTGCATGATGAAGCTTTTCTCTGATATATAAATATTTGTCTCTTTTTTCCTCAGGAAAATATAACTTAATATTACATCACCTGTAAACTCGACTTAAATATATTGAATTGGTTATTTCGTCAATTCTGAGGAGATTGTCTTCCGCGATAGTATGCGGTATATTTCCAACTGGGTAATGATGAAGCAGTTGCTGTAAGTCGTATGAGTACTTTTGTATTTGTATCACTGCCTACACCTGTTGCCAACTGTTGTTGCTACCGTTGTTGTCGTGCTTTGGAGCTGTTGTTGTTGCCGCTGCCATTGCTATGGCTTGGTATTGTAGCTGTTCGTTACTGTGCATGTTATTTTAGTTGTTATTACTGAGTAGTTTATGTTTATTGCCTTGCATGACAATATATCGGCTTCCGGTATTTGAAAAAGGATTTTAAGTGAATTTCTCTTAGACAGACTCGCTTATGTAAATTGAATGGCAACACGTTGGAGGCATTCATTGGCAGCATTTCAGTAAAGTTGCAAATTTCAGTAAAATTTTTGAAATAACTAAAGTGCTGTTTCCTTCAATTTAAGTGAGCTCAGTGTCAGAGCGATATTGTTATGCTATATTCCCTTACTTTCAGGCAAATTCTGTTAATTTGCCAACAAAAATACATTTATTTGTTGTTTACAATAAAAATTGCAATTTTATACCAAAGCCGTCAAGCCCAGCTGGCATTCCCTGTTGCACAGTAACCCATTACACCAACGGAAGAAGAATAACTGCAATACTCCGGAGCCACCCACCGCCAGCTCTGTCGAAAAGCGAGATACGAAGTTTAAGAGATTTCATTTATGCTTTCTTTTGTTGTAATTCAAAGTTAACGATGTGTAAATTCTTAAGGGATAATGGAATGCATTTTAAGATGTAATAATAAGCAAAATTGAGGTTTAAATGCATGTTGTTGCTCCGGGCCTTTGCGAATTGCACAGGCCATAAGACAACTACAAATAAAATTTCAGCACTACAGAAGTCGCTCCACAACATTTAAAAATAAAATTTAAAGCATATATTCCCAAATATCAAAGGATTTGAAGTCTTCATCATAAATAAGAAAAACTACTCGGCTAATAAACTCATTTACGCCTCTAAGACTTCTTACAAACTCGCCACACAAATGGAAGAACATTTTCTGCTCACAAGTAGCTACAAAGCACGAGAAGTAAAGTAATTCAACCACTTTTCTCTGCAGAGTGCCCATGCAGCCAAGTCACAATTACCACCAATTACCCAAGAGCTATTTTCTTGCGTTAACACCAAGCGGATAAATTTTGCAGGCTCTTTTGAAATGTCTGCTGCTGCACTTCGGCTACTTGCAATTCACTTGCGCTGCGCATATAATAAGCTTAATATTATCCATAAAAAGTAGCAATAACAATAACAACGGCTGCGACAACCATGCCAATGCATAAATTTAGTATTGCAGCCGTAACCGTTGCAGCTATCCCGTGCTGCGGTTAATAAACGCACGTCTTGGAACGGCCTTGAGCCAACAACAGGTAAGCACTGGCTGTCTCGTTGCCCGTACAGCATTGTGCTGACGCTTGAACAAGCCTTCAAGGTATGCAGCAAGTTGTGCTCCTTACCGCGCCACAGTCGCAATCGCCACCACCCCATTATAAGAAACCAATAAATTAACAAATGCGCTGCGAAAACCCTTTTAGCTGATTTTTATTGCAGCTCCAATTCTTTTATGGCTTATTCTTCTTGTTCTTCATACTCTTCTTCTTCAGCTTCGCTGCGATTTGGTTTTAAAGTTTTGTGCCATTTTAGGGCGCGTAAATACAAAACTGCAGTGTTGCAAACGAGTTTGGAAATTAATTGATCACAATCCGAGGGTTTGCCTTTTATTTATCTCTTCGTTCTCCAGAACATATTCTCATATATTTCAATATTCGCCAACTTTTACCTATTCTTACGGTAATGTAAATAGTTTCGTATTTGATAAAAAAAAAATACTTTAAAACTATTATAATGAAGGTAGTATATATATCAAAATTATTGAATTCGTTCACTGGTTATTGAGCGCCAATAGTGAACTTGGGCAACATAACACATATTTATGGAACCCAACATTTTACTTATGGGGAAAAAATATTGACTTTAAATATGTCAACACCTCAAACTTAATGCTATATTAGGAGCCCCCTTCTGTAGAAAACGCTTTTGCAGACTGCATGGTACTCGCAAAGAAAGTGCACAGACGTTTGTGGTTCCTGGTTAGAGAGGAAATTCCCAGATTTATAAAATTCCTGTGCAGATTCGGAAGTCCTCTCTGTTTAGTATAAAGGTGCGTGTTTGAGGATTGCAAACACAATAAATAAGCTTAAATGTAACACAATAAATAGTTTTTTTTTCGAGGTAATTTTTTATTGTATTCACATATTCCCTCGATAATCTGAAAAAACTTTTACAATTCCGCCTTCCAAATAATAAAAAATCCCCAAATTGTATTGATGCAAGAACATTTTTTTCCCCAAATTGGATTAGGCTCCTATACCATATTAAAATGAGTAAACAAGTCTGAACTCTGGTTACACCGACTTCGAAATACCCTTTGATGTACGCGGCGACTTACATTTTATTCATATGCGAAAGGCTTTGCAGTGTAAATATACTAATTCATATATATTTGGATCCTAATTTTTAAACATGTAACAATAGAGGCCTTGGGTCTCAAAATGTACCGCCGCCCTATTTTTATTTTTACTAGCACTAGTTTCGTTGATGAATCTCATACAAGGCCCCAAAAATTAATATTGGATAGTGGATGTGTCGTTAGTAATACTCTGCCCACATTTTGCATTCATATTAGTACGGAACTAATGTATACTGTTACCAATTTGTATTTATATACAATACATATCATCTTTAGGAGCATAGGTAGGGTAATTTTAAGTGGGGATCCCAAAGTTAATTATATGGGCGGAAGGGCGTGTCCTTTATCTGATCGTCCCCATTGTGTGGCTTTGTACGCCTTCGTATAAACTTTGATCCAAAAATTTTGTATAAGTCGAAAGTTATAAAAATGTGTCTATAGTGGCTGCGAAAATAACCCTCCCTATTTTTTGTGCGAAATTTCCCTCTCTGGGAAATTTCGTTGATGATTTCTTCCTAGTAATGATATTTGGTTAATTGTGGGCGCAGTAGTAGTATGATTCACTTATTCCCATATTCCCACACACAATATTATGGACTTAATGTACATTACTACCAATTAATCACATAGCATCAATACGAGCATAAATGGACTAATATTAACTTTAGTCCCAAAAGTTCCTGCTATAGAAACTGGGCGTGTCCCTTCTCTGATCAACTCCATTTCTTCCCATTTCTAATGGTCTGTAAAAAAGTGTCCACAGACGGACAAACGGTCGGAAATCAAAATTGTTCAGAAAATGATTCTGAGCATATATGTATATACATATGTCCATAACTGCCCCGCCTCCTTCTGATAGTTGAAAAATCGCTCAACAGGACAAACTTAGTATATGCTTTTTACCCTTTTTTATGCCTCATTCCTCTCAAAAATCTGTCGACATTATCTTTTCAGCCGGTTTTAATACCTTGGAGTTTCCTGATCTCTGCTTCCATACCTCATCTACACTTATAAATCGATGCATACATTTACACATGGCTTTAAATTCGGCACATGTGTGCGTTTATTCTCAGTTTTGAGCAAATCGAGCACAAATTCTGTGGTGACAATTGCCAATATCTTGGATTTACCTCTGACTAAAACCTTAGTTACTTTGCAGAACTGAGATTAGTGGTGAACTAACAATTTTAGTAGATATATTCTTGTACAATGATTTCAGCCCTAGCTCACTATGTTTCACTAAGATCGGTAACATGTAGGTACCTGTAATCAAAAGGGCTTGATGGGATCTAGAAGAAAATACACACATACCTTTCAACAAAATAATCCATCTTAATACATCACCAAAAAAATAGTCAGCAAGTTACGGGAGCGTAACATATCCAAACTATACTAAAACCATAATTGGACACTTCTCAAGCTGCAGTTTATATTAACTTTTTTGGGATATAGCATTTGGACATCAAGCCAACGGATAATAAAATACCCTGTTACCGTTCCTTAGAGAATTTACAATGGGCAAACGTAACAGCTTTTGTACACAGTTAATACTCGTTTTGATATCTGTAATAAAAAATCGTGGAATTTTGTATTAAACTGCGCCCATTACAAGCAAATGCAATAAAAGGACTAAACTGGGATACTCCCAACAAAGCTTAAAAATGTTTAGTTTACGACACACGCTTCAGAGTTTCAACACATGAATTTTCAAATTACCCTTTGGGGCAATGTGATCTGAATTGTTTGTTTGTTTGGGGGTGTTGCCACTTGGCGATACTTCTACAAATTTCCTCAACACTTTTGTTGATTCATTGCCTTAAGCAGTGCTTGTATCCATGCCTGAGCAGAAATTGAACCGAAGAGTGCTCCATTTATTTACCAAGGCGTTTTAGATGGGACAATTTTTTGCAAATCAATGAAATGTGTATGAGTATCACAGTTTTAAACACAAATTGTAATTAATAAAAGTACTCTCATATGTCTTAATGCAATGCAATAAACTTGAATATTGAAATTCTAAATGGCACACTGTGAGGCGTCACCAGGGCTCAGAGCATAAATCAGAACATGCAAGGCAACTCCACAAACCATTTTGAAGTTATGATCATGCATGCCCACAAAAATGCCAAAACAAAGACATGCACAGCTGCATGAATGGACGTAAATGTTGGACTTGAACGATAATTGCTGAACAACTTAGAAATGAGCTGCATTTGTGGGTTTGTAAAAACTCAAAATTCTGAAATCCAAAATTGGACGGACTCGCTTGCATATGCATATTAGTGTGTATGTGTGCCCCTCAAAGTTGAGACATTTCCGGATGCATGCGAGAACTATGTACAAAAACGACTACAGGCATGAATGAATGCTGTCCGAGGCTTACACTCGCACATACAAGAATGTGCTTTGGCTTATAATGCGGAAAATAGTAAACAGCAAAGCAACAGCGCATAAAAATGTTATAAACACTATAATCGCCTCTACATCATCCGAGCAAGATGGACAAGAAAAGGCAAACACAGAAATCCAAGTGCACGTATATGAGCAGATACTACGTAAACAGACAGAGCCCCATGATAGTAAAAGCATAACGCCCCTAACGAATTTGTTAGTACATGCTTTTAGATGAATATCAATGCTTGTTTATCGCTCAAAATTAAAAATGTGTCCTGTGTAACAATACCTCTCTTCTGCAATGCTGTGATTTTTAATAATATTTCAAATAAAAACAATTTGCTTAGTTCACACCGTTAACAATTTCTGAAAGAAACTATAAAGCGTTTGAGCGTGTTTATTAATCTAGAAAAAAATTATTAAATTACTACAGTGCCCCCAACGAGTTCCACATTATAATTTTTTCTCAGAATCTGATTTTACACCTCTAATATCGGCCAATTAATTGATTTATTTATGTTTTTTTTTCCAATTCAGCTATATTTTACATATTCTTTATGACTTATAATTATATTACCATTTATTACCGGTACTCTCAAATTTATATATAGCAAAATATACATTTAGATACTAAATGACTCTGACAATTAATATTATAATTAAAGAATCCACAGGTTCTGTAGTTCCACATATGCAAATTGTGATTGATTGGTTTACGATCAGTACTTATCTGTTGGTTTATGACACAGTTGTTTGTGAATTCGTGTAATCGTAGATTATTTTTTTATTTATTAATAATCTAATTACAATTAAAATTATAATTAAACAGATGTACTAACTGCAAGGGCTAACAGCTTATGTAAATAATTATATTTTAATTAGGGAAAGATATTGGAAAATAATTTTAACGTTGAATCCGGTTGGAATAGCAAGAAACTCAATTTGATTATAATCATAAAAAAATCGACTGCCGGATTGATGAGGGTGATGAACATTGTGTAAGGATGTGGGAATAGCAAATATATTCGAATTTTTTGTTTATATTGATCTGTGCTAACATTTTCATTAACATTTTTCTTCAAGTATTAACAACAAGAATCATAAATATGCTTAGCTTAAATTCGAATACTGCTACTTTGCGAGCATATGTAACAATGCAACACAAATCACGTGCGCTTTACAAGCCGAGGAAGCCAAGGCATACAACAAGCGGATGTGTCGTGCTGACCGAACAGCACCCGGCCAAGAACCTTCCGTTTTCCACAAAACAAATGCAGATTTCACAAACCAGACTCTTTTCTAATGCAAAATAAAACTTTTGTAAGCAGAAAATTGCTCAAAATTGCAGTTACAACAATTTGTGCAATTGCTGTTAAGTATATTTTGGCTACAGTGTGCTCCATGCAGCGCGTACTAACTATGAAGGGCGATTGCTCCATGTGCGTTGCAAATAAATAGCACAAATTGTACTAGTGCTGGCTCTGGTATTTTTGCCGTTTTCACACTTTTTATTACAGAATTGTATGCGGTTTGGTGCAGGGTAATTGGTGTCTAAGTTCTGACTGTTGACCAGTGTCAAAGGTTCTTTTGGTGTTTGTGGTGCAATTTGCACATGTGGTATGATTGGACATTCTACACAGAGCATATGCAAATTGTTAGTAGAATTTGAATAGGCTAGAATTAATACACTAGTTAAATTTATTTAAAATCTTTTAGAAAAATAGATGCAACAGCCAGCTCCGTAATTCAAAATTAAACAGTATACGCTAATCACTTCAAGTGCAGTCCTTTATATGGGTGAATCTCGTATTTTATTCATGATCATTTGATTGCAGAATGTTATATCTGTGACGGTCTCTTTGATTGGCTAATTGACATTTTTACTTTTTCCTCAACTTTATCCCATGATGATTATCCCCATGATTCTGATTTTTCTTGGTATTACTATGAACCTTAATGATTCAGATGTAGTATGGGAGATGCTTATATATATATTCTAAATTCAGGTTACAGAGTACGAAATTTATTTGAGAATATATCGATCCAGTCTCATTAATTATGTACATTATCACACACTGCTAGATTATGAAACCAACTAAGTTTGTATATCTCCCTATCACTATGAAATTAGTCCAATTAGTAATCATAATTTCATCTCCCTATAACTATGAAATTAGTCCAATTAGTAATGAAATTATGTGACAAATCTTACAATCTCATCATAAATTTTAGTGTTCAAACTTGAAGTATTCAAAGAGCTACCAAATATTCCTGACATTAGAAAAGTCACCAATATTTAGATTGAGCACTTAATAAGAAAAATCAAAAAAATATGGTACGCAATTTATTTGAAATTCTGTAAGTTCAATATATATTATTAAATAGTATTCGTCGAACATTATCATATGAAAAATACACATTTTTACAAACCACCGTACCTGACATTTTTATCTTACAAAATTGAAGCTATAACGCCATTCAAATATTTCTCTAAAGGGAAGTGAACTCAGTAGAAATCGGGAAATTTAATGGACTGACATCATTTCATTGGAAATTTTAATATTGTTTTTCAGTGAAATGAAACAATCTGAAATTTTATATTATTTAAAAAAAAATAAATGTCGATTTTCAATAGTAAGTGGTAAATTGTCTGGAATGAACGATCACCAATATCACCATGAAATAATTATAATTAATGGCATTTTCTTCATTGCTTACTTTCGATCCGCATTTAATTTTGCTACCAATTAATTAAGTACGGATTTTTGCGGCAGTAACTCGAATCAACACATGGAACACATGTAAAAAATGAGACTTAAATATGGTCGAACAATAGCAAAAGCAAAGTAAGTCAACCTTGAACTCAAAATTGTACCAAATATGAAAACTTCCATCGGAAGTACCAAGAAAGAAAATGCAATTTGATAGCAAACCAGTGGCAGTAACAAGAAAAGGGAACTCAAGTACGAAATTGTGCTTAAAAATATCAAAAAATATTGCAGTGGGTGTGAATTAAAGTCAGCAACTGAAGAACAGAAATATGCATACAATATGCAATAAATTTTACGCAGTGGTGAAGCAGTTGGAGCAGATTTCGGTCACGTAGCAGAATTGTTGAATTGGAAAGCGCATTAAAATTGCACTGAGATGAGGAATTTTTAAATAATTGCGCTGCCTTTAAAGTCAAATAGAATTTTAGCTATTTGAATGCACACTCTGCTTTAGTGCGCCTAAAAATATGTACTGCGTTTGAAAAAACAAACGTGCATAAATTTCCTCTGTCAGCAAATGAATGCCATATTTCATTTGTCAACTTTGTCTGTAAAAGCCACTTAACATGTACAAATCTTAATAAATTGTATGCATATCTTAAGAGTTGCTGCATGGACTACTGTAAAAATAAATATGCTTGCAACAATTGCATAACAATTTTCTGTGCACGTCATTAGCTCGGTCGCATAAGTAGTTTCCACTTGATGGTTTCTACATGTACCTTCTTACGGTTAAAGCCATTCGTATCCTTGACACTTCATAGCGCATGGGTTACATCCCCACTCTTCCTCTGACAACGCTAGTGACACTGCATGTTTATTGCGTGCGGGTTGCCTGGCGTCGTGGCATAGTTTGTAATTTAAGCTTTCACAAAATATTTTGTCATTTTGACGGTTCGCTTGCTTTTGTTAGTCGTAGTTCACGTCAAACCATAAAACTCTAAATACACTTCAACACCAGTGAACTGTTTTGTTCGGATATGTTCAACAATTTTTCCCTAACTTATTTTATATGAGCTTGAAAAGTGTGATACATGCCTTTGTAAGGATGTATCATTTGCTGGAATTAGAATCAAAACTTAAGTATACGCTAATTGAGGTCACTAAGTTAGCATAAAAATATTTATATTTTACTTAGCTTTGGCTGTAAACGGGAATTTTGATACAACGATTGTATGAGAAATGTGGATATTGATTGCAACAGATACTAGAATTGAGTGCTCTGGAGAAAAAGTATAACTATGTTGTTTAAGAACAGTAGTGGTAAAATTTTGAAGGAATTATTGCATGTAGGGGTTCTGAATCTGTCCAATATACATATTTTAAGTACATATTCAACGCAGATTTTCCTATTTTAAAAACCTGTGAAACTAATTAAATGCTGGTGAGCTATCCTCGTGTTCGTAAATGTTGGTGTAGATAATAAGCATTACAATTGGTTGAGCCCATTATTTAGAGTGATACTATAACTACAGTTGGGAAAGTAACAAAGTAAGTAAGTTAGATCCTTTTGTGAATATGAAGTTGAGGTCAAGATGATTCTTCTTAGCTTATGGAAATGTGGGTTGAAAAACGAATGGGGTACTTAAGTTTTATTAAATAACCGATTGGGAGAGCAGCAGCCGACAACTTCCTGCTGCTTATGGATGTAGTGTTATTACGAGAACCCTGGCTCTTGAGAGGAGAGATTCGGGGATTGACGTCACGTCAATATAAAGTTATCTCTGCCAAAAGAGAGGGTAAGCTAAGAGCCTGTATATTGGTAAAGCGTAACTTAAAAGCTTTTCTTGTATCTAACTACAGCATGGAGGATATAACGGTAGCGAGTTCGAGTTGACCAAAACTGATCCTCAGCATACCTGCCATATGATGAAAGCACCAAGCCTTCAAAAAGCTCACACAATGGGTGATTGATATAACTTTAGTGACAAATTCAAATTTCATTGAAGTGAAGGATTGACAGCTATCCACCAATGGTTCTTTTTAAGCCCATTACCGGATACTCTTCAGCCATTACAAGCCTTAACTTCAAATATGGAGATAAAATTTCATACACGGTTCAACTAACTGGCAAAAATTCGAATGTCCGATGGAAGAACTAGTTACTCCAACCTCGGAGGAACCGTACAATTCATCAGACATAGAACAGCAAGTTAACGAACTGACAAACAAGCTTAATGAAACATTCGAGAAGTTATGCCCCCTAAGACGCTCTCTGAAAAACAACCACAAACTGTGGTGGACACCGAGTCTTATGGAGCTAAGAAGGAAAACTAGAAGTATGTTTAATCTTACAAAAAAGACAAGAGGAAGTACTGACTGGAACGCTTATCGACAAAGTTTTAGTACGTTTAAGAAGGAAACTAGAAAGGCAAAAATGGATTCGTGGCCTAATTTCTGTGAAAGTTTGAGGAGTACTAGCGAATTCTTCGCAAAATTCTATCCAAAGACTTGGTCTAGAAAGTAGCGTAGAACCCTTGCAACTCTTAATGACGACTCACTTTTCACGATGCATAAATATAGAGTCGGCAATGCAGGGGGCTGAGTCAAACACAAGCAGCATTCAGGCTAGTGATCTCATAAGGGAATTAATGGGGAAATCCAAAATTGAGTGGGCGGTACAATCATTCAAGCCGCTAAAATCAGCGAGACTATACGGTCAGTATTTTTCAAGAAATGTTGCAAAAATCCTTACCACTCATACTACAAGAATTAACTGGGTTATTCAGGAGATGCTTAGAAACGGGTTATATCTCCAAGGGATGGAGGGAAGTAAGGGTCGTTTTTATCCCAAAAGCGGATAAAGCGAATCACAACTCAGCAAAGGAGTATAGGCCAATCAGTCTCTCCTCATTTCTATTAAAAACACTAGAAAGACTGGTTGGTATTCACATAGAAAACACAATCAATGAGTAAAACTTTAGCAGAGCACTACACGCTATCTTATAGGCAGATCAGTGGAAACGGCTCTGCAGGAAGTGGTTAGTTACATTGAAACAGGTTCAGATGTGAAAGAATAGGTTTTAGGCGCCTTCATAGACATTGAGGGTACCTTCGAAAATGTGGAACTTAAATCAATAACTTCGGCACTGGACAGTATTTGGGTAGATGATAAGATGTTTCAGTGGACCAACAATATGTTGGAACATAAAATCATCAACTCATCTCAAGGTCTTTCAACTATCCGGAAGGCAGTTACAAGAGGAACTCCACAGGACGGTATCACTGATTCTGTGGAACCTTGTTATTAACGAAATTCTCACCAAGTTAGAAAGAGCTAGGATAAAAGCAGTTGCTTATGCAGTTGACGTTTTAATCATGATAAAAGGACAATTTATTCCCACATTCAGTAAACTGATGAACTCTGAGATTACCAATTTGGAGGGATGGGCAAAATGAAATGGTCTTGGAGTTAATCCTAATAAGACTGATCTAGTTTTATTCACTAGGAAATACAAGATACCAGTGTTTAATCTACCGATATCGAGAGGTGGTACTACACTAAATCTTGTCATGGAGGCAAAATACTTTGGTATGAGCCTCGACCAAGCTCTCGTGGAAGAGAAATGTGGAGGAGTGGTCTCTATGTGCTTTTTACACATGAACAGAACCTTTGGGAAACAATGGGGAACAAACCCATATATTGTAATGTGGATGTACACGGCGGTTGTAAGACCTTCTATCGTACGTAGCACTGGTGGGGTGGGAAGCCGCGAACACTAACTCGTTAAGAGACATGTACAGAGATATCCATACTTAGGCATTACGGGGGTGGTGATATCTGCACCACAAGCAGGACTGGAGATGCTACTGCATATTCTGCCAATCGATCTATACATTATAAGTATATAAAAAGGATTTCTTAGAATTAGGAAATTTGGCAGGATACTGCTCTATTTTGGAGAAAATAGACAGAAATCTATGTCAAAAAATGCCCAAGATAGATTTCAACACAACCTACAACATTCAATATTCAACAAGGCGGGAATAGGAAGCAGGGACAACCCTTGAGGGAAATGACCTGGCTATTTTCACTGACGGGTCTACTCGGACAAACTACAAATTGAACGATCCTTTAGACTACCAAATTTGTGTAATTTGGTTTCTCTCCAAAAACAGATATCACTATGGGCGAATGGGCCTGCGAGTGAAACTTGCGTAACTCGCAAGCTACCTGGCTAACCTAACCTAACCGTGCCCATTCACCCCGATGCACGCTGGACCAAACCACACGCCAAACAATGACTTTTTGTGAGATGGCTTGGTTGTTGGAGAATAGTCCATGGATGTACATAACCACAACTGCGACATATTGTTTTATTTACATAACGAATCGATTCAAAATAATCCTCGTCGCTGAAGATTATTTTGATTTAAAAAGTTGAGATCGATTTAAACAATTACAATGCATTCTCTCATACTCGTATATCCCAACACAATGACAAATCTCCATGTAAACTATCAAATATTTTTAATTAAAAAAATCATGGCATTGCCATATTTAAATTATAACCTCCTATTAACTCACCCTTTATATAATACAAACATTTTATTTATTTTTTTATTTATTCATATTTGTGTTAAAATTAAAATTTTAATACAATAAGACTTACAGCTATGACATCTATGGTCTTAAGCTAGTTAATTTTATATATAGGTTAGATTTCTTTATAGGTTTTACAGTACTTAAGGTAATTTATCAGCATCTTTAAGTCTTTATCGGTAGGGTTGTTAAGTAGGGTTGTTGGTTTGATGTTTGGTAGTGATTTTCTGTAGATGTTAAAGCATGTACAATTGTCTAATATGTGTTCGACGTTCATGTTGGGTAGGTTGTAGAATTTGCATATGTTGTTTGTTTTATTGATAATGTATTCATTAATCAGTTTTGTGTGTCGAAGTCGGAGTCGTACGAGTTTCATTGTGTCTTGTCTGTTTATGTTGGTATTGCTAACGGTTTTAAAATGTTCATAGATAGGTATTTTTGATTTATTAATTTTTTTGTACCAGTCATTAGTAGTTTGGAATAGGTCTTTGTCTTTTTTCCGGTGAATGGTTTTGATGCATTTTTCGTCTGATGATAAAATATTTTGTGTAGTCGTTAGTGGGGCACATGTGGCATTTTTGGCAGTTTTGTCCGCTAATTCGTTGCCTTTTATATTGACATGTCCGGGAATCCAAATGAGCCTGATTGTGGATTTATGTTTGATTAACATGTTTTTTATATCGTCTATGTAATGGTTGCTGTTTACTGGGTTGGTAATTGCGTCTAAGACTGAGAGAGAATCTGAGCAGATCGCGATTTTCCTTCTGCTTGTGTTTGCGTAGTTGACTGAGTTATGAGAAAGTTGCCAGCTAGGAAATACTAAAGATTTCTTGTGTACTTTTGTGATTATGGGTACTTCAATGTTTTGGGCGGTCTTAATCACTTTATTTATTGTGGACGGTACTTGTTGGAGTTTTTTAGATTTAAGAATTTGGGTACATAGGGTTGGGAGTGGTCGTTGATTATAACTGATTTAATAAGCTTAGAGGTGATTAGGTCCCGGGCAAAGGATATTGGTGTAATTTTAGCTTCATACAGGAGGTTGGGAACAGGGGTTGTTCTGAATGCACCTAGTCCAATCCTCGTAGCAGAATTTATGGCAGTGTTTAATTTATTTATGGTTGATTTTGGTGCATGCCCAAATAAGTATAGACCATAGTTAATTTTAGATAAAAGGAGGGATTTTGTTATTGAAATTAGTGATGCTGTATTGCAGTTGAATTTTTTGCTTGAAAGGCATTTGATTATATTGAGCGGTTTGATTAATGAGTCTATTAATTGACTAATATGGGTTTTCCCATCGATATCTTTTGTTCAGTGTAATCCCAAGTATCTTTAAATTGTCAACTTTCTTTATATTTATGTGGTTGCATATGATGTTTGCGGAGCAATTGTATTTTCTACAGATGTGAATTTGCTTGCATTTTTGTAGCGATAATGCAGCTCCTGAATATGTGCACCAATCCGAAATTTTGTTGTAGATGGGATCGAAATTGTAGGGGGTGTTTTTGTTTCTATTTAGATTTTTAATTATTAAGTAGTCATCAGCGAATGCGAGAAAGTCAATTTCTTTGTGGAGTGATCAGTTGTTGCTTAGCTTGTTATAGGCTATCAGAAATAGGATTACGGAGAGGGGGGAACCTTGGGGATTGCCATTTTGGAGAGAAAAGCTTTGAGAAATTTGGGATTCGATTTTTACTTTGATGTTCCTATTTGTCATATAGTTTTTTATATAATTATAAATGTTGGGGCCGATTTTCCACAAGTTAAGTTGATCTAAAATAGCATGTACTCCAATTTTATCAAATGTTTTAGCAAAATCCAGTGAGATGAGGGATATGTGCTATTTGTAAGAGAGGGAATGGGTGATCTGATGATCAAGGTAAACCAGAAAATCAGACATTGATTTCCCTTTTTTGAATCATAATTGATGGCTATTTAGAAGTTTGTTATTTGATACAAACCACAAAAGACTGTTGGCAATGATTTTGTCTAGTACTTTGGAGCAGCATGGGATAAGGGAGATTGGACGATATGATGTTAACAAGGTTTTGTTTGAGTTAGGTTTAGGTATAGGGATAATGAGACTATTTTTATACATTTGAGGAATAAAACCAGCAAATATTTTATTATATAAGTCAGTAAGTCGACGTTTTACTGCAAAGGGTAGGTAGATTGGGGTAAGCTTATTGAATGGATTGGGATGTAGGTTTTGAGCCCACAGAATGTGCGAATTGTTGACCAAATTTTTCCTGAAAGTGTAAAAGGATTGATGTTTGAGGTGAAGTTAAGTATTGAGGTTGATTTAGATAATTTTATTTCGCGCTTATGTATCCCGTTTGCTTTCTTGAATTTTATGATATTATCTAGTGATATGTTTCTGGTTAGGATATTTCGAAGTTTTTTTCTTTCTTTTTTTAAGTCTTCTAATTTATTGTTCGACCAGGGGACTGTTGTTCTTCGCTTAGGTCTAGATTAAGGAATGGGTTCGTTAGCGCTTTGAATTATTATTTTTTGAATATAAGCAGTTTCTTTGTTTATGTTTATACTAACAGCTCTTTTTTCAGATAAGTGATTAGCTAGTATGCTGAATTTGTCCCAATTTGCTTTGCCTAAATTGAATCTAGGTCTACTTGTAGTTGGAATCGTTTTGAGATTGGGGAAGAGGGATATGAGGATAGGAAAGTGATCACTACCGCATAGATCGGGTTCTATTTGTTAGTTGGTTTCTATTGCTAGGATAGGAGATGCAAGAGAAAGATCA
Source organism: Clusia tigrina (assembly GCA_920105625.2). Classification (NCBI taxonomy): domain Eukaryota; kingdom Metazoa; phylum Arthropoda; class Insecta; order Diptera; family Clusiidae; genus Clusia; species Clusia tigrina. The sequence goes on from OV050031.1 coordinate 170,328,091, forward strand.
GTATGAGTTAGAGTGTTATGCGTTGTGAAGTGGCTTGGGGTGCCATTGTTTAGGAGAGTCAGTGCCGATTGTGTGATAAATTTATCGATTTTTTTGCCTCTAGCATTGTTGTAATTGGAACCCCAACTGGTATGCCAGCTTTTGAAGTCACCTGTGATCAAGTGTGGTGATTGTGAGTTGTCAAAAAGATCGTGAAGATCTTTGACTTTGAAAGATTTTGTGGGTGGTAGGTATATTGAGCTAAGTAGGAATTTTTGTTTTGAAAAAATAAAAATATTTACTATGTCAAAATTGTTTGTAGGAAAGTTGGTTGTGCTGTGTTGTATTGAATTATGTATGAGTATGGCTGCGCCACCAAATGAATTTTGTGGGTGTAGAGATGTGTATAATTGGTAGTTAATGGGAGTAGGTATTATTTTGTCGTCTTTTTGGGTATTACTTGTAGGGTAATGATTTGCGGTTTATGTTTTTTCATAATATTTCTAGTTCGCTATAATTGTTTTTGTAGCCTTTGACATTTCATTGAATAATTTTTAAAGATGCTGTCATTAATGCCAGATTTACAGAGTTTTTGCAGATATTTATATATGTATTTGTTATATATTGAAACGTGATTGCATATCAGTGAAACGGGATTGCATATTTTTAGGATCCCATCTGGAGAATGAGTGCCCCCTGTGAGTCAAGATGCGAACTATTCGAATAAAAGCTTATTCAAAAACCATCTGTCGGTAATATCAAAAAGAATATTCTCGACTTCCGTCGAAGAGGATAGGAGCTTCTTGAAAATACGAGAATAGCGTGGAAGTTTCTACACGAACCATTCGAAAACTATAAAAGCGACAAGACTGTTCAAAGTCGAATACAGTAGATCAGAGACGTTAAAAGTGTGTACATCAGGCATTTTAATCAAAGCAGCAGTATTAGCAGTATTTGTAATTTTGCAAAGTGATGAAAATCATTATTAAATAAAGTGATGAAATTACTTATTAAATAAAGTGACTAATGGTTTGCAAATAATAACTAAGTAAACTTTAAGCCTAATATTAAATGTGTAAATAGCAATAATTAAATAAAGCTAATTATTTTAATTTAACCAGCGATTGTTTGATTACTACACAATCCAGTGGTACGAGTCCGAGTACAGAGAGTTAGAGAAATTGTCAGGAGGGCAATTTTGTAACAGAGTAAATTGTCAGGAGGGCAATTTTGTAACAGAGTAAATTGTCAAGAGGGCAATTTCGTAACAATTGGTGTCAGAAGTGAGATTGTGTATATGTAATAAACAATGGTTAAATTCGAAAAACTGAGATTGGATCAGCTCAAGAAGGAGCTTGAGCGCTTAAATTTGCAAACACAAGGGCTTAAAGCGGAGCTGCAGGTGCGATTAAGAAGCGCTTTAGAGGAGCAGGGTATAGACGTGGATGAGCATGAATTCCAGTGTGAAGAGCCAACGACATCTCGCCACGAAGAAACACCACAAGAACCTAACACGGGTAACTTTGACATGAGCGCACTTATCGGGATAATGCAATCCTTTAAACAGGATATGCAGCAGTTACATCAAACTTCTCAAGCAGCCGAAGAGAGAATGCAGCAGAGAGATGAGAAGATGCAGCAGCAGTTACAACAAAATTCTCAAGCAGCCGAAGAGAGAAAGCAGCAGAGAGATGAGAAGATGCAGCAGCAGTTACAAAAAAATTCTCAAGCTGTCAAGGAACAATTAGAACAAAATGCTGAAACCATGAAGCAAGCAGTCGATGAGAGGATACAGGAGCGATTACAACAAAATGCTCAAGCTGTCAGAGAGGATGTTAAAGAACAGTTACAGCAGAGTGAAATACGACTTGCTCTACTAGCGGAACAAAACTCACAGCAGATGAAAGAAATGTCCGAGATGGTAGACAAGAAGGTTTGTGAAATTGAGACACGGCAGGAATCGTTCGAAAAATCTGTAGAACAAAAATTCATTGCGAACGAGCATAAGCAGAACGAATTAGAGCAAAGAATTCACCTACTACAGGAAGGTGCATTGCCTGTGCCAGCTTTATCCTCAATAAAACTGAAGCCTCCTACCTATGATGGAACCACAACATTTAGTGTCTTCAGAATGCAGTTTGAGACTACCGCTAGCACAAATGGTTGGAATGCTCGCGAAAAAGTGGCTGCATTAACCGTTTCATTAAAAGGTGCTGCCGCTGATGTGCTTCAAACTATCTCAGAAAGTGAGCGAGACTGCTATGAAAGCTTGATGAATACCGTTCAGCGCAAGTATGGTAGTGAACACCAGAAGCAGATGTACCAAGTAGAGCTACGAACACGGGTACAGAAGAGTGGTGAGTCTCTACACATGGCCCGTAATTGCCAATCGAGACGGAAACGTTCTAGATCACGCTCACCGGTAAGACCTCCAAAGCAAGTCAGATTCCAAAGTAGGGAATCAGAAAATGTTGAAAAGCCGTCGACAAACTAGATGGAGTCAGTCTCGAGGGGCTTGATCTGACTCCCACAACATGTAGCCCCAGAATCTTCGTTTCTTAGATGGCACGGAAAATCAACAGCCTAACTGTCGACAGCGTAGTAAATGGAAGAAAAATCGTGGTAACATTGGATACGGGTGCATCACATTCCATAATTAGAAGGGATCTCGTTCGGGGAATCGAGCCGCTTCTGGGAATAAGATTGCGTACGGCAACTGGAGATGATGCACCGGTACACGGAATATAACTATCGGCACCACAACAGTGACGCACGAGTTTGTAGTTGCGTATATTGTGGACGAATTTATCTTAGGTGTGGATTTTATGATTCGGAATGGATTCACCCTAGATTTGAAATGCCGAATGTTGAAGTATGCGAACACCGAAATACCGTTATCCGTTGGTGAGGATAAGTATGGAGGTATCCGACAAGCCATTGTATCGCGGCGGAGAAAAATCCCAGCAAAGTCAGAGGCAGTCATATGGGCCAAAATGGACGGAGATGTGGAGAAGAACAAGTTGTGGGTTGTGGAGACTGATGAAAAATTCGCACTGGATGACATCATAATTGGAAAAACCCTCGTAGAAGAACAGCAGAACAGAATAGTGCCAGTAAGAGTGGTCAATCTTGCAAATTCCGCTAAAACCATAGAGAAAGGACAGATAATTGGAAATTGCCGGGCAATTTCGGCAATTGTAAACTGTGAAAGCCAGCCGCGAGACACAAAAATGAAGACACCAGCCGATAAAAAGGTACTCGACGATCTCACGAAAGAATGGAGCAAAGAATTATCCACAGAGCAGAGGAAGACTGCCAGCCAACTTTTGGCAAGACATTGGTCAGTATTTGCTGAAAAGGGTAAAAACGAAGGCAGAACAAAGATGGTGAAACACACAATCAACACTGGTGATGCCAAACCCATTCGTCAAGCGGCAAGAAGAGTACCTCTGGCAAAGAGAGAAGAGGTGAATGTATTGCTGAAGGAAATGCATCAGAACAACGTCATAGAGCCATCAGCGAGCCACTGGAGCTCTCCAGTGGTATTAGTCAAGAAGAAGGATAGCTCCACACGTTTCTGTGTAGATTATCATAAACTAAATGAGGTAACGAAGAAAGATAGTTATCCATTACCTCGAATCGACGATACATTGGACACACTTTCTGGTTCAAATTGGTTCTCAACGCTGGATTTACAAAGCGGATATTAGCAAGTGGCAGTCGACGAACAAGACAAGGAAAAGACAGCATTCAGTGACGGTGATGGACTATGGCAATTTTTGATGATGCCATTCGGTCTGTGTAATGCTCCAGCTACATTTGAACGCCTAATGGAACATGTGCTAAAGGGTCTCCACTGGAAAACGTGTCTGGTGTACCTAGATGACATCATCGTTATGGGAAAGGACTTCGAGGATCACTTGAAGAATTTGGAAGAAGTATTGATGCGATTAGGAGCTTCAGGGTTGAAGCTGAGCGCAAAGAAATGCTCGTTCTTCAAGAAAGAAGTCAAGTACCTTGGACATAAAGTCACACCTGAAGGAGTACACACAGATCCAGATAAGATAGACTCAGTAAGGGAGTGGCCAAGACCAACTAGTTTGCATGAGCTACGCAGCTTCTTGGGTCTTTGCACCTATTACAGACGCTTTGTTCCAGGCTTTGCAGACGTGGCTGGTAGTCTGCATGCATTAACGAGGAAAAATTGTCCTTTTGAGTGGAAAAACGAACAGGAGAAGGCATTCAACAGATTGAAAGAGCTATTGTGTACAGCTGCGATCCTCGCGTATCCAATACCTGGCGAAAAATTTATTTTGGATACAGATGCAAGTGGATTCGGGATTGGAGGTGTCCTGTCGCAAGTTATTGATGGACATGAAAGAGTAATAGCCTACTTCAGCAAGATCTTATCAAAGCCAGAGCGACATTACTGTGTAACACGGAGAGAACTTTTGGCGGTTATGCAGTGCGTGAAGCACTTTAACAAGTACTTATATGGACAAAAGTTCTTGTTGAGAACGGATCACGCTGCTCTGCGCTGGCTATTACAGTTCAAAAATCCCGAAGGTCAGGTTGCGAGATGGATTGAGAGACTCCAAAGCTACGATTTCACAATAGAACATCGCAGAGGCGGAAACCACGGGAATGCTGATGCACTATCACGACGTCCTTGCAGTATGGAATGTAAGCACTGTTCTAAAGCTGAAGGAAAAGAAAGAGTAGCCGACGCGCTTAATGGCTGTTTTACCAGACGATGAATGGACAGCGGAAAAGATAAAAGAAGAACAACGAAATGACCCAGATTTGGCAAAAATCATATCAAGTAAGAATGAAGGAAAACGGCCTGATTGGAACGAAATCTCGACTGAAAGTCCCATAACTAAAGCATATTGGGCTCAATGGAATAGCTTAAAGCTGCAAGATGGATGCCTATTCTGCCTGTGGGAGAGCGAAGATGGAAAAACCACGAAGAACTTGATTGTGGTACTCAAGGCAAGAATAAGCGAAATTCTCAAGGAATACCATAGTGGGCCAAGCGGAGGACATTTGGGAATAACAAAAACAGTCGAGAAAATTAAAACACGATTTTATTGGGTTGGGACCGAGGGACCGAGCCGTCGCAGTCAAGGGAAGATGCATTTATACAACGTGGGAGCGCCATTTGAGCGTATTGCAATGGACATAGCAGGTCCGTTTCCGTTAGTGACAACAAATATGCTCTCGTCGTAATCGACTATTTTAGTAAATGGCCAGAAGTATACCCCATTCCCGATCAAGAAGCTAAGACCGTTGCAGATGCATTTATCAATAATTGGGTCTGCAGATTCGGAGCTCTTCTCGAGTTGCACTCGGATCAAGGCAGAAATTTCGAGTCAATAATATTCAGGGAAATGAGTGAATTGATGGGCATACGCAAAACTCGTACAACCCCTTTGCACCCACAATCCGATGGAATGGTTGAAAGATTTAATCGTACGCTTGAGGAACACCTAAGGAAAGTCGTGGACAGAAACCAGAATGATTGGGACCAACACATACCCCTCTTCTTAATGGCATACCGATCGGCAACTCACGATACAACATCTACAACACCAGCTAAGGCTATTTTCGGTTGTGACATAAGATTGCCTGCAGATCTGAAATTCGGTGCCTACTCATCTACGGAAGTTTCATGTAGCAGTTATGTAGCTGACAAACGAAAACAGCTGAATGAAATTCATGGAACCATCAGAAAGCGCACACAACTGATGAGTGATAAAATGAAAGCCAGATATGATCTACGAGCAAACTCCAAGGGATTTCAGGAAGGGCAGCTAGTTATGCTTCATAATCCGCAAAGGAAAAAGGGATTATCGCCAAAACTGCAAACACACTGGGAAGGCCCTTATAAGGTGATAAAGCGCCTCAACGATGTAGTATACCGCATCCAGTTGGCGAGAAATGCCAGGAGCAAAATGAAAGTCGTTCATTTAGAGAGGTTATCTCCTTATAAAGGTTGCAGTACTATTCTTGTTCGGGACGAACAAGATTAAGCGGAGGGCAGTGAAACGTGATTGCATATCAGTGAAACGGGATTGCATATTTTTAGGATCCCATCTGGAGAATGAGTGCCCCCAGTGAGTCAAGATGCTAACTATTCGAAGCTTATTCAAGAACCATCTGTCGGTAATATCAAAAAGAATATTCTCGACTTCCGTCGAAGAGGATAGAAGCTTCTAGAAAATACGAGAATAGAGTGGAAGTTTCTACACCAACCATTCGAAAACTATAAAAGCGACAAGACTGTTCAAAGTCGAATACAGTAGATCAGAGACCGTAAAAGTGTGTACATCAGGCATTTTAATCGAAGCAGCAGTATTAGCAGTATTTGTAATTTTGCAAAGTGATTAAATTCATTATTAAATAAAGTGATGAAATTACTTATTAAATAAAGTGAATAATGGTTTGTGAAATAAAGTGCAAATAATAAGTAAGTAAACTTTAAGCCTAATATTAAATGTGTAAATAGCAATAATTAAATAAAGCTAATTATTTTAATTTAACCAGCGATTGTTTGATTACTACACAATCCAGTGGTACGAGTCCTAGGTCAGAGAGCTAGAGAAATTGTCATGAGGGCAATATTGTAACATAGTAAATTGTCAAGAGGGCAATTCGTAACAATATGTATTTAGTGTATTAGTGTATTATTTGTTTTTTGGCTTAAGATGTAAAGAATTAAATGTATATATAAATATAGATATATGGAATTAGAACTCATCTGAAGAGTCGGAGAACATCTTATTTGCTTCTGTTATAATTCTATGAGTTGAGAAATTAAATGTTGTAGTTGTTAGGACTGGGTTGTTTTTTTCTGGTGAGCTCGGTATTGTTTTTGTTGTATTATTATTGTTGTTAATTGCATTTGTTTTGTTTCTATTTTCGTTGTTGCTTGAGATCTTTATTAGTGTTAAGTATTAAGTTATTTACATACATGTTAAGTACTCTTTACGGTATAAGAACAGGTTAAGGTGTTGTGTTAAGTTAAGTGATTTAATAAATCAGTTCAGTACCAACCACCTAAGCGACTACATTGCAGTGGCGACGAGCATAAAAAATACAAAGTCAAAAGTAATTAGTGTAATACACAAACAATTTATAATGGCTACGGTAAATGAAAGCGTGGTGGTCGCAACCACAGCAACAACAACGAGTGTGCGCGAATTTCGATTGCATCTTGACGGCTGTAGGAACTGGATGGAGGTATTGGACTCCCATTTTATCGAAATTTCGTGTCAAGAAGATCAAGTGAAGCAATCAGTTTTATTGAAAGCCATCGGCATGGAGGCCTATGGGTTATTAAGGGATTTGTGTGTCCCTGATTTGCCCGCAAGCAAGACATATGTGCTTCTGGAATTACATTATTCGAAAATGGTGATTGTGTTTAGGGAGCGCAAAGCGTTTTTTGCAGCATCGCGCGATAGGAGCGAAGCAGTTTCGGTATGGTACGCCAAGTTAAAGAGGTTGGCCAGAGATTGCAAATTTGGCAGCCTGCTAAATGAATTCGTCTTAAATAAATTTGTAACCGGACTGGAGGGAAGGTCATTCGAAAGGTTATGCGAAGAGGACGAATCGCTAACAATGGAAAAAGCACTCAAGATCGCTATGATTGTGGAGGCGAAAGTCGCTGCACAGCAACAGCAACAACAACTGCAACTGGTAGAAGGAGATTTAGCGGTCAACGCAATAGCTCAACGAACCGCTAGAACATCCAAAGGCAAACGAGGTCAAGGCCGTAACAAGGGTAAAAGCGGAGAGAGTAGCAGCAAAGAATACAGTTACAACAGCAGTAGCAACAAAAGAGGAGTACAGGAAAAGTGCAGGCATTGCGGTTGGAGAAATCACACGAGCGCAAACTGCAAGTACAGGAATAAGACGTGTAATAAATGCGGAAGAAGTGGGCATTTAGCTAGCGTCTGTTATGCAGATGTTAATGTGATATGTGAAGAAAATAGTTTAAATAATTTTTCAATTTTTAGTGTCTCTGGTACATCTCGGTCCCCAGCATTTTCTTCATCCACCCCATTTATGGTAGCTGCAGAGGTCAATGGTGTTGAGTTGGACTTCATGTTGGATTCAGGTGCAGCGTGTTCACTACTATCGAAGCTGGATTTTGATAAATATTTCGCACAAGAAAGGCTCGAGGTGTGCAACGACAAATTTTTCACCTACAGCGGCAGCGATATTGCAGCTTTGGGTGAGTTTAGTGCTAAAATTAAGTGTCGCGGTCAGTCGCATACAATTAGGCTAATAGTGAGTGAAACGCGGAGCCCACCAATTTTCGGTAGGGATTTTATATCAAAATTCGGAATGGGGATAAATGCAGTTAACGGATCAGTTAATATTGTAAATAGTTTTAACAAAAAATTTAATTCTGTTTTCAAAGGGGGTTTAGGTAGATATACCGGGAGTAAAGTTAAGCTAGATTTGGAGGTAAAAGCTAAGCCGGTATTTTGCAAGCCTAGATCAGTGCCGTTGGCCTGGAAAGTAATGGTAGAAGATCAGATTAACGAATTGGTGGCGAATGGTGTGTTAGTACCGGTCGATAATTCCGATTGGGGTACGCCTTTGGTACCGGTCCTAAAGGCAAATGGAGACTTGCGAATTTGCGGTGACTACAAGTCAAGAATAAATAAGAATTTAATGGATGTTAAGTATCCATTGCCAAGAATAGACGAGATATTTGCGTCTGTAAAAGGGCCTTATTTTTCGAAATTAGATTTGTCAAATGCTTACAACCAATTGGAATTAGACGAGTCGTCGCAGCTTTTGTGTGCGTGGAGTACGCATATCGGCATTTTTAAAGTAACTCGATTACCTTTTGGGGTAAAGCCGGCAGCTGCAATATTCCAGAGGACAGTTGAGAATATTTTGCGAGGGATTCCCAACGTAGTAAATTATTTGGACGATATAGTCATATCTGGGGCGACCTTCGAGGAGCACAAGAGCACATTAGAAAAGGTACTTAGCAGGTTGGAAGAAGTCGGTTTACGGTTGAACGAGAGTAAATGCGTTTTCTTTGAAAAAAAAATTTCATACTTAGGTTTTGATATAACTCCAGAAGGATTATCGAAGAATAGAGAAAGAATTCTATCGGTAGTTGAGGCACCTGTCCCTAAGAATGTATCTGAAGTGAGAGCTTTTGTGGGATTGGTAAACTATTACTCTAAGTTCATTCCCAACTTTGCTAATAAAATGGAGCCACTATATGCGTTGTTGCGTAAGAATTCAAAATTCAGTTGGACAAAAGCAAGTCAGGAAGCCTATAAAACTTTAAAGAAGGAGATCACATCTGATAGGTTTCTGGCGCCCTTTGAACCTAGCCATCCAATAATATTGGAAACGGATGCTTCAAATGTGGCAGTGGCTGGAACTCTTTCACATGTGTATCCTAACGACAGTGTTAACCCATTGCTTTTATCTCTCGAGCGCTCACCGCAGCGGAGAGAAATTATATTGCGCTTCAAAAAGAAGCCTTAGCAATAGTTTTTAGCGTGACTAAGCTTAGGCACTATTTACTGGGCAACAAGTTTGTATTATAGACTTACCATAAGCCACTTCTGTCAATTTTTGGGGAAAATAAGGGCTTGCCTGTCATGGCAGCAGCCCGAATACAGCGCTGGGCCCTCACTTTGTCAGGGTTCAATTATACAATCTGGCATGTTAAAGGTTCCCACAATTTCACCGACAATTTGTCGCGCTTGCCCCAACAAGCGGTAAGACAGGAGAGCATAGGGAAAAATTATGTGAATTTTATTTCAGAAAATAACGCAATGAAGTTAGATTTCAAAGCGATTGCTAAAGAAACATCTCGGGACCCTATTCTGGCGAAGTTAAAAGAAGCTGTTCACAGGGGTGCCGTGCATACTCTGGAAGGGGACGCTTTTAAAGGTTTTAAAGATAAAAAGTCGGAATTATCTGTGGAATACGGATGTATTTTGTGGGGTTACCGGACAGTGATACCCCAACGACTCCGACCTAGGGTTCTTAGGGAGCTTCACAGATCTCACTTGGGTATAGTAAAATCTAAAGCTTTAGCTAGATCATACGTATGGTGGCCTAAAATGGATAGTGATATTGAAGCATTGGTTGCGAGATGTTTTCCTTGTAAAATTATACAAGAAAGCCCAAATAAAAGTAGATTAATCCCTTGGGTGCCACCAGAAACGCCTTGGTCGCGTATTCATATAGATTTTGCCGGTCCCAAGAAAAGTTTTTATTTCTTAATCATTATAGATGCACATTCAAAGTGGGTGGAAGTCTTTAAAACGAAGCAAATTACCACAATTTTCACAATTTCCAAATTGAGGGAGGTGTTCAGTAGGTTTGGGTTGGTTGATACTTTGGTTAGTGACAACGGCCGACAATTTACAGCCAGTGAGTTCAAACAGTTTTTAGAGTTGAATGGTATTACGCATGTACTCACACCACCAGGGTTTCCAGCTACGAACGGGCAGGCGGAAAATTTTGTAAAGACATTTAAAAAATTGTTAGAGGCAAGCCTCAGCGCCAACCCAGGAGAAGACATAGACATAATCATTAGCAGGTTTTTGTTCGATTATCGATCAGCGCAGCATTGCACAACTGGGGAATCGCCAGCTAAGGTTTTGTTAGGAAAAGAGTTAAAGAATCGCTTCAGCCTCTTAAAATCTCCTATGGTGAAAGATATGATAATAAAGAAGCAGTTAGGTAATGTAAAATATCATAGAGGCACTAGAGAGAAGCTATTTGAGGAAGGTTCTCCCGTTTTTATAAGGGACTATTCAGATACAAATAAAAAGACGTGGCGACAGGCCACAGTCAGGGAGCGATTGGGTCCGCGCACTTACAATTGCACGATCGCCCACACTAACAGAATTATTAAGAGGCACCTCGATCAAATGATTCCGGACTATAATATTGTAAACGATCCAAACGCCGGTCATCCTATTGAAGATTCGAATTGTATATCGGAAAACGAAGTCAAAGCAACTGAAACCAGCATTGGTCCAAATCATGACACGTCAGCTGTGGAGAATGGTGGGGGCTCAGATGTGCCGGAGACCTCGCCGAAAACGCCAAGACTTTTGCGAGAACGTCGAGTAAAAATTAATTATAAACAATAACCTTCGAAATACTTATTGCATTTTATTTATATGAATTTCTTTATATATAACCATGTAATATTAATTTATTTTCTTTATTGGCATTTGATATAGAGATAAGTTCGCAGATATTTCTTAAAATTGTATACAGCTTAGGGAGAGAGTTGTTAAGTGTTAAGTTATTTACATACATGTTAAGTACTCTTTACGGTATAAGAACAGGTTAAGGTGTTGTGTTAATTTAAGTGATTTAATAAATCAGTTCAGTACCAACCACCTAAGCGACTACATTGCAATTAGTTTACTGTTATTGTTTTGATTTGTTATTGGGGAGGAAAAGTTTGTGTTTATAGTGTATGGATTATTTAGAGTTGAAGAGGGAAAGTTGTTTGTAGTTGTTGTAGAGTTTGAATTGTTGTTGGTTGAATTTTTTGCATGTTGTATTCTTTTTTCTTTAAGTTCAATAGCTCTTTCTAGCATGTCTTTTGGTATTTCGGTACCAGAAACAGGTTTTTCATTAATTTTTGTTAGTGCTTCTTGGTACGAGCATCTAGTTATTGTTTTGATTTTTAATATTTCTAGTCGTTTTTTTATGTTTAGGCAGTCTTTATTGTTGGCTCTGTGCTCGTGCTTACAATTAATGCATTCCACTTTTTTGCATGGTATGGGATCGTGTATGCTAGAAGAGCAAACTTCGCATTTGGCTTCGTTTTTGCAAAATTTCTTTGTGTGACCGAGTTGGTAGCAGTTTTTGCTTTGATGGGGGGAGGGAATATAAGGTTCAACTTTATAAATTAGGAAGCCTATTTTTATTTCTTTTGGAATTTCAAATCTGTTAAAAGAAAGAATGTGAAGTGAGGTGTTTATTATTTTTCCATCCGCCAATTTTGTAATTTTTTGACAGTTCACTACCCATTGATCTTTTAGACCCTCTAGTATTTCATCTACATTTAGGTTTTTCAGAGGAGGTGCGAAAATTACACCTTTTACTGTATTAAGAGTTGGATGTAGAGTTGTTGAGATCTGGCCCACGTTTGCAAGTTGGGTTGCTTGGGTTGCGTTTTTTGTTAACACTAGCAAGTCCCCTTCTCGCGTGTATAAAATGTTTTGGAAAGTCTCTGTTGTTTAGAATGTTTACATATATTGTTTATATTATTTTTTTTTTCTTTTTGATGGCATTATATCCAATCCATCTGGATTCAATATTGAAAAATAATTTCCTCACGATGAGGAAGACGCCATGGTGGCACGATGCCCGTCAAAAATCAAAAACACGTGGTTTTTAACGCGTACTATGGTAGCGAAACTTAGGTTCGAGCGATTAAGAGTGAGAGAGAAGTCGAAATACGTCTGATCACGATAAGCGCAGGGAATAAACTGACACAATCATTTTATTCTCTTCAATCCAAATTGCAGACAACTCTAATTTTATGAAATATTTAAGAGGTACGAATATTTTTCATATTTTTTATTATGCTATTATACTATTTTAACAAAATGGTAAAAAAATTTATTTAAGCATAAATTTAGAAAACCTTACTAATATGTTAGGATATTGAATAGAATATTGTAAATACAATTCAAATGCGAGTAATAATAAATACTAAAACCGGTTCCATTTGAGACGCACATGGACATCATTCAGCATCTTGTATTTAAGAACAGCAATTGAGCTATTTGGGATTAAACTACCAAAGATGTTCAGATTTAAATGAAATGCACAACTCTTGAAAATTTCAAATACAAATTGAAGTAGGACAGTCATGCAAAGACACAAGCCAAACAAAAGCAGTATCATATACTTACACAAATAATAAAAACCAGCAGTAAAACAATAAAACTGAAATATTTGTGGATTTATTAATAAATTCCTACCAATAACACAGCAGAAGAATGTAAGCAGTCATGCCAACAGAAGAGAAACACTCGAACAGTGATAATTGCAAAAAAATTGTAACCTTACAGTCGAGAATTTGGCATGCATCCAAGGGAGCTGAAGAGAGCAGAAGAAATCACAGACTGACAAATATTTTTAGCAAACACACGGCCACTCCCAGCCACAGGAGCATCGAAAATATGCCAATACGACTGTGTACTCGTATGTTATGCAAAACTGCAACATGCAATCAGCGCTGGGAGTGAGTCCAGAAATGAAGAGATCTGAGGAGCCAAACAGACACTTCGTAAAAACGCCGCAAAGTAGGCATGCAAAAAATATGTTGTGGGGAAATATTTGTGTGCGCATGTGTGTATGTGTGTGTGAGGCAAATATCTCCATTCCAGCGTAGGAATGGGAAAGAAATCTTTGCAGCAAAAACCGAAAAGGTATTTACGTACTGAATGCTCGGGTGTGATGCGTAAGGATATCAGCCACCCGAGTTAAAGTTATGAGCATTTTCGAAATGATACGTTTACTGCATCAACAATTGAGAAGGACAAAAAGCAACCACAAAAATGTTGAGCACAAGTATTTCGATGTAACATATTCCGGCCTGCAGGGTATTACTTTTAATTAAAGCTGAAAGTACTTCAACTGTGATATTGTCATAATTTAAATAATTTCCATGCAATTGAAATCATATTTACGAAGAACACGTCCATTTTTGATGTTTGGTCAATTTTACCATATTATTGCCAATGGATATTTTTGCCTCAATATTGCATATTGCAAAACATCGACTCCTTCCATTTACAGTCACATGCACACCCATGCATTCCTTTTATTTCACTCCCACAGTCTTAGCACTTTATAGGTCGAGTTCTACTGCATTGCATGTAGTTGCACATTGATGCCAACACTAGTTGCCAGTGCACGTACGCAATTTAGAAGTATTGTTTTCTTTTTCTGTATATTTACCTCTTCTTTTACATGCAATAATTGAAACATTGCACTTTGCAGTGCGCAGTTTATAATTCGTCGGTAACAAACGAGTATGCACTTCTCTTGTGTGTTTAGTTGCAGTCCGTTGTTGGAAGTGCTCCCAGCATTCGCTACTACTTCAAGACTTATCTTTAAGCTTCTAGAAATATGAATACCGTGTCCATGAATCACGATGTCTGATCTGCAAATTTTGCATGCACACGTTGCAATTGTATTTGTGTAATTTGCTTGTTTTGTTTATTGAAGACTATTAGCACCTAACGCCGGGCTATGGAAATTTGTGGTATGTTTTGAAGAGGACAATTACAAATTTATATCATGCAAATCTTTGCCAGAATGAAGTTGTTCTTTCCGAAGTCATAGGCAGACTTACATAGGACACAGCATTTTGACAAATAAGTTCCGCGTTGCTAAATAGTTCTACAGGATACATTAACAAAATTACACGTCCTTGCAATTCTATGTTTTCATCAGTGTGTTATGAGGCGACTGATCTATTAGCTGTACTTTTCAAATACTGCTTTTATTCCGATTGAAGCTAATGTGTAGAAACTTTTGACTGTCGAAAACTCTTGAAGGCGTACAAATATTTTATTTAATTGCAACGGTGAATTTGAGTTTTAAGCTATTTGAAACTAAAATTCTCCTGTACTCTTTTTTAAGTGTACGTTGCTAGTACTCAATATGTCAAACCATTGCAGACATAATTCATTATGGTAGTTTAAGGTATAATAAATAAATAAATATTTCAATGAAATATCAATTTATCAACTTATTTTTATATATTTTTCTTTGTCATAATTATTACTTAATTCTAAGCATATTTTTATAACCAATACTGCGCAATCCTAATCAAAGATCCTATATATCGTAATACAATATTCTAATAACATATATGCAATGGGAAGAAATTCGAAAACTCAATATAAATTTTTGTTTACTGTTTAGAGAGCACACAGATTTTGGCATTTTAAAATCCTACACCCAGTGAAATGTGAATAAATTGCGCGGTAGTTTCTAATATATTTATGAAGATACAGATAACTGTTAAAAATAAATTTCAGTGTAATAATTACCAAAGTTTATAAGAGTCGCTCTGACTGAGAAAAACAGAAATTTGTATCTGTGTTCAATTTGTGAGAGATTGTCTCATCACGTTATGTTAATGTATACAATGTCCTTGTAGTCGAGAGATTCGTTCTACTTTTTCGTTCTTTTTTCAGTTTTTCGTTACCATAACTAGGCGACTAAATCTGAATATACTGCCTTTTACAATCTTGCGACTTTTGTATGTGGAGTTGTTTTCCCAAATATGCAATTCAATATCAAATTTCGTAAATCGATTGGATTTATATTTAATTAATGGTCAAATTGAGCTTTTAAAATAACCACTCTGCAAATGTTCCCTTCAAAACAATGCAGCACTAGCGGAAATTCAATTAATTTTTATAATTTCTTTATGTCTCCGTGGAATTGCGTTCCGAAATCTCTTCCAAATACTTTAACAAACTTAATTAAAAAAGCGTCAATGGCCAAATCCATGCAATTACGCACAAACTCCAAAAACAATAAAATTCCAGCAGCAAAGTCTTTGCGCAAAAGGCACCCTAGAGCAATACAGGTTCAACACGATCATTTGAAGTTGAATGCTGAGCGAATCCACACAAAGAATTTGCAGGAATTAAAGCCGCTTCCGCTCTTATAGACGTACGTACGTACATACGTAATGCAAGTAGCTGCTCGAAAGCTATTTTCACGCCACTTGACGCGATAATTCGGCAAAGGCAGGGTGAACACCGGTCGGTCAAAGCAAGAGACCAAGTGCAAGTGGCACGGCGGAAGTAGCACCATCTTTGTGTCGTAAACTGTTAGTCGAAAACAACTTCTTCGTTTGCCTCCATTTCTGAACCAACGCCATTACCAGTGCGTCTGACACCGCCACAGCCGTGGCTGTGGCTGCAAGTGAATTATTTCAGCTGCGCGCAAATCTCGCCTGCGGGGCACATTTGCAACAAATAAAATCCTGTGCAGCGCAAACGCTGTGAAGCACTTCTTTGTATTGGAGTAGCACAGTACGCCTTCTTACATATTTGTACAAATACCATGTACTTACACATATGTATCTGTGTATATTAGAGATATCCGAATTCATATTCGTTATTATATTATTCGATTATTTTGATGTCGTCCTCAAATATGAAAATGAAATGAAGTAATTCGAACATCAGAAAAAAAAAATGTAAAATAAATATCATCTTATTTGCAATATATTAACAAGTCTTTTTATTTTTAACACTCTCCACCATAATTAATTATATGGTTAATTAAATATAAGCTTAGGAATACAAAGTTAAAACACAAATAAAAGAAGACCATGTTCTGAGCGAGATTTGCAGAGGCGACGTTCTGTTTTGATGCGAGCATGCTTACCCGAAACTCACGGCAGCCGACATAAGAAGGCTTTTTTATACATACATGAAGAAATAATAAAAATAAACAAATTTTAATTTGCATTTTATTCATAGTATAAAAGTATATATATATATATATATATATATATATATATATATATATATATATATATATATATATATATATATATATATATATATATATATATATATATCCATATATATATATATATATATATATATATATATATATATATATATATATATATATATATATATATATAACCCATACTAATACAATTTCTTAAAACCCAGTTGATTTTATATCAAATTTTAATGAAAAGGTGAGGCATAGTGTACGGTAGTCTCTGATATCAAAAAAACTATTCGTATTCAGTATTCGAAATTCGTGAATGGTTGATTTTAAACGTCTCTAGTATGTAAGTCTGGGTGCGTGCATTTGCTTGTATATGCTGTGGTATGTTCAACGATAACATCATCAATTTGCAAAGTTATGCTCTTGTTGATGCCGCTGGTGCACTGGCAGCGATACAAATTTGCACCAAAACTTCATTTTTTGTTTGCTACTGCGGTGAAGACAGCACTCGAATGAGCGCCCCCTAGGGCAACTTAGCACTAGCATAAGCAAAAAGTGCTGCATACGAATTTTCAAGTGACTAAATTCATGTACAAAATACTTCTTCTGGAATTCAACTACTTTCCGACTTTGCTACTCGACTTATACGCGTACACGTCTTCATATATGTACACATAAACGAAACTAGGAAACTTGCTGCATCCGGCGCTTAAGCTGCACTTCTTGTTGCAAAACTTTAGATTCTCGTGCAATTTACAACTTTTCTAGTGTGCACCTCATTTCGTGGCGCTTGACAATATCCGTTTGCGCGTATTTACGCTCTTTCTACATCTGGTCTAACGAGGTTCCAAAATTTGAGAAAACACATTGCACCACAAACGGAAATCGCGTTCCTCTCCAGTTTGTTCGGCGCAAATTGGCAAAACTGCCGCCTGCAAGTGGTAAATAGGCGTAAATTTACTGCGGGTATAACGTCCACAACCCAGGCACTCGATGTTGAGTTATGTTTCCCTGCCGCAGTCGCGCTTCCTGCTTCTGTACGGGCGGGCACTGTTTGCAAAATTTCCAAGCGAGCGCAACTTTCGCGGTTGAGTTTGCTAAACATAAATTTTGTTGAATTTTATGAAGCGTACTTGAGCACGGTTCTTAGCTTTGGGTTCTCAGTTGTTTGGAAACTTTACCTTTGTTAAATTTGAAGAGCTACTAATACAATTTCATTTTCTTTGCAGATTTTAAACGAAAGGAAATTTGAGGTAAGTTCAGTAATAAAAATGAAGAAGTTCGCATTTTATAAGATACTTGACTGATAGGTAATTTACAAGTCCAGAAAATTTTTAACTTATGAAAATAGCACATAAAATAGAACAAAAGTGGCATGCCTCATAGCTACAAAATCTACCCAATTGTGTGTTAATATGTAGGATCTGACTCTGCCTATAGTGAATCAAATTCATTTATTAAGTTCCATCATTCTTGCTTTCATTAAAGCAAGGATTCGGGGAATATGGGGAAAATTTTCGCCTTTTCCCCTATATTCATCTAATTCCAAAAATTGCTGACTTTGATAATAAGAAAATTTGTCAACCTTTATGCCAAGTCGAAACATTCACTGTCCATCTACAAGGTCTTATTATAAATTTGGTTTCACTGCACTGCATTCTAAACCGATCATGATAACGTATTTTATAGAGCGTTGATTGTATGGTATTATGCTGACTGAACCTTTAAAAATAACGCTGCAGTGCGCTACAGATATGAGCGATATCTCCAAAATCCCTTAAGGCAATTCCGGGCACTGACCTAAACATTTTACACTGATTCTAATTGACAATTGGAGAAACTTCGTCAATATAGAAGAATGGCTACAAGCATTCAAAGCAGAATAATGGCATTCTGCGGATATCCAGAAAGATTCACAATATACGAGGGCGGATTGATATTGAAGCTACCTAGCGCTATATGGCAGTACAAACACAAAAACTTTTTTTTTAGAAATTGCGATCTGTCAAACGTCAGCTGTTAAAATTTCACCCAAATTCATCGATTAGTTTATTTGTTGTAGTCGTTAGAAGTAAGCAACTTTTGTGTTTCTTGAAAAATGGAAAAAAGCGAATTTCGTGCAGTGATTAAACACTATTATTTGAAAGGGAAAACGGCGAAAGAGACAAAAGAAAAGCTCGATTAACATTACGGTGAGAAGGCCAAAAGACTGAATAAAATATCAAGAAAATCCTCGATATCGTTATGAATGATCGCCGAGTCAAGTTGCTTGAGATTGTTGAAATGGTAAACATATCATATGAACGTGTGTTCAACATTTTGCATGAACATTTGCATAGGAAAAAGCTATCGGCAAGATGGGTGCCGCGTTTGCTCAGTGTCGAACAAAAACGAGTTCGACAGACCACTTCACAGCGGTGTTTGGACATGAAAAAGCGTAATCCTGTTGATTTTTGGCGTCGATTAATAACTGTTGATGAAACGTGGGTCCACCGCTACACACCTGAAACCAAAAATCAATCGAAACAATGGGTGGAAGCTGGTGGAAGTGCTCCGAAGAAGACGAAGGCAGTGAAATCGGCTGGCAAGGCTATGGCCACTGTATTTTGGGATGCACACGGAATATTGCTCATCGATTATCTTGAAAAAGGATCCACAATCACAGGAAAGTATTATCGTGCATTATTGGATCAATTGATTGATGCAATCAAGGAAAAACGACCACATTTAAAGAAGAAAAAAAATGCTCTTTCTTCAAGACAACGCACCGGTTCACACAGCATTAGATACGATGCTAAAATTACGTGAAATACACTTCGAATTGGTTCATCATCCACCTTATAGTCCAGATTTAGCTCCTAGTGACTTTTTCCTGTTTCCAAACTTGAAAAAATGGCTCGCAGGAAAAAGATTCATCTCAAACGAAGAAGTGATTACCGAAACTAACGCGTATTTTGAGGGGTTCCCAAAATCGTACTATTCAGATGGTATAAAAAAGTTGGAATATCGTCTTACTAAGTTGGTCGAAGTAAAAGGAGACTATGTTGAGAAATAAATGGTTTTTGAAAAAAAAAATGTTTTTTCCTACTTAGGTAGCTTCAATATCAATCCGCCCTCGTACTCTATGTGGATATAGAAAAATGTAAATTTTCGCAGTATTAACAGATGTGATTTACAAAGCCTTGCAAAGCGAACATTCCACTTTGACGAATAAAGATATGGAAAACTGTTTTTGTTATATTCTTACAATTCAATTGCCTCCTTTAAATATTTATATATACCAACTTGGCCAATGAAATTGTAACAGTCGTTGGAACAAGAAGGAAATTAATTGCAGTGGAGACGCAGGCATGAAACTAGTTTAAAAAAGTTAATTTCTTCAAAAATCGAAATTATAAAAATCAACATACATAGATGTCGTGCAACATCAGAGAAGTTCAAACTCATAATTCTGCGAAAAAACAACGTGTCACATAAAGCGTTAAGCATATCGCGTAACTCATCGCAATGCATCAACATGTTGTCTCCAGACTGCTATGCGTCTCCTCAAGTACATAGTATAAAAATATAAAATCCCGTTACATCGCAAGGCAAAGTTCATGAGTGCTCGCAAAGCACTGACGCCAAGTCTTAATCGTTGCGCTCCATGCTTAAAATCAAGGCACGTCCTCCGGAGACTCAGTGCGGCAGGCAGGCATCGAGAGCAAAGACAAGAAAAACGCAGCCATGTGCCGTAGCTGGGGAAACACCTCCTCACGAAGTAAATAGCGCCACGTTGCTTGCATATTTGTTCTCGCAGTGAAGTCACAACGAACTGGAAATGCAAATGAAAATGGATATGGTTATGGATGTGGTTGTAAATGTGACTGTGACTGTGAATGTGGCGGATATTGGGCAAACAAAGTGTGGTTCTGATAACCGCAAATAAAACGGTATAAATTCGTGCTAGCTCGACAAGTGGAGCGGCATTATTTGCATTTGACACACACATGAACAAGAGGTTCATATTTGCTTAAGAAATTATAAAGAAGCGAAAATAGTCCAAAAATAAAACTGTATTTTTCGATTTTTTTGGAATTCGACGGCTGGAGTACCAGGATGCTTATAATTATTTCAGGTGCAACCTAAGTGCATGACTGAAAAAAAGGAAATTTCGAATCACTTTCTTTTTCTTGATTAAACACTTTTACAAAAATATTCAATTTGCCAGGAAAGTGTTTTGACAAAGTAAGAAATTCTTCAATTCGATTTTTCCCCAGCACAATATAGTACTTCTTTATTGTGTTGATTATTTTTTTTAAATTCATTTCATTTAATCTATGTATTTTCAGTCATTCACAGCTATGCATAATATAACTCAGATATGAGCAATTTGGAGCTATTTCAGTTTTCTACAACCAATTCTATTGTTTGACAAAAATTGATCCCTGCCACATACTGTTTGGACTATTCACCATTCCATAACTTGTATTGCTTTGGTAAATAGGGTTTTATTGTTGCTCTACGAATGAAATGTTGTTCGTGTATCCCATTATATTTTCACCCCCATAATTCCATTACCTAATCCTTAAAAGTTTTTGGTTAGTTAGTTAATGTGGCTGTCCATAAAGAGATCGTTTAGGTCCATAGTGCTACCACGAGGAGTTCTGTCCCGTTCCAACTACTCGCGTCAACGAAACATTTACTGGCTCGGATAAATATCAATATACTTCGTATTGAAGTCCCTTCCAGATCCGAAAGGCACCTGAAGAAGTACTTTCCCATATAGTGGAAGCGTATCTTTCCCAGCGCTCGGCATTTGATACCGATAGGTACCGATTGGTAAATACGTCAGGAGGCCGTTGTGAGCGTCTGTTATAGTCAGTCGTGTTATTGTCAGCTAATTATGCACATTCAGTCACTATCTGCGAACGCAGTGGCAACTTCAATTTGTTCTGCTTGTTGCTGTAGTCGTTGTTGCCGCTGCTCACTCTTCCGTATACACTCAATATTCCGGACCCTAATCATCACACGCTGCAAACAAGCAGGCGCCGTCCCATTTATTCCTCGTGACACACATCTCCCAAATGCTCCTGATATCTCTTCTCGTTCCTGCAGCTTTCATACTGGAAGAGGATATGTTTTGCATTTGCATACTCTCCGTTGCAGGTAGGACAGAAGGTAGTATCCGCCAGTTGAAACCTGTACAAATAGGACAGGAAGCATCCAAGGCAGATCAATAGCTGCGTTGGATGGAAATCTACCTCTCCCTGTTTCTGTTGCATCCATAATTATATTCTTGGGATCAACTCAAAGGTCCAGTGGTCTTTGCTCGCTTGCTCCCATTTAAGTTTCCATTCGTTCAGCGAGCACCTACGCTGGTCTAATTCCTGGCATAACGTTGTCTTTATACCCGTGAAATTCACTGCATTTCTCACGCGCGAATGTCAAAGAAGGTTTCCCAGCGATCACTAAGATAGCTTCCTCGGACAGGGCTCGGTACGCACTGCGTCTATAAGCCTGTCTTGCTGCGCGCAAATGAGTGTGCTTTACTCCTGCCCATATGAGTACCGCATATAAGATAATAGAGTCCGTGACCAGTGAAGAGCAATCATCTTCTTGCTCCTTGCACTCCCCCTAAATTGGGGAGTATACGAGTGATCGCACCAATTAATGATGCCGCCTTGGTGCTGACTGCCGCCTTGGTGGTCTTTAAAGGTGCGTGAATATATGATGACTTCCAGGTATCTGATGAAAGTTTTCGGTTTGATGTCATACCCATCAACTTTTACCGTCATGTCTTCTTTTCGCCTTCTTGCGCTAAGCAAGACTACCTCGGTTTTTTGGGCTGATAATTATTTTTTGGATTTTTAACCAAAGCTGGATTCTGGTTACTACGTCGTGGCATGTCAGCTCAACGTCTACCATCTGCTTGCCCATTACCACCAGTGTAATATAGTCTGCGTATCCCACCAGTGTTGCGCCTGAAGGCATATTCATCATCAGGATGCCATCATACATAGCGTTCCACAATGATGGTCCAAGGGCAGAACCTTGCTGGACGCCACAAATCACCGCATACTTTTTCGGGCCTTTCTCCGTGTCATATTGCAGCAATCTGTCTCAAAAGTAGCAAATATGCAGGGACGTCGAAATTTTGGAGTGCTCTCAGGATCCTCGTCCAGTTGGCGGAATTGAATGCATTCCTGATGTCCAAAGTGACGATAGCGCAATACTTCATGGTGCCGCATGGTCCGTCTGAGCCGCTTATTGCTTTGCGTGTTATGTCTACAACCGTTCGTATTGCATCTACAGTCTATCTCGATCACCTAAACGCATACCATCGGAGAGCCCTCTGGCTCCTTCTAAGAATTCCTGAATGCGATTAGAAACAATTCGCTCGAGCACTTTTCCTGCTGCATCCAGTAAACAAAGTGGTATTTATGCCGATGATTCATCCAGTGACTTGCCGGCCTTCTGCAATAGCACCAAACACTGCCATAGTTCAGGGAAGATACCTTCCCTGATGCACGTGTTATATAGGTCCGCAAAGATGGCAGGTCTTGCACGTACTATGGTTTTAAAAGCTGCATTTGGCACTCCATCGGGTCCTGGAGCCTTTTCATCGCCAATTCGCGAAAGAGTGGCTAACATCTCATTCGTAGTTACTTGTGCATACTGCGCTTCCGAAACATCTCCTATGAGATCAACACCGCTATCGATAATTTTTTCCTGTGGAAGAAATAGCTCAACAACAACCTTTCCTAGCAATACTGGGTACCTGGGTTGGGGAGCTCTCGATCCTCTCTCCTTCCTTATTACGGCTTTGTAGGCCCGCACCCATGGATCTATTTCGGCGCTGTCACATAGCTCCTTAAACCAGCGATTTTTGCTCTCTATAAAAGCTCGCTTTAGGGCCAGCCTGCAGACTTTAAATTGCCGCTCATTGAAAGTTGTTCTACGTCGTGCTCTGCGCTTTTCTGCAGTTACTCCGCAGTTCTGCTTTCTCTTCGATCCACCAGTACGCCGGCCGTGGTTCTACCATGCCAGTTCGCCTCTCCATTGCCGCTTCACATGCCTCCTTTAGTCGGTTTGCCACTTGCATGGCTTTGCATGGGTGCACACTAGCGTTTCTCCCCACCTTGTGCAATTCGCCGTCGCTCTGTCCACGTAGACCAGATTTCGACCTGCCATCTCCAATGAATAGCGTCTGGTTCGTTTAGAAGGCTAAGTCTCATCGTACCAAATGCCTCCTCAACTATTCTTCCCCTCGGGTAAGTGTGTTTGCTTTCCCCATGTCTGTGACCAAGCATTAAAGTTGCCTGCTACTATGATGAGGCGCATACCTCGCAACTCTGTCACCATTACTGCCGTTATTCGCTCGAATCCTTCTATAGATAAGCGTGGTGGTGCATAGAAGCTGCCTATATATAATCCATCCAGTTTTACCCAGGTGAATCCGGATTCCGGATTTTTGCAAAAGGCTGCAAGGTGGCCAATTTTATTCTATACAGTTCCGTTCGGTCTGGTTGGTGCAACATGGACATATCCTCGGCTTGCAAGATGCTGCAATATGCACATATCCCCAGCACCTGAAGCATCTAGTTGAAGACTCCGACATACGGCAGCGAACCCATCCAAATCGTATGTGCTTCAATTCCATTACCCTATTGGTATCCTCGGCTGGTAATGTTCGCAGTCTGTGTCCCACCGTATGTGTTTTCCATACTCCTTATTGCGGTTTCATCTAGCCTACGAATTCTTTTTCGTTCAACCTTTGTCCATGATTCCTGTCAGCTGCGACTTCTGCTGGTTTCGTGATCACTACCGCTTCCAAAGCCCTCTGCTTTTTGGTGCTGGTGACTTGCCTTTTCCGTACTCCTTAGGACTAGACTTTTTTCTAATCCGTTTAGCAGACGGTATGCCGTTAAAGGTAGTATGTGCCTGAGTCTCGTGAATTGTTGCTCGGCCGCTTCTCCTCCTTATCCAATTGTATCATTGCTTTGGTATATACACGCTTGATGATACTGCACCGTCATATAACATCCTTATGCATGGTCCTTTGAGAGTTGCAGTATCGTATGTGCTCATCAATTTCTCGCCAAAGTGCCATCATCGGCCCTGCCAACGAATGTGGTACCTTCCTCAACCGATCTTTGTTGACATTATCTACTGCCCGTTTCTCCTATGCATCCGATTGTAAGTATCTATTCGATGTTTCCATCAGAATGGAACTGGCCCGTGGGTCAGAGCTGTGCATGGTGTCCTGTTGCCTTCCTAGGAGAGACATTTGTGGATTTTGGGAGTCCCATGTCGGAATCTCTCGGGCAGTCAGCTGTAGGCAGCGGGGAGCGCATGATCCTTGCACTAGGGGGTATTTTCGCTGTCATTTTTTATTACTTCAGTCGTCTTTGAGCCGCTATCCTGATCCGCATGTGTAGTCGAGTTAATCATCCCGTGGTTATCTGTGCTAGTTAAAGCAGGGAAGCCAACGCGAGGGTTAACGCAAGACCTTATGGGTACTTGCGTACAGAGCCAGGTTCGCGTGAATAGGGAGCAAGCTGAACCTAACCTGCATCCCCAACTTAATGGTGATGGGCCAAGAACGAGCTTCCAGTCCGGCCACGAGATTTACCGGGATGGAGGCAGTTGCTGCAATATCTAGAAGCAATATCACTATGCTTTGTGCGCATATTAGATACAAATTAATCAAAAATATTTGTTCTTTGCTCATCGAATGCAGCATTTTTAGCAACATTATTTTGAATTTAAGATGCCTGGTAAAATAACGTCATTTGATATGACTCAATTACTTTACTATAGCCACCGCATCCGGAAAAGTGTCCAACAATTGTCCGAGATGTTTCCTTTGACCAACTGACTATTTATAATATTTTAAATCGCGTAAAAAAGGAAGATAGTCTAATACTAAAACTTTCGAACTTGTGTGCGCACAAAATATCGGTTAGAACAGAAAGAATATCGGTAACGAAAGTAGGCGAAAATCCGCAGATTTCTACGAGAAGCCTTTCAAGTCAACTCAAAGAAGATTGTGATACTGCGGTTACCTTCGAAACAGTAGGGCAGCTCCTGATAAGGTACCAGTATATGTCAAGAGTTGCTCGAAAAAAAATCAATGCTTTCAACACAATACATTGAAAAGTGATTGTCTTTCACTAGGATGTACTTTGTCAAACCGAATGACTATTGGGATGACGCTATATTTTGCGATGAGACCAAAATCATGCTTTACTATAATAGTGGCCCTAACAGAGTGTGGCGACAACCGTTAAACGCATAGGAAAATCAAAATATTATATTATATTCCAAAATTTATATTCGGCAAATTTTCTGTCATGTTATCGGGGGGTGCATATCCAGTAAAGGAGTAGGAGAACTGAATTTTACAGAGAATAAAATGGATGCACAACAATATTTGGATATATTCCAACGTTATTTGGTAAACAGCGCAGATCATTGTGGGTTCAATATTGATAGCAATCCGTAATTCAAATATTACCAAGATAATGACCCAAAATATAAGGAGCATATGGTAAGGATCTGGGTTCTTTATAATTACAAAAAAGTATTAGATACGGCAGCCCAGAGGCGACACTTAAACCCCATTAAAAAATTATGGGAACATTTAAGAAAAAAGGGGGCGAGAAGCAATCAAAAGGTGGAGCAGAGCTCAAAATTGCAATACGATGTGCAGAAGTTGATTTCTTCCATGAGGAGAATGCTACAAGTCATTATAAATGCTTCAGGGGGGCATACAAAATATTAAAACCCTTTATAATGCTAATTTTCATTTCTTTATCTCATTTTTATAAAGAGGTTCTGATTTCTAAAAACACTTTCTTGACACCAAAATTTTTGACTATTTTTGTTTTTGTTATGTTTTTGGTATCTAAAGTTTAATATTTCTCCTTGTTTTTGTTACTGTTCATTAGTAAATACATTGATTAAAAGAAATTAATCAAAAAAAATAATCCAAACAATAAAGAAATACTATATTATGAAGGGGACAAATCAAATTCACAAATTTTTTACCATGTCAAAACACTTTCTTGACAAACTGTATATATATATATATATATATATATATATATATATATATATATATATATATATATATATATATATATATATATATATATATATATATATATATATATATATATATATATATATATATATATATATATATATATATATATATATATATATATGTATATATATATACATATATATATATATATATATATATATATATATATATATACATATATATATATATACATATATATATATATATATATATATATATATATATATTGAAAATATTCTTTGAAGAGGGTGCAGAATCACAAACGGTACATTGCTTTGGCCCGTAAGTATATAAACGACTTCTTAATGTGTAGAAATTTGCGCAGAAAATAAAAATAAAGGCTATGAATTTATGATTCCCTCCTTGTTTCAAAATAGTAACGTGCAAACATAATTTAGCTCTCTACAAAAAAACTACCACCGCACTTTAGGAACTCCCACGCTTTTTCAAGTCTGTGTATTTTAGCATCACTGCGTGAAGCTTAAGTAAAAAAACTTGTACGAGGATACTTGTGAGTATATACGAGTGTATACATCATTTTTGTTGTGCCTGTCTGTATGTGCAATTTGCAGTTGGTTTGGTAAATATTAATTATACTCAAAAATGTATACACAACGCAATGAAATGAAATGGAAACCAAATGAAATGAACTAAATTCAATTGAAAAAGAAATCAGCAAGATATTTCATTACACATTGGTACAACCGTAAAGCACCTGTGTACTTCAATTACCCACGCATACATACAATTTCACCTCAAATATACAAATGCGAATGCAAATACTCAGAACAAATGTTGAAGAAAACATGGTATTTCTAAAAGGAAGCCAAACTAGAGAATAAGCATACACCCACCCATTCACTCACGTGCCAGCCACCACACGAAAAAATAGAAACGAAAATGAATTCACTTGATTTTATTCAAATTCAATTTCCTGGCGCCAAGCATATACGATTTGTTTTTCTTACTATTCACAAGTGTACACATACATATGTACTTCTATGCACAGTTCTGTAGTTGAGAGCGAAGAATAGAAAACCAGCCACCCAAAGAGTGTGCGAGTGTGAACTTATTCAAGTGCAATATTTCCTATTAGTATGATGCTGTATTAAAAATATCAAAACAAAAATAAAATAATTTATTTGTGAAATAAAATGGAATAAAATAAACCAAAAGCAAACAGAAAAAAGACGAACACCTTTGTGGACACTTCAGTCTCGTAACTAATTATTAGATTTATTTTATATATGATATACAAAAGAAGAGGAATTAGAAGGCGGATTGTGAATTTATTTCAAAGCAACACATTTGTTGCTCTGTTAAACGCCTGACTAATTGCTAAACGGTATTTGTCCTCATATAAATAAATATTTGACATTGGGCAATAATCCAGAACCGTTGGAGATCTTGGAGAACACATCTAAGTAAGATTCATGTATCGAAATCATCTCATTACATTAAAGTTATTTATTACATCCTAGATATTTGTTATAATTAGTAATGACAATTCATTTAAAAATATTTCTTATTTATTTTATCAAAAAGTGATTCTAGAAGGAAGTATTCAGAAAGTGATTAGTAAATTTTCAGTTATATTCAGGGAACCAAATCAATGACAGAAAAATGTGTCCCTGAAACTATATTTTATACCCGAATACCTAATATATATTTCGAGTTCTATTGCAAGTAAATACTGTTAATACTGGAACGAAAGTCTGAAAAATCCCGGAATTTTGATGATTTAGGTACCGCTCCATAAAAAAAACAAAAACAAAATATAAAAAAATAAATTTAAAAAAAAAAATAATAAAAAAAAAATAATATATATATATATATATATATATATATATATATATATATATATATATATATATATATATATATATATATGTATATATATATATATATATATATATATATATATATATATATATATATATATATATATATATATATATATATATATATATATATATATATATATATATATATGGACTGTGTCCATGCCAGAGAAGAGCTACTGATGTCCGGATGTTGCTAAGTGCGTCGCAGTATTATCTGAGAATATAGTATTATTCTAGCATGTTTTTGTTATTGTACGTATTCAATGTAGAGCACAGCGGTTTTATGCTACAAGTTTGCCTCTTTTTGCAATTATCACTCGTAGTTTTGTTGTTATGATAGTTATGTTCCGTTGCTTTGTACGACATGCTGCTCAGCAGGCTGTTTGTTAGCTCGCGTCCTCTTTGCTTTTTTGCGATTCAAGTATTTGCCTTCCGGCAATTCATTGTTGCAATGCATTGTAGCGCATTAACAATTGACAATCCTGAGATTTTATATAATGGTGGTGTGATAAGAACTGCTTCAGAGTTCCCAACGTGGATCAATTTCCCTTTGTGCTATATTCAGTTGGTCTCGTGCTGAATATAACTACTTTAATTGGTTATTGTTCTAATTTAATGTGTATTTAATTGTTGGTAGCTTTTAGCCTGTGTAATATTTGTGTTAAACATATAGGCTTTTCAATGGTGCGTGTCATTATGCAATTATTATTAATTAAAGACAGCATTAAGTGGGTTTTTTCGGACTGATATATTGTAACGCGTACTTGTGACTACAATATGTTTTCTAATCTTAGGAAACTCGACACAAACCAGGTTCTAGCGATGGTAAATTTGCACTGGTAGGTGAGTACTCCCTCACATGTCTCTTTCTTTATCACTTGACTGGTTGACAGCAGGATATGATCCGGACTTCCTTCCTCTGGTTGTCAGAAGAGGCAGATACTCTCCTTCGTCATAATGCCCTAAGAGCAGTCCCGTTAACTTCCGTAATTTATCCTACCTGAGAGTGACAAACATATCAGTGGGTAGAAGCCTCCAACAACAATGTGGGATGTTCTTCCAGTCCATCAGGCTTTCCTGCCTGATTCCTCCATTCTGAACTCTTCCTGTATAGAACGTATCCCTAAACCTGTAACTTATCAGCTCTTCCTCTGTACCCGGGAAGCCAATGAATGTTCACTTTTGTCATGCCCTTTTATATTTTCCCTTGTTGCAGAATATTAAAGTTTGCAATATTTTTAAATTGCCCAAAGACTCGAATGGACACGTTTTTCGCAGAGTATACGCAAGCTACTATAGTGGCACTCCTTCGCACAATTTCCATAGTAGTCATGTACCGCGAAATGGCCAGTTCCGTGCCATTCCAAGCACAGACATTGTAAACATAACCAACAACAAAAACAACAGCCTTACTAGCCACATCCACTACATTTGAGCGACGCACACAACACAACTCAGACATAACCACATAACAGAGGAAAAACAAAATACGCTGTGGTAGTCGCCAGCGAGTCCCATTTAATGTTTTGCTGGAGCTACCACTGCTACCAGCGAATTTTTTTGGCTTTTTCACAGTTTTCACAGTAGTTCTAGTTGAATTGCAACAGTTTTTGTTAATTCTTTTGCAAAACACTGCTACATTTTCTAAAAACTGTTATTCCCATTGACATTTTTAAGCCAATTTCCGTTCGTTAGGACTTTCCGTTTTTGGGATTTATTTGGATTTATCCGAACACAGTGAAAAGCTACCTACTTAGGTGGTGGGGTTAAAAGAGCCCATTTATGTGCATTGTTTTCTATCTATATCTGTATTATGACTTAGACAAGTAATAATAATTGTTGTAGCATTCTTCACCTTAAATACCTTTTAAAAGAATCAGACAACTAGAAAATAAGCACCCTTGTTTTTGGTTTCCACATACAAGGCTTCCTACAAGGGCGTGACCAATATATAAGATATTTCTCCTAAGCATTTATACTTGTAAGCATTTCTAGAACTGCTCTTGTTTCAATTAGTAAGAAATGCTTAAATATATATAATAATATATCAAAGGAAAAAGTTGTAAGGACATTCTTGATTATTTTTCTTATAAAGCCTTTCATTATTTATTTGTAAATAAGTTTGAAATGTGTGTGAGATAAAGGAACCAAAAAATGCTCTCTAACTCTCCTAAACCCTTAAACAAACCATTATTGTGTAGCTTAAATAAATAAAACAAAAAAAAAAAGTACAACTGGATAAAATAAATATAAATTAATCAAATATATGAATAATTGTCATATTACTACAGATATTAGAAGGTAATTCTGTGAAATGACCAATTTATATCTTTCGAGTTTACTGTATACTCGTAACATATAAATACATTCAAATACATATATGTATATAAAGAATTTAAAATTCTTGTACAAAATTTGTTTTGTACAAGAATTCTAAGATAAGCAGACTCGAATAATCAGTTTTCAATGTAGTTTCGAATGATGTACTCTTATTTTATTCTTGTATATTTCTGCTGAATACGAACTTTAGTCAACAATGATTTATGCAATGCCCTCATACATTGATTGGTCTGTGTAAAGCTCATTTCTATACAATGATATACTTTAGCGAAACAGTACGTGATAACTATATAGTGCCACTGTCGTTTAAGAAGCCATCTCATGAAACTGGGACTCTCACCAGTAAACACGTGTAGATTCTGTACGAAGGCTGAAGGAACACCAGAGCACCTTCTAATGAACTGCGAAGCCTTAGCTCGCAGTAGAAAGAAATATCTGGGGCATTACTGGCCCGAGGGCAGAGACATTAGAGCAATGGACCCCAATTCAGTACTAAGCTTCCTTAGAACTGTTGGACTAATAGAAGACCTTTAATAGGACCATGCAGGAGGAGTACAATAGATCAAACTGGTCGAGATACATTTTACCTCTTTATTTCATTCATTCATTCAACTCTATAGTATTCATGCTACCAAATTTACAGTAAAAATCACAATCACTAGGTTTTTATAATCTCTATGGGAACTGTGTGAAATATATATTCCAACCTCAAAGTTTTATTTATGGAAGAATTATGTATATCAATAAAAATGCCATTATATACATGAATTTTCCTTCCTTTCCAATTTGTAATATTTTATTACATTTAGAATAGCCCGAGTAATAATAATAAATAATAAAGTTAATGCATTATAATTTATAGCTGCAAGGTGCATACAGTTAACAATTATATTATGGAAGCTAAACAAATTTAGTTCGATACTTTTCAATTCTTCCACCCAATACCACACACCGCTTATGTTGGAGTAATAGTGGCTTCTTAGAAACACACGTAATTTCTGATTAAATTTATGGGGTCTATTAATCACAATCATATGCTTATAAGAAAATGTTACAAAGTGATTACAAAAAAACTAGGATCGCAACATCCCGCTACGAATTTCCCATAATAATAAAAAAGAGAGATATTTAAGATCCCATTTGTTATACTGACTAATAACTATCGAAAATGTTCACTAAAAGAGCAAATAGTGCGACCTCATCTGATGAATTTTAAATGTCAGCTTAAAGTTAACATAACCCCAATACTGAAATGTTGATCATTACAGTATAATCAAAACTCTAATCAATTATTTCTCGTATTCGTGGGTGTTTCTCTATAGATATATGTATATACAGTGTGTATTAGAATCGGTATACATTTGAATAACAAACTCCACATTATTAGCGACTATTCTACAGTACCAGTTGTGCACTCAAATGCTAGTTTACGCTCATAGATACGAATGTGTTTTTGTCATTCACATTTCCACATATGCACAAATGTAAAATGTCAATCGTCAAGTGTCAATAAATAAAATTGTTTCGATTAGCAGGAAAAAGCGTATCCAAATTTCTATCATAACAATGCATTTTGAAAATGAACCGCACTGGGAGATTTGCATAAATTGCAGCAACAGCAAAGAGCTGTCACAGCCCAGAGCACCTCGGTAGCAATATGTTAATAATGCCTTGCGGTTGCATAGAAAATTTCGAACACATTCTCTCGAAAAAGCAGTCATCGTATTTTGAATTGCGCACTGAGCTTGTCATCGTGGGATTAATTACAAAATATGAATGGTTTTGAGCATTTTGTTTGTAGTTTTTGTGTATGTGTCAATTAACAATCTCATTGGATTATAAAATAGAGAATGTTGCTGTAGTCGATCGTTTAAATCAACATTTCATACTGAGATTATCACAGGGAGCCAACAGCATGAATTGTGCGCACTTTGAACATTGCGTACGATATCACATATAAATTGGAATTTGAGTAATATTTATGTTGGTAGACTACAACTAGCAACATTTGAAATTTGTCTTGTGGGAATTCGAAGGTGGAGCAAATGAAGTCGAGAAGCCAGCGCGAGTAATCAAATTTGAGGCATGCTTTTACGGGCCCACCACTTCCACATTAAATAAATGCTGACACAGTCGCATTATAAATTTTGTCCTTTATTCTGCTTAAATTTAAATTTCTGTCTTAATACATACGACAAACCAAGGCACACTGCCGAAAATATTATTATAAAGATGAGGTGTATAAATATTGCAAACACACTTGCGTGTTTGCGCTCTTTTATATGCGCGTGCTTCATTCACGATATGAAAATTAATTTTATATTTTTGCGATAAAAGTTTCAAAATTGCGCACGAAAACGGGCGTGCTCACATGAATGCATAAAGATATACGTACAGATACACACTATAAATAGATATCAACAATTTAATTATTCCAAATTATTGTGGAAAAACTAATAAAATAAGACTGCAAACGGAAGTTCCATCCCCACGGGCAAAGCTTAAAAAGAAAGCCGCAAAAAAATGTACATACTCGTATATGTACATATGTACATATATACGGGTACTTTTATTTTTTTAGCGCTCGGAGCGAAAGTGGGAAAATTGTGCTTTTAAAGTATTAAACTTATAAATTACAAATGGCATCAGATCTAATGTGTTTTATTTAAAATTTCGCGAAAAATGTCCTCCTACTACTTCAGTGACTTGGCGGGGCATACATGTAGAAGCAAGAGAAGGGCCGAAAGTAAACTAGCTTCAATTGATTCGAAGTTAATAAGAAGACACAACTGTTTATAAGTAATACAAATACACAAATTACATTTTAAAAATGTGCTTTAGAGATAGTTAGCTGCTTACTTATAAACAGTTGTGCCTTCTTATTAACTTCGAATCAATTGAAGCTAGTTTACTCAGTCGAACTTCCATAACTCGAGCTTCTAAACTCGAATTTTCTATAACTCGAACTAAATCGGGTGGCACTAGCGGTTAAGGAGCAAATTACATACAATTCTTCTTCCCTAACTCGAACTTCCATAACTCGAATAAAAATATTGGCACGTGCATTTTATAAGTCGAATTTTTAGGGGAAATCCCAAATTATGAGCTCGGTTCATTTCGTTTTTGTTTCAATTTTTGTAGTTTGCTCTGAGAATTTTGCTATTCGGGGAATTCCCTTAAAACGAACTCTTTATTTTTCTGTATGTTGTTACTTCCTTGTGTGTCAGTCGCTCTTGATAATTAATGTGAAAAGCATTATTTATTTACCATGGCATCAAAACGTGTATTAAAATGTTTATCGCTTGAAGAAAAATTCAAGCTTATCAAGGAAGTCGAAAGTGGGTCAAAAAAAAAGGAAGTGGCTGACAAATATGGTATCCCGGCGAGTACCGTTTCCACTATTTTAAAAAACAAAGAATCAATAATCACATCATTCGAATAGGGAGCTTCATCTGGATGCAGCAAAAGAGTAAAAAAACCAATGTTTCAAAATGTCGACAAAGCAGTCTTCGACTGGTTTACAGCTGCTAGAAATCGAAACATGCCCATATCTGGAGGAATATTAAAGGAGAAAGCAATGGAGTTTGCGAAGCGATTTGGGGATGATAACTTTAGGCAAGCACAGGTTGGCTTGATAAATGGAAGCAGAGGTACATATTGAGCACAACTTTTAACTGAGAAATCTTTAACCAATGTGTTTATTTTTAAAGCATGATGTGAGTCATAAAAAGGCGTGTGGTGAAAGCAATAACATTCGTGACGAGGACTGCAATAAATGGAAAACTGACGTTTTGCCGTATCTATTAGAAAAGTATAATGAACGGGATATTTTTAATGCGGATGAAACCGGTTTATTCTATAAATGCCTGCCGGATAAAACATTGACTTTCAAGAAGGAACAATGCCACGGAGGCAAAAATAGCAAACAGCGGGTTACATTAATGTTGGCAGCTAATATGGATGGTACAGAAAAAATAAAAATTCTTTTGATTGGAAAAAGTAATAAACCTCGCTGTTTTCGTGGCGTTAAATCGGTAACCCATCGATTATAAAGCAAACTCCAAGGCGTGGATGACCGGACAACTTTTTGAAGAATGGATTCTAAAATTAGATAAGCAGTTTCTACGCACAAAACGAAAAATTTTATTGTTTATTGATAACCGTCCGGCACATCCGAAAGGTTTACAAAACAAACTGAAATGCATCGAGCTGGCATTTTTTCCACCGAATATGACTTCCAAATTGCAGCCGCTTGATCAGGGAGTAATTCAAAATCTGAAGTGTTACTATCGCAGCAGGATCATAAAAGAAGCACTAAAGCGTATGGAGGCAAACCGAAAACAGGATATAACACTTATGGATTGCATTATTCATGTAACAAAAGCTTGGGACGTTGACGTCAAAAATCAAACGATAGCGCATTGCTTCAAAAAAGCTGGATTTGGCCAATATTCAACATGGGACGACGAGGACGACATACCCTTAATTTTTTTGAAAAACATTTATAAGTTTCGAAACTTGCTGGAAGCCGATTACGAGGCGTGGTTAAGATTAAATAAAATAACTTCCAGTGCTACTCTTCAGGATTATATTGAGGTCGACGATAAGGTTTGCACAGCAGAGTTTCCTACATATGACGACATTTTTGAGCATTATAACTCCTAATTAGTGGATCCGATAGTAAGCGAAACGGAAAGTGATGACGATATTTCGGTGGAGGAAACAGCGATGTAGAAAACGCCTTCAAAACTTTGAATGTATATTTACAAACGAGTGACACTACAACAAGGCCTTGAACAAATTGGAATCTATTTTTGTTGAAAATATCAAAAAAACCAGTAAATTTTCAGTCACTAATTTCTGATTTTTGTAGTTCTCTGTAACTTGTAAACAGTATATGCTTTAATATAAATGAATATACATATTCAAAATTTGTAATATATATGTATGTAATTCTAGTTTTATTTATTAAACTTTAAAAAAAATTCTCTAAGTCGAAGTCTCCATAAGTCGAACTTTTTCTTTGGATAATAGTGATTCGAGTTACGGAAGTTCGACTATATATATAATAAAAATTACAACTAAGATGACAATGTAAAATAATACCTAAACTATTTTGGATGAAATATATTTGTAATGATAAAATAACTTTCAGAAACAGTTGCAATGGTAAAACTCATGCTTTCATCCTTCGGATAACTAAAAAATTGTCTTCCACTTCTACTATATTCATTTCTGAATTCCGAAAATGTACGAGTATTTACAACAGCTGATATAATGAATGTAATAATAAAATAAATAATAACACTTTTATATTTTGTTTGACCCTTTAAGTAAGGTCAGCTATTTCTATATTCTGTAAAGTAATATTTGACAAATAAATTCATTGAATCAATTTCCTTATTTTACTATCTCTTTTTATATATGAGTTCATTAGAGATGTATTAAATATGAACATTATTTGGGATTATGTGTCTTACATTTACCACTTTATTTAACGTGGAAGTATGTATATTACGAATAATTACTATATACATATATAGTATAAACAGATTTCCGAAGTGGCCCTAGCAGTCTAACGTAGTAATATCGATATTTATAGTGGAGATGCAATCGACAAAGATTAAATAAGTGATGCACTACCATGTACAACTTTTGAGTTTCTATTAAAGTCTATCGTAAATCTCCAGTCGGACCAATTCACACCTTGCCACCCACTTGGTGCGTTATGCTGTAATAAAAGCAACCCCATACGAGTATAATTGCAGTACATTCAGCAGCCATTTTTATTGCATTTCTATTTGCTTTATTCTGTTTTTATTTTGCCTGTTTCGTTTGCTGTTGCATTTCTTTTTGTTTTGTTTATATTTTTGTTTTTGTTTTTGAGAACTCGCCATTTCATTTAACTCGAATTACCTTCTGTGCCGCGAACTTTTTGTTTTTTATTTTGCCTCATAAAATGTTTATTAAAGTGGAAATCTGTGTGAATTTCTCTTTTATGGGATTTTGGCGAATGTATGGATGTGTGCGCTTATGCCAGAATGTGCGTACTGCTGTGTGTTAGCATGTGATATTATTTTTATTGTTATAAACAAGCAAATGTCGGACAACGTGTTATTGTGCTGTATTGATATAGGCCCCATATGTACTATGTAGGAATGTAACTGCGTATGAGTGTGTTAAATATAAAAATTCATTTATTATTGCGCTTTCATATAGCGCATAAAGGTCTCCTTTTTTGCATTTTTTTTTGCGCCAATAAACAGTTTCATAAATCCTTTTTAATACAAATGTTTGCACAGCAACAAAATGATCTCATACAAGGTTTTGGACAGAGCATCATGAAAAGATGATATGAAACAAAATTATTTTATTTGAAATCATTTACAATTTTACATACATACATACATATTTTACATTCAGTGCGATATTTTACCCAGAAAAAAATTGCCCGTTCTTTATCATACACTTCTTTTTTTGAGCAACAAGTACATATTGAGTTCAATAAACATCAATGCATACATATGTATGATGTTTTTTTTTCTTGTCAAAAATTACTACTTATAGGGAAAAAATTACGTCATACCCAAAGTGGTAAAAAAACGTAAAGCTAAACTCAGTGGACGTTGGCGCTTTGTATTGTAGTCAAACCACCAATATAATCGAGACCGGAGTGTAATTAAAAGATGCATATCATTAGTTGTCATTGACGAAGTTACAGTCTATAAAAATGTCGAACGGCTTTCAAGAAAAATGTATATACATATACAGACATGGATAACTCGATTCATATTCACAGTTCCTTTCGGATATTACCAATACAGATGAATCGAACAAATTTTAACGTAAGGAGTGAAAAAAAAACGATCAAAACCGAGTAAAAACAGAAGTTATTTAAAGCAATACAATTAAGTTTAACAATAAAATATATTTGTATATTGTTAAATGTGGCTATTATAATTGAAGCATGCTGAATTTTTTTTATTTTTAGATAATTTTTAGATATTGAAACTCAAAAACGTTTTGAGAAATAAAAAATCATTGCAAATACCACTAATAGAATCTACAATAACTTTTATGAAGAGAAAATTGCCCTGATGTTTGACAAAAAAAAAAAAAAACCACCTTGTGTGCATTTCTATTTTGCCAATATTTTGTCTTTTGTGGGGGCAAATTATTTTGAAATACTAAACTAAGCTTCCCAATCTGACGACACGAGAAATCAATCAACTTGAGCATTTTCTTCTATAGCAGGGGTGTCCAATCTACGGCCCGGAGGCCAGATTCAGCCCGCCAAGGCATTTTATCCGGCCCGCGGAAGTTTAGCTGTGAAAAAGCGCAATTTCAGTTTAAGATTAGAAATGAAATCAATATATTTTTGGAGGGAAAAACTTAATTTGTGATTTATTTGGGCAAATCAATTTTACCCATTTCCCGTGCTGTGAAGAATTGAATTCAGATGAGCAATTTCCTACCATATTTGCAGGAAAAGTCATCCTGGATTTAAAACAAGAATTTCAAAACGATATTCTGATCTTGACATGAATTCAAAGGAAATTAATTTTTGATATTCAAAAGCTAACGATCAAATCAATAAAGATCAAATTAAGGATAAATACAAGGAAAAAAACCTGGTCGATTTAAAAAAGTTTATAAATCTTTTTATACAAAAAGTTTCCAATTTTCAAGCAATTTGCTTGTAAATTTATTTCTATGTTTGGGAGTACCCATATGTGCGAACAAACTTTTTCTAGGATTAAATATCTGAAATCAAAGTACAGGCCAAATTTTTCGGATGCTCATTTGCAATCATTGCTTATAATTGAGGATTTCAGCATAAAACAAAGTTTCATCATACAAATAGACACATGCAAGTAAATGCACAAAGCCATGCACCAAATCGTGTGCTACACCGGGAAGTTCACATCGTGTCAACGGATGCACCCATCTTAATTAAAAGGTTACTTAAACATGTGTTCTTGCAGCAACAATGGCCAAGATGTATCCGTTTAAAAATATCAGAAAACAAAAATACAGTCATAGCACTCGTATTTTACGACTATGCGCGACGAGTAACAGCAAGAGGAGGCATCCTAGCAATATTCCGCTAACAACTTGCTGCAACTGGCAGCATTATAGCACACAGAATGCAGCGCGAATAATGGGAAAAGTGCAAATGTCGAAAGAAAAATAGTGAGATGCATAAGTGAAAGTTTTGCAGCAGTGGGAGTTGACAAGCTAAAATAATCACTCCGGACAAATACTGACAAATGAACAAGTTTTTGGGCCAATAAAGTCGGAATTGCAATTAGACGTGCACTTTTCAGCTGAAGTTCGCATTTAGCCTAAAGTAGGAGTCGATGCAAATGAAACTACATCGATTCCAAACAAGAAAAATAATTTCAGATGCATCCGCAGAAGAATAAGATTATTTATATAATAATCAAGATATACATAAATTTTTATTTCAAATATTATGAAGT
Organism: Clusia tigrina; assembly: GCA_920105625.2. Taxonomy (NCBI): domain Eukaryota; kingdom Metazoa; phylum Arthropoda; class Insecta; order Diptera; family Clusiidae; genus Clusia; species Clusia tigrina. The sequence goes on from OV050031.1 coordinate 170,367,339, forward strand.
GAGAAGTTTTGTTGGGGATATATTTTTAATTTGTCTACGTCAGAGTACGACAATTTTAAGCATTCCAACAACATCTTCGAATGAATAGGAAATATATTTCATAAATGGTTGTTGGCCAATGTTTAGTAAATACCTTAGATATTCGAATTTTTTTTTTATCAGGATCAATCAAAGTAAATTTATTTGGAACCATCAGGAACTTCATGAACATAGCACCACTTTAGATATTAGATAGATGAATATAATTGGAGACTATCCACTCTTCACACTTTATTTATACACAGCGTTTGTGTGTCATTTGCTTTGTCTAATCCTCATTTTCCTCCATTCAATATCTGATACACCATTATTTCGTATGCCAGTCAATAATAAAAGAGAAAATGTCTACAGAATAATTCAAAATATTGGTAACTTTTGTCGACTATGAATGTCCATTGTATATTTGAGTGTGATCTTGCTATCATTCTTTTGTTCCACTTCTTCCAGTGTGTTCGAACTATGTTGTTCGGAATTTCCATTAGAATTCAAACTTAATTTGATGGTTTATTTACAAACTTTAGTTACGAATTACTGCTGAATGGAAATTCGAATTTATTATAATAATTTTTTGTGGCTGTATGTTTGCATATAATATTACATTATATTCCCTATGAAACATTTAAATTTGAATTTTGTGATCTCAACCATAAAACAATTCCCCCAATTGACAATGCCTGTCAATGGACACATGCAATTAATTACAACAACAATGTTTGTATGAAATTTGAAAAGCCTTTATCGCCAATTGCAGTTGAGTTGAGTTTTTTTTTTTATTTCTATGTTTTTTTGGTAATGCGAATAGTGCTTTAGAATTTACAATATTTACAGCATATTCCAATTAGTATCCATTTATGCAATATTTGACAAAAATGAAGGCAACAGCAGATTAATTAACATTTCACTCGGGAATAGCTGCATGTATTTATCCGCCTAAAACAAAGTTTTTGCGTTATGTTCCTAATGAAGTGTAGTTGTGATTTCTAGTGCAATAAAAGCCCAAATTGCAACATCCAAAATCAATGTGCATGTTACTAACGCAACACAAAAATATTATTAATGACGGGGCAAATTCTAAATAATGACAATGGTAATACATAAATTCGCCTTTCCAATATGGAAATAAATGCAGCTACGTCACGAAATTATAATTGTCATTGGGTTTACCATACCAAAAGCTGTGTTAATGGGGTTTTCAATTACTGTGCAAATTGTGAATATTTCATAGAATAAAGTATATAATAATTATTGTATATTATAATGTCCCCCATAACACAAACTTCAAGCAAAGAGCCCACAAGTTTTTTATACAGCACTCAAGTAGTAAATTGAGACACTTAAAATTATGCCTTAATATACAAAGTGAGAGTTAATATAGAATTCAGTTTTTTGAGATTTCAGATCAGGGTTTTTTATTTGAATATTCAAAGTAAATATTGACCCATTACTATTTTTATACTACAAAAAATCTCCGGTTTATGTATTAAGAATACATACATTTTTAGCATCAATCAATCAGACTTATTACATAAAACATAAAAAATATATTTACTCAGCAAAATTCTCCCTTAAAGTAGACCTCATCGAATGCAAATAAAACTATTCCAGCTTTAGACCCATCCTCCATATATTTTTCGTGGGCTGATTGAGCAGTTGCCTTCAGCTCCTTCTACGAATTTTCTTTTATAGTCTTAATCGAATTCCGCGCAGTGGTAATTGTACTCTCTAGCTTTAGAAAAGGTAAAAAAGGTATACTAATTTTGTGCTTAGAGAGGGGTTGCAACTACAAGAAGGAGGCGTGGTAAGTATCAAAATCATTACTAGGTTCCTATTAAAGATTTATCAACGAAATTTCACAGAGAGGTTGCGAGTTGCCATTATTAGTACGTATATTGACCCTACATAGCCATGCACAAGAAATGGAATCGATCAGATAAAGGCCACGCCTCCCTCCCTGATAATAAATTTTGGGAATCCCACTTTAAAAAACTTACCCTATCTATGCTTCTAATGATGATATATGAATACAACTCTGAAGCAGTATACATTAGGCCTGTACTAGCATGCATTCCAAATATGGGCAGATAATTACTACTGCCATACCCACAATAAATAAAAATCATTACTACATAGGTTCCGAAGATGAATCAACGAAATTTCACAGGAAGGTTGCGAGTCCTAACATTAAACACCATGCAAAAATGGACAGGTTATTTTGATAGCCACGCCCACTATTGACATATTTTTATAACTTACGACCTATACAATATTTTGTGGCGAAAATTTATATTAGTTCGTATATTGACACCACAAAGCCATACACAAGAAATGGGTAACCTCAACATATACCTACCGAAAATTACTTATTATTAAATTATGAAGAAAACAACCCGATTGTTGAACTCGCGCGCACAAGGAAAGGTAAAGAGTATTTCGAAGTCGGTCTAACCTGACTTAAGACTTCTTTACTCGTTTTGTAGAAATTTTAGCTGTTTCGAAACCAGTTTTGCGGCTACGCTTTCCATGCCCTTATATCAGTCATAATGTTATGAACGGACTTAAAAGATATTCTCTTAAGCAACAAATCTCTAAGACACATTCGATGATATTCCGGCATCAGCTTCCAGTGACGCCGTCATCTACTGAGTCCATTTCAATGGGACATATGCAAGATTAATTTGAGACGTCTATTACATAGATAGATCGATATCCTGTAACGGTATAGCGTATTCACAAATATTATTATTATTATTATTATTATTAACATTGTAGTATTAGCATTGATTCACAAATATAATTCTAAGGATAGCTCAGCTAAATAACAATTGCTCCATTTTTAGCGCGAAATCTATGCACCAACTTAATTCGTATCGATTCTTTATCAAGCGTCATTCATGCAATTATTGGCATCGAAGGTAAATGTGCTGCAGATGTCGCCGGAATTCGATTGATGTTAGCTACTTATTTACAGAGCAAAAAAAGTAGTCACCTCAACATAGAAGTAAAGTTTCAATAGAGTAGAATGCAAATGAAACAATTGCACAATTTAATTTTAAATTCATTTGAACCCAACCGCTTCCTCAGAAATACGAATTTGTTAATTACCATTGACATTTTCGAAGCACAAACCCCATCAGTGTGTCAACAAAGTGATCAACGCACGTGCAGCTTGGAACACAAAATTAAGCCGTTGGAATGCGTTCTTTCACCTACAGGTGAAATCAGGTAGCAAAATTATTGGAGAAGCAACAATATTGCACACAGGAGAATTGACAAATTGAATCAAATCAATGTTCATACAGCCAAGAAAATTGTAATCGTAAAAACTCGAAATAATTATATAAGGGTTCAAACGAATCTTGGACAGCTTTTGTTATACTGATGAATGTGTTTATTACATTGTCGAATTTTTTCTATATCTGATTGTAATTTCTGCATGCATGTATTTGAAGTAATAAATGTTTACAACCCAACTCAATGACATATTCGCTCCTCCATTATTTTCACTTTCTTTGGGTGTAATAAAACTGCATTTAGATGTACTTCAATGAGCGTGTGTCATGGCACGTCAATAGAGTAGCTGTAAATCATTATGTCATCCCCATGCCAGAGCAGGACATGAAAATGGAATACAATGTACAATGTAACTTAGTGGTGATAGTCATGTGCGTTTATATGGTCATGGGCTTAGTTCACGCATTTCGAATTATTTGGTTGATGTTCATGATAGTTGATTACCATTTAATGCTGTCGATTGAAGTTAAATTATAAAATTTAAATTCCCTCGTATTTCAAACACATATGTACATATTTCATTATTATGTTGCTGTTTCCTTTTTTTCGAATTATGCATTTATTTGCATATTGTGGCCTGTTTCGGCTCAATGCGGCTAAACTCTTGGTGATCGCTCCTAAGCATGCCTATTCGCAGCTTTGGAACAAAACTTTGAACGAATTTGTGCGAAAGTCGGTCGAAGCCAAATCTGAAATAGGGTGATGCGTTGCATAGCAGTTGCTAGGGTTGCCTGCTGAGTGGGTCAGAAAGGGATGGATGGTTGACATCTGAAGGGGTATGCGGAGAGTGTCGTTGGGAGCGAGTGCGCTGGAGAGGGCCGCACTAAGTACAGCTAGGGCAAAGAACATTCAAGAATAGACAGTTGATATGAATGTATTTGTGCGAGTTCTGCTACTGAGAGGAGGTTTTAAAATTGATGTATGTAGTGGTAAAAATACAGTGCACCCCCCTTAACTCTAACTATCGTCATTCCCCAATTCTCTTAACTTCTCAAAATAACTGAAAACATACAATTTCTTTGGTAATTTCTCATTGTCAATGAACCCTCAAGATCCACAAGTCGAAATATTCCAGTTGCGTTTAAGTTAAAAAAATTAATTCGACAAAATAAAAAATTGTTTTCTTCATTATTAAAGAAAGAAACACTACCTCCGTTTAATTAAAAGCATAAGGCCGTTAACTGAATTCGTTTAGTTGCATTTTTTACCTATTTTGAAAATTTTTCTAAGATTTTTGAAACTGTTGTTATTTGTGAGATTACTGTAAAAACGTGGAATTCTCTTTTGACCGGCAATTTCTTAGTCTTCGTCTCCCTCCGTCGCAAACTCTAATTTTAATTTTTTTAATTTAAACGTACCCTGATTTCTTCTGACTTTTTTCTCGGAATATTCGCTATTTTAGACAACATCCCAGCAGTGAAACCAACTAGTTAAAGTTCTAGTAAAACTCAGATTATATGTAAAATTCATATATACATAATATAATAACGTGTACTCGACATGTAAAATACTAGTAAAACTCATTATTATATTTAAAATTCATATACGAGTTTATGTATGTGCATAATATAATAATGTGTACTCGACATGTAAAATAATTTTTGTGCATAAAAGAGGAGTGTATTAATTCAGCATGTTAATTCATGGTGCCGCATTTCCACTCTTCTTTGCGGACACTTTACGGATATTTTAAAACACGCGTTCACTTCAAGATTTATCTCTAAATTGAGGAATTACAAAAAGTGGTTGAAATTATAAAAAGAACTGTTTTTCTTCAAATTCCAATGTTTGTCTTTACTTCCTTTTTTATTAAATTGGCAAGAAAGGAAAAAATTAGTATACACGGCAATGAAGTGCCGCAGAAGTCAGTAACTGGTTAACTTATAGATAAGTTTTGAACTAGTAAATTAACCACTTGATTTTTTACTATTAAATTTAGTAGTACATTTTGAAGACTGCCTATAATTTTCACTACAGGGATATGGAACATTTTTACAACAAACACAATAAATTCACATACACTACGTGTGACCAAAAAAAATGGTCGGAACGGTAAATAAATATGGAGGGAATTGAATGTCTTTTCTTAGTCTTCTTTGGCTAGGGTATAAGGTGATGCGAAAGATTGTGGAATTGGTGAAAGAGTGAAGAGAGAAGAAAATAATACAAAAACTTGAAGAGACAATCAGTTACAAATTCCAATATAACACTAATATTGATCTGTAAAATATCTCATGACCAAGCGCTTGAAGCGGCTCCCCGAGGAGGATTGAATGGATTTTTGCATAGAATGCCATAGTCGAATGGCGTTAATGAAAAAAAAATCGTGTAGAACTAGGATAATGAAATTCAGGAACAATCAACGCTAGACTTCTAACAGATTGACTGAACCGTAGTTTCTCATAGAGATGTAAAGGGGACTTCGAGTGCATCAACTTCCACAAAAAAACATAGTTTCTGGCACTCAGGTAAGCATCAAGACTACACTCAAGAATACACTTGTTACATCTCGATACACTATCAAATCTACAAGAGCCACAATATACCTCGTAACATTATTGAACGCTATTTCCAATTTGTGCTGCGAATGAGAATACAGCTTGCTGTAGACCAACCTTATTATACGGAGGATAAGCTGTATAACAAGGCGACGCCGGGTGTGATATCTGCTGACATTCCTAAATTACGAAGTGTGTAATAAATCTTCCTGACTACACTGTTGATATGGTCAATAGATGTTAAGCGAGAATTTATAGTAAAGCGCAAACTGGATACACGCGACACAAACACCAACTGAACAGCATTCAGCTGCACTAGAGGAATGTCATAAAAATTCACATTATGCTTCGATATGGGCAGGACGCAAGACTTCAAAGGATTCAGAGACAAATGATTGTCAAATGCCCATCGACCAATCCTGTCAAGATCCTCATTCACTATACAACACAATTCATCTTTTAGACCATATCGTCTTGACAAGTTAATTTTATATTTTGGAGGAATCAAGTTAAGGGATCTTGCTCATATTTAAGATATATTCTCCAAAACACCTGAGTCTTTTGTGTGTCAATGGTCCGCAGTCTGTGATCAGGTGCAGTGAGGTTTCGTCACTTTCTCCACAGAATCGACAGATGGCATCTAAAGATATAGCCAACTTATTCATATAGTAGTTGAGTCAACAATGTCCGCTTAAAATTCCTGTGATGATTCTTAATTTACTCAGAGGCATATTTATTAACTCCCTAGCTGTTTTAAAATATCAGAATCGCAGAAAAGCTTTGGACTGTCTTCATCCCAGAAGAGTTTTCCAGGTTTGACTTCTTTTTGCATCCGTACACTTCTTCAGCAGACCTCCAATGTTATTGGATGATAGTCCACAGAAGGGTACAGGGCCGTTGAAAGAAGAGGCCGTAACCTTTCTAGCTAAGCTATCAGCCTTCGCATTTCCCTCTACTCCTATGTGGCCTGGTACCCACATTAGAAATGACTTGTGCATACTGCCTAGGGAGTTTAGCTTCCCAATACAGGCCCATACATGTTTAGACCTCACCAAGGGTGAGCTCAAGCTCTTGAGTGCTGCATGACTATCGGATAGTATCACGATATTTTTCCCCTGATATTTCGTGCCAATGGTGATCTGGGCACATCTTGAAAGATGCATATTGCATATTGAAATATCGTGAATCTCCGCTTGAAAAATGCTTGGGAAATAACCAGTAGTTCTAGGTCCTGCCCCAGTTCCGTCCATTGTCTTAGAACCGTCTGTATACCATAAGAGGGAATTTTCTCTAATTTATACGTCTCATTTCTTTTTTGCAACTCATCATTGTACTGTAGTTGTGTGCAAAATTGAATTTTCTTGACATAAAATGCTTGTGAGATTTTAGTATACCATTTTCTTGAGCTAAATTGTTACCCCATATATTTTGGGTGTAATTTGATTCTCTCGAGATAATTTTTTGTATTCTGCTAATAGATTTCCTAGCAGAGTCTTGTATTACTAGATGTAAGGGTGTTAGATCTAGTAAAACTTCCATTGCCGCCGTTGGACAGGTGCGCATAGCTCCAGTGATGACAAAGCAGGCAAGACGTTGTACTTTACTTAATGCAGACTTCGCTGTCTTAAGTCTGACTCTATTTGACCAGGCTACAGAACCATAGGTAATGATTAGTCTCACCATCATGGTATACATCCAGCGATTGATTTTGGGGTCACATCCCCAAGATTTACCAGCAAGCCGTCTACAAATCATTAAGGAAGCTGTAGCCCTCTTGGTGGTTGCTGTCAGGTGAGCCTTCCACAATAACTTTTTGTCGAAAATAACTCCGAGGTATTTGGTCTCAGAGCTAATATCGACTTGTTTACCATTTTCATACATGTAATGTAATGTTATGTAATGTAAAGGGAGGTATGTCATGTACTGCGACCTAAAAGATCTATTGTACAACCCTCTGCTAATATAGGATAATCCTATAGAAACTCATCCATCTTTGTTATCCTTAGAAATACTAGGATATCAGCTGGATCTAGCTTTGCTATTTCATTACCTGGTATCAAATTTGATTCCAGGCTTTTGTATCTGCTGTGCATCAGTGCTCCACAGCTGCCTAATATGTGCTCTGGCGACTCGGTTTCCTCGTCGCAGAATCTGCACAATGAACTTGAAATGATTCCTAAGTTGCTTAGGTGTCCCTTGAGCTTACAGTGACCAGTCAAAAGCCCGGTCAGTATTCTTAAGCTGTTTTTGGTCAATGCAAAATTTTAATCTTTTGCAGTTGTAGTTGCCCAAAAGTAGTTTTGATTGTCTTAGCCCATTATGACTTGCAAAAAGTTCCTGCCTTTTTTGCCTTTCTTGTTCCCTAAGTACTTCTTGCCATACTCCTCTGCCTATGCCACAGTAAGGTTCCGGGCCTATCATTGCCATGGAGGCCCCTTTTCTGGCAAGTTCGTCCGCTTGTTCATTGCCCCGGATACCCATGTGGCCAGGGACCTAGCATAAACTAACCTTGTTGTACTTTCCCAACTGATTTAATTTCTGTAGACAGTCCCATACTTGCTCAGAGTCCACTTCATACGAGCTTCATGCTCGAATGACCGCTTGACTGTCAGAAAGTATGGCTATTTCCCATCTTCTATAGCCTCTGTTTAGATTAAACTGCGCGCATCTTTCGATGGCGAGAATTTCTGCTTGGAAAATACTTGGATATTTACCCATTTGCTCGGAGTATTTGGTTCTAGGTCCAAATACCCCCGCTCCAGTACCACTATCGGTTTTTGACCCATCCGTATACCACATGATCGTATGTTCCTTAAAAGAGTACGCAGCGTTTAAATTGCTCCATTCCTTCTTGTCCTGTGGATAATCTAGAAGAGAGTTATTGAGCGGGTTTCTCCGGTTCCATAGCCCTTTGTATGCCCCGGACCTTGTCTTATCTTCCGACATCCTAATTAAAGTACCTATTGCCACTTTCCGTACAACCAAGTGTAACGGGGTTAAGTCCAAGATTACCTCTAGCGCTGCTGTAGTACAGGTTCTCATTGCCCCGGTTATACCTATGCACGCTAGTCTTTGAATTTTTGCCAACTCCATTTGCGTTGACTGAAGTTCAGTTCTATTATACCATGCGATTGCTGCGTATGTCACTATTGGACGAACCATCATTGTGTACATCCAGTATAAGATACTGGGTTTGCAGCCCCATGTTTTGCCCGCCAGTCTTCTGCACATCATTAGAGCACGCTTGGCCTTTAATGAAATCATTTCAACATGAGCTTTCCATGTTAATTTGCTGTCTAGAGTTACCCCTAGATACTTAGTTTCGGCTTTGGGTATAATGGTTTCACCCAGCAGTTGAATGTCTTTCCATCTCGGAAGCTTCCTTTTCCTGGTAAATGGAACGATTGTGGTTTTGGTAGGATTTATTTTCAATTCTACCGACCTGCACCATTGTCCAACAATACTTAAACCTCTTTGAATAATATCGCAGAGGGTTTCTTCAAATTTGCCTCTAGCTATTAAGACGATGTCGTCAGCATAGCCCTGGCAGTCAATGCCCGCCTCGGACAATTTCGTTAATAGTTCGTCAACAACTAAGCTCCACATAAGAGGCGAGAGAACCCCTCCTTGTGGGCAGCCTCTGGTTGTGGTGATACTTATTGTTTCGCCTCCAGCAGATGTCTCTGCCGTTCTGGTATGAAGAACTTCTGCCATCCAGTTTGATGTCATTGAGTCTACTCCTCTTATATCTAATGCCCTTTTTACTACATCATGTGACGTATTATCGAAGGCTCCTTCTATGTCAAGGAATGCGCAAATAGCTATTTCCCTGTCCTCAAGTGTTTTTTGAATTAGATCTACTAGACTTTTAAGAGCGGTCTCTGTCGATCTGCCCGCTCTGTAAGCATGCTGATTGGGGTGCAAAGGCACCTGCTCTAAGACTCCGCATCTTATATAGTTATCCACAAGTTTTTCTAGTGTTTTTAACATAAAAGATGTCAGGCTTATCGGTCTGAAGGACTTAGGGTGGGCGGTGTCTTTTTTCCCCACTTTGGGTATGAACACCACCTTTGCCCTTCTCCAAGCTGTCGGTATGTAACCAAGAGCTAGACTATTTCGGTAGATATTTATCAAAAACGGTAGTGATTCCTTTATGCCCTTTTGTAACAGAGCCGGGAAAATACCATCCGTACCTGGAGACTTGAATGGTTGAAAGGTACTTAAGGCCCAATCTATTCTTGCAGCAGATACAATATCTGCCGAAACTCTTCTGATATCCGAGTTGGGATTGGGATTGGGATTGCTTGGCCTATACCTCGATCCATTGCTCATTACTGCCACACATTCTGGGAAGTGTGTCATTAGTAGTAGCTCTGCTCTTTCACTGTCGTTCTTGGTATAGCTGCCATCTTCCTTCTTTAGGGACATTGTTATGTCCGGTCCTGCCTTTGCCAATGTTTTATATAGCCTCGCTGCTGCTGGTAAAGAGGATATACTTTCCCAGAAACTTCTAAAGCTAGTGCGTTTAGCTTTTCTTATCTCTTTATTATATTCTGTCAGTTTAGCCCTATAATCCTGCCATTGCCCGTTCCGCTTTGCCCTATTACTTAGGTAGCGGGTTTCATTTCTAAGTGCAGAAAGATAGCTATTCCACCAAACTGCGTCGTTTTCTTTGCCCCTAGGTTTTACGGGACAGCTGCTATGGAAGGCATCCAGTATCGCCCCCATTCAATTGAGTCACACTGTCTTCGAGCTCATAGTGATTACGTATGAGTTTGCTCGATGCAATGCCTTGCAAATTACAATTAAGTATTTCTTTATATTTCTCCCAGTCAGTTTTCTCCAAGTCAGTTTTCTTGGGAACTAAGACCAACTAGAAGAAAATCGACCGAAAAATGACAAAGCTATAAGCAATTGAGTGAATAAATCCACTCCATATTTTCCAAAATGCCTAAAAGAAAACGAGAATTTAAGTGCGTAAACAATCCAAATAATTTCTTTTACGTGTGTGGCAATTTTGTCCTCCAACAAAATAGACGTAGATTCACCGATTTGGGATTTGGATTTTTTCACTCAATTGCTTATAACTTTGTCATTGTTCGGTCGATTTTCTTCTAGTTGGTCTTAGTTCTTACGTTAAAGTATCATCTTTACGTACATGAGGAGAAACCAGGCGTTTTTCAACGATTTGTACTTTTCCGCTGGCACAGAATCACTGTAAAATATTATTTTTTTGAAAATGTGCCCTATTTTCATCGATATATTTTGAACGTCTTTACCAATCAAGATCCGATTATACATGTTTGTTCGTCATCTCAATACCTTGCATTGGGTACCAAGAACGACCCAATCGGACATTTCTAGCTCGAGATATGATTTGTCACGTGAAAAAATACAAAAATTACAATATCTCAAAAACTATTCCATGAAAAAAAATTTAACCTTGATTTTCGAATTCAGCAGATGGAAATACATAAGAAAAGTCACCTCTCATCAAATGTACATGAAAAAAATTTTATTTTGTGAACTAATGTAATTAATAATTTTACTAAGCAAGATGCAGGCTCTGGGTGCAATGTGCCTATTATCCCATATTAACTTTCCGCTGTCGCAGTTCAGCCCTCTGATTGCACCTTTATAGTGCCAGGGTTCTTGAATCAATACCATGCCCAGGTTAAATTTAGTAAATGTCCTTGCAATTACTGCCGAAGCAGATTTTGCATGATGGACATTAACCTGGGCGCATTTGATACCTGATCCGTCACTCATATAAGGAGAAGTTATAGGCTGTTGCCCAAGCTGCTGCCACTTAGCAGCAGATTGTCTTCATCCTCAAAAGGATCTACTGTGCCGGGGAGGTCTTGGCTGATGCCCTCCGTGTCGCTTACATCCGGTAGTATACACTCCGTCTCCATCGCCTCCGATGTTTCTGGAACGGGTTCTGCGGGAGCTGTGCTGCTCTCTTGTTGTTTGTCCTTGGCAATGCCATGGACTGTAACCTCGCCGAACCTGTAGTTGATTTTGTTACCTGATGTCTTGATGGCTTCAAGTGATTGCTCATCGATGCCAAACGTAATCAGTTGTCCATTGCCCTCTTCCTTGATTGTGAGCACTCTCCATAAAGGTGTGTTAATCCCCTCATTTTGAGCACTAATCAAGGCCATGATCTTCTCGATCGTTTGACCCGAACTTCTAGGGAGGAAGATAGTTACTACATGTGCTCTGGGTACCTCATCTCCCGAGCATGCAACTAATGGTGCCCCCTTCCACGCCGTAAGCATAGGGGCAGCTTGTCTAAGGCAGTCTGCTGTCTGCACATCCTTGCAATCAACGAGTACGTGCCCCGGACGGAAATGGATGCCCTCAAATTTTAATTTGTGGTCCCAACCTTTCGCCACTTCCACAAGGATAGTTTCTTCTAGGGCAGTTCCGCGGGTGTGAGATTCACCTCAGGGTACTCCTTCGGTAGCACTGCCATCCTGACCGATTTCGACACGTCTGCATAGGTCTTACTCGCAGCTCTCTCCGATGCCCTTGCGGTGCCTTTGGCGAATTTGTGGGTGAACTTTGGCTTCTTGCCTTCTGCCAGTTGTGGTGGTGTTATGAAACTACTGCCTCTTTTGCCCGTCTGTTGGTATGATGACGCCGCTTCATCTGGCTTAACTTTGTGCTCCCCAGCCTTCTTCCTAGCTTAATTCTGTTCAAGCCCTTTTTCTAGGTACCTAAGGTACCACCTGCAGCCTGCCGCGCTAAGTCCTCTCCTCAGTGGGTCGTCGATTGCTCCAGGTTGTCCAGGAGGTGGAACCTTTGGGATGCGTCGGGTTTCATGACCCTGCGATCCTGGCCTATTTCCTGCAAAAGCTGCAGATCCTGTTGCCTTCTCACCCCGTTTGGGCCACAGAGCTACACCGCTGTATGCTGGTGTTGCTGCTGCATCTGCCCTCTGTATTGGGTCTCCTGTTCTTGAAACATCAGCCGCCGCTGGCCTACTTCTTTGCGCGGATAGTGCAAGAGCACAAGACTCCGATGTTGAAGCAGCTACGTTGGTCTGTGTGGCTGATGCTGATGTTTTGCTGGGTGTTGCTGGTGCTAATGCACCAGACTTCACTGGTTGGCCTTTGTGAGCAATCTGCTTAGCCCCTGGTTTCATGCGCTGAGGCAAATGAGAACTGCTCCTGCTGGTAAGAGCATTGCCCCGCGAACCGTCATCACAGAGCTGATGCTCCATTTGGTTCGCGAGTTCTGTCGCGGACAATTCCCGCGTATTCAAGTTTTTTGTATAATTTTTCTTTTTTTGTTGTTTATCCATATTTTTCTTACGACCGCCTACCCGCCTCAGCAGATTCGGCAGTCTACAATACTACATCGGGACTGGCATGGTCGACTATGACAGAGCCCGGTTGCCATAGCAAGGTCACAGCTACTCTTGGATTCGACCCGGTGTCCAAGAGGCTCCGTTAAAATACAGCACGATATTACCCCCTGGCTGCAAATCATCCCATCGGCACGGCAGTTGCATAACACCGTGGATTAGGGGGGGACGACTCCTCTTACTTGCTACTCTTCAATCTATCTTTCCGATATGGGTAGCCCTGCCAGGGAGCTTAATGCTCCCCATCGGCATAGCTAGTTGAGTCATTGCAGCAAGAATTATTACACCCCAGGGGTGGTCGCCCTAGTGAGTTTGCCTGATCTATCTTAGCCAATCGTGCACCAGCTGCCTGGCGCGCCCTATCAGAATTAACAAGTCGCACCAGACATCCGATGCGCAATTGTTACCAGCCGTCACCGCGTGGAGGTGATAGACCCAACTTCCGCCAGACACTCAATTACGACATGGTAGATATCTTTCATACATGGTAGATATCTTTTTCTAGTAAACGGTGGTCTTCGAGGCATTGATTTTCAATCCTGTTCCCCTGCACCATTCACTAGCTGTTAATAAGCCCCTCTGGATAATGTCACAAAGAGTGGATTAGGATTTTCCTCTAGCTATTATCACAATATCGTCCGCATATCCTTGTAATGGTATGCCTAGATTTGTGAGTTTTGCCAGAAGATCATCTACTACTATGCTCCACAAAATGGGTGATTATACTCCACCCTGCAGACATCGTTTATTGACTTTGACTTTAACAGTTTTGTCACCTGCTTTAACTTCAGTCAGTCTACTGTTGAGTAAAGCTCGTATCCAATTGGAAGTGATATTATCTATTCCTCTATTGTTAACAGCCCTAATCACATATTCGTGACTAGTGTTGTCAAAAGCCCCTTAATATCAAGAAAGGCACAAAGTTCTATTTATTTTTTAGTGCGGTTTCAACCGATTTTCCCGCAATATATGCAAACTGACAAGGATGTAAAGCCTCCCTTTTCAAGACGGTCTCAAGGAGATGTATATTAACTATTTTTTCCATTGCTTTAGTACAAATGATGTCAAACTGATATGCCTGAAGGATTTGGGATGGGTCATATCCTTCTTGTCTACCTTGGGGATAAATATCACTTTACCTGAGCGCAATGCTTCCGGTATATACTGAAAAGCAAGACTTGCCCTAGTGATATTCACCAGGTGCGGAATCAGCACATCATCACTCCTTTGGAGAAGGATTAGGAAGATACCATCCAGACCTGGTGATTTGTATGGCTGAAAAGAGCTGATGGCCCACCTCAACCCCTCAGTAGTTATGACTTCTTTGGCCACCTTCCAGCCAATATTGCTTGCTCTTCTAGGAAGAGCATCCATCTGCAAAGATGGCGGTATCTGGATCGAGCTCCCAGGAAAGTGCACACGCAGCAAAAGGAGAGTGCGATCCTCTTAATTCGCCATCTCTATGGAGTCGTGCTACTTCAGGAGTCAATCCTACACTTTCACAAAAGGATCTAAAGCTAATCCTTTTGGCTTGCCTGATTTCTTTGTTATAGATCGTCAACTATTTTTAATATTCTTCCCAGTCCCCCGTACGCTTAGCTAGATTGAATAGCCTACGCACCTTAGTACGTCTAGTAGACAGACTAGAGTTCCACCAAGGAACATTCCTGCTGTTTTTCTTTGTTCTTAGAGTACAAGATAAAACATAGGATTCGGAAATGATTTCATTCAGCTCATTGACACCCTCCTCTAGCTCCACCGGATTTTTATATATTCCTTGGATGTTTGAGGATGAGAGAAATGAATGCACTGAACTATCACAGAATTCCCAGTTAATATACCTAGGATTTCTAAAAACGATCGTTTTTGTGACGATACCTCCTATATGGAACTCAATTATACTGTGGTTCGATAGAGAGGGTTCGTTCGAAACTTTCCAATTGCTAACAATATCAGTTAGTCCAGGACTACATAAAGTCAGATCAAGAACTTCCTCCCTAATAACGTTTCTAAAAGTGGGTGTATTCCCCTTATTTAATATATATAAATTAAGTGATAATAAAAATTCTAGAACTGATTCACCCCGTTTATTGGTATCACTGCTACCCCATATAGTATTATGTGTATTGGTGTCACAGCCTACCAAGAGTGGAATACTTTTGGATAGGGAATAACTTGCCATCTTAACGACTTCTTCCGGGATGTTATTCACATATCCCGGAAAGTAGGTCAATGCAACGACTATATCGCGGGAGATCCCTTCGTACTTTACCACGGTGGGTGTGAGATCTCACGATAAGAATTCTGAAACACTGAAGTAATTAATATCATTTCTAATCAGGATACAGGTGCGGGGAGTGTCAACATTGGCATCCCATATTTCCTTTGTAAACTTGATAAAAAGGCCCCTAAATTGACCATTGTAACACCATGGCTCTTAAATGAGGGCCAGCCCCATGTTGTTATTGGCAAACACCCAATGACAGCCGAGGCTGCTCTGGCATGATGGATGTTTGCTTGAGCCACTTTCAGTCTCGTCATCTTATGAAACAGATTGTGCCGGGATGGTGTTATTCCCATATTCGTCCCCCTCGTCCATAGAGACATCCTCCAGACTGTGTACCAGTAAAGGACAGTATGCGGCCTTAGCCCCTATCTCAACACTGGAAGCCCTGGAAGAGATTTCCGGGGCCACAGTCTTCGGTTCAGCCTCACCTGGGGAAGGCTACCATTCGTAATTACCTTTGACAGAGGTGGGATGTTTGTCTCCTCTACTTACTCTGCCTTGGGCTTTTCTTCAGTACGTTTAGAATAACCGACCTTGATCTTGCCAAATCCGTAGTTGCATGGACCCAACATCTATTTCCACGAACAAGAACCGTCCGTTGCTCTCGTCCTTGCAATTCCAGATTCTCCAGAAATTAGGGTTTAGTCCAATATTCTGTTTGGAGAGAAACTTAAGTGACACATACACCACTTGTCCACTACGACGAGGGAGGAAGAGGAAGACTGTTTGTGATCGTGGGATGTTGCCTCCCACTCTGGCGACCAAACTGACGCCCTCTCTCACTGAAAGCTGCGTCACGACCTCTTTCAGTCATTCCACCGAATCCGTCGAGCAGCAATTGATGCTCAAGAAGCCAGGCTTGAAATGGATATCATCGAAGGAGAATTCTTTGGTTTACTCTCCAGCCAGCCTTTCAAGCAACATATGCTCAACACTTGTAACTAATTGTTGGTTGCAAACCCTACGCCAAGTAGGTGAGATACCATCTGACTCCAGCTCCACTTACTCCTTTCTTCTCGGGTTATCCAAACCCCCAGGTTGACCACGATCAGGAAGAGGGATTCCTTCTTGGCCATCCTGGAGGTCTTCTCCGATCTGGTAGGTCGGGATGGATTACTCCCTTTGCCCCCCAACTTAACTCTCAGTGTCAACAGTCTCTCCTTAGTGGAGATGGGAGTTTGTTGAGTTGGTCCCATTTTTGCCCTGGCAGCAGCAGAAGTGGATGGCACATCATAGGAAGAAAGTTTCGGAATTCCTGCACCACCCATCCCGTCTTCTGTCATTGGAGGTCCCATAGGTCCAACCATTGTTTTGGTCACGAATGAAGGATTCTTTGATCCATCTGATTTGCCAATTGAATTGCGGTGATGTCCCACGGAATTTTCTGTTTTAATTTTTGTTTCTTCATGAACATTATTTTTTTGCGGAGTATATAAAGACCACTCGGACAGAGATCCCCAATATCCAAGGTAGGTTATTACCACAGAAGGGCGCCTTTCATTCAGGGGCTCCGTTCACGAGAAGACTATTTACAGGGCCTCTAGCCTGGCAGATCATCAGCACGGGTCGCGTGGCACCTTGATCCAGCTCTTACCTTCGAACCATAGTGAAGGTATTTATTATTGTATTTCTCAATGCTGATCTAGCTCTACATCCTGACCTTAGCTAGATCAGCACCATCAGGCAATTGATGCTATTGTAGACCTATTACCAGCCGGTACCCTCGAGGAGGGTTCAGGATTTTCTAGGATAGGGATATTATAGGTTTAAATTTATGTCATAGCAACAGAAAATAAGATCATGGTCAGATACAAACGAAATTTGATCAAAAAGTAATGCAGAAGCTAAGTCAAAAGCAATAAAGACATTAAGTAAGCTAGGAGTGACGTTATTCACAAAGCGGATTGGCATGACAGTGTTGACAATTGAAAGACCCGCAGCTGCAACATAATCTCGCAATTTGCTGCCTATATTTTCATGAACAAGGAGATTCACATTGAAGTCACCACACAATATATAATGATCATAATCTATGAGCTCAGTAGACAATTCAGAGAAAATGACGCGAGACTATTAGACCTGCACGTATTATACAGACAAATTATCATAACTGTAATGCTATTGTCATAAACTTTAGCACATAAAAACTCAACTTCCGTACCACTTTTTATAAGTTCACATTTAAGGTTAGATCTGCAGTAGATTGCTACACCACCCCCAAGTTTTGCCATCTCGGTCATTTCTAAACAATTCATAGCCACTCATCTCTATAAGAGAGTCAGCCACCCCATCATTAATCCAAGTCTCAATTACACAAATCACATCCATGGAAGAACCTTCAAAAACATACCTAATATAATCAAGCAGCATCAAACACAAAGATCAAATAGGACAATAAATTAAAAAAACGCCAATACTGCAGCACACACTACAAAGTAACCGATTCCCTTCACAAATTTAACATCATTTAAAATAAGAAACAGAGCAAACAAAGAAGAAATGACAAGGAAAATTATCAAGAACATATGAAGTAAAGATACCCTTAACACGACTGCATGATGTTTGAGTTGTAATATCCATTCGTGCAAGTCGGTCAATTCAATCACTTTCTAGTGCACGGGTGGTTGCATTGCGCAATGTTATATCCTCTCTTACCGATTCTTGTTGTTGTGGTGTTAAATTCGTTTTTAATTATTGCCTTTTGCGAGTTTGTCGATCATTACGACCAGTGTTTGAACGTCGTCGTCTATATTATAACATTTATATTTAATATTGTTGATATGAAATTTATGCATTTTCGTCAATATCTCAACCACAGCGCCACCTATCTGGTCCAAATTCTGCCAAGACTTTATTTTTATTTGAATATTATACTGTGAATTTCAGCCAAATCGGATACATAGTGAACTCATGTACAGACATCCGTTTGCTTTATTTCGCTGCTTTGCTGTTTGACGTTAAATTTCGATTCTCCTTCTTCTCTGCAATCTATACAATAAATTTGTGTGATAATGTAGTTGGCAAATGTCAAACAAACACAGAAGATATTTAAAAAGAATAGAAGATCAGTGATATATTTTTAAAACTGTGATTGAAAATTATTAGTAAGGCATACATAAACCTGAATTTGCCCTTTGTGACACCATTCCCTCTCATATGACCAGCCTTTTGGCGCTTTGCATTTGCCATTGATGGAAACTAGTTTTGTGTCCGATATGTCCCCTAGAGAGTCCTGAGAGATGTATTTGTCTTTTTGAACAAAGCGCTGGACACGTCCAGATCAAGTGTTTGAAGAACTCCTGCTCCTCCTCGTCCATGCATCTCCCAAAATAGTCATTTGTGGGGATTCCTAATCTCCTGTCATGAATACCCAGAGTCTAAGGGACACCACCCACCCTTCCTTTGAGCGTGAATAACCTTAAACTTAGCATGGAAATTGAAATGGAAATGTGTTCTAATGCAAATGCAACATTATTTACACAACTACTATGAAGGCAATAAACATATTCGTATGGGTCTGTTGTGATAAAATTGTTTATGCAAAATCCATTACAAATAGACACCAAATTATTATAAATACGAGTACATAAACCTGTGTTCGTACCTAATGACTTATTACAATTTTGGAATGAACCAAAAAACATAACTTATACACTTTTTGTCGTATTAAGACAGATATAAATATATACTATATGAAGCGATTTATATCATTAAATATAAAGAATTCATATTAGTAGGCAGAAAGGTTAAGTCATTCCAAAAAATGGCGCATGTATTCTTCTGAGATGGAGGATTATTTCTATTGGCCACTAATTCATCAAAAATTATAAATCGAAGTCATGAGAACAATTATAGACTTGTCAATAACAGAATTTCACAGTCCTTGAAAAACTTTAAATTGTAGCCTTGTTATTATTCTCTTACTTGCACATTTTACTTGTTTTTATAGTTGAGAAATATGAAATTGCTGCAAAATATTGTCTAAATACAACATATTGCAGTCAAAAATCAAAAGTCAAAAGTCAACACCCACAACAACAACAAAAAACTCGCACAAAAACTTGGTGAATAAATCATGAAGACTTAAAAACGTCAGTCAAATGGAAGCAACACAAAATCAAAAATGTAAATAAAATTCTCATCGAGTGGCACTGTCTGCCAAAACACAACTGGTGACTTCGACAAATTGCTTCAGAATTATATAATGAATAAGAAGGTTGACCTCACTTACATTTGCGAGTAAAGTATTGTATTGAAAGGGAAATATCAATGAAATGGAACATTTGCCTTTCACACGAACTCTGTTCTTCGATGTTTGCGCAGACATTTAGATCTACAGCAAGGAAAGAAAGAAAGCGCATCCATGTAAGTATGCATGCATTCCAATCGCACACCACCTTTGACCATTTACTGTCGACTCAAATGGAGGAATGCAAAGTTGACAGCAAACTGATGGATGCGTTGAAGGATCATGGCCATTCGTGTTGTTATGCAAAAGAAAAACTTCATTTACATGTTCATATGGGAGAGAGATGGAAATTACGTTTTTTCATGCAAGCGAACATATGCAAAACTTTTTTTTCCTTTTTTGCTTCTTGTTTTCTTTTTGTGTCTTTTTTACATAGTCGTAGCAGTTAAATCGAAGTAGCATTTCACAGTTTGGTTTGACTTTAGAGGTGCGCGCCCACATTAAATTTAAGCTAAACAGAACGAATTTTTCTCCTGCTTTACTGCAGTGGCTTAAGGACTTAGCGCCGTGCAACTACAGCTTTCTCGCTTCTCTGCACATTGTTCTTGCCATTACTGCTCGTATAAAAACATATATAAACACGGCTTCAAAGTGCCCAACAATTCTAAAAGAGCACAGCAGTACGATCTAACAAGTGCGGATATGTGTATTCGTACGAGTACATCCCTCCTTCTGCATTTAGTCGAGAATTTAAAATGTCTGAATTTGTTTCCTTTCTGTTTATTCTTTTTGTTTTCTAAAGCTTAATGTATTTATGCATGCATGTCTATTTATGTGGATGCAAGTGTGTGTATGTATGTATAAATGTATGCATGGATCCTTTCGGTTGAATTTATTTGCTCAATTTAGCTGAACTTTGTTATACCATTTACGATAGAAAAATATGTGAAAGGGTGGCCAAATTTTAAAGATACACAAGTTCACTACGGTCCTTGAATACGTAATCAAATTTTTGCGCAAAAACTTCTTAAGTTTTAAACTTGTTTTCCTCCTTTTTCTTAGAAAAAAGGGCTTCTACAACACTAAATCATTTGCAATAGGGGTAGTCACATCCTGTACTTTTGGATTCTTGTAGTACAATTTGCTTATGGGAATTTTATTATTCTGTTTCCCCGATTACCCAATTCTGATAATGAAATTTTCTGATTATGAATTTAAGTACTAATAGCAATTCTATAATTTCATCCATTTTTCAGTACATTAGAAGAAACATTTTCAACTGACACTTTAGATATCTTTTCAAAATACCTCCAAAGACTATAACCAGAATGACTGCCCATTGATATGGTATTTGTGAAATACCGAAAAGCGTTGGTTAATAACCTTAATATAATTCAAATTTTTAAGTAAATTTTCGAAATTATATTATAATAAAAGTAGAAACGAATAATTTTCAGTTGGAGACACATATTTTCCGAAGGTATTTGTAAAGTTAAGACGTATATACCCAGAGCTCTTCTGGTAATTGTATGTTATCACTTGTGATGATTAGAGCGCACATTTTTCGTCAAGTATTCGACAAAGCTTCCTTGCTCGAAATTTACATTTTACGAATACGAATGAATTTCATTTTTGCAATTATCATGGGAACTCAGCAAAATACACCTCCAGCACATATCATCTAAAACAGTAGAATACTAAAAGCGATTCAATAACTAGTGTTTAAATAATAATGGGACATGGTATCGCCTTATCCAAGCTCCATATTCGGACTCAACTTATATATCCAAGAGACTTTTTATGATGTAGTCCACATTCTCTTGTTGGGGTCTCCCTCATTTTGTATATTGCCTTTGAGTCTTTTGTGGTACATACGTTACATTTACTCCATTAGGAAGCCGCGTCATCTGGTACGAATCACTTTGCAGTTAATATTGATTTCCTTGACCCTGTAATGTATTTTTTCTATGTGATTTTCGTTTACAATATAAAAATACCTTTTATTGTATTGGAAGGATCAACAGCTTTTACACAATGTCCAGTACGCAGTTGATACGAGACTGACTCTCCTAATGTTTTGATATGCTTTCCATAAAATAAATATTATAAACGTCAGCGAACAGTTATAGGTTCCCCCTACCACTGCACTGAAATGTTACCTCACATTTGAAGAATTAAAACTAAAACTCTTTGAGTATATTAAAAAACCAAAATAACCCACGGAAAACAATCGACAAAATAACAAATACTTTAAAGAATAATTTTTCGACTCGAAATTTGGATGATATCATTTCACAACCTATTCAGAGGACAAAGCATGCGAAGCTGACTTTCTAAGATTATTTATTTGAAGGTAAGCAAAGATCACAGTTTAAATAGTGTTCTCGTATTTTATAATAGGTGTTGTTTATCAAGCCTAAATGTAGTTACTTTCTTTTAGCTAAGTTATAAGCAGAAAAGAATATATGTACATACATAAGACATTTTAGTAACGTAACGGATTCGAATCGTAGTTCTGTATGTATTTAAGGCAAACTACGGTTCATACAGAACCGTTTTAAAAAGGTTTATTAGGTTTAACGTACAGCCAGTTAAATTGATTATCGTAATAAAAGGAGTCTTATTTGGAATTGCCCTATGAGAAAATGTGTTATGCGAATTTTATATAATAAAAGTTTTATTTTAGTAGAATTTGTCACCAAATCATTCACTTGCAGAAAAAAGTTTTTTCTGTTATTAATACAATCTTGCAGAAGCTGTCAATATTTCCACTCCTTAATTACCATGTTTTTTTTCGAACGAAATCACTGCTTTCATCAACTCATAATTGCACACACTGTTGGTAATTACTACCGGAACATGAACACTTGACAAATCCCCTCTAACCAAAAATAAATAAATGAAATAACTACACACAAATACAAACAGAAAATGCCATGCTTCATAAAAAGGCACGCGTGAAACGTCTGCAAAATCCAATAATATAAGGAATAACAAACACAAATCCGCATCAATTGATTCCGTTAATCGGCACAACCCCGTACAGACATGTTTCTGTTAGCGATACAGTTGTGGGTGTAACCGCTTCGCAATGGCGACAAAACGCCTTGTCATTTAAGCAACAAACACATCTCGTAACCCACCCAAACACTATAGCGGTTCCTCAACGGGCAAGTAATTTCTTTTAATAGAAAGTTGTGGCAGACACTATGGTGGATTTATAAAAGTCATTCGCTCATATCCGTAGAGCATTGGGTGTCTTTAGCTTATCGAATATAAACCACAATCAAACTTAAGTCAAAAAATGTTGGGAATATCAATTTTGACATACAAGCATACTACACTCTTCCTCCCACACGCACTCACACTAAAACGGATTGCTCTTACTTTTAACGCGTAGCTGTGCCGATGAATTGTTTGCGAGTAATTCTGTCATTAGAACGTTTGCCATACTTCCGCATGAGGTACAAAATTGTCAGTATTGTTATTTTGCTTGTAGAACAATGAGAAGTGACATTTCAAATACGTTGCAAAGTTTCTAGGCTTATCTAAATTATAGCAAGTGTCATGTTCTTCTGGGTCATATTAATGTTTTGTGGAAGGATTTTTTTCATTAAAAATTAGTACACCGTGGATTCGAATTATATATTGTACAATCAAAATCCTTTATTGTTATGAAGAGCTTAATAAAGAAAACGATTTACTGACAAATTCTCAAGTTTTATATGAACAAACATGCATTCAATAGTCCTTTTCAGTGATCTGCAATTCCACTGAGCATTGCATTTTTCTTTTTGAATATTGGTTATAAATGCCGAGGTTTTTTCTTAAATTGTCCTTTTCTCATATATGTATATAAACTCTCCAACTTTCACTTTACATGAGACAAATTAACCATTTCTCCCTGTGATGGAAAAAGTACCATTTCGAAGTTTTCTTAGCTAGCTTTTAATTTTACTTGAAGACAAGCTAAAAATAGTATGTCCAATTTTCTAGGTTTAGTCTGAAGTAAGGAGGGAAATGTTTCTGTATTCCTTTTCACATAGAGAGCGCAGGTAATGTTTGAAGAGAAAAACAAAAAAATTATAAATTATTTTGGGAGTCCCTCTGTACATCGTATACAGCATACATACATACATTCCATTAAAACTTTATTAAGAAAATATTTTAATCATAAAAATGTTCACATTTGTTGGTAATAGAGATTTAATTAGTACATAAAACATGCTTAGTTGATGTCTCAGAAAAGCGTGATAAGCAGATATCAGTCGCGATCGTGATGTGATAAGAAACCGAACAATGCAAATGATGCAGGACACAGTTAGTTAATGTTCTGAGTCATATCTTGTGCCTGGTTTGTGTTCAGACTTCGCCTAGAACCTGCTCTGAATGCATGTACAGGAGTTTGCGTATTGTATGCAATGGTATCATAGACTTCACACTATGTTCTACTTGCTTTCCTTACGGAAAATTGATGATTTCCTATTAAACCGGTTTTTCTCTTCTAAGCAAATCCCAATCTTTGCCGACCCACTGTATCACGTACTTCAATTGTGGAATTCCACATCAGACTAGCAACAACTGCAAATAACACTTTCATTAAGCCGCTGCCGGTACAGCACCAACAACAACAGTAACTTATGCAATAAATAAGAATTCCTGCTTGTCATGCATCTTGGCAATGAATATGCGAGCAACATTCATGTAACTTATTAAGTTGTAGTATTGCTTGAGTGAAAGGAAAGCGTAAAAGAAAGGGATGGCACCACATGCGAAATTGAATTGAGCAAGCATTACAAACCGACATTATTTTTAGTGCAGAAATAAGAGCCCAGCACATGTGTTAGATAGTGTGGAATATTCTATATAAACGTATACACACACACACACACACACACACACACATATTTATATACACATATATATATATACATATATATATATATATATATATATATATATATATATATATATATATATATATATATATATATATACATATATGTATGCATTCTTGTGTGTGTGTGTGTAGGCTAAGCGCCAGAGTTTGCCTGGCGTAAATTGCTCTTCACCAACAGCTTGACGGGGAGCAGCATGATGAATCTCTTTTTGCCCTGGCCTAGGCATAAGTTTGCGCATTTCTTGTTCAATATTTATAACCTTTCAAAATACTAGCAAAGGAACGATAGTGTTGTAGCAACTGGAATGAATGAATGATAAAAGACAGTCGGCAGAACAGCCCGAGTTTCGAAACATAAATAGAAACAGAAAAATACAAGAATAAAACTTTTAACATTTACGTTATGTTTGATTTCGTGTAGAAGCAAAGATGTTCCTTCCCGATTATCAAACACATCGCAACAAAAGTGCGTAAAAAGTTTTCTGGAGCCAAGTTCAAAATCATTTTTTCTTCCTTGCCTGCGACGGGTGAGAACTGACAAAATGTTGTTATGGCTTTTGAATTTGTTGTAACAAATCAATTTGCACATCAATTTGCAGGAACTGAACTTTAATTCATGATATCAAAGTTTTAAATTGAAAACAACAAAATAAAACACGAAGTGAATAGCATGGCTGAAAGGCGCATTGATGGCAATCAATTGCTAATAAAATTCCATTATGTACCAGCGACGACCTGGCATTACTCTACTATTCTCAGATTTCAAAAGCGGATTTGCCACTTGCGTGTCACAGTTTATTTTAGTGAAATTCGCTGAGTCTCTTCGGGCACTCACTCCTCTCACTCCTACCGTAAAGGGAAACTTTCAGACCTCGATTCGTATCACCTTAAACCGTATCGCACCTTTGTCACTTGGCAACATCGCTGCTACGCATTTTATTGCCAATTTAACAATGGCATTAAACGCTATGTCAATCAAATAGACAAAGAAAAAACTGAAGGCAAACGCCTGAAACTTTGCAACTAATTGGCGGTATGGCTCAGCTTTGAGGCTTGTTACACTCTTCAGTGCTCATAGCTCACAAAAAAGTCATGATTCATTATGCATTCAATTGTCTGTCTTTTTGCACGAGTTCTCACTTCTGCTTAATTTAAATTCTTTTTGTACGTTTTGGCTTCCCTCTGTTTTGTTTTTTTGCTAATAGCAGCTCTGTTTAGCGCACGAATGATTGACATCAAAGTTGGAAACGAAAAAGTGTAGCCAGTAATTAAAAGCGTCCGGATCATGTTAATAAAATGAGCTTTAATGAGATTCCATTACAAATATTTTGGCATATTTTATGTAAAATAATCAAATTAAATTCCTATTTTTGATGTAAAAATAATTTATGGATTTCCTTAGGAGCACATTTATTCGTGTGGGTATAGCGGATATTTTAATCTCAAATCTAAGCTTCTATACTTTGATTGTCTATGTTAGACAGAGTATTCTTACAACTCTGCAAGGTTTGTGATTCTGTATTTGATTTCAGTTATTTTAATAACTTTACCAGGATGAGTTTCAAATAATAAATCATTATTTGAGCGACGTGTTTAAATCGCTTTCTTCGAATATAATTTCTTTAATTTATTTTGGGGGTATAATTGCTCCTTCATCGCCTTGCAACACTTTGTGTGGGTTGTGTTCCAATAAAAAGATTGCAAGCATGCGTAAATTGAATTTATTTGTACAAGTAAATGTAAGCTTGGTAAAGAATACTTAAAATTATTGTAATATAATATAATATAATAGAGTAAGAATAATTCAAAAGGCTAGGTTCGGCTTTATCGATAAGAAAAAAATCCTTCATATTCCTAATATATTTATAAGCCAAATTATTAGGGCAACTTTTCAAAACGGGATTTTTTTTTTATCAGTTTATATACAAATATATAATTTTTTTAAATATTTGCTTTGGTTTTAATTAAAATCTAAAATTGACCTACACTATTTCCAAAATTTTTTTTTCTTTAGTTAGCCGCTGATTAGGTTTTTATATGTTTACTAACCCATCTATTCATAGTCGTTTTTGTGTTCTCAGGCACAGTAACGTTCGTAAGTTCGATCACTAATATAAACAACATACACAGTATAGAAGGAAATGCACTATTTTACAGAAGATACTAGTATAATTTATTCTAATTCCGAATTTCGAATCATGTATTTTACGACATCAACTTGTGTTAAATTTATCATCTGGCGTTCCATTTTTTACATTACCGGTAGCTTGTTGTGGCCAAGGGACCCCAATCAAACTTATTAGTATAATATATAAAAACACACACATATATATATATATATATATATATATATATATATATATATATATATATATATATATATATATATATATATAAATTAAACAAGTAAATAACAAACCAAAATGGTATTTCTCAACTTCAAGTGCGAGGATATTGATAGGTATGTGGAGGTCTCAATAAAGCTCTATCGGTGTCTTGCACCCAAAGTCTAGAGACAGTGCATACTGGGTATCATACAAAGCTGCACTTACAACCTTCAAAAGAAAACTTAGGAAGGCATACAGAGAGTCATGGAGAAACTTTTGTGATGTCGTTGAAGATATCTCTGATATCTGAGATCGGTTAATGAGGAGTGAGAATGGATCTTGGACCTCAAATAGTGATGAGACTCTAGGCTATCTTCTAGAGACCTACTTACTCGGTTGCTCAAGCACCATTCTGGAGAGGGATGGGTGCAAGGTCGTTCCATATGCGAACAATGTTGTTTTTAGCATCTGCTTCAAGTATCTATATATCAGTACTGAGAGACTTGATGCAACGCATGCTCAATATTCTCTCCAAATCGGCTAAGGGGTGCAGGTTGGGGGTTAATCCATCCAAGGCTAAGCTCGTGCTTTTTACTAGAAAACTTAAAATACATAAATTTATCGCCCGAAAACTAATGGGTGTAGATATAAATCATGCAGAAGAAGCTAGGTATCTGGGTTTAATCCTGGATAGGAATCTGAACTGGATGGCTAATGTAAATGAGCACATTTGGAAGGCTTAAGTACTCTCGCAAAAGAGTCATATGAAAGACATTGGGGTCACAGCCAAAGGTAGCCTACTTGATATGCACAGCTGTGGTACGACCAATTATTTTTAAGGCGGGGTTCTTTGTAAGACGGGCCTAAACAAGTCTACATACGACAGGTTGGTTGCAAAGGCGCAAAGAATACCGTAGATATTCATAAGTGGCGCCATTAGAACGAATCCAACTGCCGCTTTTGACATCATGCTAAATCAGCTGCCTATTAGGCTTTTTGGCGAAAGGATGGCTGCAAATTTAGACTGACTAGACTGATTAGACTTTTAGACTGAAAGCTACGCACCAAAAGAATGGTAGAGATGCAGGGCTTGTGGTCATTTGACCACATTTTGAGGGTATTCGTGACTCACACCATCACACCATGCTATGCCTTTAATGGCACGTGTAGAATCTCCATTCCCTCTTTGGACGAATGGAAGGACAACACCCCCAAAGGTAAATGGAATACATACGAAGTGTGATAAAAAAAGAACCGTTATTGTGTGATCAAAAAATAAAATATTTATTTATTCATCAACAACTATCTTGTCCCCTTTAAAGTAATTCCCCTCAGATATAATACACTTATGCCACCGTTTTTTCAATCCTCGAAACACTTCTGAAACGCTTTTTTTGGTATCGCCAACAGCTCCTGTTTCGATTTTTCTTTTATCTCCTCAATCGTAGCAAAACGCTTTCCTTTCATCGGTGTCTTCAGTTTTGGAAAGAGGAAAAAGTCAGCGGGGGCCAAGTCCGGTGAATACGGTGGTTGAGGCATGATAACGGTTTTGTTTTTGGCCAAAAACAGCTCCTGAGCGATGTCCATGCGACGTTGTTTTTGCTCAAAATTAAGCAATTTTGGAACAATCTTCGCTGCCGCACGTTTCATGCCTAAAACATCCGTAAAAATTACTTGACATGAGCCAACATCATCAGCAACCTCTCTGATAGTGATTCGACGATTATCCAAAATCATTTTCTTCACTGCGTCAATGTTTTCATCGGTTGTTGACGTGCTCGGGCGACCAGGACGAGTATCGTCATTGACATCTTCTCGGCCTTCCTTAAACCGGTTATACCACAATTGAACTTGTGTTCTGCTCATAGTAGACTCGCCAAAGGCCACAGTCAACATTTCAAATGTCCTTGCGCATTTAATTTCATTTTTTACACAAAACTGAATACAGTTTCTTTGATCCAGTTTTTCGAATAGTACAAAATCGAAGAGCACACCAAAACACGACTAACCTTTTTATCTGTCAAAAACAAACTGACGATCCAAAATGGTTGGTATTGCCAATATATATAACAGACATGTGTACCAACATAACAGAAAAAAATGCGAACATCGAACATACGTAAGTCACGAAAAGATGAAAATAACGGTTATCTTTTGATCACACCTCGTATATACACAGATAGATCTAAACTACAGAGAAGAGTGAGAGGTGGTGTATTGAAATGAACATATCTTTGCAGTCTTTCTAACAGCCAAGCGCCCTTGTGCTCCTTGGATTCGGCTACAATCACATCAAAAGCCGTCAAAAGCTGCCGCAAATCTATACAGATAGCTAAGCAGACTCGTCTGCATCTAGATTCCCGGCCACTGAGATATTGGGGGAACTGTAAAGCGAATGAATTCGACCGAGAGGCAACTACAATACGGATTCAGCCATCAAGGTCAAACCAGCCATTGCTACATGTAAGCTACTATTTATCTCTAAATAAAGAAAATATAGGTAGGAGGCTGGGAATTGGCTCAAATTACTTTTGCAGGAGTTGCATGCTGTCCAAAAGAAGAACACTTCTGTTTGACTACTTTATGGACCGTCTGGGAGGCATTCTAAATAAGAAAATAAGCTTCATCAACTATTTCCTAAAAAGCTACAAATGACTGGACTTTTGAAAGGGAATGGTACTTGTGTCTCATGTGGTATCACAAGGGGTCAATCCTGGCCCAAGTCTGCCTTTTTGGAGGTCGCTCAACTAGAACTACAAAAATCACATTAAATACTCCAAATAATCCTTCTAATATAAATTCACAAATAAATTCAGTCCGTTTAAGACTGATGTAGGTCCACCTACATAAGTCCGAAATATATAGTTTTGTGCACAGTCATTCACAACATCTTGTCAAAAACTCTAGTATGATAACTAACAGCGAGAAAGAACATCCATGTATTGTACAACAATCTCCCGTACGCACTTGTTAGTGAAGAAGTTATGGACCGGAAGGAGCACCCATATGCATGCCATGTGCCAAGAAACGTAAAATCATATTTATAGTCATTCAACACAAAAATTGCATACACTCTTAGAAAATTTCGCCTCGACTTTTATTAGAAATATTCTCTAACGAGTACGGAAGTCGGGTTAGACCGACTTCGAAATACCCTTTACCTTTTCTTGTGCGTGCGAGTTCAACATTGGGGATGTTTTCTTCATAAATCATCATTAGGAGCAAATCTACGATAATTTTCGGTAGGGTACCTTGAATTGATTATATCGACCAATTTTCTTGTGTCAATATAACTACTAATATAAAATTTCGTCAAAAATATTGTATAGGTGGTAAGTTATAATAATATGTCAATAGTGTGCGTGGTTCTAAAAATAAAATGCCCATTTTTTGTGTGGTGTTAATGTTGGTTCCCGCAACATTACTGTGAAATTTCGTTGATAGATCTTTAATAGGAACCTAGTAAAGATTTTTGCCTAATTGTGGGCGTGGCAGTTGTATTATGATCGCCATATTCTCCACACGCTATTATGGACCCCATGTATATTTCTGCCAATTTTTGTTCCGGTGGCATCAATACAAGCATAGGTAGGCTAATTTTAATTTTAGACCCGAAAGTTCCTTATATCAAAAGTGGGCGTGTTTTTACATTGATCAACTCTATTTGTTGGGGATAGCTTTATAATATCCACATGTTCCTTCCCGTAAAATTTCGTCCATAAATCTCTACCAGATCTTAAGTTATGAAAATTTGTAGGCGTGGCAATTAATAGATACCGCCAATTTTTTGCATAGTGTTTAGTAGGACCGAGATCTCCATAACTGGCATATTCCGTCACTATTCCATCAATTGGGCGGAAGTTATAGTCATTTTAAAAAAGGTGAAAGGTCTTTATATGGGAGGTAGGCGTGGTCTTTGTCAAAATCGGTCATATAGCAATCTGGTTCTGTATCTTTGTCCAGACTATACTTTTGCAAAATTTCATTAAGATAGCTCTAACGGTGTAGAAAAAAAGTGACCACAGACGGATAGACGGACGGACAGACGGACAGACAAAATAAAAATTGCTTAGAAAGTGATTCTGATCATATCCTTACCTACCATGCCTCCTTCTTGAAATTGCAACCCCTCTCAATAGCACAAAATTAGTATACCCTTTTTACCATTTTTAAAGTTAAAGGGTATAAAAAATAATAGGATTGTACCTGGTTTCTTTAGTTCTGCAGATATGTTCTTTACTAGAAAACACAATTACGGACAGTGGGCGTAATTTTGGCAGTCTAATTTTTACCAAAATTGTCTATAGCTTTAAAGGGAATTTAAGTCGTTTATAACTCAGCGCAAATATTAGTGTTTTTTTTTATTTCTTGAGAAATGTTGTTCTCACGACTAGGCTTATTTTTGATCCAAACTATCCCAAAAAAAATTGCAGCTAATCTAGATTTCTATTCATGCATGTGCTGTGTCACTTGGTGTAGAACAATCACTCCTACATACGTACAGAGAAACAAATGAACATATCCAAATCGGCTTAGAAAGTGACTTTGCTATTTGTTTATGCACGCGGCTCGTTTTCGTTGTTACAATCATCTGCCAAAATCCAATACACACTACAATGGTAAAAATTGTGGCTTCTTTTTTCCCAAAATTTCTCACGTGACTACAATATGTTGTTTTTATATGTGTGTATGAATATATTTTAACTTTTCAGAATTGTGTCATGAAATTGATCCAAACAATGAAGAATTGAAGAATTCGTCATTTATCATTAAATGTTCATTATTAACAGTATTACATTTGTGTGTAAGCGGACCTACAAATTCATTATATAGCCAATTTCGAAGATTTATCGTCCGAAATAAAAACCATAGAGAAATGTCAATTTATTACTAGGGTTGATGCCGCTCAAATAATAATTTAAACAAATGTTTTTTGGTTTAATTTTTATTGAATTGGTCCCAGCCAAAGTTCGAGCTAGTAACTCTCGGCATTAGAGACAGGTCCTTTGAGATACGTGTCGACATTGTAATTTGCAACTGTTTCCTCTCTTCAGATTTGGGTTCGTACTTTGATTTAACCGCAATTACTGCACCACTCTATATGTTCAATAATACTATTTAACTGACAACAATTAATTTTATACCCTTGTGTTGACGAAATTATTGAAGCATTCGCCAAACCGCAAAATGTGTCAAAGGGACGTAGGCGAATTTCATCTGGAAACCTTTTTAACTAATGCTACAAGTCAAAAAGACTTTTGGCATCCACTAAACTAATTTCTGTCAATTAATGAAGTTTTACTTAAGAACACCCAAGCTCACTGCCACCACCAGCAGCTGAAAGGCACATAAAACTGAAAAGCACATAAGATGTGGAATTTCTCAGACTTCTTACCTAGAAGTACTTTTTCTGTGCTCTTTTACACAAATTATGCCTTAAAAGGTTTTCAACGTCAAGTAGGAGAATAAATGACGAAAACTTAAAATAACTGTAGAGATATGGAAAGAGTAGAAAATTAAAATCTCGTTTCAAAGGAAAACTTTTATAGTATATACCTACAGAAAAAATGTGCATAGAAAGAATGGCATTCATTCCAAGTGTGCATTAATTTTTCGCAGCGATATGTATCATGTCAAATGGAAAAGGCAGCCAAATCTTACTGAAAACAAACCTGACACTAAATGCCGACACAAAAGTAAATGAAATTGCCGTAAATTTCGTGAAAATTTGCGCGCAAGTTTTGCCAACGAAAAGTCTTTGCATGCTCGGCGTCGAATAAAAGCAAAAATGTAAGCCAACAAAATGTCACAGAAAAGCCTACGCGTAAAAGTGATAAGAACAACGACGCAGCACAAATAAATCCACGACAGTATTGCGCTTTCATGCCAGCGACGAATTTATTTGCAGCAGCGAAAGGCACAATTGTCGGACTGAATTTCGGGGTCTGTGTACTCACATTTCAGGTTTATCATGTTTTAAAGTAATGAAAATCTGCAAAGCATGAATATCTACGTGTATCTCATGCTTTGAGCTATTTAATGTACGCAAACGAAAAAAGGAAATTTGAATTTCCCCACCACTTTGGGTCGTTGTTTAAAAGAAAGATGACAACGATGCGCTTTTGGCGGAGGATAAAGATGACAACCAAAACTGTCGGATTTATGCTTAGTTTTTCAGTTGATTTTATTTTGAAGTCATCAGATTATACGGAATTTTTGGTAAAAAAATGCTCATTTAATCGGAAAAAAAAAACGATATCAAAAGTGATGCACTGGAAGAGAATATAAATGGAATTTAGTACCTAATAATATTGAAGCCGCATGTTCCTAAGCTGCAGTTATACTATCGTCCCTTCATATCAATGTAGCAGGAAATTACTACTAGGAAATTTAATGCAGCCCAAAAATTCATATAAATTAATCCCATCAAATGACGACATTAAATCAGCATTTAGAAAAATTGTATCTGACGAATAATTGTCATAATTTATCCCACTTACTGGGTAGTTTACCGTTTGCTACACTAAGTGCAATTTCCTCTTATAATATACACCACTTTTACCTCACATTGTGTTCAAGAACAACATGAGAATATTAAATTATGTAAAAGCTATATCATTTAGACATTACTTTAACCGTGAAGAAATTTAATACAAAATTACAACATACATACATACTGCCAAGAAAGAAGCATTCTCCTAGCACACATAGGCACCAAAACGCAGCTAGTGTTACTTCCTTGTGTTTGGTGAAGTTTCCTGCAATAAACACAGCATAAAACATTCATCATTTAAGGCGATAATCAGGATGTCGCATCAAACATCCGTTCAGTTCATTCAATTGTTAGGACCCGAGGCTGATGAGCAAACGCTCCAATGTGTTATTATCACTTTTGCTGGCAGGCCAAAAGTGTAATTTAATTTATCGCCTTTTATGTAAACAATTCCAATTTTCTTGAACAAAGAAAATAAAAATCGATAAGAAAAAAATGTTTAAGATCCCAAAGATAACGACAGAAATCAACAAAAATCTGATATAAGCTTAATTATCAATTGACACGATTCTGGTAAGAGGGTTTGATTTTCTTATTGTTAATAAACTGATAACTTTTAATTAAACCTGCTGAATTTATTAAACAATTAACAGTTTTAGCACCAATGACCATACTTAATGTGTTTACCTTTCCATATTCCTTATAAGACAGAGTTACTATGTTTACTGACATGCAAACCCTATTTGCTAAGGTACGAGTATTGACTTCGACGATATTCAAACAATCGCAGAATAAACATATACAAAATATTAAGATTAAGAATAGTAAAGATCTAACTGATTTGCCAAAAATATATTAAAAACAAGTAAAGAAGTCTGAAGTCGGGTTAGACCGACATCGAAATACCCTTTACCTTTCCCTATGCGAGCAAGTCAAAAATAAATAGATGACATGGCTTTCAAAATGTACTGCCCATTTTCGGTTTTCTGTTTTATACTAGTACTCAGAACCTTCGTGTGAAGTTTCGTTGATAAATCTTGCATAGGCCCCCAGAAATTAATATGGGTTAATTATGGGCATGGCAGTCGTAATAATCTGCCAATATTCTGCATGCATGCTAGTACGGACCTAATATATACTGCTACCAATTTGTATTCAAATATATTTAGAAGCATAGATAGGGTAAACTTAAGTGCGGTCATCAAAGTTCATTATATGGGGTGAAGGCGTGTCGTTTATCTGATAGACCCCATTTTGTGTGTATGGCTTTGTAGCGTCTATATACGAGGGCGGATTGATATTGAAGCTACCTAGCGCTAGATGGCAGCACAAACACAAACACTTTTTTTTAGAAATTGCGATCTGTCAAACGTAAGCTGTTAAAATTTCACCCAAATTCATCGATTAGTTTATTTGTTGTAGTCGTTTGAAGTAAGCAACTTTTGTGTTTCTTGAAAAATGGAAAAAAGTAAATTTCGTGCAGTGATTAAACACTATTATTTGAAAGGGAAAAAGGCGAAACAGACAAAAGAAAAGCTCGATAAACATTACGGTGAGTCTACTCCGTCAGATTACATGGTAAAATATTGGATTGCTGAATTTAAACGCGGCCGAACAAGCACTGCAACAATAACATCAATTCATTATGCAAATTTTATTTGTAAATATTTCATAGATCCTGAGTTATGCATATTTGTACGTCAGTAGTTGATGTTGCACTGGCGTTAGCCCTCCCATGGTACACTGGCACTATGATCCATAATAAGGATCCTTATGGAAAACCCAGTTAAGAATATTGGTGAATTGTGGGCATGGTAATAAAAATATGGTGTCTATTTTAATAAACAATAACAAAATATACAATCGAGCCAATTACATTAGTACGGTAGTCGTGAGATATTCTTATATGGGAGTTTAGCACCTACTTTATCAAACAAATTAATCGCAGACTACGAATAACTATAAATAAGTTGAAAATAAATTATAAACTTTTTTAATATGTGAGATTCCGAAATTTCTTTCCTTTACTACAATACAATATCAAATACAATTTTTAACAAATTAGGTATTGTATATATATATATATATATATATATATATATATATATATATATATATATATATATATATATATATATATATATATATATATATATATATATATATATATATATATATATATATATATATATATATATATATATATATATATATATATATATATATATATATATATATATATATATATATATATATATATATATATATATATATATATATATATATATATATATATATATATATATATATATATATATATATATATATATATATATATATATATATATATATATATATATATATATATATATATATATATATATATATATATATATATATATATATATATATATATATATATATATATATATATATATATATATATATATATATATATATATATATATATATATATATATATATATATATATATATATATATATATATATATATATATATATATATATATATATATATATATACGAGGTGTGATCAAAAAATAAAGTATTTATTTATTCATCAACAACTATCTTGTCCCCTTTAAAGTAATTCCCTTCAGATATAATACTCTTATGCCAGCATTTTTTTCAATCCTCGAAACACTTCTGAAACGCTTTTTTTGGTATCGCCTACAGCTCCTGTTTCGATTTTTCTTTTATCTCCTCAATCGTAGCAAAACGCTTTCCTTTCATCGGTGTCTTCAGTTTTGGAAAGAGGAAAAAGTCAGCGGGGGCCAAGTCCGGTGAATACGGTGGTTGAGGCATGATAACGGTTTTGTTTTTGGCCAACAACAGCTCCTGAGCGATGTCCATGCGACGTTGTTTTTGCTCAAAATTTAGCAATTTTGGAACAATCTTCGCTGCCGCACGTTTCATGCCTAAAACATCCGTAAAAATTACTTGACATGAGCCAACATCATCAGCAACCTCTCTGATAGTGATTCGACGATTATCCAAAATCATTTTCTTCACTGCGTCAATGTTTTCATCGGTTGTTGACATGCTCGGGCGAC
This sequence comes from Clusia tigrina, assembly GCA_920105625.2. NCBI lineage: Eukaryota > Metazoa > Arthropoda > Insecta > Diptera > Clusiidae > Clusia > Clusia tigrina. Next base: position 170,403,808 of record OV050031.1, read on the forward strand.
CAGGACGCGCATCGTCATTGACATCTTCTCGGCCTTCCTTAAACCGGTTATACCACAATTGAACTTGTGTTCTGCTCATAGTAGACTCGCCAAAGGCCACAGTCAACATTTTAAATGTCCTTGCGCATTTAATTTCATTTTTTACACAAAACTGAATACAGTTTCTTTGATCCATTTTTTCGAATAGTACAAAATCGAAGAGCACACCAAAACACGACTAACCTTTTTATCTGTCAAAAACAAACTGACAATCCAAAATGGTTGGTATTGCCAACATATATAACAGACATGTGTACCAACAAACCGGAAAAAAAATGCGAACATCGAACATACGTAACTCACGAAAAGATGAAAATAACGGTCATCTTTTGATCACATACGTATATACGAGGTTTGTTCAAAAAGTATCGCGAATTTTGAATTTTCGTGGGCTACGGATGTTCGATTCTCGATCTTTTTGTGGAGATATGTTGGTACTCATGTCCCTCACTTATGTTGCCAATCTCGGCCATTTTGAATGTTCAGTCAGTTTTTGACAGCGATTGTGCGTGGACGTGTTTTAGCTTGTCCTCGATTTGTGTTTATCCCGAAAAATGGATTTTGTGTGAAAAACAACATAAAGTGCGCGGAAGTATTCCGAATGTTGAATGTTGCATACGGCGAAGCTACTTTGGACATAAGCAACTTTTAGCGGTGATACAAAATGTTTTCAGAGGGCCGAGAAGATGTGAGCGACGAAGAGCGTTTCGGACGCCCGAGCACGTCAACAACAGCCGAAAACATTGATGAAGTAAAGCAACTAGTATTGGCCAATCGTCGAACCAGTGTCAGAGAAGTTGCTGAGGCGGGCATGAGATATATATATATATATATATATATATATATATATATATATATATATATATATATATTTATATATGGTAATACTGCATAGAACGGGCTTGTGCAAAAAATGGCCTAAAACTTTTTTAAAAAGTACCAAAATTAGGGGGGTGGTAAAAAACGGTAATACAAGTCGGGAGAAACCAATTTAAAAAGAAAACAATTTTTGAAAAAAAAAATTTTTTTTTTAATTTTCACCTCCGACTTGAATTTTGCCCATTATAACGGGTACAAATACTCGGAGAATGCCTGTTAAGGTTGAGAAATGTATGGGAAAAAGCGCGAGATGTTTCAGTGCGGAAAAAATGGAAAAATTTAAAGTCGGATTTTTTTCGATTTTTTTTAATTGTTTTCTTTTTAAATTGGTTTCCCCCGACTTGTATTAGCGTTTTTTACCACCCCCCTAATTTTGGAAGTTTTTAAAAAATTTGTTGGCCATTTTTTGCACAAGCCCGTTCTATGCAGTATTACCATATATAAATACGAGTATATATATATATATATATATATATATATATATATATATATATATATATATATATATATATATATATATATATATATATATATATATATATATATATATATATATATATATATATATATATATATATATATATATATATATATATATATATATATATATATATATATATATATATATATATATATATATATATATATATATATATATATATATATATATATATATATATATATATATATATATATATATATATATATATATATATATATATATATATATATATATATATATATATATATATATATATATATACATATAACAGTGTTTCAAACGGAAACTCCATTTGTGTGAAATAATTAAGTAAGAGCCTGTTTAATATTTTCTGATTAAAATTATGCTTATTTAATTTTTACACACTACACACACACTTTATTTCTGTAGTGCAAAGAAATCAATTGATGCAATTTTGTTGGTACTCGTAATAGAGTTTATAAACTCATATGAGCTGAGCAAAGTTGAAATTCAGTCAGTTTCTACAAAGAGTTATGTAGAAACTATACTGCTAAGTCTCAACTGGGGCCACCCAGTATATAGCAATCATAATTAAACTGGTGTAACAATTTATATTCTCGACAAAAAATGCGTTGCTCATTTGTTTGCTTGTTGTGAATGACTTTCACACTTTTCCACATATTAATAACAGGAATGGAAAAATCCCATGAAACTGCGCTCATTTTATGTTTACGCGCGTAATTGGTATGGACTTAAAATTCATTTAGCTTCTGCGTTGCGCTGTGGTCGCTGCTTAAATTAAAGCCACAGACCTAGCATCCAAACCAAACCCAACAAAAACAAAACCTCTATCCACCAAACCAAAACACGGAGGCAACGTCGAGCATTTGTTCCCTAATAGGCAAAGGGAAAACAAGTTATGATTCCCAGTTGGCAGGGCCCTTATTACTTTGCAGCTGAACATTTTTTACGAAAACATGCCTTGCTGCCTGACATGACCCAAGTGGGTTTTAATTTTTTTAAAGCCAACCTTTCTTCGCTTCGTGTGTTGTTTGGACTCCTTCGGGTTAGAGTGACCGTAAAATTAAAATGAAACAAAACTTTTGTGTTGAAAATTGCGCTTTAATCGCTTTAAAATCATTTTACGACATTTAATGAGTGGCCAGAAGCAAAAGTTACCTAAGTACCGGGTTTTCCGCTGACTCTCCCCTTTTTGCCCAAACCCCCTTCTCCTTGCCCTCCCAAATTAAGGCTTTTGTTTTTCAAGCGTTACAGTTTTTAGGGTTTTTACTTGTTACATTTAATCGCCCCGTACTTCAGCATGACTTCTCGATTGTGTGTGTTTGTGTTCGTCTATTTGTGAGTGTGCGTTTTTTCCCTAAGCTGCAAAGGACACGGTAAGTAAAAATGCGAACATTTCATTTGTTTATGTCTGCCTGGAAAATAATTTGGGAATTTGTAACTTGTTTTCCAATGAAACCAATTTGGGACTACGCCTGGCACCACACAGTGGATAGTCTTTCGCTGCTGCGGTTACTCACAGCGCCATAATTAATTTCACATTGAAAATTTATAATGCAATGCCAGTGGGGGAGGGTGTTCGCGTCGCTTGGTGCCATTTAAATAAAGCTATCAAATTGTCACGTAATTATGTTTGGTCAATAACTTTGTCAGTTGCAGCATTTGTTTGTCAGGGCAATATTTGTAGAGAATGATGAAAATGCCAAATTTGCGATTAATTTTTAAATTGTGAAAATGAAATATTTTGCAGAAAAAATTATAGCATGGAACATAGAAATGGCTTTTTCAATGAGTAAGTGGTGAATATTATAATTACAAAATAATTGAAATATGACACTTAAGAATTCATGAGTTGAATGCATTTAACTCAATTATATAAAACTACATCAAATTTTATATTTCCAATTAGCATAATCAAGTTTTACAACATACTCTCTTTAAAATTATCTAGAAAATAGAAAATGAACTTTCTTTTAAACAATTTTGACATTATGATAAACTGATATTCTCTCTCTTGGTCAACAAGCTGGATTAAATAATTTCCAACCGTTTTTGAAACAAATCACAAATGGATATCGTTTACTTAGCATATACTCGTACTATGCTTTAGATCAAGATTAAATTTACATATCCACACCTTTCGGTTACACTAGCATGTTTAAAAAATTAACCTTTATGTGTATAAACGCTTGGTAATCTCACATTTAAACACCTCTGTGGTTGAATACAACATAATTTGTTTTTTCATCCGAAAATCATGACCTGCAGCGATTTGATTCTTTTCAAATTGGAATACTTATAAAAGGTATTGTTGAAGTTTATGGAAACTTCGGTTCTAACATTTTAGGCATATGTAAGAAACACCATCTGTGTGCTTTTTGGAAGTATTTATAATGTTTGCTTCATTTTTAGAAATGAAATAAATCATATCGTTTCGTATAAAGTTTGAAGGGAAGTGGTTTCTTTATAAACGAAAAAATCTTTCAATATTTTGCTGCCATTTTTTGACAAGCATCAATAGACAGACTTGATGAATAATGATGGAAAGGTACACAAGCGCTCAACATTTAAAACTTAATCGAATCATCACCAAAACTCGATCTTTATTATATAAACATTTCGTGGTTTACATGAAATGACCTTTCAATTGGCGTCAGCAACCGGCTCTGTCAATAATCTTTTGCCCAAAAAACAATCCAATGCAATAAAATCACTAAATTGAGTTGGATTGCAATGCTCATGAACTGCAATGTTTTGCAATGTTTTGTTTATGCTACGTCACTTGAATTTTGCTTTGTCGTATGCATACGAGGAATGCTATGCTCATACGCAAATAGCCATTTATTCACACCTATTTTAAGAAAAATCAAATATTATTAGGCATAGTTTAAAGGTAAAAGAATCTTCCAGGCGGAAATCCACGCTATTGAGAGATGTGCACATTTCAACATTGAAAAAGGTTACGAGCGCAAGAAAATTGCCATCTTATCGAATAGTGAAGCGGCCATTAAGGCACTTACCTTTTATCAGGTAAATTCGAAACTGGTATGGGAGTGCATCAATAAACTTAATGCTCTTGGCTCACGCAACAAAGTTAGCATTCTATGGGTTCCTGGACATACTGGCAAAGAAGGGAATAAGATTGCCGACGAACTTGCAACGAAGGGGGCTGCAACACCCTTTATTGGCCCAGAATCCTTCTGTGGTGTAGGCAAGGGAAAGCTGTTCAAACAATTTAGGATCGATAAGGCACACCATACATCATAGGCACAAACACTGGGGTAACACACCCGGCCTAAGGGTACCAAAGAGTCTGCTAGCGACATACCACCTAAAAAAATTCGAATCACTCATCAATCTCTCTAAGAATAATCTTAGGATGATGACAGGCCTACTCACAGAACACTGTAAACTGAACTCACATATGGTGAGGATGGGGATCACCTCGGAAGGCTCCTGCAAATTCTGTATGGAGGAAAAGGAGAAGTCTTTGCATGTGCTGACACAATGTTCGGCTCTCATGAACACCCACAGGAAATACTTGGGATTCTTCCAAGGCTCTGTCAGTGATATAAAACCTCTGGAGCCAAAACTTGTCATCACGTTTATCCAAAAGATAGGACTCAAATATCTACTTTGTACCTCTGATGGGAGCACAATAGATCGAAAGGTCGCGGTGCTTTAAATCCCTTACACAATAATAATAATATTCCAGTAATAGTTGCTGCCATTTCTGCGTTTTAAAAACTGTTCTGCCAGTGTTACCGTCATTCCAATTTCCAAAGCCGGGCTTTGGCAGATCAACAATTAATCCCATTTTGGTTCTAAAATCACTTCTTATTTGAACCTGGATGTTAGAGACAGTTTTTTTCATCAGAAGACTACCTTCCGTTTTTGAATTGGCAGTCTGTAGGTCGCAACGTGGACTAACTGCTATGATTGTTTTGCATTTTTTTTAAATAAGAGAGGATTGCAATCATTCGAGTTTAAAATGAGCATTGTGCAGCAATTAGATTGAAAAGCAATCTTGATTCAAATCATTGCAAATTGCATTGCACTCATGCATATCTCTGTAATTCAGAGTCCAATGCACCCAGCCACACTCACCGTTCAGTGTCATGCTCAGTACCAATTTATTTCATGGTGAAGAAGTATGGGCGTACAAGACAGTTCGTTGTTTCTTTTAGCCCTGTTTTAAAAATATTCTTTAAATACACTCAATATAGCTTAAAAGCCAAACTGAATCATATAAAATTATTTAAAGTTTACGGGTTTGCTATACTCCTCTATGAGCCTTTATGAATGTTAATCCCATATATTTATTTATTTATTATAATAATTTGAAAGTCTTTCAGTATTTTAATTTGTTGACAAATGCTCACTGTAGTTGCAATGTGGTTATGCCACCATAATAGTCATTATATGGAGATTAATTTGAAACGATTTTTTTACAGATCTTATAGCTATTTCGGACAAGCCACTAACCTCATCAGAGATTTTTCAATGAAAGACATTTTTTCCTCAAGTATATAATATGTCTTTAAGAACAATAGTACACCAACTATAAATCTTCCCAATAATCGAACCTGGGTCTTCAGTTATCACTTTTGTCCTTCCAGGCTACTCTAACTTTAGGTGGTCTTTCGGCAAAGTCTGTCCATGTACTATCTCAGTTCATCGCATTCTAAACTCTAACTATTTGTTATTATTATGTTATGTGCCATATTACATTTGTTTAATTTAATTTAACGAAAAAATAGGAGCAATTCACTTTCCATTAAATTTTTAAATCACATTTGTGCACAAATGGAAATCCAAGATATTAAAATAATAATAACTATTTATTGAACTATGAATGTATACTCAGCACAGCTCAATCTGACAAATTCATCACAACATATAAATAAGTTACATTCAAAGTTATAATAATAATTCAATCACCTAGCTCAATTATTCTAAAATCTCAATTCCAATTTACATCTCATGATTCTCAACATAAATCACCTCAAACTAATAGAGAAAGTATACCATCTTGATTCCTAGTTCCTCACTCTAACTTTTAATTGATTTATATCATTACAGAAGCGAAGTTACCACAAAACTGAAACGTCAAACCAATTTCACATGATTGCTTTTTATCCGCTTTTTGCAATCATTAACTACACAGTTTGCAATCATTAACTATCATATTTAATGTAATTGTCATTATTAATTCCTGTATGATAGACTAAAATATCTTCATTGACAAAAATAACATCAGTGATAGTGACATATGTATGTATATTATTAGTGAAAAAGTACAGTGGCAGCAGTGCATATCGCATATTTTCTTTTTAATGAAAATTCGTGCATACTCATAAATCTTAAATTCAATATTTCGCCCATGATAATACTAAAGGATTATTATATAAAATAATATTTTAAAATATTTCGAGAGTGTATCATTCCAAAAAGTCTTGGTACTTGCAATTAATGACTGCTTTGACATTTACCATATGTAACGCAAATACAGTTATAATTCTATGGCAAATAAGATGTTCCAAACCAAATATATTTACAAATTTTCTGATGTATGCTATTAAACATTAGTTCAACGATTCGTTAATTATTCAATATATCAGATTTTTAGGTTTGAAGATAGACACAACCTTGAAAAATGCCGCCACCCCACAGATCCATTCTTCTTGATTTTCAATTTAACGGACACTTTAAAATGTTGCCATGTGAAAGCCAACTCATGCAGGCACATTGAATACAAAATTTGAATAACGTACATTTTTCATTTGCAATTTCCAATAGCGCTTAACTGTCAAATCGACAGTGAACAGCACTCATCTGAACTCGCGCGTACTTAAATGTGTGTACATGTGCACAGCTGCCACTCATTTTGTGATTTGTGCGTCCAAGAACGTGAATAAAATTCCACTCCACGCAGGTTAAATTAAGTGTTTTTACTCACCTACATGCTAGTGTTGGCAGAAATATAACTGCAATGGTCGTTACTTAAATAACGAGATATGCTGTGCAAAAGTAACCATGAAGCTACGATTAGATTGGCAACATGTAAATTTATTGATGTTTTTCAACTGCAATCGATAGAAACATTGTAATGACCATAGTTTCTGGACCACACCATCGGCTCTTTTGCGTTTCGCACATAAAGATAATTTTAGTATCGCTAACATTTTCGTCTCAAACCATTTTTAGGACATTTATACCGTTTAACCGCATTGGCGATCTTAAGTCTCCAGAATATGGAGAATCTTCGGAAATGATTCTTCTATAATTTAAATATAAGTGTCGTGAAAAATAGACTGGTTAATTTCTATGGAGTTGCTGCATTTAAAAATCCACAGATCTTGGAGAATTTTAAACAACATAACAGTAAAAATATATGAAATTACTCGTAGATTATTCATTATATTTTTGATATAAAGAAAAATGTCTGCAGAGTAATTCATGCGATTGCAAAATTCAAAGTTCAAAAAATTATCCTTGATCCTGAGGTTCCAACTTTTTTTTTTTTTACTTAAACATTTATGAATTTATGGGAGAGTGAAATGGGATAAAAATATTGAAAATTGGCTAAAATCTTGAGATATTATAAATACGAAAATGTTAAGCAATGGAAATAATTATTTAATAAAGATAGTTAGAATATTATATTTGTGTCACATTTAAATAATATTAAACATTTTTGATAATTACCATTACACACTCTCAAAAGTGGTCAAAATAGCCAAACTGTTAAACCTACTATTACCATCTGTCTCCAAATATCAGTTGAACATTTTAATAAACTGTGAACACGACGAAAATTATCATTAAATAAATGGAGTTCTAGGTGATCTGATAAATCAACACACAAAAAATTTTGTCGTCCAACCGAATGTAACTAGATTTGACACCCCGAGATAAAAATTTAAAAGTGTATAAAATAAGTGCAATTAGCGCCCTACGAAAGATCCAGTTCACTTCAATACAAAGACCTCTTACACTAAATAAGTATAAACTTAACTTTAGTGTAAGAGATATGTTAACTGTTATTTTAGTATATCAGAATGTAAAAATATAAGTTTAAGAAAGCAATTTTATTTTTCGTTTAGTAATTCTAATTATTATAATATTTGTATTCCGTCAGTTGCAATTTCTTTGAAAATGAAAATTGTCTCAATAAAAGAACATAGGCATTATAAATAAAAAATACAGAGTGATAACTATATTTGGCATCACTATCAAACAGAGCCAGCCTTTCACTCAGGCATTCTGGGGTGTTTTTGTATATGTATTTCATTATTAAATTAAAGTTAAATGTGTAAATTGAATTTCATTACATGATGTCAATTAAAGACATGTAACGTTCAATCGATAATGACATTTTTAAAATGCAGCGAGCGTTGTCGGACGGGGCAAAGCAAAATCACAGTGACAAGGTAATGAGATGGCAAAAGGCTGATAAAACGCTCTTTGCCCAGGCGATGCAGTTTTAAATCAACTTTTGACTACCGAAGTGCAGGAAACGCATAAAAAATTTAAACTGCCATTGATAAAAAGAGCACGCTTAAATGAGCAGTCGAGCGAGCGAACATGGGCTATTAGCGGGTTGAGCAGCAAAAATTTAAAAGAGTTACTTCAATTGACAGGGCCTTTGAGATACGTGCAAACATTCGCTACTCTAGATAGTTTCGATATTATTGATAATTAAAATTGAAAAAATAAAACGACCAACAGTTAAATTTTTAGATAAACCAAATATGCAGCTATACATTATGCACCATTAGTGTCAAACAATTTTGTATTGCCTAATGTGTGCCTTTCTCTCAGTTCTAGATAATTCATAAAATATTTCTAGACTTTTTGAACAGAGTTCTTCAGACGGTGGAATTATATTGACGAACACAGCTATAGCCAGATAATTACTACGTGGGTTACAGTAAGTAGTTTTTGGGGATTAAATCACAAAAAACCAAAGCCATCCAGAATGAGTAAAGAAATCTGAAGTCGGATTAGACCGAATACTCTTTAGCTTTACCTGCGCGTGCAAGTTAAACAATGCAAATGTTTTATTCATAAATCTTCAATAGGAGCATATCTACGGTAATTTTCTGTAGGGTACCCTGATTTGATTATAATGGAGGGAGGCGTAGCTTTTACAGTATCGGCACATTTTTTGTGAATGGCTTTGTAGCGGCAATATACTTATTCATATAAAATTTGGAGCACGAATTTGGCATAGGTCCTAAGTTTTAAACATGTATAACTACAAAGCGTGGCTCTCAAAATATACCTCCCATTTTTTGTTTTGTGTTTTATACTAGTACTCTGAACCATCATGTAAACTTCATTGATAAATCTTGTATAGAGCCCCAGAAATTAGTATTGGTTAACTGTGGGCGTGGCAGTTGGAGAAATCAGCCCATATTGCATCCACGCTAGTACTCCCTAATGTATACTGCTACCAATTTGTATTTATATGTCATTAGGAGCATAGCTAGGGTAATTTTAAGTGGAGTTCCCATAGTTCATTATATGGGCGGGAGGCGTGTCCTTTATCTGATCGACCCCATTTTTTGTGAATGGCTTTGTTACGTCAATATGTTTCAATAGTGAGCGTGGCTGTAAAAATAATCTGCCCATTTTTTGTGTGGTTTTTAATATAAGTACCCGCAACCTCTCTGCGAAATTTCGTTGATGAATCTTTTATAGGAAGCTAGTAACGATTTTTTCTTCTGGGCGTCGCAGTAATAGTATGATCCGCATATTTGGCACTGGTACTAGTATTGACACAATGTATATTATTGCCTTTAAAAAAGGTAAAAAGGGTATACTAATTTTGTGCTTTGGAGAGGCGGGTTTCAAGTACAAGAAGGAGAAGTGGTAGGTATGGACTTAAATATACAATTATCAGCAGAATTACTTTCTGAACAATCTGCGGCAACTTTTTTTCTACACCTTTAGAGATATTTTAATGACACTTTGCAAATGGACAAAGATAAAGAACCAGATTGCTATAAGATCCGATTTGGACAAAGACCACACTTACATACATGGAACTTTTTCACCTTTTTTAAAATGGCTATAGCTTTGGTCCAATTGATAAAAAAGTGACGCAATTTAGTCTTTATGTAGATGTTCATCTTACTAAATACTATATCTCTAATGGTCTGGAAATAAAGTGGTCACAGATGGACAGACGGACAAAAATCAAAATGAAAAGTGATTCTGAGCATATGTGTATACTTATTTCTATACCTGCCACGCCTCCTTTTTGTGTATTTTATGGTAGAAAATGAATAAAAATGGTAAGTCAGCTGATATCACACGTACTATTATATATCGAGAAGCAGAGACTAATATAAGATCTAAGTTAACAATATATTTTTTCTGCCCTACTTCTATGCTTGTCTGACACCCACTGAATCCCATATTTAGCAACGCTATCATGTCATTATATTGAAGCAATTTCTTTGTGAGATGAATAGGAGTACCATATGCGTCTCTGACCTGCTTGAAGATTATATTTAAAGATAGGGTGCAAATGCCAAATTTAGGACTAAATTGCTAGAACTACAGGGTGTTTTTATTAGACGTGTGGTTTTCAATCTGGCATTACTTTTTTCGGAGTTGGTCTTTTTGACAGCTGTCACTTTATTTATGCTCAGTTTAGTTTGCCATTTCATAATGAGTAGAGTTACTCCTGAACAACGTTTGCAAATCATGCACTTTTGGTTGAATGGGTACGTTAATAAGCAAAATTGTCGCATTTGGAGTGACGATAATCCACAAGCCATTGTTGAGACGCCGTTACATCCTCAAAAAGTCACTGTTGGTGTGCTCTATGGGTAGAGGGAATCATTGGTCCATATTTCTTGAAAAATGAACGACTTTTTCGTGCCTGAATTGGAGGATGTTGATGTGGATGACCTTTGGTTCCAACAAGACGGCACTACATGCCATACAGCCAACGACGCCATCAATTTATTGAAGGAAACTTTTGGTGAGCGCACTATCTCGCGTCGTGGGCCTGTGGCGTGGCCTCGAAGATCGTGCGATTTAACACCGCTGGACTATTTATTGTGGGGTTATGTGAAGTCGCTTGTCTACGCAGATAAGCCCGAGACGATTGACGCCTTGGAAGAAAATATTCGGCGGGTTATTGCTGACATACGGCCCCAATTGCTGCAAAAAGTGGTCGAAAATTGGCCTCTCGGCTTTATTCGTGGCAGCCGTGGCAGCCACTTGCCCGAAATCAGTTTTGGAACATAATGGCAAACCCTTATCTTTACAATAAATCTAAATTCTTCGCCATAACATTAAATTACATGCGTTTTATTTCTGCTTGAAAACCACACGTCTAAAAAAAACACCCTATATAAGAATATCTCTGAAAGCATTTTCCTTATATCCGCAAATTTGGAAGACGCAATTCTAAATATCATAGGACAAAAGCAGCAAACTCACTGTAAAAATTTGTATTTCTACTATACCATCAGGATATACAATAGATTTTCGTTGATTTTATTAACACAAAACAACCATTGTACTATAATATAGCAATATTATGTGGTTTTTGTATCAGAATTATTACCAACATTTAGTTATTAGAAAAGGTGATTAATTTGATGAGTAACAGTACGGGGTTAAACAGCAATAAAGATAGGAAGCTCAATGCCATGAATGCATCTAGAATCCGACGTACGTTTCAACAAACTCAAGTAGCCAAGAGAAAGCATTTAATCATACAATACACATAAAATAGTACCTACTAATGAGGAAGTTGATACTTCCATAATAAGTATTTCAAGATTAGCAGCATCGTTCACCACATGCTTGAAAGAGGTTACACAAATTATCATTTTTGTCACAGCCAATTTTGTTTGTGAAAATGGTTAGTGAAACGCACAAATAACCGGGTAGGGGACAGAAACTTATGTTTTCAATTCGAAATTGAATAATTTATTTCTTGTTTTCTTATGTTTATTGTAAATTGAACGGAAAGTACTCAGAAATTGGAAAGAACCATGGACATAGGTTTAATATACACATTTTTATATACTTTCACTTTTAAATTGTTCATCATTATATCTTTGCTATGCATAAAAGCGATAGATAAAATGTAGTCATGATTAGATTACAAATATATAAACACTTTTCGAACGCAATGTTGACTATATTTTTACTCGTGAAAGTAATAGAAACCCAATTTTCTTCCTTAATACTTAGGAAAACTATCCAAGTATCGATATAGAGCACAGATGCTCAAATACTAAAACCTTTTACTTCAAACTATAAACACTCCTAGCTTTTGACGTTGTTCTCAAAAATACAAATTTGTTTTATTAGATTTTAACACGAATCTAAGGGATGATTTTAATCGTCACGATAATTCGTCTTCTTTGTTTTATTTCCTCGTTGAACTAAAGGACAAAAAATCCTGGAATAAAAATTACAATTTCCTTTTATAGGATTCTATTTATTAATATCCAAAAGAAATCAAAATTCTACTTACCAAATAAATAATATTCGACTTTCCAAATAAACATAATTTTCGACTCCAATTAATGGAAAATATTATTCACAGAAGTGGAACATGGAAGCCCCAGACTGAGACCCTTATATGCCCATTATCATATGTGGAAGTAAATATCATGACAAAAAGATAATTAGTTTTCTACTTACCACATAATAGTTTGAAATGTCAATGATATGCATAGTTACTCATATTCTGAATCAAAAGTCATTCAGCAAAATATCTTGGTAGATAAATGCCTTTTTGATTGAGATTTTAATTCAGCAAAGTTCTTGAATCTACATTGTGGAGGAAATTTTATCCAATTCCAAATCTGAGTATAAAATGAAACAGCAGTATATACAAAAAATGTTTGATTATTAGTCTGTCGTCTTATCACTAGCTTGAAACTATTAAACATGTGGCGACCGACTTTCCTTACCATCTCCTTAATTCACCTCGGTATTAAATACTTTTCAGAATTCTCTTTGATCGTGTCCTTTCTCGCGGAACATACTCACACTAACAAAAAATTGCGTAAAAGTTTTGCTATAAAAGCATGGAAAAAGAAAATTGTAGACATTTTTATGATTAACAATTATGACCGTTTCCCTTTTGCGCATTGACATTTCCTTCAGGAAGCACGCAGCGTGACACCGCGTTTCGCTGTCCATAGTTTGACTTTTAAGTTTCTGAGTCTTTTAGTCTTAATGACTTCTTGTAATAAGTTTTCATTTCTCGTAATTTTATTAAAATGTTAATAGAATTTTTAGTACCATTTTCAGCACAGTGGTAATCGAAAATAAATTACACAGCGCGGTTATTGATAATTGCAGAATTTCTTAAAATCAAGTATATAGAAATATTTCAAATATTGCTGCATTCTACTTGAACCCCACGTTCAATGGCAGGTGAAATATTGCGCCCACAATTCAATTTTGTATTATTATAGGAAAGTTTGCAAACAAATCCTGTATAGATATCATTGTATGCGGATAGATCAAAACGGGTGTCGTATTGAATTTAACACGCCCTTTTTGGTTTGGTGTTTAATACTGGCACTGTCATCTATATTGTGAAATTTGGTCAAGGAGTCGTGTACAGGGATCCAGGTGTGAAATTTGTAATTTATGGATGTGGCAGTAGTAGTAGTCATCCAATTTTTACTACCAAAAGTAATTCGTACATAATCAAGCAGGCCATAGATGGGACAATTTGAAGTTTCGTCCAGAAAGTTCCTTATATGGGAAGTATCTAATGATTTATTGAATATTATTCTCACCAAATTTCATACCTCCCTAAGAGCGTTACAAAATAATTCTAAGAGTAAAGAGTGGTTTGATTATATTTTCAGTTCTTATTCTCTAGATCTTCCTAAAGAATATATTTCTCCATACAATTTATTCTTTATACCTTATCAGCTATACTGAGATATAGATTAGTTAGAAATAATAGATTATTAGGTATTAACGACATTTTCTGTTTGCTCCTATGAAAACTCTGAAATATAGCTATAATTTATTTTTACTACGCTATGGAGACGATTTAAACTCAAGGTTATTCTTCTTTTAATATATATTTTAATACATCGTACAATTTAGATTAAAAAATTTTACAAACAAATGTTGTATTTTTGATTAAAAATAAATAAATATACCGCATAGTTTTGGAAATAAATTATTTACTCTCTGAGTACTTAGATACTATAGGCTACTTTGTTAAAATGAATGTGATATATCAGAGATATTATTAATACATATTCTATAAATTAAGCTTTGCCCACTGTGCCAACCTATAACAATTATCCAGAGTTTTACTCAGTTTCCTTTGTAGAATTAAAAAATTAAGATGCAAAGTTAGAAATTTGCAATAGCCCAGTAGTCTATAAAGTAAACGCCTTACCATACCACGTTGACATTTACTGAAACTATACGCAATAGCAATATAACAAAAAAAATATATAAAAAATCAGTGCCAACGATTGTTAAAGGCTATAAAAGCATTCACTTGAAGCATCATCCATGAAGTACGAAAAAAGCAGCCACCGTTGCTATAGTAGAATTGCAGTCACAGATAAGACAAGAGCCACAAATCCTGTATAAGAATTTACTTACAAAGAGACGACTCTCTACTGCGATCTTTCACAGAATAATGTCACTTCTCCGTACTTACTCGTATATAATTAGAGCAAAAGAAAAACGGGGGAAGAATGTGCGACTCATACTTTTCTGTAAAGTTTTTGCATGTGACAATTATTTTCTAATTTAGTTAAGAATAGCAAATTATAAGTAAATGTAATCGTTAAAAGAGGTGGAGGGCGGTAAGGCTCAAACTCACAATGCGCAGAATACAAGGAAATGGGGCAAGATGAGAATTCTGATTTTGCAACCCCGTTCGAATAAATTTCTTGGCTTTCAAGGCTACAGACCGAATGAGCAACTAATTAGGAAATTGATTTAAAGTGTATGGAGCCAGAAACTACTGCAAAGATGTGGGAGAGGAAAGGCAATTCCCGCTTTACAATTACTAATACATTCACTTCTTTATTAATTCACTAATTTTATCTTTGCAAATACTTTTAATTTTCAGTTGTTTTTCGGGAAAAGCATCAATTTAAAGAACCAGTATTGGCAACTCTTTGAACTCCACACAAACTCTTTGTTATAATGGCGTCAAATAAGACGCTACTTGAGTTTGCAAAGCAACATAAGTTAGCGACTTTTCGAATAAGAAATACATCATGGCTGAGGATATTTCTCTATTCATACTGCATATTGATGGTGCGAACTACAACAGCTCAAACGCAAGGTAAGCATATCAAAGAGGAAAGATATTTATTAAAGGACCACATCACTAGCTGTAACGTATGTAATTGTTGTTTATATATAGGTAGAATTAAATCTATAATAAACTAATTCATATAAAATTTCGTCCAAGAATTTAAAATAGGTCCTAAGTTTTAAACATGTATTAATAGAGGGCGTTGCTCTCAAAATGTACCGCATATATTTTTTGTGTTTTATACTAGTGAAGTTTCGAGTGAAGTTTCGTTGGTGAATCTTGCAAAGGGCCCCAGAATTGAATATTGGTTAATTGTGACGTAGGAGTAGTAATAATCTCCCTTCCTATTGCGTGTATGCTAGTACGGACCTAATATGTAAGCATAGATAGGGAATTTTAAGTGCGGTCCTTAAAGTTCATTATATGGGAGGGAAGCATCTCCTTTATCTGATAGACCGTTTCTTGTGTATGACTTTGAAGCATCAATAAGCGTAATAATATAGAAGTTCATCGAAAAATATTGTATAAGTCGTAAGTTATTTAAATGTGCCAATGTAGCTGTAAACATATTCGGCCCATTTTTTGTGTGGTGTTTATTGTTAGTACCCGCAACCTTTTGTGAAATGACGTGGATAAATTTTCTATAGGAACCTAGTAATGATTTTTGGTTAATTGTGGACGTGACAGTATTAATAAACTGCCCATATTTTGCACACACGCTTTTGCATTGGTAGGCTTTTTAGTCCCAAAAGTTCCATATATGGAAAGTGGGCGGTTGATTTCTCGGATCAAACCCCATTTCTTGCAGTTGGCTTTATATTGTCAACATGTTCCTTCTCATAAAATTTCGTCCCTAAATCTCTAATGGATCTTAAGCTATGACTATTTATTAATAGTGGGCGTGATAGTAAATATATACCGCCCACATTTTGCTTAGTATTTAGTAGGACTCACATCTACATAACTGCTAAGCTACGTCACTATTCCGTCAGTTTGACTGAAGTAATAGTAACTATAAAAAAGGTGAAAAAGGTTCATTATATGGGAGGTGGGTGTGGTCTTTGTCCAAATGGGCTCATATAACAATCTGGTTCTGTAACTTAGTCCAGACTATTCTTTTGCAAAGTTTCATTAAGATATCTCTAACGAACCGGAGAACAGACGATCGGACATAGTTGCTCAGAAAGTCCTTCTGATCATATCTGTATATATATGTCCATATCTGCCACGTCTCCTTCTGGTAGTTGAAAATCCGCTCCACCGCACAAACTTAGTATACCCTTATTCCTTTTTATAAAGGTAAAGGGTAAAAAAAATATTACATCAAAGAGAAACGAAATATAATCCCGGTAAAAATTGTGGTGCAATACATATAATTTACTTAATTATTTACGTGCTTAATTTAAAGCAATCCTCGTGAAAGTGTACATGTATTTGAATAAATTGCAATTGAAATTTATTGATTTTCAAATTTCGAATTCAATAGCCCAAAAAATCGCAAATTTAAACGATTAAATGCCCCATAATTAAAACATCCTTTTATGTAAAAATGCTAAAACAATTAAACATATTGCATTTTTATACATATTTTTTAAATTTATTGGCGAAAATAAAAAAGAGAAAATAACAAAAATAATCGGCATGCAGTACAAAATGCACTCCTCTCCACCTGCGTCAGCGACAAACTCGTTTAAAAAAGAAAACAAAAGAATACAATTTATTAGAGAGGAACGCTAACACTGAGCAAATAACGGCGCCATAGCGTAGCGACAATAAAACTAAATAAATAATATCACTAAAAAATATCATCCGATTTTTGCCGATATTTAAATACTCTACAGACGAAATTTACGAAAACGTCATGTTTGCATCAGTCAAAGTTAGACGCATTTGAAACGCGCTTATTTTGAAATATGCCTGAGATTACAATAAATTTAAACGAGCTCACTGTTTTTAACGAGCTGGGATCGTTCCATTATACGGCTTACTGAATTTGAACAAGACTACCGTCGATTTTTTATGGTTTCTGCATAGAATTAGTCTTTTTCAATAACAAATTATTGTGAACGCAGCCATATTTCTACCAAGCATCGATTTAATCACTTCGTTGCTTTGTGGGAAGGTAACTCGGCTGGAGTATCGAAAGCAACATCATAAATCATCCTTTAATGTTCAGTCATAGTGTTTTTATCAGAGAACTATACTGCATTAAAATAACCCGTCAACTGTACTTGACATATTAATTTGGATATATTCGACATATTATTCGGAATTATATTGAAACACATAAATTTAATATATATTTCAGAGAATATGACCTCTGTAATTTTGACTTAACTCCGAGTCACTGTTATCGACTGCATTGACTGACTCTACAATGCGATACCGGAATCATAAAACGTTAAGTGTAATATAGCTACAAGAGAAAGGAGTGGTGAATACTTAATTCACTTTATATTCGTAGTCCTTGCATTTCCGAAAATCATTTAATAACTGCATCCACAGGCAATATTCAAAAACTTGTACAGCCTTGATACCATATCGCACTTAGTGTAGAGTAACATAATGTCACAATTCTAGCCACGTGTTAAAATGCCCAACTCCGGGACTTGGAAAAACATTTTAAGCTGCAAAAGTAGCTTCGTTGGTAGTGCACCCGACTCAAAATAAAAAATTAAATCAAAATTGAAAACGGTATCCGTAGTGAATAGCAGCAAAATTTGAAAATATTTCATAATATTCAATGTACCTATCCACTTTCCAGCAACAAAACCCCATTATTCTAAACATGGTTAGTGTGTTGGTAGCTCTCGTGGCGCCAGCCATGTGTGAAATTTTGAACGCGCTCTGTACAAATATTTTCTATGCATAGGTCGTGCCGAAATTGAAATGTTCACAAGTATAAAACCATTGGAATAAAAAGGTTTTCAGTCAAATAAAACAAAATATACGAAAAGAAAATTTTTTCCATTATTGAAAATGTGAAAACTAAGAAGAGAAGAATTGCGCAAACATTGGTTTCAACAAGTTTGAAGTAGAGAGTCACTAGCAATATTGCAGAGATTTTCAATCAAAATAATAGAATAATCTGGAAGATATCGCTTAAGTTCAACTTGAAGTATAATGAAACTTCCATCCCTTCCATTTCTCCACTGCTTGGACTTAAATGATTGATATATAAGATATATAAGAGCAATATTTAAACAAAATTCAATACATAGAGTTCGAAAATGAGATAATTATAATCACAGTGCCTAGGAAAATAGATTCTCTTCCGCTGTTATATAATGGTAAAATAGTACATAATATTTTCATGAGGCACTCATTACAATTAAACACCCAACTAACTCTGCATCTGATATCCTTACAACCTCATTTTTAATTAAATTTTACTCTTCTGCTAACAAATAATTGTGTAAAATTGTCATACCTCATAAATATTAAAATTTATATTTGCCCTTTTAAGGAATTTATAGCTTAATAAATATCCTTGAATCAAATAAAATTCATCTAGAATACTACAAGGAAAAAATGGTTGGAATCAATGTAAAAAGGAATGCTAATTACACTTCTTATCGCCATATTCAAAACAGCATTTTCAGAATTGAAACGAACTTATGAACTTATGCATTTAAAGTTTATGAGGTAATATTTCAGAAACTATAGAATATAGAAACTTAAGATATTTTAACATAATCTCAAAATATGAAATGTAGATGATCTATTAAATATTTGCCAAGTCAAGATAAATAAAAGTTTTCACACATTGGAGTATCTTAGAATATATCTGATCCAGTAATAAGGTTTACAATGAGGGGATTAATAGCACTACATTTTCTGAGTTTGAGATTTTCCTCTGCACCAGATATAAACTATGATTTTATCAGCAGAAAATACACGTAAGTGGGATAATTTGGAGGCATTGCGTAATAATAATTATTAATAAATTTAAACTTTTTTTCCGTAAACTTTTCCTTACAAAATGGTATCAGATGCTTTAATATATTATTACAAAATACTATTTCTGAAGGAATGAGCCTATAAACTGTTACGAAATTGCCTTCCTGACAATTTATACTATCTCTCAATACTCGAATTCAAACCAATGCATTGTGTAGTAATCAAAGAATTGCTTGGTTAAATTAAAATAATTAATTTTATCTAATTATTGCAATTTACACACTTAATCATAGGCTTAAAGTTTACTTTAATACAATTTTGTACTTTTTTAATTATTCATTTTATCACTTTATTACTTCTGACTACTGTTACTGTTACGATTGAAATTCACGATGTACTGATGAACTGTGTCGATTTTAATTGTGTGATGGCTTATATATTGATCGTAAGTTGAAGTAGAACATTCTCTACACTACGAAAGAAGTTTCTAGAACAATCTAGAATATTCTCTACACCTCGAAAGAAGTTTCGAGAACACTCAGAATATTCTCTACACTTCCGAATAAGTTTCGAGAACAATCTGGAATATTCTCTACACTTCGAAAGAAGTTTTTAAAAGGTTCTCTCGCTTGGTGAACTGAATTAATATGTTTTGGTGAAGTTTTGGTTTTTAAAAATAAAACTTTATTTCACTTATAAGTTTACGTATGAACTTATTCACTGTGCGTTTACTTATGAACTGTTTGACAATTGTATCTTAAAGCTATACGAAACCTCGCTTACTCGTAAGTGTTTATAATACCTCGCTTATGTGTTTATATCTCACTTAAATGTTTACAATAGCTGTGGCTGCTGGATGATGCGATTGGAATGTTTCACAACATCCCAAATGCTGACAGGACAGTTTTCAGAGTGCGCATTTAGGCAAATCTTCCAGCCGGGTGTTAACTTCCCCCTTCGTTAATGATCAACGTCCCGGTGATTACAATCCTAGGAATTGATCTTGAAGTTTTTGAATTTTGTTTACTGCTGATTCGATTGCTTTTCTTTTGCGCTTTTCTTGGAATTTTTGATAAAAGCTTTTTATTTTGATGATCCCAATTATTGTTGAAATTATTATTGTAGTTATTATAATGGTCCATAAAATTGGGTGTTGATTGACATCTTCATTTATTGGTGACAATAGGTCAATATTTTTAAATTTTAATTCCTTATTTTCACTTTCAATGTAGTCCAAGATTTCGATTTGTGTCGGTGGATTTATTCTTATTTGATTTAGTATATAACCTTTATAGTTAACATAAGTTACGTTATCAATTTCAATTGAATCATTAAAAGATATTAAATATGTTCCATTTAATTTAACATTATTAATTTTCTGGATACCACTTAGCAGTATGGTTCCGTCTTTAATTATTTCGATATTTTTATTATTTTCTTTAAGCAAATTACATTTGGATTTGTTTTTATTAAGTAAATTTATTATACAGGAGGTTTCGTTCAATGTCTTACAATAAATATGGTTTAACTCTATTTTACAATCAATTGTTGCTTTATATTCGTTATTACAATTAGCAACATTCTCGCGATCAATTTGGATTTTTCCATTTCCATTATTTATTCCTTTAACAATATAATTGGTACATATATGATCGATTATTGGATATTTTATGTAAATAACTATTACATCATTATTTTGGATAATCTTAAATTTAGATACATTAAGTATATCAACTAAGGATAGTTGTTTTTTCTCTGTCTTTATTATTTCACGAATTTCTTTTGTATTAAGTACCAAAGTATTTAAAATACCTAGTTTTCCTAAATTTATTGTTTGTATAAGATTATCAAGCTCTATAAGCAAAAAATTATTTCTCTGTTTTAAAAAGTATTGGTATGGAGAAGTTTCTTTAAATTAATTTAACCTGTTTGTCAAGTATTGTATTTGTTCGGAAATGTTTGTGTTAATTGTAAATTGTCTGTTATTGTTTTCGACAAGTTCTCTAATTTTCTGTTCTACTCGTACTTGGTCGTCGTGGTCAGGTGTCCCTGCAATCCACTTCCAAATAGTGCCCAGTTCATTTATTCCCCGTCTCATTCTATGATGTACTGTTAGTTGTTCGAGCAAATGTTCAATATGACTTAGATCCATTTCGGTAGCTTGTTTTTGAGGTGAAGGTTCATTGATCAAATTCATATTTTTTCTTGTATTATTAATCATTTCTTGATACTGTGTGCAGTTTGCAATGTGAAAATTTCTCCATAATTTGAATATGTTGCAGTTGAACCATCTTCGATAAGTACATAGGGTTCACGAGTATAGTCTATTATGTCTGCCGTTGAGACTCCAATGATTAAAAGTAAAAATAGCAGCTGTAATTATGATTTGATATTATCTTTATGAATAGTGTTATTTCTATTCGTGATTATTTTATTCTTTAAATTCTCTTGCACATAGGCTTTATTATATTTCGGTGCCACTTTATTTACGCGTCTATCTGTTTTAATGAATACCTTTTGACCTACCTCAAAATTACTTTCTTTTCTCTTTTTATTATGGTACTCTAAGTCCTTTACATGCTTTTCTCTTAAGGTTTTATTAATATTTTCGTATAAGTTTTGATTAAAAAATATATCTTTTGGTTTTTTATTAGTAACAGAGTGAATTGTTTCGTTATATCTCATTGTAGATAATATGACAAGTTCTCTGATATCACTAATGTTTCTTTCCAGTTTCATGCATTTAATAATTTCCGTAAGGGTCGAATGTACCCTTTCAATTTGACCATTTGATAATGAATGATTAGTCGCAGTAGTTTTTAAATGAATTCCATTATTTCTATACATTTGCTTCATAACTTCACTTGTAAAGGTTGCCTCATTATCTGAATATATATTTTCTACTGTGCCAAATGTTTGAACTATTTCTAATAATATATGTCTAGCCTCTATTTTTGATTGAACATGTCTAACGATTAGAGATTTTGAATATTTGTCAATGGCTGTTAGAAATATCTCACGATCTATAAAGAAGAAGTCTATATGTAACATTTCACCCACCCTTTGTGGAATTGGCGTCTCGCCAATGGGTTCTTTAATTGGATGCCTATCATATTTTATTTGTTGGCATATGTCACAATTCTTCACAAACTCTTGAAATCTTTTTTGTGCTGTTGGGAAAAAATAGTCTATTAGGAGTTGTTTATAATTTTCCTTAGCATTTCTATGAGCTCTAGTGTGAAATCTATGTATTAAATCGTCTTGATCGTCCGGATTTGTTATATCCATTACCATTTTTGTCGTATGTACAAAAGATTATTGTGTAAAATGTCTTTTTATTTCTGGCAATGTTCTTCCTATTATTTCTGATGTTGCATAAATTGCTGTTATTACATTTGGTTTCAATATTTCTTTTAATTCTTGGATTAATGTTAAATGTGTATCGAATCTTATTTCGTGTCTCCAAAAACTTTGAAATATTTGTATTGATGTCAAGTTCGTTTCTGTTGGGTGTTTTTCTAGTATTATCTGCTGCCGGAAACAATTAACTGGTGCATTTACTCTTTTAATTGAGTCATTATCACTGCTTTCTTGAGAATGTATTGTCTGTTCGTCATCACTTAAATTATTAATAAATTGTCTACTCAAGGCGTCTGCTACAACACTTTCTTTGCCTGGCTTATACCTTATTTCTGGTGAATATTCCTCAATAAAAGCTTTCCATCTTTTTAGCTTTATATTTGGATTTTTATCACTTATAGCAAAGGTTAATGGTTGGTGGTCTGTATTAATTATTAAATTTGATGATCCGTATAAATAATTTCGTAAATTTTTTAATGCCCAGACTATAGCTAGCATCTCCTTCTCATTTGTTGCATATCTCTTTTCTGTTTCACTTAAACTCCTACTAATGAAAATAATTGGTTTTCTTTCTTGTGACAAGACTGCGCCTATGGCTGAGTTACTTGCATCTGTGGTTAATTCAAAACCTCTACTAAAATCTGGTTGTGTTAGTACAACATTTTCACAAAGTTTTTCTTTTATTTTTTTGAAAGCCTCTTTAGCATCAGTACAAAATGTAATTTTCACATTTTTGCTATGATTTTGACCTATTTTTCCATTTGGTCCTTTTAAATATTCAGTCATTGATTTGGCTATAAAAGCATAATTTTTCACAAATTTTCTGTAATATCCAGCCAAACGGAGAAATGACCTTAGCTGTCTAAGCGTCTTTGGTTCTGGAAAGTTTTTTATAGTTTCTACTTTTTTAGGATCTGTTTTTATATAATTCTGTGTTACTAAAAAACCAAGGAATTCAATTTCTTTTTTGAAGAATTTTGACTTCTCTTTTGATATTCGCATATTAGCATTATTTAATGATTTTAGTACTTGATTAATATGATAAATATGTTCTTGTTCTGTTTCTGAATATATTATTACGTCATCCATATAGATATGACATATTTTCCCCATGGAATCTCTCAAAATGTCATCTATTGCTCTCTGGAATATTGAAGGCGCATTTTTGAGACCGAATGGCATTCTATTGAATTCATACTTTCCATTATTAACGGAAAAAGCAGTTTTTTCTTTATCGTCCTCATTGATAAGGATTTGGTGAAAACCACCACATTTTCCAAGATTGGACAAAATTACACTGAAGTCCGGGATCGGATAACGATCAAAAATTGTATTCTGATTCAGTTTTCTATAGTCTATGACTAATCTTTGTTTTTTACTACCGTCCTCGTTAAAACCTTTTTTTGGTACCACCCATACGGGGGAATTGTAAGGTGAACGCGATTGTCTTATTATATCATTTTTTAAAAGTCGTTGTATTTCGTCATTTACAAACTCATTTGCTGACAATGGATAAGGATATCCTTTTGACCATATTGGTTCAGTAGTTTTTGTACGGATTGTTGCCTTTACTTTTGTATTGAAAAGTAAGGAAGTTTCTTGGGTCGAAAAAGATATAGAATAACATCTAATGATTTTTAATAATAAACCGTAATTTCTTCAGAAACAGTATCATCTATTTTGAGATTATTTATTTCTTCAGATTCATTATAATTCAACTTTTCAATTTTATTGTTTTCATATTCTAATTGAGTCTCTTTCAAATTAAGATTACCATTTATTGTTTTTAATAGCTCTATACCTATTATTGCATCATAATGCTTTAATTCTGGTAATTCATAAAAATAGTTTTTACCCCGAAAATATTAACCATGTAATATGTTTTAATTATCGTTCTCCCATGTATTGAACTTACGCACTTATGTGGTATTATATCAGAGGGATTATTAAATGTATCTTTTTTGCAATAGTTCTTATTTGTCCAGTATCAATTAAAATTTTGAGAGTCTCCCCTGTCACTCTATTAGTTTTTATTATAAATGGAAGACCCTCTTTTAATCTAAAAAATTATCTCCTTCTTGCATATTATTCATTCTGGGTTCCTTTACTACCGTGTTTCTTTGTTGTGAAATTTGTGTAGAACTCTCACGTTTAATGGGTTGTCCCCGATTATAGTTATTAAATTGATTATGTTGTCCAAAGTTTCTTGGTACCCAATTAGTATTATAATTCTTTCTCGCTTGGAAATTGTTATTCAAACTATGATTATTAGTATTTAATTTATTATAACCTTATGATTCCTAAACATCGAAGATCCCCTATCTACTTCCATTGGCTGTGGTTTTGGCTGATACAAATTTTGATTATATTTGTTATTACTAATATTATGTTTCGGAAATCTTAAATTATTTGAACTATTATTTTGATTTCTTGGATTTTGATGTTGCTCGAAGTTCAGAGCAAAGCTATACCTTTCATTATTGGATTGAAGCTCATGTGCCTTTGCCAATGCATTTGGCAAATCTTTAGGGCCCAATGAGAAAATTGTGTTTGCAAGTGGGTAATTAATACCCGTAATGAAAACTCTGAGTGCTGTTTCCCGAGCTTTAAAATTCATTGCTTTAGTGACTTCATTATTATCACCTGTTGTCATTATATTTTTATTTATGAGTACAGTCAATTTCTCATTAACTTCATTGTAATATTCAATTAGGGACTTTCTTCCCTGCCTCAAGATTGACATCTCCTGTTCTATTACATCTACTGACCGTTTGTCCGCATACGCGAAATCTAATCTTGCCAAAATGGCATCAACATTTAGAACCGTACCATGTGAAGACAGTACTGCAATCCGACAATTTTATTTCTCAAAATTGTGGTTGCCGTGTAGTATTTTGAACTACCTACATAACAATTATACATCTTCATCACATTTATAGCTGCTTGTCTCCAAGAGACATAATTGTTGGAACATCCATGAAATTCCGGCAAACTTTTTACCGCATCAAGAGACTCATTACAATTTACCGAAGGATCTATCTTTATGTCCTCATATTCTACAATTGAGTCTATTACTTTGAGAGTTTGTATTTCTGTTGTCAGTCTATCTCTCTGTGCTTTCAAACTTGCTGTCGCCCTTGCAACTACTTCGTTTATCTGGTCTACTGTTAGAGTCGTCATGTTTAAATTTTTTAATAATTTTTTTAAATCGTCCAGTTTAACTATTTTGTCTTGTTTAATTTCGGACAATTTTTAGTTTTATGGTCCTTGCCACAATAATCGCAATATAATAATCTGGTATATCCTTTTTTGTTTTTTTGAAAAAAATTTAACATCTCAATGTAAAGCTCTTTTTAACACTTTTGTACTTATATTTTCTTACTCTATAATACTTATTTATATGTATATATATAAACTTAACTTTATTCAGCTTACGGTGTCCTTGCGGTGTCCTGAATTTAGTTTGTGGATAATTTTTATATGTTTAGTTTTTTTATATTCTGGAGGGTCTGACTTATACCGAAGTACAGATTCGCAAAATTATTAATTCTGTTATAAAATATTTATTATTAATTAAGATGTTTTATTTGAAATTTAAATTATAATTTGTTATATCTTGGAGGGTCCTGAATTAGGAATCGCAAGATTAAATTCGTTTGATTTATAAGAAGTTTTCTTTAAGTGTTATTTATTCTTTTTTTGATATCCCACGATGATATGGGCTGTAAATTCCTTTTCCCCAAGTGGTGGGTACTTGTTGTTTTTTGTTTGTGGTCCCAGGATGGCACTCGTCAAATATCGGTATGTATTTATTTCTCCTGGCAGGATCGCCAATTAATATGTTTTGGTGAAGTTTTGGTTTTTAAAAATAAAACTTTATTTCACTTATAAGTTTACGTATAAACTTATTCACTGTGAGTTTACTTATGAACTGTTTGACAATTGTATCTTAAAGCTATACGAAACTCGCTTACTCGTAAGTGTTTAAAATACCTCGCTTATGTGTTTATATCTCACTTAAATGTTTACAATAGCTGTGGCTGCTGGATGATGCGATTGGAATGTTTCACAACATCCCAAATGCTGACAGGACAGTTTTCAGAGTGCGCATTTAGGCAAATCTTCCAGCCGGGTGTTAACTAACTGCAATGAATAGACGGTACCCTGAAAGTATGCAATCATTTATGTTTTATTACTTTGAATCATTTGCTATGTATGAATGAAATAAAAGTCCTAAGGAAATTAATCCATTGTGAAATGAAAATAGTCCCAAAAGGAATGGAAACGGTTTTACTGCATTAAAAATGAAAAATTAATTAAATTGCTAGTAAAAAATTTAATTTTATAATTAAAATTATTATTATTTATCTACTTCGTGGTTCTTATCGACGATTATCGTTTTATGGATTATGACCACATGTGAAAGTGGTCTTAGGTCCCAATAATGTTTGTGATAGTTTCCGATTATTTTTGAAGTACTCGGTTACAGACAAAAACAAATTTCCCCATCTGAGGAATATATAAATATGAATAAATGTTAAATTTGAATAATAAACCTAACATTCAAGATATGTCCAGAACAGTCGATGATTACTGTGGCTACCTCGTTATCCCGAATGTTGCATCTTATTAGAGATAAATAATAAATAAGTCATATTGTTTTTTAGTGTCATACTCATAATAACTACCACAAACATCCGCCTAAGCCCAATATATACTGAAACAAATTGTTATTTATTCAAATGAAATGTATTCTTCTTTGAAGGCCTTGCTTCTCTACGAATCAAAGATTGAAATTTCTATTGGAATAAAACTTTTGATATATATTCCTTCTCTGTAAAATATAATAAAAAAGTAATAATTTTAAGATCGATTCAACACTGATTGAGTTATATATTCCAACTTGTGTATACAAAATTTACTTTAAAATATACGAGTATTCGACATATACTCTTTACAAGACGAACGACTCCTTCGTGGATTACTCACTTTAAAAAATCGAATATATAGAGCAAATCCCTCCTCTTGCATACATAATTAATTATGGGGTAAGATATAAAAATAATAATAATTATTGATATTATTATGTTTTTACAATTCTGTTTTAGATTATTTAGATTTATTTTACTATAAGAAAGAATAATATACTAATTTCAAAACTGCAGTGGCATGGTATTGACATCCACTCACCAAATGTTCTAATTGTCCATTTTCATCCACACTCTCTTTTGGTACGGCACCATTTACAAACGATTTCAAATTCGTAAAAAAAAATTTTATATTTTAATTTTGCCATTTACTTACTCAGCTATGTGTGAAAATTTTAAAATATCACTTATTTTCTGAGTGTAGGGAGGAAAAAATAAATTTATAAAATAAAAATCCCACAAAAATAAACTGCCAAAAGAACTTACGGCCTCTTGCTAAAATCTGCACGTGTTTATTAAGTCTGCTCCACTGATGCGACTCCTTTCCATACGTAGCTGCCACTACCGCGGGCTTAGAATTCAATCACAGTAGATGTATTGAGCGAGATATGAGAGGTATCCTGCAATGCCTAAAAGGCAATAAATTCTTGTACATTTTTGTTGTTGTTGTTGTTTTTCTTTCAGAATGGGCAAGCGACGGGTTTCTAAATTGCCCAAATTATTATATATTTCTAGACCAAGTAAAGACATACTATCAATTTACGCAAATTCCTCTGCACACAAACCGTGCAACATATGCAACCAAGCTATATTTAGCTGCATAGCTGCATGTACGCTCCTTCTACCAATGAGCACATTTTACACCCAAGCTCACTACAACCAAGTTTGACCAGTTCGTTCAAGACAAATCGCTTGTTTAGATTGGAGCCGACAGCCCAGACCTGCATTTGCGCAAGCGCAGTTGTCCCTTATACTGTCCGCAAATAAAAATCTTCATTTGTACGTGCGATTTATTTGTTAGCTGCTCGGTTTACACGTTGTTTAAGTCTGTTCGCGAAGTGGTAGCCATATCCTCAGCACGCAGTGTTTCAATAGGCGAGTCGCATGTTAATGCCAACACAGTGCCACAGTGCTCATGTGTCTGCTACAACATGTATTATAATTCTAGTAGGTAGCACCATAGTCCGCCGTTGTTCTTGTTTTTCTCAATCAGCTTATGTTGCACGTTGTAATTACATCAGTGCCCCAAAGTCACAACGCCCCTGAAGCAGTCAGTAATATGAAATTTGTTTGCGCTGGCCACGTTCAATCGACAGATTAAGATTGCAAAAGTCAGAATACTTTCGTTTTCTTTGACTTGTTTAAGCGAATGTGATGATGCGTGTTAATTATAATATCAATTTATATTGTACTTGAAGTTTCAACACAATTATCATATTAACTTATTTATTTTAGATGAGACGTCTTTTTTTAAATAATATTATCATCTTAGTAGTATCCATATAAAGTCTTTATATGTGACATCATAAAATTTGCCTCACTTGGCTTACAGCAAAAAGGGAACTTTTAATGGCTTCACTTTATATATTTAATGATATTATATACACTTAAAAATAATGAATTTACGAAAATAATGAATTGATGGATTTGACACTACTCCGACTTCCACATATTGCAGAAATTTTGTACATCCATTGCGTTAGCATATGAAAACTAAAATTATTCTCCCAGTAGTCTATTTTGAACATAACTACTGTTATGTTTATTGACTTCGTTTGCTCTAATTTTCAGTGAATTAAACTGTTTCCTTCTGATTGCATATTCTTATTAGAAAAGTAATTAAAATAAAATTGTAAAGCAAGAGTTCGTTCATTGGGATTTATTTCGTAGTCCTCCGAGAAATCGAAACTAAAAATGAATTTTTTAAAAACATATTTCAATTTGTGCATTATTTTACACCGTTCGTACTCTTCTTAATATACAAAATGTTTGAATCCATTTTCGGTAACTTGACTCAGATTCTTAGTAAGACTTTTCTATATTTCGCGTTAGTTGTGGTTTATTTCGTTGCTTCCCCCACTCTTTGGTATATGATTCGAAGGAAAACTTAAATAAAACAGACACTTCACATTCCTCACAAATTGCTACAAAGCTTGTATACATTTTTATCAAATATATATTTCAAAAAATATTGCGGCATCATATCTATATAGTCTAATGATTCTTAATAATTCCAATCAATGCTGGGGACAAGATATCTTCACATATATAAATATTTATTTATTGGACCTTGAACTCGCTGTAAAAATAAATTAATTATAAATATTTTTTTTTTTATTATTATTATAGTATATCCAATATTTAAATATTTGGTATAAAACAAATCAGTTTAAAATATTGACAAATAGCACGTAGAATCGCTTGCCAGCAATTCGAATATCTATGTTGGACGGACCTAAAATGAACAATATATTAATTACTTGCTTCTTATTCAGTGCGGAGCCACTTACAAGTCGAACCAAACCGAAAAAGTTACCATAATGTAGTTTCTGATCTTTCTAAACCCTGCAGCAGAGCAAATGTTTTCGCACCACAGATTGTTAAATTGCCTACAACTCTTGCATGCAAACTGTGAGTACAGCAAGCAAAATCAATGGAGAGATTAACGCCACTAAATTGTAGAATATCGGAGTGTATGTGGATAAATCATAGCTCGGTTGGTGATGATGAATGTGAAAGCAGACAACATTTAAAAATGTAATTCTATTTCCAAGGATTTTAAATATATTAAAAAAAATTTCAAAATCCATTATCGGAACCAAAAATCCGACTTATTTGAATGAGCCTTGATATTTCTCTCCTTATTTCAAATCTTATGTTATATTTTCCAAATTTAATATGGTGAATAAAGGTTTCCAAATAATAATGTGAATATTAACTATGCACCTAACAAAATGCAGAAAAGCCTTTCAATAAAACTCGATTGCTATTTATGATATATTATTTATGCATAATCTTGTCTTATCACAAACATGGAATGCACTTCAGAAGTGACTCTGTATGTCACGTGTGGCCTGTATTTCAAGGAAAAATTTAAAATTGAAGTTAAAAAAATAAAAATAATCTCAAATTGAAATAGAAATAATAACGTATAATGATTATTGCATATTCTCTTCATCTGCTGCATTGCTACACTGCAATAACAACAAGCTGACTATATTTATTTGAAGGTTCTAATTTAAAATAGTTTTATACAATAAAAATTAACATTATAACTTCTTCAATATCATGCTTTAGTTTAACATTATATACATATCTGGAAAATAAATATTAACTTAAGGCCGCCAAATACTGGAAAAAAGGATCTCTTAAAATTGATAATTTAGTTGTCAAGTATTTTAATTTAATAGCAATTCACTTAAGCAATTGTTAACAAGATTGATTTACTAAACATATTGATATTTTGACAATTTTAATTATTATAACATACATATCGCTTAGACTTATAGTGTGAAGTATATCTTATGCATATCTTATGCATTATATCACCTGCTTTCCAATTCATTCCAACACACTCCAGAACCAAGGACGGTACTGTAAACAGGTCATCATCATCTTGTTAATGGCCTTTCACAAATGGAATTTTTTTTTCAATTTATCACATTTATCTATATCCGGTTATATATAAGTTTTTCCTTACATTATAGTTATTATATGCAGGGTTCGAGGTGCCAAACAATTAAAAAATAAAATTCTTAATAAAATAAACAATAAATGCCGCCAGATCTTCTATTCGTCGCAGAATTATTTGTAAACATAACAGTAGAATACTCCTATTGAAAAAAATATGGAGATAATACCATATAATATATGTCAAATATCACTTTTGTCCAGCTTCATACGGAATGACATGAAAAATTGTGCACATTTGTTTCTAAACTCTAAATTCTAACCCTTGGAAGAAAGCCTGTGTATACAATTTTCACTCCCATATATTGTAGTTGTATTCCCTACTTAAAAAATTAATTGTAAACCCAGGAACCTTTTCGACCTTCATTAATTCATTATTACCTCAATGCTTGCATTTCTGAAATCTCATATTGGTGGAAGAAGTTCTTGTGATTAATTCGTAATATGCTTCAATTATAGCAGATTGGTGCTCCACACGTGCAGAAAATTGTTCCCACTTACTAAATGGCTAGCGACATCCGGTAACAATTATGTACACATTTAGAGCAATTAAAATACATAATTAATTTAAATACACTACATGTGTACTGGGTATATTTGATCTACGCACATTTCACCTGTAAGGATATTCTTAAAGAATTTGAAAAATTTTAGTGGATATATGAGCATATCATTAAAAAGAATTTTATAATTAATCGTAAGAATGGACACATTTCATTTATAGTTGTCCTCCCTCGTTCTAAAGTTTTTTTTTTTTGTATTCTGTAATGCTGAAAAGTAAAAGAAACTGGATAATAGGACGTTCAGAATAGCCCATGTGGATCATCCACAATATTTCGAAATGGAAAGCAATCTCGAACATGAATACCAGAAGTATTTCAATTGAGCATTTAGTGAAAATAATTCGATTGGAGTAAAACTCTCTTCTCTGTGTACAGGGAGGAGAAAAATACCCCCTTGGAAGGCAATCGGATGGATTCAGGATTCGGGCCTGAAGACGGAAAATGTGCTTCCTGCTCTACGTGCCAGAACCCGGGCATAGACACAACAAACTGACATATACAAAGGGGACTGGGACAAATCTTGAAGGGGACTGGGACCGATATTGAATAACGCAGAGGGTATTTAAAAAAACCATTCGGACATCGAAGAGGGCTTCTTTTAAATATTTTGCAGCAATATCGAATCACTGGGTGGCACGGCTAGATTAGTTAAGGTTCTTCAGAAGGATCGCTCTCTAGATTTGGGGGCACTTAGGAAACTTGATGTTACTTTTACCGAAAAGCGAAGTGAGGCACTTTGTTTATTATGGAAGTCCCACTTCCCAGAGAATCAGGGTACAGTCGCCCTACAGCCACCAAATATTGAGTACGAACTGCATAGGGCGACTGTTTCTCGGCGCGAATAGTTTTTAGCAAGGACTGTGGCGTATGAGGATGTTATTAGATATTCGGTTGCATCTTTTGACAACTTCAAATCGCCCGGTCTGGATGGTATTTATCCAATTACAACATTGAGGAGAATCTTCACTTCAGATTTGGCGCTAGCCTATATTCCATATTCCTGGAGATTTCTCAAAGTTTCATTTATCCCAAAAGTGGGAAAGGATGACTATAATAATCGTAGGAATTACAGATCTATTAGTATGAAGTCTTTTCCACTAAAAGGACTGGAACTATTGATTGAGCTTCGCTTGAAAAAAATGTTGCTTAAGGAGCACTTCCTGCCTCCATTTCAACACGCATATTAAAGTGTAATATCCTGCGAGTCGGCGTTGCATAGTCTTGCTAGCAGGATTGAGCATCCCATCGAAAGAGAGAGTGCGCTGTGGGTAACTTTGTGGCTTCTGAAGAGTGCTACTGAAAATGCTTTGCTCGTCAACATGGTGTAGATAATGTGCTGGTTAATTTGATTCGTTCAATGCTAGCAGGATTATTGTAGATATTGGATTGGGTTCTAAGGTTTTCGTAGAACGCAACGGGTCCAGCTCCATTGCGCTCTAGGTTGTCATGCTTCTGTCTTTCAGACGGATGTTTTCCTATGCACGATGGACTACGTGGTGAAAAGCAGATGGCGTGGCAGAAGTATTTGTGTCTGCAGTGTCAGTCAGGCTATTCTGAAGGCCTTACTCAGCCACTTGTCACTTCCAAGCTGGTGATGTTGCGAAAATCCAGATTGAATTATGTTGGAAAGCATAATAGTCTGATGCTAAGATGGGTACCAGGAAACAAGGGCGTTATGGGGAATGAAGTCGCGGATAAACTTGCCAATAAAGAATCTGAGAAGTTACTTGCCCAGAACGTGTTCTTCCGATACCTTTTGCTACCATTAGGGCCACTATTGGGTTGCCTGTGCATAGAATCGCGAATGGTGGGATGTAAGAGGCAGCAGATGGGCAAAGGCTATGCTGCCTGTTATTTCAGATAGAACGTCAAGATTCTGTTACTTAATAGGAGAGACTGCAGACTTCTGGTAGGACTGATGAAAGATCATTTTGCGTGGGCATATGCAAAAGATAGGCATTGCAAACCGTGCACTTTACCATGCTTCTCGAGAGGAAGATGAGACGGCAGACCAATTTTTGTACGTATGCCCCGCTATCGCAAGAATCAGGTTCACTGGCATCCTAACGAATGCAAACGACTTAGGGACACAGGATCTACTGAGTTTTCTTCACAAATTAGGTAAATTCAAGGAAAATAGAAATGGAATGTCAAACAGATGTCTTGTGGTTTGAGTGATTATATGAAAAAAATCAATATAATAAACCATTATATCAGAGATGTACTCAGGCGGGTTTACTTTAAATTTTTAGTGTATGTAAAACGGATTAGACTGACTTCGAAATATACTTTACCCTTCCATGTGATAATTTTCAGTAGCGTACCCTGAGTTGATTTGAATGGAGGAAGGCGTAGTCTTTATCTGATCGTCCCCATTTCTTCCGAATGACTTTGAAGCTTCAATACACTAATTCATATAAAATTTGGTAAAAGAATAGGTCCTAATTTGAAACATGTATCAATAGAGGCCATGGCTCCCAAAATGTACCGCCTATTAAGGTAAAAATGGTATATTAAGCTTGTGCTTTTGAGAGGGGTTGCAATTTCAAAAAGGAGGCGTGGTAGGTATGGACATATATATACAGATATGATCAGAATCACTTCTAAGTAATTTTTATTTTATCTGTCCGTCTGTCCGTCCGTCTGTCCGTCTGTGGCCATTTTTTTTCTACACCGTTACAGCTCTTAATGAAATTTTGCAAAGTATAGTCTGGACAAAGATACAGAACCAGATTGCTATATGACCGATTTGGACAAAGACCACGTCTACCTCCCATATAAGGACCTTTCACCTTTTTTAAAATGACTATAACTTCCGCCCAATTGATGGAATAGTGACGGAATATGCCAGTTATGGAGATGTGGGAGCTACTAAACACTGCGGTATATATTAAATGCTCCGCCCACTATTTACAAATTTTCATAACTTAAGATCTGGTAAAGATTTATGGACGAAATTTTACGGAAAGGAACATGTGGACATTATAAAGCTATCTGCAACAAATAGAGTTGATCGAGGAAAAGACACGCTCACTTTTGAATAAGGAACTTTCGGGTCTAAAATTAAAATTAGCCTACCTATGCTCGTATTAATGCCACCGGAACAAACATTGGCAGAAATATACATGGGGTCAATAATAGTGTGTGTGCACAATATATAGGTAGGTAGGGCAGCCGCATCACCAATAAACCAGTGATGGCACTTAGACCACCAGTTGGGTCCGTTGTGAGCCGCGGATGCGAGGCATGGCTACGCTTACCCCTCCAGATTGAACCACCCTGAGCCTTTTACAAAGCGAAGAAGATTGTTAACACCTGACTGGCATTGACCATCTCTACTTGTTAAGAAGTGGAATCCTAGCAAACGCTTGCTATTTCTAACAAATGCTGGACATGTACAGAAGAGATGCTGGATCGTTTCCAGTACCTCCTCGTTCCTGCAGCTGCGGCAGAAATCATGTGTATAAACTCCCATTCTTCTTGCATAAGTTCCTATTAGACAATGTCCTATGAGGGCTCATATTAAAGTCCTAATTTGTAGTCTATTGAGTCTAATAATATTCCTAGATAGACGCAGATTTAGCCTCAGCCATTTTAGCCTGGCGATTTCACAGGTAGTGGCACAGATCCACCTTTGATTGGTAGAATTAATTAGTGTCTCCCTTATGAGAAGCTTACAAGTCGCGAGAGGTCCACCCATCCACCACCATGCCTACCGACATTTGGCATACAAGTGCCATCTCTCGCAAGTTGATCAGCCTTGCAGTTCTCTGGTATATCCCTATGACCTGGTACCCAGCACAAATGGATATGGAATTTTTTACCCATATCATTTGGAGATCGCCGAGAGTCTAAGACACTCCTCGATGTTATTTGGAATGCATTCAAAGCCCTTAGTGCAGCTTGGCTGTCTGATAATATACAGATATCCTTGATGGTTACCTCGTTTATCCTCAGCCAATTCAAGGCTTCGTTAATAGCGGTTATTTCCGCTTGAAAAACACGGCAGTGATCCATTAGTTTGATGGATTCACTGATTGAGGGCATTTCGCAATAAACTCCTGATCCTACACCGGTATTCACTTTTGATCCGTCTGTGTATATCTTGATGGGTGTATCTGGTGATGGATCCCCCTCGAGCCATTCCTCTCTGGAAGGAATCCTAACTCGAAAAATCCTTTCGAAATACAAGGAAGAAGGAAGGTAATCAATTTCACTGGGTATGTCCATGTCGGATTATAATATGGTCGCATATTCATACGGAACAGCTTTCCATTGTGAGCTCGCCTTGAGCCGAATGGCGGAGCATGCCGCTAAATATTTGCAGAAGAGATCTAAGGGTGGCAGATGTAGTATGATATCCAATGCCAAGGTTGGCGTGGTTTTCATGGTGCCACTTATTCTGCTGATCTCTGTGCCTTACCGAGTGTTTCGTGGTAGGTCCTTTTCTGCATTGCAGTCCACCAGACCACATTTCCATAAGAAGAGTGGAGAATGGGCCTGACAACCGCAGTGTAAAGCCATCGAGCTACCCTGGGCTTAATTCCCCAGGTTTTACCTATAGCTCTTTTGCAGGCATAAAAAGCCACCCCAGCTTTCCTAGCTCTTTCTATGGTGTTTGACTTCCAAAGTAAGCTTTCTATCGATTATAAGACCCAAGTATTTCGTCTCTTCTGAAATCCCTAGAGATTTTCCCTTAAGAGTAATTGGGTCTAATTGAGGGATTTTATGTTTCTTAGTAAACAGAATGACCTTAGTCTTATCCGGATTTACTCCAAGACCACAGTCCTCCGCCCACTTTGAAAGAATATCTAGAACATTTTGCAAAAAAACTCTCAGTGTAGATGTGAATTTTCCAGAGGCAGCATTGACATCATCGGCATAAGCCACCACCTTACATCCCACCACCTCTAATCTTATCAGGAGTTAGTTAACAACTGTGTTCCATAGAAACGGTGAGAGTACACCTCCCTGAGGTGTACCCCTGCTCACCAACTTAAGTAGGACCAATTCTCCTAGATTCGCCTCAATGATTCTGCCTTTGACATTATTAAAGGCCCCCTCAATATCAAGAAAGGCAGCCATGGTAAATTCCTGCTTATGCAATGACCACAATTAGCCAAAAATCATTTCTAGGTCCCTATTAAGTATCTATCAACAAAATTTCAAAGGAATGTTGCGGGAACTAACATTAAACACCACACAAAAAATGGGCGTGTTATTTTTAGAACCACGCCCACTATTGACATATTATTATAACTTACGACCTCTACAATATTTTTGGACGAAATTATATATTAGTACGTATATGGACTCTACAAAGCCATATACAAGATTCGGGGTCGATCAGATGAAGGATACGCCTCGATCCCATATAATACATTTTGGGGTCCCCACCTAAAAGCAATTACCCTATCTATGCTTCTAGTGATTATATGTGAATACAAATTGGTAGCTGTATACATTGGGTCTGTAGTAGGATGCATTCCAAATATGGGGAGACTATTACCAAAGAACATACAAGAATAGACAGTTGATTTGAATGTATTTGTGCGAGTTCTGCTACTGAGAGAAGTTTTTAAAATTGATGTATGTAGTGGTAAAAATACAGTGCACCCCCCTTAACTCTAACTATCGTCATTCCTCAATTCACTTAACTTCTCAAAATAAATGAAAACATAGAATTTCTTTGATAATTTCTCATTGTCAATGAACCCTCAAGATCCACAAGTCGAAATATTCCAGTTACGTTTAAGTAAAAAAATTAATTCGACAAAATAAAAAATTGTTTTCTACATTATTAAAGAAAGAAACACTACCTCTGTTTAATTAAAAGCATAAAGCCGTTAACTTAATTCGTTTAGGTGCATTTTTGACCTATTTTGAAGATTTTTCTGAGACTATTGAAACTGTTGTTATTTGTGAGAATACTGTAGAAACGTTGAATTCTCTTTTGACCGTCAATTTCTTAATTTTTGTCTCCTTCTGTTTCAAATTCTAAAATTTTTACTGTCCCCTGTGCACTTTCATTCGTTCATAGCCATGCATATTTAGCCACGCTTGGGGTGCTACTGGGGCAGTCGGACCCCATTTTAATATAAATGAATTTTTATTAATTGTTTTAGTTATTAGTAATATAATATTATGGCAAAAACCCAAATAATTATTATTCTACATCTTATGATTACTATGGTGCGTTTATAGTGTAAATGTAAAGCAATTGGATCAGATTTTACATTAAGAATAGTTATAATTTATGAAAAGAACTTGTTAACATTTGAGTTTTCAATTCCAAATTAAATAATACAATTTTTTTTGGATTTATTATAACCATTTCTTTTTAGAAGTTTCGCAGTTCTTTCTAAAATACAAATGAAGTGACCCCTAAAAGTTTAATTTAAACGTAGCCCAGATTTCTTCTGATTTTTTTCTCCGAATATTCGCTATTTTAGACAACATCCCGGCAGTGAAACCAACTAGATAAAGTACTAGTAAAACTCAGATTATATGTAAAATTCATCTATACATAATATAATAATGTGTACTCGACATGTAAAATACTAGTAAAACTCATAATTATATGTAAAATTCATATATATGTACATATGTATGTACATAATATAATAATATGTACTCGACATTAATTCAGCATGTTAATTCATTGTTCCGCATTTCTACTTTTCTTTGCGAACACTTGCGGATATTTTAAAACACGCGTTAACTTGAAGATTTATCTCTAAATTGAGGAATTACAAAAAGTGGTTGAAATTATAAAAAGAACTGTTTTTCTTCAAATTCCAATGTTTGTCTTTACTTCCTTTTTTATTAAATTGACAAGAAAGGAAAAATTTAGTATACACGGCAATGAAGTGCCGCAGAAGTAAGAAACGGGTTAACTTATAAATAAGTTTTGAACTAGTAAATTAACCACTTGATTTTTTACTATTAAATTTAGTAGTACATTTTGAAGACTACCTATAATTTTCACTACAGGGATATGGAATATTTTTACACCAACACAATAAATTCACATACACTATACGTGTGACAAAAAAAAATGGTCGGAACGGTAAATAAATTTGTAGGGAATTGAATGTATTTTCTTTGTTTTCTTTGCTACTACTTCCACGCCCATAATTAACCAAAAATCATTACTGGGTCCCTATAGAAGTTTCCTCAACGAAATTTCACACAAGGTGTCAGGCCACTAGCATAAAACGCTACACAGAAAAACGGAATATTATTTTTATGAATAGGTACGAGTATATGATATGCATAGGTATATTGACTCTAAAAAACCATATATAAGAACCAGAGAAGACGGTGAACCAGATAAAGGACCGGTTCCATCCCATATAATCAACTTTCGGGACCCCCTTAAAATTACCATTGCTATGCTTCTAATAAGGATATATGAATACTAGTGTGCCTGGAAAATATGTGCAGATTATTAATGCTGTCACTCCCACTATTAACCAATATTTATTACTGGCAAAACAAAAAATGGGCAAGGCATTTTGAGAGCCACGCCTACTATAGAGAAATGTTTAAAACTTAAGACCCCTACAAAACTTGTGAAACAATTTTATGTGAATAAGTATATTCACTCTACAAAGCCATACACAAGAAACGAGGTCTATCATATAGACCCCAGGCCTGTCTCCCTTATAATGTCTCACTAAAAATTACCCTAGATATGCTCTTATTGATGAATGTACATAAGCATGGTTTAACTCTCACGCACATGCAAGGGTAAATTGTATTTCGGTTTTGTCCTAAATTAATTAAGTTTACGTAATGATTAAGTTATCGTCGTGCAGTAATGCTGCAAGGGTAGGTCCAGATCTCGATGGACCCACTTCTGCCTTTTCGTTGATTACAATGGCAGCTCCGAAATACACGTTTCTACCAAGGGATATTGCACAGGAACCAAATAGAGTATCTACTGAGCGCATTTACTATTGGTTTACACGTTGGAGGCATAATCTTTACTCTACCTAATTTGGGCAAAGCAGAGCTTTAACTCACTTACTTTATCCAATTATGCGCCGCATAATTAATGCATTTCTTCTCGTTTAAATCTCAATTTTTAAATATTTATAAGTGAACTGACACAAATAAATGTGCCTGCTACAGCAATATCCGCCAAGCTACCACAGAAGTAGAAATTTTTTAAATAAAATATATTAAATGACAATGAATGTGAAAAACAAGTCAAATGAAATACAGTAAGTGACAAGCTGCAATCATCTGACAGCAACACTGCCCCACAGGGGTAGCGTGGTGGTAGTGGCGTTGGACCACTATCAACTACAACATAACTACAGTCAGTCGTCCCTTCGCACAGTACGAGTAATAGCTCCACTCGGAATCCAAGCAAAAATTTAAACGTCAGTCTCAATTGTAAACTGTAAAATGATATGCGAACTCCGAGTGACTCTGTGACATTTGTTCATTTGAGGGTGTTTAGTGTGGAGTAAGGGGGAGTGTGGGTGTGTGAGAGCAGTGGCGCTGGTATTTGTAACACGCTTTGTTCTTGTACAGTGTTTGTAAATATGATATTTGATTTCATTTTGACTGGAACTTTCATACCCTTCGGCCACTTTCTTTGCATCTGCATTGCCTTTGATGATCTTTTTGCTGTCTAGTGCTATGAATTTCTTATTGCTCCTCTATTTTGCTCTCGTTCTTATATTCTGGTTATTGCTATTGTTCTTCTCCGCAATGTCTGCATTTTTAACATTTCAAAAAGCTTTTGAAATTATATTTTCCTATTGCAGTGTAAAATTGCCAGTGAGAAATTTAATTGATTGCTGTAGTTCAGTCGTAATTGAAGTTGTAGTTGGCATAATGTCGGGTTTTATTTTTGCATTTTGTAAGTGAAGTCAGTTTGAGTTCAGTCAGTTAAGAAAAAACCATATATTTTTATATATATTCTTCCTTTTAACATTTCTTCTGGAAAATTTTCTAATTTAAGTCTTCTTGGAAAATTCTTTACTAGGAATTCACTAGTAATAATTAACAATATGTTTGCACTAAACAGTTTAAAAATATTTTAACACCATTAATTCAACTCATATTTGCACCTCGTATCATAATTCGAGGTTAATTTAACCATTCCCCATAATAAGTCCAAAGATAGAGCATCGTTTAGGGTTTCTTTGTTTATGACTCTCTTGCCATTATGAGCTTTGCAATAATTACTTCACATTAATGAGTTATCACTCCACTTTCATAGGCCTTTTATTTATCCATTTTTGATTTTGAATGACGGAAAAACTCTTTCCTCTCAGTATTCATTTCATCGTATTTCTCAATTATGCACTTTCACTTTCCACAAACTTTTAAAACAGCTATCCCATCTCATTAGCTGAATATATATATATATATATATATATATATATATATATATATATATATATATATATATATATATATATATATATATATACTGAATATATAATAACACTTTTTACATACTGTTTAATATAATTTTCGTTTCCGATGCAGCATAATAAACTATCCTTTCATTGCATCTACAGCGGCAGCCGTAAAAATTTTTGCAACTTTGCAACAAACTATTATAAAATATGAGTTCAATAATAAAGTTTCGCTTTCTATATTCCAGCTCATATACTCCTTTAACGGTTGGCTGTGCTCCTTTCAAACCCCACAGCCCTTCAATGATTGAGCGAAAAACTCATTTCGCATTTTTAACACGATCTTAAACTTTATGCAATTTTGAACTTTACACTTTATTGCGCTTGAGCAAGTAATTGTCCACCCGCATGCTATTGAACAGGTTCTTTTTTAATAAAAGTGGAAATTTACAGCTCACTCCTCCTTCCTAGGTCGCTTATTACGTTCATCAGAACCACTTCCGAATCCTCTGCAAAAGCAAATTTCGTCCTTGGTGTTTACGCAGCTCTTGAACAAATTTTCATTGAGCCACGTTTCATTCCGTTCCACATTTTTCATTCGGTTATTTATGCGTTACGCTTGTCCCAAAAACATTTTCGTTGTGCTTTGTTGAAGTATTCAAACAAAGAAATAATTTCAAGGACCAAATCGAACGGAACAGCAACGCAATGAGTACAGGCTTTTTTGAGAGATCTAGAAATACGTTACAAAAGCTAAAGGATACCACAAACATAGTTACTAAGATGGCTCATATTTAAGAAAAATCAAAAAACTTATTCGAATCTAAATAATGTGTTATAACTATAACGCTTTTTGTGTGCCGTTCATAGTTCTAACTTTACGAGTTAAGGATCACAATCAGCTTATATAGAAGCGCTGAATATTTCTTGAAACGTGTGACTTAAGTTTTATGAAAAAGAAACACTTTAGCTTCCACAAAATTGGCAGAAAGTGCGTAGAATTATAGTTTTTTTTATAGAAAATGTTCACTCCGTAATCAACATAATTCTGTACCGAATATAACTGATAAATCATATTTATGGAGTCCAGTAATATACTTATCTATACAACCTTATGCAGAATGTTTTTTATACAATATTATATAAAGTTTTTTTTAAGTACAAGTAAATAAAAATCTAGTAATTCAAATATTCCGTATAGTCATCAAGTAATAATGCTTTCATTTGTTTCAAAATAACCAACCCCTTCGAGAATACATAACCACAATTTAATA
This sequence comes from Clusia tigrina, assembly GCA_920105625.2. NCBI lineage: Eukaryota > Metazoa > Arthropoda > Insecta > Diptera > Clusiidae > Clusia > Clusia tigrina. The sequence goes on from OV050031.1 coordinate 170,446,595, forward strand.
TTTTTAAAATCTTCCTTATTACTTGGATGTGATGTTCAGGTTTTTTTTCTGAACTGAATTGCTGTTGCAGTTAACTTCATTTAATTAAAAATATTTCTACAACAAGTGTTTCTACATCACTTCACACATTCCAAACCATTCGAATTATTAGCGATAAGCTATTTTTCGCAACAGTATAGTAAAAAGTTCCATGGTGACTTTATTGATATCGAAAGATAAGCCTACCCAACCTATCCATGGAGTTGAACCATCATTCGAATACATTCTAATATTTCACAACAAAATATCCAAAGCTTTCGCAAAATGATCACTATATGTTTCTCAGTACAGGAATTTACTTCAAACACACTCTGTCCGGGTCCTTCAAACCATCAAATTATACACATTTTGTAATTTACCTACACACTTATTTCTATTTCTATTTTCTTCCATCTTTATTAATTAAGAGAATACCTCTTTCAAAAATTTCCTAATCAGAACGGCAATTATGAGTGTTTTAATTGCAGATTTTCTTTTCTAAAATATGTATTTAACTGTACCAAAATATATATACTAGGTGTAACTGAATATTATGGGCAACATCATCATAATTCAATTGATACAGTGAGTGAATATATGAACATTATCTTGATAAAACATTATCATGATTGAACATTATCTTCATAAAACAAAAATATTTTCTTCTTTGCAAATTGTGGAGTTTTTCGTTGATTGCTGCCTTCAATTTGCTCAATAATACACCGTGAGATGCTACAATTATCAATCGATCCTCTTTCAATGTAGTCTTTTAGAAATACGTCCTGGCTGTCCCAAAAAATAATTGTCATGATTTTTCCTGCCGAATGCACCATCTTTGCCTTCTTTTGAGCACGTGTACCTTTCTCTGTCCTCTGTTTTGACTGCTGCAATTTTTTTCAGCAGCGTAATAGTGCACCCAAGATTCATCCAAAGTGATGCATTTTGCGCAAAAAGCCCGTCCCGTTTCGCTGAAACCACTTCAAGAAAGCCATGGCAAATTCGCTTATGGTCCTAAAATGAGCAACCGCAAATGTTTCAGTAAACTTACTATCATAGAATTCTAAAAGATTCACCTTTCGGAGAATTCTTTGAATAATTTTTAAAAATTCTCGAACTAACTTGTCAATTTTATAACCAAGTATTGTGGATGAATATGTTTTGTTTATTAATTCCGTATTTGATGTAAGGATGTTAAGTGCCCTGGGCACAATCAAAATATTTTGACAATCCTAAATATATGTAGGTGCGCTCGGCCTCAGTCGGCTCACATGTACAGCTTTCGTAGCTTTTTGATGAAAATCAAATATTTTTGATATTTTATTTTGTTGATTTTATGTTTGTATGTGTGTGCGACAGTGATTAACAAGCAATTTATCAGTTTTGCTTTGGCCTTGAAGCAATGAACACAAACGCTGATGAAAGGAAGTGAGAACTAACTACTCAGAGAATGCATCTATAAAAAATGTCCATAATAAAAATTAACTAATAAATTGTCATGAGTAAAGACATTTCTTTTCATTAACCAGTCTTTTATACATTATTTTATTATTTATTTTTTTTTTTTTTGTTTTTAATAACATACTACAGCAACAGTAAATGATCTTCGTCCGATGATTATTCCATGACCGCATCCTACGAAAGCAAAAATAAAATGAGCTTTGACAAATTATTTTGAGGAATGTGCGGTAAGTGTTGAAAACACACTATGATTGTCAAAATATTTTGTTAGTGCCCAGTGCCCATTAAGAGCGACCACAATTAGCAAGAATTAAATTGATCTCTGAACAATTTTTTTTTAAATTTTAACCACACATTCAACTTAATTGTCTGGCGGCTTTGGTGTGATGTGATGTAAAGGAATAAAATGTATACATATATCGGAAAAACTCTATACTAGCAGTTATTTTATATAGTTGTGCAATAGATATCTGCAGTGAGTGTACTCGGGAGCATTTTCAGGTGTCTCAAAAATACTTATTAACTACTCAATAGAAATCTCTGGTGTGAATCAGATTAGAGGTGGGAAAACCGTCTCATTCCATTATACTGTGTCGATCGGTTCAATATATTTTAATCATTTCTTTAAGGAGCCTTTCAATGAATTCAATTCAATCATCTTCAATAAGACAGTACCCACATCATCTTTTTATTTTAAGCTAAAAAGAAGCAAACAGGATATTGCATTAGAAAAGTTGTTTGCAGCATGTCCGGCTTTTCATGTTTCATACTCACAGTAGATCTCTGGTATGCACCTATGTTTACATGAAAATTTGCTTCAAACCAATTATCGTGCATTATTATTGAAGTAATGTAGAGTAACAAAATTAACGCATAGTTAAGCCGCCGGGGACAATACGATAGCATTTTGTCTACCTCCCAATGGAAAATTTTGCTTCCATAAAGGGAATGTGTCATTTTCCCTCAAGCATGCAAGTGTCCGAATATGCATTAGACACTAATTTAGTCTGGCGCTTACGGGAGAGTTGATATAAAATACACTTTTCTGCGTGTATACTAATGTACACACCTGCCAAGAGTAATTAGTTCAAATATTGTATTAAGAGAGTCACATAGCCAGTGACGTTGCAGCCATTTACGTACAAAAACAGATTTCAGAAAATATAAAAATCTGATCACTCAAAATTTAACTTACAGAAATTTGTTGAAGTTTGCAGACATTTTAAAAACTAATAAAAACTATTCAAAATAAATCGCACCATACTCTAAATCTATGTGTCATACTCTAAATCTATGTGTTGCCAATAACTGCCCAAGGCTCATTGCTACATGTAAATTAAGGCCTTCAGTCCAAGAGGCACAAGCACGGGTAATCGAATTACATTCGTCTTGCAGCATGAATGCACTTCGTGTGCTCTTCTTTACACCAGGCTCACTGAAAGAAAATTGTTAGTACACTGGGATCATCCCATAAAAAAATATAACTCATGTTTCTCTATGTAAAATACGACTAAATTTCGTCTAAAAATACGTATTATTTTATGTATATTTACGGCTAAAGTATCGTAAAAAAACAGAGCTTCCAAAATATGTTTACTTCGTCTAGAGAGAGTTTTAAATTATAGGAGTTCCGTTTTACACACAATAAGCTGTAAGACATCTTACCATAGCTCTAATGTTCCAATTGTTTAAATTCTGCGGCTAAAGTTAGCTTAGAAATCGCTTCATAACTTTTGTTGAACCAAAGTATTTTTGTTTCGAGCAAGAATTCATTAATAGGGGACTATTTGAAACGGTGACTGCACTCAGCTTACGGTGGGCATATATGTATGTCTTAATTTAAAAAGAACACACTTTTTAGAACAGCTTTTTGCAACCCACTCTTGTGATTGAACTTATTTTCATTGATAATAAAATACATAATTAATACCTGTAAAGAAAGCTGAAGTCGGGTTATGGCGATGTACATTACTATCGAAATTTGTTCAGATGTCATCATTAGGAGCTTATCTAGGATAAATTTCGGTGGGGTACCCAGGGTTGATTATAAGGGAGGGGGCGTGTCCTTTATCTGATCAAATCAAATTTCGGCCACACATGTTCGTAAGTTATAAAAATGTGTCAATCGTGGACGTGGCTGTGCAAATAACCCACCTATTTTTTTTGTGATGGTCTAGTGCCCTGAACTCTTGTGTGATATTTCGCTGATGAATTCTTCTATAGGGACCCTGTAATAATTTCTGGGAAATAGCGAGTGTGGCAGTAGTCATATTCTGCCCATATTTTGCATGCACACTAGTATGGACCTAAAGCACATTGCTAACAAAAACGAAATTTATATGAAGGAAATTTTTGAATATAAAACGCGGAAAAAATGTTGTTCTATGCAATGTAGTTATTATTAACTCAATATAAATATATATTTATTGGATATTAAGCTCGATTCGCAATCAAAATGAAACATATTATCCGCTATGCCCATACTTCATACATGTTCATAAGATATAAACGACCTCATTGATCCATGTCTAGAATTTCTTCTATTGTAATGTACAAAAGTTTGATATCCAATTATCTCATTTTTCGGTGTAAACTTAGACATACTCATGGTGATATCACCAAGTTTAGCCCGTGTAAATTGCAGAGGATTAATTACATGTACTTTAAAGAAAGTGCTGCATACACTTAATGAATTTGACCTGGAGACTATGCATTATATCTGTGGAAATTTGGCTAGTATATAATACATATTGATACCATCCTGTTTGTTACAGTACCTGAATGTTTCTGTATTTGTGTTATATAATTTAACAATTATAAACATAATTTTTAGTTGTGTTTTTATGGTTGAATATTAGGAATTTTTTTAGAGTCGGAATCAATGTCGGTTGTTCTCGTAAATTTAGAAAGTCATAACGTAAGCATAACCCAATCACTTTTTACACAACTCTTTTTTTTGTTTTTCAATAAACACACATATTTGTGCATAACATGAAATCTTTACCAACATTAATATAAATCGACCAGAGGAATGATATAGACATAGGAGATGTGGGTAGAATAAGCCAACGTGAGAATCAATTTTTAGAGAATTTGACCAATATCAATAATGTGTAGCATGACACCAGATAAGAATAATCAATACATTTGGAACTGTATACAATTAGCATTTTACATTTATTATTATTATGTACTAACTATTATAAAGGTGCTTATAAGTAATTTCTGAATAAACTCCAGAATAGTTTCTCAGGGTGTAGAGTGATAGAATAAAGCGTCAGTCTTCAGCTAGTTTTCTATGTTCTCGATCGCACTTACTTATTTTCCAGATTGGTCTCATTGCATTTTATGGGCTGTTAGAATCGGATACCGTGGATTTTCGCTTTTAAAATCAGAAGAAAATCAATTTTGCCCTCCCGCACTCAAATACTGCCCTCCACCAAGTTTTCATATTTACACGTCTTTAAGCAAGCTAAAATGAATTATTTCTGGATTGGCATCATCATTTTTATAATGTACAAGCTCATATCTTGAAATCGTGGGGAACTTCTTAAGCTTCCCTTTTCTTAATTACAACAATAATTTACCTTTCCACACAATAATTTGCCTTCTTTTCGCTAACTGGTTATTGAAAAAGTCTTCTTTCTGACACCGGAACAATTATTAAATTTTATTGCCATTAAATATGAAGTTAATTTGATATATCGCCTATCTTCCACGCATTCACAAATTTACAACGTTTTGAGTTATGACTTCCATGCCCTCAATAGCATTCCTTCATCAGGGGCAACAGGGCTTAAGAGGAAATTACAGAACAGAATTTTTTTCGTTCGAGCCCGTAGCCATAGCCATAATTTGAATGGCACAGCAATTTTTTAGCTTTTAAGCCAACCAAAAATAAATCAGCGTTATATTCCCAAAAAAAGAAAAATAAAACAAAAATGGAAAATTGGGGTTTATAACATGGCTAAAAACATTTAATTTTCAAATTGAATTTGCTTCCGCTGCATCGAACCGTGCATGCATTTGAATTTATTGTTGCAAAGAGTTGAATGACAATAAATTTTAAATTTATTTTGACATTTCGAATGAATGCAACCGAAAAGCGTCACTGCAGCAATGCCAATTGTGGTTGTCGATTCCTTTTTCGGCATTATGAAAAAATAAATGGACACAGCTGAGTACATTCCGTTCCGCTGCTTCAATCTGTGCCATATTTAGAAGCAACCCTTTCCGCAATATTTGATAAATTGTTTTTCTGGCTGGGATCTCCACATAACTGAACTTTAACCACCCTTCCACCCACTCAAGTAATTAAGATTTAGGGTAGTTAATGCAGGTTATTGGCATTCTTTATCTAACAAACACATCTCGTATTTTAATTGCAGACATTTCATCTCCGTCAATATATGGGAACTACGATGTCATGCCCACAGCCTTCTACTGCCCTGCAGAAGGATTATTCGCCGATGATTACGATTGTCAAATTTACTATCGATGCGAGACGAAAACAAATGACTACATTAAGCCGTACATGTTCGCCTGCAAGGAGGGGACTGTGTTTTCTCGCGATTTGAAATTGTGCATGCCGCCCTCGCTAGCCGGTCGTGAGGAATGTGAGCATTATATGAATGAAATCGACACGGACAGCGGTGATGATAGCAACCTAATGTATGGTATTGCCAATAACGGCAATGCCATGCTTCACACTGCCACACACAATCAATTGCAAAATTATGGCCTCACTGGATTGAATGGAGTTTCGGTAATTTCCTTTTCCACCTCATCGTCACGTTCCTCCAGCATTGCCGATGACGTACCGGTATGTGAATATGATGGATTTATGAGCGATCCGGATGATTGCACAGTGTTTTATCGCTGCATTTCAAATGGCCGTAGTTATAATAGGATTGGCTTCCGCTGTTCGGATGGTACCGCTTGGGATGAATCATTGCAATCGTGTAATCATATATATAATGTAGGTGGATGTGAGGGTAAATCAAATGTGTTGCAGGAACAATATGCTGGACCGGCTGTCACACAAACGTCGCAAACGGCTAACCAGAATTCGACCTCATCAAGCAATCAACAACAAAGTTCCTCCTCAAGTACATCAACGTCATCTTCGTCTTCGTCCAGTTCACAATCAAATGTATCGAATAACAACCAGCAACAGTCGAGTACGCAATCTAGTAACACAGAATCATCGTCAAGCTCCTCGACAAATAGTCAAATCAATGCGTCAAACTCAAATAATCAGGGTTCTGACAGCGCTGAAGCTGCAACTACCGTTGGAACCAACGGATCAACGAATAACCAAAGTTCTCAAAATAACCAGCAAACTTCAAATAGTAACAATGCTTCAGTTAGTAATTCTAGTAATTCTCACAATTCAAGCAACAATCAAAATGGTCAGAGCTCAAACTCACCTTCGAACAGTTCAAATATTGACACTTCTAATCCAACAAAATGCCAAGATGAAAATACGTATTTTTCACATAAAGACGACTGCACTAAATTCTATCGCTGCAGGGCTACTGACAAAGGTGGATTAGAAAAAGTTCCGTTTACTTGCGGTCCAGGTACGGTTTGGCATCAACAGCAGAAAGCTTGTGATTTACCTTCGGAATCACAAAAAGAAAGCTGCAAACTGTCTTCTGCGGCTGCTGCTGCTGGGGCGAATAGCGAAAACGCCTCATCGACCACAAATAACCAACAAACAATAGAAAGCAGTGGAAGCAATCACACATCATCCAGCAATCAATCCCAAGGAGGTGTGTCATCCACCTCTCAATCCAACCAATCGGTTGCCAATCAAAGTAGTTCTTCAAGCAACCAGTCTGAAACTCAAACCTCTGGCAGTCAACACTCTGGTAACCAAATCTCTAGCGCTAATCAAAGTACAAATAACAACGCAGAAAACTCAGTTCAATCAAGCCTAAAACCATCAACTCCAGATGGTGTTTGTACAGATAATGAAACATACTTGCCGGATACAACGAATTGTGCGAGATTCTATCGCTGCGTTGACAATGGGATTAACGGTTTTAATAAAGTTCCCTTTGATTGCGCACCAGGCACCGTATGGGATCAAGACCTTAAAGCATGTAACTATCCCACAAATGTGCAAAAGGAGCAGTGCAGATCTATGGCTGCAGCAACATCAACTACTTCATCTAGTTCTCAAAACGGTGCAAGCCAACAGTCATCATCGTCGTCGCAGAACACAACTAATTCCGGAACTACACAGGGCTCGATCAATAATCAACAGTCAACTAGCAGCCAAGCCACAGGAAGCAATCAAGGCTCTAGCAACACCCAAAATACAGCTTCCAACCAGAGTACTAGTAGTAGTCAAAATGCAGGTACTTCACAGAGTTCGAACAATAATCAACAGTCATCCAGTGGCCAAAATACAGGGAGCAATCAAGGTTCTAACAACTCCCAAAGTTCAGCTTCAAACCAAGGGTCTAGTAGTAATGAGAACACCGGTACTTCACAGAGTTCGAGCAATAATCAGCAGTCATCTAGTGGTCAAACCACAGCGAGCAATCAAGGCTCTAACAACTCCCAAAGTTCAGCTTCAAACCAAGGGTCTAGTAGCAATGCGAACACCGGAACTTCACAGAGTTCGAGCAATAATCAGCAGTCATCTAGTGGTCAAACTACAGGGAGCAATCAAGGCTCTAACAACTCCCAAAGTTCAGCTTCAAACCAAGGGTCTAGTAGTAATGCGAACACCGGAACTTCACAGAGTTCGAGCAATAATCAGCAGTCATCTAGTGGTCAAACTACAGGGAGCAATCAAGGCTCTAACAGCTCCCAAAGTTCAACTTCAAACCAAAGTTCTAATAGTAATCAGAATACCGGAGTTTCACAAAGTTCAAGCAATCATCAAGAGTCATCCAGTGCCCAAGCCACAGGGACCAATGAAGGCTCTAACAACTCTCAAAGCTCAGCTTCCAACCAGGGTTCTAGTAGTAATCAGAATACAGGAACTTCCCAGGGTTCGAGCAACAATCAGCAATCTATTAGTAGTCAAAATTCAAGCATTTCTCAGAGCTCAGCATCTAATCAAAGTACAAGTGGTGGTCAGAGTTCTAATATAAATCAGGGATCAGGATCTTCCCAAAATTCAAGCAATAATAATCAAGGCTTACCACAAAGACCTAGCACACCCCCAGAACATTGTGAGAATGAAAGCAATTTCCTGCCTAATAAAGAAGATTGCTCAAAATTCTACAGATGCGTCAATGATGGAAAGGGGGGTTTTACTAAAGTTTCTTTTAGTTGCCCGTCGGGCACTGTTTGGGATCCACAAGCAACTAGTTGTAATTATCCTTCAGCCGTCCATAATTTATCTTGCAAAATGGGCACTGCAACATCTTCATCATCTTCATCTACGGTCGGTAGCAGTAATCAACAAAATTCGCAACAATCCAGTGGTAATTCTAATAATAACCAAACAAACAATAGTAGTACGCAGTCTTCTACAGGCACCAACCAAACCGAAAGTTCCTCAACTACATCAGCCAGTCAAACATCTTCATCTTCTTCTACGGAATCTAATAGCTCATCATCAAATAACCAATCGTCTAATTCAAACACCAGTCAAGGCTCCGGCAGTAGTCAATCTTCTGGCAGCAACCAAAATTCAAATAACAATCAACAATCGTCGCAATCACAAAGTTCAAATACCACACAACAGACGAGCAACAAACCAATCTCTAGCAGTAATCAAATCTCCAGTTCAGTGCAAGGAGCCATATCACATTCAAAACCTTCAGGTCATTGCGACGGTAAAACCGAATTTTTAGGCGATGAGAACGATTGTGCCAAATTTTATCGTTGTGTGGATAGTGGTAAAGGTGTTTATATTAAGGTGGCATTCTCTTGCGCCCCTGGAACTGTTTGGGATAGTCAAATCGCCGCATGTAACTATGCGTGGTCAGTTCACAACAAAAAATGTGGGACAGGGAGCATTGGTATTTTGCAACCACAAAAACCAATAACCCAAGTGCCTCCACCATCTGGTTCATTAACAACAACCAGCCCATTACCTCAAAACACTACACAAACAGTAAAACCTTCAACGGCAAAACCTATCACCACGAACCTGGACCCCACACAAGAACCAATCCCGAGCGGAAGCTCTACACAAGAACCTATCAACACTGCTAGTATTTGCAAAGCGGAAGGGTTCACAGGTGATCCCAAAGACTGCTCCATATTTTATCGTTGTGTAGGTGATGGAAAAGGGGGTTTCACACAATATCCTTTCAAATGTGGTGATGGTACAGTGTGGGATAATGATTTGCAGACCTGTAACCACGATTGGAAAATGTGTAACATTAATACAAGCGGAAGCCCCACCTCTGAATTGCAGGAATTGTCGCATACAACACCACACCCTACAGAAAAACCTGCCCCAATCACTATGAAACCAGCACAAGGAACACAAATTCCCGGATATCGGCCTACAACAACACGTCCAACAGAAAACCCTGCAATATCTACGATAAAACCGACGGAACAGGGTTCAACAACATGGCAAACAACTACTACGCAAAATCCACAGTCTTCTACCCAAGAGTCTGGCAAAGACCCGGTAGCTACTACAAATCTACCTAATACTACCACCAACAAACCCTTGCCACCAAAACCAATAACATCTGGAGCCAAATGCACACAGGAAGGATTTTTTGGAGACGATAAAGACTGTAAAAAGTTCTACAGATGTGTAGATAATGGTACAGGGGATTTCGAAAAGTTTACATTTACTTGTGGTAACGAAACTGTATGGGATGCAGATATAGAGGGTTGCAATCACCCCACATCAGTCCAAGATCCCAGATGCAGACAGGAGGGGACAACAGTAATCGGCATACAAGAAACTACTACCACCAATGGTGATTATCCCACTACAACTAACAAATACGAGACATCCGCAAATCCAATCCTCCCACCAACAACTCAAAGACCCGATTTTACAACCACAAGACAGCCAACCACCTTAATTGAATCAACAACCAATGCCCATGTCACTACTACTGGATATAAACCAACATCTGAATCCACCACTAATGAATATATCACGACAGTACAAACAACATCGCCACCAACGCCAAACTTACCCCCTGGAACTAACTGTAATGGAGAAGGGTTTATGGCGGATCCAAGTGACTGTCGCAAATTCTATCGTTGTGTAAAAAGTGGGGACAAATATATAAGACATGAATTCACCTGTGCTACAGGCACGGGTTGGAGCGAGATAACACAAACGTGTGACCATGCTACAAACATAGATCGTTGTGAAGGGCTACCTACAGCGTCGGGCCATCAAACTAGTTCCAATTATGATACAACGACAACTAGCATCTATACATCAACTTTCCCCATTACAACGTCTGCATATGAAAAACCAACTGTAACAACAACCCCATATTATGAAGCGCCCACTACTAACAGATACCCCACAACGAGCAGTTATGATACAACAACATTGGTTAATGACATATCGACGACCAACAAAAACCCCGCAACACCCCAGCAACAGCAAACAGGCCAAACTGGATATAAACCCACAACCACCACAGTAGTTCCCTCAACTATAGACTATACAACAATGCAACCAACGTCAGTAGCCACACCCATTCCAAATTTGCCACCAGGCACCACCTGCACAGGAGAAGGTTTCATGGCTGATCCCAACAATTGTCAAAAATTCTATCGCTGCATAAAAAGCGGCGACAGATTTATAAAACATAAGTTTGTGTGCGCCAAAGGCACTGGCTGGAGTGAGGAAAAACAAACTTGCGATTATGCTGGAAACATTGATCGTTGCTATGGGCAAACAGAAAATCCAGCAACAACGAGCATTCCATATGATACTACTACGGTACCCACCACTACGACACATAAAACAAGTACAGATTATGATATGACAAAGCCAACAGCATCGATAAAACCAACGACAGAAATCTCCACAATTGAAACTACGACTATAAAACCACAACCCACAACTACAATAACAACTATTATTCCGCCAACCTCCAAGCCCACAACTGCACAACATCCGAGTTCCGATAAACCCAGCTATCAGACAACAACCACTACGGATTATTCGATATCAACCAGCCTACCCACAACAGAAGATTACTTAAGCACCACAATGGAGCCAATCACACACGTATGTACTATGGAAGGTTTCTTCCCAGATGCTCAAGACTGCAATCGCTATTATCGCTGTGTGGACACCAACAAAAACGGCAATTATCAAGTTTACAGTTTCCGTTGTCCGAGTAGCACTGTATGGGATACTTCTGTTCAAACATGCAATTATGTCAACCAAGTATTAGGAAATTGCTCCTCGGGAGCAACAACGCCCATGAGCGGGTCAAGTGGAACTACTGAAATTCCAACTAGCACCACAATCTTCGTACAACCCACTAGTAAACCGGAAGAAGCAAAACCTATGGAAACATTCACCACAATTAAACCCGAAACAACAACAATACCAGCTAGTTCCACGCAATCCACGTCGGGTCTTGGAGCAGCATCCACTGAAGCTCCGGCAACCGGAAAACCAACAACGCAACAGGAATCATTCAGTAATAGCAGTATGCCATGCCCACAAACAAGCTCTGGTCAAAATATCTTCATATGTCCAACTGGTTTCCGACGCCATCCAAAGAGTTGCGACATGTTTTATCAATGCGCTGAAAAGCCCGATAGTCATGATATGAGCATTGTGGCGTTTAAATGTCCCAATGGTACGGTTTACCACGAGCAGCGAAATCTCTGCGACAAACCAGTTGCCGGGGATCGATGCTTACAGCAGTCAATGATACGTACATTCTACGATGATCAAGTACGACGAATGAATATGGTAAGCAAAGATTTTCCACCTAAGTATGAATATTCTCTCTATCACTCTTTCTCTATGTTAGATTTTATTTTGACATCATATAATCTTTTCTACCATTTGTGATAATTAATTTTAACATGAATGGAATCGATGGGGATATGGGGGTAATTCATGACTGAAGAAAAGGGATTTAAGACGAGTTTATTTTCATAATTAGACTACTTACCACAGGCATAGTTCAATTAAACAATTCAGCTGTGGTTCTAGGTGAGGAGTTTTTCATAAATTCCATAAGCAGGTTCGACTAAAGTTATTATATAGCGTACATTCCCCCCATCGACGATTACAGAATGTAAGATCAATTCCTAAAGGAAAAATATGTTAAAATTCAATTCGTTTTCACCTTTTCTTTTTCTAGATACAAATTCGTAGCCAGACATCACTATGCCCCGCGGAGGGGCACTTTGCGCTCAACAACGACGACTGTGGACAAATCTTCGTAAAATGCAGGCATTCTATGGAAACTGGACGTTTTGAAGGTCAAATATATCGCTGCCCACAAGGATTCGCGTATTGGTCTGTGAGTCGCCGTTGCGAACGTGCTCAAAAATTAATGAACTGCACACCAACAAAATACGACATCGACAGTGCTATTCCAGTGGAGTGGACGAACATTGGCAATAGACGCAGAAATCTAGATATATGAATTGGCTACAAAACAAAATTTTAAATATAAGATAAGTCAGCATAAGCTATGATTTAGTTAAGATATACATTAGATTATTTAAGTTAATGCACAATTTAAATTGTTTGCTGCGCATGCGAATTAAACAGAACTGAAACATTTATATAGATAGTAGTTTTGCGTGCGCAGCAAATGATAGGACCGATATTCCAAAGGTGTGATACGGAAATTTTAGGATTTATAATGGTAATCATTAAACATTAGCTAAAGTTCGTGCAATTCAATTTCAATTTAAAATTTCAGGTAGTAATAATTCATTATTTGTGGTGTTGGTATTTATTGAACCCGCTATTATAGACAAAAACTTATATTATCGTAAACATATGCAATTGTAGTAATATAAACTATTACATTTTAAATACATTAATGCGGATGTTGCCAGCGTTAGTGAATATATCGATTCGTGTTTTTAGATATATTCAATTATTATTTGCTGTATACAAATATGAATGGTTTCATCAAAACCATCTCCCAGAAATTGAAATTCCTGTATTTTTAGTACATTTTTAATCTGCGTAATTATTTAAATTATATGCCATAATATTTACAGAACCTTAAATAAAGAGTTTATTTATAAACAAGGATTTATTTCACGTTTCACATTTTTAGTGGAAACGTTTATAATATAATGAATTAGGATGCGACAGTTATACGTATTCAGTTGAGTACGTCACCGACGTGTTACCACAGAAGGAGGAACTTGTTATTCATCATCTTTTACTTTTATTTACTGGCGCAGAAGGATTCTCACCTTTGTAGAATTCTTTTAGCAGTTCCATAGCTTCAACAGCACATATCCCACTTCGTATAGGCAACTGATGGTTTACCACTTGAGACACGTCGATTACGCTCTTGCCACCAAAACGATCATTGGCACAGCCGTACAAAATTTCCTTAACACCGAGTGTGTGTAGTGCAGCGGAACACATAACGCACGGCTCCACAGTGACCACAACGGTTAGATTTGGAAAAACCTGACAGTGCTGCAGCGCATTCTGTGCACAGTAGTCTAATACTTGATCGATGCAAACTAACTCTGCGTGGCGTGTGGCATTTTTTGTAGCATTCACATAGTTGCCTCCACGTGCGATAATCTTATTTCCGAAAATGAATACGCATCCAACAGGTACCTCTCCACTTGATAATGCCAAACGCGCCTCCGCAAAGGCTTCACTCATAAACACTTCCATCAGCAGATCGTAACAGTTCCAATTTTGAGTTTTTGCAATACTATTGAAGTCTGGTCAATCAGCTGTTTTTTGTTTTCATTTTATTAACAAAAAGCGCCATCTACAGTTAAATATAATAACTAATAGTTTTAACAGCGCTGTATTTGAGTTACTAAACAATTTAGGCTACCACTTTATAAAAGTTGCCATTTTGAAATGAAATGCGTAATTTACCAAAATATTCAATATCAACATCTAAATCAAGAAAGTAACACCAAAGAACATACACATAAAATGGAAATATTGGTACTCCAATTTCTACTGGCTTTGAATGTTTTGTTGTATTATAATAATAATAAATAAAATAATTTTCTTTCTATTGAGCTTGTTGGCCAATCATACCAGGTGAACAGAAATCGAAAACAGCATCACATTCACATTATGAACTGAAAATTGAAATTATTTTTTAATTCAAGGTGAATTTACTTGCATGGTGACTGCAAGGTGAGTTTCGTACCTCCGGAAATGTCAAACATAAGCAATGTGCGATCAAAATAAAAGAAATTGAGAGGAATGGAGAAATACATAAGAGCTGCTTAAAGTGGTACACATTTATATAAATTATATTTAATAGTTAAATTTCTTCATAATGTTCAATCTTCACAAAAATTAAAATTAAAAAGCTCTTTTTCACTCAAATCAAAATTGTATTCTTCGTTGTTTTTTCGTTTCCATTTGAGCATACAAACATACATACATATGTATGTATTTAAGCCCTTGTGTGTACAATTCACAACAAAACATTTATTTATTATTATTAGAAAAATAATAATAAATTCCTATTCTACTTTTAGAGCTATATGTAGCTACTAAGGCTTTCCGCTACATATGATTTCAGATACATGCTTTAGATCGATGGTGCCCAAGCCCTATACTCTTGGTACATATTTGTTTTTGTAAATGCACTTAGGCATAAGCTGTGTGTTTTGAGACACAGACACATCACTCCCCTCTAAGCAATGCGAAATACACAAGCAATTTTGTCTGTTTAGCTTCATATGATTCGTCCTTGCCTATACCAAAGAATGAAGCAACAACACTTTCGAATGCTTGGTACACATTAACGACAGTGAAATTCTTCCTAATTTTGTTGTTGCTAACGCATGATTTCGTTAAAAAAAAGTTTGTAGCTGTGGACTCAGAAGCACTTAGAAAAATCTGCGTTTGTTTAAGGTTTCAAATATAAACTATTCTAACTTTGCAAAATGAATAACATATCTTCAAAATAGAAGTGGAAAAAATACTAGTATTTTAAGGCTGAAGCACAATGCATAATATGCTTTCAAATAATTCAGACGAACACAAAGTACTACATTGAAGGGCATTTTAAAATATTTCATGCAGATTACGTTGCTGATAAGGTAGCAGGTGGATCAAATAAATATCCTTTGGTCCACAAAGAAATTTTAAGTTTGTACTCTATGTTTGATAGCACATATATTTGTGAAAGTCCTTTTTCAAATTTAAAATTAATAAAAAACCCATAGAATTTGAATAAGCAAACAAACTTTTGAAGCTTGTCAACAACTGACGTTAACATAAATTTGGATGATTTATTGGAAGGATCGTCGAAGAGTTAAAGGAAATTTGTGTTATGAAGTTGGTTTCTTCAATACACATAACTTTTCAGAAAATGTGATTCGGTTTTTTTTCCCAGTGTACGTATTCAACAAAATTTTGTTTTCCTTTTTAATAATAAACTTTATATGTATTGGTGTTTGCACTTCAATAAGAAACTTTTGGATGCTTAAAACTATTTGCTATTAATTATTGCTATAATTAATAATCCTGATAAAGTCCAGTTATTTGAAGATATGGGTTCATTTTATAAATATTTTTTATTGCAGGTTTCGATAATAGATGAAGCGGGTCTGATTGGTTAAAGATGTCTTTCCGGTGTGATGTAGCTGCTGGGCAGTTTTTTTTAAATATGCTCCATATTCAGGTTTATTTGATGTTTTTGCAGAGGGGGCAAATAGGCTTTGAGCGTGAAATTTTGCAAAAATGTAGCCTGGACAAAGATACAGAACCAGATTACTATATGGGCCGATTTGGACAAAGACCACGCCTACCTCCCATATAAGGAACTTTTTTTTACCTTTTTTAAAATGACAATAACTTCGGTCTAATTGACGGAATCGTGACATTATTCGGCAGTTATGGAGATGTGGGTCCTACTAAACACTGTGCAAAAAGTGGGCGGTATATATTAACTGCCACGCCCACTATTAACAAATATTCATAACTTAAGATCTGGTAGAGATTTACGGACGAAATTTTACGGGAAGGAACATGTGTACATTATAAAGCTATCTGCAACAATTGGGGCCGATCAGAGAAAAGAAACGCCCACTTTTCATATAAGGAACTTTCGGGTCTAAAAATCAAATTAGCATACCTATGGTCGTATTGATGCCAGCGGAATAAAAATTTGCAGAAATATACATGGGGTCCATAATAGTGTGTGTGCAGAATATGGAGATCATAATACAACTGCCACGCCCACAATTAACCAAACATCATTACTCTGTTCCTATTAAAGATTTATCAATGAAATTTCTAGGAAGGTTGCGGGTACTAACATTAAACACCACACAAAGAATGGGCTGTTATTTTCACAGCCCCGCCCACTATTCACAAATTATTATAACTTACGACCTATACAATATTTTTGGACGAAATTTTACATTAGTACGTATATGGGCCCTACAAAGCCATATACAAGATTCGGGGTCGATCAGAGGAAGGATACGCCTCCCTCCCATATAATGAACTTTGGGGACCCCACTTAAAGACAGTTACTCTATCTATGCTTCTAGTGATGATATATGAAAACAAATGGGTAGATGCATGCACTGGGTCTGTACTAGCATGCATTCCAAATATGGGCAGAATATTACTACTATCACGCCCACAATTAACCGTAAATCATTACTAGGTTCCTATAAAAGATTTATCAACGAAATTTCACAGGAAGGTTGCGGGTACACGCATTAAACACCACACAAAAAATGGGCGTGTTATTTCTACAGCCACGCCCACTATTCAAATATTATTATAACTTACGACCTATTCAATATTTTTTGACGAATTTTTATATTAGTAGGTATATGGACCCTACAAAGTCATATACAAGATTCGGGGTCGATCGGAGGGAGGATACGCCCCCCTCCCATATAATGAACTTTGGGGACCCCACTTAAAGACAGTTACCCTAGGTTCAGGTACAGTAGGTACTAGGTTCCTAATAAAGATTTTTCAACGAAATTTCACAGGAATGTTGCGGGTAGTAATGTAAAACACCGCACAAAAAATGGGCGTGTTATTTTTACAGCCACGCCCACTATTGGCATATTATTATAACTTTCGACCTATACAATATTTTTTGACGAACTTCTATATTAGTGGTTAAATTGACACTTCAAAGCCATACACAGGAAATGCGGCCGATATAATCATTTCAAGGTACCCTACCCAAAATTACCATAGATATGCTCCTAATGATGATTTATGAAGAAAACATCCCCATTGTTGAACTTGCACGCACAAGAAAGGGTAAAGGGTATTTCGAAGTCGGTCTAACCCGACTTGAGACTTCTGTACTGTATAATGTTTGTAGGGTAAGATACTTGGCCTAGCTATGGTCCAGACAAGGTCCGGGCGAAGAATCCGGCCGGCTCTGTTGAATGCTAGTTAGCTCCAGGGCTGTAGTGGTAAATATGGGCGTTAGATGGTGCAGTTGACCGTCTTTCACGCGGATTAGTGTAGGATTTTGTTTGCTCTAATCCGCGTGTGTTGTTACGATCAGCTGGCTGCTACCTTAGTTAGAGCACCATATGGCTGTTCTGTTTAGCATCTGCATACTCCGGTTGGTTCTCTCTCTTTAGGTATATATGTATATATGTGTATCTAGTTTGCAGACCTAGGCATCATTTATGTGTCTAGAGACTTTCTCACGATTTACGTAAAGTATGCACTGATACGATCAGCTGGCAGAAGCAATGCGTAGAAAGGTACATTGAGTTCGTCTTGTTGTTTTTTTTGGGTGTGTTGCTTCTTTCATCTGTTTGGTTTAGCGCAGGACGGGGAGATTTTATATCATCACTTTTTGTTTATTTTTTTTGTTTGAGAGGATAGTTTGCATTGAAAGCTCAGGTTGAGTGGAGGGGAGCTTTTAGTACGCAAGAGCTGGTCTAATGTGAAAGGCTGGGTGTATGTGTGGGCGGATCGAGTGTTAGTGTGGGGTTAATATGTGAGTGTTAGTTGGTAGGGGAAAAGAGCAGAAAAGGAAAAGTGACGATGAAAGGTTAGTAGCTGTCCTTGAAATGATTGGTTGACCCACAAAGCACAGCTGTTGCCAGAGGGTATGCTTAGTGGGTGGGACAAAGACGGGCGGACAGGTTGTGGAAAGGATAGTAGAAAGTAGGGTGTCAGAGGGAGAGAGCTGGGAGTTGAAGTACCGGAGGATAGTGATTTTGGAAGTCAGTTATTAATGCGGAAAATTTTTAGAGGAGATTCCATGTTCGGTATTTCGGCGAATGACATGTTTTGAGTGTAGAGCTGCAGCAAGTGGTAATTAAAAGTGCTGTGAAATAGTGAGAAACTGTGCAAAGAAAAAAGTAAAAGTGAGATTCTTCATAGTCGAGAGTGAAGTTAATGCTTAAATTTAGCACTAAAAAGAATTTAAAAAAAGTAAAAAGTGGCTTCGACTGTATATAAAAGTGTAGTAATATCGCATAGAAAGGTGAATTACATCGAGACATCAATTTTTCGAATTTTTCCCGATTATAAGGGAAGTAAATGGATACGGATCGACCGCCTAAGACCAGACTCATTCTACCCAGAGCGTCAAAAAAGATAAGTCCAACCTGTTAAAAATAAGTTCCTAATTATAAGTATGTATGTACATCTTTATTTAAGTTTCTTTTTGTTGGATGTAGGAAATTAAGTTTTTATTTGTTTTGTAAGTAATAATAAATAGAAATAGTATAAAGTAATTTAAAATTTTAGGAAAGTGTGGTACGGTCTCACCAGAGCGTGGCGGTGGCGCGCTCGGTAAGGATAGCCTATATAGGTCGAGGGAGCTCCTAAGAGTAGATAGGGGTAGAGCAAAAGCGGGGTTTGGGTTGCCTGAATTAGGCAGCCTATACGCAGCTTAGTGGAGGCCGTAATAAGTGTCCGTGTAAGTATGTGTTTGTATAAAAAAATAAATAAATTATGGTAGGCTAAGGTGGAGACAGGAGGGGGAGGAGGAGGAGAGGCTGAACGGGACGGAGGAAGCCGGTGGAGAGGTGAGTGGTACCAAAAATGAATGATGAGTGTTAGAATAGGTTTAGTGTAAGGTAGTGTAGAACTTCATGTTTCCCCACGATCTGGCACAGCGGGTTGGGATCCCACCAAAGAAAAAAAAGGGGTGAGCTAGCCAGGGTGTCGGTGCCAGGTATGATGAATATGGGGACGTAACAGAATGGCGCTCAATTTAAAAAAAATAGAAGGAACATTTTTGTGTTAGGATAAGTAGTGTATGAAAGAAAAAATGGCTGTCGTTAGGGGGTTTACCGTTGTCTGGCTCATGGTGGCTTGGGGCAAGAGTGATTGAGCTCTAATAGTGCGATGAGTAAGGGCAGGGGTAATTTGTGCTGTCGACAGGTATAGGTAGTGCTTCGTAATGATCGTTGATAAAGATGGCTTGGATAATTAAATAAATATCCGATAGCATCGGCACCAGTGATCATTGAGAGGTACAGGATTGATATGAATGCGGACGGGTGGAGAAAGTGTGATCGTTATTCTAGGCACGGTAATGGGTTCGAGTGGCTTGGTTATGGCGTTACACCCACTCAACTGCACTCGCCGATTATGAGGTGTAGGATGAGGAAGCAATCCACAATCCACATCCCTCTCAAGAGGCACTGTTGGTGGCTTGTGACATGAAATTCATTCATAATAGCATCAAGAGGGGGCCTAGTGAGAGAGAAACTGAAAGAAAGTGTTTGTAGACAAATGAATGTTTGTGAAATTTAGGATAAAAATACCAAAAATGAATGATGAATGTTAGAATCGGTTTAGTGTAAGGTAGTGTAGAACTTCATGTTTGCCCCACGATCTGGCACAGCGGGTTGGGATCCCACCAAAGAAAAAAAAGGGGTGAGCTAGCCAGGGTGTCGGTGCCAGGTATGATGAATATGGGGACGTAACACAATAACAAAAAAGGTTCTTGAAAAAAAAATTTTTATACATGTTTCTTTCGCACCCATAAAGGAGTTTTAATTGATTAGAAAAGAAAAATAATGAGCTGAATTGTAGTACTGAGTTCATTTAATATTATATATTTTTATTTATAATTCACTATATTGATAGTAATATGAATTTACAGCCCACAAAAAAATTATGTACTGTAACACTCTTTTGTAAAAGGAGTAAAAATGGTGTATAAGTAGTTTATTCACCGAGGCCACTTGTTCTAATGGACCTTGGTGAAAAATGAGATTCCCGCATACTATTGCAATCCATTTTGCATTGATTTTGTTGTTGGATTCGGCAAGCTGCGTATCTATTAGTAATCTATGGTTTTTGGAGCCATCAGTGAAGATGCATTTCTATCCTGTTGAAATATACAGTTGGATAGCGGTTTTTTACAATTGATAGTAAGTATCAACGTTCGTTTGGCCTTTTTTGTATTGTTGTAGGGAGAGGATAAACGACGAATTACTTAGTAACCACGGCGGGGATTTCTCTGGAGTATTGATTGTTGGTGCGAAGACTGCAATTTCTATTGACATTTGTATACATCGTTGTATAGCAGATTTTGTTTTTTGAACGCGTTTGTGTTTCGCTACCTTCTGAGTTATTTGATGTAAGATTTTATTATTGGAGAAGAAAAGTTAAGGCGATATCTTAAGCGTAGAAATATGGATACGTTCATCGATTGATGGGAGTCCTGCTTCTGCTAATATCATTTTAATGGGGGAAGTTCTTAATGCGCGAATACTTCTGCGATGATATGACGCTTGAATAAGTCTAAGGTTGGTGTTAGAGGAGTTGCCGTAAATTTATAGACCGTAGTCGATTTTAGATAATATTAATGCCATTACTATGTTTACACAGGTTTTTATATGTACACATTTTTTTAAGTTGATATATACTTGACAATATTTAGTCTTTTAAATATGTTGTTTTTAAAATAAATACAATGTTCTTTATAGTTTAATTTTGAGTCGAAAATAATACCAAGAATTTTAAGCAAATTAGTTATTTCTATTTGGTTGTTGTAAAAGTTTAAATTTGAATTATTACAATTTTTCTTTTTGCAAATGTGAAAGATTTTACATTTTTCATAAGCTAGAGAAGCACCAGATATTTTGGACCAATCTGTGATGTCAGATAGAATATTGAAAAATTTAGATTTTACAGTGTTAGCATCTTTAGCATTAGAAAAAACTAGTACATCGTTTGCGTAAATTATATGTTCCATATGGTTATACTTAGAGATTATGGTGCTTATATTATTAAGCGCTATGATAATCTGGACAGGAGAGCCTTGGGGTATCCCACTATGTAATTTATATATATTGGAAATTCTAATTTGGAATATACATTGTTAATTGATACCTAAAATTTGCGATTCGTTAAGAAGCTTTTTATAAATTTGTACATTTTTGTCCAATTTTCCATTCTTGGAGTTGTTTTAGAATTATATGGGCTTGGAGTTGTTTTAGAATTATATTGGTAGAAATAGCCATTGAAGGTGATTTGGTGGTGGTTGACGAGGTTACTCTTTGTGATAAACCATGGGAGCCGTTTGGATATGAATTTTTTCGATAGTCTTACCCAGGAATGGAAGGAGGGAAATCGGTCTGTATCCCGATATTTCAGTGAGGGATTTGTTAGGTTTGGTTATAGCGCAAACGCTGGCGCATTTCCAGGCTTGGGGATATATTCCGTTATTAAAAATATTATTATATAGCTTTATGAGTCGGTGTAAGACTTGTGATGGAAGATATTTGACCATTTGATACGAAATGCGATCATGCCCAGGTGTTTTACCTTTGGAAGTGTTAACTGGCGAAACGACTACGTTAAAAGAAATGGGTGATTCAATTTTTTTAGCATTGCGATTTGGATACAGATTATTGTAAAATATGGAGAATGTTTCCTGTTTATTGGTGGTAAAGTGCTGATGAAACTTTGTGTCGTCGGAGAACTCAGATCAATTGGATGCAAAATGCTCAGCTATTTCGTAATTATCATATATGATGTTATTGTTCGCGGTAATCGTTTCTATTGAAACTTTCTGATATGTACCAGTAAGCAGGTTTCTACCAGCCCAAACTGTCTGAGGGTTTGAAGAGGGGTTACTTGTCTTCGTGTATTCTTGGAAGCTATTTACTTTTTCTTCCTTCATTTTTTTCTAAATATAACGTTGGCTTTCTTGTATTCAATTAAAGTATTTATACGAGTAGCACGATTTTGCTTATATAATTTCCAAAGGTCTTGTTTATTTTTTCTGAGCAATGTCAGAATTGGGCTCCACCAGGCGACAGTTTTATTATGGCGCTTTTTAGTAGTTTGTGGTAGCAGTCCGTATTATTTTTGTTATACGGGCTGTTTCTCTGTTTATGTTATCCGAGATGGAGATAGCATCGTGTAGGTTGAGTGTGGTGTCGTGGTATTCACACCAGTTGGCCGTTACAGTTATGAATTTTGGTCTATGTTGAGCTTTCACATTGAGTTGTGTGGAGAAAATCTCGGAAATAATGGGGAAGTGAGCGCTGGAGTAGAGATCGTCTAAAGTTTTCCTGGAAATCATGGGTGCAATATTTGCTGAGCTCATAGTTAAATCAATAAATGTGAATGTTCTGTGTGTTGAGAAATGTATGGGGTTTCCATCATTAAGGATTATAAGATTCTTCGCTAGAATGACATCTTCTATTATTTTGCCTCTTGCATTTGTAGGTGGGGATCCCCATATTGTGCTCCCCGCATTAAAGTTACCCATAAAAATTACGTGAGTAGATATTTGACTTAATATATTGCTAATGTCTTCGGATTTAAATTTTTGATTGGGGGGAATTTAAAAGGAAATTATTGTTGTTTTAGAGTCCAGATTTGCTTCAAATATAAGAATGCAACATAACAGACCACATATGCCTCAAATATAATAAAACAATAAAAGAATTAATAACTTAAAAACCCACATAACAAGCGAACACATCTCCATATTCATAAAAAACCCAAGATCCTCCGAAATATTTTTTTAAATTTAAAGCATCTACTATAATAAAATAAAACGAGTACAGAAGCCTGCAGTCGGGTTAGACCGACTTCAAAATACCTTTTCTTGTGCGTGCGAGTTCAACAATGAGGATGTTTTCTTCATAAATCATCATTAGGAGCATATTCATGGTAATTTTTGGTAGGATACCTTGAAATGATTATATCGACCCCATTTCTTGTGTATGGCTTTCTTAGTGTCAATATAACCACAAATATAAAAGTTCGTCAAAAAATATTGTATAGGTCGAAAGTTATAATAATATGCCAATAGTGGGCGTGGCTGTAAAAATAACACGCCCATTTTTTGTGTAGTGTTTAATGTTACTACCCGCAACCTTCCTGTGAAATTTCGTTGAAAAATCTTTAATAGGAACCTAGTAATGATTTTTGGTTTATTGTGGGCGTGGCAGTAGTAATATTCTGCCCATATTTGGAATGCATGCTAGTACAGACCCAGTGTATACATCTACCAATTTGTTTTCATATATCATCACTAGAAGCATAGATAGGGTAACTGTCTTTAAGTGGGTTCCCCAAAGTTCATTATATGGGAGGGAGGCGTATCCACCCTCTGATCGACCCCGAATCTTGTATATCACTTTGTAGGGTCAATATACGTACTAATGAAAAATTTCGTCCACAAATATTGTATAGGTCGTAAGTTATAATAATATGTGAATAGAGGGCGTGGCTGTAGAAATAACCCGCCCATTTTTTGTGTGGTGTTTAATGTTAGTACCCGCAACATTCCTGTTTCGCAGACCATTTTCCCGTTCGGATTCCATGCAGTTTTTTATCACTTTGCTTATAGGTAAAAGCTAAAATTTTTATATCGTAATAATTATATAAGTTTAATTGCTGATTTATTATTTCTTTGCTTTTTTATATTTTATTTAGCACACAAGTTTTCTTCAGAAATATTTTAAACATTTATATATGGTAATTTATTTAGAACACAAGTTTTCTCCAGAAATATTTTAAACATTTATATTGTAGAATAAATTTTTCACCTCCTTCTCGGTTGAGCGCACAGATACCAATGCTATCGGCACGCAGTACTGCTGACCGACTCTCCTCCTCTCTCCTGCGTCGGCACTTTCTGATGGCAACGCAATAAAGATGGCTGCGGCCTGCCACACGACTTTGGCGGGACCCAATGAGGGGAATTCTCTCCGCACTGAGCCCCGCTCAGAGTTGCATGGTGACTGTGCGCAGGTAGCAGCCGTTGTCAGGAGGGCTCCGGCGCGAACATGCCGCCCCCCTTGCAGTATTGCAAGAGAGATGACGACCTATTCCCGCCGGCTCCCATCCTGATGCACCCCTCAATGCAAGAGGTGATGATGCCGCCGGTGGCACCGGGAGCACCCCGGCTGTTCGCAGCTGTGGGTGAAGTGTTTCACCCCCAGGCACACGAAACATAGTTTCCACTTTGCGACCGCATCTCTCCTGCGCCGCGAGGACAAATACAGGAACGCCCGGCTCACTGCGATGGTGTGCCCCCAGCGCTTGCACATCTCGCACGGGCGTTGTGGAGCCGCTGCCGGGTGCACGACTGCTGTTTGGGCTGTCGCAGCCATCAGTGGGGCGCGAGATGGCGCAGCCTCCACTGCGTGTGGACTCAAGCAATACATCGTGGGCGCGAGACAGCGCCACTGATTCCGGAGTGCGGTATGTTGCAGACCCCTGTAGCATCACGGGGGCTGGGAACACCAACTGTACCCTCGGAGCACAGGTAAGGCACGGCCCGATGTAGCGTCTTCCACGCCAGTCAGCTCGGCACGATGGGAAGTTCTGTGGAAAATCAAATTTTATAATTAGGCATGTGCTTACAAGAAGGCTAGTAATAAAGGTTAGGATGCTACTGGTAGGAAAGATAACGTCTTCAAGACTACGTAGAGTACTACAATTCTATCCCGTGGCATAGCCAGGCGAGATCTACTGCTACCGTTTCACGAGGAAGGCTAAGGATTCCATGGAAGAACCGAGGTATACATACAAACAGGAAAGGCTACAAACTAGAGGCTACAAAGAATGGGACTAGCTACGGAAACGACCAAAAGACTGTATGCCGGGATTACTCAGCCTGCACTCCCGCTCGAGGGAGTAGAACCATCTTGGTGACGGGCCTCGTAACGATTCCGCGTGCTGTCCGCACTTTCGCGACTCGCACTCTACCGTCTGAGTCCGGGTGAACCTCAGTGATCCTTCCCAATCGCCATTCGTTTGATGGAACGTGGTCATCCTGCATTACCACCAGATCTCCGTTAGCTGCATTATCTTGGATAGTCTTCCACTTTGTCCTGCGCTGGCACTCCAGAAGATACTCATGTTTCCAACGTGCTGAGAACTGCTGGGAGAGAACTTGAAGCCTACGCCATCGATTAAGAATAGAAAGAAAAGGGGTGGTCTCCTCCGAGACGGCTGGTGCAAGAAGTGGTCCCCCTACTAGAAAGTGCCCTGGTGTAAGTGGTTGGAGGTCGTCGGGATCGTCACTGAGTGCGCTAATCGGTCGAGAATTCAGGCATGCCTCGACGCGGGCTAATACCGTTGCTAACTCTTCATACGTATACCGGATCTGCCCACCCACTCGTTTGAAATGGTGTTTGAAGCTCTTTACTGCGGCTTCCCACAGTCCTCCCATATGGGGAGCGTTTGGAGGAATAAAATGCCATTTCAATTGGTGAAACCAATGCTGCGTGGTCGCCTGGTCCTTAGCTTCTCGAATCACACGTGCGAACTCCATGCGCACTACCTTTTCTGCTCCCACAAAATTCTTTCCATTGTCGGAATAAATGTTAGCTGGGCACCCCCGTCGCCCAATGAATCTAGACAGGGCGGCTAAAAAAGCCTGGGTAGTTAATTCCGTGGTAGCTTCTAAATGGGCGGCCTTGGTGGCGAAACACACAAAGATGCGCACGTAGCCTTTTGTCATTTTATACCCCCGCCCTTGAAACGTTTTAATTTCAAAGGGACCCGCAAAATCCACCCCCGCGGTGGCGAAAGGACGAGACAGGGTGGTGCGTTCAGGGGGCAAAGGCGCCATGATCTGGCTCAATCTACGTTTCTTTTCTACCAGGCAAGTTTTACACCGTAAAATGGTACCCTTGACTAAAACTTTTGCGTGTGGAACCCAATATTGAGTTCGAAGGAGCCGAAGCATAAGCTGATTTCCCCCATGCAAAGAGATTTGATGGATTAACTCAACGAGCAGTCGTGTAAACTGTCCGTGGTACGGCAAAATTTGTAGGTGCCGTTCGGAGAACGGGATCTGAGTGGAATGCGCTAGGCGTCCATTCACTCGAATCGACCCATCGGAATGAAGGAAGGGGTTCAAGGTGAGCAGAGAACTCGAGTGGGAAATGGGTTGCCCGTTCTGAAGGCATCCATACTCCTCGGGGTAGTACATCTGCTGCGTTATGGTCGTTACGAGCAGTGTAGCGGCAACAATCTCTGCAGTCGTGATAGGCGATCCCGGGGGTGGGGCGTGGTCACGTCGCTTTCGTATAGCGTATCTAGAAAAGCGCTGGATATAGCACAAAACCCGCAGTGCTCGCGGCAATGATGAGAAACGCAGCATCAAGTCATCGTGCTGTTTGACCTGGATTGTATGCGTAGCAACGTTGCGCTGTTCCTCCAGGGCGTCCGGGTTAGCGATTTTCGAAGGCTGAGGCCAGGAATTTGAGTCGTGGGTAAGCCATCCCGGACCGTTCCACCATAAATGACTATGAAGAAGCGCTGCTGGAGTTACCCCCCGACTGGCAAGATTAGCCGGATTGTCTGCAGACCTGACATGTCTCCAACATTCTACACCTACTTTACTTGAAATGGTGGTAACCCGATTAGCTACGAAGGTTTTCCATGTATGCGGGGACTTCTGGAGCCAAGCCAAAACTATGGTCGAATCCGTCCAACAAAACAAGTTGCCGGAGGTGACTCCCACCCTTGTCTGAAGTGCCGCCACCAACTCGGATAACAATACCGCGCCACAGAGTTCTAAGCGCGTTAAGGACAACGTCTTAAGAGGTGCTACCCGCGACTTAGCCACTAATAAGTGGGACGTGACCGCATCGCCGCACTGGCATCGCACATACAGCGCGGCGGCGTATGCCGCTTGCGAAGCATCGCAAAACGCATGGAACTGGATATCTACATCCGGTGCAGACCCCACCCAACGCGGAATTCGAATCTGCGAGATGTCGTCATATGCCCCTAAAAATTCTCTCCAACGACTGGATGAAGCGAGGGTCAACGATTCGTCCCAGTCAGTTTTGTCCCCCCAAATCTGTTGCATCAAGATCTTGGCCACGATCACAACAGGTGCCAGCCATCCGGCTGGATCAAACAGTTGAGCTATAATCGATAGCACCTTGCGTTTGGTGGCTCGTGGGTCGAAGCAAATGGGCTGGAGATGAAAGTAGAAATGATCAGTCTTTGCATTCCACCGAATTCCTAGTGTCTTAGTTAAACTCGCTTCATCCAGCTTCAAAAAATCCTCTCGGAGTAGGTGGTCCGGAGGCAAAGAGGAGAGACTGGCTTCCGTATTAGCTGTCCACTTTCGCATGGAAAAGCCGGCAGAGTCGAGTGCACGGATCAACTCATCTCGAGTCTGTATTGCTGCGTTTACATCATGTGTGCCGACCAAGGCGTCGTCCACGTACATACATTCACGCAATACCCGGGCTGCTAGGGGTAGGTCCTCCTCGACATCCGTCGCGAGCTGTTCCAATGTCCTAATCGCTAAGTAAGGTGCGCAGTTGACTCCGAAAGTAACCGTTTGTAACTCGTAATCGGAGACTGGCGCTGTAGGAGAGGCCCTAAAAACAATTCGCTGGTACGGGGTGTGCTTTGGAGCTACTCTAATCTGCCGATACATCTTTTGCAGATCCCCATTAAAGACGAACTGAAACATTCGCCATCGCACGATAAGCTGTGTCAAGTCAGCCTGCAAGGTGGGACCCGTATATAAGACATCATTCAAGCTGAGGGTGCTGGTGGTTGCTTGAGACGCATTGAACACCACTCGCAGCTTGGTGGACGTACTCTCGGGTTTCATTACCGCATGATGAGGCAAATAATAATGAGCAAGAGCGCCTGAAGGTGGAGGTGGGACCTTGACCATATGATCAAGAGTCAAGTACTCCTGTACCACGGAGTCATATTGGTCTTTCTGCTCAGGGTTACGAAGTAACCTACCTTCATTGCGCTCGAACTGCTTTAACGCAATGTGCCGAGAAGCCCCAAGCGACTCCTCAGGCAGGTGCCTTGATTTGAACGGTAGTTCTACTACATACCGCCCAGAAGACTCTCTGTAAGTGGTCCGGGAATACAAATCCAGGCAAGCCTGATCACCGGGCGACAAACGTCTCTCCCTAGGTGGTTCCTCCACCTCCCAGAATCTCTGCAAGAACTCTTCGACCGGGTGGCCAGTTTCAACTTGTACTCTGGCACAGAATGTCTGTGTCGAGTTCTCAGGCATGGGTCCTGTGAGGATCCACCCAAATACCGTTTCCTGTGCAATTAATGACCCAATAACGTCACGTTTCAACCCATCAAGCATCACCATCGGGTATAAATCACCCCCTATCAGAATGTCAACTTGTGAAGAGTTTGAAAGGCTTGGATCAGCCAGTCGTAAGCCGGCCAATTGGGCATATTGTTGCGTTGATACCCCTAGTCGGGGTAACTCGCTGGTCAAGGTGGGCAGTACTAATGCTGACACCGGGAGCCGCACAGTACTGTCAAGAGGTGACCCTAACATTAAATCGCACGCTTTTGTCACGTTAGCTGCCACCACATTGCTCACCCCGGACACTTGGGCATGCACGGTACGCGTAGGGAGTCGCAGGCGTCGTTGGAGCTGATCTGAGATGAAAGACCCTTCCGACCCAGGGTCGATCAATGCCCGGGCCATGTAATTGACTCCCTGATACCATACGTGAATAATGGCGGTACCTAAAAGCACACGTTTGGGTAGCCGACCTCGAGCTCGATATGGACCGGATCGTCCCTGGACTATAGCGGGTACCACCTGTGCAGCGTGGGCGAAGGAAGGTGTAACAGGTTGAGCCAACGTGGTGGCCGCACTGCGTCCGTTGGATGATCGTCTGTCTCGAGGCGGCGTCGTGCGTGGTGGGGCTCTTATGCTCCGGTTCGGGAGCGGCTCACGGTGCAGCAGAGTATGGTGCCGCTCTTGACACGTAAAACATCGGTATTTACTCGTGCAATTTGACACACGATGATCCCCCTTCAAACAATTCACGCACAAGTGGAAGCGATTTACCCATCCCCATCGCTCTGATACATCAACGTTGATGAAAGTAGAGCAGTGGGAGACCCGATGGCCGGGTAGTGTACATATCTTACACCCTTCCGGATTGACCCTCGCCTGATGAGCCTGCACGTGGCTATTACGGAGTGGTGTTGAGCGATTCCCCCCAGACTCCCGCGCGTGATCCGTCTGGCAGACATCAGAGACCGCCTCCAAAGTTTGGAACCGTTTCGAGAGAAATTCCTCCATCGCCACCCAAGTCGGTATATCCGCATGATCTGCAAGGGACTGCTCCCAAAGAGAAAGGGTCCTCTCCGGCAACCGAATGGAACTCCAGTATATAAAAATTGGATCCCAACTGCCTACATCCACCGACAGCTCCCTCAACGCCATAATGCAGTTGCTAACTTCCCGCTGCAGCCTCTTTAACTCCGACCCACTTTCTTTACCTATGGTACGCATTGTGAATAGGGACTTCAGCTGGCAATTAATGAGCTTGCGCCGATTTTCGTACCGGGCAGTAAGCCTCGCCCACGCCTGATCAAAACCGCTATTAGTCAGTTGGCATTGGTCCACGATTTCTCGCGCCTCCCCCCTAGTCTTTGCCCTCAGGTGATACATCCGCTCGATGTTGGATAACCGAGCGTTCCGAAGGAACAGCGCCGTGAACATATCACGGAAGGTGATCCACTTGGAGTACTCTCCCTCAAAAATCTCAATATCACAGGGAGGCACCGGAATACTATGGGATTGAGAAGATAGCTCAGCCGACGCCTCGGAAGGCACCGTTGGAGAGACGGTCAGGGATTGCATTAGACCACTAATCCGAGCATGACCCTGTTTATACATGGCAAAACTTGCTGCGAATCGTTGCCGTATAGACTCCTTAATGGCTACGCATTTCTCGTCTAAATTCGCTTCAATGACCGGTGCAGCCTTCGCCTCCTTCAACGCCTGCCATAAGTCTGCCAATTCAGTCAGATCAAGGCGAAGATATTCAAGATTTTGAGGGGCGGAAGAGTTCCGCTCGAACTCAATAACAAACGCGGTCAGGCTATCAGCCGCGTCTATCAGCGGAGTCAGCATAGTTGCAGACCGCTTGACCTGAGAACGCAGCTCAATGATGGCAAAACGCAAGCAAAACACGGGAAAACACTACACCTTCACGTCGACACACCCAGTTACCCAGCTATATGTGTACCTAGTTGACCTGCTGACGTGACCGGTATAACACCCGCCTTATTTTCACTGAAGAGTCCACACAACGTAAAAGACAGTCCCCAGTAGGAATGAACTACGCGAAGCGTAAGCAATGACGACAGCACTGAGCAACTACAATTGAAAAACAAAGAAATTGAAGTATAACCCCAACTTGAGATACCCAACGCAGCGCTATGAGCTGCTGTATGTGACCCGGACCTTGCGTCGCTCGTGGGTTCACCGATACAAGGTTCTCAAAGACAAAAAGACAGTACAAGTTGGCAGCGCTGCGAGCTGCGAAAACTGTGGCGTACGGAGATCAACGAGTGTAAGTATTTTTCAGCGTCGTAATATGGGGATGTTGAAGCACCGCTGGCACACGGTCTGCTGTAAAAAGGCGTCGGCAGCGCTGTGAGCTGCGGACTGCGAACCTAATTACACCGCACTCGTGTCGAAAGTACCGATCCTCCACCACGTTAACAGTTGTTGACCCGTTAATACGGAAAAACTACCGGCAACGGTGTAAGTTACCGGTTCATCAGCAACGGTACACAACGTACAGTAACCAGGCTCTGGGCAGCGCAGTGAGCTGTAGACCCCCACGCCAATGTAGAAGCAAAAACAATATGCTCCCACAGCATACTTGCAACACGATGCGACCTTAACGCGGCGATATACGCACGCAATACGGATAACCCGAACAGCTGACCCACAAGAGTTGAGAGTGTGACACCCGCCTTAAATCGTATCAACGAACAAAGCAACTGGCAAAACGAGGGCACCGAGTGCACAACGGAACAGCGGATAGCGGCAATGGCAATAGCATGCACATGCGAAAGGTACCAATTGCGGCAGTGAGAAAAAGAAAACTTGCGCACAAACAGCTGTACACAGCTTATGGTAAAACGGCGTCGGCAGCGCTTTGAGCTGCAGACTGCGAACCGAATTACGCAGCGGCCGTGCTGAGAATTTATTTAAAAAATGTAAATTGCAGTACCCGCTGCTGTGCAAGAATCCACACACACACTCACACGAGTGACGATACGGAAATGTACCGTTTACCGCGACGACCGTACCCAACCGAATTACGCGATAAAAAAAAGGCAAATCAAAAATATGTGTGCCATATTAAAAATGAAATAAAAATTATTCAATACTATACTATGATTATAAATAAGTATTAAAAACTTACCGGACGCAGATGAGATCCGGCTCGAAGGATCATGTTTCGCAGACCATTTTCCCGTTCGGATTCCATGCAGTTTTTTATCACTTTGCTTATAGGTAAAAGCTAAAATTTTTATATCGTAATAATTATATAAGTTTAATTGCTGATTTATTATTTCTTTGCTTTTTTATATTTTATTTAGCACACAAGTTTTCTTCAGAAATATTTTAAACATTTATATATGGTAATTTATTTAGAACACAAGTTTTCTTCAGAAATATTTTAAACATTTATATTGTAGAATAAATTTTTCACCTCCTTCTCGGTTGAGCGCACAGATACCAATGCTATCGGCACGCAGTACTGCTGACCGACTCTCCTCCTCTCTCCTGCGTCGGCACTTTCTGATGGCAACGCAATAAAGATGGCTGCGGCCTGCCACACGACTTTGGCGGGACCCAATGAGGAGAATTCTCTCCGCACTGAGCCCCGCTCAGAGTTGCATGGTGACTGTGCGCAGGTAGCAGCCGTTGTCAGGAGGGCTCCGGCGCGAACAATTCCTATGAAATTTCGTTGATAAATCTTCAATGGGAACACAGTAATGATCTTTGGCTAATTGTGGGCGTGGCAGCTGTATTATGATCTCCATATTCTGCACACACACTATTATGGACCCCATGTATATTTCAGCAAATTTTTATTCCGCTGGCATCAATACGAGCATAGGTAGGCTAA
Source organism: Clusia tigrina (assembly GCA_920105625.2). NCBI lineage: Eukaryota > Metazoa > Arthropoda > Insecta > Diptera > Clusiidae > Clusia > Clusia tigrina. The sequence continues at coordinate 170,479,559 of OV050031.1, forward strand.
TTTAATTTTAGACCCGAAAGTTCCTTATACCAAAAATGGGCGTGTCTTTTCTCTGATCAGCCCCAATTGTTGCAGATAGCTTTATAATGTCCACATGTTCCTTCCCGTAAAATTTCGTCCGTAAATCTCTACCAGATCTTAAGTTTTTAATATTTGTTGATAATGGGCGTGGCAGGTAATATATACCGCCCACTTTTTGCACAGTGTTTAGTAGGACCCACATCTCCATAACTGCCAAAAAATGTCACGATTCCGTCAATTGGACCGAAGTTATAGTCATTTTAAAAAAGGTGAAAAAAGTTCCTTATATGGGAGGTAGGCGTGGTCTTTGTCCAAATCGACCCACATAGCAATCTGGTTCTGTATCTTTGTCCAGGCTACATTTTTCATTAAGATAACTCTAACGGTGTAGAAAAAAAGTGGCCACAGACGGACAGACGGTGGACAAAATAAAAATTGCTTAGAAAGTGAGTCTGATCATATCTGTATATATGTATATGTCCATACCTACCACGCTTCCTTCTTGAAATAGCAACCCCTCTCAAAAACACAAAGTTAGTATACCCTATTTACCTTTTTTAAAGGTAAAGGGTATAATAAAATAGAGGCTGAAAACTCTAGCCATTAGTGCCTCAGCAGTTGTTTGTATAATTAATTATACCAATAAACATGATATAAAAAAATAATAATTAGAATTGATGTTTATTTGTTTATGTGAAATATTACTGTTTATTAATAAGGCCGTGCCTTGCATCGCGCTTGTGTTATCGTTAAAATTTTGAAAGTAACCTGTATATTGTTTAGGTATGGAAGGATTTTCATTTATTGGTACATGCGTTTCTTGTAAAGAATATATATATATATATATATATATATATATATATATATATATATATAATATGTATATATATTGTTACGAAATTGCCCTCTTGACAATTTACTCTGTTACAAAATTGCCCTCCTGCCAATTCCTCTAACTCTCTGTACTCGGACTCGTACCACTGGATTGTGTAGTAATCAAACAATCGCCGGTTAAATTAAAATAATTAGCTTTATTTAATTATTGTTATTTACACATTTAATATTAGGCTTAAAGTTTACTTAGTTATTATTTGCACTTTATTTCACAAACCATTAGTCACTTTATTTAATAAGTAATTTCATCACTTTATTTAATAATGAATTTCATCACTTTGCAAAATTACAAATACTGCTAATACTGCTGCTTTGATGTATACACTTTTACGATCTCTGATCTACTGTCTTCGACTTTGAACAGTCTTGTCGCTTTTATAGTTTTCGAATGGTTGGTGTAGAAACTTCCACGCTATTCTCGTATATTCTAGAAGCTTCTATCCTCTTCGACAGAAGTCGAGAATATTCTTTTTGATATTACCGACAGATGGTTCTTGAATAAGCTTTTATTCGAATACTTCGCATCTTGACTCACAGGGGGCACTCATTCTCCAACTCAGATGGGATCCTGAAAGTATGCAATCACATTCACTGTGCTATCACGTTTCACTGCCCTCCGCTTAATCTTGTTCGTCCCGAACAAGGATGGTACTGCAACATTTATAAGGAAATAACCTCTCTAAATGAACGACTTTCATTTTGCTCCTGGCATTTCTCGCCAACTGGATGCGGTATACTACATCGTTGAGCCGCTTTATCACCTTATAAGGGCCTTCCCAGTGTGTTTGCAGTTTTGGCGATAATCCCTTTTTCCTTTGCGGATTATGAAGCATAACTAGCTGCCCTTCCTGAAATCCCTTGGAGTTTGCTCGTAGATCATATCTGGCTTTCATTTTATCACTCATCAGTTGTGTGCGCTTTCTGATGGTTCCATGAATTTCATTCAGCTGTCTTCGTTTGTCAGCTACATAACTGCTACATGAAACGTCCGTAGATGAGTAGGCACCGAATTTCAGATCTGCAGGCAATCTTATGTCACAACCGAAAATAGCCTTAGCTGGTGTTGTAGATGTTGTATCGTGAGTTGCTGATCGGCATGCCATTAAGAAGAGGGGTATGTGTTGGTCCCAATCTTTCTGGTTTCTGTCCACGACTTTCCTTAGGTGTTCCTCAAGCGTACGATTAAATCTTTCAACCATTCCATCAGATTGTGGGTGCAAAGGGGTTGTACGAGTTTTGCGTATGCCCATCAATTCACTCATTTCCCTGAATATTGTTGACTCGAAATTTCTGCCTTGATCCGAGTGCAACTCGAGGGGAGCTCTGAATCTGCAGACCCAATCATTGATAAATGCATCTGCAACGGTCTTAGCTTCTTGATCGGGAATGGGGTATACTCCTGGCCATTTACTAAAATAGCCGATTACGACGAGAACATATTTGTTGCCGTAATCACTAATTGGAAACGGACCTGCTATGTCCATTGCAATACACTCAAATGGCGCTCCCACGTTGTATAAATGCATCTTCCCTTGACTGCGACGGCTCGGTCCCTTGGCAGCTGTATACTTTTCACAAGCACTAATCCAGTCAACTACCGATTGCTGGCAACCAACCCAATAAAATCGTGTTTTAATTTTCTCGACTGTTTTTGTTATTCCCAAATGTCCTCCGCTTGGCCCACTATGGTATTCCTTGAGAATTTCGCTTATTCTTGCCTTGGGTACCACAATCAAGTTCTTCGTGGTTTTTCCATCTTCGCTCTCCCACAGGCGGAATAGGCTTCCATCTTGCAACTTTAAGCTATTCCATTGAGCCCAATATGCTTTAGTTATGGGACTTTCAGTCGAGATTTCGTTCCAATCAGGCCGTTTTCCTTCACTCTTACTTGATACGATTTTTGCCAAATCTGGGTCATTTCGTTGTTCTTCTTTTATCTTTTCCGCTGTCCATTCATCGTCTGGTAAAACAGCCATTAAGCGCACATCGACTACTCCTTTTTTCCCTTCAGCTTTAGAACAGTGCTTACATTCCATACTGCAAGGACGTCGTGATAGTGCATCAGCATTCCCGTGGTTTCTGCCTCTGCGATGTTCTATTGTGAAATCGTAGCTTTGGAGTCTCTCAATCCATCTCGCAACCTGACCTTCGGGATTTTTGAACTGTAATAGCCAGCGCAGAGCAGCGTGATCCGTTCTCAACAAGAACTTTTGTCCATACAAGTACTTGTTAAAGTGCTTCACGCACTGCATAACCGCCAAAAGTTCTCTCCGTGTTACACAGTAATTTCGCTCTGGCTTTGATAAGATCTTACTGAAGTAGGCTATTACTCTTTCATGTCCGTCAATAACTTACGACAGGACACATCCAATCCCGAATCCACTTGCATCTGTATCCAAAATAAATTTTCTGCCAGGTATTGGATACGCAAGGATCGGAGCTGTACACAATAGGTCTTTCAATCTGTTGAATGCCTTCTCCTGTTCGCTTTTCCACTCAAAAGGACAATTTTTCCTCGTTAATGCATGCAGACTACCAGCCACGTCTGCAAAGCTTGGAACAAAGCGTCTGTAATAGGTGCAAAGACCCAAGAAGCTGCGTAGCTCATGCAAACTAGTTGGTCTTGGCCACTCCCTTACTGAGTCTATCTTATCTGGATCTGTGTGTACTCCTTCAGGTGTGACTTTATGTCCAAGGTACTTGAGTTCTTTCTTGAAGAACGAGCATTTCTTTGCGCTCAGCTTCAACCCTGAAGCTCCTAATCGCATCAATACTTCTTCCAAATTCTTCAAGTGGTCCTCGAAGTCTTTTCCCATAACGATGATGTCATCTAAGTACACAAGACACGTTTTCCAGTGGAGACCCTTTAGCACATGTTCCATTAAGCGTTCAAATGTAGCTGGAGCATTACACAGTCCGAATGGCATCACCAAAAATTGCCATAGTCCATCGCCGGCTCTGAATGCTGTCTTTTCCTTGTCTTGTTCGTCTACTGCCACTTGCCAATATCCGCTTTGTAAATCCAGCGTTGAGAACCAATTTGAACCAGAAAGTGTGTCCAACGTATCGTCGATTCGAGGTAATGGATAACTATCTTTCTTCGTTACCTCATTTAGTTTACGATAATCTACACAGAAACGTGTGGAGCCATCCTTCTTCTTGACTAATACCACTGGAGAACTCCAGGGGCTCGCTGATGGCTCTATGACGTTGTTCTGATGCATTTCCTTCAGCAATACATTCACCTCTTCTCTCTTTGCCAGAGGTACTCTTCTTGACGCTTGACGAATGGGTTTGGCATCACCAGTGTTGATTGTGTGTTTCACCATCTTTGTTCTGCCTTCGTTTTTACCCTTTTCAGCAAATACTGACCAATGTCTTGCCAAAAGTTGGCTGGCAGTCCTCCTCTGCTCTGTGGATAAGTCTTTGCTCCATTCTTTCGTGAGATCGTCGAGTACCTTTTTATCAGCTGGTATCTTCATTTTTGTGTCTCGCGGCTGACTTTCACAGTTTACAATTGCCGAAATTGCCCGGCAATTTCCAATTATCTGTCCTTTCTCTATGGTTTTAGCGGAATTTGCAAGATTGACCACTCTTACTGGCACTATTCTGTTCTGCTGTTCTTCTACGAGGGTTTTTCCAATGATGATGTCATCCAGTACAAATTTTTCATCCGTCTCCACAACCCACAACTTGTTCTTCTCCACATCTCCGTCCATTTTGGCCCATATGACTGCCTCTGACTTCGCTGGGATTTTTGTCCGCCGCGATACAATGGCTTGTCGGATACCTCCATACTTATCCTCACCAACGGATAACGGTATTTCGGTGTTCGCATACTTCAACATTCGGCATTTCAAATCTAGGGTAAATCCATTCCGAATCATAAAATCCACACCTAAGATTAATTCGTCCACAATATCCGCAACTACAAACTCGTGCGTCACTGTTGTGGTGCCGATAGTTATTTTCCGTGTAACTTTTCCCAGTACCGGTGCATCATCTCCAGTTGCCGTACGCAATCTTATTCCCAGAAGCGGCTCGATTCCCCGAACGAGATCCCTTCTAATTATGGAATGTGATGCACCCGTATCCAATGTTACCACGATTTTTCTTCCATTTACTACGCTGTCGACAGTTAGGCTGTTGATTTTCCGTGCCATCTAAGAAACGAAGATTCTAGGGCTACATGTTGTGGGAGGCAGATCAAGCCCCTCGAGACTGACTCCATCTAGTTTGTCGACGGCTTTTCAACGTTTTCTGGTTCCCTACTTTGGAATCTGACTTGCTTTGGAGGTCTTACCGGTGAGCGTGATCTAGAACGTTTCCGTCTCGATTGGCAATTACGGGCCATGTGTCCGACCTCTCCGCAGGTGAAGCATTTGCCCGTGAAACTTTGGCCGCTTTCAACTTGTACCTGACGGGCTCTGTATACTGGCTGGCACACCAAGGCTGCTGTCTCTAAAGTTAAAGCGCTAGCTACTGTCTCCATATATGTAGCTTTCGGATTAGTTATTGCAGAACGCTTTATCTCCGCATCGCGAATGCCATATACGAAGGTGTCCATCATACACCTCTCAGTGATCTCTCCTGGGTAGGCAAGATGAGGCAAACGCTCCACTTCCGCCGCAAACTGTTGAAGAGACTCACCACTCTTTTGTTCACGTGTTCGTAGCTCTACTTGGTACATCTGCTTGCGATGTTCACTACCATACTTGCGCTGAACGGCATTCATCAAGCTTTCATAGCAGTCTCGCTCACTTTCTGAGATAGTTTGAAGCACATCAGCGGCAGCACCTTTCAACGAAACGGTTAATGCAGCCACTTTTTCGCGAGCACTCCAACCATTTGTGCTAGCGGTAGTCTCAAACTGCATTCTGAAGACACTAAATGTTGTGGTTCCATCATAGGTAGGAGGCTTCAGTTTTATTGAGGATAAAGCTGGCACAGGCAATGCACCTTCCTGTAGTAGGTGAATTCTTTGCTCTAATTCGTTCTGCTTTTGCTCGTTCGCAATGAATTTTTGTTCTACAGATTTTTCGAACGATTCCTGCCGTGTCTCAATTTTACAAACCTTCCTGTCTACCATCTCGGACATTTCTTTCATCTGCTGTGAGTTTTGTTCCGCTAGTAGAGCAAGTCGTATTTCACTCTGCTGTAACTGTTCTTTAACATCCTCTCTGACAGCTTGAGCATTTTGTTGTAATCGCTCCTGTATCCTCTCATCGACTGCTTGCTTCAGGGTTTCAGCATTTTGTTCTAATTGTTCCTTGACAGCTTGAGAATTTTGTTGTAACTGCTGCTGCATCTTCTCATCTCTCTGCTGCATTCTCTCCTCGGCTGCTTGAGAACTTTGTTGTAACTGCTGCTGCATCTTTTCATCTCGCTGCTGCATATCCTGTTTGAAGGATTGCATTACCCCGATGAGTACGCTCATGTCAAAGTTACCCGTTCTAGTTTCTGGGGGTGTTTCTTCGTGTCGAGATGTCGTTGGCTCTTCACATTGGAATTCATGCTCATCGACGTCTATAACCTGCTCCTCTAAAGCGCTTCTTAGTCTCACCTGCAGCTCCGCTTTAAGCCCTTGTGTTTGCAAATTTAAACGCTCAAGCTCCTTCTTGAGCTGCTCTAATCTCAGCTTTTCAAATTTAACCATTGTTTGTTACAGATACACAATCCCACTTCTGACACCAATTGTTACGAAATTGCCCTCTTGACAATTTACTCTGTTACAAAATTGCCCTCCTGACAATTTCTCTAACTCTCTGTACTCGGACTCGTACCACTGGATTGTGTAATAATCAAACAATCGCTGGTTAAATAAAAATAATTAGCTTTATTTAATTATTGCTATTTACACATTTAATATTAGGCTTAAAGTTTACTTAGTTATTATTTGCAAACCATTAGTCACTTTATTTAATAAGTAATTTCATCACTTTATTTAATAATGATTTTCATCACTTTGCAAAATTACAAATACTGCTAATACTGCTGCTTAGATTAAAATGCCTGATGTATACACTTTTACGATCTCTGATCTACGGTCTTCGACTTTGAACAGTCTTGTCGCTTTTATAGTTTTCGAATGGTTGGTGTAGAAACTTCCACGCTATTCTCGTATATTCTAGAAGCTTCTATCCTCTTCGACAGAAGTCGAGATAATTCTTTTTGATATTACCGACAGATGGTTCTTGAATAAGCTTTTATTCGAATAGTTCGCATCTTGACTCACAGGGGGCACTCATTCTCCAACTCAGATGGGATCCTGAAAGTATGCAATCACATTCACTGTGCTATCACGTTTCAATATGTATATATATATATATATATATATATATATATATATATATATATATATATATATATATATATATATATATATATATATATATATATATATATTGAAACGTGATTACATATCAGTGAAACGGGATTGCATACTTTTAGGATCCCATCTGGAGTTTGAGAATGAGTGCACCACCCTGTGTGTTATTTAGTCAAGACACAATCTATTCAAATAAAAGCTTCTTTCGTTGTAGAGATTGTGGTATAAAGAAATATCTCGAAAATAAGAACTTCCTGTATAAAGTTCTAGAAACATCGAGAAAATTCCACACTATTGTCTACCGCAACCATTCGAAACTATAAAAGCACAAGACTGTGCAAAGTAAAAGACATTCGAACAGAGATCGTGACAGTGTGTACATCAGGCATTTTAATCGAAGCAGCAGTATTTGTAATTGTGCAAAGAGATGAAATTCATTGTGAAATAAAGTAAAAATTGTAAAGAAGTAAACTTTAAGCCTAATATTAAATGTGTAAATAGCAATAGTTAAATAAAGTTAGTTATTTTAATTTAACCAGCCCCCCGCTACTACAACTACACGATCCAGTGGTACGAATCAGAGTACAGAGAGTTAGAGTAAATTGTCAGGAGGGCAATTTCGTAACAGAGTAAATTATCAAGAGGTCAATTTCGTAACAATTGGTGTCAGAAGTGGGATCGTGTATCTGTGATAAACAATGGTTAAATTTGAAAAACTGAGTTTGGAGCAGCTCAAGAAGGAACTTGAGCTCTTTAATTTGCAAACACAAGGGCTTAAAGCGGAGCTGCAGGTGCGATTAAGAAGCGCTTTAGAGGAGCAGGGTATAGACGTCGATGAGCATGAATTCCAATGTGAAGACCCAACGACATCTCGACACGAAGAAACACCGCAAGAAACTACTACGGGTAACTTTGACATGAGTGCGCTTATCGGGGTAATACAGATGCAGCTACAACGAAGTGCTCAAGCAGCCAAAGAGAGGATGCAGCAGCAATTACAACAAAATTCTCAAGCAGCCGAAGAGAGGATGCAGCAGCAGTTACAGCAAAATGCTAAATCCGTCGAAAAGAGTGTTGCATCCGTCGAAAAGAGTGTTGCATTCGTCGAAAAGAGTGTTGCATTCATCGAAAAGAGTGTTGCATCCGTCAAACAAGATGTCAAAGAACAGTTGCAGCAGAGTGAAACACAACTTGCTCTATTAGCGGAACAAAACTCACAGCAGATGAAAGAAATGTCCGAAATGGTAGACAGGAAGGTTTGTGATATTCAGACATGGCAGGAAAAATGTGTAGAACAAAAATTCATTGCGAACGAGCAAAAGCAAAACGAATTTAAGCAACAAATAGAGCAAAGAATTCACCTACTATAGGAAGGTGCATTGCCTGTGCCAGCTTTATCCTCAATAAAACTGAAGCCTCCTACCTATGATGGATACGACATTTAGTGTCTTCAGAATGCAGTTTGAGACTACCGCTAGCACAAATGGTTGGAGTGCTGCGAAAAAGTGGCTGCATTAACAGTTTCGTTGAAAGGTGCTGCAGCTGATGTGCTGCAAACTATCTCAGAAAGTGAGCGAGACTGTTATGAAAACTTGATGAATGCCGTTCAGCGCAAGTATGGTAGTGAACATCGCAAGCAGATGTACCAAGTAGAGCTACGAACACGTGTACAAAAGAGTGGTGAGTCTCTTCACATTCCATAATAAGAAGGGATCTCGTTCGGGGAATCGAGCCGCTTCAGGGAATAAGTTTGCGTACGGCAACTGGAGATGATGCACCGGTACTTGGAAAAGTTAGACAGAAAATCACTATCGGCACCACAACAGTGACGCACGAGCTTATAGTGCGGATATTGTGGATGAAGTAATCTTAGGGGTGGATTTTATGAAACGGAATGGATTCACGCTAGATTTCAAAAGCCGAGTGCTGAAATATGCGAACACCGAAATACTGTTATTATTTGGTGAGGATAAGTATGGAGGTGTTAAACAAGCCATTGTATCGCGGCGGACAAAAATAGCACCCAAGTCAGAGGCAGTTATACGGGCCAAAATGAGCGGAGATGTTGGGAAGCATAAGAGCCGAATCGTACCAGAAAAAGTAGTGAATATTTCAAATACCGCTGAAACCAAAGCGAAAAAGAAGGTAAGGTGCCAGAGAATCTCAGCAATTGTAAACTGTGAGAGGCAACCGCGAGACACGAAAAGCAAGATACGAGCTAATAAAAAGGTACCTGACGATCTGGCTAAAGAATGGACTAAAGAGTTGTGTACAGAACTTCCATGCAGCAATTGTATACATAAAGAACGAGGACAGTTGAATGAAATTCATGGAAACAGCAGAAATCGTACGCAACTGATGAGTGATAAAAAGAAAGCGAGATATGATGTACGAGTAAACTCTAAGGGATTTCAGGAAGGGCAAGTAGTTATGCTTCATATTCCGCAAAGGAAAACTGGATTATCGCCAAAACTGAAAACACACTGGGAAGGACCTTATAAGGTGATAAAGCGCCTCAACGATGTAGTATACCGCATCCAGTTGGCGAGAAATGTCAGGAGCAAAATGAAAGTCGTTCATTTGGAGAGGTTTCTCCTTATAAAGGTTGCAGTACTATCCTTGTTCGGGACAAACAAGATTAAGCGGAGGGCAGTGAAACGTGATTGCATATCAGTGAAACGGGATTGCATACTTTTAGGATCCCATCTGGAGTTTGAGAATGAGTGCACCACCCTGTGTATTTAGTCAAGACACAATCTATTCGAATAAAAGCTTGTTTCGTTGTAGAGATTGTGGTGTAAAGAAATATCTCGAAAGTAAGAACTTCCTGTATAAAGTTCTAGAAACATCGAGAAAATTCCACACTATTGTAGAATTTTCTACCGCAACCATTCGAAACTATAAAAGCACAAGACTGTGCAAAGTAAAAGACATTCGAACAGAGATCGTGACAGTGTCTACATCGAGCATTATAATCGAAGCAGCAGTATTTGTAATTGTGCAAAGAGATGAAATTCATTGTCAAATAAAGTAAAAATTGTAAAGAAGTAAACTTTAAGCCTAATATTAAATGTGTAAATAGCAATAGTTAAATAAAGTTAGTTATTTTAATTTAACCAGCGATTGTTTGATTACTACACGATCCAGTGGTAGGAATCCGAGTACAGAGAGTTAGAGTAAATTGTCAGGAGGGCAATTTCGTAACAATATATATATATATATATATATATATATATATATATATATATATATATATATATATATATATATATATATATATATATATATATATATATATATATATATATATATATATATATATATATATATATATATATATATATATATATATATATATATATATATATATATATATATTATATATATATATATATATATATATATATATATATATATATATATATATATATATATATATATATATATATATATATATATATATATATATATATATATATATATTATATATATATATATATATATATATATATATATATATATATATAATATATATAATATATAATATATAAATGCATAATCGCCAACGATTGGACAAATTGGGCAAATATACCGACTTGGATTTCTGATTAATAAGTAGAACTCCTACCATCTATGCGTGCCAAGTATGCCGACTCATATTATGTGAAAAGGAATTACAAACCGCACAAAGCGTTGAAGCTATCGTGAAATCTTTATGTTGGATACGTATATTATTATATACATATATTATGGTATTATAGTATTATATATATATATATATTATGGTATACATATTTATATGTTGTCCTTTAGTTCCTTTTGGAGCATAGGGCGTCAACGATGTAGCAGACTTATCAAAATCTTTGATGGGTATCTGAAGCACTGAGGATGTGGTTGTATAACTCAAGCTGCTTAAGATGGCCACTTACATTTATTTTATTACTTTACCGGGCCATAAATCTTTCTCTGAAATACAGTTACAAAAGTTATACAATTTTTTATGTTGAAACTATAAACTAACCCAACAAAATTTTTCTCAATTTTGTTTTCTGGAAATATATAAATATTCAATCAGTAATGACAATTTTTTTATTGAGAAACTATAAACTAACCCACAAAACATTTTCTCAATTGGGTAATATATAAATTACTGAGACAGTAAGGATAAATTTAATACGTTTTCTATTTCTGTTTAAAAATAATGCGATTGATGAGGAACTACATATTTAACAGCAAGCGTTTCACTGTTTAAAGTGTAATTAAAAGAAGCGAGCTCAAATTCACAAAAAACAGATGCCATTCCAGGCATTCAAATAAATTGCAACCGCTTGAAAACCGTATTATAAAAAGAATTAACTTATCGAAAGCTTCTAAATCTCTATACCAAAAGAACAAGATTCTAGTACTCGTACTCTTTGCAGATATTATTCATTATGGTTAAGGTATAATAATAATAATTGACTGAAATCCCTAGGGATTCACATACTATAACCGCTGCGTGAATTTGGCTTTTTTGTTTGAAAATGGAGCAAAAAAATGAGTCTCCAATGTGACTGTCTTTCTCACTAATTCTGACAATTCTAAAATTTAGTATCAATAATGATTGGTGCTAATATCCCTAGCAACACCCACGTAAATACTATAAGTCCAGGAGAATTATAAAATAAAATGAGATATTAGCGGAATAGTTTGCGTATATTAACTGGAGATTTGAGTGTTACAGAACAGTGCCTCAAAGTTACAAAAATCGGTGTACACAGTTCCAAACAGGGTTGCAGATTTTGAGTCGCTAGTTTTTGGATGTAGTCGGCGTCGGAATATTTTTAACGACAGATTTCATAAAATTATGTAAACAATGTTTGTAGTATCTGTATACTCGTATTTGTGTATCTCAGTCAATTTGTTTTTAGAAGCTGACAAGTAATTTAAACAATGTAATTTATTTACAAGAATATAAATAATATATTTTTTACAATTTATTTATAATAGTATTTATACAAATGTACATGTTTTTCAAGGATACTTAAAATAAATAATACTTTTTTTCAAATTCAATATTACGAAAAGAGAGAATTAAAAAATTTTAAATCCAAAATATGGTTATTCAGACAAGTGTCATGCACTGAAGTACAATTTTTCTCTAATTTAGGCTCACAAATTAAATGACATTCTGAATATACTTTACCAAATCGTTGTCATGCAGCATTTGTTCTGCTTTTTCTGCCCAATTCTGGTTGTTTAAAGAACGTGGACTAGGATGCGCTAATCTAAGCATTTTTATTTTAGTCGCATGTACTGATTTTTTCAGGCTCGTGAACACATAATCACCCACAGCAACTACTATTTCTGGTTGCAACAACGTTATTTGGGCATCCAAAGATTGCAGACAAATGTCACGAATTTGCATTTTATAATCACCCTTAATTATAATTTGTAATACATTAACATTGGCAATTTAATTAATATAGAAATCTTAAATTCACCTTTAATTCGCTGGGAGTAATATTTTTACCATCTTTATTAAAAAAAGCTAAAGGACAAAAATTATGCACAAAGCACTTCTGAGCAAAAGTTTGCAAGGAACCACCAGCGAGTCGCTGTAACACCGACCAGATACGCACGCCACTGGGTTCCTCTGTTTTACACATCAGACCACTTACAGGACGCTTATGGTGTAAATGTGGAGGCTGTTGTACTTTGCCTGATAATTGCATTATGTCGCGAACGGTACCAATATTTCCAAATGGGACCTTGATGACGCAAACGAAAATACAAAATTCAAACCAAATAATTGCACAAATACCCGTGACCTAATTACCCCAGTTTGTCCCATTCCGTTGGGTCCGGGATTCATGCCAACAAAGACTAAAGCCTTCGGGCCATTTAAAAATAGGCGTAAATAGGCGCAATGCAATTCAGCAGCATATTCGATCGGATTATATATATGACTTATGGTCGAGGGCGCCTGCAACTTATGCAAGCTTTCGTTTAATAAGCCTTCTAAATCATACAACCGCTTCCAAAATGGTGTAGGAAAATGCACACTTGTAGTGATATTAGTAGCACTGGCTTCCAAACCGTTTTCTTCCGACTTTAGTTGCTTTGGTTCTGTTGTTGTAGGTGGATCTGGATTTACGATGCTACGACTTAGCTTTTTCTTCAACATTTTTCAACCTTTCTAATGTTATTTGAAAACGATTGTTTAAAATAGTAGTTGTCAATTTTATAAACAAATTCTAACCAGTATCATAAGGAAATTTATTTTATCGGCGCCTAATTTTCTTTCAGTGCTGCCACGTTGAAAATAATGAAATTCAAAAATTTCAATGCTTGCATTTGCGGAACTCAGCGTACCCCAACGTCTCCACGCGCAATTTTTGATGGCATGCAATTGGCAATTTCAAGCAAAAAGCCAATGGAGACTGCAAATTGCTTCAAGTTGGCAATTTATGGCTTGAAATATTTCATGTCATAAATTGCCAAGTGCTGTGTTGCAATCACTTGTCATTTTGTTTGTTTGACAGCCGCTTTTCATTTTGTCACGACGCTCACAGTGGCAGCATCGTAGGACATTTTCGTTTTACCGCATCTATTAAATTAATAAAAACGCTAAAATAATGGAGACTGTGCATTTCCCTTCTTTTTTCGCCCTTCATTGCATAAATCAAGCAATTTTTAAATGCATCAAGAGCGCGGGCACAGCGAACTAATTTGCTGGACGACTTTTTTAAAATGACGATGACATAACATCGCAATGCCCACCATTAAAATATTGCCAACCTTTGCTATCAAATTTGACAGTTGTTTTGCCATCAAAAATTGCCCGCGGTTGCCTATCGGATGTGTGAAACAGCGTACTTTGTTTGTGAATGGGCCGCTACAAAACTTTGTTACTTTATACGTAAACATCTGTTCTACAAGCAGCTGTGCTAAGTGTTGAGTACGTTAACGAAGAAAATTTCCACTCAAAGAAATGGCGTACGCTCAATCAGCTGGTTGCAAAGAATTCTAATCGGTTGGGTATCCGATGGGCTGCCAGAATGTAGCCATATATACGCACGCAAGGGAGTTAATGAATTATCACGCAGGCAATGTGACAGTTTGACACCTGTTATTAATCATAGTTTGAATTTTTTTAAGTTAATAATTTATTTTATTATTAAATCTCCGCTTCCATTTAGAAAAATTTTCTTTTGTATTATTTAAACCACAATTCCCTTTGATTGGTTTGTTTTATCTGTAACGATTGTGGGAATGTTGGGTTCATAAGCCTCGAGGCCAGAAAGCAGGTTTCCTCTTCGATAAGAAAAACGGTGTCTTACTTTTCAAATTGCCTAGGGAGGCACAACTTCAATACAAATGTCCGATATATCTAAAACTTATTAAATTGTTCTCTTAATTAAAGTAGTTGTGTATGAATACACATAAGTATATGTAAACTGAATAGAAATTTTAAAAAATTAAAATTTAGTGCAATAATTAAATTAAATTTCAGCTGAACTTTTTGAGTCGCACTTTGATTAGAGCAAGATACATACAATAAATAATAATTTAAGAGAGAAATATAGTGAGGAAAGTGATAATCTATTTTGACGTATCTCTTATCTTTTCGGATGAAAAACTGCTTAAGCGGCCCCGACACGTTAATGCATTACTTACATCATACTCATATGTGTGTGCAGTATCTCAGCAACGACACGTTACTGCATACTCTCCAATCATTTATTTTTCGTTTACTCTTTCGGTGTGCGGACGACAATATCAGACGCGGATAAAATATTTTGACTGCGGTTGCGGTTGTTGAAAAACAAATGCAACAAGAAAAAATAATTTGAATGAAAAATTGGTACAGAAAAAGGATTTACTCATCAAAATTTAGCGGCATGTTCAGTCACGGAAATACACATGACGTATAGACTGAACACACCGCATGCAATAAGCAAAATCCAAATGATTTGGATTTTACTCACAGCATGGCTTCAGTCATTGTACTCGTATGTGAGACGCATACATAGGTATTTCACTAATACATCTTTACGATTCTGTACATCATGCAGTAACGTGTCGGGGCCGCTTTAAGTTTGCACATATTTCAATAAATAAAGTAAAGCTGGGTTTTTGGCTTTTTAATACAAACGGTCTCCACGAGCGAGTTGCGATAGATGAAAAATGAAAAAGACACAAAAGGTAGAGTGTTAATGTGTTGGATACAACTACTCCAGGTGTGCACGATAGTCGAATGGCCAGACTGCCGATGATTCCATAACTCCGTGCATTTCAGCATTAGCGCTGTTGCGGCGGCCACTTATTACGTACCAGATCTAGTGAAGGTAGGGTGAGCATCACTTCTAATGCTTTAGTTGTGGTGGTATTGAAAGCACCAAAAATGCACAAAACTGTTGTTCTTTGGACCTTGCTCAGAAGGTTCAAATATCTGTCAAATCGTCAGCATAGGCGACGACGTGGCAACACTCCCTCTCTAGGGCTAGCAGTAAGGAATTTACGGAACTCCAACCCGAGGAGTACCTTTGCAGATCTGTCTCCTTAAAGCGCAAGTTCCTAAGCTGGCAGTTACTTTTCTTCTGACGAATATAGTCTCAATCAGTGCAACCACATTAGGTTCTACGCCCAGAGCTTCTAATGATCCGTAATAGCGCTCGCAGTTATATTATTAAATGCGCGTTCTATAACAATGATGGCCGCCAGTGAAAAATCCATCTCCTAGATGCCATTTTCCACAATACCAATGAGTAAGTGTAACGCCGTCTCTATAGATTTGCCTTTCGTACATGCATGCTGTGCCGAGGAGATTCTACCCTCTGGTATAACTTCCGTAAGTGTGCATTCATCAGGTTTTAGCCATGTTAAATAATCGCCTATTAGTCTCCCGAAGTAGGCTTAGATCCGTCAACCACCAAGGTCGTTTTTTCTTGCATCTCCATTTCACAACCGGGTACCTGGCTGTCAGTAAACTGTTCAAGGCCCTGTTTACCTAGTGTATCAGTCCGTCTAACTCCACAGGGTTTGTGGCGTCAGACGGCGGATTCCTTGGCAGTGAGGCCCTCAGATTATTCCAATAGTTTCCCCAACACCTCCTCAGTAAATTTCTATACGCCGTAACTGGAGATACTGAGAAATTCAATTCGAACTCTATATGGTCAGAGTAGGAATTTTCGTTTGAAACTCTTCATCCTTTTATATTGTTCGCGAACTAATCAAAAGTAAGGGTAATCTCCAAAACTTGCTTGCTGTTCTTTATTATAAATGTCGGCTCTGAACCTAAATTTAAGACATTAAGCTTATTTTCTCCTTCGTGAAGAGCAGTCACCTTGTCGGGGTACGAAGGCTTAAATGATTGCCATGACGCAATGGATGGTCACCCTCCTAATCCAGGGAGTTCTTGGGATCGTGCCCAGTTCTTTTGCAGCCAGCAGGTTAATTAGTCTGTATCCTAACGGAGCTCCCTTCCTGATACCAGGCTGCCTCCGGTAGTAACGGTGGCCTTGCTGTGGTACGGGGCGCTGCCACAGTTGACCAACCCCTGCGCTTTTCAAATTTTTGGCTGCCTTAGCTTTATCAATCGAGCGGGTGGCCGTAAGAACCAGTATGAACAAAAACCAAAAAAAAAAAAACTGACGTGCGGTCTCTAAACGCTAATTCGGATGGTGGGGGGTTTGGAGAGTCTCCTAGGGACAACCACACTCAGTGAAGAGGAAGTCCTTCTGGATTCAGACTCGGAGTCTGAGGCTCATGTCACGGTGGTGGAGGTGACCAGCGCTACAAGTAGCAGAGATGCTACGAATAGTGCAGATTAACCTCCATCACTCGAAGGCGGCGGCTGCCAGCCTTCAGCTCCGTCTTGCAAAAGGCGATGCAAAAGACGTCCTGATCAAGAACCCTGGACACACGGGGACTTGGTATGTGGTCTCAGGACTGAAAATTATAGCTTGCTGTATACCGTAAGTGAAGGAAGACCTAGGTCTTGTATCCTCATTAGGAAAAATGTTAGCTCATTTATTCTCCCTAATTACAGCAACAAGGATTTAATGGCCGTCTGCCTGGAAACTGGGAAGGGACGGTACAGGCTGGTCTCGGCGTATATGGCACATGACCATGAGATCCTTCCTGAAGCCAACCTACAGAAGCTTGTTGTGGATGCAAAGGCTCAACGGGTGGCTGTTATTATTGGATGCGATGCCAATGCGCACCACGACATCTGGGGAAGCACGGATGTCAATGAACGCGGTGAGTCATTATATGAATATATTTTAAAGACTAACCTTTCTATATGTAAAAAGGGGTCAGAACCCACATTCATTACTGCTAATAGGCAAGAAGTCCTTGACTTAACCCTTGCCTCCGAATCAATTTTTGATCGGATCTCAAAATGGAGAGTTCTAGAGGAACACTCCTTTTCCGATCATAGGTTAATTCAGTTTGATCTTCTAGATAGTCTACCTAGCTCTAAGGCTTTTAGAAATGTCAGGAAATCAAACTGGGACCTCTAGAAGGTGACTGTAGCTAGACTACTACCTCAGAATCCCACAAGCACAAGCACAAGCACGTGTGCCGAAATTGATAGGTCTGTGGAAATTCTAACGGTTGCTCTTAATAAGGCTCTATTGGTCTCTTGCCCCTCAGTAGACCCACGGGGAAACAAAAACCCACATGGTGGGGGGAGGAAATTAGGGGACTCAGACAAAACTGTAGGAGACTTTTCAACAGCGCAAAGAAGTCTGGAGATAGTGCAGACTGGGCTTTATATAAGGCAGCACTCAGAGCCTTCAAAAGTAAGCTTAGGAAGGCACAAAGAGAATCGTGGAGAAACTTTCGCGGTGACGTAGAAGATATCTCTGAGACGTCCAGGTTGAGGAAGATCCTATCAACTGCTGCAATGGTACCTGGTTACCTGAGAAGGGAGGATGGATCTTGGACTTCAAATAGTAATGAGACTTCTTCTGGAGACTCACTTCCCTGGTTGCTCGAGCACCATTCCGCGGAGAACGAAGCCCAGTGGGAATATGGTCGAAGTCAACTGAGACATAGCCACGAAGCCAAAATTGCAATGGGCTATCCATAGCTTCAAACCATTTAAAGCATCTGGCCCAGATGGTGTAGCTCCAATTGAAATTCAGCAGCCAGAGAATTTTATAATAGAGTGGCTGCTAAAGATCTACAATAGTTGTCTTAAATTAGCGTATATTCCAGACTCATGGAAGCATGTGAGGGTAATTTTTATACCCAAGGCCGGGAAAAGCTCGCACACAGCTCCAGGGGACTTAAGGCCTATTAGTCTGTCCTCCTTCGGTCTGAGGCTCACTATAGACAGACAGAAGCTGTCAGTCTCTCAGCATGCCTACTTCAAGGGTAAATCGGTGGAGACCGCTTTACACTCCTTAGTCTTTAGTATTGAGTGCTCTCTGCACAACAAGGAGTTCTCCCTAGTGGCTTTCCTGGACATTGAGGGAGCTTTTAACAACATCAAATCAGACGCAATAATCGGTGCGATGCGAGACTTGGAGGTGGAACCCGCGATTAGCAGGTGGATTGAAAACATGCTTAGTAGCAGGATAATCAGTTCACAGCTGGGGGCGGCGTCGGCCAAGAAATCCGTGTGCAGAGGCACACCTCAAGGTGGAGATCTTTCACCCTTACTCTGGAATTTTGTGGTAAATCAGCTGCTTCTTCGACTGCAGAGGGAAGGGTGCAAGGTGGTTGCGTATGCGCATGATGTTGCTAATAGTGTCTCGGGTAGATACATATCTACTTTGAGGGACTTGATGCAAAACATGCTGAACATTCTCTCTAAATGGACTACTGACTGTGGGTTGGGGGTTAATCCGACCAAGACTAAGCCGGTACTAGGAAGCATAAAATTCCTCAATTTATTGCTCCAAAGCTAATGGGTGTAGATATTGACCTTGTCGAGGAGGCTAAATATCTGGGCTTCCTAGATAGGAAGATGAATTGGAAGGCTAATATAAGCGAGCGCATTAGGAAGGCTCAGGTAGCTCTGTACTCTTACAAATGAGTTATAGGCAAAAAATGGGGGTTACAGCCTAAGGTAGCCTATTGGATATATACAGCTGTGGTACGACCAGTCCTTTTCTATGGGGTGCTTGCTTGGTGGACAGCCCTAAGTAAGTCCACATACAATAGGCTGATAACAAAGGTACAAAGAGCGGCAGAGGTATTCATAAGTAGTGCCATTAGAACGACTCCAACGGCAGCATTGGATATTATGCTCAATCTGCAGCCTGTTAGGCTTTTTGGCGAAAAAATGGCTGCAAACTCATCTACGCTACGCATCAATGGGTTGCCAGGAATGTAGGTCATGCGTCCATTTTAACACATTTTGAGGGTATTCCTGACAATTTCGACTACATCACACCAATGTACGCCTTCAATGGTATGTGCAAGATCTCCATTCCCTCCAGGGACAAATGGAAGGATGGCATCCCCCCTCATGTAGAAGGGGTTCACATCTCCACAGATGGATCCAAACTACAGAGTAGGGTGGGAGGTGGTGTATTCTCAGAAGATTTGGACATTAACATGTCCTTTAGGAAGCCCGACCACTACAGTGTTTTTCAGGCAGAGGTCGCGGCTATAGAGGCAGCACTGTCTTGGCTAAGGAAGAAGAAGATATCTGGACTTGATATTTGCATTGTGTCCGACAGCCAAGCTGCTTTGGGCTCCCTGGATTCGGTTATTATCACCTCAAAAGCCGTCAAGAGCTGCCGCAAATGTTTAGACGAGATAACTAAGCAGACCCGTCTGCATCTGTGATGGGTTCCCGGTCACAGAGATATTATATATATATATATATATATATATATATATATATATATGTATATATATATACATATATATATATATATATATATATATATATATATATATGTATATATATACATATATATATATATATATATATATATATATATATATATATATATATATATATATATATATATATATATATATATATATTATATATAGAGGGAACTGCAAGGCGGATGAACTTGCCCGTGAGGGTACTACCATACCGATTTAACCAGATAGGTCGAACTTCGGATTCCTATTGTAAGCTCTTAGTAAATATAATCTCCTTAGGAATAGCGGGCAGGCGCTGGTCTGAATTTTCAGGATGTAAAATAGCTAGACAAACCTGGCCAGAGATAAATGTCAAGCGCTCTAAGGACCTACTGGATCTAAATAGACAAAGCATAGGTCCCGTGATTAATGTCCTAACGGGACACTGGACTATAGGCACACACGGGTGCAGGCTGGGGATCGCCTCTAACGGACGAGGAGGAGGAAGGCTTCATTGCTCACCTGTTGTGCATGTATCCAGCTTTGTCCAGAAGAAGGCACACTTTCCTAGGCGAATACTTTCTGGACTCCTTGGGAGATATCTCAAAAAAGAAGATTAGCTCCATCAACTGCTTCATTAAAAGCTCCAAATGGCTGGACCTTTGAAAGGGATGGGACCTGTCATCTCAAGCGGTATCACAAAGGGTCAATGTTGGCTCAAGTGCGCCATTTTTCGGTTGGCCACCTTACCTACCTACCTACCTAAGCTTATTTTCTACGATAAAGTCTAGGTTGACTCACCTCTGGCATTTGTGTCGGTGCTTCCCCACAATGCGTTGTGGGTGTTTATGTCGCTGGAGACAACCAAATTCCTATTGGGTGAAGCTGCCTCCGTCACAAGTGCCTGAAACTCCTCCGCTGGGGCGTCATTATCATGGGACATGTAGGCAGAGGCTACCCAGAAACTGCTATATTGCAGCTCAATGTTTGCCACGACCGTATCTCCACTGCTTAGCTGAGGGAGCAAGAAGATGTTAATGGTATAATTTGCTAATATGCAAGCACGAGGGTTACCTGTGCTCTGAGCGGCTATCAGCTTGAAACCTCTTATCTTTCGATCGCAGATTTTGCTGCCGCGTGTCCACGGCTCTAGGATGAGGGCCACGTCGAATCCACTGAAACCCAAGCGGACCAGCAAATTCGCTGAGGAGAGTTTAGAATGATAGAGGTCTTCCTCAAAGAGCTGCCCGCCCCCAGTCAGCTGCTCTGAGTCCGTCAATCTCTGTTTCGTCCGGTTTAAAAGCTTGACCGTCGATGTGATAAATCCGGAGATGAGGAACCACAATACCTGTCTTGTTACCTTCACTGACTCCTGTAGCTTTCCCACCCTCCAGTTATAAGCCAATATCAGGAGCACTCCGTTCGAGGCTGGGCTAGTTTTTAATCTGGGTCCTCAGCCAGGTTGAGCATCGTCACGAATCGTATGACATCTTGTTCCTACCCAAAGATTTTTTAAAGAGACTAGCTCCTCCGCTCCCTGTATACGGGGAGGTGATTATTGACTTCTCAGTCTATATCCGTAGCGTTCTGTTATGAATAGCAGGGCTACCTCGGGCAGGGTGTGACTCTTCGCCACGCACTATTCCTAGAACTACATTCGCATATTCCCATCGTGGGGGAAAAAACCCTTGAACTCCATCGTATACGGTGGTGACCATGGCTAGAAACGACTGAAATGGTGGTTAGCGAACTTTAAGAGCGAGATCATCCTTAGTACTGAGACCTTTTCCAATCTCTCAAAAGAGGCTCCCAGATATACCAAGTGCGCTTTCGAGATTGCGGGGCATAGGCACCCTCCGTTAGACAGTCACCCAGACAGTTCTCGTATAAAGTGTAAAGTCCTGTATTAGTTTTGTACGGGCCAGTTTATTTAGGCATTCTGGTCACTGCCAATTTTTGTAGCATGTCTAAGGACTGCCCAAATGTTCATGTTCATATAAAATATTTTTAGAGTTTTATATCTTTGGCATGTTCAGATGTGAACTGTCGAGGAGAATAATAAAACACGTCCGTATTCTTTTGACTCTGAACAGGAAACCTAGGACTTATTCTAAACTGTTATAAAAATGTATTTGTTATATTTAAGTTATATCATAACCTACCCAAAGGGCAACATGAATGCCTGTAGTTCATACTCTATCACGAATGTAGAGAGCGTACCCTATTAGTGTGCTCTGTTTACTTGCGACCATATACCGTATTAGACGGAGAATATGGTCTGCAGTGCGGCAGGTATGCGCAACAGGATCTTCTGTCTGTCGTTCTGCCCGCTCCTATGACTGTCCGTCACATCGTCGACCTCAAAGGCGTGAGAAAACATTGAGCGACGGTTGTGGCACGAGTATCGAGTGTCGAGCTCTGTCTGGACAGTCCGATACTCGTTCCTTGTTATCGCACAACGATAAACAAATCGTGGGAGAATGACAGACAAGGGATAGTGTGTGCCGTTTAATTGTCGTACACATGATATTACTCATGAAGGCTGTCTGTATGCTTGGGTGCATTAATGTGCACTACACGGAGTGTTTTTAGATGCATTAAGATGTATTTACACGAAGTGTTTAAGATGCATTACACCATCACACTTTAAAGAAAAATGATTTTGTTTGAAAGAATAAAATAATTTTTAGATTGTACTTGGCGTTTGTTGCACTGAGGTTTACATATTTTAAATTATTTATTTATTTAGTATTTTAATTAGATAATATATATATATATATATATATATATATATATATATATATATATAAATATATATATATATATATAAATATATATATATATATATATATATATATATATTTATATATATATGTATATATATATATATATATATATATATATATATATATATATATATATATATTTATATATATATATATATATATGTATATATATATATATATATATTATCTAATTAAAATACTAAATAAATAAATAATTTAAAATATGTAAACCTCAGTGCATATATATATATATATATATATATATAGTGTATTTAATTAAATATATGCTGAGTAAAATTTTTAAAAATTATTGTTATGTACTATTTTTGTTTTGTTTTTTGTTTGTATAGTAGAGTTTACATTGTTTCTTTCAATTATTTTGTATGGTCCCTCATATGGGCATGGGGTTAAGGGGGTAGTCCTCAGGGTAGTGATATCCGTAATATAGTCCTATGTTGGATCCTTAGCCTTTACTCTACCAATACCGTTAGTGCGTGACGATGAGTCACTTCCTGCTCGAGGTGACCCTGCCACTTACTGAACAC
The DNA here is from genome assembly GCA_920105625.2 of Clusia tigrina. Classification (NCBI taxonomy): domain Eukaryota; kingdom Metazoa; phylum Arthropoda; class Insecta; order Diptera; family Clusiidae; genus Clusia; species Clusia tigrina. The sequence continues at coordinate 170,502,949 of OV050031.1, forward strand.
AACGGATCTAGACTGGAGAGTCAATAAACACTTCCCCCCTAATCCAAGGTGTTATGCGTGTCCGTGCCTATTGGATGGGTTTTGCAGTCAGGGGGTTATCAGCATAGACTGTATTCAAACGGCGCCTCTCCGAAACCAGGCCTCATCGGGGAGTAACGGTGGCCTTACCGTGGCATAGGGCTCTGGCACGGTAGACCGCCATTTCCCTCAAAAAAGCTTTGACTGTTCAAGCCTTCGGGGGAGGACAGTCGTAAGAAAAAGATGGGAAAAATACAAACAAAAAACACATAAAAACCCCCCGTGGTTTGCACCACGCACTCAGAGGATGACCATGGAAGCCGACGATGGCAAAAGCACGTCGGCAAACAGTGAACCCACTGCTAGCACAAGCAGTGCAACAACAACAACACTAACAAAAACAAACATGTCGGTAGCGGCAAAGAAGGACTCTAAGCCAAAACTGAAAAAGCCAAAGTCCGAGGCAGCGGCCTGGAAAAACCGGTACCAGAAAGCCCTCTTCATCCTAAGCAAAATTGCTAAGAATGAGGCGGAAGGGTCGGTACATGAGTTTGACCAGGCGGACAAGGCCAAGTACCAAACTGTTGCCGATGAGTACGAGCAGTACCAAATCTCCCTCCCAGAAAAGGCGACGAAGCGAAACAGGTCACAGGATGTCACGTTTTCGGCTTCAAAAAGACACAAGGTCGCCAAAATATCTACACCAACAGAGGGTCCATCAACGAGCACAAGGCGACCATACAGCGAAGTAGCTAGGGATGAGCTGCATGTGGCGCTTATCGACGATATAACCAAGGGGGGGGGACGAAAGTCCTGGAGAAATGGGGGGAGATTGAATCCAAATTGGCAGAAATGGTGATGGAACAACTCTTGTCCAATGCGGATGCTTCTCCCTCTGGCTTCGACTCCTCCAATGTGGTACGGGGATGCAGGGTGTTCAGGTGCGACGATCGGCCGTCGAAGGAACTCCTCGGCAAGTGCATAGCTAAGATTAGCGAAGCATGGGAAGGCTTAAGGCTTAAGCTGATACCAGACGGGGATATCCCAAGACGACCGAGAGCCCGTATTTGGCTACCCATACTGAAGCTCGAGGACGGGAAGGTGCACCAGCTATTACAGCGGCAAAGCCCAAATATGCCAATGAACGACTGGGCGATCATCAAGAACGAAGGTGCCCAGAAAACAAGCATGTCCCTGCTTCTGGCAATTAACGAGGAATCCGTTGGTGTCCTGGAAGCAGCCGACTTCAAAATGCGTTTTGGCATTAGGTACGCCAAATTAAAAATCTTCCGCCCGACTGAGGGCGACGCGGATGAGTTGGAGGAGGCCAACAAGATTCCAGAGGACACGGACCTTCAGGAAGAAGTCTGCAAAGTCATCGGTACCCTGCACAACAGGGTACCGATGCTGAAGGTGGTGCAGATTAATCTGCAGCATTCTAAGAATGCATCAGATAACTTTGCCGTTTTTCTGGGTGAAGAAGACGCGGACATCGGCATTGTGCAGGAGCCATGTGTCAGAGGAAATGACGTTATGGGGCTCAAGCTGACCAAATACAATATGCACTATATCAGGAACGGTGATAAGATTCGATCATGTTTCATAGTTAAGAAAACAATTAATGCTTTTATCTGCCCACAGTACAGCACAGGCGATTTAACAGTCGTAAAAATCGAGGTGCCAAGTGGACCAGACCTACTAGCGGCATCAGCTTATATGGTGCACAACAGTGACGCACCACCGGAAGAGGTCGCCAATTCTGCTGCCAAAAATGTCCCACTCCTTCTGGGATGCGACGCCAACGCGAGGCACACGCTATGGGGTAGCACCGAGGATAATGAAAGGGGTGAGTCACTTTTTAACTTTATAAATAATTCGAACCTTACAGTATGTAACAGAGGGAATACTCCCAGCTCTAATAAATGTTCTGGATGGGAAGAAGTCCTAGATTTATCTCTAATTTCAGAAGACGCATCAGTCCAGGTAGGAGAATGGAGGTTATTCAACAAGAAGTCCTTCTCGGACCATAGTTGGATAGTTTTCAAGGTAAATTTAAAAAACGTAGATGCTAATGCTTACAGAAACCCTAGGAGAATAAAGTGGGATACTTTTACGAGGGTAGCTAGCTCAAAACTTAAAATTTCTAACACAATGAAATTTGAATCTACTGAGGCGATAGACAAAAAAGTGGGGAATCTTGAGGAAGCTCTTAATATAGCTTCCAAGTGCGCTTGTCCCGTCACTAGGAGTAGAAAAACTCTTCCACCATGGTGGTCCAAAAAATATCGGATCTCAGGAAGAGAACCAGGAAATTGTTCAACCAATGTTATAGGGACGAAGATTGGGCACGATATAAAGGGAGTCTCAAAGTTTACAAAAATCTATCAGGGAAGCCAAGAAAAATGGCTGGAGAGAATTTTGTGAATCAATTGAGGCAACCTCTACTTCAGCAAGACACAGCAAGATACTGTCCAAGGAACACACCAACCCCCCTTTCCTTAGAAAGACGGATTTTCCCAATCATGCTGCAAAGGTTACAGGTTGTGGTGATCCCATGGCTGAAGGGGATATATAAGGCATACGCTTCAACTACATCCCCCTCAGTTGGAGGAAGGTAAAGGTAGTTTTCATCCGAAAAGCGGGGAAGATTGTGCATGAGTCGGCAAAAGATTTTAGAACCATTAGTCTTACGTCGTTTCTTCTTAAAACAATGTAGAGGGCTGTGGAAATCCACCTTAGGCATACAGTGGATCAGTTTCCCCTCTCGAAGTCGCAACATGCATATCTCAGGGGTAAATCTACGGAAACAGCTTTACATAAGGTAATTCGATCAGTAGAAAAGACAATCCACCATAAGCAGTGCACGTTGGCGGCCTTTCTGGACATAGAAGAGGCTTTTAACAACGTTAGTAATAAAGCAATTCTGGACTCTCTCACCAGGGTAGGGGTTGAGGAAGTTCTTAGGATAGTTACAATGCTTAGGACTAGGGTCATTCAGTCTGAGCTGGCTAACACGGTTCTCGTCAAACACGTCAGTAGAGGAACACCACAAGGTGGGGTGATTTCACCCCTATTGTGGCTATTGGTAATTGACAACATCCTCGGCATACTAGATCCAATGGGTGTTAAGACGGTAGCATACGCGGACGATGTAGTGATAACTGTATCAGGCATGTTCCCCTGTGTAATAAGTGATATTATGTAAAAGGGGCTGGACAAACTGAATTCTTGGGCCACAGGATGTGGACTAGGTGTGAATCCAGAAAAGACAGAACTGATACTTTTCACTAACAACACCAAGATTCCGATCTTTAAGCTTCCGACACTTAACGGACAACAGCTAAAGCTAGCGGAGAAAGCGAAATACTTAGGAGTTATCCTGGGCCCCAAGCTAAAGTGGAGAACCAATATAGAGTTACGGGTCAGGAAAGCCCACGTAGCTTTCTACGCATGCAAGAAAATGTTTGGGAAAAAGTGGGGACTACGCCCCCATATCACTCACTGGATGTACGAAGCAATCGTGCGTCCAATACTAACTTACGGTTCAATAGTCTGGTGGCCAGCTCTAGATACGGGCTATAACGTTCAGAGACTTAGTAGAGTTCAAAGAACAGCCACCGCTGGCATTGTAGGGAGCCTGAGAACATGTCCAGCGGAGGCACTCAACGTATTGCTACACATCCTCCCTATCGACCTGTACATTAAGAACGTAGCCTGCAAAGGCTAAAAGCGACAAACTCCTGGTCTGAGCGAACGTACGGTCATGGTAAGGTGCTATACACAGTGCAGAGGGAATTAACACAAATGACGACAGATTACATAGTACCACAACTGGACTTCAAGGTTAGATTTCCCTCAAGAAAATTGTGGTCGAAAAGGAAACTCCAAATGGAGTACGATATACCCATGTATGCGGACGGGTCAAAAATGGACCTGGGCGTGGGGGCGTGGGTCTTTTCTCCGCACGCTAACATTAACTACTGTACACGCCTAGCCGATACAGCTACAGTTTTTCAGGCGGATGTACTCGCGATCAGAGAGGCATGTCGACAGATCACCCACCACATTAGAGAAGGGCAGAGGGGCACGGTTGCTATTTTTGTGGACAGCCAGGCTGCCATCAAAGTCCTACAATCAAACACCATTAACTCCAGACTGGTCAGACAGTGCATGGAGGAACTTAGGGCGCTAGGTCACCATGCTCACATCACAATCATCTGGTCTCCGGACACAGGAATATAGATGGAAATGAGAAGGCTGATGAATTGGCGCGCATAGGAGCCTCTCTCGATCTAACCCATGTGGAACTAGTACCTGTTTCCATGGGTGCGATTAAGAGGGACATCTACATGCACTGTCTTACCTTAGCGGGCAATAGATGGAGGACACTTACAACATGTAATACATCCCGGGCGACCTGGCCAGTCTTTAACATAGCGAGTTCACGGCGGCCTTTACGGGTCACTGGCTCGTGGGTACTCATGCAGAGAAATTGCAGAGACCGTACAATACCCATTGTAGAAGTTGTGGAAATTCAGAAGAGAAGGAAACCTTAATCCATTTTCTTTGCGAATGCCCGGCTCTGGCGGCCGCAAGAAACAGAACACTAGGAAACTATTTCCTAGCGAGTTTATCCGATCTCTCGGGTGTAAAACCGAAAGATCTTTTAAGATACCTAAACTCCACAAAGTGGATTTAGTGAACAATGCATCGTTTTCTCCGGTGTTAGGAGAGGTTGTGGTATCAAAACGTCGCTAAGGCGATAATTGTGATCCATGTGAGGACCGACTTGGATCAGCCACTGAAACCAACCAACCAACCATATGGGCATACATGTTTTCTTTGGTCGCTGGTTTTTAAAAAGACTAAGAAATAGGTGATCTATTTTGAAATCACTACTATTGCATGTTTTATCATAAATTTGTTTACGTGTGCATTTTGCTTTCCCGAGGATTCTGTTTGCTGATTCTTGTCCATGTAAAATTTTTGTTTTAAGTTCTGTTAGATAGCTTTCTAAGTTATAAAATTTTCGGTTATTATTACTTTTTTCGTTTGGGAATGTTGCTAATTTTCCAAAGATGAGTTCGAATGGTGAATAGTTAGTATCTGTGTGTGGGGTGGTGTTGTAAACGAAAGTTTAATAAGGAAGCCAATTTTCCCAATCACCAGTGTCTGAGAATGATAATAAATATTATTTCAAGACTCTGTGGTTGCGTTCAATTGAACGTATTGTTTCATGGTGGTAGGAAGCTGAAGTTATCTGCTTTATATCAAGTAATTTGCAAATGGCAGTGAGTAATTTTTTTTTAAATACGGTGCCTTGGTCGCTTTTTAGTGTTTTAAAAGTTCCGTGGCGTAAAATGAATTTCTCTACTAACGGTTTTGCAATTTCTACTGCTTCTTTCGTTTTCATCGGGAATGTTTCTATGTATTTTGTTAGTTCGCATTGTATTGTTAGTATGTATTTGTATCCATCTAAAATTTTAAGTGGACCGACAGTGTCGATTTGAATAATTCCAAATGAGCTTGTTGGTGTAGGTGTCACTGTCATTGGTGGGTCATAAATGAGAATTTTAACAGGAGTTTGCCGTCCAGATTTTATTAGTTTCATATGAATTTTCATTATACTTTCTCATTAAATTTTGTTTGTCATGACATTTAAATATATAATCATTTGATTGTAGCGCTACATTTTCTATATTTTTCGTCTGTAAAACAATGATTAGTTTCTCAAAGACTGTACCTAAGTCCAAGTTTGGATTATCGCTATTTCTGTGTCGGTGATTTTTATATTAGGCAAACTTTTATTTTTATTTTTATGATAAGCTTACCTTTTTCTTTGACGTGTTTTTAATTTCTTGTTAAAAACTATACAAGAAATTAAAAACACGTCAAAGAAAAAGACTTTCACTTTCTTAATTTTCGAACTCCCAATATTGAAATGCAATTCCAAATAAAGAGTTGGCCATTCTCCATTATAGAATTTGCATCTGTATCGTTGGGTTCGTTTTCTATCCTATTTTGATTCTTACTTCTAGTTGTTATTAAAACTGAAGGTATCATATTCTTAAGTATATTTGACTCTAATCTAATTCTACTTAGTGCATCGGCATTTGTATTATGCTGCTTTTTTATATTCTATTTTTAAATTATAATCCATTAGGTCTAACCTAATTCTAGTTAATTTTTGATGAGGGGTCTGTTTATGGGAATGGTAAGCCTTTTTACCAACCGCTTGACTTATTCAATTTTTAAAGTACACGACCGATAATAAAACACTGTAACTACGTGTGCTTAAGGTATATATATATATATGATCAACTGGGAAGAATTGTATTTGTACAGTGCAAGCTATGCTAATACGAGTACATCAAATATACATAATTAGAATTAAAGGAGGAGAGAGAGAGAGAGAGTTAAGTTAAATTAAGAGAGTTAGACATTATTATATTAAGAGACTAAAATATTACTAAAATAAGAGTATTTATAATTAAATATAGTGCTACTGCGAACATCCTCCCCCCGTTGGAAGGGTCACGCTTTCAACATTGCCAGGATCTGTGGGAAGGCAGCATAGTTTGGTCACGGCTCGTTTGAGTATACCACTTGATGTGCGAAGAACCGCCACACGAACAACATTTTCATCACCCTTAATTGTTTCCGCTACTCTTGCCATTTGTCACTTTAATGGTGGAATATTTTCGTCCTTTATCAAAACAAGAGCTCCCACTTGTAGATTTGCTGAAGAGTGTTGCCATTAGGTTCTTTGTTGCAGAAGAGTTACGTACTCCGAACTCCATTTTCTCCAAAATTGTTGCTGCATATAGCACACGCATTGCCAACGATTTAATCGATTGAAATTCAAAGGAGTGACATCCGGTTCTATTATAGCGGTGAAGGGACCGCCAATAAGAAAATGGGCAGGAGTTAGTACGTCTAAATCGTCAGGATTTTCTGAAATGGGACAAAGAGGACGTGAATTTACAATTGCGGATATTTGACACACGAGAGTGTGGAGCTCTTCGAAATCTAGAATGTTTGAACCGACAACTCGATAAAAATGAAACTTGGCGGTTTTAATAGCCGCCTCCCAGAGTCCTCCGAAATGTGGAGATCTAGGTGGTATGCATTTCCAATCAATTCCATCGCTGAGGCATTGCTGCTCAACTGCCCTTAAGTGTGTCCCATTGAAGAACAACCTTTTTAGAGAAACCAATTCATTTTTCGCCCCTACGAAATTTGTTGCGTTGTCTGACCAAATGGTTTTCGGTTTTCCTCGAGTACATGTAAAACGGCGTAGAGCTGCCAAGAATGCTGGAGTAGACAAATCCTTTACCAGTTCCCAGTGGACAGCCTTTGTAGAAAAGCAAATAAATAGGCAGACGTAACATTTTATTGGTGGTCTATTCCAAACTTCAGACCGACAGTAGAATGGCCCACAAAAGTCCGTACCAGTCACTAGAAAGGCTCTGTTTGCCTTTACTCTTTCTTCCGGTAAATCTCCCATGATGTGCTCCGTTAACCTAGGCCGTACGTGCAAGCACCTGATACACTTATTAATGATGTGGCTTACTGCCTTGCGACCACCTACTGGCCAATATTGTAGACGAATTGCGGCTAATGATGCCTGCGTCCCTGCATGCAATAATTTGCGATGAAAGAATTCTATTATCGAATTTGTAACAGGATGCCCTGGGGTAATATAATTGGATGCTTCGATTCAAAGTCCAGAGCTGAATGCTGGAGGCGTCCTCTCACTCGCATTAAACCAAAGTTATCTAAAAATAGGGTGAGAGAGCAGATTTTGCTAGATGATGCTACGCGACTACCAGATTTGAGTATTTTGTAATCTGGGAAGTGCCTTTGTTGTACCATTCGAATCAATAAGTATGTGCCTTGATGAACATCCTCTACTGTAAGTGGACCCCTTCGGCCCTTGCCTCGCGAAATAAATTTGTAAATATAGCCGAATACTCGTTGCAGCTTTCCAAAGGAGTTAAGAGATTTGCATTTTCATGATAAGTCCGACATGTTTGATGTTGAAAGCAAAATATTCTTGCGCTTCTCGGGTAGTTCTTTAACATAACCTGGGGAATCTGGCCACGTATCTCGATCGCCTTGAAGAAAAGGAGGGCCATGCTTCCAAGGCTTAGATTTCAGTAATTCACATGTTGTGGATCCCCTTGACAGGATATCTGCAGTATTCATTGATGTTGGTACAAAATGCTATTTCATTCCTGCAGTGAGAATTTGAAACGAATACTGTGAAATTTGACGGTTCATTTCGTAACCATGATAATACCACCATGGAATCTGACCAGCAGTGAAAATCACATTCAAAAATTCCTAATTTGGAAATTGAGCTTACAAGTTCCGATAGGAGCATAGCTGCAGATAACTCTAGTTTTGGGACTGTCAGGGTTTTTAGTGGCGAAACTCGGTATTTCGAACAAAGTAAATCTACATTGATTCCATTCTTATTTTGTGATCGAATGTAAATGCATACACCATATGCCGACAGGCTTGCATCACAAAATGTATGAACTTCCACCTTCGAGCATGGCAACAAAACTAAGCGACGAAATTTAGAACTTTCTACTGTTTTAAATTCTTCCAATAAATTTACCCAAGTTGAATAAAGTGTCTGGGGTAAGCTCTCGTCCCAATCTACCTTGTCCTTCCATAGTTGTTGAAGCAATATTTTGGCCTTAGTGATGACAGGACCAATCAAGCCTAATGGGTCATAAAATCGGGCAATGGTGGACAATACCGATCGTTTTGCCACTTTACCCGGAAGTGAGTGTGGCATGAATGAAAACAAGAAAGAATCTGCCACAGGATCCCATACCAAGCAAAGAGTTTTTGTCACGTCGCTCCCATCACTAAATCTCAAATATTTTTCTTTATCTTCTTCTGGAACTTGGTTTAGCACCTTAGAATTGTTGGAACACCATTTTCTTAATTTGAAATTTCCTTTATTAAGGAGCTCAGTTGTTTGACGCATAATCTCCGCGACTTCGTCTTCAGAATTTCCTCCTGAAATGAGGTCGTCTACATAGAAATCTCTGCGAACTGTCTCTGCACCGATCGGCAGAACTCGCTCTTCATCATAAGTTAATTGATGCATGGTATGAATAGACAAAAATGCCGCCGGTTTGGTACCGTATGTGACCGTATCTAACTTATATATTTGTATATTTTCCTCTGGAGAGTCACGCCATAAAATGCATTGGAGAAAATTGTCAGGATGCTGCATTCCCACACACCTGTACATTTTGCATATATCTCCTGTTAGAGCGATCTCAAAGGTTCGGAAGCGTAATAGAATACTGAAAAGATTTGGCTGGATTGTAGGTCCAGCCATCAGCAAATCGTTAAGCGAATAGCCAGTGGAAGTTGATGCCGACGCATCAAACACAACTCGCAATTTTGTTGTTGTGCTGTCTGACTTAAAAACACAATGATGAGGCAAAAAATACGTTGGAGTGCCAAAGTAACAATCGTCGCCAAGTGACATGTGATTTAAATCTCTGTACTCCTTAATAAATGATGAGTATTGAATTCGTAATTCAGTGTTTCGAAGAAGCTTTCTTTCTAAAGACTTAAAGCGCAATAATGCTTGCTGAAACGATTCACCAAGGAGGTCAATGCTATGTTTTGTGGGAAGACGCACAGAGTACTCGCCAGAACTTAAACGTTTAACATTGTTTTTGAAGTGCAAATCGCACTCAGAGCTTTCATTAGTAGCCTTACGCTCAGTCTCAACAAAATGCTCTACCTCCCAAAAACTCCTTAATAGCTGCTCTAAAGAGCCATCAGAATCGTTTTCTGAAGCACGTTTATCGACGACTGCTAAAGATACAATTTAAATAGTGGAAGGTTGTCTTCCACCACATACAATCCAGCCTAACTTTGTTTTCTGAAGGAGTGGTAAGGTTGGGCTCAATCGAATTTGGCCGACGCACATCAAATCAAAGAAGGCTCCAGTCAAAATGTCCACATGCTGAGATTTGAAGAATGTTGGGTCGGCAAGAGTTATATTTGAAAGGATATTCCAAGATGTTGCATTTAAAGAGATATTAGGTTGATGGTCGGTGATCGAAGGAATGGCAACGGCTGTGATTGAGGTATGATAACCACCATCATGAGACTGAAAACAGATATCAATAGTTTGGTCAGCCACAAAATCCCTTTCGCCAATTCCAGACACTTGGGTTTTTGATTTGGTTGTTTTGAGTTGTAGCTGACTAGCTTCACGATTTGTTATAAAATGTAATTGTGACGCGGAATCAAGGATTGCTCTGAATGGAATCGGGTTTCCTGTTCTTGGTTTCAAAAACACAATTGCAGTAGCGAGAAAAATAAAATCTTCAGGCATTGCGCTTGATGTGGCAAGCTGAGAGTTCAGGGCTGCCTGTGAATTGTGGGCAGGAGCAAAAAGGTTAGAACAATTTGATATTACAGCAGCAGCTTGAGGCGATGCAATGCGATCAAAATGTAATAGTGTATGATGCTTAGATGAGCACTGCTTGCAACAGACAGATTTGCAATTTTTGATAATATGCCCACGCTTCAAACAATTAATACATAGCTGTCGCTTTTTGGCTTCTTTACCGTAATGTGGGCGATAAATTTAAAAAAAGCGGACAGGAAGTAATTGCATGCTCCCTTACATTGCAAAATGTGCAAGGTTGATTAGGATGAACTGTAACGAACGCATGTTTAGTACCCACCTGCTTGCTTGGTGTCTGGCTTACCGAGGCTGCAGTTATACCTTCCATTATCCGGTGTTTGTACCTGCTCCAACGCAAAACTCCAATCTGCAATTCCCATCACCAATGCCCGCTCGTGAACGCAGAATAAGCAGTACACCCGTTGAACGGATATACAGCGTGTGAAGCCTCATCAGCATTTCCGTACACGTGCGGGCTAAAGTATTAATTTGCCCTACGTACGCACAAACGCTGGTGCCTTGCACATAATTGCAGACACCACAAATATATTTATTTCTGTAGCATAATCAAAATTATAATATAAATTCAATCAATTTATAAATAAAAATTGAGATATAATTTTGAAGTCAACCATTCAACAGTGTTTTCTTTGTCGCCACTTTCAACCACAAGGTTAATTCAAAATTAATACTTGATTAACCACAACACTCTTTCGGTACTGTACCCAAAGAGATATCAGACTTCAGTATTGCACTTGAAGTCATCATCACGATCCTTCGGTATTGCACCCAAGGAATCGGCAACCGATTAGTAAACCAACTAATCGGTATAAAAACATTTTGGAGGCCCCGGCGAGATAAGAACTCACGATCTCCTGTTTACCACAAGGCGAGATTCTGAAGGATGGCGCATCACCAAGAAACAATTGAGCAGTTGGACAAGTTGACCAGGGCACAGTATGAAGTGGGCTCGGCAATAGAGCAACTGGTGAGCAACTTTAAAAAGGACACACAAGCCCGTAAAACCATCGAATATGCCAGTAAACGCATGAAGACTCTGAAGGAGGCATGGTCTACATTCGAACATCAACATCATCTCGTACTCGAGCTAGACGAAGTTAATCATGAGTACTTCAAACAGGATTATAGAGGCAACGTAGCAAACCTCTACGACTGGCTGTTCACCAAATTACAGCACATCATCAATGAGGAAGGAGAAAAGCGTAAAACGCCAGTGCAACTTGAAGTTCCCTTCGACGTCCATCAAGGAGGCTCTAACCGCAAGGACAGCACACCGCGAACCAGCCATCAGAAAGGCGATGGACTCTTAGCCCTAGTACGGCAGCAAAAGGCGTTGGTGCGTGCAATTTCTCGAGTCATTGGGGATGTGCACTCGGAAACTGATCAGTCACATCCACCAGTGTACTATGATATCAAAACAAAACTATTGATACGTTACCACGATAATCTGGTGCAAAATAACCAATGGATATGGCAATGAACAAACCTGGCGGAAATTGATGGTTATGATGCGCACAAATTCTACGAGATCGAAGATGCGCTTCAAAACGTACTCATTAAGTTACGACAACATATTCCAGTCAGTACACCGAGCAACTCCACGCCAATCCACACCATACCACAGGCATTAAATGTGCATTTGCCTAAAGTTACCTTGCCAGTTTTTGACGGTAGCTATTCAACGTGGATACCATTTCGCGATTTGTATGTTAAGATGATACATACTCAGCCAATAAGCAACACACAAAAAATGTTTTACTTGGCTGCCAACGTAACCGGAGAAGCTAAAGCACTCATCGGTCACTTGCCAGCATGCGAGGAAAACTATGACGCAGCCTGGCAAATCTTGTGCGATAGGTTTAACAATAAACGCAAATTGGTTAAAACTATCTATAGCAAGCTGTTTAATATAAAGAATGCTAGCAGTGAAATGGGCTCAACGCTTAAAACTATACACGATGCAGCCAAGGAATGCATTTACGCGTTAAAAAGCCAAGGAGTTCCCGTAGATAGCTTCCACACAATTTTGGAGTATCTTTTATTGCAGAAGTTAGATAACACGTCAAGATCCGAGTATGAACTGACGCTAGGTCAGCCTCAGGAGTTCCAACCCATTGACCGACTATTGAAATTCATAGAAAAACGTTTTCAATCATGTGAAGACCGAGAACCACAACACAAAATTATCAACAATAAATCGACAAACGCGAAGTATCATTCAACGCTATTCTCAGCAACCAAGGCCGCAACGGGCTGCCTCGTATGCAAAGGCAATCACAACTTTTTGCATGCGCACAATTCTTGGCGAAAACGCCGCATCAGCGTTTTGATATAATTAAACAACACAAGTTATGTGCGAATTGTATGAAAAATGGCCATACATCGAAAACTTGTTCAATGAGAGGATGCACCAAATGCAACAAGAAGCACAACTCATTAGTGCATTTTGATCAACAGCTAGCTAAGGGCCCATCCAATAACTCGGGTCAGTCCAGTCAAGGGTCATCTCAGACACTCACAACATTCGTAAGTGAGCCTACCGTGGAGTTACATAGCTATACCAGTGCCATAGAAAAACCATTCACCACTTCATTAGTGTCCCCGGTCAATCGTGCGGGTGTGAAACATGTGCTGTTGAGCACTGTCGTCTTAAAAGTCAATGACTTCCGTGGCAATGAATTTCAATGCCGTGCAATTTTGGACGGCGGTTCGCAGACAAACTACATTACGGACAGGTTGGCAAAGAAGCTCGGATTACCAACACAATACAATCCGCAGTACTTTGATGGAATTGGGGAAATTCAACAATGCGCTACTCACCGAGCCAACATTAAACTTGAGTCACGATTGACTAGTTACTCAGCCCGAATTGAAGTTGTCATACTGCCAAAAATTACACATCCACTGCCAACACAGAGTTTCGACGTGACAGCCTGGCCTATTCCTAAAAATATTCAATTGGCTGATCCGGAGTTTAATCAATCAGGTCCAATTGACATTCTTATAGGCAACGAATGTTATCTGGAATTGCTAGTAGTCGGCCAAATCAAATTGGGAACCGGACTCCCCATATTGCAAAACACCGTGTTCGGATGGGTGCTTGGTGGACACATCAGAGTTCCATCAACAGCTGAGACTACGTTCTGCGGTATTGGAGTTACGAATGAAGATGAATCATTAACCCAACAGCTCGAGCGTTTCTGGCAGCTAGAAGAATTTGACACCAACAGCCCGCCGCTAACAGCGATAGAAAGAACTTGCGAAGCATTTTTCAACCAAACGGTGTGTCGAGCAGCGAACGGACAGTTCGTTGTGCGCTTGCCTTTCGTTGATAACGCAAGCCCTCTTGGAGACTCGAAAGCTATCGCATTACAACGCTTTTACGCCATCGAACGTAAATTGCAAAGAAACCCCGTCATCAAAATGCAGTATACGGCCTTCATGGAGGAATACCTGCGGCTAGGTCACATGGAAGAAGTTAGCGGAAGCATAAACCAACCCCACTACTTCTTACCTCACCACTGCGTTCTGAAGCCAGACAGCACCACCACAAAGTTGCGTGTCGTGTTCGACGCATCAATGAAGACGTCAACAAATGTATCATTGAACAATGTGCTACTACCAGGTCCAAAACTTCAAGAAGACTTATTTGCGGTTCTTTTGAGATTTCGAGTACGCAGATATGTTTTTACAGCAGATATCGAGAAAATGTACAGACAAATTATCGTGAACGAAGGTGGCCGCAAGCATCAACTAATCTTGTGGAGGAACACGCCAAGCGAACCTCTGAAAAGTTACCAATTAAACACAGTGACTTATGGAGTCACATCGGCACCATATTTGGCGATAAAATGTCTACGCATATTAGCCAAGGAACATAGCACACAATATCCGCACGGCTCCAGATGCTTACAACGAGATTTTTATGTGGACGATGTTATGAGTGGAGCCGACACGTTAGCAGAAGCCTTGCGCGTACAGGAGGAATTGAACTCCCTCACCAAGTCAGCAGGTTTTAAGTTGAGGAAATGGTGTGCGAGTAATAAAGCACTGTTAACGAACATCAACGCAGAGGATCGAGCAATCCAATTGAATTTTGACAACGATAGTTTTACCATCACAACGCTTGGTTTAACGTGGCAACCTGGGACTGATTACTTCCTAAAAAGGACCAAATGGAGCACAACAGCCAAAATAACGAAACGCCAAGTACTGTCAGACATCGCGCATATTTTCGACCCAATAGGTTTTTTGTCACCAGTTGTCTCATGTGCAAAAATATTCATGAAATCGCTGTGGCGTCTAAAATTAAGCTGGGACGAAGCACTCCCTATGGACTTGCATACCTTCTGGAGCCAGTTTAGAGAAAACATCCAGGAACTTGAGAACTTGCAAATTCCACGCTACGTATTTCCAACCACAAAGGACAATGTGCATCAGAGAGAATTACACGCTTTTGCCGATGCATCCGAGCAGGCCTATGGCGCTGTTTTTTATGCAAGGTCGATAAAAACAGATGGATCTGTGAGCGTTCAGCTGTTGTGTTCTAGATCAAAGACTACACCACCAAAACAACAAACGCTCCCTCGGCTGGAGCTCTGTGCTGCACGGTTAGCAGCCCAGTTATTGGACAGGGTAAAACATATTTTACAATGGACAGGCGAATGCTTTCTGTGGTCTGACTCTGAAGTGACGCTAGCCTGGATCTCTGCCAGTTCGTCTTCCTATCACACCTTTGTGGCAAATCGAGTGGCAGCTATACAAGAAGTAACGGTGAAGCAACAATGGCGTCACGTACCTACAGACAAAAACCCGGCAGACATGATCTCACGAGGCATCAACCCGGGTCAATTCAAACAACAAGGCATGTGGTTTTATGGACCACTGTTTCTATACGGACCACCGTCATCGTGGCCAGCGGCATCAGCCAATTCAACCACAGAATTAGAGAAGAGACAGGTATGTCTTACTACGTCACAGATTCCGTCGTTTACTTCAATGATTGACCATCGAAATGCATGGATACATCTTCAAAGAGTCACCGCATATGCACTTAGATTCCATCCTCCGCATATGCACTTCGACATCCATCAACCTCGACGCAGAAGAAATTAAAGGTGCTACTCAGACTATAATCAAGGACCTGCAGAGACAAGCATTCAATCCTGAATATAAACTTCTCAAGCACAACAAACCAGTTGGAAGAGGGATGGGTGATCTTACACTATTTCTGGATAAAGACGACATTATGCGGGTAGGAGGACGATTAGCAAATTCAGCCCTGCCACATGAAGCAAAATATCAAGCCCTATTGCCATATCGGAGTGATATCACTAAAATATTGATGACACACATCCACATTGATAACAAGCATGTTGGCCCAGCAGGTCTAGTAGCAGCGACACGGGAAGCTTATTGGCCGGTTAATGCGAAAACAATAGCCAGATCAATCGTGAAAAACTGTGTATCTTGCACTAAAGCTATGCCGAAGCCATTGCAGCAACTCATGGGACAGTTACCTGCATCGCGGGTTCAACCAAATAAACCTTTCACTCACGCTGGAGTCGATTTTTGTGGGCCATTTAAATTTCATTACAATCAAAGGGGAAAGACGCCACAAAAGTGTTATGTGGCGATATTTTGTTGCTTTGCAACTAAGGCCGTACACATTGAAGTGGTAAGCAACCTTACGACCAACGCCTTTATCGGAGCCTTGAAGAGGTTTGTGAGCCGAAGAGGGAACTGTCGGCATCTTCATTGTGACAACGCGACTAATTTCGTAGGAGCACGAAATCAATTGAGACAGATTGCGGACATCATCCACAACGTAGATACCAAATCACAGCTGATGAAATTCTGCGCACACAAGGGAATCGAGTTTCATTTCGCACCTGCTAGATCGCCACATTTTGGCGGCTTATGGGAAGCAGCGGTTAAATCGGCAAAGAATCTATTTTACAAAAGTTTGTCCAATGCCCGATTAACATATGAAGAGTTAGAGACATTATTTTACATTATGGCTTCTATTTCAGTTATGGTTGAAATAGAAGCCATTATTAACTCGCGGCCGCTGACTCCTATGTCAGATGATCCACACGATTACGCAGCATTAACTCCAGGTCACTTCTTAACAGGTGCACCATTGACAAGTGTTGTCGACCAGCCCACTGAGAATCTGAACATAAATTTACTGAAGCAATGGGACTTAGTCACAAGGTTGAAACAGGAATTTTGGAGTCGGTGGAGTAAGGAGTATCTAAACCAACTCTAGCATCGCTACAAATGGAAGACCATGCGTCATAATTTACAGCCTGGTACAATGGTATTAATGAAGGAGGATAACTTGCCAGTTATTAAATGGCGGCTTGGTCGAATAACTCAAACATTTCCTGGTGCTGACGGCCTAGTGCGAGTAGCGGAAATTCGAACTTCAACAGGCCTCACCAGAAGAGGCGTCCATTTACTCGCGCCATTACCTATGTCTACCGAAAGTAATCCAGTAGAACAACCTGATAAGCATCCAGCTCCAGTAGAAGAAGCCACAAATCTCAAAGACGGCATAAGTCATACACCAGCTAAGCGAAGACGATCTGTGTCACCCTCGTCAGTATTGTTGCTATGCATATGCTTTCTAATTGCTCTAGTAGCAGGTGATGACCCCATTACTAAGGTACCTTTCGGAAGTCAAACAGGAGTCTATTTCGAAAAAAACTTAACAACAACATATTGGAATATAGTTGTGTATTACAATATGTCCCAATACTGGCTTGAGCGCAACAACATAATGCAAGGAATAACTGCAATGCAGCGAGCGTGTTCACGTATCCAAAGCGGTACAATTAATTGTGAGAAAACTGTGGACCAGTTCCGTACTAAATGGCAGCTAATCCAACAAGATGATGAGTACTTACAATACGACGAACAAATCCATCGTCAACGGCGAGACGCTCCATTAGCAATTGTTGGAAGCTTGTCTAATGCGTTGTTTGGAATTTTGGACTCCAACTATGCTAAAGAAATGTCTGCAACGATAAACGGCATATCCCGCAACGAAGAACATCTTCTGCACCTAATTCGGAACCAAACATCGGTAATTGACTCCACTAGCAATATTTTAAAGAAATCTGACGATCAAATTCAACAACTACACAAGCAAATAGAATATTTATATAGCCAGCAGGACAACTTCACAAAGTCAGAATCCCACCATGCAATAGCCGAAATGTTTAATGCGATGTCCGGTCGAGTACTTATGGCTATGCAGGACTACCAACGAAATCAAGAGCTCTTTTTAGATGTACTAACGGACACACATCATGGACAGCTCAATCCTCTTTTGCTGTATCCGTCTCAGCTGCAACAACAACTGAGAGCAATCAAAGACCATCTCCCACCAACGTTACAAGTTCCCAGCAAGAATACCATTGAGATCCTTAAACTCATCTCTGTGGAAGCACGCATCACGCCAACTGAGATGACCGTGCGTCTTAAGTTACCATTAACTAATCAAGAACCATTCGAATTGGTACATGTGACTCGACTACCTATATTGGGAGGCACTGGAATTTTCATGTTGGAAGGGACAATCGAGTATATAGTCACTAATCTACATCGAGACAAATATTATTCGTTATCAGCAGGAGAATTGTCAACATGCACTGCATTCAATTCTAATATGCATGTATGCAAGCAATTACATCCAACACATCGCATTACATCAACCAATCGACTATGTGAGATGGAAATATTATGTCAAACTCCAAACCCAAAAAGCTGCAAGGTTCATCGCATACACGACTCACCTCAATGGATTCCATTACTTAAAGAAAACTCATGGATCTACATCGCACAGCCAGCTCGTACAATCAGCGTCATCTGCGGTTCAGACATCCTTACAGAATTACTGGAGGGAATAGGAACCTTAACCTTGAGACAAGGATGCACCATAAGAGATGAGTATACAACCATAATGGCACATCGGACATATGTTTCAAAGGTCACCAGCACGATCATATCGAAAGTGAATCTAACTGAGTTGATCGCAGATTATATAATGGCTGCAACACACTCATTAATATGAATACCAGTCCAACCTGACGGACGATATTCAAGTCCTACATGAACATGTGCAACAATTGCAAAACAATGAGCAAATGGATCTACTGCTTAAGAGCCGAGAAGTCCATCAGTTCAGCATCGGATATATCAGTTTGCTCATCACATTGATCTGTCTTATCTGGATCTCTTACCAGCGATATTCGAAGCAAAAGAGGCGACGAGCTCCAGATTTTCGAGTACGGGTTCGCGCAAAAAGCATTTAATTCGAAGTTGAGAATATGCTCCAACGCAAAACTCCAATCTGCAATTCCCATCACCAATGCCCGCTCGTGAACGCAGAATAAGCAGTACACCCGTTGAACGGATATACAGCGTGTGAAGCCTCATCAGCATTTCCGTACACGTGCGGGCTAAAGTATTAATTTGCCCTACGTACGCACAAACGCTGGTGCCTTGCACATAATTGCAGACACCACAAATATATTTATTTCTGTAGCATAATCAAAATTATAATATAAATTCAATCAATTTATAAATAAAAATTGAGATATAATTTTGAAGTCAACCATTCAACAGTGTTTTCTTTGTCGCCACCTTCAACCACAAGGTTAATTCAAAATTAATACTTGATTAACCACAACACTCTTTCGGTACTGTACCCAAAGAGATATCAGACTTCAGTATTGCACTTGAAGTCATCATCACGATCCTTCGGTATTGCACCCAAGGAATCGGCAACCGATTAGTAAACCAACTAATCGGTATAGAAACATCCGGCATCTCTTCTCCAGGAACTCCACCATAGATTCCCACGTTGGTATGTCGTGCGAAGGAGATTCCTCCTCCCACTTTGCTCTGGTTCCAGCCTCGACCTTGCTGTTAACCAGATATATGAGCAAACTGTCAAGAAGTTCATCTCGACCGGCAATAGAGTAAATAGCTCGAAGGTGAGATTTCATCTTATCACACATTTGCCTTAAACCAATGGCAGAGCCATCACGAACCGTCTTTAGATTGAAAATTTCCTTAACATGTGTCTGAAACTGAATGCGTTTAATATCAAATCTAGATTTTAGCAAACTTACCACATTAATATAATTTTGGTCATTTATTTCCAATGACCGAATGGCATCCATCGCTGTTCCACTCAAACAAGATTTTAAATGCTGGAATTTTTCCACGCCCTTTAAATTTTGATGGTTGCCAATTATTGTTTCAAACAATGACCAAAAGTCAGGCCACTCAGTCATCGTACCATCGAAACGTGGCAACTCTAACTTCGGCAAATACGAAGTTTTACAGCTTGAAACATCTGAGCCTCCACCGAAAACTGTCTTGGGAGTAGATGTCATCGCACCTGAAGACACACGCTCCTTTAGCTCTTTGGCAATCGCAGATTTAATCTCCGAAAAGTATTCAAAAAATTGGCATCGAGCATCACTCTCAATTTCTTCATGGTCCTCCATCTCCCATTGAGATTGCACGTCTTCAAACTGCTCTTGCAATCGATTGTGCTGCTCCAATTTGATGGAAAGCAGTAATTCATCAGATGAACGTAACGCAATTTCAGTTAGTCCATTCTTTATTAACTGCAATTGCGAGATGAACCATGCACTTTTACGCGACAAGAACATACGATTTTTATTAACCGTTTCCAGAACCGCTGGATTTGACACGGAATGTCGACCTTTCTTTGATCTTGACATGGAAGTATTTGCTGTAAACTAAAAATCACAAACCGATATGACGAACGAAAAGTACCAATATAGTCTAGTGTAGCTACAACGAAAGGTAAACTGAGAAATAGCGAGTACCGTTATGTCCGAACACTAAAACTGTGTTATAGAAAGCCACAATCACAAAGTAATCAATTAATATGACAAGATAGGTAGCAGCACGATTGCAGCGAAATTGGCCGAACACAACTGTAGTGACACTAAACGAAGCAGCGAGAAAGCAATATATGCACCGGCAACGAAAGGTAAACAAAGTACGCGAAATTGCGCTGGCAGCGACAACGAGCATATGATGTTTAATGTGAGAGTCAAACCAATTTTTTGAATCCCCAATTATCCCCGAAGGTCACACAAAGTCAAAAAGAAGGCGTCGGTGTATTCTCCAGCCAACCAATTTTAGCAGGAAAAGTTCCGACCAAGTGCCCGTTGGAATGCCCAATCCAAAAAAAAAAAAACGAATTAAACGAAAAAACGCAACCGATATCACGTCGGGGTCACCAAATGTTTGTGGGAATGGTAAGCCTTTTTACCAACCGCTTGACTAATTCAATTTTTAAAGTACACGACCGATAATAAAACACTGCAACTACGTGTGCTTAAGGTATATGATCAAGTGGGAAGAATTTTATTTGTACAGTGCAAGCTATGCTAATACATCAAATATACATAATCAGAATTAAAGGAGGAGAGAGAGAGAGAGAGAGAGAGAGAGAGTTAAGTTAAATTAAGAGAGTTAAACATTATTATATTAAGAGACTTAAATATTACTAAAATAAGAGTATTTATAATTAATTATAGTGCTACTGCGAACAGGGTCCTTGTGTGAAAATAATGATACTAATGGTCTGTGGTCTGTTACTACTGTGAATGTATTGCCATACAAATAAGGTCTAAAGTGGCTTATTGCCCAATGTATGGCCAATAATTCTTTTTCTATAATTGGCTTTTGCTCCTCGTGCTTGTTTAGAGTGCGACTTGCGTATGAAATTGGCAAATCGTTTCCAATAATACCTTGGGAAAGTACTGCTCCTAATGCATAATTTGATGCATCAGTTGTGAGTATGAATTCTTTGTTAAAATCTGGGTATTGGAGTACAGGTGGTTGTGTTATTGCGAGTTTTAATTTTTGAAAGGCTTCTTGGCATTCTGAACTCCAAACAAAAGTTTTTCCTTTCTTTAAGAGTGAATTCAAGGGCTTTGCTAATTTTTGACAAGGCGTCGGTAGTAGTTGCAGAATGCAACGAATCTTCTTCCTTCGTCTGCGTTGGTGGGTGCAGGATATTTTTCAACGGATTTGCATTTTTGCGGATCGGTTGTTACACCGTTTGCTGTAATTAAGTGTCCTAAATAAATGACTTTTGGCTGTAGAAAGTTGCATTTTTGAGGGTTTAGTTTTAAATTATACTGTGTAAGTCTTTCAAAGACTTTAGTGAGATTTGTGTTGTGTTGTTGTTAAGGGCATTCAAATACTATGATGTCATCCACGTATAGAAATGCATCACTATTTAACCATGAAAGTGCTATGGTAAGCATGCGTTGGAAACTGTTTGATGATACTTTTAATCCAAAAGGAAGTTTTTTGAATTGAAAGTGTCCATTGGTTGTTGAGAATGCGGTTAACGGTCTTGAAGATTTTTCTAATTCTATTTGATGGAATGAGCTAGTCGTGTCGAGTGTTGAATAGTATTTTGCTCTTCCCATAACGTCGAGTACATCATCAAGCCGTGTTTGTGGAAATTTATCGTTTGTAAGTTTTTTGTTCAGTTGTCTGTAGTCTACTACGAGTCTCCACTTTTTTGTGTCGTTTGTACTCTTTTTTGGTACTACAAGTAATGGGGCTTACAGATAGTTTTATTATGTCATCTTTGATAAGTTCATGTACTTGTTCGCTGATTTCGGATTGCTGTGTTTGTGGAAGTCTGTAGTTTTTTATGTATACGGGTGATTTGTCTGAAAGGTGTAGTTTCTGTTTATAAAAATTGTTGTATGTGAGTTTGTCATTTTCTAAGTGAAAAATATCTTGAAAATTTTTACATAAGTCAGCAACTGTTTTGTTAGCTGCCTGATCAGGTAAAGAAAATTTGAGTTGAGATTTTAAATTAGTCCATCTTTCTGGCGTTGATTTTGTATTGGTTTGAATAACAGAGAATAAATGAAGTGGCTTCATTTCTAAATCAAAATTTTCTAGTGTCTGTGTTTCGTTTGAAGTGTTTAGTATGCGTATGTGTTTCACTCCTTTTGCTGCTATAAACAAGTTTACACCAACATTTTTGCTGCATACTAGACTGTCTTCTGTTAATTTAATGCTTATGGGGTGTACTAGTTCGCTTCGGGGTGGTATGGATATTTTATGTATTTTTGTTTGCATGTCCAATACGTATTCAGAATTGTTAACAAATAAAGAGAGTGTAAAATGCCATAGTCAATTTTTGTTTCAAATCCTTGTAAAAAATCTCTGCCTAATATTCCATCAGCTATAATTGGGAAATTTTCGTCTACTGCATGGAATTCATGTACTAGGTGTTTATTATGTAGTTGGAAACGTAAATTGCAAGTGCCTATTGTGGAGGTATTAGTTTCATTAATGCCAGTTACTGTGCATAAATTGTCTTATGAGATAAATTCATTTTGTGTGCTAGTTATTTTTACTAGCGAAATGTCAGCACCAGAAATGTTAGGTGGTAATTCTTATAATTTAATTTAATGTAATTGCTTATACTCTTGTTAATTGATAACTTATATGTTTTTAATTTAGTTTTACATTTTGTTTTCAATTTTGTTTTCCCCGAGCAACATTTTGTCTTTATTGTTCGTTGTCGGGGCAATTGGAGTTTCCCTCATAATTTAAGCTAGACTCTATGTCTTCACCTTGTACGGTGTATATTCTTCTATTGTTTGGCCTATTGCCATATCTTTCTCGGCTGCTGTTGCAGTTTCGGTTGTAGTTAGTATTTTGGTTCGTAAGTTGTTGGTACCAGTCTCGCTGTTGATTAGTTCCACGAGGATTTTGATATCGGGGTGTCTGATTATTAAAATTTTGATGATTTTGACGACAGTTGTTGTTTAGTTCCATCGTAGGTGTGCGTTGAAAGCTAGTATTCTGCTTTCATTATTTCCATCAGCTTCTTCTGCGATTTGTATCGCTTCTTGGAATGTTTTTAGCCTGCTTGCGGTTATTGTCTGTACAGTGGTCTGGTTGTTAATTCCGTTTTTGAAAGCGTTAAATGCTATCAGGTCGTTTGATTTTAGTATTGTTGGCTTATTTGCTTCACCAATGTTTAATATGCATTACAAGTATGTTCAGTAGATAAGGACAGCTTTGTCATGGCAGTCGTAGACGTCTTAGATCCTGACTGGTTGAAAATTCTGTCGCTGACAGCTTCCTGGAGGTCATGTAGTGAAATCTAGACCAGGTGTAAGAATTTAAAATGTATGGCTGGCAGCAAGGAGCGCTTATCCATGGTTAGTAGGTGGTGTGATGGCCTTCGGTGTTTTACACATCACGCAAAGGGTCTACAAAATAGATGAACAACTTGAAACCGAATACGATGATGGGTTTCAGGGCTATTTGAAGGTCCTCGAATACTCAGACCAAAATTTGGACCAACAAGTTCAGATCAATCCCCACCATATTAAGGCAGCATCAGCTGTGCTAAATATCCACCTGACAAAGAGCTCAGAAGATTCGTTCTCATCCAAGAAACATGTCCTATATGGTTTATGGATCATGCTAAAGCGTAGGTAGACCAAGGTATTGTATCCTGGCGAAGAAGTCACTAAAATACGTATCAACTCTAATTTCTGCAAGACCCTTAGTTACCATCTCTTTAGGGATCAAAGGGAGATGTCACTGGATCCCCTCCAATTACGTGGCTCACGACCAACCTGAGTCCCCACCAAATCTGTACAGAATTTGTAAAAGAGGCCAGCAGGCAGAACGTTGCCCTCATTATTGGGTGTGGCTGCAATGCTTACCATTGTACCTCTGGAAATTTAGATATCAACGACATAGAGTATTTGTGCCGTTTATACTGTGCGGATGTGTTTTTAAAACGTTCCTCATAGTTTCATAAAAAAGGAGTAAAGAAGTCTGAAGTCGGGTTAGACCGACGACTACGATATACCCTTTACCTTTATAGTTTATAAAACCACTTTAGAGTGGTATTACGAAATATGCACCATTCAACCGACAAAGAAGACATTAAAAACGAATTAGCCGAAATAGGCCATGAAGTGACAAATATCCATAACATCCAAATAGCTAATGGTGCCAAAATAAAACAACCACTTTCACTATTTTCAATTGAATTGAAAATAAAAGATAACAATAAAGGCATATACGACATTACTCACCTCCTACACTGCAAAATTAGCTTTGAGCCACCCCGACAAAAGAGAACAATTCCCCAATGCACAAATTGCCAAAAGTGCGGCCACACAAGAAACTACTGCCAGATAGACCCGGTGTGTGTCAAATGTGCTGGAAGACAAACATGTGCACAATTAAAATCGAGAGTAAATATTAAATGCGTACATTGCGGTGAAAACCACACGGCAAACTACAGAGGATGTGCGATATATAAAGCTCTACAAGTCCAGAGATACCCTACACTTCGCAAGAAAGAAACAAATGAACAAATCAAAATATCAAAAATAAAAGGCCATAAAATCATCTCTGGTATTTCATACGGTCAAGCTGCACAAATGGAACAATATCACAGGAGCCAAATCAAATAAAAAGCAACAGCACATGAAATAATATCAAACAATGACGATCTATCCGAATTAAAAACAATGATGAAACAACTAATAAATCAAATGACCAGTATGATGAACATAGTAACTATGCTTGTATGCAAAATAGATGAACGCAGTAAATAAAATAAATTGGGCAATATGGAATGCAAATGGACTGTCGCGCCATGAACTAGAACTAAAGACTTTCCTAATAAATAATTCAATAGATGTGATGTTAATCTCGGAAGCACATGCTACAGACAAAACATATGTTAAATTCCCTAACTTTGGCATCCATTACACAAATCATCCTGACAACAAATCTCACGGTGGAACGGCGATCATTATAAAAAAAAAAAAATGAATTACATTGAACTTGACGCATATAAAAAAGAAAACCTTCAAGCAACCACAATAGCACTAAAAGACTCGAAAGGACAAATCGTAGTATCTGCTGTCTATTGTCCACCAAAATATAACAACACAAAAGAACAATATCTAGACTATTTAAAAAAACTGGGGAATCGCTATTTAGCCGGAGGTGACTATAACGCTAAAAATGTTTTATGGGGATCAAGGTTGACAAACGCAAAAGGACGCGAGTTGCTTAAAGCTATACGATATAGTAATGGTCGATTCATTAGCACTGGTGAACCAACATATTGGCCAACAGATACAAAAAAACAACCAGATTTAATAGACTTCTGCATCACAAAAAATATTATTCATAAACAGCTAACTATTAAATCATGTTTAGAATTATCCTCAGACCACTCCCCAATCCTAATGACATTACTAGGATCAATAGAGACAAGACTTTTCTCAGGCATCTATAACAATAAAACTGACTGGAATAATTTTCGTCTAGCACTGGAAAAACAACTAAAAATAGATATACGATTAAAAACAAAAAATGAAATCGATTCCGCAATCGCATACTTCAATGATAGCGTCATCGAAGCAATCACAGCTTCAACACCAAAGCTAACGTTAGCAAATACGGACACTACACCAGCGTTCATCAAGGGAAAAATTAAATGGAAAAGGAAGCTCCGGAAAACATGGCAAATCACTAGGAATCCGGAAGATAAACGCAACCTAAACAAAGCAACAAATGAATTAAAAATTTTACTTCAGAAAAACAGAGAAAAGGAACTAGAAAAACATATGCTGAACTTGGGAACGACCACATCAACAAATTACTCTCTTTGGAAGGCTACGAAAAAACTCACTGGTGCAATAATACACAAACCTCCTATCAAAACACAAACCGGTACATGGGCGAAAACAAGTAGAGACAAAGCCAAACATTTCCTTGAAATATTTACAAGCGAAATGGACAATCAAACCACTCATCTTGACAATGTAAGAAATATCCCGCAATCCAAAACAAAAAAGACGTCAGTGGCAGAAATCAAAAACAAAATTAAAAAATTAAAAGACAAAAAGGCGCCAGGATATGATCTGATAAGCGGGAAAATGCTAAAAGAAATGCCTGATATAGCTATAATATATATCCGAAATATATTTAACTGCATGCTAGAAACTAAGTATTTCTCTCGCTTATGGAAAGTTGCAGAGATAACAGCCATCAGCAAGCCAGGAAAAGATGCCACCAAAACAACTTCTTACCGACCTATCAGTCTATTGCCAATACCATCGAAACTATTTGAAAAGATACTACAGGACAGATTAGAGCCAATCTTAACAGCAAAAAATTTAATACCCAGCCATCAGTTTGGATTTAGAAGACAACACTCAACTGTGCAACAGGTCCACAGGGTTGTAAACAAAATCCTTGAAAGTATAGACAACAAAAAATACTGCGTAGCTGTATACTTGGACATTGCAAAAGCATTCGACAAGGTGTGGCACAAAGGAATTCTATATAAACTTAAGCGAATATTTCCACAAAATTATTATGACATTTTAAAGAGCTATATAAGCGAACGACAATTCTACATAAAATATGACGAGGATTGCTCAGACATCCTACCAATAACAGCTGGAGTACCACAAGGCAGCGTATTAGGACCTCTACTATACTTAATATTCACAGCAGATATACCAATTCCAACGAAAAGCAATGCGATGATAGCAACATTCGCAGACGACACAGTTTTAATGGCATCACACAATGACGAAAAAAAGGCAACAAATGCAATCCAACATATATTAGACAATGTAGTAGCATGGTGTGACTTATGGGGAATAGAGATAAATAAAGACAGAACTGTAATAAGTACCGACAATTAAGCTGGCTACTTGGACGAGCATCTAGACTATCTCTCTACAACAAACTAATAATATACAAGACAATAATAGCACCTATCTGGAAATATGGAATCGAGATATGGGGCACAGCTAGCATATCAAACTTAAATTTAATACAACGAATACTACGAACAATTACAAATGCTGAATGGTATATCCCGAACGAGGTTATACACCGTGACCTACACATTGAAACCATCACGGACACAATCACAAAATGCAGCACCAAACATATACACCGACTGAGAGGCCATCAAAACCTGGAACTGCGTAGTGCAGCAGACACGGAGGGTGCAACTCCAAAAAGATTGAAGCGAATTACCCCTGCAGAACTTACAGGAAGGTTTAAAAAAAAATAAATACATAACAATAACAAAATAAATAATTAATTATATACATAAATAAAATGATGGATAAATAGAGAAAATTTAATAAACAAAAAAATAAAAGCATTGGCAAAAAGAGCATATTCAATCCAAACCGGCACAAAATATTACTTAATATTATTGTTATAGATTGTAATATATAGAGGAAGAAATAAAAAAAATAAAAAATAAAAAATAAAACCACGCTCATACAAATAAAATGTACGTGAGAGTTAAACCATGGCGATCAACACAAATTTTTCTCCATGTCGGTTTAAATGTTACACCTATAATGATCACTAAGTTTCATAGTTGAATTCTATAATGCTATAGACACATTTGTTGATATATTTTGTAGAGATTTGGAGTTATGAATATAGTTATACTTCACATTTCCATATGTACATATCCGTACCTGCTACGGCCATTTTGGTATTTATAAAAAAAAAGCTCTACGGCACAAAATTAGTTTAACATTTTTGATAATAAAAGTTTTAAGGTATGAATACTACAGCTTGTTGGTCCGATGGAGGTAGTTGATACAGCTCCTACCTCCAAAATATGGGAACGCGTCTCTAGGAGTTACAAGCTCTCCCGAGTAACCTAATTAAATGTACCTATTACTACATCTAAATCAACTAAGTTAGCATACATTAAATAAATAAAGAATGCAGCAAAAATAAAGACCCCTATTATGATGAAATTGTAACATAAACTGCATCATGGTAACTGTAAAGCGTTTCGTAAGTTTTCGCCTTCATTGAATTTCTCTCAATATTAGAGAAAGCCCAGTCTATTTGAGTATTTCCTGAAGTGGTTCTCTACATAGAAGAGATATTAAGCCGTTTTCCGTTAGGATGTCTTCTACTTGGTCACAGCCACTGCCACGACATATATTAAAATCTCGTAATAGAACAATTGACAGAACAATCGGTACTTAAAATATTTTGTAGTTCTATTTTTAGTAATCCTGACGGAAAAGATTTATTTCTATAAATGACTATTAAATAGATATCTCTATATTTATATACAATGATTTGAAAATATGTAATTTCTTGCTATATAACTACTGAACTGAATCTGCAAGCTCAATTTTGACATATATAATAATACCCTTGGAATGCCATCAGAAGATTATTCATAAGAATAAAGGAGGCTTGGTTAAAAAATTTTAAAAGCTGAATGTTTTGCTACTGATTTCATGTTATAATCCGCTATTTTGTAAACATTACCAACACGCCCATTTTTTGTGTGGTGTCTAATGTTGGTACTCGCAACCTTTCTGGGAAATTTCGTTGATAAATATTATATATATAAGGAACCTAGGTTTTTGGTTGATTGTGGGTGTGGCAGTAGTAATAATCTGCCCATATTTGGAATGCATCCTAGAACAGATGCAATGTATACAGCTACCAATTTGTATTCATATATCATCACTAGAAGCATAGATAGGCTATTTGCTTTTAAGTGGGGTCCCCAAAGTTTATTATATGGGAGGGAGGCGTATCCTTTCTCTGATCGACCCCAAATCTTGTATATGGCTTTGTAGGTTCCATATACGTACTAATGTAAAATTTCGTCAAAAATATTGTATAGGTCGTAAGTTATAATAATATTTCAAGAGTGGGCGTGGCTGTAGAAATAACACGCCCATTTTTTGTGTGGTGTTTAATGTTAGTACCCGCAACCTTCCTGTGAAATTTCATTGATAAATCTTTAATAGGAACACAGTAATGATTTTACGCTAATTGTGGGCGTGGCAGTTGTTTTATGATCTCCATATTCTGCACACACACTATTATGGACCCCATGTATATTTCTGTAAATTTTTATTCCGCTGGCATAAATACGAGCATAGGTAGGTTAATTTTAATTTTAGACCCGAAAGTTCCCTGTATCAAAAGTGGTTGTGTCTTTTCTCTGATCAGCCCCATTTTTTGCAGATAGCTTTATAATGTCCACATGTTCCTTCCCGTAAAATTTCGTCCGCAAATCACTACCAGATCTTAAGTTATATTTGTTATATTTGTTAATAGTGGGCGTGGCAGTTATTATATACCGCCCACTTTTTGCACAGTGTTTAGTAGGACCCACATCTCCATAACTGCCAAATAATGTCACGATTCCGTCAATTGGACTGAAGTTATAGTCATTTTAAAAAAGGTGAAAAAAGTTCCTGTATGGGAGGTAAAAAGTGGTCACAGACGGACAGCGGACGGACAAAATAAAAATTGCTTAGAAAGTGATTCTGATCATATCTGTATATACTCGTATATGTCCATACCTACCACGCCTCCTTCTTGAAATTGCAACCCCTCTCAAAAGCACAAAATTAGTATACCCCATTTTTCCTTTTTTAGAGGTAAAGGGTATAAAAATGGAAACAACAAATTATAAACACCTAAAGTGATCACTAAAATCGCCGAGATAGTGATTCTTCCACTGGTTTGAGATTGCACATTTTTTTAAATTAATGTGTAAACCAAAAATCAAAATTAATAATAAGCAAACGTCCAAATAGTGGTTACACCAAAGCATACAACAAAAACAATTATACATGAGCATTTGCGCTCTCCACCTCTACCTAGAGATCGATGTATCACCCCCGCGCGTCCTTCTGCAACAGCAATAAGCAGTATACCAAAAACTTCACCTCTCATGAGTTAACAAGCCATGGGCATTTAAGTATACCAACCAAGGTGAATTTACTTACATACATGGTGGCTGTAAGGTGAATTTCGTACCTCCGGAGTTGTCAAATATAAGCAATGTGAGATCAAAATAAACGAAATTGAGAGGAATGAGAAATGCAGAAGAGCTGTTTTAAGTGGTACACAATTTATATAAAATATATTTAATAGTTAAATAGATTCATAATTTTTTCATAATGTTCAAACTATACAAAAAATAACAATTCAAAAACTCTTATTCACTGAAATCAAAACTCTATTTGTAATTGTTTGCATATTTGCTTTGATCGCATTTTTCTATAATTTCAATTTTGACAGCTACTGAGGGAAGATTGGTTCAAAAAAATTTGTTCTTGCAGCCACCATGTAAGTAAATTCACCTTGATACCAACACAGCAAACGTTAGCAGCAGGCGCCCCTGCAGAAAACACGGAACAACAAACTACTGCTCATCCAGAGCAATCGACACCTTTGTCAAATCAGAGGGTAAGTGAACATAACTCTCTCAATGATAATTCCGCGCAAGAAGCAAAAGAACAAAGAGTAGAAAGCAGCCGCTCTCGCACCTACCCAAACACACAAATGCTTTCTCATGCAAATACAGCAAACACACGCTTGCTAAGCTTAATATCGTCTGAGAGATAATCAAAAACAACAAATACAAACATTTGGGCTCAGTCTGCAACTATACAAACAGGCATGGATTGGTATATTCAAATTAAACGGAAACTAAGCCCCCCAAAAAATTCAAATAATAAGTCAGCAAAAATATATAAAGGAAATGAAATTGATCAACCTACTAACTCAATGTACCACAACAGGTTTGCCGCACTTAATGATGAGCCAACCAAAGAAAATGAAATAATTTCAAGTAAAATAAATTCATTTGAAAAAATCATTAAACCGCCGCCAATCTACTTGCGTGAAAAAAGTTATATCGTTCTGGTTGAAAATATTGCTCGTCTAATAAGGCAAGAATAATTTTCATATAATCTCACTCAAAAAAGGTAACATACATGAGACTAAAATCAAATATTTAACGAAAAAAATGATCGCTCTATTGCTAATTACCTCCACTATAATAAATAAACTATTACACGTACCAATTGAAAAGCAGCAAAGGCCTCACTTTTGTAATAAAAGTAATAGAACGTGGAAGTCGAACCAGATGAAATAAAGGAAGCGCTGGCAGACGCCGGATTCAATGCAAAAACAAACTTACTGCAGTCTACGCGCAATATGTGTCGCTTGCGGCGATTTTCACCCCTCAGTTGAATGTAAATTTGACAAATTTGATAAAAATGTAAAAAAATGCAGCAACTGCGGTGGTAACCACACGGCCAACTATAGAGGGTGTCCAGTTTACACAGACCTGAAGGCGCGTACAACACAAAAGCTAGTTCGCTGTGAACATAGCAATATTGCAACTAACTATCCTAGCTAATGCTGCGCCCCCGTCCTCCTCAATGACGTACGCAAACGTATTGAAAAAAGCACCTACTGAAAGTCTAGCTAGTTCTCCACCCGTTTAAAATACAGAAGCAATGATTTGTAACCTAACGCCTTGAATGACCCAATTTATGTCAACCATGCAAACGATGATTCATGAACTCATACAAAATCAGAATCTACTGATGAAAACATTGCTCAAACTTATAGCAGCTGGAGACTATAATTCCAAGTTGGAAGTTGGGCCAAAAGCGACGAAGAAAAAGGAGCAGCGTTTGCTGCGCATCTACAAACAGTTTTTTGCCCTAATGCTCCATGCCATAACTTCGAGGTCCCTACGTTACCTAGAACCAAAGTGACTCAGCCGCTTCAACTGAAAATCAAAGACTTAAAGTGTGTCATTAAAACAGGTATTAATGCAAAAAAGTCCTCTGGATATGACCTAATCACAAATAAAATGGTCATGGAATTACCACACATAGCGTTAATACACCTAACGAAATTGTTCAATGCTATCCTTCTCTTGGGTCATTTCCCGCATATATGGAAGATATCGCAAATTACAATGATTCCTAAACCAGGAAAAGATCCAACGCAGGTGGCCTCATATCGGCCCATAAGCCTTCTACCCACCCTCTTAATAATATTTGAAAAATTGCTACTTGGGTAAATTATGCACTATCTAAATCAAAATGGCAACATTCCTACTCATCAATGCTGATTCAGAAAAGAGCACGGTACAATAGACCAGGTGCACCGTATAAAAAGCGAAATTAGAAAGAGCTTTCGAACAGAAGAAATACTGTTTAGCAATTTTTCTAGACATTGCCCAAGCCTTCGATAAAGTCTGGCATGAGGGGCTAGTGCACAAGATTAAAAAGTTTCTGCCATACAGCACACACAGAGTGCTGGAATCTTACTTAGCGAATCGGAAGTACAAAGTGAAATACAAGCAATTTGTAACCCACGAATTTCAGATATTGGCTGGAGTACCACAAGGGATGTGCTTGGTCCTATTCTCTACCTAATATATACGTCTGACCTACCAATAAATAACAGCCTAGTTACTTCCACATTTACTGACGATACAGCTATTTTAAGGACCCATCAAAATCCGCATATCGCCTCTCGTGACCTAAACGAACACCTTAAAGATGTAGAAATTTGGCTGGCAAACTGGCGTATTAAAGTTAAATGATCGAAATGTACACACATAACGTTCTCCCTCAGAACCAGCACCTGTCCAACTATGTTACTTAATGACATAAAAATACCGCAAGCAACAGAAGTGAAGTATTTAGGAATCCATCTTGACCGTAGATTAACTTGGAGGAAGCACATAGAAGCGAAAAGAACTCAAATGAAACTAAAAGCTAACTCTCTGAATTGGTTAATCAGAATTCTGCTTCACGTCTAAAGAAACCATGTTTCTAAACTTATTTACAAACTAATCTGTAATATGTATCTATATAAAATTTTGTTTCCCTCTTCTTTTTAAAATTATAATTAATTAATATATATGAATAGGCAAAGATCATATTTAATACATTAGTTTTAAGATTTGATAACTTATTGTTAGTTTTCAATGGAGTAAGATACAATAAACAAATAAATGGTTTAATAAAAAAAAAAACGACATAGGTGAATCTCTTCTTGATTACATAGCAACAACTAACCTATTAGTAGGCAAAACCGCTCACATACTAGAAATAGGAAAAGGGTTATAGACCTAACCCTTCCCAACTGCATCAGGAACTGGAGGGTTTCTAATGAACATTCTTATTCTACGCAGTTAACAAAATCAATTAGGAACATCAGAAATACAAACTCTTTCGTATAGTAGATATGAAAACACACAAATATAATTTCAGGATACTGAAATCAGTAGTCAACTGGTGCTAGAGTCGACTGTCAATCAATTTGCTCATGCTTTCACACAAACCCTCTTGGTGGAACCGTGATCTAGATGGGCTCATTGGGTTAATTGGGATATATTGGACTAATTGGGCTCTCGGAAGATGTCGGGCACTTCTACCTACGTACCTAGCAATAAACCGGTGTCATACTTATTTGATTAGTGTTGTTTGAATTGAAGTTGTAAATTTTGTTACACTTTGTGCCACAAGTAAAAATTAAAGAAAAATGTATGTGATTTTCAGTAATTTCTTGGAATAATATTCGGTATATAGCTATCGTATTTTGCAAATTTGTAAAGTAAAATATTGGTTGAAAAGCTTTAAAGAATCCCAACGGGTGAAAATAAGCTATAGAATTGAGAGGGATAGCCTTTCAGCAAAACTAAAATCATAATGTGTAGCTTCAATCCACAAATTTGAAAAAGTAGTCGAAGGTAAAAAAGTGTCGATACGAACATAGATAGGCTAATTTTAATATTAGTAATGAAAGTTCCTGATATGGGAGGAACGCGTGTCCTTTCCCTGATACACCCCAATAAACAGTTAGCTTTATAATGTCCACATATTGCCTCTCATTAAATTTCGTCCATAAAAAATAGATCTGAAGTCATGAATATATTATAATAATGGGCGTGAAATGCTCTAACCAGCGCTCAGCCGACCTGTACAAGACGGCTGTGGAAGCTAGGTGAAGTTTGGCCTGAGGCCAAGTTTGGAGCGTTCCCTAAAGATTGTATCTTTAGTTGGCCCGGCTCTAAAGCCACCAGTGTGCAGTTCTTACGGACAGACATCCCGAACCTCCCAACTCACAATTGGAGGGTAAACCCAAGGGTGACATTCGAGAGGCGATCATCATCTTAAATTAGGTGCCTCTCAATCCTCTTGCAGCATGTGCATGTGTGATATAATCCCAGGAGCTCTGGGTTATATCCAGCTATTTGTCTCATTATCACAGGCTGTCATCTCCAGGAGAATTTTTGCTGATGCAGACGATCGAGGCATCATGGTGCTTATTGGAGTAGATACTAATGCTCACCATAGTTCCAGGGGAAGTAGTGGAGAAAACGAAGGAGGCGAGTCACTGTTCCGAGTTCATTCTATCTATTCACCTAGAAGTATTACCTCCAATCGTTGGGATATTCTTGATGTTACTCTGTTAAGGGAACATGCAGCTCGTATCATAAAGAATTGATGCGTGTTACCCGAATGCTCCTTAGACCACCGTTCACTTCGCTTCGAGATAGATCTTAGTTTACCAAAGTAATTAATCTTTCGCAATAAAAAGAAGACGAATTGCAATTCTTGCCATTCATATCTTGCATCTCTGCTCGATCACGCAACGCCCAAACATTGCAATATTAATCCTCTCAATTCTGCATCGCAAGTAAGCCATGTGGAGTAGGGAATTTCGAAACTCCGATGCATCTGTACGGTCTTTCTTAATGCAGCCAAAAGCTCCAAATCCTGGACTGCAGATAAGATCTAATGGCCTTCAAGACAGCGGTAAGGAACGCCAAAAGGAACGCCTGCGAATCTTTCTCTGGTTACTTTGAGAATTTCTCCGTCGAATCGTCTTCGCAACATCCTCACCCAATCTTCAACAATTCCAGGGCCTATACAGAAGACCGATGGATGCTGGGCTGAATCCATTAATGTGACCTTGGGATTTTTATGCAACTTTCCGTGCAGCACCGTTCCGGCGGAAGCTATTCGGATGAGTGCGACATCCACAACAAAGTCCCACTTCGATGTCGTAACGACTTACACTATTAACTCCTTTCGACCATTCAAATCCCCGGGTACCGACGGTATCATCCCTGCTGAACTCCAGGAAGAAATTTTCCTAGTGATGCCGAGGCGCGATCGAAGCTTGCCATAAATGTCGTTTTCATCCCAAAAGCGGGCAAGATGCCTCACTCTAAATCAAAAGACTTTAGACCAATTGGTCTGTTCTGCATTCACCCTGGAGGCACTAAAATTAAATCTAGACCTTCACCTGAGGAATTCTATCAACCCAATATCGCCATTCCGAGTCATATAACGCTTGTACTAGGGGCAGGTCGGTGGGGCCTGCACTGCTTTTCCTCATGGGCTTTATTGAAACACCACTAGCCTTCGAGGAATGTCCTCTTATGCCGATGTTTGCTCTCTTCCTATAAGTAAGGCAACGATCTCTATAGAACTAAGTAGGGAAACTGGTAGATTTCATCGGTGTCTTACCGGCAACGTGCGGGCTACACCTATTCATAATTTCTGGCTGTATGAGGCGGCGGTGAAGCTGATTCTTCTCGGGCGGTGGTATGGTAGCCAGCGGTTATATTATAAACCAGAAGCCTTTACACAAAGTGAGGAGGATCGCTTCCATTCTTGTCAGGGGCTCTTTGCACTCTCCTACTAAATTACACTTATCAACTGGATCCCATCGGATCGGCTGTACACTGTCAACAAATCGTCGACGGCCGACGTGAGTCATGCCAGCATTCTCATGAATGGTCCTCCCACACCGAAAGACATCGACGATGCGGTCCATCCAACATGCTTGGAACACAAGCTCTCCGAAATCATCCTTGGCAGAGATGAATGGTCTGAAGACCACCTCTCCGTTCCCAAAACTAGTGAGGTATTCACAGATGGCTCAAAACTGTACGACAGAATGGACTGCGATCTAGAACCCGACAATCTAGTATTTCTTTCTGCTTACCGGAGCACTGTACTGATTTCCAAGCAGGGTTCACGGCGATTTGGAAAGATGTGGAACGACTGTTGACACACAACGTTATTTCTACAACTAGGATACGACTGTCTTGCCATAACAGCTTCAGTACTGAGTAGCCATTGTGTCATTGGCAGATATTTTCAAAGACTAAACCTACCTTAGAATTAGTTTTGCCTTAGGCACGGGTCGTCGGACATCCCACACTTAATGTGCTACTGCCCTGCCCTTCCGTTTTCCATTTTCCTACCTGGTGAGGTGTTTCGGTTTAAGGGACCCAGTTTCTCTGTGGTCCTTGGCATAGGGGAGCTTCCTTTACCTAACACCCTAACTAGAGCAGTCACTCTGTATAAAATTAATTATGGACCGTTTATATGTATTAGGACATTGTGCCAAAACAAATATTAACCTATTCCGAGCAGCACACCTCAAAGCAGTTCACTGAACCATCCGAACTTATACTCCATCGCCAACTCAATTCATGTTAGCTGAAGCTGATCTTCCATCTATTGAAGAATGTGTTGACTATAGTTTCATGAGACTT
Organism: Clusia tigrina; assembly: GCA_920105625.2. Lineage (NCBI taxonomy): Eukaryota > Metazoa > Arthropoda > Insecta > Diptera > Clusiidae > Clusia > Clusia tigrina. The sequence continues at coordinate 170,539,923 of OV050031.1, forward strand.
AATCCCAAACTCTTCTAGTATAAGAAAACCAAGCAAGAACAATCATAAATTTAAATAATGAAACGTCGAATTAGCGGCTGATATGTGTATAGCGGTCTACCCAAAAATCAATCCCACTTGGATGCTAACACACACTTCGCTTCTTCGCTTAACAGGATACCAAAAACGAGTAAGGAAATCTGAACTAGGGTTAGACCGACTTTGAAATACCCTTTACCCTTCCATGTGCGTGGCGATATACGTTTTATTGAAATATCATCATTAGGAGCATATCTAGAGTCATTTTCGGTAGGTTACCCTGAGCTGATTATAATGGAGGGAAGCGTGGCTTTTATCTGATCGACCCCTTTTATTATGAATAACTTTGTATCGTCAATATACTAATTCATATAAATGTTATTCCAAGAATTTCGCTGAGGCCCTGAGTTTTAAACATGTACCAAAAGATGGCGTGTCTCTCAAAATTTCCCACCAATTTTTTGTTGGATGATTTATACTAGCTCTCTGAACCTTCATATGAAGTTTCGTTGATGAATCTTGCATACGACCCCAGAAATAAATATTGGTTAATTGTATGACAATAGTAGGAATTTGCCAATATTTTGCATGCACGCGAGTACGGACCTAATTTATACTGCTACCAATTTGTATTCATATATCATCATTAGAAGCATACATACTGTAATTTAAAGTGGGGTCCCAAAAGTTCATTATATGGGTGGGTGGCGTGTACTTGATCTGAACGACCCCATTTCTTATATACGGTTTTGTAGCGTCAATATACGTAACAAAATAAAATTTCACCCAAAAATATTGTATAGGTATTTTTCAATAGTGGGCATGGCAACAGAATTATCTCTCCCATTGCTGCTTCGTTCATGAATCTCTAAAGATATATATACACATATAGAAAAATCGACCATTAATCCAGTGCAAAACCCCGTTAACAGTTTTATTGCTACTCAAATTCGCGACAAACTCATCCAGCATTAAAATAAAAAAAAATTATGTAGATGCCAGGAACCGCAGGAATCCTTGCTAACGAGAACGCAGACCAAAGGGCAAGCATTTGCTGAATGAACCACTGCACACACTTCCAGCCATTGGAAAGCAAATGCATCCGATGCTTGAAAAAAGAACAACCACAGATATGAACAATTCAACAATTCAAATAGATTAGGCATTCGATCCGGCCAGTTATCGTCAAAAAGTTGTCCAGGCTTTTGTTCGTTTAAGTCTTGGACCAGTCTAAAACATCAACACCTACTCAATGGAACTCTAATTAACGGCTGCAACTGTTGCAATTATAGGAAACTGCAATAAAAATTCATCTGCGAGATCACGCCAGCTTAATACAACCCCCATTCATTTATTAAAACGCAGTGATACTACATGAATTCAAAAACTCTTTAATTTCGTTAATTAAGCAAAAATTGAGCAAATGTATACAATTTATGTAAAAAAAGCATTAGTGAAATCTTATAATTTATCACACATGTTAACTATATTATTATTATAATTAACATCCGCTTTTTAAACTATGTATATACAGTGCACTCGCGATAATGTGAACACTGCATTACGTGAACACCGCTTAATGTGAACACATTTTATTTTACATTGTCTACTCTAAAAGGTGAACAAAGTACGAAAGCCCTAGAATGTGAACAGAAAAAAAGTCAATGTGTTAGTTGGAAATGCGTAAATACGTTAAGAATTAAATTTTTTCTAAGTTTTGGGATTCCCCTATTTTAACTGTTTCACTGCATTAAGGACAGAAGATACATAGAAACTATTTTAGTTGCTATTTTTACTTATTGCTGAAAGGTTGTTTTTTCGTATTTTGTTTCAAAATGTGTTCAAAAACACCAAACTTTTTAAAAATAGATGAAAAGGCAGACATTTTAAACGCTCTTAAAGTGGGAGCTAGCGTAACCAGCTTAGCAAAACAGTATAATGTTGCTAAGTCTACAATATGTGGCATTAAAAAAAAGGAAGTTGCGATTTTAAAGTGTGTCACTAACACTTACTCTGGACCAGGAAAAAGAAAAACTATGAGGTCGTCAGAACTGCTTGAAATGGAAAAACGTCTCTATCGCTGGTTTATCGAAATGCGAAATAAAAACCTCCCCGTTAGTGGATTAATGCTGAAGATAAAGGCCAAAGAACTGCATTCAAAAATTGAAGAGAACAGAAGTGAATTCAATGCTAGTGATGGGTGGCTGCATCGTTTTAAAAAAAGATACGGCGTTCGTCTTTTAACAATATCCGGAGAAAAGCTTTCTTCTCAGCCTCAGCTAGTGGCACCATTTAAGTTAAAGCTAAAGGCAAAAATTGATTAATTGGGATTGTGCAATGATCAGATGTATAGTGCTGATGAGTCCGGATTATTCTGGAAACATTTGCCAGGGAAAACTCACGTATCAGCGTTGGAAAAAACTGCTCCAGGCGTTAAGACAGAGAAGCAGCGAATTACTTTTTTGTGTTGCGCAGACGCAACAGGCTCGCATAGGCTTAAGCTTTTGGTGATTGGAAAGGCTAAGAATCCACGCTGCTTCAAGAACTTCAATTGCCCCACTGATTACAAAAGTTCCAAATCTTCCTGGTTGACTACTAGCATTTTTCAGGATTGGTTTCATCAATCATTTGTACCGCAGGTAAAAACTTTAAATTATATTACGGAACTAAAAATGTACCTAAATACGGTTTATGTTTTAGGTTAAAGCATTTCTTAGAAGTAACGATTTACCAATGAAGGCCCTGCTTCTAATAGACAACGCTCCATCTCATCCGAATGAATTAGAATTAATAACGGAAGATGGAAACATAATGGCCATGTTTATGCCACCAAATGTGACTCCTCTTATACAACCCATGGACCAGAATGCTCTTAAAATTACGAAGTTATACTACAGGAATAGTCTACTAGCATCTGTAGCAGCTAAACAGTCTGATTTGCTTGTATCCATGAAGAACTTAACACTGAACAACGCTATTACCTTTTTGGAAGCCCCATGGAATAGAGTAAGCACAGTCACTCTAGCTAAATGTTGGAAAAATATTTTGAATATTACGGGAAATGAGAAGGACCCTGACGACGACATTCCATTAATCGTCCTTAAAGAAAGGTGGGATGTGGAAATCATGTCATTACTGGAAAACACTGTTGATCTGCTTCATAGCTTCAATTCTCAGGTTTGTTTCTGTGACCAAATTATTTTGAACTTTTTTATTAATATTTTATGTTGTTTAAGATTGAATATCCAATTTTAAGTGTTCAAGAATGGAATGAAGATCGTTTGGTAGATGTCCCGACTGAGGATTAGGAAACTGAAGAAGAAACTGATGACGATGATTGTACCATAGAAGCTCCTGTTAACAGAATTGGCACAAGCGAGGCCATCGAAATATCTAATAGAGCATTGGAATGGGCCGGCGATGAATGCATCGATCAAGTTGACGTGAATGTGCTTAGACGCCTAAGAGAGAAAGCTGTGTTCCAATTATTAGAAAAGAACAAGCTGCAGAAAAAGATTACTGACTATTTTTTTATTAACAGTTAATATAGTATAAAACATTTTATATATATACATATATAGTATTTTTACATAAATCTTCATATAAATGTATGTAAATAATTTTCGTAATAAATCATTTACTTCTTTTATTCTAATAAAATGTCAATTATTATTTTAATATGTATAATTAGTCTAAACTTATGGCATTATTAAATACATTTTGCCTTAAATTTTTGGCATTCGGAAAGGTGAACAGCTCACAAACGTGAACACTCCCGGTTTTAATTAGTTCACGTTATCGCGAGTGCACTGTATTAAACTATATATACCATACCTATGACCAAAAAGCTGAAAATCCTGTCAGCTAATAGTCGTTTTTATTTTGTGAAACAATAATTGTAGTATTATTTTTCAATTATAAATAAATATATTGTATTGGTATTGAAAATGCATTCAATTATGTTTAATTGCTTGTAAGATATTTATTTATATAAGCACTGAGTTCTCTAATAATTATTTATAAAATTTATTACCATAAGTCTTAAATTCTATACTTCAACTCAAGTATTGTTGGTGTGCATATTGCAGAAATATTTTACATCATAAACGTATTTCATTTTGTGGGGATAGGATTAATCAAGATTAGTTGCAACAAACAGCAATTAAATTTGTTTGTTTTAGTTGATAATAACCGTAATCTTCACAAATCATCGACATCTATCGATTCTTTCTCAAGGAACTGATGAATTGGTCAACGCATCCAATACGGTCAACCTAAGAGCATTATAATGTATCCCCAGAATATCATGAGAGCTGCCCGCGCAAAAAGCATATTGCTTTTTATCCCTTTATGGATCAAGAACCTTAATTTGAGGAGGATTACTAGGATATTGATCAGCAAAAATAAGAGAATGAGCGACTGGATTCAATACAAAACACTTGATGGAGTACAGCAAAGAATTAAGTTGGTCGAAAATGGCCACTTGAGAGGGAATATGGATTATTATCGTCAGATCTTCTCGAACCAGCCTGGCTGCAAAAATACCTAAGACTAAATTATATTTCTACCTGTTAAGCTAATTCTAGGGCAGAAGCCTAGCTGGTAAGGTGAAAGAATTCCTACCAAGGCAGACAAAATCATCATTATTCCTTCATCTTTAAAACAATTGAAAACCTGTTGGTTACTAACTATTGAAATGCACATCAGCGAGGTGTTCCTTAAAGAAGCCCATTTTGCTGACTCCAAATTGCCTATCTAGCAGGTGAATCCACGATAACAACATTCATAATCCTGACCAAAATAATGAAGAAAGAGTTAAATGCAAAACAAATGGCACAATGTGCTTTTATCAATATGGAAGACGGATTTGACAATACTTATCCAGTCATCATGCATACAACTTAGGTTAGGTTAGAATGGTAATAAAATTAAGCTCACCTTGGCCATGATACCACAGAGAAATTGGTTCCTAAAACTGAAAGACCCCATGGGGCTGAAAGTAGACCAAGTGCGATTCTCTGATGAAGCTAGCGTGGTTACTTTCCATGAAGGCACGCACAGTGAGAACATAATAATCACCAGAGGTTGCTCGAATGTGAACGTACTTTTGACTCCGGTAATAAATGACCAAACTGAATTCCCTCGGTTGCAATACCATAAGATATTCGGATGATTTTGATGGGATCACTTCACCAAATCGAGTCAAATGGCTTACGTACAGCTCAATCATGGTGCAAGGACAAGGTCGTCTTAATCTCATTCTTATTTATTTAGCAGTCGTCTTAGTCTAATCATTAAATTTTACCAATATATAACTTTCAGTGCTTGCGGTAGCACCTTCCAGAATATAGGCGCATGGGAAATTGACGTGTTAGTGCTACGAACTGCCAAAAATTCCTACAGATATCTTCGATTTAGATGCAAAATGTAAAAAAATTTTTTGTGATCGGTCTCCCAGTTTTGTTTTGTTTATTTAGCCCCTTAAGTTCTATTATTGTTAACTGTAGGTCTAAAATTATGTGCTAATGTCAGACCTGAGCTGCAGTTCAGATAATGTGCATGAGGAACTGACGGAAGTCACGACATATTTCTATAACTTTTTAATAAATATTAATATGCATATCATTACACAACTAAATCATGAAGGTATGTTCAAGGAGGATGAGGAAGTCAATAAATAAAGGTATACATAAAAAAAAATTTTACAGAATTTTATTTTCAAGACTCCAACCGCCCCTAGGTCTGTATTTCATTATGATTAAATATTCCTAAATTCATATAAATATGGAAGAAGCGATCCAACACAGTATGTTGTAATACTTCAAGTAATAAATTATATCTATATTAGAAAATAGTCTTACATCTCTATTACAAATTAATTGAGGGCACTTACTCCCTCTGAAAATCACAAAATAGAGAAAGCTGATTTTTTAAAATATATATTATTAATTAAAAATCGTTCACATTTTTTTATATTACTTCTTCTCTTGATATGGAACCAATTCGAATTTAGCCATCTTAACGAGCTCTTTCTTTTTGTTGCTTAAATTTTGTTCCATTTTATTTTTGAGTACTACTCCAAAAATTTGTAGGAATTCTTCCACCTACAATGATAATGAAGTGCATAAATAAAAGTGAATTTATTTTCAGTTTATGTGAAAACTTGCAGTCAAATCTTTTTCGCCGCGCCCATATTTCACAAATATACACTGTGGTGCGTGTTTGGTATGCTCTTTCCACGGATCATCAGTAGCCTCCCATCCGTCAAGTGTTTTTGCACAAACGAAGCAGGTTACTGTGTCATTTTCTCTTTTATTACCGCACCAATAAAAGCCAGCTTCTGCCATCTATAAATTAAATACATAAATTTTTAAATCATAAATGGCTCTGTAAATTTCTAGTACCTTGGTAATATTGCAATTTGTCTCCGCATCGAATGGCCACTCTCTAAAACTTTCAATACGATGTTTTTCCAACAGAAAAACATCTTTAAATTTGTCGAAATTACTTTTTCCACTCATATTCCCAATACCGCTATTTATTCTATTATTAATTTAGTTAACTTTTAAGCACTTTCCACTATTTCGATGAAATTTAATACTGTTTTTAGCGTCGGTCGCGCCCGTAACATTTAAATAATTCCATTTTCAATTATTCCCAGACTTAAGACATATTAATGGTGCAATGCAATATATGTACATGTTTATGGTGGAGGCATCTGCAAATATTTTTATATAGAAATGTCAAAGAAAACGGAAGCGAAATAAGTCAGCTTGCTTAACAAATGACAGCTAAAGCGAATATAAATTACATTAAAAAAAATTGCTAATGGATCAAAACATAGTGTCCCGACTAGCTATAACTCATGGCAATGTTCATGTCTAAACATCAAAATGGTAATTGGGGACCCCATATGTTAATGTCATACCAAACAAATTAAACATTATGTGAAGGCAGCACTGCTGCTAAAAACCCTGACATAAATTTGAAGTTTCACTCGATTTTAACGTTTGTCTATTTAATTAAATTAAATTTAATAGAAGCGAAATAATGAATTTAATAATTTATCGAGAATTTGAGTGTTTGTGGAATTAGAAACTCTGCAATTTCTGATTGCATTTTTTTAACTCTCTTCAAGCGTTCAATGCGAGAACGAATCTCTGTTGTTTACTGTTCAAAGTCAATGCGTAAAATGCAATACGTTAACATAATTTGCCCATTTCATATTTTGACAGCCATCAGCTACTCTGACATGAATTATAGCTAGTCAAGATACTATGTAACTGGTAAGTGGATGAGACTAAACATTTTCGATTAATGCAGAATGGAGCCATACAGTAAAGAAAAATACATTGCTGTCAAAAACTATATACCAGACTTTTACGAAAAAAGAGACTTGTTTCTAATGTAAACTTTATAATAATGATATTTAAATAGAAGAGAACAATTGGATAATTTGCTTACCTAATTTACTGTATATATAACTTTCATGAGGAAGAGCACATTGGAACTTTAAAGTATGTTCATGATGGAGATGGTGAACACATTATACACAGAACTCTCCAAATTTTAAAGAACAGAACGGGAAGATGTTTTTTAAAGCAAAGCTCACAATCAACATCAGAGGCTTAAAATCAGAGAAGACAGAGAAAGGGAAGTCTTTTTCGCTGCCAGCGTCCGTGTGGACACACCACGATTTAGAGTGCATTCACAACGATTTTGATTGGATTCAACTTGACTTTGAGTGGATTCACCTTTTTGTGATCTATGCCCAACTTCACTTTATTTTGACATTGGCAATCGTTACAATTTGAAAATTGTTTTGGCGCAACGAATAATTTGCTGCTTTTGCGTCTTTACCAGCAGCCGTGTCCGGAGATATGATAGCACAAACACATATAACACTAGTTTAGAAAAAAATTTTTTTTTCATTTACATTTGATGAGAGGTGACTTTTCTTTTGTATTTTCATCTGCTGAATTCGAAAATCAAGGTTAAATTTTTTTCATGGAATAGTTTTTGAGATACTGTAATTTTGTATTTTTTCGACCTTTTTTCACGTGACAAATCATATCTCGAGCTAGAAATTGCTTTGTCATTTTTCGGTCGATTTTCTTCTAGTTAGTCAGAAGAATCAGAATCACTGTAAAATATAATTTTTTTCAAAATATGCCCTATTTTCATCGGTATATTTTGAACCGCTTTACCAAAGATCCGATTATACATGTGTGTTCGTCATCTCAATACCTTGCATTGGGAACGACCCAATCGGACATTTCTAGCTCGAGATATGATTTGTCACGTGAAAAAAGTCGAAAAAATATAAAAATTACATCTCAAAAACTATTCATTGAAAAAAAATTTAACCTTGGTTTTTTGAATTCAGCAGATGAAAATACATAAGAAAAGTCGCCGATCATCAAATGTACATTTTCGGTGTAAACTAGTGTAATTTAAAAGTTATGTTAATAATATAGTAATTCTTAACTAATTAAAAATGTTTAAGACTTACTTCATTTTCTTACAAGAAGTTGGCTAAAAGTGCCTTTGCAAGCGTCCATAAAAAAATATGTTTATTATACCAGACATGCATACCAGCAGGAATTTCGGTAGTGTCATTCACAATTCGTATATGATTCACTTCATACAGAAAATGTATAATGTCATAGAAATATATATTATACACAAAAATAATATATAAACAATTCTAACACAAGTTACAATTTCAAATTTGTATAATAAGTATTGAATAACTTCGCTAATAAATCTTGGGACTGGCAAAAGTTCACATCATATCCTATGAATATATATATAAATATATAAACAGTTTGCAGGAAATAAAGGACTGCCTGTCCAAAGATTTATTAGCGAAATTATTCAATTCTTCTTATATAAATTGGAAATTTTAGCTTGTGTTAGAATTGTTAAGGGTAAATTTAAATATATTCTTTGATACTAAGAAACTAAAAAATGTTTCTATTGTTTTGTTGGGATAGTAATCAGATTTGGTATTTTACAAAATAAATTTTATATTTTCATAATTAATTTAATCAATTTACCTGCTGGGAATAAATAGTGGTCACGTACAACATCCGTCTGCTTTTTTTTCGCTGTTTTGCCGTTTGACGTTTAAGTTTCCTTTCTCTGTGTTCTCTGCTTTACCCTACGTCTCCACGGGCAATTTTTGATGGTATAACATCTGTCAAATTTGATTGCAATGGTTGGCAATATTTTAATGGTGAGCATTGCGATGTTATGCTATTGTCATTTTGAAAATGCCGTCAAGCAATCTAGTTCGCTGTACCCACGCTTGAAAAAATTTTTTTATTTATACGATGAAGAGGAAAAAAGAAGGAAACCGAAATTCTTGGTGAATCCTTTATTACAAAGAATGCAAATGCACAGTCTCCATTCATTTGAGCGTTTTTATTAATTTAATAGATGCGGTAAAACGAAAATGTCCGACGATGCTTCCACTGTGAGCGTCACGAAAAAATGAAAAAAGCTGTCAAACAAACAAAATGACAACTGATTGCAACACAGCACGTTGGCAATTTATGGCATAACATATTTCATAATATAAATTGCCAACTTGAAGCAATTTGGAGTCCCCATTGGCAATTTCAAGCCCCATTGGCAATTTGCTTGAAATTGCCAATGGCATGCCATCAAAAATTGCCCGTGGAGACGTAGGGTTAAATATGTCCGAGTATATGTGAATTTCGAACTTTTTGTTCTACATTATAAATGAAATTATGAAATATGTGAAGGAAATATGAATTTTGCTGAAACGTTCTTATAAGTTTTGCATTTTTATACCCTTTACCTTTAAAAAATGTAAAGCATTTGGACAAAGACAACGCCTACCTCCCATATAAGGAACTTTTTTCACCTTTTTTAAAATTAATAACTTCGGTCCAATTGACGGAATCGTGAAATTATGTGGCAGTTATGGAGATGTGGGTCCTACTAAACACTATGCAAAAAGTGGGTGGTATATAATAACTGCTACGCCCACTATTAACAAATATTAATAACTTAAGATCAACATGTGGACATTATAAAGCTATCTGCAACAAATGGGGCTGATCAGAGAAAAGACACGCCCACTTTTGATATAGGGAACTTTCGGGTCTAAAATTAAATTAGCCTACCTATGCTCGTATTGATGCCAGCGGAATAAAAATTGGCAGAAACATACATGGTGTCCATAGTAGTGTGTGTGCAGAATGTGGAGATCATAATACAACTGCCACGCCCACAATTAGCCAAGATCATTACTGTGTTCCTATTAAAGATTTATCAACGAAATTTCACAGGAATGTTGCGGGTACTAACATTAAACACTACACAAAAAATGGGCGTGTTATTTCTACAGCCACGCCCACTATATACATATAATTATAAGTTGCGACTCTTACAATATTTTTGGACGAAATTTTATATTAGTACGTATATGGACCCTACAAAGTCGGGGTCGATCAGGGGAAGGATACGCCTCCTTCCCATATAATGAACTTTGGGTACCCCACTTAAAGACAATTACCCTATCTATGCTTCTAGTGATGATATATGAAAACAAATTGGTAGATGTATACACTGGGTCTATACTAGCATGCATTCCAAATATGGGCAGAATATTGCTGCTGCCACGCCCACAATTAACCAAAAGTAATTTCTAGGTTCCTATTAAAGATTTTCAACGAAATTTCACAGGAAGGTAGCGGGTAGTAACATTAAACACTACACAAAAAATGGGCGTGTTATTTTTAAAGCCATGCCCACTATTGACATATTATTATAACTTTCGACCTACACTATATTTTTTGACGAAATTTTATCTTAGTGGTTACATTGACACTAGAAAGCCATACACAAGAAATGGGGTCGATATAATCATTTCAAGGTACCCAACCAAAAATTAACGTGAATATGCTCCTAATGATGATTTATGAAGAAAACATCCTCATTGGGTAAAGGGTATTTCGAAGTCGGTCTAACCCGACTTGAGACTTCTGTACTCGTTTTAAATTAATTTATTCGATTAGTGCTGGTTCATGGAATTTGTTTAAATGTTATTACTTTCGTATAGTTTTTGTCAATTATTTTTTCACCATGGTGCAAACATCAGTAAGCGGGTTTGATTCTCAACCATGAAAAGGATTTCTACTGTTTCTTACTAATTTTTGTTAGAGTAAAAGTCCTAACTCTCAATGTCAAAATCATTGTACTTATTATAGTTTGGCTTGAGTCTTTTTTCAACGATTTAATTGACATATATATATATATATATATATATATATATATATATATATATATATATATATACGCCAACGCAAGCAGGCGTTAGTTCCGCGCGCCATCTATTAACACGCTGTCGCTGTCGCACAGCGTGTTTATGGGAAAACCGGAACTAGCCTGTGTTGGCTGCTGAGCAACACACTTCGTGTTTCCGGCCTTCGATTCGTTCTTTCTCTTTTCTGTGCTGAAGCTGTGGCGACGTGTGACAGAGCGTCGCGTGTAATTTAAAATCTGTAAAGTTCGTACCCATCGCGTATTGTAAGTGCGCTATAATAAAGGTACGTTCCCGTGGGTTTATTTATTATATGTTAAATAAAGGTATAATAAATATTTCTACTTCTTTTATTGGCAATGCAACGTCGAGCACGCGAGCAGCCAAATTGGTGACTCCGACGTGATTGTACAAACATACGCGCCCCATACAGAGGGGTATAAAACACGCATAGGATGCTCCACTCGCCAACAGCCTCAGGACCGGCGCCGCCGGCAGCACCGGAGCAGCCGCCGACTCGAGCAACGTACGCTCCACACCAGCAGCCACAACCACCGCACGTGCATGCGCAGGCACAGCTGGCCATGTCCACGCCATTACTGATACCGACACACCACCTGCCGCCACACCGTGCAGGGGAACCTGGGGGACATGCTTCCTTTTCGTCGCCGCCCGCGATCGAGGCGGTGAGCAGCTGCCGGCTCCCACCTTTCTGGAGGAGTAACCCCGATCTGTGGTTTTACCAGATCGAGGCCGCGTTCCAAGTACACCATGTGCGCAACGACAACAGCCGCTACAATCTAGTAGTTGCGGCGCTCGACCCGGAGACTATTTCCGAGGTCGCGGATGTACTCCGCACAGTGCCGCCCGTGGGCAAGTATGAGGTGCTGAAGACAGCAATATTAAATCGCCTCACCGACTCTGCGGATCGACAGCTCCACAGATTACTCACCCAATTCGAGCTGGGGGACAGGAAGCCGTCCCAACTCCTGCGACAGATGCGCTCCCTAGCAGGTGACCGGGCCACGGATGACATCATCCGCGTGAAGTGGCTCGACCTGATGCCGCCGTCAACGCGACGGCTACTCAAAATCCTGAAAGGCACCGGTCTGGAGGAGCTCGCAGAGGCAGCTGACGAGCTGGTCGACAACGGACCTACAGTGGCAGCTACGTCACCTCCACTCTCGTCTCCGAGACCCCGCTCTCCATTCGCGAACAGATCTTCGCACGATTCAACGGGTAACTCCGTGCAAGCAGAGCTTGCCGCACTGCGCCAGTCAGTGGCACAGCTCGTGGCACTAACGCGGGAGAATCAGGAGCTGCTGCGGAAGATAACGCCCCCACTTCAGAGGGGTCGCGCTGATACCCGCAGCCCCAGCCGGCACCGAGATCGCTCTACAGCGCCTAGCCAATGTTGGAACGGTCGCCCGCAAACTACAGCAAAACAGCCTCACGCTGTACCCCGCCAACTCGTCGCCGATAGCCACATACGGGCAGCTCACGTTGAAGCTGAACCTCGCCCTGCGTCGGGATTTTACTTGGGCGTTCACTGTGGCCGATGTGCAAACCGCCATTCTCGGGGCGGACTTTCTGGCATACTATGGGCTCCTGGTAAACTTGACGGGACGACGCATCGTAGACCCCCTTACCAATATCGCGGCAACGGGCCGCATGAACTCGGCTCGAATCTACGGCATCTGCACAGTGGCTCGCATTGATGCACCTGTGGGACCACACGGCGACCGGTATAGAGAGCTCGTCCAGCGCTTCCTGCAACTCGCATCACCAGCAGGGGTCATGGCCACTGTACCAGACTTGCCGATACAACACTTCATCGTCACGGAGGGCCCTCCCGTTTTCGAGCGCCCCCGTAGACTCGCCGGTGAACGACTCGCTGCTGCCAAAGAACAGTTCGCTGACCTCCTCGACAAGGGGGTGGTATGCCCTTCATCGAGCCCATGGGTCAGTCCGCTACACATGGTACCAAAGCCGAATGGAAGCTGGCGAACCACTGGCGACTACCGCCGCCTCAACGCGTGTACCTTGCCAGACCGATATCCTCTACCGATCATCGAGGACCTGATCCAGGAGAGCCGGGGAAAAGTATTCTCTGTAATCGATCTGCAGAAAGCCTTCTACCAAATCCCGGTTGCCAAAGCTGACATCCCGAAAACGGCAGTCACAACACCTTTCGGCCTCTTCGAGTTCGTGGGTATGCCATTAGGCATGCGTAACTCCGCGCAAACGCTCCAGCGGGTAATTAATCACCTACTGAGGAAACTCCCCTTCGTGACGGGCTACGTAGACCACCTGCTCATCGCATCCGAGACGCATGACGAGCACCTGCATCATTTTAGCCAATTGTTGGAGACGCTGAGAGCGGCGAACCTACGCATCAACTTGGACAAATGCCAACTCGGTGCCCAGGAAGTTACATTCGCTGGGTATCGAGTCTCGAAAGAGGGGTTCAGGCCCCCGCGCCCAAAGATCGAGGCGATCGACGCCTTTCCAAGCCCGACAGACTCTACCCAGCTGAGACGTTTCCTGGGTATGGTTAATTACTACCGCAGGTGTATACCGCACGCCGCGGAACTACAGGCCCCACTCATCGAACTTCTGAGGAACCTAACGAAGAAGAAGGCGGCGATTAGCTGGACGACGCGAACGGAGCAGGCTTTTCAGCAGTGCAAGGCGAGTATCGCAGCAGCTGCAGATTCAGCTTTCCTCTCGCCTACCGCGCCAATCGCTCTCTACACCGACGCATTGAGCACCGCCATCGGAGCGGCACTCAACCAAGAGCAACCCGATGGGACCTGGAAGCCTCTGGGGTTCTTCTCTAGGAAGCTCAGTCCCCCAGAAACTCGCTACAGCGCCTACGACAGGGAGTTGCTCGCGGTGTATGCCGCAGTCAGGCACTTCAGGAGGATCCTGGAGGCACACGCCTTCACAATCCACACGGACCACAAGCCGCTCGCCTACGCCGCACAACAACGCTCGGACAAGGCAACGCCGAGGCAGAGCCGACACCTGGACTACATCCTCCAGTTCAACACACGATTTGTGTACGTTCCCGGGGGAGAAAACGTTGTGGCAGACGCACTTTCGCGAACCTGTACCGTCTCGATGCCTTCCATCCTTGACGAAGCCACTATCAGCCTGGAGCAAGCCTCTGACGTAGAGCTGCCTCACCTGCTGGAGAATCCGCGTATCCAACTGGATCGTCTCGCTTTCAACAACAGCGAGATATATTGTCTGGTTACCGATGTGGCGACACTGCCCTATTTGCCATCCAACCTGCGTCGAGCGGCGTTTGGCATCGTACACGGATCATCCCACCCGAGTGGTCGAGCAACGGCGAAACATCTGGTGGCCAAATACTTCTGGCCAAGCATGCGCAAGGATGCACTCCGCTGGGCCCGTGAATGCCAACCATGCCAACGCGCGAAGGTCCATCGCCACAACCGCGCCGAGTTACAAAGCTTCGGGGAGACAGATGACAGGTTCTGCCACGTTCATGTTGACCTAATCAAGCTACCGCTGGTGAGAGGACTGTCGCACTGCCTGACCATCATCGACCGCTTTTCCCGATTGCCGGTGGCTGTCCCACTCCCGGACATTCGAGCTGTGACCGTCGCACGAGCGTTATTCCACAGCTGCGTCTGCACTTTCGGCACACCATCACCTCCGACCAGGGGGGTCAATTCGAGGGGGAGCTATTCACGGCTCTCGCGAAAATGACGGGTGCTAACCATGTTCACACAACGCCTTACCACCCACAATCAAACGGCATGGTGGAGAGACTACACCGCACACTAAAAGCGGCCTTGATGTGCAGTCCAGACACACCATGGCCAGACGCCTTGCCAACAGTGCTATTGGGGATGCGGACGGCGTACAAAGAGGACCTCAAAGCAACTCCAGCCGAGATGCTCTTCGGCACCCAACTACGCCTGCTGGGAGAATTCTTCGGACAACGAAACGACCCTACCGCCCAACCGGTTTTCATCGAGCAGTTGCGCAAGCTGGTAAAAGCGATCAAGCCAGTACCAGCGTCCAACCACCCGAGACAGAAGCCGTTCGTCTTCAAAGAATTGCGCACCTGCACGCACGTATTTTGCAAGCTGGACAAAATCCGGAGGCCACTCGAGCCGCCATATAGGTGCCCTCATAAGGTAATTTGCCGGGTCAACGACAAGAGCTTCATCATCGACTTGAACGGCATCGAGAAAGCCATCTCTACGGACTGCTTGAAGCCGGCCCACCTCGAAATGAGTGACTCAACATCGTCGCCATCGCTGCAGGCATCCCGATCATCATCGTCATCCCGATCATCATCGCCATCCCGATCGCCATCGCCGCAACCGTCGTCATCGTCAGCGACAAATGACCCGCCAGCGATGCATCCAAGGAGTCATCTGAGGAGTCAACCACCGCCCCGCTCAGGGGACCAACCTTCACCACAGCCGGGAAGTCGACCGACGAAACGGGTATCGTTCTCCGCGCCTCCTGCGCCGATCACTGGGGGAGGAATACCTGTGGCGACACCACTACCCCCACCCAGTTGTCGGGTACGCCAACGCAAGCAGGCGTTAGTTCCGCGCGCCATCTACTAATTTTATGGGAAAACCGGAACCAGCCTGTGTTGGCTGCTGAGCAACACACTTCGTGTTTCCGGCCTTCGATTCGTTCTTTCTCTTTTCTGTTCTGAAGCTGAGTGGACGTGTCGCAGAGCGTCGCGTGTAATAAAAAATCTGTGAAAATCGCACCCATCGCGTATCGTAAGTGCGATATAATAAAGTTTGTAAATTAATATACGTTAAATAAAGATATAATAAATATTTCTCTCTTTTTAATTGGCACGCTACGTCCGAGCTCGCGAGCAGCCAAATATATATATATATATATATATATATATATATATATATATATATATATATATACATATATATATATATATATATATATATATATATATATATATATATATATATATATAAAGAATTCAATTTTAGCAGAGTCCACAATAAATTCGTCACAGTTCTTTGTGCCAACACAAAATAAATGTTCAGCAGAATCATTTTGCTCTATAATATTTGCTTTTGATTTACGTTCTTTGCTTTCTTTGGTAGCCTTCCACGCAGAGTACTCTGTGCATTTACTTCGGACGTGACCTTTTCTCTTGCAAAAAAAACAAGTAATGCTACTCCCACTCTTACGTTTAAAATTCATGATCCGTAGGGCATCTGCACCTTCAGACGTAACCACTGTCTTATCTCGATCTTGCCTCCGGCGATACTCTTCAATGATTTTTGCACAAACAAGAGATGGTGTCAAATCTTTTTGATCGTGCGCCTCCATTGCTGTTATTAGTCCATCATAACTACTTGGAAGAGAACCCAAAATTGTAGCCGTCGCTAAAAATTCCCATGTTATATTGCTACCTAACGCAATAAGCTTTTGAAATAGTTCATTCATCTGACCAAGCGCCAGTTAAAATAATTTGTGGTTGTCAATTTCGGCATTTGATGATGAAAAACAGCCATATTAATTTTTCTTTTTTATGATGAAAAAATTACAAAAAAAATTATACAAATATTTTATTTAAAGTGAATTTATCTCAGCAATCCCTGGGCCCATGACCATTGAAAGGCTTGAGGATTTAAGCGTAAGCTATTTAGAAATAAAAACCAGAGGTATTTCCTTAAGATAAATTACTTTATTATAAAATATTATTTAATTGATACAGAGATAAGTTTTACGATGGATAGTGCTTAAGGCAAACAAAAAGAAGAAGGTAAAAACGGTAGTTACAAAAGGAAGAGACAAATCAAGTTGACATAAGTGACATATTGCATATGTAACAAAAGAAACAAACAACAATAATCGATATCAATAAAGATGAGCAATTGTAAATTATAATAATCTAACAAATAATAAGTCACTTCTAACTAAGCTCCTCGATTAATCTCCCTTAAATTATATTTTAGTCTGTCAAAATTGTAAAAGCAATATTCAAAGGCACAATTTTGTAAATGAAATATGATCCAAATTATTATTCATAACAATTAAAAATATGTGGCGTTCTTTGGGGAAACTTAATAACTAAGTCTTTTATTTTATTTAAACATTTTTCTTCATATTTGGAGTATGCTGTTGTGTACTTTTCTCATTCAATTCGCATGTAAAGGCATTCTCGCATAAAGACATACAAAAGAAAATTGAAGAGAAAACATCATATTTTTCAACATCTAGTCTGTGGAGTACTTTAATTGGATAAATATGGTTCGCGTTTAAAAAAGAAATTGCTCCAATGTTTATTATTGTTCAAATTGTTTATGTACGTAAATTGTTTATGTGCTTAAATTCTTTATGTGCGTAAATTATGAGTAGAAATATATAAAACAAGATTGCGATATGAAAGAGGAAGTAAAAGGTGAACCTTTTCTGAGAATTTACATAAGATTTTTTATGTGACAAAGGACAAAAATTGAGTAATGCGTTAAATTACAAGACTATCTATTAACTGTAAATTTTCTGAAGCTAAAATACGTAAAGCTAAAAGCTGCTTCTGTTATCTAAATGAATTTGTTTTTTGAGTATATACAACCGCACATAAACCTCAGCCACAATCATCTTAATAAAGGTTCCACAAAGAAATCAAGAAAGAATCTGTAACATTTGTAAAGTAGTCACGGCCATGACCAATTGCAAGGAGAGAGATTTGAAGGATTCTACCACCTGGCGGTCTTATAGTACACCCAACATACAACGTAAAATAGCGAAGATCAGCAACGATCTTATTGAAGAATGTAAACGCTGCGCCGAAGATTCCACTCTTACAAAGACGCTTCGCGGTGAGCTGGAAAGGTAAGGCCAAACAATTCTGATTGCATTGTATTGAGAAACTATGTATGGTCAATCAAACCAGCTATCTAAATACAAATATTGAGAAACACCTCGAATCACTGCCTCAGTAGTGAATTCAAAGTATGATTGAAATTTAAATTTTTCATTTAACGTTTTTTCGCGTAGCTATTGTATTGAATACCATTTTATTTTATATAACATTTTTAATAAGACATTTTTCTGGTGATTTACAGCTACTGCCGCGGAGTACGTCGAGAAGTGGTAAAAAAGATGCGTAACGGATGTGCTGCATTATTTATCGCCTGTAAACGTGGCTGTCTACCTATTGCAGAGTATTTGATAACAGTGTGTGAGGCTGACATTGAACAACGTGGTCTTTACGAAGTGCCCGAGGATCGTACGTTCCATTATGTAACTCCGCTTTGGTGTTCGGTGGTTTCTGGGAAATTGGCAGTTGTCAAGTACTTAATACGCATTGGCTGTGATATCAACGCAACCTCAGATACCGGATCAACGCCCGTGAGAAGTGCTTGCTTCATGACTCATGTTGAAATTGGTAGGAAACAAATTTTTCCTTTTACTGTACTTCACTGTTTACATCCTCTGTTGTAGTTCAGTATTTAGTTGAAAATGGTGCCGACATTAAGAAGTCTAATATGAACGGTGGTACTTGCCTTATAAATTCAGTACAATCAATACAATTATGTTTGTATTTAATTAAAAAGGGCGCGGATGTGAACGCAAAGGATATACAAGAAAAGTCTGCGCTTCATTATGCTATCCAAGAACACAGGTAAAAAGGATTTGTTTCTTATAAAGTCAGAATTCGTAGAAAATATGTTGCAAATTTGATATTTTTACAGACTTGAAACCACCAAACTTTTACTAGAACACGGTGCCAATCCACATGCCAGAAGCCGCTATGGTGACGATGCTCTTCGTACTGCCTGCCTTAAAGGCGCTCATCAAATATTCGATTATCTAAAAACGCATCTGGAATATACTCCTGAGCGACTTGCTGAGGCACATGAATTGATTGGTGGGATATTCGAACACTTTCAAAATTTACTGACATATAATTATTTTGTTTTCATAGGATCAACTTTTTTAGATGAGCACAACGAAACTAGAGTTGCGATATTGCATTGGCGGTTGGCACATCACATACGCGCCTGCCACACGCCTTATATAGGTAATGTTTTCCGATCGATTTTTTTTAAATCTAACTTTCCCGATATTTTAGAAAAACGTCCCCGAGTTCCTCGTCGTTCTGCTTATAAATATGCAGTTGAATTTTCTACTCTGGAAGAGCTTGATAATATAGCCGTGGACATGGATGCAATGCGTATACAAAGTTTACTTATTTGCGAACGTATTCTCGGCGTAACGCACAAAGACATGCTATTTCGCTTGACTTTTCGAGGTGCATCTTATGCCGACTCGTTGCAGTTACAACGGTGTATTGACCTGTGGCGTCTGTTGTTAGAAGTGAGAGTTACTCACTGCACTATTTTGCACTTTGATACCTGCTTTGCAGCACAAGCTCTTGTACGTCTCATGTTGGACCTGTATGAAAGGCGTACTCGAATCGTTGCCAATCAAATAAACGAATTTAATAATATAAATCAAGAAGGAGTGCCGATCTTTGCGGATGTGTTTGCTGTTTTTTGTTTGCTCGCCGATACTATTGGGGAAACACAGCAATGGCTTCAAGTCCGACCTGTTTTCCGTAAGCAACAAGAAAATTTTGATCGCATACTAAAGTGTATTGCTCATCTGATATATTTGCTCATATGCACGGCCAACTCCCACGAGGAGAAAAAGACAGTGTTCCGCTCAGTTCGCGAACTTGTACATTTAAACATTCGAAGCGCTTGCACTTGTGATACGCTTTTGCATTTGTGCGTCTCGCGTCTCAATGTTATAAAGAGCGGCTACTTGAGTGATGACACTGATCTCACGGTACATTCCGGTTTATATGATATTGTGATTAAATATTTATATATTAAATTTACTTCTAGGTTGTATTTCCTAATGCCGATGTAATCAAACTTTTACTCGACTGTGGCATGAGTGTGAATGCCAAAAATGAAGCGAAGTCAACACCACTACATGTAGCGGGACAACCATACAATTACAATAATGATGTGAATTTGAAAAATTTTCTGTAATATCAATTATATTAAAAATTTGTTTACTTCCAGATTATATTGCTTCTGTTGGATCGTGGTGCCGATTTGGACCAACCTAATAAATCTGATGAACGTCCATACAACATTATAGCCGGTAATCCAACTAATACAATACCACTTATGAATTACATTAGCCTCAAGTGTTTGGCTGCCACAATTATAAGCAAATATAAAATTCCATATTGTAATCAGATACCAAAAGTGTTGGAGGATTTTGTAAAAGATCATGAACCCTGAAATTAACTGAAAAAATTAGAAAAATATTTTATTTATGAATTGAAAATTTATAAGTTTTTAATAACAAAAGCAGTGATATATAATGTAAATTAATAATATTGTAAGAGTACAATTGAAATAAAATTCAAAATTGTTATGTGAACTTATTTTAAAAGTGAATAAATATTTACCTGCGTATACTCTACCAAGCTTATAGGTCCAATACTATTTACTCAAATTTGAAGTTAAAATTTGAAGTCTTAATTATAGGCATAGATGAATTATTTGTTTATTTAAGTAAATCCATGTAGACAATATAATAAAAATACATATATTTTATATGAATGATTATGCTGAGATCAGGAAGTAGTTGAAAGTCGAGTTCTTTCATTATCTTTTCTGCTTTATGGGTGAATTTGAATGTCCATAACAGCAGCATTCTTTATTTCTTCCAGAGTCATCTGGTCGCGATGGAGTATGTCCATTCTAGTACTTGCCAACGCAATGCAGTTGCATAGTATGTGCTCTGTGACTTTTCTAGACACAGGCGGCACTCCGTATCGTCAAGAATGTAGATTTTAGTCAGGTGACATTTCAGGTAGTAATGAGCTGATAGAAAACCTTCTGTTTTTCTTGTCTGGTGTGCACTTTTTGCGAAAATCTATTGTGAGCTGTTTCATAATGTCGGATATCGTTCTTCCAAACTTGCCGGTGATAATGACAGCATTATCGTCAGCATATCTACTTGCCTCTAAGCCTAACTGCTGAAACAATGTGAGGCTGAAGCTGAAACGTGAGGCGCTGTCAAAAATACAACACGGCTTCTTAAATGGAAGCGCACACAATGAAAAGCTGAAGCTGAGACTGAAGTGCAACTTATACAATTTTCTATTTTGAGACGATGCAAGAGGCGTGATTGTCAAATTAAAAAAAAGAATGATTAACCCACACATGTTTTGTAAAAAAGGTATACTTATTGGAAAAAAGGAAAATGTTACATTACAATTAAATATGACATTTTATTCATCTTATATAAGTTAAATTCATAATATCGCGTGATTTTGTACACGAATTTAAGCATATTTACTAAAAATACTTTAACGATAAATTTTTCAAATATGTGTATGTAACAACGGTTGCTACAGCTCCATGGGCTTCATCAATCAGTTCGTATTTTTCGTTTGCAGCGCTTCATTTTTTATTGCGCATCATAGTTAGCCTCAGCCGCAAGCTTCAGCCTCATATTGTGTTCCTTCCTTAACCCTTGGAGTTTGACTAAGAGATCGTCAATAAATAAATACCATAGAAGGGGTGATAGTACACCACCTAGGGGACAGCCTTTCAGTGCTTTGCCTGATACGAATCGTAGCCCAGAGACGAGCTAATTTCTCTGTTTTTTAACATCATTGTAACCCACCCAACAGTCCGTTTATCGATATTTTTGCACAGCAAATTAAAAATCACTTTTGTCTTGATCGTTTGCACACTCAAATGAGTCTAATTTATTTTCATTCTGTCTCTTAATATCTACCCTAAACAGTTAGTTGCTGCAATTCCAGGTACGCTTCTTCTTCTTGTTCTTTCTGTTGTGTTGTTCCCAGTTGTTGTTGTTCTCAGTGCCAAGATTTTTCTTCAGAATTTTGTGCAGGTGTTCGCTGTTTGAACTGTCGTCAGCAGTTTTTGGTGGGAACGTTTTGCATGTAAGAAATGCATTTCTTAACTCCCCCCTTTGTTAGATGAATCGTTCAGATTCAAAGATGAGTAGTAGTTGATCCTTTCCATCATGTGATCGAAGGACATTGCTGGTTCTTGCATCGGTGTTTTTCCAATGTTAACTTCTACTTTGGTTCTCTTATTTTTTTTACATTTCCAAATTATTAATATTACTACTACCAAACTTATAATTATAATAAGACTGTAATTAATTATACTGCCTTTCTTGGCTTCATACTTAAGTTCTTTTATTTGATTAATATTATCAATACTTTTAAAGTGCAATTCTTTCATAGTAAAATTATTCATGATAGTAACATTAATTAATCTAACTGGGTTTGGTAATAGTTGGATTTCAAGAGGTTTACGGTGCTTATAGGTTATATCATCGATTCTAACATTACAATTTTCGAAGCGTATCAAATAATTTCCGTTAATAGTGAAATTATTAGAATTACAGTTGTGATAAATAGATTGATTTTTCGCATTGATTACATAAACATGATTAGTATCTAATTATATTACTTCTGATTGATTATTATTTATATATTTGCAGTGCATTTTTTCTTTGAATAATTTTTCGATACATTCATCTTTATATTTTTTAAGTTGTTTTTTAAATGTAGTCATTTCATACGTAACATCATTTAGCGATAGAATTTTATTTTCGTGAATATAAATTTCTGCTTGGTTAGCATTAGGGATAGGTTGAATATAGATTGATTGATAGACTTCTTTAGTAAAACAAGAGATTTTAACTAATATTACAATATTTTCATTATGAGTGACAATTAAAATTTTTATCTCACTTAATTTTTCAAACGTTATGTTAAAGTTTACAATATCCTCATCTGTAATTACATCCCTTAGAAGGTTATTTCGACTTGTCATTAAGATTTCTTTAATTCTTATAATGTTAGTTTCAATGTACATTAAATTTTCTAAAAGGTTATTAGTCCATTTTTCCTCTAATAATTTTCTTAAGTCCGCGTCAACTTTGTTCATATTTTGTATCAATTCTTTGTAATTATGGTTTAAATTAGAAGTAATAGCTTCAACTTCATGATTAAATTTCTCATTAATATTTTTCTGCAAATTAATTTGTTCAATTGCATTATGTGCATTTACTGTATTTACTTGTAGTTTTCCTTCTATTTCTTCACGATCTTCATCATCCATTGTGCCATAAATATATTTTAATGCTGTTCCTAAAAAGTTAAATAATCCTCTTTTCTGAATTCTATGATGTGGGGTAAGAGTGTCTATCTGAATTCTAATATGCTTTATTTTAGCTATCAAAAGTGAGTTAGGTTCTGTTTCCTTAAGTACTAGTGCTTCCAAATTGTTAATTTGTTCTTTATACATTGTTGTGTTTATTAAGTAAGTAATTCTATCGTATCTTTCAATTAATCTTACGTCGCTTAATTTCAGGAGTGAATATCCGTTTCCGTGATTGAGGTCTATGATTTCTATCTGGGCTGTGATCAATGGGATCGCCATACAAATTATTATCAGGTGTAGCATTGTGAACCTAAAAAATTTTAAGATTTGATATTATCCTTGTGTATTATTCTGTTTCTATTTTGGATCATTATTTTATTTCCTAAATCTGCTTTGACTACCTGTTTTTTATATCTAGGTTTCAGTTTATTTTGGTATTGGTTATCTTTTTCAAAAACTATTTCATTTTCCTTAAATGTCCGCGTTTGTCTATTTTTATTTCTGCTATTTAGTGTCGTCGCTTGTGCATCTTTAAGTTTTCTAGGTAAATCGGTATGTTTTGTTTTGTTATAGAGAACTTCGAATGGTTTTTTGTCTGTAACTGAATGTATTGTTTGGTTATAGGATTGGGCTGCTCTAATTACTACCTCTAAACTGTTTATTATTTCAAATTCCTCTATAATGCATTTGGCAATTTCTATTATCGTTGAATGCACTCTTTCTATTTGTCCATTTGTTGTTGAATGTTTAGGATCGCAATATTTAATTTCTATTTTCATTCTTTCTGCAAAAGATTTAAATTGTGCTGAACTAAATCCTGGTTCGTTATCGCAGGTAATTCTTTTTACCTCTGGGAAGTTTTGTAATGCCTCTAATACTTTATCATGTAGTTTAGTTTTATCATCAATGTGTTTAATCACTAGAAATTTCGAATACGCATCTATAAGGGTTAAGAATTTTAGATTTAGTGCAAAGAAAATGTCAATATGGATATGTTCCCCCTCCTTATCAGGTATTGGTGCCTCACCAATTGGTATTTTTCTTAGGGTGTCTGTCGTATTTATTTTTATTGCATATATCGCAGTTTCTAATAAATTTCAGGCCAGTAATAATCTTTAAAAATTTGTTTGATATTTCCCTTGTAATTTCGGTGTGCCCTGGTGTGGGTTTGTCTAATTATTTTTTCTTGATCTTCTTCGTTGAGCACATCGATTGCTATTATGTCTGTGTGGAAGATTTTCTTTGCTATTCTATTCCTTAGGATTCGTTTTACCTCATATAAATCTTCTAGATTACAGTTTATTCCTGTTAATAGATTTTTATTTAATCGTTCTGTTACTATTTCTTTTAAAAAATTTAAGTCTTTATATTTTATGAAATGTCTAAATGAATTAAAATTTGTTGTTTTAAAATGTTCATTAGTATTATCCTTGTTTAATACTATTTGTTGCGGGAAGGAATTTAGAGGTTTATTGATTGTTTTAATGTGAAAGATGTCTAAGCTTTCTACCGAATGTACTGGTTCTGCTAAATCTTCGCTTTCCTCTTCTAAACTATTATTGTTTAGAAACCGCCTAGAAAGAGCATCTGCTATATGATTTGTGTTTCCCGGTTTGTATATAATTTTTGGAGCATACTCCTCTATCAACGCGTGCCACCTTTTCATTTTGGCATTCGGATTCCTGGTTGACACTGCAAAAGTTAGCGGCTGGTGATCCGTATGAATTTCCAAATCCGCTACCCCGTATAGATAATTCCTTAAATTTTTTAAGTCCCATACAATCGCGTAGAGTTCCTTTTCATTGATCGCGTAATTCTGTTCTGTTTTATTTAGCGTTTTTGAAATAAAAGTAATGGGCTTATTTTCTTGTTAGAGCACAGCTCCAATGGCTTCATTTGACGCATCTGTTGTCAGAATGAATTTTTTTTCGAAATTTGGTTGTGTTAATTCTACTTGTTGAATTAACTCATTTTTAAGTTTATCTACTGCGTTTAATGCTTCTTCATCCAATTCAATCATAACCTTTTTTGATTGACCTTATAATAACCTTTGAGATTCTTCCGTTCTCTCCAGCTAAATATTTTGTTAATGGTTTTGTTATATGTGCATACTTGTGCACAAACTTCCTATAATACCCAGTCATACCTAAGAAACTTCTCAGTTGTCTCAGTGTTTTCGGAACAGGGTAGTTTTTAATGGTTTCAATTTTCTTTCCGTCTGTTTTAATAACATTATGCGCTATTTGGTAGCCTAAAAATTCTACACTTGACTTGAAAAATTCTGATTTCGCAAGTGATATTTTCATATGCGCTTTTTGCAATGTATTTATTATTTTCATTAAATGTTCATAGTGCTCGTCAGCGTTGCTAGAGTAAACTATGATGTCGTCAATATAGACGTGACAAAACTTTCCTATGAATTGGCGGAGGATGTTATCCATTGCTCTTTGAAATATTGAAGGACCATTCCTCAAACCAAAAGGCATTCGGACAAACTCGTATTTGCCGTTATTTATAGAAAATGCTGTTTTTTCAACATCTTCTGGTTTCATCTCTATTTGATGAAAACCTGATTCCAGGTCAATTGTAGAAAAAACTTGCTTTTCCTAAGTTTGAAAGTATTACGCTGCAATCTGGGATTGGATATTTATCCGCTATCGTTTTTTCGTTTATCTTTTTGTAGTCAATGACCATTTTAATTTTTTGTCTACCATTTTCATGGATACCTTTTTTAGGAACTACCCATATGGGCGAATTATAAGGACTTTTGCTTTCTCTTATTATACCTTCTTCTAACAATTTCTTAACTTCCCTATTCACAAATTCGTTAGCAGACAGCGGATAGGGGTATTGCTTACTCCAAATAGGGCTATCTGTGGTCATTCTGATTTCTGCGCTTACATCTGTTCTAAAGGGTAGAGACGTGTCTATTTTTCCATGTTCATTTAAAATTATATTTTTTATTTTTGCTACTTTATCCTCATTGCTATCCTTTGTTATTTATTTGCCCCAACTGAATGTCATCTAGTACATAAAATTTTTCTTTATAATTATTAATCAAAAGTGAATTCTCTTCAAAATTCAATTGTATTTTTGCTTTGCTCAGTAGATTTATTCCAATTAGCATATCGCTTTGTAGATTACCAATTTCGTAAAATCGTGTTAAATGATTAAAAATATGTGCATTGTGATAATGGGTAATCGTTGTATACCCATTTATCGTCTTTACGCGTTTTGCAATTTGTAATTGTTGTCTATTAGGTAAAATATTTGGTCTACAGAAGCAATTTGTTGCTCCTGTGTCTATCAAAATTTTTAATTTTATGTTTGTTCCTCGTAATTGTCTGAATATGTAGGGTAAGGGATGGCTTCGTCTAAAAAAGCATTCTCCTGTATGTTGTTAATCCTTTGTTGTTTAATATCGGGTCGATAACTGTTACCTGACTCGAAACTTCTTTTTATGGTTCGTTCTTGTGTGTTATTATTATACTGTAAGGGTGGTCTAGAGTTATTCGGTCTAAACTGAGGATTAGGTTGTTGTCTAAATTGGCCTGAACTATCAACTTCCATCGGTACTGGTTTAGTTTGGTTTTGCCATCCATAATTTCTATAATTGTTGTTTTGTTGAACGGGACGTTGATTAAAACGTAAATTATTTGAATGTTGGTTATAATTATTTTGTCTTGGGGAATTCCCATAATTATTATTAAAATTTCTATTACCATTTAATTGTCTTCCAGATTGACTAAATCCATTGGCAAATTGAATTCTGATTTGGTGAGACTCCATTTCTTGTGATTTCGCTAGTGCGTTGGGTAGATCTATGGGGTTAAGTGACATTAAGATATTGTTTAAAAGATGATTTAATCCTGTTATAAAAACTCGTAGTGCATCTGAGCGATGTCTTCTATTGTACTCTTTAGTTATTTCTGAATTGTTCCCGTAGGTCATAATGGTTTTATTAATCATAAGTGTCAGTTGTGAATTTACTTTATTGTAATAATCTACTAAGTTCAAATTTGCTTGTCTAATTAGATTCAACTCCTGTTCTAATATATGCAGAGGACGCTTATCTGCGTAGGCAAAATCTAGACGGCTGATGATCGCGTCGAAATTAAGGACAGTGCCAGGATTGGTTAAGGTATCATTGGCTTCTTGAGTAATTTTATTTCGCAAGATAGTCAAGGCGGCAAAATATTTTTTGCTTCCTTGAACGTACAACGACATTGTATTACTAGCCGATTCTCTCCAGCTTACATATCCTTTCCCGTTAAATTCCGGTAAGGATTTTACAATATCTAAGGCCTCATTACATTGAATTGTTTCTGTAATAGTTTGTTTTTCAAATTCTGTTACTCTATGTGCGTCTGTTAACTGTCTTAGCTGTCTTTTCAATTGTTCTAATTCTGTTTTTAAACCTTGTGTTTGCACTGAAATAAGTTGCGCTAACATTTCACTGTTATCATCAGTAGTCATTTTGTCACTTCACAAAATTTCACTTAAGTATTGCTTTATTTAGTATATTCACTTCTTAAAATTACAACTAAAATTATGTTTTACTTTTCTCCTTTTGTTTGCAGGATACTTGATTGTTGTGACGTCCGGTAGAACTCCTTTGTCTTTCGGAGGTCCTTATTGTCCAGATATCTAGGCTAACTTGATTGATGAGTCTCGAACTAATGTTTGATATCCTCTTCAATTTAAGTAGGTGGATTGTCGAAATTTATTGGGCACAGAAAAATTTAAAGTTAAACTTATTGCTTTATTTCTCCTTATTTTATTTCAAGGATACTTTTTATTGCAATGTAAAAACTCTTGATCTTAAGGATTGTCCAAAGTCCTTTTCCGATCAATATTTAACTTTTTATTACTGTGTCCCTGCTCGGGCGCCAATTAAAAATCACTTTTGTCTTGATCGTTTGCACACTCAAATGAGTCTAATTTATTTTCATTCTGTCTCTTAATATCTACCCTAAACAGTTAGTTGCTGCAATTCCAGATACGCTTCTTCTTCTTGTTCTTTCTGTTGTGTTGTTCCCAGTTGTTGTTGTTCTCAGTGCCAAGATTTTTCTTCAGAATTTTGTGCAGGTGTTCGCTGTCTGAACTGTCGTCAGCAGTTTTTGGTGGGAACGTTTTGCATGTAAGAAATGCATTTCTTAACTCAGCATAACGCTCTCTACAAGACGGTAACCGGTATTATCAAAGGCGCCCTGGACATCTAAGAAGGCACATAAAGCAATTTCCTTGGAATATTGAGCTTTTTTTCTATCTTTGTTGCAAACAAGATAATGAAGCGCTCCCTCCGTGGATTTCTCATTATTGTATGCAAACTGAGATTGATGCAGCGTTTTTCTAATCCACCAATCTTTCCATAGGTTTTAGAATAAACGATGTGAGACTGATATATATGTATGACTATATGTGAGACTGATATATATGTATGACTATATTGACTTTTCGCCAAATGGATGGTTTGTATTCTCTGTAGAAAAAATTGCAACGAATGATTTAAGTATTACATCCAGGCCTCATGAGTGCCTCATGAGAGCTGGAAAATTATTATCTTTACCTCGTTTTTGTAACTCTTCTCCACCGATTATTTCTCTACTGATACATAATATGACGTCAGAGTGACTTCATTCTCTACTATTGTGTTTCTGTAAGTGTGATGAGTAGATTTTTTTCGCGGGTGGGTAGCTTTTATATGCATCTTACCAGCCTGTAGTGATTACTGTAGTGCTCTGAGCGTGACATGTTCCTCTGTGCGTGACATGTGGGGCCGTATTCCAATCATTGTTAGGAGGTGTCTGATGGTAGGCATAAAACGCTAGAGGCATGGTCTCTGAAGATAAAACTAAATATGGAGATCCAAAAAATATATAAAACTCGTGCTGGGATATTAGCCAAAACGTCGGTGGGTGGTGTGGAAAAAGGAAGTAACTGCTAATATTACGATTAAATATAAATAAAAATAAATACTTAAAAGGAATAAACACGTTAAGAAAATGAAGGCAAATTCATCTCCCGAACATATTAAAAGTTGTAATAATAACTCAGATAACCATGTGAGTTCCGAAAAATTTAAAACAAATTAATGAACCGATTACTAAGGAAGAAAAATGCCCTCCTCCCGTTATGATCATGGGAGTCGGCGAGTACAAAGAAATGTATAACTTGATCAAGAAAAATATTAGCAACGCATTTTCATTAAAACTATTAAACAATGGAGTTTTTAAAATAAATCTCTATAATAGCGACGACTATAGAGCCAGAGCCAAATTGTTGTCAAGTGCAAATTTATCTTGGCATACTTATGAGAGCAAACAAGATCGTCCCATTAGATAATGGCTAAAAAACTGCACCGTTCATGCGACGCGGAATTAATTCTTCTAGATTTTCAAGATCAAGGATTTAAAATAATTAGGGCAACAAACAAATTAAAATGGAATTCAAAGGACCCACTAGATATGTTTCTTTTAACATTCGCTGCAAGCGAAGATATTAAAAAAATATATAAAATAACCAATATTTTAAACTCTATAGTCAGTTATATCGTCACACAAAAAATTATTGTGGCAAAGAAGCACGGTGCGTTAAAGGCACAGGAAAGCACAGTACTTCATCCTGTACCAAACCAGACAATCAGCAACCAAAATGTTGTAAGCTCATCCAGCAAACTATAGAGGTTGTATGGTACCACAAGAACTACAAAAAATACGTAACGGAACCACCCAACAGAAAAAACCTCCTCAACCAGGTACAGTAAACCCACCTGCAATGCAAACTACGCAGACCAATGTAAACGAAAAGAATGAGCAAAGCCTTAGTTACGCTCAAGTAGCGAGAAACGAGAATGCCACAAAGTCCTAATTCTGTAGAAGAAATATTGTCTCAAATTTTAAAACAATTAAAGAAACAAGAAGATTTTAATAAAAGCCTAGAAACTCGTCTAGTAAGGCTCGCGCAGGGCACAATGCAACAAAATTGCCCTCATAAACAATGATACTAAAAATAATGCTATGGAATGCGAACGGGCTGGCCAAACATCAACCCGAATTACAAATCATACTCAACGAAGAAAAAATTGATGTTTGTCTGATTTCTGAAACACATTTTACAAATCAGTCGTTCATAAAAATTAATAACAATGAGACTTACCACACAGCTCATCCAGATAATTAAGCTCGTTGTGGTATAGAACTTTACGAGTCAGAGAAATTCCGTACTTATGAAATCAAGCAACCACTATCATTATAAATTCAAACCACCAACCGCTAGTGCTCCCGGCATTGTACAGTTCGCCGAGACACAAAATTTATAGTGAATTGTTCGTTAAATTTATAAATAAGCACGAAACCAGATTTATAGTAGGAGGAGATTTTAATGCCAAAAACATATATTGGGGATCCAAACTAACCACAACAAAATGGCTTGAGTTATTTAAAGCTGCCAGAAATACGGGTTGTGAGTTTATCTCAACTGGTTAGCCAACTTATTGGCCAAGCGATTCTGGAAAGATACCTGATCTAATAGATTTCTTTTTAATTAAAAAAGTTTCAAAAAACTATTTACAAATACATGAGGGTTTTGATCTCAATTCCGACCACTCTCCGGTTTTCTTATCAGTAAGCGAAAATATAATATAAAAAAAATGCAAAATAAATATCTAACCAACAAGTTTACCAACTGGCACTATTTCAAAGAAGTGCTAGGTAGAAACACTAGAATCATAGAACCGCCAAAAACAGAAGAGCAACTAGAATACGAAGCCTTAACACTAACGCAAAATATTCAAAATGCTACTGGAATTTTAAAAGGATGTTTCTATCTGAAAGAAATAAAAATTCTAATAACAAACAAAAGAAAACTCCGGCGTCGCTGGAACCAAAGTATGTCACCCAATGATAAACATGCGCTTAACAAAGCTACAAACAAGCTAAGTCAAGAAATAAAGGTTTTCAAAAATGAATCAACTAACAGGCTCTTACGAAACCTGTCACACGAAAAAAGCAATGACTACTCTTTGTGGAAAGCCACGAAAAACATAAAAAGGCACACATTACCGATTCCTCCAATTAAAATGGCTAATGGTGGCTGGGCCAAAAGCAACATTGAAAAGGCTCACACTTTTGCAGACCACCTTATGAAAACCTTTACGCCAAATTATGGCGTAGAAACTGATACGAATCAGAACATCAAATATGAGAATAAGGCAGGCACTCTGAGGTGTACCCCTTCCGAAGTAAAATGTGAGATAAAAAACCTAAAATTGAAAAAAAGTCCAGCTTTTGATCTGATAACAGCAGAAATTCTGAAAGAGCTGCCACAGATGTGTATTGAAAATCTTTCAAGTTTTTATAACGCCACATTTAAACTTCGACATATCCCAAGCATCTGGAAAGTGGCCGAAGTAATATTGCTTCCCAAACCAGGCAAAGTACCACAAGAAGTGTCATCATATAGACCAATCTTTCTGTTACCGATACTATCGAAAGTGTTTGAGAAGCTGCTACACAATTAACTCCAGCCAATTATTGAAGAAAAGAAACTCATACCAAGCCACCAATTTGGTTTCAGAAGACAACATTCAACTATAGATCAAGTTCACAGGATCGTCGAAGTTATTGAAAACTCATTTGAAGAGAAAAGTCTGCTCTGCGGTATTTCTAGATATAGCGCAGGCATTCGACAAAGTTTGGCATAAAGGTCTGCTCCATAAATTGCAATTGATTCTACCTGCCGAATATTGTAAAATTATTGAATTATACCTTCAAAAAGCACACTTCAGAATTAAACAAGATGATGCCTATTCTGGGCTCCGCGAAGTTAAGGCGGGTGTTCCTCAAGGCACCATCCTAGGGCCCCTACTCTATCTCCTATTCACAAGCGATTTACCGATCGAACAAAACCATATTACCGCAACATTCGCTGACGATACGGCACTCATAGCTACTGGTGGCACAGAGGAAATCTCAGTAGAGAAACTCCAGCGTGTCGTAAATTCAATATTTAATTGGACAAAAAAATGGCGTATTAAAATAAATAACACAAAATCGGTCCGCATCGACTAAACGAATAAAAAGGTTAGACATAAGCGGCTATATATAGACGGAATAGAAGTACCACTAAGTATTTGGGTATGTAGAAGTAACGCTAAGTATTTGGGTATGACACTAGACGTAAAGCTCCGATGCTGTGCACATGTGGAAAAGAAAAGAGAAGAACTCTAAATAAAGTGGAAAAAAATGTATTGGTTAATTGGCAGAACATCTACGCTTTCTACATATAACAAGCTTTTGTTATTTAATCAAATCTTGAAACCCGTATGGAGTTACGGCATTCAACTTTTGGGATGCACCACACAAACCAATATTAAAAGAATACAAAAATTTCAAAACAAAGTTCTACGGAACATGGTCAATGCACCCTGGTACGTACGAATGTTAGACCTCCACAGACATCTTGGCGTGAAGACGGTACACAGCGAAATTACTAAAGTCGCAATCTTACATTACGAACGACTTTAACATCACATAAACGAAGAGGCATCGAAACTCTCCGAACTAAGCAAAACGGAACGTCGTCTTAAGAGAACGAATCCCAGAGACCTCACAAACTAGTAGCAAAGACAATATACAACTAGTAGTTCTTTGCTAGTAGCACCAATGCGGTGTGAATAATCCAGCTGATTATAATAATTAAACTTAAATTGCTCGTTAGTTTTTAAATGTATAAATTAGTTGCAATATTATAATCGCTATATATGAACGTATAATTATACCGTTTGAAAAAAAAACGAGTACAGAAGTCTGAAGTCGGGTTAGACCGACTGTGGTGGTCGTCGTAGAATTGTCGTTTCGCCAGTTAGATCGCTTGTCATCTCTGGCGGTGTCCTTGGTTAATATCTAGATATATGTGAAATGTTAATAAGAAAGTCCTAACGACCCAATATGTTGTGCCAACAGACATTTACCATATTTAATTATAAAGGCTGTATGGTAACCCAGCCAATAGTTGTGGCAAACTTTCGTTTGCCGAAATGAATCCCTAATTTTTGGAGGCGTGAACGCCGAGCAAAGAAAAGCAATGTGATTTGCTGAGTTCTCTGTCCAAAATGGAACTGTTTTATTTAATAAATCAGCGCTCCTTATATAGCAAAATATTACATCTAATTTTGTACATCTAAGCATAATTCTTATTGTTCAATACTTATCCTAATACATATTTTAAATATTAACCCATATGCTGCACACATGCATTTGTCTGCAATTGCGTGTGGTCAGCATATTTTTGGGTTCAATGCATTTCTGGCCTTCACACCAAATGCCCGCTATACATAGCGTCATTTGATCCGCCGCTTTGGCTTGTGCCATGTTTGCATTGTTATCATGTGTTTGTATGTGCGGTACGCTTGGACGTTAGGCAGTGTAGGTTGAAATGCATTGTAGTGTTTTGGGTACACTACACGACTTCGAAATACCCTTTACCTTTTCTTGTGCGTGTGAGTTCAACAATGAGGATGGTTTCTTCATAAATCATCATTAGTAGCATATTCACGGTAATTTTTGGTAGGGTTCCTTGAAATGAATATATCAACCCCATTTCTTGTGTATGGCTTTCTAGTGTCAATATAACCACTAATATAAAATTTCGTCAAAAAATATTGTATTGGTCGAAAGTTATAATAATATGTCAATAGTGGGCGTGGCTGTAGAAATAATACGGCCATTTTTTGTGTAGTGTTTTATGTTAGTACCCGCAACCTTCCAGTGAAATTTCGTTGAAAAATCTGTAATAGGAACCTAGTAATGATTTTTGGTTAGTTGTGGGCGTAGCAGTAGCAATAATCAGCCCATATTTGGAATGCATGCTAGTAAAAACCCAGTGTATACATCTACCAATTTGTTTTCATATATCATCACTAGAAGCATAGATAGGGTAATTGTCTTTAAGTGGGGTCCCCAAAGTTCATTATATGGGAAGGAGGCGTATCCTTCCTCTGATCGACACCGACTTTGTAGGGTCCATATATAAAATTTCGTCCAAAAATATTGTATAGGTCGCAAGTTATAATAATATGTGAATAGTGGGCGTGGCTGTAGAAATAACACGCCAATTTTTTGTGTGGTGTTTAATGTTAGTACCCGCAACCTTCCTGTGAAATTTCATTGATAAATCTTTAATAGGAACCTTGTAATGATTTTTGGCTAATTGTGGGCGTGGCAGTTGTATTATGATCTCCATATTCTGCACAAACACTATTATAGACTCCATGTATGTTTCTGTCAATTTTTATTTCGCTGGCGTCAATACGAGCATAGGTAGGCTAATTTAATTTTAGACCCGAAAGTTCCCTATATCAAAAGTGGGCGTGTCTTTTCTCTGATCATCCCCATTTGTTGCAGATAGCTTTATAATGTCCACATGTTCCTTCCCGTAAAATTTCGTCAGTAAATGACTACCAGATCTTAAGTTATTAATATTTGTTAATAGTGGGCGTGGCAGTTATTATATACAGCCCACTTTTTGCACAGTGTTTAGTAGGACCCACATCTCCATAACTGCCACATAATGTCACGATTCCGTCAATTGGACCGAAGTTATAGTAATTTTAAAAAAGGTGGAAAAAGTTCCTTATATGCGAGGTAGGCGTGGTCTTTGTCCAAATCGGCCCATATAGCAATCTGGTTCTGTATCTTTGTGC
The DNA here is from genome assembly GCA_920105625.2 of Clusia tigrina. Taxonomy (NCBI): domain Eukaryota; kingdom Metazoa; phylum Arthropoda; class Insecta; order Diptera; family Clusiidae; genus Clusia; species Clusia tigrina. Next base: position 170,575,147 of record OV050031.1, read on the forward strand.
AGGCTACACTTTTGCAAGATTTCACTAAGATAGCTCTAACGGTGTAGAAAAAAAGTGGCCACAGACGGACATATGGACAGACGGACGGAGAAAATAAAAATTGGAATAAAAAAAAAAAAAAAAAAAAAAAATATATATATATATATATATATATATATATATATATATATATATATATATATATATATATATATATATATGTATATACGAGGGCAGTTCAAAATGTTCTTAGCCAAATAATGAAAAACAAGAGCTAGATTTTTAAAATTATTTTATTTTTCAACATAATCTCTTGAAACTTCAATATACTTAGTCCAACGTTTTTCTAACAATCCTACCCTTTGATTAAAATAATTTTCCGGAAGCTCCTCAAAATAATCGTTTACAGCTGCCATTGGATCTTCATTGTAGGTAAAACCAGCCAGCAAGGAATTTTTTTAGATTTGGGAACAGGTAGAAGTCAGAGGGAGCTAAATCAGGAGAATAAGGTGGGTGGTCAAGCAATTCGTACTTCAATTCTTTAAATTTTGCCATTGTTAAAACACTCTTGTGGCATGGTGCGTTGTCCTGATGAAAAATAATTTTTTTTGTTGTAAACCAGGTCGTGTTTCTCGAATTTTCAAATTCAATTGATCCAAAAGGTTACAATAATATTCAGAATTTATTCTTTTACCCTTTTGAAGATAATCGATTAATAAAATTCCTTTGAAATCCCAGAAAACCGTTGCCATGACCTTACCAGCCGATTGAACTGTTTTTGCCTTCTTTGGTGCACTTCCACCAGCTTCAGTCTATTGTTTGGATAGTTCTTTTGTTTCTGGTGTGAAGTGATGGATCCATGTTTCATCAACAGTTATGAAACGATGCTTAAAATCCATTTTATTTCGCTTAAAACGATCCAAACAAGCTTGAGAAATTTTCATTCGAATACGTTTTTGGTCAACTGTTAATAAATGCGGCACCCATCTTGCAGAAAGCTTTTTCATATGTAATTTTTGTTGCAAAATAAAATGTACTCGATCATTTGAGATGCCTATGGCATTACCTATTTCACGCACTTTCACTCGTCGATCGTCTAATACCATATCATGAACTTTATCTATGATTTCTGCCGTTGTTGCAGTTTTTGGGCGTCCACTTCGGGGTTCATCTTGAATGCTTGTACGACCACGTTTAAATTCAGCAATCCAATTTTTTACTGTTGCATATGAAGGAGCATTTTCACCTAACACATTCACCATATCATTATGAATTTCTGGTCCCGAAATCACTGAAGCGTCTTTTTTGAACACGTGTTACTATACGAATGAGTTGCCAGATCTCAATGAAATTTAACATGTGTTCATATGACGGATGGAAGTTTCCCTTATAGAAGCTTTTTGCTGTTTATACCGCCATCTATATGTCAGGCTAAGAACATTTCGAATAGCCCTCATATATATATATATATATATATATATATATATATATATATATATATATATATATATATATATATTTATATATAATATATATATATCTACAGGCCACGACACAAATATATGTTGTAAATTTAGTTATGATATCTTATATGGTTCCGGAGATCCTTCGAGACTTACCTACGCACCAACTATTTTATATATTAAGATATATATATATATATATATATATATATATATATATATATATATATATATATATATCTTTATATTTGATCCACCAGGTGGCGCTATATATATATATATATATATATATATATATATATATATATATATATATATACATATATATATATGTGGCGACACCACTACCCCCACCTAGTTGTCGGGTACGCCGACGCAAGCAGGCTTTAGTTCCACGCGCCATCTATTATCTATTGTCGCTGTCGCACAGCGTGTTTATGGGTAAACCGGAACTAGCCTGTGTTAGCTGCTGAGCAACACACTTCGTGTTTCCGGCTTTTCCATTCTTTCTTTCCGTTCGCAGCGGCGGAGCCGTGCACACGTTCTCATTTTCTGCGCTGAAGCTAGTGTGGATTGCTATAGAGCGTTTTGTGAAATTAAAATTTATATTAAATACTGGACTTAACAAAATTTCTAGGAATTTGCAGAAACGAATTTTATATTATGTATACGATATAACAAATACGTCATAGTATATTTTAAATTTATTAAATTAAAAGAAGCATTTTATTTTTATTTCTTTCTTTTTTATCTCACCGTCTCGGCGGATCGACAGCTCCACAGACTACTCACCCAACTCGAGCTGGGGGACATGAAGCCGTCCCAACTCCTGCGACAGATGCGCTCCCTAGCAGGTGACCGGGCCACGGAAGACATCATCCGCGTGAAGTGGCTCGACCTGATGCCGCCGTCAACGCGACGGCTACTCAAAATCCTGAAAGGCACCGGTCTGGAGGAGCTCGCAGAGGCAGCTGACGAGCTGGTCGACAACGGACCTACAGTGGCAGCTACGTCACCTCCACTCTCGTCTCCGAGACCCCGCTCTCCATTCGCGAACAGATCGTCGCACGATTTAACGGGTAACTCCGTGCAAGCAGAGCTTGCCGCACTGCGCCAGTCAGTGGCACAGCTCGTGGCACTAACGCGGGAGAATCAGGAGCTGCTGCGGAAGATAACGCCCCCACTTCAGAGGGGTCGCGCTGATACCCGCAGCCCCAGCCGGCACCGAGATCGCTCTACAGCGCCTGGCCAATGTTGGTACCACCTGAAGTACGGGGCGACAGCACAGCAGTGCCGACCACCGTGTATCTTTGCCGCCGCCGTGGCCGCCGCCTCGACGCCGTCGGGAAACTAGCGCTGCCGACGCCGACTTGGGCGAACGACGCCGGCCGTCCACCAACCGAAAAACGCCTACACGTAATGGATCGAACGACATCCACTCGCTTTCTCGTGGACTCAGGTTCAGTGGTCTCCTTACTGCCGAAGGGAACGGTCGCCCGCAAACTACAGCGAAACAGCCTCACGCTGTACGCCGCCAACTCGTCGCCGATAGCCACATACGGGCAGCTCACGCTGAAGCTGAACCTCGCCCTGCGTCGGGATTTTACTTGGGCGTTCACTGTGGCCGATGTGCAAACTGCCATTCTCGGGACGGACTTCCTGGCATACTGTGGGCTCCTGGTAGACTTGAGGGGACGACGCATCGTAGACCCCCTTACCAACATCGCGGCAACGGGCCGCATGGACCCGGCTCGAATCTACGGCATCTCCACAGTGGCTCGCATTGATGCACCTGTGGGACCACATGGCGACCGGTATAGAGAGCTCGTCCAGCGCTTCCTGCAACTCGCTTCACCAGCAGGGGTCATGGCCACTGTACCAGACTTGCCGGTACAACACTTCATCGTCACGGAGGGCCCTCCCGTTTTCGAGCGCCCCCGTAGACTCGTCGGTGAACGACTCGCTGCTGCCAAAGAAGAGTTCGCCGACCTCCTCGACAAGGGGGTGGTACGCCCATCATCGAGCCCATGGGCCAGTCCGCTACACAGGGTACCAAAGCCGAATGGAAGCTGGCGAGCCACCGGCGACTACCGCCGCCTCAACGCGTGTACCTTGCCAGACCGATATCCTCTACCGATCATCGAGGACCTGATCCAGGAGAGCCGGGGAAAAGTATTCTCTGTAATCGATCTGCAGAAAGCCTTCTACCAAATCCCGGTTGCCAAAGCTGACATCCCGAAAACGGCAGTCACAACACCTTTCGGCCTCTTCGAGTTCGTGGGTATGCCATTAGGCATGCGTAACTCCGCGCAAACGCTCCAGCGGGTAATTAATCACCTACTGAGGAAACTCCCCTTCGTGACGGGCTACGTAGACCACCTGCTCATCGCATCCGAGACGCATGACAAGCACCTGCATCATTTTAGCCAATTGTTGGAGACGCTGAGAGCGGCGAACCTACGCATCAACTTGGACAAATGCCAACTCGGTGCCCAGGAAGTTACATTCGCTGGGTATCGAGTCTCGAAAGAGGGGTTCAGGCCCCCGCGCCCAAAGATCGAGGCGATCGACGCCTTTCCAAGCCCGACAGACTCTACCCAGCTGAGACGTTTCCTGGGTATGGTTAATTACTACCGCAGGTGTATACCGCACGCCGCGGAACTACAGGCCCCACTCATCGAACTTCTGAGGAACCTAACGAAGAAGAAGGCGGCGATTAGCTGGACGACGCGAACGGAGCAGGCTTTTCAGCAGTGCAAGGCGAGTATCGCAGCAGCTGCAGATTCAGCTTTCCTCTCGCCTACCGCGCCAATCGCTCTCTACACCGACGCATTGAGCACCGCCATCGGAGCGGCACTCAACCAAGAGCAACCCGATGGGACCTGGAAGCCTCTGGGGTTCTTCTCTAGGAAGCTCAGTCCCCCAGAAACTCGCTACAGCGCCTACGACAGGGAGTTGCTCGCGGTGTATGCCGCAGTCAGGCACTTCAGGAGGATCCTGGAGGCACACGCCTTCACAATCCACACGGACCACAAGCCGCTCGCCTACGCCGCACAACAACGCTCGGACAACGCAACGCCGAGGCAGAGCCGACACCTGGACTACATCCTCCAGTTCAACACACGATTTGTGTACGTTCCCGGGGGAGAAAACGTTGTGGCAGACGCGCTTTCGCGAACCTGTACCGTCTCGATGCCTTCCATCCTTGACGAAGCCACTATCAGCCTGGAGCAAGCCTCTGACGTAGAGCTGCCTCACCTGCTGGAGAATCCGCGTATCCAACTGGATCGTCTCGCTTTCAACAACAGCGAGATATATTGTCTGGTTACCGATGTGGCGACACTGCCCTATTTGCCATCCAACCTGCGTCGAGCGGCGTTTGGCATCGTACACGGATCATCCCACCCGAGTGGTCGAGCAACGGCGAAACATCTGGTGGCCAAATACTTCTGGCCAAGCATGCGCAAGGATGCACTCCGCTGGGCCCGTGAATGCCAACCATGCCAACGCGCGAAGGTCCATCGCCACAACCGCGCCGAGTTACAAAGCTTCGGGGAGACAGATGACAGGTTCTGCCACGTTCATGTTGACCTAATCAAGCTACCGCTGGTGAGAGGACTGTCGCACTGCCTGACCATCATCGACCGCTTTTCCCGATTGCCGGTGGCTGTCCCACTCCCGGACATTCGAGCTGTGACCGTCGCACGAGCGTTATTCCACAGTTGCGTCTGCACTTTCGGCACACCATCACCTCCGACCAGGGGGGTCAATTCGAGGGGGAGCTATTCACGGCTCTCGCGAAAATGACGGGTGCTAACCATGTTCACACAACGCCTTACCACCCACAATCAAACGGCATGGTGGAGAGACTACACCGCACACTAAAAGCGGCCTTGATGTGCAGTCCAGACACACCATGGCCAGACGCCTTGCCAACAGTGCTATTGGGGATGCGGACGGCGTACTAAGAGGACCTCAAAGCAACTCCAGCCGAGATGCTCTTCGGCACCCAACTACGCCTGCCGGGGGAATTCTTCGAACAACAAAACGACCCTACCGCCCAACCGGTTTTCATCGAGCAGTTGCGCAAGCTGGTAAAAGCGATCAAGCCAGTACCAGCGTCCAACCACCCGAGACAGAAGCCGTTCGTCTTCAAAGAATTGCGCACCTGCACGCACGTATTTTGCAAGCTGGACAAAATCCGGAGGCCACTCGAGCCGCCATATAGGTGCCCCCATAAGGTAATTCGCCGGGTCAACGACAAGAGCTTCATCATCGACTTGAACGGCATCGAGAAAGCCATCTCTACGGACTGCTTGAAGCCGGCCCACCTCGAAATGAGTGACTCAACATCATCGCCATCGCTGCAGGCATCCCGATCATCATCGTCATCCCGATCATCATCGCCATCCCGATCGCCATCGCCGCAACCGTCGTCATCGTCAGCGACAAATGACCCGCCAGCGATGCATCCAAGGAGTCATCTGAGGAGTCAACCACCGCCCCGCTCAGGGGACCAACCTTCACCACAGCCGGGAAGTCGACCGACGAAACGGGTATCGTTCTCCGCGCCTCCTGCGCCGATCACTGGGGGAGGAATACCTGTGGCGACACCACTACCCCCACCCAGTTGTCGGGTACGCCGACGCAAGCAGGCTTTAGTTCCACGCGCCATCTATTATCTATTGTCGCTGTCGCACAGCGTGTTTATGGGTAAACCGGAACTAGCCTGTGTTGGCTGCTGAGTAACACACTTCGTGTTTCCGGCTTTTCCATTCTTTCTTTCCGTTCGCAGCGCCGGAGCCGTGCACACGTTCTCATTTTCTGTGCTGAAGCTAGTGTGGAGTGTTATAGAGCGTTTTGTGAAATTAAAATTTATATTAAATACTGGACTTAACAAAATTTCTAGGAATTTGCAGAAACGAATTTTATATTATGTATACGATATAACAAATACGTCATAGTATATTTTAAATTTATTAAATTAAAAGAAGCATTTTATTTTTATTTCTTTCTTTTTTATTGGATACGCTACTCCCGAGCGTAATCCTAATATATATATATATATATATATATATATATATATATATATATATATATATATATATATATATATATATATATATATATATATATATATATATATATATATATATATATATATATATATATATATATATATATATATATATATATATATATATATATATATATATATATATATATATATATATATATATATATATATATATATATATATATATATATATATATATATATATATATATATATATATATATATATATATATATATATATATATATATATATATATATATATATATATATATATATATATATATATATATATATATATATATATATATATATATATATATATATATATATATATATATATATATATATATATATATATATATATATATATATATATATATATATATATATATATATATATATATATATATATATATATATATATATATATATATATATATATATATATATATATATATATATATATATATATATATATATATATATATATATATATATATATATATATATATATATATATATATATATATATATATATATATATATATATATATATATATATATATATATATATATATATATATATATATATATATATATATATATATATATATATATATATATATATATATATATATATATATATATATATATATATATATATATATATATATATATATATATATATATATATATATATATATATATATATATATATATATATATATATATATATATATATATATATATATATATATATATATATATATATATATATATATATATATATATATATATATATATATATATATATATATATATATATATATATATATATATATATATATATATATATATATATATATATATATATATATATATATATATATATATATATATATATATATATATATATATATATATATATATATATATATATATATATATATATATATATATATATATATATATATATATATATATATATATATATATATATATATATATATATATATATATATATATATATATATATATATATATATATATATATATATATATATATATATATATATATATATATATATATATACAATGTTGGGTCATATCACCCTGTATGGAACAAGTCCTCTTAACTTGTATTTTTTTTTATTCTCAATTCATTTTTTTATTCTTTCTCATACATTGTTAATTTTCACTCTCCTTTCTCTTTGAACTCACTAAACTCTGTACAAAAAGTTTACAGTTCAGTTGACTACAAGCGATTGAATAATAAAGAGCTTATGAACCTATTTCTCGTTTTTGAATACACATAAATTTGGCGACCGTGGCAGGACGCGTGGTTCTGTAGTCCGTAACTCGTATTGCTGAAAATAATCGCGTTCGGGGGTAAATATAACTAAAACCGTAATACCGTAATATTTGTTCGAGTCGTGGAAAAATTGACCCTTTGATTAAAACTTGCAGCTTTGCGGAAAGAAAGCCTTCATTGTCGTTGTAATTCCGGCTTACCTTCGCAGTAAATTTCGCCATTATACCATCGTAGAAAGTCAATGGCAAATAAGAATTAGTTGTTAACATCTTCGTGGGTCACTGATATGAAACCACATGCAACGTTACATAAACTGAGGCCCCGATTTAGTTTATTACACAATATTCGCTTTACATACATATTCGTATATTTACATACATATTCTCGCATCAGTTAAACTCTCGTGGTTAGCATCTGATACAGTTTGCATATTTTCCTGCCTGCGCTGCTTTCGTTCAGTCGACGCACAAGCCATACGCTGTCGCTTTGCTGTGTACACGTTAAAATACCGTTTGACAAGCATTTAAGCTTTGTTACATACACGTTTTACATACAATAATTCAATTTATTTTGCATTTTTCCTTGAGCTGCATTTTGTGTAAAGAATGGGCAGTGACATTGCCGGTGACAAAATCGAAACTGCAGATTTGTCTGATCTCAAACAACAACGTAAAGCAATGAATCGAAATATGACAAATATCAAATTAAAAGTGGATAAATACAAAGGCAATGTGGATGTTACGATTCTGGAATGCAGGCTGCAAATAATTTTGACTTCCATCCATCAAATTGCCTCATTTTGGTGGAAAATATGGAGAGTATTCACGTTTTATTTCTACATTTACCCACATGGTTCATAATTTTGTTAAATGCCTCGTTGAATGTTCGTACATATCGTTCAGCTAATCCATTGTATGTGGGGTGAAACTGTGCGGTAGTTAAATGTTGGATGGCGTTCCTCTCACAAAATCTCTGGAAGCCTCGCGATGTAAATTGGGGGCCATTGTCTGTTACAATGGTTCTAGGAAGACCCTCAATAGAAAGATACGCTGTAACTCTTCAGCAGTTGATAAAGTGGTCGCGGAAGTCAGCTCGACAGTATATGGAAACTTGGAGTAAGCATCGATCATAATTAGCCACATACGATTATAAAATTGACCTGCAAAGTCCAAATGAATTCTTTCCTATGGCATAGTTGGCCCCGGCCGCGATGAGTATTCACGATGTGGATGACTAGCAGTCGATTGACATAGTCCGCATCTGTCATGAATCCTCTCTAATTGCTTGTCAATGTCAGGAAACCAATCGCAGCGTCTCACCATTTGCTTCATTCTACTTCTGCCCCAGTGACCACCATAGAGTAAGGCTACCACCTTCCAAGGTTTCAGGAACAACTACTCTTGTGTAGTCTGTGTGCAGAAATAGCACACCTTTCTGTAATGATAAACAAAATTTTTAATTAAAAAATGGCGCTAGTTTGTCAGACTTATGACCAGCCCTTTTCCACATATTTAGAATCGAGCTTGAGGGTCTCATCCTCTTCGGTGTACTTCTTGACCATGTCGGCATTCAATGGAAAATCATCAATTACGGATTAGTATACCGAATCAACCTCAAGCATGTCTTTTTTCTTTTCATTGATTTCAACATCATGACCCACAGGCAAACGGGACATCGCGTCAGCGTTCAAGTTGGCAGTTGCATTTTTGAATTTAATGGTATAGTCGTACGCCTAAAGTTCAATGGCCCTGCGTTGAAGGCAAAGTAAAGCCATAATAATAAAGCATAGTTTTTTCGAGGGTGAAATAATGTCGTCAAAGCTTGATGGTAAGTCACGAGCTCAAATCGCCGTCCATACAGATACTGCTGAATTTTCATGACTCCATATACAATAGGTTCAACGGTCGTGTAACCAAACGGACGTTGTTTATATCGTTTTTTTTTATCGTTGCTTAAAACCAAGTAACTAATTTTACAAATCCCTCGAAAGAGACGCTTAAACGAAAGTGCAAGTTTTCAAGAACGTGTCTAGTTCTGTTTAGATAAACTAAATACTTATAATAACTAATTTGAAATTTATTAAAAGTGATCAATAAACAATCAAACAAACAAAGGAACTGTTATATACATATATGAGTTAAAAGTTGAAAAAGACAACAAATAAAATAATCCCGGTTGTGTATGGTGTTGCCACAGTGGACTCTGGCCATAATAAGTGATTAGAGTTACCACACCAAAATTTTGTTTTTCGTGATATTTTACATAAATAAGATTAAAATATAGCAAAAATAATAATAAATACAATTTTTAAAAAACTAATAAATAAACTATAGTCGGTAATCGCCATGAGTGTGCAGCGCTCTCCCCCGTGGGAGAGAACGAGATCTATGAGTGAGTCACTCCACTGTTCGTGGAGTGCACATGGCAAACCTCCAATAATGTCCTGCTCCAGTATTGCAGTGGATTGTGCTACAACTACAACAAATTCGTCAGCAACAACAGCATCTGCCTTCTCTACGTACGGTACAACAACTACATTCTCGACTACAACTGCGACATCAACATGTTCTTCTGCCTGTGTGCAAATTCCACCAAAAGGCGTGCAGGTAAGTCAACTGCAATCGCTGCCAAAGAGAGCACGAACCTCACCCACGACAGATAAAGCGAAAAGAACGCCCAACACTAACAAAAAGCAAAAAACCCAAGCCAAAGTAAGTTATCAAACTACTGGTTGAGCGATACCACTTCAGAAAGAAAAAACAGATTTGCTGCTTTGACCGTTGATGATGACGAACTTGCTGAATCCTTGCACAGTGGACAAGTTGATCAAAATGAGTCCGAAGAAAAAACAACTCTTCCGACAAAAAAGGTTAAATAAACCACCTCCTATATACATACAAGGCGTAGAATGCATAAAGACGTTAAAAAATGCGCTAACCGCTGTTGCCGACAGTAACTTTATATATAAAATATTAACAAACAATGAAGTACGAGTCCAATCGAATGACTCGGAAACATACACAAAAATATTCCAAATGCTAAAGCAAAAAGGTACGAAGCTGTACAAGTTTAAACCCAAAAGATCGCGGGTTGATGAGAAAAATTGGGTTGCTGCGCACTTTAATTTCAATTCGTCTTGAAGAAAGTGAAAGTATGCAAACATACATCGATCAAATTATGACAAAGGCTAGTAAACTAAATTGCATCGGTTTTAATATTGATGATGATTGGTTGGCAGCCATTATGCTTGCAGGATTAACGGAAGAATACAAGCCGTTAATTCTGAGCTTCGAAGCAAGTGAAAAAATTAATGCTGATGACATAAAGATGCAACTGTTAGACATACAGTACTCTTGTGACAACAAAAACAATAGTGCGTTTCTTGGGAAGCGTGGGAATAAGCAAAACACAAGAAAACCAAATAACCGTCGTTCTATCAAATGTTACTCATGCGGGGGCCGGGGTCATGTGAGCGCAGAATGCAAGAAAAAGGAGCATAAAGAACTTAGCAAAACGCAAGGCAACAACAACAAGTCCGAATTTGCTAGCAGAGCATTTACAGTGAGAGCGGCAACAAATACACACACAGACGAATGGTATATAGACAGTGGCGCGTCGAGTCATATGACGCCAAATGAAAAATTGCTCTTTGCTCGCAGTGCTTCAATTGTTAAAGAGATTTTGACGGCAAATGATGCAAAAATGAAAGTGACTTGTGAAGGCAGATCAAAATTGTTGTTGGGCGATGACGAAGTAGATGTCTCAAACGTATTGCATGTACCTGAATTGTCGGCGAATTTATTATCAGTTTTCACAACAGTACAAAAAGGCAATACGCTGGTTTTTAATAAAAGTGGGTGCTCAATCTGTGATCAAAATTTGATTGAAGTGGCACACTGTAAACCAGAAAATGGAATTTACAAGCTGAAAACATCTGGTGGTGCGTGTATGTTATCCCGAAAAGAAGAAAGCGACGCAATTATATGGCATCGAAGATTTGGTCATCTGAATTATGGCAGCTTATGCAGGATGCGTGATGGAATTGTGACTGGGATGAATTTTTCAAATCAGAAAATTGGATTGCAGAATTGTGAGGTATGTGCTGAAGGAAAGCAATCTCGGGAGACATTTAAAACAAGCCAGAGTTACACAAAGGAGTTGCTGGAACTTATACATTCCGATTTAGTTGGACCGATGGAGACGAAATCGATTGGGGGCGCAAAATATCTGTTGACATTTATTGATGATTACTCAAAAAAGGTGTTTGTCTACTTTTTAAAAGAAAAATCTTCCGTCTTGGATATTTTTATGGAATTTCAAGCCTTTGCTGAAAAGCAAACAGGCAAGTCAATTAAAATCTTTCGCACTGACAATGGCAGTGAGTATTGTTCGCGCCAATTTGATAGATTTCGTCGTGCCAAGGGCATTCAACACCAACTAACGAATGTGTACACCCCGGAACAAAATGGCACAGCAGAACGCATGAATCGCACTATTATTGAACGCGCAAAATGCATGTTATTTGATGCTGGGCTTAGTGGTGAATATTGGGCGGAAGCGGTGAACATGGCGTCATATTTAATAAATCGATCAGCTTGCTCAGCATTAAAAGATAAGACACCGGAGGAGGCATGGACTGGCACCAAAGTTGATGTTGGACATCTTAGAGTTTTTGGATCCCCAATTATGGTTCACATTCCGAAACAACGTCGCAAGAAGCTGGACCGAAAAGCCAAGAAGATGATTTTCGTCGATAAAAAAGGCATTCGTTGCATCGATCCCAGTACTAAAAAGTTAGTAGTAAGCCGTGATGTCATTTTTCACGAGAAAACGGAGCCAGCAGTAATCAATGTTGATTTTGAAGAAGAAATACCAGATCAAGTGAGGGCAATTGACCAACAGAGCGAAATAGAGCCTATGAAACCATCGCCAGTAACAACATTCCAGTATCAGCAGAGCAACAGTGAAGAGGAGTTGTGTGAAGAGTCTGATGTCAATGATCCAACATATGTTCCTGATGAGTCAGTAATGGTTGAAAAACATGGACTTCATCGACGAACAGCCAGAATACCAAAACCGGTTCTACGTGATGAGTATGTGAGCTATCTAACTTATAAAGCTAACGATTTAGATCCTATTACAGTTGAAGAAGCCATGAGTAAAGCTGATGCTGTAAAATGGAAAGATGCAATGGAATGCGAAATGAATTCGTTGAAGGAGAATAATACATGGGATCTAATGGAATTGCCAAAGGGACGAAAAGTTATCAAGTCAAAATGGGGTTTTACCACAAAACGTGACATGGACAACAATATAATAAAACACAAAGCTCGGTTAGTCGCAAAGGGCTGTAGCCAAGTCTATGGAATGGACTACAAAGAAACATTTTCACCAGTTGTACGGTACTCAACTATTCGTTTCTTGATTGCATTGGCTGTAAAAAATAAACTTAAAATTGACCAGATGGACGCGGTGACAGCATTTCTGCAAGGAGAACTCGAAGAAGAAATATATATTGTTCAACCAGAAGGATTCCACGATGGCTCTAATTTAGTGTGCAAATTGAATTAAGCAATGTATGGGCTAAAAGAAGCTGGAAGACAGTGGAACTTGAAGCTAGAAGCAGTGCTGAAGTCATTTGGGTTGGCAAAGTCGCAACTAGATCCATGTGTGTATTTTAATGAGAATAGTTCACTTATATTGGCTATCTACGTAGATGACATATTTTTGTTTTGGAAGGATCCGAAGGTGTTAAAACAAATCAAAGAGGCACTCAGTGGATCATTCAAAATGAAAGATATGGGGCCGATAAAAAGTTGCATTGGTATTCGAATCACACAAAATGCTGATGGTGTCGAACTAGACCAGAGTAAATATATTAACGATATTTTATTGCGTTTCAATATGGAAGATTGTAAACCAATTTCAACTCCGAGTGACTATAACCAAAAACTTTCGATTACCATGATGTTAGAAAGCGTCGAAGAGAGTGAGCTGGCAAAGATTCCTTATCAAGAAGCGGTGGGCAGTTTGCTATATCTCGCACAATGCACGCGGCCAGATATTGCTTTTGCAGTTAACGATGTAAGCAGATTCAATACAAATTACAATATCGCTTGTAATGGAAGGCTGTTAAGCGAATCATGCGTTATCTCAAGGGCACAATCAACTTTAAATTGAAGTATTCATCAGATGGTTCGTCACAACTGCATGGATATTCTGATGCTGATTGGGCATCCGACATCGATAAGCGTCGTTCGTGCACAGGGTATGTGTTTAAAATGTCAAATGCAGCAATTACTTGGGCAAGTAAACGTCAACCTACCATTGCCTTATCTAGCACCGAGGCCGAGTATATGGCCATGTCGTCAGCTATCCAGGAAGCAATATGGTTGAAGCAGCTGTCAGATGAACTAGATTGCAGTGATACATCATCCATTAATTTACACTGCGACAACCAAGGCGCTATCAAATTAGCAGAATCTGATGGATTTCGGCCGAGATCCAAACACATAGACATAAAATATCACCATTTGCGAGAGACAGTTGAAAAGGGGATTGTTTCTATTAGGTACGTGCCTACATCTGAAATGGTTGCAGATAGTTTGACGAAGGCAGTGACCAAAGAAAAGAATCATTTCTGTTCGCAGCATATGGGTTTATGTTGAATTTTAATTTATTTTTAATATTGAATTGATTTATTTTAAAACTTGAATTTTGAATTTGAAATTTATTTCAGTCATTAGTTTTATATAATGAATTAAATTAATTAAAGATCCAACAAGTGAGGGTGTTGTAAATATGTATATATTCTAACTTCCTCATAACTCCAGAATTGTACTTTATCATCCCTGCTTTACAAATGTCAAGCAATTGTCAATTATTCTCTCTCTTTGTTCTTATGCGAGAATAAAACCTTCACTTCTTCTTTGGCACACGATAAGTAACAACGTGTTTTTTTATTTTAACACGGATGCATTTTCGCATAAAACAATTGAATAAACGGTTGAAAGTGCAGAAAGCAAAACAGCGCATAATGGGCAACAAGAAACTATTGAAAATTTATTATAATCAGGTTTATTAAGGTAAATATTGAAATAATTGTTATAATATTTATATATTCATATTCTTTATATTATATTAATCCATTGATTTATTTTTATTCCAGATTTAGCGAACTTCAGTGCGTGCGACAACAAATGCAGCAGGAACTGTCTCAGGTACCTTTCAATAAATATTCTCCATTTAAATATTCAAACACTGCACCACTTTATAAATATATTTGTATAAACTTCTCTTTCATATATACATATATGAATAATTTCTCACTCACATAGTGAAAGTAAAAGAAATTATAAGTCTATTTAACAATTATATAAATATTTGTATATTTTGCGTACCATTTTAAGCAGCTTTTATGTATTCCTCCATTTCTCTCAATTTCGTTTATTTTTATCGCACATTGCCTATGTTTGACAATTCCAGAGGTACGAAATTCACCTTGCAGCCACCTTGTAAATAAATTCACCTCGTGCTAGTTTGTATTTCTGCGCACACTTTTATTGGTTTTGCTTTTGTGTTTAGTTTTTGTTCAATATTTAATTTAAGTATATTATCATTAGAATTGTGTCCCAGATAGCGATCTCGAATTATGTTCACTGATCACTACACTATCGCACTTGTGATATGTCTTTGAATTTCGCGAAAAGAAAATGAAATATTGAAAGCCATAAAATGCCAACTTACAGCAATTTGCAGTCTCCATTGGCAATTTGTTTGAAATTGCCAATTGCATGCCATCAAAAATTGCCCGTGGAGACGGAGGGTAAGAAAGAGAATACTACACCCAGTGTGCACTAAGAAGGTGGCCGCAAGTCTACAACAACAACAATTTTTGTATTTTGACTTGTCAATTGCTTGAAAAAAGCTTTCGCTTTTGACATGTTAAAATCCAATTTTAGCTTCGAACAGGGAGCACAAATCGGTGTACTCTGAATTTGAATTTGAATTTAGATTTTGCGATATTGATAGTGAGGAAAATTAAATAAAATTTAAAGATTTCTGCAAAATTAAATTATGTGCAAAAGTGAAAATGTTTAAATTATGTGGAAATGTGAAAAGGTTTAAATGGAAAAATGTGGCCCGACTACTCCCGCTTTACACAATTGTGTGTGGGAGGGGTACCAAGTGACAATGGGCGACCTCCAGCGGCAGTGAATAGCAATATGCATGTGCAGTGAATTCTAGAAGAATTTTAAAGGTAATGGTTTAATGGTTTTCCTATAAAAATGTAACAATTTTTTTAAATTATTTATTATTTAGGAATAGCAGACACTTAATTTGTTTAGGACGAATATATGGATTCCATATTTAAAAAATTTTTGCAATTTAACGCAATTGCGGCATCCGAAAAATATGCTGTATTAGATGCATTAATAAAGCGCCATATCCATTTGTGAACTCAACCCCCCAACAGGAGCAGCAACTAAATGGTATAATTGCTAATTTTCAGGCAGCTTCATTTTTTGATAATTATTTACTTACAGTTAACAACTATTACGATTATACACAGAAGGGCAACAATACACTGCCGAAATCGCAAGAGCCCATGCATATACAATTCAGTTCAAACGCAATCAAACTGTATAACTGTAAATAATATGCATTCAAATAGACAGTAGCACCCACTTCCAATGTCAGCAAAGGTGCAACATTTAAAGCAATGATTCTTGTGAAAACACCCAAAATGTTGAATATATGTAAAAGAGCAAGAACATAAGAATATTTCCAATGAAGAACTAATTTTTTTATTTTATAACATTGTAGAAAATTTTAAACTAAATTTTAATTTTGTCACTTTTCCACATAAAGCGCACTTTCCCATTTTATTATTATATTTAATTAATTATATTTATTATTAATTATTATATCTCAATTACTTACAAACTATTATTTGTATATTTTAAACTTTGTTTACAACACTGATCTCAAATAAGAGCTTCGAAGCTTTCGAGGAAAAGTCAAAACGAAAACAAGATGAAGAGCATTTCTTCCTTGCGACTACCTTTTTAAGTGTGCCCTGACTTCACCTTTTGGAATTTAAATTGTTGGCCATTCCATTGCAATGTGAAAAAAGAGCCAAATAAGTGCTGACATGAAATTTGGAAATTTTGGAAAATGAAAAGATGCCACACTTTTCAATTCTCAATTGCCAAAAGATTTAAAATTAAGAAAATGCGAAAAATTAACTAAAAGTTTGAAAATGTATAAAAATTACAAAAAAGTGTTCTAAAAAGATTAAAAAATTACCAAAAATTCCCCAAAAACCAAGAAAAATTACATAAATATAAAAAATTACAGATAATGACGAAAAAATTACCTAAAAATTTTTCATATACGAAGGCGGATTGATATTGAAGCTACCTAGCGCTAGATGGCAGCACAAATACAAAAACTTTTTTGTTTAGAAATTGCGATCTGTCAAACTTCAGCTATTAAAATTTCACCAAATTCATCTATTAGTTTATTTGTTGTAGTCGTTTAAAGTAAGCAACTTTTGTGTTTCTTGAAAAATGGAAAAAAGCGAATTTCGTGCAGTGAGTAAACACTATTATTTGAAAGGGAAAACGGCGAAAGAGACAAAAGAAAAGCTCGATAAACATTACGGTGAGTCTGCTCCGTCAAATTACATGGTAAAATATTGGATTGCTGAATTTAAACGCGGCCGAACAAGCACTGCAACAATACCATCAACAGGAAGGCCAAAAGAGGTGGTTACTGAAAAAAATTTCAAGAAAATCCTCGATATCTTTATGAATGATCGCTGAATCAAGTTGCGTGAGATTGTTGAAATGGTAAACATATCATATGAACGTGTGTTCAACATTTTGCAAGAACATTTGCATATGAAAAAGCTGTCGGCAAGATGGGTGCCGCGTTTGGTCAATGTCGAACAAAAACGAGTTCGACAGACCACTTCACAGCGTTTGGACATGATAAAGCGTAATCCTGTTGATTTTTGGCGTCGCTTAATAACTGTTGTTGAAACGTGGTTCCACCACTGCACACCTGAAATCAAAAATCAATCGAAACAATGTGTGGAAGCTGGAAGTGGCTGGAAGTGCTCCGAAGAAGGCGAAGGCAGTGAAATCGGCTGGCAAGGTTATGGCCACTGTATTTTGGGATGCACACGGAATATTGCTCATCGATTATCTTGAAAAAGGATCCACAATCACAGGAAAGTATTATCGTGCATTATTGGATCAATTGATTGATGCAATCAAGGAAAAACGACCACATTTAAAGAAAAAAAAAGTGCTCTTTCTTCAAGACAACGCACCGGTTCACACAGCATTAGATACGATGCTAAAATTACGTGAAATACACTTCGAATTGGTTCATCATCCACCTTATAGTCCAGATTTAGCTCCTAGTGACTTTTTCCTGTTCCCAAAGTTTAAAAAATGGCTCGCAGGAAAAAGATTCATCTCAAACGAAGAAGTGATTACCGAAACTAAGGCGTATTTTGAGGGGTTCCCGAAATCGTATTATTCAGATGGTATAAAAAAGTTGGAATATCGTCTTACTAAATGTGTCGAAGTAAAAGGAGACTATTTTGAGAAATAAATGGTTTCTGCAAAAAAAAAAAAATGTTTGTTTCCTACTTAGGTAGCGTCAATATCAATCCGCCCTCGTAAGTAGCAGTGGCGGTCGATGTGCTCCTTTAGCGATCGCACAAACCATGAACGTAACTCTTTCCTTATTCAATTTGCACCCCCGTGCTGCATTTTCACAGCCGATGCTAATGATCTGCTTGGTAGGGCATTCCAATTAAGACCTGCTTCGTCCGCATTGTACATAAAATATAAATCGTACCCTTTTTCATTCAGAAATGCTTTGCAATCCTCCACAAAAGAGTCGGCTGAAGGGACGTTACCGGAGAGTTTGTCTCCTTGAATCCCCGGTTCTCGAATTCTATGCCTAGATTTAAATCTTGCTGACCATCCAGAGCTCGCCTTAAAAGAAGAATCACCACCAATGTTTTTATGAAAACCCAATGCTTTCTAACACAATAGAGGTCCAGATATGCGCTTTTTTGTAAAAACCAACTAAGACTGTACGTTGCAAGCTTTCATCTTCTTTCTCAAGTATGCACGTGAATTTCATTATGGAATCAGAATTATTTTTAATGTCTGATATCGTAGAAGTTCCTACTCCATAAGTTTGTGGCAACTTACTGCCAGATTCACCATTTTATCTTCACTTTGACTTTAAGTGACAACACTAGTCTTTTACGATTGAACATTTCAGATTTTTTAACTCAAAATGTATTTGACATTACAAATTTAGTGTTGGCACACAATGTGAGAATTATCAGTTGAACGCTAAAGTTGAACAAATGAAACATTTTCGCAACTTGTCGCCACTTGTCTTTGCGCGTTACAGAAGGGGATCCACAAGTCATAAGATAGAGCATCAGCGACGTCGTAGCTATTGCTCTTGGTTTTTATACATATGTCAGTAGCGAAGAGCTAAGTCAACGCAAAGCAAAATCATTTCTTCAGCTTTACTTTGCTTTCAATGCGTTCCTTTCAATGCCTGTGCGTACGCTGAGAGTAATCAGCGGTATCATGAGAGCGAGCAACGTCGCGACGTCGGCAGAGCACCTAAAAAATTTCCTTTGTACTTAGATCTGTGGCATATTAGTCCGGATAATCGGATGTCCGGATAATCGGTATTCGGAGTTTTATTGTAATTAAGTTAAGAGTGGAACCACCGCCAAATAGTTGGCGGTGGTTTCTAACTAACGGAATTTACACTGACTTACAGCTGGGTTTAGGCATACAATGGAGGAGAAGCTCATGGTCCTAGCAGAATACACTTCGGAGAGGAAGTTGGGACAGGAATAGCCATATTTGACACGAGCCGCTTAAGCGATTCTGAATAACAATCAGTTTTAGTTCTTTCAAGCAGTGATTTTGAAACAGCAAACGTCAATGAAGGAGTTGGCGACAGAGCAAGAGAAACTCCGAATAGCTTATGTCAAGCTTACGCAGCAAAAATAGTACAGATAATCAATAGTTAAAAGACAGAAAAAATTTATGCATTTAATAACAAAAAATGGTTTTGCATTTATGATAAAATTGAAGATTTGGAGCCAAAATTCCGGGATATTCAAGCAAACTACAATGGTGGTTTCAGTGGTATTTTGGTATCCAACGAAAACCGCCAATGAGCGATGGGGTGACTGACTAATATTTCATCTAGTTTGAAACTACAGTGACGAAGTCAGTGCTCAGGCGCAAATCCGGTCTTTAAAAGGATGCGCATTTCCCATAATGCAGAAAAACAAAAAAGCAATCATGGGCACATTGGAATCGATTGACTGTAGTGTACTTCGACCAATTAGATTTTTTGTGGGAAGCCCTAATTTAAACATCCATATTGAGGCTCTTGATAAACTTTAGCACTTAATAGGGTTCCATGCTCCAGATTGTTTCGAGTGATATCTTAGCAGTCTCCATTTGTAGAAATAGCTTTCTACAGATTGCATGGCACTCGCTGAGACCATGCAGAGAAGTATCTGGTTCCTGGTTACAAAACCGAAAGGCATCTGGAAAGTAACTTCTCAGAGGTCCTTCCTGTGATTTTAAGCGACAACAAGGAGTTCGAAAATTGAATCCTTTAAACCACCTCAGCATCGCAAAGTAAGGACAGGTGCTTGTCAAATGTCTGGAAGTGTCGGCAGTATTAAACTGGGAACATAATATGAAGCAGCATCAACAACTGAACAATGAAGTCATAATTGGTAAGGAGGGTAAATAACCTTGGAAGAAAAGAAAACCGTTTGAAAAGCTTGCTTCAGCTGTTGATACAGGTATTAAAGCGATGCCAGAAGTGGTGAAGCATCATATTGATCCAGGAGACTATTAGCACTGGTAAAAAAAAAAATATTGAAATAAGCGATTTATGTCGACTAGAGGAATACGAGGAAAACAGTTATCCGCTTCCTAGAATCGATGATACTTTAGCTACGTGTTGTGGTTCTCCACTCTGGATTAGTGGTTATTGAGAAATAACAATTTAGGGGTCAGCTTTTGATATTTATTACGCAACAGATACATTCGAATTCCATGGAGCGTGTTTTTAAGAGCCTCAAAAATTATTTAAATAAGAGAAGTGTAGCAATAGAGAGTAATAGTAGAGACTGAGATCAATACAACTTGATATTCCTCATGGTCCATAGATCAGCTACTCATGATATGACAGCATATTCTCCAACAACTTATTATTATTCGAGTGAAATTTCAGACCTGCAGCGAAAGAGGGCTAGTCCCCAAAGATGCACACACATAGAGAAGGACATACAACATTATGATGGAATTATTGATATGGTCTATCGTTTTCAAAAGCATCCAGGATATCGTGACTAACTGAAAGTAGTTTACTTGGACAGGCTTGCCAACCGCAAACAGAACATCGCTGGTAAAATCAAATTATAATTCTTACGGTCAGACAATGCTTGGAATATTCGATGTGTATTGCTGTTGCTATCTCATATTCCCTAATGCTATGTCATATTGACTCCTTCTGTCATACTGTGAGTCTTACCCCTCTATTCACGCGAGCTGCCTCACTTGAGTTCTGTCTCTAGTGAGAGACGATTTTTGTCACTCAATTTTGTGACATCTATTCAGAGCCAACTGTCTCAAGTGGAAAGCTCGTTAAATTCACCATTCAGTGATGAAAAAGTTTCGCTGTGTATTTTTCAGCTGTTTTATGAAGTTGGGCACATTGAATTTGAATTTAAAAAATGGCGGCACAAAATATGTACGTATTTGCATTTAATTTTAGAAATTAGAAGAAAATAGTAATTATTTTTTATTTAAAACCAGGAGAAATCAGAGGACCACGCAGCAGCTGCAATTTTATGTCGCATTTAGCAAAAAGTACGCGGGGCTGCAGGTTGGAAATTTTCTTTTACAATATTTATACACACACACACACACACACACACACACACACACACACACACACACACGCACATATATATATATATATATATATATATATATATATATATATATATATATATATATATATATATATATACACATATATACTAGCTGACCCGGCAAACGTTGTTTTGCCTAAAAATGTCCCATGATCTGTACTATAGATGTACGTACATATATGTATTTAGGACTAAAACATACATTGATCATACCCCTCCGCCAATGAAACTGAAATGAAAAATGCTCAGTACTATATATCTTCAGCCTTCTTGCTCTAAACAACTCATTTGCCACGTCCCTCCGCTGACGAACCTAAAATAATAATAAAATCCGGCTTTAAACTGATACTCCTAATCGCCAGTACTTTATGTGTACTTACTCGTATGAAATTATTTTTCCATTTATTGAATTGTATTTCCCCTCATTGAAGCACTCTGTGATAAACGATATTTTTCGTTTTGTTGTCATGTGCGAAAACGATCAAAGCATATGGTTTTCCGACACGGGAACATGCGACATACAGTTGTCCGTGTGAAAAACATGCATTTTCCAGATTCAGGCCACAAACACTCAATGATTGGCCTTGTGATTTATTAATTGTCATGGCGAATGCGAGACGAATTGGAAATTGGATTCGCTTAAAGTCGAATGACATATCGGTTGGGATCATTGGAATTCTCGGAATGAGAACTTCCTCACCTTTGAATTTTCCTTTTAGTAGTCTTGCGTGAATCACATTGGCCATGAGTTTTGTGACCGCTAAACGCGTTCCGTTGCATAATTTTGGTTGGTTGAGATTGCGAAGCATGATGACGACTGAACCAACCTTCAATTGTAAATTGTGCGGTGGCAAGCCAGGCACAACCAATGAATTCAAGAACTCAGTTGGGTAGTTGGTTGCTTCGTCTTCGTTTGTTACACAGTCGATAGATTTGAAGGAATGCAGTGTCCCAACGATTTGATTTTGAATTTTGAAGTTTAAGTGATCCACATCCTTGTTCTTTGCTGCTAAAATTGCTCTTTCACTCAACCAATCGTAGTTTTTGTGGTTAGCAATGATGTTCGGAAACACTTTGTTTATGAGCTCCTCTTTCGTTGAGACGAAATTGCAAAAATTTGGCGGGAACGAAATGAATCCATTCGATGCGTCGACAGGAACACGGCCATTACCGATAGTTAGCAGTTGATTGGAGAACACTTCGGCAGATGGATCGTTTAGCAATGCAACTCGCATGTTTGTCGTCAGCTGAAGTTTCTTCACATAACGCCACAATGATGATGATTTGAGGCAAGCATTGATCTCATCGGCAGCGGTCGATCGTGGTATTACTGGTAGTGTTTGCCGGAAATCGCCTGAGAGTAAAATCAATGCACCCCCAAAACGTCTTGCGTCATTACGCAGATCTTTCATAGTGCGATTCAGAGCTTCTAACGCGCGTTTATGCGACATTGTGCATTCGTCCCAGATAATTATTTTGCTTGCTACCAAAACTTTGGCCATTGCTGAATGTTTCGCTATGTTACATGTTGGTTCTTCAGCCGCTTGCAGGTTTAATGGCAATTTTAATGCAGAATGAGCGGTTCGGCAACCTTCCAACAGCGTTGCCGCTATTCCAGAAGAAGCAACTGCTACAGCAATTTCTGATCTTGCACGAACTGCAGCCAAAATCAATGATATGAGGAATGTCTTGCCAGTGCCACCAGGCGCATCAAGGAAAATCATGCCGACATTTCCATCATCAATTGCCTTCATCACCGTATCGTACACTTCTTTTTGTTGGGGATTCAACAATGGTACATTCGTTCGAACCAATTGGCTTAATGCATTTGTGTCGTATTCACGTTCACGCTGCAATTCTCGTTCGAAAGCGTCGTTTACTCCACGATCAGGCGATGTCATTCCTAACCTGACTAACAAACTGCCGCACATGAGGTAACACATGTCTTCTATCAAAACCAAAGCCTGGTTGTGCATCTCTTCATTCATCTCAAGATGGGGATTCTCTGAATGGACACGAAGTCGATGCAAAATGTCTTCTGACATGTCATCCTTGTACTTCTCCCTCAATTCACGTGGATTCGATGGAAAACATGTGGAAATAATGATCGCAAATAATGTGCGTATCTGATTTGGAGATGCGGAGACAGTTGCTTCAGCGATTGTCGTGTCCCAATGCGTATCGTTTTCCAGCAAATTGAGCTCCTGACATGCAGCACGAAATGTTGGCAGCACTACACCATTGACAGTTCGAAGTGATTCAAATGATGTCGGGCCACGAACATTCACCAGCAATAGTCGTAAGTAAAAGCATTCATCATTTTTCGGATGAACTGTATAAATACGGCCAAGAGCTTCAGTAGAACGCACATCCGGATGACCAGGAACTACATTACCTTGCTTTCGACGTTGAAATTTCTTCGATGAAGCATTCCAAGTATAATAACGCGGCATCTCTGAGTAAAGTAACGCACGTGCAAACGGATCAATTTGGCAAATCGAGAAGAAACTGGTCAATGTTGTCGCTGGTGGGTTTTGAGCACGTTGAGCGGCATTTACTGCGGTGAAATAAACTCGTTGACCGTTCTCCAGATGCACTGCCAAATGTGTAATACTCGGATAGCGTTCATGAATGGGAAATGAGAATATACGCCAAATCGCCTCATTGCAGCATACGTACCGACCAACTTGATAGCGCGTGATTTCATCATTGGGGTCAGGAGCTTGAAGACCAAAAGCCGCCATGTCACTGCCCTTCGTGACATATTTGCAGATGTACTTGATGGACTTCACTGAATTGCAATACTCCACGTTACAATGCGCCCTGAATGTTTTGGAAAGAAGTGGCGAATACGGAACAACCCAAGAGTTGTCGACCACGAAATCATTTCCTTTCACTTTGACTGTGATTGTTCTATCGCCATCATCAGATGATCGACGTCGATACAGTGGATAACCATCGTTGCCAGTGATGGTATCAGCAGTCAAATTTCGTGGATAACGCTTGGAACACTTGCCGTCGACCATGCACGTTGATTGTGGGTTAATGGCGCCACACGGTCCATGAATCATGTTTGTAATTACGACATCATGCAGGTCTGGATCGGTTTAGGGATCAGGAATCTCGGCACATATGATGTCATCAATTTGGTCTGGCTGTATTCTTTCGACTAACCAAATGAGAATGTGCGCATGCGGTAAGCCTCTTTTTTGCCATTCAATCGAATAATCCAACATCGAATATCCCCAAAGACACGATGCCAAACAATATAGTGCATGAGCGACCGGATTTTTTGCCTGAATACACGTGCGGTGATATCGTGCCGATCACTTGATGTTTGGCCAGGAAGCAGCAGTTGAACAATTTCTATCCACTTAGGATTGCACGTGAAGGTGATGAACAGGTCTGGACGGCCGTAATGACGTACATATGTAATTGCATCTTGCGTATATTCATGCATATGACGTGGACTGCCAACGAACGTCGCCGGTAAAATGGTCAACCGACCAAAATCAGATGCATTTCCTTCGGTGCTAATTGCATCGCGTAAATGAATGTACTGCTCCGTACGTAGTTTGGTTTGATTTAAAGGGATAAAAAGGAATCGTTCCGCTTCTATTTTGGCATACATATCGACGCAAAATTGCTGAAACAATCGGCGAAATCGAAGCAAATAGTTCTCAACACTTTGGCGAATCATCAAACGATACGCGTAAAAATTCATTCCGCTGACCTTCCTGGTAGTTTCCTCACCTAAAATGATATCAGTGACATTAGTGTCATATTGAAATGAAAATTATTATGATATCGATTCTCACCGGTCGATGGATTTATCATCTTGATGTTGATATAATATCCATCGTCTCCTTGCCAAAACATCAGTGGGTATTGGAATGCATCGTATAAACGATGTGTTTCGGATATTCGTTGCAATTGCCCAGAGTCCCGACGTGTGATCACAATATCGCATGATTAAACTTGTCAATTAAATGGTCAGTTACTGATGACTTAAACGGAAGTGATTATTTACCAATATTGCTCACTTTGTTCAACGACATCTCACAACCTACTGGACATAGTACACCCAGAACAAATTAGACTACGCCGACTGGCAAAAATTTCAAACTGCAAATACAAAAAGACTTCTCCAACCTACCAACAGGTACTAATATTTAAAAATTTAAAAATAGTGCGAATGAATCCATTCCCAAAACTACGCATAAACAATTTAGGAATACGGTTTATTGGTGGAACGACAATTAACCGTATTCCTAAAGCTCAACTTAGATCCAATAAGAATAATATGTGGAAAGTAGTAAAACAAAATCCCACTAGTGATAACATCTTAAACTATAAAAGAGCAAATGCCAGATTTAAAAGAGAAGCAAAAATCTCCAAAAGAATAGCATTTATGGAACTAACAAAAGATATAAACTACAACACGCCATCAAAAATTCTTTGGGATAGAGTTAAAATCTTATACGGGAAAAGTACGACAAACAACATCCACGTCATGGAAACCAAGTTTCTACATCAAAAGAAATCTCTGACCTGTTGGGTAGGACCTGGTCAAATTATTCAAGCAATACTAACTTTTCATGGGCATATATAAATAAAAAAGGGTCATTCACCAACAATTTACACATAAATTATACCTTAAACACGCATGCAAAGCAGATAGAAAATACTTTTTCTACTTTAGAGCTTCAATCTCACAACTAAAAGGAAAAACTCCAGGACCAGATAATATGCTTTTAGTAAACTTATCCCCCAAATTGGTGAACAGAAATTATACGACCTATACAATGACATGACATATTCTCTTCTGGTGTAATACCACAACAATGAAAAATTTCAATGGCAATTCCGATACCTAAGCCTAACAAAGCCAAAAATAGTACAGAAGGATATAGGCCAATATCACTAATCCCGTGTATTTCAAAAGTAATGGAAAAGATGATAACGGCATACCCAAGGCTCACCGTTGTCTGCGATTCTATTTCTGATAGCTTATGATAAACTCAGCCGGATTATAAATGAACATAAATTCTTTAAACACATAATATACGCAGATGATTTATACATATTTTCTAAAGTTCAAAACACAACCGATTTTAAAACACAATTGCAAACACTTTTTTACAAAATTCTTACTTGGTGTCAAATTAGTGGTACAAAAATATGAAAAGAAAAATCTAAGCACCTCCATATTTGCAAAAAACGTAACTGCGATAGCCTAAATATTTATTTAGATATGCATAAAGTACCTGATGTAACAAAATTTAAAATATTAGGCTTAATCTTTAGTAGTAACTATCTTTGGAATGAACATATTAAATACTTAACCAAGGCTTTAAATGATAGAATTAATATTGTAAAATGTCTAAGCCACATGAAATTAGAGAGTAATACTAACTCAGTTATAAATATCGTCAAATCAACTATCCTATCTAAAATAGATTATGGGCTCCCGCAATCTACGGTAATACATCAAAAAAATAACCTAAACAAACTGTCATCAATATACCACTCCGCCGTCAGATTGGCACTTGGAGCCTTCCGCACAACCCCTATAACTAACATCCTTACAGAAACCGGACTGCCAACTCTCCAAAACAGACAACTACAAGTTACCGGACGTATGATCGTCAAACTTACCAACTCAAATGGATCCATATTAAATTAAGCACTGACTAAACTGCTAAAGAGGAAAAAATGCAACCGTAAAAAATCAGCGGTACAAAGGGTAGTTGCCATGGCGAACCAATTGGATATTAAACTTAATCTCAAGGCCACACCTACCTTAAAAACGCCGCCGTGGACACTTCAAACAGATTCAATCATACTTGAACTAACAAATCGCCATAAGAAAAGCACGCCGCACGATATATTGGCAAGAGAATTCTTAATGATTCGCAACCAACACCAAAACTGGAACATATTATTCACTGATTTATCAAAATCTGAAAACGCCGTTAGATTCAGTGTTGTAGACGAAAAAAACATAATTATTATGTCTATACTTCCAGCATCCGCTTTCTCTGCCGAAGCCGAAGTAATCTTAAAGAAATATTGCAAAACATAAATCACGCCAATATCAAACTTTTCATAAATTTTATTTGCAAATTAAATCTTTACTTTGATATATAACACTATATAACTTTATTTGTATAACATTGTTACCTACTAAGCTTAACTCCTTACATGCTATATTTGTAATTAATTTACAATTTATTAAATAAAAAATAAAAAAAAACACTGTTGCAGATACTTTGAACAAAATAATGATAATTACGAAAATGCCAAAGTGTATAAAAATATCGAAAATGATGAGACTGAACTTCATGCTAAACAGTGTGAAAATTTAGATACAATGTCAGTAGATGCATCTGTGCATTTGAAGATAATTTCAAATATATATTTATCACAGAGAAATGTATTAATTACTATAAAAACCAAATTTACTTTAGCTACGACCAAGAAGAAAAGTTTTTTATAAAAATTGTGATCAAAAAGTGTCAAACACATATAACAGTCACAGAAAATTATAATTTAAAAACCATCATGGAGAGGGTTTTAATAAATAAAGGAATTATGTGCATTTTTTGTAAAAGCGATCAACTTTTTATGAAGTTTCAGTATTTACATGGCTGTCAGAGCCGCAGGTAACTAAAGGGGACTAACAATTACTTAGGTATGTGCCGTAATTGAGTTTCTGATGGAAGCCGATATATCATCTCCACGTGATGACGGCTGGAAACAGGTGCGCATTGGGGGAGTGACGACGTGCTATAGTTACTGTCACACATCAGTCATTTGATGTGCGACTGGATAAGATAGACAGATTCCTAGTCCAAGATGGAACAGCATATGCCGAGGGATGCGCGGCTAATAGGGTGGTTAGTCTCGAATATGCGAACTCCGGATACCTGGTGACCTCCGAATTTAAATAAATGCCTTCCCACGGTAAAAGGGCTCTGCCATGTGTGACCTATATACCAAATACTCGTGGGAATTTATATATATATATATATATATATATATATATATATATATATATATATATATATATATATATATATATATATACGAGTATATATATACTCGTATATATATAAACGGATTTTAATAAATAAAGGAATTATGTGCATTTTTATATATGGATTTAACAAAAAAACAGGGGTCATACTGTTGCTGTGTGGTGACAGCAACAGTATGACCTCTGAGAAATCTGGGTGCACGGTGATTGGTTCAGACCTAAACAATCTGAACATAAAAAATGACTTCATAAAAATTACGTCGGCAGAGAAGAGACACTTCAAGCATGCGATGACAAGTGATCACTCTAGGGAAAAGGCTCTAGAGATTGCTAAAAGTAAGTCCACGGCGAGAAGGGCTCGCTCAGAAGATTCCCCAACAGAAACGCCATCTGTCAAGAAGACCAAAACGTCACCTTATGTAGGAAAGCTAACGTTTAGTCAGGTCGCCAGCATTATTCGGCTGGGAATTGTTCCGACCGATTTAATAAGGGCGCCATTCCCTAAAGAACAGTTGGTTCTAATCCAAGAGACCATTATTGACGTTATGATAGAAGTCAATGACAATAACGACAAACCAGTGTTTGATGGCCTAGCACACAGAAACTGATGGTTACTGTTCCTATGCTCAAATGAGAATACGGCTAATTGGATTAGAAAACATATCGGCCTAATAAAAGCGAAATGTTGTTTGGAAATGACGCTCATTGAGGAATCAAAGTTTCCAAAAACGTATATGGTCAGAGGCTACTTCACACAGAGCACCGAGCTACCAAATGAAAAAATTCTTGCGAACACTGGGGCGCAGAATGCAGTGGCAGCGAAAAATTGGAAGGTCAACCGAAGGTGCATTGCTAGTGGATGATGAATCACTGAATAAACTGTCACAGTTCAAGGGGAAGATAGGTTAGGTTAGCGTGGCAGCCGGTCCAAGGGCCAGCTCACTCAGACCACCATGGGTCCATTGTGATACGACCGCGCAACAACACACCTCCGATTCACTCGTCGAACCATTTCGAAGCCCTAATAAAGCGCATGATTTGTTTGACCTTCCCGCTAGACACCTCTGTAAGAGAGCTAAAAGCGTATTTGCCTAAAGAGCCCGCTCTGCGTCTAGCAAGAGCGGGGCAACTACAGAAGAGATGTTCCACAGTCTCCTCCTCCTCCTCCTCATCCCCACAGCTTCTGCAGAATTCATGAGAGAATATTCCCAGCCTGAGAGCATGTCTGCCGAAAAGCCGGTGTCCCAACAAGAGCGCAATTTTTAAATTTTAAATAAAACAGATATTTTTAAAAAAAATCGTGAAACTTTATTATATCGAAAAGTAGACAGAATGAGGTTATGTATGGAACAATATATCGTGCAGATGGCCGCAGCGGCTTTGCTGGCATGCACGCGATCTTTTAATGAAATTTTCAATGACCGTTTTGCATAAATGCTGCGGTATTTCATTAATGCAGCGTCCAATTTCCTCTTTTAAGGCTTGAGTCGTCGTCGGCTTATTCGCGTAAACCATCGACTTCAAAAAACCCCAAAGAAAAAAATCTAATGGTGTTAAATCGCACGATCTAGGCGGCCAATTCTGATCTCCAAAACGCGAAATAACACGATCGGGAAATGACTGATGCAGCAATTGAATTGTTTCTCTGGCTGTATGACATGTGGCGCCGTCTTGTTGGAACCACATGCCCTCCACATTCATTTCTTCAATTCGAGGCAAGAAAAAACTGGTTATCATTTCACGATACCGAACACCATTGATTGTTTGCGCTTGACCTGCCTCATTTTCATAAAAAAAAGGTCCAATGATTCCTCCAGCCCAAAAACCACACCACACAGTGACACGTTGAGGATGCATTTGCTTCTCGTGAATCACTCGAGGATTTTCCTCACCCCAAATGCGACAATTCTGCCTATTGACGAAGCCATCAAGATGGAAATGGGCCTCGTCACTGAAGATGATTTTAGCGGCAAAATCAGCATTTTCATGTTGTCTCTCCAATACCCAATTAACGAACTCCCTTCGCTGTCCATGGTCAGCTGGCTTCAGTTCCTGAGTCAATTGAGCTTTGTATGCATGAAGATGCAAATCTTTCGTCAAAATTCGCTGCATAGTGGATTTGGAGACACCAATTTGCTGAGCTCGGTGTCGAATTGAGGTGGATGGAGTTTGAGCGACATCATTACGTACAGCTGCGACATTTTCGGTCGATCGACCTGGTCGATGGCGCGTTGTTGTCTTTACATCACTAACAGACCCAGTTTCGGCAAATTTATCCATTAATCTCTTTACAGTTGACTCTTTTGGAGCATTATTCTGACCCCAAATTGATCGCAATTTGCGAACTGTATCCCCAAAACTTTCACCATTTTGGTAAAACAATTTCACAATGAGAATGCGTTGTTCATTCGTGTAGTGCTCCATTTTTACTATCCTCGTACCTTCTACTAGCAAACAATAATAATTGTTCAAATGTCAAACAATGACACTTCGAATGTTGCCAGATTTAAAAATTACGTTCTTGTTGGGACACCCTTTACAAGCCATGACCTTAGAGATATTCTCTCTCGACAGGGCAAGCAAGTCTCTAGATTTCCTTCTATTAAGTTCCGGCCACATTAGCCTAGTCGTTAAGCAAGTGCCCTCTTGTGCCCAAGACCCATTGGTCTCACGCCCGACCCTACAACCCGAGCAACCTTTGATTTCAGTGCCACCGAATTCATTGACAAGATGGCCGCCTGGGTATCCGATTAGATATTTATAATATTTTTTGTTACGGCATATCTATTTAAGTAGACAGCTACCTCCTTTATGGCTAGGACCTCTGCTTGATAAAAACTGCAGTGGTCGGGGAAACGGAAAGAAAGTTTCAGTCCCAGTTCTTGTGAGAAACCTCCAAAACCGACTCTATCATCAAGTTTGGATCCGTCAGTGTAGAAATTAAGTTCCCCCCTTCTCCATGGCATTGGTGTTTGCCACTCTCTTCTAGACGGAATATATGTCTGGAAGTGCCTATCGAAATTGAGATTAGGTATAGTCAATGTGTTGGATAAAACTACTCCAGGTACGATCATGCCATAACGCCGCACATTTCAGCCTTAGTGCTGTAGGTAGGTTGAATATTACTTCTAAAGCTTTAGTAGGCGTGGTCCTTAAAGCACCAGAGATGCATAAAAATTCCGTTCTTTGGACCTTGCTCAGAAACTTCAAATAGCTTTGTTTCTGAGTGGCTGGCCACCATACCAGTATTCCATATAGCAATATAGGTCTGACCACCGAAATGTACAGCCAGTGCATAATTCGTGGGGATAGTCCCCACCTGATTCCGACCACTTTTTTACATGTGTACAAAGCAATATTGGCCTTTCTGAGTATTTCTTCAATATTGGGTTTCCAGGTAAGTTTCCTATCTAGTACTAGTCCCAAATATCTAACTGTCTCCTTCATCGGAATTTCCACACCTTTGTATGTTAGCGGGGAGACAGCAGGAGATCTATTTTTCTTAGAAAAGAGGAATAATTCCATTTTATCAGGGTTTAACCCTAATCCCCTTCTTCCCATCCAACCAGTAAGCGTGGCCATGCTAGAGCGCAAAATATCCATAAGATTGTTTACATATTTTCCTCTAATCACAATTGCCAAGTCATCAGCATAGGCGACGACATGGTGACCCTCCCTCTCTAGGGCTAGCAGTAATTAATTTACCGCCAAATTCCAGAGCAGGGGGGAGAGGACTCCTCCCCCTTAAGGTGTGGGAACCTAAGCTGGCAGTTACCTTTCTGCTGAAGAGTATCGTCTCTATCAGCGCTACCATATTAGGATCGACGCCCAGAGCTTCTAACGCTCCCGTAATGGCGTTCGCATTTATGTTGTTGAAAGCGCCTTCTATGTCAATGAACGCCGCTAGTGCGAAATCTTCCTGCTGGATGGCTTTTTCCACTATACCAATAAGTACGTGTAACGCCGCCTCTGTCGATTTGCCCTTCGACATGTTCGGCATGTTGTCCCGAGCAGATTCTACCATTTGGTATAGCTTCCCGTAAGTGTGCATCCATCAATCTCTCCATTGTTTTTAGGAGGAAAGACGTGAGACTGATTGGTCTGAAGTCTTTAGGATTTACATGAAAAGACCTGCCTCCCTTGGATATGAAGGAAACCTTCGTTTCTCTCCATCTCAGCGGAATATAGCCCATGTTAAGACAGTTTCTAATTGCAGTCACAATCCAGGGCGTAATGATGTCCCGTGATTGTTGCAGTTCAGCTGGATTAATTCCATTCGGACCCGGAGATTTATATGGACCAAAGGTGTTAATGGCCCACTGAACTTTCTCAACTGTAACTATCGCATTCCCTATCTCAGACTGCCTGCCCCCAGGTGTCGGGTTATCACCCTCCACTGTGCTACTGCCTGGAAAATGCGTATCTAAGAGAAGAGCCAAAGATTCCTCGCTCGATTCACTCCACACATCACCCGGACCTTTGAGGTAGCCCAGGTTGTGTGGTGTCATCGCTAGGATTCTTCTTAGTCTAGCTGCTTCCGATGTTTCTTCCACATCCCTACAATAATTTTGCCAGGCCTGTCGCTGCGCAGTTCTGGTTGCTTATATATTTTTAGCTCAGCCTTGTAGGCTTCCTAGTCCGCGTGCAGACCCGAAATTTTGGCCCTGTTAAATAACCGCCTATTGGCACTCTCCATCTTTTTATATTG
Source organism: Clusia tigrina (assembly GCA_920105625.2). Classification (NCBI taxonomy): domain Eukaryota; kingdom Metazoa; phylum Arthropoda; class Insecta; order Diptera; family Clusiidae; genus Clusia; species Clusia tigrina. The sequence goes on from OV050031.1 coordinate 170,608,740, forward strand.
TTAGCGAAGTTATCGAAGGTCAGGGTAATATCTAACACTTCCCTTCTATTTTGTGTTATAAACGTCGGCGCTGAGCCTAAATTTACCACACTAAGCTTATTCTCTATAATGAAGTCTAAAACTGACTCACCTCTTGCGTTAGTGCTTGAACTTCCCCACAATGTGTTGTGTGCGTTTACGTCACTGGAGACAACCAAGTTCCTTTTGGCTGCGGCTGCCTCCATGACCAATGTCCGAACCTCCTCCGATGGAGCGTCCTTGTCGTGAGGCATATATGCGGAGGCTACCCAGAAACTGCTATTTTGCAACTCAATGCTTGCCGCCACCGTATCGCCATTACTTAACTGTGGGAGCAAAAAGATGTTAATGTTATCCTTTGCAACTATACAAGCACGAGGCTTACCTGTGCTCTGAGCGGCTATCATCTTGAAGCCTCTCGTCTTCAAACCGCAGATTTTGTTGCCGCATATCCACGGATCTTGGATGAGGGCCACATCAAAACCACCAGAACCCAGGCGGACCATCAAGTTCGCAGAGGCGAGTTTACAATGGTGGAGGTTGATTTGGATCAGCTTCATAAGAATCTGTCCTTCTTACCTCCACCATCGTAACGTCCGCGTCCTCCTCTTCTTCGGTGTAGTCAAGAAGGTCGTCCTCCTCAAAGAGCTGCCCGACCCCGGTCAGCTGCTCTGAGTCGGTCGACCTTTGGCTGCTGGACAACCCTTCTTCACCACCGCCAGCCTCCCTGGCCTTGTCACCCTCTATCTCCTCCGGTTCCAAAATTTGCTCGTCGCTGCGGTAGATCCGGACGGTCGCGTCAACGAACCCGAACCTGACTACCCCTTTTCTCTCTGCCAGTGGGGCAAGGGACTCTGCGTTGAGTATCAGCAACACCTGCCTTCTATCTTCCACTGGCTCCTCGAGTACCTTCCAATTATGGGTTGGCAGCTCTCTGTTACACGATCTAAAGATCGCCTCTATTTTCTCCGGTTCAGCTGGCTTAGCCGGGATCCAGACCCAGGCTCTGGGTCTGCTGGGAACTTCTTCCCTGCTGACGGCATCTAGCTTGGCTCCCGGCCAAATCTCGCCAACCTTCCTTACCGCGATCTTGTAAAGGTTGGCTGACCTGCTGTCATCGCATGCGATAAGCTTGGCCCTGCCCTGATACCAGCCCGCATCGTGACAGAAAGTGGGGGTCCAGGGTTTTCCTCTAAGACTTGGAGGTAGACTTCGGCAATCGCTTGCTCCACCCACCTCCACTTCTCTTTGGGTATGACCCCTTCCTCCTCCTTCTGGTCAATGATGGCCAGCATCTCACCCCCACCTTTGACAACTTCGCTGTAGGATGGGTATTTCTGGCCGCCGACTTTTTGTCTTTTAGCGACCTCACCCGCCTCCTCAGCCGAACGTTTTCTCTTTGGGGCTGTACACGCCGGTTTTCCCAAGCCGGATAACACACACCTTGCCCACTCTACCGATTTTGCCTGCTCCTCATTGCGCTGATCAGTTGGTAGAGCTTCGTATTTTGCCAGGACCTTGAAGGCCGCCTTATTTTCGTAAAAGGCCTGCTTTGACGGACGGACGGGTTTAACCGCCCCCCCTGGCCTACCCCAGCAACCTTCTTTGAGCTGCTGGGCGCCTCTACTGTCTGCTGCCGATAGATCCCCGGGGCAGCCCCCGCCCCCTGACCGCAGTCAGCGTTTGGGTTTTTACCACCTTCTCCGGGTTTCTTCCTTCAGCAACCCCTCTGAAAGAGACGAGAGACCGGTTTTCCCAAGCCTCCCCGTCCCCTGCTACCAGCACTCATACTGGAACCAGCCCTAACGCTTAAGCCCCCTCTGCCTCCTGCTGCTATCGATCTGTCTACCAAACTTGTATCAGCGGTAGACAGGATCGCCTCTGTCGGATTTTTGGGAGGACCGCCCTCCTTGGGTTTAGGATTTTTGTATAAATGCCTCATATATGGTCCCACGAGTATTGGACAAGAGAGGTCCGCTCGCGCAGAGGTCCGTGTGCGCGGGTAAGGCTGGATAGAACCGGAGGACGCCAAGTATCCGGAGCACTCCGTTAGAGACTGGGCAATTTTTTGACCTGGGTTCCCAGCCAGGCTGAGCATCGACACGGGTCGTATGACATCTTGCTCCAACCCAGAGGTTTTTATAGAGGTTTGCTCCTCCATACCCTGCATCCGGTGAGGTGCTAAGACTCCTCAGTCTAGATCCGTAGTGTTCTGATATAAATAGCAGGGTTACCTCGGGCAGGATGTGGCTCTTCGCGACGCACTATCGGTCTAGATGGGATAGAGGCTAATGTTCCTAGAACTATAATCGCATATTCCCATCCTGCGAAAATTTACGCTTCAACGAAACTGACACTTCAACGAAACTGACGCTTCAACACCATAACCCCAACCCCAACCTAACCTAACCTAAGGGGAAGATAGCCTATCGTTATAGAAGTGGAAAACAAACAACGCCGACACTCGGGGGCAGTGCTGAAGGGCATGCTGGGGACATAAGGTCCAACGAAGCGGAGGCTAGCAAACCGTCAACTAGCAAAGCCGCGCTAGAACGACAAAGAGAAATCGGAGGCGCAAAAACAACAACAAAAAAACACGATACCGCAATATGGCACGCGCGGAAAGCGCCTCAGCATGACAAAACAAAAGCCAAGCATACTGGGGGCCATAGAGATCACAAAAACAAGGGTCCTAGGGGCGCGAGGCTACAGAAACTCGCTGCGGAAAGCCACCACAAATATGCAAGTGCTACAGGCGAACTTGCACCATGCCACCCTGTGCAAGAAATTCCGACGAAGACCAATCCATGGCCCTAATACAAGAGCCATGGATAATTGGGAGCCAAATCAAAGGTCTTACAAATAAAGGATGCAAGTTGGTTTATTTTCACTTTTCGCGCCCCAGAACGGTGATTATGATTGATTTTAATACTAACTATTTTCTCATTTCAGAATTTACTAGTCAAGGTCTAGTAGCTATCCTTGTCGAAGTATCAACAGAGAAGGGAGCGCAGAAAACTGTTTGTGCGCCCGCCTACTTTCCAGGTGACTCCAACATTATACCTCCCGTGGAGGTGCAAGGGCTTATTGGGCACTGCCACAACAACAATCACATACTGCGATTGGTTGTGATGCAAACGAGCACCATTATGTCTGGGGAAGCTCGGACATTAACAATAGAGGTGAGTCTCTCTTAAGTTTTTTCTTAAGTAAAAATGTCACCATATGTAATAAGAGTACAAGGCCAACCTTTATTAACGCGGTTAAAGAAGAGGTATTAGGCCTAACTCTAACCAGTCCTCATATCGCCAATTTTGTTAGAAATTGGCATGTATCTGACGAGCCCTATCTGTCAGATCATTTACATATAGGATTCGATTTACCAGGTAAATCTGAATTAAAAAATGAAGTCTGCATTATTAGAATCAAGAACCAATTCGCTGTCTACAAGTATAAGTTCTCTCGGTGAACTCGAAGGGGCGGTGTATCGACTAAATGCTGAGAATAATCTCAGCATATCATGAAAGCACTGCGGTCAAAACTCACAAAGTGGCTCGCAAGGTCCCATAGTGGAATGGCAAGCTTGCAGATATGCGTAAAAAAAGAAAACTCTTCAATCGTTGTAAAGGCAAGAAGGTGAGGGACGACTATAGGGTCGCTCTGATTAATTACAACAAAGAACTAAGAAGGAAATTTTGCGAAACAGAGTCGAAACGCCAGAGAGCGCTAGACTCTATAAAGCTTTACGCAGGGAACACTCATATGGTGTTGCAACTTTAAGAAGACCAGATGGGTCTTATACAATGAATAGGAGGGACACTTTAGAATACCTGCTTCAGGTGCACTTTCCGGGGTCAATTAGAGTGTCAATGACACTGGATCATCCGTCATGGGACCGATGGGCCTTACTAGAAAAAGATCCTGGTGTTTGTCTGGAGTAATGTTTACCCCAGACAAAGTTAAATGGGCTGTTGGGTCCTTTAAACCATTCAAGACACCAGGTGAAGATAACATTTTGCAGCCCTCTTGATAAGAGGATTGGTTGATATACTTAGATCACTTGTTGCAATTTTTATAAACAGTTTCAGCAGGAAGTACATATCATCCATATGGCCTAAAGTCAATGTGGTATTTATTCCAAAATTGGGCAAAAGGTCCAGCGAACTGCCTAAATAAAAACTATGGAAAGATTAGTGGATCTACATATTAGAGAAACAGAACAATACCTCTGCATCAATCTCAATTTGCATACAATAGGGGGAAATCCACGGAAGGAGCGCTTCATTATCTAGTTACAAAGATAGAGAATGCTCAATATTTCAAGGAAATTGCTTTATGTGCCTTCTTAGATGTCGAGGGCGCCTTTGATAATATCGGTTATGGCTCTATAGAGGGGTCTATGCTGTGCAAAAATATCGATAAACCGACTGTGGGTTAAAATGATGTTAAAAGTAGAGAAATTGCTTCATCTCTGGGAGACGAGGCCAAATCAGTTAAGTCAATTAATGGCTGCCCCTAGACGGTGTGTTGTCAGCCCTTCTATGGTCTTTAGTTATTGACGATCTTTTAGTCAAACTACAAGGGTTAGGCTTGGAGGCATGTGGATATGCTGACGATCTTGATATCATTATCAGCGGCAAGCTTGACAGAACAGTATTTAACATTATGAGGCTGTAACCTTCATCTCAGATTGGTGTCGCGCAGAAGGGTTATGCGTTAATCCAAGACCATTTTCGTTCCTTTTACAAACAGATTAAAATTGAACTTTGGTACAATAGCTGTTGAGGGAATGAATATAAAATATTCCGATGAGGTAAAATATCTAGCTGTAGTCCTGGATAAGCGATTAAATTGGAACTCTCACATAAATTCGGTGATAAACAAAGCCACAAGAGCAATGTGGGCCTGTCGGAGTCTCTTTGGTAGAACATGGGGTTTTAACTCTAAAATGATACACTAGATGTATGTAATGATGGTTAGACCAATCGTTACTTATGCATCCCTTGTGAGGTGGCCTAAGACAACACAAGAATCTATTAAGAAAATACTTACAAGTTTTCAAAAGCAGGCTTGCATGGCAATCAATGGTGCCATGCGAAACTACCCAACCGCTTCTATTGAGGCCATAATAGAACAATCCCTACTACATAAATTCGTGAAAGATGTGCTGCTAGAAGCGCATTGAATGGTCATTTTAATATTTTAAAAACATACCGGATAGAAACCTAATCTGCTCAATAACGGATTATATGATCCCAAAACGACAGTTTGATCGCAATTTTGAGATTATTATCTAAGACCGTGATGAATTGAACATAGGAGGAATGGTTCACAGACGGTTCAAAAGCAAGCACCGGAGTCGGTGCAGGGGTCTATGGACCAAAACCCAACATCTTCGAACCAATGGGCAGGTGGCCTAGCGTTTTCCAGGCTGAAATTCAAGCAATCTCAATCTGCGTAAGGACAAATCTGTAAAAGGGTATCAAAGGCGCACAAATAGCTATCTATTCAGATAGTCAAGCTGCATTACAGGCATTAGCTTCATATTCTTTAGAATCGAAACTGATGGAAGATTGCTTCAACAACCTACAAATTTCAGGTGCAACAAATAAGGCTGCAATTTGCCGGGTTCCGGGTCGGGTCGAAGGCAACGAAAATGCTGACGTTCTGGCTAGGGCCGGTTCCGCAGCAAGCCATGTCCGGAGCCATACTGCAATATCAACTGGGCGGAGGCTAAATCCAGAGTAAAGATATTTTAGGTCGCAGTGTCGGCCATGGGGCAAACTACTAAAACTAAATTCTTTATTTTATTTTCAGTATGTTAATGTAAATCAAATATTAATTTAAAAGAAATCACTGATAAAAATTAGATATTGACAATTATAGAGAATGAACATCTACGTAATAATCATAGGGGAATACAAGAAGTTTGCCATGAATTAAAAAAACAAATACTTTTACCCTAAATTATACAACATACTCGTATGTAATTAATAATTGCTCAGTTTGCCAAATAGCTAAATATGACAGAAAACCAATTCAAACTCCATATCAAATTACTGAAACCCCAACACATTTTAATGGCATAGTGCATATAGACATTTGGTTTCCATACAGAAATACTATGCATCTGACAACAATTGACAAATTTTCAAAATATGCTACATTTCAAAAGCTTAACGATCGAAATTGGATCGCTATTTTAGAAGCCTTAAATCAAAGTATACAATTTTCAGGTAATGAATAAAATCGTATTTGATAATGACCGTTGTATCTTACACAGCGCAGTCTGTTTGTTTTTACAGGAACAGAATATTGAGACACATACAACTACAGCATATTTAAAAACCGGAAACTCTTGCATTGAACGACTTCACGGAACATTAAATGAACATTTAAGACTAATGGAGGCCGATAGAGAAAATAAAAATTTAGAATTAGAGGAAAAGCTTTTTAAAATGTTTACCTATTATAATAACACCATTCACCTAACTACAAAAAAGGGACCCATTGATTTTATATTAAAACATTTTGATAAATAATACATCCAGGAAGAATCCAAGCAAACTATATGAAAAGCAGAAAATTGAAAGGATTAAGCAATTGAACCAAAATAGAGATCATGAACCGAACCAGTTAATAGATAATATTGTAAGTAGTCAGCTGCCTAAAAATAAAACTAAATACAAAAATTTGTTAAATATAAGAAAAATGGAAATTATATTACTGATGCTTCAAATAATCGAAAAATAAAATTTTCAAAAAGCTCAATTAAAAAGACGCTACACATTTCAGAAACAATAACTACAATTTTTATAACTAGTAGTAATAGTAAATAATGTATTGGTAATAATGTAAGCTACAGATTTTAATGTACGAGGTCGCAAATATCTTATGGATGGAGGAGTTACATATCAACATTCCCACTACCAACAATACCTACTGTAACTCTCATAGAACTACTTATCTTCTCCCATCCCTCCTTCCACTTTCTTTATTTGCTCTTTAACCAATTGACCTGTTATATTTTATACTTATTATTTTCACATTCCTTTTGTTAGATTCCTTCTTGTAATTTAATTGCTAGTTCTTAAGCTTTTCATTGTTGTACTTAGTTTTAAGCATCATGTACTTCCTAAAATCATTAATAAAGTTACCTTCTTAAAGAGAGGATTAATCTTAACATTATTATATAAAATCAAATTTTGTCCACATATTTTCTATAAATCGTAAATTATTATTGTGTCAATAGTGAGCGTGGCTGGGAAAGTAACTAGCATTGTGTTTAAAGCTACATAGTAGCCTGAAGCTTCGTGTGAAATTTCAAAGATGAATCTTCTATAGCCGATTTTTCCTTAATTCTGGGCATGGTAGTAACAGTATGCTGCCATAACTCACTAGAATGGAACGAACCAATGTAAATTAAAAATTGTATTCATATATCATCCATATGAGCATAGCTAAGTTAATTTTAACTTTAGTCCCGAAAGATCCTTATATGGAAAGCCGGCGTCCCTTTATCTGATCAATCCTATATCTTGCAGATGGCTTTATGCATCTTCCCATATAATTTCGTATCTTATATATCTTATGTTATGAATATATGTTAATAGTGAGCATGGCAGTAAATATATACCGCACATATATAGTCTTATAGTATTGCATATAGTTTAGTAGTAAAGCCACATCTACGTAACTGTCACATTGCGTCACTATACCGTTTATTGGACCGAAATCATTTTAAAAGAGGTGTTTAAAGTTGCATATGTGGGAGGCAGATTTGGTCTTTGCCCGAATAAGCTTATATACCCCAAATATCTTATGGTCCAGACTATACTTTTGTAAAGTTTCGTTAAGATATCTCTAACGGTGTGGAAAAAGTGTCAACAGACGGACTTTAATTACTCAGAATGCGATACTGATCATTTGTACATATGTCCATATCTGCCTTGCCTCCTTCTGGTAGTTGAAAGGCAGCTCAGCCGCAAAAACTTAGTATAATATATAATAGGGTATAATGAATGTTGAAGACCTGGCATTTAATTTTATATGTATGTATTTATTAAATATTGTGTCTATTTACAGAGTGCAATAAATTAAATTGTGACTTTAAGCTGTAATAAAATTGTGTTCTTCCATAAGAACTTGCCGCAATGGAAATGTATTATCTTCAGTCGATTTTGTGTTCCAGTCTCATATCCATTATTATTATATCAAATTAAACAGATGAACGTTCAAAAACAAAATCACAAAACGGTACCAATAATTTGTGTTCAAAAATACGACTTGAGGAGCATTACTTCGCATATTACTATAGCTATCAATTATATGAATTTTCCAACCCATATTTGCATGCGTAAAACTGTTGTAAAACACAATGTCAGGCCATGTTATATTCGGTGTTATTTCCAACAAAGCAGGGGATTCATCTGTGCATGTGGTAATAAGAGAACGATTAAACTTTTTGAAACTTGGAAAATCATCATCTAGACGCCGATCATAATTAGGAGGATATTTGGATAGACACAAAGGCCCAGCTGCAGTAGGTTTGGGACGACCTCTACGCGTAAATTCCACACCAGCTAATACGCGTATTTCACTTTGTTTTGCGTCACTAAGGCGATCAAAGCCTCCTTGGGGTTCGTCAGTTATTACCAACGGATGATAATACTCCGGAGAATGTGGATTATTGCCTCCACGAACCTGTGAAATGTCATCAGAAAGTTATAATTAAGAATAGATGTGACCAAAGACAATATACTATAAAGACATTACATCGCTCTCTTCACTCAGCGAAATGAGTTAAAAAACCGTGGCTGCCTATTGGACCAAAACCCGAAGTGTGCTCGGCAATGCAAAGGCAAAATATGTATGTAGATACACATTCTGGTGTTTGCGTTCTATATGAGCGTGTGTGTTTACTCCATGTGCGAATGTGTGTATGCTTTCATGTTTACGGCATGCAAATGTGTGTATGGATATGAATGCAAGAATGTTATTTATTTATTTGTTGGAATTGGAATGAAAACGAATTTCAATCATAGCAATCGAAGATGAGGCATTATAACTAATTATGGGAATATTTTTAAAATTTATATTGTAAATTAGTAAAAAAAAAAAAGAAAAAATTGGTGTGTAAAGTTAATAAATAAATATTTAATTTATTGTTTTATCCCCAAAAAAGCCACCATCGAATTGCACAGCAAAACTTCATGGCTGCACCAGCAGAAAACTAAAGTTATTTTTTGGGGAATGTTATATACAGAATTATAGAAATTTTAGTTAATTCAGAATTGCACCAGCAAATACTTTGACTCTAATGTACTCGAAAATAAACAAAAATAGTATTGGTGTCTTTAGCTCAATGGTTTATGCGTTGGTCTATAGTTTTTGTGGCTTTTAGGATTCCAGCCCAAGCAAAATGCTGTGTTTGATTGGATTTTTTTTAAAATTAATAATCATTTTTATAAATAGTAGTAAAAGTATTTTACTATCTTCCATAAATTAACCAGTATTATATTATTTTACTGAACCAAAACTAGAGCAGAATTATTTTATGCCTGTTATAGAAGATGGAGTATTATGAAATTGAACCTTGTCAAATCATATATATCCATACATACATCTGAATGTACATATGTATGCACATATTTGTCTTCTGATCATTTGTCAGGTAGCGAATTGTGCCATAGAAAGAATGAAATTAAATGAAAATAAAAGCGTAATTTCTCGCATAGGAGTTTTTGTTGTATGATGTGCGGTGTGGCTTCTTTAAATATAAAGTGAAGCAGAATTAGAATTCAATTTGTCATGAAATTTTGGATATGTCAATATTTTCAGTATTTTTTACTCCTTCGATCTTATATTTCATATTTTCGCGTTAGCAGCATGTGATCAAACATTTTTTTAGTCTATCCGAAGAAAGAATAATAATGCACAAAAACCAATTTTGATAAAATTAGTGTTAATATTTTAATATTCTTATGTTCGTCTGTTGCCTATTCCATCAGAAAATTTATCTAAGTAATTTTTAGATTAAGGGTACAGTCAAAAAAATCAAGGTTTTAAACCTTTTTCTTTTCTTTGTCAGATCAGCTTGAAATACTATAACCAGATTCTTTTAAAAATTAAACAACTCGTACGTACGTGAATATGTACATACATATGTATGTACATATCTATGAACACTGATTCTCCGCATTTACATAGTATATGATGTTCATGTTTGAAGTAAATTTTATGAACTTCAATATCTACTATTAAGTGCATATGTTCTTGTTATACATTGATTTACAAAATTTTGTAAATAAAACCGTATACAATACAATAACCTATATATAAACTTTTATTTCCTATGGAAAAATGTAGTTCAACCATGATTGTGTTCCAACGCATAATAAACCACTTCATAATCGAAAATTATTATAATCAAAAATCTATAAATAATTATTTCAAGTATTTAAAAATCCAAGAAATTTTAAATTTATATTAGGATAAATAATGTTTAGTAAAACATATTTTAATATAAGGTGCGTCTTTTTGCCCATTACATTTGACATTTACCTCTAAAAATGTCTACATGAGGTGTGCAGGGCTTACCCAAGTCGCCTTGCTTCCATGTTTTTTCACAATCGCCATTCGAAATACTACAACCGGCAACACAATCGCTTTGACGTGGAGACTTGAGTTATGGAAACTAATAAAAATGTGCAAAAAGTTCTTACTGCTTCGTGCTTCTTTATGCGTGTGAACTTGTCTTTGGATGTGTATCCACTTACATACAAAAATATAGAAAATATGTACTTTGAATCAAATAATCTGTCTTGACCTACATTCGTGAATAATATATGGGACTTATTTTTAGTTTTATTTTTTAATTATTTGCTGTCTAATTTCTTCTATACAACTGCATGTTTTTTTATATATTATAATGATATTAATTTAATTATATTAATTAAAGTTAATTTTTATTTTGGACATAATGTATTAATATAAAAGAAATATCAACAATTTTAATACATCTGCAAAATTGTTACTTTTCCTACCATAAGAATAAAATCTAACAATTTACTTAATATAGCATATACGGAAAAACAAAAACTTCCTAAAATTGCACATATTCATTGACGAACGAAATGTTTGATTGGATTAGATTTTGTGAAATTTATGAGCTTATTCAGACGAATTGCGCAAAAGCATCAAAAAACCAACATAAACAAAGGTATTGAAATCGTACAGATCCTAACACAATTTCAAGCCCACATGAATTTATGTATGCGAGTTAAGAAACACCGTTATGACTATTTTTAGAAGATATAAATTTCTTTGCTGTAATGATCTGCTATAGCAGCAGCAATTCAATGTGGTTTAGTAAAATTATTTAATACTGGATAATTTATGCTAAAGTAGGAACTATTCTTAATATTTTTTACAAAAATAATTATTAGTTTGCTTTCAAAAAAAGGATGAACAATTAATAAAATATAAAAATAAACACATTTCTCAGCGGACTTGAACTCGGAATGATAAAATCGATAGACCAACGCTTTATCACTTGCGCTATCGATCCTTATAAAAGATCGTGTGCATGCATATTTATTTTATATTGTCAAGTGGTTTAATATACACACATTATGCTTTCTCATGGCATGGCAAATCTTTTTTATACGCAAAACCACAAATGCTTTGCTTCAAGTCCCACTTTCCGTATAAAAAAACCATTGCCATACAGAAAATTCATTCTTGTGTATTTCCCCAGCCACACAGAACAGAAAATAAAAATTTGATTTCAAATTAGTCGCTTCTGTTGTGAGCACACACAAAAACACACACACTAAATTATTCATACGAACTGCCGATGGATACATATTGACGACTGCTTCCTGAAATTGCCGATCTAAATTCCAATGTGGTTGCCATTAATTTCAATATGTTGATTTTCACTCAAGAGAGCAATGAAAGGTATTTCTGTATATTGTCTTTGATGTGACTATATCATAAATTTACTACCTTGAATGAATATGTTAATCCACGTTTTAAGTATAATTCTGGAATCATATAACCATTTATATACCATGCCAAGCCACTAGATACGTGTCCTTTATACATAAAAAAATTGATTTGGAAAATTGTATATTGAATTTACATATTTTAAAATGCGAAAACTTTAATTCATTACCTGAAATGCCTTGATAACCACGCAAACCGCCGGCAGGTCCCAAATATGCAGCAAAAGTCCGTATGGATCTAAAAACGTATGTTAAAATTTTGTGTATTTACTTGATTGTACTTACGGATCAAATATTTTAACTCTCTCCCAAACTTGAATGGGATTATCAATGCGCTTCGTAAAACTAAAGCAATCATTAATCGGCTCCGACGTATTAAAATCAATTAGTATATCGCTTTTCGGGTATAAGTGGTGAAACGCTGGCTCATAATTGGAATCTAACTGACCCACTGCCCAAATTACGTAGTTAATTTTATCGAGTCGTATTTCCTTATCACCGGAATCAGCTAAAAAGCAAAAATACGTAATAACAAAATTTAAGAATTCATTGTAAATAAACTTTACATGAGATTAAGGTTCTACGAAATGTTATAATATTTATGCCATCTTTGCGACTATATGTGTTTAATTGAAAACTATCCAAACCACCCACAACATCATCACGACAAACGCCTTTATTTTGACCCAATACTTGCACACACTGGAAATATTTATATACTATATATGCAGAAACCGTTTTTCTTAAATAAACTTACCGGTGCTAATGACGTTATATTGTAATCCACGGAATAACCCCGAATATCATCCATGTATGCTACCACTACATCGGCACCAATCATTTGACTTGAGGTATCTGAACCAGAAATGCCAAATGACATGTAATCATTCTTTTCTACTTGACCCGATAGTTGAAGAGTAATTTGAGGTCCAAACACCTCCCAGGACACCTGTAGATCCTTATGCAGCTGACGACAATTGGGTAGTGAAAATTCATATGGTGTTATTTTCACCAAAGATGGCGGAACATTCAAATTGTTGGCGATCAAAACGTTTCCATAGTTTTCATTGTCAGCCAGATCGTAAATGCTTAGCCAATCTATGTCGAAAATTGTCTTATCACCGGGTAGCTCCAGTGTTATTGTCTCCTTGTTATACTTGCGTATAGGGTCTAAACTGTTGAATAAATATTATTATATCAATTGAAAATTTCTCAATTTTAGAAGAAACTTACTAGCCCATCTCATCAGGCACTTTATTGCCTCTGCTAGATGGTTGTGGACCTACACCCGTCCAAAAAAAAGTTCGCTTACCCAAACCATCGTAGGTAAAATCTATAATTCGTATAGTTTTCGAATCGATTAACTCTATAGAACTACTGCTCACATTGTGACTTCGTTTTGAAAATGGGCCGCCTGCCTGGGCTCTTGGTGGTTCAAAATCTTCAGGTATATACACATCGCCAAAATTGTTCTGATTATTAAGATCATAAACAGCCAACCATTTGATTTCCGTGATTTTTTTGCGATCAGGCAGTGTAAGTGTGAAATCTTTATTGTGATAGCGATCCAGAATATTGCTTCTATAACATTATATATTTTACTTTAGTTCCCTCAAAAGATTTACACTATTCATACTCACTTCCCATATTCATCTGGCACTATGAAGCCTTGTGGTCCTGGACGATTCGAAGCTCCTGCCCAAAAGAATGTGTCTGCTCCATTGCCATCATAATTAAATCCTACTATAAGGAATGTATATTCATTGACTGCATATACATCTCCAGATACCTTAAATTTATGTTTCAATTAATATTAGCTAAATATAAATTTATTGTTCATTACCTGATGATGGTAGGAATTAAGTTTTCCTAAATATTTACCCTGATAAGGACCATCTTCATCGTCGTCCACATCAGCATCTAAAAAACAGCAAAATTGCCACATAATCAAAAAATCCAAGGAATATTGTAAAGTGTATTTGTTTGTATCATGGAGTAAAAGAAAATAATTGCATTACAATTACATATAAGAGTTGAAGCAGGCAATACGGAACACTTTCCGAAACAAAGCAACGAACTGTTGAAAACCAAATTGTAAGCAAGTTTGTTGCTTTTGAACAATTGAAGTAGTTCTCATATACAATCATAAAATTGTTTGCGCATTTGTTGTACATTATATTTTGAAGTCAGTATATATAACAAAGGAATATGTATTACAACAGCAAGAGTAGATAGGCTTATAAGTTTCTCTTACTTATATTAATCTACATAACGGGAAAATCTAAATTGTTCTATCCGTAATACTTGTATGTCCTACATACATATGTACATACATACATACATACATATGTATGTTTGTATTCGCATATTATATTTGGGATGGTTTAAGTCCGCTACTGACTTAAAATGTTTAAAACATACAAAACTACTCCGTTCATTTAGGGAATTCGTGATTCATTCATTAAATCAGTTTAAGAAATTTTACTAAGGACACATTTACAATAAAAGACATAAATACAAGTAACATGAAACACAAGCTATTTACAGCAGGACACACACTTTCTCCTATAGCTATGCTTGTGTGGCTTCTTGAAATGAACCCACAAAGCCGCTCGCAATCGAGGAAAGTAGCGATAGTTACTTGTTTGCATTAAATATCATAAACCACATGTAATTCTATATACAAAGCTCTATGCTGCATTCGGTTTCATAGTTTTTTCACCACTTTTTTGCTTCCAATGCAAAAACTGCTTGGACCAGTTTCTCTAGTTTTGCACGAAAGTGAAGCGGAATTTTTTTTCAACTGTTTCAACTGTATCCACTCCAGTAAACTTAAAAGGGAAAGCAGAAAAAATGTAGAACTGCTAATTATACTTACTAATCAGTTGAGGAAAACTTAAGCAAAAGATCACAGATATATATAATGCACTTTTTACAATAGAACTTCTTTCACTACGGCTAACATCGTGCCTGTGCTCTTTTTGACTTTGCCAATTAAATACAGAAAAACTTCCGTAAAGGCTGAAATTCAATGCCATTTTTGTGACTACGTGGTAGAAATCGAATGGAGCTGCATTTGAACGATTAAAATATTAGTAAAAAGCACTTATCAGTATTTAGTGCATATGATTGTTGGAATTTATTAACATTTTCACACTTCTGAAAGCAGTTTACACCAAAAAATGTATTTTCTTTTCGTACAAATATATATATACATATGTATCTCTTTTAAGTTTTGTGTGAATCAGTCACCCGTTCCACTTTTCCACCGCCCGCAAGAAAACCGTTCCGTCATCGATACTCTGCGCAATGAACGAACGCAAACCTCAGCACGTTAAACTCGTTTTACGCGCATGTACCGTTCAGCCGCTTACTTTACCATAGAACTAATGCGAAAAAATTTTGAATAACCAAATTTTAGTTTCGTACCACACTCGGGCAAGGTTTTTCTTGGACTGACTGAAGCTCGTGTGCTTTTCTTTAGCGGTGGCTCAAAGCCGTAGTTGTGATTTTAAAGAGACATTCGGCTTTGGTTGTAGGCTACGCTAAGCGGCCATTATCTTATGAGCTTGAGAGCGTGAGCAGATTTTTAATTAAATAAGAAACCTGTTTTAACTGCATATAAAAACCTAAGTGTTTGTTTAAGAAAAACTGCAGATGATAAAAATAAAACCAAAATTATTTGCCCGTTGCTAGCACATTCCTTTTTAGTACTATATCTCAGTAAACAATATGAAAATTCGAATTTGTGGCAACTTGCAACTTAATTTTAGCTATCTAAAATAGTGCAAAATTGTTCTGATTTAATTTCATCACACCATTATCGCGAAACAACTAGATAAATGAGGGCCCAACCCTTTCCCCAAATCAAATTAAACAAGTTTTTTTTTAATTTTGTTAACATTTTCTTTCCTTTTTGTTGCAAAATTGATTATTTTCTTATCATTTTGTATATATTTGTGAGTCGAAAAACGATTTCAAAATTAAGTTGTTCTCTGTATATTTTAATATTTGTTTTTATTTATTGTGTTGTGTTTATTTATTATATAATTTAAGTGTACATATGCAATTAGTCTATATACATCACTATTATGCTTAAACAAAATTTAGAACATATAACGTAAATACAAAAAAGAAGTACAGAATTAAAAAGAAAATCTTAAAAACTGTAATGTATAAAAAATTGTATTTCGTTTTTTTTTGAAAATATATATGGCATATCATTTACATATTAGGTTTTTCCGAGATTGTAATTACTTATTTAATGACATCATCACCAACTAAATAAAATTATTCCAAACCATTAATTCAAAAACAGAATGAACAAGCTAGAACAAATTTCAAGTAGTTTTATGTGGGCGTGACTAATAAAAGTAAATATTTCTTAATAGTTTTTTTTTCGAAGATTAACAGATAATTTTTGATTTTTTTCCATTTGATTCTGAAATTATCCCACAACAAAAATATCATCTGCTGTACTCGTATATTATTTTATATTGCTTGTTTGCTTCAAATGTATTTTTTTATAATTATATAGCTTTTCTTAATAACATTCACGCTGTTGGGCAATTTGGAATATGTATATATATATATATTTGTATATTTATTTGTCGTCCTATTAGATAATTAGTCCTATTAGACTATTTTTGTCGTTGAATCGTACTCCAAAAGCGTGCATATATTGGAATATTAAAAATACAAAATTTGTTTCTGACATACAAATTTAATTCCTTTGAATTACAACATTCTGAAGGAATAGCCCTGAAAGCAAAGGTCCTGATAATTTTTAATAATTGTAAATATTTTGCCGGTTACATGAATTCTGTTTTGTGCTATAA
Organism: Clusia tigrina; assembly: GCA_920105625.2. Classification (NCBI taxonomy): domain Eukaryota; kingdom Metazoa; phylum Arthropoda; class Insecta; order Diptera; family Clusiidae; genus Clusia; species Clusia tigrina. The sequence goes on from OV050031.1 coordinate 170,625,604, forward strand.
TTGCTTTTAATTCATTGAGGTAGTTATAAACTATGTTTTGATTATTAAATTATTAGCTTTCAATCATTTGTTCAATTTAAATAAAATGAAAATTTAAAAACAAAAACAATAATCTATGCTACTCTGTTGTATACCATTCATTGACAACAAGAAATACTTACAAATACATTATTCAAAGTTTGCATACATTGTAGTTGCACAAACAAACCAAATTTCCCCCAACAATTCATACAACAGCAAAAATTAGTATTCAAGTAATAATTTAATAGCGACAATGCGCAATGTGTAAAATAAAAAACAAGACACAATTCACATTTTATGTAGGCATGTCTGTATTTCAAAAGTTAACATTCTTACTTTATTGAGTTTTGTTTCTTCTATATATTAAATATGTGTATATTTAAACGTCGAATGTTTTATTGCTATTTCTTCATTTTTAACTTTAAACTTACTTTTATTGATCTCTTGTCTAATAAGAAGCACTGATTTTGAGTATAAATTATATTATCCATAATAATAATCTTAAATTTAGTTGAATTCATACTTTACTTTAATTATACTGTATATTTTAAAGTAATACCTAAAAAGTAATTATTGGAAAAACACTGCAAATATTTCTCTCAGCAGATTGTTTTGTTTCTTTCTCTATGCATTTTTTGATTTATTATTTATAGCTACATCATTTTAACTTCAATTGAAATAATCTGGGAATTCGTAGAAGAAAGTATAAGATACGCATTTCTTTAAATTATATGAACTTTATATTAAGTAAAATTAAAAATATACAATTAAACTGAAAATGAAAAACCAATATTTTATAATCTTAGGTAAGGTGAATAAATTAAAAGTAGACGAAGCTTTTTTATATATAATTTTAATCCTGCACTTTGAATGGAAGTGATAAAACATTGTTAGTCCAAAATTGTGTCTTTCTTGTTCACGCAAAAATTACTTGGTAAATTGGAATTAAAAACACATGCAGATTCAAAAATTATTACAGTAATGGGTTTCACACAAAAAACAGATGAAGAGAAAAAACTACAAGAAACGCAGTATTATATTCAGTATAAAAAACTTAATTCCAATATGTTCTCTTCTTTTTATCTTTAATAATTCCATTACAAATAAAAAATTAATTTACTGCATATACATTTTATTCTCACAATTTTCTCAAAACACGTTTTTTGTAAAAAAAAAAAATATACATATATATATATACTTATAAAGGGAGATGCAAAATTTCACTATGGCCTGAATATGTAAATTAAAAGTAAAAATGGGAAACTAAAGATTAGAATAATAGTATGAGTACGAACCAAAAAGTGAGTTTGTGTACACAGGAGATAGGAGTGAAAAATTTAGCATTAGAGAGTAAAAAATAGACGTAACCGTAAATATAACTGTAAGCGTAAATTATAGCAAAAAAGTAAAAATAATAATTATGGATATATATCAATAAAGAATTCAACAAGATTGTTAGCTAAAATTTATCCTGAAATATGAACAGGTTGTTGGTGGCAGCTACAGCGATTATGTTCTCTTGCGGATGCCAGGCGGTGTGCAGTATCTTCTTATTGAAATCGAGGCAATCCACGCTAATTTCGTCCTTTTTCCGTTTGCCACCCGTGCAAACTTTACGCGGCTTAAGCACGGTTTTGGGCTTAATGATATCACGTGAGGCCTCGAGTGTCACATCTTTTTTCGAATTGCGATCAAAAACTCTAAAAAAATTATTATAGCTGCCAGTCATAATAGATGTGTCCTTGCCATTCCAACAGCATTCAAACTTATCAAAAATACAATCATTCTCATAGAGTGAGCAAAGCTTAGCACGCAAATACTCATGCACCTGATTATTAATATTAAGGAAGAAAAACATATATTAGTTATAGAAAAAAATCAATTTTAAATAAATATTATATTTACTGGATACGTTTCAATAGGTTTCGTTTCCATATGCAAGTCCCACACTTTAATACTTAGATAATCTCTGGAGATCATGTAACGTCCTGAATTGCTTAATTTCACATCACTTATCGAACTGATAATCTCACTAAAAAAGCTGCGGTTGGTTGGGTTTTCAGGCTCCTCGAATTGCTTACTATGCCTGTCGCACAGTGCTGACGAACGCATATCACATAAACGAATTGTGCCTTTGGAACTCGAATACACAAATACATTGCACTCAGTCGGATGGAATTCGGCCGCCGTTATCACTTCAGTCAGTTCCTCCATATTAGTTGGCTTGATATCAACGATATTGAAACTCTGATCGGTCACTTCGAGATGCCACAGATTTATTCTCAAATCATCGGCAGACAAATAAGTTTCTTGGTCAGAATTAACGCTAATTGAATTAATATGATAGGTGTGTGCATTGGCGAAAATGCGACGCGGCGATGCTTCTACCATCAGCGGTATTTGTTTGACTGAAGGAACTCGTAAGGCGGTTATATTTTGGGGGTCTCTAGTCAGACCATTCTCTTCTTTTGTATTATAACCTTCAAAGGACTTGTCACGCTCGCTTACCTTCCACAGTTTCACGGTCTTGTCGTTGGTCGAGAGCAGGAAATGGGCAGGATTCTTTCGTCGCAACCATCGGATTTTATTGATCTTTTCTTCGATTTCTAGAGACTTAAGATAATCAAATTCGGGCTCATGTGACTGGAATGTCGAATAGACATTGTATTCCCCACGACGTGGTATGGCGGTTTTCGACGCAGGATCTCGCTACAATTGGAATACAATGATTAATTGCCATTTTTAACATTTTTTTAAATGAGTTAACCTGGAAAATGACAACACGGCCGCCTTTATCTCCCGTTGCCAGTAGTTCACCATCGTGATTGAATTCAACACAAGATATGATATCAGCATCGGTGACATCATCGTCTAAAGCTCCCTTTATTTGTGAGAAGCACCAGGACGCTTCTCCATTACCTACAATAGAGAGAGACACATATGTAAAAGTGTACGTGTTTATATGTCTATTATACTAAGATAAAATTATTATAATTATACGAGGTCTGTTCAAAAAGTATCGGGAATTTTGAATTTTCGCGGGGTACGGATGTACGATTTTCGATCTTTTTGTGGCGTTATGTTGGTATTCATGACTCTCACTTATGTTCACAATCTCGGCCATTTTGAATGTTCAGTCAGTTTTTGACAGCTATTGTACCTGGACGTGTTTTACCTTGTCTTCGATTTTTGTCTATCCCGAAAAATGGATCAAAGAATTTGCATCAAATTTTCGATTGAGGAGATAGACAAAAATCGAAGACACGCTAAAACACGTCCACGCACAATAGCTGTCAAAAACTGACTGAACATTCAAAATGGCCGAGATTGTCAACATAAGTGAGAGTCATGAGTACCAACATAACGCCACAAAAAGATCGAAAGTCGAACATCCGTAGCCCGCGAAAATTCAAAATTCGCTATACGTTTTGAACAAACCTCGTATGGTGTTTGATAGCAAGCCCATGCGATTTGGATACTCCAGTGAGCACGCGAAGAACGTTTCCTAAAACTGTCTAGCATTAGCACTTCAAGCAATCAAAAATGTAATAAATTAAGAATATTAATGATATTTTTTGTTGATATTTTATTCGGAAAACGTCTAAACAATTCTCTGATACAAACAGAAGTCTCCATCTCCTGAAAAAAAAGTTAACCGAATCATTAGATTTCGACAATCTACATTCAAATTTAAAAACCTTCTAACGGAATAACAAATTAGAAATTAGTAGTCGGCTTGATGCAGACATACTTCTAAATGCCTACATATATGTACATAATTTACTATATATCTTGCACTAGTGTACAATATGTATTAATATATTATAAAGCATAGACACCTCTGGTTAATATTGACGATTGTAACTAAAATTTTGTATGTTCAATAATATTTGTTACATTTCTTCAGCTTGTAATTTAATTCATTGGTGGATGGATTATATTTCAATATTTATTTAACAAATACTTGTTTTGTGTAGAGGCGCAAGCACGGGTCTGTTACTATTCAGTTCTGAGTGCCTTGAATGTAAGTAATGAACACGTGCAGCATATTTTCCCGCGCTTTCCTATTTTAGTCCTTCCCACCCTAAGGCCATTCCATTGTTTGGCACGTTCCACCCTTTGGTAGTGCGTGGTCAAACGCAAAAAATTTGGTTTTTAATAATTCTTTTCTTGTCGCTGTGAATTTCTTTAGTATTATCCACCAATTCGTGATGCGTGCGTGTATGCGCACTGTTTTTTGAAAATGTTAATATGTACTTTATTTACCGACTTTGAAACATGGCAAAATGAGATTGTGGATAACAACTAAAAATTCAAATTAAGTTTGTGCATCCTTTTTAGCTTTTATATGCTCTAATTCGTTTTAGGAACGGAAATTTTAATATATTCCCATTGTTAAAGGTAGGCTAATCAAACAAAATAATTCTAGATTTCAGAAGGTACATCAACTCTGTAAACACGGAAATGTAATACAAATGTAAATTCTTTAGTTTAGATTCGGGTAATATTTTTTGTGTATATATGTATATGTAAGAGAATATATCTCACTCGTGATTATTATATAAGTTTAATGATGGACAATTTGAAGAAACTGAATGTGGACGCTGAACTTAAGACAGTCCTTCATTTTAACCAGTCAGCTCAAAAATGTTCACTGCACTGCGCATTCAAATAAACTTTGTATTTGGATGAAAACTTATATTATACAAAAATGTTTTCATTGCAGATTTTACTTTTTTTTGCAATGCGTATTAATTTGAGATTTTAAATGTTAATCTTGTTTACGAAAAAAAATTGTTATTTTCTTTGTCGATATGAGATAATTTTTAAGTAATTAACTTGGTTGATTGCTTAAAGGCCTGTATGCAGCTCTCAAGAAAAAAGAGCATATATTTCTTGTGCGTGAAAAAGAACTAGTCAAGAAAATATGACATTTGTAAGTCCATGGCCGCATTGGCATTTAATTTTTTTATTCGTTTATTATTAAATAAACATTAAACCAAAAAATTTGTGTCACACTTTATTTACTTTCATTCAGGCAGCTGTCACTTTTGCTTTACCCTACGTCTCCACGGACAATTTTTGATGGCATAACAACTGTCAAATTTGATTGCAAAGATTGACAATATTTTAATGGTGGGCATTGCGATGTTACGTCATCGCCATTTTGAAAATGTCGTCAAGCAAACTAGTTCGCTGCGCCCGCGCTCTTGATGCATTAAAAAAATTGCTTGATTTATGCGATGAAGAGGAAAACCGAAGGAAGCCGACATTCTGGATGAATCCTTTTTTAAAAAGAAGGGAAATGCAGTCTCCAGGCATTTTAGCGTTTTTATTAATTTAATAGATGCGGTAAAACGAAAATGTCCTACGATGCTGCCATTGTGAGCGTCACGAAAAAATGAAAAACGGCTGTCAAACAAACAAAATGTCAACTGAACGCAACACAGCACGTTGGCAATTTATGGCATAAAATATTTCAAGCCATAAATTGCCATCTTGAAGCAATTTGCAGTCTCCATTGGCATTTTGCTTCAAATTGCCAACTGCATGCCATCAAAAATTGCCCGTGGAGACGTTAAGAAATAAATGGCTTTATACAATGGTGGTGCAGATAAGTGACGTTTCCTAACCTATTGTTTTGGTGCTCTTTTTCGGTGTCAGTTCTGTCAAATTATGAAAACCGGTGCCGCCACAATATAGACCGCGCTATATTTAAATTTACGAAACACACATTTTGGTTGTTGTTTAACAATTCTATTTATTTATTAAGTGAAAATAGCAGAATGGACAAAGTTTGTGGAGTATACTGCAAAAGTTGGGGCAAAGAAAATGTGAAATGCTTTAAAGTTCCAAGTGACGAGAATAGACGTCAACGTTGGAACAAAGCTGCTGGTGTTTCTTTACGCCAACAATCGTACATTTACCAAAAACATTTTTTTAAAACTGATTTTATAAATGCTCCAGGAAACAATTCACCTGGTGCGAGGGTAATGGACTTGAGTTGACAACTATCTAAAGGAGCCCTGAAAGTCTTCTGAAAAGATTCTAAGTGATATAAACTCCTTAGAAGGTAGGTAGGTAGGTAGGAGTGGCAGCCTTTGTCGCAAAAAGCACACTTAAGCACATAGAATGGCTCGTTGTGGTACCACACTAAGACGACGCGACTCCCCCGTCTAGAATTTTGGGAACCACAGTGATTCCGAAATGAACCTGGCTATGTCCTTGATGTTGATGGAAGATAGTTCGGTTAAGGAAGTGAAGAAAGGTGAGCCCAGGAATTTTAATCTACGCCTGGCCAGAGCTGGGCACTGACACATGAGATGAAGTACTGTTTCTTCCTCCTCCTCAGAGCCACAGCTGCGACAGAAGTCATTATGGGGCAGTGCTAATCTTTCAGCGTGTTTCCCGATCAGGCAGTGTCCCGTGAGCACATTTATTATAGTGCCGATGGAGTTCCTGCTAATTTTGAGTAGCTGACTAGTACGCCTAATGTCGATAGTGCTCCAGGTTTGTCTGGCAACACTATAGGTATGTTCATTTACCCAGGCTTTTTTAGCTGCCTCAAGGCAGTCATGTTTTATGGCCCATTTGACCGTGGCCAGTGGGACACCTACATCAAAGGAGGGGGAGGTGTCAAAATCCTTAGAAAATATATTCTACATTGTGAATGGCTATAAAATACTCCATTGTAAAAACTTTCGTACGAATTTATTGGAAAAATTTCCGGAATTAACCTTTTTCTTCAAATGCAGAATGCATTTCCGAATTAAGCATTTAAACTATCGGATGAAAATTGAAAAGCCAAGCAGAAAATAATGGGAAACAAAAATTTATAAAAATAAAGCTTTAAATGTCCATTGAGTGCGAAAAATAACTACAGGAAGCAGTTATTCACATATTTTTATATTAGATATTTTTTATATTATTATTATATTTATATATTGTTTTTATTTATATTATATTATATTTAAGAATATAATTTGAAGACTAATAAATAGTGGGTTTTTAGCTAAATTTTTTCCTACTAGAAAAAAAATTTCAGCCGTTAAAGAAATATTTCACCCGATATTACAAATATTCTCATGCCTCCGGAACCCGCCTGCTGACTATTTTGACAGAAGCAAGAACCGAATTCTCTACAAATTTATCTGCACCAACTGTGTCGTTGCATCAAGGCTTTATATGTTTCTTGCCAAAATTAGTGTTGTTGTTTTCAATGTTCAATAAAAAAGAGGTAGGAAAACACCGAACTAAATTTCTTGTGAGGTGCATACAGCATAAGAAAAAATGACTCAAGGAAATTTCTTGAGCATTTTTTTATATGAAATTTTCGCTTTTCTTGAGAGGAGCATACATGCCTTAATGGCGAACTCTTCAAAATAGTACCGATAAAAACATATTGCACAGCCTATATTTCAGTCTTTGGGGCTGATAAACTTTGGTACACTCTATTCGAGCGACCGTGATTTCCTCACCACAAGAAATGTATTAGGCTAGTTCTCAGTGCCTCAAATTGACCCCACGTTTTGATTAACATTGGAAAAAGAACAAAAAATCCAAAATTTTCGAGATTGTCATTACAGATTTGCTACGACGACTACTTCCTTTCTAAGTAGCGACAACGGGGAGTCAGTCCTACATAAACCAAATAGTGTTGGTCTGACAAATAGTGTTTTGTTCTACTATACAATTCCAATGAATTTGATACCAACGTAGTATAGGATAAACTGCATCTAGACAAAGCATGGAAAGGTGTACAGATTAGGTGAATAATTTTTTAAATATCCAGATCAATGTGTCAGATTTGTACTGCATTTTAAGATTTTAAACATTGCAATCTGACTTCTCGGTATATATGACAACGGTTTTCTCGACTGAACTCATCACTCACTCATTGCTCAAACTACTTCATCGTGTTAGGAGCTACGCAGTAAGAATGCTTCGAATGAACAAATTAATAGCAATTCGGCAGTGAATTATTTTAGCAGTCAGACGGTGTATAATATTTAATGCAAAGAAAAAAAGCGTTTTCAATGAGAACTAAATTCATATTTACTTATGTGCATCGTTTTTGGAAAATAACCAGTTTTAGGATTGATACATGCGCAAACGAAAGAAAACAAAAGTTGTTTTCGTTCTTGCAAAATATATAGGAGTATTCATAATAATTAACCTCTTTTTAGACGAGGTAGCTATCAAAGCTGTAAGAATTAAACTTAGAGAGGGTTAGAAAAGAATAACAAATTCAGAGCACGGACAATTCGAAATGCATATAATAAATAAAAACAAAGAACATTGATATCTTTAAATCGACAATGTAGTGGTGACAATTAAGAATGCACAGAAATGTGCATTATTGCACCCTCCTTGCCATGTTAATTTAAGTGTTTCCTAGAGAGAATAAGGACATATACCAAAAAGGGTCTTATTTGGTGTCTATTTTTTTTTTATCTTGGTGAAAAAAAAGAAAAAAACTAGCACATTTTGCCAATGACGCAACTTTATGGCTTTTAGCATCAATGATGACGTTCTGTTGTAAACAAAAGGTATGTTGTGTATGCGCATGTGGGTTTGTGTATTGCGAGAAAGGCAAACCAACCACACACCAAACAGAACAAAATATTTTTAGATTTTTTGGCCAAAATCGAAGACTAATATAAAAGAGCACAGTGACATTTCATTTTACTATGCCGTTTCTTAAGCAACTCGTATTATATTTCATACATTCACCTTATGACCTCTTTATTCGATACTTTGCATTATGGGAGCACTTTCTACCAACTAACGACGTCATTGAACGATTGAGATTTTTACTGAACATGCAGTTCAGCAAATAAAGCACAATAAATAAATTGGCATACATAATATGTACATGTAAGCTTCATACTGCTAGCGAGGTGACGGCAAGATATTCAAGTCTCATTTTCTTAGATTTTATTATATATGTAAAAAAAATATGTATTCTTGGATGGTTAGAATTATGCATATAAATATTGTTTGTTTTATAATTATACCCTTTACCTTTAAAAAAGGTAAATAGGGTATACTAACTTTGTGTTTTTGAGAGGGGTTGGAATTTCAAGAAGGAGGCGTGGAAGGTATGGACATATATATACAGATATGATCAGAATCACTTTCTAAGCAATTTTTATTTTGTCCGTCTGTCTGTCCGTCTGTGGCCACTTTTTTTCTACACCGTTAGAGCTATCTTAATGAAATTTTGCAAAAGTATAGTCTGGACAAAGATACAGAACCAGATTGCTATATGGGCCGATTTGGACAAAGACCACGCCTACCTCCCATATAAGGAACTTTTTTCACCTTTTTTAAAATGACTATAACTTCGGTCCAATTGACGGAATCTTGATGTTATTTGGCAGTTATGGAGATGTGGGTCCCACTAAACACTGTGCAAAGAGTGGGCGGTATATATTAACTGTCACGCCCACTATTAACAAATATAAATAACTGAAGATCTGGTAGAGATTTACGGGCGAAATTCTACGGGAGGGAACATATAGACATTACAAAGCTATCTGCAATAAATGGGGCTGATCAGAGAAAAGACACGCCCACTTTTGATATAGGGAACTTTCGGGTCTAAAATTAAAATTAGCCTATCTATGCTCTTATTGATGCCAGCGGAATAAAAATTTGCAGAAATATACATGGGGTCCATAATAGTGTGTGTGCAGAATATGGAGATCATACTAGAACCGCCACGCCCACAATTAGCCAAAAATCATTACAGTGTTCCTATTAAATATTTATCAACGAAATTTCACAGGAAGGTTGCGGGAACTAACATTAAACACCACACAAAAAATGGGCGTGTTATTGCTACAGCCACGCCCACTATTCGCATATTATTATAACTTACGACCTATATTATATTTTTGGACGAAATGTTACATTAGTACGTTTATGGACCCTACAAAGTCATATACAAGATTCGGGGTCGATCAGAGGAAGGATACGCCTCCCTCCCATATACTGAACTTTGGGGACTTTTCCTTAACTTATAAAAAAGTTGATTGTTGTGTTCAAATGTCCCTATGAAATCTATCTAGGTTGCAAAGGTACATAACAAATGCAAATTGTGTGTGCATTTTTATGACACTGAATGGTAGACTAACAAAATTCAAATAGTAAAAGTAACACATACATATATGTAAATTATTTAGTCATTGCACTACTCCGTACATATTTAAAAAAAAAAGTAACATAGAAATTAAAATTAAATGCAAGTGAGCGCTTTTAAAAACGAATTTTTTATTGACTTGACTACCATAACAAAAATAGCATTAAGTGCATTTTCCGGGTCAAGGCAAGAACATTTATATATGGACAAGTATGACACCTAAAACTGGTTTTTTGAAACGTTATAGTCATTGCGTTTGGTATGAAAAATATCATAAATATATATGTACAACAATAGTATTATTTTAAGTAATCCTTACACCATAATTAAATAAATACGCAATATTTTCAGGAGAAAAGTTCTAGCAACTAAAGCCTTCCTAATCGAAAGTAAAAAAAGATAGAAAGGAGTATCAAGAGTAAAACTAACATTCAACTGTGCGTTTTGGATAGAAATATTGAAAATTAGGTTATAAAGCCGTGTATAAATTAACAAAAAAATAAGTTTTTATTAAAAAGTTAAACAACAAATAAGATTAAAGAGCAAACTGGCATCATCTCGATATGACATATACAATTGAGTATGAATGGAGGATATCAATCGTAATATATTGGTAATATTGCATTGTCTTGTCATCATAAGAGTTCGAGTGCCGTTTGGGCATGGTTTCCAAATGAGTCTTATTACACTTCTAGTCAATCGACTTAATAGTTGTAGGCATTGTCAAAAATTCTTGCACACATAATGTGTGGGATTAATAGTTATAGCAATGATTAGTGGACGCATTATATGATTAATATATTTGATGTTTTAGGTCACACATAAGATAAATTCTGTAAAGCCACTGCATGCGCAACGAGTCCTCACGCAAATTATAGACAAGTAGTGTTAGAGGCTTAAATGTGTTTTCATGTCGCAGATATATGACTATGGCACTTTGACATCAACCCAATTTGCATTGATTAATCTTACTCCTACTACGTACAAACGTACATTTAGTTGCTTGTGTACACTTTTTAAATGTATGACTTTTGTGTGTATGACTTTATAGCGAAAGAGCATAAACGGTGTGCAGATTTAAGGTATAAAATATACACAAAAATTATACAACTTTTCTTAAACATAATATTTATTTAGTACTAACTACAAAATTAAATTTAAAAATCAGTATTTTCCAGGATAAGTGCTAAATTTGAGCAGCTAAATATATAAGTGTTTTATTGCTATTTTTTTGCCCATGGCAGAGTAAACCTTTTATAAAATTTTTGGCACAATTTCACAAATTCATTTTAAATTTTTATTACAAATGACTCCCAGGTTTGTTCAATCTTTTAGTAAGGTACCATTTAATATATAAAGAAATAATGAAAATAAATACACACAATTTAGAAAATATTGTGCTATATAACCACTAACAAGAAAATAAATCCAATATCGTCTTCGCAATCGCTACTGTCGACCTATCAGAATTAGGTTCGTAGATAATAGGTATCAATACCAAAACAAACAAAATAATGAAATATATGGACCAGTGAAGGCTGAAATTGGGTATTACTATAAAGACATAAGGTACCCAACGATGCTCTCAAGAATAAAACGGTTACACTAATCAAATTAGTTTAATATTGACCAATATAAATTCTGAATACTACATGTGTAGCTTTGTGATCATTAAGTCATTTTGGAGATTTTATTAAAATATTTTCAACGTTTAAATCAACTCAGGAAGAAGTGACATCATTCAAGAATATATATGTGTCCATACCTGTCACGACTCCATTTATATGTTAAAAACACCTGCTCAACTGCACGAAGTTTAGTATACCCTTTTTTATTATATAGGGTGTAAAAACGCTAATCACTTAAAGCCCCTCGAACCACAGACGATACTATAGAAAAAGATAAAGCATGAATAGAAAAATTTTAAGCAAATATTGACACAATTATTTATCGTAAACATGCGATGATGTCCCTAGACGCATTACTTACTATGTGTCTGATTTAAAGGAGGAGGCTGCTCACACCCAGAACTGCAGATGATGATAGTCGTACATAATAACATTTCTCATCAAAATCACAGACACATTTCAAAGAAACAAATTCAAAACCAAATTAAAATCTACTTCAAGCGCTAGAAAAATGAGAACAAATATTGAACACACAAAAATAAGACCGATGGCAAATTGTCGCTTTCCGAATGTTGTAGCTACCACGTGGGATGTCGTGCTTTAAGAATAGCAAACTAACAAAAAATAAATTATGCAATGCACAACTATACAAACAGAATTTACATTATTTACTATGTTTATGTTTTAATAATAATGTTTACAGTAAGAGTATTTTCTTTAAATATAGTGTCATAGTATTGCGAGAAAGAAAAATCAAGAATCTTAATTTAACATGAGCCATTTTGACAACATATTAAACCCTATCGTGAATTGTTTGCTCTCTTATAATAACTTCAATAAATTTGCAGCTTATGCTTACTAATGACCAACAGGTTCAGGTATTTTTATAGTTCTGTACTGCTTAATTTGTATTACTCTGTTGTGCTGGCAACGTGTACCCTGTATTAGACTTGTATGTAAAACGAAAAGATTTCAATTTGTCTAATATAAAAAAATAAAATAAATACGTACTCATGCGCAACTTTAAAGGTATATTGATATTTGTATATATAAACAATAGCTACACATTAAAATATGTTCAAATAATATAATAAATACACATAATTATTGTAAATAGCAGATAAAATTATCAAATAAGCAAAACAATAAAAACATAGGATTGTGTGCTGATGGCGTCAATCAGCAGTCTTTTAATATTCAAATGAAATAAAATGAATAAATTCGTGAAACTATTTAAATCTGGATGTATTGATTGTTATATTCTGGTAATTGAATAAACAACAAACAAACACCGTGTCATATTTTATAAACACCATATTCATTTCGATTAACTAAAATAGGTCTCAACATTATGAAATCGTATATTCCAATATTTTGAAATATAATTGATATCATATTTAGAAATTTATTCATGTTTTTCATTATTTAATTCCGTTTATACTTTGAAAATCGAATCAGAATTCGAAAGACGCTTTTGTGCAGCTTTACAATTTATTGTGCGTTTTTAAAATTTTTTACATTTAAGTACCCACGTGAAAATATTTGAAACATTTATGCATACATTATGCGTAACATAATATGAAAGTATAAGAAAGACTATTTTTTCAAACAAACCCTAACGTACGTACGTATTTCAATTTTAAAAAAATTACGAACATAATTAACGAAAAAGCGCCACAAAGTGGAACATTAAAAAAACTTACCGGCCATGACAGTTTAACAGTTTCTTGAAAGACAGCAGCAGCGAAATATGTCAGAGAATTAGAAGCAAACGCAAGAACTAAATTCACCTTTCGGCTTTTTCCTTTGTTTTTGTTATACTACTGACAATTTCTTTTTCCGCAGCGAATTCACGCTCCACCAATTACAGGAATAAAGAGAACGTAAATAAAGGGGAAATAGAGCAGGAAATTTTTGTTTTCGATGCGGTAAAATATCAGTGGATTGCAGCCGGTGGTTGGTTGCGCCAGTGTGGAAAGATGAGTGTTGTTGCTTATTTCTACGGTTTTGTTTGTCTAAGCCACTTTAAAGAGTAATATATACTTTAAGAACCTCGTAGTGTCAAACAAGACCACTTCTAAATCACAATTTATTGTAATTGCCTTCTTTTTGTATTAGTCTTTATGATTCGCAATTTGTGTGTTCTCCACGTTCGTCGTATTTCGTCTGGTCGGACTCGCTTCGTTTGCCGATCGTTTTTTTTCTTTTTTTCTAGAGCTTAGCGCCTAACCTTCAAAAATTTTTAACACTGAATTTCAGATGCAATTCGTTTTATATTTTGTTGTATTTTCGCCTCCACATTTACTATTAAACAGCATCCATGCTATAAATCTTTAAACTATAAATATTGCATTATACCACAACCGCGTGACTTGTCTTTATTCTCTTATTTTTGATGTTCTCATATGTGGTCGCGTTTTATTTAGTATCTGAACGTTCAAAAGTAGAATCAATATTTCAATAATTTGCCACTTCACATACAGACCAATTCGTAAAATGGCTTCAAATACTATTTACTAACAGTTTCAAGAAACAGCAATTCATAAAAAAATATTCTATAAAAAAATTTGCACTTCACGTTCGGTGTTTCGCACTCGTATGACAAATCAAGAGCAGCAAGGAATTCAGAATTCTTATTTCTCTTTTATGCTGTTCATTCTTTTATTTTTTTCTTTAATACAGATTTGAACACAATATATTATTTACTACACTATGTCTTTCAACATAGTTTTTGCTAATGTGCTCTTTCCTTCGTTGCTTTAGTTTCTACTTTGCGATTTTTGTGCGCTTGGACTTTATCGCGTTAGACTTATGCAATTTAAAACATTTTTTCCAAAAATTCATTAGCTAAAATCTGCTTTTCTATGTGTTAAAAAAATATATGCAATATATATTACTTTTTCACATATTAAAATGGAAGTACGAAATTTTAATGTAATTTTACTAGCGCTTGCCAAAAAATATACGCAATTTTACTTCATTGATGGTCCGATTCTCTTTCTAGCGTCGTTTGTTCGTTGTTCAATTTAAATTCCACATGTTCCAATCGTATTGTTGCTCTTTCTGTTAAACTGCTTATGTATGCAATGTTGCAATTTAACGGATTGACATTTTATTACAGTGTTGTATTTTCAACGAATTTGTAATACGAGGTGTGATCAAAAAAGGAAGAGGTGTGATCAGTAGCCAGGAAGTTACGTCTATTATAAATTTAATAAAGTTATTGATGGAAAACCTTCTCCTAGTGGGGTTATCCTCATGTCTTTTGATATACGTACTCGTATATGTATATAGATTTTCGAAACTTATTTAAATCTCGCTTTTTGTGTTGTTTTGTTTATGTATGCTTCGCTTGTCTTATTTCTTTACATGGTTAAACAAAAAATAGTTGGTTTTTGCTGGAGTTAAATTTATCTCTTTTGTTTCAGTGGTTACGGACCCCCCCTCGACTGACTCAGTGTGGCCGCCACGGATTGCTCACAGCGACGGGGTTCTCAACCCGCCATACTGCATCGGGGAGAAGCAACATTAAAAAGAGGTAAATAAAAAAAGATATCAGGTTTACCTACTCACCATTTTCTCTTTTTTCCCAGCCGGACATCCTCCATCAGAACTACGTCAAGCGAGCCCGCTCCATCACTTCCACCTTAGCTTAACATATTTACATATAAACTACGCATTTTACTAACTTAAATCAATAGCATGCACAAATTTTATTCTACTTTAATTATATGCACCGTTTGTCTTCTGTTATCAGTTAATTGCGAACAGGTGGTCAAGAAGCTAGTGCCGATTTAGATATTCGATGCTGACATTTTTATTTTTGAAAAGTGGTTTTTGCTAAAGAATTTTTTCCCCGTAAAGGTGCGTTCATAAACTTTATAATCTCATGTTTGTGGTGTTGAAAAATATTTAGTTTTGTGTTTTAGAGCAAAAAAATTAAATGTGTCTTAAGGCACTCTTGTCGTTCTACGCGAATTTTTTCACTCTAGAACAGCTAAATAACAATGTCCGGAGACCGTCGTATGATGCCGCGTGTGAAATTGTCGAAGTTATGGGATGAGTAAATCCTTGAATTTATGGAATCTGTGGAGAGTGATGAGGAAGACTTTAGCAGCGTCGATGACTTCAATGATCCAAATTTCGAGCCAGAGGGAATAAGTCCAGAAGACGAACGTTTCATATCCCAAAGCCTTGGTAATATGGGGTCGAGTGACATGTTTATCACCGAGGCAGTCAATTATCCATTGAATACTTCTGTAGTAAAAGAAAATTCCATCGACAGATCCAAATTTATCGACTTCCACGGCATCTTGGCACAGTAAGAGTGAATCGAAAGCGCACAATTGCCAGGTTCCGCTGGATAGTGCTGTAGCAAAAGAGGAGCGAGTGTTCTCAAAGGAGTATGTGGGTTCAGTATATGGCATCGATATTATTACTGTTCTGTGGAAGGACAATAAAGCGGTCAGGCTAGCTTCGACTTATGTAGGCATTGAGCCATTCGCTCGACACAACCCGAATGAAAAAGTGTGTAAGCCTAAACGGTACGAGAGAAAGAAAAAGCAGCACTTGAAATCGATCATCAAATCATTCGGGAATACAACAGTCATATGGGCGGCGTCGACCTAATAGAGACGATGCCACGTGATGCAATGACATGCCTTTTTATCATTTCATTGATATGGCAGCAACAAACCCTTGCATTCTCTACCGTCGAATTCACATGGAAAAGTTGGATGACTCCAGTAAAATTTCGGATGAAGGAGGAAAAATGCTGCTGCTACCTGAATTTCGAGAACAGATCGCTGCTGGTCTTGTGCGCTACACTCAGAAGCGTTCAGTGGGTCGCCCATCTAGTACTCCATCGCAACCTTCAACACCTTCAACAAGTCGACCATCTACTCCACAAGATGAACCGCTACCTGGTGCTCTGAGTGTTGGCTGGAAAGCTTGCCATCCTGTTGCTGACGTTCGTTTTGACGATAGCAATCACCTACCGAATTGACTCGAGAAGAAAAGTGGTAAAAAATGCTGCAAACTTTGCAAAAAGTCGCAAACTCAGTGTGTTTGCGAAGTATGTAATTTACATTTATGTTGCTCTGCCGCAAAAATTGCTTTTTTGAATACCACACAGTGAAGTAATCCATTTTTCTTAATTTTATTGTTATTTTCTACAACTTTTTGTAATAAAGCTATACGCAAATAAAATTTCCAACGGTGACAATTTTTTGGCTTGAGTTTATGCCAGAAAAAATATCCAACCATTTTGGATCGCTATTTGAAAGTTGCCGGTTCGAGGGTTAAATTTTGATTTCGTAAATACCTTAAATAACACTTATACTTATATATAAACTCCTATTGTTATTCACTTAAATTTATCAAAAATAGTTCAACGGGGGTTCTATATACAAAACAATACTACTTAGCTTTATTTTATCCTTCTCCAGATGGGAATCCCCTTCTCCTTTTCTTCCTGAACACTATTATTTTATCACTGCAGCACCGTCTAAATACACTTTTCAACCACTCGATTTGGCTTTGACTTGATTCGAGAATCTGAATAATCTGTTTTGTATTCAAGCCAGGAGATGACCATTTTAATATTGTTGATGCTACAATAAAAACGGGCTAGTAAAAATAGGCCACGACAAGCAAATTTCAACAGGATGGACTGCTTCCAATTCTATTATATTCCCAGTTTTTATTAACACTCATAAATTATAGGAATTTTGTATTTGTAATTTGCGAATAATTTATCTGATTTGAACTATTTTGCAAAAGTAAAGCAACATTTTATGAAGAATTCTTATACTATTTTGAATTCAAACTTTTGCTTAATTTTCCTGAAAAAATTGACGTACTCTACAACGACACGACCGACAAATCCAAAAATTCAAAGAGTCGTTTTTTTCTTTTCCACCGCCTTAAATCCTTTTTTTTATCGTTTTCAAATCTCCGTTTTTTTATTTTTATTACATTCCGCTATTCCACAATTGACCATTTCAGCGGTCAAGCCGGTCAATCCTACTATTTAAAATTTAGACTAGTCTCACTGTAACAAAGCCTTGACTGGGTGCATTCAGAAGAACAGCTGACAAATAACAACAAGAAACAGAAAAGGAGTAGCAAAACCCAAACAGGAAAAAATAGATACGGCAGCGAAATATACAATCGCAACAACACACACGGGTTAGCAGGGGGACTAAAAACTACGCAGGAACACGAGTGGAAGCGTCGCCTCATCTTTTCGGAACAGAGCCCCAACGTAGTCCACCGCCCACGTACTACAACCCGAGATAAGTGTTTATGCTGTACCCTGAGCGAACCGGGCAACTATAAGTACATACATATATCTAAATATACGAGGTGTGATAAAAAAATTACCGTTATTGTGTGATCAAAAAATAAAGTATTTTCTGAAATGCTTTTTTTGGTATCGCCAACAGCTCCTGTTTCGATTTTTCTTTTATCTCCTCAATCGTAGCAAAACGCTTTCCTTTCATCGGTGTCTTCAGTTTTGGAAAGAGGAAAAAGTCAGCGGGGGCCAAGTCCGGTGAATACGGTGGTTGAGGCTTGATAACGGTTTTGTTTTTGGCCAAAAACAGCTCCTGAGCGATGTCCATGCGACGTTGTTTTTGCTCAAAATTTAGCAATTTTGGAACAATCTTCGTTTCATGCCTAAAACATCCGTAAAAATTGCTTGGCATGAGCCGAACGATTTGCCAACATCATCAGCAACCTGTCTGATAGTGATTCGACGATTATCCAAAATCATTTTCTTCACTGCGTCAATGTTTCATCGGTTGTTGACGTGCTCGGGCGACCAGGACGAGCATCGTCATTGACATCTTCTCGGACTTCCTTAAACCGGTTATACCAGAATTGAACTTGTGTTCTGCTTATAGTAGACTCGCCAAAGGCCACAGTCAACATTTCAAATGTCCTTGCGCATTTAATTTAATTTTTTACACAAAACAGAATACAGTTTCTTTGATCCATTTTTTCGAATAGTACAAAATCTAAGAGCACACCAAAACACGACTAACCTTTTTATCTGTCAAAAACAAACTGACAATCCAAAATGGTTGGTATTGCCAACATATATAACAGACATGTGTACCAACATAACAGAAAAAAAATGCGAACATCGAAAATACGTAACTCACGAAAAGATGAAAATAACGGTTATTTTTTGATCACACCTCGTATATGTCTTCCTAAACTAACATTATTATTTCTCTTACAGAACCACCACACAGATTATGATTATGAGTTCCAACACCTACTTGCACGGTAATTATCACAAAACAACATTTCTTCACCTAATTTTAAACACTTCTTATCATCAACCCTATATTTATTTTCTCTTTCCAGCCGTTCGATTCGAAGAGCTACATTCACCAATATACTTCAACATAGACGCTAACCTACATATACACATATACCGTATCGTATGAACAGGAACAAATTTGTTTCTTTTATCTTATAAAAGAACTAATAACCACTTTCCTTTTCAGATTGCTTAGCTTCAGCCAAGCTGCTTATTTTATGGTGCTTCGGCATTCGCTCCACATCATATTAGAATGCAACATAATAACCCACATATGCACCAAATTTAATAAAACAATAGAAGAATTAATAACCAACATAACAAGCGAAACATCTACATATTCATAAAAGCCCTAAGATACTGCGAAATATTTTTGAAATTGAATGTATCAACTATAATAAAATAATATACGAGTATGTGCCGAAAACCCTACCTGTCAGTGCCTAGCTTTAAGCTTAACCTTAAGTTGTTTGTATAATTAAACATGGTATAAAAAAAAATAACAATTTTGGCTATAAAATCAAAACGGGAAAGCAACATTTTATAAAACAAACCACGTTGCTATGGTAATATCGACTTGTATGAGAATTATGCTTGATTGATTTGAAGATAGTAAGTTACAAAGATGGTATAATTAAAATGTAACCACCCACCAAGTTTCATACACGCATGTGTTACGATGTGCCACCCACTACTCGATCCAAAACTAACGAGTGTTATCTACCCCATTTCAACGTATGCAGTGTGGTGGCCTCAGCTATCTCAAGGCTGCTGTTATGGGTTCTCAACCAGCTACACTGCATCAAGGGCGGAACAATCGAATTTATATTTACCTAATTTATATTTTTTCTAATTATCTCAACTCACTTCTCCTTCTCCTAGTGGACTCGTCCGCCATTTCTCCGCCGTCATTCCGACAAGCAAGCCCGCCCCATCCCGCTCCCTCTCAGCTATGCATCCTCTTCTTTCTTTTTTTATATGTTACTATTATGCGCTTAAGTACTAATTGTTCACACTTTAACTAACTATTATTATTACTTTAACCTAACTATTTACATGTTACTTTGACATACTCGTATGTACATAAATACAACTTATCTATTTACATATGTTTTTGGGGTTAGACCGACTTCGAAATATCATTTGCTTTCTATGTGTGTGCGAGTTAAGCAATGGCAATGTTTTATTCAGATATCATCATTAGGAGCGTATCAAGAGTCATTTTCGGTACCCTGAGTTGATTATAATGGAGCGAGGCGGGACCTTTATCTGATCGTCCCCATTTCTTGTGAATGGCTTTGCACCGTCAATATACTCTGTCATATAAAATTTGTCCCAAGAATTTGGCATAGGTCCTAAGTGTTAAACATGCATCAATAGATGGCGTGGTTCTCAAAATCGACGGCCCATTTTTTGTTTTATGGATTGTACCAGTACTCTGAACCCTCGTGTGAAGTTTCGTTGATGAATCTTGCATAGGACCCCAGAAATGAATATTGCTTAATTGTGGGCGTACCAGTAGTAATAATCTGCCCATATTTTGCAAGCACGCTAGTAAGGACTTAATGTATATCGTCATTAGCAGAATAGCTAGTGTAATGTTAAATGGGGTTCCCAAAGTTCATTATATGGAAAGGAGGCGTATGCTATATCTGATCGACAATATACGCGTTTATATAAAATTTTGTCCAAAAATATTCTAAGTCGTATGTTATAAAATTGTATCAATAGTGGGCGTGGCTTTTATGTGGTTTTTAATATTAGTACCCGCAACCTTCTTTGGAAATTTTGTTGAAAAGTCTTCAATAGGAACCTACTAGTAATGATTTTTGGCATATGACACGATTCTTCCTATATGAGCCGACTTCGACAAAGACCACGCCTACCCCCCATACATGGAACTTTTTTCACCTATGGTTATAACTTCGGTCCAATTGATGGAATAGAGACGCAATTTGGTATGTATGTACATGTGGGTGCTACTAAACACTATGCAAAGTGTGGGCGGTATATATTAACTGCGACGCCCACTGAAGATCTATTAGAGATTTTTGGGAGAAATTTTACGAGAAGTAAATGTGGACATTAAAAAGCTAACTGGGGTTGATCATAGAAAGGACACGCCCACTTTCGATTTAAGGAACTTTCGGGTATACCTAGTAGTAGTAATGTACATTGGGTAGATAATAGTGTGTGTGTAAAATATTGGGATCATACTACTACTGCCACGTCCACAATTAACCAAAAATCATTACTAGGTTACTATTGAAGAATTATCAACGAAATTTTACAGATATATTACGGGAACTAACATTAAACACCACACACAAAACGGGCTGGTTATTTTTGCAGCCATGCCCACTATCGACATATTTTTATAACTAACGGCGAAGGAATAGTGACGCAATTTGGTGGTTAAGTAGATGGGGGTCCTACCAAACACTATGCATAGTGCGGTATATATTAACTGCCATGCCTACTATTAGCAAATATTCATAACATCTATTAGAGGTTTATGGACGAAATTTTATGAGAAGCAATTTGGACATTATAAAGCCAACTGCAAGAAACGGGGTCGATCAGATAAAGGACACGCCTCCCTCCCGTATAATGAGCTTTGGAGACCCCACTTAAAATTACCCAATCTATGCTCCTAATGATGATATATGTATACAATTTGGTAGCAGTATACATTTGGTCCGCACTAAAGTGGATGCAAAATATGGGCAGATTATTATTACCGACACGCCCACAATTTACCAATATTTCTTTCTGGGACACTTTCATCAACGAAACTTCATATGAAGGTTCAGACTGCTAGTATAAAACATAAAACAAAATATGGGCGGTACATTTGAGAGACACGCTCTCTATTGATACATGTTTAAAACTTAGGACCTATGTCATGAATTGACGCTGCACAGTCATTCACAAGAAATGGGGACGATCACATAAAGGCCATGCCTCCCTACATTATAATCAGCTCAGGGTACCCTACCGAAAATTACCCTAGATAAGCTCCTAATGATGAAATCTTAATAAAATAATCATCGCCACGGTGTAACACGAACGCACATGGAAGGGTAAAGGGTATTTAGAAGTCGGTCTCAGCCAACTTCAGACTTCTTTACTCGTCTTAAATTATAAACATGTATTAATAGTAATCGATAGAGTTAAGAAAATGTCTTGTTACTTCTAAGCACTGGATAATATCAAGTAAAACAAACATCTTTGCGTGAGTGTTTAGTTTTAAAAATTAATTTTAATTAACATCACATAAACAGTTGATAAATTTGTATTTAATACACTTCGTTTGATTTTTTTACATCCACATCAGTACTTATCTCTGCTACTTGTGAGCCCCGCCTGCTCGATTGCTGTTTTATAATGTTCTTTCTATAGCCACGTTCTGTTTTCCAGAATGTTCTTGTCTATACGGAATTTTATCCACTAGCCCAGGGGAGATAACAACATCGTTCATGCCTCATAGTATGATATACGGTGAGAACTTATTACTAATTGCAAATAACATTATGGAGAACGAGATAGTAATAGCAATTCATATCGTAGGTTCTGGAAACAATGTAATGCAACGTTTCTTATGTTTACTCATGGCATAATGATATATTTTGTGACAGTATTTATGTACATATATTCCACCCGCATTTGGCATAAACTCTATTAAGATCCACAAGTACGTTAATACTAAATTAGATCATTAAGAAGTTTGAATCAATTTAAATGATGTGTCGTTAATTGCAAGTATGGGACGTTGGCATGCCATTTGTACGACTGTGTTCATATAACTATCAGTTTTTGTGTCAAGGTCCGGGATATGATTTTGAAAATTTTCATTAATATATGTTTAAAGTTATTGAACAAATTGCGCTACAGGTGGACGAACGGAAGAACAAAACCAAATTGTTCAGAAAATTATACTGTTCGAGCACATTCATTTAAATGTATTTTAGTTTATATAGAAGCACATCAAATAACTATTTAATATCCTCAATCATCTTCATTCAATTCACTAATATTTTTTCTTATACTTAAAATTCAATTTTGCTAATCCGTTAATTCAGCCAATATGCTTAACTCTTTTTACTAGAAGCAAATAGAACTAATAAAGTCTCTTCTCGTACTTGGATTCATTGATTAAACAACGGCTTTTTATTTCGCTCGTGCTCTAGTTTCAACATTATCCTAAGACATACACTTAGCAGAAAAAGTCTACGTACAACATTTGAAAATAACAAATTGATGTTATTTATTCAATTTCGGGATGATTTTTTAAAATTTTGTTGATGCAGTATCATAGTCTTTTATGTTTACTGTACATTGGCAAAAACAACAACAAACAAAAAATAACTGAACTTAATTCCAAAAAAAGCTAATTTCAATGCGGAAAAAGTCTACGTACAAACTATAAATGAATGAAAAATTTAACAATAATTATCAAAAATATATATTTAATAACTGGTTGGGTAACCCTTTCTCTTACCCACCACTGCTAAACATTTCGGTATTGGTTAGACCAATTTTTCGGTCTCTATGGTACTAATGTTTGCGCACTCAGCCCGAATTAGGTCCTTGAGCATAGTCCTCGAGGAAATATGGTGATTTCGAATGCGCCGTTCTATTAAACCCTATAAATGTTCAATCAGATTTAAGTCGGGTGATTTTGGGGGCGTGCCAACTGATGGGGTGCATTATAAAGGAGAGAAAGCTTCAGTAGCTCTGCTGTATACTTTGGGTCATTGTTGTGCAGGAAGTAAAATGATAGATCTAAGGAAAGATTTTTTGCGCTGGTCTTCATCTTCTGTTGGAAGATATTTAGGTAGTCTATTTTATTCTCAATAAACTCCAATTCGCCCATTCCGGAAGGTGCCATGCATCCCAGATTAACACTCTTCTACCGCTGTGTTTAACTGTGATTTTTTTGGAAGGCTGCAGCGGGTCTCCGCCAGACTATATTAGGTCCTTTAAAGCCAAAAATGCAAAATTTGCTTTCGTCAGAAAACATTAACTGCTTCCAGAAGTTTTCACCTTCATATAAATATTTTTGGGCAAATTCTTGTCGTTTTAGTCTATTAACTATTGGAACATACGATGTTTTGCGAGCGATACGGCCATGTTAGTGGTGATTTTTTTAAAGTTTTGGTAAAATATCGGCACATAATTTTTGTACGTGCTTCTCCTCAACATCCTTTGCCAGTTCTGCTGCCGTTAGTCGTGGATTGACTTTTATTTGCCCTATAAGACCCTGGGTTACCTTGGTACTTAGTAGTGATGGACGACTAGAGCGTGGTTTTGAGGTTACTTTACCCGTCTTTTTGAAGTTATTAATAACTGTTTGTATAGAAGAACGTGCTCGATCTGGAATTGCGTAAATTTCAAGTTATATTTTCCCTTTTTGCCAAAGATGCATCATGATCTTCCGTTCACTGACGTTGTTTTCCTTTCGTTTAGCTTTTATCACAAAAAAAATATTTTATATTGATTTTTTTCTTAAAATTTCGAAGTATTTAGAAATAAAAATACCACTGCTGAAGTAACAGCCTTGATATTTTGGAATAATTGTGTTTATTTGTCTCAATAAGTACATTTATGCTTTTTGTACGTACACTTTTTCTGCATTGAATTCCGCTCTTTTTGGATTTAAGTTCAATTATTTTTTGTTTGTTGTTGTTTTTGCCAATTTTTTTTTTTTTGCGAAAGTACAGTAAACATAAAAGACTATGATACTGCATCAACAAAATTTTAAAAAATCATCCCGAAATTGAATAAATAACTACGTAGACTTTTTCTACTAAGTGTATGTACATTTATTGGCGCCCAATGTGGGGCTCGAGTCTAATTTTCACCAAAAGAATAGTCAAGGGGAGTATAAAATAAACGCATTATCAACAGGTATTTATGCATACATTATAAAACGAAAGTGTATTTTACAAAATTGCGGAAAATTAAGAACGCAACAACAAATTTTGGCACCACATTTTGTGGAAAAAATTAAAATTATTTTCGAACATCATATTAAAGCATATTCGCAAGGAAAACCTGAGAGCCGTTTTTTTTATTTCACTCAATTCATACCCAGCTCAAAGCCGTAGCAAAGAACATATAGAATAGACAATTGATATGAATAAATTTGTGCGAGCTCTGCTATTGTCATAGGGCCGTAACTTAAACGTCAAATTGTTTACCGTACCGTATGAAAAAAAACATATACACTATATGTGAGTTCACCTCGAAAAAACGGGCGCCATTGTACTAAAAATTTCATATTACGAAATTGTAGTAGGAAAAGAAAAAAAGGAACAATCAGAATAAAATAGTTTATCACTTTATAGTATTTTTTATTAGTAAAACGGAATAAAAATATAATACAAAATAATAATAATAAGAAAAATTTGTAGGCAACAATATTTAATTATTTTTTTATCCAGTTCCATATATAGATTAGTGCAAAGTTAGCTTTTTTTATACATTACATATCTAAAAATAAATCTATATCTACATAAATAAATTATTTTTCCCGGAAAAACCGCACAAAAAATCTTCATCGATTTGGCCCTCCTATTTTAAAATAAGGAAATATCTTAATTTGTATTAATCTGCCTATATAAATCAATATTAATCTGCTTGTAAATCAATAGTTTACTGGGAAAACTTTAATATATGTACATACATACAATAAAATTCCTTTTTTTTTTTTTGTCAAAACAAACTAAGTAACACACGAAGAAAGGAAATATGTATCGCATATACTAAGCCAAATGCAGCACTATAATACAAGACATTTTAACAAACAAAAAACATATATTTTAATATTACCTTCCATCCGGACCTTCCTTAGGAAATTTAAAGCACTTTTGCCACCCATTGCATCGAAGGACACACTTCCGCTGTTCAGACATCTAAATATTTGCTCTGTAATAATAAGTTTATCTTCAATTACAAATTGATAAACAATTTATAATTATAACTCACTGCTTCTGAAATTACACTTTTTACTTTCACTTTTAAAATCACTCTCAATCACTACTTCACTCTACAAAATATTAAATGCTTTAGTTTCCGTTTAAGGCACTGGACGCCAGAATCGAAAATAGTGAACTTTTTCTCCGAGCTCGACCTGGATTGCCTGATTGAATTTTTTTATTTTTATTGTGATATTCAATTGTTTGATTTTTATATAGTTTTTTGATAAATTCTGAAGCAATATTTAACTAAAAGAAGTCGACGTATTTAATTAAATGTTTCTTGCAAGACTATAGTAATAAAATTACACTATATTATAGTATTGCTTTCATACACGGCACTGAGTGATTCATAAAATTGTATGAATTTTGACAACGTGTTGAGTAATTCCATGTAGATAAGATTTTGTACACTACATGGTATTTGTTTTTTGTTATTTGTAATTTAGCTAATTGGGTGTTTGTGAAATGAATTATCAATAATAATAAATAAAATAACGTAATTATATAAACTATCAAATATATTTATATGAAAATTAGTAATTGAAATAATACTGAATACATTGTTAAATGTAGACATGCTTTCGCAGAAGCATTATATACTCGTATATATACATATTTTCATTTACAAAATTCCGCAGAATTCATATATTTATATGCTGCTTTCTGCTTTGGTATTTCATAATTTGACTAATACATTGTAATTTGCCTAGAATATATTGTGTATTCATTAGATTTTTAGCTATGAATTGAAATTAAAATGCCCTAAAAAATAGTTGTTATATAACAAAAACAAAGTATATAACATTTATTTAACTAAATATACGTACAGAATTGTGTTGCTTTTTCTCTTATATTTATTACTAAACATTTAAAGTAAGTTTAATAACATAGTTTAATGATAATAGATAAATATTTTTTTTTAATTTTTTGTACTTTTGTTGGCATTAAGTTCATTAAAAGAATAAGCCAAACAAATTATAAATTAATATAAGAATTAAATAATAGTTTTAATAAATTTATTTTAGCATATAGAGTAGTGTACTTAATATTAGTAATGAACAAAATTATTAATCATAAATAGTATTCACTAAATTGAACTTGGTACTGTTTGGAATGAGAATATTGGCCGCATTCTGGCACCCCATCGGATACCCAACCGATCAGAATTCTCCGAATTTTTTGCAATCAGCTGACTGAGCGGACGCAAATTCTTTGAGCGGAAATTTTTTCGCTACCGTACTCAACACATAGCACAGCTGTTTGTAGAACAGATGTTTACATATAAAGTGACAAATGTTTGTAGCGGCGCATTCACAAGCAAAGTGCGCTGTTTCACTCACCCGATAGGCAACCGATAGGTCTCCAGAATGCAGCCATTATTAAAATATTAATGAACGACAACCCCAAATAGTGTTTTTTCCGAAACTCACCAGTTTATTTACATCCAGTGGGGAATGAAAAATTGGTTTGTTTACATCCAGTGGCGAAAAAATTGCCAGCAATACAAGTGTATTCTGTGAATGTATAAATAAGTTTCATTTGTCATATTCTCTGCTCTAACCGAGCGCTCCAATACCAGAGAACATTTAAGAATAGACTGTTGATATAAATGCTTTTGTGCGAGTTCTGCTAGTGTGAGAAGGTTTTAAAATTGATGTATGTAGTGGTAAAAATACAGTGCACCACCCTTAACTCTAACTATTGTTATTCCTCAATTCACTTAACTTCTCAAAATAACTGAAAACACCAAATTCTGTTGATAATTTCTAATTGTCAATGAACCCTCAAGATCCACACGTCGAAATATTGCAGTTGTGTTTAACTAAAAAAATTAATTTGACAAAATAAAAAATTGTTTTTGTGTTTATTAAAACAAGAAACACTACCTCTGTTTAATTAAAAGCACAAAGCTGTCAACTTAATTCGTTTAGCTGCAGTTTTGACCTATTCTCAAGATTTGTCTGAGATTATTGAAACTGTTGTTATTTGTGAGAATACTGTAGAAACGTTTAATTCTCTTTTGACCGGCAATTTCTTAATCTTGGCCTCCCTCTGTTCCAAATTCTAATTCTTTAGTGTCTCTTTACTGATTCATTGGTCGAGTCAACTCACCATACTTCATCAGAGATGCAAAAATTGGTGCTTTTCTAAGTTTTCAAAGCTTTTAGTAATTTATTTTTTCTTTTATATCGTGAAGAATTAATTACATAAGAATAAGGTCTCATTAATGCTCACAATTTCAGTTTAAGTTTTAGCAATGAGAAATAAAAAAATTTGCACTTTATTTATTGCGAAATAATCAATTTTGCGGAATTTTAAGAAATATGTGCGAATTTAACTGGTTTAATGGTTTAATGGTTTCGTGAACGCCCCTTGAGCTGAGTGTAAGAATATATAAAGTTATATCTATATATACATAATATATGTTTTATATATACATATACAAAATAATGGAGTTGTCCGCAGTTTTCTTATCTCCACTTTGTCGCAGTGGCTATGCCCATTCAAATAGCCATTCTCATTGCCGATCGTCATGGCCAAAGCCGAAGTAAAGAAATTGGATTTATCTTCACGGCGGATTTAAGTGTTTAAATGAATTGAAATAAATTAATACAAGCTCTGTAACGTAAACAATTCATTAAAATAAACAAAAGTAAAAGAAAACAGGAAAATAAGGAAATGTCCCGATTCCACATAATTTTTTTTACAAATAAAATTTTTAACATTCGGACACATCAGCTATTTGT
This sequence comes from Clusia tigrina, assembly GCA_920105625.2. Taxonomy (NCBI): domain Eukaryota; kingdom Metazoa; phylum Arthropoda; class Insecta; order Diptera; family Clusiidae; genus Clusia; species Clusia tigrina. The sequence goes on from OV050031.1 coordinate 170,654,457, forward strand.
GTATGGTAAATTTTTAAGACACTCTTATGAGAACAATCCAATCACTCATACCATTTAAACGCCAAATGTTTTTAACACACTGCTTATTGATAATTATAATTCTATATACGGAACGAAAATATATATTATTTTGCATTACTTTATTGTTCTTGTATACGAGTATGTCATTTCTATTAAAATTCTTTCCACAATTGTAAACTAAATGCTTAATTTTAAACAATTTCTTTCTCTTGATATAAGGTGCTGTGTTCTGAAATTTATTTTAGAACCATTGTGTAGGTAGGTAGGTAAGGCGGCCACCCGAAAAGGGCGCACTTAGGCCAACATTGACCCTTTGTGATACCGCATGGGACCGCAGGTCCCATCCGTTTCAAAGGTCCAGCCATTTGGAGCTTTTAATGAAGCAGTTGATGGAGCTAATCTTTTTTTTTGAGATATCTCCCAAGGAGTCCAAAATGTAGTCGCCTAGGAAAGTGCGCCTCCTTCTGGACAAAGCTGGACACGTGCACAACAGGTGAGCAGTAGACTCTTCCTCCTCCTCGTCCATGCAACTCCTGCAGAAGTCATTAGAGGCGATCCCCAGCCTACACCCGTGTGTGCCTAGAGTCCAGTGTCCCGTTAAGACGCTAATCACGGGACCTATGCTTTGTCTATTTAGAGCCAGTAGGTCCTTAGAGCGCTTGACATTTATCTCTGGCCAGGTTTGTCTAGCTATTTTACATCCTGAAAGTTCAGACCAGCGCCTGCCCGCTGTTCCTAAGGATATTGTATTTACTAAGAGCTTACATGTGGCAATAGGAATACCGAATTGCGACCTATCTGGTTCCATCGGTATGGTAGTACCCTCACGGACAAGTTCATCCGCCTTGCAGTTCCCTGGAATATCTCTGTGACCGGGAACACAGCTCAGATGCAGACGGGTCTGCTTAGCTATCTCGTCTAAAGATTTGCGTCAGCTCTTGACGGCTTTTGAGGTGATAATAACCGAATCCAGGGAGCGCAAAGCAGCTTGGCTGTCGGACAGAATGCAAATATCAAGTCCAGATATCTTCTTCTTCCTTATACAAGACAGTGCTGCCTCTATAGCCGCGACCTCTGCCTAAAAAACACTGCAGTGTTCGGGCATCCTAAAGGACATGTTAATGTCCAAATCTTCTGAGAATACGCCACCTCCCACCCTTCTCTGTAGTTTGGATCCTTCTGTGTAGATGTGAACCCCTTCTACATTAGGGGGGATGCCATCGTTCCATTCGTCCCTGGAGGGAATGGAGATCTTGCACATACCATTGAAGGCGTACATTGGTGTGATGTAGTCGAAAGAGTCAGGAATACCCTCAAAATGTCTTAAAATGGACGCATCACCTACATTCCTGGCATCCCATTGATGCGTAGCTTTTAGCCTGATAGCTGAGTTTGCAGCCATTTTTTCGCCAAATAGCCTAACAGGCAGCAGATTGAGCATAATTTCTAATGCTGCCGTTGGGGTCCTTCTAATGGCACTACTTATGAATATCTCTGCCGTTCTTTGTACCTTTGTTATCAGCCTATTGTATGTGGACTTACTTAGGGCTGTCCACCAAGCAAGCACCCCTTAGAAAAGGACTGGTCGTACCAAAGCTGTATATATCCAATAGGCTACCTTAGGCTGTAACCACCATTTTTTGCCTATAACTCTTTTGCAAGAGTACAGAGCTACCTGAGCCTTCCTAATGCGCTCGCTTATATTAGCCTTCCAATTCAGCTTCCTATCTAGGAAGCCCAGATATTTAGCCTCCTCGACAAGCTCAATATCTACATATATTTGGAGCAATAAATTGAGGAATTTTATACTTCCTAGTGAAGAGTACCAGCTTAGTCTTTGTCGGATTAACCCACAACCCACAGTCAGTAGTCCATTTAGAGAGAATGTTCAGCATGTTTTGCATCAAGTCCCTCAAAGTAGATATGTATTTACCCGGGATACTAATAGCAACATCGTTCGCATACGCAACCACCTTGCACCCTTCCCTCTGCAGTCGAACAAGCAGCTGATTTACCACACGATTCCAGAGTAGGGTGAAAGAACTCCACCTTGAGGTGTGCCTCTGCATACGGACTTCTTGGCCGACGCCGCCCCCAGCTGCGAATTGATTATCCTGCTACTACGCATGTTTTCAATCCACCTGCTAATGGCGGGTTCCACCTCCAAGTCTCGCATCGCACCGATTATTGCGTCTGATTTGATGTTGTTAAAAGCACCCTCAATGTCCAGGAAAGCCACTAGGGAGAACTCCTTTTTGTGCAGGGAGCACTCAATACTAGAGACTAAGGAGTGTAAAGCGGTCTCCACCGATTTACCCTTGAAGTAGGCATGCTGAGAGACTGACAGCTTCTGTATGTCTATAGTGAGCCTTAGATGAATGTCTAACAACCTTTCCAGGATTTTTAGACAGAAGGAGGACAGACTAATGGGTCGTAAGTCCCCTGGAGCTGTGTGCGAGCTTTTGCCGGCCTTGGGTATAAAAATTACCCTCACATGCTTCATGCTGGAACATATATATATATATATATATATATATATATGTTGCACTCAGATAGAACTATTTATTTGATTAAAAAATATTTATTTATTAACTTATGAAAACCACGTTAAACGAAAAATACGCAGCAGCATTCCTTAGCCAATTTTCACTTTTTATATATTTATTGTATAATTTATATTTAATATACTATGTTTAATTTTCACTTTTTATATATTTATTGTATAATTTATATTTAATATACTATGTTGGGCGCCGATCCACACTTGCCGCAATTCCAGAACAGACTGACCACCGCGCAAAGAGAGCAGCTGCCGCTGCTTCGTAGCCCCGCGCCAAAATATGCCAGCAGATAAAGATGGCTTCCGCACAAATACGATATGCACCTGCCTCGACTGTTCTCTCGCTCTCCACCGCACAACACGTGCTTTCGCACCGTACCGAACGATGGAACGCAGAGATAGACCGAAAACATGGTGCCCCAGGTACCAGGCGGAAGCCACCTGAACGTTAGGATTCGGAGTGAACATGCCGCCCCCCTTGCATTATTGCAAGAGAAGAACATATCCACGCCGGATCCCGTTCATACCCTTCATCAATGGAGGGTGGTTTGGTGCCCGAGGGCGCAACTTCAGGAAGCATGCGCACCCCTCAATGCGGTGGCCCATCTGCTAACACATAGTGCAGATGATCTGCGGAGTAGGGCGTAGCTGCACCGGTCTCTTCGTAATACCCAGAAAGGGCGGAACAGCGCGGGATGGTTCCCGCCTGGTCTCTTCCTGACCTTGGTTTGGCGCTTTCGGAACCACGCAGCCAGGTGGCGCGCCGGTAATAGAGAGGTGGAGCTCTATGGGAAGTCGAATTTAGTTGACCTGGCCCGACGAGGTGCTGTTGGGTCCGGTGGCACCGCCATGGAGAGTGGAGGTGGTAGCATGGACACACTCGAACAACTGGCAGACAAAAAGCAGCATCCGTCAGAAAGCGAGTAGCGGGTCTTGTGCACCGCGCGGGCCGAAATCTGAGAAAATATCAAAAATTTAATTAGTACAAGAAGGGAATAGATATAAAAGAAAACATAAAAACTATAAATTAAAAAAGTACAAGGTACGTTATACCCCTCCGCTGGTAGGAGGCGGCTCTTCTCCCGGTAGGATCACCACCTTCGTGATAGGTCGGGTTAGCATTCCTCGTGCGGTCCGCACATCCACAACACGCACTTTTCCGTCAGGACCAGGGTGCGTATCGGTGACCCTGCCCAGCCGCCATTCTTGAGGCGCTAGGTTGTCTTCCCGCACAACCACTAACTCACCCACCTTGACATTCACTTGAGCCGTTCGCCACTTACTCCGCCGTTGACACTCGAGAAGGTATTCGTTTTTCCACCTGACGCTGAATTGATGGGCCAGCGCCTTCAGTTTTTGCCATCGGTTCAAAATTGAGAGAAAGGGGGTTGTATCCGGAGGCTCAGCTGGTGCCAACAGTGGCGCACCCACCAAGAAATGACCAGGCGTCAGCGCTTGGAGATCCGTGGGGTCTTCCGACAGAGCGCTGATAGGCCTAGAATTAAGACACGCCTCGATGCGCGCTAAGAGAGTCACAAATTCTTCAAACGTGTACTTAAGTTGCCCTGCCATGCGTTTGAAATGGTGCTTGAAACTCTTGACCGCCGCTTCCCAAAGGCCCCCCATATGTGGAGCATGGGGGGGATTAAAATCCCACTCGATCTGAGTATGAAAGTGACCCACCACGGTTCGGTCACGGATTTCGCGGAGCACCCGCTGGAAATCAAGCCTCAACGCCTTTTCCGCGCCCACAAAGTTCCGACCATTATCCGAGTGCATTTTCAAAGGACATCCCCGGCGGGCGATAAACCGAGACAATGCCGCAAGGAAGGCAGGAGTACTCAAATCGGTAGTCGCCTCAAGGTGAACTGCTCTCGTAGCGAAGCATACAAAGATGCAGACGTACCCCTTCGTAACGTGGCATGCCCGCCCCTTATAGTGCTTGATATCAAACGGCCCCGCGAAATCAACTCCAGTATGGGTAAAAGGACGTGAACACGTGGTACGTTCAACCGGAAGAGCTGCCATGAGCTGCTGTTGTCGACGCTTCTTCCACAGAATACATGTCTTACATTGGAGAATTGTGCTTTTAATGAGCGTTTTCGCTTTTGGAATCCAATATTGGGTCCGGATTAGCCGCAACATTAGTTGATTCCCCCCGTGTAGGGACACCTGATGGATGAACTTCACTATCAGACGAGTCAAATGACCATAGTATGGCAGAATGATCGGGTGTCTCTCCGAAAATGGCAAATGTGTAGTGAGCGCCAACCGACCATTTACGCGCAGAGTACCATCGGAGTGCACGAACGGATTCAGAGCCAAAAGCGAACTGGAGCTGGATATCGGCTCCCGTGCCACAAGTGCGCTGTATTCTTTTGGGAAATACATTTTCTGCGCGAGCACAATAAGGCAAGTGGTCGTTTCAGTGATTTCTCCCCGAGTAAGCGGGGACCCCCTATCAGGAGTCGTGTCCCGATGTTTCACCGAACAGTGGCGCATAAAGCGGCGCACGAAACTCAACACTCGGAGGGCCCTAGAAAATGAGGAGAAGCGCAACATTGGGTCGTCCGCAGAGGACACATATACTACATGACACTTTGCAGGTCGTTGCTCTTCATCGGTTGCTAACACGTTTTCGTCCAACGGAGGCGGCCACCGTTTCCGCTCCTGCTGCAGCCAGGCCGGGCCTTCCCACCAGAGCCTGTTGTGGAGTAGTGCATCAGGTGCCACACCACGGCTAGCTAAATCTGCTGGGTTATCTTCTGAGCGGACATGACGCCAGTTGTTCACACCTACTTTGCTGGTAATAGCAGTGACTCGATTCGCCACGAAGACTTTCCACACGTGGGGTGGCTTTCGCAGCCATGCCAACACAATCGTAGAGTCGGACCAACAAAACAAGTTGTCATCTGAAATATTTAATAGAGGTTTGAGAGGGAAAATCAGCTCTGCTAAAAGTGTTGCCCCACATAGTTCTAAACGTGGAAGAGAGATAGTTCTCAATGGGGCCACCCGCGATTTCGCCACTAGCAAATGGGTAGAGATGGAATTGTCACCTTTACACCGAACGTAAAGGGCTGCAGCATATGCTAGCTGAGAAGCATCACAGAAGGCGTGGAACTCAATATCGCGATCAGGTGCAGATCGTACCCAGCGAGGCACGCGTACTTGGGAGATTGCCTGATACTGCGATAAGAAGTGTGTCCACCTTGTTAAAGTGGTAGGAGTAAGTTGCTCGTCCCAACCTATTTGATCCAGCCATATCTGTTGCATCAAGATCTTAGCGGAGATGACAATAGGAGCCAACCATCCCGCTGGGTCAAACAGCTGTGCGATGACCGACAGGACCCTACGTTTGGTGTATACGGCAACGATTGGCAAAGCTGCCACGTGGAAATAAAACCAATCCCCCCGCGCATTCCATCGAATACCCAAAGTGCGAGTGGTGCTGGTCTCTTCGAATTGGAGAAAATCTTCCCTAAGCAGATGCCCTGGAGGCAAACCGGATAAAATTTCTGTAGAATTTGCTGCCCACTTTCGCATTGAGAACCCGGCTGAATCCAAGCTCTCAATCAGCTCATCCCTGGTGCGAATGGCAGTAGCAATATCATGTGTACCCACTAGAGCGTCATCCACGTACATCGAATTACGTAGCACCTGAGAAGCCAATGGGAACCTGCTCTCCATGTCGTCTGCCAATTGCAAAAGTGTCCTTATTGCAAGATAAGGAGCACAATTCACCCCGAAGGTGACCGTTTTCAATTCATAGTCAGAGATATCGCTGTCGGGAGATTCCCTAAACACAATTCTCTGGTATGAAGCCTGGCTTGGCTCAACCAGAATCTGACGGTACATCTTTTGTATGTCCCCGTTCAGGACATAGCGAAACATACGCCACTGGATTATTAGCCGGGTCAGATCGGCTTGTAACACTGGCCCTGTGTGTAACACGTCATTCAAGCTGACCGTGTTGGAAGTCGCCTGTGAGGCATTGAACACCACGCGAAGTTTGGTGGTTGTACTCTCTGGCTTAATTACTGCATGATGTGGCAAGTAATAATGAGGCACAGGAGTTACTGACGGCGGTGGAACCTTGCGCATGTGATTTAACGTCACGTATTCAAGTACCACCGCGTCGTATTGTCGCTTATCGGCCGGGCTCTTTACCAGCCGGGACTCATTGCGCTCAAATTGCCGAAGGGCAATATAGCGCGACGCTCCTAGAGACTTCTCCGGAACAAACCCTTGTTTGAACGGCAGAGAGACTATGTATCGCCCCGTAGCATCCCGACGAGTAGTCTGGGAGTACAAATTAAGGCAGTCTTGATCAGTCTGGGACAGCTTTCGATCTTGCGGAGGCTGTTCCATTTCCCAGAACTGTCGTAGAAGGTGGTCGAGCGAAGCAGTTTCAGACACTTGCACGCGAGTTGTGAAAGTGGATATCCGTTTATCCGGCAGAGGCCCTGTAAGGATCCAGCCGAATACCGTTTCTTGGGCAATCAGTGACCCCACCACGTTGCGCCGCAACCCATCAAGCAAGACCTGAGGGTAAAGATCCCCTCCGATTAACAAATCTACTTGGGTGGAGTGTGAAGTGCTTGAATCGGCTAACCTGAAATGTCTCAGTTTGTGTTGCTCTCCTTTACTCAATAGGAGCGGCGGCAGTTCACCTGTCAGGGTAGGCAACACCAAAGCCGATACTTGGAGACGCACAGTGGCATCGTACCGCGACCCGATGGTGATATGACATGCTTTGGTAACGGTGCCAGCAAGGGTATTGCTGACCCCCGATACCTGGGCATGTACTGCGTGCGCCGGCAGCTTAAGGCGCTTTTGGAGGCGGTCCGAAACAAAGGACCCCTCAGAACCAGAATCTATCAGAGCCCGGGCTGTGTACCATACTCCTTGATGTTTTATCGTGACTAAGGCCGTACCCAAGATAACACGATTGGAGAGGCGGCCACTTGGATGACTTGGACTCGGCCCCGCCCTATCTGCCGGACGCGATACCTGCGCAGTGTGGTACGAAGACTTGGGTACGGGTGGATGGACCAGGGAGGAGCGTCCATTTGAATTGGAGCGTCCCCTCCCCGATGTGGATGGTGGGTTTGGCGTCGCAGCGGTTGGACGACCCCGTGGCGAGTCCGTATGCAGCAGAGTGTGGTGCCGCTCCCGACAGGTGGAGCACGAAAAGGAGCTGGGGCAATTTGCCACTCTATGTGAAGCTGACAAGCAATTCACACACAACCCGTGTTTGCGCACCAAGCCCCACCGAGCTGATACGGTGGCGGCCTGGAACGCAGGACAATTTCGCACCGAGTGTGTAGACCGCCTGCACACTTTGCACCCTTCCGGGGTAACACTTACTGGATGGGTTTGCACCCGTGCTGTTCGCGGTTGATTCGGCTGAACCCTTATTTGTGATGAAATGGAGCCTTGCGACCGGAGATCCGAAATCGCCTCGAGTGTGTGAAACCGCAATGACAAGAAGTCATCCATCGCCTTCCATTCTGGAATATCTGCGCGGCCCCCCATGGTTTGTTCCCACAGGGACAGTGTGAGCTCAGGCAGCCGCATGGAGCACAAGTATACTAAAATGGCATCCCAACTCGCAACGTCGATGCCGTAAGATGTCAGTGCAGCGATACAGTTACCAATGTCACGCTGTAGGCGTTTAATTTCCCCACCATCTTCTCTTCTAACCGGGTCAAGACCCAACAGTGTCTTCAATTGGTTGTTGATCTGGATGCGCTTGTTGTCGTAGCGCTCCAGTAAGTTTTCCCACACTTGCTGAAAACCCGCCTCAGTAATTGGAATTTTGGAGACAATTTCATGTGGTTCTCCCCGGGTCTTAAGGGACAAATGGTAGAATTTCTCCGCATTAGACAGCCGCGTGTTGTTAATGAACAGTGCTGTGAACATGTCACGGAACGTTGGCCATGCAGCATAACTCCCTTCAAAGGCAGGGATATCACAAGGGGGTACGTGGATGCTGTGCGTCAATGATAAAAATGGCTCCCCTGTAGTAGGAACGGGAGTTGCCTGCTCTAAACGTTGTCTCACTTCCGCGATCAAAATACGACCCCGCTTAAAAGTATCAAAACTTGACTCGAACCGCTGTCCGATTGACTCTAACAGTGATTCACCGTCTTTCATGACCCGCGCCTCGGACATGGCAGTTATTTTTGCCGTTTTAAGCGAAGCCCACCGAGCATCCAATTCTGCTTCATCAAGTTGAAGTGATATAATGGAGTGACTTTCCGGCGAGCACCGTTCAAAACGACTTATGAACATCAGAAGTTCATCTGCCGCCGAAATATACGAGTCCACCATTTTGCGGAACTTATGTGCCTGCGAACGCAGCTCAATATTGGCTTATATGCACCTCCGAACGCAACCGCACTGAAACCACGCCCAACACTTATCGTTTAAACGCACTGCGACAGAAGGGCCCACAATGTTCAGGAAACCAATTGCAACCCGTAACCGGCCCTGCTTCACAAAAGAAATAGAGACAGCAGCTGATCGCACGAGCCACTGACCTACTTTTCTTATTCTGCTTTCTGCATTAGCCACCAGTACCTAAAAACGGCGATAATGCAGCGAAGACAACAACAGCGCAATGGTTTCAATAGTCAGCAGCGCCGACAGAGCACAAACACCCGAACGCACGGCAAACCCAACCGAAACACAAAAAATAATCAATTTGTGTATAATCAAATTTAAATTATTGTTAATTTATAATAATAATATTTTTAATTCGATTAAAACAATCGACACTTACCAAAAAACCGGATTCTTATCCGGCTCGAAGGACCAAAATGTTGCACTCAGATAGAACTATTTATTTGATTAAAAAATATTTATTTATTAACTTATGAAAACCACGTTAAACGAAAAATACGCAGCAGCATTCCTTAGCCAATTTTCACTTTTTATATATTTATTGTATAATTTATATTTAATATACTATGTTTAATTTTCACTTTTTATATATTTATTGTATAATTTATATTTAATATACTATGTTGGGCGCCGATCCACACTTGCCGCAATTCCAGAACAGACTGACCACCGCGCAAAGAGAGCAGCTGCCGCTGCTTCGTAGCCCCGCGCCAAAATATGCCAGCAGATAAAGATGGCTTCCGCACAAATACGATATGCACCTGCCTCGACTGTTCTCTCGCTCTCCACCGCACAACACGTGCTTTCGCACCGTACCGAACGATGGAACGCAGAGATAGACCGAAAACATGGTGCCCCAGGTACCAGGCGGAAGCCACCTGAACGTTAGGATTCGGAGTGAACAATATATATATATATATATGTATATAAATATATATATATATATATATATATATATATATATATATATATATATATATATATATATATAAAATTGACGCGATTAAGACTGGGACATAGTTTCCAGGATAGAAGAAACATGCCATTATGCTAACTAAAAGCGTCTCAATCTATGGACAATCTATGCGGTATCTGACGTACTCTCTAATTCCACAAAGAAAATATGTACATTGTTGTGAACATCTTAAAATTATGTGACATGATATATCAAATTGAAGTTACAACACAATTTTAGGTCGAAAGCCTATGGTAGCTTATTCTTAAATAAATTTTTAGAATTTACTTATATAATAAACTATTAAAAATAACAATAATAGTTGATTTTTAGTTTAGTTTAAGGTGCTAGCAAATAATAATGTAAAACCATTCTTAATATTCATGCTGAAATCCACTTTAATGCAACACTATGAAATTCTTTCCCTAAAGGTGAATTCCAAATATTTCACCACATTTCATTTTCAATATTTACATCTATTGTGTGGAATTGACGGAGCTTGGATTTACAACGAAGGTAATTTTTTAAAATATTGATATATATTTTATATTTTTAAATTAATATATGTATTTCCTTTTTAGATTATTACAATAATGCCGCATACAAGGAAGTGCGCCGTTCGATGTATTGGATACAATAGGTGTTACAAATTTCCAAACAACTTAAAATTAAGATAGGTGTTACCGCACCACTAGAATGATGCAGTGTGGTGGCCACGGCTAGCTCACCGCAATGGTCGTGGTCCTTAACCCGCCACACTGCATCGGGTGGGACAACACTACAAAAAAAATTTCAACTCACATTTTTGCCTAGCATCCTCCTCTACGACGACAAGCGAGCCCGCCCCATATTGTCCGCCTTAGCCTAACATTTTCAACATAAAATTAAACACACTAAACATTCTACTTGTACTTAAATAAATAACATATATATACACGTATGCTTAATAATACCTACATACACGTGAATACTTAATAATACCTATGTATACACGCGTATACTTAACAAATATATACTTATCTCTAGGGGGCGGGCGGCAGCCTCCTTTTCCTCCGATGCTCGAATGGGGTGGGCCGGAACAATCAGTTATCCCTCTTATGGGATGGGCCGGAAACAAGCGGTTATGGATCTATTCAGCACACTCAATAATCAAGGTAAACTTTCTAACGCCAACTCTTTAAACTAAACTAACACTTTAAATTGATTCAAAATTTTAACGTTTATTTTCTACACATGTACATTGTAATTGAACTCAAAAATTTTTTGGAATCTTTCACACGTTAAATATATCCGAATAAATAACAGGACCACGGACGAGACGAGAGACTATCCATACAAAATCCGACACGAAATGCAAATAAAAAAAATTTTTTCGCTTCAAAAATCCTCCACAGTCAAACACAAAATTCAAACGCGCGCGGCAACCAAAAATTTTCGACACAACTTCCTTCCTAAACACTTAACACCTTATCTCCCCGTTTTTTCTCTACCACTGCCTTATATGATTTTTTTTTTCTCTCTCTTGAAACCGTATCTTTTTCATTTCCTCGGCCTCTTCCGCTATTCCATCAGTGACCGCTCCAGCGGTCGAGGCGGTCAGTCACCTTTCTTTAGAATTTCTACTATTCTGAGGCAGCGCCATCTGTACCTCAGAATCGTCTGGTAGGTTTCAGCCTGGCCGCATTCACCAGCAAAGCGGACAAGTGGAAGGAACAAAAGAAGGAGAGGAGCAAAACAAACATACAGACGGTAGACGCCAAAACAACGATCGCAACATAGGTCATATATATTTTTTATTGATGTGCATCCGAAACACCATAATAACTGTAGGAAACTTAATTGATTTAGAGTTGTGAGGGAGATACTTTATTATTTCTAAGTGCTCTACATTATTACTCCTAATTGCTCCACATTATTATTTCTAGTTGCCCTACTCTTTGGTTTTGCACATTCTGCAATTGTTTGCCAATGCAGCCATTGACTTGCACACTTTTGGAAAGTGCTGATCAGCCATTATAGTGAAAGTTAATTGTTGTTAAATTGTCAAATGAGCGCACCTAAAAGCAAGCAATCGACTTTTACTTAATAATAACATTTTTATTATATTACACGTGTGCCTTAGGACTATGCCAGTTTATTATTTTATTAATAATAAAATTTAATTGCTACTTGGGTGTGTCTGAAAGAAAAATAATAATTAAATTGTTGAAAGATGTAAAAATCTTCTAAAAAAGCTTGCACTCCTAACTTAAATAAGAGACTATTTCAATAACTGTCCTGTAAATGTTTCCCTTTCTCCCACTTTTCCATAATGAATAATAATGAAAGTGGGACCCAAACTAAAATTTAAACCCATGGTGTTAGGAACTGCAGCATTAATAATATATATTTAAGAAGAGAAATAAATACATTTTGATATCCATTATATGTTGCATCAAATATGCTAATTTAATGATTTATTATTAATTTAATATACTATGGACCGTGATAGGAGGGATATCCCATCAAAAAGAAGGAAGTCGTCATAAAATAAAAATGTTTTCCCAGGCATTTTTTTATATTCAGCCGTAAGGTTTGTGTGAAAAACTAATCGTTTAGTATGTAAACTTTTTATTTTCTTTTTTGGTTTTTATATATTTTCAATACTGTTTTTATTGTTTATTCATAATTTTTTTTGTATCATTTTATTTATTAAACTATTCGTATCATTTCACTTCTTTGCAATTTTTTCCGTTTTATTTCATTTTTAGCAATTTGTTTATATTTTTCAAATTTTACTCATCCTAGTAAATCTTATTCCCTCTAATGTATATTTTCTTTTCCATAGGAGAAACGAATGGAAGTGCATTATGGGCATTCAAGATTCTCCTCAAAAATATATGTATTTATGTGATACATGATACGGCACTCAAGATTGAAGAAGGATGCTGTTCTAGACAGGAATATCTCAATTTCTTCCTTTATCATTAGTATATGCAGTGTGGAATACTAAATGTACATACATGTGTGAATATATGTAAATAATTTTAATATTAAATAAAATTATAATGTATTAATAATTTGTGTGTTATAAATTTATTTTAATATTGTACTATATTTTATTTTTTTATTATTTTTTGTTACATTTTATTATTATTATATAGTTTTAATCTTTAAATAAATATATATAATCAACATATACAAATTGGTTTTTAGTATTTTAATACTAATATATATAATTTAATATATTGTAATGGATGTAATAGGCCGACAGGGGAACCGAGCATCCAAATGAAAAATTTACTCGCACAATTGCTTACCCCCTGGGTGGTGTGGAAAATGCAAAATTAATAATAAAATTATTTACTTTTAAAAAACTTATTTATTATATATTTATTTATTCAAATAGTTATTTATATCAAATAGTTTTCGCTTTTCTATACAAATACATCTCATGCTTTTTTCCAACGTCATCTTGCATAACTGCCATCCAATTAGCAAACAGTTTGCAAAAATTAAGAATAATTCAGAATTGAAGTATTTATTAAATACACTTTTTTAATGTACTGGATTATACATTTTTTGCATATTTTCTCTGTCCAGAGTCCGCAATGCTTCGAAATAATATAATGCAACGTTTCATTTGACACATCCACTATTTGTAACACTACTAATAATATTTTCTACAATTCGATATAATATTTTCAATAAAATATTTTCTTGATTTTAGACTAGGAAAAAATTGTGAACAAAAACAGCTGTTTGTTATTCACCACTTTACACAAACATTGCAACCCGCATGTGGTATACGTTACACCAAACTCAATCAATTCACATACACTATACGTGTGACAAAAAAAAATGGTTGGAACGGTAAATAAAAATGGAGAGATTTGAATGCATTTTCTTATTCTTCTTTGGTTTCACTCCTGCGATTTGGAAGGGCTGCCAACTTACAATTTAAACTTTTAAACTTTATAATTTCTCTCATTTTTGTTTTAAGTTCTTTTTTCCAATAAGGAAAAACTAAAAAGAAAACCCATGTACTTACTTTGTGACTTTTTTGCACTGTTCATGTTTATTGCTGTATTTAGCATATTTCCGATTTTTGTAAAACTGGATTGCCGAGTAAATGTGCGTGGTGGTATTGGCGGTGGAGGTTCTGGCTCCAAAACGGGACTTTGTCGACCCCAGCGTCCCATTTCAATGTCACTATTTGTTGAATTTACTGAATCCTAAAAAATATATATATATAAAAATGTAAAATTTTAATCTTAAAAAATATAAACAAAAAAAATTTACAATATATGAAATTTATTTACAGGAATTATAAATGAGTTTCTCACTTCAGTTCTGTTCATTTTGTTTTCATACTGTGACGACAAAGTTTTAAAATATGAACAAAGGTGAGAATTGTAGATATTTCCAGAAATTTTAATATAACTAACTATCAATAGGCGAAATGACAAAATAAAAAGTATAATTTAAATCAATGTAAAAATCATTCAGAAATAGTAAGATGACCAATTTTTTCTAAATAAATATTGCATAAATAAATTGTTACCAAACATACAACGATAGAACGTGTGTATTCATTTACCCTTTAATAATTTAATTGGTAAATTTTTAGTGGTAATTTAACAGCGCCATGTAAGATATTAATCACGAGGCAGCCCAGCTCAAATTTTGTACCATTTCCACTGTCATTGCTTGGCTAATTACTTTTCACTAGAGATGTTCGATCCGGGCATTTCAGAAGAACGCGGTTGTCTTCGAAAGTTCTTTTTTGATAACCGTTGTTTGAAGTCGTTACCGTGCTAACGCTTTCGTTAAATGAAATAACAGATTTTGTTTTTGGGAATAGATTTTTATATAATAAAAATGCACTAAATTATTCCTTTTTATACAATATTTCTCGTACTTTATTCAACGAATTTATATTTAATTACATTGTATTTCATCATTTAGACTGTTTTAACTTACCATTCGTCCTGCGTTTGAAGAAAATATTTCGCATGGATAGAGGCTACAAGGACTACTTTGGAGTTAAATTTATTTTGCTGCCGCCATACTTAAGGATATTGAATCCTCTGGATTATTTTTCGACTTCCAGGACTCGTGAATTACTAGTTCTCTTAGATGTGTATTGCGAAACGTGGACTCCATTTGGACAGTCCCCTTGGATAATCTACAATAATATTCGCAGCCTCTGTATTTATGGGAGCAGCATGAGATTGTATAATCTGGATACGGATGTGTGACAATTCTTCTATTGCGGAGTCAGAAAAAGCCAATGTCCAATAGTCCGTGATTAAATCACTACTTCTCACTAGCAGCACACACCGATACAAGGAACTTAGAGACGAGGAGATGAAACTTGTAGGTTGTGAGTGGTAATAAATGTTAATATTAGTGATTCCAAGAATAATGCTAGATGATTCTTTTAAGTGGCTCCCAGTAGATTTCATCTAAATAGTAAAGGAAACCACGACACACATATAATATCATAGTCAAGCTGGATGGATACTCTGATAGTATATTTGTCTCTGTCTGAAATGCATATATCAAATTAGTTTTGGAACTACTTAAAAACACCATTTAATATTCAATTTGACCCATTTTGATTAGTTTACAGAATAGCTAAAATTCGAACAATATAAATTGATAGAGCTGTTTGGATAAATTTAAAAAACACTCACAAATTCAGAAAATCTATTTATATGGAGCAAGAAACTAGTAGTCAACATACGGAATATTGTCACAACAATTTAATTTTTTACAAATCTAAAAGCACGTAATTAAAATGAAACGATCACACATGCTATATAATATATTTGTGTAAATTTATATGTACAACTGTAATTTTTTTGAAATTAGCATCTTATGGTTTAGTCAAATAATTAGCACTTAGCATTATTTGCTACTCGACGAGTTTTGAAATAAACACAACAGCGACCAGGTAAGAGTAGCATTAAAATGGCATCATTTGATTGAATTCATCTCAAATTGTATTTTGTTTATAACAGTTGGGTTTTTGGTAAATACTGGTATACTAAGTATTTATGTCAATAAAAAAATATTGAATTGTTGATTTATTTATTGCATTTCAAATCATCGCGTACACCTGGGTTACCTGACAACCTATTATGAAGCAAATACAAGCTTTTGCCAATTATGAGTCATTGTGCCATTGGGAACAGAAGGAAATCTCTTAGGAACGGGTTACATATTTATAGATCGAGTTTTAAAACGAAAGATAATTAATATGGTGGTAGTTCTGCCCACACTCAAATCAAAGTCGCAATTATACACTATGAATGTGCTTACAGAGAAATACTATAGTCAAATTCCCTGTCCTGTAGGCGCGTAGCTCATGTTTCATTTTGCATAATTGCTGATGTCAATATAAAACGAAAGAACAAGCTAAGTTTTTTAAAAATATTTTTATAATTTTATTTTAAGATAATAAAAAATTTCTAAAATTAAGGAATTAATAACATAAGAGTATGCAACAGTTGTCAGAGGAAAGTCTTTTTATAGCTTTTAATGTACACCTCTGATCAGAAGGGTAGTCAAGAAGTGGGGGTGCAATTTTAAAACCGCATGTGAACGTTGCCCAGTGACGTTTTTAAAAAGCTATTTACGGAAGTTGGAGAATTGCATATATCCCACCATATTACTTTCTTAGTTCCGAAATGAATAATGACGCTTCTATCCAAAATGTAGATCAGAGCCGCTCACCCAGTAAGCACGCGAACACGAATTGTTATTGTTTCGCACTTAGTTATAGGATTATGTACCTAGGGCCTGCAACCAAGTTATTTGCGCATAAGGATAGACATCTTACGACCGTGCTTTTGGCGGTGCGAAGCACATGCAGATATGGTGTGTGCGATTGTAATAACAGCGATTAGACGAAATTTTAAGTCAAACTGAGAAAAATATTCATTAGATATTAAAGATGTGCTCTGATGATATTTTTTTTTTTTTATAAATATACAAGAGAATACAGCTTTTTTAATGAGCTACATTATAATAAATTTCGTTTTACCACCAAATGTAAAGCACACCAATCTCAAAATTTTGAGCGACCCTGATGTAGATTATATTTTATGTATGTATGTATACATATTGGAAGGTAGAAAATCCTTCGACTGAATCCTCCCCGAGGGTACCGGCTGGTAATAGGTCTACAATGGCATCAATTGTCTGATGGTGCTGGATCTAGCTAAGGTCAGGATGTAGCGCTCAGTGTTTGAAATTCTTAATAGTACAGCATTGCGGACTATCCGAACACCATCCTGACTAGCAAGGACCTGAGAAGTGTTGAGCAGATGTTGCTTGAGAGGCTGGCTGGAGAGTGGACCAAAGAATTCTCCTTCGATGGTATCCACTTCAAGCCTGGCTTCCTGAGCATCGACTGCTGTTCGACGGACTCGGTGGAATGGCTGAAAGGGGTCGTGACGCAGCTTTCAGTGTGAGAGGGCGTCAGCTTGGTCGCCAGAGTGGGAGACAACATCCCACAATCACACACAGTCTTCCTCTTCCTCCCTCGTAGTAGTGGACAAGAGGTAGCTGTGTCACTTAAGTTTCTCTCCAGACAGAATATTGGACTAAACCCCATTTCTGGAGAATCAGGAATTGCAAAGACGAGGGCAACGGATGGTTCTTGTTCGTGGAAATAGATGTTGGGTCCATGCAACTACCGATTTGGCAAGATCAAGGTCGGTTATTCTAAACGTACTGAAGAAAAGCCCAAGGCAGAGTAAGTAGAGGAGACAAACATCCCACCTCTGTCAAAGGTAATTACGAATGGTAGCCTTCCCCAGGTGAGGCTGAACCGAAGACTGTGGCCCCGGAAATCTCTTCCAGGGCTTCCAGTGTTGAGATAGGGGCTAAGGCCGCATACTGCCCTTCACTGGTACACAGTCTGGAGGATGTCTCTATGGACGAGGGGGACGAATATGGGAATAACACCATCCCGGCACAATCTGTTTCATAAGATGACGAGACTGAAAGTGGCTCAAGCAAACATCCATCATGCCAGAGCAGCCTCGGCTGTCATTCGGAGGGTGTTTGCCAAGAACAACATGTGGCTGGCCCTCATTCAAAAGCCATGGTGCTACAAAGGTCAAATTAGGGGCCTTTCTAGTAAGTTTGCAAAGGTAATATGAGATGCCAATGCTGACATTCCCCGCACCTGTATCCTGATTAGAAATGATAAAGTACATAGATGATGGGGCCTCGATACAGTCGTTGCATCGGCCAACTTTCCGGGAGATATGAATGACATCCCGGAAAAAGTCTATAAGCCTGCGAGGTATTGCCTATCCAAAAGGATTCCACTTTTGGTGGGCTGTGACTCACAATACCATCTGGGGTAGCAGTGACACCAATAAACGGGGTGAGTCAGTTCTAGAATTTTTATTTTCATTTAATTTATATATATATTGAATAAGGAAAACACACCCACGTTTAGAAATGTAATTAGGGAGGAAGTTCTTGATCTGTTTTTCTGTAGTCCAGAGCTAACTGATATTGTTAACAATTGGAAAGTTTGAGACGAACCCTCTCTGTCGGACCACACTATAATTGAATTCGATATAGGAGGTATCGTCACAAAAACGGTAGTTTTTAGAAATCCTAGGTATACTAACTGGGAACTCTTCGATACTTCAGTGCATTTACTACTCTCATCCTCAAACATCCAAGGAATATATAAAAATCCGGTGGAGCTAAAGGAGGGTGTCAATGAGCTGAATGAAATCATTTCCGAATCCTATGTTTTATCTTGTCCTCTAAGAACAAAGAAAAATAGCAGGAATGTTCCTTGGTGGAACTCTAGTCTGTCTACTAGACGTACTGGTGCGTAGGCTATTCAATCTAGTTAAGCTTACGGGGGACTGGGAAGAATATAAAAAAGAGTTGACGATCTATAACAAAGAGATCACACACGCCAAAATGACTAGGTAGGTAGGAATGGCCGCCCAGTTTGCCAAAAGCACACTTGAGCACACATAATGGCCCATTGTGATACCACGGTGTGGCGCCGTTCAAGCACTGACTAAAAAGGTTCCCATACTTGGGATGGTGATAGTCAGCGCAAGGACAGCGCCTGGAAAGGCACGACTCCCCCGTCATGTTTCAGGAAACCATCCTGATACTTTGATGAACCTGGCTATGTCCCTAATATTAATGGATGACAGCTCTGTCAGGCTTGTAAGAAATGGGGCACCAAAGGTGCGAATTCTTCTTCTGCTCCAGGATGGGCAGTGGCATAAGAGGTGGAAGACCGTCTCGTCCTCCTCCTCGAAGCCACAGCCTCGGCAAAAGTCATTTGAGGGTAGGCCCAGTCTTTCTGCGTGCTGTCCCATTATGCAGTGGCCGGTCAAAACCGACACAGTTGTCGACAGTGATACGCGATCAAGTCGAAGAAGTTGATTGGTTCTGTTTTTGTCCATGCTTGCCCAAGTTAGTCTAGCCGTGTGGCAGGATTCCTCGTTAGCCCAGGATTTGTAGGCGTCAGCCAGATATTTCCGTTTGACTTCGAGCTTGGCTGTTGCCAGTGGAATGCCGATGTTTACAGAGGGGTGAATGTCGTGCATTAGCGTGCCTGCCTTGGCAAGCTCGTCCGCCTCGCAGTTTCCCGGGATTTCGCTGTGTCCGGGAACCCAGACTAGGTGCACCCGAGAGTAACTTGCGAGCTCATTTAAAAATGTTCGACATTCATGAACTAGTCTTGATGTGGCCGTGGAGCCAAAAAGAGATTTAATGGCGGCCTGGCTGTCTGAGAAGATAGATACGTCAACTGCGCCGATATCACTACTCAGCATCCATTTGGCTGCGTGGTAAATGGCCATGACCTCAGCTTGAAAAACGCTGCAATGGTCTGGGAGACGTAGGGAGATGTTTAAGTCCAGCTTGTCGGAATAAATACCGCTGCCGACTCTACCTCCAAGCTTGGAACCGTCGGTGTAGATTTCGACTGTTTCACCGACGATTCGGTTTTCTGAGGTCCAGTCGCTTCGACTTGGAATAGTGAGGTCGAATTCCCCGTTCAAATCGGGATAGACCGACATATAATCTATAAAGTTGGGGACAGGTGGGTCCTGATTCAGAATTGAAGCATGGCCTGTCAGGGTTATGCTCCAGTGCGAAAGAGCATTAAGTCTAATCGCTGTCAGCTTGGCTTGTTGCTTAACCAGGATCCCCGAGGGGAGCCAGTGCAGCATGGCAAAAAGGGCTTTCGTAGGTGTGCTACGAAGAGCGCCAGTGATCAGTAGAGCAATGGATCTTCTGATTTTATAAAGGGGTTTGATATTACAGGCTTTTTCAAGAGCTTGCCACCAGAAGACCGACCCGTATAACAGGTTTGGTTCAACGATGGCCGTGTAGAGCCAGAGCACGACTCGAGGACGAAGTCCCCATCATGCACCAACTGCTCTTTTACAGCAGTATATAGCGCATGTTGCCTTACGTGCCCTCTCAGCTAGATTGGCTTTCCAATTAAGCTTTGGGTCGAGAATCAGGCCTAAGTACTTAACGTGTGTGCTCAAAGAGAGCGGAGTGCCGTTTAGACTAGGCATTGTAAACTTTGGAATTTTGTACTTCCTAGTGAAAAGCATAGTCTCGGTTTTGGATGGGTTAACCCCAAGTTCGAATTCGCGACACCAGTTCGACACAATAGAGAGTGAATAGTTAAGTTTTTCGGAAAGTGTTTGTGGGAATTTGCCGGATACCGCGATTGCTATGTCGTCCGCATAGGCTATCACTTTGCATCCAGTAGATTCCAATCTCACCAGTAGTGTGTTAACTGCCAGGTTCCAGAGGAGGGGTGATAAAACACCCCCTTGTGGCGTGCCCCTGTTAACCACCCTCCTGGATTGGGCACTGCCGATCGTGGAAGTGATGATCCTAGATTTTAGTAGAAGCTCTATAAATTTAAGAAGACCTGAATTCAGGTTAAGATTATAGAGTGCGGAGATGACAGCGTTGGGGCATACATTGTTGAATGCTCCCTCGATGTCCAGAAATATGGCAAGTGTCAATTCCTTGTACGCCAAAGATTTGTCAACTTGAGAAATGAGAGAATGAAGTGCTGTTTCAACCGATTTGCCTTTAGAGTAAGCGTGTTGAGATACAGAGAGAAGAGAAGGGTTGATCGATGTCCTGATATGTAGGTCAAGAGCTCTTTCTAGAACCTTAAGAAGAAAGGATGTTAGACTTATGGGTCTGTAATCCTTAGGTTTGGTGTGCGAGGCCTTCCCAACTTTTGGTATGAAGACGACCCGAGCCGTGCGCCAGCGTAAGGGAATGTATTGCAGTCTGAGGCTTGCATTATATATTTGAAGCAGCCATGGAAGGATAATCTCTTCCCCATTTTGGATATCGGCAGGAATGATGCCGTCCGGTCCGGGGGACTTGTATGGCTTAAAGGTTTGAATGGACCATTCAAGGTGACTTTTTGTCACTTGGAATGTGGGGAGGGTATCATGCGAAACCTGCTCCACCTGGTAGAGTGCTTGATCCGCTGAGGCTAAACTCCCTGGGAAGTGGGTGTCTAGCAGGATATCAAGGGTTTCGGCGCTTGAGTGAGTCCAGCTGCAAAATGACTAGCTTTAGATACTTTTGTGAAAGTGTAGAATCGACTCCTGAAGTAGCACGACTCCATAGAGCTCTTGCGAAAAACAAAGTCGATTTAACGGTGGCATTGCAATCTGAGGATGGGACGTTCACGGCAAATGAAGAGGATCGCACTCTCCTTTTGCTGCGTGTGCACTTTTCTGGGAGCTCGATCCAGTTACCGCCATCTTTGCAGATGGATGCTCTTCCTAGAAGAGCAAGCAAGATTGGCTGGAAGGTGGCCAAAGAAATTATAACTACTGAGAGGTTGAAATGGGCCATCAGCTCTTTCAGCTATATAAATCGCCGGGTGCTGATGGTATTTTCCCGATCCTTCTCCAAAGGAGTAGTGAGGCTCTGATTCCGCGGCTGGTAAATATCACTAGGGCAAGTGTTGCTTTTGGGTATATACCGGAAGCATGGCGCACAGCTAAAGTAGTATTTATCCCCAAGGTAAGCAAGAAGGATATGGCCCATCCCAAATCCTTCAGGTCTATCAGTTTGACATCATTTGTACTAAAAGCAATGGAAAAATTAGTTAATATACATCTCCTTGAGACCGTATTGAAAAGGGAGGCTTGACATCCTTGTCAGTTTGCATATACTCGTATTGCGGGAAAATCGGCCGAAACCGCACTATACCATCCGACTGATTTTATTTAGGCAGCACTGGATAAAAAACAAATAGCACTTTGTGCCTTTTTCGATATTGAGGGGGCTTTTGACAACACTTCTCATGAATATATGATTAGGGCTCTTAACAATAGAGGAATAGATAATACCACTTCCAATTGGATACGAGCTTTACTCAACAGTAGACTGACTGAAGCTGAAGCAGGTGACAAAACTGTTAAAGTCAAAGCCAGTAAAGGATGTCCGCAGGGTGGGGTATTATCACCCATTTTGTGGAGCATAGTAGTTGATGATCTTCTGGTAAATCTCACAAATCTAGGCATATCATGTCAAGGATAAGCGGACGATATTGTGATAATAGCTAGAGGAAAATCTGAATCCACTCTTTGTTATATTATCCAGAGGGGCTTATTAACAGCTAGTGAATGGTACAGGGGAACAGGATTGAAAATCAATGCCTCAAAGACCACCATTGTGCTGTTCGCTAGAAAAAGATCTCTACCATATATGAAACCTATTCTTCTAAATGGTACACAGTTCGATATTAGCTCTGAGACCAAATACCTCGGAGTCATTTTCGACAAAAAGTTATTGTGGAAGGCTCATCTGACAGCAACCACCAAGAGGGCTACAGCTTCCTTAATGATATGTAGGCGGCTTGCTGGTAAATCTTGGGGATGTAACCCAAAAATCGTTCGCTGGATGTATACCATGCTGGTGAGACCAATCATCACCTATGGTTCTGTAGCCTGGTCAAATAGAGTCAGACTTAGGACAGCGAAATCTGCATTAAGTAAAGTACAACGCATTGCCTGCCTTGTTATCACTGGAGCTATGCGCATCTATCCAACGGCAATGGAAGTTATACTACATCTAACACCCTTACATCTAGTATTTCAAGACCCTGCTAGGAAACCTCTTACCAGAATATAAGAAATTTTCTCGGGAGAATCAAATTACATCCAAAATATATGTGGTAAAAATTCTACTCAAGAATACAGTATACTAAAATCTCACAAGGAGTTTATGCCAAGAAAATTAAATTTTGCACACAAATACTGTACAATGATGATTTGCAAAAAAAAAATGGAAAGGTCTAACTGAGACGTATAAAATTAGAGAAAATTCCCTCTTATGGTATATTGACGGTTCTAAGACAATGGACGGAACTGGGGCAGGAGTATTTGGGCCTAGAACTGGGAACCAATGGGTTATTTTCCAAGCATTTTTCAAGCGGGAATTCACGATTTGAAAGATGTGCCCAGATCAACATTGACAGGAAGTATCGGGGGAAAAACATCGTGATACTATCTGATAGTCAAGCAGCACTCAAGAGTTTGAGCTCACCCTCAGTGAGGTCTAAACTTGTGTGGGACTGTATTGGGAAGCTATACCCTCTAGGCAGTATGAACAAGAGAAGGCTGATAGCTCAGCTAAGAAGGCTGCGGCCTCTCACTTCAACGGCCCTGAACCCTTCTGTGGACTATCATCCAATACCATTGGAGGTCTGCTGAAGAAGTGTACAGATGCAAAACGAAGTCAAACCTGGAAAACTCCTCCGGGATTAAGACAGTCCACAGCTCTTCTGGGAGATTTTAATCCTTAAAGACCTAAGGACTTAATAGTAATAAGTCGGAGTAAATTAAGATTCATCACAGGCTTTTTAACCGGACATTGTAGACTCAACCACCATTTGAACAAGTTGGGTATATCTTCAGATGCCATCTGTCGATTCTGTGGAGAAAGTGACGAAACCTCATTGCACCTGATAACAGACTGCGGACTATTGGCACACAAAAGACACAGTTGTTTTGGAGAATATATCTTAGCAAGATCCCTTATCTTGATTCCTCCAAAATATATGAATTCCTGTCGGAAATTAACCTGATAGAAGATTTATAGATGAGACTATCCTCATCTTTCAAATAAACAGGGGCATCACAATAGATCTTTCAGGTCGCAGTATATAACACCCTTAAATATATCTATCTATCTATCTATGTAAGCCTATTTCAATATATACATATGTATCAAAGGAATGACCGAAATGTGTAGTAACAGTAGTATCGTAAACAAAATTTAAATTTTTATTTAATTTTTATATTTCTTTCCTTCGATTTTTCTATAATTATTCGTGAAATGATTTTTAAAGCAATATATTTATATATATATATATATATATATTTATATATATATATATATATATATATATATATATATATATATATATATTTATATATATATATATATATATATATATATATATATATATATATATATATAATGTATGAAAGAGAATAGTATAAATTTTTAGTAATTTATTACGGGACTTGTTTTTTGTCGACCGCTTTCAACAACGTGCTCTCTTCCAGAGAACACAGAGAAAGGAAAGTCTTTTTCGCTGCCAGCGTCCGTAGCGGACACACCACGATTTTGAGTGTATTCACCACGATTCTGAGTGGATGCACCACGATTTTGAGTGGATTCGTGCACAACGATCGTCTGCTTTATTGCGCTGCTTTGCCGTTTGACGTTTAAGTTTCCTTTCTCTGTGTTCTCTGCTCTCTTCGACTGTCATCTTCACCTCAGGCGACACGGTGTCCATGTCCGCATATTACCGCCTACAATCAGCCATCCGACTCTTCATCGGACCCGGATGATAGATCGTCATCGATTTGTGCGTATCGCCACAATTTCATGTAGTCGCTGCTTGTTGAGGTAGTGTTTGGACCTTCAAAGTTGCTAGCCTTTCAAACTTTGGTTATTTCGTACGAACCCAGATATTCATTTGCTAGCTTTTTACCTGAAAGAAACTGAGTGCGTTTAATGGCGACTAAATCGCTCACCTGTATGTTAAATCCTGTTTGCATTTTCGGTCAGAGTCGTTTTGTATTCGGCTTGCACTTCTTCGATTTGATTCTTGGCCTGTTACCGGAGAATGTTGCGTACGTCGTCAAAGTTTTCGATTAATTCATCGTCGATTGCTTTTACGACATTGTCGCCAATTGGATTGCTCCTCATCTTTACGCCAAAAAGGACTTCAAATTGTGAGTATTTAGTAGATCGGTGTACTAAATTGTTGATCGTGTGCTGAACATCGTCTACAAAACAATACCACTGAAGTGGAGACTCCCACGACAACTTTGCAATGACGCTGAGTAAAGTTCGGTTGACTCGCTCGATTTGACCGTTTCGCCTGTTGTTGTCTGAAAGTGCTCGATTTGCGCCTTATGACAAAACTCTGTAAATGCATTTGTAGTAAATGCCGACCCCTTGTTGCTGATTATACGAACAGGATTTCCGAAGATTATACGCCACGTTTCGATTTTTGCTAAAATTTCGTCAACGCCACTAGATCTTGTTGGATATAGTCATACAAACTTGCTGAATCCGTCTACCATCGCGAAAATATACTCATATTTTATTTAGCTGTGGCGTCCATTGGACCCAAATGATCAACATGCAACGTGCATAGCGGTGTAGCGTCTTTATTGATCATGTGTAAAAAACCTTCCAGCATTCCTTGTTTTTAGCGTTGAATAACGCTTTACGCTACGGCATTTATGAAATTTTAAAATGAGAGTGTCATATTTTGAGAAAAGAAAGGGTAAAGTGGTGAGTGCGGGTATGTGACACATCAAAAGTTTAGGCCAAAAGAGCAGTGAGGCAAGGGGTATATTTGAGTAAGCTGATTGCTCTTTAGTTTCTTTACATCAGGCACTCTCAAAAACACGATGACGAGTTCGTGCCCCACACGTACAAGATCGTGTTTCACACCGATACCAAAGAAGAATATACACAAATAACTTCGTAAATCCAACAACAATATCAATGGGAAATTGAATGCAAGTGTATGTGTGAGGCAAGGGATATATTTGAGTAAGCTAATTGCTTTTTAGTTACTTTACATTAGGGACTCTCAAAAATGCCACGGCGAGTTCGTGCCCCACACGAATTAGATCGTGTTTCACACCCATACCTAAGAATAGACTGTTGATATACAGTACGAACTCGGTAATCGCAACTAATAGAAATCTAGGTAGTTGCACTTATTGAGGTTGTTGCACCCAGTGAGGAAAAATATATAACAAGAAATATGACAAATGAAAATCGTTTTATGATATAGAAAGATTATTTTTTTATTAAAAATTTTATTTTTTAAACATATCGGGTATTGTTGTCTGTACTTTCTTCTTATTAAGGGTTTTTATTATAGCCCTTTCACGAAGCTCCTTCAGAAATAGAATGTCTTTTATTGGAATATCGTTTTCCTCAGCCCACTGAATGCATGTGTTAAAAGATTGCATAGCAACTGATCCTTTTATTTTAGGTGGAATAACATCCGCTTCGCTATCATCAGAATTTTCAATTTCTACGGCTTCTTTATCCACTTCTTGATAAGCAACACTTTCGTGCATCCATTCATTTAGCTCTTCATTTGTGAACGAATCATTTGGTGCAAGTTCTTGGAGCATTGATGCAAGGATTGCGCGTTCATTTTCAATTTCTCTTTTTAGAATGCTGAGAGGAATATCGTCCTCTTCACTCCACTCAACATCTGGTTTCATTAACATATTCCAGCACTTGCGAATGGAGCTTGCTGGCACTTTTTCCCATGAACTTGCAAGAAGACAGATAGCATGTCTTAAGTTGAATTCCTTTACTTTTTCTTCCAGATGAGTGGTTTTATTCCCTATTAAATGCGCCAAAAGACTTTTTTTGTAATAGACTTTTGTTAAGTTAATAACGTTTTGGTCCATTGGTTGGAGAATCGCGGTACAGTTAGGTGGAAGACACATAACGGTTATCATTCCATCATCACTTTTCATTTCATTGTCTTTAGGATGACACGGGGCGTTATCCAAGACCAATAGGGCTTTTTTGGGAAGTCCCTTGGATTCTAGAAATTCGCGTACCTATAACAATCCAAAAAAATACAAATAAATTTTAAACAAAAATTCAATACATTTCGTATTTCTCACCTCAGGAAAAACGTATGATGAATCCAGTCTTCGAAAAACAAATAAGTCATCCACGAGTTCTTGTTAGCCTTGTAGACAACGGGCATTTTTTGAAAATTTTTGAATGCTCTAGGGTTTTTTGCTTTTCCAATGACAAAGAGCTTAACTTTGTGCGTACCTGAAGCATTTGTGCATGCGAGAAATGTTATTCTCTCCTTACTAACTTTCCGACCAGGAGCAGATGATTCCTTGAAGCTCACCAACGTTTTATCTGGTATCTGCCTGAAAAACAATCCGGACTCGTCGGCATTATAAATTTGTTCTGCAGAAAGATCAAGCTCCTTGATTTTATTTCTAAAACGTATTACAAATGGGTCGACGGACGCTGTCTTATTGGAAAGCTTCTCTCCACAAATTTTCAAGTGGCGGAGGCCGTATCGCTTTTTGAAATTAGATACCCAACCATTACTTGCATGAAAACATCCTGTCTTTTCTTTTATTTTCTCATGGAGCTTGCGAGCTTTGCTTTGACGATATCGATGGATATAGGCACATTTTCACTCCTTTGTTTCAAAAACCACTTGTAGAGAGCCTTTTCCATTCTTGGGTATTCACAAGATTTTAAGGTTTTCCGTTTTCCTGGCCCAGCTTCCATATTTGTGGCATATTTAAGTATGTATACAAGCTTTTTTCTTCTTTATTCTCGTTATTGTCGACTTGTGAACTTTATAATCAATACAAAGAGCTTTTGTCGATACACCACTTTCTAGTTTATCCAAAATTTCAGTTTTTTCTTTAATTGTTGGTTTTATTAATTTTTTGTGACCACCATGACTTTTACACATAAAACACTACTGGCGTGTCGCAAAATAAACTGATAATGAAAGTCATTTGTTGACAATTGCTCTTAACACACACACAAAAACAGCAAACAAAGTCGACAGAGCAACGGTAAAATAACGATCAGTTTGTGAATACATAACAAAAAATGCCATAAGAAGAAAACGACAAAAAAAGAACTGAAGCAAAACATATTTAGATGTAAAGTTGAGTAATTGCACTTATAAAGGTTACAATGCTATGTTTTATAGTGTTGCAAGAATCGAGGAGTTGCGTGTATCGAGGGTTGCGGTTACCGAGTTTATACTGTAAATGTTTTTGTGCGAGTTCTGCTAGTGTGAGAAGGTTTTAAAATTTATGTATGTAGTGGTAAAAATACAGTGCACCCCCCTTTAACTCCAACTATCGTTATTCCTCAATTCACTTAACTTCTCAAAATAACTGAAAACACAAAATTCTGCTCATAATTTCTCATAGTCAATGAACCCTCAAGATCCACACGTCGAAATATTGCAGTTGTGTTTAACTAAAAAAATTAATTTGACAAAATAAAAAATTGTTTTCGTGTTTATTAAAACAAGAAACACTACCTCTGTTTAATTAAAAGCATAAAGCCGTTAACTTAATTCGTTTAGCTGCATTTTTTTAAACTATTTTGAAGATTTTTCTGAGATTATTGAAACTGTTGTTATATGTGAGAAAACTGTAAAAGGGTTTAATTCTTATTTGACCGGCAATTTCTTAATCTTGGCCTCCTTCTGTTCCAAATCCAAGTAGTCACTTTATAAAAAAAAAAAGTTATTCAACGTACGACGTTACGATACATCGAAACTGCCTGCTTTTTAGTGAACAAAATGCACCTAACGCAATTTCTGATAATTTTATCAACTTTTTGTTTTAAATGTGAGATAAAATAAAGTTGCTTTATTTTATGTGTAGTCTTCACTATGCCAAAATGCCCTTCATCGTGAAAGGTTTTAATGATTTTTTCCCATCATGCGGGGAACTACCAGCAAGTCTCGACCGTCTGTTGCTTTGAATAAAACGTTGCCGATTTTCTTATAGTCCATGTACTGCTTTATTTCAAGGATGTCGAATATCGCCTTAAGATGATCGTCGAATTTTTCCGCTTTTTCTAGCAGCAAATGTAACTCATTCTTTGTGTTTAGTAACATTACCGCATATCTGCTTGTTTCATTTGTGTGCCGTTACGGTGTTTAACTGTAAAGTTAAAATTTTGCATATATGTACATTATGTATCGTGCAACTGACTGAGATATGTCTTCGTCGACGTGTATTTATAAGCATTGCAGTCTGTTATTAAATCGAACTGGATGCCCAGCAAATAATGTCGCAGCTTTTTCATTGCCAAAAACTCTGCTTTTGTTTCCAATACGTAGCTATGAAGTTTCGCGTCCGCTGCTGTTGTTTTTTTGCTCCAAAAGTATACTGGATGTAAGCTACCTTCGAAGTCTTGTAACAATATAGCGCCAAATCCATCTTTTGATGCGTCTGTAAGTAGTTCTGTTTTCAATGACTTTGCAAAAATTCGTAGAACTGGTTGATTTGTTAACGCTTGCTTCAACGTTTGTATCGCCATTTTTTATTCTCCAATAACAAATTTTGCGTCTTTTCTAAGCAGTTTGTCAGAGGTCTTGCTATTATCGAATAGGTTTTTACAAACTTTCGGAATAATCCAAAAAGTCTTAAAACCGATTGAACCGCTTTTACATTTATTGGCTCAGGAAAATTTTGCACCGCTTTTATTTTTTCATTGATCGGTTTTATTGTACCGTCTTCAATTATGAGCCCCAAAAAGTTAACTTTTGTTTCCAGAAACTTGCATTTCTTCCAATTAATTCGCAATCCGTATTTCGCTGCCACATCAAAAAATACTGCCAACTTTAGTAAATTTTCTTCTTTGTTTTTCGCAAAAATCATTATATCGTCCATGTATTTTTCCAAAATGTTATCGTTAATCAGCTGAAGTAGAATACAATTTATATAACGTATAAAATTCGCAGGTGTGGTGAAGAATCCAAAAAGTGCATAGTTGAATTCGAATAAACCGTCGTGAAGGCCGTGTATTTGCGACTAGTTTCCTCTATCGGTACATGCTAAAATGCGTTTTCAAACTTGTCAATTATGTCTTGCATATTTAGTTCGGGATATTTAGACGTTTATAATCTATGCATACTCTTTTTAGCTGCTAATACCACTCTTTTTTAGCTGCTAATACCACTCGATTGCAATACTGTGATGTAGATTCTCGTAATGCCATTTGTTATCCATTCTGCTATTTTTTCTGTAACAATTTTCGCATCTTCTTCACGTAATCTACTTGGCGAAGCGTATATTCGTACCTCTTTTTCCAATAAGATTTTCATTTTAATGAGGCTTTCTTTTATGTTTATCGGTTGATAATTATTTTTGAATTCTTCCATTTCTTTGTCGAATTTTCGCGGCGAATCATTAGCTATCGAAATTTTCTAGATATCTTTTTCTTCGCGATCAACGGTTGAAATTAATGAGCGAAAATTGTATCCGTTTTCATCTGATGTAAATCTGCAATTACTTAGAATGCCATATCCAATAATAACATCGTCATTTAAAGCGTAACTTGGCACAATTACTAAGTAATGTTTCAATTTTACATTGTCTACATATATTAATTACACACATAAATTTGCCTTTAGGATTTGTTTTTGCACCACCAAAACCGACGATTGGGTCTTCGTACTTTTGAACTTTTTTGTTTGCGAAATTCTTTTTAAACATGCTTTCTTTTAACAACGAAATGTCCGCGCCGCCATCAATTAAACAATCTAACTTTTTGTTATTCACATTTGCGGTTTTCAGTTTTTTTTATTTCCGATGTGCAGTTTGCTTTGCCGAATTATCAATAACTTTGTTTGTGCAATTTTTTGCAATATGATTGGGTTTATTGCATTTAAAGCATTTTTGTTTTTCCGTACATTCGCGACGTTTGTGTTCCACTGAACCAAAGTTATAGCAATGTTCTTTTTTTGTTTCACCGTTTTTGTGTTTACTCTTCATATGCTTTATTTTATTTACACGTTCGTTCATTTTGATTTGCTCTTTTAACTCGGTATAATTTTTTGCGCCATATAAAGTTATTTTAGTTTCTGACCTTCCATTTATGCCATCAACTATGTATTGTATAATTGATTTCCCCTCTACCGATCCCGCCGCACCTTTATCATAGATTACCAATAGATACGCAGCAAAAACAATATACAGAAATACCTTTCATTGCTCTCTTGAGTGAGAATCAACATATTGATGTGTATGGCAACCACATTGGAATCATGATCGCCAGTTTCACAAAGCAGTCCATCGTCAGCCACACACATGGTTATTGTTGTTCGCACATTCGTATGAATAATTTAGTGTGTGTGTGTGCTCACAGCAGAAGCGACTGATTTGAAATCAAATTTTTATTTTCTGTTCTGTGTGGCTGGGGAAATACACAAGAATGAATTTTCTGTATGGCAATGGTTTTTTTATACGGAAAGTGGGACTTGAAGCAAAGCATTTGTGGTTTTGCGTATAAAAAAGATTTGCCATGCCATGAGAAAGCATAATGTGTGTATATTAAACCACTTGACAATATAAAATAAATATGCATGCACACGATCTTTTATAAGGATCGATAGCGCAAGTGATAAAGCGTTGGTCTATCGATTTTATCATTCCGAGTTCAAGTCCGCTGAGAAATGTGTTTATTTTTATATTTTATTAATTGTTCATCCTTTTTTTGAAAGCAAACTAATAATTATTTTTGTAAAAAATATTAAGAATAGTTCCTACTTTAGCATAAATTATCCAGTATTAAATAATTTTACTAAACCACATTGAATTGCTGCTGCTATAGCAGATCATTACAGCAAAGAAATTTATATCTTCTAAAAATAGTCATAACGGTGTTTCTTAACTCGCATACATAAATTCATGTGGGCTTGAAATTGTGTTAGGATCTGTACGATTTCAATACCTTTGTTTATGTTGGTTTTTTGATGCTTTTGCGCAATTCGTCTGAAGCTCATAAATTTCACAAAATCTAATCCAATCAAACATTTCGTTCGTCAATGAATATGTGCAATTTTAGGAAGTTTTTGTTTTTCCGTATATGCTATATTAAATAAATTGTTAGATTGGATTTTATTCTTATGGTAGGAAAAGGAAGAATTTTGCAGATGTATTAAAATTTTTCATATTTCTTTTATATTAATACATTAAATACAAAATAAAAATTAACTTAAATAAATATAATTAAATTAATATCATTATGATATATAAAAAACACGCAATTGCATAGAAGAAATTAGACAGCAAATAATTAAAAAATAAAACTAAAAAGAAGTCCCATATATTATTCACGAATGTAGGTCAAACAGATTATTTGATTCAAAGTACATATTTTCTATATGTATGTAAGTGGATACACATCCAAAGACAAGTTCACATGCATAAAGAAGCACGAAGCAGTAAGAAGTTTTTACACATTTTATTAGTTTCCATAACTCAAGTCTCCACGTCAAAGCGAATGAGTTGCCGGTTGTAGTATTTCGAATGGCGTTTGTGAAAAAACATGCCAGCAAGTCGACTTGGGTAACCCCTGCACACCTCATGTAGACATTTTTTGAGGTAAATGTCAAATGTAATGGGAAAAAGACGCTCCTTATATTAAAATATGTTTTACTAAACATTTTTTATCCTAATATAAATTTAAAATTTCTTGGATTTCAATTATTTAAATAATTTTTGATTATAATAATTTTCGATTATAAAGTGGTTTATTATGCGTTGGAACACAATTATAGTTGAACTACATTTTTCCATAGGAAATAAAAGTTTATATATAGGTTATTGCATTATATACGGTTATATTTACAAAACTTTGTAAATCAATGTATAACAAGAACATATGCACTTAATACTAGATATTGAAGTTCATAAAATTTACTTTTTTACTTTACTTTTACTATTATTTATAAAATTGATTATTAATATAAAAAAAATCCGATAAAACACAGCATTTTGCTGGGGCTCGAACCCTAAGCCACAAAAACTATAGACCAATGAGCAAACCATTGTGCTGAAGACACTCATACTATTTTTGTCAACTAAAATTTCTATAATTCTGTACATAACATTCCGCAAAAAATAACTTTTAGTCTTCTGCTGGTGCAGCCATGAAGTTTTGCTGTGCAATTCGATGGTGGCTTTTTTTTGAGGATAATAAATTTCTTTTATTTTTTTTATTATACCATTTATTTGTTATTGCATCTTACTCAATTGGAAACTAACAATAAGTTATCAAATCTTAAAACTAATGTATTAAATATGCTATTTGCCTATTGCTTGGAGCTATTTGGGTTCTACTACTTCATATATATTAATTAATTATAATTTTAAAAAGAAGAGGGAAACAAAATTTTATATAAATACATATTTCAGATTAGTTTGTAAATAATTAGAGAAAGGAAGAGACCTTTGAACAGTGAACGTCTATATAAGTGATGTGCAGTGACAAAAAGACTAAAAATAAAAATAAAAATAATTAAAAGTGAAAAGATAAAAAAAACAAATTAAACTTTCTTGCAAAAGAAGCAATTAAAAATAAACTTAAATAATTAAACAAAAAAATAGTTTAACAATAGTGGTGCATAACAATAGTGCACAAAAAGAATTGTACAAGTGAAGCGTACAGCGGATGAGATCATCCATTTTATGTGCATTGACATCTGTGCATTGAAATGGATGAATCTTCCAACCATCTGCAGAAGCGCAAAATGGAGGGCATTTCCTCCAACGAAGGCTCGATAGCAAAAAAGGCAGCGAGCAGCAACAAGGAGCAGGAGTATCATGCTACCATAGAGCAGCAGCGCAAACAAATTGAGGAACTCTAGCGGTATACCCGCGAAATAGAAAATCGGCTGAAATTCAACCGATTTTTTAAACTATCTTCCAATGAGGAAGTAACAACGGAACCAGAGGAAGATATTGTGGACGATGAATTCCCAAGTATCCAGCAGACGACAAGGAAGAAGACAGCAACGAAAGTAAACCAGACGACAACAAACAAAAGAAGCACAAAGAGGATGAACGAGAAGCCGCCACAACTCATCATCCACAACGCAAACACAAAACAGGTAAGTGAGAAAATTTTTAATATACTTAAACATAAAAACTTTTTTTTTACGAAACGCAACATTGACTCGACGGTAGTTCAGGCGACGAACATTGACGACTACAAGCAAATAAAAACATTGTTTGAGTCAGAAAAATTTAAATATTTCACATTCACCCCCAAATGTGAAAAACCAATATCGCTGGTACTGAAGAACTTTCCTTCGTACTACGATGAGCATGACTTGACCGGCGCTCTCAATTCAATTGAATTGGAAGCCAAACTTATTCGGGTTTCAAAGCAAATTGGCTCGTTCAGTTTGACCGCTCTTCAGATGTCGCTGAAATTTTAAAAATAAAATATTTGCATCAAAATAGGGTTTATTTCCACCGATTTAAATCGAATGGCATTCTTCAGTGCAAGAGGTGTCAGAGGTTTAATCATGTTTCAATCAATTGCAACATGCCTTACCGCTGTGTGAAATGCGGTGGCAACCATGGTCCAGGGAATTGCAAAATCCCTCCAAAAGATCAAAACACTGAAGTATTACCAAAACACAAACAGACGGCACCATCAAAACACAGATAGGGCACCAAGTTTATTGGGTGTTGTGCAAGGCAGAGGGGGGTCACACAGCAAATTATAAGAAATGCGAGGTTTATCAAAACCTCAAAAAGAACTTGGCTTCAAAAAAAGAAAAGCAACTCAATAAAAGACAATTTGTGAGGCAGTCCGTCGATACCTACAGAACCCCACTTCGATCTTTTTCGAACGTTGTCCGTGGTCAAGCACCTGGCAAACCCACTCATAGTATACCGAATAGTATGCAAGAGAGTCTCCCGGCTAGTAAGCCAAATAATAAGAACAGTTTCTCATTTATCAATGATGAATGCAATAATGTTTTTGGACAGAGCTTCGGAGAAATTATCTCCAAAATAAACAACTTCTTGCCATCTTACGATAGGAATGCTCCAACATCTGTAAAATAGGAGAAACTGTTCAACCTTTTTATGTCCATCTGTTCCAATGGCTTAAAGTCATTCATTGTAATGTGAATTCTTTAATAAGTTTAGAAAAGCGCCATATGCTAGATACATTCCAGACATTATGTCCATTTGTGAAACTAAACTTTCACCGAAATTTTATTTGAATTTCAGAAACTACCATTTAGTTCGGAAGGACAAACAAGCTTCTCTGGATGTAGGTTTAGCCATTTTGGTGAAAAACAACATCAAATTTTCAACCATCCCTATTCCTATCTTAGATAGACTTGAAGTGATGAGTGTTAAAGTTTTCCTAAAAGAGGGCAAAACATTGAATATATTCTCTCTGTACAACCACAGCAATCGCGCAGGTCCATGTACAACAGATCTTGAGAAACTGATTCAATTGTCGGATTCTGATCCTTTTATTTTAGGAGGCGACTTTAACGCTAGACACAAACTCTGGGGTGACACCAAAAATTCACCAATTGGTAATTCAATTTGCTCTTGGTATTATCTGAACTGTCTTAAATATAAATTAATAATCTTCAAACCCTCACAGCCAACTTATCATGGGGGTACATCACGCTCCTTTCTTGACTTTCTCATAGCGTCAGACTCGATTGACACCGCATACACACAAAGCGGACTCTTTGCCAAATGTCTTGATTATCCGTCCGATCACACAGCTTTAGAAATAATAGTTAAACGAGCCAACACAATTTGTCCAGACAACAAAACGTTCCTTGACTACAACAACACGAACTTGGAGGTTTTCAACTCCATTCTAGAATCTCATTTAGACCAAGTAACTCTTCCCTCAAATAGAAACTTGAAACCAAGGGAAATCGATAATGTTATCGAAAACATGAATTCTGCTTTCGATCGAGCTATTGTGAGAAGCACTCCTAGGAGGGTTGTCAATCAGTCAGGTCTTTTTCCCCTTCCCGCACATATGTTGCAAATAGTTCAAGAGAAGAACAAGCTTCGCCGAATCTGGTTCCGACACAAGTACAACCCCAACATGGTCTATTTACGCACCGACATTCAGGTGTGGACAAAAATTATTGCTTCTGAAATTAGGAGTTATACATCATACGTGTTTCAAAAACGATTGGAGTCTATTAAATTAGACAACAAAAGTTTTCGCACATTAAAAACATGGCCGGAATAAGGAAACATTCCAAAATTCCCACACTCACTGATGAAAATAGCTCTAAAATTTCAGACGACCAAGCAAAAGCTGACGCCTTCGGAAAGTTATTTGGGTCAACCTTCACGGATAGCAATAAGTCGATAGATAAATGTCGAAAACAGTCCGTTCACCTCTCTTCCATACAACCGATAGTGAATTTCAACACCCAGTACAGAGCAACTGGCGAAAACAAAAGCCCAATTGACGAAAATTTCGTTACCAGTACGGAAATTGTGAAAATTCTGAAGAGACTGAACAACAAGAAGTCTCACGGTTTCGATCAAATCACCAACCACATTCTCAGGAAAACTAAGAAGAGATTTGCACAGTTTGCGGCAATTCTCTTCAATCAATGTTTTAACATTTCTTACTTTCCGAATTCGTGGAAGATTGCCAACATCATATCTCTCCCTAAAGCTGGAAAATTTCCTTGGCATTTGTCAAGTTGCAGACCCATTTCTCTTTTGTCTAACATATCAAAGTTATTCGAAAGATGCATTTACAGCAAATTAGAAGATGAGATCGAAGATAAAGGCATTGTCAAAGACTTCCAAATGGGATTTCGGAAACAGCACTCCACCACACATCCCCTACTTTACTTTTCGGATAGTGTCGCTACCAACTTGAATAAAAGAAGGGCCACAGTGGCAGTATTTATTGACGTGAAAAAGGCTTTTGATTCCGTATTTGTTAACGGGTTGATTTTGAAACTCATGAATTATGGGATCAATGACAATCTGACGAAATTATTGAAGAGCTTCTTAGAAAATCGTTTCTTCAAAGTAAGCTGCGGTGAGGGTGTTTCATCACTTAATAGAATAGTGTCAAGTATTCCCCAAGGGTCTATCCTGGCACCTCATCTCTATAATATTCACCTGTCGGACCTTCCTCAACCCAATGAGGCAATCAGGATAGTTGCATATGCCGATGACATGGCCGTCTTTACAAGTGGCAGCTGTATGCGTCGAATGCCACGGCTACTCAATGAGAATTTGGAGGTCTTGAGTGAATATTACTTGAGCTGGGGTGTGGAAATCAATTCGGATAAGTCTGAAGTTCTGACAGTTCTGGGGGTGAAGTCCAGTTACAAGAACTGCAGAAAATACAAATCAAAAATTGTAATAAATAATAATCCTATTCAGGAAAAAGAGGCAGTGAAATATTTGGGAATTGTCTTTGACAAAAAATTCAACTTCATCAAACACGTAGACTACATTCTAAGAAAAGCCAAAGCAGCCTTCGCAGCCTGGTTCAATGTATTAAAAACCTCCAGCAGCTTACAAAAGAAGTTAAAGAAAATGATTTATATTCAAATAATTAGAAGCGTGATTTCATACGGGTTCCCAATTTGGTTTCAAGTTTCTAGTCATACAATGGAAAGGTTGAGGCTATTTGAGAGAAGTTGTCTCAGATATGTTATGGGCCATAAAGGTCAGATTGACGAATTCGGTAGGTTTAGATATACCAGCTGCAAAGCGATTCTAAAGAACTGTAGGAATACAAAGAATTGACAGACACCTCATCGAACTAGGCTACAGGTTTTCAGTGAAAGCTGAATTAATTTCTAATAAACCTCTCCAAAAAGTCTTTAGAGATAGGTCGAGCCCCTACACTGAGCCCAAATACATTTCACCGAGATGGTTCCGGCCGATGTACGAAAATGGCATTTTCAACAAAACTGGCAGAATGCTGTACTACAACAGAGGAAGCAGAAACAAAAACAAATTTATCAAAAAACAAACTTATAATGTTAGTTAGTAAGACACAATCTGTATATATTTTTTATTTTTTTTTTAGTTTTAGTTTTAGGTTTATTTATTATTGTTAGTTAGTTCTTAGTTTCAAAACAAGTAAATATAATTATGTGGTTTTTTTTTAATTTTCCACAATAACTTTGAAAATGTAATTTTTGCTGATGGCATTGTTAAGCATAATAAAAACTTTTCCTTATAAAAATATATGTAAATTAGATATTAATATGAAAAATTAACTTAGTCTTAATGCATATTAACATAATCAAATAATATTAAGTTTCATAAACTCTGTATTTTTAATAATATTAAATAAATAAATTCAAATTCAAAAGTTTGTAAATAAGTTTAGAAACATGGTTTCTTTAGACGTGAAGGAGAATTCTGCTGGAGTAGACTTCTTGCAAGTATGTTCGGATGATTTTGCAGGCGATTCAGGTATTTCTGCCTTAATTCTACGATTTCTTCTTTTATAGTGGATATATGTATATCGTTGTGAATGTTTATATTCTTGATAAACCATAGTGCGCCAGTAATTGTTCTTAGGATTTTCGGATAAGTTGTAGATTTGAGGTGCTCGCACTACCCCAAAGTTGCACCCCATATGTCCATATGGGCTTTATTATAGCTTTGTATAGAAGGACTTAGTATTTCAAGCGCATCTTTGATTTTTTGTTGATTAACCAATTCAGAGAGTTAGCTTTTAGTCTCATATGAGTTCTTTTCGCTTCTATGTGATTCCTCCAAGTTAATCTCCGGTCAAGATGGATTCCTAAATACTTCACTTCTGTTGCTTGCGGTATTTTTATGTCATTTAGTGACACAGTTGGACAGGTGCTGGTTCTGAGGGAAAACGTTATGTGAGTACATTTCGCTTCGTTAACTTTAATACGCCAGCCAAATTTCTACATCTTTAAGGTGTTCGTTTAGGTCACTAGAGGCGATATGCGGATTTTGATGGGTACTCAAAATAGCTGTGTCGTCAGCAAATGTGGAAGTAACTAGGCTGTTATTTATTGGTATGTCAGACGGATATATATAAGGTAGAGAGTAGGACCAAGCACACTCCCTTGTTGTACTCCAGCCAATATTTGAAATTCGGGGGTTTCAAATTGCTTGTATTTCACTTTGTACTTCCGATTCGCTAAGTAAGATTCCAGCACTCTGTGTGTGTTGTATGGCAGAAACTTTTTAATCTTGTGCACTAGCCCCTCAGGCCAGACTTTATCGAAGGCTTGGGCAATGTCTAGAAAAATTGCTAAACAGTATTTATTCTGTTTGAAAGCTCTTTCTAATTTCGCTTCTTATACGGTGCACCTGCTCTATTGTACCGTGCTCTTTTCTGAATCAGCATTGATGAGTAGGAATGTTGCCATTTTGATTTTGATAGGGCATAATTTTCCCAAGTAGCAATTTTTCAAAATTTTTGAGAGGGTGGGTAGAAGGCTTATGGGTCGATATGAGGACACCTGCGTTGGATCTTTTCCTGGTTTAGGAATCATTGTAATTTGCAATATCTTCCATATATGCGGGAAATGACGCAAGAGAAGGATAGCATTGAACAATTCGGTGAGGTGTATTAACGCTATGTGTGGTAATTCCATGATCATTTTATTTGTGATTAGGTCATATCCAGGGGACTTTTTTGCATTAAGACCTGTTTTAATGACACACTCTAAGTCTTTGATTTTTAGTTGAAGCGGCTGAGTCACTTTGGTTCTAGGTAAAGTAGGGACCTCGAAGTTATTGCACTTAGGGCAAAAAACTGTTTGTAGATGTGCAGCAAACGCTGCTCCTTTTCTTCGTCGGTTTTGGCCCAACTTCCACTTCCAGGCCTTACTGGTGGCTCACGTTCCTTTGGGCTTTTTGCAACCTTTGTAGCTCTCCAAAGTAAGTAATTGGTGTATTTAAGTGGGCCCAGATCTTTAATATAGGTGTCAATTCTTGCTTCAGCTTCCTTTTGAAGTACATCTCTAAGGTGATTTCGTGAAAATTTTAATTTCCTCTTTAGGACAGGTGACTTATTTCTGCCATTCTCGTCTTAGGCGTCTTTTCTCCTTAACGAGGCACTGCCCATGGGTTGAAGTTATATAACCGGTAGCAACGCAGCCGCTGATGCTAACAAGGAATTAAACACGTGGAGCGCTCTCTCTAAGTCATCTTTGTTTTTAGGAGGAGATTCCAGGCAAATATGTGTACTCACGTATTTCTTATACTTGAGCCAGTTCGTTTTGTTGGTGGTCAATTTGGGCGATTTATGTACAAGTTCAGGAGTTTTGTTAAAGTATATGATGACAGGTGAGTGTTCGGAGAACAAGTCGGAAATTGCTTCAGAGGAAAACAGTGCCCTGTTTATATTTTTGATCACAGCGAAATCAATAAGATCAGGGATTTTACGCTGGTCTGCTGGCCAGTACGTGGGTTGGCCACCTCAGACAAAATCTAGATGATTTCGATGATCAATTACCAGACGAGAGCCCCAGTAGGTATGCTAAGAATTATAGTCTCCAGCTAAATTTTCTTCCCAGTGTTTGAAGAAATTGCAGGAATTTTTCTGACGTTACTTGGAATCTAGGTGGACAGCATACTGCAGAAATTGTTATAATTTCGCCCCAGCACTGAAGGGAGATTGAAGTGGCTTGGATGTGTCTTTCGGCATATTTGTCACGTAGGAAATGTTTTATACGGACATTAATTAGAATTCCTGCACCTCCGTGCGCTTTACCGTCTGGATTATTGGTTTTGTAGAAATTGAAACCGGCAATACTGAAGTTGTACTTATCTGTTAAATGGGTTTCTGAGATAAGCATTATTTCGCTGTTGTACAAAAAATTCTTGATTTCTATTTTGTGTTGGATAATATCGTGGGCATTCCAGTAGCATAACTTTAATTGATTCATTTATTTTTGAGAGAGCAGTGTTTTCATCAGTAGATTCTGATTTTGTATAAGTTCATGAATCATCGTTTGCATGGTTACATAAATTGGGTCATACAATGCGTTAGGTTACAAATCATTGCTTCTACATTTTGAGCGGGTGGAGAACTAGCCAGACTTTCAGTAGGTGCTTTTTTCAATACGTTTGCGTACGTCATTGAGGAGGACGGGGGCGCAGCATTGGCTAGGATAGTTAGTTGCAATATTGCTATTTTCACAGCGAACTTGCTTTTGTGTTGTACGCGCCTTCATCTTCAGGTCTGTGTAAACTGGACACCCTCCATAGTTGGCCGTGTGGTTACCACCGCAGTTCCTAAAATTTTTGACATTTTTATCAAATTTGTCAAATTTACATTCAACGGATGGGTGAAAATCGCCGCAAGCGACACATATTGTGCGTGTAGAGTGCAGTAGGATTTCGTGTGCCCATATTCCAGGCAATTTGAGCATTGTACCGGGCCTTTGCGCTTGTGGGGCTCCTCAATTGAACTTCTACGATGTATTAAGTAACGTAGGCTATAAACAGTGTGGGTTTAATTTTTTTCAGCTTTCTTGTCTCTGGAACAAGCTCCACCTTAAATAATGGTTGAGGTATTTTATCCCTGTTTTTTATGTTAAATATTGTTTTTGCATTGAATCCGGCGTCTGCCAGCGCTTCCATTATTTCATCTGGTTCAACTTCTGGTTCTATTCCTTTTATTACAAAAGTAAGGCCTTTGAAACTTTTCAATTGGTACGTGTAATAGTTCTTTTTGTTATCGTCGAGGTAATTAGCAATAGAGCGATAATTTTTTTCGTTATATATTTGGATTTTAGTCTCTTGTATGTTACCTTTTTTGAGCGAGATTATATGAAAATTATTCTTGCCTATTAGGCGAGCAATATTTTCAATCCGAACGTTTGAACTTTTTTCACGCAAGTAGATTGGATGCGGTTTAAACATTTTTTGAAATGAATTTATTTTACTTGAAATTATTTCATTTTCCTTGGTTGACTCATCATTAAGTGCGGCAAACCTGTTGTGGTACATTGAGTTAGTAGGTTGATCAATTTCCTTTCTATATATATTTTTGTTGATTTATTAATTTTTGGTGGGCTTAGTTTCCGTTTAATTTGAATATGCCGATCCATGCCTGTTTGTATAGTTGCAGACTGAGCGGAAATTGTTGTATTTGTTATATTTGTTGTTTTTGAATGTTTATCAGACGATATTGAGCTTAGCAAGGGTGTGTTAGCTGCATTTGCATGTTAATGCATTTGTGTGTTTGGGTACGTGCGAGAGTGGCTGCTTTCTACTCTTAATTCCTTAGCTTCTTGCGCGGAATTATCATTGAGAGAGTTTTGTTCACTTACCGTCTGATTTGACATAGGTGTCGTTTGCTCTCGTTGAGCAGTAGTTTGTTGTTCCGTGCTTTCTGCAGGGCGCCTGCTGCTAACGTTTGCTGAGTTGGTATGCTTAAATACGCATGCGCTGTTAACTCATGAGAGGACAACTCGGTTTATTGGTATACTGCTTATTGCTGATGCAGAAGGACGCGAGGGGGTGAGACATCGATCTCTTGCTAGAGGTGGAGAGCGCAAAATGCTCATGTATAATTTGTTTTTGTTTTTTGTTTTGTTATTACCACTATTTGGACTTTGCCTATTATTAATTTAAATAAATTATTAATTTAAAAAATCATTAATTTAAACAAAGGTGCAATCTCAAACCTGTGGTAGAGTCACTATCTCGGCGATTTGCGTGATCACTTTAGGTGTTCACAATTTGTATATTTTTATCATTTTAATTTTTATATTTCTCTTTTTTTATGAAACTATGTGGAACGTTTTAAAAACACATCCGCACAGTATGAAATCATAATGTAAAAAAAATAATAATAATAAATTAAATAAATACATATTATTATTTAATAATATTATACACCAATTTTTTCTTTTTTTTTTTTTACTAATTTACAATGTAAATTTTAAAAATATTCCCATAATTAGTTATAGAAATATACATGGCTACCTACGTACGTAAATGAAATTATTCAAATGCAATTAACTTACTTATAGTAGTACTAATATTTACAAAGTAATTTTTTTTAAATATATATTGTACAGTGCATTAATTTCAATATTAGTTAAAAATTTTTTGGAATTTCTACAAATTTTTGTTTGAAATGAAATCAATTCTGTTCTTCCATTCATATCCATACACACATATGCATGCCGTAAACATGCAAGCAAGCATAGAAACATTCGCACATGTAGTAAACACACATAGAAGTCGTAACAAAACGAAAAAACCAGAATGTGTATCTACATGTTTTGCCTTTGCATTGCCGTGCACACTTCGGGTGTTGAGTTAATAATATCATCATAGGCAACCACGAAATTTGAACTCATTTCGCTGAGTGAAGAGAACGATGTAATATTTTTATATTATATTGTCTTTGTACCCAGCTTGCCGAATCCAACAACAAAATCAATGCAAAATGGATTCCAATAGTATGCGAGAATCTAATTTTCATTAAAACTATTTTTAAGTTTTTAAAATAAAATAAAGTTTAAACATTTATATTTTATCTAAGATTAATTTAAACAAAACTCGATAACCAACCCTGGCAGCTAGTGGTTTCTTAATTATAATTTTAATTGTAATTAATAATAATAATAGTTTTTTACCGTCTAATGGTTCTTTTTTATAGTCTGCCACTAATAACCAGGAATATAGTTCGCAAGTTCTGAAATAGTTTCATATTATTAATATTTTATATTATTATAGCGTTATTATCTGTGGTGTTGTTGTTTCCTATACAAATTGCTCACAGTTTAATTGTAAAATAGGTTTAAAATATAACTTCAACAATTTGTAACACCAAAGTTGACGAATTGTGAACAGCCCAACTGTTTATTTATGCATTAGCTTTTGAAATAGGCCTATAGGGGAAT
This sequence comes from Clusia tigrina, assembly GCA_920105625.2. Classification (NCBI taxonomy): domain Eukaryota; kingdom Metazoa; phylum Arthropoda; class Insecta; order Diptera; family Clusiidae; genus Clusia; species Clusia tigrina. The sequence goes on from OV050031.1 coordinate 170,698,392, forward strand.
GGAGCACCCAAAAATCTCGATAACGCGCCATCTTATGTACCCCGTGGGTGGTGAGGAAATTGCAACAAATTTTATTTTTTATATATGAATTAGTGGGGTGCATTGTGGCTTTCCACCGGCATACAAGTTGTCGATCCGTCAGCGTCAGCTCTACGCTTCATGTGCCCGTACAGGGCCCGTACAAATTGTCGATCCGTCAGCGTCAGCTTTTGCTTGCGCGTGCAAGACGTCCGTCCATCTCGCGCATGCATGCATTCCGTCCGTCCGTCCACCATTCGCGTGTGGCGCATCCGTCCGTTCAATGCACCTCGCTCTAAAGTATTTGTTTCGGTCAGACTTCCGCCCCAAAGCACCCAAACGACGGTGCTGCAGTTTGATTACCTGCATTTCGCTGATTCAAGTGCATTCGGTGAAATCGAGTGCGATCGGTCGATGTACCGGAAAGCGAAAGTGGTGGGAACCCAATTTGTGGGAGCGTTGAGGTTTGCTGTCGCAGCACTTTAGGTCACGTAAGCCTCCGAATCGAGGTTTCGTGACAAACGTAGAATTAGGGAATAGTTCAGTTGGATTGGGAGTTAGAAAGAATACGGTTGTCTGAAAAACACGGTTGTGCGATTAAGTTTTATTGAATATTTTAATAAATTGCGAAGTATTTAATATAATTAAAATTGTAAATCGTGAACTATTTAATATACTAAAAATTGTGAAATAACTAATTGTGCGAAGTATTTAATATAATTAAAATTAATTTAACATAATTAAAATTGTAAATCGTGAACTATTTAATATACTAAAAATTGTGAATAAACTAATTGTGGAACCGAACTGAAGTGTAGTTGATTCATTAACCGCCGCAGTTGCAACACTGCCTTCCTTCGCCGTCAGACCGCACGCCTTAGCGTTCGCAGGACTGACGCGTCTGGCATAGCCAGCAGCAGGAAGAGGTAATTTATTAATTTATGTAAATATAACTTACATATGAACATATGAATATATTGTAAATAATATAAATCTGGTAACTCTATATATCATTATTATTCTTCTTTGCATTGTATATTATGTTTCTACTTTTACTGAATAAAGTCAGTCGCCACCTTACTTTAAAACTGTGTGTGTTATTTCTCTGCTCAATATGTTATGGGCATAGTAACTATTCGAAAGAGTGTCTAAAAGTTTTTAAATTAATTAAAATGGCAACGGGAATGATCAGTTTTCCTTTTGAAAAGTTGCGAGGTCGCGAAAATTTCGACATACTCGTCTGGAAGAGAAATGCCAAGTCCTACTTGGTGTTAAAAGGTTGCTGGAAAATAACTCAGAATGGTTTGTCAGAGAATTCTACGGAAAAGGATCGTGACGCGAATGAACGGGCGCTGGCGGAGATTACGGTCATGGTGGAGCCAAGTAATTTCTCGCATATAGCAAACGATGAAAGTGCAAAAGATGCTTGGGACTCTTTAATAGTGGCATATGCAGACAATGGGTGGACTCGCAAAGTAGAGCTTTTGAAAAAGCTAGTACAGTTAAAACTGGAGCAGTTCCAATCCACACAGGATTACGTGAATGAGGTGGTGATGACATCAATCAAGCTTCAAAATGCAGTTTTGAATATAAGTGACGAAATTGTTGCTTCACTATTGCTCGCTGGGTTGCCTAATGAGTATCAAGCACTCGTTATGGCAGTAGAAAACTCGAAATCAAATTTAACTGTCGATAGTGTAAAGAATTTATTGTTACAAGACGTCAAATCTGACTGCAGCAAAAATTCCACCGAAAATGCCTTATATTCCAAGAATTACGGACAGAAAAGGAATGACAAAAATTATTATAAAAAAAATTTTCGATGCTTCAATTGTGGCCAAGAAGACCATATGCGGAAAGAGTGTCGCAAGACTATGCAATCGAAAAAACCTTCTGAGAACGAAGGTAATAACAGGACGGTGATGGCTTCCAACTTGCTGTTAGCGAATTCTTGTTTCCATGTAGACTCAGGCGCAACGTCACATATGACAAATGATCAGCGGTTGCTTTCGAAAGAGAGAGCGGCAGAGCACAGTGAAGTGATTTTGGCAAATGAAGAAAGAGTGACTGTCAAAAGCGTAGGCGATATCAGCTTAGTTCTGAACGTAAGCAAAAGAAAAATTGCAACTAATGTTCGAAATGTGGAGTATGTTCCTAGCCTTTGCGCTAATCTTTTGTCAGTGCGGCAAATAACAAAGCAAAACAAAAAGGTGGTGTTCGAAGCAATGTATGTAAGATTTTCGATTCGAAGGGCGAATTGATTGCAAAAGCGCATGCGGATAACGAGTTGTATAAGTTAGACTGCGAACAAATTCCAGTTGGAAGAGCAATGACGATTGATAGTTTTGAGATTTGGCATCGTAGGTTGGCACATATTCGTAAACAAAGCATGAAGCAGGTACAAATTCAACAGTTGGAGTTAATTACAGCGGCGCAAGTGATAAAGGGTGCATTGTATGTTGCAAAGGTAAACAAACTACAACAATTGATAGATCCGCTGGAGAACGTGCACAGAATCTATTGGACATAGTACATTCCGATGTTGTTGGTCCAATTAACACAAAGTCGTTCAGTGGTGCAAGATTTTTGTTGGTTTTTGTTGACGATTTTTCTCGAAAAGTTTTTGCTATACCAATCGTGCGCAAATCCGACGTATTTGAGAAATTGAAGCAATTAAAGAGCGAAGTCGAGATACAGTGGGGCCGTAAAATTAAAGTGCTAAGAGCGGACAATGGCACTGAATATTGCAATGACCAATTTAGAAAGTTTGTGCGCGATTGTGGTATTATTCATCAAAAGACCGCTCCATACACGCCTGAGCAAAACGGTGTGGCTGATCGAATGAACCATACATTAATTGAACGTGTCAGGTGCATGTTGCTAGATTCTGGTCTGGGAAACATATTCTGGGCAGAAGCGGCAAATACAGCAGCCTACTTGGTAAATCGTATTCCGTGTAGAGGCAACAATCAAAGTCCAGAAGAAATACGGTCTGGTGTGAAACCGAATTTAAAGCATTTACGCGTATTTGGTTGTACGGCGATGGTTCATATACCGAAACAGAAACGTTTGAACCTTGATGCGAAATCAGATGAGTGTATATTTGTAGGGTATTGCACAGTTTCTAAAGCATACCGACTTTACCGAGAATCTGATTATTTGTAAGCCGTGATGTTACGTTACAAAGCATACAGAATCTAATGTCGATATTGGTGATGCAATGGAAGTTTATGACATTAACAATTCAGGCGAGCAAAATGATAACGTATTGTCAGATGTCAATAAATTTTCTGACAGTGAATATGATACTCCTGATGAGAGCGAAGTAGCTGTTCAGCATACAGTGAATAACAACAAAATGTGTCCAGTTCGTCGTTCGGAGCGTATCGAAGGTAAGGCAAAAAAGAATTTGTTGTTGAGTGCAGTGTCTGATGCTGATGACCCTGTTAGTGTTGAAGAGGCGTTAAATAGTGCTGAAGCGTGCGCTTGGAAATATGCGATGGAAGAGGAGATCGATTCTCTTAAATCAAACAACACTTGGGTGCTTACGTAAAAGAGCCATAAATTCGAAATGGGTTTTTAAAGTTAAACACAATGCTGATGGTGCGCTTGTTCGTTACAAAGCAAGGCTAGGCAAGGTTGTAAAGGGCTGTTCGCAGAAACAGGGCATTGACTATTCGGAAACATTTTCACCTGTGGTTAGATGCAATTCACTACGATTTTTGTTCGCAATAGCGGCGAAGCATGACTTGTCAGTGCATCAATTAGATGCGGTGACTGCATTCTTGAATGGTCAGCTTCAAGAAGAAGTGTACATGAAGCAGCCTGAAGGTTATGATGACGGGTCAGGCAAAGTTTGTCGGTTGATAAAGTCTTTGTACGGTTTGAAGCAAGCAAGTTTGGAACGATAAACTGAACACGGCGGTTATCAGTTTGGGGCTTATTAGAAGTGATGTCGATCAATGCATCTACTATTACGTGAACGAATGCAGCATGGTGTACGTGGCGATTTATGTCGATGACGTTTTGGTGTTTTCCAATGACAAAAAGCTACACAGCGTATTAAGAACGAGTTGGCTTCTAGATTTAAAATGAAAGACATGGGTTCAGCTACATCGGTGCTTGGCATGCGAGTTCAACGCGACAAGGTAAAAAAACTAATCAAACTTGATCAATCAGAATATATTTCCAGTGTATTGAAACGTTTTGGAATGGACGACTGTAATGCTGTATCAACGCCATTCGACTTGTCACAAAAGCTAAGTGCAGAAATTTGTCCACAAACTGAAGACGCCTCAAAATTTTCAAACCACTTTGTAATCGGAATTCCCGTTTCGTCGTTGAAGCATGGAATCATGTCCTCCACATTCAAATTTGAAGCTTCTTCTGAGTATTTTGCCGTTAGCAAAGCTATCTAATCTTGGAGCTCAGTGTTAGCCTTTTCTTCGTTCGTTTTACTGTCACTTGGTAACTCCTCGTTTATTCTATTATCTTGTGCTTTTCTGCTTTCTTCGATTGGGCTACCGCAAATATTTTCCTTCTCTTCACCCGCTTCAGTGTGTTGTGCTTTTTCGCTTTTTGTTTCGTATTCTTGATATTTGTTTCACTACTTTTATTTCGTTACTTCGAACTCAATTTCTTTTTTAGCGCCCTTGTTATAACTCCACTGCCTCCTTAATATTCGCTGTCGGTGTCATTCATGAATATTTCTTTTCAACGTTTTTGTTTTTTTGCAACATTTTCTTGGTCTGATTTCTACTGTATTGTTGTTATTGCACAAATTCTCTACTGTTCAGCTTTACTTTTAATTTTGCACAGCAACAACAACAACTTTAAAGCAGTTGTATTTCGGCGTTATGCGATCGGCATACAACCTTTTGTGCAGACGAATAAACGACAACTTTTTACGCAGATTTTAAAAGTTAATTTCTTTGAAGTAAAAATTATTATGCACTTTTCTGCTATTCGTCTTTTCTTTTTTTTCTTTGTTAATTTATTTTCCACTTGTTACGTTTAGTCTTTGGACGAGCCCCGAATTGTTGGAAAGAGATTACTATTTCGATCTTTAAGTTCTTTATTCATAATAATAATGTTCAATGCCAAAAAAAGTATTTCATTAGTCTAAATTGTAATATAATGAGAATTAAAAAGAATAGTAGTAGTTTATTAGGCGCAAGAATGATAAAATAGAAGATTGCACCAATGCTGGTACAAAATACATTTACAAGGTACTATTAATTGAGAGAGTGAGAGGAAAACGGTCAACATATGTGTCAAATCAAGAATGATAAAATAGAAGATTGCGCCAATGTTGGCACGAAAATTTCCTCTCGTCATAAAGCGCACACGAAATGAGAGAACAGCCAAAATGCATACATTTTTGTGTGAGAAATGTGATAATTTGTGTTTAATATTAAATATTTTAATATTTATCACATTTTTTGATACTATTTATATAAATAAATGTGCAATAATATATTTCAATTGATATATGGAATTAAAATTTTTGTTCTATTCAAAAATTTGTTTGTTAAATTTGTGCCGTATTTACTGATTTGGTGCGATAATGGGAATATAAAATAAAATAATTATGGGAAATGAAATTCTAATATGTGTATTTTTATAAAATATATTTATATTTATATAATATTAATATATTTATATTTATTAAATCACTACACAAATTCACTTTTTCTCTCTTGGTACATGAAAATCCGCTGCTTAAGTACTTTTTATCGAACGAGTTTTTCAATAAGTTGTACTCGTTTACTTGCAAATGAATTTGTTAATAATTAAAATCCTTTTAATTCATAAATTATTGCCTTCACTTACATTTTTCATATAAACAAATATTTTAACGCGTCTTATGACGTCACAGCCAATCAGCTGTGCTGAATTTTTTGTCGAGAGAGGAATGCGGACCTGCGCATGGCGTAATCTTCTATTCTATCATTCTTGTATTACGCCACTTGTTTTTTCTCGACCGCCTTCAGCAACGTCCTCGCTTCGACTGTCATCTTCAGCTCAGGCCACAGGGTTGCCAAGTCCGCCAATAAATATATATATATATATATATATATATATATATATATATATATATATATATATATATATATATATATATATATATATATAAATATTTATATATATATATATATACAGCTCATTTTGCTCACTCTATCACGAAATCAAGATCAACACTAATTTAAAACCTTTGACAATTAACTACTAATTTGACTAATTAACTACTGCGCAATTATTATGAGGAGAAAATTCAGAGATAACCGTTATTTTAGCAAAAACACGCCACACAAAAAAAGTGTGCCTAAACTTTTTTTATGTCCTTTTTTGGACTTTTTTCTTTTTTTTTACATTTCGAGGTGTAGATCAAGTAATGGAAAATTTTGTGTGTGTGTGTTTTTCTGGGAAATAACTAATGATACTAACTGCATCAAAAAAGTCCCTCGAAATGACCATTACGAGGTACTTTGATACACTTTATCTTAAAAACTTTGCCTGTGCCTAAACTTTTTGATTCACTGTATGAGTATATAGTAATGAAGTCGTAAAAATTATGACCTTTATTCGTTGGTATTCTTTACAAAACTGAAGCTTAACTCTGGATTTACAATTATTAAAGCTTAACATTTTTATCTACCTTAAGAATAAGAAATCTACCTTAAGAGAGAAAGTAATATTACTACAGTGCATAAGTAACCTTCATATTGTACAGACGTGCATTCGAGTTCGTAATCATATCATCCACGATTCGTTTCTAACCGGTTTTACCTAAGCTACACATACATACAAGCAACAACAAAAAACAAGAACAACATAGTAACAAGCAATTAACATACTATATTCTTCACTCTAAATACAAATAAAAACTATACATATAACTGTTAAGCATGCTTGATCCACCTGACATTTGGAGGAGAAATCCTCCAAACATTAGCGAATCCAAGTATTTAACAATAACCAGAAATGACAACGAAACTTTCACTCTTTATAATAAAAAAAAATCATCGATTACACTTGTAATGGTGAAGTTGAAATGTGTAAAAAAACACGTGCAGGCACAGTGCTGGTAAAAACAAAAAATATTACACAAACAAACAAACTGTTAAATCTTAAATCGATGCACAACAATCAGTGTTGCACTACATAAATCTCTTAACATTACCAAAGGCGTAATTTACTGCAATGATTTACGGGATATTAGTGAAGCAATAATTTTAGAAGAACTAAAACCACAAAACATTATTGAAGTTAAAAAAATCTTTAAAAAACAAGATAACGAGCTAAAAGAAACCGGACTAATCATAATCACGTTCAACTCACAAAGTCTTCCTGAAAATATAAACATTGGATATGAAAGAATTAAAGTACGCCCTTATATCCCACTACCAATCAGATGCAACACTTGCCTAAGATTCGGACATATAAGCAAAAAATGCAAGCGCACGAAGCTGTGCAGAAATTGTGGCCTAACTTCCCACCTTGAAGCTGAAGCAGACGGAATTTGTACTGGTCAACCAATATGCGTGAACTGTGCATTTCACCAACTACAGGATACAAACCATTCACCAATTAACAAAATTTGCCCCATTTTTATAAAAGAACGTGAAATTCAATCCATAAAAATCCTACAAAAAGTTGCCAATAAAACCGCACACACTATATACAATAACCGGCATCCTACAAATAATTCACTATATTCAAACGTCACCAAATCGCAAGTATTTTCTCATCAGACAAAAGATACAACAAATTCTTCTCTCACAAGCCTACAGAAAAGGACTAGAACATCATACGATGACATTGCGACAACCACAAATGGTGAAGAACCACCAATTAGCATCCCACCAATTCCAAGCACGTTTTCAGGTAGCAAATACACATCACAAAACTCACCCGCCACAAAAATTAAAATACTTCCCATAAACACTTCAAAGAGAGCAATGTCAAAATTAAAAGCAAAATAAAAAAGCAATAAAATCACCAAAAATACTACTAAATCACATTTACAAACAACCGAACTTCTCGACATCGATAGCTGCTCAGACTCGATGTCCTCTAACCATGATGTATAAACAACTTTGAATAGTATTTAGTTATAATTACTAATATCGATAGTCATCCAAAACTCTTATAACTATACCGACCTATATGTTGTCATAAACATTGAAAATAATTCAATGGAACATCAAAGGCTATATAAATAACTACAACGAATTTTTACTATTACTAAAAATACACAAATCTTTTGGAGGCTCAGCAATTTTAATACATCAATGTATACAACATCAACTCTTAGATACCACCACTAACAAGTTTGACCTGGTAAATATTCTTATACAATCCAAACAAAAATACTTAATCAGTTCGATCTATATATCTCCTAACACACGTTTTCGATATAATGACCTTTATGATCTTTTACCAAACTCACAATCAACTTTTCTTTTATCAGGTGACTTCAACAGCTGGCATACCAGCTGGGGTTCGGACAAGAACAATTCAAGAGGAAATATAATCTCCAAATTCATATCCCAATCCGATCTTATTCTTCTCAACGACAGTCGACCTACACATTTCTCAACTCACCATATTTTCACTCACGTAGACTTATCAATAGCGTCTCCAGCCCTTGCCATACAAAGTAAATGGGATATTGAATCCAGCTTATGTGGTAGCGACCATTTTCCCAAAATTATTTCCCTTTTTCCAAGTAATACAGATATAACTGTGGACTTTAAGCCACGTTTCAATTTAAATAAAGCAGACTGGATAAAATACTATTTTTTAGCAGACAAAATTAACTCCAGTAAGCCCATCAGTCCTAATATTAACAAAGAAGCTGCTAACTTACAAAAAATTATCATACAAAGTGCTAATGAAACAATCCCCCAAACTAATAAATTCAAAACCACAAAGTCCGTTCCTTGGTGGAACAAAAAACTTGAAGAATTGAAAAAAGATAGGAACTGTAGATGGAACTTACTGAAGAGAAACATCTCAACTGACAATATCATCAAGTTTAAGAGAGCAAACGCAATTCTAAAACGGGAAATCAAAACCGCGAAATCGAAGGCATTCCATGATTTTACCTCCAATATCAATCCATCCTCATCGCCTGGTCAAGTATGGGCAACAATCCGTAAATTGTGTGGGCATAAAGCTCATTCCACAATTCATTGCATTTCGCTCCAACAGCCTAATTTTCCAGCAATAACCGACAAATCAATAGTCTCGAATACATTTGCTAAATATTGGTCCAACGAAGCCTGCGACACAAAATTTCCAGCTACCTTCTTACAACAAAAAAAACTTTCTTTATCTGCGATAAATTCATTTAACCCAAGCAAATCCAGCTTACATATTGAAGAAGAAATAAGCCTAATTGAACTGAACAGGGCCCTGAGCAAACTAAAAGGAAAAACCCCAGGGATCGATAGAATTTCCTACCAAATGATTAAAAATATTCCACCTTCAGTAAAAAGCCGACTGCTTTCCTTCTATACCAACATTTTTAACAAATACATCCCACAAATCCTGATTATTCCAATTATTAAACCAAATTGCGATAAAACTTTAGTTGAATCTTACCGTCCTATTTCATTAAATCCCTGTTGCTCAAAGGTGCTTGACAAAATTGTGGCAAACCGCCTGTGAAGGTTTGTCACATGTGATAAACTACTAAATAGCCGCCTAATGGGATTTAGAAAAGGGAAATCTGTTTCTGACCCTCTAGTCTATCTAGACCATTACACAGTCCCTCTTTTTCAAAAAGCATCTTTCCATAATTTCACTTGATTTTGCCAAAGCTTTTGACAAAAATCGGGGTGCATACAGTTTTGGTTCAGCTAATGGCATGGAGAATAGGTCCAAAAATATTCAACTACATCAAAAACTACATAACAAACAGAAATATTAAAGGTAGAGTCGGCAGCAGGGTTTCCCAAATGCTACCTATACAAAATGGCATTCCTCAAGGCTCCCCATTATCCGTCATCCTCTTCCTTTTTGCCTACAACAAATTAAGCGATATAATCTCTCTTCACAGGGAACTGGACTTTGTGGCTTTCGCAGATGTTCATAAAAAAATGAACAAAAACAAAAATACCACCATAGACTTAAACGAGATCCATAACAAAATCAGTGGATTTTGCATTTTTTTTTTCACAGAATTATCTCTAACGAAATGCAAGCATATTCACATTTGTCGGAAGGTAAACTGCGTAACAAATGTTCGCTGCAATTTTGCAAATATACCAAACGTTGATAACTTTAAAATATTAGGAGCAATTTTTAACAGAAAATATAGGTGGGAAACATATATAAATCAACTGACATATACGTTTAATAATACCTTAAATATTATAAAATGCCTTTCAAACTACAAATACAATTGCAACCCCGTTTCTTTAATATCGGCTATTAAATCATTAATAGTCTCCAAAATAAATTACAGTATTTACCTTTTCGGACAATCTCCTTAATCAACCATGAATAAACTTAACACCATTCTTAACTCTGCTACATGAATCGCTCTAGGGGCATATCGGACGACGCCTATTAAAAATATTCTCTATGAAGCAAAAATGACACCAATAAATTTAAATTTCGAATACATCATAAGTAAGCACTCTCAGCATTATCTGCTAAATTGATGACATCAATCCGAAATCAACGGGTTCCTTCGATTCTCAACAAATGTATCCTCAGAGCTAAAGAATTGGATATTTCAATTAACATTAAATTAGGGCAACGATTGCAGCTTCCAGAATGGAAAATTCCTGCAAACACAATAAACACTTCTCTACACCGTTGGAGCAAAAACGATACTCCACAAGAAATATATTGGCAAACATTTTTGGGAATACAAGATAAGATGAGAAACTTTAAATTTATCTACACTGACGGGTCCAAAATTGATAATAAAATTAGTTATAGCATCGTCCATGACAATAAAGTAATTAAAAACGCCCACCTCTCAAATTATAGCTCAATCTTTGCAGCAGAACTTATTGCCAACCACGAAGCCAGTAAATACTTAGTTGATAAGCACTGCTTTGTGCACTGACTCCCTCTCTTCAATTAAGGCAATATCCAATCCAAATAACAGAAACTACTACACTGATTCTATAAGAGATCTTTAAATAAAAAATAAAAATTAATTTAAACTCTTTTGGGTACCAGGTCATGCCCGCATAGAAGGCAATGAATTTGCTGATAAAATAGCAAATTCATTAAATCAACCCTTAACAATAACTGAGAACCTCCTTACCTCGGACATAAAAACTTATATCAAATATAATTTTATTTCTAAACAACTCAAGCTATATAATAGAACTTCGAAATGGTATCATATTGCCAACCCAAGAAAGACAACAAGAGAAGGGGCAAGCTTTTGCTCAACATCTTAAAATCACATTCCAACCAAATCCTCCTAGTAACAACTTTAAAATACCAACACTAAACAACCTAATTCCCCAGATGGACCTACGGTTGAGGCCGAAAGAAGTGTGGCATTTTATCTCAACCCATTTAGATAAAAAGAAAGCGGAAGGCCACGATCTGATAACCACAAAGATGCTGATGGAGCTACCTCCGCTTGCAGTAAAGCATTTAACAACATTATTTAACACAATTCTTAGACAAAGTTACTTTCCTCAAATTTGGAAACTGTCCCACGTAATCATGATACCCAAACCTGGCAAAACTCCAACGCAAGTCTCGTCATACAGACCAATAAGCCTGTTATCCGTCGTCCCGAAACTATTCGAGAAATTATTGCTATCAAAATTAACCCCATATCTGGTACAGAATAAAGTAATACCTAACCACCAGTTTGGCTTTCGAAAAAATCATGGCACTATTGAACAAGTACACCGACTAGTGTCCCAAATCAGAAAGGCGTTCGAGGAGAAATAATACTGTTCTGCAGTGTTCCTAGATGTCGCACAAGCCTTTGACAAAGTGTGGCACGAGGGCCTCGTCTACAAAATAAGAAAACTTCTGCCTTCAAATATCCATAGTATCCTGGAATCATACTTAAAGGGTAGGCGATTTCAAGTCAAATGTGAGGATTACCTTTCACCAGAAATGGATATATTGGCTGGAGTACCTCAAGGAAGTGTCCTTGGACCGATACTGTACACACTATACACCTCAGACTTACCAACAAACAAATATCTGCTCACCTCAACTTTTGCCGATGACACTGCGATTTTATCTTGCCACAAGCACCGTCAAATAGCATCGCGTGATCTCAACGAACATTTACACGTGGTTGAAATTTGGCTTTTGAACTGGCGCATCGCAGTAAATGAACAAAAAAGCACAAACATAACATTTACACTCAACAAACACACGTGTCCTCCAATCATACTCAACAACAAAACTATCCCACAGGAGACGGAAGTGAAATATTTAGGCATTCACCTCGACAGACGCCTTACCTGGAGAACACACATAGAAAAGAAAAGAGCGCACAACAAACTAAAAGCTGCAAGTCTTAACTGGCTTTTAAATTTAAACTCAAAACTAAGCCTTGACTACAAAGTACTCTTATACAAAGCCATAATCTGGATATATGGAATTCAGCTGTGGGGAGAAGCAAAAACATGAAACACCGAACTGTTGCAAAGGACCCAGTCTAAAATACTACGCACGATTACTGGTGCACCGTGGTTCATGAAAAACCTAAACATTCACCGAGATCTAGGTGTGCCCCTAATAGGTCAGAGGCATTCAGATGTCAAAAAGAAGTACCAACTAAAATTATCGAACCACCCCAATATACTAGCTAGGAATTTACTACAAACCAGCCCACGACCCGCTTAAAGAGAGCAGACTTATCGCCATCGTAAACTATTATTAAATAAGCCATCTTTACTAATTTCTATAATTACTTTTATTTATATTGTTTTTCTAAAATAATAAGTGTTCACTAATATCCTCTCCTTACAGTGGTAAGGAGCAGTGATACATTGTTTCTAGTTTTAAGATATATTTACTTATTGTTAGTCTCCACCATGAGTGGTTACAATAAATATGAATTGCGTAAAAAAAAAAAAAAAAATTTTGCCTACCCAAGAAAGACAACAGTATATGACAATTTCAAATTATCTCCTAACGAAAACTTATCTAGAACAGACCTAATAAAACTAACTAGACTCCGACTTGGTCATTGCAAATTAACTCATCATCATCTAATCGACAAAGAAGATAAAATTTGTAAATACTGCAATGATAAAAACCCCGATGTTGAACATATCCTAGATAATTGTAACTACTTTAACATGCTCGTATACTGAAAATCCTTAGGAAACATAAAACCCTCTAGCTTACTAAACAACTTAAACATTAGTAATTCATTTATAATTATAAATTACCTTAAATATTGTAATATTTACAAAGAAATCTAGTATTAAGTTTACCCCATTAATTTAAATACTAATAAGCTTAAGCCCTACGTAGCCATTGCTTTTCTATTCTATCTTATATATATTAAAATACAATTTCATAATAAAAAAAAAATATTACTACCTTGAGAGGTGGATTATTAAAAATGGTAATTAATATTAGTAATAAGAGAATAGTACAGAGAAGGGGTGATGGGTAAAGTCAGTATGTTTGCGTCCTCGAATAATATACACTTACATTCAATCATTCTCTAAATTTAAAATTCAATCGCACAATATAGACTAAAACAATATCTAAATTTAATAGTAATTCACAACTAAAATAACATAGATATTATTGAAATTCATATCTTCTCTTCAATTGAGCATTAAGTATTTTTTTTTACTATTATTTTTAATATCGATAACGTAGTTACCATCTTTAGTGAATTTATCAAATTTTTAGTATTTAGGTTTATTTTTAGGAATTTGTCTATTTTTTACAATATCATTTAAGTAATTTTTTCATGATTTCTACTTTCGTTTAATTTATTAATTTTCTGAGTTTTTTGCACTTCGAATTCTTTACTTAAATGTTTAAATGTTTATCAACATTTTTTTATTATGAAATCAATAGGCCTTTTCTTAGTCTCAATCAGGCCTTAAGTCTAAATTCTTATTATTTGCTGTTATAAGTCTAAATTCTTATTATTTTTATCTGCATCCATTATGCTTAGATGTTCGTTTTAGGCGTCCAATGTCCGAATTACCAGTCTTTAAATAGGGTGTAGATGTATGCATTTCAATGTGTTCTTCCTTTAAAAATAAAGTGTAATATACACCTTCATTATCAAATATGAGTTTGTTCATTTTACCTAAGTATTATATGCGTTCTAAAATTGCGATTCAATTTCAATTGTATGTAACTTCTAAAATTGGTATTCAATTTCTATCGTTAACCTTGTGAAATGTCATATTTTGAAAATTTATCAATAGTTGTTAAACCAATTTTATTTCTACATGGGTACCAAATATCTCTGTGTAGTATATCATTGAAATGCGATGGAGTTTCTGTAATCTTAAAAGGAATTTTTATTGGCTTTCTGTTGTGTTTAAACATTTAACAAATTTTGCAATTATATATTATTAATGTTGTATAATTTTGGATATAAATATTTATATTTTAGTTCTAGAAAAACTTCTTGAACTCCCTTGTTGTTAGTACGCAGACGCTCATTTTGAATGATAGTTAGGATTTTATTTCTGTCAGTAATCTCTATGAACCTCTCATTAAAAAATTTACGTAAATATTTTGAAAGTTAAGAAATAGTTGATCCTTTTCACAGAATATACACATAAGTCCTTCGTTTATTAACACGCTTTCCATGCATTTTTTTAGGTCAGATTTTTCCGTTACTGTAATGTGATTTTGACACTTTTTGCTAATAATTTTCATAAGAAAATTTTCGTAATGTTCGTAGGTTAAATAAATTTGATTTTTATAATAAGTATATTTCGGTAATAAGTATATAATTTGCTCGATTGCTTATTTTTATTTTAAACAGTAATATTTTTCGTGCTTATTTGTTTTGTATTTCAGTTCTTTTCGAACATTCAAAATTAGCCAATTTACTTCTTTCTTTTTACAAGCAATACGTACATGATCCGAAGCCGACTGCGACAGTAATGAAGTCGTAAAAATGATGACCTTTATTCGTTGGTATTCTTTACAAAACTCTAGATTTACAATTATTAAAGCTGATCTACCTTAAGAACAAGAGAATAGTGATTGAACGTAAGAGAGAGAAAGTAGTATCATAGACAATATACCACAAAGATACTACATCGTTCTCTTCAATCAGCGAAATGAGTTAAAATTGCGTGGCTGACTATGCAAAAATTATTTAACTCAACGCCCGAAATTGCTCGGCAATGCAAGGGTAAATCCTGAAGTCATATGTACATTCTTGTTTTGCTACGAGTTCTATATATGCATGTGTGTTTACTACCAAAGACAATATACTGAAAGACTTTTCATTGCTCTCTTGAGCGAAAATCAATATATTGAAGCAAAGACAATATACAGAAAGATCTTTCATTGCTCTCTTGAGTGAGAATCAACATATTCAAGTGTATGGCAACCACATTGGAAAAAAGCAATCGGCAATTTCACGAGGCTGCCGTGAATATGTATCAATCATTCTTGTATCAAACACAATAGCCATTCACATGGCTGTTTTTGTTATTTGCACATTCGTATGAATAATATTAGTGTGTGTGCTCACTGCGTGTGCTCACTGCAGAGCGAATGATTTGAAATAGCAATTTTATTTTCTGATTTGTGTGGCTTGGTGTAAAATACACAAGAAAGAATTTTTTATATGGCAAAGCTTTTTTATACGGAAATTGGGGCTTGAAAAAAGGCATTTGTGATTTTGCGTATAAAAAGGTTTAGCCATGTCATGAGAAAACATAATGTGTGTTTATTAGAATACCTGACAACATAAAATAAATGCAAGTTAACGTAACACGCCCCAAATCTTAATTAAAAATAATTCTAAATTCCATACTTGTAGCCACAGGCCGTTACACGAGAGTTACATATTATGTTAAATGTAAATAGTTTTTAAGAAATATACAAAAATGTAAAAAACAATTCCTATGAAATATTGCATGGGCAAATTTCATAGGAAGCAATCAAAATATAAAAAAACAATTCCTATGAAATCTGCATCGCCGAATTTAATAAGAAATTGTGAATCTGTGAATTTAATGGGACATAAAAGAAGAATGAGATTAGAATTGGAGTCAGTTAAAAATAAAACTTAGATCAATAAGCATAAAATATATTACGATTATAAGCATACAAAATGCTTAAAATAAGGTTTTAAGAAAAATTAATAAATTTTGAATATTTATACATACATTTATGAAATAGCAGTATAATATTTGTTCCAGCTACATATATATGTATATATGTATATAGTATATTTTTATTATTCTTTAGTTGCTATATTAATAAAGTGCACTTAATGCATTGCTTAAAGGAAATTCTTATTTTATATATATTATAGTTGCATAACCAAAATTTGTAAGTGGTGCGGTTTTTTTTGTGGACTCCCCAATAGGCCTAATCCACATGTGTGTCCAATTGTACACCGCCCATTGCATGTGACTTTGGAAATTTCCTATAATCGCCATCAATAACTTTGGTTCCTTGAATCCATTTAATAATTTAATAAACCAACAACAATAACCGTTTGCCATCAAAAAACACGACCAAGTACTATGCAATTGAATGGTTAAGCGATTTGAAATATTTGATACAAAGCCAAGTTACATGCATTGCTAAATTTATACTTACCATCTCAAAGAACATATGAACCTTAAAATATTGTATATAGGTGGACCGGAAAATCAGAGGGGAATAGTGTACCCATATGGAAGTGGCTACCTAAATTGTAGCAGAATTTTCACAAAAATAATTCAAATTATGTTCGGTAATTTTTCATTTGGAGTTATACTTTATAGCATAACTATATTATACTATACGGGAGAATCAATTGACCAAACTTTATAGTTTATATTAAATAAAAATAAAAGCAACAGAAAATTTTATAAAATTTAAATATGGAATAGGTGATGAAGAAGCAAACTAGCTGAAGCCATAACTGCAGTGTAAACAACAGTACTGCAGCAACAGTACTGAAAGTATCGATACAATTCTAAATAACATATACGAGTATAAAAATATATATCCAACAAAACAAGATTTATAGCGTCACTCATTGAAATACTTTGACCTGTACAGTAAAAATAAACTTGTGGAGTCCTACAAATAATTGCAAAGAGTTAGGAAAGTAAGTGTACTAAATAATTTGTAGGACGTAAGTGTACTAAATAATTTGTAACATACAATAACACACTAATTAGAACGAAAGAGCTACTCTAATTTATGATAAGAAATTAGGTCAAAAACTAAATACCAATAATACAATTATTAGGTTAGATTACGTTAATGTGGCAGCCAGTTCAAGGACCAGCTCACTCAGACCACCATGGGTCCATTGTGATACCACCACGCCACAACGCACCTCCGATTCACTCGTCGAACCATTTTGAGCACCCCAAGCCGAGACTCACTCGGCCATTTAATGAGGTAGCAAAGAGGGCCTCATCTGGGCAATCGTTGACACTGGAAACAGTGACGGTACCATTTCCCCAGCGAACTGGAAAATGGTGGAGAAGGCCCTTTTCAGGATCTACAGGGACATCCTGAGGGCCAATCCTGGCCCATCACCTGTATGCCAGCACGCGGGATGGTATCAGGGGCACGTGAAGCTCATCGCGTGCTCAGATGAGCGCTCGGCTGAGCTTTATAAGATGGCCATCTCAATGGTTGGCGAAATCTGGCCGGGGGCCAAGCTCTTAGCTGTTCCCAGAGACCCGATCCCGAACCGCCCGCGTTCCAGGGCCTGGGTTCCGGCAGAACATTCCTCGCCGGAAGAAATTCTGGAGTTGCTTAGGCTCAGCAATTACGACCTGCCCACGGATGACTGGAAGGTTGCAAAAATAAGCGAGCCCAAGGGCAACTCTCGAGAGATCATCATTATTCTTAATGAGGACTCTCTAGCCCCTATTAATGCCAAAAAGGGAGAGATCAACTATGGCTTTAGTTGGAACTCACTCAAGGTCTATAGGAGCGACAACCAGGGAGCATACAAGCCCCCCATTCAGGCCGAACCGGATCTCACCTTCGATGATGGGGAGAGTTACGCTTCGGCCTCAGAATCGGTAGGCAGTTTCTGCGGACGTCCGATAACTAATATCGACGACGTTGGTGATTCTCCTCTGTCAGAAGAGAAGGCAGCCAGCGTGACGATGATGGCCACCTCCGGGAATGGTGAGGGTATTACAGATTAACCTTCACCATTCCATGGCTGCCTCAGCAGCCCTGATACTCCACCTGACTCAAAAAGGAGAGGAACTCATACTGGTCCAAGAACCTTGAGTCGTAAATGATCAGGTTCGCGGACTCACTACGAGCGGATACCGCACAGTATTCGTGCAGGATCGAGGTAAACCCAGAGCCTGTATTCTTGTTAAGAACAATATTAACGCTCTTCTTCTTCACAGGTTCAGCGACAAGGATAATGTAGCCATGGTTATTTCCACCAACACCATGGCTATGTGGATCGTCAGCAGCTACATGGCGCACGACCACGGGCTGACGCCGCCTCCGGATGCTTTAAGGCTGCTGGTAGAGGAGGCTAATAGAAAGCGCATCCCGGTAGTCATCGGGGCCGATGCCAATGCCCGTCACGAGGTGTGGGGCAGCACGGATACCAATGAGCGGGGTGAGTCACTCTTTGATTTTATTCTTACTAACGACATAGTAATTGCTAACAGGGGGAGAGAGCCAACCTTCATTACCTCAAATAGAAGGGAGGTTCTCGATCTAACTCTTGGCAATAATCACTCGTCTCATCTTATTTCGAGCTGGCGCGTTTTGCAGGAATGCTCCTTCTCGGACCACTGCTATATCTGTTTTAGAATTGCGATCTCAGATACGTTAGATACGGCAGAGCGCAAAAAACACACTAACAGGAAAAGAACTGACTGGACAAGATTCCAGACCATTATGGAGTCGGGCCTGCAGTCGACTCCTCCCACGATCAATAATCACCTCGATATAGAGCGAGCGGTTGAAACCATTACAGCACTATTTAACTCTGCTGCCAAATCAGCCTGCAACTTCCCGAAACCAAGAGGAAAACCAAAACCCCCTTGGTGGAATTCGGAAATTGCTGAGCTACGTAAAGTATGCCGCAAGCTCTTCAACAGAGCCAAAGCTACAAATGACTGGCTCCCTTTCAAAGACAAACAAAGGGAACTCAAGTGTATGGTTAGGAGGTCCAAACGAGCGTCTTGGCGAGACTTCTGTGGCAACATAGAAAGCTCGTCCGAGACAAGTAGACTCCGGAGGATTCTCAATACCACCCCTCGGGCTCTGGAATGTATTCAGAGATCGGACGGTACCTGGACCGACTCTGAAACCGACACTTTGGACGCCCTAATAGAAACACACTTCCCGGGGAATGAAATCTTTGTGGATTGCAGGTCTTTTAACACCAACCACTCTTTAAGTCACTCAACCCAATTCCAAATGACCAACACGCATATTCAGTGGGCCATCAACAGCTTTAAGCCTTTTAAATCTCCCGGGCCTGATGGTATCATTCCCGCGGACAATCAGCACACTGCAAGTGCGGTTGCGCCTTGGCTACTGCATATTTATAATGCATGCCTAAGATGGTCGTACATTCCCAAAAGCTGGAGAGAAGCTCGAGTAGTTTTCATCCCTAAAGCGGGAAAGTTGACCACACCAAGCCTAAGGACTATAGGCCAATTAGCTTGTCCTCCTTTCTTTTGAAAGCACTGGAAAGAGTCCTTGATATACAAATCAGGAGCGCTATTAATTCCACGTGCCTTTCCAAATCACAACATGCCTACACTAAAGGCAAGTCTGTGGAAACTGCGCTTCACGTGCTCATTGAGCAAGTAGAGAAATTTCTTGCCAACAAAGAATATACTCTTGCAATATTTCTCGATATAGAAGGGGCATTCAACAATATTTGTCCCTCCGCCATTACTAAATTGGTTAGGTTCATCGAACAGCTACTGAAAACACGCGTCATTAGCTCCTCAATAGGAAACGTACATGCTAAAAGGACTGTCAAGAGAGGTACTCCACAAGGCGGTGTGCTCTCACCCCTCATATGGAATGTGACGGTGAACACACTACTTAGGAGATTAGATAAGACCGGCTGCAACACTATAGCTTATGCGGACGACATTTCTATCTCTGTTTCCGGTAAATATCTGTCAACACTATCAGAAAAGCTACGCTACACTCTTAGCATTCTGTCCCAATGATGCCTTGAAGTTGGCCTAGATGGCAACCCTTCCAAAACTGAGGTCATGCTCTTCACCAGGAAGCACAAAATACCAAGTTTTGACTTACCCAAACTTAATGGGAATACGCTTAGCCTAAGCAATAGCGTCAAGTATCTAGGTCTGATCCTGGACCCTAAGCTCCATTGGAAAGCAAATTTGGCGGAGAGGGTACGGAAAGCCACGTGTGCTCTGTACTGTTGCAAGAGAGCCATGGGAACAACATGGGGCGTCCAACCTCGAACCATGTCCTGGCTCTATGCGGCGGTGGTTGAGCCGTACTTTCTCTACGGCGCTGTCTTCTGGTGGCCCGCAACTGACAAGGCGGCGAACCTAAAACCTCTTGGCAAGGTTAGAAGAACAGCAGCGGTTATGATAACAGGGGCTCTGCGTACCACCTCTACCAAAGCTCTATTTGCATTCCTACATTGGTTGCCCACTAGGCTTCTGGTCAGGCAACAAGCAAAATGCTCGGCAACCAGACTCAATGCTATATCGCGCTGGACTAGACTGAACCTGGGCCACGCCAATATTCTGATGCAGGACACGCCCGTACAGGCGGACGTTGACTATACGTGCTCTACACCTAATCTAAACCAGGGGTTCGACACTTACATTCCTAGTAGAGAGGAATGGTCCAACAATTTAGTGGTCACTGGCAGTTCCATTGACATATATACGGATGGCTCCAAACTGGAGAATATGGTCGGTTGCGGCATCTTCTCCAGAAAACTTGGCATCAAGCTCTCCTATCGTCTCCCTGACCATTGCATCGTCTTTCAGGCGGAAGTAATGGCAATATTCCAAGCGTCCAAGTGGCTTATTCGAAATGAAGTATGCGATGTGATGTTCGCATATTCACGGACAGTCAGTCGGCAGTCAAGTCACTGGCTGGTGTATTCACTACCTCTAAGCTTGTACTCGATTGCCGCTCCTTCCTGAACGTCGTCTCAGGTAACTCACAAGTTCACATATGCTGGGTGCCTGGACATAGCGACATTCCAGGAAACTGCGAGGCCGATGAATTTGCCAAAATAGGTACGCTGCTCCCTGACATCTCCCCCTCCTTTGATGTAGGTGTCCCACTGGCCACGGTCAAATGGGCCATAAAACATGACTACCTTGAGGCAGCTAAAAAAGCCTGGGTAAATGAACATGAAGCCTGGGTAAATGAATGAGTGTTGCCAGACAAACCTGGAGCACTATCGACATTAGGCGTACTAGTCAGCTACTCAATATTAGCAGGAACTCCATCGGCACTATAATAAATGTGCTCACGAGTCACTGTCTGATCGGGAAACGTGCTGAAAGATTAGCACTGCCCCATAATGACTTCTGTCGCAGCTGTGGCTCTGAGGAGGAGGAAGAAACAGTACTTCATCTCATGTGTCAGTGCCCAGCTCTGGCCAGGCGTAGATTAAAATTCCTAGGCTCACCTTTCTTCACTTCCTTAACCGAACTATCTTCCATCAACATCAAGGACATAGCTAGGTTCATTTCGGAATCACTGTAGTTCCCAAAATTCTAGACGGGGGAGTCGCGTCGTCTTAGTGTGGTACCACAACGAGCCATTCTATGTGCTTAAGTGTGCTTTTTGCGACAAAGGCTGGCACTCCTACCTACCTACCTACCTACGCTTTCAAAGGAACAACCAACAGCTTCGTTAATATTGAAATGTGCACAAGGAATTTAAGTGTCAGCGAACATAATATACTCAACCCAAATTCAAGCTGGCAGATGGCTACAGACTTATGACATAGACCACATTATGACTAGACCCCAAATTTGGAAAATTTATTATTTGGTTTTCCCATGTGGTTGTTGTCAGAAGTTCTACTGCACAGTTTTTGATGCTTCATCTTGGTTAAATTAATTGTCTTGAAGCATCAATCGGGAGTGCTTTCTAAGTAACACCACTATCAGAAATTTCAGGACCTCCAGTCTATATGTGCAGCATATTCAATGCGAAAACCAATATGGGTATTTTTTATTAGTTTCGGTTACACACGATACCACTATTTGTTGTTTCAAATCGCTTGCGTGACAATTGGATGGAAATATGCCTCCAAATACTTTAGAATGTATTTGGCAGATCTGGAAAAATATATTAGAAGAATTTTTAAGGAGAAGATTTGGTGTGTAGTTTTTTTTTTAAATAAATCTTTCGGCATCCAATTGCAAAGAGCCCCTTTCGCCAAATTAAGGTTGCAGTTTGGCAGTTAACCTTGTTAAGTTTAGCCTGCAAACTGTAACCTGCAAAGTAACGCGAAGCAGCAGCTGTTGCATTGGGTTCTTCCTCACCGCTATTTTCAGTACTATTGTCAATAAATGTCATTTCGTCGTGAATAGCAGAATTGCCTAAATTGTCCGGCAGTATGCAGAACTTATCAATAATTTGGTCATAAGATACAATATTAGCATCCGATGTCAGGGAGAAGTTCCAGTCCAGATTAGTATCATGATCATCGTTGCAGTTAGTATTCAATAAGAATGACTGTGTGATGATTTTCATAAATAATAATCTAGCCATCATATATCTCTCGTACTGAGGGATTAACATTGTTTCCAAGATTAGATCTAAATACAGAAAATAAGTTTTCCAGACAGTCGTGACTCACTTAACTGACTCGTTGCTAACCAAAATCAATACTGAGTGCTCGTATATGTGTAGTGTACCTGTCAATTTAATATATTGTAACACTTTCTAACTCTGGATAGGCTCAATAAAATTAAGTTTATCCAGTTGCCCATTAGTTATGGAGTCTGGCAATTGTTTAGGTTTACTCGACGTAAATGTAGTTCTATTGTAAATGTACTTCCATTTATTAATAATATACGTTTAAAAAATGAAATAAAATAAATACATTTATATTATTTTCACTTATGAAAAATCTAAATCTTCGGTTCCTGAACATTTGTATTATTCTATATCTGAATTACATGTGTGCAGGGGTTAACATAGTCGACTTGGCTGATTGTTTCTTTTCTTACAGCCACTCTAAAATGCATGCACACATCAGTACATACTACAACCGGTCCGCTGTTAACATAAAGGTAATACCTCGTCTTCACTTGCTATGATTTAAACTCGTTTTCATTTCAAATTCAGAAATAAAAAATAAAAGTATAACCAAAGAGTGTACATATATAGCGCAAGCAAAACGAACGAAATTATTGTTGCAAAACTCTACTAGAAAACCCCTCGAACAAAAATACATGCATTGCATCTCGCTTCCCCTTGCCGCTCACCGATTTTTATGAAATCGCCAATACTTCCATTTCACAAAATTTGGAGTGATTCAATCTCTATTTATGTAAACACATATGCATGCCGTAAACCTGCTAGCAAGCAAGGAAACACTCACACATAGTAGTAAACACACATGCATATATAGAACTCGTAGCAAAAGGAAAAAACAACAATGTGTGTATTTTTTATTGCTCTTGCATTGCCGAGCAACTTCGGGCGTTGAGTTAAAAAATTATGCCATAGTCAGCCGCGCAATTTTAACTCATTTCGCTGAGTGAAGACAACGATGTAGTATCTTTGAAGTATATTGTCTTTGGTAATACCAAAGAAAATATACTATAAAGATACTACACCGTTCTGACTATGCCATAATCGCGTGGCTGACTATGCATAATTATTTAACTCAACGTCCGAAGTTGTTCGGCAATGCAAGGTTAAAACCCAAGAATGATAAAATAGAAGATTGCGCCAATGCTGGTACAAAATACATTTACAAGGTACTATTAATTGAGAGAGTGAGAGGAAAACGGTCAACATATGTGTCAAATCAAGAATGATAAAATAGAAGATTGCGCCAATGCTGGTATGAAAATTTCCTCTCTGCACATATCGTCATAAAGCGGCCACGAAATGAGAGAACAATAATATAATAATTTGTGTTTAATATTAAATATATTAATATTTATCACATTTTCTGATAATATTTATATAAATAAATGTGAAATCATATATTTCAATTGATATGGAATTTAAATTTTTGTTCTATTCAATAATTTGTTTGTTAAATTTGTGCCGTATTTACTGATTTGGTGAGATAATGGGAATATAAAATAAAATAATTATGGGAAATGAAATTCTAATATGTGTATATTTATTAAATATATTTATATTTATATAATATTAATATATTTATATTTATTAAATCACTACACATTTCACTTTTTCTTTCTTAGTACATGAAAATCCGCTGCTTAAGTACTTTTTATCGAACGAGTTTTTCAATAATTTGTACTCGTTTACTTGCAAGTGCATTTGTTAAGTTATATATTATTAAAGATAATTAAAATCCTTTTAATTCATAAATCATTGCCTTTGTACGTACATTTTGCATATAAACAAATATTTTAACGCGTCTTATGACGTCACAGCCAATCAGCTGTGCTGAGTTTTTGTTGAGAGATGCATAGCGGACCTGCGCATGGCAGGTCCGCTATGCTTCTATTCTATCATTATTGTTACTAACTTATGAGGTGGATAATTATAAAGGGTAATTAAAATTAATAATAAGAGAATAGTAGAGAAGGGGGTGGTAGGAAAGTCATATATATATATATATATATATATATATATATATATATATATATATATATATATATATATATATATATATACATATATTTATTTATTATATATTATATATATATATATATATATATATAAATATATATATATATATATATATATATATATATATATATATATTTATTATATATAATATATACGAGGTGTGATCAAAAGATAACCGTTATTTTCATCTTTTCGTGCGTTACGTATGTTCGATGTTCGCATTTTTTTTTCTGTTATGTTGTTACACATGTCTGTTATATATGTTGGCAATACCAACAATTTTGGAGTGTCAGTTTGTTTTTGACAGATAAAAGGTTAGTTGTGTTTTGGTGTCCTCTTCGATTTTGTACTATTCGAAAAAATGGATCAAAGAAATTGTATTCAGTTTTGTGTAAAAAATTAAATTAAATGCGCAAGGACATTTGAAATGCTGACTGTGGCCTTTGGCGAGTCTACTATGAGCAGAACACAAGTTCAATTGTGGTATAACCGGTTTAAGGAAGGCCGAGAAGATGTCAATGACGATGCTCGTCCTGGGCGCCCGAGCACGTCAACAACCGATGAAAACATTGACGCAGTGAAGAAAATGATTTTGGATAATCGTCGAATCACTATCAGAGAGGTTGCTGATGATGTTGGCATATCGTTCGGCTCATGCCAAGAAATTTTTACGGATGTTTTAGGTATGAAACGTGCGGCAGCGAAGATTGTTCCAAAATTGCTAAATTTTCGCATGGACATCGCTCAGGAGCTGTTTTTGGCCAAAAACAAAACCGTTATCATGCCTCAACCACCGTATTCACCGGACTTGGCCCCCGCTGACTTTTTCCGCTTTCCAAAACTGAAGACACCGATGAAAGGAAAGCGTTTTGCTACGATTGAGGAGATAAAAGAAAAATCGAAACAGGAGCTGTAGGCGATACCAAAAAAAGCGTTTCAGAAGTGTTTCGAGGATTGAAAAAAATGCTGGCATAAGTGTATTATATCTGAGGAGAATTACTTTACAAGGGGACAAGGTAGTTGTTGATTAATAAATAAATACTTTATTTTTTGATCACACAATAACGGTTCTTTTTTGATCACACCTCGTATATATATTTATTATATAATATATATATATATATATATATATATATATATATATATATATATATATATATATATATATATATATATATATATATATATATATATATATATATTTATATATATACGAGTATATATATATATATATATGTATATCGTGCACATGCAACACATTTTTTTCTACTCTCTCATGATAGCCTTCACACATACATAGGTGCTGGGTGCATGCACATGTGATTGATATATTTAGTTCTGTTGGTTATTTACGTTTACCTTAATAATTCAGGTAAGCAAAATCCATTTACCATTCGGACCATCTACGCTCGGAGCCATTTCCAATGGTACCAATTTTATCAAAATCCGTTTATTTTTCACTCTGTAAAGTGTGCGAAATGAAAGACGCCTAGCCCTGTTAATATACATTATAATAATTCCATTAAAATTCAAAATTCATACATTAATGTGTGAGAAATGTGATAATTTGTGTTGAATATTAAAAATTATAATATTTATTGCATTTTATGATACTATTTATATAAATAAATGTGAAATAAAATATTTCAATTGGTTTGGCATGAACATTTTGGTTTTATTTAGTAGTTTTTTGGTTAAATTTGTGTCGTGAAAGTTGTTATTTAGTGTTTTGGTGCGACAATGGAAATATAAAAAGAAAAAAATTTTGGGAATACATATAGGCATACATACATACATATGTACTACAAATGCTTAAGAAGAGAACAAATTTTGTGAGTTTTTATGATATTTACAATAAATAAATAAAGATTTTAAATTCTAAAAGTTTGCTTTTCTATAAAGCTACATAAATTAAATGGAGAATAATTCAGTTAATGTTTACGGCTCATTTTGTATGAATTTTGTAAAATGTCTTTGCTAACTTTTCCTATTCTATTCTGGCTCGGAAGAATTATTTCTTAACCTTAATGTGGCAATTTACATTGGAAGCTTACTCTATATGCTTATTTAAGAAGTCATTAATTTCTATAAAAATTGCTTCCAAATTAGTTATTGCAACCATCAATTCTTCGGTGGGCTTTAATAGACCACCTTCGTTGAACTAGTTTACCCACGTGTAGCTTCTGTTCTCATTTGCTATGACTCTAATATTTGGCACCTCGTCTTTCATCTTGTGGCAAATATAGCCGACTAGATTCTCTAAGCCGTCATATGCCACGAAGCCCAATTCCTGTAATGCTTCTTCGTGGTCGGCGCAAGTTAGATTTCCGTAAAAACGGTTTAATATTACTCCTATAAAAAAAGGTGTAAGATAATGCACGGTTACCGAACATGTTAAAAGTACCTGTCAAAGAGTTATGCGATCGCTCTAAATCGAGTGTATCGTCCTCTACTACGTTAGCACTGGTTGACAAAACTCCTTGATTATACCACAGCAAATATGAACGCAGCCAATATTTGAATTACTATGATTCACGATGATATGCCTAGCACTTCATTTAAAAGGAATGAGGATCCATCGCTCTTCTGGGTAAATCACTTAAGTGAAGTGAAGGCGGTTTATCAGTGCCCAGTGCTATCATGATGGAATACGTGAGCAGTCTGGATTAAATTTTTGTTACTTTGAATGGAGAAAATCTCCTTATAACAAATGAATTTATTGAAAAACATATTGAAGAAGCTTCTCATATTAACTGTAACAAAAAAATTTAGAAATTGTTTTTCAGAACAAGAATGTTTACAAACAAAAATCAGAATATTAAATAAGAAAAAGTTAATATATTCCGGAAGATGGTGCTGAATTTTGTAGGTGATGCCATACTTTATCGAATGCAACATAAACAAAAAATCTCAAAGCAATTTTTTTATTCTCCAAAGCGTCTCTAATTACTGCAGATATATCTGTGGATATGCTCTATTATATCCTGCATCTTTCGAAATCCAAATTGTTTTTGAGGGATCTCTTCTTTCCAACAGCGGAGTAATTTTATGGATAAGTGCTTTTTCGAAGACTTTAGAGAGTCTTGCCTGAAGGCTTATTGGTCCATATGATGTTATTCGTGTTGGATCCTTTTCTGGTTTATTACTCATTATAATAACTGACAATTTCCAAACCTTTGGGAAATAATTACGTCTTAGTATAGCATTTAATATATCCTTAAAATGAACAATTGCAATATTTGCTAGTTCTTTCATTATTTTGTTTGTGATAAGGTCGTGAACTGGAGCTTTTTGAACTTGTTTTTTTCTGCGCAATCATTTTCAATTCCTTTATTTTAATCTTTGGGCGTCGTTGATGAAATGTGGGTCCACCACTACACACCTGAAACCAAAAATCATGCTCCGAAAAAGGCGAAGGCAGTGAAATCGGCTGGCAAGGTTATGGCCACTGTATTTTGGGATGCACACGGAATATTGCTTATCGATTATCTTGAAAAAGGATCCACAATCACAGGAAAGTATTATCGTGCATTATTGGATCAATTGGTTGATGCAATCAAGGAAAAACGACCACATTTAAAGAAGAAAAAAATGCTCTTTCTTCAAGACAACGCACCGGTTCACACAGCATTAGATACGATGCTAAAATTACGTGAAATACACTTCGAATTCGTTAATCATCCACCTTATAGTCCAGATTTCGCTCCTAGTGACTTTTTCCTGTTTCCAAACTTGAAAAAATGGCTCGCAGGAAAAAGATTCATCTCAAACGAAGAAGTGATTACCGAAACTAACGCGAATTTTGAGGGGTTCCCGAAATCGTATTATTCAGATGGTATAAAAAAGTTGGAATATCGTCTTACTAAGTGTCTCGATGTAAAAGGAGACTATGTTGAGAAATAAATGGTTTTTGAAAAACAAAAAATGTTTTTTTCCTACTTAGGTAGCTTCAATATCAATCCGCCCTCGTATATGTAATCACCATTGAAGACTACCTCTATTTAAAAAAACAATTTTATTATAAATCAAAGTGTAACTATCTGTCGGTCGTCGACACAAAAAACTTAACTATTGGAACTATTTTATTTCGCCATACATTTCGAACTCATTGTCATATGTCATATGTCCGCCATCGACATGTGATATGAGCATGAGGCTAACTCCATCCGCAGTCAGTGCCGTATAAAACATAACCACACATTCACATAAAATCGCTTCTTTCTATTTATTCACGTACATTTACCTGGCATTGATATTATTTCTTTCTGCGAGTAATATGCTCGTACATAAATAATTTTAAAAAAAACATGCTAATTCAAATACAAAATAACCACGACGCTGAACATTATAAGCCAATTAAAAGATTTGAATTATTTTTAATTTAGTGAGTCGCGTAACCAACAAAGAGTCAGAGGAAAGCAAAACGTGAGCCAAACGCACATAAAAATAAACGCGACTGAAGTGTAAACAGAAAAACATTTATAGTCAGTAAACTTTGCGACAAGTGTGGGACCTGGCGTCAAAAACAGCATTGTAGCCAAAAGCATACATTTCAAAAAAGAAACGCATAAATTTGTATACAATTTTTATAGTCATATTTACGCCGATACGCCGCAAAACCTAGAAGTACGTGTATAGTCCATATAAAATAAAATGTTTCAATACGAAACAACCAAACAGTAAACAAGAAAAGAAAAAGGTTTAAAAATAGGGATCCGCAGCCAAATATGTGCTTCCCAGTTTACTCCTGAATGACTTCGCACGAGTGCGGCTCAGCCACCAATTGCTGCAAATTTATATGTTGCGGCTATGGCTGCGGCAATTGCTGCTCGAAATATATACATATGTACACTTTGAAAAATACTCGTTCAGTTAGAAAATAAATTGGTCTGGTAGAAATATATGACACGGCTGAGATGCGTGCGAAAATACTCTGCCATTTCTCTTTCTATAAAGGAGTTATTTATTTAACTTTTAAATTTAAAATCAAAATGGAGTTGACAAAACAGAGTAACAAAAAACAGTTGGAAACAATAGAGGATAATATAATAAGTAAAATTTTCATATATCCACCAACTGAACTTCCACAATGACATATGTAGGTCATCGGTAGGAAACAAATCAACGTCTCTAAATCTACTTCTTAAGTATCTACCAGGTCATTCTTGCTTGGCGAAGCTGTATAGGTAAGGGAGACGTTTTCAATGAGTATACAAAATAATAAAAAACACTCCTGGGGATGCATACCCCTTTTGGAGATTTGATTGCCATGCAGGAAAACTGTTAGCAATTACTATTGGAGGAAATCTAGAGACTTGCTTGCCCTGTCGAGGACTGGTCATTGGCTCTTCGGTAGCCATGCTTTCAGGCTGGGAGTATTCTCTCATGAATACTACAGAAGCTGTGGGGATGAGGAGGAGGAGAAGACTTTGGAACATCTCTTCTGTAGTTGCCCAGCTCTGGCTGGAGCAGAGCAGGCTGTTTAGGCAAATACGCTTTTAATTCTCTTACAGAAGTGTCTAGCGCGAAGGTCAAACAAATCCAGCGCTTTATTAGGTGTTCGAAATGGTTTAACAAATAAATCTGAGGTGCGTTGTCACTCGGTGGTATCACAATGGACCCATGGTGGTCTGAGTGAGTTGGTCTGTAGACCGGCTATCAGGATAACTTATCCCTAACCTAATTACTATTAACTTTGTACTCTAATAAAATATCAAAAATGACATTACAAAAAATGGCATTTTGATAGATTATTGCAATATTAATAAAATGTGCTTATAAAATATATAAAAGAATAATGATTTTAAAGGAAGATAATGGCTTCAGAAACAAACCTTATAAACTATCCTGGGTTATTTTAAATTGTTAAATATTATATAAGTTGATTCCACAAGAAAAATTTCTTACTGAAATAAAAATCTTGTCTTTTTATACCACAACTTAAGTGTTTTATATTAGCATATGATATATCGGCATATGATAGTTATTCAAATTGCGATATTGGCTCAGAGCTGTACAAGTTGTTGTAGGTATTAAGCTGAATTGGAACTTGTAAAGGTTTTTGTTTTTGGAGTTGTGGATTTTTGAATTTTAATATAATACAACAATTGTTTTATTTTAATTGGTAGTTAATTTTTTTGCTTTGTATATTTAATTACGATTTCGGGCATAATGAGTCTGCATAAAAACAAATTTTTGGGAGACAAAATTATAGACCGCTTTTTCGAGCAACTGTGGTTCGTATATCGTCAGTAATGCGTTACAGCTTTATCTGCGTAAATCTCGCAAGACATAACCCAGAAGTGTCACATCATATCATATTACTACACTAGATGACAAATCTATTTCTGGAAATAATTTTATCAATGAAATTCCAGAGAGTAACCCGCTATTATGCCTAATTTTTCAAGAAAAAGGATTTGCTAAACATGTATTGGGAGACAGTTACAATCGCTTCAATGCTTTCACACTTTTGTTTAGTATAGAACAAAATTTAAAATTATCGTATAGCTAAAATGTTTTTAAATATTTCTCCATCTGATAGTTATTATGGTGGCATAACCACATTGCACCTACAGTGTGTACTTATCAAAAAATTCGAATAGAAATATATACTCTCATATTAATAATGCCCTTATTTCGCATCGGCTGTGGTTATATTGTTACCGCAGAATGAAAGCTTTGGGAAAGTCGTGACCAATTGGTATTCCCCGCACAACTTAACCGGTAATGATAAGTTCGCAGCCAGATAGGTGGTAACAACGCGGTATAACTAACAAGCAAAAAGCATAAAGAATAATTAAATAACATAACACAAATATCTCCATAATCACTTAAAATTAATTAGATTCTTCTTTTGCAAGTAATAATAATAATTGATTTTCTATTTTTTATAAATAAAATTATATTTCCTCTCTTTTTGTCAGTGGTGGCAAAAATGTAACTGCAGCTTTTTCAGAGTGGCTTTCATTCAATACATATGTATGAAAAGAGCTTTCTTAACATTTTAAATCGTTACCGCCTAAAAAGTGTGCACACTGGTTACCGCGTTGCGCGAATACCAATTGACTAGTAAAAATTAACTCGGAGACGCTTTTTGGGTTTGGAACTTTTGTTTCCGGTAACAGTCAGAATAAGGGCAAAAAAATAATGTGCCGACTACTGATTTTCTCGCATTATTGCAATATTTATATTAGAATCTCGAATAACGAGTAAAAATGACTGAAGTCGGGTTAGATCTAGGGTAACCTGAGTTGATTCTAATGGAGAGAGGCGTGGTCTTTCTCAAATCGTCCCGATTTCTTGTGAATTACTTTGCAGCAGCAATATACTTAAAATTTGGTCCAAAAATTTGGTATAAGCTTTAAACTTTAAACATGTACCAATAGATGGCGTGACTCTTAAAATGTAGCGCCCATTTTTTGTTTTATGTTTCATACTAGCACTCTGAACATTTGTACGAAGTTTCGTTGCTGAATCTTGCATAGGGCCCCGAAATGAATATTGGTTAATTGTGGGCGTGGCAGTTGTAATAATCTGCCCATATTTTGCATGCTTGCTAGTATGGACTTAATATATACTGCTACCAATTTTTTTCATATATCAGCATGAGAAACAGATAGGAGAATTTTAATTGGGGTCCCCAAAGTTCATTATACGGGAGGCAGGCGTGTCTTTTATCTGATCGATCCCATTTCTTGTGTGTGGCTATGAAGCATTAATATACGACTAATATAAAATTCCGCCCAAAAAACTACCTATAGTAAGTTATAAAAATGTGTCAATAGTGGGCGTGGTTGTAAAAATAAAGCCCAATTTTTGTGTGGAGTTTATTGATAGTACCCTTAATCTTTCTGTGAAATTTCATTGAAAATTCTTCTATAGGCACCTATAAATGAATTTTGGTTAATTGTGTGGCCGTGGTATTATAATCTCCATATAATGAACCCAGTGTACATTACTGCTAATTTGTATTCTCATAGCATCAATACGAGATAACAGGCTAATTTTAATGTTTAACCCGAAAGTTACTTATGTCGAAAATGGGCGTGTCCTTTCTCTGATTCACCCCATTTCTTGCAATTGGCTTTATAATATCCACATGTTGCTTTACATAATTTAAATTTCGTCCATAAATCTCCAATAGATCTTAAGTTATAAATATTTGTTAATAGTGGCCGTGGCTCTTAATATATACAGCCCACATTTTGCTTAGTGTTTAATGGAACCCACATGTACATAACTACCAAATTGCGTGACTATTCCATCAATTGGATCGAATTTATAGACATTGAAAAAAAAGTTGCATATACGAGGTCTGTTCAAAAAGTATCGCGGATTTTGAATTGTCTATCCCTCAATCGTGGCGTACCGTCGTCCTTTCATGGGCCTTTTCAGTTTCGGGAACAAGTAAAAGTCACAGGGGGCCAAGTCTGGGGAATACGGTGGCTGCGGCATTATTACAGTGTTGTTTTTGGCCAAATATTCGGGCACAAGTAATGATGTGTGAGCAGGGGCATTATCATGATGCAAAAACCAATTTTTGCTCTTCCACAAATCCGGGCGTTTCTGGCGGAGTGCTTCTCGCAAATTGCGCATTACTTGAAGATAATATTCCTTATTGACCGCTCTACTGCGGTAAGAATTCATAATGCACCACGCCCCTGCAATCAAAGAAAACTGTCAGCAAAACATTCACATTCGACCGAACTTGGCGTGCTTTTTTCGTCTTGGCTCATGCGGCAGCTTCCATTGGGATGATTGAGCTTTGGTTTCTGCGTCATAACCATGATTCGCCACCAGTTATGACTCTCTGCAGCAAATTTGGGTCGTCACGGACAGATTCCAACAGCTCCTGAGCAATGTTATTGCGATGCTGTTTTTGGTCGAAATTGAGTAATTTTGATACGAATTTTGTGGCGACCCGCCTCATGTCCAAACTTTTGGTGATAATCGAATGACACGAGCCAATCGATATATTTAGATCCTCAGCAACTTCTCTGACAGTGATTCGACGATTGGCCAATACTAGTTTCTTTACTTCATCAATGTTTTCGTCTGTTGTTGCCGTGCTCGGGCGTCCGGAACGCTCTTCGTCGCTCACATCTTCTTGGCCCTCTGAAAACATTTTGTACCACCGATAAACGTTGCTTTTGTCCAAATTAGCTTCACCGTATGCAACAGTCAACATTCGGAGTACTTCCGCGCACTTTGTTGTTTTTCACACAAAATTTGATACAAATTCTTTGATCCATTTTTCGGGATAGACGTCCACACACAATAGCTGTCAAAAACTGACTGAAGATTCAAAATGGCCGAGATTGTCAACATAAATGAGGGTCATGAGTACCATAATATAACGCCACAAAAATATCGAAAATCAAACATCCGTAGCCCGCGAAAATTCAAAATCGCGATGCGTTTTTAACAGACATCGTATGGACTTTTATAGCAATCTGGTTCTATATCGTTGTCCGACTATACTTTTGCAAATATTCATTAAGATATCTTTAACGGTATAGAAAGAAAGTGGGCACAGCCGCACGGACAAAATCAAAATTGTTCAGAAAGTGATTCTCATCATATCTGTATACATATGTCCATACCTGACACGCCTCCTTCTGGTAGTTGAAAACCCGAAAATACTGAATATACCCTTTTTACATTTTTTAATGGTAAAGACTATAAAAACATACAATAATCAAAACCAGCTGGGAAACTACCTGCCACGCAACGCAGCGTACGCACGAACATTTATATTCGACAGATTTCTTCGCTCCACTACGCTTTATAATGCTGCTTGCAGCCAAAACTCATGTGCTCAGCTTTGGTTGGTTGACACTTCGTTGTTCGTGGGGATGCGCTGCCACCTTTACACAATGATTCATAATGACATTAAGAACACACCAATAACAACGAAAATAGAAAACACATCGGCCAAATACTTTTAGAAAAGAGTATCATCAGTGAAAGTTTCACACCATCACCACCCAAGGCATCATCTGCCAAAGTTTTAATGTTTGCGTTTCATTATGCACGAACCTTGCTGTATCTGCTTGCCAGGCTATTAAACAATACCAGATGATTACTTAACATAATATAAAAATATAAAATTATGTATAAATAAAACTGTGTTATTTTTAGTGTCATGCACATTCAATTTTTCTCATTCGATTAAAATTCTTCATATTGCTGCTCGCCACTTTGCGGAACATCCTCACATGTTCACAGAAAATTGATTGCCTTGCACACATTTTGTGGTCTTTACAAACGCATTACACGTAACGTATATTTAAATTAATTA
This sequence comes from Clusia tigrina, assembly GCA_920105625.2. Classification (NCBI taxonomy): domain Eukaryota; kingdom Metazoa; phylum Arthropoda; class Insecta; order Diptera; family Clusiidae; genus Clusia; species Clusia tigrina. Next base: position 170,733,673 of record OV050031.1, read on the forward strand.
TGCACCTACTTATGAATGTCTTACATGGTGCTTTAAATTTTAGCACCAAGCATAGAATATTGATAGTACTTTAGGCGTGGCAGAAGAAATTTGCTAGGTTGAACGCCTTAAATTTTATACTTCTTTACAAATTTCGAATTTGCACACGTTTTTTTAAAATAATAAGATATAAATTAACATAGCACACAAAGTGGATAATTATAAATTGGAATGGCGGTTCAGTAATTAACTTATTTGGTTCTTAAAATGTTTTTCTTACGTGTTTTTTATACTCAATTCCAGAGTTTCAAACTATTTACATACAAGCAAGAGATGTGGTATTCTTTTAAATCAGGTTTTTTCATAATAGATATTCAAAAGTTAAAGTGTGAGGTCGTCCTTAAATGACATCATGTGAATTTAAAGCTATTCAGCACCTCGTTCAGTTTTTAAATTCGTCAAGTTGATCTAGGCACTCACTCTTTTATAATGTTATACAATTGAAGAAAGAATTATATACATGCAGTTCAGCTTAATACAAAATACCGCAGCTACAAAGCAGTGAAAGGGAAATTTGTTGTTAGAATCAACAAGAGAATAATGCGGGAGTGTGTGTTTATAGAGTTTTTTAATGTATAGTAAAGGGTGTTTTTTTTAGACATGTGGTTTTCAAGCAGAAATAAAATGCATATAAATTTATGTTATGGCCAAGAATTTAGCTTTATTATAAAGATAAGGGTTTGCCATTATGTTTTAAAAATGATTTCGGGCAAGTGTCCGCCGCGGCTGCCTCGAATAAATTCCAACCGAGAGGCCCAATTTTCAACCACTTTTTGCAGCAATTGGGGCCGTATGCCACCAATAACGCGCCGAATATTCTTTTCCAAGGCGTCAATCGTCTCGGGCTTATCTGCGTAGTTAAGCGACTTCACATAACCCCACAAAAAATAGTCCAGCGGTGTTAAATCGCACGATCTTGGAGGCCACGCCACAGGTCCACGACGCGAGATAATGCGCTCACCAAAAGTTTCCTTCAATAAATTGATTGTTTCGTTGGCTGTATGGCATGTAGCGCCGTCTTGTTGGAACGAAAGGTCGTCCACATCAAAATTCTCCAATTCAGGCACGAAAAAGTCATTAATCATGGCTCTATAGCGTTTCCCATTGACTGTAACAATATGGCCGGCTTCATTTTTGAAGAAATATGGACCAATGATTCCCTCTGCCCATAGAGCACACCAAACAGTGACTTTTTGAGAATGTAACGGCGTCTCAAAAATGGCTTGTGGATTATCGTCACTCCAAATGCGACAATTTTGCTTATTAATGTTCCCATTCAATCAAAAGTGAGCTTCATCCCTGAACAAAATTTTCTTGTGAAAATCGGGATCGGTGGCCATCTCGTTTTGGGCCCATTCTCCGAACGAGCGACGCGCTTGATGGGCGTTCGGCCATAAACTTATGAAATGGCATACCAAACTGAGCATAAATCAAGTGACAGCTGTCAAAAAGACCAACTCCGAAAAAAGTGTTGCCAGATTGATCAAACACTTAATGGAAAAAATTTAAATATCTCAATAAAAACGAACAGTAATATGATATTTTGAAAAAAAGCACCGATTTCAAATACTTTTTTCCATTGTCCATTTTTAAATAAAGAATATATAATATTGAAAATATGATTCTAAATAAAAAATCCAAGTATTCTTTCGTCTCATGAAACAGTTTTCCATTAAGATATCATTTTTATTTATTGAAAAAATTACTTTTTTTGAAAATGTGTCGATTTTATTTAAATCGAAAGGACGAACTCTGCAATTGAGTAAAGAAAATAATATTAGTCGTAGTTAAATGGACGTCTCGTCTTCTTTCGTAAATTTTAACTTAAAATGCCATCTCTAAACGAAAAATATTTAAAAGTAAATACCCTATTAACTTATTAATTAGCCCCAAAGATCTTTTTCCATCGATTAACTCGTAAAAATAGTATAAAACCAGCAAAGAAAGCTGATCGACTACAAGATATCTGAAGTATACCTTTTTATCATAGAGATACAATTGTCCTAGTTACAAACGTCTCTTCGAACGTTAACAACCGCTTACATGTGCAAATTTGTCACGAAATCGTATATAGCACTTAAGTTATGCATTTACCATAATAGTGGTCGTTGTAATTGAGTTAGCCCATCCTTTTTTACTTAGTATTTTGTTTTAATGCCACCGATATGCATTCTGAAAATTTTTTTTTGATTCATTTTATGTACGTCCGTCCCTATTTTAGCGTAGTTGTGGAATTATACTGCCCAAATTAAATTAATACTAAATTTTATTATTATATCGTCAACAAAACCTACCTTTGTTTAATCTTAAATCGGGTTTTGGGAAATATACATATGGAAGGTGGGGATGGTCTGTCATCTGGAACCGTCCATTTTTAAAAATTTATAATGTAAACATGCTTAACTAAAGTTCTGATTATATGTATATAATGGGCGAGGATGCCCATGTTTTGCCTAGAGTTTAGTATGACTGAGATGTAATCAACATAAAATATATTTTACTTATAGCATTGATAATTTGTTAAATATAAATTGCCAATTTTTGCACAAATTTTGATTAATCAACTAAAATGTGTTTGCACGTATATACTGACTTATTTTTCATTTCCCAAGTACGTATGTTCATTTGATGTAATTTATATATTATAAAGTAAAAAGATAAATGTCGATTAAAATATTGGAAAATTAACAAGAAGTAATATCAACTGCCATGGATTTTGTACTAATGATTATGGTTCCCATTTACGAAATAAACCGACTAAGTTTATTACTAGAAAAGGTTTTCTTGAACAACTGTAGAACCTAAATAAGTGCTTACTTCGGCAGAACTACTTATCATCACCGACTATTAATAAACTGATTCCTATCACAGTCTCAGTGGAGTCCAGAGGCAGGCCTCCTATGTGCTAACACAATTGGCACAAACTCCAACACCAAAAACCAAGTTATATATTAGTGAAGATTGCCTGAACTACGATCAATTTGTTGGGATACACAATCACAATCACTGGAACTGCTCAGTAAGATGATAGATACTTTCCAAGAGAATTAATCACATCATAGTTTTATACCATATTAAAAATATAACAAAGCATGTAGATGCGATGAATCTAGGTACCATCAACAAGAACGATTGAGAGTCATTTACTGCATTGAGTTTCTAAGATATTGTTATAAGATAAATAATCATATCATAGTTTACATATTACAAACCGTGTAGAGTCGATGAATCTCGGTACCATCGAACGATTGAGAGTACAAAATAAGAAAGAGAGCTCAAAAAGATACAAAAGAACGATTGAGAGCCATTCACTGCATTCCATTTCTGAGATATTGTTATTTTTGCATAAGCCTTATACGGTGATGCAACAAGTGTAAACAAATATCTTTGAGCAGAAGTCACAACTACAATGAATAACAAATATTTTGTCTAATATAATAAGTGTGTAAAGTCGCCAATAAGTGAAGTGCCTGCAATAAAAAAGACAAATTTAAAAACAGCAACAATAACAACTACAATGTCGCCAATGTTGTTAACCTCAAACCGCATTCGACTGAGGCAGGCAGAATTGCAGCTGCTTGCCTCTGCTCTATTCATAGAACCGAACAAAACAAATATAAAACAAAATCTATTAAATTGTTAAGTGAAAACATTCAAATTTTTATATAGGCAAAATATTATGAAATATATAAACTAAATGGTGTAATTGACTTCATTTATTACAAAGTATAAAATAAATTACGTGCCAACTTACTATCACAATAGTAAGGTAATTCCCTCAAATTCCTCCAATCCAATTGGTTTACTGTCGGTTTATTTTTAAGCGACACAAAAAATTTATTGAATCCAAAATGTTAAAACAATTTTTTTTTAGTTTTAATAATTGGAAATATTTAATTTTCAACTGTTTTGTTCTATATTTCTTTAAGGAACACTTATTTAGCCAAACTGTAATTTTTTATGCATTAGTTCTTGATTATGTTAAAAATTGAAACCAACATCAAAACAAAAATACAACAATAATAATTGGCATTTATGTGCTAATTTCTGTGATCATCATTGCACCAAACAGCTCTAGGCTTTCACAAGTGGGTACATTGAGTTTAACCAGAATATAAGCAATGAATAAAATTTTTTTAAATTAACTATAACACATTTTTTTAAGACACTCCATACATTTCATATACATATATTTATATAAATGAATATATTTTTTAATTCAGTTATATAATTTATATTGAAAATATATCAACAAATTTTCATTTTTTCACAAAATTTTAAAATTTCCATTTCAATAATTTACTTCAACATGACTTCATTGCATCTCCTGTAAACAAACACAGATGGGCAATTTTCGACATTCGTCGTCATACCCTTCTCCCAAAATTTTCGTAATTTTATAAGTTTATTATTATCTTAGCACTTCTATAGCGTTGCGGCTTAGCCGTTATTTTAGGTTCCGATGTTGCTCGTCTCGCGTTGAGGTTGGTAATGAAACTGAATAAATTCTTTATACTGTTTGAGTAACCACCTCTATCAACACCGTGTGGCTGTTTATTTGGTTGTATTCGGTGGTGGTGACGTCTTCTCTACAAACGTGAGCGTGGACATGGTCACCTGTCGTCAAACAGTATGTGAGCTTTTGTTCTGTTTCCATAACCTCAGCACGCTTCCTAAGGAATCATTTTTTTTTCTATCTGTTTTCTATTTGCTTAAAATAACAGCCAACAAAAAAATTTCTCATAATAACGCGCATGCGAAAAGTTATGTGCTTAAGCTTTACGTACATATATATAATCCTTGTGTACAGTGGGACAAGTAAGCATTCGGTAATGCTTAAAATATTTTAAATACAATAATGAACCACATATCTGGTGTGCACAAATTATAAGAGTAATTCCAAAATTAAAATGAAATAATTCCCCAAAAAAAGGCACACTTAGGCTATTGACCCTTTGTGATACCTTATAAGACACAGGTCCCATTCTTTTTCTAGCTAAATGGAGCCTTTTATAAAGCAGTTGATGGAGCTTATTTTCTTATTTGGAATGCCTCACAGAGAATCCAGAAAGCAGTCACGCAGGAAAGTCTATCTCCTTTTGAACAGCGCTGGGCACGTACATATCAGGTGTTCGATGGACTCTTGCTCCTCCTCACCAATGCAACTTCTGCATACGTCATTTGAGGTAATCCTCAACTACTACCATGAGTACCCAGGGTCCACTGTCTCGTTACGTCATTTATGACGGTTCCTATACCAAAGAACATACAAGAATAGACAATTGATATGAATCTATTTGTGTGACCAAAAAAAATGGTCGGAACGGTAAATAAATATGGAGGGAATTGAATGTATTTTCTTATTCTTCTTTGCCTATACTTTCGATATTTAGAGATATTAGATCGTTTGAGCGCTGGTCTTATATTTCAGCCCAGGTTAGCTATTTTGCATTCTGCTCCTTCAGACTAGCATACAGTGTCGAGAGCCCATACTAATACTCAAATTGCAAATTTGATAACTGTTGCTTCATTAATTTTTTAAATATCTTATATTTGGGGTTCTTTAAAATTACCATTATATGAGAGGTGGGCCTAGTTATTGACCCATTTTGTTAATTTTAATTTTATGTAAAACGAGTAAAGAAGTCTGAAGTCTGGTTAGACTTTCCTTGTGCGTGCGAGTTAAGCAATGGGGATGTTTTCTTCATAAATCATCATTAAGAGAATATCGACGGTAATTTTCGGTCGGGTACCTTGAAGTGATTATATTAGTGAGAGGCGTGGTCTTTATTTTATCGACCCCATTTCTTGGTCGTAAGTTATAATAATATGTCAATAGTGTCCAATTTGTATTCATATATCATCACTAGAAGCATAGATAGCGTAATTGTTTTTAGGTGGGAGTTCATTTTATGGGATGGAGGCGTATCGTTTATCTGATAGACCCCAATTCTTGTATGCGGCTTGGTAGGGTCCATATACGAACTAAAGTAAAATTTCGTCAAAAAATATTGTATTGGTCGTAAGTTATAATAATATATCAATAGTGGGCGTGGCTGTAGAGATAACACGCCCATTTTTTGTGAGGTGTTTAATGTTAGTACCCGCAACTTTCCTTTGAAATTTCGTTGATAAATCTTTAATAGGAACACAGTAATGATTTTTGGCTAATTGTGGGCGTGGCAATTGTATTATGATTTCCATATTCTGCACACACACTATTATGGACCCCATGTATATTTCTGAAAATTTTTATTCCGCTAGCATCAATACAAGCATAGGTAGGCCAATTTGAATTTTTGACCCGAAACTTCCTTATATCAAAAGTGGGCGTGTCTTTTCCCTAATCAGCCCCATTTGTTGCAGATAGCTTTGTAATGTCCACATGTTCTTTCCCGTAAAATTTCGTCCGTAAATCTCTACCAGATCTTAAGTTATTAATATTTGTTAATAGTGGGCGTGGCAGTTAATATATACCGCCCACTCTTTGCATAGTGTTTAGTAGCACCCACATCTCCATAACATCACGATTCCGTCAATTGGACCGAAGTTATAGTCATTCCTTCCTTCCAAGTTCCTTATATGGGAGGTAGGCGTGTCTTTGTCCAAATCGGCCCATATAGCAATCTGGTTCTGTATCTTTGTGCAGGCTACACTTCTGCCAAATTTCATTAAGATAGCTCTAAAGGTGTAGAAAAAAAGTGGCTACAGACGGACAGACGGACGGACAAAATAAAAATTGCTTAGAAAGTGATTCTGATCATATCTGTATATACATGTTCATACCTACCACGCCTCCTTCTTGAAATATGTGTGCAAAATTTCATTGCCGAACGACTATTCTTTCTATTTGCTCCCTCACTAGTATGGGCTCGCGACACTGTGTGCTGGTCTGAATGCAAAAGAGCTAACTTGGCCTGAAATATAAGTCCAGCGCTCAAACGATCTAATATCTCTTAATAGAGTAGTATCAGCTTGAATACCAAAACACACAAACAATATTTGCGAAGAGGGATGGCACCACCGATTCAGAAATTAAAGAATTAAAGTGCTCAAATTTGCAATGTAGTATCAGCTTAAAGCCAAAACACAATAAAAAATATTTTAATGAAAAGCTTTATTTCAGAAACGGCTCCATCAAATTTAACCAAATTCGTTACTTATTATAATTGTAATATATTACTTGGTACTGAATGTGAGCCAAATTGACCAATAACCCTTTGCCACATATGTACGTATAACAATATTTTTGAAAATCTTAAAAATTGTTATATTTCTAAATATTTTTAAGCTAAAACACTCGGATGTATCATGAAGACACAAATGCTATTATTATTATTATTGTTTTTTTTTTGTTTTCAATATCTACCTACCCACAGAGAAAAACTATAACCGCAGTACCGTGGAACATAGTATGATTCATCTAAGTACTTGGGCAAAGGGGACACATACAAGTTTTCGACAATTTGTCGAAGTAAACTTAGGTGCAACTTAGGTAAAAAAAAAAAAACACGGAAAAACACACAAGTTCGTTTATTCAAGTTGCCACAATATTTTTTCGAAACAAATTGGACTAACCATCGTGTTACCAAGGCAAAATGGTCAATCTATTTGGTTGATTTATCGAAGTTCCACAACATTTTATCGAAGCTAAATAGATAAAACATCGTATTACCACGGCAAAATGCCTAAGCTGTTTGGTAGATTGAAAGAGTACACTACTTACTGGCACTGTTAAATAAATTTATTGTCTTTATTAAAAAAGTAAAATTACTTAACCTACGTAATTAACAAATTAATTATTAATGAATTATTAATATCATTCATAAAAATGTCTACATATGGATCTTTTCCTGCTGTATATTGAAAAATATACCGTTAGATAAATTTCCATACAAAGAAGCAAAGGCTCGGGTATTTAAGTTTAGAACATACGTTAGTTGGAAACAATATTCTAATGCCCCATATAAGACTCAAAACCATATTTAACGTAATCAACGTAAACATAAAATGCATCAAATGACATATTTGATACAATGGCAATTAGAAATGGTTGAATTGTGTCCTTGTTTTGAAGTGCAACTTGTCTCTTTTCCTGTATAATTTCCTTTAATTTTAAGACTTGGTGTATTTCTATTGTAAAAGCCTTTTGGGATCCACAATACTGTATTTAATTCGTTTGTTCTTAAAATTGAAACACTCCGATTTTTCTGTATTTCTTCTAGAAGAGCAATGCAAGTTGGATGTTTTATATATCTTTTAAGGACCTTCTCCACACCAACACAAAACCATTCCCACTTTGAAAGACTCATATGATTTTTCGGATATAAGGTCCGGTAATCAATTGCGATCTGAATTACAGACAAAAATTACGTTTGCATGATTTTCCAATTTAATTGAGAAAAATTATGATCTCTGGTACTCGGGAATATTTGTAGAGTGGCCATTCTTGAAAAATTTATCCTAGAGTAAGATTCTTGATATTATGCTGACGATATGAAATCGAAATTCTCCATTTCCTTAGAACTTCGTCCCAAAGCCTTAAATGTTTTAATTCAGAGTGTATTTCCAAAAACTCAGCCCATACACAGGAAGTGAGCTTATTCAGAGACCTTTTTGCGCTTTGATATCTATCCCACAGTTTTCTTTTCGGTGGCAACTTCTTATTTGATTGGAAAAAACAAGTCTCCGGAAAAAAAATAGCATATCAAATTATGCATTGACATAAATGCGACAAAAACAATTTATTCAAATTCTTTTCACAAGCATTCCTTTGGGAAAATTGATATGATATGTGTTGATTCAATGCACTTACTCTATTAAAACATTGGCCACAACCATTGTTTGTGCAAACTGGCTCACACATTTTTTTTACACCATGTACTATTTTCAGATGGCCTATCAAAACATAAACGCTTTGAAATTTTGTTTACAAAGAAAACATAACATATTTACTAATTTCTTATTATTTATATATAAAAATATATTAGTTTATTAGTTTTTTAAAATCGCGTATTTATCCATGTGCACTGTTTCAGTAAGAATATAGTAAGTATCAGTATAGGAGTTGCCATACCTGATATCTGTGGCGATCTTGTACTGAATGCAACAAATAAATTGAAAATCTTTCTGTATGGTAAGATTTTTTCTATACTCTTTTTCTTATTCTTCTTTCCATTCTTTCTATTCATCCAAATACTTCGATAGTTGGCCAAAGTTCACGACAAAATGTACAGTTTGCTACTGCAAATCACCAAAGTTTCTAGGTGATTCCACGACAGGTCTGCAACTATACATAAAAGAAAAAGTTTTCCAAGGTAATTTACTGTGACGAGTGTATCACCTACGGCAAATCACCTAAGTTCTTAGGTGATTCCAAGTCAGTTTATTAACTTTATATAAAACAAAAATCACCAAAGCCGACTTGGGCAAATTGACACAAGTTTTTTTCTCTGTGTACATACATACATATTTCAATTTTGCTTTATACTTCCCAACTATATTACTATAAAAATTACTACTGCTAATAGAATAACAGTCTGTTGACGAATTATGAGCTATACTTTCTAAATCTATATTTAAAAAAATATCCGTACTTTGTTCTACTACCTCGGGGACCATGTATTCCATTATACCCAAATATTTTGTTTGCTTTTTAATTTGAATATGTCTATTTTGAGAAATATTGGGTTCTGAGGAAAGGAGCAAATGCCGGAAAAAATCGCTATTTCCTGCTTCACACAAAGATTTGCATACATTACTTAGGCGATATTTCCTTATGTCTTGCTTCTAATGCTTCATTAGAAAGCATTCCAATAGGAATATTGCAGTCGCTAACGATATTCTTTCCATGTACTAAAATGTTATGGACAATCGCCGGCATATAGTAGGTTAGGTTAGGTTATCGTGGTCTACAGACCAATTCACTCAGACCACCATGGATCCATTGTGATACCACCGCATAACAACGCATCTCTAATTTAAATGCAATAGTGAATTCATCTACGTTCCTAAACAGTTCGCATATCGGGATTTGTATTGAGGTATCTGCTTCGTTAATATCCATTTCAGAGCCCCTTCTGGCAATCTCGTCCGCTAATTCATTCCCTTCTATATCGCTATGTCCGGGAATCCAGCAAAATGAGACCTTGTGGGGTATAATGTTCAGTAGTGAGGTACGACATTTCATTACTATTTCGATTTAACTGTCTTGGATTCTATTTCCTTAAGCGTCGCCTGACTATCCACAAAGATAGTGATATCCGAAGGTCGAATTGTACTACTTTGTATTAGTCCGGCTGCTTTCTCAATTGCATAGACTTCGGCCTGAAAGACGCCGAATGCATCAGGCAGCCGATATGACTGTCTTGCCTGCAAGCCTTCCGAGAAGATACCCGCCCCCGTTCCACCCTCCATCTTTGAGCCGTCAGTGTAGATGGTAATGTCAGAATTACGCGTCACAGAGCCTGACTCCCAGTCTTCCCTAGTTGGATAGAGAGTTGGAATTCTAGCTTGAAAGTCCATAGTAGAAGTCTGTAACCGTTTCTAAATAGGCCGTAACTAACCTTTGACCCTTCCGTCTTATTTCGCTCAAAATTGTACAGTGTCCATAGTTGGCAGATTTCCACGTGTTGCACTCCTTAGTCAGAGATCACACTTGGCGGCACAGCCCTGAATGAACACTCCTAGCGGTAAGAGGTGAAATAATATGTTTAAGCCTTCTTGAGCGCGCTGCTTACAGCCCCTGAGATTCCCAGGCTAGCAAGTCTTTGTACTTTTTCAATACTGTTTAGATTACATTTCCTTTCCAACGATTTCCACCAGACGATGGACCCGTAGGCTAAAATTGGTCTTATGATTGTGGTGTACATCCCATACACGATGTACGGTGACAGTCCCCATTTTTTCCCAAAGATCCTTTTACAGGTATAGTATGCAGCCAAACCCTTCTTTCTTCTCTCCTCAATATTCCTTCTCCAATTTATCTTGGAGTCCAGAATGATGCCTAAGTATCTTGCTTCTGAAGAGAGATTCAATGTTACCCTACCTAACTTTGGCAAAGAGGACTCAGGGATTTTTGTTTTCCTGGTGAACAAAACTAGCTTCGTCTTAGTAGGGTTAACTCCTAAGCCGTTGCGCTCAGCCCATCCGGAAATCTCGCCCAGTGCTGATTCCATGAGTTCGCTAATCGTTGACAAGAACTTGCCCGGGATTAGTATGGCAATGTCATCAGCGTAGGCTACAATTTTTGTTCTCTTTGCTTTGAAGGTTTCTAAGATCTCATTTACTACTAAAAGCCATAGCAGCGGTGATAGCACTCCCCCCTGCGGCGTACCCCTTGTAGTCCTCCTACTCACCGAGGCCGTCCCCATAGTGGCGTTAATAACCCTGCTTACTAGCATTGTGTTAATCCATGTCACTATGAATTCCTTCACTCCGTGATCTCTCAGCGCCTTACAGACCGCCTCTGTATTTACATTGTTGAAGGCCCCTCAATGTCCAGAAAACCTACCAACCTGTATTCCTTATAGTTCATTGACCTCTCAATGATATCAACCACTTCATGAAGTGCGCTATCCACTGATCTACCCTTACGGTATGCGTGCTGCGCAGTATCCATTGTGCGAATATTGGTAACCCTTCCAATATACAGATCAATAAGTCTCTCAAGTGTTTTAAGAATAAACGATGAGAGACTTATTGGTCTGTAACCCCTGTCAGTAGAGTGATTTATTTTTCCCGCTTTTGGAATGAAAACCACCCTGACTTCTCTCCAGCTTTTTGGCACGTACCCACACACCTTGTGAAGATGTGAACTAGATGGGGAATCACGCCCTCAGAGGAATGTTGCAGCATAGTCGGTATAACCCCATCAGGACCCGCTGGCTTGTACGGGTCGAAGGAGCCTATCGCCCACGCAATCTTGTCCTCCCTCACGATATCCGACACGTCGGTCCCTGAAACACGTGCAAAATTTACCGACTGCGTATGGACGGTTTGCGAGTCCGTGCAACCTGGAAAGTGCGTTTCCATCAAAACCTCCATGGACTCCTTACACGAGCCAGTCCATGAGCCATCCCGTCTCTTCACACTGCCGAGAACCGTCGTGGTTCTGGACAGTATTTTCCTGAGTCTCGATGACTCATTTACTGACTCCAGAGTTCCGCAGTACTGTTGCCAGGACTCCCTTTTTGCAGCCCTAATTTTGCTTTTATACTCAATGCTCTTCCAGCCGACTGTTTTTGGCCTTGTTGGAGAGTCCGCTTGACTTTTTCCTAAGCAGTCCTAACTCAGCGTTCCACCAAACCGGTTTTGGTTTAGCACGCGGCCTAGTCAAGGGACAAGATCGGTCAAAGGATTGTTTCAGTATTCCCTTAAGACGACCTACCGCCTTATCAATGTTAGCATTCCCTTCGCCGACCTTGACTTTCATCAAAGTAAGTAATTGGGTCGCCAGTTTTGAGAATTTGGACCAGTCAGTCTCTTTTGGGTTCGTACAAATCCGTGGGGTCACTACCTCGGAGTAGACTAAGAAGCGTATCCGACTATGATCCGAAAAGGCTTTAGATACTCTCCAGTTGTCGACGCTTATGGTATTAGACCCAGTGGCCAGAGTGATGTCAATCACTTCCTCCCTAACCCTATTACGAAACGTTGGCTGATTTCCCTTCTTACATAAAGTTAGTCTAGTGGAGAGAATGTAATCAAAAATGGACTCACCCCTACCATTGGTATCAATGCTGCCCCAGAGCTCATGGTGCCCGTTTGTGTCACAGCCGGCCACTACGCCCAGTCCGCGTGACTCACCGTAGGCGATAAGTTGCCGGAAGATCTGTGGTGGCAGCCGTTCCTCGTTGTACGGAAAGTATGCGGACGTTCGCAACAAACTAGGTTTGTGCCTATGCTCGCATACCACCTTTGTAAGGTCTCCAGTGCTGTAGGGAGTAAGAAGAAAGATATTAATATCCTTTTTGGCCACTATGCACGTTCTGATCTTACCTCCTGTGTGTGGAATGTAGAGACGATAACCATCCATCCCCAGTCCGCTTACCTTACCTCTGACGAGCCAAGGCTCCTGAACAAGGGCTACGTCCACATCGTCCTCTGCGATGAACTTCATTAAATCGAGCGAGGCTGAGATGGAGTGAGGCAAATTAATTTGCACCACCTCTAGCTTCCTCTCCATTGGTTTTTGACCGGTCACCCGGCACGCGAACCTTAAGAGAGCCGAACCCGAATCTAATTCAGTTGTCGCTCCTTAATTTTGGTAGCGACGCGGAGTCCACTGCGAATCCACTCCCTTTTTGTAAAGGAAGAAGGATATTTCGCCTTCATTTTACGAAGATAGTAAGCCGAGCGCTTATAGCCATTTCAGGCCTTTTGCTCTTTTGTGAGGCTTACCACCTTCCTTGTCTCCTTCCCCGGCTCAGGAGCATGTGGAGCGGAGGGCTGAGAAGGACTCAGCAATTGCATCTCAACAACCGAGCCTATGTCGTAGACATTGCTGACCTGTGACAACGAGTCGTCATCGGTTGCGTGGTCTATGCGCAAGCCCAGAAGCTGAGATGCTATGCGATCCCCCTCAGCCTCCACCTCATAGGCCCCTTGCCTACCCAAAGTTGGCTTGGAGACCCTCCCAGTAGCACTAGCAGACATCGCGGCCTGGGGTACCACGGCGATGCCTGAGGAGGTGCTAGATATCGACCCCAAGTTTGTTTCCTCGCCAACCACCTACCGCCGGTACTGGGGATCCGACCCCCTGCACCGTAAACTCTTCTTCGTTTGTTTCAGACATCATGTTTCAGAACAGAAAAAACACCCCCTCCCCGTGGGGTTTCTTTACAGTCTACCACCCCACGCACAAAAGAGAAAACCGACCGCTCCTAACATGGAGAAAACAGACGTCGTTGTGTGCCGCCCCTAACCTGGGAAACAGACGCACACGTGGTAGATCTTTGTTCGTTACTCATCGGTCGGTCTGTGTAAAAACACTGGCGGCCCTGCCAGGGGGCAGTATATAGCCTTGGGTTAAAACAGTCCGACGAATCTTTGCAACTTAAGCCCCCACACCACGCCAAGGTGCCTACCATAATGGGAGTAGTAAATAAATACTAATCCACTTTTCTAGTTATATATAAATATCTCATCAAATTGCAAAGCTTATCATGGGCTCTGTTGATAGAATCCGTCAGGTAGGAGGATTGCTCCCGGCTCTCTCAAATTTTGAAATGTTCGGCAGGGCCAGGCGCAAGACTCGAAGTTGTACCTAGAGAGCTGATCCCTAATAGACTTAGAGCGCGCGCATGCATCCCAGCCGAACCATCTGACCTCCACGTGGTGGAGGAAATTAGAGGAGCAACTATAGGAGACTTTTTAACAATGCAAAAAAGTCTCGAGATAGTGCAGACTGAGTATTATACAAAGCAGCACTTATAACGTTTAAAAGTGAGCTTAGGAAGGCACAAAGAGAATCCAGGAGAAACTTTTGCGGTGACGCAGGAGACGTCTAGGCTTAAGAAGATTATATAAACTGGTCCAATGGTACTTGGTTAGCTGAGGAGGGGGGATGGATCTTGGACCTCAAATAGTAATGAGATTCCAGATTATCTCTTAGAGACCTTCCCTGGTGTCACGAGCACTATTCGCCGCGGAACGATGTCCATCGCGAATGTGGTCGAGGTCACCTCAGATATAATCACGAAGCCGAAATTGGAATGGCCTATCCATTTGAGATTCAGCAGTCAGAGAATCTTCTAATCGAATGGCTGCTCAAGATCTACAAAAGTGGTCTTGAATTAAAATATGTTCCAGAGTCATGGAAGCATATGAGGGTAATTTTCATACCCAAGGCCGGCAAGAACTTGCACACAACGTCAGGGGACTTACGACCCCTTAATCTGTCCTCCTTTTTTATGCAAATTCTGGAAAGGTTATTAAACATTCACTTGAGGCTCATTATAGGCAGACAAGCTGTCAGTGTCTCAGCACGCCTACTTCAAGGAGAAATCAGTAGAGACCGCAATACACTCTTTAGTCTATTTATATTTGCTCCAAATGGACTACAGGCTGTGGGTTGGGGGTTAATCCGACCAAGACTAAGCTGGTGCTCTTCAATAGGAAGTATAAAATTCCTTAATTTATCGCGCCAAAACTAAGGGGTGTGGATATTAATCTTGTTGAGGAAGAATTGTAGCAATTGCAAGAGTCGCTGTCAATGTCTCAGTGTCACTCTAGCCTATATTAGTTATTACATACTTCCTTACTTGCTATTACATACATATACATATCATTTTGTAATACTCTGAATAGATTTAGCGGTTAATTGAGACACTATGATGCGTTAGAATAAAAGAGAACGTCGAAGTGATCGGTGGTGTTTAATTTTATTTAAGCCTTACAATATCAGAAGTGGGATTCGCCCAAGTGCATTGAATTTAGTTGACAAAAAGGGGAATTGTTTTAATAATTTTTTTTTTCGAATTATGATAGTTAATTTTGTTAATTTTTAAATTTTAATTGTTCATTGGACTAAAAATCTAAAATAAAACACCATGGAAAATCTAGTGGCAGTCAGTGAATATACCATTGTACAGTTACGCGAGTGGCTTGGATTGCAGGTTAAAGGTTCAAAATCTGCGCTGGTAGCTCGAATCAATGAGGTGCCCGGCGAACAGCGTGGAGAAGTTCCGCTACCCAACCAAAATAACGAAGAAGAATTTGACAACGAAAGCGCCGACAATGAAGGAGCAGAAAACATGAATTTCCACCACGATGACAGTAAAGAGTTTGAGCTCTACAGAAGAGAATTCATTTTATTGAAACGCGAGAGGGATTTGACCGAAAGAGAGATTGAACTTCTGAAGGACACAGCACGGGAAGAAAGCACTCTTGCGGCAACAGAAGGGGCAAGAAGGCGTTCCGCCTTATTCATCAGCCTTTAACGGCTCTTTCAACACTTCGTTCGTTATGAAGAAAGACTTGCTGTCTGAATATGGTGGTGCAGAGAACTATGATGTGTGGATAGCACAACTGAAGAGCATTTTAGACATTTACTCACTTGGCGAGAGTATACTGCGCGCGTTGATGTTCCATTCCAAGCCCAAACTCGCTTCAGAAAGTGTGGAATGTCTGATTTAGCAATTGCAACACCTTTTTGATTGGAAGTTCGAAGCGAGAAAATGGAATCCCGGCGAATCGTTTTCTACGTATTTCAACGACAACGTACAAATCGAAGAGGATGAGTTGGTCAAGTGCATTATAGAAGGAATTCCAGACAGTCAGCTACGCATTCAATCTAAAATACAGTGTTTTGTCACCAAGATGCAGCTACAGAAGGCTTTCAATAAAGTTGAATTAAGGAAATCACAGGCCAACAGCACAGTCAACTGAAGAATCGGATAAGCAAAAGACGAACGAAGGTAACAACTGGTGTTACAACTGTAATTCAATCGGGCACTATGCAGCTGTGTGCAAGAAGCCAAAACTCGATATGGTTGCTTGCTACGCGTGTGGGAGTAGGGAGCATCGTATCGCAGCTTGCCCGAGTAATAAGAAGAGGAGGAATATGTAAGATAGGTAAATTATTATTTTAAGAATAGCAGTATAATTTTAGTAATTTCTATCTAGAATCGGGGAGTCCTGTCAGCTTCGTCAGAACATCTGATCTAAATAGAAAAATTAATTTGAAATCACATAAGCTCGAAAATGGTAGCATAACTTACTTTGGAATTAATAAATATCCACTTAAAATGCTGTGGAAAAAACTATGTCATATAATTTTAAATAATAGACGGGTTTGTATTTTAACGTGGTCGTTGATGAAACAATGGGCTATGAAGCAGTTCTAGGTAGAGACATTTAAAATGCAGGTAAATTTAAGCTTACGACTTGTTTCCATGTAAAAAGATGTATGCTTGGTAAAATAATGCCAAATTTTAAAGAGTGATAACGAGACTGTTGAAAACGAAATATTGAGCCCAGAAAATAAAAATTATAGTTAGCCAAATTTAAGGGAAAATAGTTATGAAAATTAAATCTACGACGACAGCTTTAAACATGCAAATGATAGTGCACCAAATTCAATAGTTAGTAGACAGTAAAGATTTTATTTCACGGAATCACATTGAAAATTTCGAAAATGACATATTAAACATAGAACTTGGAGAATATAATGTACTAAACTTAAATGTCGGTGTTTTAGAAAATTTTACTGACGAAGGTAAATTATACACCCTGTTCAATCAATACTATTTGAAACCCAAACGACCAAATGAACCAATGGTATATTTGGATAAGGGCATCGTTAGGGTGAGCGAGTCAGAGTTTGTGTCACCTATTGTTCTAGTAAAAAAGAAGTCAGGGGAGCTAAGAATGTGTGTTGATTACCGAAACCTCAATAAAGCATCTATTAATGACAGTTATTCACTTCCTTTGATAAATGACTTGCTGGAAAGGCTGGCAAATATTTTCCCATGTTTTTATAAGCACTCAGAGTCAGTCAAATACACATATTTTACTACTCCCCTAGGGCAGTGTGAATTCCGAAGAATGCCTTTTGGGTTGAAAAACGCACTATCAGCTTTTCAAACATTCATAAACAAAGTGTTCGAGGATATGATCAAAAACACAAACTTATTGTTTACATGGACGATATAATAGTAACTGCCGCCGACATGGATGAACATTTTCAAATTTTGAAAAAAGTATTTAAAAGACTTGTTGGAAATAAACTTGAACTTTGAGTAGACAAGTGTGAATTTGCAAGCAATAAAATATTTCCAATTCCCGCAAAGTCCCATTTAGGCCTATGCTCTTAGTTCCGAAGATTTGTTAAGAATTTCTCAAATTTGGCGAAACCGTTATACGATCTGGCGAGGAAAGATGCTAAATTTGTGTTTGGTCCCCGTGAATTAGAATCATTTGAAATTTTTAAATAGAAACTAGTAGAGGCGTTAGTTCTAGCATTGTATGATCCCAATGATCCAATGAGTTGTATTGTGATGAAAGCGCTGCTGGTTTGGTGCTATTCTCATGCAACAGAAAAGAGATAAGAAGCTTCACCCAGTTGTTTACTTCTCTAAAAAATCAACTGCAGCTGTAGCAAAATATCATAGCTTTGAGTTGGAAACCCTGGCTATAATATATGGGCAATGTATTCCAATATACCTTCACGGCAAAAAATTTCAAATTTTGACAGATTCCAGCTCACTAGCCATGACATTAAATAAAAAAGAATTAAATCCAAAAATCACCAGATGGGCATTGGAACTCCAAAATTATGAATATATATTAGAACACGGTGCAGGTAGTCGCATGAAGCACATTGATGCGTTAAGTCGATGTACTAACATTTTAACAATATAATCGAATTCTTTCGAAGAAAACGTAGTAATCTGTCAACGAACAGATAAAAAGCTAAGTCAGTTACGGAACATGTTACAAACATCAGAACATAGTTTGTATGAAATGCGAAATGGCATTGTCTATAAAAAAAAGGACCCGCAATAGTGTTGTTCTCTGTGTCTGAAGATATGGAAGGCCACGCCTTATATAAGTACCATGACGAAATTGGCCATGTAGGTATGGATAAAATGGTTGAATTAATTACAAAAAGTTATTTGTTCCCAAATATTTGAGAGAAATTGAAAACACATATTATATGTGTAAATTGTCTGTAGTGTATTGTGTACTCTTCTAAAGACGTCCGCGAAGAAGAGTTTCTTCATAATATTCCAAAAGGAAACTCTCAATTTTACATGATACATATAGACCACTACTGGCCAGTGGATAATTCCTGTAGGACCTAAAAGTATATATTAGTGATAATTAACGCTTTTACTACTTTTGTTAGACTTTACCCAATTAAGACCACCAATGCAATATTGTAGAATATTTTCGATCCTATAGTCACCCAAAGTACATAGTGTCAGGCAGAGGAAGCTGCTTTAGGTCTGGTGATTTTCAGGAACTCCTCAAAGAACGAAACGTAAAACACATCAAAGTAGCTTCAGCGTCACCCCAGGCGAATGACCCAATAGAGAGAGTAGACAGGTTTATTGGACCAATGATAGTCAATTACTTAATTCTCAAGAAGTGCGGCCCTGAGCTATAGTCAATGCGCGATCAATGAGTCAATGAGGCGGTAGAGCAGAGCCTAAATAATACACTGCATCGGGATGTAAAAGAACATCCTAGCATCAAGCTTTTTAACGTGCGACCGTGAGGAAACGTAATAGATCCGTTGAAAGAAAGTCGAATAGAGATCGATCAAGGTCCAGAACAGAGTGATTGGATAATGGTAAAAGAACAAGCAGCTGTAAGACAAAAACGACTTCAAGAATATAATATAAAATATGTTGGCAAAAAAGACAACCCCTATGAAATTATAAAGAAGGAGATTGCGTAATGGTGAAGAATTTTGATTCCCATATAGGTGTGTCTAAAAAGTTAATCCCGAAATTCAAAAGACCTTATCGCATTACTAAGGTCGATATCTGTTAAAAGACATAGAAGGTTTCCAGCAATCCTGAATACCGTATATAGGAGTAAGGGCGATAGCCAATCTTCGCCCGTGTTTCAGAGGATGTAATGTTTCAGACGATAAGATCAAATAAATCCCACTAGAGATTAGGGCATCTCCTTTCTCAGGATGGTTGAATTGTAGCAATTGCAAAGACCGGTGTCAATGTCTCGGTGTCACTCTAGCCTATTAGTTATTACATACTTACTTACTTTCTATTGCATACATATACATATACATATCAGTTAGTAATACTCTGAATTGATTAACGGTTAATTGTGACATTATGATGCATTAGAATAAAAGAGAACGTCGACGTGACCGGTGGTGTTTAATTTTATTTAAGCCTTAAACTAAATATCTGGGCTTGATCCTGGATAGAAAGCTGAAATGGAACGCTAATTATAAGTGAGCGCATTAGAAAGGCACATGTAGCTCTGTATTCTTGTGAAAGAGTTGTAGGTAAAAAATGGGGATTACAGCCAAAGGTAACCTACTGGCTGTGGTATGACCAATCCTTTCTTATGGATTGCTTGCCTGGTAGAAGGCCCTAAGCAAGTCCACTTACAACAGGTTGGTAACAAAGGTACAAAAAACGGCAGAGGTATTCATAAGTGCACGACTCCAATGGCAGCTTTGGGCGTAATGGTTAATATGCTGCCTGTTAGGCTTTTTGGAAAAAAGTGGCTGCACATTCAGCTAAAAGCTACACATCAATGGGATGCTAGGAACGAAGGTCTTGCGTCTATCTTAACACATTTCGAAGTTATTCCTGACTCTTCCGATTGCATCTCACCAATGGCATGTGCAGGATCTCCATTGTATCCATGGACGAATGCAAGGTCGACACCCATCCCCCCCTTACCCAGAGGGATCCAAGTTGGAGGGTAGAGTGGGAGGTGGTGTATTCTCAGAAGATTTGGACATTAATATGTCCAGACCACTGCAGTGTTTTTCGGGCAAAGATCGCGGCTATAGAGGCAGCACTGTCTTGGCTTATGAAGAAAATATCTGGACAAGATATTTGCATTCTATCAGACAGCCAAGCAACTGTGCGCTCCCTGGATTCGGCTATTATCACCTCAAGAGCGGCCACAAATCCTTAGACGAGATAGCTAAGCAGAACGTCTGGATCTGAGCTGGGTTCCCGGCTAGAGGGATATTCCAGGGAACTGTAAGGCGGATGAACTTGCCCGTGAGGGTACTACCATACCGATTGAACCAGATAGGTCAAACCTCGGTATTCCTATTGCCACATGTAAGCTCTTCATAAATACAATATTCTTAGGCACAGCGGTATGCCTCAAAAAGGTCGCTCTATTTCACTACATAATAACATTTTCACTAAACTATAAAAATATAAATTAGGGAATGGGCAGATTAGGGCAGATAATCTTTCAACTTTTTGAAAATATTTACATTTAGTTATAATATGCCAAATATCTCGGTAATATTAAGTAAAACTTTTTTTTTAAACTTATTTGAAATTCGATTTCTCAAAAGAATTACTCTCACAAAATAGGTATTTTCCAAGTAATGGTAGAAAGAATATCAAATTCAAAATAAAAAAGGAACCATTCAACAGGATTGCCAAAATATAAATTTTTTTAGAAAATGCTTTTAAACCATTGGCATTGCAAGCTTTATATTAAGACCCTCAGATTTACATTGAAAAAATTTCTAGTTTCCTATCAATTCAGATCCCTAGCATTCCTTTGGCGCATAGCTTTTAGTCTAAAAGCTGAATTTGCAGCCGTCCATTCGACAAAAAGCCTGACAGCCACCAGATTAACCATACCGTTAAAAGCGGTATTTGGAGTCGTTCTAATGGTTCCACTTATGAATATCTTCGCCGTTATTTCTCCGTGCCTCTATTTTAGTAACCTTCGTCACCAACCTGTTGTATGTAGACTTGGTTAGGGCCTTCTACCAGACAAAAAATCCATAAAAAAGGATTGCTCAAACCACAGCTGTGTATAGCCAGTAGGCTACCTTTGGCTGTAACCCCTTTGTTTTTCCCATAACTCTTTTGCAAGAGTACATAGATACTTGAGCCTTCCGAATGCGCTCATTTACATTAGCCTTCTAGTTTAGGATTAACCCCAGATACCTAGCTTCTTCTACAGGATAAATATCTACAACTATTATTTTTGGTACGTTAAATTGATGTATTTTATACTACCTACTGAAGAACACAAGGACAGCCTTGGATGGATTAACAGCCAACCCGCAGCCTGTAGCCCCTTGGTAGAGAATATTGAGCATGCGTTACATCAAGTCTCTCAGGGTTCATGCATATTTGCCCCAGATGCTAATAGCAACATCGGCCGCATACCCAACCACCTTGAACCTCTCCCTCTCCAGTTGCACAAACAGTTCATTTACCGTAAGATTCCAGAGCAGACCTTGACCTTGTCCAGAACTCCATCTTGAGGTGTGCCTCTCCAACCAAATTCAAATGGGCCGCCTGACTATCCTGCCAATACCCATTATTTCAATCCACCTGCTAATGGCGGGGTCTACCTCCATGTCTCGCAGCGCACCGGTCATTTCGTCTGGTTTGATGTTGTTAAAAGGTCCCTCAATGTCCAAAGAAGCAACTAAAGAAAGCACCTTGTTATGTAGGGAGTACACAATACTGGAAACTAAGGAATACAATGCGACTTCTACCGATCTACCCTTGAAGTGGGCATGTTGAGACGTTGATAGTTTCTGTCTATCTATAATGAGCCTCAAGTGAATGTCTATCAAGCTTTCCAATATTTTCAGACAGAAGGAGGACATAGTAATGAGTCTTAAGTCTCCTAGAGCTCTTACCGGCCTAAAATATAAAGACCTCTGTGACTTTGGAACATACGAGTATGTGGATCTTGGTATATACCTATTGCTGCTTGCCATCTGAAATGTTTTCTGTATAATAGTGTGTTCCATATAACCATGCTAAATTAATTTTGCATTATTTAGCCACCCTCTATGGTCTCGTGGTAAGCATGCTATACTCACACCCCGAGGGTCGCAGGTTCAAATCCTGCCACGGGCTTGGTTTTCAAAATGCTTCTTTCTATAAAATCCTTTTCTCTTCGAGTCGAAAGCTTCTGTAGCTAGTACTCATTCCCCCAGCACCTAGCACTCATAATTAATTATGGTGTAAGATATAATAATAATAATAATAATTTTGCAATATTCCAAAAGCGATATTAGAACTGTTTACATAGAGTTCAATTATAATTGTTTGACAGTTCAATATTTATTTTTTTATAATTCATATGTATGTATGTAGATACGAATATAAATTTGCATTTAAAAATGGATTGGTTTGCGGATACAATTATTGCAATTAATTATCTTTTAACATTTTTCAAAATTTTGTAAAATATGTGTCGAAATAATGTTTTATAAAAGAAAAAGGCAAATACTTTTTTAAAGGATGGTGGCTCTTAGAAGTGAATTTATGATATTGCAAGTAAAACATTACAGAATGATCGAAGATGTTAATGATCATCTCTTCTATTTGTTTGTAGATGGTGCTTCCTTTGGGAGCTGGACCAAATTTTTCAACACTTGCAATCTTATTCATTTCCACGAATAATAAATTGGAAACTTATCTGACGCTCCTTTATTTCCTTTCTTTATGTCAAAAGGATCAAAAAAAAATTGTGAATGTATATTTTTCGTAATATTGGAGGTAATATCTATAATATTACGTATGTGAAGTAATATTGTTCCAATTTTGAAGCCACCCCTGGAAACATGTCCACTTGCCTCAGAGAATATCTGAACCAATCGCACAGATAATGCAGCCAATCCTGTCGAATGAAAAAATGCATGGGTCCAAATTCATATATTCGAGAAAGAAGTTTATGGCAAGCTGAAAGCATGAATGCAATCATTCATTATTATGAATAAGAACTTTCATGAAAACCTTCAACTTTCTTTTTAATGCTATTTAGTGTTTAATACAGTGAAAAAATGTATTAGTGTCAGAAAAATTACAATCTTTAATGAAGTTAAATATTGAAGCTGATTTTTTTCTATTGAACGATGGGCCATATAATAATATTATAATATTGAAACATAAATGATTGCATACTCTTAGGATTCCATTTAAAGTTGAGATTAAGTTCAGTTACTACGAGAGTGGTGTATATAAGTCAAGACACAATCTATTCGGAGAAAAAGCTTACTCAAGAACCTCTTTCGAAATGTAGGTAAAATTCAAGAATATTCGAATTTCTACCGAAGTGTAGGGAATGTTCTAGAATGTTCTAATTCAACCATAAGAAAGGTATATAAGCCACCACAGAATTCAAAGTCGACGCAGTTGAATAGCAATCATAACAGTGTGTACATCGTGCATTTCACTTGTAGCAGTTAAAGTATTAAGAAGTAATAAAGTGATTAATGAATTATTAAATAAAGTGCAATTTGTAGTAAAGTAAACTTTAAGCCTAATATTAAGGGTAAATTGCAATAATTAAATAAAGTTAATTATTTCAATTTAACTAGCGACTGTTTGATTACTACATAATCCAGTGGTACGAATCCGAGTATTAAGAGTTAGAGTCAATTGTCAGGAGGGCAATTTCGTAAGAGTATAAATTTTTAGGAGGGCAATTTCGGAACAATATGTTTTTTCCCACTAAATTGTTTATTTTGAATTGTTCTTAGCATAGTACAAGGGGTTGAAGCGTTTGTTTTGCAGGATGGGATATGTGAATATAGGTCTAGGAACATTAGCCTCTATCCCATCTACACCGATAGTGCGTGGGTAAGAGTCCCACTCTGCCCGAGGTAACATTGTTATTCATAACAGAACACTACGGATCTAGACTGAGGACTCAAACCCCTCCCCGGATACAGGGTGAGGAAGAGGTAACCTCATTAAAAACCCTCTGGGTTAGAAAACGATGTGATTCGACTTGTGTCGATGCTCAACCTGACTGGGGACCCAGATGAAAAACTAGCCCAGTCTCGAATGGAGTGCTCTGTTAACGGCAGAGGCAGTTAGCCAAATTATTTGGCAAATGCCAGAGACAGATTGTCATGAAAAATCAAGAAGGATACATTACAAGATGGCGACATAGACATTCCCGTTATTAAATATATTTTGGTGCTTGCGTAGGCTTTACCAGGATTGTTGCTGTCACTACGTCATAGACGATGACGTAGATACAGTAGCAGTCTTCGTAGGGCTACAAAACCAAATGTGTGTATGTATATGTGTGTGGGTTGTATGTCGTAGTCTGGTGGTTTATCATTCTTGATGAAAAATTATTTACTAGAAGCATGGGCAAATTGCCGGTAAAAAAAAAAGTAAAATAGCTGGTGGAAGAAAAACCAGGGGCAGTTAGCCGAGTTAATCAAATATATTAATTAGCTGGCAAAGGCCAGAGGCAGATTGCCACGAAATTATCTGGGTAAAACCAGAGGCTATGGGCCAATGTTTAAAACAAAATAACCAGAAAAGTATAATTGATTCGAAGGAAAAAAAATAAAATGAAAAAATTAGTATAGAAACAATTAAATTAGTATATGAGTAAAATAAAATGACAATTTTATAATTTAATTGTCAACATATTTATGAATATTTTATTGTTTCAGAAAATCTTATGAAATGGCTGAAAACTTGAGGCCATTTATGTGTGCATCCATTGAAAAACCATTGATTCGTTCAGAATGGGGAAGAATGGTTAAGATCTTTCCAAATATATGTCGATTCAGAGGAAATAACCTCATGTTTGAAGAAAAGAAATAAATTATTGCATATTGGAGGACCACAATTGCAAGAAGTCGCATACTCAATACCTGGAGCAATTGAAACGTTCGACGAGAAGAGCAAAAATGATGTATATCCAGATATTGGTTCACAAGTTAAATGAACATTTTACCCCAAAACGCAATTCTGTGTTTGAAAGACATGTGTTCCGCAATATAAATGTGATTGTAGGTGAAAATTTCAATCAATTCGTTTTAAGATTGCGACAGCAAATGTCAAAATGTTTGTTTGGTACGACAAAACTTGAAATCGAAAACATTTGCTTAATCGACAAAATTATTGATGAATGGGCGCCTTTAGATTTGAAGCGAAAATTGTTGGAAAAAAAATACGAATTGGATGAAATTATAAAACTATGTCAAGTTGCTGAACAAATTAAAAAGCAGTCGCAATCTATGGAACCGAAAGAAAGTTTGGATATTGTACATAAAATAAATGTTTCTAAAAAGTTCGAAGTTGATAAGGTAAATGAATGTGGTAGATGTGGACGCAAGGATCATAATGAGAACAGTTTTAATTGCCTGGCTAAAAATCAGAAATGTAATAAATGCAATCGTTTTGGACATTTTGCTCGAAAATGTAAGACTAATTTAAAGCGCCCACATCCTCAAAGTAAATTTTTGAATGTGAAACGTAAGCACTCTGATGTACCTCATATTGAAATTCAGAAAATAGCACATCTAAAATGAAAAATGAAAGCGATTGTTTTAAAATATCAAGCGATCATGAAATGGATGAGAAAGTTTCATGTAATATTGGAGGACAGCCCATAGCAATGGTTATAGATTCTGCATCTAAATTTAATTTGTTAAGCAAATACGATTGGGTACAATTACAACAGAATAAATCAACATTATTTAATATTCGAACAAAGTCGAATAATAATTTTCGTGCATATGCTTCTCATTGATTACTCAATGTACTCTATGTTTTTGAGGCACCCATATCTATAAAACAACAACCTGAAATGTCTGTTACATTTTATGTCATTGAAAATGGAAGACAATCCTTATTGGGAAAAGATACAGCTATTAAATTAAATGTTTTGCGTTTTGGACTTAATATAAGTAAAGTGGACGAATTTACAACATTTCCGAAATGGAAAAACATTAAAGTAAAATTATCTATTGATTCAAATGTAACACCTGTACAGCAACCAGTTCGTCGTATTCCTATTGCGTTAGAAGAAAAAGTTATTAAAAAACTGGAGGAAGGCGTTAAAGCTGATATCATTAAACCCGTATTCGGTCAAAGCTGTTGGAAATCTCCTATTGTTTTGGTTTTTAAAGAAAACGGTGACATCCGAATGTGTATTGATATGCGAAGAGCAAATAAAGCTATATTAAGAGAAAATTATCCCCTTCCAACATTTGAAGCATTCATGGCAAGACTCAGAGGAGCAAAATACTTTTCTCGTTTGGACTTGAAAAATGCATATCATCAAATTGAGCTTCATGAAGACAGCAGAGAGAGTACCACATTCATTACACCTCGTGGATTATTCAGATATAAGCGTCTTTTGTTTGGAGTCAATTCGGCTCCTGAAATTTTTCAAAGACTTTTGGAAGAAATGTTAGCATCATGTCCAAATGCCATGAACTACATTGACGATGTTATCATTTTTGCTAAAACAGAAGAACATAATGATAAAGCTGTCAAGGAAGTTTTGAAGATATTTGCTGAGAATAATGTATTATTGAATGATGACAAATGTATTTGGAAAACCCACAAGCTAGCATTTTTGGGACATATCTTATCCAGTGAAGGCATAGAAGTTGATCCAAAAGGTAGAAACAATTATGGGTCTAAGACGTTTGTTAAAAGCTCATATAAAATTTGAATGGACCATGGAAATGAAGAACTCTTTTCGAGTGTTTGAAGAAAAGTTTATTTACAAAGCTGGAAAAGAAAATATTTCAGACTCATTATCTAGATTGTGCCAGGAAACTAATCCAACTGTTTTGCGAGATAAAGTGTTAGAACTTGCACATGAAGGCCATCCCGGATAATCTGTAATGAAGCGCAGATTGAGATCTAAAGTTTGGTGGCCTTTGATTGATCGGGAGGCAGAAAAATATGTAAAAACGTGCAAAGATTGCATATTAGTATCACAACCGGCGCCTCCAGTTCCAATGGATAGACATTCATTTCCGGAAGGTCCCTGGATTACATTAGCAAGTGACTTATTGGGACCATTGCCAAATGGACAATATGTTTTGGTTTTCATTGATTATTTTTCCCGATATATGGATATGCAGACTCGGTTATCCTAAATCTATAAGGACCGATAATGGAAGACAATATATAAGTTCGGAGTTCAATCAATATTGTAAAGAAAGTGGTATTCAGCAAATATTAACCCCTCCATATTGGCCACAAGCTAACGGCGAAGTGTAGAATATGAACAAGTCTCGGTTTAACGACTTAAGATAGCTCGTACAAATCCCAGTAATTTATTGGAAGAGCTACAAAAATTTGTTCATATGTATAATGTCACTCCACATAGCACAACAGGTGTTGCTGCAACTCAGCGTATTTTTAACCGGATAATCAGAGATAAAATTCCTGGAATTGAAGACATGAAATAAGCAACAGTTGATTCTGCTGAAAAATATCAAGATTGTTTGCTTAAACATAAAGGAAAAATGCGATCTGATAAAAAGAGAGGGGCAAAGGAGACAGATGTAGCGGTTGGTGACAAGGTATTGGTAAAGAACGTTATTTTCCCACACAAGTAACTCCAAATTTTGATTCAACTGAATATGTTGTAACAGCCAGAAATGGTAATATAGTACAGGGTGGCCCAAATAAGACCAGCTGATGTGAAACACAAATAACTTTTTTATTTTTTAACATAATTTATTTTTTCTTTTTGCAGATTATAACTGAACTCTTGGAAATTTAAAATGAATACGTACAGTCCACAACAACGCATTAAAATTATCGAATTTTATTATTCTTCTCAACGATTAATTGTTCTGACGCAGCGAAATTATCGCCGCTTTTTTAACGTAAGATCAGCGCCCACATCTTCCATGATTACAAGTTTACTTCGCCGTTGTGGGGCTCCGAAAATCCAAGGGCAATACATCAGCATCAGTCACACCCAATCAGATGCACTGTTTGGTGCGGTGTTATGGCCACAAAAATCATCGGCCTATATTTCTTTGAGAATGAGGATGAAACGCCAGAAACGGTCTCCGGGGCTTCTTACAGAACAATGATCGACAACTTTTTGCGGACAATGGTGGAGCAACATCCTAACTTGTGGTTTCAACAAGATGGAGCCACTGCGCATACTGCTAGGCAATCTATTGACATGCTACGTGAAATTTTTGGTGAACGCATAATTTCAAGAAATTCAGATTTCCCTTGGCCTCCTCGTTCACCAGATTTAACTGCGCCCGATTTTTTTTTTATGGGGATATTTAAAAGACAAAGTGTATATTAACAAACCACAGACACTTGGACAGCTCAAGCAGAATATTCGAGACGAAATACGGCGCCTGCAACCAAAAACATTACGCCGTGTAATGCAAAATGCGCTAAAAAGAGCCAATGCCTGTATCGAGCAAAATGGTGGTCATTTGTCTGATGTCATATTTCACACA
Organism: Clusia tigrina; assembly: GCA_920105625.2. Lineage (NCBI taxonomy): Eukaryota > Metazoa > Arthropoda > Insecta > Diptera > Clusiidae > Clusia > Clusia tigrina. The sequence continues at coordinate 170,762,618 of OV050031.1, forward strand.
TAGTCATGTTAAATTTCCATAAAATCTATTTAACATATTAAAATAACTCATTTAAAAAAACCCGTTATTACAAGAGTTACACGTGTTTAACATCACTAGGTCTCATTTGGGCCACCCTGTAGATATATCAGCTGATGGAAAAACACTGCGAAGAAATGTTTGTCATTTAAAAAAAGTTCCTGTGGAGTGCTCACCCAAGGAAACAGAAAGTCAAACGACTCCAATAATAGCACCTGCTGTTTTGACATCTTCACCCAAATCAACATCATCTTATCATCACGCTGATAGTTCCGGTTCCCAGATATTAAAGCTTCATCTGAAAACTATTGGAGGGATGTGGCGACCTGCATAAGCTGCTAACATAACGCCGTCAAGAAGATTAACATCAGCATTGAACTGTGATTGACATCTGACACAAAAAGTATATGTCATCTGTGATAAAAACTATATAATGAAAGAAAGGCTAAAATTATCAATAAAAGATTCAGCATTTAATATATTTAAAGTGTATTATTTATAATTTAAATTAGCGGGTTTATACAGATGGTTCTCCCAAAAAACCGACAGAGGCGATTCTGTCTACCGCTAACTTAAGGGCAGTAGACAGATCAATAGCAGCAGGAGGCAGACGGGGCCTAAGCGTTAGGACTGGTCCCAGTACGAGTGCTGGTAGTGGGGGTTGGGGAGACTTGGGAAAGCCAGTCTCTCATCCCGGCTAAGCCTGCTGAGATCTTCTAATAGGGACTTGCCAGCTCATAACTGCAGGTTGGGAAAATAAAGGAGCCAGTGGAGGGAAGAAGACAGGTGATGTTGATCTATAACGCCGAATCCCTTGCCCCTCTGGCAGAGAAAAAAGGAGTTAGGGTCCGATTCGCTGACGCAACCATTCGGATCTACCGCAGCGACGGTCAAGCTTTGAAATCGGTGGAGATAGAGGGAGGGGTTGCCCATCAGGCAGAAGTCGACTGACTCGGAGCAGCTCTTTGAGGAAGACGATATGCTCCTTGACTATTCTGAAAGAGAGGAGGACTCAGACGTGACGATGGTGAAGGTGAGAAGGACGGATTCTTATGAAGCTGCTTCAACCATTCGGATCTACCGCAGCGACGGTCAAGCTTTGAAATCGGTGGAGATAGAGGGAGGGGTTGCCCATCAGGCAGAAGTCGACTGACTCGGAGCAGCTCTTTGAGGAAGACGATATGCTCCTTGACTATTCTGAAAGAGAGGAGGACTCAGACGTGACGATGGTGAAGGTGAGAAGGACGGATTCTTATGAAGCTGCTTCAATTAAACCTCCATCATTCTAAATTCGCCTCCTCGAATTTTCAGGTCCGTGGGTTCCGGTGGATTCGGTGTGGTCTTCATCTATGAGCCGTGGATATGCGGCAACAAATTCTTCGTTCTAAAGATGAGAGGTTTCAAGCGGATAGCCACTCAGAGCACAAGTAAGCCTCGTTTTTGTGTACTAGGAAAGGATACAATCAACATCGTCTTGCTCCCTCAGTTATGCAGTGGAGCTACGGTGGTGCAACGCATTAAGCTGCACTATAGCAGCTTCTTGGTAGCCTGTGCCTATATAGCCCATGATAAAGACGCCCCACCGGAGGAGGTTCTGGTGACAGATGCAGCTGCTGCAGCCCCTAGGAATTTGGGTGTCTTAAATTTACACTCGAGCCGACATTTATAACAAAAAACAGAAAGGAAGTTTTGGACATTACGAACAATCGCGAACAATGTAAAAGAATGGAGAGTTTCGAAAGAATATTCCTATTCTGACCATCGATATATAGAATTCGAATTGAACTTCCCAGTATCTCCAGCTATGGCATTTAGAAATATATGAAGGACGGACTGAGGAAATATAGGAAGAATCTCAGGACCTCACTGCCAAGGAACCCCCTTCATCGACTATCCTGACGATTTGTGCAGTTGTGATTAGAGGGAAATATCAAACACACTTATATATATTTTGTGTTCTAACATGGCAACGCTTACTTACTGGACTGAAAGATGGGGATTAGGAATAGATTTATAGATTTTGACTCACTTATTTAGGAGAGTTATACACCGCGACCTGAAATATCTACTGTGATGCCCTTATTTCTTTGAAAGATGAGGATAGTCTCATCTATAGATCTTCTTTCAGGTTAATTTCCGACAGGAATTGATATATTTTGGAAGAATCAAGTTGTCAATCATATCTAAGATATATTCTCTAAAATACCCGCGTCTTTTGTGTCCCAATCTTCCGCAGTCCGTGATCCGGTGCAGTGAGGTTTCATCACATTCTCCACAAAATCGAGAGATGGCAGATAAAGATAGACCCAACTTATTCATATGAAAGTTGAGTCTAGAGTGTCCGTTTAAAATGTGTGTGATGATTGTTAATTCATTCCAAGGCATATTTATTAATTTCCCAGAAGAGCTTTGGACTGTCTTAATCCCGGAAGAGTTTTCCAGGTTTTACTTCTTTTTGCATCTGTACACTTCTACAGCAGACCTCCAATGGTGTTGGATGATAGTCCACAGAAGGGCTCAGGCCAGTTGAAATTAGAGGCCGTAGCCTTTCTGCTAAGCTAGCAGTCTTAGTAGCTCCTCCTCGTCAGTCAGAGTGGCTTGCGCCACCCTATCCCATAAGGAACAGACACTGCCATCGGATGATACCCTGCTAAGCGCAACCGCTTTGCCAGAACCAGAGCCAGGTTCCACCAGTGACGCTCCATCTCCGCCAGCAGAAGTGGTGTTGGTCTCTTCTTTTAGCTGAGATGAGGCGTGAGGGTCTACCACAACTCCTACATGGTCCATTACATTTTTGTAGACCCTCAGTGTTATGGGCGAGAATAGCTCACGACACCATCGGATCGCGAAACAGATTCCAACGAGGCCGTAGCCTTTCTGCTAAGCCATCAGTCTTCTCATTTCCCTCTACTTATATATGGCCTGGTATCCACATTAGAGATAGCTAGTTTATACAGCATAGTTTCCCAATACACATCCATACAAGTTTAGAACTCACCAAGGGTGAACTCAGAGTTTTGAGTGCTGCTTGACTATCGGATAGTATCACGATGTTTTTTCCCCGATATTTATTGTCAACAATGATCTGGGCGTGATTCTCTGCTTCAAAAATGCTTGGGGAATGAACCCATTGGTTCCCAGTAGTTCTAGGTTCTAGGCCCAAAAACTCTTGCCCCAGTTCCGTCCGTAGTCCTAGACCAGTCTGTATACCGAAAGAGGGGGTTTTCTCTAATTTTATACGTCTCAGTTAGACCTTTCCATTCTTTTTTTGCAAATCATCATTGTACAGTATTTGTGTACAAAGTTGAATTTTCTTGGCATAAAATCCTTGTGAGCTTTTAGTATTCTTGAGCAAAATTGTTATTGTTATTTTGGGTTGATTTGATTTTCTCGAGATAATTTTTTGTATTCTGGTAAGAGATTTCCTAGCAGAGTCTTGAATTACTAGATGTAAGAATGTTAGATCTAGTATAACTTCCATTGCTGCTGTTGGACAGGTGCGCATAGCTCCAATAATAAGACAGGCAAGGCGTTATATTTTACTTAACGCAGATTTCACTGCCTTAAGACTGACTCTATTTGACCAGGCTACAGAATCATAGGTGATTCATCATGGTATATATCCAGCGAACGATTTTTGGGTTAAGTCCCCAATATTTTCTAGCAAGCAGTCTACTTATTATTAAGGAAGCTGTAGCCCTTTTCTTGATTGCTGTTAGTTGAGCCTTCCACAATAACTTTTTGTCGAAAATTATTAATATCGACCAATGTACTCTTTAGAAGAATAGGTTTCATATATGGTCAAGTTATTTTTCTAGTAAACGGCACAATGGTGGTCTTGATTTTCAATCCTGTTCCTCTGGACCATTCACTAGCTGCTAATAAGCCCCTCTGGATAATATCACAAAGAGTGGATTCAGATTTTCCTCTAGCTATTATCAAAATATCGTCTCTATATCATCAACTACTATGCTCCACAAAATGGGTGATAATACCCCACCCTGCGGACATCCTTATACACTCTGACTTTAACAGTTTTGTCACCTGCTTCAGCTTCAGTCAGTCTACTGTTGAGTAAAGCTCGTATCCAATTGGAAGTGGTATTATCTATTTCTCTATTTTTAAGAGCCCTAATCACATATTCGTTAGAAGTGTTGTCAAAAGCCCCCTCAATATCAGGAAAGACACAAAGTGCTATTTGTTTTTTATCCAGTGCTGTCTGAATAAAATTAGTCAGATGGTATAGTGCAGTTTCAGAAGATTTTCCCGCAATATATGCAGACTGACAAGGATGTAAATGCTTACAGAGGTTACCAAGAGGGGAATCCTTTTGGATAATCAATACCTCATCAGCTTAACGACTTCTTCCGGGATGTCACAAATATCTCCCGAAAAGTAGGCCAATGCAACGACTATATCGCAAGAGACCCCATTATCTTCATACTTTACCACGATGTGTATGAGATCTCGCAACATGAATCTGAAAGACAAAAGTAGATAGATATGTAGGTTAGGCAAGCGCGTCACCAATAAACCAGTGATGCCACTTAGACCACCAGTTGGGTCCGTTGTGAGCCGCGGATGTGAGATATGGCTACGCTTCCCCCTCCAGATAGAATCAACCTGAGCATTTTACTAAGCGAATATGGTTGTTAACACCTGACTGGCATAGGCCATCTATACTTGTTAAGATATCAGATCCTAGTACACGTTCCCTATTTCTAGCAAAAGCTGGACATGTACAGAAGAGATGCTGGACCGTTTCCAGTTCCTCTTCGTTCCTGCAGTTGCGACCGAAATTATGTGTATAAACTGGCAGTCTTCTTGCATGATTTCCCATTAGACAATGTCCTGTGAGGGCTCCTAATTTGTAGTCTATTGAGTCTAATAATATTCCTAAAGAGACGTAGATTTAGCCTCGGCCATGTTTCCCTGGCGATTTCACCGGTAGTGGAACAGCTCCACCTTTGATTGGTAGAATTAATTAGTGTCTCCTTTATGAGAAGCTTACAAGTCACGAGTGGTATAGTCATATGCCTACCGACATTTGGCATACAAGTGCCATCTCTCACAAGTTGATCAGCCTTGCCGTTCCCTGGCATATCCCTATGTCCTGGTACCCAGCACAAATGGATATGGAATTGTTTAGCCATCTTATTGAGAGATCGGCGACAGTCGCTTGATGTTATTTAGAATGCATTCAAAGCCCTTAGTGCAGCTTGGCTGTCTGATAAAATACAGATATCCTTGACCTTGTTTATCCTTGATAGTTGCCTCGTTTATCCTCAGCCAATTCAAGGCTTCGTGAATAGCGGTTATTTCCGCTTGAAAAACACTGCAGTGATCTATTCGTTTGATGGATTCACTGATTGACGATATTTCGCATTAAACTCTTGATCCTACACCGGTATTCATTTTTGATCCGTCTGTGTATATCTTGAGGGGAGTATCTGGTGATGGATCCCCTCGAGCCATTCCTCTCTGGAAGGAATCCTTGGTCAAAAATTTCTTTCGAAACATAGGGAAGAAGGAAGGTAATCAATATCACTGGGTATGTCCGTATAGGATTATAATATGGTCGCATGTCCATACGGAACAGCTTTCCATTGTGAGCCGAATGGCGGAGCTTGCCGCTAAATATTTGCAGAAGGGATCTAAGGGTGGCAGATGTAGTATGATATCCACCGCCAAGGTTGGCGTGGTTTTCATGGTGCCACTTATTGCTAATTCTGCTGATCTCTGTGCCTTATCGAGTGTTTCGTGGTAGGTCCTTTTCTGCATTGCAGTCCACCAGTCCACATTTCCATATAGGAGAATGGGCCTGACAACCGCAGTGTAAAGCCAGTGAGCTACCCTGGGCTTAATTCCCCAGGTTTTACCTATAGCTCTTTTGCAAGCATAAAGAGCCACCGCAGCTTTCCTAGCTCTTTCTATGGTGTTTGACTACCAATATTTCGTCTCGTCTGAAATCCCTAGAGCATTTCCCTTAAGCGTAATTGGATCTACTTGAGGGATTTTATGTTTCTTAGTAAACAGAATGACCTTAGTCTTTCCGGATTTACTCCAAAACCACAGTCCTCTGCCCACTTTGATCTAGAGCATTTTGCAAACAAATCTTTCAGTGTAGATGTGAATTTCCCAGAGACGGCAATGACAACATCATCAGCATAAGCCACCACATTACATCCCACCGCCTCTAATCTTATCAGGAGTTTGGTAGCAACTGTGTTCCATAGAAACGGTGAGAGTACACTTCCCTGAGGTGTACCTCTTCTCAAGAACTTACGTGAGACCGAATCTCCTAGATTCGCCTCAATGATTCTGCTAGTCAGCATTTCATCAATGAGGCCTACCAGGCCCGTTTCCACCCCAAGCTCAGTAACTGATGCAGTGATGTTCTCCCCTTTGCCATTATAAAAGGCCCCCTCAATATCAAGAAAGGCAGCCAGGGTGAATTCCTACTTATGCAATGACCCTTCTACAATGGAAATAATGTTGTGTAGAGCTGTCTCTACAGATTTCTTCTTTGTATAGGCATGTTGAGCCGATGAGATTAAATTCTTGTCTAAAGTTAAGCTTAAGTGGATTTCTATCATTCTCTCTAAAATCTTGAAAAGAAAAGATGAGAAAGATATCGGTCTCAAGTCCATTGCTCGGCTTTTGGAGTGAAGACCACTCTAGCCTGTCTCCACTGAAGAGGTATATACCAAAACTTAAAGCATCCTTCAAAGATTGCTAATGTTGGGGTGGTGTCCTAGCTTGTCGGCGAGAGACGTCCTGTCTCGGTTCGTTGGGCGCGTCACTGAAAACACTAAACCACTTTCTTAAATGAGCACTGCACTATTTTGGGTTTAAAACAACAATAACCTTTATTCTTAAAATACTAGTTCTTATATACTATTTACAAAGAAACATTACAGTCTACGTATTGACTTTTCTTGTGTTCCAGTTACGCAATTGTTATTTGGTGTCAGTGGCTCAAGCCAACTAACCTACTGAAAGTAAAAGTGTCGTCGGTGCATTCTAAATGCCCCTCGTCAGCTTGACTGCGGAACTGTGACACCCTAAAATTTTACATCATAATTAATACATAAATACTGTTCATTTACAATATTTGCGCCCTAAAAATATGTGTGCTCTTAATGAATTTAATAGGAGCCGGTGCTGTGAGTCAACTACGCGTAGGTAGCTTGATTCTAACTCACAACATCCCTCCCCTCTTTCTGAAAGAAGTTAGTGCAACTAACTTCCATTAAATCTCTACAATATTTTTCTTGCACTGCAAACAATTATGCGCATCTATTTACCTCTATATTACATACATATAACTTGTTTTTATAAATTTTTTTTTTTAAATCGCCTTATTTGGGTTCTATCACGGTTTTTTCTTTGCTTTTTTATTCTTTTCTTTTCCATACTATTTTTTTCTCTAGCTTTTATTTTCTTTTGTGGTTTTCTTTCTTTTGTTTTTTTTTTATTGTTATCTATAATTTTTTTTATATTCCCCTTTTTATAATTTGGTCTTTAATTGACTCTTTTCTCATTGGCGTATATACAAATATCTAAACAATAACACAATTCTATTGTATACCTAAAACCTTATATCATACTGTGCCCTCTGCTACCTGCTGGTCCAGTTGACGACCGTCGTTGTCAGAGTGAAGTCCCTCGATGAACTCTGCATACCCCTCCCTTCTTTCTGGACCGGTACGTAAAAAGATGATGCAAGCTTGCGCGACTAGATGCGCTTCTGACGAAGTCAAAATAAATATTCGATATTCGCTTAGTCAGTGATAATGGATATTTTCTCATTGTAGAAATCGTTACGAAGTTTAGCCGATAAAGCTTGGCTATGTTATGCTCGATCTTTTCGTGGTTAAAACGATTTTTTTTTTGTGCCAGGAGATTATTCTACGATGCTAACTGAACGATGGTAGTTGTTGCTGATATTGTTGCTGTAACCGTTTCTCTCTAAAATTATGGAGTAACCTCGGGTTTTGGCTAAAATTATCTCTTCCTATTTCTAGACAATAATACAGTATACATACTGATATATGTAATAATGGCAGACACGTTGGATTTTCTATACGGATAACGTACATGTTAGTATTTTTCATGCCATTTTGTCAGTTATGCAATTAAACTCAAGTATTATCAGTTTTTTACATGTCAGATAGAGACTCTTCTATTCAGCTGGTACCATCTCCATTTTTTCATAAGCTTAAATCGTAGTCATCTCGCAGATGGCAAGTTGGAAGCTCTTCCACTCTTTCATATAAAAATTAATTCTCACTAATTTCGTTCTCATTTTCTTCCAAACCAAAAATTATCTCGGTAAATCATCGTTGCAAATTTTGTATTATCAGTTTGCGGCTTACTGATTACCCTTCTTCCACGTCTTCTCACTTCTTCTTATTCAGTCATATTTTTGTTCGCTTCTCTTGCATTTCATCTATGGGTCTCCTGGATGTTGGTTAACCTCCTACTCTGCCTTTGACGCTGCAGGAAGTCCCTTCCAGGTTCATGCTGCACCATATTGAACCATCCACATGTCCTTGTTTGTTCGCCAATGCCTTCATATCTAAAAACAATACGCTTAATCATGTATCGGACTTGCCGAGTTTTAATTATTCTTACTAGCTATTATATTCACTCAATTTTTAATATTTTTCCTAACGTAAACAGTAAATTGGATTTATATGTATATATCGCTTATCTACTACGTCTTAACAAACAAACTATAAACAAGTAACAAAAAATATTTCCTTTACAAATACTATTAATTAACTATGATACATTTTCCTACAATTGTTAGCGGCATTAAAACTTTAAATCCTTCTCAAATATATACATTTTACAACAATTTGCTTCATACATAACAATTATTTTCTAATTAAATTATATCCCGCCCAAAAAAAAAAAAATTTCTTTATATCAATTCTTGGCAAAACTATTTGCCCATCTTACATAAGCGAGTATATAAAAGATAAATTTATTATTTATTTTTTCTTTTCTTTAGACAATTCATTATTCCTTTCATATCATTTCTCTTTTTATATACCTTTTTAAATTTATCAATTCTGAGCAAATTCTTTTGCCCCCTGACATAAACTTGAATATTTAAGATAAACCCGTTTATGTGAAAACATACATATTCAATCGCATACAATTACTTTTTATTTAAATTTACTTCTAGCCTGATATGTATATATCCATTAACGATTCTATTTTCCATCCTGTAATTAGCTCGTATATGGCTACATACATACATTCGAGGCGCTTTAAATTACCTAGAATTAATTGCTCACGTTATTTTCCCCAATTAACTATACATATTTTTTTTTTTTATATCCCAACATATACATTTATTCAAATTTCCATACGCTAATTTCCTAATCAATAAACAGTAAAAACCTATGTATATTTACATATAGCCTACTGCAGTATCTGCAAAAATATACATACGTACATACCCATTCCTCATAACTAGAATACTTACTTCTTTAAATATACATTCGTACATTCATTCTTTATCTTTTACACATATATACAAATATGTATATACTTACATCACCAGCGGTTCCGTTGCCTGGCGTTAACGATTATGCGTCGAATTTCGCTGCATACACTGCCGTATGTATGTATATACATATTTGAAGTTAAGTTTTATATTAATTACCCACGACTGTCTTACGATTTTATTTTTTAATTACGTGCAATGAACCCGTTTCTTATTATTTAATATATAAAAAAAAATTTTCTCTACTGTCTTCATTCGCCAAAGTGCCTAATAAGCACATTTTTATTACGACAATTTTACTTGCCCGCGTTTAAGTGGTACACTTCCACTGGGACTTTTAACGCCAGATGCGTGCTATTTGATATACTTACGCGACATCAGTTTGTTTACGTTATTATTTCGTGTTTACACTTGTAAAACACCGCCAACACATGTCTCTAATTGTGTTATGCAGCTTTATATTCTTGCCCTTAACCGTTACAACTGTTGTAACCGGGCTGCGGATTTCTGCTACTGAATATGGTCCTATCCACACAGGCGAGAATTTGTTTCTCCTAGCCTGATTCTTCATTAATACTTGGTCACCCACATTAAAAACGACTGGGTTTAGTACCTTGTTATAGGCTTCCCTGGCTACTCGTTTAGCACAATCCTGGTTTTCTCTGACCAATTCGCGCGCTCGCTGTATCTGGTACTTTTGCACTTTATTGGGATCATCAGCATTGTACACTGGCGCACATTTGCGCTTCAGATTTGCTGGCATGTTGAAATCAAACCCGTATAGGGTTCTAAACGGAGTTTGCTTCGTTGATACGTGCACAGTATTGTTGTGTACATGCATTGCAGTGGTCAACCATTGATCCCAATTCGAGCCGTCTTCCTTGGCAAAACTGCGCAAGTACTCGGCCAGAGGTCAATGGCTACGCTCCAATGAGCCATTCGCCTGCGGATGATATGGTGTTATGTGCAACTTCTTGATCCCCAGCATTTTACAAGTTTCTGAGAATAATTTCGTTATCAAAACCTTAGGTATGTTGTACCGTGCTATAATTTCATCAAAGAATGTCTTGGCCACCGTACTTGCTTCAGCATCGGGTATAGCCACGCACGCCATATACTTTGAGAAATCATCTTGCAACGTCAATATGTATTTATTGCCCGAAACTGTCTCAGGTAAAATACCTACAATATCCATATGAAATTTATCAAATGGCTGTTTTGGTGTGTCAGTTAACACCATTGGTATCTTTGTTAGCCTGGAACTCTTATTGGCCTGACATTTTGGACAACTTTTTATATATTTTTTAATGTCCATGAGCATACCTTTCCATCCGTATACTCGTCTAATTCTGTCATGAGTTTTCCAGAATCCCTGGTGTCCTCCTAGAGGTGAATCATGGAAACCCTTTAACACTGCCTGGATATCCTTTATATCCTCCAGCCATTCCACACTACTGGCTCTTTGTTCATTGGCATCGTCACCCGCATTGCTAACATTTCTTGTTGCATCAATTTTATCCCCTTGAATTCTCTCGGCCTTCTCCTTATCTGACCGTGCTTTGGCTCGTTTGCACTACTGATACCTTCTGTGCCTGCGGTACTCTGCTGAGTGCATCCGCATTCAGATTCTTTTTCCCAGGTTTGTATATGATTTCAAAATCATACTCAGACAATTTGTGTCTGAACCTGGCTAGCCTAGACGTTTGGTCTTTCAAATTGGCTATGCCTCTCAACGGCTAGTGATCAGTATATATCTTAAATGGGCGTCCTAACAGATATGCCCAAAAATTCTTCGTAGCCCATACTATGGCTAGAAATTCCTTTTCTATTGTGGAGTATCTTTTCTCCGTATCGCTAAGCGCCCTGCTTGCGAATGCTATTGGTCGGTCATTACCGACTTCCCCTTGTGACAATACTGCTCCTAATGCTTCATTGCTAGCATCAGTGGTCAACAAAAAAGTTTGCTCGAAGTCGGGGCACGCCAAAATCGGTGGTGAGCTAATTATTTCCTTTAGCCTCTCGAATGCTTGCTAACATCTCTCTGTCCATTCGAACTTTGCTTCTTTTCGTAGCAACTTATTAATCGGCAACGCAATTCCGGCTAGTCCTTCCACGAACTTCCTACAATAGTTCACTAGTCCTAGGAATGCTTGCACTTCTTTTCTGTTTCTAGGGATCGCTAAATTTTTAACGCATTCCACCTTCTGCGGGTCAGGCAGTGCTCCTGCCTCTGAGCAACGATGGGCTAAATAAACCACCTCTCTTCGTAAAAATTGACACTTCTCCGTGTTCAATTTCAAGTTATGTTCTCGTAATTTCTGGAGCACCTTGCACAAGCGTTGCGAATGCTGCTGCAAATTCTTCCCATAAATTACAATATCATCCAGATACACAAAACAATCCAACCCTTGTAAGCCTGTTAGCACATGGTTCATCAACCGTTGGAAGGTCGCCGGTGCCCCTGTTAATCCAAACGGCATTCTGTTAAACTCATAATGCCCTAAACCGGTGCTGAACGCGGTTTTCTGCTTATCTTGGGTATCCACCAGAACTTGGTGGTAGCCACTTGCTAAATCAAGTGTACAAAAATATCTACTATGCCCCAATTGATCCAGAATCTCTTCTATCCTTGGTATCGGGAACACCTGCTTGATAGTGGCGTCGTTCAATTTCCTAAAATCGACGACCATTCTCCATTTCTTCTGACCCTGAGCACCTCCCTTCTTTGGTACCAAAATTATTGGTGAGTTCCAAGGCGAGATACTCGGTGAAATTATGTTATCCTTTAACATTCCTTCCACTTGCCTATTTACCTCATCTTTGTGAGCATGTGGCAATCTGTATTGCTTCTGATTTATTGGTGCTTGATCCACTCTAGTAGGTAAATATTTCATGCTCTACCTCTGGTGTATACGTCAACTGGTCTCCTTCCAGCAAAAATATGTCATGGAATGACGCACAAATGGCTATTGATGCCTTCTCTTCTGAATTTACGCTTGGGTCTAACTTCAGTGATTCTAGCACTCTCTCCATTCTTTTCCTTATATCTACCTGCTTAATCTGATTTACCGATCTATAATTCGGTTCCTTAAAATTATCATAGCTAGTGAACTTAGGCCTAAAATCCTCATCCATCAGGTAGTCCTTTTCTGAGGCGTTGAGTACGCAAGCGTACACCTTACCCTTGTCAACGTGCGTTATGGTTTCTCCCATATATACGCCCTCCGCGCTGCTGCTTGTGCAAAACAACAGTCCTAAGTCTCGTATTTACATGCATAGTAACTACTCTAGTTGACTTTGCATTCACTACCTCCATACAATTCTTAACCCTATTCACGGTTCCTTCCTGCCATGACTTTAATGGAAGAGTAAGGATTCTATTCTTATTATCATCATAAAATGATAACTGCCTCTCTAGCGCATCCAGTATGGTGCGGCCCCAGAGATTATCACGGCCAATTATCCCATCGGCCGGGATACCTTTCCTATCCACTTCCACTGCGTGCACTCTAAAACTCATGCCCTTAACTTCACTGTGTCGTATTCTGAGCGACCCCAGTGTCCTGATGCATCCTCCGAACGCTCCATTAAGCGTTCTTACATCCTTTGTGTTAACAACTAGTCCTTTCCGTAAAACACTAGATTTTACGAGGCTAGTGTCCGCCCCTGAGTCTACCAAAAGCACTAGCTTTCCACTCACCGCCTCCTCGTAGGGCATCTCGATGAAGGCATCACCTATCCTGCTCATAGCGAAGCAATGTTCTTCTGTTCCCAACATGGACGCGTATCCACTTCCTAACTCTTCGTGATATTGGAGAGCCTCTTGCTCCTCCTTCTCCCGGAATGTAGTTCCTACATTACTAGTCCCACGTACTTCTGGCCTAATTATTACTCTCTTTCTTTTGGCTTTCCAGTCTATTGGCCTCGACTGGGCCGCTGGAAGTTTCCCTGATTCCTTTGTTGGGATTGTCTATCCCTGCATATCGCTGCCCGATGTCCCATCTATCCACATGAGAAGCATCTTAACCCCTGTTTGGTGTTGCTTATCCTTGCTTCACTTCTGGAATTCCAATTTGGTCGCTGCTGACCACTCCCAGTTTTGAAAGGATTTCTTCCTTGGTTAATTCCTTTCGTTGAATTAACTCGGGGACTACTGAAGTTACCCCTGCTGTCCCTCAAGGGTGGAACCGGGCGCCTCGTAGCTGGCTGCCTTCTATTTTGATTCCATTCTGTGTCTCCTTGGCACTGTCTACTTGCCTCATGACCATATGTTTGGCACTCCATACAGTAGGGCGTGTTTTTGCGTGTAACGCATTCATCCCTTTTGTGCCCTGGCTTATGACAGAATGAGCAAATGGGTTTCCTTGGCTGGAACCTCTCAACCTGGAATTCTTGGATTCTTTGTTGCGGAAATTGGCCCATCAATCTACCGACTCCACTTGTGTTTCGCTGATGTACTGGGCCTACCTCTGCAGGAGCATTCGTCCAGCAGATTCCACCTGTTGTCGTTCGTTGTTGTATAGCTGCTTCAGCTAAAGAGACCGCTTGCACTAGCTCTGTCATGCTCCTCGGCGTAAGAGTAAGAGTATAGTTAGCTAAGTCCATATTTACCAGGCCTGCCTTGAACACAGAAATCATAGTCCGTTCTATTTGAGCCTTGTATGCTGCAACATTTTCTGGAAACTGTCTGTTGGCTTCCATCTCAGCAGCATTCCCCAGAGACTGGAGCCTTCGTCCCCAGGCTCTCACTTCCTCCCCAGGTCTCTGAGTTGATTCCTGAATTTCCCATACAAGACAGTCGTACGAATTTTGTTTTAAATATGTCCTATCCAAAAGTACATATAATTCCGCCAGGGTACTTACTGAGCTATTCACCAGTAAATCAAATGCATCACCTGTGGTTCTTTGCCTAATACACTTTATTAAATGTTCCCCGTCCGCTTTTGGAACACTCTGTTGCGCTAGCTCACAGCCTTCTTTGAAGCGCCGGATCTCAGTTCTCAGGTCATACAACTCGACTCCTGAGAACATGAGCACCAACTTCTCCACCGCATGAGCAACTTGTAGAATGCCCATTTTATAGCTTTGTGTTTTCTCAATTGCTGGTAAAACCTTAGCTTTATTAATCTCTTTGGTAGTTTCCAAATTCTCTTCTCCCAGATCTGAGAGGTAATTGGCCAGTGATGGACTCAAACTAATTAGCCTTCGATCGCTTGTTCGTACAGGCGAAATACTGTCCACCGTATCGGGGCATTGCTGCACTGTTACTGCTTCCGGCTCCTTTGGCGGATATCCCTAATTTTTATTATTTATCGGGCTTCCCGGAGAAAAAGGCTCGACACCGATTTCAGATGCGCCAAACAAAAATTCCGCTTGTCTTTCTTCATTAAGTACTAATTTTGGCTTTACCATGCGGCTTATCCCTTCTGGTGTTAAATATTCCGGCCAACGTACTTCCGGAGGCAATGTCAATACTGTCTGCGTAAATCCAGCTTATGCTGATTTTGATCCTCCCCTATTCAGTGAGGTCCTATTGGTCGCCCGTCCTTTTTTCAATTCCGCACACTCCTTTTCCAACAGCGATGCTGCTTCCTCTGTTTCCGTCAATCTCTTAGAAAGTTCCTTTACCTTATTCTCAAGATACTCTTTTTGTGCTCTCAAATCTTCTGTTTTCTTATGAAAACTGAACAACTTTTCTTCTGTTCTTCTTTGGATTGCCGTAAAGGCTTGATCCGCTACTTCTAATGGTGACACAGCTCCTCCGGCATTCGTCTGCTTCCACAATTCCTGAGCTTCTTCCCTGCTCGTACTCGCTTCGAACTGGTCAACTATTTTCCCAGTAAATAGCTGCACCTCTGACTGCATTGATTTCAACCTGTTCCTTACTTCCTCGTCTGGCGAAACCAAACTCACAGTTTGTTGTCCTAATTCCTCTAATTCAGCACTAAATGCCCATTCGTTGACCAGACTATTTATGTAGTCTGCGTAATTTTCCGTAAAATATTTTCCCTTGCCGTACTCAACTGCGTGAGGCAACAACAGTCCGTGATTTATGTTGAACTGTCTCCCCAGATTTTGCAACTGTGTTATTCGCTTGCGGTAATACACGTCGTCCTTACGTAACCTGCCGTCTTTCTTAAAGTTACGGACCAGTTTTTCAATTGCTTCGCCAATTTGCTCCTGCATCAGCAGTAATCCTTACGCTTCTTTCGTCATATTCCAAATGCCAGAACAGATGGCATATCCCAATTACAAATAAAAATCCAATAATTGTTAAAACTTGTTATATTTTGTTCTGTCTTACTTAATGATTCAAAACCGAGTTATGAAGAAAAAAACATTCCACCGTAAATTCTATCTTTATATACATATTCTGCTATACTTGTTTTCCATCACAAAGTTCCGCTGTCTACCGGCGTCCATTAAGTCCTTCCCTCAGTGCAAATTGGTCCTTGACTTCCTCACAGATACTCCTTGACTTCCTCTCACCATATTTAGTACTCCAAAAATCCGTGGAAAAGGCCATATATTTGTAAAAACCGAAATTGGATTTACAGGCAAAAGTGTCTGGATTCATTCCCGGAAATGTGAATCCATATTTAAAAATAAACCCGTAACGTATGCGCAACGTAATAAAAACATTTATATTCTTCCTAATAGCCTAAGCTCATGGTATTTAATTGTGTAAAAAAGTGAAAAAATGTGTATCCAAATATATCCCTACCGACAAACAAACACAAAACCCCTACAAAAAAAATCCTCACAGCTAGGATGAACATACATAGACCGTCCGATCATACTGACGGTTTATGGTTGCCATTCCAAACTGCGTGCAACAGCGCAAACCCGCCTGTATGTTGCGACTTCTTTGACCAGCGCTAACCATAATTTTTTTTTCGATGACATATTTTTCCTTAGGTCGTCGTTGCAGGTTGAGGTCCTTCGAATTCGTTGCAGGATGCCTCACTGCTTCAGGGTTCCTTGCCCTGGGATTCCTCCAATAGGTCCTTTAGACTGGCTGCGCCAAAATTTTGGGGTGGTGTCCTTGCTTGTCGCCGAGACGTCCTGTCTCGGTTCGCTGGGCGCGTCACTGAAAACACTAAACCACTTTTTTAAATGAGCACTGCACTATTTTGGGTTTAAAACAACAAGAACCTTTATTCTTAAAATACTAGTTCTTATATACTATTTACAAAGAAACATTACAGTCTACGTATTGACTTTTCTGATGTTCCAGTTACGCAATTGTTATTTGGTGTCAGTGGCTCAAGCCAACTGACCTACTGAAAGTAAAAGTGTCGTCGGTGCATTCTAAAACCCTAAAATTTTACATCATAATTAATACATAAATACTGTTCATTTACAATATTTGCGCCCTAAAAATATGTGTGCTCTTAATGAATTTAATAGGCCGGTGCTGTGAGTCAACTACGCGTAGGTAGCTTGATTCTAATTCACAACACTAACAGCCAGCATTTCAGGTATCCAGCGGTTTTATGTAATTCAACAGGATAAATACCATCAGTACCAGGGGACTTAAAAGGCTTAAAACTTTCCGATCCTCAGAAAGAGCGTCTATCCAAACTTCCCGACTATTTGACGTATCTTCCTTTCGTGCCCAGTAAAATCTGAGCAGCCTGGGAAATGGAGAAGCTCCCAGTTATGAGAACTTCACACCAATATTTTCAGAAGTCTAGAAACCTCAGATTACTTTTGAGCAGCTCTAACCTTTTTCTTAAAGACCTTAAGGGCCTCTCTGTACCCTTTCCAGTCATTTTCAATACGTGTATATTTCGCCTCATTAAAAGCTGTCCTGTTTACCCGAAGCTTGCTTAACTCTTCCATCCACCACCGAGGTTTCGGCTTTCCCCTCAGCTTCCTTAGTGGACAGGCTTCAGCCAAGGCCGCGTTCAGGCCGCCAGTAACAGAGCCAACCATTTCGTCTATCCCTTCTATGCTTCTTGGTTTGCTAGATGGACATACATTTAAGGTATTCCAAACTAGATCTACATATTTATCCTAGTCTGTTTTCCTGACATTTCTACCAGGCTTAGGTTTAGGTAGAGTTTTGTTGATCTCAAACGAGATGTATCTGTGGTCAGAGAAGGAGTGATCTTCTAACACCACTCACTCCCTCATTCGTCCGAGAACAGAGAAAGAGACAAATGTGGCGTCTATTACCTCCTGCCTATTGCTTATGAAAAAAGTAGGTTTAACACCCCTATTACAGGTATGCAGGTTAGTTCTAAACAAATAATCAAAAAGGCACTCACCCCTCATATTAGTGACTGTGCTGCCCCATACGATGTGATGAGCAATTACGTCCGCACCAATTATCAGTTTAGCGCCTAGCCTTTGCAAGTGCGTCACCAAATCCTTCAAAATTTATCTTGATAGTTATTCGTGACCGTGGGCCAGGTAGCATGACTATAGCCATATCCGCTCGTCACCCAACTCCAGACTGATAGTCGTTTGGTCGGCATCGCTGTAATTAGAGAGCATAAAAGCATTTATCCCTCGACGTATTAGTACACACGCTCTAGGTTTACTTGTATTACGTGAATACATCAGTTTGTTTTTTTGAGTCCCTAGTCCGTACACAAGACCATGTACAACCCATGGTTCTTGAATCAGGTCAATATGGTATCTGTCCTTTGACAGATGGAGTATAAGATTGGCGGACGCAACCTTTGAATGGTGTAGATTAATTTGAAGTACCCGTAACATCATGGTTACTGGTCTCCACCTCCACCACCGTCTTATCAGCATCCTCTTCGTCCGATGCGAGTAGCCCCTCCTCGTCAGCCAGATGGCTTGCGCCACCCTATCCCATAAGGAACAGACACTGCCATCGGATGATACCCTGCTAAGCGCAACCGCTTTGCCAGAACCAGAGCCAGGTTCCACCAGTGACGCTCCATCTCCGCCAGCAGAAGTGGTGTTGGTCTCTTCTTTTAGCTGAGATGAGGCGTGAGGGTCTACCACAACTCCTACATGGTCCATTATATTTTTGTAGACCCTCAGTGTTATGGGCGAGAATAGCTCACGACACCATCGGATCTCGAAAGAGATTCCAAAGAGTCCGAGCTCACCACAAAGGTAGCAATGCTGTACTCGCCTTTTGGCGCCTACATTTTCGTGACCTTCCACGATGATGTCGGGAGTTCAGGATTACATACCCATAACATCTCCAGCACTATTTAATGGTCAGATAGTTCGGCTGGTATCCAGGCCCTCGCTCTTGGCAGGTTCGGGATTTCCTCCCTCGAGATTAACTCGAGCTTTGACCCAGACTATTTTCACCGATTCTGGAGATCGCTATTCGGTACAAATCAGTTGATCTCTGATCGGCACATGCGATTAGCTTCACGGGATTCTGATGCCATCCACTATCGCGGCAAAAAGGATTTAGCCCAGAATTTTCCTTCAAAATCTGGAAGAAAGTGCTTGTGAGCCTGGCTTCTATTTTCTTTCAGTTCTCAACAGAAATGGTGCTGTCAATGTTGCTTTTGTTCACAACGGCCCATAGTTGCTGACCTCGCACAGCTTCGCTGAAGATCTTTGGTGGCGGGAATAGTCCCATGACGTCTTGGCCTCTTGATGCTGCTGGGGTTTCTGGGCGGGTCGTCCGACAGCTGACGTTTTGGCGGCGGGTTCGGTTTCGGAAACTCTGATAGTCGCTCCGAAACCCTTGTTGCCCAGCTAATGGAGGACTTTTGTTTCTCTGACCTCTTTCCCTCCGGTACACTTCTGACACGTTCCAGCAACTTTAAAGCAGCGCGTCTCTCCTTGTAGTTGTGCCGTTTAGGCTTTACCACCGAGGAGACCTTAGTCGTTTTAGACGTGGATGTACCGTCACTGGAACCAGGTTTGTCCCCGGTGCCAGCTTCCGCAGTACGAGACGGACCAACCGTGCTTAGCTTATTTGTACCGCCATTTCCACTAGGTTCTGTAGCCCCAGTTTACGCCGTACGAAAATTTGCCTGAGCTGAGCCAGATTCAGAATTGGAGGCAGTAGCCCCCGTTGCATTTAGCGACTACTAGTCCAAAGAAATTTTATTTGTTTTTTGTTGTTGTGTTCCATCTTTTTCTTACGATCACCGTCCACCTTAGCAAACATGGTGATCTTATAAGGGGAAACATAGTGGTCAGCCGTGGCAGCGCCCCATACCACGGCAAGGTCGTAAATATACCTCGAGGTGACCCGATATCGAGGTAGCTCCATAGAAATACAGCCGGTATTACCCCCTGGCTGCAATCCAGCCAATAGGCACAGGTCGCATAACACCTTTAGTTAGGGTGGATTTTTAACCAGGGTTTACTCCCTCCGCCCGACCTATCTTAGCCAACCGTACACTATATGCGCTGTGGGATCCATTGGCAGGAATGGATCGCACCTCACACCCAGTGCACAATTGTTACCAGTCGTTACCACATGGAGGTGATAGACCCAACTTCTGCCAGAACTCAATTACTTCATGTACTCAAATACATGTTAGTCCCCTTGAGTAACACAACGACCAGACAAATGTAAATAATATAATTTCTAATCACGATACAGGTGCGGGGAGTGTCAGCGTTGGCTTCCCATATTACCCTTGTAAACTTACTTGAAAGGCCTCTAATTTGACCTTTGTAACACCATGGGTCCTGAATTGGGGCCAGCCCCATGTTGTGTAAAGGGCCTGAGATATTCCATTCCTGCGATTTGGATAATGCAGTCGAGCGGAGCTTAAATAACAACCGCAGAGAATGGTTTTTGAAATATAGACCATCGCGCATGGTAGCTTTGCAAAGAAAGGGAATGCTGTGGGTAATTATATAAATACGGCTAATAAACTCATATTTTTAGCATCTTTTTAAGAAGAAAACAAAGTGCTGCGCGCGAAATGGAACAACGCTATTGGAACAAAATGTAGCTACAATCAAGCTACGTGGAATATTAGCCACTTCGCACAAAGTTCCCACTGCGGAGTGAGGATATGATTGCAGAAATCAATGCAGACATAAACAGCGAAAACAGGGACATCTATGCGTGCTTGTATTCTTTATCAGATATGTTTCTTTACTAGATTAAAACAATGAATACAATATTTCACCCTTTCGGAATTTTCAAGATCTTAAAGCATATCTTTAACGATGAAGTTATATTGTCTTTCAATATACCAGGAGTCCGCGGCAAGAAAAGCTTCAAACATTTTGACAATTTCTAAAGTGCGCTGCTAGGTATTCTGTACTGGATCTAAAAAAATTGATTAAATATTAATGAAAATTTATTTCAAACGCTATTCCGTTGGACTGCAGTAAACTCGGCACAGCAGAAGATCCGCTTCGCAAAGCTTTACAATTGCGTAAATAGCGACTTCACAAGAAGGAATTTAACGCAAAAAAGTCTTTGAATTGGTATTTTTTATTTTGTAATTAAGAATTTCTTTAAAGTTCAAAATTAATGTATGGTAAATCAATATTAGTACACACTTTCTACGAAATGTCTCAATAAGAATTGCTTTTTTTATTTTATAATTAATATTACTGTATAAATGACATTAAAAATACTTTTAAATATTCTGCAAACAACGACTTCTTTTTTTTGTATTTTTAAATATGTTTAGTTTGTTCATAGGGACTACCGAATTAGCTGGCATCTTTTCCATAGCTCTTACCATAGAGACATACATCTATATCTCTGGCTAGCCACTTCTCAATAGCTATGTAGCTAGCCACCTTCAACTAGCGAAAGAGCTAACGAATATTCATGGAAAGAATGGCAATGGCATCGCCGTATTAAATTCACCAGTGGAGCGCATGTAAAAGAGATAGAAGCGGAACTAGTGCTGGTTACGAAGGAACTGGTGAATCGCCTGGTGAATCACCAAGCGATTCTCCAGTCCTATGTAGAGGGATTTTTTTTGCAGTTATCTTTTAGCTGCGTGACATCATGCGCAGAGAGGGATAATTTGGTGGCGCTGATTTCATGACCTTGTAATATATAGGCTTCAGTTCACCATCTCCATCATGGGGATATTAAATAACGCATGTCACAAAAATTATTATTTTGCCACGACCTCTTGTGTGCATCCTGGTGGAAAATGTTCCGTTTAGTGTTGTTTACACTATATTACAAACTGAAGTTTCAACAGC
Organism: Clusia tigrina; assembly: GCA_920105625.2. Taxonomy (NCBI): domain Eukaryota; kingdom Metazoa; phylum Arthropoda; class Insecta; order Diptera; family Clusiidae; genus Clusia; species Clusia tigrina. Next base: position 170,784,297 of record OV050031.1, read on the forward strand.
AGGAATAAGCAATTAAAACACATTTCGAAGTGTTCTGCCCTTTTCAATCTTCAGAAAGGAATAGCTTGAACTCATTCCGTAATGCCAGAGCATTTGCTTGAACATTCAATGCACAAATAATAACAAATAAGTCGCGAATTAGGTTTGGTGAATGGAATTCTTTCGCTACATTCAAACCATTCGCCAGAACAATCATAAAGTGTACCGAATGAAATCACACAACTGAAATCAGATTAAATGTCATAAAATCAGATTAGATCATAAAATTTTGGAAGAAGCTAATTCTATGACAAGTAGCGATTCCGAAAATAGGATCCAGACCCAGAAGAAGCAAGTCAAAAAATCAAACCGGATGGATGACTACTTGATGTATGCCTCTTCCTGTTCCTTTGGGAAACAAAGAATACAAGCCCAGCATGCCATCTGAGTATTTCTAATCGTTGGACATACTAATTGCTGAATTACAAAGGAGATTTTCGGACAACGACGATCTACTAAATTCATTAGAGAGTCTCGATGAGTTCGATGTAGACAAAATGGTAGCGTTGAAAAATTTAGGTAAATGTGAGAAAATTATTAGTGTTATTTAATTATGCCAATCACTGTTGTGTACGAATCTACTTTTTCAACTTTGACTGCAATCAAAGTGACACGGCATCATAGGCTGTCAGTGGGCCAAGAAAGAATGGCAGGCATGGCCTTTGAAAAGAAAAGAACGAAGTCAGTTGATATGAATGAATGATTTCAATTATATGGCGAATCGAAGAATTCAGCTGTTTTAAGGAACGATTTTTCATTATTATATTGAATATATGTTTGGAGAAATAATAGGCGTATTCCATTCGCCACTCTAGCGAGGATAGGACACACCTTTGTATGGAAAAAGCTATCGTGTAAATTATACTCGGATGAAACGAGCGAGTTTTTCTATTCTCGATAGAAAGTGCTTCCAAATTGAAAATTTTTTGAAAACCAACGAGATTAAAAATTACCCATAAAATTTTCCCTGGGATTTTTTATTTCTCAGTGCTCTTTTGAAATAGTGCTTCCAAGTATACCACTTACTCGTTTGCTGTTTTATTCGCTCAACTCGATACGGGCTCGATACAAGATACGAATCGAATACGCCTAATATAAACCTAAATAAATGAATTTTTTGCTCTTATCTATCTATCACTCCCTCTCGACAATTAAAAACTACCTCACTCACTCACACTTACAAGTCAAGTATGACGAAAATCAACTGACCAGATCAGATCAAGTAAAATTTTTATTTCCGCCCTACCTGTAACCAGCGCTGCTCTACCGTAAATTCAGCTCTAGCTACGATCGGAGTGCAGTTTATTCACTTTCCCTTCGGGTTAAAATTTGGTACGCAAATGGATGCAGTTCTGCCTGCAAGGCAAAGATTTCAATTTTAAAAATTGCTATATTTGTATAGAACACTTCTAAGTGAAGATTTCAAAAATAGCCTAGAGTTTCAAAGGGGTTATTATCATTTTTTTCATTCCGTTCATTCTGGTTATATTAATGAAAGTGCGTTAAAAAATTTTGTAGGTTTCGCATAATAGGATGCTAAAATGAGGCGCTGTGCCATCAATTTATAAACCAGGGGAAAAAATGCAGACCATGCTCAACGAGTGCAGATTTGTGACAGCAAAAGAATTGTTTCTGAATTTCTGAATAAAGCTTCAACATCACGCGAAGGTAATACTTGTTATCAATTGCAGAAGATATTTAAATTCCAATTTCAGTTGCTGTTGCGTTTGTTTCCGACGAGACGAATGAAGAAGCTGTTAAAACATTCCGGAAGCTTTTGCTGGAGAAAATCAAGAAAATCTTGAAACCAACAGAATTTTTTATACATCAGCATCAAACGAAAGCCATGCAAATGTCTCAAGTGTAAGGGTTCGGACAACTCTGGCGCAATAATTTGAAGATTTTCCAAAAAAAAATGTAATTTTTGTATATTAAAAATAGCTCAATGTATATAAATAATTATGTCAATATTTATTCAGGTGTTATATTGAGACCGATAAAAATTACTTCTGAGGGCATTACGCAGAGGGAGCCCGACAATCTAGAGTACGATGGGCTGGAAAATTTAGCCGGCTATATATGCGATGATATGCCTAGTACTTCATTTAAAAGCAATGAGGATGCATCCCTATCATGGGTAAATCACTTATTAGTGCTAGTATGAACAGTCTGGATTAAATTTGTGTTACTTTGAATGGAGAAAATCTAATAATAACAAAAGAGGTAAATATAGGGTTCCTCAAATATAAAGTAGAAGCATACATTTACGCTCCTCTGCAATGCAAAAATTGTCTAAAGTTGGGACACACCAAAAAATATTGCAAAAGTGAAGCAAAGTGTGAAGTCTGCGCGTCTGCAATTCATGACCCAACACCATGCACCAAGGTCGAATGCATAAACTGCAAACATGCTCACAGAGCAAATAACAGAAACTGCCCAAGCATCAAGCAAAGGCAAGAAATTTTAAAAATAAAAACAACAACAAAATGCACATATCAAAATGCCGCACAAACTGTTAATGCAAAACCACAGAATTACGAAATTCCAGTTGAAACACTAGAAAAAGCGATTGAAGAAAGATGTAAACGTCTCTCTTTCCAAAAACCTCTCTCTTCCACAATTTCAAATTCAGCAAAGGCTGAATCCCCCCTACCCACAACTTCACAAACAATAACAAATTTTAACAAGAAACCAATCTCTACTCTCCCAACTCCACTCAATACAAACAACTTTCAATCATTCAATACAATAGCAAAACACAGTAATCAGTCAACTTTAGATCAAACACTCACACATAACCAAAAGAAAAACACATATTCAACTACCACCAAAATTATATCAAACCCAATATTAAAACCAGCACTTATTAAATACGATAAAATTCAAACACATGTAAGCGATTCAGATTCACCTAGCTCGCCCCATAATTCAATTTTATCTGGAAGCACTAGCCCCTCGTCTAGTGACAGAGAGATGAATTGATGCTTTTATTTTTATTAGATTAATAATAATATTAAGCAATAATCTCTGATTGTTATGGTCCTAAAAATTCTGCAATGGAATTTAAACGGCTACTATAATAACTTACATGAGCTCCAAATACTAATTAATCAACATTCACCACACATTATAGCCATACAAGAAACTCACCTCACAACCACACAAATAAACCTAAACGGATACAACAGTATTATAACTAACACTACGACACCATGTAATGCCAAAGTAGGTACAGCTATATTCATAAAAAAATGCATAGATTACACACCAATTAGCATCACCTCCAATCTTTGCACAACAATCATTGAAATACAAACAGAAATTAAATTAACAATAATCTCAATTTATTTGCCACCAAACATAACAACGTCATGCAGTGATATTTTACACCTTGTTAACAATATTTCCTCTCCACTTATCCTCTTAGGCGACTTTAATGCACACAATACCATCTGGGGGTCCAATAAAACAAACTCCAGAGGTAAAGAAATTGAACAATTCATGCACCACACTAATTTAACACTTTTAAACAACGGCTCACCAACCCATCTATCTACCCATTCCACTTTCACTAATATTGACCTCTCATTTTGTTCTGCAAATTTACTCCCTTTAATTTCATGGCATATTGAACCACAACTATATGGCAGCGACCATTTTCCGATTATCTTGTCCATGACAAATAACCATACTAGATCAATCAATAGAAACTCTAATTATAAATATATAATGGATAAAGCTGATTGGAGTAGATTCCAAAAACTTGTCAGTAAAAAAACCGTGGAAATAACTGGCAATATAAATAAAGATGCTGCTCGCTTTCAAAAATTTATCATCGCTTCTGCTAACGAATCTATCCCCAAAACATTAGGTAAAACTCTACATAAATATTCCTACTGGTGGAACGATGAATTGTCTAAACTTCAAAAAGCTAAACAAAATAGATGGACAATTTTTAAAAATAATCTAACACAAGAAAATAGGTTACTTTACAGAAAATCGAATGCGAAATTTAAATTTGAAGCTAAGAGAGCAAAAAGGAAATCATTTCAAGACTTCACATCTACCATCAATCCAAATAATCCTACTCAAATTCTGTGGAAAAATGTACACCGACTTTATGGAAATGAAAGTTATCGAAAACTGAGCACCCTCGTTCTACCTAATGGTACCGTTTTAAATGAACCAATCGACATTGCCAACCATTTTGCAAAATTGTGGTCCGAATATTCAAATGATTCCAATTTTACTAATGAATTCCAAACACTTAAAAATAACACAAATTTCAACACCATATCATACACAATAGATACAATAACAAAATCAATAGAAAACGAAATAACACTGATTGAGATCAACGCAACTTTATCATCAGCAAAAGGTACTACACCAGGCTATGATAAAGTCTCTTACCAGATGCTAAAAAACCTACCTATCTCTGGCAAACACAACCTTCTCAACATCTACAACCACATTTTCAATAACAGCATTATTCCTCAAATTTGGAAAACAGCAACTGTTATACCACTTCCAAAACCCAATAAAAAAGGAAACTCATTTGAAGGATACAGACCTATTTCCCTAGTTTCCTGCATATCAAAGATATTGGAAAAAATCATTTCAAAACGCCTCAATTGGTTTCTTACGAGGAAAAAGCTCATAAATCCAAAACAAGTAGCATTTAAACCACTAAAAGGAACAATTGACGCCCTTCTATACATAGACTATCTAATCGCTAATTCAATCTCATCAAAAAAACATTTTTCGGTAATATCGATCGATTTTGAAAAAGCCTTCGATAGAATTGGCAAGCATGCTATAATATCTCAATTAAAAGAATGGAAAGTAGGAGAAAAAATTATAAAATATATTGATGCTTTTCTATCGAACAGGAAAATAAGAGTTAAAGTGGACGGAAATCACTCACTAATATGGCCACTTCAAAATGGTATTCCACAAGGTTCACCATTATCAGTTACCCTTTTCCTTGTTGCATTTGAAAAATTAAATAAAATAATATATCGTAACCATTTTTTCAACCACACAATCTACGCAGATGACTTATATATCACAGCCAAATTTGATTCCTTTTCCATACTCCAAAATAAAATCAATATTCTTTTTGCAGACATAAATACCTGGCTACAAAAATCAGGGTCTAAAATATCGTTTGAAAAATCTAAAATACTCCATGTGTGCCGTAAAAGAAACTGTGATCCTGTTAATATTTTAATTCAAAACAAAACAATAGAAAATGTAAATAATCTCCGTATACTTGGTATTATATTTAACAATAGATATAGATGGTCTTCACATATTGATTATTTAAAAGTATCTCTCAACAATAGATTAAATTTAATTAAATGTATAAGCAGTTACAATAGCCAAGCACACCCAAATTGCAACATAAACGTACTAAAAGCTGTATTATTGTCGAAAATAGACTACGCACTACCTATATTTGGAAACGCACCACAATCACAACTGAGGAAAATAAATTCAATTTATAATGCAGCTGCCCGTTACTGTCTGGGTGCATTTCGGACCACACCAATGACCAACATACTGACAGAAGCCGGACTACTAACATTAACTGATAGAATAGCGTTGCTCACTTCACGGCTGATCCCAAAAATAATTTTGCCAGCAGAAAATCCAATGATTGAAAATATATCCAACCAAGCAAACAGAAAAATAATACGTCAGCCCTCTACTATGCATAGAATAATATCCTCAGCAAAACTCATTGGAATCAGTATAAAAAGCCACAAAAAATACAACACGAAACATCCACCATGGCTACTAAAAAAAGAAAGTGTAATTTGTGAATTATTCGCTCTCTCAAAAAGTACAACCACTGCCACCATATACCATCAAAACTACAAAGAAATTCAAAATTCTTGGCTAAAATGTGGATGGAAATTCATGTATACTGACGGCTCCAAGAAAACAAACGGTTCCGGATTTGCTGTGATAAATGCTAACATGGAAGTACTCCAAGTATCCCAATTACCTGCATACTCCTCAATATTTACAGCCGAAGCCGAAGCAATATATACAGCTTTAAAATATTGCAAAATACAAAAAGGAAAGTATATTATATGCTCCGATTCACAGTCGGTTATCAAAGCTGTTCAAAACCCATCACACGGAGACGAAACAATATGCAAAATTCGTGATATTTTAATCACACTTCCCCATAAAACAAAAATAATGTGGATACCGGGACACGCTGGAATTATTGGAAATACCCTGGCCGACGCAGCCGCAAAATATGCTACAAGTGCACCACTTTTAATTCATCCCACATACAGCAGAAGCGACTTAAAAACCCAAATAAATGCATACCATTCTATCCAACGAAAACAAAACTGGACTCAATACTCGCACAATTATAAACTAATTAACCCAGACGGGAATGCATCCAGATACCCAAGTAACATATCCAAATTGAACTTACGAAAATACATAAGGATCCGTCTTGGGCACACATTGATCACACATAAATATTTATTTGAAGGAACATTACCACCAACTTGCCCACTTTGCAACTCCCACACACTAACAATAGTCCATCTCATCAACAGCTGCCCGACTGTGGTTCAAAAACAACTACATTTTTTTAAACAAATCATGTTACCACATGCATTACAAAATATATCCACAGAAAACATAAAAGACGTAACTTCACTGCTCCACCTCTGTCAGATTTACTTTGACATATAAATATAAAATATATATGTATATACTTTTATTAGTTTAATACTAGTTAATTTTATTAATAGTTAGGCCGAAGACCTTAGTTGTTAGTTGCCTAGGTAATAAGTTTAGCATTAAATTTATTTGTGTATAAACTTTTTTAAAAATAAAAAAATAAATAAAATAAATAATTTTGCAAATTGATTTGTATGCAATGTTTACATTTTTGTTTACAAATCGGATGCGAGTTTAACAACTCGCCAATACAAGTTCGATATTGAGATGTAGATACGAAGAGCGAAAATTTGTTTGCCCTCTTTCGGCGCAATCTTTGTATTTTATCATTCTTGCAACTCTATAATAGTATATAGTTATAGTATTGCAAGATATATATTGTAAACGTCCAATACATCAAGTTAGCAACTCACCGGTTGCATGTCGTTGGCGCCGTGCGCTTGCACAGCGGTACAAAGCATGGTACGAAATATGCGGCAACAGTGTCTGCTGCCATCCGCTGCGCAGGAGCACAGTAGACGGTGCTGGTTCTCGGTACCGGAGAAAACACATTACAAATAGCATTGGCGCCATGCGCTTGCGCAGCAGTACAAGGCATTGTACAAAATATGCGGCAGCAGCGTCCGCGGCACAGCCGCTACGCGTAAATACGGGAGACGGTGATTGTTCTCGGTGCCCGAGGAATTGGCAAGACATGTGTTGTATGTCGTTGGCGCCAAGCGCAGCCGTGAAACGCTGTCGCGCAACGCCGCCTCGAAGCGCTGTCACCATGCGCTTGTCAGCAGTGAAAATATATTTAAAAAAACCAGGGTACAAGAGATCGTTCCTTTTAATTGACAAGAGCTCGAAGTAGAAAGACTACTACCGAATTGCAATAATAAAATAATACAAAATAAACTAAAGATTTTTGTTATTATAGATTTTGCTCAGGTGAGTATTTAACTTACATAGATCCGTATAAGCTATACAGAATTCGAATCTGAAATTAAGCTAACCAAATACTCGCAACTGATAATTTTAAAGTTAACCATAATAGGAAGCGGAAGCGTTGACAGTTCAGCTGGTATAAAAGTGCATAGTTAAGAAATAAATATATAGAGTTAACAACAATAACTAACACGGACTTAGCGTTCAGAGTACTTCCAACTATGAGAATTGAGACAGAGCGTTAATGTATTACAATAAAATTTCTGGGAGCAAAATACAATGTTTAGGAGGGACAATAACCAAAGAAAACACGAGTTGATTTAATAAATGCAGGGTGTGTCGCTTTCATCTTTCTAATCTACCAAAAAAACAATATGCAATGGGGTTGAGATTGTGCAAACTTTCAAAGCATTTTATTATTAAGCTATTCGAGATCACATAATATAAAACACTCGTTCACCGGAAGAAGAGATAAGAAGAAAATAATATGTACATATATAGGATGTAAAACGTAAAATATGAAGACGTGTCACAATGTTGCCAGACCAGGCATATTGTAAGTGAATAAAATAAACAGCTTTTATTCCACAAATGGATTAAATGCGAATTGACCAGAATAATACTTCTGACTTATCGTGGCAGCAATGCATCAGAACGAACAACGTGGTAATCAATTGCCAGGAAACCCGCAATAATAGTCCATATTGTGGATAGTGGAAGAGACCTCTTGGTTCGGTATAACACGCTCGGAACAGTTACACATAGATTGACCATAATAGTACAGTATCAGACATACTGGTGAGGATTAAAAAAACCTACATATAAACTAAATGGTGAAAAATGGAGAGTAATACATTTGGAGAGCTTCGCGCCATACATAGACGGAAAATCAGTGCTTCATGGTGGAAAATTAACAATCGTTACGTTCAAATTACTTATAAACGAGTACAGAAGTCGGAAGTCGGGTTAGACCGCCTTCGAAATACCCTTTACCTTTTCTTGTGCGTGCAAGTTCAACAATGGGGATGTTTTCTTCATAAATCATCATTAGGAGCATATTCTCGGTAATTTTTGGTAGGGTACCTTGAAATGATAATATCGACCCCATTTCTTGTGTATGGCTTTGTATTGTCAATATAACTACTAATAAAATATAAAACTTAGTCCAAAAATATTGTATTGGTCATAAGTTATAATAATATGTCAATAGTGGGCGTGGCTGTAGAAATAACACGCCCATTTTTGGTGTGGTGTTTAATGTTAGTACCCGCAACATTCCTGTCAAATTTCATTGATACATCTTTAATAGGAACACAGTAATGATTTTTGGCTAATTGTGGTCGTGGCAGATGTAGTTTCTGTTCCATATTCTGTACACACACTATTATGGACCCCATGTATGTTTCTGCAAATTTTTATTCCGCTGGCATCAATACGAGCATAGGTAGGCTAATTTTAATTTTTAGACCCGAAAGTTCCCTATATCAAAAGTAGGCGTGTCTTTTCTCTGATCAGCCCCATTTGTTGCAGATAGCTTTATAATGTCCACCTGTAAAATTTCTTCCGTAAATCTCTACCAGATCTTAAGTTATAAATATTTGTTAATAGTGGGCGTGACAGTTATTATATACCGCCCACTTTTTGCACAGTGTTTAGTAGGACCCACATCTCCGTAACTGCCAAATAATGTCACGATTCCGTCAATTGGACCGAAGTTAGTCATTTTAAAAAAGGTGAAAAAAGTCCGTTATATGGGAGGTAGGCGTGGTCTTTGTCCAAATCGGCCCATATAGCAATCTGGTTCTGTATCTTTGTGCAGGCTACACTTCTGCCATATTTCATTAAGATACCTCTAACGGTGTAGAGAAAAAGTGGCCACAGACGGACAGACAGACGGACAAAATAAAAATTGCTTAGAAAGTGATTCTGATCATATCTGTATATATATGCCCATACCTACCACGCCTCCTTCGCGAAATTGTTACCCCCCTCAAAAGCACAAAATTAGTATACCCTATTTACCTTTTTTAAAGGTAAAGGGTATAACAATTATTTCATAAAATTACACAAATTGACGACAAAAATTAGGATTTAATTAGGACACAATAACTCTACGTATTTCGATGTATTTTGAAGCTCGTCTCTTTACCAGATTCCAAATCGCTTATTTGTATTTCATCCTCCATTTAAGAGCGTCGCAATAGTGGAGTGGATTTGTTAGTGCAATCAAAGACAATATACTATAAAGATATTAAATCGTTCTCTTCACTCAGCGAAATGAGTTAAAATTGTGTGGCTGCCTATGGAGATGTTATTAACTCAACACCTGAAGCAAAGAAGACTAAGAAAATACATTCAATTCCCTCCATATATATTTACCGTTCCGACCATTTTTTTTGTTTTGGTCACATGTATACTGTATGTGAATTTATTGTGTTTGCTGTAAAAATATTCCATATCCCTGTAGTGAAAATTATAGGCAGTCATCAAAATATACTACTAAATTTAATAGCAAAAAATCAAGTGGTTAATTTACTAGTTCAAAACTTATCTATAAGTTAACCAGTTACTGACTTCTGCGGCACTTCATTGCCGTGTATACTAAATTTGTCCTTTCTTGTCAATTTAATAAAAAAGGAAGTAAAGACAAACATTGGAATTTGAAGAATAACAGTTCTTTTTATAATTTCAACCACTTCTTGAAATTCCTCATTTTAGAGATAAATCTTCAAGTTTTCACAAAGAAAAGTGGAAATGCGGCACCATGAATGAACATGCTGCATTAATACACTCCTCATTTATGCACAAAAATTATTATATTATGTATGTACATACTCGTACATATGAATTTTACATACATATAAAACTCTTACTAGTTTTTTAAGTAGTTGGCTTCACTGCTGGGATGTTGTCCAAAATAGCGAATATTCGGAGAAAAATATCAGAAGAACCCAGGGCTACGTTTAAATTAAACTTTTAGGGGGTCACTTCATTTGTATTTTAAAAAGAACTGCGGTGCTTCTAAAAAGAAAAGGTTCTAATAAATCAAAAAAAATTTTATTATTTCATTTGGAATTGAAAGCTCAAATGTTAACAAGTTCTTTTCATAAATTATAATTATTCTTAATGTAAAATCTGATCCAATTGCTTTCCATTTACACTTCTGTTCACTGTAAACGCACCATAGTAATCATAGTAAACGCACCATGTAGAATAATAATTATTTGGTTTTTTTCCATAATATTATACTGCTAATAACTAAAATGGGCTCCGACTGCCCCAGTAATACCCCAAGCGTGTTAAAATATGCATGGCCATGAACGAATGAAAGTGCACAGGGGACAGTAAGAAAAATAGAATTTGGGACAGAGGAAGACGAAGACTAAGAAATTGCCGGTCAAAAGAGAATTCAACGTTTTTACAGTATTCTCACAAATAACAATAGTTTCAATAATCTCAGAAAAATCTTCAAAATAGGTAAAAAATGCAGCTAAACGAATTAAGTTGACAGCTTTGTGCTTTTAATTAAACACAGTTAGTATTTCTTTCTTTTATAATGAAGAAAACAATTTTTTATTTTGTCGAATTAATTTTTTTACTTAAACGCAACTGGAATATTTCGACTTGTGAATTTTATGGGTTCATTGACAATGAGAAATTATCAAAGAAATTGTTTTCATTTATTTTGAGAAGTTAAGTGAATTGAGGAATTACGATAGTTAGAGTTAAGGGGGGTGCACTGTATTTTTACCACTCTATGCATCAATTTTAAAAACTCCTCTCAGTAGCAGAACTCGCACAAATACATTCAAATCAACTGTCTATTCTTGTATGTTCTTTCATAAAGCGGTCGCTCACGAACCACAAAAATTTGAGTGAGCCAGCCAACTTAAAAGAGAACATAAAAACACAACGCGTAAAAACGCATACAACTCTTGTCTCATCGAATGCAGTCACTACAACAATTTTTTTATACAGCCAAGCATTATGTACGAGCACACTCACTGCAGCTCCAGCTCTGATAAAATATTCAACCGGAAATTTAGCAGAAAATGCCTCTCTTTCTTTATAAAATGGAACAGACCATGGTGTAAGAATAGGTGATTAAACCACCAACAACAGGTGGTGGAAAAAGTAATGTGACATGAAATGTTGCAACTATACAGACTGGTATAGACAGGTATATACAGGTAAAGCGAAAGTTGAGTTCACAAAAAAACGGGAATAAAAGACAGCTAAAAAATGCGAGACTAACTCCTCAACCGGCAAATATATCTGCCTCTCCTAAACAAATAAGTAGTAGCACTTTGGGTCAGAACAGATTTGCACTATTAGAGAATGAAAACGTTGACTCAACTCCTGCAAACAATTCCATCCCACGAAACTACAGACATACAATGAAAGCAATTACCACAAAATAGCATCCTATCTTTAAAAAAATGTTAAAAACTATTATACATATCAACTGAAGAAAATATTTTGAATCAAACAATCTGTCTTGACCTATATTCGTGAATAATAGTTGAGACTTCTTTTCAGTTTTATTTTTTAATTATTGTCTGTTTAAGTTCTTCTATGCAACTGCATGTTTTTTTTATATATTATAATAATATTAATTTAAGCTAATTTTATTTTGTAAATAATGTATTAATATAAAAGAAATATGATATGAAATACATCTGCAAAATTCTTCCTTTTCCTACCATAAGATTAAAATTCAATATACGAAAAACAAAAACTTCCTAAAATTGCACATATTCATTGACGAACAAAATGTTTGATTGGATTAGATTTTTTGAATTTTATGAGCTTCGTCAGACGAATTGCGCAAAAGCATCAAAAAACTAACATAAACAAAGGAATTGAAATCGTACAAAACTACCACAGTTTCATGCGCACATGAATTTATGTATGTATGTGAGTTAAGAAACACTGTTATGACTATTTTTAGAAGATATAAATTTCTTTGCTGTAATGATCTGCTAGAGCAGCAGCAATTCAATGTGGTTTAGTAAAATTATTTAATACTGGATAATTTATGCTAAAGTAGAAACTATTTTTATTATTTCTTATAAAAATAATTATTAGTTTGCTTCAAAAAAAGGATGAACAATTAAAAAATAAACATATTTCTCAGCAGACTTGAACCCGGCATCATAAAATTGATAGACCAACGCTTTACCACTTGCGCTTCGATCTTTATAAAAGATCCTATGCATGCATATTTATTTTATATTGTCAAGTGTTCTAATATGCACGCATTATGCTTCGTCATGACATGGCAAATCTTTCTTATACGCAAAACCACAAATGCTTTGTTTTCAGCCCCACTTTCCGAATAAGAAACCTTTGCCATACAGAAAATTCATTCTTGTGTATTTTACCCCAGCCACACAGAACAGAAAATAAAAATTCGATTTCAAATTAGTCGCTTCTGCTGTGAACACACACAAAAACACACACACTAAATTATTCATACGAATGCAATACAACAATAGCCATGTGTGTGACTGCCGATGGATACATATTGACGACTGCTGCGTGAAATTGTTTATTGTCTTTGGTACATGTTTTGCCTTTGCATTGCCGAGCACACTTCGGGTTTTGACCCAATAGGCAGCCACGGCTTTTTAAATCATTTCGCTGAGTGAAGCGAACGATGTAATGTCTTTATAGTATATTGTCTTTGATACGAATGTACAAACAAGAATAGCCATGTGTGTGGCTGACGATGGATACATACACTTCCATTTGGTTGCCATACACTTCAATATGTTGATTCTCACTCAAGAGAGCAATGATGGGTATTTCTGTATATTGTTTTTGGTGCAATACACAATGTATATATCACTAACTCTGAGCGAACGGTTGTCGCACTCTTGGGTCTTAGCTTATGGCACTTTCATATACCATCCACATCTTTATCATACCTCTCCAACTGCTTTACCCGTATCATTTTTTTCCGAATTTTATGTGATTTTAATGAAAACTTTAACTCAATTGGATGAGCTGTGATTCCTGTAGAGGCAGAATTCATTGACGATTGTGATGCTATAAATAGAGTAAATTGATGCAGTAAGTTATTTTATGAAGTTAATATTTTACCAAACTTCATAATATATACATATATTTACATACATACAATATAAATGAAAATTCGTCGTTTAAAACTTGTTTGCATTGTTTAAACGCATAATTTAAAAATAAAGTAATTAGCTTACAAAGGTTGGGCAGCTTATCTCCTAATGTCATTTAAAATGATTTATTACTAGATTTTAAAATTAACACTAATTATAGCTACATTCACTTTTCCAAACCTTTAAGTATAAAAATCGCTACAATATTCACATATCGCACAGTTTTAATTTGAACACTTGTAACTACATATATTTTACCGTCAAAATGAAATGCAGTAGAAGTGTATTTATTTCACTTTGCTGCATAATTGCTGCTGTCCTATCGACAACGGTCGATGCAGCCCCCACTGAAAGTACGAATGCCGTTGCGTATACTACCAATAATGAAGAAGGTACCAATCAATTATCTATAATATATCATTCAAAAATAATTGGATTCTTTAACTTTATGCCACAGTGAAATTTAAGGATATTAGTGATGATTATAAGGAGCACGAAAACACAAGTTACTTCCTAATTCCAGAACGTCGAACATTCTTTTCAATATTTCCATTGTTCTTTCCGGATTATGAGTATTATTACTAAGCTTGATTGAATTTTGGCAAAATTAGAATAAAAAATTATGATTTTTTCATGAATCTCAGTAAATTGTATAATTTCTTTGTTGCCAACAACTCAAGTTAGCACTTGGTTGTTTTTGCAAAAATATTAGCAGCAGCATAGGTGCAGGTAGTAAACACAATTCGTAAGAGCGCTCTCCAAAATTAGAAAGAGCCTTTTTAGAAAGAACTATCGGGATCAAATTTAATGAAACAAAAATCGAATGACAATTATTATTTGATTTTAGATGTGAAAATTGCGTTTTAATTTTAAATTTTTTGTTCTAAGCGAGCATTATCAACTTTCTTATTAGTAAGAAGAAATAATTTCTTATTAGTAAGAAGAAATAATAATATGATTCAGAAAAATAATAAAATGAAAAATTTGTATGGGATTTATAATATTTTATTTCATCAAGCATCATATTCTAGGACAAAATGAGGTCGATTTCTAATAATTTTTCCCCGACGATCAATAACAACATTTCAAATGTTTTCAATGTCTTCATCACTTTCAATATCAGAATCAAAATTTCCGAAAGACAATTTTATATGTATTTACCACAGACACAAATGTGGATTCAATTCTTTAAGCATCAGCTATTATTTAACTATTAGTTAACCAACAGCATTTGGGGGTTTAACTAATGGTTAATTAAACACAACATAAAATATTATTAGTTAAACCCTTGTCATTGTTTCACCAATGACTGTGAATCCGGGCCTTAATCTGTTGCTGGGAACGACTCTCTTTGGTCGCAAAACAGGGTTCCTTTGTACTCAAATTTCCATTTGAAGAATTTGGAGTAGAAAAAGAAAAGAGAAATAATTAGGATAAATAGGTTATCAACTTTATAGTCTTTCTTATTAGTAAGAAGAAATAATAATATGATTCAGAAAGATAATAAAAAGAAAAATTTGTATCAAGTTCGATAACAAACAGTTTGTTTATATATTATAAATCTTTCACATTTTGAAATTCGATAATTTTAGTAACGTATTGAAAAAACAACCTAATCAATAATTACAAATTAAAGGAGGAATTAACTAATAGTTTTAATAAATTTATCTAGTTAATATATTGACTTTAATACCTAAAAATTCGAACTGATCGTAATTGTCAAACAGAGAAATATTTGGCGATATTGAATTTCGTACTTTTGGGCCCGGGAATAGTAGTTAAAATTTTAAGGAACGATAATGCTAAATTTCGATTTTCCCCAGTAGGATTCGGTTTGTTTATCATTAGTTGTGGACAATTGTTTTTTTTATGATTTGCTTACAAAAAATTGCAGCCATACATTATTTGCGTGTAAGTAAGTGTCCATTCGCATCTTCTCTGTTGCAAAGACACCCAAGAATGATAAAATATTTATCACTCTTGAAGAGACCGGCAAAGAAATCCAGAGAGCAAGCATTATGGAATGATCCGAAGCTATTCCTTTGTGGAGATATTATAAGAGATTATGTCGAAACGATTTCATTTAATCGAACATTACTTGAAATTGAAGATATTTTGAATGGTCATAATATATCGTGTTAAGCTCTTGGATTACATGTGCAAACACACGTTTTTGGTGGAGATGATATTGATGCATTTGACCCAGGAGAAATAGTTTTAATTTAATGAATGTAATGTAAGTGCCAGTGCTGAACACCGCAATATTATTGATCGCGTCATACGTGAGGTACTGCGTTATGATACCGGATTTAATGTTTCTTATTTGACAGCTCATGCAGGCTGTGGTAAAACATTTACATAAACTGCAATTATCCATATAAGGAATTCACAAAATTTGCCTGTTATTGTAACTGCATTCATTGGAATTGCTGCAACACTTTCAAGGAGGCAGAACACTTCACTGTTTAAAGTGCCTATTCCGGTTATTCGTATGTAATTTCCTGTAAATGGCAGTCATAGCCGCTATATAAATTTAGCCTCATTGATTATCAATGATGAAATCTATATACTTTTAATACTGAAATGGATCGATTGGTTATTGAGAGATTTAGTTACAAATAAATCGGAAAAAATAAGTTATTCGGAGCCAAGACATTTTTGGTGTTGGTGACTTTTGGCATATTTTCCCTGTTGTACCGCATGTTTCACAATCAACTATGATTGAAAATTGTATCACAATTTGGAGTGAACTTCCTTTATTTCACGGTGTTTCATTGTGTTGTGTCTCTTTTCGGGACACAATTGGAGTTCTAATAGCACTCGTTGATAAGGACCGTTGAGGCGCTTTTTTAGCTGCCAGAAGTCCCGTCCCTTGTACATAGCTGCCAGAATAAATAAGAACACTTTCATCTTTAGAAATGCAACATAAAAATATCTTTATTAATTATTTCTCGCTACCTTATATACTATTTACAAGTATGTATTACTGTCTAAGTAAGCACGTTTTCTGGTCTTCCAATTACGCATATGTTGATTGATGTCAGTTTGGTAGTCAACTACTTTCTGAATATGGTGCATTTTATAGGCCATTGCCCGTAGTCACCTCGAATGTGGAACTGTAACACTCTAAAATTTTACATGATGTATTATTACTAATTATTGTTTATTTATAATACCTGTATATTAAAAATATATGCTTGTTTCTTTAATATTTATGCTATTTCTTAAATGCTAACTACACCAGTTATGTAGTGTTTATTAAGAGTTCGTGCTGTAAGTCAACTACACTCAAGTAGCTTGGTTTTGACTTACAACATCCTAATGTGGGTTTTTTTTATATGTATATTTTTATCTTTTGCGTGTTTTCTCTTCTTTTTTCATATGTATATTTATACCCTTTACCTTTAAAAAAGGTAAATAGGGTATACTAATTTTGTGTTTTTGAGAGGGGTTGCAATTTCAAGAAGGAGGCGTGGTAGGTATGGACATGTATATACAGGTATGATCAGAATCACTTTCTAAACAATTTTTATTTCCGTCTGTCTGTCCGTCTGTCCGTCTGTGGCCACTTTTTTTCTACACTGTTAGAGCTATCTTAATGAAATTTTGCAAAAGTGTGACCTGGACAAAGATACAGAACCAGATTGCTATATGGGACGATTTGGACAAAGACCACGCCCACCTCCCATATAGGGAACTCTTTTCACCTTTTTTAAAATGACTATAACTTCGGTCCAATTGACGTAATCGTGACATTATTTGGCAGTTATGGAGATGTGGGTCCTACTAAACACTGTGCAAAAAGTGGGCGGTATATATTAACTGCCACGCCTACTATTAACAAATATTCATAACTTAAGATCTGGTAGAGATTTGTGGACGAAATTTTACATGAAGAAACATGTGGACATTATAAAGCTATCTTATATCAAAAGTGGGCGCGCCTTTTCTCATCAGAGAAAAGACACGCCCACATTTGATATAAGGAACTTTCGGGTCTAAAATTAAAATTAGCCTACCTATGCTCGTATTGATGCCAGCGGAATAAAAATTTGCAGAAATATACATGGGGTCCATAATAGTGTGTGTGCAGAATATGAAGATCATAATAAACTGCCACGCCCACAATTAGCCAAATATCATTACTGTGTTAATATTAAAGATTTATCTACGAAATTTCACAGGAATGTTGCGGTTACTAACGTTAAACACCACATAAAAAATGGGCGTGTTATTTCTACGGCCACGCCTACTATTGACATATTATTATAACTTACGAACCTATACAATATTTTACGAACAAAAATTAACGTGAATATGCTCCTAATGATGATTAATAAAGAAAACATCCTCATTGTTGAACTCGCACGCACAAGAAAAGGTAAAGGGTATTTCGAAGTCGGTCTAACCCGACTTCAGACTTCTGTACTCGTTTTATATTCTATTTTGTTTTCTGTTTTCTTAGTTTATTTTTAATTTTTGTTTTCTTTTCTTTTTTCATATGTATACTTTGATTTTTTTCCTTTATTTTCTTGTTTCTTTTTTTTACAATTAAACTATAATTATTATTAAACTATTGTTGGCTCGTGTTCATGTTGCGGGAACTTTGCCCGTCACCGTAGGCTGGTCGCTATGTACAACATAACTGCTATGATTGTTGATAACGTTGCAATAGTGCCAATTCCTTTCCATTAAAACCAGACGTATGTTCTCCCGTAGGATGTCCTTAGGCTGCTAACTGTCTCCTCATTTTCAGCATCCTTTACTAAGTCGTTGCTCGTTTTTTCATTAAGCCTGCACCTCTTTCTTATTCTTAGGTTGAGCAATGTTTTTTACGCACTCAATCTTTGCCGGATCAGGAAGTCCACCCTTTTCTGTACACTTATGTCCTAAATACACTACTTCCCGTCGTAAAAAATTCCATTTCTTGTTATTTAATTTGGACTATGTTCCCTCAGTCAGTCCAAAACTTTAATTTAATCTGTTATTCTGGTCCGCCAAGTTTCTTCCATATACCACTATATCATCCAACTATACGAAGCAATCCAGACCTTTTAAACCTGTTAGGATACTATTCATCAGTCTCTGGAAAGTTTATTTAATACTTAATAATATCACCCGTGCCTGAAATTCGGCCATTCCCCTGAAGATAGTTTCTTTCTTTCCGCATTCCAACAATATTTTAAAAGGAGTTTTAATTTTGAAATATCATATATTTTCAATAAGCATTTCAGTGTTGACTAATTTTAAAATTACTTTTATTTTGCCCGAACTAAAGAAAGAAATGTACATATTTTTTTCAATGTATGATAAACACTATAGATTCAAAATATCTGTATAAAGACGGTGTAAGAGTTTCAGCTTTATTCTGGTCTAATTGTCTAATGCATCCATAGCATTCAAATTTCTATTCAGAAACACAATACAATTGACTTTCAATGCTAAGTTGTGTGGTGGTAAACCACTAATCGACAAAGAATTCACAAAATCTACAGGATAATTGTTAACTTCAGACAACGGATCACTAAAAATTTTATGATAACTACAATAAACTTTTTGTTCACCAGACAAACGGTTCAAAATATCAGAATTGATTAAATAATAATCATAATTTTTTGGAGCTAAAATAACTGATTTAAACATGCGATCTGTTTAAATGTTCTCAGAGATATTTCCAAAAGTATAATTTAATATACGAGTATTTGTTTCGTCACCGATCAAATGCTTTGGAATTTGTATAATATACGAGTATTCACCAAATTGCGGAAATTGTGATGCTACTACATTCCTAATCGATTTTAAAAATTCAATAAACTGAACTTCATCAGATAAAGCTGAAGCATGATGAAATAAAGCAGATTTACTCCAACTTGTAATACAATTTTTAATCAAAGTTGGTCGTGAACCATGCAATAGGCAAAATCTGTGAAAAATCCCTACACAACAAAATGGTCTTGCCTCCGAAAAACTTATTTTTATCCGATTCACAATTTTAAGTAAATCTCTCAATAATCTATCGATACATTTCATCAATTATAATCAATAACGTCAAATTTATATAGCGACTTTGACTGCTATATTACAAACTGAAGTTTCAACAGCAGGAATAAGCAATTAAAACACATTTTGAAGTGTTCTGCCCTTTTCAATCTTCAGAAAGGAATAGCTTGAACTCATTCCGTAATGTCAGAGCATTTGCTTGAACATTCAATGCACAAATAACAAATAAGTCGCGAATTAGGTTTGGTGAATTAGGTTTGGTGAATGGAATTCTTCCGCTTCATTCAAACAATCATGCCACTCATTATCATTTAATGCAATACCACGCGCTTGACAACCTTCAATATCCTAATATCTTCAATCAATTTCGGACCAACGACAAGCAATAGAAGCAATCGGAAATGAAAAAGTTCAATATCTTTTGGAGAAACTAAATACATGCGTGATATAATTTCATCACCACCACGTTATCTGCCAACGCTTCTGTCTATCCATCCAATGTAATAGAATTTCAGTATAATGGACTTGATTTGCAGAAGGATCATTTCTATTTAACGTAAAAAATGCCAACAATTTAGTTTGTCTCACATTTTCCACGGCCTGCTGTACCTCCTGACCTTCTTTAAAAATAAGAGTTTATCTATTTTTGGGAAATGAATGTCAATCCTTATCATGGTATGAGATTGAAAATGCATTTTTATAAACAGAAATACGCCAAGCCGCTTCAGTTGATCCAACATATCGACCATTTAAAAAAATCCTCACTTCATCAAGTAGAAGTTCTTGATTTTCTGTACTTCCTTCCGTACCTTCATGAACAGTTGCACTATCGTAGCCTTTATAGACATATTTGTAAATATATTTAACACTTTTAATAATAGTTCACACTTCAAAATTAATGTGAAAGTTAAATTAAAGTGGGCGTGGCAGTAGTAATAATCTGCCCATATTTGGAATGGGTGCAAGTACAGACCCAGTGTATACAGCTACCAATTTGTATTCATATATCATCCTTAGAAGCATAGATAGGGTAATTGCTTTTAAGTGGGGTCCCCAAAGTTCATTCAATGGGAGGGAGGCGTATCCTAAATCTGATCGACCCCCATTCTTGCATAAGGCTATGTAGGGTCCATATACGTACTAATATATCATTTCGTCCAAAAATATTGTATAGGTCGTAAGTTATAATAATATGTCAATAGTGGGCGTTGCTGGAAATATAACACGCCCATTTTTTGTGTGGTGTTTAATGTTAGTACCCGCAACATTCCTGCATAAATCTTTAATAGGAACCTAGTAATGATTTTTGGTTAATTGTTGGCGAGGCAGTTGTATTATGATCTCCATATTCTGCACACATACCATTATTGACACCATGTATATTTCTGCAAATTTTTATTCCGCTGGCATCAATACGAGCATAGGTAGGCTAATTTTAATTTTAGACCTGAAACTTCCTTATATCAAAAGTGGGCATGTCTTTTCTCTGATCAACCCCATTTGTTGCAGATAGCTTTATAATGTCCAAATGTTCCTTCAAGTAAAATTTCGCCCGTAAATCTCTACCAGATCTTAAGTTATGAATATATGTTAAAAGTGGGCGTGGAAGTTAATATATACCGCCCACTTTTTGACTAGTGTTTAGTAGGACCCACATCTCCATAACTGGCGAATTGCGTCACGATTCCATCAATCGGACCGAAGTTATAGACCAATTTAAAAAAGTTGAAAAAACTTCCTTATATGGGCGGTAGGCATGGTCTTTGCCCAAATTGGAACATATAGCTCTAACGGTGTAGAAAAAAAAAGTGGCCACAGACGGACAGACGGACGGACAAAATAAAAATTGCTTAGAAAGTGATTCAGATCATATCTGTATATATATGTCCATACCTACCACGCCTCCTTCTTGAAATTGCAACCCCTCTCAAAAGCAGAAAAAAAGTATACCCTATTTACCTTTTTTAAAGGTAAAGGGTATAAAAACTCGGTAATTACTGAAAGAAGGCAACCTGTGTTTAGTTTACGATTGCAAATTTTAGTGGAATATTATATATATATATATATATATATATATATATATATATATATATATATATATATATATATATATATATATATATATATATATATATATATATATATATATATATATAAGTTAACACATCCGGCCAGGCATAGTTGACTGACCCGGTGATCATGCAATTCACAGTCAACGGTGCATGTTCAGCTACTTTTGCAACTTTGGCACAATTATGCTGCCGCCAACATTCCATGCGCCGACACCCGAAACCCAATCCGCTTTAACATAAGTGCTGCCCCAGCGATTATAAGTCAAGGCTAGCTTCATAATAAGAATATTTTGTATTTTAGTTTAGTCTGTTTTGAGCAATAAACTTGAATGGTTTACCCATAAATGAGTACTTAATTTTCGTGACATCGCACAAGATAAGTACAAAACATTAACTGGCGCCCATCGGTGGAGCAGAACTCACTCACCCAAACAAATCAACATCGTTGAAGTCACACGCAACTACAAAAACACAGCAGCAGCAACAACGGCTACGTGCTACGTGGAAAAACAACACGAAAAAACAGCAGCAGCAGCAACAAATAATCTTTCTAAGAAAAACCTTGAAAAATGTAAGTAGAGTGCTTATTTAAAAAAAAAAAAAGGAAAATAAAGTTGTAAATTCAGTGCGAGTTGTAATTGATTTTTGCTAGTTTTTATTACGGCTAGTTAAACATAAATCCATTTCATGAGTGATAGTGATATTGAAGTTGATAAATTAGTGGCGGATTTGAAAACTATACTTAGACCGAGTGAAATTCATCCGAAAATGTCATTTAATCAGTCCGATATGAAAACTCTATTAGAGTTCGCAGTTAATTCTGCACTTTAAAATCAAGCGAGAGTATTCGAGCAAAAGCTTCTAGAAATGGAAAATAAATTCCGTAGAACATTAGTATCCGCGCCAGAGGTGGAAGTTTTTACTGACGCTGTAATAACTCCCGGCGTAAAATGTGACGAAACACTAGACATC
Organism: Clusia tigrina; assembly: GCA_920105625.2. Lineage (NCBI taxonomy): Eukaryota > Metazoa > Arthropoda > Insecta > Diptera > Clusiidae > Clusia > Clusia tigrina. The sequence continues at coordinate 170,807,158 of OV050031.1, forward strand.
GTTAAATCTTTGCCTGATTTTGGGGCAAAATCGAAACATATGTTTCATGGCGGAAAGCTGCGCATACCGCATATAAAATATTTGAAAATTATGTGGGAAGTTCCAAACATTATCAAGCCTTGGGTATAATTAGGAATAAAATCAAAGGCCCCGCCGATATGGTACTGTCTTCACACACCATTAAATTTCAAAGCAATTATTAATAGACTTGATTTTACTTACGCTGATAAGCGGCCAATTTACTTAATAGAGCAGGAGCTTTTTATTCTTCGTCAAGGAAGCTTGACAATAATTCAATACTATGAAGAAATAGAAAAGAAATTAACGCTCTTAATAAATAAAACAATAATGACATATGACTCTGCCATAGCTTCCTCTCTTAATGAAAAATACAGAGCAGATGCACTGCGAGTATTCATCTCGGGAACAAAAAAAGCTCTTAGCGACGTTCTTTTCTCGGCACGACCAAAAGATCTGCCATCAGCTTTGGCCTTAGCCCAAGAAGTTGAGTCAAATCATGAGCGTTTTCGATTCGCGAATAATTTTTCAAGAAGTATCGAGGAAAAGGCTCACCGCAACGAGCATAGACAGCAAAAACATTTGCCCTCCGAAAATAATACTTCTCAACCGGGGAAAAACCCATATTTTAAGCAAAAGACACGGGATAATAATCAAAACGTAACACAAGAACCACCCCAACCAATGGACATTGACAATTCATCCCGGTTCAGACAACCGACCCAAAATGGTAATGATACCTATCCTTCATATCCCAATCAGGCTTCAAAAAGGGCGAATAGTGCAGCTAGATATACCGGTCTGAAACAACAAAGAGTAAATCATATCTCACAGTCAAACAATTTCGAAAATCAAGAGGAAGAAGAAAACCAGGATATTGTTGAGTCAGAGGTAACAGATGTAGACGATGAAAATTAGCTTCAAGAGGTGAATTTTTTAGACAAAGCTCCCTGCTGCCGTTTGTAGAGCGAACGATAGCAGGTAGAACAATTAAATTGCTCATAGACACAGGCGCTTCAAAAAATTACATAAAATCTATCCCAGAATTAAAAAACCTAACCTCGGTAAAAGAAAAGTTTTTGGTTAAGTCAATTCATGGCTTTAACCCCGTTCAGGAAAAATGCCTTTTGCATCTTTTCGATGTCACAACAGAATTCTTTTTGCTTCCAAATTTATCAAGTTTTGATGGAATAATTGGGCTTGATCTATTAAATAGAGTAAATGCCACCTTAGACTTTAAGAATAAAACTTTAAATACCTGATCTGGATCCGAAATAATTAAATTCAAAAAATGCGCAAGTGTCAATTTTACGGAAATCGAAAACATAGAAGTCCCCCTAGAAATAGATAAAAATTTTAAAAAAATGTTGAAGGAAAGAATATCTGTATTTGCTGACCCAAATGAGGCACTCCCGTATAACACGAATATTATCGCCACAATTCGAACAGAAGACGAGGACCCCATTTATTCAAAATTATATCCCTACCCATTAGGAGTTTCAGACTTTGTAAATAGTGAAGTAAATAGTATGCTCAGAGATAATATTATTAGGCCTTCAAGATCACCGTACAATAATCCGGTATGGGTAGTAGACAAAAAGGGAATGGACGAACACGGAAACAGAAAGAAACGCCTCGTTATAGACTTTCGTAAATTGAATTCAAAAACGGTTGATGATAAGTACCCTATCCCGAACATAGTTGCTATCCTCTCAAATCTTGGAAAAGCAAAATACTTCACTACCCTCGATCTGATATCAGGATTTCATCAAATCCTCCTGGCAGAAAAAGACAGGGAAAAAACAGCATTTTCCGTAGGAAATGGGAAGTGTGAATTTTGCAGGCTTCCCTTTGGCCTTAAAAACGCTCCAGGAATTTTTCAGCGAGCTATTGACGATGTGCTACGGGAACAGATCGGAAAATCATGCTACGTTTACGTAGATGATGTAATCATATTCTCGGAAAATATGGAAGATCATGTAAAGCACATCGCAGGGGTTTTGGACAGACTGTATAATGCAAACATGAGGGTATCACGGAAAAAGTCTATATTTTTTAAAGAAAAAGTTGAGTATCTTGGATTCGTGGTATCTCGTGGGGGTATCACAACCAACCCCAGCAAAACAGAAGCAATCGCAAAGTTCGAGCAACCTACAACGTTGTTCCATTTAAGATCATTCCTTGGCCTAGCGGGCTACTATAGATGTTTCATAAAGGATTTCGCGTTCATAGCTAAACCACTAACGGACGAGCTGAAGGGGGACAACGAAAAAGTAAGTGCGGGACAATCAAAGAAAATATCTGTTCATTTGGACGAAAAACAATGTTCAGCTTTTCAAAAATTAAAATATATCCTAGTTTCAGAGGACGTCATGCTCCTATATCCCGACTATCAGAAGTCATTTGACTTGACGACAGACGCTTCATCGTCTGGCCTAGGTGCAGTCTTATCTCAAGATAAGAAGCCAATTGCAATGATTTCGAGAACGTTAAAGGATAACGAGTTAAACTTCGCGACAAACGAGCGTGAACTACTTGCCGCAGTATGGGCTCTAAAATCTCTAAGAAGCTATTTGTATGGGGTAAAGAACTTGAACATTTACACTGAACACCAGCCACTGACATTCGCGGTTTCAGATAGAAATACGAACGCGAAAATAAAGAGATGGAAAGCATTTATCGACGAGCATAACGCTAAAATTTTCTATAAGCCAGGGAAGGAAAATTTTGTTGCCGATGCGTTATCGAGACAAAATGTTCACGCTCTGGAAGAAAATGCTCCCTCTGATCTGGCCACTGTACACTGTGAACTTTCGCTAACATACACTGTTGAGTCGACTGACAAACCAGTAAATTGTTACCGAAATCAGATAATTATTGACGAAGGCATGGTAGATTCACGAAATATCAAAATTATGATCGGACAAAAAACGAGACATATCATATACTTTACTGACAGGGAAAACCTGATAGGAAGGGTGTGCGATGCAGTTAATAAAGACGTTGTCAACGCAATCAAGTGCGACTTACCAACATTAGCATTTATCCAAAATAAATTGGTCGAAACCTTCCCATCAACTAAATTTTGGCATTCGAACAAGCTGGTTATTGATGTTCATGATAGAAATGAGCAAAGAGAAATAATAGTCGCTGAACATGGCAGAGCTCATAGAGCAGTTCAGGAAAACGTAAAACAAATTCTGCAAGATTATTTCTTCCCAAAAATGACTCGTTTGACAAGGGAAATTGTCGCAAACTGTAGAATTTGTAACAAAGCCAAACATGATCGACATCCACAAAAACAGTGTATTGGCAAAACGCCCGTCCCTAACCAAGTTGGAGAGATTCTCCATATTGATATTTATTCAACTCAAAGCAAATATTTCCTAACATGTGTCGATAAGTTTTCGAAATTTGCAATTGTTCAACCTATTGCTTCTAGGACCATAGTTGACATCGAGCCATGCATTTTACAACTCATGAATTTCTACCCCCGCACAAAGATCGTATATTGCGATAATGAACCATCTTTAAATTCAGGAACAATTAAATCACTTTTGAAAAATCGCTTTGACGTAGGAATTATTAATTCTCCGCCTCTCCATAGCAGTTCAAACGGGCAAGTGGAAAGATTCCATAGTACACTATCGGAAATTGCTACATGTCTAAAATTGGAAAAACACTTGAGCGACACAGTTGAGATAATACTACAGGCAACAATAGAATACAACAAATCAGTCCACTCCGTTGTGGACAGGAGACCAATTGATATAATACATTCATCTTCACCGGAATTTGAAGCAGAGATAAGGGACAAAATTGCTAAAGCTCAATTATTTTCGTTAAAAGGACATAACACCGACAGAAGAGACAGAACTTTTCAAGTAGGCGACAAAGTATTTTTGAAATTAAATAAAAGACTTGGTAATAAATTAACGCCTTTATTTGAAGAAGTCACAGTGGAAGCCGACCTGGGATCAACGGTCCTAATTAGGGGGAGGGAGGTCCATAAGGACAATTTAAGATTAAAAAAAAGCGTTCAATACTCACCCTATTCTGTATCTTTCTCTAGGGCTCGGATCTTACTTGTTTTACTTTTTGTAACAGCAACAACTGGAAAGATTGTGGACTACTCGAATTCGGACTACATTCCCTTAATGGATGGAAATGCAGTTATTTGGAAGGAATTTAAGTTCCTAAGACATTCATCAGACTTAGCCATGTACTCGGAAATTGTCGAGGAGACAAAATCACTCATGAATCAATTCCCTCTGTCCCATATGAAAAAAATTCTTGAATCCGATATAGGTCATATTACATCATTGCTAGAAACTGTAACCATTCACCATAGGCAGACACGGAGTCTTAATTTTTTGGGAACGGCTCTTAAAGTTGTTGCCGGGACTCCTGATTTTGCTGACTTTGAAGCACTAAAATTTCGGCAACAAGAGATTAATGAATCAATTAACCGACAGGCAGTTGTTAACACAAGAGTTCAGGAAAAGATTAATAATATAACAGAATCTATAAATATTATCATGAAATTTGCAAAGGAAAAACAAATAGAAACAGGACACCTTTATGAAAATTTACTAGCAAGAAATAGAATGGTAATCTCAGAACTTGAAATGTTAATGTTATCAATAACACTCGCAAAAATCCAAATTATAAACCCGGCAATGCTTGATTCAGAAGATTTAAATCAAATTTTAAAGGAGCACTCTACCAGTATAATAATAGCAGACTTAATGGAAGTTTCATTTGTCACTGTTCTGTTAGATTGTAAATTTATACACTTTATTATTAAGTATCCTGATCCTAGCATTGTTTGTAAAAAGATAACCCTGTTTCCTGTTCAGCGAAATGGTACCATACTGCATTTTGCTGGATATGGTAATGTGGCGGACTGTGAAAATAAAATCGTGCCAATTGGAAATTGTACTGCTACACTTACCGCTACGTTTTGCAAAGAGCTACCTTTCACAACTTGTGCGCAACAACTTCATTCTGGAGGCATTGCACAATGCAATACCCGTCCCAGTCACCTAGTGCCATTAGAGGTGGTAGACGATGGTATCATCATAATAAATGAGGAAACAGCTACAGTAAAGATAGGCAATGAAACAGACAAGCTTATTCATGGCACCTTCCGGCTGACATTTGCCGATGAAGTTCACATAAATGGGTCTCAATTCAGAAACACAAAAAACATCATACGACGACACCCAGGTTCTGCAGCATCGACTATGTTAAATATAACCGGACATCAGGAGATTTTGAGTTTGCCCTATCTTCAGAGGTTGAACTTCGATAACCTACACTACATTAACAACGTCGAAAGGAAGCTAATGGTATGGCCTACGGCGTTCAGCGTACTCACCATCATCGCTCTGGTTATCGGATTTTCAATTCGCAAGAGGTATCAAAATTCAAACAAAAGGACACAGATATCGTCCCTGAAAATTGCACTGGACACTTTAAGGAAAACCGAGGACGGCCTTCAATCTAGCGAAGGAGGAGTTAACACATCCGGCCAGGCATAGTTCACTGACCCGGTGATCATGCAATTCACAATCAACGGTGCATGTTCAGCTACTTTTGCAACTTTGGCACAATTATGCTGCCGCCAACATTCCATGCGCCGACACCCGAAACCCAATCCGCTTTAACATAAGTGCTGCCCCAGCGATTATAAGTCAAGGCTAGCTTCATAATAAGAATATTTTGTATTTTAGTTTAGTCTGTTTTGAGCAATAAACTTGAATGGTTTACCCATAAATGAGTACTTAATTTTCGTGACATCGCACAAGATAAGTACAAAACATTAACTTATATATATACATATATATATATATATATATATATATATATATATATATATATATATATATATATATATATATATATATACATATATATACTCGTATATATATATATATATATATATATATACGAGTATATATCTATATATAATCGTTGGTGCGGATGTATGTACGGCTTCTCCTCCTAAACCACGGGACCAATCGAACTCATATTTGGACCATATGTTCAGTTAGTGCTCCGATTGGTTTTTTTTAGACTCGGTAGGTGGCGCCACAGTAGAGAAAATAAACGAGTACAGAAGTCTGAAGTCGGGTTAGACCGACGTCGAAATACCCTTTACCTTTTCTTGTGCGTGCGAGTACAACAATGAGGATGTTTTCTTCATTAATCATCATTAGGAGCATATTCACGGTAATTTTTTTATAGGGTAGCTTGAAATGATTATCTTGACCCCATTTCTTGTATATGGCTTTCTAGTGTCAAATAACCACTAATATAAAATTTCGTCAAAAAATATTGTATAGGTCGCAAGTTATAATAATATGTCAATAGTGGGCGTGGCTGTAGAAATAACACGCCCATTTTTTGTGCGGTGTTTAATGTTAGTAGCCGCAACATTCCTGTTAAATTTCATTGATAAATCTTTAATAGGAACACAGTAATGATTTTTGGCTAATTGTGGGCGTGGCAAATGTATTATGTTTTCCATATTCTGCACACACACTATTATGAACCCCATATATGTTTCTGCCAATTTTTTTTGTTGCAGATAGCTTTATAATGTCCACACACAAATCCTTCCCGTAAAATTTCGTCCATAAATCTCTAGCAAATTTTAAGTCATGAAAATCTGTTAATAGTGGGTATGGGAGTTAATATATACCGCCCAATTTTTGCCTAGTGCTTAGTAGGACCCGCATCCCGATAACTGTTTGCGTGACTAATCCACTAATTGGACGGAAGTGATTGTCATTTTAAGAAAGGTGAGAAAAGTTTCTTATATGGGAGGATTTATCCAAATCGGCTCATATAGCAATCTAGTTCTGTACCTTTCTCCAGACTATACTTTTGCAAAATTTCATTAAGATAGCTCTAATGGTGTAGAAAAAAAGTGGCTACAGACGGACAGACGGACGGACGGACAAAATAAAAATTGCTTACAAAGTGATTCTGATCATATCTGTATATATATTTACAAAACCTACCACGACTCCTTCTTGAAATCGCTACCCCTCTCAAAAGCACAAAGTTAGTATACCCTATTTACCTTTTTTAAAGGTAAAGGGTATAATTAAGGCATTCTACCTTACAAAGTTTTGAAGCAACGAAAACATTTTTTTAACTGACTTAAAATATTTTTGGTTTTCGATTTGATGAAGGGAAACAGTTTTTGTTTACCAAAATATTACATTGATGGCGCTACTACATTTCACTTTGATAACTTATAGCCTTGTTTCACACGAACGGCAACGGCCCGACGCGGCGATGATAAATATACACAAAACTGCTCAAACTCACAACATCGGCGAAAAATGTGTATGCTCATACCAAGAGCTTCACACGATCAGACAATCTATGATTGCGGCTGAAAAACAAAACAAAACAAAACGAAAATGCCAAATCAAAACAAAGAATACTGCGCAATTCGCAAAGTTGCCGACGGAAACTTTCAACCGTCGAACGATTTTGTTGTTTATTTTGGCAAATTCTGCTTGCATCTTTTCGTTTTTTTTTAATTTCTGGAATTTTTTAATTTCTTTGGAAAATTGATTTTGTGGCACTTGCAGAAGAAATTTTTATACCTACTTAGATATGAGACTGCAGAAAGTTCAAATTGAATTATTATTGCCTTAATGCAAAGTGTGTGTACGTATAAGTTAAATATCTCCTGTATCTATCTGAAATTATAAAAATAGTTTATTTTTATTTTAATTTTATTATTATAATCGTCCTTCTCCTTCGAGCTCTAGTCAATTAAAAGATGCGAGCTCTCGTACTCGGGTTCTTTTTATACCTTTTCGCCGCCGACAATCGCATGATGACTGCGCTTCGAGGCGGCATTGCGCGACAGCGTTTCACGGCTGGGCTTGGCTGCACCGACATACAACACATGTCTCGCCAATTCGTCCGGCACCGAGAACCATTATCGTCTACCGTATCTACGCGTAGCAGCTGTGCCGCGTATTTTGTACAATGCTTTGTACTGCTGCGCAAGCGAATGGCGCCAATGCTCTTTTCGTGTGTTTTCTCGCGTACCGAGAACCAGCACCGTCTATCGTGCCCCTGCGCAGCGGATGGCAGCAGACGCTATTGCAGCGTATTTCGTACAATGCTCTGTACCGCTGCGCAAGCGCACGGCGCCAAGGACATGCAACACCTATGTTGCTAACTCCTCCCCCCTTAAGATCAGCCGTCCTCGGCTGACGGGCGTCCCGCCCTCGGGCACTACCACGCTATTTCTGATATGATTGAAAATATCCAAGGTTTTCCTTGTCTCTCTTTCTAACGTTGTTCACGTTTGAGGACCAAAATCACGGCAACAAAGCCGGACCTATCACGCCCCGACCCTCTAGAGTTTTTAAGAATGGACAAGAGCTGGAGACGATCAGGGAAACAAAAAGAACATTTCAAGCTTTCAGCAGTTTTAAATGAGAAACACTTCCTCTTAAAAAAATTTAAAGTTCAATAAATAATTAAATTCAAAAAATGCGCAAGTGTCAATTTTACGGAAATCGAAAACAGAAGTCCCCCTAGAAATAGATAAAAATTTTAAAAAATGTTGAAGGAAAGAATATCTGTATTTGCTGACCCAAATGAGGCACTCCCGTATAACACGAATATTATCGCCACAATTCGAACAGAAGACGAGGACCCCATTTATTCAAAATAATATCCCTACCCATTAGGAGTTTCAGACTTTGTAAATAGTGAAGTAAATAGTATGCTCAGAGATAATATTATTAGGCCTTCAAGATCGCCGTACAATAATCCGGTATGGGTAGTAGACAAAAAGGGAACGGACGAACACGGAAACAGAAAGAAATGCCTCGTTATAGACTTTCGTAAATTGAAATCAAAAACGGTTGATGATAAGTACCCTATCCCGAACATAGTTGCTATCCTCTCAAATCTTGGAAAAGCAAAATACTTCACTACCCTCGATCTGAAATCAGGATTTCATCAAATCCTCCTGGCAGAAAAAGACAGGGAAAAAACAGCATTTTCCGTAGGAAATGGGAAGTGTGAATTTTGCAGGCTTCCCTTTGGCCTTAAAAACGCTCCAGGAATTTTTCAGCGAGCTATTGACGATGTGCTACGGGAACAGATCGGAAAATCATGCTACGTTTACGTAGATGATGTAATCATATTCTCGGAAAATATGGAAGATCATGTAAAGCACATCGCAGGGGTTTTGGACAGACTGTATAATGCAAACATGAGGGTATCACGGAAAAAGTCTATATTTTTTAAAGAAAAAGTTGAGTATCTTGGATTCGTGGTATCTCGTGGGGGTATCACAACCAACCCCAGCAAAACAGAAGCAATCGCATAGTTCGAGCAACCTACAACGTTGTTCCATTTAAGATCATTCCTTGGCCTAGCGGGCTACTATAGCTGTTTCATAAAGGATTTCGCGTCCATAGCTAAACCACTAACGGACGAGCTGAAGGGGGACAACGAAAAAGTAAGTGCGGGACAATCAAAGAAAATATCTGTTCATTTGGATGAAAAACAATGTTCAGCTTTTCAAAAATTAAAATATATCCTAGTTTCAGAGGACGTCATGCTCCTATATCCCGACTATCAGAAGTCATTTGACTTGACGACAGACGCTTCATCGTCTGGCCTAGGTGCAGTCTTATCTCAAGATAAGAAGCCAATTGCAATGATTTCGAGAACGTTAAAGGATAACGAGTTAAACTTCGCGACAAACGAGCGTGAACTACTTGCCGTAGTATGGGCTCTAAAATCTCTAAGAAGCTATTTGTATGGGGTAAAGAACTTGAACATTTACACTGAACACCAGCCACTGACATTCGCGGTTTCAGATAGAAATACGAACGCGAAAATAAAGAGATGGAAAGCATTTATCGACGAGCATAACGCTAAAATTTTCTATAAGCCAGGGAAGGAAAATTTTGTTGCCGATGCGTTATCGAGACAAAATGTTCACGCTCTGGAAGAAAATGCTCCCTCTGATCTGGCCACTGTACACTGTGAACTTTCGCTAACATACACTGTTGAGTCGACTGACAAACCAGTAAATTGTTACCGAAATCAGATAATTATTGACGAAGGCATGGTAGATTCACGAAATATCAAAATTATGATCGGACAAAAAACGAGACATATCATATACTTTACTGACAGGGAAAACCTGATAGGAAGGGTGTGCGATGCAGTTAATAAAGACGTTGTCAACGCAATCAAGTGCGACTTACCAACATTAGCATTTATCCAAAATAAATTGGTCGAAACCTTCCCATCAACTAAATTTTGGCATTCGAACAAGCTGGTTATTGATGTTCATGATAGAAATGAGCAAAGAGAAATAATAGTCGCTGAACATGGCAGAGCTCATAGAGCAGTTCAGGAAAACGTAAAACAAATTCTGCAAGATTATTTCTTCCCAAAAATGACTCGTTTGACAAGGGAAATTGTCGCAAACTGTAGAATTTGTAACAAAGCCAAACATGATCGACATCCACAAAAACAGTGTATTGGCAAAACGCCCGTCCCTAACCAAGTTGGAGAGATTCTCCATATTGATATTTATTCAACTCAAAGCAAATATTTCCTAACATGTGTCGATAAGTTTTCGAAATTTGCAATTGTTCAACCTATTGCTTCTAGGACCATAGTTGACATCGAGCCATGCATTTTACAACTCATGAATTTCTACCCCCGCACAAAGATCGTATATTGCGATAATGAACCATCTTTAAATTCAGGAACAATTAAATCACTTTTGAAAAATCGCTTTGACGTAGGAATTATTAATTCTCCGCCTCTCTATAGCAGTTCAAACGGGCAAGTGGACTTTAAGAATGGACAAGAGCTGGAGACGATCAGGGAAACAAAAAGAACATTTCAAGCTTTCAGCAGTTTTAAATGAGAAACACTTCCTCTTAAAAAAATTTAAAGTTCAATTTTAATATCATAAACGTTATAAATTTAATCGATGTATTGCCCATATGAATTGAATGAAGTGATTGGAGTTGCTGCTGGTAAGAGTGCTTGTAAGGGAAGTTTAAGAAAATATGCGCTAACGTATTTTGTCTTTGTGGACTACTCGGCCATCCACTAGGATACTCGATACGAGGTCTGCGCCTACAGTCTTCTGGTTGTAAACTTTTGATAGTTTGTTTCCAAGTCTTTTATTTGCCTTAACAAATACCTTGTCTCCTGTTTTGAAAAATCTCCTTTTTCGCAGCCGGTTGAAATATTGGAGTTTATTTTGTTGGGTAACTCGTAATCTGGCTTCCACCTCGCCTCTCATTACCTCGGAAATAGAATGAAGTATGTCGACAGGTCTCTGATTAGTAACAGAGTGGATTGCGCGGTTATACCTGGATACCACTAACAAAACTAGCTCCCCTATATCCGAGGAATAGTCCGCTGCTTTGAGACATCTTTAAATCTCCGTCAATGTACTGTGGAAGCGTTCCACCTGTCCATTAGATGTGCTGTGAAGGGTCGGAACTGCATGAACGCTAGCATCGAACTGATTTTGTAGTAGTGACCTTATAGCGTTAGAAGTCAGCGATTTTTCGTTGTCGCATACCACAGTACGTGTATCCTTAAAGACATTGAGGGTTTCCAGTAGGGGTCCTTTGAGGTCCACTATACTTCTGGATCTTATGGGGTTTACAATGGCAAACTTGGAGAGCTTGTCCAGGCATGTGAGGAAGTGGTGACCTGCCGTGGAATAGATATCCAGATGCAAAATTTCGCCCGGATGCGTGGGAATAGGGGTTTTTTCTATTTGGGTTGCGTGTGGGTGTCGATTGTATTTGCCTTCCTGACATATGCGGCAGGCAGATGCCAGTTGCTTGAATTGTTTACGGACACCGGGAAAATATGCCATCCGCAACACCTGACGTGTTGTTTCATTCGGCGAACGATGGGCTCTGTTGTGTTCTCTAGCTAGGATTTCTTGTTGCTCGCTTGGGTTGGTGATATCCTTTACCCTTCTCGCACTGAATCGGAACTCCACGGATGGGAAGATATCCAGCAAGGTGTCCTCCAAATATTGCAATGTAACTCAATCGCAATATATTCCATTCACAACATTAACGTTAACGGACTCGTTCAGCAGCTGGGGCAAGTCCGAAGGTGAGGCATAAGTTAGGACATGCCTGAGCTGTTTCTGGAATACTATGGAGGAACTTTTCTTCGACTTCTCTCCAGCTTGGAGGATAAGCTGATTTCTGAAGCAATTGACGGGGTTATTGACAGTCGGGATAGGAGACTTTTCAGCGCTGCTATTGGTTTCACGTTGCTTAGGTTTCTTCATTATTGCCTTTATGTGCTGTCGTGAAAGCGCGTCCGCGACATCATGGAGTCTTCCTGGCTTGTAATGGAACCTCGGGCCGAACTCCTCAATGAAGGATCGCCATCGTTTCATCTTTGAGTTAGCATTTCTGTCCGAGAGAGCGAAGGTAAGGGATTGATGGTCTGTAAAAATATTTAGGTTCTTGACTCCGTATAGGTAGTTTCTCAACTTCTGCAATGACCAAACAATTGCAAGCAGCTCTCGCTCATTAGTTGCATAGTTCTCCTCTGTATCGGAGACCGTGCGCGAGATCATGGTAATGGGCCGACCTCCCTGCGATAGTACAGCCCCTAAGGCATGAGATGAAGCATCCGTGGTAAGATCGAATGGTTTTCCGAAATCTGGATAGAGAAGCAAAACATCCTCTGATGCAAGTGCTGACCTCACACGCCGAAAGGCGTCTAATGCATCCGCGTCGAGGACAATCGAAGTGTTTTTAAACTTTGATGCGTCTATATGACCATTCTTCCCCCTCAGATACCTGGTTAGTGGCTTGGAAATCCGAGCATAATCCTTGATGAACTTTCTGTAGTAGCCCGTCAAACCTAAGAAGGATCTTAAGGTACGAAGGCTATGGGGCTGCTCAAAATCAACGATATCCTTCACCTTGTTTGGGCAAGTTTTTATGTCCATGTTGGAAACAACAAATCCCAGGAACTCTACCTCTTTTTAAAGAACCTGACTTTTCTCTAGTGACTCGCATATTAGCCTGGAATAACCTGTCCAAGACCCTGCGTAGATCTGTAAGATGCGTTGTCGCATCTGGGGAAAATATGATCACGTCATCCATGTAAACATAACAGCTCCTTCCAATCTCCTCCCTTTCAATTGCTGGCTATCCGAGTATCCTTTCCGCATATGAGGAGCGCCGGTAGAAGCTCCAAACCGGTTTGCATTGAAGGGATTTCGTGGAGGAGCGTCTATGGCGGGTAACGTAGATGGATTGTCCCATCGCGGTGAAGTTCTTGGCTGTGCGATGCCCCCAGTTCTTTGGCGACCAATGGCAAGTCGAGCTGAGTCGGGCTGATACATCCTTATAGGCTGCTGGTTGATGCTATAATTGAAGGAGGGGTGCATTCCCTGGGGCCCCCTTCGCTTCCATGACTGGTCTATATTGGCTCTGGCTGTGTTTATTTCTAGCTCCAAGGCCAGAGGGCTGCCGACATATCCGGGGGACTAGCACAAAGAACTGATGAGCTCATGAACTCGTTGAGCTCATGAACTCGTTGAAACGAAATGGATACGCTCCTAGCCAGGTTCCTGTGCTCTTCATTCAGGATTTGCTTCCGCGATGCGTCACCAGAATTGCTCATGTCGTTCTGGTTGGTTAGAAGGGTGAGCCTTTTCTGAATCTCGTCATAATACTTAGAAACGGACCATCCCCTTTGCCTGAGACTCAGCATTTCTTGTTGAAGCGCATATGAGGGTCTTCTGTCTGCATATGTAAAATCTAGCCGAGCCAGTATTGCGTCAAGGTTAGGAGGCGTATTGAAGGATGTTAGGAGGGCATCGGCCTCTCCCATTACTTTGCTGCGGATCAGGTGAACGGCCTGGTAATGGCGAGGAAGACCTTCCGAACCCGTGAAAGCGGCGTAAGGGCTAGTGACAGATCTCCGCCAGGAAGCGTACTGCGTCCTGCTTCCACCAAACTCGCGTAGGGCTTGAATGAGCACGAATGAATCAACCCCTTCATCCTCTCGATCGAACGTAACATCGCTATAAACTGTGGGAGGTACTGCCGGTTGTCCAAGGATCTGCAGTTCTTTCCGGAGTTCGCATATCTCGTTGCGATTAACGGTAAATCGTCGGTTGCTTTCTTCAGTCAACGAGGAGAAGGCGGTGTTGATCATAGCCTCAACAAATATAGCCAAATCTCCGCGGGGTTGGTGCGCTGCTTCGTTGTGCGCCATACTACAGTCTAGAAGCGCACTCTAGTTTGCGATAAACGGTACTAGGGACCTGACTGAACGTGGACTGTGCTGGTCTTCCCTTGTTACAGCGGAAGTCCTTGGTGTGGTGAGCCGTGCACCGTCTTTTTCGGATGCTCTCTACATCACAAAGAATGTGCTAGAACGTATGGTTGGGCTGTGCACCGCCTTTTGCGGTTGCACCGTGTTTAATTACAAACCTTGCGAATGGTCAATACGCAGCGAACCACCTTTTTCGGTAGCGCTAAAAATTGAATTATATTTATTATTAATTATAAATATTTATTTTATGTTTTTTCTTTTATTTTTATTTATTTGTGATAATAACTGGAGGGTCCCGTGTGAGTCGCAGATTTTAACACAATATACACCATGTGTAGGTTACAAAAACTGGAGGGTCCCGTAGGAAGCGCAGATTTGTTTTTCTTTTATTAACCCCTCTCACGGGTATGGTAAGAGGCTGGGCAGCGACTTTTTCGCATGCCCCACGCTTACGACACAAAAACTGGAGGGTCCCGTAGGAATCGCAGATGTGCTTTTTTTATTAACCCCTCTCACGGGTATGGTAAGAGCCTGGGCAGTGACTTTTTCGCATGCCCCACGCTTACGACACAAAAACTGGAGGGTCCCGTAGGAATCGCAGATGTGCTTTTTTTATTAATCCCTCTCAAGGGTATGGTAAGAGCCTTGGCAGCGACTTTTTCGCATGCCCCACGCTTACGACACAAAAACTGGAGGGTCCCGTAGGAATCGCGGATTTGCTTCTTTTATTAACCCCTCTCAAGGGTATGGTAAGAGCCTGGGCAGCGACTTTTTCGCATGCCCCACGCTTACGACACAAAAACTGGAGGGTCCCGTAGGAATCGCAGATTTTGTTATTTATTAACCCCTCTCAAGGGTACGGTAAGAGCCTGTGCAGCGACTTTTTGCAAGCTCCACGTTGGGCGCCAGTTAAATATCTCCTGCATCTATCTGAAATTATAAAAATATTTAATTTTGATTTAAATTTTATTATTATAATCGTCCTTCTCCTTCGAGCTTTAGTCAATTAAAAGATGCGAGCTCTCGTACTGGGGTTCTTTTTATGCGTTTTCGCCACCGACAATCGCATGATGACAGCGCTTCGAGGCGGCATTGCGCGGCAGCGTATCACGGCTGGGTTTGGCGGCACCGACATACAACACATGTCTCGCCAATTCTTCCGGCACCTAGAACCATCACCGTCTACCGTATCTACGCGTAGCGGCTGTGCCGCGTATTTTGTACAGTGCTTTGTACTGCTGCGCAAGCGAATGGCGCCAATGCTCTTTTCGTGTGTTTTCTCGCGTACCGAGAACCAGCACCATCTATCGTGCCCCTGCTCAGCGGATGGCAGCGGATGGCAGCAGACCCTGTTGCAGCATATTTCGTACAATGCTTTGCACCGCTGCGCTAGCGCATGGCGCCTATGCTCTCCGTCTTGTGTTTTCTCACGCACTGAGAACCAGCACCGTCTACCGTGCCCCTGCGCAGCGGATGGCAGCAGACGCTGTTGCAGCATATTTCGTACAATGCTTTGTACCGCTGCGCAAGCGCATGCCGCCACCGACATGCAACACGTATGTTGCTAACTTATATCTACGCTGCAGCAGCTGCACATATTGAGCACTTCTCCTCTGTTTTCACAGCTGAAGCTACTGTGATTTTGACGGCCGTAGAATTCGCATCATCCACAAAAGGCAAATTCGTGATTTGCACAGACAGCTACTCAGCTATTTCCGCTCTCCAGAAAGAGTCCAACAACAGTCTCCTGGTAACACTTATTCGCGAAATACTGATCCAACACCGCGACAAAATTAAAATAATGTGGACACCTAGTCACGTGGGAATACGTGGGAATGAGCTAGCTCACAACAGAGCTAAACTAACAGCCAAAGAGCCACTACACACATCTTCTTTCATAGAAAAGAGAGATATTCATAAACTAATATGCAAACACCTGTGTCATAGGAAAAATTCGGACTGGATTAATACACTACACCGTTATGTTTCTATTAACCCCACAAGAACGAAACCAATCTTTCCTGCATCGAGCTCCTGTATAGAGTTAAAAATATTTGTACGGCTTCGACTTGGTCACTCCAACTTGACCCACCAACACATCCTCAATGGCTCACACCCTGCATCATGTCCATACTGCAACACTCCGACACTGACCGTAGATCACATCCTCAACGACTGCGTTCATTTTTACCACAACCGATCCCAAATATTTCCAAACTTAACCCCTTCAAATTCATTAAAATTTGTTCAATCCGATACCATATGTAAATCCTACAATTTTTTTCATCAAACAAATATTTTAAACAGTATATAAACTTTAATTAGTGTATAAGCTTTAATTAGTATAAGCGAGCTGAAGGCCCTGGCAGCTAGTGCTCCCCTTACAATGTAAAATAATAACTAAGTTGTTGTTTTTCAAGTAATAATAATAATAATAATCTACGCTTCATTGTATATGAAATCCAATTAAAACATAAGACACAAAAAAGAGCGGAGGAGACCTTTTTTAATTTCTGGGGAAAAATGATTTTGTCACACTTGGTGACTAATTTCATATAGAGTCGGACTGCGGCGCCATAAATTTTAATATTGTTTTGGGACTTTGTTGTGCAGTTTTGTGTATATTTATCATCGCCGTGTCGCGCCGTTGCAGTTCGTGTGAAACGAGGCATACGCTTTCAATTGTGATATGTCATTTTTGCTTAAGTTTGCCAGTCATTCCATATCAATACACATATTCAACCTCTACATTTAATAAGCTACATTGGTGTAATGTAGATCGCCTCCACGCGGTGCACCCTGGGTTACGCTAAATGGTCTACACTCCCCCAGGTGCTGCTGTTTTCTTGCACGGGAGTTCAGTAGCACCAATTGGCACGACCCCCATCCTTCGTCCCCGGACTTCTCTTTGGACCAATGTAACTGTTCTGAATGCCCCGGGCTGGTAGCTGTAATTTTCTGGACCTAGCTGTATTTTGTCACTGTAGCATCAAGGTGAAACATGAGTGTGAATGGCTCCAGTCTAAGGTTGCAGCTGCCTACGTCCCGTTAAAACCTTGGCAGTCCTCAAAGTATGTTCGACGTCTGTTACCGTTAGGTCGGTAGTGTGGGTTCGGTTGAGTGGAACTCCCGATTAGCACTGGTCTGGCTCTGAGCACTTGACCCCATAAGGGCTTGTGCCAACCCTCGCATGGCCTCCCTGCTTGCACAGATAGCCATGGGACCATATTTAGTGACCACACGTTCAGACTGAGATAGCGGCTTTGAGTGGGGACCCTACTTGCATGGACACAACAACAAATAAAAACACAAACACAAACACAAACAAAATTTCCGCGCATATCCCCTCAGGGACGCGCAAAACCCTGGCTAGGTAAATGCCCACCAGCAACACCCCCGCCCTTGGTTCGAAGACAAGCAGCATAAGCACTGCCCCTTCAACAAGCACCACAGCTTCGGCTAATAAGCCACCCAAGAGCTCTTCGCTGTCCCCAGGCTCTTCAGCGGCTGCTAGGGTATTGACTCACAAACCAGCAGCAGTCGCTCCGCCTAAGCCCTCTTCAGCAAACTCCTCGATATTGCCTCACAAGTCGATGGAAACTGCTCCCAGTACCGCTCCTCCTTCAGGTGCACCTACCAACGTGAACCCGAGTACAAGGGCGTACAGGACGCGTAGAGCGGCTTACCGTATTTTGACGAGGCTCAGCGCTACAGAAACTTCTCAACTGTCAGAATACGACAAGGGCAAGCTTGAGTGGGCAAAAGCACACGCTGATGTGCGTGTCCACTCCTCCACTGCACAAGCAGCCGGTAACCCCAAGAAGCAGAGATCAGCCGATCGCCCGGGCCAATGCAGCCAAAGCATCCCTAAGCGCGTAAGGCTGGCTACTCCCAAGCCTAAGCTCTCGAAACCGCTTAGTGACATTATGAAAGAGAGCCTCACATGGGCTGTGGTCGACTCTGTCAATGCCGATGGGACCATTACTCCTGCCATTTGGAGACAGGTCGAAATGGCACTGTTACCAATTTTCATTGAGGTTATGTCCCTCAGCCCGGGTCCTTCACCCAGCTCCCCTTACAATGTAAAGGGAGCTGGGTGCCGCAGGGTGGTATCAAGGACATATTAAGATCATATCTTGCTCGGACCAACGCTCGGCGGATCTATATAAGGTAGCGATCAATAGGGTAGGTGAGATCTGGCCGGGTGCAAAGCTCAATGCTGTACCTTTGGACCAGGCTTCCGAACGCCCTCGCTCCAAAACATGGCTTCCTGCCGAGCCCTCTGAGCCTGAGGCAATGTTAAAGATCCTCAAGCTCACCAACACCGATCTTCCCACCGTTGGCTGGAAGGTCGCGAAAGTTGGTGATCCCAAAGGCACTTTGCGTGAGGTCACCATCATTTTGAACGAGCAATCCCTTGTTCCCATCAACTCCCGCGAGGGGGTGATTAATTATGGCTTTGGAGCCATCACTCTCCGCATCTACAAGTGCGATGCCCAAGCCCCCAACAGCCTCCCCCAGCTGGTGCTGTCCCACAAGCCACTGCCAATGAGCCTAGCTGCTCGGGCCCGGCTCTCACCCCTTTGCCGGGTAGTGACAATGAGAGTATGTGCTCCGTTACAACCAGAAGCAGCCGCTTCTCAACTTCCGAACTGGTCGGAGCATTCTTCGACCACATGGACACGGATGCGGCTGGTGGATACATCTCTCCAATGTCCGAAGAGGAGGAGTTGAATTCCACAATAATCAATCTTCCAGACAATGCTGAAGGTACTACAGATTAACCTTCAGCATTCGAAAACTGCCTCGGCAGCCCTGCTTCTCCGCCTCTCGGATACAGGGGTGGAGCTCATTTTCGTCCAAAAAGCTTGGGTCGTAAATGACCGGGTTTCTGGACTCAATGCATACGGATATCGTATGGTATATATCGAGGATCAAGGTAAACCAATGTCCTGCATTCTGGTAAAAAACAGCGTTACTGCCCTTTTACTTCCTAGATTCGGTGTCAAAGACAATGTTGCCATGGTCATTGAAATGGGTCCACGGACCTTCTGGATCTCCTCTAACTACATGGCTCATGACTATGGCGACTCTCCGCCACCAGACATACCTGAAACAGATTCCGGTAATTATCGGCGCCGATGCCAATGCCCATCACGAAATATGGGGCAGCTCCGGCACAAATGATCGAGGTGAGTGTCTTTTCGACTTTATCATTTCAAATAACTTTGGCATTGCTAACCGGGGAAATGAACCGACCTTCCTTATATCCATCAGGAAGGAAGTGCTTGACATCACCCTCGTCAGCGATAACTACTCCTACATAATAAACAGTAGGTTCGTCTCACAGGAATGCTCCTTTTCGGACCACTGCTATATCACCTTTGAAATTGACTCGAGGGAGACTACAGGCAATACAGGATCTCTTAAACCAGTCAATAGAAAAAACACGAACTGGCCTCTTTTCCGGCTCAAACTGGTGGGAGCATTCAACAATGTATGCCCCAACGCTGTCATTTCCGCACTCTATAATCTTAACCTGAATTCAGGTCTTCTTAAATTAAAGAGCTTCTACTAAAATCTAGGATCATCACTTCCACGATCGGCAGTGCCCAATCCAGGAGGGTGGTTAACAGGGGCAGTTAACACACTACTGGTGAGATTGGAATCTACTGGACGCAAAGTGATAGCCTATGCGGACGACATAGCAATCGCGGCATCCGACAAATTCCCCCAAACACTTTCCGAAAAACTTAACTATTCACTCTCTAATGTGTCGAACTGGTGTTAACCCAATGTGTCGAACTTGAAGTTAACCCATCCAAAACCGAGACTATGCTTTTCACTAGGAAGTACCAAATTCCAAATTTTACAATGCCTAGTCTAAACGGCACTCCGCTCTCTTTGAGCACACACGTTAAGTACTTAGGCCTGATTCTCGACCCAAAGCTTAATTGGAAAGCCAATCTAGCTGAGAGGGCACGTAAGGCAACATGCGCAATATACTGCTGTAAAAGAGCAGTTGGTGCACGATGGGGACTTCGTCCTCGAGTCGTGCTCTGGCTCTACACGGTCATCGTTGAACCAAACCTGTTATACGGGCCGGTCTTCTGGTGGAAAGCTCTCGAAAAAGCCTGTAATATCAAACTCCTTGATAAAATCAGAAGATCCATTGCTCTACTGATCACTGGCGCTCTTCGTAGCACACCTACGAAAGCCGTTTTTGCCATGCCGCACTGGCTCCCCTCGGGGATCCTGGTTAAGCAACAAGCCAAGCTGACAGCGATTAGACTTAACGCTCTTTCGCACTGGCACATAACCCTGACAGGCCATGCTTCAATTCTGAATCAGGATCCACCAGTCCCCAACTTTATCGATTATATGTCGGTTTATCCCGATTTGAACAGGGAATTCGACCTCACTATTCCAAATCGAAGCGACTGGACGTCAGAGTCGGCAGCGGTATTTATTCCAACAAGCTGGACTTAAACATCTCCCTACGTCTCCCAGACCATTACAGCGTTTTTCAAGCTGAGGTCATGGCCATTTACCACATGGATGCTGAGTAGTGATATCGGCGCAGTTGACGTATCTATCTTCTCAGACAGCCAGGCCGCCATTAAATCTCTTTTTGGCTCCACAGCCACATCAAGACTAGTTCATGAATGTCGAACATCTTTAAATTAGCTCGCAAGTTACTGTCGGGCGCACCTAGTCTGGGTTCCCGGACATAGCGAAATCCCGGGAAACTGCGAGGCGGACGAGCTTGCCAAGGCAGGCACGCTAATGCACGACATTCACCCCTATGTAAACATCGGCATTCCACTGGCAACAGCCAAGTTCGAAATCAAACGGAAATATCTGGCTGACGCCTACAAATCCTGGGCTAACGAGGAATCCTGCCACACGGCTAGACTAACTTGGGCAAGAATGGACAAAAACAGAACCAATCAACTTCTTCGACTTGATCGCGTATCACTGTCGACAACTGTGTCGGTTTTGACCGGCCACTGCATAATGGGACAGCACGCAGAAAGACTGGGCCTACCCTCAAATGACTTTTGCCGAGGCTGTGGCTTCGAGGAGGAGGACGAGACGGTTTTCCACCTCTTATGCCACTGCCCATCCTTGAGCAGAAGAAGAATTCGCACCTTTGGTGCCCTATTTCTTACAAGCCTGACAGAGCTGTCATCCATTAATATTAGGGACATAGCCAGGCTCATCAAAGTATCATGATGGTTTCCTGAAACATGACGGGGGAGTCGTGCCTCTCCAGGCGCTGTCCTTGCGCTGACTATCACCATCCCAAGTATGGGAACTTTTTAGTCAGTGCTTGAACGGCGCCACACCGTGGTATCACAATGGGCCATTATGTGTGCTCAAGTGTGCTTTTGGCAAACTGGGCGGCCACTCCTACCTACCTACCTTCCTAAGGTAATGTATAATATTCCATTTGAATACAATTATAAGTATAAATGGTGTCGCTGTTATTGTTATTTCATACGATTTATCAAACAAAAATATTTGGATTTCGGTACGCAATGAACGATGTGTCAACATAACCTCAATTTATATTCATTTAATTTCGTTGTTTTGTGCGCGTTATGTTTAGTGTGACTATATGTTTCCATAGTTTCCAGCTACTGACTTGAACGGAACGATGCCTCGACCCACACGATCGAATGTTGGTCGCACACCGCGAAGTACACAATATGTTCGAAGATACCGAGCGCAATTGACACCAGAAGAACAATCGCAGTCAAATGAAAACAGACGCATTCACATTGCCCAGATGCGTGCACAAGAAAATGGAGTACAACGAACAGAACACCTTTCTCAAACGCAATCAACACGGCAAACATCACGACAACGTATGACAGATGACAATCGAGATGTAAACCAATTGGTAAATCGAACACGCATGCAAACGACTAGGGCAATGCAAATGTCTTCGTTTAATTGTTATGCATTTGAATATGCACCCGACATTGACCACAGCTCCCACACAAAAATTTCAATTGGAGAAATAGATAAAGAATGTCGACACTGTCATGCTTTGAAATTCAAAAATGAAACTGCTGGAATGTGCTACGCATCTGGGAAAGTGGT
Source organism: Clusia tigrina (assembly GCA_920105625.2). Classification (NCBI taxonomy): domain Eukaryota; kingdom Metazoa; phylum Arthropoda; class Insecta; order Diptera; family Clusiidae; genus Clusia; species Clusia tigrina. The sequence continues at coordinate 170,829,634 of OV050031.1, forward strand.
TCTACCATTACTTAATCCACCTCCAGAACCATTGAAGTCTTTAATATTTGGATCAGATGACATATCAAAATTGTTCTTAAACAAAATTCGAAAATTCAATAACTGCTTCCAAATGACATCGTTTGCGGCTAACATTATTTCAAATACTGACGCAGAAGGTCGTAATTTCGAGTCCACCTTCAAGATTCAAGGCCAAATTTATCATCAATATGGTTCATTGCCTCCGATGCCGAATGAAACACCAAAATTTGTTCAAATTTACTTCATGGGCGATTTAGAAGGCCAAGTGAACGTTCGTTGCCAAAATCAGCATATTGAGAGAGTGAAACGCTCAATAGTTTCTACGTTCGAACCCTTCCTGGCTGAGAAAAATCAATTGATTGGTGCTTTCAAAAGTGTTCAAAATCAATTGCAAAATGATAGTTACATGATTATTATCAAAGCTGATGAGGTTCCTCTCGGTGAACATCAACGCAGATTCAATGTTCCAACCGTTGATGATATCTGTGTTGTTATGGTAGGTGAAGCATTTTGTTTGACATTGTTACCGCTAATATGATCCATGGTCCCTGCCAAGCTATGAACATATATTCACCATGTATGGATAATGGAAAATGTACCAAATGATTTCCTAAGGATTTTTTAAGTGACACCATATCTGGAATTGATGGATACCCATTGTATCGAAGACGATCAAAACTGAACACGGTGGCCAATCATTCATGAAAATCATACGTCAAAACGAAGTGTTCATTGATATAATCGATGGATTGTACCGAATTCACCAATACTATCCAAAAGTTATAAAGCGCATATTAATGTTGAATTTTGCAGCTCATATCGATCAAATATATTTGCAAGTATGTGAATAAAGGCAGTGATATGGCCGTGTTTTCCGTGGAGTCCATAAACGAAAATGGTGAAATAACCCGCTATCAAATGGGAAGATATATAAGCAGCAATGAAGCAGGCGTATCCTCACTCCACCAACAACTTCATTGACGGCATTTTTCACATTATGTCAACAACAAACTGTTTACGGACAATTCGCGAAAACATTGCTCTACGCAGAAGTGCCCACGTACTTTACATTAGATAAACCGTCAAAAGTATGGCAACCCCGGAAAAGAGGAAAAGCAATTGACGGATATCCAGGCATTTGTTCGACCAATGTTTTGGGCACATTATATACAGTACATCCGAAACAACGAGATTGCTTTTATTTGCATTTATTGCTCATTACTGTTCGCGGACTAACATCGTTCGATTATTTGAAAACTATTGATGGCCAATTATATCCAACTAACCATGCAGCCTGTTTAGCCTTGAAACTGTTCTGGACGGTGATGCCCATTGGGATACAACTATGGCCGATGCTGCTCTTATTTCAACACCACATCAAATCAGAACATTATTCGCAATCAAACATGTTTCCCAACGAACCCACTTTCATTATGGGGAAAAATTCAAAGATTTTATGAGCGAAGACATTCTGCACGCCCAAAGGACATTGAAAGATAACAATAATTTAAGTTACACACCAAATACCTACAATGAGGCATTAATCAATCTGGAATATTTGTGTATGCAAATACCGAATAATTCACTCATGACATTGGGACTACCACCACCAAATCTTCCCGCAAGTTAGTTATATAACCGTGAATTGCAACGTGAGGCATCACACAATGTGGACAATTTGAATATGTTTGTGTAAACGCATAAACATGAATTGTTACCAGAACAAAAAATAGTTGACAATACGATTATGCATGCTGTTGCTGCTGAACAAGGTGGTTTCTTCTTTTTGGATGCTGCAGAAGGGACAGGCAAAACATTTTTAATTGCCCTGATATTGGCTCAAATACGGTCCCAGGGGCATATAGCTTTAGCTATTGCATCATCTAGAATTGCAGCCACTTTGTTGGACGGAGGATGAACAGCTCATTCAGCATTGAAGTTGCCTTTGAATATCCAAACAAATAATAGCGCTGTTTGCAACATCAAAAAATATTGTGGTATGGGTCAGGTGCTAATAAAATGCAAAATCATTATATGGTATGAATGTACCATGGCACATAAACATTCATTAGAAGCCTTAAATCGAACATTGAAAGATTTAAAAGGCAACGGCAGACTTTTTGGTGGTGCACTAATTTTATTGTCCGGTGATTTTCGTCAAACACTGCCCGTGATTCCCCGATCAACTTATGCTGACGAAATAAATGCATGTCTAAAATCTTCTGGACTATGGCGCAACGTTCATACATTAAAATTAACGACGAACATGCGTCTCCAAGTTCACAGCGATCCATCTGCTGCACGATTTTCGCAACAATTGCTTGATATTGGTAATGGGAAAATACCAACCAACCCATTAAATCAAATGTTAAAATTACCAGAAGATTTTTGCATTGTTGTGCCATTCAGAGATGAATTGATTGAAAAGGTGTTCCCAAATCTTCAAGCAAATTTCAACAATCATCAAGTGAACGTGCTACATTGGTAGCAAAAAATATTGTTGTAGATGCCATTAATATATGCATCCAAAGTAAATTATACAGTGAATTATTTACGTTGTGGTTGACGAGAATGATTCTGTAAACTTTACTACAGAGTTTTTAAATTGTTTGGATTTGCCTGGATTACCACCACATGTTTTAAAAATTAAAATTGGTGCACCAATTATTTTGCTGCGAAATCTAAATGCACCGAAACTATGTAATGGAACGAGATTGGTTGTTAAACGGATTTTGGGTATCGTCATTGAGGTAATAATCACTGGAAACTTCAAAGGAGAGCATGTGATATTACCAATGATTCTAACAGATTCAGCAGTCCAATTTAAACGATTACATTTTCCCATTCGTCTTGCTTATGCAATGACAATTAATAAAGCGCAAGGACGGTCCATGAATATATGTGGATTAGATTTAGAAAATGCTTGCTTTTCCCATGGAGAATTGTATGTAGCATGTTCGCGTGTGGGACGTGTTGTGAGTTAGAATCAACCTGCCTGCAAGTAGTTGACTCACAGCACCGACTCCTAACAGATACTACACATTTGGTGTGGTTAGCTTTAAGCAATTAAGTCAAGTAAGAAAGCACATATTTTTAGGGTGCAAGTATTATAAATGTGTAGAATTTATGTAATAGAGATTATGTAAACTTTTAGGGTGTGACAGTTCCGCAGTCGAGTCGACGAAGGGCATTGCAATTTAGAATGCACCGTCGACACTTTTACAGTAGGTTAGTTGGCTTGACCAACTGACACCAATTAACAAGTGCGGAACTGAAACACCAGAAAGGTCAGTTCACAGACTGAAAGTGGTGTTTGTAAATAGTATATAAGAATTAGTACTTTAAGAAAAAAGTCTCTTGTTGTTTTTAACCTAAAAGTGATGTAATGTTTTATTCTAAAGAGTGAATCTAGGTTTACAGGTACTCGCGCGCCAGGACAAGCAGCAAGAGGACCTCCCCGAGGACAAACAAATACGGTCCCCAACATTTTGGCGCAGCCGGTCTTAAGGACCTACAGGAGGAATCCCAGGGAAAAGCACCCTGAAGCAGGGAAGCATCCTGCAACAAATTCGAAGGTCCCTAAAGGGAAGATGTCATCAAAGAGGATAATGTTGAGTAGAGTGTATAGTAGCGTAATTTAAGTAGATACTTCTGCGACCCTGAAGGCGCCATAGCGCTGATGAAAGAAGTCGCAACATATAGGCGCGTTTGCGCTGTTGCACGCAGCTTTGTATGGGCAACCATAAACCGTCAGTATGATCGGATGTATGTAGTCTCAGCTGTGAGGATTTTTTTTTGTAGAATCGAGTTTGTTTGTCGATAGAGACATATATATTGTTTGTTAAATTGTTTTAATTATTTTACATTGTAAGCTTAGGGTATTAGGCAAAAATACTTCAAGAAGTGCTTACAACACGGGTTGTTTCGCCAAAGTTTGAGTAGTTCCGAAACTACGATTTGCGGAAAAAAAAGAGAAAGAAAATGTTTACTTAATATTTTGCACGGAAAAGCAAAACAACTCAACAAAGCATTTTACTGAAATGGGTATGTGTCAGTAGTGCTATATATATTTTTTGTATTTGGAAATTTAATTTGATGGGGAGAAAAATATGGACAATAATTTCGTGAAACCAATAACATTGTCAAAATGGGTTAATAGAAAAATAGTAAGAAAATCGTATTTACCTTCAGTAGTTGTGCAATTAATTAAATATAATTGTTATACTTACGATTTGCGTAGCAATATTGAAGAAAAAATTTAAATGCTATTATTTCGTGGCGCGTTTATTTTTTAATATGGATTCAAATTTCCGGGAATGAATCAAGACAATTTTGCCTGTAAATCCAATTTTGGTTTTTGCGTACATACTCGTATATCCTTTTCTATGGATTTTTGGGAGTATTAAAGATGGTGAGAGGAAATCAAAGAGTATCTGTGAGGAAGTGAAAAACCAATTTGCATTGATGGAAGGACTTAATGGAAGCCGGTAGACAGCGGATATGGAACTTGTGATGGAAAATAAGTAAAGAAAGAATATATATAGAGATAGAATTTACGGTGGAATGTTTTTTAATAAATTTGTTTTGAATTATTAAGTAAGATGGAATAAAATATTGGGATAAGTTGATAGCAAATTTTAACAATTATTGGGTTTTATTTTTAAATGGGATACGCCATCTGTTCTGGCATTTGGGATGAACAAATGGATGGAGATTTCTCCTTGAGATTGGGTTGTTCAACGGGATATTTATTGGATTAGGCATAATCAATGGGACTATCGAAGGAAGAGAAGGAATTGCTGAAATCCCAGGAAGTGGTGGGTAAAGAGGTCCAGAGGTTGATTTCAAACTTCAGGAAGGACCGGAAGGATGTCAAAAACGTGAAGTACTATCACAGACGCATCACAGAGTTGCGAGGTTTGGTGGAAAAATTTAACAGCAACCACGCAAAATTGCTGCCGCACAAGGAGGTCTGTAGGGACGACGAGTACTTTGCGACGGGTTTTCACGGATATGTGGAAAATTTAGTGTCAGCGTGGCTTAAAGTATTCGAGTCGGAATTGGCAATGATTGAGGCACCGAGTGGGTCTCCGTTAAAGAGTAAAGAAGATGCACAGGACGAGAGCAGTAAGAACGGAGGTGAGTCTTTTCACCGAGAGGGTATTCGAGCAGTTTGAAGCAAGTGCGAGCAGGGAAGAAGCTCAGGAATTGTGGAAACAGGCGAACGTTAGAGGAGCTGTGTCACCATTAGAAGTAGCGGATCAAGCCTTAACGGCAATCCAAAAAAGGACAGAAGAAAAGTTGTTCAATTTTCATAAGAAAACAGAGGATTTGAGAGCACAAAAGGAGTATCTTGAGAATAAGGTAAAGGACTTTCTCAGAGATTGACGGAAACAGAGGAAGCAGCAGCGCTGTTGGAAAAGGAATGTGCAGAATTAAAAAGAGGACGGGCGACCAATAGGGCCTCTCCGAAAAAGGAGAGATAAAAATCAGCATCGGCTGGATTTACACAGACAGTATTGACATTGCCTCCGGAAGTTCGCTGGCCGGAATATTTAACACCAGAAAGTAAAGCCAAGATTAGTTTTTAGTGAAGAAAGGCAAGCGGAATTTTTGTTTGGCGCATCTGAAATCGGTGTCGAGCCATTTTCACCAGGAAGTCCGATAAATAATAAAAATCAGGGATATCCGCAAACAGAGCCAGAAGCAGAAGCAGTGCAGCAAATCAACAATACTGTGGACAGTACTTCACCTGTACGAGCAAGCGGTCGAAGATTAATCAGTTTGAGTCCGTGACTGGTCAAGTGTATATCAGATCCGGGAGAAGCTAATTTGGAAACCCCCCAAGAAGATAACGCTCAAGTTTTATCAGCCGTAAGTAAAATAAAAATAAGTAAAATGGGTATAGAGAAGATTTCAAAGGCAGTGTCCAGGCTAGTACCTGTGTCTACTGGTGCTGTTTCAGAAGACTTACAGTCAAAACTCAACAGGTTCGTTCAAGGTTGTGAACTCGCAAAGCGAAGCATAAGCCCTGATGAGTTGCAGGACTTTTTCGACTGTGTTAAGCAAAGGTTATTTGGAGATGCATACAATCTTGTGCTGCCAAAGCAATTCGCCAGTGTGAACGAGCTTTGCGGCCTTCTAAAGAGAACCTATTTAAAGGAAAGAATTTTGGAAGACATATCCCAAGAGATCAGAATCGGGAAGCAGCTGGCAGGTGAAGACATTCGCGCCTTTGCCAGTTCTTTAGAGTCACTTCAGATGATGGCCCAGGAAATAATAACAAACAAGTATGATGGCGTTGGAGATACAGCATTATTATACGAAGTTGACAAATCGGTGTCCTCAACTCCGCTGTAAAGATTCATATGCTGAATAGCAGAACAGGAAATCTGGAGGAATTAGTAGAAGAAGCAATTAGAGCACAAGTCCTCGTGGAACGAAGTACGGCCGGTTTGGGGGAGGTAGATATGTTCGAAAACAGACAGGACAGTTTCACTGCCGCTGTAATGGATAGAGAGGGAATTAATTACGTCCCAAACATATACAGAGGAGTGTATAATCCCGGTGTTCCGACAGCAGAGCCGCGAATCCGAGTAATCCGTACAGGGGGTTTGTACAGAGGGCACCCACATGTTCGTTCTGCCGTAAGCAAGATCATACAAGGGATGAGTGCATTACATACAAGGAGTGCTATATGTCTATGGAGTGCCAAACATATAGTCATGAGGTAAGTAGACAGTGCCAAGTAGACACTAAATGGGATCAAAGTAGAAGGCAGCCAGGTACGAGGCGCCCGGATCGACCCTTGAGGGACGGCAGGGGTAGTAGTCCCTGAGTTAATTCAACGGAAGGAATTAACCAAGGAAGAAATCCTTTCAAAACTGGGAGTGGTCAGCAGCGACCAAAATGGGATTCCAGAAGTGAACCAAGGATAGGCAACACCAAACAGGGGTTGAGATGCTTCTCATGTGGACGAATGGGATAGCGGGCAGCGGAATGAAGAGATAGACAATCCCAACAAAGGAACCAGGGAAACTTCCAGCAGCCCAGTCGAGGCCAGTAGACTGGAAAGCCAAACGAAAGAAAGTAATAATTAGGCTGGAAGTAGGTGTGAGTAGTAATGTAGAAACTACAGTCCAGGAGACGGAGGAGCAAGAGGCTCTCCAATATCGCGAAGAGTTAGGAAGTGGATACGCGTCCATGTTGGGAACAGAAGGACATTGCTTTGTTATGAGCAGAATAGGTTATGCCATCATCGAGATACCTTGCAAGGAATCAGCTAGTGGGAAGCTAGTGCTTTTGGTAGATTCAGGAGCGGACAACAGGCTCGTAAAATCTAGTGTTTTACGGAAAGGGCTACATATTAATCAAATGGACGTAAGAATGCTTAACGGAGCGTTTGGAGGCTGCATCAGGACATTGGGGTCGCTCAGAATAGGACACAGTGAAGTTAAGGGCATGAGTTTTAGAGTGCACAGGCAGATATAAGAAAAAGGATGGAGAGGGTGTGTTGTGAGTCAGAATCAAGCTACTTACGCGCAGTTGACTCACAGCACCGACTCCTATTAAACTCATTAATAATGCACATATTTTTAGGGTGCAAATATTGTAAGTGAGTAGTATTTATGCACTAATTATGATGTAAACGTTTAGGGTGTCACAGTTCCGCAGTCAAGCTGACGAGAGGCATTTAGAATGCACCGACGACACTTTTACTGAAGTAGGTCGGTTGGCTTGAGCAACTGACAAATAACAATTGCGAAACTGGAACACCAGAAAAGTCAAGACGTAGGCGGTAATATTCATTTGTAAATAGTATATAAGAACTAGTATTTTAAGAATAAAGCTCTCTTGTCTTTTGAAACCGAAAAGTGGTAGTGTTTGAATTCTATGTTAGGGCTCTTGATTTTTCAGCCACGCGCCCGAAAACGGCGACAGGACGTCTCTCTCGCCGACAAGCAGATAAGGACCCCAACATTTTGGCGCAGCCGGTCTAAAGGACCTATTGGAGGAATCCCGGGCAAGGAACCCTGAAGCAGAGAGGCATCCTGCAACGAATTCGAAGGACCTCATCTAAGCACACTGTGGAAAAAAGGATGTCATCGGGAAAAATAATGGTGAGTAGAGTGTATAGTAGCGTAAAATAAATAGATACTTCTGCGACCCTGAAGGCGTCGTAGCGCTGGTCAAAGAAGTCGCAACCTATAGGCGCGTTTGCGCTGTTGCACGCAGCTTTGTATGGTCAACCATAAACCGTCAGTATGATCGGACGGTCTATGTATGTTCATCCTAGCTGTGAGGATTTTTTTTGTAGAGGTTTTGTGTTTGTTTGTCGGTAGGGAAATATTTGGATACACATTTTTTCACTTTTTTACACAATTAAATACCATGAGCTTAGGGTATTAGGAATAATATAAATGTTTTTATTACGTTGCGCATACGTTACGGGTTTATTTTTAAATATGGATTCAAATTTCCGGGAATGAATCAAGACACTTTTGCCTGTAAATCCAATTTCGGTTTTTACAAACATATGGCTTTTTCTATGGATTCTTGGGAGGATTAAAGATGGTGAGAGGAAATCAAGGAGTATCTGTGAGGAAGTCAAGGACCAATTTGCATTGATGGAAGGACTTAATGGACGCCGGTAGACAGCGGAACTTTGTGATGGAAAATAGCAGAATATGTATATAGAATTTACGGTGGAATGTTTTTTTTAAATGAATTTGTATTTATCAATAAGTAAGATGGAATAAAATATTGGGATAAGTTAATAACAAGTTTTAACAATTATTGGATTTTTATTTGTAATTGGGATTCGCCATCTGTTCTGGCATTTGGGATATGACGAAGGAAGCGCAAGGATTACTGCTGAGGCAGGAGCAAATTGGCGAAACGATTGAAAAGCTGGTCCGTAACTTTAAGAAAGACGGCAGTTTACGTAAGGACAACGTGTATTACCGCAAGCGAATAACACAGTTGCAAGATCTGGGGAGAGAGTTCAACAATAATCACGGACTGTTTTTGCCTCACGCATTTGAGTACGGCAAGGGAAAATATTTTGCGGAAAAATACGCAGACTACATAAATAGTCTGGTCAATGAATGGGCAGATACATTTAGTTCTGAATTAGAAGGACTAGGGCAACAAACTGTGAGTTTGGTTTCACCAGACGAGGAAGTAAGGAACAGATTGAAATCAATGCAGTCAGAGGTGGAACTGTTTACTGGGAAAATAGTTGACCAGTTCGAAGCGAGTACGAGCAGGGAAGAAGCTCAGGAATTGTGGAGGCAGGCGAACGCCGGAGGCGCTGTGTCACCATTAGAGGTAGCGGATCAAGCCTTGACGGCAACCCAAAAAAGAACAGAAGAAAAGTTGTTCAGTTTTCATAAGAAAGCAGAAGATTGGAGAGCACAAAAAGAGTATCTGGAGAAGAAGGTAAAGGAACTTTCTCAGAGATTGACGGAAACAGAGGAAGCAGCAACGCTGTTGGAGAAGGAGTGTGCAGGATTGAAAAGAGGACGGGCGACCAATAGCAACCCACATAGAAAGGAGAGATCAAAATCAGAATCGGCTGGATTTACACAGACAGTATTGACATTGCCTCCTGAAGTTCGCTGGCCGGAGTATTTAACACCAGAAGGGATAAGCCGCATGGTAAAGCCAAAATTAGTACTTAATGAAGAAAGGCAAGCGGAATTTTTGTTTGGCGCATCTGAAATCGGTGTCGAGCCTTTTTCTCCGGGAGGCCCGATAAATAATAAAAATCAGGGATATCCGCCAAAGGAGCCGGAAGCAGTACCCGTGCAGCAAAGTTCCGATACTGTGGGCAGTATTTCGCCTGCACGAACAAACGATCGAAGACTAATTAGTTTGAATCCGGCACTGGCCAATTACCTCTCAGATCCGGGAGAAGAGAATTTGGAAACTCCCAAACAGATTAATAAAGCTAAGGTTTTACCAGCAATTGAGAAAACACAAAGGAATAAAATGGGTATTCTGGAAGTTGCTCATGCGGTGGAGAAGTTGGTGCCCATGTTCTCAGGAGTCGAGTTGTATGATCTGAGAACTGAGATCCGGCGCTTCAAAGAAGGTTGTGAGCTAGCACAGCAGAGTGTTCCGGAAGCGGACGGGGAACACTTAATAAAGTGTATTAGGCAAAGAACCACAGGTGATGCGTTTGATTTACTAGCGCATAGCTCAGTAAGCGCCCTGCCGGAGTTATACGCACTTTTGGATCGGACATATTTGAAACAAAAGTCATACGACTGTCTCGTTCGGGAAATTCAGGAATCAACTCAGACACCGGGGGAGGAATTGAGAACCTGGGGACGAAGGCTCCAGTCTCTGGGGAACGCTGCTGAGACGGAAGCCAACAGGCAGTTTCCAGAAAATGTTGCAGCTTACAAGGCTCAAGTAGAACGGACTATGATTTCTGTGTTCAAGGCAGGCCTGATAAATAGGGACTTAGCTAATTATACTCTTACTCTCACGCCGAGGAGCATGACAGAACTAGTGGAAGCGGTCTCTTTAACTGAAGCAGCAATACAACAGCGAACGACAACAGGTGAAATCTGCTGGACGAATGCTCCTGCAGAGGTAGGGACAGTACAGCAGCAAAACAGATGTGGAATTGCTAGATTGATGGGTCAATTTCCGCAACAAAGAGATCAAGATTTTCCTCCAAGGAAACCCATTTGCTCATTCTGTCATAAGCCAGGGCACACAAGGGATGAATGCGTTACACGCAAAAACACGCCCTACTGTATGGAGTGCCAAACTTACGGTCATGAGGCAAGTAGACAGTGCCAAGTAGACACTAAATGGGGTCAAAGTAGAAGGCAGCCAGCTACGAGGCGCCCGGATCCACCCTTGACGGACAGCAGGGGTAACCTCAGTAGACCCCGAGTTAATTCAACAGAAGGAATTAACCAAGGAAGAAATCCTTTCAAAACTGGGAGTGGTCACCACCAAATTGGAATTCCACAACCAAATTGGAATTCCAGAAGTGAACCAAGGATACGCAACACCCAACACGGGTTGAGATGCTTCTCATGTGGACAGATGGGACATCGGGCAGCGGAATGCAGGGATAGAAAAAGGAACCAGGGAAACTTCCAGCGGCCCAGTCGAAGCCAATAGACTGGAAAGCCAAAAGAAAGAGAGTAATAATAAGGCCGGAAGTACGTGGGACTAGTAATGTAGGAACTACAGTCCAGGAGAAGGAGGAGCAGGAGGCTCTCCAGTATCACGAAGAGTTAGGGAGTGATACGCGTCCATTTTGGAATCAAAAGGGCGTTGTTTCGTTGTGAGCAGGATAGGAGATGCTTTTATTGAGATACCCTGAAATGAGGCAGCTAGGGGAGAGCTAGTGCTTTTGGTAGACTCAGGGGCGGACACTAGCCTCGTAAAATCTAGTGTTTTAGGGAAAGGACTAGTTGTTAATCCAAAGGATGTAAGAACGCTTAATGGAGCATTCGGAGGATGCATCAGGACACTGGGGTCGCTCAGAATAGGACACAGTGAAGTTAAGGGCATGAGTTTTAGAGTCCACGCAGTCGAATTGGATAGGGAAGGTATCCCGGCTGATGGGATAATTGGCCGCGATAATCTTTGGGGACGCACCATACTGGATGCGCTCGACAAGCAGTTATCGTTTTACGAAAATAATAAGAATAGAATTCTCACTCTTCCATTAAAGTCATGGCAGGAAGGAACCGTGAGTAAGGTTAAGAATAGTATGGAGGTAGTAAATGCAAGGTCAACCAGAGTAGTTACTATGCATGTAAATACGAAACTTAGGACTGTTGTTTTACACAAGCAGCAGCTAGCGGAGGGCGTATATATGGGGGAGACCATAACGCGCGTTGACAAGGGCAAGGTGTACGCTTGCGTACTCAACGCATCGGAAAAGGACTACCTGATGGATGAGGATTTTAGGCCTAAGTTCACTAGCTATGATAATTTTAAGGAACCGAATTATAGATCGGTAAATCAGATTAAACAAGTTGATATAAGAAAAAGAATGGAGAGAGTGCTAAAATCACTGAAGTTAGACCCAAGCGTAAATTCAGAAGAGAAGGCATCAATAGAAGCCATTTGTGCGTCATTCCATGACATATTTTTGCTGGAAGGAGACCAGTTGACATATACCCCAGAGGTAGAGCATGAAATACCTACTAGGGTGGATCAAGCACCAATTAACCAGAAACAGTACAGATTGCCACAGGCTCACAAAGATGAGGTAAACAGGCAAGTGGAAGGGATATTAAAAGATAACATAATTTCACCGAGTATCTCGCCTTGGAATTCACCAATAATTTTGGTACCAAAGAAGGGAGGTGCTCAGGGTCAGAAGAAGTGGAGAATGGTCGTCGATTTTAGGAAATTGAACGACGCCACTATCAAGCAGGTGTTCCCAATTCCAAGGATAGAAGAAATTCTGGATCAATTGGGGCATAGTAGATATTTTTCTACACTTGATTTAGCGAGTGGGTACCACCAAGTTCTGGTGGATACCCAAGATAAGCAGAAAACCGCGTTCAGCACCGGTTTAGGGCATTATGAGTTTAATAGAATGCCGTTTGAATTAACAGGAGCACCGGCTACCTTCCAACGGTTGATGAACCATGTGCTAACAGGCTTACAAGGGTTGGATTGTTTTGTGTATCTGGATGATATTGTAATTTATGGGAAGAACTTGCAGCAGCATTCGCAACGCTTGTGCAAGGTGCTCCAGAAATTACGAGGACACAATTTGAAATTGAACACGGAGAAGTGTCAATTTTTACGAAGAGAGGTGGTTTATTTAGGCCATCGTTGCTCAGAGGCAGGAGCACTGCCTGACCCGCAGAAGGTGGAATGCGTTAAAAATCTAGCGATTCCGAGAAACAGAAAGGAAGTGCAAGCATTCCTAGGACTAGTGAACTATTATAGAAAGTTCGTGGAAGGACTAGCCGGAATTGCGTTGCCAATTAACAAGTTGCTACGAAAAGAGGCAAAGTTCGAATGGACAGAGAGGGCAAGCATTCGAGAGGCTAAAGGAAATAATTAGTTCGCCACCAATTTTGGAATACCCCGACTTTGAGCAAACTTTTTTGTTGACCACTGATGCCAGCAATGAAGCATTAGGGGCAGTATTGTCACAAGGGGAAGTCGGTAATGACCGACCAATAGCATTCGCAAGCAGAGCGCTTAGCGACACGGAGAAGAGATACTCCACAATAGAAAAGGAATTTCTAGCCATAGTGTGGGCTACAAAGAATTTTAGGGCATATCTGCTAGGACGCCCATTTAAAATATATACTGATCACCAGCCGTTGAGAGGCATAGCCAATTTGAAAGACCAAACGTCAAGGCTAGCTAGGTTCAGACACAAATTGTCTGAGTATGATTTTGAAATCATATACAAACCTGGGAAAAAGAATCTGAATGCGGATGCACTCAGCAGAGTACCGCAGGCACAGAAGGTATCAGTGGTACAAACGAGGGCCAAGGCACGGTCAGAGAAGGAGAAGGCCGAGAGAATTCAAGGGGATAAAATTGATGCAACAAGAAATGTTAGCAATGCGGGTGACGCTGCTAATGAACAAGGAGCCAGTAGTGTGGAATGGCTGGAGGATATAAAGGATATCCAGGCTGTGCTAAAGGGTTTCCATGATTCACCTCTAGGTGGACACCAGGGATTCTGGAAAACCCATGACAGAATTAGGCGAGTATACGGATGGAAAGGTATGCTCAAAGACATAAAAAAATATGTAAGAAGTTGCCCAAAGTGCCAGGCCAACAAAAGTTCAAGGCTAACAAAGATGCCAATGGTGTTAACTGACACACCAAAGCAACCATTTGATAAAGTTCATATGGATATTGTAGGTATTTTACCTGAGACTGTTTCGGGCAATAAATACATATTGACGTTCCAAGATGATTTCTCAAAGTATATGGCGTGCGTGGCTATACCTGATGCGGAAGCAGGTACGGTAGCCAAAGCATTCTTTGATGAAATTATAGCACGTTACAACATACCTAAGGTTTTGATAACCGACAATGGTTCAAATTTCGTATCAAAACTATTCTTAGAAACGTGTAAAATGCTGGGAATCAAGAAGTTGCACATAACACCATATCATCCACAGGCGAATGGCTCATTGGAACGTAGTCATCGACCTTTGGCCGAGTACTTGCGCAGTTTTGCCAAAGAGGACGGCTCGAATTGGGATCAATGGTTAACTACAGCAATGCATGTACACAATAGTACGGTACATGTATCAACGAAGCAAACTCCGTTTAGAACACTCTACGGGTTTGACTTCAACATGCCAGCGAATTTGAAGCGCAAATGTGCGCCTGTATACAATGCTGATGACCCGAATAAAGTGCAAAAGTATCAGTTACAACGAGCGCACGAATTGGTCAGAGAAAACCAGGATTGTGCTAAACGAGTGGCCAGGGAAGCCTATAACAAGGTACTAAACCCAGTAGTTTTTCATGTGGGTGATCAAGTACTAATGAAGAATCAGGCTAGGAGAAACAAATTCTCACCTGTGTGGATAGGTCCGTATGTAGTAGCAGAGATCCGAAGACCAGTTACAACAGTCGTAACGATTAAGGGAAAAAATAAAAAGCTACATAATAATTTGTTGAAATTATTCCACATTAGACCACACAACTAAAGACATGTGTTAGCAGTGTTTTGCAAGTGTAAACACAAAAATAACAAAGTAAACATGTACGTGTGTGTATCAAATAACACACACAGCGCCGAGTTTCAAAGTCAAGGCCAGCAGAAGTGTGCCAATTAAACTCGAGCAAGTAAAGTTGACTCAATAAAAATGTGCTTATTATGCACTATGGCCGAACGAAGCGCAGCAGGGAAAAATGCATTTATGTTTTTTAGAACGTTGAGCTCACTTAAAGAAAAAAAAAAAAAGAATAAAGTAAAATAAAAAAGGTAAGACAATCAAGAGTAAGTAATATAAAACTTGCTTTAAAATGTACACATAATTAAGCTGAACATAGAGTATATACACACATATATACGGCTGTTGGTGAAGTGCGATATAATGTATAAGCAGTAACACTGTTGGTGAAGTGAGTATATACGTATATATGTGTATAGTGTACAGAATGGATGTGCTAACGTATATTTGTTCGTAACTCAACCGTAGTGGAATATGAAGAAAGATTAATTAATAATATATGAAGTGAAAGAAAAATAATAATAATTAGTGGATGAGGAAAAGAAGGGGTATGGGTTAGGAGAAAGGTCATACATGGAGGTTGTAGGAGATGCATTAGAGAAATTAATCCTTGAGAGGATTAGCATTAATATCGGGGATACTTACGATGTGGCTGAAAAATTTTATAAAGAATAACTCGGGATTTTTTTTATTATTATTTTTTTTTGGGTAATATATCTTTAATTTTTATTTTCAATAATACTTAATTACAAGTTTGGGGTTTACAGTGGGAAACCCCGGCACCGTCAACTCATGAAGGCGATGGAGCAGCACAGACAAGCGCCCTAGTGCCTGCTCAACTGCAGAGTTCTCCGGTCTTACCATCATGGTAAAAGCTAATCTCCAGGCCAGTAGGACCTCCATTGGATAGTCCCACTGGGTGGACACCTCTTGGAGGCAGTTCAGCAGGTCCTTAACCCATTGTGATTCGTTGTCCCAGGATCTTTCCATAAGTGGTTGCATCTCATGCTGCTCCAGGGCCATCGCTGCTGGGTGCAATAAAGGTGACGCCTCTTCTGTTAGTGTCCGCAACACCTGGGTGTGGCTAAGAGCACAGCGCCCTAACTTGGCAATGGCGTTTAGAATGTTGTTATTTGTTCCTACCATGTTGTACTGATACAGTTTACTGTAAAGAATACGCTACGAAAGCGTGGTTTTATTGCACAACGGTCAGAACTTTTTACCGAGATTGTGCCAACACAGGGAAAAGCATTGAGTAGTATGGGGTAACTGACAAGGCAAATTTACGCAATAAGTGTCGAAACAAGAGAAAATTGCTGACCATTTCAACCAGCGATACAGTAATCAGGCCATTCGGTATCAAATGACTGCTGGCGAGGTTTTTTTTTTTAAAGTTACGCTACTTCCGTTTTTCGGTCGATATAAGCGGATGATACGGTTGGATATGAATATATATACTAACGTATATTGGGAAAGAAAGAAAAGTAAGTAAATATAGAGTTATGCCTTGGAAAATTGGAAATCTGCAGAAATTTTCATACTGCATCAGACGTCATGTAAATGTATTTTTGGGGGTATCACGTAGGAAATTAGCGTATGGAAATTTACAAACAAAAAGCAAAAAAAAAAAGAAATGATAGGTTGACTGGGAAAATGAGCAATTAATTCTAGGTAATTTAAAGTGCCTTGAATGTATGTATGTAGCCATGTACGATCTAGGAGGAGACGATCGTTAATGGATATATACATATCAGGCTAGAAGTAAATTTAAATGAAAAATAATTGTATGCGATGAAAGGTATAGTCATGCAATGGACAAAGTTTTGACGCAAATGGGATTATTTTTTATAATCTGAATTTGTCGGAGGATCAATATTTTGGTTCGAAACTATAGTAAGTGTTAACTCACGTATTGAAAAGAGCATGGAAAATTAGTCAAAATGGAACTAATGCACTATATGGCAATAATGTAAAATCCTTTTTTCCTCTGGGATGCGGTAGCAAATCCGAGAATGTAAGGGGAGAAGACGAGTGGACGGAGAATTGAATGATATAGCATTCAATTGTAGGTTAAGCAATTTATGAAGAGAATATTGTATTTTTAGGCTGAGATATGTTATTTAGTGTAAAATTTTATCATTTTATAGATTATGTTAGTGCTGTTGATGGCGGTTAGCGACAGGATACATGCGGGGGTGCGGTTGGATAAGCTACCGGAGACAGATGTATTAATGGAAAAAACAGGAGATGTATGGTTCGCCAAGGATTTTTGGGTGGTTGTAACAGAGTTTCCACGAACGGAGTTGAAAATTATTGTTGAGCAGTTCAAAGGAATACAGGAGACAACCAGAAGGTTGTGTGAGAGACATGTGGTGGCCAGCGGGACCGAGCTGAAATGAAGATGCGACTCTTCTATTTTGGAGATAGAAGCTATAACAAAAAGATTCTTGGAAAAGGAGAAGACATTGTCTCTGAAAGGAAGGCAACGCCGGTCCCTGATAGATGTTGGCGGTGAAGTGCTCAAATGGGCAATCGGTACGATGGATCACCAAGATTCAGATCGGATTTATGGTCACTTACAGGACCTTGAGAGGAAGCAGTCAAAAACGTTGTCATTGCTGGGAAAAGAGGTGACTGTGATGAGAGCAGGTTACCAGGGCCTTCACGAAGCAGTGAATAAGACTTTCCAAGAGCTGGAAGAGATGCACTTGGCGTTGGAAGGCATTGGAAAGAGACAAGAGGAAGCAGAGGTGAACTTGGCGGAATCTTTCATTTTGGGAAAAGTTGTTTCTGAAGAAATGATGAGGTTCCAGGATCAACAGCAAACGGCAAGCTGCACCCGTTGTTCCTGACGTCTGATGAATTGCTCAAGGCAGCACCAACGTCACTGAAAGGAATTTCATGGTACAGAGAGGCACCGGAGCGGTTCTATGAACTAGCCGAGGTTCGCACAGAAGAGGCGGAGAACGGGTTAAAAGTAGTCATAAAGATTCCTGTGCCGTTATTGGAGGTATTTACAATGCACAAAGTGTACCCAATACCCAAGAGACTAAACCCAGATTGGTGCGTGCTGCTGAAGACAAGATATGACTACATAGCGGCAAGCCAGGCTCAAGAACACTACATTGGCCTATCAATAGAGGACGAGGGGAAATGTCGAGAGGTGGGCACAACAAAACGTTTATGCTATCATCCCGGAAAATTAATTACGCGAGCAAGCGATTACTGCGAGATAGAAGTATTGAAGCATGAGCAAGACCAATGCGATCACGTAGCCATTCCAGCCACGGGAGGAATTCTGGTAGCCACCCGAACCATAAACAGATGGCTCTACCATTTTGACGACCAGGCGATTTTCACGGCGGTGTGCTCAGACGAAACCACACGGTTGGAATTAATAAACACCGGTTTTATGACCATTGAATCTGGTTGCAGAGTGGTTGGCAAAGGAATAATACTAGTCCATAAAAATCAGGAAGAATCACGGTATAAATTCTCAACGTCAGTCATGGGAACAAACCGTTTAAGGACGAAACTACAGGAGCTGCTGGAAAATCGCAAACGAAATGACTCCGGCCATACGCTTGCAACACCGAACACCGTCTCACTCATGCATTTCAAGGATCTACGGAAAACTCTTACAACAAACAGCAGAGCAATCAACGAGTTGGTAAAGGAGGCAGAAGATGTGGAAAGGGTGTCACACCTCACCAATTCCTGTGAGATAGTGCACACCTGGATGAAGGGAGGGGTAGTCAGTATATCTGGCCTCGTCCTGGTGGTAGTGATGGTGACGACGCTCATTTCGAGGAAATGGTGCAGGATAGTAGCGGCCCTTCAAAGACTCGAATCAACCACACCAACGGCGCAACACAACAACCACCCCGACAACGGCAATCGTCAACTGGACCAGCAGGTAGCAGAGGGCGCAGTATAATATAAGGTTTTAGGTATAGAATAGCATTGTGTTATTGTTTAGATGTTTGTATATACGCCAATGAGAAAAGAGTCAATGAAAGACCAAATTATAAATAGAGGAATATAAAAAAAAAAAAAAATTATGATGGATAAAAATAAGAAAAAAGAAAAACAAAAACAAAGTAAAGAAAAAAATAAAATAAAAAAACTACAAAAGAAAATAAAAGCTAGAGAAAAAGAAATATATGGAAAAGAAAAGAAAAAAAAAAAAAACCGTTATAGAACCCAAATAAGGCGATTTCATGGAAAAAATGAAACAAATTATATATATGTACTATAGAGTTCAAACGATGCACATATTTGTTTGCAGTGCAAGAAGAATATTGTAAAGATTTAATGGAAGTTAGTTGCACTAACTTCTTTTAGAAAGAGGGGAGGGATGTTGTGAGTTAGAATCAAGCTACTTACGCACAGTTGACTCACAGCACCGGCTCCTATTAAACTCATTAATAATGCACATATTTTTAGGGTGCAAATATTGTAAATGAGTAGTATTTATGCACTAATTATGATGTAAACTTTTAGGGTGTCACAGTTCCGCAGTCAAGCTGACGAGGGGCATTTAGAATGCACCGACGACACTTTTACTGAAGTAGGTCGATTGGCTTGAGCAACTGACAAATAACAATTGCGAAACTGGAACACCAGAAAAGTCAAGACGTAGGCGGTAATGTTCATTTCTAAATAGTATATAAGAACTAGTATTTTAAGAATAAAGCTCTCTTGTGCTTTTGACTTCTAAACGAAAAGTGTCTGTGAGTTTTATTTGTGACAAAAGTGGTGTAGGTTTACAGGTTCCCGCGACAGGACATTCCAGAGGACGTCCCTCGCCGACAAGCAGATAAGGACCCCAACAGGTGCTAGAATCACTGAAGTTAGACCCAAGCGTAAATTCATAAGCGAAGGCATCAATAGAAGCTATTTGTACGTCATTCCATGACATATTTTTGCTGGAAGGAGACCAGCTAACGTATACACCAGAAATAGAGCATGAAATACCTACTAGAGTGGATCAACCAGAAACAGTACAGATTGCCACAAGCTCACAAACATGAGGTAAATAGGCAAGTAGAAGGAATGTTAAAGGATAACATAATTTCACCGTGTATCTCGCCTTGGAACTCACCAATAATTTTGGTACCAAAGAAGGGAGGTTCTCAAGGTCAAAGAAAGTGGAGAATGGTCGTCGATTTTAGGAAATTGAAGGACGCCACTATCAAGCAAGTGTTCCCGATACCAAGGATAGAAGAAATTCTGGATCAATTGGGACACAGTAGATATTTTTCTACACTTGATTTAGCAAGTGGCTACCACCAAGTTCTGGTGGATACCCAAGATAAGCAGAAAACCGCGTTCAGCACCGGTTTAGGGCATTATGAGTTTAACAGAATGCCGTTTGGATTAACAGGAGCACCGGCTACCTTCCAACGTCTGATGAACCATGTACTAAGAGGCTTGCAAGGGTTAGATTGTTTTGTGTATCTCGATGATATTGTAATTAATAGGAAGAATTTGCAGCAGCATTCGCAACGCTTGTGCAAGGTGCTCCAGAAATTACGAGAACACAATTTGAAATTGAACACGCAGAAATGCCAATTTTTGCGAAGAGAGGTGGTTTATTTAGGCCCTCGTTGCTCCTGCCTGACCCGCAGAAGGTGCGTTAAAAATTTAGTGATTCCGAGAAATAGAAAGGAAGTGCAAGCATTCCTAGGACTAGTGAACTATTATAGAAAGTTCGTGGAAGGACTAGCCGGAATTTCGTTGCCAGTGATTAAGTTGCTACGAAAAGAAGCAAAGTTCGAATGGACAAAGATCTGTCAGCAAGCATTCGAGAGGCTAAAAGAAATAATTAGCTCGCCACCGATTTTGGCGTGCGCACGAATTGGTTAGAGAAAACCAGGATTGTGCTAAACGAGTTGCCATGAAAGCCTATAACAAGGTACTAAACCCAGTAGTCTTTCATGTGGGTGACCAGGTACTAATGAAGAATCAGGTTAGAAGAAACAAATTCTCACCTGTTTGGATAGGTCCGTATGTAGTAGCAGAGATCCGCAGCCCAGTTACAACAGTCGTAACAATTAAGGGCAAGCATAAAAATGTAGGGTAAAAGTTGGTCACGCAGGATCGGCATTCAATTCATTTTTGCAGATTCTATGTAATACATAGATGCAAAAGAGCACTATAAAATATAAATGCCTAGCACGAAGCGAAAGACGCCCTTAGCAAAGATTATGACCGGCAGAGTGTGCCGTTGGCCAAGCTATTGTTCGTGCTGTTCTGTAGCTAAGCCTAGTTAAGAGCACTGAGAGAAGAAATGAGAAATCTAATGCAGGTTTGCAGTTTTAGAAGTTCAGATTAATTCTGGTTTATTTGGTGGCTCGCTGGCCTTTTTATATCATTCAATTGTTATTGTTTTCTTATTCTAACTAATATAAAATGTATCTATCTTATTTACACTAGTTACAAATCATATTCCCGAAATTTGTCTCAAGTATCGGATTACCGATATTATTCATTGACGAATCATCGTCTTTGTTTATATTAATTATTTTGAGTGCAAGTACAGGGCTAAAGTCACTGCACTGTCTAACATGCATGCGCTGCAATATAGGCAGCGTGTGTTATTGCACCCCCAAAATGCTGGTCTAGCGTATTTGGATACTGAGTGCAATTGCGTACGCTGCGCTATTGTCAGTTTGTTTGCATATGCGACTTGCTGCTGTGCTTATGATGATGTGTGGTCGTCAGTGTACACTTGTATGGTACACTACACCCTCACCCTTAAGAGAAAAATTAGGGGTGTTAGCGAATAATTTTTCTGGAAATATGGTTTGGTAATTGGTAATTGGTATTATTTGTTTATAAATTGTTTCTTATTATTATAGTTACATTGTAGCGTTTCTAATTATATAGTTAAAATTACAAATTATGTAGTTTTGATATAATTACATATACTTATGATTACTAATTACATTGTTTTGATTACATATTGTGATAGTTTTAATTATAAATCTTATTGTTTAAATTACATTTTATGGTTTATAAATTTAAATTACATTATTTTGGTTACCTTATGGTTTTCAATTATATAGTTGTAAGTGAAAGTGAAGTAAGGAATCCATTGATCCCATTCGTCGTCGTTTGTCGATGTCAGTAGGAATTCGTTCAAATCTCTGTGGTTGCGTTCTAATGAACCTATTGTTTCGTGCTGGTACGTTGTCGAAAATTGTTGTTGTATTTTCAGCAGTGCACATATGTTTGCCATTAGCTCGTTTGTAAATTCTGTCCCGTTGTCAGATTTAAGTATTTTTAAGTATCCGTATTTTAGAATGAATTGTTCAACGAGTGTCTTGACTGTTGTGTGTGCATCTTTTGTTATCATTTGGTGTGCGATTACAAATTTTGTCAGCTCGCACTGCATGGTCAGTTTTCGTTTAAAATTTTAAGTGGTCCCACGGAGTCGATGAATATTACTTCAAAGCTGTTATTAGGGGTGTCTGTTATTGTAAGTGGTTCTTTTGTGTGTGTTGTTTGTTTGTGTCGTACACATAAGTCATAGTTCGTAATCAATTCTTTTACCACTTTATTCATATTTTTAAATATATATATCTGTTTTAATTTATTTACTTATTTTTTATTTTTTTTTATCAGGATTTTTCTAATTGTTAAATGACCTCCATGTGGTGCATTATGATACTCATCTATCAGTTTATATTCATTTAAATTCTCTTTCTGGGGCGGCATATGTCATAATTTTTAATTTGAGGATTTTCATTCATTATTTTTATTTGCGGATTCATTTCTTTAAATTCTTCTTTGGCACATATTTTAAATATTTCATCATTGTTTGCTATATATATGTATTTAGCTTATTCATTATCTTTTCTTTCTTCGTTTTGGATATCAATTTCCTCAGAATCGAGTCTAGTCTCGCTGATTTATCATTGATTCCTGCATGCTTTATATCTTCATTATTCCTTCTTGATATCAGTTTCTTCAGTATCGAATCTTGTTTCGCTGATTTATCACTGTATCTTTTATTTATATTTGATGATAGCTTCTTCTGGTTCGAATCTTGATTCGCCGAATTATCACTACATCCCACGTGGATTTCTTTATACCCAATTTTTCTTGTGCACTTTCTTTTCTTTCATTTGCCATTATTAATTCTTTTATTTCCTCTTATATTTGACGTCATTTATAGATGTGCAATCCCAAATTTGAAGTTGATCAGACTTCTGCCGAGATATACAGTTCTCTATTTCCTCTCTTAACTTTTACGCTTTAGACATGCTCCTTGTAGTTATTAGCGATTTTCATCAATATTCATTGGTATCATATTCTTGAGTATGCTGGAGTTTAATTGTATTTTTGATAACGCGTCTTTGTTCGAATTCATTTTATCCTTTTTTTATAGTATGTTAAAATCAAAATGGTATTTTTGTCATTGTTAAAAGTGATACTAATGGTTAGTTGCAACTATAAATTTTTAACCATATAAATTGTAAAAATTGCTTTTTAGTTACTGGTTTATCTAAACATATTTTCAATTCAAAACTTAAATATAAAATTGTTGTAAAATTGTTTTTACACTATTTATTAAAAATTAAGTAAGTGGTCTTGATGGTTTGTCAAGTTCTATTTGGTGGAATGAACTGGTCATATCTGGAGTTGAAAACCATTTTGCTCCTCCTAGCTTGTCTAGAATGTCTTCTAGTTGAGTTAGTGGAAATTTGTCATTGATTATCTTGTTGTTCAGTTTTCTAAAGTCCATTACAAGTCTCTTTTTCTTTTTGTTCTTTTGGGAACCAAAAGGAGTGGAGCATTGTATGGGCTGACTGAAGGTTCAATGATGTTTTCATGTAGCATTTTCTATACTTGTTCATTTCCTATTTCTGTATTAATTTGTGGTAATCTATAATTTTTCATTTTTATTTATATACGAGTATACTGGTGTTTTGCCATAAAATTGTTTTTTAATTCTTAAAAATTAAGCTCAAGATTTATTTTATTTTAATCTGATTTTACATAAAGATTTTTTATTTTTTTTTTTTTTGTTGTTTACGTCCTCATTATCATTTTTAATCTATTTTTGCTATTTCCGCAGTACATTTTTGGGAAGTTGGAGTTATATTAATTTTATAATTTTTACTTTTCTAATGCTTTTGTATCATAAAAATATGAATTATTACTAATACGTAATATAAGTAATTTTAGCAAAATAAAATGTTTATATTTTAAAGCAAACATAAAATTGTTGATTAACATTATAAATCAATATCAAATTTTAATTCAATTACTCGTAGTAGTCGTACTTTAATATGATTGTTTGTCTTCTCTATTCTTCTTCCTTTTTCTCAAATCATTTTATCACTGCGTCTTGTTTTCTATCTTCGTCTTCTTTTATATCTGTTGCTTCTTCTCTATATGGTTCTTTTTCTCCTTGACTTCTTCTTTGCTCTCTCCTTCGTCATTTTTCCAATTCTTGAGCCAAATTGGCTGCGTCAGTTGCTCCTACTTTTTAATTTGTCACCTCTTGTTCTCTTCGATTGCGGGTCAGAGTTGATAAGCTGGAAATGCATGGTAGTCGGCACGTATTCTTACATATGCTGAAATATTGGTATTAGGCACTGTAGCCGAATGAAGAACCGTGCAAAAAAAAATATATTTTTTAAATATTAAATAATAATTCAAAATAAAATCATAAGACAGTCGTGGGTAAGTAATATAAAATTTTACTTAAAATACATACATACATATGGCAGTTTATGCACTGAAATTCGACGCGTAAGCGTTAACGTCAGGCAACGGCACCGCTGGTGAAGTAAGTATATATGTGTATAAGATAAAGAGTGAATGTACGAACGTATATTTAAAATAAAAAGTAAGTATATAGAGGCATACGATGGGAAATTGGGAATTTACAGATATTTACATACTGCAGCAGGCTGCATGTAAATATACATAGATTTTTTCGGTTTATCGCTTAGGAAATTAGCGTGTGGGGATAATGTATAAATATATTGAATTAGAACAATATATTTAGCTAACCATAAAAAATTAGTAACGGTAGGATTGACAGCAATGTTGCCAAAATTTTAACTGTGGCGATTAATTATAAAATGCCTTGAATGTATGTATGTATTCATATAAGAGCAGGTTACATGGTGTAGGAAAATACACTTTTTAATGGATATATACATACCAGGCTAGTAGTAAATTGAAATATATAGAGTAGTTAGATTCAATGAAAAATTGAGTCATGCAATGGACAATTTTTTCACATGAACGGGTTTATCTTTTATATACTCGCTTATGTAAGATGGGCAACTAGTTTTGCCCAGAATTGATATAAAATTTTGTTTATGTCAGAGGGTAAACGAATTTGAAAATTTAAAAAGATATTATATAAAAAGAGAAATGATATGAAACAAAGTATGAAATATTTTTAAAAAAAAGTAATAAAAAGAATCCAATATATGAAGAACAAATAAATTTAAAAGAATGACTATGATTTAAAAGAAATTCTATTTTTTCTAAACGAATTTTGGTTCTTACCAATTTCACAAAATAAGTATTACATATTAAATATTCAAAATATACTCGCATTAAGAAAAGTCATAAATTCAAAAATTATAATCTGTGTTTAAAAACAAAAGTAGTTTAGAAAATAATTAGAATTACAGAAATTAATTATTTAAAATCTAAATTTATAATGAAACAAGTGTAATAATCAAAAGAAAATACAAATTATACTAAATAGGAAAATTATACCCAAGAGTTTATATAGTATATATAGTATATTTATTTAAATATTATATAATTTTGAAATTCATTTATTAAATTAACTTATGAAATGTTCGACAAAAATTAAACATAGAAAGATATCAAACTAAAATTTTAACTAGAAAATTAAGAAAATTATTATAAGTATTCAGCTCTGATGATGTGAATCGAAGCAGGAAGTTCCGGGAACAGCATTTATCGGAAGACGGTGGGAACTAAAGGACCAACGTATTTTTCGATGGATTGGGGATGAATGGCGACTAAAGTGATATTCTCGAAACAGCATATGGCCGCAGTGTTTGATTTCGTTTTGGATGGGTTTATTGACAAACAATGGAAAATTAAACATGTGTCAAATTTTATATGCAGTCTTGCGTTACAATGTCCACCCAGTGGATCACAATCTGACCAGAATTGTTTTTGAATAAGTTGAAGATGGGAAAAAGCAACAGGAGGGTGGCTGAAACCACCACCAAATATAATAAGCAGAGAAAATTTGACTTGCAGAAGTCAATTGCTTCAGTAAAGTATATGTTCAACCTAGAGGATGAACATAAGAAATATTATTCGCTTATGAAATTAATTTACTAGAAGAAGACACAGAGACTGGTATCTGATCGAAGTACGCAAATTGCGTCATTAACCGTGTATCTCAGAGAAATACCGATAGTCAACACATCGAGGTCAACGAAGTCCAATTCTATTGTAAGAAAGCTCAAGAGAAACACTTCCACCATAAAACGCATTACTGTAAAGTAAATAATGGAGGAGTATTGTAATCTCTCATGTATTTCAAATACATTTTACAAGCTGAATACTATAAGAAGAGGCAGGACCACCTATCCTTTGGGGCATGATATACTCGTATAAATGAAAAGAATAAGGCCACTACAACCGAAGTTATAATGGTAAACAAAATCGGCTGCCTAGAATATCATACGTACCGTTCATACCGTCAACGACAGCCGTCAACCGGATCAGCAGGTAGCAGCGGTCGCGGTATAACATAATATTTTAGGTATTAAATAGAATTGTGATATTGTACAGATGTTTGTATATACGCCAATGAGAAAAGAGTCAATAAAAGACCAAATTATAAAAAGGGGAGTATATAAAAAAAAATTATAGAGAAAAAAATACATAAGAAAATAAAAACAAAGTAAGAGAAAAAAAACTACAAAAGAAAGAAAAATATGGAAAAGAAGAGAATAAAAAAAAAAAAACCGTGATAGAACCCAAATAAGGCGATTTTAAGAAAAAAATAAAACAATAATTGGGCGCCATAATGTTACTTCCCCCTGTTTGCCGCAATAGTATGGTGGCCATGGCTAGCTTAATTCAGATGGGCGTGGTCCTCAACCCGCCACACTACTCCAGGGATCAAGAATAAAAATTTATATTTTTGTCTCTCTCATAACCATAACTCACCTTAGCACACCAGTTCTTTCCTCTGCATTCTCCAGCCCAGCGACATCCCCCTCCCTCCAATCACGTCCTCTCTACTCAAATATTACTTTTATTATCTTTCACTTTAATAATGCCTAAACTGTCTTCCTAAATTTTAACATTAATTCTTAATCGATTCTTTTTTATTATTTCCCTTTTTTTCTTTAATTTTTTTTTTTTTATTCTATGTGGACGGTCCCTACCGTGCGATAACGACGTGATCGTCACTGTGATCAGCATCTAACTCCCCTGTCGCCTACCTCAAAGAGCTCTTTCACCAAGGCCGGGTCTCCGTTCGCGTATAACGACTAACAACACCGCGCTCGGCCTACACTGTCTAAATCTTACAACAACAAAAAATGATATATTTATATGCGTATGTATATTCAACATTTCTTTAATATTCTTTATTTAGTAAATTAACTTATCTTGCTACACCCACTTTATACTGTGCTCACGACGAAGGGGCCAGAGTCTCCTTTGCTGTTTCTCCTTCTTGTATTCCTTGAGGCGTGGCACACTCTAAGTTGTTGCCTGCACATTTATTTAAACAGTTTTTGATAATTTTTGACATATTTATTCCCACAATCAGCAAGAACGCAGTATTGCAAATATTATACGTCTTTTTTTGCTGCGTGCGCCAGTTCCTCATTCGTCGCACTTATTCGTTTTTGCCATTTTTGTGTTTCAATTCCCGAAGACTTTGAAGAAGAATGTGACGACATAGCAAATGTATTATAACTTGGTTGCTTGAGAAAAATATTTCAACTTTTCACTGGCAAATTGTTTATAAATTCATTAAACTTTAAATAAAATTCTTTGAAGAATCTACACAGAACTTTTTACGATATATATCGCAATTTTAAGCAGTTTCCCTTTTTATCTTTGATATGCACAATTAAATGCACACGATCACTATCACTCAAAAACAACTTCTCCACGTTTTTTCTTCAGTACCTCCTTTTATATTTTCCGGGCTCTCGTTCTTTTCCGTTTTTTTAGCTTTTAAAGGACTCCCACTCCCGCTAATCTACCTGTACTCTGTACTCAAGAATCATAAAATAGAAGATTGCGCCATGCGCAGGTCCGCTATTCCTCTCTTGACAAAAATTCAGCACAGCTGATTGGCTGTGACGTCAGATAGCACTTTCAAATATTTTGTGATATGAAAAATGCATACACAAAGGCAATAATTTGTATATTAAAAGCTTTTTAATTATTTTGAATTATATATAAGTTAACAAATGCACTTGCAAGTAAGCGAGTACAAATTATTGAAAAACTTTGTTGTGTGTTTGTTCGAAAAAAGTTGTTGTGAGTTAGAATCAAGCTGCCTGCGCGTAGTGTCTCACAGCATCGACTCCTAACAGATGCCACACATTCTGTGTGATTAGCATGTGTTAAAGTTACTTAAGAAAGCACATATTTTTAGGGTGCGAGTATTTAGAATTAATATTACCTATGTAATATTTATTATATAAACTTTTAGGGTGCTACAGTTTTGCAGTCGAGCCACTAAAGGGCATTGAAAGTTAGAATGCACCATCAACATTTCAGAATGGCGTAGGTCAGTTGGCTTGACCAACTGACACCAATTAACAGGTGCGAAACTGGAACAGCAGAAAGGTCAGTTTTTGTATTGTAATTGTGAATTGTAAATAGTATATAAGAGTTAGTATTCTAAGAAATAAAGGCTTGTGATTTTAAAACTAAAAGTGTAATGTAGTGATTTTTCCAAAGAGTGATTTAGGCCTTTTCAGATACACGCGCACAGCAGAAGGACGTCCCCCGTCAAACAAGGACAATACCCCAACATTTTGGCGCAGCCGGTAGGATTTCCAGGGCAAGGAACCCTGTAGCAGGGAAGAATCCTGCAACAAAAATCAAAGGAAAAAGGTGTCATCGGAGAAAATTTTGGTGAGTAGAGTGTATATTAGCGTAATCTAAGTAGATACTTCTGCGACCCTGAAGGCGCCGTAGCGCTGGTCAAAGAAGTTGCAACATACAGGCGCGTTTGCGCTGTTGCACGCAGCTTTGAATGGCAACCATAAACCGTCAGTATGATCGGACGGTCTATGTATGTTCATCCTAGCTGTGAGGATTTTTTTTTGTAGGTGATTTGAGTTTGTTTGTCGTGAGGGACATTTATATTGTTTATAAGGCCATGTAGTCTATATTGAGACATTTAAATTGTTTTTATATTGTTTAAATTCAGATTTTCTAAATTTATGTTGTTTGAAAAAAAACATAGAACATTTGATTTAAATATTTGGCATTTTGAGCTTAGGGTATTAGGCAAAAATATTTCAAGAAGTGTTTACAACACGTGTTGTTATTTCAAAGTATTTGTAGTTCGGAAACTCAAATTTGCGTAGCAATGTTGAAAAGAACTTTCAATGCTATTATTACGTGTCGCATACGTTACGGGTTTATTTTTAAATATGGATTCAAATTTCCGGGAATGAATCAAGACATTATTTGCCTGTAAATCCAATTTCGGTTCTTGCGAATTGGGAGGATTTTTGGGAGTATTAAAGTTGGTGTTTGGATATGGGGAGACATGTGAGGTAAACAAGGAGTATCTGTGAGGAAGTCAAGGACCAATTTGCATTGATGGAAGGACTTAATGGACGCCGGTAGACAGCGGAACTTTGTGATGGAAAATAAGTATAGCAGAATAGGTATATAAAGATAGAATTTACGGTGGAATGTTTTTTTTTTTTTATAACTCTGTTTTGAATCATTAAGTAAGATCGAATAAAATATTGTAACAAGTTTTAACAAATATTGGATTTTTATTTGTAATTGGGATATGCCATCTGTTCTGGCATTTGGAATATGACGAAAGAAGCGCAAGGATTACTGCTGATGCAGGAGCAAATTGGCGAAGCAATTGAAAAACTGGTCCGTAACTTTAAGAAAGACGGCAGGTTACGTAAGGACGACGTGTATTACCGCAAGCGAATAACACAGTTGCAAAATCTGGGGAGACAGTTCAACATAAATCACGGACTGTTGTTGCCTCACGCAGTTGAGTACGGCAAGGGAAAATATTTTACGGAAAATTACGCAGACTACATAAATAGTCTGGTCAACGAATGGGCATTTAGTGCTGAATTAGAGGAATTAGGACAACAAACTGTGAGTTTGGTTTCGCCAGACGAGGAAGTAAGGAACAGGTTGAAATCAATGCAGTCAGAGGTGCAGCTGTTTACTGGGAAAATAGTTGACCAGTTCGAAGCGAGTACGAGCAGGGAAGAAGCTCAGGAATTGTGGAAGCAGGCGAATGCCGGAGGAGCTGTGTCACCATTAGAAGTAGCGGATCAAGCCTTTACGGCAATCCAAAGAAGAACAGAAGAAAAGTTATTCAGTTTTCATAAGAAAACAGAAGATTTGAGAGCACAAAAAGAGTATCTTGAGAAGAAGGTAAAGGAACTTTCTCAGAGATTGACGGAAACAGAGGAAGCAGCAACGCTGTTGGAAAAGGAGTGTGCGGAATTGAAAAGAGGACGGGTGACCAATAGGACCTCACTGAATAGGGAGAGATCAAAATCAGCATCAGCTGGATTTACGCAGACAGTATTGACATTGCCTCCGGAAGTTCGCTGGCCGGAATATTTAACACCAGAAGGGATAAGCCGCAGGGTAAGCCAAAATTAGTATTTAATGAAGAAAGGCAAGCGGAATTTTTGTTTGGTGCATCTGAAATCGGTGTCGAGCCTTTTCCTCCGGGAGGCCCGATAAATAATAAAAATCAGGGATATCCGCCAAAGGAGCCGGAAGCAGTACCCGTGCAGCAAAGTTCCGATGCTGTGGGCAGTATTTCGCCTGCACGAACAAACGATCGAAGACTAATTAGTGTGAGTCCGTCACTGGCCAATTACCTCTCAGATCCGGGAGAAGAGAATTTGGAAACTCCCAAAGAGAATAATAAAGCTAAGGTTTTACCAGCAATTGAGAAAACACAAAGGAATAAAATGGGCATTCTGGAAGTTGCTCATGCGGTGGAGAAGTTGGTGCCCATGTTCTCAGGAGTCGAGTTGTATGATCTGAGAACTGCGATCCGGCGCTTCAAAGAAGGTTGTGAGCTAGCGCAACAGAGTGTTCCGGAAGCGGACGGGGAACACTTAATAAAGTGTATTAGGCAAAGAACCACAGGTGATGCGTTTGATTTACTGGTGCATAGCTCAGTAAGCACCCTGGCAGAATTATATGCACTTTTGGATAGGACGTATTTAAAACAAAAGTCGTATGACTATCTCGTTCGGGAAATTCAGGAATCAACTCAGGGAGGAGGAATTGAGAGTCTCTGGGGAGCGCTGCTGAGACAGAAGCCAACAGACAGTTTCCAGAAAATGTTGCAGCATACAAGGCTCAAGTAGAACGGACTATGATTTCTGTGTTCAAGGCAGGCCTGATAAATAGGGATTTAGCTAATTATACTCCTACTCTCATGCCGAGGAGTATGGCAGAGCTAGTGGAAGCGGTCTCGTCCGCTGAAGCAGCAATACAACAACGAACGACAACAGGTGGAATCTGCTGGACGAATGCTTCAGCAGAGGTAGAAACAGTACAGCAGCAAAACAGATGTGGAGTCGGTAGATTGATAGGCCAATTTCCGCAACAAAGAGACCAAGAATTCTTGGTTGGGAAGTTACAGCCAAGGAAACCCATTTGCTCATTCTGTGATAAGCCAGGGAACAAAAGGGATGAATGCGTTACACGGAGAAACACGCCCTACTGTATAGAGTGCCAAACTTACGGTCATGAGGCAAGTAGACAGTGCCAAGTAGACACTAAATGGGGTCAAATTAGAAGGCAGCCAGCTACGAGGCGCCCGGTTCCACCCTTGAGGGACAGCAGGGGTAACTTCAGTAGTCCCCGAGTTAAGTCAACGGAAGGAATTAACCAAAGAAGAAATCCTTTCAAAACTGGGAGTGGTCAGCAGCGACCAAATTGGAATTCCAGAAGTGAAGCAAGGATAAGCAACACCAAACAGGGGTTAAGATGCTTCTCATGTGGACAGATGGGACATCGGGCAGCGGAATGCAGGGATAGACAATCCCAACAAAGGAACCAGGGAAACTTCCAGCGGCCCATTCGAGGCCAATAGACTGGAAAGCCAAAAGAAAAAAAGTAATAATAAGGCCGAAAGTAAGTGGGACTAGTAATGTAGGAACTACAGTAAAGGAGAAGGAGGAGCAGGAGGCTCTCCAGTATCACGAAGAGTTAGGGAATGGATACACGTCCATATTGGGAACAAAAGGAGGTTGCTTCGCTATGAGCAGGATAGGTGATGCCTTCATCGAGATGCCCTGCGAGGAGGCGGTGAGTGGAAAGCTAGTGCTATTAGTAGATTCAGGGGCGGACACTAGCCTCGTAAAATCTAGTGTTTTACGGAAGGGGCTAGACATTAATCAAATGGACTTAAGAACGCTTAACGGAGCGTTTGGAGGGTGCATTAGGACATTGGGGTCGCTCAGAATAGGGCACAGTGGAGTTAAGGGTATGAGTTTTAGAGTGCATGCAGTGGGAGTGGATAGGAAAGGTATCCCGGCTGATGGGATAATTGGCCGCGATAATCTTTGGGGCCGCACCATACTGGATGCGCTCGACAAGCAGTTATCGTTTTACGATAATAATAAGAATAGAATCCTCACTCTTCCATTAAAGTCATGGCAGGAAGGAACCGTGAGTAAGGTTAGGAATAGTAGGGAGGTAGTAAATGCAAGGTCAACCAGAGTAGTTACTATGCATGTAAATACGAAACTTAGGACTGTTGTTTTACACAAGCAGCAGCTAGCGGAGGGCGTATATATGGGGGAGACCATAACGCGCGTTGACAAGGGTAAGGTGTACGCTTGCGTACTCAACGCATCGGAAAAGGACTACCTGATGGATGAGGATTTTAGGCCTAAGTTCACTAGCTATGATAATTTTAAGGAACCGAATTATAGATCGGTAAATCAGATTAAACAAGTTGATATAAGAAAAAGAATGGAGAGAGTGCTAAAATCACTGAAGTTAGACCCAAGCGTAAATTCAGAAGAGAAGGCATCAATAGAAGCCATTTGTGCGTCATTCCATGACATATTTTTGCTGGAAGGAGACCAGTTGACATATACACCAGAGGTAGAGCATGAAATACCTACTAGAGTGGATCAAGCACCAATTAACCAGAAACAGTACAGATTGCAGCAAGCTCACAAAGATGAGGTAAATAGGCAAGTGGAAGGAATGTTAAAGGATAACATAATTTCACCGAGTATCTCGCCTTGGAACTCACCAATAATTTTGGTACCAAAGAAGGGAGGTGCTCAGGGTCAGAAGAAGTGGAGAATGGTCGTCGATTTTAGGAAATTGAACGACGCCACTATCAAGCAGGTGTTTCCGATACCAAGGATAGAAGAGATTCTGGATCAATTGGGGCATAGTAGATATTTTTGTACACTTGATTTAGCAAGTGGCTACCACCAAGTTCTGGTGGATACCCAAGATAAGCAGAAAACCGCGTTCAGCACCGGTTTAGGGCATTATGAGTTTAACAGAATGCCATTTGGATTAACAGGGGCACCGGCGACCTTCCAACGGTTGATGAACCATGTGCTAACAGGCTTACAAGGGTTGGATTGTTTTGTGTATCTGAACTATTATAGGAAGTTCGTGGAAGGACTAGCCGGAATTGCTTTGCCCATTAATAAGTTGCTACGAAAAGAAGCAAAGTTCGAATGGACAGAGAGATGTCAGCAAGCATTCGAGAGGCTAAAGAAAATAATTAGCTCGCCACCAATTTTGGCGTACCCCGACTTTGAGCAAACTTTTTTGTTGACCACTGATGCTAGCAATGAAGCATTAGGGGCAGTATTGTCACAAGGGGAAGTCGGTAATGACCGACCAATAGCATTCGCAAGCAGAGCGCTTAGCGACACGGAGAAGAGATACTCCACAATAGAAAAGGAATTTCTAGCCATAGTGTGGGCTACAAAGAATTTTAGAGCATATCTGCTAGGATGCCCATTTAAGATATATACTGATCACCAGCCGCTGAGAGGCATAGCCAATTTGAAAGACCAAACGTCTAGGCTAGCCAGGTTCAGACACAAATTGTCTGAGTATGATTTTGAAATCATATACAAACCTGGGAAAAATAATCTGAATGCGGATGCACTCAGCAGGGTACCGCAAGCACAGAAGGTATCAGTAGTGAAAACGAGGGCCAAAGCTCGGTCAGATAAGGAGAAGGCCGAGAGAATTCAAGAGGATAGAATTGATGCAACAAGAAATGTTAGCAATGCAGGTGACGCTGCTAATGAACAAGGAGCCAGTAGTGTGGAATGGCTGGAGGATATAAAGGATATCCAGGCTGTGCTAAAGGGTTTCCATGATTCACCTCTAGGTGGACACCAGGAATTCTGGAAAACCCATGACAGAATTAGGCGAGTATACGGATGGAAAGGTATGCTCAAGGATATTAAAAAATACATAAAGAGTTGTCCAAAGTGTCAGGCCAACAAAAGTTCAAGGCTAACAAAGATGCCAATGGTGTTAACTGACACACCAAAGCAACCATTTGATAAAGTTCATATGGATATTGTAGGTATTTTACCTGAGACAGTTTCGGGCAATAAATACATATTGACGTTGCAAGATGATTTTTCAAAGTATATGGCGTGCGTGGCTATACCCGATGCTGAAGCTGGTACGGTAGCCAAAGCATTATTTGATGAAATTATAGCACGATACAACATTCCTAAGGTTTTGATAACCGACAATGGTTCCAATTTTGTATCGAAACTATTCTCGGACACGTGTAAAATGCTGGGTATCAAGAAGTTGCACATAACACCATATCATCCACAGGCGAATGGCTCATTGGAACGTAGTCATCGACCTCTGGCTGAGTACTTGCGCAGTTTTGCCAAAGAAGACGGCTCGAATTGGGATCAATGGTTAACCACTGCAATGCATGTACACAATAATACGGTACATGTATCAACGAAGCAAACTCCGTTCAGGACGCTCTACGGGTTTGATTTTAACATGCCAGCAAATCTGAAGCGCAAATGTGCGCCTGTATACAATGCTGATGACCCGAATAAAGTGCAAAAGTATCAGTTACAACGAGCGCACGAATTGGTCAGAGAAAACCAGGATTGTGCTAAACGAGTAGCCAGGGAAGCCTATAACAAGGTACTAAACCCAGTAGTTTTTCATGTGGGTGATCAAGTACTCATGAAGAATCAGGCTAGGAGAAACAAATTCTCACCTGTGTGGATAGGTCCGTATGTAGTAGCAGAAATCCGCAGCCCAGTTACAACGGTTGTAACGATTAAGGGCAAGAATAAAAAACTGCATAATAATTAGTTGAAATTATTCCATACAAGAACACGCAACTAAAGGCATGTGTTGGCAGTGTTTTACAAGTGTAAACACAAGAATAACAACGTTAACATTTCGAAATAATAACGTAAACAAACTGATGCCGCGTAAGTATATCAAATAGCACGGTTCTGGCGTTCAAAGTCAACGCCAGTGGAAGTGTGCCGCTTTAACTCGGGCAAGTAAAATTGACGTAATGAAAATCTGATTATTAAGCAATATTGCCGAATGAGGGCAGTAGAGAAAAATATTTTTTGTTTTACGTATTAAATAATAATAAACGGGTTCATTGCACGTATTTAAAAAATAAAATAAAATAGTAAGACAGTCGTGGGTAAGTAATATAAAACTTAACTTCAAATATGTAGATACATACATACGGCGGTTAATGAAATGAATGCAGTAGCGCCGGCACCGTTGGTGAAATAAATATATATGTATGTAACTGTATAATATACAGAATGAATGTACGAGGGAATATTTAAAGAAGTAAGTATTCTAGTTATAGGAATGGGTATGGCCATATAAGTAAGTATGTAGGGACATATGATTAGGAATTGGGAATTTGCAGATACTGCAGCAGGCTATATGTAGATATACATAGGTTTTAACTGTTTATTGATTAGGAAATAAGCGTATGGAAATTTGAATAAATGTATATGTTGGGATATAAAAAAAAATGTATAGTTAATGGGGAAAATAACGTTAGTAATAAATCTAGGTAATTTAAAGCGCCTCGAATGTATGTATGTAGCCATATACGAGCTAATTACAGGATGGAAATAGAATCGTTAATGGATATATACATATCAGGCTAGAAGTAAATTTAAATAAAAAGTAATTGTATGCGATGAAAGATATAGTCATGCAATGGACAAAGTTTTGACACAAACGGGATTATTTTATATAATCTGGTTTTAGTCGGAGGACCAATGAATTGGTTCAAAACTGAAATGAGTGATAACTCACATGTTGAAAAAGAGCACGAAAAATTAATCAAAGCGAAACTAATGCCCTATATGGCTATGAA
Organism: Clusia tigrina; assembly: GCA_920105625.2. Taxonomy (NCBI): domain Eukaryota; kingdom Metazoa; phylum Arthropoda; class Insecta; order Diptera; family Clusiidae; genus Clusia; species Clusia tigrina. Next base: position 170,865,976 of record OV050031.1, read on the forward strand.
AACACATGTCCAGTCCTCTTTTCCTCTAGGATACGGTAGCGAATCCGATAATGTAAGGGGAAAAAACGAGTGGACGCAAATTGAATGATATAGCATTCAATTATAGAAAAAGCATATTATAGAAATATTGTTTTTTGTTTATATATTCAGGAATAGCGTATGTTTAAGAAAAGTTAAAAATTAAAAAAATTATAATCTGTGGAAAAGTTCAGATTAAAATTAAAGGTAGTTTAGAACATAATTAGAGTCACAAAAATTAATTATTTAAAATATAAATTTGTAATGAAATAAGTGTTATAATAAAAAAAAAACAAAATTCATACTAAATTGGAAAATTATACCCAAGAGTATATAGTACATATAGTGTATTTATTTAAATATTATATAATTTTTAAATTCATTTATTAAATTGACTTATGAAATGTTCGACAAAAATTAAACATAGAAGAAATATCAAACTAAAATATATACTAGAAAATTAAGAAAATTATTATAGGTGTTCTCTATATAGCTCTGATGATGTGAAGCGAAGCAGGAAATTCCGGGAGCAGCGGATATCGGAAGGCGGTGCGGACTAAAAGACCAACTTAGTATTCGGAAGGATGCGTTTTTGAAAAACAGAGATTTTTGGCAGTTATCTAAGGTTTGTGACCCCAAAGATGCCAACATATTAGATTGGGGATGAATGGCGACGGATGTAATTTTAATTTTGCGAAACGGCATATGGCCGCAGCATTTGAACGCGTTGTGGATGAGTTATTGACAAGCAACGAAAAATAAACAAGTTTCCTTGCGGAGTCATGTTTTGAATTGGACAATTATAGTACAATGTCCACATAGAGAATCACAATCTCAACAGAATTGATTTTGGATAAGTTGAAGATGGGTAAAAGCTTAAGGTGGGTGACTGAAACCACCACCAAATATAATAAGCAGAAGTTAATTGCTTCATTGAAGTATATGTCCAATCTAGAGTATGAACATATGAAATGTTATTTACATATGTATGAAATATGAGTTAATACAAGAGGACACAGAGACTGGTTACCGATCAGAGTACACAAATTACGTCATTAAATGTGTGTCTCAGAGAAATACCGATTGTCTCCACATCAAAGCCAAACGATATCAAATACCATTATGAGGAAGCTCAAGAGAAACACTTCCACCATAAAACGCATTGCTGCAAAGTAAGAAGGAGTATTGTAATCTCTCATGTATTCCAAATGTTTTTTACAAGTTGAATACTATAAGCACAGGCAGTACCACATACAGCCGTGGGGCACGCTATATAAATGGAAAGAAGAAGGCCACTAAAAGCAAACCAAATCGCCAACCTATAACATCTTTGTACTTACCGATCCAGAAAGAAGGGAGGGTTATGCAGAGTTCATCGAGGGATTTCACTCCGTCAACGGCAGCCGTCAACCGGATCAGCAGTTCGCAGAAGTATAACGTAATATTTTAGATATAGATATCATAGTAGAATATAAGATCTTAAGTATAGGATTAAATTGTATTATCGCTAGTTGTTGAAAATTGTATATACGCCAGTGAGAAAAGAGTCGATGAAAGACCAAATATAAAAAGGGGAATATAAATAAAAAAAAAAAAATGGAAATAAAAGAACAAAATAAAGCAAAAGGAAAAAAAAGAACACAAAAGTAAAAAGAACAGAATACAACAATTGAACCCAAATAAGGCGAATTTGAAAAAAGAAAAACTATACATATGTACTATAGGTTTAAGAAAATGCACAGATTGTTTAAAGTGCAGAAAAGAGAAAAATATTGTAAAGGTTCATTAGAAGTTAGTTGCACTAACTTCTTTCAGAAAGAGGGGAGGGATGTTGTGAGTTAGAATCAAGCTGCCTGCGCATAGTGTCTCACATCATCGACTCCTAACAGATGCCACACTTTCTGTGTGATTAGCATGTGTTAAAGTTACTTAAGAAAGCACATATTTTTAGGGTGCGAGTATTTAGAATTAATATTACCTATGTAATATTTATTATATAAACTTTTAGGGTGCTACAGTTTTGCAGTCGAGCCACTAAAGGGCATTGAAAGTTAGAATGCACCATCAACATTTCAGAATGGCGTAGGTCAGTTGGCTTGACCAACTGACACCAATTAACAGGTGCGAAACTGGAACACCAGAAAGGTCAGTTTTTGTATTGTAATTGTGAATTGTAAATAGTATATAAGAGTTAGTATTCTAAGAAATAAAGGCTTGTGATTTTAAAACTAAAAGTGTAATGTAGTGATTTTTCCAAAGAGTGATTTAGGCCTTTTCAGATACACGCGCACAGCAGAAGGACGTCCCCCGTCAAACAAGGACAATATCCCAACAAAGTACTTAAGCAGCGGATTAAGCGGATTTTCATGTACCAAGAAAGAAAAAGTGAATTTGTGTATTGATTCAATATATATAAATATATTTATCTATATATATAAAATGGAATGTGTGTCTGTTTATTTGTTTGTTTGTACCTTATAGGAGACCAAACCTCTGGACCGATCTTCCTGAAGTGAGTTTTTAACAAATTTACTTCAAACAAAATTTGGCGTGAAAAGGGGCGTGAGAAGGGGCGTGGAAGGGGGCGTGGCGTAAGAAATGTTTATTTCTACCTCGCCTGGAGTATATAATGTGTATACAATTTGAAGTAAATCTGTTAAAAACTATATGGGAATTACATAATTTTAAAAAAGTGGGCGTAAAAGTGGGCGTGGTCGAAAAAAAGTACCCTATTAATCAGCCAGAGTCCCAGTTAAATGCTTTCCAAGGGTTTTTTTTTATTTGGTAGTATATTGCTCTTAATACTGTTAACGTCGCCATATAACTATGAACCACGCCCACTTCACCGCCCCCTTTTTTTAAAATCAGATACTTATACCACTAACAATGTTTGCAATACAAAATACTTTTTTTGTAATATGTATTTACCTAAAGTTTTATATGCTTTTTATCTACAGGTAAGGTAGCCATACATTTTTTTATTACCAAATCCCCCTTTTTCGCCCCATTTTACCTTATCGAAGCAAAATCGAGCAATGGTTATCTGAACGAGCGTTACTTGCTGCCAAAAACATTGATGTCAATTCAATAAACAGTGTTATTCTGAATAAAATCAGCGAAACTGCAGCAACATACATGTCCATCGATACCGTTATGAGAGATGAGGATGCTGTCAATTATCCTGTTGAGTTCTTAAACTCACTTGATGTCCCAGGTTTTCCACCACATTTGCTGAAACTCAAAATTGGAGTTCCCATTATTTTACTGCGGAACATCGACCCACCACGGCTTTGCAATGGCACTCGACTTACAGTAAAAAAAATGCTAAACAATTTAATCGAAGCGACCATTATAACGGGCAAATATAAAGGAACAAATGTACTGTTGCCACGTATTCCTATGGTACCAACAGATTTGCCATTTGATTTCAAAAGATTACAGTTTCCTGTTCGGTTAGCGTTTGCGATGACAATTAATAAAGCTCAAGGTCAATCTCTGCAAGTTTGTGGCTTAAATTTGTCAAATCCATGTTTTTCCCATGGACAGCTTTACGTTACATGCTCCCGTGTTCGGAAACCAAACGATTTGTTTGTTTATGCTCCGAATGGACATACTAAAAACATTGTATATCCTAGAGCGTTACAATAGTTAATTTATAATAAAATTATTTATTTCTCACTATATAAACACTTTTTATTTCATTTCATAATGATGGGGGTAGCACACCGGGTTCAGCCTTTTATTATAAAAAAATATATATCATTGACACGAAATTTGTACTTAATTTTGTTCTTGTTTTTAATGTATTACACATTTCAATTATCATTTTTAAAATTTTAAAAACGATCATAAACAAACTAAGGCCACCTAACTTAACTCAATGTAACCAAAATTTAGTGATAACCATAGCAATGACTGTTAAATTTATTTGAAAATATCTGTGGTTAATTAAACCCCTACAATTCAGGGGTAGCGAAGCGCACCGGGTACAGCTAGTATCATATAAATATACATATATTTAATAAATATACACATATTAGAATTTCATTTCCCAAAATTTGTTCATTTTATATTCCCATTATCGCACAAAAACAGTAAATAACAACTTTCACGGCACAAAGTTAACCAACAAATTATTGAATAGAACAAAAATTTTAACGCCAAATCAATTGAAATATATTATTTCACATTTATTTATATAAATATTATCATAAAATACGATAAATATTAAAATATTTAATATTAAACACAAATTATCACATTTCTCACACAAAAATGTATGCATTTTGGCTGTTCTCTCATTTCGTATGTGCCTAGTGACGAGATACGCAGAGAGAGGAAATTTTCGTAGCAGCATTGGCGCAATCTTCTATTTTATCATTCTTGCTCTGTACTCCATCTGCCCACACCTCTCTTCCTACATCCTCATCAGCATCCCTGTCATTCACACTACCGCCGTACCATTCACCCCTAAACACACAGCTGACCGCAACAACACACAATTAAAACAGTTTATTCAAATTATAAAACAATTAGTAAACTAATTTATAAGGTGTTTAATTAAAGTTTATAGCAATTTTTATTTTTTAACCGCACAACCGTTGGATTTCAATCTCCTAATAGAACTGTCCTCTAAATAATTTGAAGCTTGTCACGAAGCCTTGGTTCGGACCCCTACGTGACCTAAATTGGAGCGACAGTAAACCTCAAAACTCCCACACTGTGGGTTCCCACCACTTTCGCTTTCCTATCCACCAATTGATCGCACTCGATGCCCGAATGCACTTGATCGATGCAAATCAGCCACATCCAGGTAACTGAACTCGCAGTTCTGCAACACCGTCCTTTGGGGCGGAAGTTGAACTGAAGCAAACACCTCAGAGCGGGGTGCATTGAATGGATGGTGTCTCCAGCGTGCATGGTGGAGGGACTCTTTGCACGCGCAAGCAAGAGCTGACGCTGGTTGGTGTGCCTTGGGTTTACTTTTTATATTGTGGGTTAAACCTGTATGCCTTACGACAAGCATGCTTGTGCTATCGGTTGGAAATTGATTCAAAGATTCTCTTATTATATATTATATTATATTATGGATAATCTTTGGTGATTCACCACAAACGGCAAACCGATCGTTCAAACATAATTATATTCTGGAGTGCTGTGGAGACAACATGAATGCGCAAAACGCGGATGATGCAATCGCCACTTGCTTCAATTTAATTTTTATAACAATCAGTTTCTGTTTGCCACAAACCTGGATGACTTTAAAAAAGTTGAATAAATTCCTCCAAAAACACTTTATTCAATTTTCGATTCACATCTTCCGTCGATGTGCACACCATAGAATAGTCTATGGTGCACACTTTCACGACTTCAGCCGAAATATGCAAATGTTTTACATATAACAACGCCATATACGACAAACATGTTCGCAAACGGATCGTAATAAATTAAAAATTGTAAAACCTACGATCGGTTTGACAACATGGTCACAGACGAGAGAAACGGTCTCCAACCCAAATCAAGCGCATAAGCATACTTGTCGTGTATGGCAAACTTAAGATGCAAAAATTTTTTAATAAATTTTATTTGCACTGAAATCGACACAAATTATGAATTACAACTGGAGTGCAAATTTACGTATGTATATGCATATGTACATACCTACGTATGGGTACTATTTACATGGCAAGTGTGAGTGCATATGAAAATATTTTTTGTTCTCTATTTTAAATTCATGCTTATCGCAGTATTATTAATCATTTTGAGGGCATTTGGTTATACACACAGTGCAAAAATAAACATATTCCAGACTTTGCTCAATGTTGTCGCGATATTGAGTTCACTGTGCAACCATCTTAGCATTAATATACTATATTTACGTTTTGTGTACGACTATTCGTGTACACCAGTCGTGATAAACAAATCTAATTAACTGCAGTTATTTTAATTCAATGCATTAATAATAAAATTAGTATTGCAATAACCAAGTCTAATTCCACATTTTGAAATGTTTCTACCAAATAGTAGCATGGTATCAAATGGCGATCCTGAGAAAGTCAGAGATCAGCTACAAATAATTTCAAATTGGCTAGAAAAGAACCCAGATATTAATGCCCGAAAAGACTCAGAAAGTTTGCTTTTCTTTTTGCATAGCTGCAAATACGATATCGAGCGTACTATGGAAAAACTAAAATGGTGAGTGCGCCTGTTCGAAGTTTTAATTTGTTTTTTTAAATATATATACAAATATGGCTATGTGGTTTAACCAGTATATATCGCAGTGTTGTGAAGTTTGCGTGAATGCTGAACTGTTCAAAATGCTGTTTAGAAAGTTCTATATTACAGCGAAGTTGCCACTGAGGCTATAGGCTTAGGGTAAACACATAACCACAACTCGAAAGTTCACTTTTATAAATTAATTTTATATTGCTATGTATATACATTTTTATGTAGGAAGCTGATCATAAAATCATATTCATTACTTTAAGTATTGTTTATTTACAATCTACATTTATGCAATCGTATACACAATATAGTACATATATATATATATATATATATATATATATATATATATATATATATATATATATATATATATATATATATATATATATATATATATATATAAAGTTAAAGTTATGGTATTCTTTGTCTAATTTAGTGTAAATATTACATTCTGCAACCGCCGAGTTTCAATTAGTTTATCATTTTGTAATATATAGCAAAATTTTGAAGAATTCAAGTTTTTAATTATAAATGTTTAAGGATTGTCATTTATATGGGTAATATTTCTTACCAACAGCTACTATCATATGCGTGCCGAACGTACAGAATGGTTTTCCAATCGTGATCCTTTTTTACCAGAAATACAGCAACTTTTACAGCTAGGTGTGTTTCTACCAGTGGATGGTGTTGATGCAGAACAGCGCAAAGTAGTTATAGTAAGAACTGCTGCCCATGATCCAAAATTACATATGCAGAACAATGTTTTTAAAGTGAGTTTTCCGTTATTTATCCTTAAACTATTACGGTAATAAGATTAAATTTATGTTTATAGGTTAGCAAAATGATATTGGACTTGTTATTAAAATTCGAACCGGAGAATTGCGCACATGGCATCGTTGCTATATTCGATATGCAGGGTGTGCAATTAGGGCATGCATTGCAAATGACTCCAATGCTAATAAAACGATCTGTCAATAGCTGGCAGGCATATCCTTGTCAACCAAAATTATTGGAATTTATTAATGCACCATCGCATGTGAATATTGTTTTAAATACATTTAGGTAAGTCCGATATTATATCAGCACATATGTATGTACTTGTATTTCTTATAATTTAATTTCAAAAATTTTGCTAGGGTTTTTATGACACCGAAAATGCGCGCTCGTGTTGTAGTTCAGAAACAAAAATGCTCAGTAAAATGTACGAATCTACCGGAGGACATTGGTGGTAGTGGAGCGAGTTACAGAAACTTAGCTCTGAAGTGGAAGCAATTGGTGGAACAAAATGTAGACTTCTACGTTGATGACAACAAGTATAAAAGCATTATAAGCAAATAAGGATAATGCAAGCAACGCTTATGTTAATTTGTAAATAAAAACTCAAACATATGTGGTTTATTTTTATTGTATGCAATGTCTAAATTTGTATTTAGAACACTTCTTGTAATATCTTCATTTTTTTTATTTATACATAATTTCTTTATTATTGCATATTTGTGGTATTACTTTTAGCAATCACACAGAATTTTATTAAAAATAAGAATAGCTTTTTTAAATACTTTCTATTATATTCTTGTATAATTATGTGAACAATTTGATTGTGAAATTTGGTTCGTTTTGGCAGCACTTGTGTTTCAAAATTCATTTATTATATTCCTATTAATGAAAAATATTCATTATAATTAAATATTTTTAGATGTGTCTGCTTTTTTCCGAGGATTCAAAAGATGATCAAATTTTAAATATATAGTATCATGTATGTGAAAAATTCTTTGCACATCGTTAGATAATACAGAGAATTTAAAATTAAAATTGAAATCTGACAATACAATTAATATATATTTTGTGAAAATATTTTTAGAACAATTCAATGAAGCATTACTATTAAACGAAAAAATTATTATCACAATTTGAAAGTTGCACATTGAATTAAAATTACGCAATAATAAATTTAATAAGGTTTTTGAAGGTTAGCTGAATCAGATGAAAATGCTCCAATACGCACACAACTATTAATTTATTGTTAATATACAATAATCCAATCCGTGTGAATGTAGACTTGATAAGTTTATATTTGTGTAAATTCGATTTTTTAGATTAAATAAAATAAAAATTGCGGGTACTGGACGAGTATATCTGTTAAATAAGACATACTTGTATGTATGTATTTTATATTTTTATTAGGTTTGTTTCAATATAAATTTCTTGTTTTACAAATAGTAACTTTAATGTAAATACTATTATTAATCTTTAATACAAGTAAGTATTGCATAACATATATACGAGTAAATACTTTAAAAATATTTATGTGCATTGTATAAATTATTTATTTTTTGTACAAATATATATAATGTAATATTTATAATAGTATGCGTTAATCAATCGCTTCAAAATTGGTGCCAATCATATAAGTCGTTAAACACAACAAAATAACAAATAAATGAGTATAAGGCTGTTATTGGTTTTAGTGGCCTAAATTCAATAAGTGTTCTTTTATTGTTCTTTAGAATTCGCTGTTTGTATATTCGAGTTATAAAAATCCATTTCTTTAAATTTTTGCAGTTAGAATCTACCACAAAGCGGAAAGAAAATTAAACTCGTCATAAAATTTAATTTTGTATATGAGCCCCAATTTAAAGTGCATTATTCTACCCACTGCATGTAATCCCTTCAGTTGAAGTGGTTACCCAATAATATATTAGATTAAATACGAACACTCTGCTAACAGCCTTCATACAATGCCATTTATTAAGGCTTGTAGTGGCATAACACCAAAACCGATTTCAGTCCATTTTTGACAGCGCAACTAAAACCGAGTTTCAGGACTTTTGCGCTGCTAAATATTCTGTTGCAGCTGTATGCTACAACTGGCATTTAGATGTGTAAATATTAAAAATTTTTAGAATTTTCTAATTTCTTCTACAACCACTGTTAAATTTATTCTTTTTACCAGTGTATAACGCTTTATCTCCAAAATTTTCAAATACATAAATATGATAATGATTTTACACATTGAATATATGCGTCATTATCATATATATTTGTCGGTGTCACAGTTTATGACGTTAGTAGTTACATATAAAAATAGTGGTATTTAATTTAGTCGTTTGTATTAATATAAATATATATTAGAATAAATATCGAAAAACATGCCGTTTTCGTTACAAGCTTAATTATTAGTATAAAAATAGTCATTTTACAGAAAGACTAAAGCTTAAATTTAAACGTTTAAATCTACAATAACGAAAAAAACAGAACATTGCAACATACAAAATTAAAATTTTATAATCAGTTTCTTCGTGAATTAAAAATAGCATAACTAAAAATAAAATTAATTGTAGCACATTTAAAATTTTATGAAAAATGAAATGTTACATAAAAACTTAAAACTCCAACTGCATACCGACTTTCATTGAACCCTATATTTGCCGCTCATCTTTAGCGGTCAACTTATCAATGAGTTCCTGCAATGGAGCCAATTCACGTCGCTCAATCAAATTAAATTCTTGCACAAAGAATATAAAATGCTTAAAGGAAGTGTTCAAATGCGCTTCTTCGCCCAATGTAACCACCTCTGAAAAATGTTGATGATAAATGTGTGCATACACACGAAACAAACGCTTCAAGATGGTTTTGGCAATGGTTAGGAAATTCTTAGGAAACGGAATTCCAATTTTCGATGGGAACAGTGTTTCGTCATCCAATTGATCTTGCACCCAAGTCATAAGATAATCTATATACTTTGGTGCGCTACATTTGATCGGTTTTTTTACGGTTAAGCCATCAGCCCAATGATACTCATATTTGGGGCCAGCGGACATAATTCCACAGCTCTCTTCCGTACAAAATTCAGTGATAGTGCCATAAAGCATATTTATTTGGTTGAAGAAATCGACAGCTAAAAGTATAGAAAACAAGTTCGTATTGTTTAAATTATATAAAATAACAAATGATATCGATGCTTACTATTGACTGCAACCCATTCGTTGAGATCTTCTCCATCTGGTAAAGCTACCGCATTTCTCAAATTACCAGAACCCAATGTGGCTGCAGCATGTTTCATTAAATCATACTGATGTGTTCCTTCGGGAATATTCTTTTTGGGTTTAAATGTTTTACTGGAGCGTGAACCACTAAAATTTAAAACCTCAATTTTTATAACAAATTAAACTTAGTTTGGATACGTAATTTTTTTTTTATAATAGAGCAGTGATTAGAATTGGGATTCTAAACAGGATCGTTAAACATGTAGTATTGAGCTCTTTATCAATCTAAATGGTGACCTCTACCTCATAATTTGTCTATGCAAAAGTCAATTAGAAACGAATTTTTTCCGGTTAAAATTATAACTATGTATACTACCAGAAATAATATATTGCTTACTTTAAGTTTATAACCTTTAGTAGCGAATAAGTGAGAAATAAGTACTAAGCAAACAAATTGGTTAAAACCTGTCATAAGAGAGAAAATAATAAAACGCCAGTCAGTAGCAAGAAGACAAAATAAAATAAGGTAAAAATCCACACTGACAGATTTCTAATATCAGCTCAATGATAGCGTTGAAAATAAGTGCAAATTAGTAGCTCTGAAGTTTTTTATCACTTAAATTAGAGATCAGCAAATATGTTGCAACTAGCTAATAATTGATAAGATGTGTCATGAGGTAAGAAAAGGGAAGCAACTCATACAGTTTCTATAGTAAAATCTCAAAAAAAGGAATACAAGTCCTATTTATTTATAACAAACCAAGGTAGCTAAATTGTGCTTACGTATATTGAATTGTAATACTTACAACAAAAACTCCATTTTTACTATGTAGTATAAACTTTTGTCAACAAGAAGTTGCAATAAATTTACAATTTCGCAAATTCAGTTGGCTTCCAAGCGAATGTTTATTTTTAGCAGATGAAATATTATAAAATAGAATATCACCACGTCCGAATTCGCACGGTAGCAAGAGGATGCAAAACAATAATCAATCACTCAATAGCAATGGAACTGTCAGTACATGTGGTTGTGTTATAGCGTTGAAGGTATTGGGCAAAAATCAATAATTTACACTTTTGCCGATTTTTTCTATATATATTTACTTTCACCCTTAATTATCGCACCGGATCTGAATATTTAAGGAGTATTATTTAATCTAAATTTTACAACACATTTTAAATTTTTCCACAAAGACAAATTAGCAAATAAAGCAGCCAATAAAAGCACGTCTGGACGTTCAACGTATTTAATCTTGATTGTATAGTTTTCTTTATGAAATGCTTCCTCTCGCTTATTTTACTATATTCAACATTTATTATTTTGTCATTTTCACAGCTGTTTAACATAGTTTTCTTAGTTCTAATTTTCAAGGTGGTGGCATTCGCAATTTTTTTCTTCCATAAATGTCAAAACTAAAAAGAATACATGTGGAATCAGGGAGCACAAAGAAGGCTACAACAACAATTTCCCTAAATTGGCTTGTCAGTTAGGTGAAACCAGCTGCCGCTTTTGACAACCTAAAATCAAATTTTAGATTTGAAAAGGGTGCACTAATCGGTGTGCCCTGGATTTGAATTTAGAATTTGCGATTTTGAAGGTGAGAATTAAATAAAATCTAATAAATGTGAAAAAGTTGATGCGGTTTTACGTAATATTTTATACAGGTCTCTTCTCCGTTCACTATTTCTGCAAAATTAAATTATGTGTTAGTAGCAATATGCATATGCAGTGAATTATAGACGATACTTAGCAAAGGTATGCAACAGTATGCAATGGTTTAAAATAATGTGATCATTTTTTTAAATTTATTTATTAATTTAGGGATAGCAGACCATCCATTTTTAATAAATGTTTGCAATTTAACGCAATTGCGGCATAAAAATAATACGTTATACGAGATCCATACATCATGCGCCAAATGCATTTGTGAAATTAACCCCCACAGGAACAACAAACTTTTAGGCAAATTCATTTAGTTTAATAATTCGTTAGTTATAGTTAACAAATATAACGATTATACACAGAAGCGCGAACACACACTCCCCAAATCGCAAGACCCCATGTAGATACAACGTTCAGTTCAAACGCATTCAAACGCGATACCTGAGAATACAGAGATGTTTTGCGCTAACTTACACATGCGCAAAAGTGTAGTATTGTAGCTCATTTTCTTCAGAATTCTGGTTAACCAATGATAAACAAACCTATGCATAGAGGCAACTAATGATACACAAAGACAATTTTTTTTAAACGTCAGAAAATTTGACGTTTAAGTGTCCCGTCTCTGGTAAATACTACGCATACAAACCGATAGCAACACCCACTGCCAATTAAACAAGCGGTGTAAAAAAACAAACAAGGATTAGAGCATACTCATTCACAAATATATGCTACTATTCTAATATATAAAATTTACGTGTCACGGTGTTTGTGGTCGATCTCCTCCGAAACGGCTCAGCCGATTTTTATGAAATTTTTTTTTTTATTTTTTTATTTTTTTTCGTAGGTATGAGAATAGGATGTAAAGTACTTTTCACTCTCCTACCCCCACCAGGTGGGGTACCTCCCATACAACCATAATTTTGGTTGCTTTCTATCTCTGGAACCATTCGTTCTACAGTACTGGAATTTAAGACGAAGTCATGTGCTATCAATTCGGCATTACTGTAAAAATGAGCGGGATCAATTAAGGGGGCGGAATACCTCCCTTACAACCCTAATTTGTCTGCTCGCTATCTTTGAAACCTTTCTCCCTTCAGCACTGGGATTTAAATCGAAGTCATATGCTATCAATTCGACATTACTGTAAAAAAATGAGCGAGATTAATGAAGGGGGTTTCAAAGCAAACAACCTTAGTTTTGTTTGCTCTGAAACCTTTCTCCCTAAAGCACTGGGATTTAAAACATTAACCGTCGTTCATTGACGTTATTGGGTACGTTCTTTGTAACTTTCGTTTTACACTTTTTTCTTATTTTACATTCATCATCTTCCATTTTTGTGATTTTTTTTAAACAAAAAAATGTTTTTATCTTCACAAATTCAGAACAGCTGATCGTTTGATAGTTTGTACAAAGTTAAACGAAAAAAACGTCCGGGCGAGTTCACGGACGTATTGACATGAAGTGTCGCGTCACTTTGACATTTGAATCGTCAAGGAAGGTGCTGGCCGCGAGAGAATTTGGAGTAATAAACAACGAGACAGCATCGTTGCCACTATACCACTCGCGGACCTACCTAGAGACGATATGAACAAAATGTAAATATAATAGTTTGAAAAACGCTTCACAGTTGTGCTTGGGAACAAGAAGGAATGGAAACCTGAATCACTTCAACATATCCTAAAAGATCATACCATCAAGTGGTTCACAGATGGTTCAAAAACAGAAGAAGGGAGTCGGCATATTTGGGCCGAGGGTCAACCACTCCGAACCCATGGGAAATCACACAGCGTGTGATCTGTGTGTCTGTGTTATCTTTAACCTCCGACGTAACCTTGTGGGACAAGACGTTGCTATTATGTCTTACAGTCAAGCAGCTATACAAGCACTCAATTCATACGAGATTCACTCTAAACTCGTATGGGAATGCGTAGAGCTTTAAAATAAGTTAGGAAGCCTCAATAAACTTTCCATAATAAGGGTCCCAGGACAGACTGAGATCCCTGGAAATGAAAAAGCGGATAGTCTTGACAGGAAAGGGGCAGCTACACCTTTTATTGGGCCTGAACCATTCTTTGGCAGAGAGGCAAACAGTATAATAGATAAATTAAGACAGGCGGAAAAATCCAGAAGATCACGCTACTAGGCCTCACTACCAAAACTTAGACAATCCAAGCTCATGATTGGGACTACAACTAAAACGTGCAGCTTATGTCCACAGTTAAGCAAAAACAATCTAAAAACTCGGACATGTTACCTCTCAGGCCACTGTCGTTTAAGAAGCCACCTCAAGAAACTGGGACTCTCACCAGTAAACACGTATGCAGAAGAAACACCAGAGCACCTTCTAATGAACTGCGAAGCCTTAGCTCGCAGTAGGAAGAAATATCTGGGGCATTACTGGCACGAGGGCAGAGACATTAGAGTAATGAACCCCAATTTAGTACTAAGCTTCCTTAGAACTGTTGGACTAATAGAATACCTTTAATAGGTACATGCAGGAGGAGTACAATAGATCAAATTGGTCGAGATACATTTTCCCTCTTTATTTCATTCATTCATTCACTTTGACATTTCATTTTGTATTTGTTATGTGTGAGGGCGTGCAAAATTTTGCTCGATTTATTTTAATTTACAAGAAATATATACGTGATTAGTGACTGTGAAAGGGTTGGTAAAATTCTAAAAGAACAAATACATTATCGGCATACCATTTTTCGTCAGTAAGTACAACAATTTGGTCTATTTGTGTGTGTGTGTGTTATAGTTAACAATGTCAGCAAGACGCATCCCATCATATCCATTTGATATTCGTCAAAGAATGGACCGTCATCATACTCGGGCTCGGAAAGACCATTTTCTACGGTGCAATACCAAACACGATCAAACCCTCACGTATTTGCTCGATATCCAAGTGGAATCTATCCTCAACGGCGAATAAGTTGTGTCCACTGTCGAAGTACTTGAGGTAACCTGCCCGGCACAGCTGCATCTGAAATCGGGCCTAAAATATTCCTAGAACAGAACTGCGACACACAACACTTCCACACACACTTCCAGTTTCTAATTTAATATTTCACTTTTGATTTATACTTTTCGGTTACGCTCGGGAGTAGCGTATCCAATAAAAACAGTAATATAAGAAATGAAATAAGTGTATTATATGTAATGTAAGAAACAAATATACAATATGTAGGGTAAGAAACAATTATATAATATGTAGTGCAAGAAACAAGTATATAATATGTAGTGTAAGAAACAATTATATAATATGTAGTGTAAGAAACAAGTATACAATATGTAGTGTAAGAAACAAGTGTATTTCCTCGAGTGTCCAGATTTTGAACGAGATATTTTTGGATTGCACAAAACGCTCACACCAGCTCCAGTGCAGAAAAGAAAAAAGGGTTGATTGAAAAGGCCGGAAACACGAAATGTGTTGCTCAGCAGCCAACACAGGCTAGTTCCGGTTTTCCCATAAACGCGCTGCGCGACAGCGACATGCCATTTCATGGCATCGCGCCAGCTCAACTGCTCGTCTGAAATTTATAAAACGCATACATATATTTTGTACATATATAAATATGATTTGAAGCAATAATAATTATGTACGTATCCTGTACAATGCATTTGAAGCGAACTATTCTTTTAATAAATGCTCGAAGTTGAACTAATAGGAGAGAAAACAACAAAAACAAATAAATGTGAAACGAAGTGGATGGAGTCGATCTATTTATTCCACACTCATACCAAGTCGATTTCTACCAAAGAACATCAACGTTGATGTTCTTTGTTCCTACGTTAGAATGCGTAAAATTTCATCTGAACGAAATCCACAATCAAGCGATGCATGCCACACTGCGTTCAACCTTCGGTAACCCCGACGCTACACGCGCCAGCGCAAGTTTGAAAAACTCAATATCTTCAAAGATTTTCACCAATACTCTCACACATTTGCTACTGGCGGCGCTACTGGCAACGAAATTTCAGAGCCAGTAAATTTTTGACACATGCGGCCAGTAAATGTCAAATTCATACTCTGAATCACTGATGCACAAGAGAGAAATTAAAAAGTACTATTGAATTTAAAAAATGCTACAAAAACACCAACTACAAAAATTATTTTCACAAAATTTTTTGTTGTAATGTAAGAATTGGACATTTTGGTACTACAAATAAGAAAAAAGTGTATAATAGTTTGAAAACAATAAAAAAGTACTAATACCAAAATAACTGTGCTTCGTATGCGCCATACAAAAAGGCACCCTAAATGGTACGAAAGAAGAAACTAATAAACTAAAAGTAAATAATGTTTAAATAAAACTCCTATATAATTGCATATATATATAGTCATAGACAAACCAGCATAAAGCCCTGATATGAACCCCATTGAAAATGTAAGGGCGCACCTTAAAAAAACAGTTGCAAAACGGGTTCTAACTTATATAAACGCTACTGTAGGGAGAACCTTTCCCTACGATGATATTTTATAAATGAACTTGCACTGGCACGTGTGGCCACTGGCAGCAAAATTTCGAAATTTCGAAAATAATATGTATTCTCAACTGGCAGCCAGTTACTGGCACGTGTGGCCGCAGCGTAAAGTATTCTTTTGGAAAAAACCGCGGCGGTCTTGTTTGGAATGTGACTGGCACGTAACCGGTAATGTGAATACTTATTATTTAAAAGAATATTTGAAGGATGCTTGATTGACGATGACTGTGACCTAAAGCTTTATTTTTAGAAGTCTTTTGGTTCCCATTATTTTCTGCTTGGCTTTTCGAATTTTCATACTTAATTCGGATTCGGAATTATTTATTAATTCAATGCTTAATTTACGATTTGAGTGCTGCAATGGGGCAAAAGTAACTTGGTTTTGTGGGTGAACGACTGCATATAAAATACCAGTATTTTTATCCATATGTTCATCCATCTGCAAAACATTCGACTTAAAAAAACATACACTTAACTTCATTTCCGCATTTTTTTTAATAGGCGCATTCGATTCCTTTCTTGTATCGAGATCGTATCGAGTTGTGCAAATAAAACAGCAAACTACTAAGTGGTGTACTTGGCAGCACTGTTTCAACTGTTTTTTTAAACATTTATGTTTTTATATTTTTTATACAAACTTATCATTTGAATATATTTTAAATCAACACAATAATAATATTAAAAAATCAAAAACTAAAGACTAGTTTTTGTCTTCTTTAAATTGAATCATCTAAAATATAAAAAATCCCAATGAAATTTGTATGGGTAATTTTTAATCTCGTTGGTTTTCTAGCGATTTTCAATTTGGAAGCGTTTTGTATAGAGGATAGAAAAATTTGCTCGTTTAATCCGAGTATAATTTACTCGATAGAGAGGCGAATCGAATGCGCCTAATGTTTAATAATACGGACCTGGTAGCAACTGCACTAATGAACGGATTGTTTCCTGGAGCATTTATAAAATCACTTTCTAAAAAATTTATTTGGCAAATGTACGATTGTTGGCGTAAAGAAACACCAATAGCTTTTGTTCCAACGTTGACGCCTATTCTCATCACTTGGAACTTTAAAACATTTCACATTTTCTTTGCCCTAAACTTTTGCGGCATATTGCACAAAATTTGCCCATTCTACTATTTTCAATTAATAATAAATAAATAAAATTTTTAAACAACAACAAAAATTTGTGTTTTGCGAATTTAAATAAAGCTCGCCAAATATTGTGGCGGCACCGGTTTTCATAATTTGAGAGAGCCGAGACCGAAAGAGAGCAACAAAACAGAATGGACTAGGAATCGTCACTTATCTGCACCACCATTGTATATACACCTTGGTCAACACCAAGTAAATTTCGATTCTTCTTAAGATTACAACAACAAAATAAGTAGTGCACTAAATATTATTACAAAAACAAAAAAGCGTATTCATGTTTTTTTAAAAATTTTCCTTTGGTATTTCTTTAGCGGGAGCCCGAGGCGAGAGCTTGTCTGGGACGATACGAGTATGTCGTTTTGGAATGCCTCGCATTCTAATATGTAATGGTTGTACGGGTTAGGCTAAGGCCTTAATGCACTGCGACCAACTTGATCTATTGTGCGCTCGCATTCTAATATACAATAAATAAAGTGCCAGCCATATTTACACAAAAGCAAAAGTGCTAAAGAATCATTCGAAACTAAATATCTTGAAATTTTTTATTAAATAAAATAAACCCGAAGCCACAAACAGCCATAAACAGATACGCATTGCAAAACAGTTCATTACTTTGAAAAATTGTCTCGCACGATAGCGCGAGGAATTTCAAATTTTTTAGAAATATCTCGCCTTGCTCTATCGCCATAGAGTTGTCTATGCTATCGCATCACGTATTATTGTGTATTGTCACATACCATCGTTTCGCACAAATTCTTCTTGACATTTCATCCGAGACTCGCTCTCGCCTCGGGCTATCGCGTTAAGGCCCGTATACAATAACGTGAGAGCCCGAGACGAGAGCTAGACCAAGTCTCGGACGAGATGTCAAAAAAAATTTGTACCAAAGGATGGTATGTGGCAATATACAATAATGCATGATGCGATAGGTGAGATGAGGCATTTCTAAAAAATTAGAAATTCCTCGCATTCTCGTCCGAGACAATTTGTCAAAGTAATCAACTGTTTTGTAATACGCATTTGTTTACTTTTCTTTTTCTGTTTGTGACTCCGTATTTATTTTATTTAATAAAAATTTTCAAAACATTTAGTTATTAATAGTTTTTCAGCATTTTGTTTGTTGTATATTAGAATGCGAGGCAGTCCAAAACGAGATATCGTCCCAGACACGCTCTCGCCTCAGGCTCTCGCGTTATCATATATGGTCCATTATTGTTTCGGCCTTTATCCATTTTGTTTGAACTTGCACTATTCTAAAGGAGTATTGGCCACCCTGTGCAAGAGATTCGCCGCAGAAGACCTATCCATGGCCCTAATACAAGAGCCATGGATAATTGGGGGCCAAATCAAAGTTCTTACAAATAAAATATGCAAATTGGTTTATTATCAGTGTTCGCGCCCCAGAGAGGTCATATGATTGATTTTGTACTAACTATTTTCTCATTTAGTAGCTATCCTTGTTGAAGTATTAACAGAGAAGGGAGCGCTGGAAATTGTTTGTGCGTCCACCTACTTTCCAGATGACTCCAACATTATACCTCCCGTGGAGGTGCAGGGGCTTATTGAGAACTGCCACAACAACAATCTGCAGTATGTGATTGGTTTGTGATGTAAACGAGCACCATTATGACTGGGGAAGCTCGGACATTAACAATAGAGGTGAGTCTCTCTTAAGTTTTCTCTTAAGTAAAAATGTCAACATATGTAATAAGGGCACAAGGCCAACCTTTATTTACGCGTTTGGAGAAGAAGTTTTAGACTTAACTCTAACCAATCCTCACATCGCCAATTTTGTTAGAAATTTGCATATAACTGACGAGTCTGCTCTGTCAGATCAATTACATATAAGATTCGATTTACCAGGTAAATCGTAATTAAAAGATGAAATCTTCAATCAAAAAGGACAAATTGGATATATAGGGAATTATTAGAATCAAGATCCGATTCGCTGCCTACAAGTATAAGTTCTGTTGGTGAACTCGAAGAGGCGGTGTATCGACTAAATGATATAATAATCTCAGCATATCATGAAAGCACTGCGGTCAACACTCACAATGGAACTCGCATGCTCCCACGGTGGAATGGCAAGATTGCAGATATGCGTAAAAAGATAAGAAAACTGTTCAATCGTTGTAAGCGCACGAAGATATGGGACGAATATAGGGTCGCTCTGACAAATTACAACAAAGAAATAAGAAGATCCAAGCGTGGGTTTTGGAGAAAATTTTGCGAAAACATATTCGAAACGCCAGAGAGCGCTAGACTCCATAAAGCTTTACTCAAGGAACACTCGGAATGGTGTTGCAACTTTCAAAAGACCAGATGAGTCTTATACAATGAATAGGAGGGGCACACTAGGATACCTGCTTTAGGTGCACTTCCCGGAGTCAATTAGAGTGAAAACTGACACTGGATCAGCCGTCATGTGACCGATGGGCCGTATTAGAGAAAAGATGCTGGATTTTGTCTAGAGTAATATTTACCCCAGACAAAGTTAAATGGGCTGTTGGGTCCTTTAAACCATTCAAAACACCAGGTGAGGATAACATTTTTCCAGCCCTCTTGATAAGAGGACTGGATATAATGCTTGAATCACTTGTTACAATTTTTAGGAACAGTTTCATCAGGGAGTACATACCATCCATATGGCTTAAAGTCAATGTGGTATTTATTCCAAAATTGGGCAAGAGGTCCAGCGAACTGCTTAAATCTTACAGACCTATCAGTCTCACGTTGTTTCTTCTAAAAACTATGGAAAGATTGGTGGATCTACATATTAAAAAAACGCTGGACAGAACAACACCTCTGCATCAATCTCAGTTTGCATACAATATTGCGAAATCCACGGAAGGAGCGCTTCATTATCTTGTAACAAAAATAGAGAAAGCTCAATATTCCAAGGAAATTGCTTTATGTGCCTTCTTAGATGTCGAGGGCGCCTTTGATAATACCGTTTACGGCTCTATAGAGGGGGCTATGCTCTGAACTGTTCGGCGGGTTAAATTGATGTTAAAAAGTAGAGAAATCTGCTTATCTCTGGGAGACGAGGCCGTATCAGTCAAGGCAATGAAAAGCTGTCCCCAAGGCGGTGTCACCCCTTCTATGGTCTTTAGTTATTGACGATCTGGATGTCAAACTAAAAGGGTTAGGCTTCGAGGCAAGTGGATATGCTGAAGAACTTGCTTTCATTCTCAGTGGCAAGTTTGACATAACAGTATCCGACATTATGAATCAGGCTCTAACCTTCATCTCAGATTGGTGCCGCGCAGAAGGGTTATGGAATAATCCTAGCAAAATCATTCTCGTTCCTTTTACAAACAGATTAAAATTGAACCTTGGTACGATAGCTGTTGAGGGAATGAATATAAAATATTCCGATGCGGTCAAATATCTAGGTGTAGTTCTGGATAAGCGACTAAATTGGAACCCTCACCTAAATTCGGTGATAAACAAAGCCACAAGAGCAATGTGGGAGTCTCTTTGGTCTAGACTCAAAAATGATAAACTGGATGTATGTGATGATGGTTAGACCAATAGTTACGTATGCATACCTTGTGTGGTGGCCTAAGACAACACAAGAATCTGGTAAGAAAATACTTATAAGTTTTCAAAGGCAGGCCTGCCTGGCGGTGCCATGCGAAACTGCCCAACCGCTGCTATTGAGGCCATAATAGGACTATCTCCACTACATACATTGGTAAAAAAATGTGCTGCTAGAAGCGCATTGAAGATGAAAATTTTGTCTAGACAAGCGCCTCAAGACATTGGTCATTTCAATTTTCTAAAAACATACCGGATCAAAACATAATCTACTCAGCAACGGATTATATGATCCCAAAACGACAGTTTGATTGCAATTTTGAGATTATTATCTGTGATGAATGCGACATAGGAGAACCTTGGGTCGACCCGTCACACTACGCCAGAGATACACAATACAAATTTGCCTACATAAAAGAGCTCTTTCACCAAGGCCGGGTCTCCGTTCACGTAGAACGACACACAACCCCGCGCTCGGCCGATACCGTCTAAATCTTACAACAACAAAAATAATGATATATCTATATACGAGTATATATATGTTTTTTAAAAACAGTTCATTTATTTATTTCGACCCTAACAATAAGTAATTAAATCTTAAGATCTAAATTAACTATATCCCGCACCAGTGTTTGGGCTTAGTATTAAATTTCACTACATTTTTCCTTTTAATTTTAATTCAATTTAAATTCATTTCATAATTATGTAATATTTAAAACATTTAATATATAGGTAAGTCCGATCTTTTGAGGCGTATTGCTGTTTTAATTCTAAGTAGATTTTTTACCAATGGATTTGAGTGCTGTTGTAGTTTTTTTTTGTGTTTGAGCATAATCTCTGAGCTCACTTTTAACAAGAGGAATGTTGAGGTCCTTATGGATATCAGCATTTCTAACGAACCAAGGCGCACCCGTGATTGCACGCAAGATTTTCGATGGAACTCGTTATATCAGCTCGACGTTCGATGAACTAGCATTTCCCCAAATCTCAGCTCCGTATGCCCATAGTCGTTTGATCACTGCCTTGTACAAAAGAAGTTTATATTCTAATCGAAGCCTTGACTTAGAGTTGAGAAGCCAATTTATTTTATGGGCCTTTAACTTATGCGTTCTTTTTGCCTCAATATGGTTCCGCCAAGTTAGTCGTCTGTCTAGATGGACTCCTAGGTAGGTTAAAGTATTCGATTGAGGAACAGCAACATTGTTTTGAGTGATCACAGGGCATGTTTCTTTCCTAAGTGTAACCGTAACAAGAATGCTCTTAGTCTCATTTACGTTAATGCGCCAATTTGCCAGCCACAATTCTATTTTCTTCAAATGCTCCTCAAGGCGATTCGAAGCACTATTGGATTGCTATGTATATACATGATCATCAGTAGGGAGGCCTGCAGTGAATAATACATATTTTACAGGACCTAGAACACTACTTTGTGGAACCCCAGCATTAATATCAAAGTCCTTTGTGGTGTGGTGTCCAAATTTTGCTCTGAACTTTCGGTTATCTAAATACGATTCCAGTAGCATGTGTATATTACAGTTTTTGAATTTTATATATTAATCCTGCATGCCAACTCTGTCAAACGCCAGTGCAATATCTAAAAATATAGCAGAGCAGTATTTTTTGTCCTCAAAAGTATTTCGTTTCACACTAGTAATGCGGTTAATTTGCTCAATGGTTCTGTGGTTTTTGCGAAATCGAAAATGGATAGTAGAGAATAATGTTGGATTTGTACGAGTATGTGTGAGGCTGCAGCTTTAGAAGAAGCAGGTTCTCAAATTATTTAGAAATTACTGGGAGTAAGCTTATTGGCCGATAAGATGACGGTTGAATTGCGCTTTTTCCGGGTTTTGGTATCATTGTAATTTGAGTTATTTTCCAGGGTTGCGGAAAATACACAATCCTTAGTATTGCGTCACATTTTTGATGCCTATTTCAGGCAATTCCACAATAATTTTTGCGGCAATTAATTCAAATCCTGGTGCTTTTTTCGGGTTTAGCTGAGTTTTAATTGCAAGTTGCACTTCCTTCATGTTAACCTTCATCGGGATTAGTGGTATTTTAGGGGCCAAAAATGGAATTTCAAACTGTTGGTTGGTTGGTTGGTTAGGTTGAAATACGGATTTCAGATGATTTGCAAACGCTGAGGCTTTCTCTTCATCACTTCTTGCCCAACTTCCATTATTTTGCCTGAGTGGTGGATGACAGTCTTTAGGAGTCTTTCTATTTTTATAGGCTTTCCATAAAGAGTAGTTAGTATTTTGTGTTGGAGTTAGCGTCTCAGTATACTTTTTCAAACTATTCTCTAGCTCGCAGTTCAGTGCTTCTCGGAGGCGTTTTTTTGCTAATGCTAATTTCTGCTTGGCGTAGGGTGATCTGTTTTGTTGCCACTCTCTTCTTAAGCGCCTTTTCTCCTTAACGAGATTATGGATAACTGTAGATGTTGTGTGTGCTGGAAATTAGTGTGTGGCTGCAGATGTAAGAACTGAGTTGATGGCCAAAAGTGCCGAGTCAATATCGCTTGCACTC
Source organism: Clusia tigrina (assembly GCA_920105625.2). Classification (NCBI taxonomy): domain Eukaryota; kingdom Metazoa; phylum Arthropoda; class Insecta; order Diptera; family Clusiidae; genus Clusia; species Clusia tigrina. The sequence goes on from OV050031.1 coordinate 170,889,579, forward strand.
TTTAGTCGCGGACCAATGTTTATATGACTACTTCAATATTGACGGTACCTGAGCCAGTTTGTTCTTTTATTGGTTAGGTGACCTGTTTTCTTACCCAGTTGAGCTTGTTTAAGTAGACATATAATAACTGATGAATGATCCGAAGCTAGCTCTAAGCACGATGCTGCAGATAACAAGTCACGATCAATACCACTGGTTATTCCAAAATCGATGAGGTCAGGCACTTTTTGAGGGTCAGAGGGCCAGTATGTCGGTTGCCCTGAAGACACGAAGTCTAGGTTAGAACACTGATTTAGTAATGCAGAGAACAGTTGTTTGCCTTTGGGATTTATTAACCTGGAGCCCCAAAAGTTATGTTTCTCATAATCTGCTGCCAAAAATTTGGTCCCCAATGATGTGAAGAATTGTGTGAATTGTAATTCAGTCACTGAGTATCTTGGAGGACAATAGACTGTGCTTAGTACAATTTTTTCCTCCCAGCATTGAAGACATATTGATGTTGCCTGCAGATAGTCCTTTGCATACTCTTCTAGTGCATGATGTTTAAATCTATCTCTTATTAATATACCTGTACCGCCATGTGCTTTATTATCAGGATGGTTTATCTTGTAGAATTTATATCCTGATATTACAAAATAATTTGTTTCTCAAGTGCGTTTCTGATAAAAGCATAATGTCAATTTGCCTAGTATGCAGGAAGTGTGGAATTTCAAGTTTATGTTGGCTAATGTCGTTTGCATTCCAATGACATATCTTAACATAGTTAATTTTTTAGATATCAACAATTGCATAAGTTGGTTTTGAGTTTTCAACAAATCGTGCAACATGCTTTGCATAAATTCTGTCATACAATTTGTTAATTTTGATATCATGGATTCTACATTTTGCATAGGATTTGCAAAGCTAGAAATTTCTTCAGATCCAGACTTTACTAAGTTAGCATATGACCTTGATGTAGAAGCGTTGTCACTGGTCAGTTGCTTATGGGGTTTGATTGATTTGGCAATCACTGCGTAATTTAATGCTGGTTGCTGTTTCTGATCTAATTTATTTTTGAGTGCATAATACACTGGGCACCCTCTGTAGTTTGCCATGTTATTTTCCCCACAACTGCTGCATTTTTTTTGAATTTATCTTGGATTTGTCAGACAAACACTTGGAGGAATGGCGAAGGTCCCCACAGCCAACACAAACAGTGCGTAAGGTACAGTAGGATTTTGTGTGCCCGTATTCTTGGCAATTGGAGCACTGGACAGGGCTTTTTCTTTTGTGTGGTTCTTCAACGGTTATTCGTCTATGTAATAAGTAACGTAGATGGTATATTGGGTGTGTTTCGCAACTTTTTAATTTTCTTCCATTCGGTTCAAGTTCTACTTGAAATAGTGGTTGTGGTACTTTGTCTCTGTTTTTAATGTTGAATACCGTTTTAACTTTAATTCCGGCGATTTCGAGAGAATCTTTGATTTCATGAGTACTTACACTATTCTGAATACCTTTAATAACAATTACTAGGCCTTTACTGCTCTTCAGTTGATATGTATAGTAGTTTTTACCATTTTTTTAAAGATAGGATGCTATTTTGTGGTAATTGCTTTCATTGTATGTCTGTAGTTTCGTTTCTTTTATATTCCCGTTTGTTATGGACGTTACGTGGAAATTGTTATTTCCTACAAGACTAGCTACAGTTGCATCTAAAGCATTTGAGCATCTCTCGCAAGTAGAATGGTGGTGGCTTCGGTGTTTTGGCAATGGAATTGTTTGCAGGAGTTGAGTCAACGTTTTCATTCTCTAATAGTGCAAATCTGTTCTGACCCAAAGTGCTCTACTTATTTGTTTAGGAGAGGCAGATATATTCGCCGGTTGAGGAGTTAGTCTCGCATTTTTTAGCTGTCTTTTATTCCCGTTTTTTTGTGGACTCAACTTTCGCTTTACCTGTATATACCTGTCTATACCAGTCTGTATAGTTGCAACATTTCTTGTCACATTACTTTTTCCACCACCTGTTGTGGGCGGTTTAATCACCTATTCTTACACCATGGTCTGTTCCATTTTCTAAAGAAAGAGAGGCATTTTCTGCTAAATTTGCGGTTGAATATTTTATCAGAGCTGGAGCTGCAGTGAGTGTGCTCGTACATAATGCTTGGCTGTATAAAAAAATGGTTGTAGTGACTGCATTCGATGAGACAAGAGTTGTATGCATTTTTACGCGTTGTGTTTTTATGTTCTCTTTTAAGTTGGCTGGCTCACTCAGAACGTTAAGCACAGACGACTGAAATTTTTGTGGTTCGTGAGCGACCGCTATATTATGTGACAGTTCTGCACAGCCGCAAAATACATTTACAAGGTATTATTAATAGAAGACCGCTCTCCAAATGTCGTTCTCTCACAGTCATAATAAGTGTCAAAATGAAAAAAAACACATCTCTCTAAGAATAATCTTAGGATGATGACAGGCCTACTCACAGGACACTGTAAACTTAACTCACATATAGTGAGAATGGGGGCCACCTCGGAAGGCCCCTGCAGATTCTGTATGGAGGAAGAGGAGACATCTTTGCATGTGTTGACAGAATGTCCGGCTCTCATGCACACCAGCAGAAAATACTTGTGATTTTTCCAGGGCTCTGCCAGTGATGTGAAGCCTCTGGAGCCAAAAGTTGTCATCACGTTTATCCAGAGGATAGGACTCAAAGATGTACTTTGAACCTCTGATGGGGGGCACAATATATCGAAAGGTCGCGGTGCTTAATCCCCCTACACATAATAATAATAATAATAATAATAATAATAATAATAATAATAATAATAGATTTTAACAGACTCCCACTCCCGCTAATCTACCTGTACTCTCTCTCTATCTGCCCACACACCTCTCTTGCTACATTCTCACTAACATCCCTGTCATTCACACCACAAACACACCGCCAACCGCAACAATATATTTTAAATATGTTTGAAAAAAATAATCATTAAAAAGATAACTGATTACTAGTTCAGCATCTGTGTCGTTATGTGGCGACACCACTACCCCCACCCAGTTGTCGGGTACGCCAACGCAAGCAGGCGTTAGTTCCGTCGCTGTCGCACAGCGTGTTTATGGGTAAACCGGAACTAGCCTGTGTTGGCTGCTGAGCAACACACTTCGTGTTTCCGGCTTTTCCATTCTTTCTTTCCGTTCGCAGCGCCGGAGCCGTGCACACGTTCTCATTTTCTGTGCTGAAGCTAGTGTGGAGTGTTATAGAGCGTTTTGTGAAATTAAAATTTATATTAAATACTGGACTTAACAAAATTTCTAGGAATTTGCAGAGACGAATTTTATATTATGTATACGATATAACAAATACGTCATAGTATATATTAAATTTATTAAATTAAAAGAAGCATTTATTTTTATTTCTTTCTTTTTTATTGGATACGCTACTCCCGAGCGTAACCCAAATTGGTGACCCCACGTGATCGAAAAACACGCGCCCCATACAGGTGTATAAAACGCATAGGATGCTCCACTCGCCAACAGCCTCAGGACCGGCGCCGCCGGCACCACCGGAGCAGCCGCCGACTCGAGCAACGTACGCTCCACACCAGCAGCCACAACCACCGCACGTGCATGCGCAGGCACAGCTGGCCATGCCCACGCCATTGCTGATACCGATACACCACCTGCCGCCACACCGTGCAGGGGAACCTGGGGGACACGCCTCCCTTTCGTCGCCGCCCGCGATCGAGGAGGTGAGCAGCTGTCGGCTCCCACCTTTTTGGAGGAGTAACCCCGATCTGTGGTTTTACCAGATGGAGGCCGCGTTCCAAATACACCATGTGCGCAACGACAACAGCCGCTACAATCTAGTAGTTGCGGCGCTCGACCCGGAGACTATTTCCGAGGTCGCGGATGTACTCCGCACAGTGCAGCCCATGGGCAAGTATGAGGTGCTGAAGACGGCAATATTAAATCGCCTCACCGACTCGGCGGATCGACAGCTCCACAGACTACTCACCCAACTCGAGCTGGGGGACACGAAGCCGTCCCAACTCCTGCGACAGATGCGCTCCCTAGCGGGTGACCGGGCCACGGATGACATCATCCGCGTGAAGTGGCTCGACCTGATGCCGCCGTCAACGCGACGGCTACTCAAAATCCTGAAAGGCACCAGTCTGGAGGAGCTCGCAGAGGCAGCTGACGAGCTGGTCGACAACGGACCTACAGTGGCAGCTACGTCACCTCCACTCTCGTCTCCGAGACCCCGCTCTCCACTCGCGATCAAATCGTCGCACTATTCAACGGGTAACTCCGTGCACGCAGAGCTTGCCGCACTGCGCCATTCAGTGGCACAGCTCGTGGCACTAACGCGAGAGAATCAGGAGCTGCTGCGTAAAATAACGCTCCCACTTCATAGGGGTCGCGCTGAAACCCGCAACCCCAGCCGGCATCGAGATCGCTCTACAGCGCCTGGCCAATGTTGGTACCACCTGAAGTACGGGGCGACAGCACAGCAGTGCCGACCACCGTGTATCTTTGCCGCCGCCGTGGCCGCCGCCTCGACGCCGTCGGGAAACTAGCGCTGCCGACGCCGACTTGGGCGAACGACGCCGGCCGACCACCAACCGAAAAACGCCTACACGTAATGAATCGAACGACATCCACTCGCTTTCTCGTGGACTCGGGTTCAGTGGTCTCCTTACTGCCGAGGGGAACGGTCGCCCGCAAACTACAGCAAAACAGCGTCACGCTGTACGCCGCCAACTTGTCGCCGATAGCCACATACGGGCAGCTCACGCTGAAGCTGAACCTCGCCCTGCGTCGGGATTTTACTTGGGCGTTCACTGTGGCCGATGTGCAAACCGCCATTCTCGGGGCGGACTTCCTGGCATACTATGGGCTCCTGGTAGACTTGAGGGGACGACGCATCGTAGAACCCCTTACCAACATCGCGGCAACGGGTCGCATGGACCCGGATCGAATCTACGGCATCTCCACAGTGGCTCGCATTGATGCATCTGTGGGACCACATGGCGACCGGTATAGAGAGCTCGTCCAGCGCTTCCTGCAACTCGCTTCACCAGCAGGGGTCATGGCCACTGTACCAGACTTGCCGGTACAACACTTCATCGTCACGGAGGGCCCTCCCGTTTTCGAGCGCCCCCGTAGACTCGTCGGTGAACGACTCGCTGCTGCCAAAGAAGAGTTCGCTGACCTCCTCGACAAGGGGGTGGTACGCCCATCATCGAGCCCATGGTCCAGTCCGCTACACATGGTACCAAAGCCGAATGGAAGCTGGCGAGCCACTGGCGACTACCGCCGCCTCAACGCGTGTACCTTGCCAGAGCTCGAGCCTCTTATCAATTTTCGCTATCGCTCATAGCTATGCTCCCCTTGAGTCCCAAATCAAACGCTGATAAAACTTCATATGGCCCTAACTTCTATACGGTGCGTCCTACACCTATCAAAGTTTGCAACATTCAAATGCTTGTAACTTTTTACTGGAGCGTCATAAAACCTTGAAATTTTGTGACAATAAAGTACTCGAGCCTCTTATCAATTTAAGCTATTGCTCATAGCTATGCTACCCTTGAGTCCCAAATCAAACACAGATAAAACTTCAAATGGCCCTAACTTCTGGACTGATATCCTCTAACGATCATCGAGGACCTGATCCAGGAGAGCCGGGGAAAAGTATTCTCTGTAATCGATCTGCAGAAAGCCTTCTACCAAATCCCGGTAACCAAAGCTGACATCCCGAAAACGGCAGTCACAACACCCTTCGGCCTCTTCGAGTTCGTGGGTATGCCATTAGGCCTGCGTAACTCCGCGCAAACGCTTCAGCGGGTAACTAATCACCTACTGAGGAAACTCCCCTTCGTGAAGGGCTACGTAGACGACCTGCTCATCGCATCCGAGACGCATGACGAGCACCTGCATCATTTAAGCCAATTGTTGGAGACGCTGAGAGCGGTGAACCTACGCATCAACTTGGACAAATGCCAACTCGGTGCCCAGGAAGTTACATTCGCTGAGTATCGAGTCTCGAAAGAGAGCTTCAGGCCCCCGCGCCCAAAGATCGAGGCGATCGACGCCTTTCCAACCCCGACAGACTCTACCCAGCTGAGACGTTTCCTGCGTATGGTTAATTACTACCGCAGGTGTATACCGCACGGGGCGGAACTACAGGCCCCGCTCAACGAGCTTCTGAGGAACCTAACGAAGAAGAAGGCGGCAATTAGCTGGACGACGCAAACGGAGCAGGCATTCCAGCAGTGCAAGGCGAGTATCGCAGCAGCTGCAGATTCAGCCTTCCTCTCGCCTACCGCGCCAATCGCTCTCTACACCGACGCATCGAGCACCGCCATCGGAGCGGCACTCAACCAAGAGCAACCCGATGGGACCTGGAAGCCTCTGGGGTTCTTCTCTAGGAAGATCAGTCCCCCCGGAAACTCGCTACAGCGCCTACGACAGGGAGTTGCTCGCGGTGTATGCCGCAGTCAGGCACTTCAGGAGGATCCTGGAGGTACACGCCTTCACAATCCACACGGACCACAAGCCGCTCGCATACGCCGCACAACAACGCTCGGACAAGGCAACGCCGAGGCAGAGCCGACACCTGGACTACATCCTCCAGTTCAACACACGATTTGTGTACGTTCCCGGGGGAGAAAACGTTGTGGCAGACGCACTTTCGCGGACCTGTACCGTCTCGATGCCTTCGATCCTCGACGAAGCCACTATCAGCCTGGAGCAAGCCTCTGACGTAGAGCTGCCTCACCTGCTGGAGAATCCGCGTATCAAACTGGATCGTCTCGCTTTCAACAACAGCGAGATATATTGTCTGGTTACCGATGGGGCGACACGGCCCTATTTGCCATCCAACCTGCGTCGAAAGGCATCATACACGGATCATCCCACCCGAGTGGTCGAGCAACGGCGAAACATCTGGTGGCCAAATACTTCTGGCCAAGCATGCGCAAGGACGCGCTCCGCTGGGCCCGTGAATGCCAACCATGCCAACGCGCGAAGGTCCATCGCCACAACCGCGCCGAGTTGCAAAGCTTCGGGGAGACAGATGACAGGTTCTGCCACGTTCATGTTGACCTGATCAAGCTACCGCTGGTGAGAGGACTGTCGCACTGCCTGACCATCATCGACCGCTTTTCCCGATTGCCGGTGGCTGTCCCACTCCCGGACATTCGAGCTGTGACCGTCACACGAGCGTTCTTCCACAGTTGGGTCTGCACTTTCGGCACGCCACTCACCATCACCTCCGACCAGGGGGGTCAATTCGAGGGGGAGCTATTCACGGCTCTCGCGAAAATGACGGGTGCTAACCATGTTCACACAACGCCTTACCACCCACAATCAAACGGCATGGTGGAGAGACTACACCGCACACTAAAAGCGGCCTTGATGTGCAGTCCAGACACACCATGGCCAGACGCCTTGCCAACAGTGCTATTGGGGATGCGGACGGCGTACAAAGAGGACCTCAAAGCAACTCCAGCCGAGATGCTCTTCGGCACCCAACTACGCCTGCCGGGGGAATTCTTCGGACAACAAAACGACCCTACCGCCCAACCGGTTTTCATCGAGCAGTTGCGCAAGCTGGTAAAAGCGATCAAGCCAGTACCAGCATCCAACCACTCGAGACAGAAGCCGTTCGTCTTCAAAGAATTGCGCACCTGCACGCACGTATTCTGCAAGCTGGACAAAATCCGGAGGCCACTCGAGCCGCCATATGCGGGCCCCCATAAGCTAATTTGCCGGGTCAACGACAAGAGCTTCATCATCGACTTGAACGGCGTCGAGAAAGCCATCTCTACGGACTGCTTGAAGCCGGCCCACCTCGAAATGAGTGACTCAACATCCTCGCCATCGCTGCAGGCATCCCGATCATCAGTGCCATCCCGATCATCATCGCCATCGCCGCAACCGTCGTCTTCGTCAGCGACAAATGACCCGCTAGCGATCCATCCAAGGAGTCATCTGAGGAGTCAACCACCGCCCCGCTCAGGGGACCAACCTACACCACAGCCGGGGAGTCGACCGACGAAACGGGTATCGTTCTCCGCGCCTCCTGCGCCGATCACTGGGGGAGGAATACCTGTGGCGACACCACTACCCCCACCCAGTTGTCGGGTACGCCAACACAAGCAGGCGTTAGTTCCGCGCGCCATCTATTAACACGCTGTCGCTGTCGCACAGCGTGTTTATGGGTAAACCGGAACTAGCCTGTGTTGGCTGCTGAGCAACACACTTCGTGTTTCCGGCTTTTCCATTCTTTCTTTCCGTTCGCAGCGCCGGAGCCGTGCACACGTTCTCATTTTCTGTGCTGAAGCTAGTGTGGAATGTTATAGAGCGTTTTGTGAAATTAAAATTTATATTAAATACTGGACTTAACAAAATTTCTAGGAATTTGCAGAGACGAATTTTATATCATGTATACGATATAACAAATACGTCACAGTATATTTTAAATTTATTAAATTAAAAGAAGCATTTATTTTTATTTCTTTCTTTTTTATTGGATACGCTACTCCCGAGCGTAACCCAAAGTTATACATTATACATGCCGGAATAAAACTTGTCTACGTTTAGAATAATTAAAATTTCATCATGACTTAGGCTTAACTTTTAAGTTAAATTAAGTAAAAATACTTATATCTAAAATGCTAAATTATGTAGAATTATTTAAAATCGATTACCTTCACGAGAGATTCTTATCTAAGGCATAATTATTTAAAATAATGGACGATAATTTTTAAAGAGACACTTCAGCGGGCAAGACACGACCGCATCTTTATTATACGTTTGCTCAATTTTGGGTATCCATGTTATACGAGAGAGTACATCAACTACAACTAATTGCACGTATGGATGATATACGTTTATTGTCCCCATGATCGAAAGATAATAATGTAAAGTCTTTACTCAATATCATGTGTATAGTGTTCTGGTACAATAATCAGTTTAAAAACCAAAATCTGTACAAAAATATGGTAAACTTGTCTTATATATAGTAAAATATCTTATATATTTGATTTATTTAATAAATCATACATCTTCAAAATGAAATTCTTATTTAGTATTATTTTTGTGAGGGATGTATTTTATACAAATATTTCGAAGCACCAAAGTGACATAAAATAGAAGCGGTAACAGAAACAACAGAAAATTATTATTTCTGGAGTAAACTATGTTTCTGTTTATGTTGCTCGAGTTGCCACATAAAGTATAAATTATGCAAAATTGTATTTCATTTATAAGGGGGACGATTGAGAAGCTTTTCATTTTTTGATTGAAAATTTAATTAAATTATAGCGCGGACATGGAAAAAGACTTGGAGGTGTATAGTGAAGAGGAATTGTATTCAGTTTTTTGTTGAGTTTTGTGAAGAAGCTAGAGGGGAAATAATTACCATTTAATTTCCTAACCTAAAAAACACAATAAAATAGGAACAAAGGTGGGTGAAGGTAGTAGCATATGCGGACGACATTGTGATAATGGTATCAGGAATTTTCACAAGCACGATATGCGAGATTATTCAAGGGGCTTTGGACAGACTCTCCACAAGGGCTGTGGAGTGTGGACTTAGGGTAAATCCAAGCAAGACGGAGCTTATGCTTCTTACCACTAGCACCAAAGTTCCAATCTGCAACTTCCCTGCACTGAACGGGTAACAACTGACACTGACCACTAAGACCAAAAACTTGCTGGATTTAAAGTTGGTAACCTAATATCGACCGGAGCAGGAAAGCATGGGTGGCCTTTAGTGATGAGCGATCCAGTGATTTTTGAGTATCGCCGATACCAGTGATTGCTATTTTTCAATCACCGTGGTTTTAAACAGTGACTGCGATCGCTGTTTCTATTGCGTTCATACATATGCATATACGAGTATATGTATGCAGTCAATAAAACTGTTATCAAATATGCAAAGTAACAGCGAAAAGCGCGATTTTTAACAGACAGTTGTAATCCACAATGATTGAAAATCGCTACTTTTAATAAAAGAATGGTGATTTCATTACTTTGGTAACGAATGAATATATCAATCACTATTTTTATCATGTTAGTTAAGTAAATGTATGTATGTATGTAGTTGTTACTGTTAAATTATCCCATTGCTGGAGAGAGTGGCAATTTATGCAAAGTTTGAATATTCATACGTGTCGCCTTATATTTTAACATTTGCGCATATATTATAGAGAAGTTGATAGATATTTGGAAGGCGGAACAATAAAACAAAGTATCCAAATGTTTCGATAATAGCGCAAGAAAATCTTTGCACATTGGCATCTTCCGTACCATGCGAACGCCTTTTTTCGCATACTGGACAGATATTAAGCGAGCGGCGAAATCGATTAGGGGATGAAAATGTAAAAATATTATTATTTTTAAATTGTAACTATAAATACTGTACTTAAACTTTATTTATTAATATTTTTTATTAATTATTTATATTAGATTATTAATAAAAAAATGTATTTTTCCAGGATATTATAATTTTATATTATCATTGAATATTATAATTTAATTATTATACGATAAGATATTAAAACGACTACTTGTAAGTTATTGAATGGATATGTCACTAGCAATGCACCAATTGTTCAATTGATTAGTTTTACCTTCAAATGTATATCAGAATGTGTTCAATTTCTACAATGCCAATATACGAAATTTACTTATTCAATCAAATAAATTTTATAATAACGTATAACACCATTGAGAAATTCCATTATTTTCAGCTACCCTGTATAATTAAATTCAAAACTTTATTAATTATTTTAAAAATTCAAATGAAAAATTTCCGTTTGCATAGAATTCATACATTAAAAGTAACAGCAATCAAGAAACAAACTGATATTTTACAGTATGTTCTTTTTCGTTGTAGTTTAAAATGACTCCTGAAATATTAGCAAACTGTCCATCTCTGTTGATTTATATACGCATAAACTTTCTTTAATGTTAAATATGTAAGTGTGCAAAGCCAAAATTCACATAATACCATTCTCTCTCTCTCTCTCTCTCTCTCTGTATTCATTTAAAAAGCTCCAAAGAAACAGTGATTTCTATCAAAGCGTGAAATCAATCGCCGCTACTATTTCACGCTTTTATTAAAAGTAGCGATTTTCAATCACTGTGAAAAAAAGCGGACTGTTTAAAATCACTCTTTTGATTTAATTCACGCTTTTATTAAAAGTAGCGATTTTCAATCACTCTGAAAAAAGAACGGACTGTTAAAAATCACTCTTCTGATCAAATCGCTGTTACTTTGTATATTCGATAACAGTTGCTACCAGCGATTTTTAAATAACAGTGAAAAAATCACCGGCGGTGAAATTTTGTTCATCTCTAGTGGCCTTGTTCTCTTGCAACCGGTTGTTTGGTAATACTCGTAGATGGCGGTTACGACTCGTATATTACTCACTGGCTGGCTATACATGGCAATAGTATGACCAATTTTAACTTACGGTGCAATTAGCTGGTGGCCAGCTATAAGCAAGAGCTATAATGTTCGAAAGCTCAGCAGAGTACAACGAGCAGAATATGTGGGCTTTGCAGGATCTATGCGTACTTCGCCCACTGACGCCCTGAACGTTATGATTCGTCTACTCCCAATTGGCATATACATAAATAACATCGCCTTCAAGACGACCGGTTGTTCGGCGCAGCGAACTTATGGACATAGCACAATACCGAATTCCCTAGGGACGGGAACAACAGATTACATAATACCACAACTGAGTTTCAGAAGCGACTTCAAGGTAAGACTGCCTACACGAGCCCAGTGGAAAGGAAAAAGTTTTCTTGAAGAATACGATATTCCCATATTCAGGGACGGATTTAAGATGTGTTATGAGGGAGCTGTGGGCGTCTACTCACCACAGATAGCCATAAATCAATCTATACGATTACATAATAATGCCACGGTAGCTCAGGCGGAAGTTCTGGCAATTAGAGAGTCGTGTCGACTAATAATGCGGCCCATCACAGGTAGATATAGGATTGCTATTGTTATCGACAGTCAGGCCACCACTAGAAAGTCGAAGCGGGTCAAAGAGTGCTGAGAGGTGTTAACCGATCTAAGTTATCATGCTGGCATTACCTCTAGATTCCCAGCCATAGGAACATTGAGGGGAAATGAGAAAGCTGATGGGTTGGCTCGCTCGTGTGTTTTTCTTGAGGAATCTCTGAGGGTACCAGTGGCGGTCCCCCTGGAGGTCTTGAGGTGAGGCGGTTGCCTGCATTATTTTCGGCAGGAAATTAAGAGGTGAGGGTTCCTAACATCCTGTACAATCTCACGCGTTACACGGCCCTCATACAATGCGGGAAGAACTCGCGAGATATTTAGCAGGGATCGCACTGAAACGCCAAAGCTCACGGCAGTTTACACTTGGCACTGGTGCGTTGGTATTCACGCAGAGAGGCTGTGTATCACAGAAAGGAACACCAACCCATTATCTTTGCGAATGACCGACTTTGGCAAGGACAAGTTATAGGTTTCTGGGAGCGTTCTTTCTTGACAACCTATTTTACTGCTCGGAGGTCAGTCCGAAGAAATTAATATGATACCTAAACTCTAGGGGGTGGGTTTAGCACGAGACTCGGCGAGAAAGTGGTACCAAAACGGCGCTACAGCGCTTATTGTGATGCCTATCTAACAGATGCGTATCAACCACCGAAACCAACCATCAACCAACCAGGAATAAAATTATTGTAATATGATAACCAATATGATATCCAGGAATTAAATAGAAATAAAAAAATTAATGTGTTGCACAGAAACACTTTTCTATTGTTATTTAAAATTAAACACACTTTATTTAATTTTAATTTAACTCAGTTTGGTCCTTTCTTTATTATGTGGCTCTGTGGCTCTTTTCTGTTCACAATTTTCTTCTGTCTATTATAAACAATTCTAAACTTATGGCTCTTTTAACAATCACTTCTTTCTCTGTGATATGTTTCTCAACTCAATAACAACTGAACTGAAACTGTAAGTCATCGGACCACTAAACATTCGACAAAAATCAGACAGTTATTCTAAGCAGCGAAAGCAAAGGGAATAACAATAACAATGCAGCGGCTGAATAGAACATTGGAAGTAAATAACTTCAAATCGCGCTGTTGCTGCTATTCTTCTTTGCATCGAAGATGTAAACATCTAACGACAATGACTACATAATGGTCAAACGGAACCATATTATGTATGTATGTATGTTGGTGCTGCTGTGACAATTATAGAAAAACAGTATTAGGGTGGCCCGGAACACAAGTTCACAAATAATTAATATTATATAAAATAAAAATTTATAAAATAAATGATGGAGGGCGATCTTATCCGACATTCTCCCCCCGTTGAAAGGCCTCCTTTTCAAACATCATCTGGAGAAGGTAAGGGAGCCACCTTGTGTATGGGACGACGAAACAAACCACTTTTTGTTTTCATTTCGACTACTCGGACTCGTCCATCAGGGCCGGATATAGGTTTCAGTACTCGAGCCAATAGCCATTGTTGTGGTGGGGTGTTGTCCTCATGAATAATGACTAATTGGCCTTCTTTAATGTTTGGCTGTGCGTTTAGCCACTTTGTGCGTTGCTGAAGCGACAATAGATAATCTCGGGACCACAATTCCCAAAACTGTTGCTTTAAAAACGCAATACGCTGCCAACGGGTGAGCGACGATTGTTTCGTGACATCAAAGATTTCGTCTGGAATTGCGATTAACGAAGAACCAATAAGCAAATGACCTGGAGTAAGCGCCTCGCCGTCATTTGGGTCGTCTGACATCGGTGCGATAGGGCGAGATTTTAAAATTGATTCTACCTCTGTTACGAGGGTCTGCAACTCTTCGAACGTCAGACATGCTTGGCCGATGTTTTTCAGGAGCAACGTTTTGGTAGATTTAACTGCTGCCTCCCACAGTCCACCAAAGTGGGGGGCACGAGGGGGTATAAAACAAAATTCAAATCCGTTTTGGCTGGAGAACGTTTTCATTTCGTGGACAACTTCATCGCGAAAAAGTGTGGCTTTGAGCTCTGCCAATTTATTGTGAGCCCCAACAAAATTCGTAGCATTGTCGCAATATAGCTTTTGGGGTATGCCACGTCGTGCCACGAAACGCTTGAGACATAAAATAAAGTTGTTTGTTGACAAGTCGGAAACGAGCTCCAAGTGTGTTGCTTTTGAGCTAAAGCAAACAAACACAGCGATGTAAGTCTTGTATGGCACTTTACCCCGAATACGATACGATGTTGAAAATGGTCCACAAAAATCGACACCAGTTATTAAAAATGGGCGTTCAGCTCGAAGACGATCAGCTGGCAAATTTCCCATAATTTGCTCCATCAATTTGGGCCTGTAGCGGAAACAGTGTACGCATTGTCGGACCACATTCCGAACCACGTCTCTAGCGTTGACTATCCATATCTTTTGCCTCACGATGCCCAGTAAAACCTTCGGACCTGCGTGCAAATGTTTGCGATGCAAATGTTCAATGTACAACTTGACAAACCGATGGTTTTTGGGCAACAAAGCAGGAAAACGAGCGTCGTATGGTATAGGTGCGTTGGAGAGTCGACCACCAACTCTTATTAAAATTACAAAGCCATGGCCGACTTCAGTTTTATGCAAGAATGGCGTTAATTTTTGCAGCAATGGGTGAACTAATTTCCCCTTCTCAAGTGCGGTGATGTCACCTTTAAAAGTGGCTTGTTGTATATGGGCCACAATTCGCCAAAATATTTGATCCATTTCACAGGGGCTAATATGGAATAGGTCCTTGAGCTTCAACGAACGGTTTACTGGGCATCTATTAAATAAACGAAAGATATAAGCAATTATTCGAACAATTTTAAAATATGATGAATGCTTATCAATTATCTCCTCTGTGATTGATGGTGTGACGTCAGAACACTTGAAGGCTGCAGACTTTCTACACTCGATTGGATCCACGGATGTTGCTTCTTCCATTTTAGGCCATTTAGAGGGATTCTCTTGCAGAAAAGCTGGACCACTGAACCATATCGTATTGGGCAACTCTTCAGCGCTACAACCACGAGAGACGATATCAGCCGGGTTACTTTTTGAAGGAACGTGTCTCCAAACGACATCTCTTGTTTGTTCTTGCAGCTCTGAGACACGATTGGCGACGAAACATTGTAGTGTTGACGAATGCAATTTTAGCCATTGCAGAACTATTTTGGAGTCAGCCCAAAAATAGGTCGATGATACAAATTTTTCAATTTTAGGTTTAATTTTGTGCCACGTTTTGCTTAATAAGACGGCAGCACATAATTCAAGACGAGGCAACGACTGGGCTTTTATTGGAGCGACCTTTGACTTGGCGATTAGCAGAGTTGTTTTGTACGTACCTTGGTCGCTAACTCGATAATAAAGACAACAACCATATGCCCGTTGAGAGGCGTCAGCGAATCCATGGATTTCTCCTTGCACGTCAAGGAATACATATCGAGGCACTTGAATATGTTTAACCAATTTTAGGTCTTTTTGTATGTGCAACCAAAGATTTTTAAGCTGACCAGTTATAACATCATCCCAGGCAAAATTCTGGACCCATGTTTCCTGCAGTAGAATTTTGCAGCGAATTACCACAGGACTTAAAATTCCGAGCAAATCGTAGATTTTGGAAACAACGGATAACATGGACCTCTTTGTAGGAACAGATACTTCGGGCAACTCGAATCTGAAGCAAAACATATCAACCTTAGGCTTCCAAGACATACCTAAGGGTTTGGTGACGTCATCTTCAGCTATATTAATGATGATGTCATCGTCGTGAGTCTTCGAAATTGCGCTGCAGTTACTATTCCATTTAGCTAGCTCGAGCCCATGCAAACGCAGAATGTGGACTAATTCAGCTCTTTTAGTGAGTAGGGTGTCGACATCGTTCGCGCCAGTGAGTACGTCGTCTACGTAGAGGTCTTCGCGAAGAACCTTTGAGCCAATGGGGAAGGAGCCACCATATTTTTCTGCAATGACAAACAAACTTCGAATTGCTAAAAATGGGGCAGACGACAAACCATATGTGACAGTGTTGAGTTGAAGCACTTTTATTTCTTCCTCCTTGCGGCTTCTCCATAATATGAGTTGGTACCTTCGATCTCTTTCGTCGATACGAAACTGGCGATACATTTTCGAAATATCAGCGGTGAGAGCGTATTTATTTAATCGAAACGAAAAAAGTGTGGTGATAAGGTCCTGCTGTATTGTAGGGCCGACCATAAGTATATCATTCAACGAATGATTCGACGAAGTTTGAGCCGACGCATCAAAGACCACTCGTATTTTTGTTGTGGTGCTTTGTGGCCTGAGAACACAATGGTGAGGTATGACGTAATTCGGACTACGTAGCGAGCTGTGATAAGGCGACATGTGTCCCAATGACAAGTATTCCTCCATGAACTCCACATACATAGATTTTAAGACCGAATCACGTTCTAAGCGTCTTTCGAGCGATAAAAAACGCTTTCGAGCTATTTCGAATGAGTCTCCTAATATATTAGGCGATTTGTTAAACGGTAGACGTAGTTGAATTCTATTGGCCTGATCGACTCAAACGTTTTCTACAAAGTGCCGTTCACACGATTCTTCTTCAAGTGAATATTTTGATGGGGAAGTTATATATTCCTCCACTTCCCAGAATTTATTTAACATTGACTCAAGGTTGCAAGTTGAAGTGCTTGTTGCGAGATTACAGGTGGGCAACGACGATTTTAAAGTTGAAGCAAAAGTGCCACTGACAACCCAACCAAACTCTGTATTGGTGAGACAAGGCATATTACTCCCCAGCGAAATACGACCATCGAGCAACAAGTCAAAAAATATTTCGGTGCTAATAAGCAGATCTACATGCTGCGGCTTATAGAACATAGGGTCTGCAAGTTCTACGGAACTGGGTATCTGCCAATGTGACGTCTGAATATACTCACCAGGTTGTCGAGCAGCTATAGACTTCGTAACAGCAAAACTTGAGGACCACTGGAAAGAGGTTACACGGGATTTGATCGTAGCAGCGACACATGACCTTATCTTGGTTCGAACTTCACCAATTCCGGATACTTCTTGGTTGTATGGCTTTAACTTCAGCTGGAGTCTTTTAGCCGTTTCTTCTGCAATGAAATTTATCTCGGAACACGAATCAAGAAGAGCTCTTACCGGCTGAAATGTGCCACAGCTGTCCAATATAAGCACTACTGCGGTTGGGATGATCGCTCGCTTAAATGATCGTACTACCAACGATACTGGGTTATGGTTGGTTGAGGTAAGTTGAGTCGGAGCCTGTTGAGACGTTGATGGGCCAGCTTGTTCAGGACCACTAAATTTATGTAATAACGTATGATGCGATGACTGACAAATTCTACAACGAGATTTGGATGAGCACTTCGATACTAAATGCCCCTTGCGAAGACAGTTTATGCAATGTCCGCTACGCTTTACAAAGTTAAAGCGTTCTAAAACAACGAGAGACGAAAACGATGAACAAGTTGATATATTGTGCTCGGATGAGTTACAATAACCACAATTCAAATTTGAATTCACAACTAGAACCTGATTTTGGTTTCGCAATCTTCTGGTTTTCAATTCCATTTATCTTTCTTCCATGGCTCTCAAGAAATTGACATCGATGGCTTAAAGTGTTGTAACAGGTGTCCCAAGATGGCAGCATTTTAAAATCCTGCTTCTCATCATAATTTTCCTTCGTATCAGCGTCCACTTTAGATAACACCATGTGAACCAAAATGGCGTTCATGATGTCCATTTCTGAGCCGAGCGACAACAACGAGCCACGAATAGCAGCTACAGTGTCAATAATATTCCTTAACGAACCACTATCACCTTTGGGCATCGAAGTAATATTGAAAAGAGCGTTGATGTGTTCCAAGAAAATCAGCACCTTATTGTTGTACCTCTCTTCTAACCGCGTTAGCGCCTTCGGATAATTTTCTTCCGTTACGGTTTTCGGCTCCACCACTGCTAACGCTGGACCCGAGAGACAACTCAGCAAATAGTTAAATTTATCAACAGCAGTAATTGATAAATTCTCATGGACCATGTTGTTGAAAGTTGAGATAAACCTTGTATAATCCGCGTACTTTCCATCAAATCGAGGCAACTTTAACGAGGGTAGACGATTGGGATTTGAGCCGCCAGCTATTGAAGCGTTGAAAAAACTGTGGTCCATCGATGTAGAGCCACGATTTTTATTCAGCAAAATCATTATTTTAGCTTTAGCTGCAATAAAAATGTCCTCCAACTCACTTCTCGAATTATCGGTGGAACTATGTTTTTCAATCTGTCCTTGGATGAAACAAAGTTGCTTAAAATATGACTCCAATATCTGCAAACGGCAATCCAAAATGGTGGGGTCAACTTTATCGCCATCTTTTTCAACCTTCTTATGAAGGTTAGTTATATTCCGCTTCATGTGGCTGCGTTGCAATTTGAGCGACGCCAATTCTGAGCCACTCGCAGGTACATCTTCAGCTAATGCTTCAACTTTGTCGGTAGACATTTTGTTTTTCACGTCAAGTACTTAAAACACGAACCAATAATATAGAGCCGAAAAATTAAAGCGCGAAACACTTATTGCGACGCCTCAAATCGAGTATATATTTCCCGTTAGGATAATGCCGAAAATATGTACGGGAATGTCTATGGTAACAAAACCGTATTTGAACCACTTTAAAGAGCGAGCTAACGAACCACTATTGCCAAATTCGAAAGGAAAGGTTCCCGCTATAGAAATCACCGAAGTAAAATTTCTTCCACAAAAAAAATATACACGGCCGTAATAAAATTGTGTCTCAAAATTTCGCAGTGGCAGCAGCAGCAAATTCCTTAACTGAAGCGACGTAATTCCAACGATGAGTTAACTCCAACGACGAAATGATGAAAATAATTACGTCTCTCCCATGAAGGCACGAAATACTTTTGTGCTCCCCGACACAATTCGAAACACTTTATTTTGTTTTTTAAAATAAGCTAATTTTATTACGAACCGTCCTGCCACGGTCGCCAAAATGTTGCACAGAAACACTTTTCTATTGTTATTTAAAATTAAACACACTTTATTTAATTTTAATTTAACTCAGTTTGGTCCTTTCTTTATTATGTGGCTCTGTGGCTCTTTTCTGTTCACAATTTTCTTCTGTCTATTATAAACAATTCTAAACTTATGGCTCTTTTAACAATCATTTCTTTCTCTGTGATATGTTTCTCAACTCAATAACAACTGAACTGAAACTGTAAGTCGTCGGACCACTAAACATTCGACAAAAATCAGACAGTTATTCTAAGCAGCGAAAGCAAAGGGAATAACAACAACAATGCAGCGGCTGAATAGAACATTGGAAGTAAATAACTTCAAATCGCGCTGTTGTTGTTATTCTTCTTTGCATCGAAGATGTAAACATCTAACGACAATGACTACATAATGGTCAAACGGAACCATATTATGTATGTATGTATGTTGGTGCTGCTGTGACAATTATAGTAAAACAGTATTAGGGTGGCCCGGAATACAAGTTTACAAATAATTAATATTATATAAAATAAAAATTTATAAAATAAATGATGGAGGGCGATCTTATCCGACATAATGTTAAATGTTAAAAGTGTCCCATTTGCTGATACGAAGTTCTGTTGTCCTCGAAGTTTAGTTTTTTGTATATATTATTAATTGTTGGAAGCATGGGATTTGAGAATTCACACAACACTGTCACTGATTATATTACAGCCATCTGCCAACACCTTTTCAGCACGTGTAAATTTTCTACACTCTTTTTAGAAACCTTCGTAAATAAACTTGATTTAACATTGAATTACTAAAATTAAATATATTGTTCTTGATTACAACCACAACACTAATTGGCGACGAGGATCAGATGTGCGCAGCAACTCCAAAATAAATTTAACTACAATCGAAACGAAAAAAGTGTGGTGATAAGGTCCTGCTGTATTGTAGGGCCGACCATAAGTATATCATTCAACGAATGATTCGACGAAGTTTGAGCCGACGCATCAAAGACCACTCGTATTTTTGTTGTGGTGCTTTGTGGCCTGAGAACACAATGGTGAGGTATGACGTAATTCGGACTACGTAGCGAGCTGTGATAAGGCGACATGTGTCCCAATGACAAGTATTCCTCCATGAACTCCACATACATAGATTTTAAGACCGAATCACGTTCTAAGCGTCTTTCGAGCGATAAAAAACGCTTTCGAGCTATTTCGAATGAGTCTCCTAATATATTAGGCGATTTGTTAAACGGTAGACGTAGTTGAATTCTATTGGCCTGATCGACTCAAACGTTTTCTACAAAGTGCCGTTCACACGATTCTTCTTCAAGTGAATATTTTGATGGGGAAGTTATATATTCCTCCACTTCCCAGAATTTATTTAACATTGACTCAAGGTTGCAAGTTGAAGTGCTTGTTGCGAGATTACAGGTGGGCAACGACGATTTTAAAGTTGAAGCAAAAGTGCCACTGACAACCCAACCAAACTCTGTATTGGTGAGACAAGGCATATTACTCCCCAGCGAAATACGACCATCGAGCAACAAGTCAAAAAATATTTCGGTGCTAATAAGCAGATCTACATGCTGCGGCTTATAGAACATAGGGTCTGCAAGTTCTACGGAACTGGGTATCTGCCAATGTGACGTCTGAATATACTCACCAGGTTGTCGAGCAGCTATAGACTTCGTAACAGCAAAACTTGAGGACCACTGGAAAGAGGTTACACGGGATTTGATCGTAGCAGCGACACATGACCTTATCTTGGTTCGAACTTCACCAATTCCGGATACTTCTTGGTTGTATGGCTTTAACTTCAGCTGGAGTCTTTTAGCCGTTTCTTCTGCAATGAAATTTATCTCGGAACACGAATCAAGAAGAGCTCTTACCGGCTGAAATGTGCCACAGCTGTCCAATATAAGCACTACTGCGGTTGGGATGATCGCTCGCTTAAATGATCGTACTACCAACGATACTGGGTTATGGTTGGTTGAGGTAAGTTGAGTCGGAGCCTGTTGAGACGTTGATGGGCCAGCTTGTTCAGGACCACTAAATTTATGTAATAACGTATGATGCGATGACTGACAAATTCTACAACGAGATTTGGATGAGCACTTCGATACTAAATGCCCCTTGCGAAGACAGTTTATGCAATGTCCGCTACGCTTTACAAAGTTAAAGCGTTCTAAAACAACGAGAGACGAAAACGATGAACAAGTTGATATATTGTGCTCGGATGAGTTACAATAACCACAATTCAAATTTGAATTCACAAATGTATGGGAGGGCCGACTAGAACCTGATTTTGGTTTCGCAATCTTCTGGTTTTCAATTCCATTTATCTTTCTTCCATGGCTCTCAAGAAATTGACATCGATGGCTTAAAGTGTTGTAACAGGTGTCCCAAGATGGCAGCATTTTAAAATCCTGCTTCTCATCATAATTTTCCTTCGTATCAGCGTCCACTTTAGATAACACCATGTGAACCAAAATGGCGTTCATGATGTCCATTTCTGAGCCGAGCGACAACAACGAGCCACGAATAGCAGCTACAGTGTCAATAATATTCCTTAACGAACCACTATCACCTTTGGGCATCGAAGTAATATTGAAAAGAGCGTTGATGTGTTCCAAGAAAATCAGCACCTTATTGTTGTACCTCTCTTCTAACCGCGTTAGCGCCTTCGGATAATTTTCTTCCGTTACGGTTTTCGGCTCCACCACTGCTAACGCTGGACCCGAGAGACAACTCAGCAAATAGTTAAATTTATCAACAGCAGTAATTGATAAATTCTCATGGACCATGTTGTTGAAAGTTGAGATAAACCTTGTATAATCCGCGTACTTTCCATCAAATCGAGGCAACTTTAACGAGGGTAGACGATTGGGATTTGAG
The DNA here is from genome assembly GCA_920105625.2 of Clusia tigrina. Lineage (NCBI taxonomy): Eukaryota > Metazoa > Arthropoda > Insecta > Diptera > Clusiidae > Clusia > Clusia tigrina. The sequence continues at coordinate 170,911,508 of OV050031.1, forward strand.
CCGCCAGCTATTGAAGCGTTGAAAAAACTGTGGTCCATCGATGTAGAGCCACGATTTTTATTCAGCAAAATCATTATTTTAGCTTTAGCTGCAATAAAAATGTCCTCCAACTCACTTCTCGAATTATCGGTGGAACTATGTTTTTCAATCTGTCCTTGGATGAAACAAAGTTGCTTAAAATATGACTCCAATATCTGCAAACGGCAATCCAAAATGGTGGGGTCAACTTTATCGCCATCTTTTTCAACCTTCTTATGAAGGTTAGTTATATTCCGCTTCATGTGGCTGCGTTGCAATTTGAGCGACGCCAATTCTGAGCCACTCGCAGGTACATCTTCAGCTAATGCTTCAACTTTGTCGGTAGACATTTTGTTTTTCACGTCAAGTACTTAAAACACGAACCAATAATATAGAGCCGAAAAATTAAAGCGCGAAACACTTATTGCGACGCCTCAAATCGAGTATATATTTCCCGTTAGGATAATGCCGAAAATATGTACGGGAATGTCTATGGTAACAAAACCGTATTTGAACCACTTTAAAGAGCGAGCTAACGAACCACTATTGCCAAATTCGAAAGGAAAGGTTCCCGCTATAGAAATCACCGAAGTAAAATTTCTTCCACAAAAAAAATATACACGGCCGTAATAAAATTGTGTCTCAAAATTTCGCAGTGGCAGCAGCAGCAAATTCCTTAACTGAAGCGACGTAATTCCAACGATGAGTTAACTCCAACGACGAAATGATGAAAATAATTACGTCTCTCCCATGAAGGCACGAAATACTTTTGTGCTCCCCGACACAATTCGAAACACTTTATTTTGTTTTTTAAAATAAGCTAATTTTATTACGAACCGTCCTGCCACGGTCGCCAAAATGTTGCACAGAAACACTTTTCTATTGTTATTTAAAATTAAACACACTTTATTTAATTTTAATTTAACTCAGTTTGGTCCTTTCTTTATTATGTGGCTCTGTGGCTCTTTTCTGTTCACAATTTTCTTCTGTCTATTATAAACAATTCTAAACTTATGGCTCTTTTAACAATCACTTCTTTCTCTGTGATATGTTTCTCAACTCAATAACAACTGAACTGAAACTGTAAGTCGTCGGACCACTAAACATTCGACAAAAATCAGACAGTTATTCTAAGCAGCGAAAGCAAAGGGAATAACAACAACAATGCAGCGGCTGAATAGAACATTGGAAGTAAATAACTTCAAATCGCGCTGTTGTTGTTATTCTTCTTTGCATCGAAGATGTAAACATCTAACGACAATGACTACATAATGGTCAAACGGAACCATATTATGTATGTATGTATGTTGGTGCTGCTGTGACAATTATAGTAAAACAGTATTAGGGTGGCCCGGAATACAAGTTTACAAATAATTAATATTATATAAAATAAAAATTTATAAAATAAATGATGGAGGGCGATCTTATCCGACATAATGTTAAATGTTAAAAGTGTCCCATTTGCTGATACGAAGTTCTGTTGTCCTCGAAGTTTAGTTTTTTGTATATATTATTAATTGTTGGAAGCATGGGATTTGAGAATTCACACAACACTGTCACTGATTATATTACAGCCATCTGCCAACACCTTTTCAGCACGTGTAAATTTTCTACACTCTTTTTAGAAACCTTCGTAAATAAACTTGATTTAACATTGAATTACTAAAATTAAATATATTGTTCTTGATTACAACCACAACACTAATTGGCGACGAGGATCAGATGTGCGCAGCAACTCCAAAATAAATTTAACTACAATCGAAACGAAAAAAGTGTGGTGATAAGGTCCTGCTGTATTGTAGGGCCGACCATAAGTATATCATTCAACGAATGATTCGACGAAGTTTGAGCCGACGCATCAAAGACCACTCGTATTTTTGTTGTGGTGCTTTGTGGCCTGAGAACACAATGGTGAGGTATGACGTAATTCGGACTACGTAGCGAGCTGTGATAAGGCGACATGTGTCCCAATGACAAGTATTCCTCCATGAACTCCACATACATTTTAAGACCGAATCACGTTCTAAGCGTCTTTCGAGCGATAAAAAACGCTTTCGAGCTATTTCGAATGAGTCTCCTAATATATTAGGCGATTTGTTAAACGGTAGACGTAGTTGAATTCTATTGGCCTGATCGACTCAAACGTTTTCTACAAAGTGCCGTTCACACGATTCTTCTTCAAGTGAATATTTTGATGGGGAAGTTATATATTCCTCCACTTCCCAGAATTTATTTAACATTGACTCAAGGTTGCAAGTTGAAGTGCTTGTTGCGAGATTACAGGTGGGCAACGACGATTTTAAAGTTGAAGCAAAAGTGCCACTGACAACCCAACCAAACTCTGTATTGGTGAGACAAGGCATATTACTCCCCAGTGAAATACGACCATCGAGCAACAAGTCAAAAAATATTTCGGTGCTAATAAGCAGATCTACATGCTGCGGCTTATAGAACATAGGGTCTGCAAGTTCTACGGAACTGGGTATCTGCCAATGTGACGTCTGAATATACTCACCAGGTTGTCGAGCAGCTATAGACTTCGTAACAGCAAAACTTGAGGACCACTGGAACGAGGTTACACGGGATTTGATCGTAGCAGCGACACATGACCTTATCTTGGTTCGAACTTCACCAATTCCGGATACTTCTTGGTTGTATGGCTTTAACTTCAGCTGGAGTCTTTTAGCCGTTTCTTCTGCAATGAAATTTATCTCGGAACACGAATCAAGAAGAGCTCTTACCGGCTGAAATGTGCCACAGCTGTCCAATATAAGCACTACTGCGGTTGGGATGATCGCTCGCTTAAATGATCGTACTACCAACGATACTGGGTTATGGTTGGTTGAGGTAAGTTGAGTCGGAGCCTGTTGAGACGTTGATGGGCCAGCTTGTTCAGGACCACTAAATTTATGTAATAACGTATGATGCGATGACTGACAAATTCTACAACGAGATTTGGATGAGCACTTCGATACTAAATGCCCCTTGCGAAGACAGTTTATGCAATGTCCGCTACGCTTTACAAAGTTAAAGCGTTCTAAAACAACGAGAGACGAAAACGATGAACAAGTTGATATATTGTGCTCGGATGAGTTACAATAACCACAATTCAAATTTGAATTCACAAATGTATGGGAGGGCCGACTAGAACCTGATTTTGGTTTCGCAATCTTCTGGTTTTCAATTCCATTTATCTTTCTTCCATGGCTCTCAAGAAATTGACATCGATGGCTTAAAGTGTTGTAACAGGTGTCCCAAGATGGCAGCATTTTAAAATCCTGCTTCTCATCATAATTTTCCTTCGTATCAGCGTCCACTTTAGATAACACCATGTGAACCAAAATGGCGTTCATGATGTCCATTTCTGAGCCGAGCGACAACAACGAGCCACGAATAGCAGCTACAGTGTCAATAATATTCCTTAACGAACCACTATCACCTTTGGGCATCGAAGTAATATTGAAAAGAGCGTTGATGTGTTCCAAGAAAATCAGCACCTTATTGTTGTACCTCTCTTCTAACCGCGTTAGCGCCTTCGGATAATTTTCTTCCGTTACGGTTTTCGGCTCCACCACTGCTAACGCTGGACCCGAGAGACAACTCAGCAAATAGTTAAATTTATCAACAGCAGTAATTGATAAATTCTCATGGACCGTGTTGTTGAAAGTTGAGATAAACCTTGTATAATCCGCGTACTTTCCATCAAATCGAGGCAACTTTAACGAGGGTAGACGATTGGGATTTGAGCCGCCAGCTATTGAAGCGTTGAAAAAACTGTGGTCCATCGATGTAGAGCCACGATTTTTATTCAGCAAAATCATTATTTTAGCTTTAGCTGCAATAAAAATGTCCTCCAACTCACTTCTCGAATTATCGGTGGAACTATGTTTTTCAATCTGTCCTTGGATGAAACAAAGTTGCTTAAAATATGACTCCAATATCTGCAAACGGCAATCCAAAATGGTGGGGTCAACTTTATCGCCATCTTTTTCAACCTTCTTATGAAGGTTAGTTATATTCCGCTTCATGTGGCTGCGTTGCAATTTGAGCGACGCCAATTCTGAGCCACTCGCAGGTACATCTTCAGCTAATGCTTCAACTTTGTCGGTAGACATTTTGTTTTTCACGTCAAGTACTTAAAACACGAACCAATAATATAGAGCCGAAAAATTAAAGCGCGAAACACTTATTGCGACGCCTCAAATCGAGTATATATTTCCCGTTAGGATAATGCCGAAAATATGTACGGGAATGTCTATGGTAACAAAACCGTATTTGAACCACTTTAAAGAGCGAGCTAACGAACCACTATTGCCAAATTCGAAAGGAAAGGTTCCCGCTATAGAAATCACCGAAGTAAAATTTCTTCCACAAAAAAAATATACACGGCCGTAATAAAATTGTGTCTCAAAATTTCGCAGTGGCAGCAGCAGCAAATTCCTTAACTGAAGCGACGTAATTCCAACGATGAGTTAACTCCAACGACGAAATGATGAAAATAATTACGTCTCTCCCATGAAGGCACGAAATACTTTTGTGCTCCCCGACACAATTCGAAATACTTTATTTTGTTTTTTAAAATAAGCTAATTTTATTACGAACCGTCCTGCCACGGTCGCCAAAATGTTGCACAGAAACAATTTTCTATTGTTATTTAAAATTAAACACACTTTATTTAATTTTAATTTAACTCAGTTTGGTCCTTTCTTTATTATGTGGCTCTGTGGCTCTTTTCTGTTCACAATTTTCTTCTGTCTATTATAAACAATTCTAAACTTATGGCTCTTTTAACAATCACTTCTTTCTCTGTGATATGTTTCTCAACTCAATAACAACTGAACTGAAACTGTAAGTCGTCGGACCACTAAACATTCGACAAAAATCAGACAGTTATTCTAAGCAGCGAAAGCAAAGGGAATAACAACAACAATGCAGCGGCTGAATAGAACATTGGAAGTAAATAACTTCAAATCGCGCTGTTGTTGTTATTCTTCTTTGCATCGAAGATGTAAACATCTAACGACAATGACTACATAATGGTCAAACGGAACCATATTATGTATGTATGTATGTTGGTGCTGCTGTGACAATTTTAGTAAAACAGTATTAGGGTGGCCCGGAATACAAGTTTACAAATAATTAATATTATATAAAATAAAAATTTATAAAATAAATGATGGAGGGCGATCTTATCCGACATAATGTTAAATGTTAAAAGTGTCCCATTTGCTGATACGAAGTTCTGTTGTCCTCGAAGTTTAGTTTTTTGTATATATTATTAATTGTTGGAAGCATGGGATTTGAGAATTCACACAACACTGTCACTGATTATATTACAGCCATCTGCAAACACCTTTTCAGCACGTGTAAATTTTCTACACTCTTTTTAGAAACCTTCGTAAATAAACTTGATTTAACATTGAATTACTAAAATTAAATATATTGTTCTTGATTACAACCACAACACTAATTGGCGACGAGGATCAGATGTGCGCAGCAACTCCAAAATAAATTTAACTACGGAAAAAGCTAACTTTTAATTTGATTTTCATTTTTTGCATTAGCGGCGAGCCTGCGCCTTTTCCATTTATTTGATCCAAATTGGTTGGGGCAGTCGGCGCCACGAAACATTTTACAGCGAGCAGTCGCTACAACTTACAAAAAATGTCAGATGCTAAGATCCAGGAACTTCTTGAGGTGCAAAGCCATTTGCTTGAAATGATCAATACAGAAAAGAAAGGGCAATAAACATTTGGGTAAAAGCATGGCAGAGTTTTGTTACGATCCGCAACATAAACTCACATTCGATGTATGGTAAACTCGGCACGAGGATGTGCTCACAGGCGATGGTAAAGAGTTGGATAACGCAGCACGGGCACGATTACTGTTGAAGAAGCTCAACCCTATAACATACAGCAAGTATGCTACATACATATTACCCAAAAATATGCGAGGTGTCAACTTTGAGGAGACAGTAAAAATTTTGCAAGAATGTTTGGAGCACGAGAATCAATTTTCAGCCTAAACATCGATGCTTGAAATTGACTAAGGAAGGCCAGGAAGAGATAGTAACATATGCAGCGAGAGTAAATGAGTGCTGGGAAAGATTCAAACTGGCAGAAATGAAATCCGACCAGTTCAAGTGCTTGATTTTTGTGTTTGGACTCCAAAATAAGCAGGATACTGAAAGTACCACAACTGGCTGGTTTAGAAGATGAGACAGATCAAAAACTTAGCAAGCTAGTCAGCACTGCAAAACGAATTCTCAATTTAAAAAAGGACACAGAACTGGTACAGTAACCAAGCAAAATGATGAATGCTATTAAAACTCAATTTGTTAGTAATAACAAAAATAAATATAATAAAAAATAAATAAATCGAGTGCAAAATCCAAGCAAAGTAAAATTCCAAAATCTCCTTGTTGGAATTGTGGTGCAATGCACTTTGCAGAGCAATGCAACTTTCGAAACCATAAATGCACCTAATGCAATCGCACGGGCCACATGGAAGGGTATTGCAATACACAAAGAGTATAACCGTTCAAAGAAGCATTCAAAAAACAACAGCAACCCAAAAGCAAAGTAGTCCAGGCAAAGACAATATACTATAAAGACATTACATCGCTCTCTTCACTCAGCGAAATGAGTTAAAAAACCGTGGCTGCCTATTGGACCAAAACCCGAAGTGTGCTCGGCAATGCAAAGGCAAAATATGTAGATACACATTCTGGTGTTTGCGTTCTATATAAGCTTGTGTGTTTACTACATGTGCGAATGTTTGTATGCTTGCTTTCATGTTTACGGCATGCATATGTGTGTATGGATATGAATGCAAGAATGTTATTTATTTATTTGTTGGAATTGGAATGAAAACGAATTTCAATCATAGCAATCGAAGACGAGGCATTATAACTAATTATGGGAATATTTTTAATATTTATATTGTAAATTAGTAAAAATAGAAAAAATTGGTGTATAAAATTAATAAATGATAATATATATTTATTTAATTTATTGTTTTATCCCCAAAAAAGCCACCATCGAATTGCACAGCAAAACTTCATGGCTGCACCAGAAGGTGCATAGCACCAAAAAAAAATTTTTTTTTTTACTTTAATAACACCAATGTGATTAACTTATATGTACATCCATACGTACAGATGAATGTACATATGTATGTATGCACATATTTGTCTTCTGATCATTTGTCAGGTAGCGAATTGTGCCATAAAAAGAATAAAATGAAATGAAAATAAAGCGTCTTTTTGTCTCGATTGGAGTTTTTGTTGTATGATGTGCGGTGTGGCTTCTTTAAATATAAAGTGAAGCAGAATTAGAATTCAATTTGTCATGAAATTTTGGATATGGGCAAATCTTAGCGTTCGGACGTTACGTTCGGACGCCTTTTTCATGTAATTTGCACAGAAATTGGACATATTTTTTTAAATGCGTTCACTGCCAGATTACTTTACAAATGCAAAATATATATAAAGAAAAATATTAGGGTTCTCAAGTCTTTTCTCAGAGATATTGTATTTAAAAAACTGCGTTCGCCCGTTACAAAAAAAGGAAGTGATTATAGAGGTTTACACAAAGACTCGTGTTTTTCTGCGAATTTCGTGGTTGCATAAAAAAAGTGTTTAAGAAGAAATCGTAGCACATCAAATAAGCTTCTGGTTGACCATTTCCAGGATTTGCCCATATGTCAATATTTTCAGTATGGACAAATATCAGCACAATTTACTCTTTCCATCTAATATTTCATATTTTCGCTTTAGCAGCATGTGTTCAAACATATTTTGAGTCTATCCGAAGAAAGAATAATTATGCACAAAAAACAAACTTTGATAAAATTAGTGTTAATATTTTAATATTCTTATGTTCGTCTGTTGCCTATTCCATCAGAAAATTCATCTAAATAATTTTTAGATTAAGGGTACAATCAACAAAATCAAGGTTTTAAACGTTTTTTATTACTTTGTCAGATCAGCTTGAAATACTGTAATCACATTTTATAACAAATTAAACCACTTGTACGTACATGAATATGTGCATTAGTGGTGTGCAAAACTGTGATTTGTCAATCACAGTGAAAACTGTGATTGCGATTTGTCAGTCACAGTGATTTTAAACGGTGATTATAAACTGTGATTTAAAATCATAAGGTTAATAGTTGCGCATAATGCTAACGGTATATAAGAGGTCTTTTACAGGATTATTTATATAAGACCTTAAATTATATTAATAATAATATAACAAATTATAAGAATAAAATCAAAAAGTTTGAAAACGAAACATTTATTTTTTTATTCCATATAAAAATAAGTGATGTCAATAAATAACAAAAAACAAAACATTTTTAATTCATTTAAATAAAAAAATACTAATAAAAATGAGGTCTATATATCAACATATAAATATACATATGAAAACATGTATGTATATCTTTACAAAACATTTTAAGTTCATTTGCTTAAACAAAAAAATAACAATAATAAAATAAAACAACTCTCCACTAAGCGTTTCAGTAGCATTCTCCCAAGGCTTCAAGATTTTGCACAGCTCTTTTAACACTTTCCAATCTATGGATGTTAAAATCGGAAGCTGCGTGCTCACAAGTGCAATTGATGTCTTTACAGCGTCCTCAAGCTTCACAAAACGTTCCACCATGTGCAAAGTACTGTTCCAACGCGTAGGGCTATCATTTTTCAGCTTTAAAGGAGTTTGAATACCTTGGCTTGATTGATAGCTCAGTACCATTTTGTGATTTGCTGGGATTTTACGGAAAAATGTTACAATTGTCTTTACCTTTATGAGGACTTCCTTCACAGCAACATTCGATTTCAGGCCGTCTTGGACAATTAGGTTTATGGTGTGTGCCAAGCACCCTAAATGTTTCATGCGCAACAACTCTATAGCTTTCTTTATATTCGCCGCATTGTCAGACACGACAAGAGATACTTTTTGTTCCAGTTGAAAGCTTGACACAATTGATTTTATCTCGTGGGCTAAGTTGTTGGCAGTGTGGCTTATATCTCTATTTGAACAATCCAACAAAATTGATACCAATTTGAAATTATTGTCAATATAGTGGGCAGTTACAGCACAGAAGCTATTTATGCTCCGAGACGTCCAGCAATCCGTTGTTATGCAGACAGACTTAGCTTCTTTTACCATTTCTAAAGTTTTCACTTTGCACTGCTCATACATTAAAGGAATGGACGTGCGAGATATCCATGTCCGACTTGGTAATTCGTATGAGGGATTTAACGTGTGCAGCAAATTTTTAAATGGCTCTTCGTTCACCAAGTTAAATCCATGGAATGATCGCGTAAACATTTCCATTAAATGCTTGTCAGCCTGTTCTTTCTGTCTCCTATTTAAGGGCCGTTGAGCAAAAGATGTTATTTGGGTTTGGCGTTGATTTGCTCTCACAACAGGTGCTGGCACTTCCCGGTCATGTCGTTGTTCTGATGATGTTGGTGTTTCACGTTGGGCGATTTGATTCACTTCAGTATCGTCGCTAAAGGCTGCTGTTGATGATAATACTTCCCTGGAATCCTTTAAAATCCAAAATGTGTAAATTACTTTGATTATAAACTACAAGAAATAAATCCTTACAACAGCCTTAGCACGTCTAGCATCTCGCCAAGGCACCTGTACTGTAGGGTGTTTGCTGGTCATGTGCCTCTTTAAATTCGTGACACTGGTTCTATGGGATAGAACTTGTTTGCAAATATTGCATTTTGATTTTACTTCGTCTACACATGTAAAAAATTCCCACAAAGCGCTACTTTTCCTTTTGGTTGCCATTTTTATTAATATTTATAACGGATGTACTGGTAAAGAGTCGCAGATTTTGGTAGCAATCACATTATAAGGCGCACCCTGTGATTCAGACGCTCATATGACTGAATCGCATTATAACAGAGCAGCATTTAAGAAGTAGTGCAAAGAGCAATCGCAGTCATTCACTGCGAATACTGCGATTTTCCAATCACAGTGAAAAAGAGCAGATTGCTCTTTTAACAGAGTGGCATTGGTTTAGTAGACAAAAGAGCAATCGCAGTGATTTGCTACTTTCAATCACTGTGACCAACTGTGATTTTGCAATCACAGTGACAAATGAGCAGTCTGCTCTTTTTTGCACACCACTAATGTGCATACATATCTATGAACACTGATTCTCCGCATTTACATAGTATATGATGTTCAGGTTTGAAGTAAATTTTATGAACTTCAATATCTCCTATTAAGTGCATATGTTCTTGTTATACATTGATTTACAAAGTTTTGTAAATAAAACCGTATACAATACAATAACCTATATATAAACATTTATTTCCTATGGAAAAATGTAGTTCAACAATGATTGTGTTCCAACGCATAATAAACCACTTCATAATCTAAAATTATTATAATCAAAAATCTATAAAAAATTATTTCAAGTATTTAAAAATCCAGAAATTTTAAATTTATATTAGGATAAATAATGTTTAGTAAAACATATTTTAATATAAGGTGCGTCTTTTTGCCCATTACATTTGACATTTACCTCAAAAAATGTCTATATGAGGTGTGCAGGGGTTACCCAAGTCGACTTGCTGGCATGTTTTTGCACAAACGCCATTCGAAATACTACAACCGGCCCCTCAATACATCACTCGCCTTGACGTGGAGACTTGAGTTATGGAAACTAATAAAAATGTGCAAAAACTTCTTACTGCTTTGTGCTTCTTTGTGCGTGTGAAGTTGTCTTTGGATGTGTATCCACTTATATAGGAAATAATTTGAATGAAATTATCTCTTTTGACCTACATTCGTGAATAATATTTGGGACTTCTTTTTAGTTCTATTTTTTAATTATTTTCTGTCTAAGTTCTATGCAACTGCATGTTTTTTTTATATTTTATAATAATATACATTTAATTATATTAATTTAAGTTAATTTTTATTTTGTAAATAATGTATTATAAAATAAATATAAAAAATTTTAATTCATCTGCAAAATTATTCCTTTTCCTACCATAACAATAAAATCCAATCAAACAATTTATTTAATATACATAGCATATACGGAAAAACAAAAACTTCCTAAAATTGCACATATTCATTGACGAACGAAATGTTTGATTGGATTAGATTTTGTGAAATTTATGAGCTTCGTCAGACGAATTGCGCAAAAGCATCAAAAAACTAACATAAACAAAGGTATTGAAATCGTACAAAACTAACACAGTTTCATGCGCACATGAATTAATGTATGCGAGTTAAGAAACATCGTTATGACTATTTTTAGAAGGTATAAATTTCTTTGCTGTAATGATCTGCTAGAGCAGCAGCAGTTCAATGTGGTTTAGTAAAATTATTTAATACTGGATAATTTATGCTAAAATAGAAACTATTCTTATTATTTTTTATAAAAATAATTATTAGTTTGCTTTCAAAAAAAGGATGAACAATTAAAAAAATATAAAAATAAACACATTTCTCAGCGGACTTGAACTCGGAATGATAAAATCGACAGACCAACGCTTTATCACTTGCGCTATCGATCTTTATAAAAGATCCGTAAAGATGCATATTTATTTTATATTGTCAAGTGTTCTAATATGCACGCATTATGCTTCGTCATGGCATGGCAAATCTTTCTTATACGCAAAACCACAAATGCTTTGTTTTCAGCCCCACTTTCCGAATAAGAAACCTTTGCCATACAGAAAATTCATTCTTGTGTATTTTACCCCAGCCACACAGAACAGAAAATAAAAATTTGATTTCAAATTAGTCGCTTCTGCTGTAGCACACATACACACACACTAAATTATTCATACGAATGTGCGAACAACAATAGCCATGCGTGTGACTGCTGATGGATACATATTGACGACTGCTTCGTGAAATTGCCGATCTGAATTCCAATGTGGTTGCCAGCAAAATACATTTACCAGGTATTATTAATTGAGAGAGTGAGAGGAAAACAGTCATAATATGTGTCAAACCTGCTCTCTTAGCGAATGTTGTATACGAAAACAAACTAAAAAAGGGAAATAAATAAATTATTGTGCTTGGAATATTTTTCGAAGACTTAAGCTTAATGAGCATGAATTTGAAGGCAGCACTTGAACATGGGTGGACCAAGTCTCAAAAGGAGGTCTTAAAAAGCCTTCAGAAATTTTTTTGTGTCTGATGAAATCATTAGAAATCATTTTTATAGAGTTCAAGGGAAATAAAATTGAGCACTGCAAGAATTTCCGTGAAAAGTTAATGAAATAAAGCACTAAAGTTAATTTACCAAATGCGGTAAAACAATTTTTTTTTAAATGTCGAATGTATTTTAGAATTAAATTTAAAAAAAAAAATTAGCAACTCAAAAAAAAACAGAGAATAATAGGTAATAGTAAATTATTAAAAATATTATTTTAAGTTGTATTAGTTGTTATATGTGTGTATGTATAATTTTGTTTTTAAATAATAATAAATGAAAAAAATCCAAAAAAATAAAGGGCATTTGAGTGTTTACTTATTACGAAAAAAACTGCAAAGCCCAAAAATAGCGGCCAAAATTTACAAAAGAAGCAACATTGTTTATTCATTTTGACACTTATTATGACTGAGAGAAAATGACATTTGGAGAGCGGTCTTCTATTAGTAATACCTGGTAAATGTATTTTGGTTGCCAGCAATTTCAATATGTTGATTCTCACTCAAGAGAGCAATGAATGGTCTTTCTGTATATTGTCTTTGGTCCAGGTTAATCAAGTGAATTTCGCAGCACCACGCAGAGGTGACCATAACACCTTTACAAACAGCAGGGTAGGTTTTCAAACTACAAATTGACACAGCTTCCGATGTCACAATTGTTGGGAAATAAACGTAGCAAAAATTAGGCAAACCAGGGCTGCAGCTGAAGAATAGTCACGCTACCAGTTTTCCTTGTGAAATTCAGCTTCATGGCGAAGTTAAGCAAATTAACATTTTTGTAGCAGATATTCATTCTTTAAATGTTCTAGGTACTGACGCGCTTGATATTTTTGGCATGTGGAACAAACCGCTGGCAAGCGTCTATTGCCAAATACAGAAAGCAGAGCAACCTGACTTCAGTGCAGCCATGTCAGAAATTAAGCAGCAGTACTCAGACATCTTCAACGCAGTTCCATCCAAGTGCAGCAAAGCGACGGCCCAACTACATTTGAAGCAGGATGCGAAGCCTGCATTTCGCGCAAAAAGACCCGTAGCATACGCGATGTTACCGCTAATAAGGAAGCTGGAAAGACTTCAACAGTTGGGAAATATAACTCCAGCGGATTTCTCCGATTGGGCAGCGCCTATTGTGGTAGTCAGAAAAGCAACGAATCTATGATGATTACTCATCGGGACTAAATACATCATTAGAACTGCATCAATATCCGCTTCATACTGAGGGAAGACATTTACCCATATCGACTTATAAGATGCATATCTGCAAAGCGAAGTGTCATTAGAGTTGGACTTGGTCGATAAGCTGACTGATCCGCTCATTCTCGTTCACTGAGCATATTAAACTAGGTCGTTCATATAGTTCAATTGTTCAGTTAGTTCAGTTGGGCTCAGTATGTCATGATTGTTAAAACATGTCACTTGCTCACCTACTCAATTTCATTCATAAGAAGTGGAAGGAAGAAGAGAGCAATACTTGCACTTGGCGCTTTTTTTTATCTCCGTTCTCAAAAAAATGTCCCCATATATCATTGTATTTTTTTCGAGGAGCCATTATTAAAATATTTCACCAATTTCACATTCACTGTAAACAATTTTAAATTATAAATAATAGTATCCAAATTTTGGAAATCCCTATGTGCCGTGATGTTCCAATTGGAACCAACATACATATGATAGACGATATAATAATTGGAGGATCGACTTAGCAAAAACACTTGCACAACGTGTTCAAGGTTTTTTCAATGTTTGCATAAAAATAGAAAAGTGCAAGTTTTTCGGTAAAGAGGTGAAGTGCCTGGGCAACATTGTGACACATTGTGATTCAGAAAAAATCGATGGAATAGTGAAGATCCCACCGCCCACAAATGTTGCTGAACTGAGAGCATTATTGGGTAGCATAAATTATTATGGTAAGTTTGGGCGCAATATGAGCAATTTAAGGGCATCTTTAGACAAATTGCCCCATAATAATGTCAAATTTGAATGGTCTGAAGACTGCAAGAGAGCATTGGAAAATTTTAAAAGCATTTTAAATTCTGATCTACTGCTTATGCACTATAATCCCGAGCTTCCGATCAAAGTAGCAGCAGACGCATCTGGTAAGGGCATCGGTGCATTCATTTGCCATATATTACCAGAGAGGACAGAGAAAGTTATCGCACATATAGCATGCACGTTGACACCAACTGAGCAAAAATATTCTCAAATTGAGGAAGGTTCACTCGGGTAAATATTTGCTGTGAAAAAGTTTCACCGCTACATATTTGGGCGTAGGTTTATTCTCTGTACCGACCACAAACCACTTCTTGCCATTTTTGGGAAATACCTTTTAACAAAGGTATTCCAGCACACGAATAGGGTACAGAGATGGGCGCTTACCCAAATGAGGCATGACTCTGAGTTGCAATACATTAATACCAAAGATTTTGGTTGTGTGGACTCACCGTAAATCTAAACAGTTACAAGCAGTCTCTAAGGAACTGGACTCAGGCTGGGAGACGAAGTTAGCACCTGAGCTCATGCCATACCACAGACGACGAGATTCTTTGAGTATCGTGAACGGATGTATTCTTTTTGTATAACGGCCCATAGTACCGCATTTTTTACAAAAACGCATTTTGAATCAATTGCATAGGAGACACACTGGCAAGGAACGGATGAAAGCAGTGGTTAGAGGTCATGTATACTGACCTGGCATTGATGAGAATATCGTATCGTGCGTAACTGCCAAACTTGTGGAATGGCAGCAAGATCACCAAGCAAAGCAACTTTACAGTCGTGGCCACTAGCTATAAAACCAATGGAACGGTCGATCCACATCGATATTGCAGGTTCATGCAATGGGAAATACTATTTGGTAGTAATCGAGGCATACTCCAAATTGCCTGAAATTGTTGAGACTACAAGCATCACGTTATTATTGAGAAAATAAATGAGACTTTTACACGTTATGGAGATTGTCACACGCTTGTATCTATAAAGGCACTCAATTCGTTAATGAACAATTTCAAGATATTCTGAAAATACGAGAAGTGAAGTCTATACGTTCGTACCACCACGTTGATACCTTAAAGAGAACACTAGCAAAACTTTGCAACAAGGGGATGAGCGTGGAGAATTTGGAGACATTCTTACAAACGTGTAGATCTACGCCAAATCCAAATTTTCCTAACGGTCAAACACCAGCAGAAACATTTCTGAACAGAAAAATAAAAACATGACTGGACTTTTTCAATCTATAGA
This sequence comes from Clusia tigrina, assembly GCA_920105625.2. NCBI lineage: Eukaryota > Metazoa > Arthropoda > Insecta > Diptera > Clusiidae > Clusia > Clusia tigrina. Next base: position 170,926,969 of record OV050031.1, read on the forward strand.
CAATACAGCAAGAAACAAAACGAAATACAAAACAAGAAAAACAGTTTAATAAAAAGCATGGAGCGAAGCCAAGATACCTTACAGAAGGTGACCAGTAAGCTGAAGTTTTTCATTGTAATAATAAACACTGGGCACCTGGCACCATCATTGAAAGGATCGGAAACGTTAATTTTAATGTATTATTATACAATTAAAATCGACGCTGATAGAGTAAATATTAAATGCGCTCATTGCGGTGAAAACCATACGGCAAACTACAGAGGATGTGCGATATATAAAGCTCTACAAGTCCAGAGATACCCTACATTTCGCAAGAGAGAAACAAATGAACAAATCAATATTGAAACAAACCAAAACAATCACAATACAAAAATAAATGGCCAGAAAATCATCTCTGGTATTTCATACGCTCAAGCTGCACAAATGGAAACAATATCACAGGAGCCAAATCAAATAAAAAGCAACAGCACATATGAAATAATATCAAACAATGACGATCTATCCGAATTAAAAATAATGATGAAACAACTAATAAATCAAATGACCAGTATGATGAACATAGTAACTATGCTTGTATGCAAAATAGTTGAACGCAGTAAATAAAATAAATTGGGCAATATGGAATGCAAATGGACTGTCGCGCCATGAACTAGAACTAAAGACTTTCCTAATAAATAATTCAATAGATGTGATGTTAATCTCGGAAACACATGCTACAGACAAAACATACCTACAATACATCCCTAACTTTGACATCCATTACACAAATCATCCTGACAACAAAACTCACGGTGGAACGACGATCATTATAAAAAAAAAATTTGAATTACATTGAACTTGACGCATATAAAAAAGAAAACCTTCAAGCAACCACAATAGCACTAAAAGACTCGAAAGGACAAATCGTAGTATCTGCTGTCTATTGTTCACCAAAATATAACAACACAAAAGAACAATAACTAGACTATTTAAAAAAACTGGGAAATCGCTATTTAGCCGGAGGTGACTATAACGCTAAAAATGTTTTATGGGGATCAAGGTTGGCAAACGCAAAAGGACGCGTGTTACTTAAAGCTATACGATTCATTAGCACTGGTGAACCAACATACTGGCCACAGATACAAAAAAACAACCAGATTTAATAGACTTCTGCATCACAAAAAATATTCTTCATAAACAGCTAACTATTAAATCATGTTTAGAATTATCCTCAGACCACTCCCCAATCCTAATGACATTACTAGGATCAATAGAGACAAGACTTTTTTCAGGCATCTATAACAATAAAACTGACTGGAATAATTTTCGTCTAGCACTGGAAAAACAACTAAAAATAGATATACGATTAAAAACAAAAAATTAAATAGATTCCGCAATCGCATACTTCAATGATAGCGTCATCGAAGCAATCACAGCTTCAACACCAAAGCTAACGTTAGCAAATACGGACACTACACCAGCGTTCATCAAGGGGAAAATTAAATGGAAAAGGAAGCTCCGGAAAACATGGCAAATCACTAGGAATCCAGAAGATAAACGCAACCTAAACAAAGCAACAAATGAATTAAAAATTTTACTTCAGAGAAACAGAGAAAAGGAACTAGAAAAACATATGCTGAACTTGGGAACGACCACATCAACAAATTACTCTCTTTGGAAGGCTTCAAAAAAACCTCACTGGTCCAATAATACACAAACCTCCTATCAAAACACAAACCGGTACATGGGCGAAAACAAGTAAAGACAAAGCCAACACACTGGCCAAACATTTCCTTGAAATATTTACAAGCGAAATGGACAATCAAACCACTCATCTTGACAATGTAATAAATATCCCGCAATCCAAAACAAAAAAAACGTCAGTGGCAGAAATCAAAAACAAAATTAAAAAATTAAAACACAAAAAGGCGCCAGGATATGATCTGATAAGCGGGAAAATGCTAAAAGAAATGCCTGATATAGCTATAATATATATCCGAAATATATTTAACTGCATGCTAGAAACTAAGTATTTCTCTCGCTTATGGAAAGTTGCACAGATAACAGCCATCAGCAAGCCAGGAAAAGATGCCACCAAAACAACTTCTTACCGACCTATCAGTCTATTGCCAATACTATCGAAAGTATTTGAAAAGATACTACAGGACAGATTAGAGCCAATCTTAACAGCAAAAAATTTAATACCCAGCCATCAGTTTGGATTTAGAAGACAACACTCAACTGTGCAACAGGTCCACAGGGTTGTAAACAAAATCCTTGAAAGTATAGACAACAAAAAATACTGCGTAGTTGTATACTTGGACATTGCAAAAGCATTCGACAAGGTGTGGCACAAAGGAATTCTATATAAACTTAAGCGAATATTTCCACAAAATTATTATGACGTTTTAAAGAGCTATATAAGCGAACGACAATTCTACATAAAATATGACGAGGATTGCTCAGACATCCTACCAATAACAGCTGGAGTACCACAAGGCAGCGTATTAGGACCTCTACTATACTTAATATTCACAGCAGATATACCAATTCCAACGAAAAGCAATGCAATGATAGCAACATTCGCAGACGACACAGTTTTAATGGCATCACACAATGACGAAAAAAAGGCAACAAATGCAATACAACATATATTAGACAGTGTAGTAGCATGGTGTGACTTATGGGGAATAGAGATAAATAAAGACAAAACTGTACAAGTTGTATATACAAACAGAAAATCGACAAAATACAGCCTTGCTATAAAGAGCAAAAAATAGACGAAAAATTGACTTGGAAGCAGCACATCATTAACAAGCATTACGATGCAAAAAATAAGCTGGCTACTTGGACGAGCATCTAGACTATCTCTCTACAACAAACTAATAATATACAAGACAATAATAGCGCCTATGTAGAAATATGGAATCGAGATATGTGGCACAGCTAGCATATCAAACTTAAATTTAATACAACGAATGCAGTCAAGAATACTACGAACAATTACAAATGCTGAATGGTATATCCCGAACGAGGTTATACACCGTGACCTACACATTGAAACCATCAAGGACACAATCACAAAATGCAGCACCAAACATATACACCGACTGAGAGGCCATCAAAACCTGGAACTGCGTAGTGCAGCAGACACAGAGGGTGCAACTCCAAGAAGATTGAAGCGAATTATATATATATATATATATATATATATATATATATATATATATATATATATATATATATATATATATATATATATATATATATATATATATATATATATATATATATATATATATATATATATATATATATATATATATATATATATATATATATATATATATATATATATATATATATATATATATATATACTCCCACCTGCCCTGCAGCTGTTACTGCTGGTGGCGCCACGACCCCAAAGGGTACGAGCGAAACCTCGGTGGCGGCTAATGTGGCGGGGAAGAATGTTGCAAATAAGCTGCAACTTGCCCAGCCCCTCGTATCCAGCAAAACCATCTGCCCGGCGAAATCTCTGCCAGTGGCGGGTGGTGAGCTGGACTTTCGCCCAAGCACTTCCAAAGGTGCAGCCAAGCCATCGTACAGCGAGAAGGCAAAGGTCATCTGATGCGTCGCGTCATTGCCTCCGGTCCTGAAGCTAATGCGAGGGGCTATGAGACAAAGGACGGCACTCTACAGGTGTCGTGCGCGTCTCAGGCCAACTTTGATTGGCTCAGGGGTGCAGTCAAGGACGTGCCCCCCATGGGGACCACTCGCTTCGCGGTCTATAGCGAAGCAGGCGTGTCCCTCAGGAAGGCCATCTGCTGGATTCCGGATCCCGATCTGACGACCACAGATGTCTTTCTTGTCTGCGTGCTCAGAACCCTGGCATCAACACGAGGCTTTGGAGAGTTCTTTCGCACACCAGGGGTAGCAACCGGGATGGTAAAGAAGGTGCTAGTCTTGTGGTGCGAGTGGATGAGGCCACTGTTGATGTCATGGTTTCTCGGTACCGGAGCCGTCTGAGTCTCTTCTTTGGGACTGTGACCTTTCATGTCTTTCCCAGATGAGTGGCTCGTACGATTCTCGTAGCTATCGTCCTTTGACGGTAACGCAGATCAACTTGCAGCATTCTAAAGCCGCTACTGTACTCCTAAGTAGACGACTCACCCAGCTGCACACATCACCTCACATAACAACAGTACAAGAGCCCTGGGTCTTTAGGGGTCGCCTCTGTGGCCTTGGCTTGTTGAAAGGGGCCACGATATTATATGACAGAAACTCGATTAGACCAAGAGCCGGTCTTATAATATCATCCCATCTCGCAGCGACCTGCCTTGACGCATTCTGTTGTCAGGATCTGGTTGCGGCAGAGATTAGTTTTAAGAGTATGCACGGATGGTCGAGGTTTGTGATTGCATCTGCTTACTTTCCTTACGATGCTTTGGAGGCGCCACCACCTGGGAAGGTCGCTACTCTCGTAGGGTTCTGTGAGCGGCGCGGTCTAGGTCTGGTTCTTTGCTGCGATGCTAATGCCCAGCATACGATCTGGGGCAGCAGCAAGTGCAATGAGCGGGGCTCTCGACTTTTCGAGTATATTGCCTCCTCCAGCCTGAACATCCACAATGTAGGCAGGCAGCCTACTTTTGTGACTACGAGAAGGCAGGAGGTAATTGACGTCACCCTGTCAAATCCAAGACTGGGGTGGTCGATCAACAACTGGAGGGTCCTCGCCGAAAACTCGTGCTCGGACCACAGATACATTGAGTTTCAGTGTGGCGAGCGGGCGCAGATGCCATTGCCCACCAGAAACCCAAGAAAAACAGACTGGCCGAAGTTCAGGGAGGCACTGCGTAGCAATCACGTGACGCCACTGAGACTTCGCAAGGAGCAGAACGTTGAGGCGGCTGTTGAGCATCTCAACACCGCTCTAACAAACAGCTTCGAGCTAGCCTGCCCAATTAGACCTCCTCTTAGCCGGACTCCTGTTCCATGGTGGAACCGAGAGCTTCAGGTGCTGAGGCGTGAGTCTAGAAAACTCCTCAACCGGGCCCTCAAGACGAATCTTGACGAGGACTGGGAACGATATCGACGTGTTCAGAGGGACTACAAGAAGCTAATTCGGGACTCGAAAAGGACTTCTTTTAGAGACTTCTGCAGTGATATCGAATCCCTGAGTGACACGGCAAAACTGGTGAAAGTCCTGAAAAAGGACCAAACCGCTAAGCTGGCAAAGTGAGACACTCAGCTTGCTGTTGGAGTCACACTTTCCAGGAAATCAGGTAAGCATAGCCCGTCAACAACCACCTTTGGTCGGAAATGTTGTCAGGGCAGCTGCGCCCTCTCGACATGATTGGTATGTCGCCAGAACTGTGGCGAATGAGACTGCTATTGGATTTGCTATCAAATCCTTTCACAACTTCAAGTCGCCCGGACTGGATGGCATATATCCGATTGTGTTGAAGGAAGGCATTGAGCTGGTGATGGCAGCACTGAAGAAGATCTTCACTGCATGTCTCGCACTGGCCTATGTACCACGCTCTTGGAGGATGGTGAGGGTTGCCTTCATTCCTAAGGTTGGAAGAGACGACTACACCAATCCCAAGAGCTTCAGACCTATTAGTATGACCTCGTTCATGCTAAAAAGTTTAGAACGGCTGGTGGAGCTTCGCATGCGTAGGGAGTCTCTGAAGACGCATCCACTGTCTCCATTTCAGCATGCCTATCAAAGCGGAAAATCCTGCGAGACGGCTCTGCAAAACCTTGTTGGAAGGATAGAGCGAGCCATCGACAGGAAAGAATACGCAATAGGCGTCTTTGTGGACATAGAGGGTGCGTTTGACAATGCTACTTTCGACAGTATGTGCGGCTCTGCTAGGCGGCATGGCGTAGACCGGGTCCTAGTAAACTGGATACGTTCAATGCTGGCCCAGAGAATCATAACGGTGCGGGCGGAGGAAAATTTGCTGGTGTCGTCTGGGGTTAATAGAGGCTGTCCCCAAGGTGGGGTACTGTCTCCATTGCTCTGATGCATGGTAATCGATCCCCTGCTTAACGCCATTAATGACTCTGAGGTATACGCTTAGGCATATGCGGATGATGTTGGCTGCCTTGTGACAGGTCCATCCCTTATGATTGTCTGCAGAAGGGTGCAGAGAACTCTGGATATGATTGACACTTGGTGCAGTGCGAATGGGCTATCGGCTAATCCTGTCAAGACTGGTATTGTCCTCTTTACCAGAAGGAGAAAGCTTGATGGACTTATTCTGCCTACACTAAAAGGACTATCCAGATATCCAAGGAAATCAAATATCTTGGAGTCATCCTTGATAACAAACTTCTTTGGAAAACACATGTCGAACTGAAGACATCCAAAGCACTGTCAGTTTTTTGGCAGTGTAAGGGTATATTTGGTAAGACATGGGGTCTTTCCCCTAGTAAGGTCCTATGGATCTATACAGCTATGGTAAGACCTATTATCACCAATGCATCGATGGTTTGGATGAGCAGACTTTATCTTGTAGGGGTCAAAAAAGCTCTATCAAAACTACAACGTGCTGTGGCCATATGTTGTACCGGAGCATTTCCGACTACTCCAGGCCCGGCACTTGATGCTTTGGTGAATCTCCCGCCACTAGATGTCTTCATCCGCGGAGAGGCCATTAAGGCCATCTGCAGAGTGAAACATAGTGGCCACTGGTATGGGGTGTGCTCGATGTTGGACGACGGCGCAGGCACTGACATCGATTCTGTCATACTAGAAAAGCGGTACAATGTGTTGCTGCCAGAGGCTCGTTCATGGTTAGATCCCGAGAACGAGCCCGGCAAACACTGCTGCCGTATTTTCACTGATAGCTCCAGGACTGAAGAGGGTTCAGGTTCTGGTGTCTTCGTGGAATCTTGTGGGACCCGTCGGTTCTTTGCCCTTGGTCTGCATGCGTCTGTGTTTCAGGCGGAGGTGTATGCGATACTTGAGGCGATGGACTTTGTTGTGGAAAACAGGTGGAAAGGCAAATCTATTTGTGTCTGCAGTGACAGCCAAGCTGCGCTCATGGCCTTGGATAGTCCGACCACCACTTCCACGATAGTCAGGTCCTGCAAATCCAGGCTAAATTGTGTTGGAAAACATAATAGTCTGACGTTGACTTGGGTCCCGGGACACGCTGGCATTGCGGGTAACGAGACCTCTGACTCCTTGGCCAGGATGGGCTCTGAGGCTGTTCTTATTGGCCCTGAGTCCCTTCCGCTGCCATCAAAGCCACTGCAAACAAGTGGGTTGTTTCGACCCACAAGCGAGCATGGCGGGCTGAGAGAGGCTGCGGATGGACGAAAATTATGCTACCTGCTGTCTCTGACCGATGGTCACGGTTCCTTCAATATTTAGGTAGGAGGGTCTGCAGGCTGTTGGTTGGCGTGATGACAGGCCACTTTCTATGGGCTAGGCACATGGAAAGGATTGGCATATCAGACAGTGCGCTGTGCCCAGCCTGTGGAGAGGAAGACGAGACGGCGGACCATTTTCTTTGCGTCTGCCCTGCCTTTGCTCGAATCAGGTTCGGGATTTTTGGCACTGATGTGCTGAGGAGTAACCAACTTGGCTCCTTGGCACCACAGGATCTACTTCTACTTCTTCGGAGGTCGGGTAGATTTAAAACAGAGTAAAAGGGAACCTTAAGTGCAGTACAATGGATATATACTCTGTCTGAGTGCTGCGCTTACTAGATTGTTCCGACAAAAAAAAAAAAAAAAAAAAATGTAATATTATGGAAAAAAACCAAATAATTATTATTCTACATCTTATGATTCCTATGGTGCGTTTACAGTGAACAGAAGTGTAAATGGAAAGCTATTGGATCAGATTTTACATTAAGAATAATTATAATTTATGAAAAGAACTTGTTAACATTTGAGTTACTATCAGGAAGAATAGGAGAATACTATCAGGAAGAATAGGAGAACTTCAGATGGCGTCAGCAACTTGCGGTATTTGCAGTGAGGATGATGATGATACAAACCAACTTATTGAACGGCTATGGAAACTGGACGAAGTCGAACTAGCTGAATCAATTTTATCCCCAACAAAAATCATTTTATACAAAATACAACTAGAACCAATGATGGGCGTTTTATTGTAAAATTGCCATTCGTAGAGAATGCAGCTGTTTTAGGTAGTTCAAGGGATATAGCAATCAACAGATTCCTGGCGCTTGAACATAGATTATCTAAATACAATGCCGTTCGTGAACAATATATCGAGTTTATGGAAAATTATGAAGCCTTGGGCCACATGAGGGAGATCAACATCAATGAAATACTCTCACCTAATTACTTCATCCCACAGCACTGTATACTTAAACCTGACAGCAGCACAACAAAACTGCGGGTGGTATTTGACGCATCTTCAAAAACGTCATCGGGAGTCTCACTCAATGACATAATGCACATAGGTCCAACCATACAATCCGAACTATTTTCAATCCTGCTACGTTTCCGTCTACCGAAATTTGTATTCACCACCGACATTGAAAAAATGTATCGGCAGATATTGGTCCACTCTGAAGATCGCCATTATCAATTGATCATATGGAGGAGCGACCCTAAGAAACCACTGAAGTGTTATGAACTTAACACTGTCACATATGGGACAAGATCGGCACCATACCTCGCCACAAGATGTGTCAAACAAATGTCATCAGAAAACGCCATCCGGTATCCACTAGATGCTCAGATGCTTCAGGATAACTTTTATGTCGACGATGGTCTTGGTGGATCAGACAGTCTGATAACCGCCATGGAAACTCAACGGCAGTCACTATGTTGAATGGGTATGGATTAAATCTGCGCATATGGTGTGCAAATAACCCTAAACTCCTGCAGAACATTCCACAAGGTGACCAGGAAGTTAATTTGGATTTTACTAACGACAAGAATAATTCAATAAAAACCCTGGGCCTGACATGGCTGCCAAAGACTGACCAATTCTGCGTAAAGGTGAATCTCAACCCCGTTAAACGAATTACCAAGCGGTCTGTGACCTCAGACGTAGCGAGATTATTTGATCCTCTTGGCATTCTACCTCCAGTTGTAATTACAGCAAAAATCTTTATACAAGCATTATGGCAATTAAAAATTAGTTGGGATGAAGCTCTACCAGCAGAATTACATACAAGATGGGAGCGTTTTCGAAGCGCATTGCAAGAATTGGACAACTTTAAATTCTCACGACACATTCATAGAAGTGAGATCCCAACATCAATTCAACTTCACGTCTTCTCCGATGCATCAGAAAAAGCCTTCGGAGCAGCAATTTATATCAGATCTATCTTCAAAGAAGGAAGAGTAGTAGTGAGGTTGTTATGTGCCAAATCACGCGTAGCTCCACTTAAGCTACAAACATTGCCTCGCTTGGAACTATGCGCAGCAGTACTAGGCTCACAGTTGGCAGCTATGGTAAAAAATGATTTACGGTTAAAGGATTGTCGCACCTTTTTGTGGACAGACGCACAAATAGTTCTGTCTTGGATTAATTCAGCCTCCTCATCATTTCAAACATTTGTAGCCAACAGGGTAGCTACTATTCAAGGTTTGATATTAGCAGAACAGTGGCGTCATGTTAGCTCCAAGGATAACCCAGCTGACGTTGTCTCACGAGGATTATCACCAAGAGAATTTGCAAGATGTGACCTGTGGCTTTACGGGCCATTTTTTCTACATGGGAAAGAATCAGCTTGGCCTCCCAAGTTTGCTCCACAGCTAGCCATTCCCAATAACATCGAGAGAAAACGAACGAATCCAGCATCCTTGGTAGAAATTGACTCTGAAGAACTGGTGTATACAATCAACCACCGAAACTCTTTCAGGACTCTTCAACGCATCGTAGGATACATTTGTTGTTTCATAAGCAACACTAGATGTAGCAAGGACGTTCGAAAAACTGATATAGCGCTGACTCCCATCGAATTAGATCATGCATTAAGAATCATTGTTCAAGCTATGCAAAGTTCTGATTTCAATGACGACATCATGTACCTCAAGAAACACAAGGATCTCAAGGGGACGAGTACATTGAAGAGCCTATCACCATTTTTGGATGACGCAAACATTTTGCGAGTTGGAGGACGATTGGAAGCATCACTGGTACCTTATGAAGCAAAACATCAAATGCTCATTCCGTATAATGATCCCTTAGCAAAACTACTATTTGAGATGACTCACATCGAGAATAAACACTGTGGACCTCAAGCCTTGCTGGCCATAATAAGGCAAAGGTACTGGCCCATAAAAGGCAAATAATCGGCCAGATCAACAGTACAGCAATGCATATGATGCACCAGGGCAAGGCCTCAGTTGCTGAACCAATTAATGGGAAACCTGCCAGCAAAACGAGTTACACCAGCACGCCCATTCATTAACTCTGGAGTAGACTACTGTGGACCATTCTGGGTGCATTACAAAATTAGAGGAAAAAGACCACACAAGGCTTTCATATCCGTTTTCTGCTGTTTTGCTACTAAAGCTGTCCATTTAGAACTTCTAAGCGATCTTACGACAGAAGCATTCATTGGCGCTCTGAAACGTTTCATTGGCAGACGTGGAAATTGTCAAAACTTATATTGTGATAACGCGACAAATTTCGTTGGCGCCAAAAACAAGCTTACGGAAGTGACTACATCAATATATTCAGATGAAGGGAAAACAAATATTGAGACAGAATGCGGTAAAAAAGGGATACAATTCAATATTATTCCTCCGAGAGCCCCTCATTTCGGAGGTCTGTGGGAAGCAGCAGTGAAGTCTGCAAAGCATCTTTTGGTTAGGAGCGTGTCAACAGCATCACTAACCTATGAAGAGCTGGAAACTGTCATTGAAATAGAAGCCATTCTCAACTCAAGACCAATAAGTTTGATGTCCAACGATCCAAATGACTTAGGCGCCCTGACTCCAGGCCACTTCTTGATAGGAGAACCACTCAACACGCAAGTCGATGTAAATAACATCCTGTCAACTTCAAATTTGCTGACCCGGTGGAAACTCGTATCCCACATCAAAAATGAGTTTTGGAAACGATGGTCGCACGAATATTTATGCGAGCTTCAATCTAAAACCAAATGGACACATCAGCACAATAACATCAACCAAGGGGACATGGTAATAATCAAGGAAGACAATGTGCCAGTTCTTCAATGGCCACTAGGAAGGATAACAAGGGCGTATAAGGGTGATGATGGAGCAGTACGAGTGGCTGATGTTAGAACAGCTACTGGAACTTGGAAACGTGCAATCCATAAATTAGCTCTACTACCCATAAATGATAATAGAATCCATGACCAACCAATAAGTCATGAGAATCAAGATGAAAAAGTAGAAATACCAACAAAACGAATAAAAACAAGACATACGGGACTCACAACAGTACTGCTGGGATTACTCATAATACCAATTGTCATGGGAGGTCCAATAAGATTTTCGCAGATTGCTAACACCAAATTCAACACGGAATTGGGTATTTACTTCGAAGGAATAGGATCAGCATATTTCGAGAGGTCAGAATGGAAACTTGTAGTGTACTACGAACTAGAGTCATACTGGGCAGAACTTACGACTTTATCCAAGGGCATCAGTAGTTTACGACAGTTATGTCAGAAGCTGCCACCATTTACTTGTCATGATACTCTTCTGAACTTCGAGCATGTTGAAGCTGAATTACAAATGGATAACAAGATATTGTTTCCCCATCGATCTAAAAGAGGTGCTGTGGATATAGTGGGAAATATTGCAAACTCATTGTTTGGTGTTTTGGACTCAGAATATGCAGAATCAATGTCAAAAACCATTCAGCAAGTGAAAGAAAATGAAGGCCATCTATTAATCCTGCTCAAAAACCAAACATCAGTGATTGATTCTACTATCAACGTGATCAAACAAGATCAAAAACAAGTCAAACGAAAATTCGATAATCTTGACAACCAAATCAATGACATAATGAAAACCTTAAATCACATTGAAGGAGAAAAGTTTCAAGTCAAGCTGACTCATTATTTCATCACTCTGACCCTCCAACTCATTATGATAACATCTCACTTGCAAAGAATCCAATCGTCAATATTGAATGTTATGACAGATACACACCATAACAAAATCAGCCCATTATTGCTATCACCAACTCAACTACAAGAACAAATTCTCAAGATAAAAACTCATCTTTCAACATCCCTCCAAATACCAGTGAATCAAGAGGACTCACTGCAACTGTACAAATTAATGAAGGTAGAAGGCGGTTTAACAAAGAAGCATGCCATTTTTAGAATCTCACTGCCATTAATTGCAGAGGAAAGATTCGAACTGTATCGGATGGTACCAATTCCTAACATAATAAATGGCACAATGACTTCAATAGAGTCTTGTAACAGATTTCTAGCCATAAACGCGCACAGAGATCAATACGTTGTCATGAGTTTAGCTGATTTGGAGGCTTGTACAGTAATGAAGCCATATACATACTTATACGCCAACACCCAATTGATACACAACAGAGGGTCTGAAGTATGTTCATGTGAAGTTAAACTGTTTGCCAATGATACTCAACGGGATTGCATCCACCATGAAGTTCAAGACAATTCAACCTGGATTCAAATGGATCATAAGAACGAGTGGATCTACGCCTTGAAGTTTGCCACTCGCTTGAGTGCAGTATGTGATGGTGAAATCTTGCAATTAACATTAAAAGGATCGGGAATGCTGAAGCTACAACCATCTTGTGTTCTGAAACACAGTTTTATCACAATTCACGGCTATAAAACTCTCTCAAGCTCAGTACAAACCTCATATGTCAGCTTGGCCAATGCTACTGACATTTTCAAAATGGATCAAGGCCAGCACCGATCACACTACACGAATAATATTGAACACTACAACATGCAATTATCCAATCTCAGCACCATTCAAGGTCAATTATCAGAAAGAGTTTGGGAGTTACCGTCCAAAGTCCAAACAATGGGTGTTCACCTTTCTGCAGTCGGGTATTTAGCGCTTACCCTATCCATTGGTGTAATTATGTATTCAATCTGGAAGATCCAATCAAAAAAGCATACATGTGATGTCACTCTACCCCAGCCATTAACGCGGAATAGGATGCAAGAACCAGAAGACGAAACAAAATTTGATACAACTTTTTAAGGTTGTTGACGCAGTCAACGTGCGGGAGAATGTACGAATTCATATAAATATCAATCGCACAACCTTCAACTGTATATTTGTATGTATCCGCACGTTTGTACCCACAACAACAGCAAAGAATATGCAGTCTGCGGGTGCAGTAGCATTGTGGCTCAAATGGCCCTTGCACAAGAATTAGGTGCATTCCCAAAAATGCAACATATGCATTTGGGTGGCATTGAAACGTATGTTCATTGAACTTGCACATGCTGCTATGCGCTGCTGTTATATTCTGCTGATATTTATTTTTAGTACATATTAATTATTATTGATGATGTTAGCAATAAGTTATTATTTAAGACGATGAATTTCAATAAACAAATCACTCTTTGATTCTTTAGCAACAAGAAAACTGAGTCTTTTTATTTTCAGCGACGGATTGTTCAGGTTCAAGTGCTTGAACAATCAAATCATTATTCCTAGTCTCATATTGGTTCAAGTGCCTGTATGGGACGTCAATAAGGAATACTATTACTACAGTCAAACGAGGCTGTATTTACACAGGGCTACGTTTAAATTAAACTTTTAGGGAGTCACTTCATTTGTATTTTAAAAAGAACTAAGAAACTTCTAAAAAGAAAAGGTGAAAATAAATCCAAAGAAAATTGTATTATTTAATTTGGAGTTGAAAACTCAAATGTTAACAAGTTCTTTTCATAAATTATAATTATTCTTAATGTAAAATCTGATCCAATTGCTTTCCATTTACACTTCTGTTCACTGTAAACGCACCATAGTAATCATAAGATGTAGAATAATTTATTTGGTTATTTTCCATAATATTATACTACTAATAATTAAAATGGGCTCCGACTGCCCCAGTAATAACCCAAGCGTGTTAAAATATGCATGGCCATGAACGAATGAAAGTGCACAGGGGACAGTAAGAAAATTAGAATTTGGAACAGAGGAAGACGAAGACTAAGAAATTGCCGGTCAAAAGAGAATTCCACGTTTTTACAGTATTCTCACAAATAACGACAGTTTCAATAATCTCAGAAAAATCTTCAAAATAGGTAAAAAATGCAGCTTAACGAATTAACTTGACGGCTTTATGCTTTTAATTAAACAGAGGTAGTGTTTCTTTCTTTAATAATGACGAAAACAAGTTTTTAGTTTATCGAATTAATTTGTTTACTTAAACGCAACTGGAATATTTCGACTTGCGGATCTTGAGGGTTCATTGACAATGAGAAATTATGAAAGAAATTGTATGTTTTCAGTTATTTTGAGAAGTTAAGTGAATTGAGGAATTACGATAGTTAGAGTTAAGGGGGGTGCACTGTATTTTTACCACTACATGCATCAATTTTAAAAACTCCTCTCAGTAGCAGAACTCGCACAAATACATTCAAATCAACTGTCTATTCTTGTATGTTCTTTCATAAAGAGGTCGCTCACGAACCACAAAAATTTGAGTGAGCCAGCCAACTTAAAAGAGAACATAAAAACACAACGCGTAAAAACGCATACAACTCTTGTCTCATCGAATGCAGTCACTACAACCATTTTTTTATACAGCCAAGCATTATGTACGAGCACACTCACTGCAGCTCCAGCTCTGATAAAATATTCAACCGCAAATTTAGCAGAAAATGCCTCTCTTTCTTTAGAAAATGGAACAGACCATGGTGTAAGAATAGGTGATTAAACCGCCAACAACAGGTGGTGGAAAAAGTAATGTGACATGAAATGTTGCAACTATACAGACTGGTATAGACAGGTATATACAGGTAAAGCGAAAGTTGAGTCCACAAAAAACGGGAATAAAAGACAGCTAAAAAATGCGAGACTAACTCCTCAACCGGCGAATATATCTGCCTCTCCTAAACAAATAAGTAGTAGCACTTTGGGTCAGAACAGATTTGCACTATTAGAGAATGAAAACGTTGACTCAACTCCTGCAAACAATTCCATCCCACGAAACTACAGACATACAATGAAAGCAATTACCACAAAATAGCATCCTATCTTTAAAAAAATGTTAAAAACTATTATACATATCAACTGAAGAAAATATTTTGAATCAAACAATCTGTCTTGACCTATATTCGTGAATAATAGTTGAGACTTCTTTTCAGTTTTATTTTTTAATTATTTTCTGTCTCAGTTCTTCTATGGAACTGCATGTTTTTTTTATATATTATAATAATATTAATTTAAGTTAATTTTATTTTGTAAATAATGTATTAATATAAAATAAATATGATATGAAATACATCTGCAAAATTCTTCCTTTTCCTACCATAAGATTAAAATTCAATATATATATGCTACTGAGAGGAGGTTTTATAATTGATGTATGGAGTGGTAAAAATACAGTGCACCCCCCTTAACTCTAACTATCGTAATTCCTCAATTCACTTAACTTCTCAAAATAACTGAAAACATACAATTTCTTTCATAATTTCTCATTGTCAATGAACCCTCAAGATCCGCAAGTCGAAATATTCCAGTTGCGTTTAAGTAAACAAATTAATTCGATAAACTAAAAACTTGTTTTCGTCATTATTAAAGAAAGAAACACTACCTCTGTTTAATTAAAAGCATAAAGCCGTCAAGCTAATTCGTTAAGCTGCATTTTTTACCTATTTTGAAGATTTTTCTGAGATTATTGAAACTGTCGTTATTTGTGAGAATACTGTAAAAACGTGGAATTCTCTTTTGACCGGCAATTTCTTAGTCTTCGTCTTCCTCTGTTCCAAATTCTAATTTTCTTACTGTCCCCTGTGCACTTTCATTCGTTCATGGCCATGCATATTTTAACACGCTTGGGTTATTACTGGGGCAGTCGGAGCCCATTTTAATTATTAGTAGTATAATATTATGGAAAATAACCAAATAAATTATTCTACATCTTATGATTACTATGGTGCGTTTACAGTGAACAGAAGTGTAAATGGAAAGCAATTGGATCAGATTTTACATTAAGAATAATTATAATTTATGAAGAACTTGTTAACATTTGAGTTTTCAACTCCAAATTAAATAATACAATTTTCTTTGGATTTATTTTCACCTTTTCTTTTTAGAAGTTTCTTAGTTCTTTTTAAAATACAAATGAAGTGACTCCCTAAAAGTTTAATTTAAACGTAGCCCTGTGTAAATGCAGCCTCGTTTGACTGTAGTAATAGTATTCCTTATTGACGTCCCATACAGGCACTTGAACCAATATGAGACTAGGAATAATGATTTGATTGTTCAAGCACTTGAACCTGAACAATCCGTCGCTGAAAATAAAAAGACTCAGTTTTCTTGTTGCTAAAGAATCAAAGAGTGATTTGTTTATTGAAATTCATCGTCTTAAATAATAACTTATTGCTAACATCATTAATAATAATTAATATGTACTAAAAATAAATATCAGCAGAATATAACAGCAGCGCATAGCAGCATGTGCAAGTTCAATGAACATACGTTTCAATGCCACCCAAATGCTTATGTTGCATTTTTGGGAATGCACCTAATTCTTGTGCAAGGGTCATTTGAGCCACAATGCTACTGCACGCGCAGGCTGCATATTCCTTGCTGTTGTTGTGGGTACAAACGTGCGGATACATACAAATATACAGTTGAAGGTTGTGCGATTGATATTTATATGAATTCGTACATTCTCCCGCACGTTGACTGCGTCAACAACCTTAAAAAGTTGTATCAAATTTTGTTTCGTCTTCTGGTTCTTGCATCCTATTCCGCGTTAATGGCTGGGGTAGAGTGACATCACATGTATGCTTTTTTGATTGGATCTTCCAGATTGAATACATAATTACACCAATGGATAGGGTAAGCGCTAAATACCCGACTGCAGAAAGGTGAACACCCATTGTTTGGACTTTGGACGGTAACTCCCAAACTCTTTCTGATAATTGACCTTGAATGGTGCTGAGATTGGATAATTGCATGTTGTAGTGTTCAATATTATTCGTGTGTGTGATCGGTGCTGGCCTTGATCCATTTTGAAAATGTCAGAAGCATTGGCCAAGCTGACATATGAGGTTTGTACTGAGCTTGAGAGAGTTTTATAGCCGTGAATTGTGATAAAACTGTGTTTCAGAACACAAGATGGTTGTAGCTTCAGCATTCCCGATCCTTCTAATGTTAATTGCAAGATTTCACCATCACATACTGCACTCAAGCGAGTGGCAAACTTCAAGGCGTAGATCCACTCGTTCTTATGATCCATTTGAATCCAGCTTGAATTGTCTTGAACTTCATGGTGGATGCAATCCCGTTGAGTATCATTGGCAAACAGTTTAACTTCACATGAACATACTTCAGACCCTCTGTTGTGTATCAATTGGGTGTTGGCGTATAAGTATGTATATGGCTTCATTACTGTACAAGCCTCCAAATCAGCTAAACTCATGACAACGTATTGATCTCTGTGCGCGTTTATGGCTAGAAATCTGTTACAAGACTCTATTGAAGTCATTGTGCCATTTATTATGTTAGGAATTGGTACCATCCGATACAGTTCGAATCTTTCCTCTGCAATTAATGGCAATGAGATTCTAAAAATGGCATGCTTCTTTGTTAAACCGCCTTCTACCTTCATTAATTTGTACAGTTGCAGTGAGTCCTCTTGATTCACTGGTATTTGGAGGGATGTTGAAAGATGAGTTTTTATCTTGAGAATTTCTTCTTGTAGTTGAGTTGGTGATAGCAATAATGGGCTGATTTTGTTATGGTGTGTATCTGTCATAACATTCAATATTGACGATTGGATTCTTTGCAAGTGAGATGTTATCATAATGAGTTGGAGGGTCAGAGTGATGAAATAATGAGTCAGCTTGACTTGAAACTTTTCTCCTTCAATGTGATTTAAGGTTTTCATTATGTCATTGATTTGGTTGTCAAGATTATCGAATTTTCGTTTGACTTGTTTTTGATCTTGTTTGATCACGTTGATAGTAGAATCAATCACTGATGTTTGGTTTTTGAGCAGGATTAATAGATGGCCTTCATTTTCTTTCACTTGCTGAATGGTTTTTGACATTGATTCTGCATATTCTGAGTCCAAAACACCAAACAATGAGTTTGCAATATTTCCCACTATATCCACAGCACCTCTTTTAGATCGATGGGGAAACAATATCTTGTTATCCATTTGTAATTCAGCTTCAACATGCTCGAAGTTCAGAAGAGTATCATGACAAGTAAATGGTGGCAGCTTCTGACATAACTGTCGTAAACTACTGATGCCCTTGGATAAAGTCGTAAGTTCTGCCCAGTATGACTCTAGTTCGTAGTACACTACAAGTTTCCATTCTGACCTCTCGAAATGTGCTGATCCTATTCCTTCGAAGTAAATACCCAATTCCGTGTTGAATTTGGTGTTAGCAATCTGCGAAAATCTTATTGGACCTCCCATGACAATTGGTATTATGAGTAATCCCAGCAGTACTGTTGTGAGTCCCGTATGTCTTGTTTTTATTCGTTTTGTTGGTATTTCTACTTTTTCATCTTGATTCTCATGACTTGTTGGTTGGTCATGGATTCTATTATCATTTATGGGTAGTAGAGCTAATTTATGGATTGCACGTTTCCAAGTTCCAGTAGCTGTTCTAACATCAGCCACTCGTACTGCTCCATCATCACCCTTATACGCCCTTGTTATCCTTCCTAGTGGCCATTGAAGAACTGGAACATTGTCTTCCTTGATTATTACCATGTCCCCTTGGTTGATGTTATTGTGCTGATGTGTCCATTTGGTTTTAGATTGAAGCTCGCATAAATATTCGAGCGACCATCGTTTCCAAAACTCATTTTTGAAACGATGGTCGCTCGCCTGGAGTCAGGGCGCCTAAGTCATGTGGATCGTTGGACATCGAACTTATTGGTCTTGAGTTGAGAATGGCTTCTATTTCAATAATGACAGTTTCCAGCTCTTCATAGGTTAGTGATGCTGTTGACACGCTCCTAACCAAAAGATGCTTTGCAGACTTCACTGCTGCTTCCCACAGACCTCCGAAATGAGGGGCTCTCGGAGGAATAATATTGAATTGTATCCCTTTTTTACCGCATTCTGTCTCAATATTTGTTTTCCCTTCATCTGAATATATTGATGTAGTCAGTTCCGAAAGCTTGTTTTTGGCGCCAACGAAATTTGTCGCGTTGTCACAATATAAGTTTTGACAATTTCCACGTCGGCCAATGAAACGTTTCAGAGCGCCAATGAATGCTTCTGTCGTAAGATCGCTTACAAGTTCTAAATGGACAGCTTTAGTAGCAAAACAGCAGAAAACGGATATGAAAGCCTTGTGTGGTCTTTTTCCTCTAATTTTGTAATGCACCCAGAATGGTCCACAGTAGTCTACTCCAGAGTTAATGAATGGGCGTGCTGGTGTAACTCGTGTTGCTGGCAGGTTTCCCAGTAATTGGTTCAGCAACTGAGGCCTTGCCCTGGTGCATCATATGCATTGCTGTACTGTTGATCTGGCCGATTATTTGCCTTTTATGGGCCAGTACCTTTGCCTTATTATGGCCAGCAAGGCTTGAGGTCCACAGTGTTTATTCTCGATGTGAGTCATCTCAAATAGTAGTTTTGCTAAGGGATCATTATACGGAATGAGCATTTGATGTTTTGCTTCATAAGGTACCAGTGATGCTTCCAATCGTCCTCCAACTCGCAAAATGTTTGCGTCATCCAAAAATGGTGATAGGCTCTTCAATGTACTCATCCCCTTGAGATCCTTGTGTTTCTTGAGGTACATGATGTCGTCATTGAAATCAGAACTTTGCATAGCTTGAACAATGATTCTTAATGCATGATCTAATTCGATGGGAATCAGCGCTATATCAGTTTTTCGTACGTCCTTGCTACATCTAGTGTTGCTTATGAAACGACAAATGTATCCTACGATGCGTTGAAGAGTCCTGAAAGAGTTTCGGTGGTTGATTGTATACACCAGTTCTTCAGAGTCAATTTCTACCAAGGATGCTGGATTCGTTCGTTTTCTCTCGATGTTATTGGGAATGGCTAGCTGTGGAGCAAACTTGGGAGGCCATGCTGATTCTTTCCCATGTAGAAAAAATGGCCCGTAAAGCCACAGGTCACATCTTGCAAATTCTCTTGGTGATAATCCTCGTGAGACAACGTCAGCTGGGTTATCCTTGGAGCTAACATGACGCCACTGTTCTGCTAATATCAAACCTTGAATAGTAGCTACCCTGTTGGCTACAAATGTTTGAAATGATGAGGAGGCTGAATTAATCCAAGACAGAACTATTTGTGCGTCTGTCCACAAAAAGGTGCGACAATCCTTTAACCGTAAATCATTTTTCACCATAGCTGCCAACTGTGAGCCTAGTACTGCTGCGCATAGTTCCAAGCGAGGCAATGTTTGTAGCTTAAGTGGCGCTACGCGTGATTTGGCACATAACAACCTCACTACTACTCTTCCTTCTTTGAAGATAGATCTGATATAAATTGCTGCTCCGAAGGCTTTTTCTGATGCATCGGAGAAGACGTGAAGTTGAATTGATGTTGGGATCTCACTTCTATAAATGTGTCGTGAGAATTTAAAGTTGTCCAATTCTTGCAATGCGCTTCGAAAACGCTCCCATCTTGTATGTAATTCTGCTGGTAGAGCTTCATCCCAACTAATTTTTAATTGCCATAATGCTTGTGACTGTGATTACACTTAGTACATTTTCTTGACATGCAATCCTTTGCCCAGTGTCCAGGCTTTAGACAATTAATGCATAGCTTATGTGTTTTTAGGAACTGTAACCTCTTCTGAACAGAAAGTTTCAAAAAGCTTTGGCATGCAAACAGCGGATGTGTTTGGCTATTGCAAGACAAGCATTTCTTGATTCCTTGTTTTGTGGCTATTTCCGTTGTCAATGTTTTTGCCGTATGCTCTCTTTGGCCAATTGCCTCGAGAGACTGGAATCTTGTTTCAATAAAGTTTAAGAATTGCCTTAGGGTAGGTAATTCCGTTGGCTTCTCCAATGACTGCTCATATGCAATCCGCGTGCCTTTGTCTAATTTCTTCACTAGGAGGTGGAGAATAATTGGATCCCAAGAATTTGTGTCTAAACCAAGGTTTCTTAATGCCAGTAAGGTTTCCTGGGTTGTATCATGAAGTCCCTTTAGTGCTACTGTTCACAGTTTTTACTGACTTTTTTCTCCGAATATTCGCTATTTTCGACAACATCCCAACAGTGAAACCAACTACTTAAAATCCTAGTAACACTTTTATATGTATGTAAAATTCATATATATGTATGTACATAATATAATAATGTGTACTCGACATTAATTCAGCATGTTAATTTATGGTACCGCATTTCCACTTTTCTTTGCGTACACTTTGCGGATATTTTAAAACACGCGTTATCTGTTTTTCTTCAAATTCCAATGTTTGTCTTTACTTCCTTTTTTATTAAATTGACAAGAAAGGAAAAATTTTGTATACACGGCAATGAAGTGCCGCAGAATTCAGTAACCGGTTAACTTATAGATAAATTTTGAACTAGTAAATTAACCACTTGATTTTTTACAATGAAATTTAGTAGTATATTTTGAGAATGCCTATAATTTCCACTACAGGGATATGGATTATTTTTAAAACAAACACAATAAATTCACATACACTATACGTTTGCCCAAAAAAGTGGTCGGTACGGTAAGTAAGTTTGGAGGGAATTGAATGTCTTTTCTTAGTCTTCTCTGGTCTAAGTGTGCATGAGTATAGCCAAAATTCATATCATACCACTCTCTCTCTCTCTCTGTATTCACTTAAAAAGCTCCACAGAAACAGTGATTTCTATCAAAGCGTGAAATCAATCGCCGCTGTTACATAGATCTATGGCTGTTAATTCACGCTTTTATTAAAAGTAGCAATTTTCAATCACTGTGAAAAAAGAGCGGACTGTTAAAAATCACTCTTTTGCTTTATTTCACATTTTTCTTAAAAGTAGCGATTTTCAATCACTGTGAAGAAAGAACGGACTATTAAAAATCACTCTTTTGATCAAATCGCTGTTACTTTGTATATTCGATAATAGTAGCTACCAGCCAAGGTGAATTTATTTACATGGTGGCTGCAAGGTGAATTTCGTACCTCCGGAATTGTCAAACATAAGCAATGTGCAATCAAAAGAAACGAAATTTAGAGGAATGGAGAAATGCATAAGATCTCCTTAAACTGGTTCCCAATTTATAAAAAATATATTTAATAGTTAAATAGACTCATAATTGCATAGTGTTCCAACTTCACAAAAATAACAATTAAAAAATTCTTATTCTCTCAAATCAATACTCTATTTGCAATTGTTTGCATAATTGTTTTGATCGCATTTTTCTATAATTTCAAATTTGACAACTACTGAGGGAAAGTTGGTTCAAAAAAATTTGTTCTTGCAGCCACCATGTAAGTAAATTCACCTTGCTACCAGCGATTTTTAAATAATAGTGAAAAAATCACCGGCAGTGAAATTTTGCTCATCTCTACAGTGATGTGAATTTGTTGAATATATTATTTTGTACCCGTTGTTTAGGTATTTGGTTTTTTATGCATTGCAAACATTTGTAGTACTGTATAATCGCTGGGCAAATTTTTAAATGACAAAGTAAATATGTCAGATATGGACTTTTATGTATGTTAATGTTTATTTCAAGATTATATTTATGGTACATCTAGTATACTTAAATTTGATTTAGTAAAATGTTATAATATTTTTCTCACTTTCATTTTGTATTGCGTATTGCGATGTATTCTATTACTATGAAGTGCGTGTGTATATAACCGTAGGATAATTTTTGGTGTGTGTGATTTTATGGTGTTTTGCATCATTTTTAAATAAGCTGCACTAAACGACCATTAATCTGTTATAAAAAATATAATGGATAGAGAAAGTACTAAAGTACCTTTTCATCCATGTAATTTTTCTTGTATGAGTACAGGTACCAATTGTATTTGGTACCAATGTGAGTACTTGTACTTGATTTTCGTACATCCTAATTCGCATTATGAAAAAATAAGGACAAAGTAAAACACTTCAATTTTTGGCGCTCGCGTGGCGGACGCTTAGTGTGATTGAAGAAGCGTTTTCTCCACGCCCGCGGTATGCTATATGTTTGTAAACCATACTATACTGTCGGCACATTGGCACACCTAAAAAGTAGTCGGAAGGGAGAATTGTTTTTCTTCTTGTTTTGGTTTTGGCGTTTGTTATTCTTAGCTTTTATTTGGGTATTAGTTTTGTGTAGAAACAATGTTTGAAATATACAACTTTGCATAGTTTGTAAATAGTTGAGATATGATAATTACTAAAAGTTATGCGCTTTATGTGAAAAAGTGACAAAATTAAAAGTACGATTATTTTGTGTTCCAAATAATGGAGAAAAAAGAAAGCAGTGGAGTGAATTTGTTGCCGACCCTAAGCTGTCGTATGCAGTGAGGTGGCCACAGCTAGCTCTGATTGAGTTGGAGGTCTCAACCGGCCACACTGCATCGAGGGAGGCACAATAAAAATGTATACAGCTTTTCTCTACTTAACACTCACCCTTTTTCTCCGCGCATCCGACTCATCCAGCTAAAGTAAAAGCCTCCCCCCAGAGCGGTTCTACTATTCCATCATTATTTTACTGCATCAACACGAATGCTTATATCTACCTGTGATTTGTTTCTTATTTCTACACTCGTTTGGCTACTACCTGTCGGCACACTCTCCACTTGCCCCGGAATCGATTGCTAACATTTCCCCCCTACCTAACAGGAGCTTCCCCAATCAGGCTGAGTTCCCGTTCACGGAGACAATAAAAGAAATGCTTACCGCACTAGTGGAAACCGTATTACAATCTTAATTCTGATACATTGTTAGCAAATGCCCTTTAAAGTTTCGTTTAATTTCTCTTAAACTCTGGGTTGCGCACTTAATCTTCTTTTTCTCCCTTTCTTCATATATTCGTCAAAGCGTTGCAAAAACGGCCGACATTTACGGAACCGATCGTCACGTCTAAATGTTTCGTTGAGTTTCGATCAAATACGTAAGGCCATTTTGGCTATTAACATTGATTGACATATGCTTGAACTTCCTCGTTACGTTTCGTCTCGTCTATTGTGGATAGCCCTTAAGAACCGAACGGCAAACGTCTGCTACTCGTCACAGCAGCTACTTTGTTGGCACGATTGTTTTAAAAAAAATAAAATAAAAATAACGGAATTTTGCTACAATTTAATCGCCGCTGTGAGGGATGAGCTCGGAATTTATGTAAAAAGTCATCCATCGATGCGATTGAAGCGTCACATTTTGGGTTAAATGTCACAATCGACGTAACGAGTACAGCCGGACGTCTCGTCTATTTTGGTCCTACCTAGTCTTGTATACTGTGGTTTCGTTTAGCTTATTTATATAGCGCGGATTCGCGCGTCGTCGCGCAATGCCGAACTAACGAAAATGTGCAGTGATTTCAATTTGACGGTTCAAGCGTTTCAGAAGCAAATGTTTTCTGTCGTGCTATGAAGATAATAATGTGTGGATCGCATAGGTGTATGCGCATACGTTTCTAACCTACATATATACATAGGAGTGTCTTACCGCAATGTTAAGGCAAGCTTTTCCCCTAGAGTTATCGGGTCAACGAAGTTCGTTCTTTTTTTCTAAAGATTTTATAGACTCCAATTTGTAATTAAATGTACTGGTGTTCATTCGGTAGTATTCATAAAAGCTTTGTTCATTCCTTTTCAGACTTTCGTTAAGATTGTGAAATTCGCAAATTCCTTTCTGGATTGAAAAATTTTATTTGGTGCTTTCCGTTTTCGTAACAGTCGAACTTTTAACGCTGTATGTTCAAACAAAAAAATTCGCTTAAAACAGAACCGCTTGTGTGTGTGCAGTATCTCTCCACCGACACGTTACTGCACACTCTTCAATCATTCATCTTTCTTTTACTCTGTCGGTGTGCGGACGACAATGTCAGAAGCGAATAAATTAATTTTGACTGCGGATGCGGTTGTTGAAAAACAAAAGCAACGAAAAAAAAAATTTGGATGAAAAATTGGTACAGGAAAAGGAATGAGTTTACTCATCAAAATTTAGCGGTAAATTCAATAAATTATATTCGAAATTTTTTTTCTTCACTTTCCGCCATGACGTCCGCACGCTATGAAATTCTGCTTCGAATGAATGCATGTTCAGTCACGGAAATACACATGACGTATTGAGTAAACACACCGCATGCAGTAAGCAAAATCCAAATCATTTGGATTTTGCTTACTGCATGGCTTCAGTCATTGTATGTGAGACGCATACATCGCTATTTCACTAATCATCTTTACGATTCTGTACAACATGGAGTATCGTGTCGGGGCCGCTTTACGATTCTGTACATCATGCAGTAACGTGCCGAGGCCGCTTTAGACAGGTAACTTCCACTGAAAGCTCCGGTTCATATACCGGCCAAGCTTTCTGTGCTAAAGTTCACCATTGTTACCCCCGCTCTTAATTTCCAAATAAGGTGAATTTCGTACCTCCGAAATTGTCAAACATAAGCAATGTGTGATTAGATACTCTTCAAAAGAAACGAAATTATGAGGAATGGAGAAATGCATAAGATCTCCTTAAACTGGTACACAATTTATAAAAAATATATTTAATAGTTAAATAGACTCATAATTGCATAATGTTCCAACTTCACAAATATAACAATTAAAAAATTATTATTCTCTCAAATCCAGACTCTATTTGCAATTGTTTGCATATTTGTTTTGATAGCATTTTTCTGTAAATTCAATTTTGACAGCTAGGTCGGGAAAATTGGTTTAAAAAAATTTGTTCTTGCAGCCACCATGTAAGTAAATTCACCTTGTTGCTAAAGAGGAGTAAACATAGGAACAACCACTGACAGTTCTTCTACCCATCAGAACCATCCGCAACAAATTGTGCGGTTTGGTTTTAGAGCCAAAGGATTTTGTGTGTGCAGACCATTTCCTACAATCGGACTTAAGAAATTAAGGAAGGAATGTCAAGCGCAATTTCTTTTCTTCGACTCGCTTCACCGGCTGGGTAAGTGAAAAAAATTATAAATTTAAGTATTAAAATAAAAATTGTATATTATACCTCAATTTAAATGTACTAAGATGTTATCGGATTCACAGCCAACGACTGTTGAAAATCTCTGCCTTACTACAGGGGCCACAGTAGAACCAATTAGATGGCATTTATTATGTATTATTTATTATGTATAAAGCAATTCTGTTTATATTGAAATGTGATTGTATATCAGTGAAACGGGATTGCATACTTTTAGGATCCCATCTGGAGTTTGAGAATGAGTGCACCACCCTGTGTGTTATTTAGCCAAGACACAATCTATTCGAATAAAAGCTTCTTTCGTTGTAGAGATTGTGATGTAAAGAAATATCTCGAAAGTAAGAACTTCCTGTATAAAGTTCTAGAAACATCGAGAAATTCTACACTATTGTAGATTTTCTACCGCAACCATTCGAAACTATAAAAGCACAAGACTATGCAAAGTAAAGACACGGTAGATCAGAGACCATAACAGTGTGTACATCTAGCATTATAATCAAAGCAGCAGTATTTGTGATTTACAAAGTGATCAAATTCATTAGTAAATAAAGTGACTAATGGTTTGTGAAATAAAGTGCAAATAATAACTAAGTAAACTTTAAGCCTAATATTAAATGTGTAAATAGCAATAATTAAGAAAAGCTAATTATTTTAATTTAACCAGCGATTGTTTGATTACTACACAATCCAGTGGTACGAGTCCGAGTACAGAGAGTTAGAGGAATTGTCAGGAGGGCAATTTTGTAACAGAGTAAATTGTCAAGAGGGTAATTTTGTAACAATTGGTGTCAGAAGTGGGATTGTGTATCTGTAATAAACAATGGTTAAATTCGAAAAACTGAGATTGGAGCAGCTCAAGAAGGAGCTTGAGCACTTAAATTTGCAAACACAAGGGCTTAAAGCGCAGCTACAGGTGCGATTAAGCAGTGCTTTAGAGGAGCAGGGTATAGACGTCGATGAGCATGAATTACAATGTGAAGAACCAACGACATCTCGACACGAAGAAATAACGCAAGGAGCTAATACTGGTAGCTTCGACATGAACGCACTCCTCGGGGCAATACAGTCCATCAAACAGGACGTTTAAAAGAGTGCTGAATCCCTCAAGCAAGCAGTCAAAGACGATGTCAAGGAACAGTTACAGCAGAGTGAAACACGACTTGCTCAACTAGCGGGCAGAACTCACAGCAGATGAAAGAAATGTCCGAGATGGTAGACAGGAAGGTTTGTGAAATTGAGACACGGCAGGAATCGTTCGAAAAATCTGTAGAACAAAAATTCATTGCGAACGAGCAAAAGCAGAACGAATTTAAGCTACAAATAGAGCAAAGAATTCACCTACTACAGGAAGGTGCATTGCCTGTGCCAGCTTTATCCTCAATAAAACTGAAGCCTCCTACCTATGATGGAACCACGACATTTAGCGTATTCAAAATACAGTTTGAGACTACCGCTAACAGAAATGGTTGAAGTGCTCGCGAAAAAGTGGCTGCATTAACAGTTTCGTTGAAAGGGGCTGCCGCTGATGTGCTGCAAACCATCTCAGAAAGTTAGCGAGACTGCTATGAAAGCTTGATGCATGCCGTTCAGCGCAAGTATGGTAGTGAACACCGGAAGCAGATGTATCAAGTAGAGCTACGAACACGGGTACAGAAGAGTGGTGAGTCTCTACAACAGTTTGCGGCGGAAGTGGAACGGTTGGCTCATCTTGCCCACCCAGGAGAGATCACTGAGAGGTGTATGATGGACACCTTCGTATATGGCATTCGCGATGCGGAGATAAAGCATTCTGCAATAACTAATCCGAAAGCTACATATATGGAGACAGTAGCTAGCGCTTTAACTTCAGGGACAGCAGCCTTGGTGTGCCAGCCAGTATACAGAGCCCGTCAGGTACAAGTCGAAAGCGGCCAAAGTTTCATGGGCAAATGCTTTACCTGTGGAGAGGTCGGACACATGGCCCGTAATTGCCAATCCAGACGGAAACGTTCTAGATCACGCTTACCGGTAAGACCTCCAAAGCAAGTCAGATTCCGAAATAGGGAATCAGAAAATGTTGAAAAGCCGTCGCCAAACTAGATGGTGTCAGTCTCGAGGGGCTAGATCTGACTCCCACAACATGGAGCCCCAGCCTAACTGTCGACAGCGTAGTAAATGGAAGAAAAATCGTGGTAACATTGGATACGGGTGCATCACATTCCATAATTAGAAGGGATCTCGTTTGGGGAATCGAGCCACTTCTGCGAATAAGATTGCGTACGGCAACTGGAGATGATGCACTGGTACTGGGAAAAGTTACACGGAAAATCACAATCGGTGCCGCAACAGTGACGCACGAGTTTGTAGTTGCGGATATTGTGGACGAATTAATCTTAGGTGTGGATTTTATGATTCGGAATGGATTCACCCTAGATTTGAAATGCCGAATGTTGAAGTATGCGAACACCGAAATACCGTTATCCGTTGGTGAGGATAAGTATGGAAGAATCCGACAAGCCATTGTATCGCGGCGGACAAAAATCCCAGCAAAGTCAGAGGCAGTCATATGGGCCAAAATGGACGGAGATGTGGAGAAGAACAAGTTGTGGGTTGTGGAGACTGATGAAAAATTCGCACTGGATGACATCATAATTGGAAAACCCCTCGTAGAAGAACAGCAGAACAGAATAGTGCCAGTAAGAGTGGCCAATCTTGCAAATTACGCTAAAACCATAGAGAAAGGACAGATAATTGGAAATTGCCAGGCAATTTCTGCAATTGTAAACTGTGAGAGCCAGCCGGGAGAAACAAAAATTAAGATTCCAGCTGATAAAAAGGTACTCGATGATCTCACGAAAGAATGGAGCAAAGACTTATCCACAGAGCAGAGGAAGACTGCCAGCCAACTTTTGGCAAGACATTGGTCAGTATTTGCTGAAAAGGGTAAAAACGAAGGCAGAACAAAGATGGTGAAACACACAATCAACACTGGTGATGCTAAACCCATTCGTCAAGCGTCAAGAAGAGTACCTCTTGCGAAGAGAGAAGAGGTGAATGTATTGCTGAAGGAAATGCATCAGAACAACGTCATTGAGCCATCAGCGAGCCCCTGGAGTTCTCCAGTGGTATTAGTCAAGAAGAAGGATGGCTCCACACGTTTCTGTGTAGACTATCGTAAACTAAATGAGGTAACGAAGAAAGATAGTTATCCATTACCTCGAATCGACGATACGTTGGACACACTTTCTGGCTCAAATTGGTTCTCAACGCTGGATTTACAAAGCGGATATTGGCAAGTGGCAGTTGACGAACAAGACAAGGAAAAGACAGCATTCAGTGCCGGTGATGGACTATGGCAATTTTTGGTGATGCCATTCGGACTGTGTAATGCTCCAGCTACATTTGAACGCCTAATGTGCTAAAGGGTCTCCACTGGAAAACGTGTCTGTTGCACCTAGATGACATCATCGTTATGGGAAAGGACTTCGAGGATCACTTGAAGAATTTGGAAGAAGTATTGATGCGATTAGGAGCTTCAGGGTTGAAGCTGAGCGCAAAGAAATGCTCGTTCTTCAAGAAAGAAGT
The DNA here is from genome assembly GCA_920105625.2 of Clusia tigrina. Taxonomy (NCBI): domain Eukaryota; kingdom Metazoa; phylum Arthropoda; class Insecta; order Diptera; family Clusiidae; genus Clusia; species Clusia tigrina. Next base: position 170,956,773 of record OV050031.1, read on the forward strand.
CAAGTACCTTGGACATAAAGTCACACCTGAAGGAGTACACACAGATCCAGATAAAATAGACTCAGTAAGGGAGTGGCCAAGACCAACTAGTTTGCATGAGCTACGCAGCTTCTTGGGTCTTTGCACCTATTACAGACGCTTTGTTCCAAGCTTCGCAGACGTGGCTGGTAGTCTGCATGCATTAACGAGGAAAAATTGTCCTTTTGAGTGGAAAATTGAACAGAAGAAGGCATTCAACAGATTGAAAGAGCTATTGTGTACGGCTCCGATCCTTGCGTATCCAATTCCTGGCGAAAAATTTATTTTGGATACAGATGCAAGTGGCTTCGGGATTGGAGGTGTCCTGTCGCAAGTTATTGACGGACATGAAAGAGTAATAGCCTACTTCAGCAAAATCTTATCAAAGCCAGAGCGAAATTACTGTGTAACACATAGAGAACTTTTGGCGGTTATGCAGTGCGTGAAGCACTTTAACAAGTACTTGTATGGACAAAAGTTCTTGTTGAGAACGGATCACGCTGCTCTGCGCTGGTTATTACAGTTCAAAAATCCCGAAGGTCAGGTTGCGAGATGGATTGAGAGACTCCAAAGCTACGATTTCACAAGATACCATCGCAGAGGCGGATGCCACGGGAATGCTTATGCACTATCACGACGTCCTTGCAGTATGGAATGTAAGCACTGTTCTAAATCGTCGATGTGCGCTTAATGGCCGTTTTACCAGACGATGAATGGACAGCGGAAAAGATAATAGAAGAACAACGAAAATACCCAGATTTGGCAAAAATCGTATCAAGTAAGAATGAAGGAAAACGACCTGATTGGAACGAAATCTCGACCGAAAGTCCCATAACTAAAGCATATTGGGCTCAATTGAATAGCTTAAAGCTGCAAGATGGATGCCTATTCCGATTGTGGGAGAGTGAAGATGGAAAAACCACGAAGAATTTGATTCTGGTACCCAAAGCAAGAATAAGCGAAATTCTCAAGGAATACCATAGTGGGCCTAGCGGAGGACATTTGGGAATAACAAATACAGTCGAGAAAATTAAAACACGATTTTGTTGGGTTGGTTGCCAGCAATCGGTAGTTGACTGGATTAGTGCTTGTGAAAAGTGTACAGCTGCCAAGGGACCGAGCCGTCGCAGCCAGGGGAAGATGCATTTATACAACGTGGGAGCGCCATTTGAGCGTATTGCAATGGACATAGCAGGTCCGTTTCCAATTAGTGATTCCGGCAACAAATATGTTCTCGTCGTAATCGACTATTTTAGTAAATGGCCAGAAGTATATCCCATTCCCGATCAAGAAGCTAAGACCGTTTCAGATGCATTTATCAATAATTGGGTCTGCAGATTCGGAGCTCTCCTCGAGTTGCACTCAGATCAAGGCAGAAATTTCGAGTCAACAATATTCAGGGAAATGAGTGAATTGATGGGCATACTCTCGTACAACCCCTTTGCACCCACAATCCGATGGAATGGTTGAAAGATTTAATCGTACACTTGAGGAACACCTAAGGAAAGTCATGGACAGAAACCAGAAAGATTGGGACCAACACATACCCCTCTTCTTAATGGCATACCGATCGGCAACTCACGATACAACATCTACAACACCAGCTAAGGCTATTTTCGGTTGTTACATAAGATTACCTGCAGATCTGAAATTCGGTGCCTACTCATCTACGGAAGTTTTATGTAGCAGTTATGTAGCTGACAAACGAAGACAGTTGAATGAAATTCATGGAAACATCAGAAAGCGCGCACATCTGATGAGTGATAAAATGAAAGCCACATATGATGTAAGAGCAAACTCTAAGGGATTTCAGGAAGGGCAGCTAGTTATGCTTCATAATCCGCAAAGGAAAAAGTGATTATCGCCAAAACTGCAAACACACTAGGAAGGGCCTTATAAGCTGATAAAGCGGCTCAACGATATACCGCATCCAGTTGGCGAGAAATGTCAGGAGCAAAATGAAAGTCGTTCATTTGGAGAAGCCATTTCCTTATCAAGGTTGCAGTGCTATCCTTGTTCGGGACGAACAAGATTAAGCGGAGGGCAGTGAAACGTGATTGCATATCAGTGAAACGGGATTACATACTTTTAGGATCACATCTGGAGTTTGAGAATGAGTGCACCACCCTGTGTTTATTAGTCAAGACACAATCTATTCGAATAAAAGCTTCTTTCGTTGTAGAGATTGTGGTGCAAAGAAATATCTCGAAAGTAAGAACTTCCTTTGAGGTGTATATAAAATTCTAGATAGATCCAGAAACTTCTAGAGTATTGTAGAAGTTTCTACCAGAGAATATGAGAAATGAAACTTACTTATACATTCACAGAATACCCTTGTATTGCTGGCAATTTTTTCCCCACTGGATGTAAACAAACCAATTTTTCATTCCCCACTGGATGTAAACAAACTGGTGAGTTTCGGAAGAAGCACTATATGGGGTTGTCGTTCTATTCTCATTCCAAAAAGTACCAAATTCAATTTAGTGAATATTATTTCTGGTTAATAATTTTGATCATTACTAATATTAGGTACACTACTCTATATGCTAAAATAAATTTATTAAAACTATTATTTTATTCTTATATTAATATATAATTTTTGGCTTGTTTATTCTTTTTAATGAACTTAATGCCAACAGAAGTACAAAAAATTAAAGAAAATATTTATCTATTATAATAAAATATTTATCTATTATCAATAAAGTATGTTGTTAAACTTACTTTAAAGGTTTAGTAATAAATATAAAAGAAAAAAGCAACACATATATTTAATTAAATAAATGTTATATACTTTGTTTTTGTTTTGAAACAACTATTTTTGAGGGCATTTTATTTTCAATTCATAGCTAAAACTCTAATGAATACAAAATATATTCCAGGCTAGTTGCAATGTATTAGCAAAGAACATCAACGTTGATGTTCTTTGGTATTAGTCAAATTATAAAATTCCAATGCAAAAGCAGTATTTAAATACGAGTATATGAATTCTGCGGAATTTTGTAAATGAAAATATATATATAATGCTTCTGCGAAAGGATGTCTATATTTAACAATGTATTCAGTATTATTTCCATTACTAATTTTCATATAAATAGATTTGATAGTTTGTGTGACGAGTAAAGGATCGAAGGTTTAATTTTGGCAACTTTTTACTTCTAAAATACAAAAGTAAAAATCAATACAAATTAAAAATGTGCTATGCGTCGCTTACCGTGGTGTGCTCCTCGGCTGTCACTCGTCAACTGTGCAAACCGGCAACAAGCTCACGATCAGCGAAACACAACATTCAAAATATACGATGGCAATTCACGAATGGTCGGAAACTCTTCGGCAAATATTTCTTACACTCCTGACCCCGTGAATCACTTCGATTCACCACATTCCACTTCCAAAACGGCTAGTTTTGAAACAGGTCGACACAACAATCCAGAACTGGTGCGTACATCTGCTCGTCTTACTTGGCCATCAGCTCCTTTGTAGGTTTTTTCTACTCGTCCACGGCACCACTTTTTTCTTGGCAAGTTCACGTCACATATAAAAACCAAGGCGCCTTCTTTCAAGGAGGTGGTTGGTTGGCACCAATTCACTCGACGTGTCAAGGTGGGCAAATACTCCGCTACCCATCGTTTCCAGAATTTATCTCGTAATTGCCTCGCTATTCGCCATTGTTTGCGCAGCACGCATGGTTTGTCACTGATGTCAGCTGCACCGGGCGTTTGGGCAGTATTCGCTGTACCCAAAATAAAATGATTGGGTGTCAGAGGTTCCTCTTCATCTATGGATATTGGCAAGTGGGTAAGTGGTCTCGAATTGACGACTTTTTCAGCTTCAATAAGTAGACATTGAAGTGTATGTTCTCGAGGAGCCACTTCTTTCAGTATATGTCGCAAAACCCTTTTGACGCACTGCACCATACGTTCCCACACCCCGCCTTCGGAAGGGTTTAATGGGCAATTAAATATCCACTCAACACCTTTCGATGACAACTCCGTCAAAATGCGCTCGCAATCAAATACTTCTGAAAATCGTGCCGCTTCACCGCTTACCCCAATAAAATGTTTTCCATTGTCGCTACGTATTCGTTTAGGTACACCACGACGATTTATAAAGTTGCGTATGGCCACTACACATGCATCAGTGGACAAATCAAACGCTATTTCTAAATGCACAACTCTGATGGTGAGACAAGTGAACAGTGCTACCCACCGTTTTTCAGTACGCCGCCCTATCGTTACCAAAACTGGTCCAAAATAGTCCAATCCTGTATAATTGAATGGTCTCACAAAAGGCGTCAATCGGTCGACAGGTAGTGGACCCATTATTGGTGTAACTGGTTTCAATTTCCTTAGTCTGCATATCTGGCAAGTATTGATTACCTTTCGCATTTCTTGTCTGATGCGTACTACCCAATACTTTCTTCGGATTTCGTATATTGTCGCCTCTATATTTTGATGTTTCATTTGGCAATGAAAATAGTATATAACCAGAGAAGTGAATGGATGTTGAGGCGGCAAGATAATTGGACGTTTCGTTTCATAAGGTAACCAGCTGGCTGCATCTATACGCCCGTATACTCAGAACGCCCTTTTCGTCTATGTATGGGGTAAGACTGTATAAATCACTCTGCAACGTCATACCTTTGCCATTCTTAATTGCTTCTCTCTCCATGCCATATACTTCAGATTGAGCTTGCCGACATAATACCCACTCCGCTGCTTCCAGTTCAGATACTTGTAGGCCTATTTGAACACAAAGCTGCCGACGCATGCGGCAATTTGAAGCAAACCGAAGCACCCACGCGACTGATCGAACTAATTTATTCAACGACGAAAATCTTTCGAATTTGAAGATACGCTCATTATTTATGGTTAAGGCAAACTTTGGCTCTAACTCCTCTTCCATAGCTGCCGTAGCTTCTTGGATGTGTTCAGTAATTGGCCATTCACTTTCATCGTACCGAAGGAACTCTGGTCCTTGAAACCATCTTGACATAAATGAGAAATCGACTTTAAAATTTAAGCGAGTAGCCTCATCAGCTACATTTTTCTCTGTAGGAAGCCAACGCCATTCCGATACTTTGCTGACGGCTAAAATCTCGGCTATACGGTGTGCCACAAATGGCTTGTAGCGGCGATTTCCTTGCGCGATCCACTTAATTACCGTCTGTGAGTCGCTCCAAAAGATGCAATCGGCAGATTCTAAAGAGTGGCCCCCCTTGATGGTTTGCATCACGCGAGTACCCAGAACAGCTGCTTGCAGCTCGAGTCTGGGCACCGTAATCGGTTTCAAAGAAGCACATCTGCTTTTAGCGAACACCAAGGAAACTTCGACTTCACCATCAGAATAAGTGCTGCGCCAATACGCGGCGGCTGCAAATGCGTCTTGGCTTGCATCAACGAATATATGCAATTGTCGATTCTTTGGCACGCCTCTGGTAAAGTAGCAACGCGGTATTTTAACTTCCGGAATCTTCTTGATGTTCTCTCGCCATTTGCTCCAACCGTCATATATGTAGATAGGCAGTTGTTCATCCCAAAAAATGTTGTATCGCCATACTTCACGCAACAATATCTTTGCTCCTACCACAACGTGGGCTAAAAATCCCATTGGATCAAATATTGACATTACAATACTAAGGAACTCCCGTTTCGTAGGACCCCTGTTCCCATCCACCACATCTGCGTCCACATTGTTAAACTGCAACTTATAGCTAAATGTGTCTTCACCTGGTTGCCACAATATTCCGAGTACTTTTCCAAAACTATTGGAAGATGCTTCGTTACTAATATGGGCTTCGTCTTGTAGAGCGCACAACACTTCAGATGAGTTCGAACTAAATTTACATAGTTCAAATCCCGCACCGTTATGTATATCACGCACTTGTTTGGATACGGTAATGGCTTCAGAAATCGTATCGAAGCTGTCTACATAATCGTCGACGTAATGGTGTTGCAGAATTGCTTTCACCGCTCTTGGATAGATTAACTGATGTTGTAATGCGTTCACACATTTAACATATTGAGCAGCACACGGCGAACAGGCGGCCCCGAAGGTCATAACGCACATTTCATAGACGTCGGGTTTTCTCTGATTGTCGCCATTGCGCCATAAGAATCTTTGTGCACATCTGTCTTCTAGTCGAATCGAAACTTGATGGAACATATCACGAATGTCACCACATACAGCAGTAGCTCCTTCTCGAAAGTTAAACAATACTGATGGCATTGGTTTATAGTCCTGCGGACCCTTTAATAACCGTGAATTCAAAGAAACTCCATTAACGGTAGCAGCTGAGTCAAACACCAATCGCAATTTACCAGGTTTGTTTGGATTCTTAACTGCAAAGTGCGAAATGTACCATGTTCTAGGGGTTATCTTGGAAGCCTCATCTGACTGCAACTTGCGCGCATAACCCTTGTCAATATAACTTTCGATTATACCGTTATATGCTTTACCAAATTCTAGTTCCTTCTCCATTTTGCGTTCTATACCAAGCAAGCGTTTGAAGGCCATAGAGTATCTATCAGGAAACTCGAAATTGTCCTGATCCCAAAGCAAACCGGTTTCAAACTTGTCACCTATTTTTCTTGTGACAGCTTGTACAATATTGCGTGCTCTCACCTCCTCGTCTGCCTCTACCGCCGGTGCTGGGCGAACGCCAAAGTTCTCAGTTTCAAAATAGTCAGCTACAGTCCGATGCAAATTATCTGCCACTATTGAATGGGTAAATAAACAGGATGGTGTCGCCGAAACGTGCTCATTTGTTTTCCCAAACACAACCATCCAAGTAGAGTTTTAGCGGCATGCGGCCCTTTCGCTCCCAAACGCAAAGTTTCAATAGGCAAGCCTAAATGACAGTGATCTAAACCAATGAGAATTTGAGGTGTGGCATCTGAATATGGTTTTACTAGTAGCGCTGGTAAATTACGATCGCTCGGATGCAAATCTCTTTTATGCAGACTTTGCATTGGTAAATTCAAATTTTTCACACCATAAACATTACGCAGCGGAAACTTTCTGTTTTTTGCAATCCCACTTATGTGAACATCGACCACTATAGCTGATTGCTGCTCGGAGCGACCGCCAAACCATTGCAGATTAATTTTTCGGTCTTCTCCACGGAGGCCCAGTTTTGTTATCAAGTTGCTGTTCATCATGGTGACGGATGAACCTTCATCTAAGAGTGCGTACGTGCGGATTGTCTTCTTTGGACCATACAGCGTTACGGGCAATATTTCTGAACTCCGTTGGCGCAACTTAGCACTGACTCTGCCTTAACGGAACCTTCATCCTTATCATCAGAAACAGGCGCTGGTGTTTGTCGCTGTGCGTTTCGAACTGTTGATTTATCATGCAACAGCTGGTGATGTTTAAGATCGCATCTGTCGACCGGACATTTCTTCCGCCGCTGGCAATATTGCAGCGAGTGTCCCGGTTTAAGACACGAGAAGCATAAACGTAAGCGCTGGATTTCGCTCCACCTCTTTTGTACATCACATCCCAAGAACTGTTTGCAACTTACGATCGCATGGGCATTTTTGCACAACTGGCATGTCAAGCGTTCATTTTGGTTGTCGACTGTGTGAAGAACTACTTTACGGCGTGGCTCAGATTTCATCGTAATGACCCTTGATATTAAATTGGCTATCTCGGTTAACCAATTACTGAAATCAGCAATTGTCGGATACGGCAAGATTGCATTCGCGTATTTGGCCCAATCTAATTTTTTATGCATTGGTAATTTTCCAATTAGCTCTTCAAGCAACATTGGATTACCTATATGTTGTTGTCCGTTTGCTGTCTGAAGAAACACTACCAGGTTTCTCACCTTTGTTGCAAATGGTATTAACCTTTCAATTGATGATTCTGAGATGGGTGCCACTTCCTGTATTTGTTGCAGCTGACTTCGAATTAGCAATTCAGGGCGTCCATATCGGAATCGAAGCTGTTCCACAACCGCAGCTACGTTGTCAGGGTGAATCAAAAGGGACTTTACTGACTCACGTGCCTCACCTTTGAGACACAAATTACTGTACCCATATGCATTCGTAGTTTGTTCGAAGGTGGTCCATAGCATGGGCCAGTCCTCGGGGTGGCCACTGAAAGCTGGCAGCTCTAATATCTTTCGCGGCTGTAAATATGCTGATATATTTTGTCCAGGATTATTACTCCTGTTTTGATTCATATGACTCCTGTTTGGATCCATATCATGCGCAGTTGGCAACGGCGTAACAGGGTGCTGATAGCAATACCACATATTTCCAGCAGTCGGTATTGTGCTATGAGTCGCCATAACAGGGCGGTAATAATTATATCCAGCATTCCCACCAGTCGGCATTGTGTTCAGTGTTGGCATAATAGGGCATTGATAAATACGATTAGTATCACCACCAGACTGTATTGTGTCGCAAGTAGACATTAAAACTCCACTGTTCGTTACATTTGAACATACTGCCGAACGCTGAGCGGCAGACATGGCGACAACACTTGGAAATGTCCCTGCACTTGTTGACGATGTTATTGCTGCCATCGGCGTAGCGGCAGACAAAAAACCATCGTGCAACACAACATTTGCTGCGCATGGCGTCGAATACGCCGAAGCGGCGGCGCAGGGATGCGAACTTAGCGAGAATTGCGTGTTACTTTCCTCAGCGATTGATAGTGGCTGCGTAGCTATGTCTGTGTTTTTATGCGCATTTAGCGCAAACAGTTTATTGTGCATATCAATGCTGGCTGGCGAATGCGTAATAGCGGCGGGGAAATTTTGCGTACTACGCATTAATTGTTCTATAGCGTCAGTTCGTAATGCTGGTTGTGTGGCGACTTGACCAGCAGGCAAATGAAACGCTTCTTTCAGAGCATGGCACTGTATATTTTTTTCATGCAAGCTTACCTGAGTGCTGCGTAACTCACTTTCGAGGGCGTTTATCCTCTCGAGCATCACACTCCAGGCTTGATGATCTGTAGTAGCGGCTTCTACACTTGCGACATTTTGAGGCTCCATAGTTGTATTCTTGTCGGCGACTGTAGCAGGAAAATCCAACGATGCAAAGGCAGGTAGCGCACTGGTGGCGGTGGTTGCAATCGTTGAAGTCAAGGCTGCAGGTGATGACAGACCAGAAATATTGGCGGTCTCAGATGTCGATGTGTTGGCTCCACTAATATTGGCCTTTTTTGAACCCTTTTTCATCTTGCTGGAACGTGTGTTACTTGCAGGCGGCGTGTGAAACATAAATTGCGCGTTATATAATTAATATAAATTTATGCTCACTAAAATAAAGTTGCACACGAAATAAAAAATTGTGACGAGTAAAGGATCGAAAGTTTAATTTTGGCAACTTAATATTTATTTCTAAAATACAAAAGTAAAAATCAATACAAATTAAAAATGTGCTGTGCGCCGCTTACCGTGGTGTGCTCCTCGGCTGTCACTCGTCAACTGTGCAAACCGGCAACACGCTCACGTCAGCGAAACACAACATTCAAAATATACGATGGCAATTCACGAATGGTCGGCAACTCTTCGGCAAATATTTCTTACAGTTTGTATAATTACGTTATTTTATTTATTATTATTGTGAATTCATTTCACAAACACCCAATTGGCTAAATTACAAATAACAAAAAACAAATACCATGTAGCTTACAAAATCTTATCTACATGGAATTACTCAACACGTTGACAAAATTCATACAATTTAATGAATCGGTCAGTGCCGTGTATGAAATCAATACTATAATATAGTCTTGCAAGAAACATTTAATTAAATACGTTGACTTCTTTTAGTTAAATATTGCTTCAGAATTTATCAAAAAACTATATAAAAATCAAACAATTGAATATCACAATAAAAATAAAAAAATTCCTAACAACCAATTAAGAAAAATAATCGTAATGGGTAATCCAGGTCGAGCTCGGAGAAAAAGTTCACCATATTCGATTCTGGCGTCCATTGCCTTAAACGGAAACTAACGCATTGAGAGTGATTAAATACAAAATTAAAAAGTGTAATTTCAGATGCAGTGAGTTATAATTATAAATTGTTTATAAATTTGTAATTGAAGATTGTTAAGATTGTGCAAACTTTTGTAGATTTTATTTAACAAGCACCTTAAAATTAAACTATCAAAGAAGGCCGTCCACCGCAAGAAGAGATAGAAAGAAAATAAAAAAGGTATATATATATATATGTTGTAAAACGTCAAAGATGACGTGTCACAACGTTACCAGATCAACATGCATATTGTAATTGATAAACAGCTTTTATTCAACACTCCCTCTCAATATGCAGGTTGTCTTAAGTGCAGAAACCAAGTCCTGTTAGACATCTCTCATGAGTTGCTCTCGGCAGTGATTTAGTCATTATATCGGCAATCATTTGCTGTGTTGGTACATGTTTCAATACAAACATCTTAGCGGCAACCGACTCTCGAACAAAATGATGTCTCATATCTATATGTTTCGTGCGAGTATGAAATACAGAATCACTCGCCAAACACTGTGCTCCTCGATTATCCACAAAAATTGTAATTCTAGCGAGATCACTTAAGTCAAGCTCAGTTAAGAAACTTCGCAAATAAATTGCCTCTTTCGCTGCTTCAGCTAAACTGACCTACTCGGCTTCGGTAGAAGAAAGTGCTACGGTACGTTGCTTCTGCGATTTCCAGGTTATAGCAGCTCCACTGAGAATAAACACGTAGCCTGTATAAGAGCGACGGTCCACAACGCATCCACCCCAATCAGCATCGGTGTATGCAAGCAGTGGATTATTCGTCCTTTTATATTCTAAGCCTTTATTTGCCGAACCAGCCAAATACCGCAAAACTCTTTTAGCAGCCTGCCAATGACAATCAAGAGGGTTATTCAAAAACTGCGCCACTCTTGATATGATATTCGGAATATCAGGCCTCGTTGCCACTGATAGATACATCAAAGCACCAATTAGCTCTCGGTAGGGACATCCTTCGCATGGTTTGCTTAATGCATTATCAAATTGAGTGTTTATGTCTGCAGGCGTGGCCACGGTATTGCAATCAGACATGCCATAACTTCTGAGCAATTCTTTTATATATCCTGATTGCTTTAATTTTATAACGGCGTCATTTTGGATTATTTCCAAACCAAGGCAGAAATTTGCCAAACCGAGATCCTTGATTGCAAAGTCCTTCAAAAGTTGATCTTTAAATTTTCTTACAGCTTTTCTATTTTGTGATGCAATAAGAATATCGTCGACGTACACCAACAGTAATGTGAGTTCGTTATTTACGTGACAATAAAATAAGCATGGCTCATTCATAATTGGCTTAAACCCAATACTTACAAGTTTGGCTTTCAACTTCTTATACCATTGACGACAGCCAACAACATTTCGTGCAATAGGCGATTTTACAAGCTCCCATGTATCATTTTCAATAAGACTCACCACTTCTGACTCGATGGCATCCATCCATTCTTCGCACGCAGGCCCGTTCATTGCACTTCGTATACTAATTTCGGCTACGCCAGCGAAAACATCGTCCTCCAGCTCATCTGATTCAACTTTAGGCTCCTCTGGAGGTTTTTCTTCTGAAGTCAACGTGCGAGCGTGAAAAAGTTTTCGAGGTCATCCTCTACGCCCTGTGCGAAACATCTTTGGCCGACCAGGAGCTCTGCCTTCATCTTCTTGGCTGTTCACTGCTACCACTGGAGTTCTGTTGTCAGCAATCATGTTGTTTCTCGGTGGACGAGGAGAGAATTCAACGAAACTTCTATCGCTTGATGTAGTGGGACTACATGGTAGCAGGGATTCAGAGAGTTTGTTTGAAATGCTTTGCTGCCCACAAATCTCATCGACGAATTTAACATCACGCGCACATATTATTTTATGTGAGCTTAGCATCCATATGCGATATCCCTTTTTGTCCTGTGGATACCCCACAAATATTCCCTCGGTTGCTCTCGGTGCAAACTTATTTTTGCCGGGATCCTTATCGAGAACCATTACTTTGGATCCAAATGACTTCAAGTAGTGGAGTTTGCCCTTTTCTTTAATAAAAATTTCGTAAGGTATTTTCCATTTTAAACTGCTTGTTGGACATCTATTGCGTATATAACATGCCGTCGACACGCTCTGCGACTCCGTTTTGTTCTGGAGTCCGAGGAATAGACAGTCTCCGCAAAATGCCATGATCTGAAAGATATTTATTAAAATCGTTATTAGAATACTCACGCCCATTGTCTGACTGCAAGCATTTTATTCTTTGCCCAGTTTGATTTTCCACAAATCGCTGATACATTTTAAAAGCTTCGAAAACACCGCTTTTCTCTCGTAAGAAATATACCTCACACCATCTAGAGCTGTCGTCTATAAACGTAACAAAATACCTGACTCGTTCTGTAGATTCCGTACGGAAAGGACCAACCACATCTGAGTGTATTATCTTCAACATCTCACCGCATGGATTGTGGGAATTGGTAAACGGCAATGCGGTCATCTTACCCTTTAAGCACACCTCACATGTCGCGATTAATTTGAGGTCATCAATATCAACTTTAGGCAAAGTACCGATCTTAATTAATCTAATCATATCCTTCGCGTTTAAGTGACCCAATCGACAATTCCACTTCAATAGTTCGGAGCACTTCGATTGGATAGCAGCGCATTCGCTACTCTCGCGTAGATAAAACAAATCGCCTCTACGATCGGCTATAAGCGATTTTCTGCCATTCACATCGCAAACATACGCACTATATTTCGAAAATGTAACAGTATGACCTTTGTCCGTAACTTTTGCTACCGATATGAGATTAGTTCGAAGATCAGGTACAAAAAGCGTATTTTTAAATTGAATGCAGCGATTACCACTATCGCCAGCCACTGTCAGCTCCACCACGCCAGTGCCTTGAACCTCAGCACAGGCTTGGCTTGCCAGATTTAACTTAACTTTTGGAGATTTGGATATTGAATTCAAAATACTTTCATCTCCACATAAATGCGCTGTACAACCACTATCGAGAATCCAAGCACGATTAGTGTTTGTTGAAACAGTCATTCCAGTAGTTACAGAATGGCATATGGCGTATGTTTCGTCAACATGATGAGACTGCTTGTAACCTTTTGCATTATTGTTTTTCTTTGCAGAACAAGCATTCGCCTTGTGTCCAATCGCACCGCACTTGAAACATCTAATGTCTTTCGTAACCATTTTCCCATGTGCCAAATTAGACTTACGATCACGTGTGCGACCACCAGCAACCATTGCTATCACACTTCCAGAAGCTTGCAATCGTGCCTCGCTCTCTTCTATAATTTTGACTTTCAAAACCTCGGCAGTAGGTAGTTCATCACGAGATTCGATTACGCAACGAAAGTTTTCAAAACTTGATGGAAGGCTATACAGCAACATAATGGTTAGTAAATCGCCATTTACCTCAATGCTCATGCTTTCTAACTTATCAACTACATCCATGAAACGTGCGATGTGGTCTTTTACATCGCCACCTTCATCCAGCTTCTGCAGCATAAGTTGCTTCAACAATGTCGCTTTACGCGCAGGCCCCTTTGAAGCATAAATACTCTCAAGCTTAAGCCAAACTTCACGTGAAGTCTCACATCCACGTATTTGTTTTAGCTCCGAAGGCTGTATTGATAAGATTAGATCCGCTTTGGCTTTCTTATCCTGTTTTACCCAAGCGCTTCTTGCGACATCCTCTACTGGCATTACAAAGCCGCCGCTGACGAGCTCCCAAAGATCATTTTTGATTAGCAGCGCCTCGACCTGCAGACTCCACGTATCGTAATTATCTTTTGATAATAATTCGATTCGCGAGGAACTAGATTCTGAGTTTGCTGCCATTTTGTTTGAAAAATTGTCACTCGTGATGAAATTTTCCCAAAAACTTCACTGATCTCTTCAATATCGCTCATTACAAATTTAAAAACTATTCAATTATTAAATTTGGCGCATCTGGGCCCATAACCTGTTAAGATTCCGCAAACTTTTGTAGATTTTATTTAACAAGCACCTTAAAATTAAACTATCAAAGAAGGCCGTCCACCGGAAGAAGAGATAGAAAGAAAAGAAAAAAGGTATATATATATATATATATATATGTTGTAAAATGTCAAAGATGACGTGTCACAACGTTACCAGATCAACATGCATATTGTAATTTATAAACAGCTTTTATTCAACAAAGATAAACTTATTATTACAGAGCAAATATTTAGATGTCTGAACAGCGGAAGTGTGTCCTTCGATGCAATGGGTGTCAAAAGTGCTCCAAATTTCCTAAGGAAGGTAATACAGTAGACACTCGATTAATGCAACCTTCGGTAATTGCAACTACTCGGTTATTGCAACTGGCAAATTATTTACATTGCAGACTTTGTAATTGCAACTTTCAGAAATAGCAGACGCGATAAATGCAACTTTCTGCAAATAAATATTGTTTTTTTTTAAATGTTGTAGAATGTTGTTCTCTGATCTCTGTTTTGTGATTCTTTTTCTGCTTGACAACAACCGTTTAATCCGGGATACATATGTACATATGTATGTACATATGTATGGATTTAAATTTTTGTGTATTCATTGCTTTTTTTTTGCTAATGGTCTTTTTTTCCTATTTGGGTCATCGTTGTCCGTTTGATTTCATTTGTAACAATTCGTGGTTTCGCTAACATCTCGCTATGCCCGTCGTTAAAACAATTGAGAGATTAACAATTAAAGAAGAAATAGAGATTCTGGACAAGTTGAAAATAGGCCATACCGTAAAATTTATTTGTGAAAAATACAAAATAAATAAATCTACTGCTTGCCGCATTAAGCAGAGCGAAAATAAATTAAGGAAATTTATTGAAACACCGAGTGTGGACCTGGAAAACGATGCACGTTGAAAATTGCCGGATTTCCAAAAATGGAAAGTCGCTTATATAGGTGGTTTTTAAAACAAAGATCACGGAACGTCCCAGTTTCAGGTGATATTTTGGGTGCAAAGGCATGTGACCTCCATAACATAATCAAAGAAAAGCCTGGTGGGTTTAACGCCAGTCAAGGCTGGCTGATAAATTTTTAAAAACGACACGGCATTCGATTATTGAAAATCTGTGGCGAAAAATTATCGAACAAAACGCATCCTTTGTAGAAACATTTAAAAAAAACAATCGAAGAGCTCGGATTAACACGGAACCAAATTTACAACGCGGACGAATCCGGTCTATTTCGACTTTTACCAGACAAAACACTTGTGAGTGCCAAAGAAGCATCTGCTCCTGGCCGCAAAACTTCTAAGGAAATAGTAACATTTTTACCTTGCACAAACGCAACTGGTCTCCACAAACTCAAGTTGATGGTCATAGGTAAATCCGCTAATCCACGAGTTTTCAAAAATGTCTGCAATAATCCAGTTCTATATAAAAGCAGTAAAAATGCTTGGATGACATCTTCAATTTTTGAACAATGGTTTAAGAACACATTTGTTCCTGAGGTAAGTGGGACATTTAATACAAATCTCATTGACTTTGTATGTAAGGCATATCTATGTTTATCAACTTTAGGTAAGGCAGTTTTTGAACTCTAAAGGATTACCGCAAAAGGCGTTACTGCTTCTAGACAATGCCAGTTGCCACCCAAAATACGGTCAATTTAAAAGCGACGATGGAAACATAGTAACGATGTGTCTTCCACCGAATTGCACTGCTCTACTTCAGCCGCTAGACCAAAATGTTATCAACTTGATAAAGCTTAATTATAAAAAAGGTCTACTCGAAGATCTGCTAGCAACTGAAGTGAGAGATTTTGATACAATGCTCAAGGCATTCGATTTGAGAAAAGCGGTACGTCTGTTAGCTTACGCATGGGAAAAGGTACCAACGTCGACAATCGAAAAGTCCTGGAATATTTTGTTCGCAGACCCTAATAATGAATGGACTAATTCAGATAACTTGCCATTGAGCAGTTTAAGAGATCAAATAATTCGGGAGAACGCAACGATTTCATCCATAGCAAGACTTCTACAAAAAATGCAGCCTGAACAAACGTTTCAGTGATGTCCATGAATGGGTGAGCGAGCTACCTGAGATTTCTCATGATCTAAGTGACGGAAATGAAACATCAGACAATGAAATTGTTGATGAGAATGTTGCGGAAGAACAGGACGTTTGCAGAGGACGCCATTAAATCCATAAATACCACCATTCAATGGGCTGAAGAAAATAATATTTGCTTAAGTCAAATTTTAACTTTGCAGGAAATAAAAGAAGCTGCTATGGCAAAGAAGTTACAATCAAAACCAAAACAAACACAAATTTCTAATTATTTTCAAAAACTATAAACATTTTATATGTATTATTATGTAAAAAATATTATACAAGAAATAAAAATTGAAGTATGAATTTGAAATTTATTGTTTCTGACTTCTTTTTTATGATTTATTTATATACTCGATTATTGCAACTTTTCGGTCATTGCAACCGCCCTGATTTCTATTCGGTTGCAATAATCGAGTGTGTACTGTATTAAAATATATGTTTTTTGTTTGTTAAAATGTCTTGTAGTATAGTGCTGCATTTGGCTTAGTAGATGCGATATATATTTCCTTTTTGTGTGTGTTACTTAGTTTGTTTTGACAAAAAAAAGTTATTTTATTGTATGTACATATATTAAAGTTTTCCCAGTAAACTATTGATTTACAGGCAGATTAATATTGATTTATATAGGCAGATTAATACAAATTAAAATATTTCCTTGTTTTAAAATATGAGTGCCAAATGGATGGAGATTTTGGGTGCGGGTTTTCTGGGAAAAATAATTTTTCTTATTATTATTATTTTGTATTATATTTTTATTCCGTTTTACTAATAAAAAATACTATAAAGTGATAAACTCTTTTCTACCGAGTGTTCCTTTTTTTCTTTTCCTACTACAATTTCGAAATATGAAATTATTAGTACAATGGCACCCGTTTTTTCGAGGTGAACTCACAAATAGTTTGTTTTTTTTTTTCATACGGTAAAAAATTTGACGTGTAAGTTACGGCCCTATGACGTATAGTGTATGTGAATTTATTGTGTTTGTTGTAAAAATATTCCATATCCCTGTAGTGAAAATTATAGGCAGTCATCAAAATATACTACTATATTTAATAGTAAAAAATCAAGTGGTTAATTTACTAGTTCAAAACTTATCTATAAGTTAACCAGTTACTGACTTCTGCGGCACTTCATTGCCGTGTATACTAAATTTGTCCTTTCTTGTCAATTTAATAAAAAAGGAAGTAAAGACAAACATTGGAATTTGAAGAAAAACAGTTCTTTTTATAATTTCAACCACTTTTTGAAATACCTCATTTTAGAGATAAATCTTCAAGTTTTCGCAAAGAAAAGTGGAAATGCGGCACCATGAATGAACATCCTGAATTAATACACTCCTCATTTATGCACAAAAAATATTTTACATGACGAATTCACATTATTATATTATGTACATACTCGTACATATGAATTTTACATACATATAAAAGTTACTAGTTTTTTAAGTAGTTGGCTTCACTGCTGGGATGTTGTCTAAAATAGCGAATATTCGAAGAAAAAAATCAGAAGAAATCAGGGCTACGTTTAAATAAAACTTTTAGGGGGTCACTTCATTTGTATTTTAAAAAGAACTGCGATACTTCTAAAAAGAAAGGTTCTAATAAATAAAAAAAAATTTTATTACTTCATTTGGAATTGAAAACTCAAATGTTAACAAGTTCTTTTCATAAATTATAACTATTCTTAATGTAAAATCTGATCCAATTGCTTTCCATTTACATTTCTGTTCACTGTAAACGCACCATAGTAATCATTAGATGTAGAATAATAATTATTTGGTTTTTTGACATAATATTATACTACTAATAACTAAACTAATTAATAAAAATTCATTTATATTAAAATGGGGTCCGACTGCCCCAGTAGTACCCCAAGCGTGGGTAAATATGCATGGCCATGAACGAATGAAAGTGCACAGGGGACAGTAAAAATATTAGAATTTGGAACAGGAGACAAAAATTAAGAAATTGACAGTCAAAAGAGAATTCCACGTTTTTACAGTATTCTCACATATAACAGCAGTTTCAATAATCTCAGAAAAATCTTCAAAATAGGTCAAAATGCAGCTAAACGAATTAATTTAACCGCTTTATGCTTTTAATTAAACAGAGGTAGTGTTTCTTTCTTTAATAATGAAGAAAACAATTTTTTAAAATCAATTTAAAATTTCTTGGAATTGTTTTTGATAGACGACTTACTTTTAAGGAACACTGTATATATGTACAAAAATCAATAGCTGTCAGGCTGAATATAATTAAGTATTTATCTTCAAAGTATTGCCATATCCACACATCTACATTAATTAACATTACAATAGCATTAATCCTATCAAAAATTGACTACGGCCTTTCCATTTATGGTCACTGTGCAGCCAGCAACATCAGACTCGTATGTCCTCCTTACCATGCTGCAGTTCGTCGTAGCCTCCGTGCTTTCCCAACATCACCCATCAAGAGCATCTTAGTAGAATCTGGTTTACCGTCTATTGAAAGCCGCACTTATCACAAAACACTGCGGCTGGTGCCTAGACTCTTCCAGAGCGCAAATAAAATCCTACTCAAAGTAGTCCGTACGTCATCACTGTATACGCGAAACTTTAATCATCCATCCACAATTTTAAGATGTATCAAATCTGCTAAAAACATTGAGTTCTCTCCACCAATTAAAAATGCCATACTGGACTATTTCCCTCCTTGGCAACTCTCCATCTCATCATTTCTTCTACAACTTCAGGACTATAAAAAAAACGTTACAAGCAGCAACATGTACAAACAACTCTTTTTAGAAAGTATGCTTCCACTTAAAGCCAAATCCTGGAAATTCATCTTTACAGACGGATCTAAATCTGAGTACTGTGTATCTTTCGCTGTAGTCGAAAGCAACGGCCGCACGATAAGTGTGGGCCATCTGCAACACTTCTGCTCCGTATTTACAGCTGAAGCCACAGCAATACATCAAGCTGTAGTATTTGCATCGACTCAGAAAGATAAATTTATTATCTGTTCAGACAGCAAATCGACAATCTCCGCCTTACTGAACACGTCCTGCAAAAGCCCTCTGATATCCTCTATACGTGACAAAATCATTCAGTATCACAGCAAAATAAAAATTATGTGGATTCCTGGGCATGCGGGCATCGAAGGAAATGAGCTAGCCGATGGAAGAGCCAAGCTAGCCTTAAAGGAGCCACTCTTGACCATCGATAATGTTGAAACAAATGACTTTTATCGTCTGATCCTTCCGTACGTGAATAATAATAAATTTACAAGATCCAGAGAGGTTAATCATTACTCACGAGTTAACCCACACAACATCAAACCGATATATCCTTCCTCGAGTAAATCCAATCAAATTAAAACTTTCGTACGTCTTCGTATTGGACACACATTGCTCACCCACGGGCATCTCCTTAATGGCACCAGCCCACCAACTTGCCCCCGATGCAACGCCGATATTTCAACAATCCTACATATACTGGACCACTGCCCTCATCTGCACAACATCCGCTCTAACTTATTTAAAGAAGTAAAACCATCGGCCTTGCTACAGGAACCCAGTGCTGACAACATTAATAAGATTTACAGATTTTTATGTGACTCCCAACTTATTATTTTTATTTAAAATTGATAAACTTTCTAATTTTATTCTTTGCTTTTAGTTTAACGATAATATTGCCTACTCTTTTCTTATTTACTAACGCTTAACAGTATCCACTAAGTAGCGTATAATTTTAAGCCTTATCTCTAATTACAGAATTTAAATATCTATTCCTAACCCACATAAGTATAAGCGAGCTGAAAGCCCTGGCAGCTAGTGCTCCTAAATTTTGTATGATAAGAATTGATTCTTATCCTTCTTTTGTAAATAAATAAATAAATAAAAATTTTTTATTTTGTCAAATTAATTTTTTTTTTTCTTAAACGCAACTGGAATATTTCGACTTGTGGATTTTGTGGGTTCATTGACAATGAGAAATTATCAAAAAAATTTTATGTTTTCATTTATTTTGAGAAGTTAAGTGAATTGAGGAATGACGATAGTTAGAGTTAAGGGGGGTGCACTGTATATTTACCACACACACTTCAATTTTAAAAACTCCTCTCAGGAGCAGAACTCGCACAAATACATTCAAATCAACTGTCTATTCTTGTATGTTCTTTGATATAGCGGTCGCTCACGAACCACAAAAATTTGAGTGAGCCAGTCAACTTAAAAGAGAACATAAAAACACAACGCGTAAAAATGCATACAACTCTTGTCTCATCGAATGCAGTCACTACAACAATTTTTTTATACAGCCAAGCATTATGTACGAGGGAGAACTGTAGGGAGAACCTTTCCCTACGATGATATTTTATAAATGAACTTGCACTGGCACGTGTGGCCACTGGCAGCAAAATTTCGAAATTTCGAAAATAATATGTATTCTCAACTGGCAGCCAGTTACTGGCACGTGTGGCCGCAGTGTAAAGCATTTAATATTTTGTAGAGTGAAGTAGTGATTGAGAGTGATTTTAAAAGTGAAATTAAAAAGTGTAATTTCAGAAGCAGTGAGTTATAATTATAAATTGTTTATAAATTTGTAATTGAAGATAAACTTATTATTACAGAGCAAATATTTAGATGTCTGAACAACGGAAGTGTGTCCTTCGATGCAATGGGTGGCAAAAGTGCTTCAAATTTTCTAAGGAAGGTCCGGATGGAAGGTAATATTAAAATATATGTTTTTTGTTTGTTAAAATGTATTTTATTATAGTGCTGCATTTGGCTTAGTAGATGTGATACGTATTTCCTTTTTGCGTGTGTTACTTAGTTTGTTTTGACAAAAAAAAGGTATTTGATTGTATGTATGTACATATATTAAAGTTTTCCCAGGAAACTATTGATTTACAGGCAGATTAATATTGATTTATATAAGCAGATTAATACAAATTAAGATATTTCCTTATTTTAAAATAGGAGGGCCAAATGGATGGAGATTTTGGGTGCGGTTTTTCCGGTAAAAATAATTAATTTATGTAAATATAGATATATTTTTAGATATGTAATGTATAAAAAAGCTAACTTTGTATTAATATATATATATGGAACTGGATAAAAGAATAATTTTAATATTGTTGCATACAAATTTTTCTTATTATTATCATTCTGTTTTATTCCGTTTTACTAATAAAAAATACAATATAGTGATAAACTCTTTTATTCTGAATGTTCCTTTTTTTCTTTTCCTACTACAATTTCGTAATATGAAATTATTAGTATAATGGCACCTGTTTTTTCGAGGTGAACTCACATATACCAAGGCGAATTTACTTACATGGTGGCTGCAAAGTGAATTTCGTACCTCCGGAATTGTCAAACATAAGCAACTTGCGATCAAAATGAACGAAATTGAGAGGAATGGAGAAATGCATAAGAGCTGCTTAAAGTGGAACACAATTTATATAAAATATATATAATAGTTAAATATACTCATAATTTCTCCATAATGTTCAAACTTCACAAAAATAACAATTAAAAAACTCTTATTCACTCAAATCAAAACTCTATTTGCAATTGTTTGCAGATTTGTTTTGATCGCATTTTTCTATAATTTCAATTTTGACAACTACTGAGGGAAAATTGATTCAAAAAAATTTGTTCTTGCAGCCACCATGTAAGTAAATTCACCTTGCACATATACTGTATATGTTTCTTTTCATACGGTAAAAGATTTGACGACTAAGTTACAGCCCAAGTTAGAAACAGACCCGTTCGACAGACTGTTAACAAGCGTTATGCTGCAAACACACGAGGAAACCGTTGCTGCAACCAAGGCATGTTTCTTCGATTGTTGCCTCGTGTGTAGCTTAGTTGCTTGTTGAAACGCGTGTTGCAGCAATCGTTGCTTGAAATATCAAAATATTTTGATATTTTGTGATGGTTGCCGCAACGGTTGCCTCGTGTGTACTGGCTTAATTCGTTGAAAACCAGCGCGCTGAGAAATTGTTTTTGCTTTTCGCGGAGTGAAGCAAAAAGTGAAAACATTGAATTTTGAACAAACAAAAATGGCAACTGAAAATAAATTAAAATTGTTTAAATTTCATCAAGTAGTACTATTTTTCTAATGTTTCTTCGTCCATCGTAATATAATTTCATTAGTCTTTTGGGTCATTTTCTTTTAATTTCTTCAACAATATATAATTTGAAGATTGTTCTTTCTTTAAAAGCCAATTTTCTTCTTTTCTTTTTTGGTTGCATCTCCTCTTCCTCATCTTTATACAGCAGTTTGTGAAAAACAATAATTGCATAATAATTCACTTAGCACATCACTCATTTCCAACATTTGTCTTTCTTCCGCGTATGTCCGTTGATTACATAGTACAAACAGTAATAAAGTTGCTTCATCGGTTGACCTGTGTGTCCTGAACAAGAAAAACAGGTTGCCTCAACACGTTGTGTCGACGGTGGCCTCGTGTGTATGCAGCATTATATATTCAGTTCCCATGCCTTGTACTGGTTCCAGTGTGCACTAGGTGTGCCCTAACTGGTGCTGTTGTGTCATTTGCTTTTACATGAGCCGTCAAACTCTTCAAAGAAACACCTAACATTGACAACATGCCGTGTAGCTCCGGAGTCCAAAATTCATCCTGTTTGCTGCTTTCCTCCTCGCCAATATCACGTAATTTTACAAACAAATCTTGCATTTTATTTATAGGAAAACGTGCATTTTCACCATCACTTAATTTTAAGGAACAAATTGAGCGCATTAAATGTACTTTATTTATCAATGTATTCCTTTCATAATATACTTAAAGAGCATTCCAGGTGTCTAACGCTGTCTTCACTGGTCTTCACTGATACCTTTCGAATGTGCGTAAGCTGATTGTCGTCCACTGCAAGACCAATTGTTGCTATGGCTTGTTCATTTGCCTGATCTCATACCTTTATTTCCTTTAGATTTTTGGGCTCTGTAGAGGAAGAAGGAATCGGTGGGTGCGTGCCCACAATAACTCTTTTCCACAATTGCTTCTTTCGGAGTAACAATTCCATCTTGAACTTCCAGCTGGAATAATTGGTATTATTAAGTCTATCAACCAATAGTTTAACTTCCGACATCTTGTCATGCTTTAATTCACCTTGACTTTATTTTGTCAAACAAATGATTAGATTAATTGTAATTTGTTTTCTCGAAAGTCTGGGCCCATAATCTGATGGAACTTGAAATTTCCTAAAAGTATTTGTAAAACCAGAAAAAATATGTAAACCATAAAAGAAAATAGAAAGCAAAAAGTCAAGGTGAATTTTCTTATATGGTGACTGCAAGAACAAATATTTTTGAACCAATTTTCCCGATGTAGCTGTCAAAGTAGAATTTATAGAAAAATGCGATCAAAATAAATATGCAAATAATTACAAATAGAGTTTTGATTTGAGTGAATAAGAGTTTTATAATTGTTTTTTTTTGTGAATTTTGAACATTATGAAGAAATTATGAGTCTATTTAACTATTAATTATATTTTATATAAATTGTGTACCACTTTACGCAGCTCTTCTATATTTCTCCATTCCTCTAAATTTCGTTTATTTTGATCGCACATTGTTTACGTGTGACAATTCCGGAGGTACGAAACTCACTTTGCAGTCACCATGTAAGTAAATTCACCTTGGCACAAAGTTAATGTCAGAGAATACAGAGAGAAGAATCTTAAATGTCAAACGGCGAATCCACTCAAAATCGTGGTGAATCCACTCAGAATTATGGTGAATCAACTCAGAATCGTGGTGAATCCACTCAAAATCATGATGTGTCCGCTGGCAGCGAAAAGACTTTATTTTCTCTGTTCTCTGGTTAATTTCCTTTGAACGTTATTTAAGGTGCATAACACGACGCTATTATAATTGCTTGTTCACATTTCAACAAGGCGGCCACCCAATATCGTCCCACACACAATATTAAACAAATTTCCATTTAAACATTTTAACATTTTTTTAATATTTTGCAGAAATGTCTATTTTTCTATGTTTATTAAATTTTCAGCAATTTCAAAATCACAAAATCTAACAGGGTGTCTCGATTAGCTATAATTCATGGTAATGTTCATATTTATCTTAGAGCAGCTGATGGCTGTCAAAATATGAAGTGGGCAGATTATGTTCAAGCATTTAATTTTATACAATGGCTTTGAACAGTAAACAACAGAGATGCGATCTCGCATTGAAAGCTTTAAGAGAGTTAAAAATACTGCAATCAGAAATAGAAGAGTTTGTAATTCCTATTTTATTATTATTTCGCTTCTATTAAATTTAATTTGTGCCATTTTTAAATAGACAAACGTTAAAATCGAGTGAAACTTCAAATTTATGTCAGGGTTTCAGCAGCATTGCTGTCTTGACATCATGTTTAATTGTTTTAGTGTCACATTGGCTGCATTCTGGCACCCCATCGGATACCCAACCGATCAGAATTCTCCGAATTTTTGCAATCAGCTGATTGAGCGGACGCAATTTCTTTGAGCGGAAATTTTTTTCGCTACCGTACTCAACACATAGCACAGCTGTTTGTAGAACAGATGTTTACGTATAAAGTGACAAATTTGTGTAGCGGCCCATTCTAAAACAAAGTGCGCTGTTTCACTCACCCGATAGGCAACCGATAGGTCGCCAGAATGCAGCCATTAACATATGGGGCTCCACTTAACATTTTGATGTTAAGACATGAACATAGTCATGAATTATAGCTAGTCGGGACACTATGTAATGTTAAGACAGCAGTGCTGCTAGAAACCCAGATATCAATTTAAGTTTCATTCGATTTTAAAATTTTTCAATATAAAATGGCGCAAATAAAATTTAATAGAAGCGTAACAATTAATTTAATAAAAATTTATCGAGAATTTGAGTGTTTGTGGAATTACAAACTATTCAATTTCTGATTGCAGTTTTTTTAACTCTGCTAAGTGCTGAAACATAATGTGATGCTGAGGCTGAAGCCTGAGGCGCGGTCAAAAGTACAGCACGGCTTATTAAATGGAAGGGCACAATGAGAAGCTGAAGCTGCCTCTGAAGCTGAGACTGAAGCGCAAGCTAGAAAATTTTCTACTTTGAGTCAATGCAAAGAGAAAACAGTTGATTATCAAACTTAAAAAATGGATGACAAAACTGGCGTTACCAGAGTTGCTTTGTAAAAAAGGTATACTTATTGGAAAAAACGAAAATGTTACATTATCATTAAATAAAACTTTATTCATTTCATATAAGTTAGATTCATAAAATCGCGAGGTATTGTACACGAATTTAAGCATACTTTTTTTCAATTTTTTCACTATAAATATTTCAAATCTGTGGTAACAACGGTAGCTGCAGTTGCATGGCCTTCATCATTCTGTTCGTATTTTTCGTTTGCAGCGCATTTTTTATTGCGATTCATAGTCAGCCTCAGACGCAAGCTTCAGCGTCACATTGTGTTCCCACCTTAAAGCATTCAATGCGAGAACGCATCTCTGTTATTTACTGTTACTGTGTACTACCCTTGCATAAAATAAAATGCTTTCACATAATTTGCCCACTTTATATTTTGACAGCCATTAGTTGCTCTGACATGAACATGGCCAAATGGTCGAGACCAAAATACATTTACAAGGCAAGAATGATATTATTTATGTTTACAAGGTACTATTAATTGAGAGAGTGAGAGGAAAACGGTCAACATATGTGTCAAATCTTCTCTCTTAACGAATACAAACTAAAAAAGGGAAATATTGATTGGAAAGAAGTAAATTATTGTCTTCAGCCTCCAAAGTGTAGTGAAAATCACTTAAAAAGATATAATCAAACAATAATAAAGATAAATATGGTGCATTATCGTTGTGTTATTTGCCATAATATATGGAGAAATATTCGAAGGCTGAACCTAAATGAACACGATTTCGAAGGCAGAACGTGGACATGGGTGGACCAAGTCTCAAAAGGAGGTCTTTAAAAGTCTTCAGAAAGATTTATGTGCGACATCAATTCATTAGAGGACATATTTTTGAGTTCAATGGTAACAACATTCTGCACTACAATAATTTTCGTGATAAATTAATGCAGTTAATTTGCCAAATGCGGTAAAAAGAGATTTTTTTAAATGTCGAATGTTTTTTCGAATTAAATACTTAAATAGACGATAATATATAATAAATTATTAAAAATATTATTCTAAATTGTATTAGTTGGTGTATCTATAATTTTGTTTGTAAATAATAATAAATGAAAAAACCAAAAAAAAAATAAAATAAAGGGCATTTGAGTCTTTACATATTACGAAAAAAATGCAAAGCCCGAAAATAGCGGCCAAAATTTAGAAAAGAAGCGACACTCTTTATTCATTTTGACACTTATTATGACTGTGAGAGAACGACATTTGGGGAGCGGTCTTCTATTAATAATACCAGGGCACACCCAAAATACATTTACTAGGTATTATTAATTGAGAGAGTGAGAAGAAAACAGTCATAATATGTGTCAAATCTGCTCTCTTAACGAATGTTGTATACGAAAACAAACTAAAAAAGGGAAAATAATAAATTATTGTACTTGGAATATTTTTCGAGGACTTAAGCTTAAAGAGCATGAATTTGAAGGCGGCACTTGGACATGGGTGGACCAAGTCTCAAAAGGAGGTCTTAAAAAGCCTTCAGAAATTTTTTGTGTCTGATCAAATCATAAGAAATCATTTTTATAGAGTTCAAGGGAAATAAAATTGTGCACTGCTAGAATTTCCGTGAAAAGTGAATGGAATTAAGCACTAAAATTAATTTACCAAATGCGGTAAAACAATTTTTTTTTAATGTCGAATGTATTTTAGAATTAAATTTTTAAATAAAAAACTAGCAACTCAAAAAAAACAGAGAATAATAGGTAATAGTAAATTATTAAAAATATTATTTTAATTTGTATTAGTTGTAATATGTGTGTATGTATAATTTAGTTTTTAAATAATAATAAATGAAAAAAACCCAACAAAATAAAGGGAATTTGAGTTTTTACTTATTACGAAAAAAAACTGCAAAGCCAAAGTGGATCGAATGGCGGAGGATGAAATGGAAAGCGAAAAAAATAGAACTTATTGTAAAAAATGCAAAAAAAAAGTGGATACAAGAGGTATTAAATGTGAAGGTCTATGCCAAACATGGTGGCATATTGACTGTATTAATTACACCGACGATGATTATAATGCTATCATTTCTTTGAAAAACAAATGTTTTTGGGTCTGTGAAACAGACAAGAAAAAATTTAAGCAATGGTTGAAAGGGGAATCAAATTTAGAAAAAATTTGCGCGGCAAACGAAGAAATAAAAAAAGGGAACGATACCATCAAAGACAGTATAAGCGAAATAAAAACAGTTCTAAATAATATGGAAAAAAACAATAACAACAAACAACAAAAAATTCAAACATATGCAGAAGTGTTGACATCCAACGCAAACAAACCACAACCCAGCAAACCAATGAGCCAAAACAGGATTATAATTATACCAACACTAAACGGGCAAAACAGTATGGACACTGAAAAACAAATTAAAGCAAAAATTTTACCAGCAAAAATAAAAGTGGGAATTTCATCAATTAAACACATAAATAAAGGTGGAATCATGGTCACAACGGATGACACTAACGGAAGAGACAAGTTAGAAAATGAAATTAAACAGCAATTTACAGAAGGCTACATAATATCTGCTCCGAAAACAAAACTACCTAAAATATTCTTTTCGAACATAGATCACGAATACAATCAGGATGATCTCGTGGAAGAACTGGTGGCAACAAACCACTTCATAGAATCAAATGATACTATGAAGCTGGTACATAAATATCTGAATAAAAAAACAAAATTGTGGAATTATATAGTTGAAGTCACTGGAGAGACACTGTCAAAAATGAACAATAGATATGTAATGCTCAACTACCGTGCGCGGTACATAAAGGAATATGTGTCTGTGTTGCGATGCTTTAAATGCCAAAAATACCACCATCTTAGTAGCAAGTGCATGGGAGAAGAGGAATGCGGCTTATGTGCAGAAAAACATGCAACAAAAACATGCAAAGTTACATGTAATTTTAAATGCATCAACTGCCTAAGGGCAAATGAACATGGCGCAAACTTTCTGAGTGGTCATAAAGCTGGCGCAAACAATTGCAGCGTACATATTGCAAAGATAAGAGGCGAAAAAGAACAAATAAACTACTCATCATGATCGATAGTGCGCTATTAAAAATACTTTATGTCAATATCTGTAGCGTTCGTAACAAATTATTTGAACTAGAGCTCATGGTTAACAATCACAAAAATACAGATGTCGTAATTGTTGCAGAAACATGGCTCTACGAAAATGAAATTGGATCTTACAATCTACCAAATTATACGTCGATTCACAATTGCAGAAACGGAAATCGTGGGGGTGGCACGGCGATTTTCATTAAGAATAACCTAAGCTACAATGAAATAAATAAAGAGGAGAAGTACAATCTTACAATCATTGAAATTACGAATCTCAGGAAACCGCTTGTAATCGGCACGTTTTATAAAGCACCTAATGAAAATTGCAACGTATTTATTGATTTCATAGAAGACAAATTTCAAAACAACAAAAGTTCCATATTCTTTGCAGACGTCAACATTAACCTTTTAGAACAGAATAACACAGTCACCAGGTATTCAGACTTAGTTCATAATAACGGTTACACTTTTGTCAACAACACAATACCAACAAGACAAACAGACAGCTCAAACACACTGATTGACCACATTATCACAAACATTGACACCACACACAAAATATGTTACGAACTAGAGGATACAGACATCACTGATCACAAATACACAACAGCAACAATAACTAATATATTACAAAAAAAGGAGCCGATGAAATATCAGTTTATTCCTAGCATCAATTATGCAAAAATGTCAGAGTTAGTTGAAAGAAAATTAAACAGAACCGGAGCTACTGAGCTGGAGGATCTAGCAGAAATAATAAAAACAGCGAAGAATACTTGTACGAAATACATAAAAATAAGATCTCGAAGCAACAATTGGATCACGCCAAAACTCCAAAAAAAACTAAAGCTGAGACAAAAACTATACAAAGCATCGAAATCTAATCTTACGGATCAAAATAAAAAGGCAGAATATAAAAAAATAAAGCAGGAAGTGGATATTCTTATTAAAAAAACCAAAGAGCGACATATAAACGTACAAATAGAAAAAGCTGGCAACAACTCAAGAAAACTCTGGAATACAATAAACACAACTTTAAAAAATAAGACAAAAACAGCAACTACGTCAAGTGGCAATTATGAGCAGACATCTCATCACAAAAAACAAATAGCGAACAAATTCAACAAATACTTCAACGAGGCTGCAACAAACTTAGCAAAAAATAACATAGCAGCAAATACAACAATACCTAACGTAGTCAATCATAAATCTATTTTTGTGAAACCGGTTACACAAGAAGAAATACAAGAAATAATTACAAATCTTAACAGTAATGCAGCAAAAGGAATAGACGGAATATCTGTAAAGGATCTTCAGATACTTCAGCCAACAATAAACTCAATCTTGGTAAATATGATAAACAAGTGCTTCACAACAGGCGAATTCCCTACATACCTAAAAAAAGCCATTATAATACCGATATACAAAAAAGGAGCGAAAGATAAATGTGAAAACTACAGGCCAATTGCAGTACTCAATGCAATCAGCAAAGTTTTTGAAAAAGCTATTGATATAAGAATACAAAACTTTATTGATACAACAATACAATTCGACAGTAAGCAATTTGGTTTTCTAGCTAGCAGCGGTACAGAATCAGCAATTACGGCAACTATGGAAAAGATCTACGACGCTCTGGACGAAAAAAAACTTGTGGCGGCCACTTTCATAGACTTGTCAAAAGCATTCGACCTTGTGGATCACGAAAAACTCCTTAATATCTTGAACGATATAGGTATACGTGGAGTGGCAAACAAATTGATACAATCATATTTAAGCAATCGGCCTCATGCAGTAAAAATAGATGGAGAGTGCAGTGACGAACTAATAACCAAAATTGGTGTACCACAGGGTTCGATCCTTGGACCAAAACTTTATCTACTGTACATAAACAACATTAGAAAATGCAGTTTTAAATCGGCGTACAATATCTACGCTGATGATACAAGTTTTCTAACAACAGCTATATCTAAAAAAGATTTGGAGGATAAAGTAAACCAGGATATGAAGACTTATCATGAATGGGCTTGCGCAAATGGGCTCTGCATAAACATTGAGAAAACAAACTACATCGTCTTTCAACGACATAACAATACGGAAATAAACATAAAAGTAAAAATCAACGACACAGAAATAAAAAGAGTTCAGCACACGAAATACCTAGGAATGGTGATAGACGAAAAACTAAACTATGAAGACCACATAAAGGGAATCAAAAATCACATAATTCCAATCATACGAGCGATCAAAAGACTTGGATCTATACCAGAAAAGGCAGCCAAGCTGATATACAACGGACATATTTTATCAGTCAGTGCAGTAAATTCCAAATAGAACAAATCGGAAGGCTAATGAACAAAACAATCCGAATCCTCTTCAATAAAAACACATTTACATCAACAAAAGACCTGTACAAAACCACTAAACTAATGGACATCAACCAACTTATATACACCGAAAAATGTAAATACATCTATAAAATAAAAAACAATCTACTCAAATCAAACATGATACTCACTACAAGAAACGCGATACATCAACATAATACACGACAGAAAAACAACATCAACATCCCAAAAGCAAGAACAACACAGCAAGTCAACAGCCTGAAACATAGCGCAATAAAACAATTCAACAACTTACCAGAAGAAATAAAAAATGCAGGAAACATCAATATCTTTAAGCAAAAACTTAAAAACTACGTTATGAATTTAAGATGAACAACTCAATGATTTAATCAACATGAAGTGATATCTCGCAATTTTATAGCTAAGAAAATTATTTACTAGTTTTAAATTATTTTTAATATTTTCTTACATCCTCTTATACACGAGTATTAATCCGTCTGAGGATTCCAGTTTTTATTATAATTATTATTATAATAGAAAAATAAATAAAAAATAAAAAAAAAAATATATCAAAAAAAAAAAAAAAAAAAAGCCCAAAAATAGCGGCCATAATATACAAAAAAAAAACCATTGTTTATTCATTTTGACACTTCTTATGACTGAAAGAAAATGAGATTTGGAGAGCGGTCTTCTATTAATAATACCTGGTAAATGTATTTTGGGGCACACCTAAAAGGCGAATTGCCTTTCTTGTTTTCGTTTTGACGTTTCCTCGAAAGCTTCGAAGCTTTTATTTGAGATCAGTGTTGTAAACAAACAAAGTTTGAAATATACATATAATAGCAAAGAACATCAACGTAATAAGAAGTCCCATTAAGAAGAAGAACAAAATATTTGATTTTCTCTTTCACGTCACGAGTTAAATGGGCGACACTACAAATCTTGATAACTACAGTATCAGGAAAACTACAGAATTTTTAATTTTGTTGTATTGTACACACACGGGCTTACATACATATGTATGAATGTTTGCATTGCAAAATAAAAATAAAGCAAAAAGAAGCACGTGTGTATGTACATACATTTATACATATATAATTCTGCAGGTAGCGACTTCTGAAGGGTGCGAAACGCGAAATAAGAGCAAAGAAGACTTTTCAAATTTACATATCAATTTGAAATTAAAGAATAATTTCATTTTTCAGTTGATAATGTAAAGTGTGATGCTGTTTGCGATTTCTGTTCGCCTGGTATGATGGGCCAACATATGTACTCAATGAAAGAAATATTTTATTTATTATTTTTACAACAAAACTTTCAAAGCCAGTATAAATTGAACTACCAATATTCCATTTTTAAAAAAATAGGTAAATTTTATGAAATCAAGGAAATTCTAAATTTCATGATCGACACTGATTCATTGGTAATCTATGCTTGCGGCCACCTTCTTATTGTACACTGCTTTGCAGAGTTCGGAAGAGCACGCGTGCGCACCTTTAAGAGCCAAGATTAGGTTCTTGCACTCGAGTAAGGGCCATATTGCAAATTTCTTATTCTATTTTGTTATTTTTCACCATTTATTGGGCCAAATAGTAGGTAAAATGTGTACATTTGATATTTCATTCATATTAGTAAAGGATTAAAAATATAAGGAGACATTGTTTAATTTTCGAGAACCAAGTATACGTATGTACCATTATTTCAGTTCGTTCCACCACTATTTCGTACTTCCTTCCACTTGTGTTTTCTGTTGTTATCACCTGTCAAGAAATTAAAATAACGGCACCAAGGTCGGCAAAATGTTTGTTCTATAGCGGCAGAGTGCGCCTACTTACTATGGATATACTTTGTACGAACTCACAACACCAGCTCGGCACAGTGCAGGGGCTCTTGCTAAATAAAAAAATAGCATTTGGCGCGTGCCAAATGCTTTGACTGGCGGCTCTCAGCTCGGGCCAAGTGCTACGACAATAAATCTAAAGAGCCCATACTCGCGTGCTAGTGCAAGGTCGGGCGAGCCTTTCTGAACTCTGCTGCTTTGCTCAATAACGTATTCCGTGATCCAAAACTTCAAAATTGCGAGACATTACTCGATGACGAACGCCGCGATTCGGCCCCAAGTTCAGAAACTGATGTGTAATTTATAGGCGGAGTGAGATAAAAGTAGTCTTCATACCAAAGGGTTGCAAATGTGCCCCAATCGGGACAAAGTCATACAGACCAATCAATAAGCTTTTAATTCCTTGTGCAGTATACTCAGTAGACCATGTAGATTTGCCATTCTAAAAATATTTATACAATATTGTTACGTAAAATACTTTTGCTACGTGCCCAGGAGCACGGCCAAATCACTTTTAAGCACTCTGATCTCTCTACGTTCCTGGCCTGTAATTAATTAAATAGAGCGTAGACATTTCTATGTAAGCTTTATTATTGCAAAAGTTTTCACATAAATCATATTTTTTATTTCTTGTCACTATTATTAGAAAGGAAAAGAAAATTAAGGACAACTAAAAGAATCAAACTTAGAATATCGTTGCAATCTTAGTTATATTAAATTGTCAGTTTAATTGACTTATCTTAATATTTGTTTACATATTAACTATTGTGTTTACATTTATTTATGTAAATCATTTCTCATTGTCCTTATTTTTATTCTTCTTCTTTTTCTTCTTTTTCGTCGGTTCTCCGTC
The DNA here is from genome assembly GCA_920105625.2 of Clusia tigrina. NCBI lineage: Eukaryota > Metazoa > Arthropoda > Insecta > Diptera > Clusiidae > Clusia > Clusia tigrina. Next base: position 170,990,138 of record OV050031.1, read on the forward strand.
TCCATTCTCCACAGCAACAGTAGAATCCAAATCAGTTTTTTGATCATCTTGGATTATACCGTTTCCATTCACATCTTCATTTTCTTGCTTACGCTTCTTCTTTTTGTTTTTCTTTTTAAGTGTTTGTTCCGCCGAGTTTTGGGCTGCTTCCTGCCCGGCAGCTTCAATAGCCTCTTTCATCACCTCAATGTTTTTCCTTGGTATCTCACCAGATTCGTAGAATTTTAGACGGTCTTCTACTTGTTGCTTCAGAGTGTCTCCGAAAACACTTGTAGGTTGTTCTAAAAAGCAATCAATGCGTGAAGCAATTGAGCACTTGTTAGCCAAAAATCGCGAAATACGTCCTTTATTTTTAAGTCCTGCACGCCCAATAAAGGACGAGTGGTAAAGCAAACCATACTTAGGTGTATTAGAACGAGTTTTAAGTGCGCGAAAGAGCGCCTTCTCAGCGCCCAAAATTTGTACTGTGGATGCTGGATACTTTGCGAGATTGGTTAAACTACCCGCGTGTGAAATTAGTCGTGCACCGACCTGATCACCTATCAGTGATTGCAAGTTGGGAGCTACACATTCCATTTTATTATGCAAATATGTTGAAAGTTTTTTGCGGTATTCGGAAAGATTGACAACTCGCTCGGCAAACATCTCAATGTTCATTAAATCAATGATTGATATATCCATACCCATAGACATCTTAGCTGCATCAATGATTGCCTGAGCCTTTGCTGAGTCCATGACAATTTCTTCGAGCTCTTCCAGTTTCTCAGGTGTTAATGTCTTACGATCTTTAATGAACTTGGCTGCTTTAGCAAATAAGTAATTGTCGGGAACAATTTTGACCAACTCTGGGAAATGGTACGAGTACCACTCACGTATACGCATGGAAAAAGTATTAACATCCTTGTCGAGTTGGTCAAGCAAAGCGATTGATTGAATAATCATGTTATCAGAGCGATGCACATTAAACTTTAGCTTGGCACGCGAGTAACTGTGCCCAAGACCTAGTTGGGCAATACCAGCAGAAGTGTCAGTAAAACCTAGAGTAAAAAATAATTATTAAACTGATAAAGGGAAAGACTTCAGATGGACACACCTTTAACTAATCTGTGAAAGTGGAAGCGGATACCACGCAATATTTCTGGGACTACACCAAAGTGACTACATTGGACACCAATAGCTTCAGTAATGGCTGCACCCAATTTCGAGTCTCCAATGCCCAAAGTGCATTTTTTTTTCTTTAACTTAGCAAAGTAGTCATCCAAAAATACTAACAAATCCCGTGGCACAATGCCTTCCGAAATTGCATTAATATTCTCCAATGCAGCAATGGCGGTTTTGAATGGAGCAAACCCTGCTAACTTTACAATTGAATTGAATTTAGAAATTTCGGTAACTGACGACTCCACCTGCGGCAGAAACATCGAAATCTCCTCAAATTCCTTAACCGAAAAAAGGGAGTAACCAGCTGCATGTTCATAGAGAACATACAATTTCGACTGCAAGTAGAGAAAATATTTACATATACAATCTTGGGAACTGAACACACATATGTATAAAGGACTCTGGACTGATCATTAAAACAAGGTTACTTAACACATTTTTTTTAAACACTAAAAGTTTTGTTTTTCATAACTTGATAACGGATACTTACCATAATTGCCGAAATATATCAGAGTTTAACAGAAAATATTTAAGAACTTTTATTAAGCGAAACTACACACGTTTATTAATTTCCACGTGCTACAAAAATATTTAATTTTGACAGTAGCCGCCTTTAAGTTTTTAGTCGTACCTTACTTTCATGTAAGTATGCAAGGCGAATTTAATCACACTGTCAGAAAAGGGAACTATCAAAATTTACACCTTTTAATTTAATTAATATATTCTATATTTAGATTATACGAGTATATATCTAGTTTTTTTAATGGCCGTGTTTTTTTTTTTTATAATAAATAAGGAAATATGTTTATATAACTTAAATATGAATTGACTGACAACTTTATGCAGTGATGCCAAATTATGGTATTTTTCGCTGAACTTGTTATTAGGCGCATTCGAGTCGTATCTTAAATTCGTACGAAAAAATTACAGTTTGAGTGCTGCAAATGGTAAAGTAAATTTGGTTTGGGGGTGAAAGTCTGCATATAAAATATCAGTATTTTGATCCATATGTTCATCCATCGACATAGCATTCGGTTTAATTACACTTAACTTCATTTCCGCATTTTTATTAATAGGCGCATTCGATTCCTTTCTTGTATCGAGATATTATCGAGTTGTGCGAATAAAACAGCAAACGAGTACGTGGTGCACTTGGCATCACTGTTTCAACAGTTTTTATAAACATTTATTTTTTTATATTTTTTGTACAAACTCATCATTTGAATATAATTTAAATCAACACAATAATAATATTAAAAATCAAAAAAGAAAATCCAAAGATTAATTTTTGTTTTCTTTAAATTGAATCTGCTAAAATATAAAAGATCCCAAGGAAATTTGTATGGGTAATTTTTAATCTCGTTGGTTTTCAAGCAATTTTCAATTTGGAAGCACTTTCAATAGAGGATAGAAAACTCGCTCGTTTAATCCGAGTATAATTTACTCAATAACTTTTTCCATACAATAGTCTGTCCTATCCTCGATGGAGTGGCGAATCGAATGCGTCTATTTTCATATTAAGGTCCGATTAGTCTTGACGGAACAAACGCAACGAAACAAAAAAATTCCGAAGCGAACAGCTGCTTTCAAACTGTAGGTAAATCAATGGGAGCGGTTAAAGTGCCAACCAAAATAGACGAAACGAGACATAACGAATAAGTTCAAGCATATGTGAACCAATGTTAATAACCAAATAGTTAATTTATAAAAGAAATTTCGATCAGGCGCTAAATATTTGTTTTGACAGCGGCTCTTCTTCTTTTTCTTTCCGCCAAGACTAATCGATACACACGAAGTTTTTATAACGACACGTTTGTTTTGTTTCATTGCGTTTGTTCCGTCGAGACTAATCGGATCTTGAGAAAAAGTGAAAGTAAGCAAATAAAGGGCATTCACGATTCGTCTTTATCTACTTAATACCATAAATTCTTAAATCAAATGCTTTTATTAGTATGGGAAAATTAAAAAAATATTTAATCAACTTGAATTCAAGAGGCATTTCTTACATCTACAGTCTGAATAGTTTCTTAAATTAAATTATTTAGATGGTGGAAGTTTCATCGCATCGTGAGGTTGTTGAAACATTTAGAAAAATTAAATTTGAAATCACTTTAAATATTTCTTTTGTAAACATACAACTTTAGGTTAGTTATAAAATATACAAAGTAAAAAATATTTTTTGCCAAATTTTTAATATTGCATATTTTATGTATAATGGACCATTCTGTTAACTTTTCAGAATATAAGAGACTTAGATTGATTGCACCCGTGATAGATTTTGACGAGTTTTAACATATTTTAGAAACCAATTTTAAATTGGATTACAAATATTGTCAGTCAATACAAATAATAAAGAAAGTGGATTGAAAGAAGAGGAGCGACTATCGTTTATTTGTAACATGACTCCAACACAGTTAACCTGTTGTTGCGGTCCTGATCCTGCAAGAAAAAATAACATTTGCTGCATTCTTGCAGCCCATTTAGAATACACAATCGATGACAAATCTCCGAATTTTTTGAAACCAGCTGACTGAGCGGACGCCATTTCTGTGAGCGAAAATTTTCTTCGCTACCGTACTCAACACTTGGTACAGCTGTTTATAGCACAACTGTACTTACGTATAAAGAGACAAATTTTTGTAGCGGCCCATTCATAAACAAAGTGCGCTGTTTCACTCACCCGCTAGGTAACCGATACACTGCAAGAATGCATCCATTAATGAGGTAACGATGCGTGAGGCTGACCAGCTACGAGTGCAGATCAGCTATTCTGCTGAATGTAGTTATTGTAGGTAGGGACAAGACTGAAAACGTTTACATTCAGCAGGGAGCAGAATGAATCCAGTCCGGCGGACCCTCCCCACCCAACCATATCAAAAAAGTTTATTCATAATTTCAAGTGTAGGGTACTTAACGAAACTACGGGACGGAGAGTGATAGTTTGATTAAAGTGTTTTTGCCTACTCCTCCACTATTTTAATTTATTTAATTACGAAAGCGACACCAGATTGGCTGACCTTAAAGGAGGCACTTATGGAGAGGTTCGAGAGTACCCAGAGCGATTTTAAAGTGATGCGGAAAATAATGGGTAGGCGCCAGTACGTAGGGGAGTCAATGAATGACTTTATCCACGGTGTACAAAAATTGAGATCGAAACTGAAAGTACCCAAAACAGAAAACGACATGATATAGATAATAAAAGGGAGACTGAGGTAATCCTCGTATATGCGTTGCCGGTATACATGGTGGAACACCTACGAGACGAATGTAGAGTGGCGAAGAATTGCTTTGGCAGCGGGGCCAAGAAGCAATCCACCCAATAGCTAGCAGATTCCAGCCAGCTCGCAGGGGCCAGATAGAGGAAGTAGAAATGTGAAAGGACCATGCAGAACCATACCGACAAAGAGTAGCGCCCGAGAGAGAACCGAGGCCAAGTGATACGGAGGAAGGAGCCGTCCGCTAGAGTGTTGGAACTGCCAGCAACAAGGTCATCGATTTAGGGAGTGTCTTGCCAGAAATCGGAGCTTTTTCTGTTATAAGTGCGGGCACCCTGAGACAGTCACACCAATATGTCCCAATCGTACAGCGGGATACGCGGAGTGGAACGTGGGACGAGCGGAATCGCTACGTTCTGGAAAAACAGCCGCAGAGAAACCGTTCCGGAAGCAGAAAATAAGGGAAGACAAAAGTAAAGAGAAGTGTAAAAATTATCATGGGACAGTGGGAAAGAGAATAGAGCGATAATTGGGAAGCCGCAGGTCCCGAAGAAGAGTCTAGTCCCGTGACAGATATCAGCAGCGCAGAAAGGAGAGAGAAGAAATTGCAACAGCTGTAAACAGCGCGGTGCAAGATCATATGCCACTATCATCGTAGGAGGATGGGTGATGGAAGGCTTACTGGACACCGGGGCTTCCATAAATATCATGAGAGTTTGGTGTGAAGAGCTGGTGAAGAAATTGGGATTGGAAGTGCAACGGTACTATTCCCGGATAAACAGCCGGTAGGAAGGAGTATGCGGTGAAGGGAAAGGTTACGGTAGCAGTAGGATATAGAGGGAAAGTAAGGAAAACAATTTTCTTCTTGTGCCCGGATTTTAGGCGAAACTATATTTAGGAAAGTGGTGTTGAGCTTATGAATCTGTTGACAGCAGGATTCATGGCAGGAATAAATTGTTGTATTCCAAGATTAACGTTACTCGAATGGGATAGCTAGCCCAGTTGACCGTACATAAGCGTTTCATCGATTATGCGTTTGACTTTCTGCTCCTCGTTTAGCTTTTGATGCATCATGGCCCACCCTGCCCCAAATACGACCGGTTCATCTCTTACCGGCGGTTCACTAAATTTGTCCAAATGCGAAATAGCTTTTTGTAAAAATTCTGTGAAATCATTTCGTTTCTTCCAAGTAGAAGCAAAGAATATCAACGTAATAAGAAGTCCTATAAAGAAGAAGAACAAAATATTTGATTTTCTCTTCACGTTACGAGTTAAGTGGGCGACACTACAAATCTTGATAACTACAGAATCATGAAAACTACAGAATTTTGAATTGTACACACACGGACTTACATACATATGTATGTATGTATGTTTGCATTGCAAAATAAAAATAAAGAAAAAAAATGCACGTTTGTATGTACATACATTTATACATATATAATTCTGCAGGTAGTGACTTCTAAAGGGTGCGAAACGTGAAATAAGAGCAAAGAAGACTTTTTTCAAATTTACAAATCAATGTGAAATTAAAGAATAATGTCAATATTCAGTTGATAATGTGAAGTGTGATGCTGTTCGCGATTTCTGATCGCCTGGTGTGATCGGCCAACATAGGTAGGTAGGTAGGTAAGGCGGCCGCCCGAAAAGGGCGCACTTAGGCCAACATTGACCCTTTGTGATACCGCATGGGACAACAGGTCCCGCCCCTTTCAAAGGTCCAGCCATTCGGAGCTTTTAATGAAGCATTTGATGGAGCTAATCTTTTTTTTTTATGACATCTCCCAAGGAGTCTAAAAAGTAGTCGCCTAGAAAAGTGCCCCTCCTTCTGGACAGAGCTGGACACGTGCACAACAGGTGAGCAGTGGACTCTTCCTCCTCCTCGTCCATGCAACTCCTGCAGAAGTCATTAGAGGCGATCCCCAGCCTACACTCGTGTGTGCCTAGAGTCCAGTGTCCCGTTAAGACGCTAATCACGGGACCTATGCTTTGTCTATTTAGAGCCAGTAGATCCTTAGAGCGCTTGACATTTATCTCTGGCCAGGTTTGTCTAGCTATTTTACATCCTGAAAGTTCAGACCAGCGCCTGCCCGCTGTTCCTGAGGATATTGTGTTTACTAAGAGCTTACATGTGGCAATAGGAATACCGAATTGCGACCTATCTGGTTCAATCGGTATGGTTGTACCCTGACGGGCAAGTTCATCCACCTTGCAGTTCCTTGGAATATCTCTGTGACCTGGAACCCAGCACAGATGCAGACGACTCTGCTTAGCTATCTCGTCTAAAGATTTGCGGCAGCTCTTGACGGCTTTTGAGGTAATAATAACCGAATCCAGGGAGCGCAAAGCAGCTTGGCTGTCGGACAGAATACAAATATCAAGTCCAGATATCTTCTTCTTCCTTAGCCAAGACAGTGCTGCCTCTATAGCCGCGACCTCTGCCTGAAAAACACTGCAGTGGTCGGGCATCCTAAAGGACATGTTAATGTCCAAATCTTCTGAGAATACACCACGTCCCACCCTACTCTGTAGTTTGGATCCATCTGTGTAGATGTGAGCCCCTTATACATGAGGGGGGATGCCATCCTTCCATTCGTCCCTGGAGGGAATGGAGATCTTGCACATACCATTGAAGGCGTATATTGGTGTGATGTAGTCGAAAGAGTCAGGAATACCCTCAAAATGTCTTAAAATGGACGCATGACCTACATTCCTGGCATCCCATTGATGCGTAGCTTTTAGCCTGATAGCTGAGTTTGCAGCCATTTTTTCGCCAAAAAGCCTAACAGGCAGTAGATTGAGCATAATGTCCGATGCTGCCGTTGGAGTCGTTCTAATGGCACTACTTATGAATACCTCTGCCGTTCTTTGTACCTTTGTTATCAGCCTATTGTATGTGGACTTACTTAGGGCTGTCCACCAAGCAAGCACCCATAGAACAGGACTGGTCGTACCACAGCTGTGTATATACAATAGGCTACCTTAGGCTGTAACCCCCATTTTTTGCCTATAACTCGTTTGCAAGAGTACAGAGCTACTTGAGCCTTCCTAATGCGCTCGCTTATATTAGCCTTCCAGTTCAGCTTCCTATCTAGGATCACGCCCAGATATTTAGCCTCCTCGACAAGGTCAATATCTACACCCATTAGTTTTGGAGCAATAAATTGAGGAATTTTATACTTCCTAGCGAAGAGTACCAGCTTAGTCTTGGTCGGATTAACCCCCAACCCACAGTCAGTATTCCATTTGAGAGAATGTTCAGCATGTTTTGTATCAAGTCCCTCAAAGTAGATATGTATTTACCCGAGATACTAATAGCAACATCATCCGCATACGCAACCACCTTGCACCCTTCCCTCTCCAGTCGAACAAGCAGCTGATTTAGCGCAAGATTCCAGAGTAGGGGTGAAAGAACTCCACCTTGAGGTGTGCCTCTGCACACGGACTTCTTGGCCGACGCCGCCCCCAGCTGTGAACTGATTATCCTGCTACTACGCATGTTTTCAATCCACCTGCTAATGGCGGGTTCCACCTCCAAGTCCCGCATCGCACCGATTATTGCGTCTGATTTGATGTTGTTAAAAGCTCGTTCAATGTCCAGGAAAGCCACTAGGGAGAACTCCTTGTTGTGCAGGGAGCACTCAATACTAGGGACTAAGGAGTGTAAAGCGGTCTCCACCGATTTACCCTTGAAGTAGGCATGCTGAGAGACTGACAGCTTCTGTCTGTCTATAGTGAGCCTTAGATGAATGTCTAACAACCTTTCCAGGATTTTTAGACAGAAGGAGGACAGACTAATGGGTCTTAAGTCTCCTGGAGCTGTGTGCGAACTTTTGCCGGCCTTGGATATAAAAATTACCCTCACATGCTTCCATGAGTCTGGAATATACGCTTATTCAAGACAACTACTATAGATCTTTACCAGCCACCCTATTATTAGATTCTCTGACTGCTGAATTTCAATTGGAGCTACACCATCTGGGCCAGATGCTTTAAATGGTTTGAAGCTATGGATAGCCCATTGCAATTTTGGCTTCGTGACTATGTCTGAGTTGACTTCAACTACAGTCCCGCTGGGATTTGATCTCCGCGGAATGGTACTCGAGCAACCAGGGAAGTGAGTCTCCAGAAGAAGCTCTAGAGTCTCATTACTATTAGAAGTCCAGGATCCATCCTCCCTCCTCAGGTAACCAGGTACCATTGGAGCAGTTGATAGGATCTTCCTCAACCTGGACGTCTAAGAGATATTTTCTGCGTCACCGCAAAAGTTTCTCCACGATTCTGCTACTTGTAGCGCTGGTCACCTCCACCACCATGACATCAGCCTCAGACTCCGAGTCTGACTCTAGAAGGACTTCCTCCTCACTAAGTGTGGTTGTCCCTAGGAGACTCTCCAAACCCCCCACAGTTGACATAGAGTCACTGCGTTTCGGGTGCCAGGCGGAGTCCTCAGCAGCAGCAGGATCAGCAGTTACCCCTGAAGGATTCACTACCGCTTGATCCGTGTCAGACGGTTGCCCGTCCTTTTTGTAGACCTTGAGGCTTGTGGATGAGAAGCCATAGCCCACGACCCAATTGGATTTCGCTAGAGTCGCCAGAGATTCGGTGTTCACCACAAGGGTTATTGACCTGTAATCCCCTCTTGGTTCCTCTACCTTAGTAACATAGGATTAGTCGGGAGCTGCTGGTTGCTCAACCTAAAAATCTCCAAGATAGCCTCAGGGTCAGACGGTTCGGCTGGGATCCACGCGCGCGCTCTAGGTCTACTAGGGATCAGCTCCCTAGGTACGACTTCGAGCCTTGCGCCTGGCCATGCTTCCCCTATCCTGGAGATCGCAATCCTATAAAGGTCGACTGACCTTTGATCTGCGCAGGCAATCAGCTTCACGTGGCCTTGATGCCATCCGCTGTCGCGAAAAGAGGGAAATCCACCTGGGAATTCCTTCAAAAGCTGGAGGTAGAGCCTTGAAAGGCTTACTTCTACCTTTTTCCAGCACTCAGGAGCGATACTGCCATCCGGGTCATTACGATCTATGACCGCCATGACCTGGTGTCCTTTCAGCACTTCGCTGAAGGATTTCGTGGTGACCGTACCGCGCTTCTTAAATTTCTTTGGGTCCGGGTGGGTGGTCTCTTCTAGGGACCGTTGACGTTTTGTAGCCTGTAGTGTTGGAGCTTGAGACTCCTTCACGGCTTTCGTCGCCCACTCGAGGGAAGCCTTCTGCTTCGCCGTCCTCTCCTTCTCTGGGATCCGCGACAAGCGTTCCACCGTCCGGAGAGCAGCCCTTTTTACTTTATAGAACCTTTTGGTTCCGTGTTTAGCAACACTATCGCAGCACGTGGCTTTGCTTGTGCCAGGCTCGTCGTCCTTAGCTACAATAGCCGCCGCAGAGTGTGCGGAGGATTTTGGATTCCCATCCGAAATAGCGTTTAGAGACCGCACCTCAGTTTAGTTTTTTTTAAATCTATCCATCTGGTTCTTACGGCCACCCGCTCGATTGATCAAGCTAAGGCAGCCAAAAATTTGAAAGGGGAAGGGGTTGGTCAACTGTGGCAGCGCCCCGTACCACAGCAAGGCCACCGTTACTACCTGAGGCGGCCTGGTGTCAGGAAGGGGAGCTCCGTTAGGATACAGACTAATTAACCTCCTGGCTGCAAAAGAACATCCAATGGGCACGATCCCAAGAACACCCTGGATTAGGAGGGAGACAGTTCTTAGTTGGATTACTCCGCAGTGGTCAGTCCGGCTAGGATAATCCCAAAAGAGCCGAAACTCCGCCATCCTAACCCATTGCGTCATTGCAATCATTTAAGCCTTCGTACCCCGACAAGGTGACTGCTCTTCATCGGCCAACATACTCAATGAAAGAAACTATTTTATTTTATTTTGTATTTTTATTTATTATAATACAACAAAACTTTCAAAGTCAGTAAAAATTGGACTACCAATATTCCATTTTTACAAAAATAGATTATGTATGTATGCTTATTCCGATTTGATTCGTGTGAAATAGTTGTCAGAGTACACACACTTATTTTAAATGGGAATCCATATCTCCATATGGTATAATTACTATTCAGGGTGTTATGAGGGTGTACAAGGAAATAATACAATTTTATTTTTTATATTCGTCATCAAATTTTTTGGAGAACAAATTTAAAAAAAAAATTTCCACGGCAATAAAAGGAACTGTATCGCGATTTGAACCCAGGTCCCAATGCATCAAGATCGACGCCCTTACCAAAGAACATACAAGAATAGACAGTTGATATGAATACGAGTTCTGCTACTGAGAGGAGATTTTAAAATGTATGTATTTAGTGGTAAAAATACAGTGCACCCCCCTTAACTCTAACTATCGTAATTCCTCAATTCACTTAATTTCTCAAAATAACTGAAAACATACAATTTCTTTCATAATTTCTCATTGTCAATGAACCCTCAAGATCCGCAAGTCGAAATATTCCAGTTGCGTTTAAGTAAACAAATTAATTCGATAAACTAAAAACTTGTTTTCGTCATTATTAAAGAAAGAAACACTACCTCTGTTGAATTAAAAGCATAAAGCCGTCAACTTAATTCGTTAAGCTGCATTTTTTACCTATTTTGAAGATTTTTCTGAGATTATTGAAACTGTCGTTATTTGTGAGAATACTGTAAAAACGTGGAATTCTCTTTTGACCGGCAATTTCTTAGTCTTCGTCTCCCTCTGTTCCAAATTATATTTTTCTTACTGTCCCCTGTGCACTTTCATTCGTTCAGGGATATGGAATATTTTTAAAACAAACACAATAAATTCACATACACTATACGTGTGACCAAAAAAAATGGTCGGTACGGTAAATAGATACGGAGGGAATTGAATGTCTTTTCTTAGGCTTCTTTGCCCTTACCACCACGACCAAAGAAGGTACACACAAATGCTTTTGCTAATTTATAAGCAGATTAACTAAAGGAACTACCAACCGATTTTTTGACTTTCAACTGAAATCTTTGAAAATTGAATAGCAGGGCACACTTAAAAGGTAGTCGCAAGGAAGAATTGCTCTTCTTCTTGTTTTCGTTTTGACGTTTCCTCGAAAGCTTCGAAGCTCTTATTTGAGATCAGTGTTGTAAACAAAGTTTAAAATATACAAATAATAGTTTGTAAGTAATTGAGATATAATAATTAATAATAAATATAATTAATTAAATATAATAATAAAATGGGAAAGTGCGCTTTATGTGGAAAAGTGACAAAATTAAAATTTAGTTTAAGATTTTCTACAATGTTATAAAATAAAAAAATTAGTTCTTCATTGGAAATATTCTTATGTTGCTGCTCTTTAACATATATTCAACATTGCGGGTATTTTCACAGCAATCATTGCTTTAAATGATGCACCTTTGCTGACATTGGAAGTGGGTTCTACTGTCTATTTGTATGCATATTATTTACAGTTATACAGTTTGAATGCGTTTGAACTGAATTGTATATGCATGGGCTCTTGCGATTTCGGCAGTGTATTGTTGCGCTTCTGTGTATAATCGTCATAATTGTTAACTGTAAGTAAATAATTATCAAAAAATGAAGCTGCCTGAAAATTAGCAATTATACCATTTAGTTGCTGCTCCTGTTGGGGGGGTTGAGTTCACAAATGGATATGGCGCTTTATTAATGCATCTAATACAACATATTATTCGGATGCCGCATTTGCGTTAAATTGCAAACATTTTTTAAATATGGAATCCATATATTCGTTCAAAACAAATTAAGTGTCTGCTATTCCTAAGTAATAAATAATTTGATTTTATAAATTTTTATTGTTTTGAAGATTGACAATTTTTGCGAAATTGCCATATTTTGTTTCAGAAACACAACTATATTATGAAATCGAATACACTCACAATTTCTTATGTAATTCGATCATGAAATTTAGAATTTCTTTGATTTCATAAAATTTACCTATTTTTGTAAAATTGGAATTATTGGTACTCCAGTTTTTACTGGCTTTGAAAGTTTTGTTGTAATTATAATAATAATATAATATAAAATAAATAAAACAGATTTCCTTCTACTGAGTATGTTGGCCGATCATACCAGGCGAACAGAAATCGCGAACAGTATCACACTTCACATTATCAACTGAAAATTGAAATTATTCTTTAATTTCAAATTGATTTGTAAATTTGAAAAAGTCTTCTTTGCTCTTATTTCACGTTTCGCGCACTTTAGAAGTCACTACCTGCAGAATTATATATGTATAAATGTATGTACATACAAACGTCCATCTTTTTTCTCTATTTTTATTTTGCAATGCAAACATACATACATATGTATGTAAGTCCGTCTGTGTACAATTCAAAACAAGAATGACACGATATACAAAAACTTATTGCGCCTATGGTAAAAGGTTGTAAGCTGTTATTGATTCTATTGGCAGTCACATTTAGTATTCAATTATTTACTATTAGTTTAATAGCTTATTTGTATGTTCCTTGAACTTTGCAAAGAATTATTTGACACCATGAAGTGGCAATTGTTTTTTATTTTGCTACAGAAACGGATCCTTTTGTAATTATTTAATAATTTTTTTTATGTTTTCTGTTGAGGAAAATTGGCAAATATTAAATTATAATATTTTTTTTTAATTAAATATATGCATTTCTTGCTTCAAATCAATTTTAAATTGAAAATTTCATTACATTTTTTATTTTGCAAACAATTACTTGACAAACTATATATATGTGGCGACACCACTACCCCCACCCAGTTGTCGGGTACGCCAACGCAAGCAGGCGTTAGTTCCGCGCGCCATCTATTAACACGCTGTGCGACAGCGACAGCATGTTAATATATTATGAAGAACCGGAACTAGCCTGTGTTGGCTGCTGAACAACACACTTCGTGTTTCCGGCCTTTCATTCAATCTCTTTCTCTTTCTGTGCTGAAGCTGTGGTGACGTATTATAGAGCGTTTTGTGCAATTAAAGGTTACATTAATTACTGGACTTAACACGATCTCTAGAAATCTGTAGAAACGTATCCATCACATATTATATGTACGATATAACAAATAAATACACAGGAACGTATTTTATTATATGTTAAATATACCATATAATAAATATTTCTGTTTTTTATTGGCAACGCAACGTTGAGCACGCGAGCAGCCAAATTGGTGACCCCGACGTGATCGTAAACACATACGCGCCCTATACAGAGGGGTATAAAACATACGCACAGGATGCTCCACTCGCCAACAGCCTCAGGACCGGCGCCGCCGGCACCACCGGAGCAGCCGCCGACTCAAGCAACGTACGCTCCACACCAGCAGCCACAACCACCGCACGTGCATGCGCAGGCACAGCTGGCCATGCCCACGCCATTGCTGATACCGATACACCACCTGCCGCCACACCGTGCAGGGGAACCTGGGGGACACGCCTCCCTTTCGTCGCCGCCCGCGATCGAGGAGGTGAGCAGCTGTCGGCTCCCACCTTTTTGGAGGAGTAACCCCGATCTGTGGTTTTACCAGATGGAGGCCGCGTTCCAAATACACCATGTGCGCAACGACAACAGCCGCTACAATCTAGTAGTTGCGGCGCTCGACCCGGAGACTATTTCCGAGGTCGCGGATGTACTCCGCACAGTGCAGCCCATGGGCAAGTATGAGGTGCTGAAGACGGCAATATTAAATCGCCTCACCGACTCGGCGGATCGACAGCTCCACAGACTACTCACCCAACTCGAGCTGGGTGACAGGAAGCCGTTTCAACTCCTGCGGCAGATGCGCGCTTTAGCAGGTGACAGGGCCACGGATGACGTCATCCGAGTGAAGTGGCTCGATTTGATGCCGCCGTCAACGCGACGGCTTCTCAAAATCCTGAAGGGCACCAGTCTGGAGGAGCTCGCAGAGGCAGCTGACGAGCTGGTCGACAATGGACCTATAGTGGCAGCTACGTCACCTCCACTCTCGTCTCCGAGACCCCGCTCTCCATTCGCGAACAGATCGTCGCTCGATTTAATGGGTAACTCCGTGCACGCAGAGCTTGCCGCACTGCGCCAGTCAGTGGCACAGCTCGTGGCACTAACGCGGGAGAATCAGGAGCTGCTGCGTAAAATAACGCCCCCACTTCAGAGGGGTCGCGCTGAAACTCGCAGCCCCAGCCGGCATCGAGATCGCTCTACAGCGCCTGGCCAATGTTGGTACCACCTGAAATACGGGGCGACAGCACAGCAGTGCCGACCACCGTGTATCTTTGCCGCCGCCGTGGCCGCCGCCTCGACGCCGTCGGGAAACTAGCGCTGCCGACGCCGACTTGGCCGAACGACGCCGGCCGACCACCAACCGAAAAACGCCTACACGTAACGGATCGAACAACATCCACTCGCTTTCTCGTGGACTCGGGTTCAGTGGTCTCCTTACTGCCGAGGGGAACAGTCGCCCGCAAACTACAGCGAAACAGCCTCACGCTGTACGCCGCCAACTCGTCGCCGATAGCCACATACGGGCCGCTCACGCTGAAGCTGAACCTCGCCCTGCGTCGGGATTTTACTTGGGCGTTCACTGTGGCCGATGTGCAAACCGCCATTCTCGGGGCGGACTTTCTGGCATACTATGGGCTCCTGGTAGACTTGAGGGGACGACACATCGTAGACCCCCTTACCAATATCGCGGCAACGGGCCGCATGGACTCGGCTCGAATCTACGGCATCTCCACAGTGACTCGCATTGATGCACCTGTGGGACCACACGGCGACCGATATAGAGAGCTCGACCAGCGCTTCCTGCAACTCGCTTCACCAGCAAGGTTCATGGCCACTGTACCAGACTTGCCGGTACGGAGGGCCCTCCCGTTTTCGAGCGCCCCCGTAGACTCGTCGGTGAACGACTCGCTGCTGCCAAAGAAGAGTTCGCTGACCTCCTCGACAAGGGGGTGGTACCCGCCCATCATCGAGCCCATGGGCTAGTCAGCTACACATGGTACCAAAGCCGAATGGAAGCTGGCGAGCCACTGGCGACTACCGCCGCCTCAACCTTGCCAGACCGATATCCTCTACCGATCATCGAGGACCTGATCCAGGAGAGCCGGGGAAAAGTATTCTCTGTAATCGATCTGCAGAAAGCCTTCTACCAAATCCCGGTTGCCAATGCTGACATCCCGAAAACGGCAGTCACAACACCTTTCGGCCTCTTCGAGTTCGTGGGCATGCCATTAGGCCTGCGTAACTTCAAGAGGATCCTGGAGGCACACGCCTTCACAATCCACACGGACCACAAGCCGCTCGCCTTCGCCGCACAACAACGCTCGGACAAGGCAACGCCGAGGCAGAGCCGACACCTGGACTACAGCCTCCAGTTCAACACACGATTTGTGTACGTTCCCGGGGGAGAAAACGTTGTGGCAGACGCACTTTCGTGAACCTGTACCGTCTCGATGCCTTCCATCCTCGACGAAGCCACTATCAGCCTGGAGCAAGCCTATGACGTAGAGCTGCTTCACCTGCTGGAGAATCCGCGTATCCAACTGGATCGCCTCGCTTTCAACGACAGCGAGATCTACTGTCTGGTTACCGATGGGGCGACACGGCCCTATTTGCCATCCAACCTGCGTCGAGCGGCGTTTGGCATCTTACACGGATAATCCCACCCGAGTGGTCGAGCAACGGCGAAACATCTGGTGGCCAAATACTTCTGACCAAGCATGCGCAAGGACGCGCTCCGCTGGGCCCGTGAATGCCAACCATGCCAACGCGCGAAAATCCATCGCCACAACCGCGCTGAGTTGCAAAGCTTCGGGGAGACAGATGACAGGTTCTGCCACGTTCATGTTGACCTGATCAAGCTACCGCTGGTGAGAGGACTTTCGCACTGCCTGACCATCATCGACCGCTTTTCCCGATTGCCGGTGGCTGTCCCACTCCCGGGCATTCGAGCTGTGACCGTCGCACGAGCGTTCTCCCACAGTTGGGTCTGCACTTTCGGCACGCCACTCACCATCACCCGCGACCAGGGGGGTCAATTCGAGGGGGAGCTATTCACGGCTCTCGCGAAAATGACGGGTGCTAACCATGTTCACACAACGCCTTACCACCCACAGTCAAACGGCATGGTGGAGAGACTACACCGCACACTAAAAGCGGCCTTGATGTGCAGTCCAGACACACCATGGCCAGACGCCTTGCCAACAGTGCTGTTGGGGATGCGGACGGCGTACAAAGAGGACCTCAAAGCAACTCCAGCCGAGATGCTCTTCGGCACCCAACCCTGCCGGGGGAATTCTTCGGACAACAGAACGACCCTACCACCCAACCGGGTTTCGTCGAGTAAAAGCGATCAAGCCAGTACCAGCGTCCAACCACTCGAGACAGAAGCCGTTCGTCTTCAAAGAATTGCGCACCTGCACGCACGCATTCTGCAAGCTGGACAAAATCCGAAGGCCACTCGAGCCGCCATATACGGGCCCCCATAAGGTAATTCGCCGAGTCAACGACAAGAGTTTCATCATCGACTTGAACGGCGTCGAGAAAGCCATCTCTACGGACTGCTTGAAGCCGGCCTACCTCGAGGTGAGTGACTCAACATCGTCGCCATCGCTGCAGGCATCCCGATCATCATCGCCATCCCGATCGCCATCCCGATCACCATCGCCAACCCGATCGCCATCGCCGCAATCGTCGTCATCGTCAGCGACAAATGACCCGCCAGCGATCCATCCAAGGAGTCATCTGAGGAGTCAACCACCGCCCCGCTCAGGGGACCAACCCTCACCACAGCCGGGGAGTCGACCGACGAAACGGGTATCGTTCTCCGCGCCTCCTGCGCCGATCACTGGGGGAGGAATACCTGTGGCGACACCACTACCCCCACCCAGTTGTCGGGTCCGCCAACGCAAGCAGGCGTTAGTTCCGCGCGCCATCTATTAACAAGCTGTCGCTGTCACACAGCGTGTTTATGAAAAACCGGAACTAGCCTGTGTTGGCTGTTGAACAACACACTTCGTGTTTCCGGTCTTTCATTCAATCTCTTTCTCTTTCTGTGCTGAAGCTGTGGTGACGTGTTATAGAGCGTTTTGTGCAATTAAAGGTTATATTAATTACTGGACTTAACACGATCTCTAGAAATCTGTAGAAACGTATCCATCACATTATATGTACGATATAACAAATAAATTCACAGGAACGTATTTTATTATATGTTAAATATACGATATAACAAATATTTCTGTTTTTTATTGGCACCGCAACAGCCAAATATATATTTCTTTTCCTGGGGGATCCTAATAAAACACCCATTTTTCTGTCCAAATGTTTCATCGACATTTAAAGATGTCTACGATAAAATTGACAAATCATTTGGCCAGAAAAAGTGGTCACTAAGATCAATATAATACTGAAATTTTTGCTCTGGCTAGCCATTTTTCAATCATCCGCCGATGTGCCCGCAACGAAAATATCCACGTAACTGAGTTAACGTTTGCAAACGAAGCCATACACTATCAGCATGTTTACAAACGCCAAAATCAAAATATTTTTGAAAACTTCTGATCGGTTTGCCAGCAACGCCATGCACGACAAAAATGCTTTTCAACACAAACCGATTTGACAAAAAAGATTATGACTTGTTTAATACAGTGACGACCAGTGTGCACCAAGAAGGTGGTTCAAGGCCAAAATACATTTACCAGGTATTATTAATAGAAGACCGCTCTCCAAATGTCATTTTCTCTCAGTCATAATAAGTGTCAAAGTGAATAAATAATGTTGCTTCTTTTGTAAATTTTGGCCGCTTTTTTTGGGCTTTGCAGTTTTTTTTCGTAATAAGTAAAAACTCAAATGCCCTTTATTTTTTTGGGTTTTTTTCATTTATTATTATTAAAAAAGAAAATTATTCATACACACATATAACAACTAATACAAATTAAAATAATATTTTTAATAATTTACTATTGCCTATTATTCTGTTTTTTTTTTAGTTGCTAATTTTTATTTAAAAATTTAATTCTAAAATACATTCGACATTTGCTTTTTCAGGTCCATGATTTGCAGAATGTCACGACTCTTCAAAAAATCATTGCTACACATAAGAAAAAGACTTATTAAAGAAATTATTTACTTGTTTCCAAGCACAATAATTTATTTATTTCCCTTTTTTAGTTTGTTTTCGTATACAACATTCGTTAAGAGAACAGATTTGACACATATTATGACCGTTTCCTCTCACTCTCTCAATTAATAATACCTGGTAAATGTATTTTGGTTCAAGGCTAGAAAAGTCTACAACAACAACAATTTTCAGATTTTGGCTTGTCAATTACTTGAAAACCAGACGTCGCTTTTGACAAGTTAAAATCAAATTTTAGATTTGAACAGAGAGCGGTGTGCCCTGTTTTGAAAGTGAGGAAAATTGAATAAAAGCCAATAAATGTAGAAAAACAAGCATTTCTGCAAAATTAAATTATTTGGAAATGTGAAAATGTTTAAATGGAAATATGTTTAATATTATGTATGGGAGCGGATCAATTAAACAAGTGGCCCGACCACTCCCACTGTACACAATTGTGTGTGGGAGGGGTACCAAGTGACAATGGGTGACCGCATGCGCATTAAGTAGCAATATTCATGTGCAGTGAATTCTAGAAGGTGCTTGGGCAAAGGTATGCAATGCTTAAAGCAATGGTTTTCTTATAAAAATGGAACAATTTTTTAAAATTATTTATTATTTACGAATACACTTCATCTATGTAGGACGAATATATGGATTCCATATTTACATAATAAATGTTTGCAATTTAACGAAAATTCGGCATTCCAATAATAAGTTGTATTAGACGCATTCAAAATGTATAACTGCAAATAATAATCATACACATAAACAGCAGCACCCACTTCCACTGTCAGCAAAGGTGCATCATATAAAGCAGGGATGCCCACGAAAAATGTATCCGGAACTTGAGAAAATAACAACTCCCTCACTCTCCCACCAAAAACAAATATGAATGCGAATAGTATATATATGAAATTGTGCGTATATGTCACTCTTTTCGGCAACTACACTGTAAAAAAATTTTAAAACAACATATTGAGAATTGTATTTGAAATGCAACCATAATAATCAAATGAGTTCTCAACACATAGCTGTCATACTTGACAGACAATACTTTTGTAGTATGCTTTTTCTCTTCCTTCTTAAATAAATTACCAACGTGGAAAGACGTAAGTTCTTCTAACAATTATATACTGCGTTTAATTAACTAATAAAATAACAGGTTATGGGCCCAGGCTTTGGTTAATTGATTTTTGCCGGTATTTATTTAAGAACAAAAAGAAAGAATTCAATTCCATTATTAATTTCACAATTTTTTGTTTGCACATTGGACTTTGCAATTTTAACCTTAAATTGCAAGCACCGACTGCATGGACAGTAATATCAAACCAGAAGAACAACAACAAATATTAGAGTTCGCTACAACTGAACAACAACAACTACCAGAACTGCAAACTGTAAAAGAAAAAAATAATTGGACTGGAACCAAGTTAGAAACAAGTTGTTTGTTTGAGATGGCTGCAGGAATTTTAGCATCAATTGAAAAACTAAAAGGCCGCGAGAATTTTTCTTCGTGGAAATAGTCTATGGAAAACTATTTGGCGTTGGAGGATCTATCAAAATGTTTAACCGGGGAAGAAACTGATACAAAAAAATGTGCAAAAGCAAAAGCCGCTATTGCTTTAAGTATTGATAAATCAATTTTTATCCACATAAAATCAGAAATAAACGCCAAGAACATTTGGGAAAATTTACAGAAAACATTTGAGGATAGAGGATTGGCGCGACGTATCACACTAATGAGGCGTGTTGTCAGTACAAAGCTGCAAAACTGTGATTCAATGAACACTTATGTTTCTGAAATTATGTCAGCTACGCAGCAGATGTCTGATCTTGGATTTACAGTGACCGACGAGTGGTTAGCTGTGTTTTTATTATGTGGCTTGAAGGAGGAGTACCAGCCAATGATAATGGCGTTGGAAGGACTTGACAAGTCACTTTCAAGTGATCTTGTTAAAACAAAATTACTGCAAGAGACCACTGCTTCGATATCAGCAGTTGAAACGGCACTGTTTGTAAAAAACAAAAGACCATTTCGTAAAAGGTCAAGTATAATTTGCTATTCATCCCACCAGAAAGGCCACTTTGCAGCCAATTGTCCACAAAAAAACAAAAATAGCTGACACTACGGACAGAAAGTCTTTCAACAGGTGTAAACACAACAACAATAATGCAGTCAAAGTCAATGTGGCGTTCAGTGCAGTGTTTAACAGGTAAATTTGATACCAGTGATTGGTATATTGCCTCTGGCGCTACCAACCACATGACGATGCACAGAGAATGTATTACGGGACAAAAGAAGTATTCATATGCAGGAATTCGAGCGGCAAATAATGATTTGATGGAAGTTGAATCCAGTGGCGCAGTTAACCTCAAAATTTATGTTTCAGGAGAGTGTGTGGAAATTAACGTCAAAGACGTGCTATTTGTGTCAAACTTAATCACAAATTTACTTTCAGTAAGTAATATCGCAGAAAAGGGTTATTTGGTAAATTTTACATCTAAGGGTTGCACAGTTCATGACAAACACGGAAGTTTGTTGGCAACAGCGTCATCAGTTGGCGGCTTGTTTAAATTGAATGCGATGAAAAACGTGGCACTGACATCAATTAAGTCAGAAAATTCAATGGTGTCATGGCATCGAAGGCTTGGTCATTTGAATATGTCTGACTTAAGGAGAATGAAAAATGGTTCTGTGAGTGGTGTATCGTTTGTCATAGTGACAGTGAAGTATGTGTTGCTTGCTGTAAGGGTAAATTCGCACGACGACCATTTCCAAAAGACGGATCGAGAGCGGCACACTTGTTGGAGGTTATACACGCGGACTTAGCTGTAAAGATGGAGTGCAGCTCTATTGGTGGAAGTAATTACTGTTTCGTGCTTATCGATGATTTTAGAAGAAAATCTTTTCTGTACATTATGAAGCATAAGGACGAAACTTATGAAAAAATTTTGTTCATTTAAGGCGTTGGTTGAAAATCAAAATGGTTTAAAAATTAAAAAATTCCGGAGTGATAACGGCACTGAGTTTTGTTGAAATAAGTTTAAAGCACTTTTTGACCAGAATGGAATCGAGCATCAAACTAGCGTTCCATTTACACCACAACAAAATGGTTTAGCTGAGAGAAAAATTCGAACTCTTACGGAAAAAGCGAGGTGTATGTTGCAGAATGCTACTTTACACAAAAGATTTTGGGGAGAAGCACTGAATATCGTAGCCTGCATAAAAATTCATACGTCATCAGTAATTTTGGGAGGAAAATCACCTTTTGAGATATGGAGCGGAATAAAAACAGACCTAAGTCATTTTAGAGTCTTTGGTTCAGATGCAATGGCATTTCTACCCAAAGAGAAGTGGCAGAAGTTTAACGCCAAATCAAAAGAATATCTATTCGTTGGATATTGCGAGGCACATAAGGGAAATCGCTTAATGGACAAGGAAACCCATAAAGTGATTATAAGCAGAGATTTGAATTTTATTGAGCATTTCAACTATCTTGGTGAAAATTATAATAACAAAATTTTCCAATTTGCTGCGGATATTTTTGAATCAGATAGTTCGGCAAGTAGTAGCTCAAATGGCGCGCAACATGGCCAAAAACAATGTTGTAAGTGCTGTTTTAAATTCACATGGCATCCAACATTGCCAGAACAGTGTTGCAAATAGAGAAGGCATACAACATGGCCTGAACAATGTTGTAGAACGTGATCATTTTGAAGATCACAATGACAATGTTGATGAAACGATTAGCAGTACAAAAGAATCTGTGTATGATGATGCAGATGACAGCAGATTGGACGTAGGCAATGATAGCGAAGTGCAGATTATTCGGCGTTCAGATAGAGGCACTAGGCCACCAAATTTGTTTGGAGATCGAGTGATGCATCTAATAATGAACGGGATCGAGTCAGAAGATAGCCATTTGGGGCCAATCGGAACGTCAACACATTTTGCGAATGTAGCCATCAATAGTGAACCTACAACAGTCGAGGAAGCTCTAATTGGGAGTGAAAAATTGCAGTGGATGGATGGCAATGGACGAAGAGTATCGATCGGTTATTGATAATGGGACCTGGAATCTAACACATTTACCTGATGGTCATAAAGCCATCAACTGCAAGTGGGTCTTTAAACGAAAAACTGACTCAAAAGGTGAAACTGTGCGATACAAGGCACGAGTTGTGGCAAAAGGCTATAGTCAGCGTGAAGGCGCCGACTACGTGCATACTTTTTCGCCAGTAGTTCGATATTCATCGATTCGATTGTTAATGGCGATGGCAGTAAAATTGGCTGGAAAATTGAGCAAATGGACGTCGTGACAGCGTTTTTGCACGGTGATATTCACGAAATACTTTATATGCACAAGCCTGAGGCATATGACGACAAAAGTGGTCGTGTATGCAAATTAAATAAAACTTTGTATGGTCTGAAGCAGGCCAGCAGACAGTTGAATCTTAAACTCAACGAAGTACTGGAGCGTGCAGGGTATAAGCGATGTAAAACCGATTCCTGTGTTAATGTTCAACACAAAGGAAATTTTATTGAGGTGATTGCTGTGTATGTCGATGATTTATTGATATTTTTTAATAACTCTGCTTGGAAAGATCAACTTAAATCAACATTGAAGAAGCATTTTCGCATGAAGGATGTAAGCACAGCAACTTTACGTTCTTGGAATTCGAATAAACTACAATTATGATAAAGGAATCATCAGTCTAGATCTACAAAAGTATACAGAATTTATTCTGCGTAAGTTTAAGATGTTTGATTGCGATGCGGTGAAGATACCAAATGATCCAAATCAAAAACTTACTACAGAAATGTGTCCGTCGACCCAAGATGAGCTTGAGAAAATGCGGACGATCCCATATGAGGAGGCCAATGGTAGTATTGTGTATTTAGCACAGTGCACGCGTCCAGATATTTCGTTTAATATCACCAATTTAAGTCAGTTTAATAAAAACCCTGGAATGGCGCACTGGAAAGGAGTGAGAAGAGTAATGAGATATTTGAAAGGTACACTAAATATCAAACTTACATATAAAAGGGAAAGTGGTAGCCTATGCGGGTATGCTGATTCTGATTGGGGATCAAGCTTTCAGGATGGCAGAATGCAGCGATAACATGGGCAAGTAAAATGCAGTCAATAGTGGCTCTTAGTACATGCGAAGCAGAATATATGAGCTTATCATGTTGGGGTATTGTCCTTGTTTGACGGGGGACGTCCTTCTGCTGCGCGCGTGTATCTGAAAAGCCTAAATCACTCTTTGTAAAAATCACTACATTACACTTTTAGTTTTTAAAATCACAAGCCTTTATTTCTTAGAATACTAACTCTTATATACTATTTGCAATTCACAATTACAATACAAAAACTGACCTTTCTGGTGTTCCAGTTTCGCACCTGTTAATTGGTGTCAGTTGGTCAAGCCAACTGACCTACGCCAATCTGAAATGTTGATGGTGCATTCTAACTTTGAATGCCCTTCGGTGGCTCGACTGCAAAACTGTAGCACCCTAAAAGTTTACATAATAAATATTACATAGGTAATATTAATTCTAAATACTCGCACCCTAAAAATATGTGCTTTCTTAAGTAACTTTAACACATGCTAATCACACAGAATGTGTGGCATCTGTTAGGAGTCGATGCTGTGAGACACTACGCGCAGGCAGCTTGATTCTAGCTCACAACATCCCTCCCCTCTTTCTAAAAGAAGTTAGTGCAACTAACTTCTAATGAATCTTACAGTATTTTTCTCTTTTCTGCACTTTAAACAATCTGTGCATTTTCTTAATCCTATAGTACATATGTATAGTTTTTCTTTTTTCAAATTCGCCTTATTTGGGTTCGATTGTTGTATTCTGTTCTTTTTACTTTTGTGTTCTTTTCTTTTTTCCTCTTTTGTTTTATTTTGTTCCTTTATTTCTATCTTTTTTTTCTTCTTTTTTTTCCTTTTGTTTTATTTTGTTCTTTTATTTCTATCTTTTTTTTTTAGTTATATTCCCCTTTTTATATTTGGTCTTTCATCGACTCTTTTCTCACTGGCGTATATACAAACAAAATTACAAACTAATTACATATTTAGCTACGCTTCTTATAAATAGGGTCCTCTGCAATTGTTGGTCCTGGTAACGTCCGTCCTGCGAGAGTGAAGTCCCTCGATGAACTCTGCATACCCCTCCCTTCTTTCTGGATCGGTACGTACAAAGATGTTATAGGTTGGCGATCTGGTTGGCCATTAAAACTTTGCTTTTAGTGGCCTTCTTCTTTCCATTTATATAGTGTGCCCCACGGCTGTAAGTGGTACTGCCTCTGCTTATAGTATTCAACTTTTTGGAATACATGAGAGATTACAATACACTTTCTTCCTTTGCAGCAATGCGTTTTATGGTGGAATGGTTTCTCTTGAGCTTCCTCATAATGGTATTTGACATCGTTTGGCTTTGATGTGGAGACAATCGGTATTTTTCTGAGATACATGTTTAATGATGTAATTTGATTACTCTGGTCGGTCACCAGTCTCTGTGTCCTCTTGTATTAAATCATATGTAAATCACATTTCATATGCTCATACCCTAGATTGGACATATAATTCAATGAAGCAATTAACTTCCGTGAGCCAAATCTCCTCTGCTTATTTTATTTGGTGGTGGTTTCAGTCACCCACCTTAAGCTTTTACCCATCTTCAACTTATCCAAAATCGATTCTGTTGAGATTGTGATACACTGGGTGGACATTGTACTATAAAATTGTCCAATTCAAAACATGACTCTGCAAGGAAACTTGTTTATTTTTCGTTGCTAGTCAAGAACTCATCCACAACGCGTTCAAATGCTGTGGCCATATCCCGTTTCGCAAAATTAAAATTACATCCGTCGCCATTCATCCCCAATCTAATATGTTGGCATCTTTGGGGTCACAAACCTTAGATAACTGCCAAAAATCTTTGTTTTTCAAAAACGCATCTTTCCGAATACTACGTTGGTCTTTTAGTCCGCACCGCCTTCCGATATCCGCTGTTCCCGGAACTTCCTGCTTCGCTTCACATCATCAGAGCTATATAGAGAACACCTATAATAATTTTCTTAATTTTCTAGTATACATTTTCGTTTGATATTTTTTCTATATTTAATTTTTGCCGAACATTTCAAAGTCAACTTAATAAATGAATTTAAAAATTATATAACATTTAAATAAATACACTATATGTACTATATATATTCTTGGGTATAATTTTCCAATTTAGTATGATTTTTGTTTTTTTTTTTATTACAAATTTATATTTTAAATAATTAATTTTTGTAACTCTAATTATTTTCTAAACTACTTTTGATTCTAATGTGAACTTTGCACAGATTAGAATTTTTTAATTTATAACTTTTCTTAAACATAAGCTATTCCAAAAAACAATATTTCTACAACATGCTTTTTTTATAATTGAATGCTATATCATTCAATTTGCCATCCACTCGTCTTCTCCCCTCACATTATCGGATTCGCTACCGTATCCTGGAGGAAAAGAGGACTGGACTATGCGTTTTCATAGCCATATAGGGCAACAGTTTTGCTCTGATTAATTTTTCGTGCTCTTTTTCAACACGTGAGTTATCACTCATTTCAACTTTGAACCAATTCATTGGCCCTCCGACAAAAACCAGATTATACAAAATAATCCCGTTTGTGTCAAAACTTTGTCCATTGCATGACTATATCTTTCATCGCATACAATTACTTTTTATTTAAATTTACTTCTAGCCTGATATGTATATATCCATTAACGATTCTATTTTCCATCCTGTAATTAGCTCGTATATGGCTACATACATACATTCGAGGCGCTTTAAATTACCTAGAATTAATTGCTAACGTTATTTTCCCCAATTAACTATACATCTTTTTTTTATATCCCAACATATACATTTATTCTAATTTCCATACGCTAATTTCCTAATCAATAAACAGTTAAAACCTATGTATATCTACATATAGCCTGCTGCAGTATCTGCAAATTCCCAATTCCTAATCATATGTCCCTACATACTTACTTATATGGCCATACCCATTCCTATAACTAGAATACTTACTTCTTTAAATATTCCCTCGTACATTCATTCTGTATATTATACAGTTACATACATATATATTTACTTCACCAACGGTGCCGGCGCTACTGCTTTCATTTCATTAACCGCCGTATGTATGTATGTACATATTTGAAGTTAAGTTTTATATTACTTACCCACGACTGTCTTACTATTTTATTTTATTTTTTAAATACGTGCAATATTTATCATTTAATATTTAAAAAATATTTTTCCCTACTGTGCTTCGTTCCGCCATAGTGCATAGTAAGCACATTTTTCTTACGTCAATTATAATCGCTCGATTTTAACCCTACGTCTCCACGGGCAATTTTTGATGGCATAACATCTGTCAAATTCGATTGCAAAGGTTGGCAATATTTTAATGGTGGGCATTGCGATGTTATGCCATTGTCATTTTGAAAATGCCGTCAAGCAATCTAGTTCGCTGTATCCACGCTTGAAAAAATTTTTTATTTATACGATGAAGAGGAAAAAAGAAGGAAACCGAAATTCTGGGTGAATCCTTTATTACAAAGAATGCAAATGCACAGTCTCCATTCATTTTAGCGTTTTTATTAATTTAATAGATGCGGTAAAACGAAAATGTCCGACGATGCTTCCACTGTGAGCGTCACGAAAAAATGAAAAAAGGCTGTCAAACAAACAAAATGACAACTGATTGCAACACAGCACGTTGGCAATTTATGGCATAACATATTTCATAACATAAATTGCCAACTTGAAGCAATTTGGAGTCTCCATTGGCAATTTGCTTGAAATTGCCAATGGCATGCCATCAAAAATTGCCCGTGGAGACGTAGGGTAAGTGGCCTTGACTTTGAGAATCGGAGCTGTGTGTTATCCGATATACACACGAACATGTTTACGTTGTTATTCTTGTGTTTACACTTGTAAAACACTGTCAACACATGTCTTTAGTTGTGTGGTCTAATGTGGAATAATTTTAACAAATTATTATGTAGCTTTTTATTCTTGCCCTTAATCGTTACGACTGTTGTAACTGGGCTTCGGATCTCTGCTACCATATACGGACCTATCCACACAGGTGAGAATTTATTTCTCCTGGCTTGATTCCTCATGAGTACCTGATCACCCACGTTCAAAACGACTGGGTTTAGTACCTTGTTATAGGCCTCCCTGGCTACTCGTTTAGCGCAATCCTGGTTTTCTCTGACCAACTCGTGCGCTCGCTGTAGCTGATACTTTTGCACTTTATTCGGGTCATCAGCATTGTACACTGGCGCACATTTGCGCTTCAGATTTGCTGGCATATTAAAATCAAACCCGTAGAGCGTCCTGAACGGAGTTTGCTTCGTTGATACATGTACCGTATTATTGTGTACATGCATTGCAGTGGTCAACCATTGATCCCAATTCGAGCCGTCTTCTTTGGCAAAACTGCGCAAGTACTCGGCCAAAGGTCGATGACTACGTTCCAATGAGCCATTCGCCTGTGGATGATATGGTGTTATGTGCAACTTCTTGATTCCCAGCATTTTACATGTTTCCGAGAACAGTTTCGATACAAAATTAGAACCATTGTCGGTTATCAAAACCTTAGGTATGTTGTATCGTGCTATTATTTCATCAAAAAAAGCCTTGGCCACCGTACCTGCTTCAGCATCGGGTATAGCCACGCACGCCATATACTTTGAGAAATCATCTTGGAACGTCAAAATGTATTTATTTCCCGAAACTGTCTCAGGTAAAATACCTCAAATATCCATATGAACTTTATCAAATGGTTGTTTTGGTGTGTCAGTTAACACCATTGGCATCTTTGTTAGCATTGAACTTTTGTTGGCGTGGCACTTTGGGCAACTTTTTACATATTTTTTATGTCTTTGAGCATACCTTTCCATCCGTATACTCGCTTAATTCTGTCATGGGTTTTCCAGAATCCCTGGTGGCCACCTAGGGGTGAATCATGGAAACCCTTTAACACAGCCTGGATATCCTTTATATCCTCCAGCCATTCCACACTACTGGCTGTTTGCTCATTGGCATCGAAACCCGCATTGCTAACATCTCTTGTAGCATCAATTTTATCTTCTGGCATTCTCTCGACCTTCTCCTTATCTGACCGTGCTTTGGACCTCGTTTGCACTACTGATACCTTCTGTGCCTGCGGTACTCTGCTGAGTGCGTCCGCATTCAGATTCTTCTTTCCAGGTTTGTATATGATTTCAAAATCATACTCAGACAATTTGTGTCTGAACCTGGCTAGGCTAGACGTTTGGTCTTTCAAATTGGCTATGCCTCTCAACGGCTAGTGATCAGTATATATCTTAAATGGGCGTCCTAGCAGATATGCTCTAAAATTCTTCGTAGCCCACACTATGGCTAGAAATTCCTTCTCTATTGTGGAGTATCTCTTCTCCGTGTCGCTAAGCGCTCTGCTTGCGAATGCTATTGGTCGGTCATCACCGACTTCCCCTTGTGACAATACTGCCCCTAATGCTTCATTGCTAGCATCAGTGGTCAACAAAAAAGTATGCTCAAAGTCGGGGTACACCAAAATTAGTGGCGAGCTAATTATCTCCTTTAGCCTCTCGAATGCATGCTGACATCTCTCTGTCCATTCGAACTTTGCTTCTTTTCGTAGCAACTTATTAATGGGCAAAGCAATTCCGGCTAGTCCTTCCACGAACTTTCTATAATAGTTCACTAGTCCTAGGAATGCTTGCACTTCCTTTCTGTTTCTCGGAATCGCTAGATTTTTAACGCATTCCACCTTCTGCGGGTCAGGCAGTGCTCCTGCTTCGGAGCAACGATGGCCTAAATAAACCACCTCTCTTCGCAAAAATTGACACTTCTCCGTGTTCAATTTCAAATTGTGTTCTCGTAATTTCTGGAGCACCTTGCACAAGCGTTGCGAATGCTGCTGCAAGTTCTTCCCATAAATTACAATATCATCGAGGTACACAAAACAATCTAACCCTTGTAAGCCTGTTAGCACATGGTTCATTAGCCGTTGGAAGGTAGACGGTGCTCCTGTTAATCCAAACGGCATTCTATTAAACTCATAATGCCCTAAACCGGTGCTGAACGCGGTTTTCTGCTTATCTTGGGTATCCACCAGAACTTGGTGGTAGCCACTCGCTAAATCAAGTGTAGAAAAATATCTACTGTGTCCCAATTGATCCAGTATCTCTTCTATCCTTGGTATTGGGAACACCTGCTTGATAGTGGCGTCGTTCAATTTCCTAAAATCAACGACCATTCTCCACTTCTTCTGACCCTGAGCACCTCCCTTCTTTGGCACCAAAATTATTGGTGAGTTCCAAGGCGAGATACTCGGTGAAATTATGTTATCCTTTAACATTCCTTCCACTTGCCTATTTACCTCATCTTTGTGAGCTTGCGGCAATCTGTACTGTTTCTGGTTAATTGGTGCTTGATCCACTCTAGTAGGTATTTCATGCTCTACCTCTGGTGTATATGTTAACTGGTCTCCTTCCAGCAAAAATATGTCATGGAATGACGCACAAATGGCTTCTATTGATGCCTTCTCTTCTGAATTCACGCTTGGGTCTAACTTCAAGGATTCTAGCACCCTCTCCATTCTTTTTCTTATATCTACCTGCTTAATCTGATTCACCGATCTATAATTCGGTTCCTTAAAATTATCATAGCTAGTGAACTTGTCCCTAAAATCCTCCTCCATCAAGTAGTCCTTTTCCGATGCATTGAGTACGCAAGCGTACACCTTACCCTTGTCAACGTGCGTTATGGTTTCCCCCATATATACGCCCTCCGCTAGCTGCTGCTTGTGTAAAACAACAGTCCTAAGTTTCGTATTAACATGCATAGTAACTACTCTCCATGCATTCACTACCTCCATACAATTCTTAACCTTACTCACGGTTCCTTCCTGCCATGACATTAATGGAAAAGTAAGGATTCTATGCTTATTATTATCATAGAATGATAACTGCTTGTCGAGCGCATCCAGTATGGTGCGTCCCCAAAGATTATCGCGGCCAATTATCCCATCAGCCGGGATACCTTTCCTATCGACTTCCACTGCGTGCATTCTAAAACTCATACCCTTAACTTCACTGTGCCCTATTCTGAGCGACCCCAATGTCCTAATGCACCCTCCAAACGCTCCGTTAAGCGTTCTTAAGTCCCTTTGATTAATGTCTAGCCCCTTTCGTAAAACACTAGATTTTACGAGGCTAGTGTCCGCCCCTGAATCTACTAATAGCACTAGCTTTCCACTCGCTGCCTCCTCGCAGGGTATCTCGATGAAGGCATCACCTATCCTGCTAATAGCGAAGCAACCTCCTTTTGTTCCCAATATGGACGTGTATCCATTCCCTAACTCTTCGTGATACTGGAGAGCCTCCTGCTCCTCCTTCTCCTGAACTGTAGTTCCTACATTACTAGTCCCACGTACTTCCGGCCTTATTATTACTTTCTTTCTTTTGGTTTTCCAGTCTATTGGCCTCGACTGGGCCGCTGGAAGTTTCCCTGGTTCCTTTGTTGGGATTGTCTATCCCTGCATTCCGCTGCCCGATGTCCCATCTGTCCACATGAGAAGCATCTTAACCCCTGTTTGGTGTTGCTTATTCTTGCTTCACTTCTGGAATTCCAATTTGGTCGCTGCTGACCACTCCCAGTTTTGAAAGGATTTCTTCCTTGGTTAATTCCTTCTGTTGAATTAACTCTGGGACTACTGAAGTTACCCCTGCTGTCCCTCAAGGGTGGAACCGGGCGACTCGTTGCTGGCTGCCTTTTACTCTGATTCCATTTAGTGTCTACTTGGCACTGTCTACTTGCCTCATGACCATATGTTTGGCACTCCATACAATAGGGCGTGTTTTTCCGTGTAACGCATTCATCCCTTGTATGCCCTGGATTATCACAGAATGAGCAAATGGGTTTCCTTGGCTTAAACCTCTCAACCAAGAATTCTTGGTCTCTTTGTTGCGGAAATTGGCCTATCAATCTACCGACTCCACATCTGTTTTGCTGCTGTACTGTTCCTACCTCTGCAGGAGCATCAGTCCAGCAGATTCCACCTGTTGTCGTTCGCTGTTGTATTGCTGATTCAGCTAAAGAGACCGCTTCCACTAACTCTGCCATACTCCTCGGCGTGAGAGTAAGAGTATAATTAGCTAAATCCCTATTTATCAGGCCTGCCTTGAACACAGAAATCATAGTCCGTTCTACTTGAGCCTTGTATGCTGCAACATTTGCTGGAAACTGCCTGTTGGCTTCCGTCTCAGCAGCGCTCCCCAGAGACTGGAGCCTTCGTCCCCAGGCTCTCAATTCCTCCCCCGGTGTCTGAGTTGATTCCTGAATTTCCCGAACGAGACAGTCGTATGACTTTTGTTTGAAATACGTCCTATCCAAAAGTGCATATAATTCTGCCAGGGTGCTTACTGAGCTATGCACCAGTAAATCAAACGCATCACCTGTGGTTCTTTGCCTAATACACTTTATTAAGTGTTCCCCGTCCGCTTCCGAAACACTCTGTTGCGCTAGCTCACAACCTTCTTTGAAGCGCCGGATCTCAGTTCTCAGGTCATACAACTCGACTCCTGAGAACATGGGCACCAACTTCTCCACCGCATGAGCAACTTGCAGAATGCCCATTTTATAGCTTTGTGTTTTCTCAATTGCTGGTAAAACCTTAGCTTTATTAATCTCTTTGGTAGTTTCCAAATTCTCTTCTCCCAGATCTGAGAGGTAATTGGTCAGTGACGGATTCAAACTAATTTTTCTTCGATCGTTTGTTCGTGCAGGCGAAATACTGCCCACAGTATCGGAACTTTGCTGCACGGGTACTGCTTCCGGCTCCTTTGGCGGATATCCCTGATTTTTATTATTTATCGGGCCTCCCGGAGAAAAAGGCTCGACACCGATTTCAGATGCGCCAAACAAAAATTCCGCTTGCCTTTCTTCATTAAGTACTAATTTTGGCTTTACCATGCGGCTTATCCCTTCTGGTGTTAAATACTCCGGCCAGCGAACTTCAGGAGGCAATGTCAATACTGTCTGCGTAAATCCAGCTGATGCTGATTTTGATCTCTCCCTATTCAGTGAGGTCCTATTGGTCGCCCGTCCTCTTTCCAATTCCGCACACTCCTTTTCCAACAGCGTTGCTGCTTCCTTTGTTTCCGTCAACCTCTGAGAAAGTTCCTTTGCCTTCTTCTCCAGATACTCTTTTTGTGCTCTCCAATCTTCTGCTTTCTTATGAAAACTGAACAACTTTTCTTCTGTTCTTTTTTGGGTTGCCGTCAAGGCTTGATCCGCTACCTCTAACGGTGACACAGCGCCTCCGGCGTTCGCCTGCCTCCACAATTCCTGAGCTTCTTCCCTGCTCGTACTCGCTTCGAACTGGTCAACTGTTTTCCCAGTAAACAGTTTCACCTCTGACTGTATTGATTTCAATCTGTTCCTTATTTCCTCGTCTGGCGAAACCAAACTCACAATCTCTTGCCCTAGTCCCTCTAATTCAGAACTAAATGTATCTGCCCATTCGTTGACCAGACTATTTATGTAGTCTGCGTAATTTTCCGCACAATATTTTCCCTTGCCGTACTCAACTGCGTGAGGCAACAACAGTCCGTGATTATTGTTGAACTCTCTCCCCAGATCTTGCAACTGTGTTATTCGCTTGCGGTAATACACGTCGTCCTTACGTAATCTGCCGTCTTTCTTAAAGTTACGGACCAGTTCTTCAATCGCTTCGCCAATTTGCTCCTGCCTCAGCAGTAATCCTTGCGCTTCCTTCGTCATATCCCAAATGCCAGAACAGATGGCGTATCCCAATTACAAATAAAAATCCAATAATTGTTAAAACTTGTTACAATATTTTATTCGATCTTACTTAATGATTCAAAACAGAATTAAAAAAAAAAAAAAAAAAAAACATTCCACCGTAAATTCTATCTTTATATGCATATTCTGCTATACTTGTTTTCCATCACAAAGTTCCGCTGTCTACCGGCGTCCATTAAGTCCTTCCATCAAAGCAAATTGGTCCTTGACTTCTTCACAAATACTCCTTGTTTTCCACTCACCATCTTTAATACTCCCAAAAATCCATAGAAAAGGCCATATGTTTGTAAAAACGGAAATTTAATTTACCGGCAAAAGTGTCTTGATTCATTCCCGGAAATTTGAATCCATATTTAAAAATAAACCCGTAACGTATGCGCCACATAATAATAGCATTTAAATGTGTTCTTCAACATTGCTACGCAAATCGTAGTTTCCGAACTTCGAAAACTTTGATGCAACAACACGTGTTGTCTGCACCTCTTCACCTAATACCCTAAACTTAAAATGCCAAATATTTAAATCAATCTTTATTTTGATTTCAAAACAATATAAATTGAATCGTATAAATGTCCCTACCGACAAACAAACACAAATCCCCTATCATAACCGTACGAACCCTATACCGTGGCACGTTCTTTCCGAACCAAACCAACCGGTATACACAAGTTCGCAATTCAATAACGCAAAATCCGTGAATAAACAGACACGTCCCACATTCCCCGAGAATGCTGAAACAAAATGTATTAAAAAGTATGAGCCTAATCTCAGTGGAACAACCCTATACAACCTGACCGTAAGTAAAAATTTTTCTTTTGGATCGACCTATTGTCACCTAACCGCAGCGGCTAATCAGCCCCAATGCTGCTTCTTCTGCATGACCGGCGCAAAAGCGCCCACACGGCCACCGAAGAATCGTCGACAAAATTCACTTAGATACTAGAATGTCCTACTATAAGCATACTCACCATTTTTTTACCCTCCATTCAACTCCTTTGGGATGGTTATCCTGATGGTTTCCTGTTGGTGGATTCCCCCGTAGGAGTGCTCTTTTCCTGGCACTCGACGTTGTATCCTACCGGCTGCGCCAAAATGTTGGGGTATTGTCCTTGTTTGACGGGGGACGTCCTTCTGCTGCGCGCGTGTATCTGAAAAGCCTAAATCACTCTTTGTAAAAATCACTACATTACACTTTTAGTTTTTAAAATCACAAGCCTTTATTTCTTAGAATACTAACTCTTATATACTATTTGCAATTCACAATTACAATACAAAAACTGACCTTTCTGGTGTTCCAGTTTCGCACCTGTTAATTGGTGTCAGTTGGTCAAGCCAACTGACCTACGCCAATCTGAAATGTTGATGGTGCATTCTAACTTTGAATGCCCTTCGGTGGCTCGACTGCAAAACTGTAGCACCCTAAAAGTTTACATAATAAATATTACATAGGTAATATTAATTCTAAATACTCGCACCCTAAAAATATGTAACTTTAACACATGCTAATCACACAGAATGTGTGGCATATGTTAGGAGTCGATGCTGTGAGACACTACGCGCAGGCAGCTTGATTCTAGCTCACAACAATCAGCAGCGACACAAGAAGCATTGTGGCTTAATCAGTTAAAGGATGAAATAATTAAAGACGGTACGCCGCCATTGGAGTTACACTGTGATAACAAAGGGGCCGTCGACTTAACAGAAACTGGAATGTTTAGTCCTAGGGTGAAACACATTGCGATTCGCGATCATTTTATAAGAGATTACATAAGTAAGGGCCTGGTTAAAATTATCATAGTAAGCACGAATGAAATGATTGCAGATAATTTGACTAAAGCCGTGTCAATTGAAAAACATTTATTTTGCATAAAAGAAATGGGACTTAATATCTAGAGTTTTGAATTTTTTAGTTTTACATGCTCCATTTTCTATTTGAATTATTCAACTCATTGAAATACAACCATGATAACACTGTTCAAGTTTTTGACACGAAATATCTGGTACAAACGTGAAAACCATATGGTTGTGTTTGGATGAGCCCCCTGAGTACTACTCCATCGATGAAAGTGCCAACTTGGCTCATTGGGAAAATTTTATGGCGTTTTGTTTGAATTTCGGTCAATTAGTGAATTTTTTACCATTTAAGCCCATTTAAGTCGCTATTCCTGTATTCAAAATTTCTTTCGTTATTTTTATACGGCTCGCAATTACTAGTTCTACCATTAGAACGCACATTTCAACTGAGAAAATCAAATTTTTTAGCCTATTTTCATGATTTTTGCCCATTTTTCATCGATTTTCCCCATTTTTTGCTGTTTTTATGCGCATTTTTGTAGTTCTTGCGCAAACTTATCGATATAGTTCTTACAGTTTTTCCTTTTTACAATATACTATGCAATATTATTGCCATTTCAAGCAACTCAACACACTTTTTAAATACAGAAACCGAGAACAAATCGTCTAATTGGACATCAGAACGTTATCCACGAGGAGTTGGTGCCGATGGATAACGTATTGCTGCCACGTTTGAGTGAAGCGAAAATTAAAGCAGGTAAATAAATATTTGGCATTCTTTTTCCGCCAAACGAAGATGAAGCATTCTTAAAAGTTTTTATATAAAATCATATATTGAATTCAGGTGTGTTGAATGGCCCAGACATTCGCAAACTGATGAAGGATGAATACTTCAACAATGTCCTTCAAGAGACGGAACTCATCGCTTGGGATAGCCTGAAAGCAGTGATCGAAAAAGTTCTCGGCATTCATCGGGTGGACAATTGGCGTGCCATTGTTGAACACATCGGTGTTCGAATGTCGTTGAAAGTGCATTTCATGCATCACCACCAAGATCACTTTGAGCGTCAGTTGCCGTCTGAATCAGACGAGCATGGTGAACGTTTCCACCAGGTATCAGCACAGTTGGAACACTGGTACAGTGGAAAAAAATTAGATTCACTTTTGGCAGATCTTTGCTGGAATTTGTTAATGGAATTGGAGGATAAAGAATGATATTCCATTGAATAATTCTATATTTCAATTGCCAATTTAAAATTAATTACATTAATACGGAGAAACACGCATTTCCATTCATTTTTATACCGAAAAAATGTATTCAAAAAATTTATTTAAATCAATAAAAAACGCGAAAATCATCCGAAAAAGCGTAAGCAGTTATGTAGCTGACAAACGAAGACAGCTGAATGAAATTCATGGAACCATCAGAAAGCGCACACAACTGATGAGTGATAAAAAGAAAGCCAGATATGATCTACGAGCAAACTCCAAGGGATTTCAGGAAGGGCAGCTAGTTATGCTTCATAATCCGCAAAGGAAAAAGGGATTATCGCCAAAACTGCAAACACACTGGGAAGGCCCTTATAAGGTGATAAAGCGGCTCAACGATGTAGTATACCGCATCCAGTTGGCGAGAAATGCCAGGAGCAAAATGAAAGTCGTTCATTTAGAGAGGTTATCTCCTTATAAAGGTTGCAGTACTATCCTTGTTCGGGACGAACAAGTTTAAGCGGAGGGCAGTGAAACGTGATAGCTCAGTGAAAAGGGATTGCATACTTTTAGGATCCCATCTGGAGAATGAGTGCCCCCTGTGAGTCAAGATGCGAACTATTCGAATAAAAGTTTATTCAAGAACCATCCGTCGGTAATATCAAAAAGAATATTCTCG
Source organism: Clusia tigrina (assembly GCA_920105625.2). Classification (NCBI taxonomy): domain Eukaryota; kingdom Metazoa; phylum Arthropoda; class Insecta; order Diptera; family Clusiidae; genus Clusia; species Clusia tigrina. The sequence goes on from OV050031.1 coordinate 171,027,189, forward strand.
ACTTCTGTCGAAGTGGATAGAAGCTTCTAGAAAATACGAGAATAGCGTAGAATTTTCGACTCCAACCATTCGAAAACTATAAAAGCGACAAGACTGTTCAAAGTCGAATACAGTAGATCAGAGATCGTAAAAGTGTATACATCAGGCATTTTAATCTAAGCAGCAGTATTTGTAATTTTGCAAAGTGATGAAATTCATTATTAAATAAAGTGATGAAATTACTTATTAAATAAAGTGACTAATGGTTTGTGAAATAAAGTGCAAATAATAACTAAGTAAACTTTAAGCCTAATATTAAATGTGTAAATAACAATAATTAAATAAAGCTAATTATTTTAATTTAACCAGCGATTGTTTGATTACTACACAATCCAGCGGTACGAGTCCGAGTACAGATAGTTAGAGAAATTGTCAGGAGGGCAATTTTGTTACAGAGTAAATTGTCCGGAGGGCAATTTTGTAACAGAGTAAATTGTCAAGAGGGCAATTTCGTAACAATATATATATATATATATATATATATATATATATATATATATATATATATATATATATATATATATATATATATATATATATATATATATATATATATATATATATATATATATATATATATATATATATATATATATATATATATATATATATATATATATATATATATATATATATATATATATATATATATATATATATATATATATATATATATATATATATATATATATATATATATATATATATATATATATATATATATATATATATATATATATATATATATATATATATATACTAGCGAACCCCCTGCACACTTCGTAGTGCGAAACAAAATAGGAAAATATAAAATCAATTCATAGTTCATTTTAATCAGTGTTAAATAATTTTTATTGTAAAGGTCTGTGGTACACAACATTTTTTGTTTTTCCACTTTCGGTGTAAATATACAAAACCGATGGTTTGCCAACACGCGAACAGGCAACATACAGTTGTCCATGTGAGAAAACTGGATACTCTAAATTAGCTCCACAAATTCCTAACGATTGGCCTTGCGCCTTATTCATAGTAACCGCAAAAGCAAGGCAAATATGAAACTGAAGTCGTTTAAATTCAAATGGTGTGTCAGATGGAACGATTGGGATGCGTGGAATGAATACATCTTCGCCTTTGAATTTCCCAGTTAAAATAGTAGCTTCAATTACATAAGTCATCAATCTTTTAACAGCAAGTCTGTACCGTTACACAAACGGGGTAGCATAATGATAGTGACGCCAACTTTCAATTGGAGATTATGCGGAGGCGATCCTGGTAAATCTAACGAATTCAAAAATTCTGTTAGATAATTCGCAATATCTTGTTCATTGGATCGTTCTGCAACTTAACACGAACGTTGGTAGTAAGATTCAACGTTTTAACAAATCTCCATAAATGTGAAGATTTCAATCAAGCGTTAATTTCATCGGCAACTGTCGATCTAGGAATGACGGGCAATGTTTGTCTGAAATCGCCTGACAATAAAATTAATGCACCTCCAAATAAGCCTGAATTATCTCGAACATTTTTCATGATTCTTTCAACTGATTTCTAATGCGCCATAGTGCACTCATCCCACACAACAATATCACATGCCTGCAAAAGTTTAGCTGTTCCAGATGTTTTCGATATATTACACGTCGGATGTTCAATAACTTGAATATTCAAAGGCAATTTCAAAGCAGAATGTGCTGTCCGTCCACCGTCCAACAAAGTTGCAGCTATGCCAGAAGAAGCCAATGCCAATGCAATTTTATTCTCAGAACGTATGGTTGCCAAAATCAAAGAAATCAAAAATGTTTTTCCGGTACCACCAGGTGCATCCAAAAAATAAAATCCACCGACTCCGCTATTGACAACTTGCATAATCGAATCATACGCCACTTTTTGTTCCAAATTTAATTTCGGACGATTATCTACAACGTATGCATTCAACAAAACACAATCGTACTGCAACTCACGTTGTAACTCCTGCTCGAATAAAGCATGCATTGGACGATTAGGTGATGGCATTCCCAATTGAACTAAAGCCTTATTTCCAATTACCAAACATAAATCCTCAATCATAAGTAATGCTTCATTGTAAATTTCTGGAGTAAAATCCATCACTGGATTATGATTAATTCGGATTATGGCGCATTCGATTCAAAATATCTTCCGACAAAAAATCTTGATACTTTGTCCATAACTCCAACGGATTTGATGGAAAACACGTAGACAAAATTATTGCAAATAAATTCCGAATTTGATGCGGATGAGCAACAACAGATGCATCAGCTAAAGTGTGATCCCAATGTGCATCATTTTCCAACAAATTCAATTTCTGACATGCTTCTCTGTACGTCACACATAATTCACTATCGACAGTTCTCAAATCACCAAACGATGTTGGCCCACGAACATTAACTAACAACAAACGCAAATAAAAGCACTCAGCATTATTCGGATGAACAGTGTATATTCGTCCCAAAGCATCACTCGAATACAAATTCATATGACCTGCCACACGATTTCCTTGTTTTCGTCGTTGAAATTCTTTCTTCGTTGCATTCCAAGTAAAATATGTTGGAACCTCAGCATACAACAACGTTTTGGCAAAATCATCAACTGCACACAACTTGAAAAAAGCTGTCAATGTTGTATCTGTAGGTGATGCAGCTCTTTCAGCAGCATTTGCAGCTGTAAAATAAACACGTTGGCCATTTTCTAAGTGTACCGCAAGGTGAACGACTGTTGGATACCTCTCATGAATATGAAATGCAAATATACGCCAAATGGCTTCATTGCTGCTAATATAACGCCCCATTTGAAACCGAGTTACTTCGTCGTTTCTGTTTGGATCTGACACTCCGAAAACTGCCATATCGCTTCCTTTGTTGACATATTTGCAAATGTACTTAATTGACTTAGCAGAATTGCAATACTCGACGTTTATATGTGCTTTGAAAACTTTCGACAACAGTGGTGAATATGGCACAATCCATCTGTTATCAACTTCAACGTCTTGATTCCGTACTTTAATCAAAGATCTACCATGATCCTCAGTGGATCTACGACGATACAAAATAACCATCTTCACCAGTTACTGTATCCGATACCAAAGCTCTTGGATATCGCTTCGTACATTTGCCTTCAGCCATACATGGTGAATTAACGTTGTATTCTCCACATGGTCCATGAATCATGTTTTGAGTAGCAACTGCATATAATTCCGGATCACTCGCACAATCTGGTATTTCGGCTGAAATAACATGATCCACCTCGTCCGGAGTGATCTTATTCACCAGCCAAGTCAAAAAATGAGCGTGAGGCAAACCACGCTTTTGCCATTCAATGGAATACATCCAACATTTCACCTCACCAAACACCCGACTTTTCACAATTAAATTCATCAATGCCTTCAACTTTTGATTGAATACACGGGCAGTAATATCATGCCGATCCATTGTTTTTTGCCCATCAAAAAGAAGGTCTTTCAACTCATCCCATTGAGGGTTACAGGTAAACGTGATGAAAAGATCGGGACGACCATAATGACGAACGTAACTCATTGCGTCTTGCGCATATTCGTGCATGTGTCTCGGGCTACCTTGATATGACGATGGTAATATGATCATTTTGCCAAGATTATCAACGTTTCCATCATTGTTTATAGCATCCCGCAAGTGAATGTACTCCTCTGAGCGCAATTTCCTCTGATTAAATCTAATGAAATTCAATCTCTCAGTCTCGATTTTTGCATACATGTCAACGACAAATTGGTGAAGAAGTCGACGGCAATATAACAAATAATTCACTTCACCCTGCCGAACCATGAAACGATATGAATAAAAATTCATTGCGCTTACTTTTTTTCTCGTTTCAACACCTAAAATCAAATTAAATTCAGTTAGAAGTTTTCACAAATAATTAAAAAAAAATCGAACACACTAACCGGAAGAGGGATTTATCATCTTAATATTGAAATGATAACCATCTTCTCCGCGGCTAAATAACAACGGATACTGCAAACCGTCATAACACCGATGAGTTTCTGATACTCGTTGAAGCTGCATATTGCGACGACGTAATACAATATCTCTCGATTTAAATTCATCTCCAATAATTACAATAGCCACTTCATCCATCGTTGGTGCATTAAACCTTCTAGCATGTTCACCAGGTGGCGTTTTATCAGCACGAATAACAATTGCATACTCGTCAGATGGCATTTGATCTAATGCTGTTTGAAATAATCGAACTAACTCATTTTCATCATGCAACATATTCTGCAACTGTTCAACAACATCATTCCTCAAAATTGATGAAATGTCACAACGACGATTGGTTTCAACAGTCGAGTTACCCACAAAGTATATTTGTAAAAATTGATAGCTTTGACCTGGGAGTGGTAACAAAGAACCAAGTCGATGGTAAACTTGGCCTTGAATCTGTTGAATACCAACATTTTTGCAACCGTACATATTGTTATTATCAAAACAAACATGATATATGTCATTCACCGTAATTACCTTAAATGTCGGCATGAAATTATCTCTAATAATTTTAGTGGCACCAAACGACGTCATTTGAAAACACGAATTGTACGTTTGTATGTTTGTTAAAAATGCTTTGAACTCGGAGAAGTGCCAATAATCATTGAACGCAAAGGCTCTGGTGGTGGATTCAATTGAGGTAATTTCACTTGGCCACTTGCACAACATAATCCAGGATTTTCATGTTTAAATTTGAAAGCCTTGCAATAAACACACACAACAGACATTGTTCCAATTGAAACGACATCAAGAGACGCATAATTTAAATAAGCATCATAAGCAAATGCTGCACGTTCCAAAACAATTCTTGGGTTTCTCGATGCTCTCAAACGTCTCATTCCAGCTCTTACAGCTGCATTTACATTAGCACGCTGTGCATCGCTTTGCGCAGCTCTACTCGCCACAGATGACCTAGCAGTAGCTGTACGACGCCCAAGTTGGCTACGACGACGGGTCATTTCAATAGTTCACAGATTAAATTGTAATATATCTAAACAAATCCAAACTAAAAAATTAACTTTTCATTAATTTTTTCCACAACTAATCGTTTGTTATAGGACATGATTCAATCAAAGAATTACCAATTTTAAAAATATATACAGCTCTGAACACAGCAAACGTTGTGATTCACACACAAAAAATCCAATAAAATGCTCAGAATGGTAAATGCCAAAAATGTAATAAATTGCTAAAATAAAATACAACACACTCTTAAATCAATTGAAATTTTAAATTCACTCGAAATCAAAACGTTGATAAATTTCCTACATACATTCACACACACGTACCGCAGCAACTATTGTTGTGCCTAAACGGCCAAAAATCCAATTTGAATGCTTAAAATGTTCACACCTATTAATAGCAAAAATCAAGCAGCAATTGTTGTGATTAAACATCCAAAAATCCAATAAAATTCTCAAAATGTAACAAACTCCATCCACCAGTTGAGATTCCACTCGAGTAATATATCCACTTTTGTAAACAAACAACAGGTTGATACCAAATGAACTGTAATTCCAATGTGTTCCAATCAGACTATTGTCAAATCACTTTCCACGTTCCATTTACTGTAACTCTCACAAAATATAAACAGCTGACTTGATATCGATGTATGTTTACACTCTCAAAACTGATACACAATTCAACAACTTCAAAGCAAAATGAAATTTTTTTATTTGAAAATTCAATTAAATTTCGTTCATTTGTCGTATGACCATTTTTTCCCTTTGTTATTGGTTGCGTGCTATTTTGATTGCTATTTCCAACAAATATAGCGCGTATGTACACAATTTGAACTGCATAAAATTCATACTTTTACTTTTCATATCAATTAAAATCAAATTTGCAAAAAAAAAAATTTCCAATAGGTCCAAAACCCTTCACTCAAACACATATAACTCGACCAAATCAAAACATTTTCAACCATTTTTTTTTTTAAAACCATCTAGAGAACGTACCCTACAAAATGGTATCAGCCGAACCCAATTTACCCAGCCGAACTCTCAAACACTCGTCACAAACAGATTTGACAACATTTTTTTATATATATAGATATATATATATATATATATATATATATATATATATATATATGCGGTATGGTTTGTTTTTTATTGTCCTCTCTTTGTTACTCGTTTTGAGCTTGCTAATGAACTGTAAAAAATTTAGTTGTGATACATTTTTGGAAATTGTTTTCTCTGAAAGTAATGTCGTCTGGTAAAATTGTGAAATTATTTTTTTTTGTTATTATTTTATAGAAATTATACATTAAATATAAAATTTTTTTTAATATTTATTGTAAAGTAAATTCACATAATATCAGGAAAAGATACTGAACCACCAACTGGGAGTAAGAATTCTTTTTTGTGGAGAAAAAGAAATCGAGGTCTGCACAATGTCTTATTTGTAACCAAACAATAATTGACAGGAAATGTAGCAATATGATAATATATTACAACAGAAAGCATATGGAGAATTATAAAGATATATTAGGACCTCCAAGGAGTGAACTTATCGCTCGGTATAAAGAATTGTTACCATCCGATCCCCAAGATGACATCAAAGAAGTCGATAATTTGGCGGAAAGAAGTCTTCACGCATCTTACAGGGCCAGTTCCCAGAAACCTTTAATAGATAGTGAATTTTGGAAAAAAAACTTGCATAGATATGCTTAGTTACTTTGGTCCCATCGGTGAGAAAATGTCTTCTCATATATCTACTGTGTCACTATCTCGCAATTCCGCTGTGAAGAAGATTAGTCATATAGCAGATTGCATAAAAGAAAAGCTGATAAAAGGAATAAACAAATGTGAAGCTTTCTCTTTGGAACTAGATGAAAGCACCGAAGTAAAGTTTGTGGACAAAACCTTCCATGTAAAAGAAGAGCTATTAGATATCGTGCCATTCTATAGTAGTACCAAGGGTTCTGACATATTTCGAGCGGTACAAATGTCATTGCAGCCCATTAATGACTTGAAAAAGTCATGTGCACATGCGCAATGTGCACAGATGGTGCTGCGAATATGCGGGTTAAACAAAATGGATTACTCGGCCTTTTAAAAGCCTGAACTTAGAAGTTCGCTGGGTAAGTAAAGGGCAATGCTTAGAGAGATTTTTTCGCTTCGTAAAGAGGTTTTAATAATTCTTAAACAAAATATTAAAAATTCGACTGTTTTCCAAACAAAGCTAGCCACCGAAACATTTCTCTCCCAAGTAGCATTTTTAACTGACGAAACGGCTTTTTTAAACAAATTAACCACTCAGCTTCAAATACCTGACCAATCTGCTATTGATATGGTATCTTTAATTGAAGGCTTAAAAAAAAATTAAGCATTCTACAATATGAATTAAACTAGGACCAGCTTCACAATTTCCATCATGCGCAATTATACATGGGGAGTATCTTGAAATTAGTTTCAAAACGTTTTCTACAAATTTAAGAGATCTCGAGACCGAATTTTATCGACGATTTATAGAGTTCGAACCAGTATTCCATTTGGAAGCAAGTGTCACCTGAAAAGTATCTCAATTTAAGAAAAACCGTGTTAAAGTTATTATCTATTTTCTCGAGTACCTATGTTTGCGAGTGTGGATTTCCGCGCATGGAACATATAAAAACGATTACTTAGACTTAGTCAAATTAATCTTTTAAATTTAATGTATATATCTCTTACTTCGAGAATATAAACTTCAATAAACTTATAAGCAGAGAAGCAATGTTAATATAAAATTGTAAAGCTTATATTGTAATATGTCACTAATCTAATAAAAATAATAATAGATTTTTTATTTATTTATTTATTTATTTATTTATTTTTTATTTTATTTTACTTTATAAAATAGCAAGTTATAATAATGAAGTTGTAAACTAGCAGCACTAGCGACAAAGGCCACCAGACTGACATATATATATATATATATATATATATATATATATATATATATATATATATATATATATATATATACATATATATATATATATATATATATATATATATATATATAAATATATATATATATAAATATATATATATATATATATATATATATATATATATATATATATGTATATATATATATATATATATATATATATATATATATATATGTATATATATATATATATATATATATATATATATATATATATATATATATATATTTATATATATATATATATATATATACATACATATATATATATATATATATATATATATATATATACATATATATATATATATATATATATATATATATATTTATATATATATATATATATATATATATATATATATATATATATATATATATATATATGTCAGTCTGGTGGCCTTTGTCGCTAGTGCTGCTAGTTTACAACTTCATTATTATAACTTGCTATTTTATAAAGTAAAATAAAATAAAAAATAAATAAATAAATAAATAAATAAATAAAAAATCTATTATTATTTTTATTAGATTAGTGACATATTACAATATAAGCTTTACAATTTTATATTAACATTGCTTCTCTGCTTATAAGTTTATTGAAGTTTATATTCTCGAAGTAAGAGATATATACATTAAATTTAAAAGATTAATTTGACTAAGTCTAAGTAATCGTTTTTATATGTTCCATGCGCGGAAATCCACACTCGCAAACATAGGTACTCGAGAAAATAGATAATAACTTTAACACGGTTTTTCTTAAATTGAGATACTTTTCAGGTGACACTTGCTTCCAAATGGAATACTGGTTCGAACTCTATAAATCGTCGATAAAATTCGGTCTCGAGATCTCTTAAATTTGTAGAAAACGTTTTGAAACTAATTTCAAGATACTCCCCATGTATAATTGCGCATGATGGAAATTGTGAAGCTGGTCCTAGTTTAATTCATATTGTAGAATGCTTAATTTTTTTTTAAGCCTTCAATTAAAGATACCATATCAATAGCAGATTGGTCAGGTATTTGAAGCTGAGTGGTTAATTTGTTTAAAAAAGCCGTTTCGTCAGTTAAAAATGCTACTTGGGAGAGAAATGTTTCGGTGGCTAGCTTTGTTTGGAAAACAGTCGAATTTTTAATATTTTGTTTAAGAATTATTAAAACCTCTTTACGAAGCGAAAAAATCTCTCTAAGCATTGCCCTTTACTTACCCAGCGAACTTCTAAGTTCAGGCTTTTAAAAGGCCGAGTAATCCATTTTGTTTAACCCGCATATTCGCAGCACCATCTGTGCACATTGCGCATGTGCACATGACTTTTTCAAGTCATTAATGGGCTGCAATGACATTTGTACCGCTCGAAATATGTCAGAACCCTTGGTACTACTATAGAATGGCACGATATCTAATAGCTCTTCTTTTACATGGAAGGTTTTGTCCACAAACTTTACTTCGGTGCTTTCATCTAGTTCCAAAGAGAAAGCTTCACATTTGTTTATTCCTTTTATCAGCTTTTCTTTTATGCAATCTGCTATATGACTAATCTTCTTCACAGCGGAATTGCGAGATAGTGACACAGTAGATATATGAGAAGACATTTTCTCACCGATGGGACCAAAGTAACTAAGCATATCTATGCAAGTTTTTTTTCCAAAATTCACTATCTATTAAAGGTTTCTGGGAACTGGCCCTGTAAGATGCGTGAAGACTTCTTTCCGCCAAATTATCGACTTCTTTGATGTCATCTTGGGGATCGGATGGTAACAATTCTTTATACCGAGCGATAAGTTCACTCCTTGGAGGTCCTAATATATCTTTATAATTCTCCATATGCTTTCTGTTGTAATATATTATCATATTGCTACATTTCCTGTCAATTATTGTTTGGTTACAAATAAGACATTGTGCAGACCTCGATTTCTTTTTCTCCACAAAAAAGAATTCTTACTCCCAGTTGGTGGTTCAGTATCTTTTCCTGATATTATGTGAATTTACTTTACAATAAATATTAAAAAAAAATTTTATATTTAATGTATAATTTCTATAAAATAATAACAAAAAAAAATAATTTCACAATTTTACCAGACGACATTACTTTCAGAGAAAAAAATTTCCAAAAATGTATCACAACTAAATTTTTTACAGTTCATTAGCAAGCTCAAAACGAGTAACAAAGAGAGGACAATAAAAAACAAACCATACCGCATAAGCAATAATGCTATTATTTTGCACATAAGTACACACCACAGAGAAAGTAAATTATTTTTCGCTGCCAGCGTCCGTAGCGGTCACACCACGATTCTGAGTGGATTCAACACGATTTTCAGTGGATTCGTGTACAACGTCCGTCTGCTTTATTTCGCTGCTTTGCCGTTTGACGTTTAAGTTTCTTTACTACTCTGGTGCACACTTGCATTCATGTCAACGTAAACACTCGATAAGACCAATTAAAAATATTTGCATAGAGTTGCCTATAACCTGTACAAATTTAAACGAGCTAACATTAATAATATAATACTGCTAAAGAACGGCAAAAGTCCACAAATTATGTGAGTGCTATCGTTAAACTAAGTTCAACTAAATTTAATTAATTTATATTAATAACATATTATATTTTTTTTTTATTAATATGTATACATACTTTTGTGACCATCGCTAACATGCTTTCCTATTGTAGACACATTAACGCGGTCCTACTGTACATAAATTGCCAAAGAGACACCAAAATTTTTCTTTTTGTTTTTTCGTGTTTCGCATGCACAAAAACCAAGAACAAATTTGCTTGTAGTAATTTATATATAGGTGAAGTGAATTTGGAGATTCAGGGTAAAGGCCGGGGCAAAGAATATACAAGAATAGACAGTTAATTTGAATGAATTTGTGCGAGCTCTGCTACTGAGAGGAGTTTTTAAAATTGATGTATGTAGTGGTAAAAATACAGTGCACCCCCCTTAACTCTAACTTTCGTCATTCCTCAATTCACTTAACTTCTCAAAATAACTGAAAACATACGATTTCTTTGATAATTTCTCATTATCAATGAACCCTCAAGATCCACAAGTCGAAATATTCCAGTTGCGTTTAAGTAAACAAATTAATTCGATAAACTAAAAACTTGTTTTCGTCATTATTAAAGAAAGAAACACTACCTCTGTTTAATTAAAAGCATAAAGCGGTTAAATTAATTCGTTTAGCTGCATTTTTGACCTATTTTGAAGATTTTTCTGAGATTATTGAAACTGTTGTTATATGTGAGAATACTGTAAAAACGTGGAATTCTCTTTTGACCGTCAATTTCTTAATTTTTGTCTCCTTCTGTTCCATATTCTAATATTTTTACTGTCCCCTGTGCACTTTCATTTGTTCATGGCCATGCATATTTAACCACGCTTGGGGTACTACTGGGGCAGTCGGACCCCATTTTAATATAAATTAATTTTTATTAATTATTTTAGTTATTAGTAGTATAATATTATGTCAAAAAACCAAATAATTATTATTCTACATCTTATTATTACTATAGTGCGTTTACAGTGAACAGAAGTGTAAATGGAAAGCAATTGGATCAGATTTTACATTAAGAATAGTTATAATTTATGAAAAGAACTTGTTAACATTTGAGTTTTCAATTCCAAATTAAATAATACAATTTTTTTTGATTTATTGTAACCTTTTCTTTTTAGAAGTTTCGCAGTTCTTTCTAAAATACAAATGAAGTGACCCCCTAAAAGTTTAATTTAAGCGTAGCCTGATTTCTTCTGATTTTTTTCTCCGAATATTCGCTATTTTAGACAACATCCCAGCAGTGAAACCAACTAGTTAAAGTACTAGTAAAACTCAGATTATATGTAAAATTCATATATACATAATATAATAATGTGTACTCGACATTAATTCAGCATGTTAATTCATTGTGTCGCATTTCTACTTTTCTTTGCGAACACTTGCGGATATTTTAAAACACGCGTTAACTTGAAAATTTATCTCTAAATTGAGGAATTACAAAAAGTGCTTGAAATTATAAAAATAACTGTTTTTCTTCCAATTCCAATGTTTGCCTTTACTTCCTTTTTAATTAAATTGACAAGAAAGGAAAAATTTAGTATACACGGCAATGAAGTGCCGCAGAAGTCAGTAACTGGTTAACTTATAGATAAGTTTTGAACTAGTAAATTAACCACTTGATTTTTTACTATTAAATTTAGTAGTACATTTTGAAGACTGCCAATAATTTTCACTACAGGGATATGGAATATTTTTACTACAAACATAAATTCAAATACACTATACGTGTGACCAAAAAAAATGGTCGGACGGGAAATAAATTTGGAGAGAATTTAATGTCTTTTCTTTGTCTTCTTTGGCCGGGGTGCGCTCAATCTGTGTAAAGTGTATCTATTTGCTCGGAGCAGCCGGAGTTTTTTTTTGTTCGGCGTGAACATCGCTGATTTAAAGCAATGATTCTTGTGAAACGTGAGAGTATTTCTAATGAAGAATTAATTTTTTTATTTTATAACATGGCACTAAATTTTAAATTGTATTTTTAATTGAAATATAAAAACATACATATCTCGTATATCACATATCATTATCTACTATTTATTGTTATGTCCCCATTGGCATCATACCTGGCACAGACACCCTGGCTAGCTCAGTCCTTTTTTGTTCTTTGGTGGGTTCCCAACCCGCTGTGCCAGATCGTGGGGCAAACATGAAGTTCTACTCTAAACCTATTCTACGTTTATTATTTATTTTTGATACCACTCACCTCTCCACCGGATTCCTCCGTCCCGATCAGCCTCTCCTCATCCTCCCCCTCCTGTCTCCACCTTAGCCTACCATAATTTATTTATTTTTTTATACAAACACACACATACACGGACAATTACTACGGCCTCCACTAAGCTGCGTATAGGCTGCCTAATTCAGGCAACAAGGCCTAACTCAAACTCCGCTTTCGCTCTTCCTCTATCTACTCTTAGGAGCTGCATCGACCAGTGTAGGCTATTCTTACCGAGCGCGCCACCGCCACGCTCTGTTGAGACCGTATCACACTTTCCTAACGCCTTAAATTAATTCATGGATTCTACTCATTAACAGAACAAATAAAAAACTTTATGCTTTACATCCAACAAAAAGAAAACTTAAATAAAGACGTAAATAAATACTTATATTTAGGAACTTATGCTTATCTTAATACGCTGGACTTATCTTTATTTTTGCCGCTCTTGGTAGGAGGAGTCTGGTCTTCGGCGGTCGATCCGTATCCATTCACTTCCTTTTCTAATTCGTCGACAATGAAAGGAAATCGAAACTGCCTTTTTTTATGCAGCATTAAACCATTTCAATACCATTTCTTTTTAATTTAATAATTCTATGTATTTAATTTATTAAAATATCGTATTCTAGCGTTTTCAACACGACACTAGCACAGAAATTCTCACCAAAAAAAAAATTAACACTCGATTTAGATGAAGATAGACGACTCGAACGACAACGACCGTAAATTTCACTTTACTTCTTGCTATGCAGAATCTGACTCTTTTCTAAAAATTTTCCGCAATTACTTACTGACTTCCAAAGTCAGTTTCCTCCGGTACTTCAACTCCCAGCTCTCTCCCTCTGACACCCTACTCTTCACTATCCTATCCACAACCTGTCCGTCCGTCTCTGTCCCACCCACTAAGCATACCCCCTGGCAACAGCTGTGCTTTGTGGGTCAACCAACTATTTCAAGGACAGCTACTAACCTTTCATCATCACTTTTCTTTTTCTTCTCCTTTTCCTTACCAACTCGCACACACGTATTTACCCCACACTAACACTCGATCCACCCACACATGCACCCATATTAGACCAGCTCTCGCGTATTAAAAGTTCCCCTCCACTCAACCTGAGCTTTCAACGCAAAAGCTGTCTAATCCTCTCACACCAAAAAAAACTAACAAAAAGTTATGATATAAAATCTCTCCTATATACATACATATATACTCGTATAAATATACATATTTACATAAAGATTACCAACCGGAGTATGCAGACAGTAAACCGAAAAGTCATCTGATGCACCAAATAAGGTAGCAGCCAGCTGATCGTAACATTATATAGGTGACTTAATTAACTTTATTTTTTCTTAAGAAAAGAAAATGGTAATCAAGCAATGTATACATGTATAGTATACACATTTGTTGCGAACACCCCTAGTCATGATGCAGTGTGGTGGCCGCGGCTAGCTCGCAGCAACGGTCGTGGTCCTCAACCCGCCACACTGCATCGGGTGGGGCAACACTACAGAAAAAAAACATCCATTTTTTCTTTTCAGCCGGGCTTCCTCCTCCTCGACGTCAAGCGAGCCCGCCCCATCACCTCCGCCTTAGCCTAACATACTACATACATTTTGTCAAGTAATTGTTTGCAAAATAAAAAATTTAATGAAATTTTCACTTTAATATTGATTTGAAGCAAGAAATGCATATATTTCATTTAAAAAAATATTATAATTTAATATTTGCCAATTTTCCTTAACAGAAAACATAAAAAAAAATTATTAAATAATTACAAAAAGATCCGTTTCTGTAGCAAAATAAAAAACAATTGCCACTTCATGGTGTCAAATAATTCTTTGCAAAATTCAAGGAACATACAAATAAGCTATTAAACTAATAGTAAATAATTGAATACTAAATGTGACTACCAATAGAATCAATAACGGCTTACAACCTTTTTGACATAGACGCAATAAGTTTTTGTCTATCGTGTTATTCGGGCACCTTTTCCCATTCCTACCTCCTAACTCTTATTAGAAGCGTTTTTATTAGTTGGAACCCGAATTGCAACTGTTTTTATAAGGCGTGCCCATATATTCTCGATTGGGTTCATATCAGGGCTTTGTCCTGGTGTGTCTATGACTGTATATAGGCAATTATATATCATCCAGGGCCTGCACAAGAGCGATTTGTGCTTAGGGTCATTGTCCTGATACACTTTGAATTTTAACTTTTCGGGATTTTGTGGGCCAATGAAGTCGAAATTCTGAACACTTTTTTTCAATTCGTTTTGAAGAATGTTTAAGTAATACTTATTTTTCCTTCATAAATCATCATTAGGAGCATACTAACGGTAATTTTTGGTAGGGTACCTTGAAATGATTATATCGACCCCTTTTCTTGTGTATGGCTTTGTAGTGTCAATTAGAGATGTGACGGATAGTGATTTGGCCGGATAACCGGATACCGGATATCCGACAAGATGCGAGGCCGGATAGCCGAATATCCGGCGGCCGGATAGTAAATTAAAGATTTCATTATTTCTAGTTCGGCAGGCAATAAACGACAATAAACGGATGGAGCGATGTCAGTTATCTTTGGAAAATAACGTACTGCAGTCTGGCAATACTGAAAATCAACAAATTAAAATCTGGCATTACTGAAAATCAACAGCTGATTGTTTCAACTATTCAATGATAAGAAAATCGCCTATTTGGCAATATTTTGAAATTAAAAGTGAAAATAATAAGTTTGCTATTTGTTTATTGTGCAAACTACCAATTTCTCGTGGTGGTGAAGGGAAAAAAGCAGGTGCGTAAGAGTAATGTTTTTTTTTTTTGTGCAGCCTATTTAATGAATACAACCTACAAGTTTCGAATCATATACTTATTGATTGTAAATCTTCCCCCAGGCTCATCTGGTATGAGCAATCATTTGAAATTAAAGCACCCAGAAAAATTCATGAATTTGAATAAAGATAAAAAAAAATAACGACGCAGCTACGTCGCTTGCGGAGCCTGTCAACGCTTGTACAAGTTCCTCTTCTACAGAAAGGCAACAGACTTTGTCAGAGGCGTTCGATAGAAAACTGCTTTGGGACATAAATAATGCAACTGCGAAAAAATACCATTATCTCATAGCAGAAATGATTGCACTGGATAATGAGCCACTTTGTGTCGTTGAAAGAGGTGGATTCGCAAGATTACTTAAGCAAGCTTTACCACGCTATGAATTGCCAAACCGAGCCTTTATGACCCAAAAAATAGTTCCCGATATTTACAACCGAATTTTCAAAAAAAATTCAAATAAGATTTTCAAGTGCTGTCGCAGTTTCTGTCCCTTCTGACATGTGGACGTGTTTCCGCAATAACTCCAGTTTTCTGAGTTTCAAAGCTCATTGGCTTTCTGCAGAATTTAAACTTCAACACGGAGTTCTAGCTATGAAACCGTTTTCAAGATCTCACACAGGGGAAAACATAGCAAATGAACTCAATAGTATTGCATCTCGCTAGGATATTGAACAAAGCAAAATACATGTTCTTGTTCATGACAGTGGCGCAAACATGGCCAAAGGCGTTCGAATGGCGGAGTATAATTCCGCCAGGTGTTTCATTCATTCGCTTCAGAGGGCTGTGCTTGAGTCATTGAAGGTACAACCTGAAGTAATGGACTTGATTGCCAAAGGTAGACGTATCGTAACTCACTTCAATCATTCAGGTTTAGCAAAAGAAAAATTGCTGGCGCTTAAAAAAAAACTATGTTTACCAGAGCATCAATTGGTGCAAGATATAAACACGAGGTGGAATTCCACTTTCTATATGGCGGAACGCTTATTGGAAGAAAAACGTGTTATCTCCCTTTATGTGTCTGAAAACAACACACTTACTAATCTAACAACTCGTCAGTGGTGTTTGATGGAGCAGTGTGTTCAAATTTTGAAGCCATTTGAAGAAATAACTAAAATTACAAGTTCTGGCCTCTCCTGCATATCTGAAGTTATACCGCATGTGGCTGCATTAAAAAAATTCTGAGACAAGGACGAAACTATTGGACGAACAGCCGATTTACTTAATATGAGAGCCTCCTTAAAAGCGCAATTGGCATCTCGTTTTATTTCCTTAAGTGAAGATCCAAAATACCTTATTGCAACTTTTCTGGATCCCAGATTTAAGGCTAACTTTTTGGGAAAAATTGAAGCTGAAAGAGCTCGATAGACTATTTTATTGGAACACTTAAAAATGACTTGCATCAGTAGTTGTTCATCGACGTCTTCAACTAGACCTAAACAGTTACGATTAAATGAAACTGATTCAAATGTAGATCGTGAATCTCACGAAACCTTTCCTTTGATATATATTGGTGGCGCTCAGCTGAAATTCATTGAGAGATCATGTAGTTTGGGCTTTCATATTAATTCTTCTTTTACTTGCACTGATCAAGTAAATAGTATTGTGAAAAACGTTTTTTTTGTGCTGAGACAGTTACGGATGTCAGCAGAGTTTACCCCTGTCGAGACTAGGAGAATGTTGGTTAAGCAGCTGGTTGTACCGATAATTTGCTATTCAGAGCTTGTATATAGTAAGTTGGATTCAAACTCCCTACATAAAATACAAGTTGTGTTTAACTATGCCACACGATATGTGTTTGGACTACGTAGGTTTGACCATATAACTTCCTGGAAGACAAGTGTTCTTCGATGCAGTATTGAGAACTACTTGCGGATCAGAAATTGTATTTTTCTTCACAAGCTGATTATCACGAGAACTCCTAATTATCTCTTTGAGAAACTTCAGCAGAGCCAATCAAAAAGAAGTCGGTGCATGATAATACCTAAGTTTGCCTATTCTAATTCAACTCGATACTTTTTCATGAATGCCATCAGGATCTGGAATTCGCTGCCTCCAGCTGTGAGAGGCGTGGCAGGGATTAGTGAGTTTAAGCATTTAGTGTTCCAGTACTTTTGTCGAGAGCTACCATAGAGCTCTCTAAATGTTTACCCTTGAAAATAACCAAATATATATTTTATTATTCTTTTCTGTCTGTATTCTTTTATTTATTATTGTATTAATTTATTTATTTATTATTTATTACTTATTATTTATTCATTTTTTTATTTTTTTATTTATCTATTTAATTAGTTGCTAATTTAATTTAATATATATATTAATAACTGATATATAGTTATATATTAAAAGACTTGACTTATGTTATAACTTTAAACAATAAATTGAAATTGAATTGAAATTGAAACATTTTGGGATTGTTTTAATGAAGTGGCAGATGAAAACAACATTCAGTCTCGCGATCATGAGAAGAATCCAATTGCTACCGAGATTGAATTCTTCTTGAAGGAAGTTCGAATTGATCGCAGTCAGTATCCTTACGCTTGGTGGTCGTTTAACTCCAAAAAATACCCAATTTTAACGTCGCTTGCCAAAACGTTCCTTTCAGCTCCTTGCAGCAGCGTTTTTTCGGAAGCTGGCTTGGTTTACGAAAACAAGCGAAATCGTTTATTGTCTGCGAACGCTGAAAATTTAGTTTTTATTCACCATAATCTACCTCTTCTTAATTTTGAGTATTAATGTCAATCGTTTTATTAATTGGACGTTTTTTAAGTTTTTAGTTTATACATAAATTTTTCAGTAAAGTGAATATCTCAAAACGTATTTTAAGTTTTTGAAAGATAATTTGTAATTTTTTGTTACTTTTTTACCTTTAAATAAAAGCTAGTTAGTTACTTAATAAAAATTTATTTGCTTAAAATAATTCTAAGAAAATATCCGGCCGGCCAGATACCGGATAGTAGCTCATTATCCGGTATCAGGCCGAATAGTAAATTTAGGCCGGTTATCCGGCAAACCGGATAGTTGCCGGATATCCGTCACATCTCTAGTGTCAATATAACCACTAATATAAAATTTCGTCAAAAAATATTGTGTAGGTGGAAAGTTATAATAATATGTCAATAGTTGGCGGGGCTGTAAAAATAACACGCCCATTTTTTGTGCGGTGTTTAATATTAATACTATCCGCAACCTTCCTGTGGAATTTCGTTGAAAAATCTTTAATAGGAACCTAGTGATGATTTTTGTTTAATTGTGGGTGTGGCAGTAGTAATAATCTGCCCATATTTGGAATGCATGCTAGTAAGGACCCAGTGTATACAACTAACAATTTGTTGTCATATATCATCAATAGAAGCATAGATAGGGTAACTGTCTTTAAGTGGGGTCCCCAAAGTTCATTATATGGGAGGGAGGCGTATCCTTCCTCTGATCGACCCCGAATCTTGTATATGGCTTTGTAGGCTCCATATACGTAATAATGTAAAATTCGTCCAAAAATATTGTATAGGTCGCAAGTTATAATAATATGTCAATAGTGGGCGTGGCTATGGAAATAACACACCCATTTTTTGTGTGGTGTTTAATGTTAGTCCCATCAACCTTCCTGTGAAATTTCATTGATAACACAGTAATGATTTTTGGCTAATTGTGGGCGTGGCAGTTGTATTATGATCTCCATATCCTGCACACACATTATTATGGACCCTATGTATATTTCTGCAAATTTTTATTCCGCTGGCATCAATACGAGCATAGGTAGGCTAATTTTAATTTTATACTCGAAAGTTCCCTATATCAAAAGTGGGCGTGTCTTTTCTCTGATCAGCCCCATTTGTTGCAGATAGCTTTATAATGACCACATGTCTCTTCCCGTAAAATTTCGTCCGTAAATCTCTACCAGATCTTAAGTTTTCAATATTTGTTAATAGTGGGCGTGGCAGTTAATATATACCGCCCACTTTTTGCACAGGGTTTAGTAGGACCCACATCTCCATAACTGCTAAATAATGTCACGATTCCATCTATCGGACCGAAGTCATAGTAATTTTAAAAAAGGTGAAAAAAGTTCCTTATATGGGAGGTAGGCGTGGACTTTGTCCAAATCGGCTCATATAGCAATCTGGTTCTGTATCTTTGTCCAGAGTATACTTTTGAAAAATTTTATTAAGATAGCTCTAACGGTGTAGAAAAAAAGTGGCCACAGACGGACAGACGGACGGACGGAAATTGCTTAGAAAGATTCTGATTCTGATCATATCTTTATATATATGTCCATACCTACCACGCCTCCTTCTTGAAATTGCAACCCCTCTCAAAAGCACAAAGCTAGTATACCCTATTTACCTTTTTTAAAGGTAAAGGGTATAAAAACGAACATACAGACAGTGGCGGCTAAAGAAACGATCGCAACACATTATATAATATAATGTTACGAAATTGCCCTCTTGACAATTTACTCTAACTCTCTGTATTCGGATTCGTACCACTGGATCGTGTAGTAATCAAACAATCGCTGGTTAAATTAAAATAACTAACTTTATTTAATAATTGCAATTTACACATTTAATATTAGTCTTAAGTTTACTTTGTGACAATTTGTACTTTATTTCACAATTCACTTTATCATTCACTTTATTTAATAATGAATTTCATCACTTTACAAAATCACAATTACAAATACTGCTGCTTCAATTTGAATGCAAGATGTACACAATGTTACGATCTCTGTTCGAATGTCTTCGACTTTGCAAAGTCTTGTGCAGTGTGCACTAAGAAGGTGGCCGCAAGTCTACAACAACAGCAATTTCTGGATTTTGACTTGTCAATTGCTTGAAAAAAGCTTTCGCTTTTGACATGTTAAAATTCAATTTTAGCTTCGGGAACACAAATCGGTGTACCCTGGATTTGAATTTGAATTAAGATTTTGCGATTTGTGAGGAAAATTAAATAAAATTTAATAAATGTAAAACAGAGATTTCTGCAAAATTAAATTATGTGCAAAAGTGAAAATGTTGAAATTAAGTGGAAATGTAAAAATGTTTAAATGAAAAAATGTTTAATATTGTGTGTGCTAGCGGATCAGTGGAACAAGTGGCCCGATTACTCCCGCTGTACACAATATTGTGTGGGAGAGGTACCAAGTGACAATGGGCGGACGCCAGCGGCAGTGAATAACAATATGCATGTGCAGTGAATTTTAGAAGATGCTTGGCCAAAGGTAACAAATGGTTTTCTTATAAAAATGTAAACCTTTTTTACAATTATTTATTATTTAGGAAAAGCAGACACGTAATTTATTTATTCAATTTAACGCAAATGCGTCATCCTAATTCAACCCCCCAACAGGAGCTGCAACTAAATGGTATAATTGCTAATTTTCAGGCAGCTTAATTTTTTGATAATTATTTACTTACAATTAACAACTATGAGGATTATGCACAGAAGCGCAACAATACACTGCCGAAATCGCAAGAGCCCATGCAAATAAAACGCAGTTCAAACGCATTGGATACCTATAAATAATACGGATACAAATAGACAGCAGGGCCCACTTCCAATGTCAGTACAGTTGCATCATATAAAGCAATAATTCTTGTGAGAATACCCCCAATATTGAATATATGTAGAAGTATAACAACAAGAGAGTATGTCCAATAAAGTATTAATTTTTTATTTTATAATATTTAATTATTTTAAATAACATTTTTAATTGAAATATAAAAACATATCCCATATATCACATGCGTCGAATTTGGCAAATGACCAGAAGCCCCTATGACAAAAACCGGTTCAATTGCGCTACAAAGCAACTCAAAAACGCCCTACGGTCAACAAAAAATTCAGAAATACAAAGCTATCTCAGCAGCTTGTCACCTTCACAGGCTTCAGGTTATTCTCTATGGAAAGCTACAAAAAAACTAAATCAACCAACATCACATGTGCCACCTATTAAAACGAAAGATGGCGGATGGGCCAGATCTGACAAGGAAAAAGCACAGTCATTTGCTCTTCATTTATTAGAAGTATTTGCGCCGTTTCCAAGCAAATATCCACAAGAAGACATAAAAATAGCTGAATTACTTGATGCCCCATACCAAATGGATATTCCGATCCAGCATTTTAAACTAAAAGAAATTAGAGGGATTATCAAGAATACGCTAAAAGACAAAAAATCGCCGGGATATGACCTTATTACGAGCAGAATCCTAAAGGAGCTACCAGATTGCGGCTATAAATTCATTGCACAACTATTCAATGCGATTATCCGATGTGACCACTTCCCAAGCCAATGGAAAGTGGCTCAAATTATCCTTGTTCCCAAACCTGGGAAACCGGCAGAAGTGGTCACTTCATATAGACCAATTAGCTTGCTTCCGATACTTTCCAAAATGTTTGAGAAACTTCTTTTGAAGCGACTCCTCCCAATCATCGAGTCAAAACAACTTATACCTTCCCATCAATTTGGATTCCGAAAGCATCATGCTACGATAGAACAAATAAATCAAGTATATGCATTTGCACAGAATGCACTAGAAAATAGAGAATACTGTTCAGCTGCATTCCTGGATATCACCCAAGCATTCGACAAGGTGTGGCACCAAGGGTTACTGTACAAATTGAAAATGCATTTACCCTATCACTACTTTGCCATATTAAAGTCCTACTTAGAAAGCAGATTCTTCATGGTCAAAGTTAACAGCGACGTAACTTCCCTCCATCCAATCAAAGCTGGTGTTCCACAAGGGAGCGTTTTGGGACCTGTGCTCTACACACTATTCACGGCTGACCTGCCGCTGACTGTTACCACATATACCGCAACTTTTGCAGATGATACTGTTGTAATGGCCTGCAACAAAAACCCCGTGTTAGCCTCGAAGCATTTGCAGGAGAACCTGAACCAAATTGACTTATGGCTAGACAAGTGGCGAATAAAAGCAAATGCAATAAAATCAGTGCAAACGACTTTTACCCTACGTGCAGGTTCTTGCCCTCCAGTGACACTAAGTAACTCCCAATTGCCACAAGCAGACCATGCAAAATACCTTGGGGTGCACCTGGATCGGCGGCTTACGTGGCGCTATCACATCTTCTCCAAACGGAAACAACTTGGAATAACGCTTAGGTCTTTGTTCTGGCTACTTGGACGAAGGTCAGCCCTAACACTTGGAAATAAAGTCCTGATATATAAGGTAATACTGAAGCCCATATGGACTTATGGTATTCAAATTTGGGGATCAGCATCCAAGTCAAACCTGGACATCCTACAACGATTCCAATCAAAAGTCATACGACTGTGTGCTAATGCACCTTGGTATGTCAGCAACGACATCATTCATCGGGATCTAAACATCCCAAAAGTAAATGATGAAATCATGAAATATAGCCACTCATATCGCAAACGTCTTAGAGTCCATCCTAACAACCTAGCGGTAGAATTGATAACCAGCGATACCAGCGCGCGAAGACTAAAAAAATATGTACCATCGGACTTACCATTCAGATTTACCACCTAAGATCAAATTAGAAATAAAAAAAAAAATAAAAAAAATAAAAAATAAAATAAAAAAAAAAAAATTTAAAAAAAAAAATTAAAAAATAATAATAATAAGGAATGAATGAAATTAATATATATAGAATCTAACTTTGTTAAATTAATGTACCTAATGTATTGAATGTTACTGAAAATTCATACACATGTTTATAACCAAATATAATATAAGTAGTACTGAATGTCCAGCTGGACAGATTGTAGTTAAATAAATGGAGATAAAAAAAAAAAAAAAAAATATATCACATATCATTTTCGACTACCTATATAGGTGACTTAATTAACTTTGTTTTTTCTTATGAATTATAAAACAATATGGTAATCAAACAATAACACATATGTATAGTATACACATTATATAACATAATATAAACAGAATTGCTTTGTATTGTTTTTTTTTTAAATATAAATAGAAAATAAATAAATACAATATAATAAAGTAAACAAAATAACAGAGTTATTTTCAGCATTTTATTGAAACCCATAACTCTCTGCTTCGCTTTTTTAATTTTTAAGCGGCGATTCAAATTTTTTATCCTAAAAAATATACGACACTTAAAAAAAAATTTGTTTACCTTATCTGGCAGGTCTACTGCTACGCTCCGGTCTACCAAGGTTTTATTTAGATGTTTGCAGTGTACAATATCCTTGTTATTTATTTGGAAGAAAACCGCTTCCACAACTTTTATTTTATTTAAGAAATCCAAGAACGGCTTTATTAATCGCCTTTGGACACTTGGTGGACCCAAGTGAATGAAGTTTCATGGCTGTCGCATCCACCCAGCTTCATTTTTCGAATTATGTAGCCTGCTATGTACTCCAGGCCATCTCCTTGAAGCGCTTCCAAGTCGTCACCGTACTGTGTTAAATCTAGGTTTTCTATTGGTGATACTTCAAAATCTGGAACTACTTCCAGATGACCTATTTCTGGCAAACTATTAAAGCTTATATTAAAATCCGCTGTTCCATGTGGAGCTTCAGTATTGAAACTGTTCAACCATTCGGTTTCATCCCTTCTAACATTTCCAGAGTGGCGTAACAACTCTGTATTTCTGGCTATATAAGTAAATTAAAAGATATATGTACTAAACATATTTTATATAGAATTAGTCGTTACCAATATTGCTTTCATGATATTCACCATTAACACAGTAAAACCTTCTAATCGACATTTTCACAATCGAGCATCTTCGATCTGATAGGCTTTCATTACCTCAATTTATGTGTTAAAAGAGTGGCACAGTTTTTTTTTTGGTTTTTAATTTTTATTTTTATTATATTAGTATAAATAGATTATTCATAAATAAATAAAAAATATATTAGTATAAATTTGTTTAATTATAATTATAAACGTAAATAGGTTATTTGCATTTATTTTATATTAGAATATTTATTTTTAATTCTAATTATAAATGTAAATAGATTATTAAAAAAACCAATATATATATTAGTATAAATTTGTTTAAATATAATTTTATTTGTAGTTAGTCTAATATATTAGTTTACTACTTGGTATATTACTTAAAGTAAATTTATGAAATAACATAGTTACCCAATATATATTTTCGAAGCCTGTACTTGAAATCTTTCGGAGTTGGATGGTCAAACCTCCTTTGCTACGAATGGCACCAAAAAAATATTCCAGTACGTCCTGATTGAGTTTATTTGTCACCAAATTATTATGAGTTTAACATTTTATCTAATTATTGCACTTACAATGGGTCAATATTATTATTGACCTCCACCTTTTCGTTTTCCTTATTGGATTCATACTGCCACCTAATTGGGTCTACTGTGACCGCTGTTCTAAGGCACAGATTTTCATCAGTCTTTGGCTGTGAATCCAATAACATCTTAGTACATCTGAATTGAGGCATAATATAAAATTTTCATTTTAATACTTAAATTTATAATTTTTTTCACTTACCCAGCCCGTGAAGTGAGTCGAAGAATAGGAACTGCACTTGGCATTAGGTGCACCCTTTTTCTTCCAATTCTGAAGGCCGATTCCAGGAAATGGTCTGCACACACAAAGTCCTTTGGCTCTAAAACCAAACCGCACAATGCACTCCACTGCTTTCTTCTGTCTTCATCATTTGGAACAGAGAGCAATTTTCCTTTTAGTTTTGTGGATTTTTCACATAATGCGCACTTTCCCATTTTATTTTTAGTTTTTTACTATACGCTTTCTTATTAGTATATCAAACTTTGTTTGTTTACAAAACTAATATGAAAATGAGGAAATGTCAAAACCAAAACAAGAAGAGCAATTCTCCCTTGCGACTACCGTTTAGGTGTGCCCTGGTCTTGTGCTTTTTATAGCTTCGAATGGTTGAGGAAACCAGTTTCTAAAACAAAAGCATGCGAAGTTTTGTATGTGCCAGATTTGGTAGGTAGCGTGCTTTCTGCTTCATGATTAATTGAAATGGGTTTTGAGATTATATTCAAGAAACCTTCTTGTTTAATTATGCAAAAACAGAAACAAATTGGTATAGCGGATGCGTTTGACAATATATATCGTTTACGTCATATAGCAAAACTTAATACTATTATGGATCACAGCGAAAATTGTATTCATGAGTGGCACAGAAAGCTGGGGCATAGAGATCTAAAGGCAATTTTAAAAATGGCACATGAAGGTTTGGTGAATGGTTTAAAATTAAATGCAGTATAATAACCAGAGAACACAGAGAAATGAAACTTAAACGTCAAACGACAAAGCAGAGAAATAAAGCAGATGGACGTTGTATATGAATCCACTCAAATCGTGGTGAACCCACTCAGAATTGTGGTGAGTCCACGCAGAATCGTGGTGAATCCAATTAAAATCGTGGTGTGTCCGCTACGGACGCTGGCAGCGAAAAAGACTTTCCTTTCTCTGTGTTCTCTGATAATAACTATATGTGATACATGCTTGAGAGGAAAATTACCATGCCTACCATTTCCAAAAATTTCAAAAGGCGAAACACTTGCACCACTCGACTTGATTCATACGGATGTAAGCAGCAAAATGCAAACTAAAACACTCAGTGGTAAACAGTATATTGTAACATTTATCGATGATTTCTCTCGATTTTCAGTCATAAAATTGTTACGAAATGAGTTTGAAGTTTTTGTTTTAACAGTTCATTTATTTACTGAATTGACTCAGTTGGAGCCTAACAATTAAATCTTAAGAGCTAAATTAACTATATTTATCCCGAACCAGTGTTTGGGCTTAGTATTAAATTTCACTACATTTTTCCTTTTAATTTTAATTCAATTTAAATTCATTTCATAATTATGTAATATTTAAAACATTTAATATATAGGGAAGTCCGATCTTTTGAGGCGTATTGCTGTTTTAATTCTAAGTAGATTTTTTACCAATGGATTTGAGTGCTGTTGTAGTTTTTTTTTGTGTTTGAGCATAATCTCTGAGCTCACTTTTAACAAGAGGAATGTTGAGGTCCTTATGGATGTCAGCATTTCTAACGAACCAAGGAACACCCGTGATTGCACGCAAGATCTTCGATGGAACTCGTTATATCAGCTCGACGTTCGATGAACTAGCATTTCCCCAAATCTCAGCTCCGTATGCCCATAGTCGTTTGATCACTGCCTTGTACAAAAGAAGTTTATATTCTAATCGAAGCCTTGACTTAGAGTTGAGAAGCCAATTTATTTTATGGCCCTTTAACTTATGCGTTCTTTTTGCCTCAATATGGTTCCGCCAAGTTAGTCGTCTGTCTAGATGGACTCCTAGGTAGGTTAAAGTATTCGATTGAGGAACAGCAACATTGTTTTGAGTGATCACAGGGCATGTTTCTTTCCTAAGTGTAACCGTAACAAGAATGCTCTTAGTCTCATTTACGTTAATGCGCCAATTTGCTAGCCACAATTCTATTTTCTTCAAATGCTCCTCAAGGCGATTCGAAGCACTATTGGATTGCTATATATATACATGATCATCAGTAGGGAGGCCTGCAGTGAATAATACATATTGTACAGGACATAGAACACTACCTTGTGGAACCCCAGTATTAATATCAAAGTTCTTTGTGGTGTATTGTCCAAATTTTGCTCTGAACTTTCGGTTATCTAAATACGATTCCAGTAGCATGTGTATATTACAGTTTTTGAATTTTATATATTAATCCTGCATGCCAACTCTGTCAAACGCCTGTGCAATATCTAAAAATATAGCAGAGCAGTATTTTTTGTCCTCAAAAGTATTTCGTTTCACACTAGTAATGCGGTTAATTTGCTCTATGGTTCTGTGATTTTTGCGAAATCCAAAATGGATAGTAGAGAATAATGTTGGATTTGTACGAGTATATGTGCGGCTGCAGCTTTAGAAGAAGCAGGTTCTCAAATAATTTAGAAATTACTGGGAGTAAGCTTATTGGCCGATAAGATGACGGTTGAATTGCGCCTTTTCCGGGTTTTGGTATCATTGTAATTTGAGTTATTTTCCAGGGTTGCGGAAAATACCCAATCCTTAGTATTGCGTCACTTTTTTGATGCCTATTTCAGGAAATTCCACAATAATTTTTGCGACAATTAATTCAAATCCTGGTGCTTTTTTCGGGTTTAGCTGAGTTTTAATTGCAAGTTGCACTTCCTTCATGTTAACCTTCATCGGGATTAGTGGTATTTTAGGGGCCAAAAATGGAATTTCAAAACTGTTGGTTGGTTGGTTGGTTAGGTTGAAATACGGATTTCAGATGATTTGGAAACGCTGAGGCTTTCTCTTCATCACTTCTTGCCCAACTTCCATTATTTTGCCTGAGTGGTGGATGACAGTCTTTAGGAGTCTTTCTATTTTTATAGGCTTTCCATAAAGAGTGTTGGAGTTAGCGTCTCAGTATACTTTTTCAAACTATTCTCTAGCTCGGAGTTCAGCGCTTCTCGGAGGCGTTTTTTTGCTAATGCTAATTTCTGCTTGGCGTAAGGTGATCTGTTTTGTTGCCACTCTCTTCTTAAGCGCCTTTTCTCCTTAACGAGATTATCGATAACTGTAGATGTTGTACGAGTTGTTGTGGAGCGGGATAATGAGGCTGCTAGAAATGAGTGTGTGGCTGCAGATGTAAGAACTGAGTTGATGGCCAAAAGTGCAGAGTCAATATCGCTTGCACTCTTTAGTCGCGGACCAATGTTTATATGACTACTTCAATATTGACGGTACCTGAGCCAGTTTGTTCTTTTATTGGTTAGGTGACCTGTTTTCTTACCCAGTTGAGCTTGTTTATGTAGACATAGAATAACTGATGAATGATCAGAAGCTAGCTCTAAACACGATGCTGCAGATAACAAGTCACGATCAATACCACTAGTTATTCCAAAATCGATGAGGTCAGGCACTTTTTGAGGGTCAGAGGGCCAGTATGTCGGTTGCCCTGAAGACACGAAGTCTAGGTTAGAACACTGATTTAGTAGTGCAGAGAACAGTTGTTTGCCTTTGGGATTTATTAACCTGGAGCCCCAAAAGTTATGTTTCTCATAATCTGCTGCCAAAAATTTGGTCCCCAATGATGTGAAGAATTGTGTGAATTGTAATTCAGTCACTGAGTATCTTGGAGGACAATAGACTGTGCTTTGTACAATTTTTCCCTCTCAGCATTGAAGACATATTGATGTTGCCTGCAGATAGTCCTTTGCATACTCTTCTAGTGCATGATGTTTAAATCTATCTCTTATTAATATACCTGTACCGCCATGTGCTTTATTATCAGGATGGTTTTTCTTGTAGAATTTATATCCTGATATTACAAAATAATTTGTTTCTCAAGTGCGTTTCTGATAAAAGCATAATGTCAATTTGCCTAGTATGCAGGAAGTGTGGAATTTCAAGTTTATGTTGGCTAATGTCGTTTTCATTCCAATGACATATCTATATCTATATATATACATATAATATAGTTAATTTTTTAGATATCAACAATTGGATAAGTTGGTTTTGAGTTTTCAACAAATCGTGCAACATGCTTTGCATTGATGCCATAAATTCTGTCATCCAATTTGTTAATTTTGATATCATGGATTCTACATTTTGCATAGGATTTGCAAAGCTAGGAATTTCTTCAGATCCAGACTTTACTAAGTTAGCATATGACCTTGATGTAGAAGCGTTGTCACTGGTCAGTTGCTTATGGGGTTTGATTGATTTGGCAATCTCTGTGTAATGCTGGTTGCTGTTTCTGATCTAATTTATTTTTGAGTGCTAAATACACTGGGCAGCCTCTGTAGTTTGCCATGTGATTTTCCCCACAACTGCTGCATTTTTTTTGCATTTATGTTGGATTTGTCAGACAAACACTTGGAGGAATGGTGAAGGTCCCCACAGCCAACACAAACAGTGCGTAAGGTACAGTAGGATTTTGTGTGCCCGTATTCTTGGCAATTGGAGCACCGGACAGGGCCTTTTCTTTTGTGTGGTTCTTCAACGGTTATTCGTCTATGTAATAAGTAACGCAGATTGGGTGTGTTTCGCAACTTTTTAATTTTCTTCCATTCGGTTCAAGTTCTACTTGAAATAGTGGTTGTGGTACTTTGTCTCTGTTTTTAATGTTGAGTACGGTTTTAACTTTAATTCCGGTGATTTCGAGAGAATCTTTGATTTCATGAGTACTTACACTATTCTGAATACCTTTAATAACAATTACTAGGCCTTTACTGCTCTTCAGTTGATATGTATAGTAGTTTTTACCATTTTTTTAAAGATAGGATGCTATTTTGTGGTAATTGCTTTCATTGTATGTCTGTAGTTTCGTTTCTTTTATATTCCCGTTTGTTATGGACGTTACGTGGAAATTGTTATTTCCTACAAGACTAGCTACAGTTGCATCTAAAGCATTTGAGCATCTCTCGCAAGTAGAATGGTGGTGGCTTCGGTGTTTTGGCAACGGAATTGTTTGCAGGAGTTGAGTCAACGTTTTCATTCTCTAATAGTGCAAATCTGTTCTGACCCAAAGTGCTACTACTTATTTGTTTAGGAGAGGCAGATATATTCGCCGGTTGAGGAGTTAGTCTCGCATTTTTTAGCTGTCTTTTATTCCCGTTTTTTTGTGGACTCAACTTTCGCTTTACCTGTATATACCTGTCTATACCAGTCTGTATAGTTGCAACATTTCATGTCACATTACTTTTTCCACCACCTGTTGTTGGCGGTTTAATCACCTATTCTTACACCATGGTCTGTTCCATTTTCTAAAGAAAGAGAGGCATTTTCTGCTAAATTTGCGGTTGAATATTTTATCAGAGCTGGAGCTGCAGTGAGTGCCCTCGTACATAATGCTTGGCTGTATAAAAAAATTGTTGTAGTGACTGCATTCGATGAGACAAGAGTTGTATGCATTTTTACGCGTTGTGTTTTTATGTTCTCTTTTAAGTTGACTGGCTCACTCAAATTTTTGTGGTTCGTGAGCGACCGCTATATCAAAGAACATACAAGAATAGACAGTTGATTTGAATGTATTTGTGCGAGTTCTGCTCCTGAGAGGAGTTTTTAAAATTGATGTGTGTGTGGTAAAAATACAGTGCACCCCCCTTAACTCTAACTATCGTCATTCCTCAATTCACTTAACTTCTCAAAATAACTGAAAACATACAATTTCTTTCATAATCTCTCATTGTCAATGAACCCACAAAATCCACAAGTCGAAATATTCCAGTTGCGTTTAAGAAAAAAAAAAATTAATTTGACAAAATAAAAAATTGTTTTCTTCATTATTAAAGAAAGAAACACTACCTCTGTTTAATTAAAAGCATAAAGCGGTTAAATTAATTCGTTTAGCTGCATTTTTGACCTATTTTGAAGATTTTTCTGAGATTATTGAAACTGCTGTTATATGTGAGAATACTGTAAAAACGTGGAATTCTCTTTTGGCTGTCAATTTCTTAATTTTTGTCTCCTGTTCCAAATTCTAATATTTTTACTGTCCCCTGTGCACTTTCATTCGTTCATGGCCATGCATATTTACCCACGCTTGGGGTACTACTGGGGCAGTCGGACCCCATTTTAATATAAATGAATTTTTATTAATTAGTTTAGTTATTAGTAGTATAATATTATGTCAAAAAACCAAATAATTATTATTCTACATCTAATGATTACTATGGTGCGTTTACAGTGAACAGAAATGTAAATGGAAAGCAATTGGATCAGATTTTACATTAAGAATAGTTATAATTTATGAAAAGAACTTGTTAACATTTGAGTTTTCAATTCCAAATTAAGTAATACAATTTTTTTTTATTTATTAGAACCTTTTCTTTTTAGAAGTATCGCAGTTCTTTTTAAAATACAAATGAAGTGACCCCATAAAAGTTTTATTTAAACGTAGCCCTGATTTCTTCTGATTTTTTTCTTCGAATATTCGCTATTTTAGACAACATCCCAGCAGTGAAGCCAACTACTTAAAAAACTAGTAAGACTTTTATATGTATGTAAAATTCATATGTACGAGTATGTACATAATATAATAATGTGAATTCGTCATGTAAAATATTTTTTGTGCATAAATGAGGAGTGTATTAATTCAGGATGTTCATTCATGGTGCCGCATTTCCACTTTTCTTTGCGAAAACTTGAAGATTTATCTCTAAAATGAGGTATTTCAAAAAGTGGTTGAAATTATAAAAAGAACTGTTTTTCTTCAAATTCCAATGTTTGACTTTACTTCCTTTTTTATTAAATTGACAAGAAAGGACAAATTTAGTATACACGGCAATGAAGTGCCGCAGAAGTCAGTAACTGGTTAACTTATAGATAAGTTTTGAACTAGTAAATTAACCACTTGATTTTTTACTATTAAATATAGTACTATATTTTGATGACTGCCTATAATTTTCACTACAGGGATATGGAATATTTTTACAACAAACACAATAAATTCACATACACTATACGTCATAGGGCCGTAACTTACACGTCAAATTTTTTATCGTATGAAAAAAAAACATAAACTATTTGTGAGTTCACCTCGAAAAAACGGGTGCCATTGTACTAAAAATTTCATATTTCGAAATTGTAGTAGGAAAAGAAAAAAAGGAACACTCGGTAGAAAAGAGTTTATCACTTTATAGTATTTTTTATTAGTAAAACGGAATAAAAATATAATACAAAATAATAATAATAAGAAAAATTATTTTTCCCAGAAAACCCGCACCCAAAATCTCCATCCATTTGGCACTCATATTTTAAAACAAGGAAATATTTTAATTTGTATTAATCTGCCTATATAAATCAATATTAATCTGCCTGTAAATCAATAGTTTACTGGGAAAACTTTAATATATGTACATACAATAAAATAACTTTTTTTGTCAAAACAAACTAAGTAACACACGCAAAAAGGAAATACGTATCACATCTACTAAGCCAAATGCAGCACTATAATAAAATACATTTTAACAAACAAAAAACATATATTTTAATATTAGCTTCCATCCGGACCTTCCTTAGAAAATTTGAAGCACTTTTGCCACCCATTGCATCGAAGGACACAAGAAGTCCGTTGTTCAGACATCTAAATATTTGCTCTGTAATAATAAGTTTATCTTCAATTACAAATTTATAAACAATTTATAATTATAAGTCACTGCTTCTGAAATTACACTTTTTAATTTCACTTTTAAAATCACTCTCAATCACTACTTCACTCTACAAAATATTAAATGCTTTACACTGCGGCCACACGTGCCAGTAACTGGCTGCCAGTTGAGAATACATATTATTTTCGAAATTTCGAAATTTTGCTGCCAGTGGCCACACGTGCCAGTGCAAGTTCATTTATAAAATATCATCGTAGGGAAAGGTTCTCCCTACAGTAGCGTTTTTATAAGTTAGAACCCGTTTTGCAACTGTTTTTTTAAGGTGCGCCCTTACATTTTCAATGGGGTTCATATCAGGGCTTTATGCTGGTTTGTCTATGACTATATATATATGCAATTATATAGGAGTTTTATTTAAACATTATTTACTTTTAGTTTATTAGTTTCTTCTTTCGTACCATTTTGGGTGCCTTTTTGTATGGCGCATACGAAGCACAGTTATTTTGGTATTAGTACTTTTTTATTGTTTTCAAACTATTATACACTTTTTTCTTATTTGTAGTACCAAAATGTCCAACTCTTACATTACAACAAAAAATTTTGTGAAAATAATTTTTGTAGTTGGTGTTTTTGTAGCATTTTGTAAATTCAATAGTACTTTTTTATTTTTCTCTTGTGCATCAGTGATTCAGAGTATGAATTTGACATTTACTGCCCGCATGTGTCAAAAATTTGCTGTCTCTGAAATTTCGTTGCCAGTAGCGCCGCCAGTAGCAAATGTGTGAGAGTATTGGTGAAAATCTTTGAAGATATTGAGTTTTTCGAACTTGCGCTGGCGCGTGTAGCGTCGGGGTTAGTTTCCGTTTAAGGCACTGGACGCCAGAATCGAATATGGTGAACTTTTTCTCCGAGCTCGACCTGGATTGCCCATTACGATTATTTTTCTTAATTGGTTGTTAAGAATTTGTTTATTTTTATTGTGATATTCAATTGTATGATTTTTATATAGTTTTTTGATTAATTCTGAAGCAATATTTAACTAAAAGAAGTCAACGTATTTAATTAAATGTTTCTTGCAAGACTATAGTAATAAAATTACACTATATTATTGTATTGCTTTCATACACGGCACTGAGCGATTCATTAAATTGTATGAATTTTGACGTGTTGAGTAATTCCAACTAGATAAGATTTTGTACGCTACATGGTATTTGTTTTTTGTTATTTGTAATTTAGCTAATTGGGTGTTTGTGAAATGAGTTCTCATTAATAATAAATAAAATAAAGTAATTATACAAACTATCAAATCTATTTATATGAAAATTAGTAATTTAAATAATACTGAATACATTGTTAAATTTAGACATGCTTTCGCAGAAGCATTATATATATATATATATATATATATATATATATATATATATATATATATATATATATAGATATATATATATATATATATATATATATATATATATATATTTTCATTTACAAAATTCCGCAGAATTCATATATTTAAATACTGCTTTTGCATTGGAATTTTATAATTTGACTAATACATTGTAATTTGCCTAGAATATATTGTGTATTCATTAGATTTTTAGCTATGAATTGAAATTAAAATGCCCTCAAAAATAGTTGTTTCAAAACAAAAACAAATTATATAACATTTATTTAATTAAATATACGTACAGAATTGTGTTGCTTTTTTCTATTATATTTATTACTAAACATTTAGAGTAAGTTTAACAACATAGTTTAATGATAATAGATAAATATTTTCTTTAATTAAAAAGAAAGAAGAATAATTAAAAAGAATAAACTAGCCAAAAAAATTATAAATTAATATAAGAATTAAATAATAGTTTTAATAAATTTATTTTAGTATTTAGAGTAGTGTACCTAATATGAGTAATGATAAAAATTATTAATCAGAATTAGTATTCACTAAATTGAATTTTGTACTTTTTGGAATGAGAATAGTATTAAAATATTAACGAACGACAACCCCAAATAGTGTTTATTCCGAATCTCACCAGTTTATTTATATCCAGTGGGGAATGAAAAATTGGTTTGTGGCGAAAAAATTGCCAGCAAAACAAGTGTATTCTGTGAATGTATAATTAAGTTTCATTTCTCATATTCTCTGCTATACGTGTGACCAAAAAAAATGGTCGGAACGGTAAATAAGTTTGGAGGGAATTGAATGTCTTTTCTTTGTCTTCTTTGGCTATATTATGTGACAGTTCCGCACAGTCGCTGCGATTCATTTGATCTTGCGGAGAGAGTGCACTGGAGGTAGAACAGGCTCTTTGATTTGATATGCTTGTTGCTGCTTCGTCAAATGTTTGAGTATTGTTAAGCTCGCGCTGTGGCGAGCGCAAAACACTCATTTTGGTGAACTTACCGGTTTATTAGTATTGGCTTTTTACGTTAGTGGCAATTTTATTTAAAATGTTTATAACTTTATCTGTTAATTAACACACCAAACTCATTGCCGCACTTATTCAATGCTGAACAAAAGTGCCAATGGAACGTCCTGTCGTATTTAACACTTTTTATTTTGAAATTTACTCAATTTACAAACGATAATGGGTGCATTCTGGCAACCTATCAGTTGCCTATCGGGTGAGTGAAACAGCGCACTTGGTTTGTGAATGGGCTGCTACAAAAATTTGTCACTTTATACGTAAATATCTGTTCTACAAACAGTTGTGCTAAGTGTTGAGTACGGTAGCGAAGAAAATTTCCGCTCAAAGAAATTGCGTCCGCTCAGTCAGCTGATTGCAAAAAATTCGGAGAATTCTGATCGGTTGGGTATCCGATGGGGTGCCAGAATGCAGCCAATGATTCATACCTCACTTCATTAGTGAGAGAAGAAGTAGTTTGAAGTAGAAACTGAAACATTATATAGAATTTGTGAAGAATAAATTTGGTCCGGAACCGAAGATCTGATCGCGGTGGAGAATATATTGGAAAAAGCGTTACAGATTTTTTAAAGTCAGAAGGAATTGATATTCAACTGACGGCAAGTTATAGTCCTCAATAGAATGGAGTGGCAGAGTGGAAAAATCGGACACTGATTGAAATATCACGCTGTATGTTGGTTGATGTGGATTTAACATATACCTAAGGCTAATTTTATTCAAAATCGCGAAATCACTAAAACAACAAATGCAACGCCATTTAAAGATTGGAACGGTATCAAACGTAGTATTTTCATGGTTTTGTTTATAAATGTTTTGCTTATATACCTTCAGAAAAAATACAAAAATTGGATGATACTGGTGTAGAAGTTATCTTTCAATTCAGAAACCCTAAATGTTGTTTTAAGTCGGACGTAAAATTCAGTTCTAACTCGCAAGATAAAGGCATACTAAAATTGCAATAGATATAGACTCTTCTGAGAAGTTGCAACCGGTGGTAGATGTATGTATTGAGGAGGAGACAGCTAGCCCTAGTGAGTGTCAAAGTGGGGTAAATGAAGAAGAGAGTCCAGATAATGAACCATTACGCTCTTCTCAACGTACCACGAAGGGTGTTCCAGCAAAACGTCTGATCGAGCAAATACAAGTTGTGAAAGAAGTTGCAAAGAAAAGGAACAATAGGTGAAAGCGATGCAGGAGGAGATGGACTAATTGGAACAGAATAATACTTGGTGTTTGACTAAATTGCCAGACGATCATAAAGATGTTGGTAGCAAAAGGGTTTTTAAAGTTAAATCTAATGAAGATAATAGTATTCAAAGGTATAAGGTATAAGGCACGTTTAGTCGCGCAAGTTTTTTCTCAAAAATTTGGTGAAGACTACGCTGAAGTGTTCGCGCCAGTTGTTCGACAGACAACGTTTTGATTACTTTTATCCATCGTAGCGAAACACAACATGATAGTACATCATTTGGACGCAAAAACAGTTTTTTTAAATGGAAATTTTAAGCGAAACAATTTACATGAAACAGCCATCGGGGTTTAACAAAGATGGGTTGTTTGCTAAAAAGGAGCATATCTGGGTTAAAACAGGCTGCTAAAGTATGGAATGATGCACTGCAGACTCTACTAACACAACAGGATTTACGCAGAGTGAATCGGAGCGCTGTTAATACTCAAGGAACCTAAATGGTAGTTGGTGATTCTTACTAATATATGTTGATGATTTTGTTTTAACATGTGAAAGTGAGGAACATTTAAAAGCTGTTGGAGAGATGTCTTCTAAATATCAAATGCAAAATCTTGGACCCATCAAACATTATTTAGGAATGTCAATCTCAAAGGATATTCATGGAAACAATGAGCTAAATCAATCCAATTCTATCGAGAAAATTGCATTTGACTTTGGATTATATAATTCAAAACCATCCAAAACCCCCATGGAGTAAAGACAGGAACATCACAACAACTATTCAGCAACACGAACTATCAGAAACTGATTGGCGATTATATATCTGTTAATACGCGGTCTGATATATCAGCAAGTGTTAGCATTTTGGCGCAAAAGGTATCAGGCTCTGTGACGATTGGGCACAGCCAAAACGAGTTGTAAAGTATTTAAAGGGCACATCAGGCACGAAATTAATTGCCTCGTTGGGCAATAAAAAAATATGTTTATACCATAGAGAGAAAAATTCATTTTTTAACTACAGGAAATGAAGAGAATAAGTAATTGGGAGTTGCATGTACTTGGGAGTACTTCGCAAATATTCTGTTGTCCCTTTGTTTAAAAAATGTACGTTTATTTTGATTATTTTTACTTTTATAATTGATAATATTGTTTAAATTCTTTAGGATATATTTAAATAAAATAAACTTAAATCAAAAAGTTAACGGTTAATATATGCTCGTTTATAATTGGCTTCTGGCAGTCCGATGTGCGTTCCGTCCATAGATCCAATTACTGAAAATTTAAGATATTAATTTATTTTATTAAACTAAAATTGGGAAAAACTCACCCTTGTATTTATTTATAAATGATTCCTTACAGTTTGTGGAGTTTTCGCCCAAAAATTGAATGAGTTTGAAGCACAGTGTCTTCAATTTCTTTGACCACATTTGACATTATTTTGCACACTGAGCTTTGACACATTCCAAGTAGGTAATCATTGCCCATTGAGTGCTGATAGCTGACACTGGTCAAAAGGGAAAGTTGGAGAGTTGGGGGTACTGACGTCGACATATAGCCTTTGAACTTCAGTTCTGACGCAAATAATTATATGCCTCTTTAGTTACCCTAAAACGCTTTATTAATATGCAAATATTCATATACTCGTATATGTATATTAAAATAATGTAAAAATCGTATTCATTAATTTCTTATGCTGCTGCCGGGAATGACAAAGGATTGCTTTTGTCCTGAATTTGACTCAGCACATACAAGTCACTCCATTCTACTTTTGAATCCGCAGAACTTAAAAAAGAAAATTCGGGATTCATTGCTATGTGAATTAAAACACTTTGATATTAAAAATTGTATTACTTATGTGTTTCTATCAAAATCAAAAAATTTTTTTTTGGCTTTCAAGCTAAAAAATCTTGTACATTTAGTTGAAATTTCGTTACGAATCGTATCGAGTGCAGTGATCCACTGATTCGACACGGCACGTAATTTCACTCGATACGAAACTTGATTCGATCAAGAATGCTGCGATTCGGCCTTTATTTTTATAGAAATTTTGCCCGGGGACGTGAAGGTGTGAGTTAGTATCCAATCTACCTTTTCAAATGTCCCAAAATATTTATAAAACAACACAACCTAAAAAATAAATTTCTAATAAAACGTCCTTCTTTTCCTAAATAGTTTTCTTACTTCGCCATTGACAATTTTGGTGTGCCAATATTATGCAATGTGTCTCTTGTTACTATGTTGATTCTAGACGTATCTGGCATATCCTTCAGACCTTCACGGAAAGATCTCCAGGTCATTTGAGTCAATCTAATTTGTATGTTTACTTTTTATCGTTGAACCCCGTTTTTAACTACAACGTATTCCCTGGTTTGCTGACTAATTAATTTAAAAATTAAAAACCTAGTGTTGTCTATTCTGCTTTTCTGAGTATTTGTAGAGCTGAGTTCCAACTTGAAAATTACTCTTTGGTGGTGTTACATTTCTGAAGACATTTAGTGAGACGGGAGGTCATTATAGATGGTGGAAATTCGTAAAATGTTGCATTTTGATTCTTTGAGAATTTTTGTTTATAACCCTGTTGATAGTGCTGTATCAACAGCAGGGACTGTTATGGTATTCTCTTGGGAAGTATGGTGAATAACATCCTATATAACAACTATTCAGGAACCATCGGTCCATAAAGGACTTCTATGTGGACTTCGGGGGTTAAAGGGGCGTAAAGATCTTATATGACAAGAGCCCCAGTAGGCCAAGAACCAGTCTTATAGTGTATTCTCAGCTAGAAGTAACCGGTCTAAATCAATTCTGTTGCCTAGGCCTGGTACCTGCTAGAGTGAGCTACAAAAGTATTCATGGAGGGTCGGACTTCGTGATTGCTTCTGCTTATTTTCCGTCTGACGCCCCTAGGGCGGTGGCGGAATTAGTGGAGTTCTGTGAGGAAAGACGTTTGGCGCTTGTAGTTTGTTGTGATGCTAATCCCCAGCATACCATCTGGGGAAGTAGTAAATGCAATTGTCGCGGTTTCCTGCTTTTCGACTATTTCGTTTCCTCTGTCCTAAATATTGAAAACAAGGGTTGTCAACTTACCTTTATCACAGCTAGGAGGCAGGAGGTAATAGATATTACTCTATCAATTGGGTGGGATGGCCGTTTTTAAACTGGAGGGTCCTAAATGAAGAGTCATTATCAGACCACAGGTACATTGAGATCAGGTGTGGTGAGAGGATCTTACAGCCATTACCCACCAGGAACATAATGAAAACGAACTGGAATAAATTTAGGGAAGTATTACGGGGTAGACTGGAAATACCAACAAAATTACGCAACGAACGAGATGTCGAGGCGGCGGTTGAGAAACTCAGCACATCGCTTGATGTCAGCTTTGCTGCTTCCTGTCCGTCCCGTCATCCTTTCAACCGGACTCCGGTACCCTGGTGGAACCAAGAGCTTAATGAGTTGAGGAAGGAAGCGGGAGAATTATTTAACAGAGCCATCAAGACAAATCTCGAGGGGATCTGGGACCTATATCGAAAAACGCAGATGGAAATTAAGAAAACCATTCGGACATCAAAGGGTTATTTTAAAGATTTTTGCAGCATTATCAAATCACTGGGTGACACGGCTAGATTAGTTAAGGTTCTTCAGAAGGATTGCTCTCTAGATTTGGGGTCGCTTAGGGAGCCTCCAAAAAGCGGAATGAGACACTTTGTTTATTATTGGAGTCCTACTTCTCTGGAAATCCGGTTACAGTCGCCCTGCAGCCACCAAAAACTCAGCCGGAACTGCAAAGGGCGTCTGTCTCTCTGCATTGTTGGTTGGGATTGCATCATTTGACAACTTCAAGTTGCCCGGTGTAGATGGCATTTATCCAGTCATGCTGAAGCAGAATATAGAGTTAACATTGAAGAGAATCTTCACTTCACCTGAGCATGCCATCGAAATGAGGGAGTACGCTGTGGGTGAGTTTGTGGTTTTAGATAATGCTACTTTTGACAGTGCAGTTTCGCTCGTCGACATTGTTGGTAAATTGGATTCTTTCAATGCTAGCAAGCAGAGTTTTTGTGTTGCGACGGGAGCAGGATCTGTGGGTATCGTCGGGTGTGATGAAGGTTGCCCTCAAGAGGGCGTGCTCTCTTCACTACTCTGGTGTATGTTCATTGGCCCTTTTATTTATCTATTACTAAATTATTCTGATATCTACGCTCAAGCAGATGCAGAGGCTCATTTGTGGTTTGATCCTATGACTGAGCCAAGTAGGCAGTACTGTCGTATTTTCACTAATGTCTCCAAAACAAATATTGGATCGGGTTCTGGGGTTTTTGTGGAACTCAACGGTGTCCGGCTCCATTACGTCCTTGGTTGTCATGTTTCTGTCTGTTTATGCCATTCTAGGGGCAATGGACTATGTGGTGGAAAACAGATGGCGTGACAGAAGTATCTATATCTGCAGTGACAGTCAGGCTGCACTGAAGGCTTTACTCAGCCCCCTTGCCACTTCCAAGTTGGTGCTGTTGTGTAAAT
The DNA here is from genome assembly GCA_920105625.2 of Clusia tigrina. Taxonomy (NCBI): domain Eukaryota; kingdom Metazoa; phylum Arthropoda; class Insecta; order Diptera; family Clusiidae; genus Clusia; species Clusia tigrina. The sequence goes on from OV050031.1 coordinate 171,068,021, forward strand.
CCAGACTGAATTATGTTGGAAACCATTACAATTTGTTAACATGGGATCCAGGACACATGGGTGTTATGTGGAATAAAGTCGCTCACGAGCTAGCGAATAAGGGATCTGAGAACAATTTTACTGGCCTGGAACATGTTCTTCCCATACCTGTTTCTGTCATTAAAGCCACTATTGGTGAATGGGTTGCAGGTGCACAGAATCGCGAATTGGGGCTATAAGAGTCAGCACTTGGGCAAAGGCTATGCTGCCTGTTATATCTGATAGAACGTCAAGGTTTCTTATGTCACTTGATAGGAGAGACTGCAGAATTCTGGTAGGGTTCCTGACAGATTATTTTGCATTGGCTAAGTATATGCAAAATATAGGCATTGCAGGCAGTGCACTTTGCCAGGCCTGTGAAGAGGAAGATGAGGCGGCTGACCACTTTTTATGCGTGTGCCCCGCTTTCGCTAGAATCAGATTCGAGGTATTTGGCACTGACATCTTAAGTAGTGCAAGCTTCGGCTGCTTAGAGACACAGGATCTACTAAGGTTTGTTCACAAATCTGGCAGATTCAAAGAAAATTAAAATGGAATGTCAAATATAGTATAATGGATGTCTTGTAGTTTGAGTACTATATTCGACTAGTTTTCCGAGAAAAGAAAAAAAAGGTGAATAGTTCGTTTCTTCTAATATGATAATAAATTGAATCGATGTGTGTACAATTATCATTGTCCTTGGTCCTTCATTAATGCGATTATACATTAACTTGGTGTTTGATGTCGAGATCTCCCATATGACACGATCTAACCGAAGGATTTTCAATTAAGCAATGTTTAAGCCAACTACTCGGTTTAACTCTTCAGATTTAACTTTTTAGCATTGAACATTTCCCTGGATCCACTTCATTGTATAGCATCAGATCTATGGTAATGCTAGGTGTGATTTTATGCCTACTACCGTCAGCGATGTTTTTATAGGTTGCAAAGCTGATATCGCTTTCCCTCGTTTCAGTGGGTTGTTACTCCAATGATAATTATGTTGCATTAGTTACAATGTTCAGTGGTCCAGTTATAATGTTGCCCATTGACAATTATTCGGGCTCTGTATTTCCGAAATATATTTCATCTAAGTCCCGTGGTTTCCTCTATTTTTACGGTAGAGTTTTGGTGTGGCAGAAGCACCAGAATCGTATTTGTGCAGTAGTGCTCGAATGTAGGAGAGAATCTTTTCAGTAGCAATGTTTGCTGCCTATGGAAAGTATCCTATCAGGACATTAAGATGAGACATTTTTTCTTTTTTTATATAGAAGGACCCTTCGACGGTGCGTCGAAATCATTCACTGTTTTACTGCTTCCATCTTGTTTGTAGTGCACTATCTTATTTCTAGCTACTCGAATATATATGCAACCGTGGCTGTCAATTTGATATACAACCTTTTCCATTATAGCCTTTTGGATTCTTGTACATTTGTAAAGTCGTGGGGATTGTGATTAGCACGTTTCTACCGCTTCAATCGTAACTGCTGATATATGCTTCTTGTACTCGCATGGTTTGTCGTAGGAAATTAGTTCTTATTCGAAGAACTAAATAATATTCCATCATGATGAATCATCGAACAATGTGTAAGAAATCATCAATATTTTTTGTATGCATACTATTTAGTTTTAAACGAGTAAAGAAGTCTGAAGTCGGGTAAGACCGACTACGAAATACCCTGTACCTTTCCTTGTGCGTGCGGGTTCAACAATGGGAATGTTTTCTTCATAAATCATCATTAGGAGCATACTAACGGTAATTTTTGGTAGGGTACCTTGAAATGATTATATCGACCCCATTTCTTGGCTTTGTAATATCTTTAGATGCCATCTGTCGATTCTGTGGAGAAAGTGACGAAACCTCACTGCACCTGATCACAGACTGCGGACCATTGGCACACAAAAGACAGGTGTTTTGGAGAATATATCTTAGATATGAGCAAGATCCCTCAACTTCATTCCTCCAACATATATGAATTCCTGTCGGAAATTAACCTGACAGAAGATTTATAGATGAGACTATCCTCATCTTTCAAATAAATAGGGGCATCACAATAGATCTTTCAGGTCGCAGTGTATAACACCCTTAAATATATCTATCTATCTATCTATGGCTTTGTAGTGGTCTATGGTACTGTAGTTATACTTCACATTTCCATGTGTACAGATCCGTACCTGCTACGGCCATTATGGTATTTATAAAAAAAAGCTCTACGGCACAAAATTAGTTTAACATTTTTGATAGTAAAGGTTTGAAGGTATGAATACTACTGCTTGATGGTCCGCGGGAGGTAGTTGATACAGCTCCTACCTCCAATATATGAGAGGCTTTCCCCTATCCGCTACCTGGGAACGTGTTCTCTAGGAGTTACATGCTCTCCCGAGAAACCTAATTAATTGTACCTATTACCACACCTAAATCCACTAAGTTAGCATAAATTAAATAAATAAAGAATGCAGCAAAAATAGAGAACCCTATTATGATGAAATTGTAACACAAACTGCATCATGGTAACTGTAATCGTTTCGTAAGTTTTCGCTAATATAAAATTTCGTCCAAAAATATTGTATAGTTATAATAATTTGTTAATAGTGGGCGTGGCTGTAAAAACAAAACCCCCATTTTTTGTGCGGTGTTTAATGTTAGTACCCGCAACATTCCTGTGAAATTTCGTTGATAAATCTTTAATAGGAACCTAGTAATGATTTTTGGTTAATTGTGGGCGTGGCAGTAGTAATAATCTGCCAATATTTGGAATGCATGTTAGTACAGACCCAGTGTATACATCTACCAATTTGTATTCATATATCATCCTTAGAAGCATAGATAGGGTAATTGCTTTTAAGTGGGATCCCCAAAGTTCATTAAATGGGAGGGAGGCGTATACTTCATCTGATCGACCCCGAATCTTGTATATGGTTTTGCAGGGTCCATATACGTACTACTATAAAATTTCGTCTAAAAATCTTATATAGGTCGTAAGTTGTAATAATATGTGAACAGTGGGCATGGCTGTAGAAATAACACGCCCATTGGGCATGGCTGTAGAAATAACACGCACATGGTGTTTAATGTTAGTACCTGCAACCTTCCTGTGAAATTTCGTTGATAAATCTTTAATAGGAATACACTCATGATTTTTAACTAATTGTGGGCGTGGCAGTTCTATTATGATCTCCATATTCTGCACTATTATGGACCCCATGTATGTTTCTGCAAATTTTTATTCCGATGGCATCAATACGAGCATAGGTAGGCTAATTTTTAGACCCGAAAGTTCCCTATATCAAAAGTGGGCGTGTCTTTTTCTGATCAGCCCCATTTGTTGCAGATAGCTTTGTAATGTCCACATGTTCTTTCCCGTAAAATTTCGTCCGTAAATCTCCACCAGATCTGAAGTTATTAATATTTGTTAATAGTGGGCGAGTATGTCCACACCTACAATGCCTCCTTCTCGAAATTGCAACCCCTCTCAAAAGCAGAAAGTTAGTATACCCTATTTACATTTTTTAAAGGTAAAGGGTATAAAAAGGAGAAAGGATATACTAGCTTCGTGTAGTTGAACTATTTTTTAACCCTCATACGGAGACGTGTTATGTACAAATATAAATGATCAGTGTCGATTATGTTTTTGGCAGTCTGGGACAGATTTTTTAAACCCGGTTATGATATGTTTTAATGAATATTTGCCGAAGTATAGCCTGGGCGTTGATAGAGAAGAATATAGCTTTAGGAACCGAATCCAACAAATCTCCCATATATGCATGCAACTGTAGACAAAGCATTTTAAATGACTACAATTTCCACCCAATTGACGAAATAATCACAAAACTTGGTAGTAAGGTATATATATATTACCATATCCACTATGAACAGATGCTCATAAACTTGGTCCAATATATATTATACACTATGAAGTTATATGTAGCAAATGGGGTGGATCAGGTAAATACACGCAGATACAAGCAACTCATGAGACGTTACTTAAAATGACTCCAATTATGCTCCTACTGATGATTTGAAAATATATCCATATCGATCGATACTAGTCACAGCTCGATATATATACAAGATTTCTCAATATTGCCTATAATGGTACAAAATTGGAGTACGAAACTTAGTGATAAATGTGGGCGCAATATATAAGCAGAGATCTCTGATATAAATTGCTACACCCATATTTAGGTAGAGCTCAGCAATAAGAAAATCGTTCCCTCCTAGAGTAATCCTTAGTATGGAATTACAGGCCATTCGATATTGCGGAGCTTCAACTTACACACACACTTTGATTTTGTGGGCGTGGTTTGATGACTCATCGGAGCTTTAAACCGACTTCGCCCTTTCTTACAGATTTTTGCGCAGATCCTGTTTATTTTGGTTTTCAAATATCAATATTAATTAAATTTCGAATATTAATTAAATTTGAAAGAGTGTGTTTCGCAAGAATTTTGCTAATATTTCTAAAAATTGTTTTCAGAGAGTTTATTTTTTTAAACGGCACTTACAGAGAATCGCAGGATTGATTCAGAATAAACATTTTATCAAATACTTAAGAATGAAAACTACATTTCTGCAAGCATGATGCGATGATAATATTCTATCATTCAATCATGCTTGTGAGTCATTTGACATTCGTGCCCATTTCAATATGGCTGCATTTGAACAAATCTTGTGTTTGATCATTGTTTTTTTCAGTTAGAAAACTTCCAAGGCAGCAATTCCGATTCGAATTTAGATCCATTTATTAAAAACTTAACCCCTAATTGACGAATTCGTGATAAGTGCATCGTTTCGGAAAAAAATTCAGATTTAGAGATTGGGTGTTGTGTGAGTAATTTCAATAATTATTTTAATTTCATTTCAAATTATCCAATTACAATACACACTTAAAAAATGTAAAGCTTTAGAAATTCTAACAATTTGGTCTACCAAAGATCGACGCAAGTTTTTCTTGGCTTATAATGTCTTATTATAAATTTTAGAGTTTTTAATGAAACTCTTTAAGCGTTTCAAAGTTTTCATAGATATCGCTCTGCTACTGAGGCCATAGTAGCATTTGTGGAGAAGACATACTAGTGTACAATTCTCACGTCCGGTAACTTTTCCTATAGGAACAGTTTGAATGTGCTGAAAAACTCTCTCCATTGCTCTACAAACTTAAGTAATCTATACTTTTTTGGCATATTTTTTTTACAACAATTTTTATTATTTCAGTATTTTAGTATGTCATATTTTAGTATGTCACTTTTTATTAAAAGTAAAATTAAATTACTCATGATTTTTAATGAATTAATGAAGAATAAGATTTTGATTTAATTTTGTTTAACAATTATTGGTACGAAAGCTTTCGTTTCAGTTAATGTTTTTTTATTCATTACAACGCTACAAAATACGATAAAAACATCAATTATATCACGACATACATTTAATCGTACACTTTGTTGTATTGATGTATACTTCTTTTTGTAAATACATAAAATTATTTTCAATAATTACATAATCATAATATATATAAACATATGTATTTGTATAACAATATTGCATTTTACATAAATTCTATCGATGATTTTCAATATGTTTAAATTGTTTATTTTTTATTGTTTTCCTCTTAAAATGCGATCCCCCTCACTGCGCATTTTAATTAAAAATTTATATATTTACAAAGATCAACACATTAGACGTAAAAAGTTTCATAAAATTAGAATTTTTACATATTACACAAATTAGACTATAAAAACTTTGTTAATATTACTTTTTGGGGAAGTTTAAGAGCATATTTAGAAAATGATTTTAAAGAAGGTGAAAGAAAAGGTGATAAAGAAGTCTGAAAGATTTGCAATAGCAGCAACACATTTAGGTTACAATTTTACTATGATTTAAAGACGCAAAGAAGAGATAGACCGATTGCAATTGTATTTCAATTATATGTACACACACACTCATAATTGTATATTATACAATTTTTGCTTGTGAGCAAAGGGAATAATTTTTAAATCTTTTTAAACAAATTTATGCTAGCTCCGAGTACGCTAGAAAAATTAGTAAAAGGCAAATCTCAGATAAAATATCGCGATGTTAACATAAAGTGGAAATTGTTAAGAAACACAAACACCGCCACCATCTAAATTTAATACAAATGTAAATGTTAAAAACTATTTATAATGATAATGTTTGCAACACTTATGGTTATTAATTTACGCCCAAGCTCGCTTGTCCACTGCATACACCTCATGCAGTTAAAAATTTGCCTCTTGCTAACATTGCTACAGCAAATAAACGTTCACTTGTGTTTTCTTTATTAAATAGGAAATATCAATGTTGGCTTAGCTTGATGCATATACAACCTTTAAATTTGAAAGTGTTACCTGCTACATTAGTAATATTTTAATAGACAATTTCTAGAGTTTTCCATCTAAATTCAAACAGAAACAGGACGGAGTGGAATGTTTTTTATACTCCTACGATTTAAAACCGTAGAAGTTGTTCAAAGTTAAATCATATTGTTTAAAAGAGTTTTCACACGTTGATATTAGATGTCTTGTACAATTTGAGCAACACAATAACAGAAAAATATTGCTTGATCGAATTTACTAATGCTGTGATCAGATTGTGGCTCTGTTTAATGTCCTATTATGCCACTAATGGAGGCCGACTGAAGATACTTTTTCTTCAGCAGAATAAGCGGGTTTTTAAAAGAACATATCTTTGCAGGGAACCACTCCCATCAATTTCAAGAGTTATTTCACCCTTGAGTAATTCTTTTGTTTATATAATTTCAATTAACACGGCTTATATTGAATGTATACATGTAAAATACCACCAGTATATATTTAAAAGATTAAGCGATAATTAAGCTTCAAAACAAAATCTATATAATTAATTTAGCATATATGAAAAACTTAGAAACAATGGTAATATATATATATATATATATATATATATATATATATATATATATATATATATATATATATATATATATATATATATATATATATAATTTATATATACACGAAAAACTCGTTTCTCGAGAACCCAACAAGTTAACAACGGTACAAGACTGAAAATAGCAAAGTCTGACTACTCTGTAGTACATTTTTATACTATATTTGGGTGTACTCTATAAAATGGCATCAAGCATTTTTATTTAGTGTGCGATTTTAAGAACAGATAAAACAGAAAAATTGCCAGTTGATGAAGAATCCTTATTTAAAATTTTACTCAGCAAAAAAATAAAATATTTTATAATTGAAAAAAAAATTACACATAGCATAATTTTTGTAGGTGCTGATTCCCAAATTATGTTGATAAATTTGCACTTGAATGTAATAAAGGCAAACTGGCAAAGTACAAAGTAAATGTATTTTCATTTTGAAACAATAAATACACTCTTTTATAGAATATACCAATTCAGACCATTAAATATCATTGAAATAGATCGAAAGACTGCGATTGTAAATTGTTATTATTAAAGTTCTTCTGTTGCTGCGTTTGTGTTGTTACTGCATTGAAATTTGCGAACGTTGAATTTTGTTGATGCGGTTGCATTGTTGGAATGTTTTGTGATGTATTGAAGAATGTTGCGTTGTTGACAGTTGCTGCACACATCCCGGGAGCACCGCCAGCAGCACCAAACGTGGGACTAGTTAGTGGCGAGATACCACCTGGAAATGCTCCAAAATTAGCTCCCATCGGAGTCTGCACACTAAGAGGTGTATGGGACGTTTGGTGGTTTGCGTTCTTTGTGGGGCTTTGCACTTTCAGCGCGTTCATCGACGGCGCTGGCGTGTTTGATTTGTTCGCCTTACTCGTCAGCAAGTTATCCAAATCGATCTTTAGATTTCCTGCATGCAGATTGCCAGACCATGTGGCGCCCACATTTTGTGTTGCAGTCGAAGTGTTGTCAACAGGTGATGTTATTGTCAAATTTTTTTGATTATTGTTAGCATTAATGGGCTGCAACAGCATGTCATTACCTGCACCAGTTATTGGAGGAAGTATATTGTCTAAAAAGTAGAATAATAATAATAATAATAGAATGTAAATCAATCTTCTATAGGAGTGACGACTTAATGATAAATGGGTTATTTTTACATGAGTAAAAAAATCAATATAAAATATTCTGAGCAATACAAATTTCTTCAAAAATACACACATACGAAAAAAGAAGGAAATGACAAAACATGTCTTAAGCTCGTGGGTGTGCGAAGTACTGAAGTACTGTATGTGCTTTAATAGTGGATACTTATATGTTGATGTGCATATATTTAGGAAAAATAGAATACAGAAGTTTAAGAGTGCACAAAGAGACAAGTATACCAGATTAAAAGAATTGTTCAGCCCGATTGTGAATAGCTACTCCCGGACCCTATTCTCTACTTTCCTATCCTAAGTATACGGAAAGAGAAAACTTCACAGGGAGCTATTTTTAGAATCGGCCTGATTACAAAAAAATGCGTACAAAAGTAGGGGAGTATCAATAGAAACAAGTACACACACGGGCGTTAGCATTTAATTTGCAATTATCCTGTTTACCTAATTAATGTGTCCGCGGAGGTACTATTCCTGGAATGTTGAGGAATGCTTTTTGAAGCACGTTTAACGATTATATCCAAAATGTTAAGCAAAATTGAAAAGAACATATAACAAATTAATATTATTTTAATTAAATAATATAAACATAAATATATCCTTACAGAATGGAAGCAACCAAGTTTTAATAAATGCTTGTACTATATTTCATCTAATGAATTATATTTTCTGCAACCATAGCAAGAAAAATGGGAACGATTTTCATCAGTTAAATTCTGATTTCGAACTTTTTTTTTATTCACTTTATTCACAAGAGTAAATGTACACATTCCCTCGAATTTTAATATTTTAATATGATTAATCTTTTTTTATCAAATCATATTTTAATTCTACGGAAAATACCTAATAAGTTTGTTATTAAAAAGGGCGTAAGAGAGTTGAATAGGTATACTTAAAAGTTATCGACATAAGCGCCAACAAACCACAAGATTGTCGCACAAGAACGAAAAAAAAACACTATAATAATATAATAAATCATGTTCACTTTTTGTATAGAATATAGCCTAAGAATGAAGATATTTCGAGCTAAAATTTCTTCTTCTGCCTTAGGATGGCCAGTGATATAAGAGGTGGAGCACCGTCTCCTCCTCCTCCTCTGAACCGCCGCCCCGCAGAAATCGTTTGAGGTAGGCCCAGTCTTTCTGTCGAAGGAGTTGGCTATTTCTGTGTTTGTCTATTTTTGCCCAAGTAAGTCTTGCCGTCTGGCAGGGTTTCTCGTCGACGTTGTGGTTTTGTAGGCGTCAGCCAGGTATTTCGGTTTAATATCAAGCTTGGCTATTGGCAGTTGGATGCCGCTGTCTATGGAGGGCAGAATTTCGTGTAGAAGCGTGCCTGGCTTGACAAGTTCGTTTGCTGCGCAGTTGCCTACGATGTCGCTATGTCTGGCAACCCAAAAAAGTTGCACCCGAGAGTGCCCTGAAAGCTCATTCAGATAGGTTCGAGATTCGTCAACAAGTCTTGAGGTGGCCGTAGAGCCAAAAAGAGATTTAATGGCGGTCCAATTTATCGGAAAGATACCGCTGCCGACTCTACATCCAAGTTTAGAACCATCGGTGTAGATATCGGGCATTTCGCCGACGATTATGTCATTTAGAGTCCAGTCATTTCTGCTTGGAATAATGAGGTCAAACTCCCTCATCGGGATAGACCCACACATAATTGATAAAGTTTGGGATAGGAGGATCGATTCAGAAAAGACGCGTGTGCCGAAGAAGATAAACGCCAGTGCGAAGAGTGTTGTGTGTAATCGCAGTTAACTTGGGTAGGGGTGGTACGAAGAACGCCAGTGATCAGAACAGCAATTAATCTTCTGATTTTATCGAGGGGTTTGATGTTACAGGTCTTTTCGAGAGCTTGGCACCAAAAGACCGAACCGTATAACAGATTGGGTTCAACAAAGGCCGATTAGAGCCAGAGCATGACGCGAGAACGAAGTCCCCATCTTGCTCGAACTGCTCTTCTACAATAATGTATAGCCCATGTTGCTTTGCGGGCCCTCTCAGCCATATTGGCTTTCCAATTAAGCTTTGGGTCGAGAAACAGACCTAAATACTTCACGTCTAGGCTAAAAGTGAACAAAGTGCCGTTTAGACTAGGCATTGCAAACCTTGGAATTTTGTTCTTTCTAGTGAAAATCATAGCAATACCTAGCAACCCTCCGTTTAGTTGCAACGCCTCTCAACCGCACAAACTTTGTGTACGCTTTTTAAAGTTAAAAGGGTATAAAAATAAATACTGTTTTTGGCATCAAAAAGATGGATGGAAATGCAGGCAGTAAGTACTTGATAGTTTCAATAGTAGGGGGAAATTGGAGTGGATAATTAAAAGCAATGGAGCTCAAAATCACTTGTGCATACTTTTATCTAGTGATGAACGTTGATATAAAAAGCTTTTACTTTCAACAAATATGCCACAAATAGAAACAAGAAATTTAAATTTTTTGTTCGAAGATGTATTTTATTATCCAAAAGATTCAAAATTTAATTACAATTATAACAGCTAATTGTTAGTTGGAGATCGTAATTGATTAAATTATAAACATCATTTATTAACTCACCATGTGAAAACATAGAAATCAGCCGATATATATTTAGAAAATTGGTAAGCGGGCTGAGTCGGTTTGGCGCTATAAACATAAAACAATAATTATGTCCAAGATTTCAAAAGAATGAATACTTGAGACCTTGGAACATCGGATGACACACTGTCGAAAGCAGACCAAAATATCAATATTATTAGTCTTTACACTACACACCCAAATATCGAAACCAGTATTTATTGGTAAATAACAAAAAAGTACATGTGAAATGTAGTCAGATCGGATATTTATTAGATTTATTTATAATGAAAACTGCTACACAAAAAATCTTAGTTTCAATATAATATAAAGATTGTTTCTGGGGCATTTCCGAGATATAGCCAACTAGTAGGCCAAGTGAAAAATATTCAAAAAATAATAGTAAAATTTTAAATAAATCGGCAACGCTGCGAGCTGAATCCGAAAATGTTGTATTTGTACGAAGTAAAGTATTTCCGGCCAATTATGCAAGCCAAAAGTATCGCTATCAATTAGGATCTAATCGCATAGTGGCATCACTATATATGGTAACCAAATGGTGTAGGAGGTATATTACTTTCTTCAAGTAAAACTGCGTTTAAGGTATTCAGCTTTTTGTTTTTCCAAAATCTTACTCAAATTAAAAATAACCTTATACCTTAAATTCTTACAATTTTATTTGACCTTATTTCAAATTCATACATTAAAAATAGTTATGGCTGTTCTGTCGCAAAGACTGAATAACAGGTGTCTAATATTTGAAAAGCAATTTCCCGGCACTCTTCAGAAGTTTCTCCTCCTATTAAGGGCGATTTGACGAAATCTTCCAGCCAACGTTGAATTTCAGTCACGCGATCCGTAAATTGATCAACTAAAATAAATGAAGGAGTGGTCACAAGTGTGACCCCGATCAGCTGGAGTGTGGCCAGCCGCACGCGCGACTCAACGCTGAAGCGCACAAAAGAGCATATATCGAAAACTTCTCGAGTAATAGCTGGCAAAATTGTACAATTCTGACCACCCATAACGATAACAGATAAAGTGTGCAGGAAGTTGACAAGCAACATTGTGTCTATGTCATGCGCAATGCGATCATATTTTACGTAAAGCATTTGTTTGGTGCGGGGTCCACGCACAAGCGAAAAGAAAAATGTGCCCACTACTGAATGAAAGCGGTTGGCTTTCGGCGGTTTGTCCTGTTGTTTCGGTTTACTAAAGTATCTCTTCGTTTTCTCTTTAAGACGCTGTCTTATGATACGTTGAGCTTCGGCCAGACGCGCGATGTGTTCATCCTCGAAGTGGAATTTGCGGAGATGCGTTTGGGGATTTGATTTGTCTTGAATGTGAGCTATTTCTTGCGAGGGTTCAGGCAGCCCCATAGCACCCGATAGTTCTTTAGCAGCTCCTGCTAATATTTGCAACATGAGAATGCGCAAATTTGCATTATAACAAGAGTTCTCTGTGTGGAATTCGCGACAAATATACTCAGCACATGCAGCAGGATGTGAAACGCAAATGGCTACACAACACTTGTACTTTGTGCGCTCGAAGTCTTCAAAGTAGTACTGCATTTCCATTGGCAAGAATAAGTTCATTAAATCCACAGCAAGTCGTAGATCGTTCTGAGGCAATTGAGAGCGTATAAGTGTCTCAGCGGTGGATAAAGCTCCTTCAAAAACTTGGTAATCCTTAACTTTAGTGCTTAAAGTGTGCAACAGGTCCAGCAAGAATTTAGGGCGCTCTTCAATATGTGTGGCAACATCATTGGACATGTCATAAGGAGCGCAGTCATCATCGTCGGAATCGAGCTCCATTGTTGATGACTGCAAAACATCAGTTTTTGGATATATTCTTTCGGGAACAGATTTCCTTTCTGAAGAACTTCTTGGAGTGGTTAAGTAGGAGTTGTTTTGCTCACTAATAGATCGCTGCAACATAAAACCTGCCAGCAAGCTTTCTAAATTTTCTATATTGATTTTTGAATGTGTAATGTTTGCAGTATTCGGTTTCAAGCACTTTAATGCAATAGAATCAATATCCAGTAGCACATTTCCTTTTGGTAAATTTACTATGTCTGCAAAATCAAAGCGTAAGCGTTCTTCATCCTTCCTATCCTCATCTTCAATGTAATTGAATATTAGCTCGACAGTTTTCATCCCGATATTGCGTTGTATTGTGTCTGGCGATTCTAAATGGAACCTCAGGCCTTCATGTAAATTTCTTTTCAGCTCGTTAGCATTATCTTTTTGCAATACTTCGATTTTAGTGTCGGCGTACAAGCACTTGGCTGCTAAAATTAACAGTTTTGAAATTACCAAATGCTCTTTGCTAGTCAACTTTTGCAAGGCAGTCCTTTTAGACCATATGCCCAACAGTTGTTCAAATATATTTTGCAAAAGGACTTTATCCACACTGGCGATGTATTGCACCAATGCAACTAAGGCTTCATCTGTGTCGGGCGCATACTGTAAAGTTAACTTATGCATGAAACAAAAACGCCAATCTTCACTACGGGACACAGCGTCACCCAGTAGCATGTATAAATTCACATTTGAATGTAGCATATTCAAGGCTAATTTATACGCTGCATTTCCATCGCATTTCAGCAAAATACTTTGCAAAATTTTCCGGAATTTTTTGATTTTCGAAAATTCTTCCAATATTTGCAAAAAGAGTTTAAAGTTGGCATCAGTAGATTGACTGTAAAAATTAGTAACAAGACGACACAATAACTGCGTGTAAAATTGTACATTAAAAGGTTCAGTTTCTTCACATTGAAACACAAAATAAAGCGATTTCAAAAAATGCTTCAGCAGCACATGAGCATAGTTTTTCGATATGAAAACATCTGGCATTTTAGATCCCAAATTATTAGCCACACAGTTTGGCAGAGCAATTAAAATTTGCAAATATTCATTAATAGAAGCATTCAACTCGTCGACGCTCTGTTCAGGTATCGCATTAATGGTATTTTCAAATTTCTTTAAAATAGCTGCTTTTTCCCGGGAGATGTGCAAAAAGCTTACTGCTATTAATTGTTCATCTGTGACAAGCTGTGTCAACACTTCTGTAATTACAGCAGGCATTTCACCAAGTTTTTTATTGAGTATGAAAAAAGTCTCATAGATAAAAGCGAAACTGTAATCCAACTTAAAAACATTGATTATTTCCACATCTTGGTTCGCGACTGGCCAGTCTTTACTAAATAGTTTTGTCAAACATTTTAAGATGTCAGCGAATTCATATCCTGCTATTTGCTGCCAGTTAACATCATCATTATCGAGCCCAATAATTTTTTCTGCTGTTGTAAACCCAGGAAGTGCACCACTTTCATGAAGTTTACGAATTATAGCCTTAACTTCATTCACATCTGCCATGCATGCGACATTTGATATTCCTTGTAGTTTGGTAATGGCGTTTCTTAGTACAGTTTTAATGCTGTCGGGCATCGTTGCAAGTGGTGCAGCTGAAAGTGAAAAATGGTGGCATCCAATTGGAATGTGTTTCCGAAATGTTATATAAGAATGTGTATTGGACTATAAGCTGTTTCAATAATATTGACTAGTTCTTGGAAAGTTCTTCAAATCAAAAATTATATGCAAGTTAACTACAAAACAGGTCACTACTCGAGTTCAACATGCAAAAACAGATGCTATTGTAAAATTATCCTTCCGTTATTATTTTGTTTTACTATACGACGAGTGTTTCAGCAAATTCAAATTACAATATTTATATGCGATTACTTAATTTCGAAATTTTTAGAAATTCTAAAACTCACCCATTGGCATACTTTGATGTATCGACAAATCTCCTAGACCTGCTAAAAGATCTGTAGCAGTTGTAGCACCGGCAATGGTTAATGCAATATTATTTCCGTCTGCAGGAGCCTGCGTGTTGAATAAATCAAAGGCTTCATTTGCTGGTGTTGAGGTGGTTACCAAATTTCCATCAAGGCCACCCATTATGGGCTCTAAGGATTCTGTTGTAGAAGACATGCTTCCTTGGAACGCAGCGAAGTCCGCGAATTCATCGGTGGTGCCAGAAATACTAGCAGACGGGGGTTCCTCTGTTGTTGCACCAAATGCTGATGCAAAGTCGCCAAAGTCTTGGTGAATTTCCGTACCGCGTGGATTAAAATCGTCTAAATCATCTGGGGTAACAGCGGTACTTGCTAGTGTTGTTTCGCTCGATGTAGTTGGTGGGCATGTTTTGAAAATATTTCCGCTTAAATTATTATTGTTATTGTTTTTCTGCTGTCGTTGACTGTTTGTAACCATGCCAATATTATTGTTTTCGGTTGGCGAACCACCCATCAAATCATCATTACCGGTGGGAGTATCGCGATGTGTTGGCGAATGTATCCCTGCCGCTGAAATTTTTCCAAAATTGGCAGCAGCACCCATGTCTATTTTCTTGGCGGCAACGGCTGCTTTAGGTACCGGTTGTTTCACAACTGGCGTTCCGCTCACAGTTGTAGTGGTTGCCTTCGAAGTAGATTTTGAACGAATATTCATGTTGATGGTACCTGCTTTCGCTTCAATACCAATTTCAGCGGGACTTGATCGGTCATTGTAACGATAACTTCTTCTGTGGAATAAAATTTTGTGTGTTCACAATAGCATTTTTCAATCTTTTATGTTAAATATAATGAAATATACCTGGGGCTAGGGGAATCACTATCGGAAAATTCTTTCTCACCCTCATAATGCGCATCATCGTCTTCATAACGATCTGCCCCACGTGAATCAGAATCTACAAAAATTAAATTTACTGTATAAATAGAATCATCAATTCATCAATTTATCCTTACACCAATTATCCCCATGATCACTGCGAGATGTTCGCCAGCCACTCTCATTATAACCAGTGCTCATACTTCGCATACCCATAGCGTCACTACTCATGCCAATGTACTTATCTTTGTTTTTCTTTGCCTTTTTGCGTTCGTCGCGCAAACGATCATCGTCTTGAATGAAGTCTATTAATTCTCTAACCTGAAATAAAACCCAAATTAACTTATTAATTTAAAGAGGATTTTTTCATAATTACCTTATGTCTAACATTAATTCCCTGATCTTTCCCACCTTCATCAGTAAACGTATAAGTCTCCAGGGATCTTAAATCGTAAATATGTTCTCTGGATGATGTAACAACTCGCTCGGAACCATTGCGCACTAAATAGTTTAGCAAAAGTAAGCTCTAAAAATAAAATATTTGCCTTATAATCTTATTTTAACTCAAAAACTTAAAGTAAACAAACGCAAACCTTGTAAGTTCGCCGCCAATTTGTCTTATTGTCTTGCAACATTCGTTTCCACAACATTGACATTACTTCTGGGAAGCTCTCATATGAAAATGTTGAGTGGGCCAATTCTTGCATGAGGGGCCCAGTAGGACCCCAAGGGTCATCATTAGTAGCTTCGCGCACTTTACCCTCAATTTCCGTATAATTCATTACGACATTAGTGCTGTGAAAATAAATATATAGTTATTATTTAAGAACTTCTTAAGAAACTAAAAGAAATCTAGAAATTCGGAACACATTTATTTTCTTATTTAAATATACATATAGGTGTATTCGTGTTAATTTAGTCAATTATCTTCTTGATTAAATATCTTCGAACAAATGTGTTTCAAATGTATGTAAGTAGATCGTACGCACTCCAATGCAAAGTTTGATGTTAACATATTTATCAGGCACTTATTAAATTTCTCAAACTTATTATATATTATGTTTCGTTATGTAAACGATACACAAGGTCTAATAATTATAAATAGCATTCACTCTTAAATAAAATAAAAATAACTATAAAATTGTGCGGTAATTAGATCAAACATCCTGGCCAATTATATATAAATAAAATTTTGTGAAATAGTATATACAGGCATTAAAATAAACGAATGGATAATATTTATTTTATAGTGTGCCTTTCATAAAAGGGGTGGGAGTTGAATTGTTCAGCGATAATAAAATTCAGAGAAATGCTATGTCTTCTCTCAAACCAAATATGTATGTTCTGGCGGCAAAACACGTTATCACAAAATGTACAGAACTGGAATTTCCT
Source organism: Clusia tigrina (assembly GCA_920105625.2). Classification (NCBI taxonomy): domain Eukaryota; kingdom Metazoa; phylum Arthropoda; class Insecta; order Diptera; family Clusiidae; genus Clusia; species Clusia tigrina. Next base: position 171,084,753 of record OV050031.1, read on the forward strand.
TTTCCAAAATTCATAAAAAAATAACATTTGTAATTTCCTTCCACAAAAATAAAAAAATAAAGCAGAACCCACAACCACAAATTGAGAACCATTTCTCAAATAGCTAGAAAGTTGTTCAGCCAGGGAGGTCACTGCAATTTTTTAAAAAGCTCTAAATGTTAGAGAAGTTGACCTTGAATTTCTCATAATATATTGGTGGATTTATGATATCGATTCAGTCATACAAATACAAACTATTAAATGACTGATCATTTAATTAATAATACAGAAAGTACAATAAGCTTATTAAAAAATGAACTTATGGAAAGACGTCGAAGTAATTATATTTATTTTATATAATCAAAATGTATTTCACACTTTAAATGCATTTAGCACTATCATTCAATTGAAACATAGGTGCAAATGCGTTATTACAAAATAAAAATTATGATCTAAATAGGAACGTCAATACTCATAAATATTTTTATATGATATTTCGTGCGTAGAACCGGAAGTAACTTTTCGCAGCCATTGACGAACATTTTAAGAGTGACATTTTTAAATTAAACACCTCAATTATTATAAATTATTAAATTGGGTAGCATTTGGTAATTAAATACAATTCCAGAAATATAAGCATACAATTTCTGGAGCCGCATTTCGGCTGCTTTATCAAGCAATAAGATGCTTAATAGTAGGTAATGATTTCTCATAATTAAGAGATTTCAGATATCTCAACAAGACATAATATAGGTGTCAATTGACAGCTCAGGAAATAACGTTGTCACCGAAATGTTCCTTTAATAAATTTATTGTTTCGCCAAATTTATGACACATTACACTTTGTATTGAAACCAAATGATATCCTCTTCAATTTCTATAACTTTAAAAAAGAAAGGCGCTAATCATCGCTCTGGAAAAAAAAAATTTAAAAAAAATAAAAATATATATATATATATATATATATATATTTTTATATATATATATATATATATATATATATATATATATATGTATATATATATATATATATATATATATATGTATATATATATATATATATATATATATATATGTATATATATATATATATATATATATATATATATATATATATATATATATATATATATATATACGGAAATCCGAAGGATGTTTCTATCCGAAAGAAATAAAAATTAGAATAACAAACAAAAGAAAACTTCGGCGTCGCTGGCGCCAAAGTAGGTCACCCAATGATAAACATGCGCTTTGTTTCGAGTAATATAAATATATCAAAGTTGTTATAAATAATTGTCACAGATATTCATAAATCTATGTTTAAACTGATGTGCAACATAAATATATACGAGTATACTAATATAAAAGTATTCTGTAACTTATGGACAAATCGTGACGACTGTGAAGTTTCAAGGGCCTTATGGCCTAGGTTAGACATGAAGAGAACAAAGGTTCTCTTAGGGCTCAACAAACCTGCAGTAAGGGTGCTTACGGGGGTCATTGCGGGGCATTGTGCTATCGCACCAATGCTTCAACATTGGAGTATGCCGTCGAGCGGGCTATGTAGGAGTTGCCATGATGAAGAAGAGACAGAGTCGATTCATCACTTTTTATGTCAATGTCCGAGACTACAGTTGAAACGACTTCAATGTTTGGGGTCGCGCTTCTTCACAAGTTTGACAGAGATAACGAAAGTAGATTTATCGGATCTTCTCACTTTCATCTGGAAAACCAAATGGTTTAATAGGGATGGAACTTCCAATGTTTATGGAAATCTAGGGTAAGGACGAGTATGCCTCCTCCTGGCATTTTAGAAGGCAGTCACAATGGACATAGATGTCTCCGAGTGGAAGTGCGGATACTTTGTATCCGCACACGCCTTCCCAACCTAACCTCACCTTGTGAATTTGTATGATCTATCTCTAACCCAAGAATAATTGAAATGAGAAATGAAACATACTTCTAAACGACTTCAGTTGCCAGTGATATGTTACAGTTTATACATGTTTTTAACATTCCCCTCCTATCCAAAACACTAAAAATGCCATTATATGTGAACACACTTTTTTTGACTGATGATGTATACATATATGAATATGGTGAACTATGTAACTTGCTATGATTAAAGGTAATATCGTAATGCTAGTGTCATTGCCACTCAAAGTGTGAAATGTAGATTGAGAGTTTCTATAGAATCAGTATACGGATATTGGGAATAATTTAAATTTGGTATTAAGAAATGAACAGATACTGTATCTACGTAACTTTATTAAGGAAACGACATAAACATGTAAGCAGTCAGTATTAACTAACGATCATAAAAGTTTTTAGTCGCACTTCACATCCATACATTTTTTCATGATATTAATTGTATGCGTGAAAAGTTAACTTAAAAACGTGAAAAGAGGGAATTACTTCTGCTTAACATAATTTAAAGCAAAATTGGATAACATTTTTCTACTAATAACGAAATCCACATTTGAAACTTTAACTAAAATCTAGTCTCTGTTTAAAATCGCAATTAAACATACGCATGAACATTTTATAATTGATGTAACAGTTTCATATTTACACAATTTAATGTATTAGCATAATTTCAAAAAGAATAATAGGTCCACAGATGGTGGACTACATTAGCTAGGTTAGTGGCAGACATGATCGTTTCCTTTAAATTTATGGGTTTCCAGTTCTCAATTTTTATATTTTGTTTACAGAGTTCTGTGGAGTTTTTGGCTACAGCTTTCATTCAATTAATAGTTGTGTTCTTAATCGCTAAAGATTTTATATATCTTTCGAAAATCCTAATAAGTAGGACTCCCCCTTTGGAAAAGTATAAAAATATAGTAAAAGTATTTATCAAGTAGTATAACAAATTTGTTTTCATGCATCCGTCAACGAAACTATATTATATTTCCTAAGGAATAAGCAGCAAATGCAGTAACAACCAAATAGTTTTGGATTTGATAGGATCTTTTTAGTTAATTTCTTTTATCACTCTGAGAACAAAAATTTGAACCAAACCCTGAATCTTCCATAAGTTTTCCAGCATAAAACAGTCGTTTAGTGCATTCGCACTCGTTCATCACTCTTTAGAGTGTGTGTGTGTATATATATATGCTTTGCAAGCATATAGGGATAATAAATAACTTTTCACCTTGGCCAGAATTTGACACATTTTCGTTAATTTGATTAAAAAGAAGCACCATCCTCTCCAATAACCGCTAATTAATGCATTTCCACTTACACTTTATCAGCCAATTCCCGCACTTTCCACATACTTATAAATTTATCAACCATTTTGCTTCGATATTTCCTGCTTCGGAATTTTACAAATTGCAAAAAAAGAGAAATTAACTTTTCGTTTCACTTGCTTCACACGCTGCGTATATTTTGCACTTTACACTTAGTTATAATAGAAAAATTCACTTTCCACTTTTTAAAGAAATAATAATACAAAATCTAAAATAAATTTGTAATAATTTGGAAATGATTCGTATCGAAACTATTGAAAAAATACAAAAAGTTTTGGTGATTTGGCTACTGTTATCCGTCACCATGTAATTTTTTTTACAAGTGATTGATACAGTAGAGTTGGTTGCGGTTCTGTTTGTCAAATAGCACGAGATATGTTCAGTTTTAACTTTTCAATAAACATATATTTCTGCCCAAGTCTGATTCAAGCTGATATCCTCACGAATATAAATATATTTTGAGTTCAATAATTTTGAAACCATTATTAGAAATTTCTTTTATATGGGTGTTAGCCAAATCATTTTAAATCGATCTACATATGTGCCCCGCTTCGGTATCGATTAAAAAAACAAAATGTGACGTTTGTTCTTACCTTCTCCAACATAAGCACGGTCATTATTTTGACAGTTTCTTTGCCGAACGTTTGTCCGTCATTTCAATCATTTTTCCGTCATATCGTCATATGAGAAACGAGTAAATTCTGTTAAAATAATACTTAAAAAGAACCGATTGCATTTATACTTAATTATTTAATTAAAATAAACTTTATTAGTATAAACGCCATTTAAAAATGTCACAAAATGCAATAGTTTCATTAATATAAATTACAAGAAAAGGTTATGTAAACTTTTTTAATTTCAGGGTATAATCTGGTGATCGGATCGGGGGACAAGTGTATAAATCCATTGTTGGGAAAATGTTAGGGCTCCATTCCTTCGTGGGTAGTATTACAATACAATTTTTTCGGCGTGCTGTTTATAGTAGTACTGCGCGAGGGGCAGTGGTTGCTGCTTCGGCGCCTATTGCAGGAACGGAAAGCAATAAAGCAGCAGATGCAATTGCAAAAAAGCCAAAGAGTTAGTAAATATGATAAAAAGTTAATAATTTACTGAAATTTTTGTTCTGTGCAGATGCAATGATTGCAGCTGCTTTCGAATCGTTAAAGGATACTTCAATTAGCACTGATGTTGAAAAAAAACTGAAGACTGAAGTTGGTGTAACTAATAATAAAGAAGTGGATGACCGAATTAGCAAAGCAAAAACAGTTAATGGTCTATTGTCGATTTCCGAAGTGAGCGTCTCTATTTCTCGGCAACACGCACTGAAAATTGTCTCTATCTTAGCCGAATGGAGTTCTCTAAATCGTATCCAACTCTCAGAATTTGAGAATGATTCAAGATTTCTGCGAATTTGTCGGGTACTAGGACGCACAGTGCCTAAGAATGGTCCTTCTTCCGGAAATGCCAACGGAAATGAAAAAAACCGTATTTCCGGATTCCGCACTGATGACCTCAACACTGTGTTGGGTGTTGCAGGGGATGACGAAGCTGCAAAACTAATAGCAAGTATAAGTCTCCCACAGATGGTCAAAGTGATGAGTACTTTGGCACAACGTAAGCGCCGCAGCACACCGTTACTGCGATCTCTTGCTTTTAACGTTAGTAGTTCCACGGAAATTTTGGATTTAAAGCAGTGCGCGGATATTTTATATGCAATGGCTACGTTGAATTTTCAGGACTCCGTCTTGGCAGCAAAAGTGTGTGTTGATATTCAGTCAGGTCTACCGAAAAATTTAGAAAAGTCTGCGGTGGTTGGTTCCATTTTGACAAGTTTGGGAATTTTGAAGTATCGTGATTTGGGTGAGCGTTAATAATTACTTTGTTATGACTTATATATACTCAATTTAGTTCTATTTACAGATATACTTGAATCACTCACACAGTGGGTATTAAAGAATACCGATATCTGTAGATCACAAGATGTGAGTGCTCTCTTCCTTACCTCTTCTGCGTTAAATTTTAAAAGCGCTAACATTGCGGATGTGCGAACTAAACTAGTCGGTTCTATAGTTAAGGAAGATTTCAAAAAAATAGTAGATTGGCTTAATCATGTCTGGGCGTTATCAATGTTGGGCTTAGCAGATAACCAACAATTGGAGACGGTGCTATGGTAAAAATATACTAATAATTTCATTAGGTATTCAATTAAACCTTTAAATAATTTACAGCAAAGAATTCGTCACACAATTGGAAGCGGATAAGTATAACATGTCTCCCACTTCCAAAATGAAATTGCTGAATTTGAACAGCTTCGCAAAACTATTGGCCAATAATTATAAAGGACCATTTCTGGAGCCCGATAGTATCGTCTTCGATGTGCCAATAGCTCATGCGAAATCAAAGCAAATTATGCTAAACGGTTTGCTTGACGCCTTGAAGAGTTTACTGCCTACAAGTAATCATGTTCAAAGTCTCGTGGACAGTAGAATGGGTTTCTTAATTGGTTTGATATGACTGAGGGATCTTTGGGAATTTTATTATATCATTACTTAATTTTCAGATGCTCATTGTATATTTGATGGTAAGCGCAATCCACTGCCATTAGACAAAGAACATCCCAATGGGATTAAGTAAGTAGTTAAAACTGTATATTGTGATTTTGTTTAATATATTAATCTCTAGAGTCGCACTTATGGTTGTCGATTTTCATGATGTGTGTCATGGTCCTCATCGTTCTGTCAGCGGTATTACAAACATGACTTTTGATTTATTAGAGAAAAATGGCTATCAAGTTCTACCTGTGCCCTATCACGAGTTCAGCACAAGCGACAAATTACTGAAGCGAGTCCAGTACTTAGAGGCAAAATTTAAAACGATTATTAGTAGTAAAAAGTAAATAAGATTTTATACTTTAATGAAAACAAAAAATCCTTTTCTCCTCAGTACGTAACTAAAGTGTTGCCCATTTTATATGATTTTGTTATTAATTTATGCATCTTCTTTTTACCCATAAATTTAACCAAGTTACGAAGCCAGCAAGCCCTTTTTTATATCGAGAGGGATTTAAATTGTTCAAAGTAAAAGGTAGTGTAATAAAGTTTTAGTTAATTTTACAAAATAGTCATTCAAATTCAGTTTTTAGTTACAAAAACAGTTTTTTATCAATCCTGTTATATGTATAATGGAATAATTATGATTTTCTTGGAAAGTTTAAACACAAAAATAATGATCTATAAGCTTTATTTTACGATTGATTTAGTAAAATTTTATGAGTATAGGACATGAAAAGTGAACAAATAAACTTTTAACACTACGAGGAAGGTGACTTTTACGTTAACAATTAAAACGAATAGTTGAGTTTTTTCTTATACATTTCGTCAATTTCGCAACAAATTATTTTTTTACTTAGTGCTAAGAGATTTAATAAAACACAAGTGACATTTGTCGATAACAAAATTACGTTAATTGCAACCATAAAAATCACAAGCGTTTTTGGAGGCAAACATATTGTTGACTTTGGCGGAAGAATGTGATTCTGAAGATGCAATTTTAAGATATTTTGTTCAATATAAATTGAGCAAATGTCTCCTTTTTAGGGAAATGTTATATCGATAAAATTTAATAGGGTTTATAACGAAGGATGCTGTAAGATGGTCAACCAAACTCAGAAATCTGTTCTCACTATTGTATGGGAGATGTTTTCTGGGATTCTGGCAAGGTGATTAAAATTAATTTTTTACTGCTATTTGGTTGGTGCAATTTTTTGGATAAAATGTTCAACTTTCTGAAATAATTGTATTAAACGATTTATAATAATTACTTTTCTATTACTTGGCAAACGTTATGAAGAAATTACCGTTTTGAAGAATACATCAATTATGTAAACCTATTTTTCATAAAGATTACAGTATTCAGATTGATAAATGGACATATATATCCAATGTTATTGTAATCTGAACTATCCGAACTGTGATTCATAATGCGCAATAAGAGTATTTTCGAAATTGTGAAATCTAATCCCATCATTAGTCAAGAAAAAATAAATTGATTTTAAGGAGAAGTTTGTACACTTTTTATTACTGTAAACCAGACATTGTTCTGTAATATTAATTTCTTATGAACTTAAAAATATAAAATTATATTACTATTTTTGTGTCAACTTTAATAATATTCCAAGGACCACGATTGCGGAATTTTAAAAATTGTTTCAATAATTGGAAAGTGTGTTTCCCTAAGGAGGCACAGAAATAATAGCTAAAAACAGTTTACATAATTGGAATCATATGCCTTGAAAAATAGCATTTAATTTCATGATTTTTTCAAACATAGTATTAATTGCATGTAGCGTACTGGAATTCACTGCTGACTGGCATAAAATTTCACAATACGTGATTGTTGTTACCAAGTTAAATTAGTTATTATTATATAAGTTATTCATTATCATGCATTTATTAATATGCTGTATATAAATTCTGGAAATATATTCAATGTTTGGAGGTCAATATTAATTCACTACATTCAACATTGCATCATGATGCAAATTTTGAAGACACTGTTGTAGGTGCTGCGACGTTGACAGATAATGGTGTATACCACTTTTTGGTTGAAGTTAATTTGTTAAGTTGAAACTCTTGGGTACGATTGAGCATGTGAAGAAGAAATGATTAGCAAATAAGTTAATTCGATTTTTACCAAAGCTCCTCAATTCAATGAATGAATATATTCAACACGTACTTATATATTAAAAATGGGAAAAAACGAATTAACTGATATAAAAAATTATTAATATTAAGCACATATGAATTTTCCGAAACAATATCCATAGTTATAAAATATATACTTATGTTTATGTAGAACATTCAGCTCCATCAGATTTATAATTTTGAATAAAGCGAGGTGATGGCTTAAGTTTAAGTATTGGTGCAATTGGGACATTGCGTTGTTTATTCATTCCTACGTTCCACCAATTACCACTTTCAGTGAACTCTGTGGATACAGCCGCAAGCTTATGGAAAGCACTACGTGCCAGCATGTGCCGATTACCCACTTCCAATAGTAATTTGTGATCGTACACTTTTTCAAGATCCTGAATTTTGTAATGATTCCGAGCTTCAGCTTCAGTTAGGCAAATGCAATTCCAGGGCGACCAATCGTCTCCTTTAATCCACCGTGGCAAACTGTTACATAATTACACATAATGCTTAGTTCTATTATTCTAATTGTGTACCTGTGGTAATAAGCAATAATCTTTTAAGTGGACGTTAATGGATTTATACTCTGTTTACAGAAATTGGATTGAATAATTTTAGAATATTGATGAGTGTATATGAAGATCTTTTGTGGGTTTCAATAATATCCCAAATGATTGGAATGATGTATTGAACTGAGGGAGAAACAACAAATCTAGTTGCAAACATTGCTGGCAATTCACACAATTATTGCTTATTGTATGTGTGCATATTTTCTTTTCTAATTACCGTAAAATACTCAAATCCTCGTTTTTACTTAGTATAGAGTGTCTGTGCCAGATCTGGTCGATAATGTAGCGAACATCGTCGACTTGCATTACAAACGCAAACGCAGCACTACAGCGTCGCTTACGCTCATCGCGCTGTATAGCACGCAGAATGGACGTGTATATCGTGGTCTCACTGGAACCGAACTACAATAATTTTGCATGGTTAGTTTTGGTCGTCTCTATTAATTAAGAAGCAGGCTTACCTGCATATAGTAACACTTCTTGCAAGTGTTGATGATATTTTGTCGGGTGCGTACTGCAAATTGATCGATTTGTTTAACCTGTTTACAGACTTCACATAATCGCTTCGGTGTTTCTGAAATGTGTACAAAGAATGCTTAATAGGAGATATACCCGTATGACATTATACACCTCTTACTTGTATGTACAGCATCCTTGGTAAATTTGATTATTTCTAAGAAGAGCAAGTTCTGACGCTTGCGCAAGACTTCCACATCGCAGTATTGCGCGTAGATCAGCAAATTTTTTTCGCGATCTAAGAGATCGAAGAGCTGGAAACGAAACATACATTACTCTTTTTCCTTTTACCTACCTAGGATCGCACAAACCTCTGCTACTTCGGGACAATCTTCGTCTAAAAGTACTTCTTTCACTTTTCCTATCAGCGTAATACGTGCGTCTTTCTCCAAAGGCTTTCGTAGATCGTTGTAGAGTTCGTGTAGAAAACGAACGCGTTGTGTGCGCAGCAGATCAAGATGAATGACGCGATCTGAGACGTTTGAATAATAAACCAGGAAATTTTTAAAATTATATACTGTATTTGTTTAAACCTTTATAACCAATCCACTTAATAGGTTTGCCCATTTCCTTTAGCATTTGTTCGTTTCGAAAGTCCTGCATCGCTTTAAAGACAAGTGTACGTTGGCGATCGATGCCATTCAGCAATTGTACCTCCCTATCTAGCAGGATATTAACTTCCGCAATACGGGAGGCGCCTTCATACATTTCAGCAATTCGCTTCATTTCAGCCATTTTCCATTTTCGCACCTCACTGTAGAGTATATCGAAGTCATCTTTGGTTCGAGGAAATTGTTTAACGAGCTGCTCTCGTTTTATACGTTTTACTTCCAATTCTTCCTTGAATTTTTCCTCCTCCGCTTCACGGTTAGCGATTAATCGGCTAATTAAGTAGAAACATTTTTGGTTCCATATAAGTTGCATAAGAAAATGGATCAAATCATGAGCCAATTCTTATATAGGTTGGCTTGAATGAAAGTCCTTACCGATACTCCCGTGCGGCATTCTTCATGAAGCGTACAATCAAAAAACGGCGCCAGTTCCGTTGTATCAGTTTGATTTTTTCTAATTTATTTTCAATGCGCATCTTTTGAGCGTGTGATTGATATTTACGCGGTACTATAGTAAAATCCAGCGCCTCCGACACATAAAGCACATTGTTGCCGTCACGGAAACATTGTGACGTTTGATCGTGCATTGTGTCCTTTTTCAGTAATACTCGTGAATCAAATTATTCAAAGACTAAATGCACAGAATTTTTCCAATACTTACGATCAACTTTTCTTTGTATTCGAATGTTTGCGTATCTCTGCTTCGGTAGCGTCTATACTTCCATTTGTCGAAGTATGGTCCTGTTTGTGTAAAAGCGTCGTGATACTCAACACCTATGAATGAATATAAAAGTTTTGTACCGGGCATTAAACATTAGAAAAGGGTATGAGTAATACAAAGTATGGTGAATAAGAAAATCCCAAATTGTTGGAATTATTTGTTCTCGCAGTGGCTTTGTGTGTTAGCTAAAAAGCTTTCAAAATTCGATTAATTATTGCTTTCTTTACGTATTTACATCATGTCATTGTGTATTTACCTGTATCCTTATCCCTGTAACCACATAAAAATGGCTTTATTATTGCCTTATTCAATATTTCCACAACGATATTTTTGGGGCTGCCCTCTTCTGTATCTTCACCAGGTATATGAACCGTAATAAAATCGGGTAACCGATATTTGCTTAAGGAAGGAAAAATGATAAGCAAAAAATTGTATATCATCAAACCACCAAATATCAGAAGTACTTGTAATAAACACTCAAATCCAGTTTCTGCATAGATGTTTCATCGTCAATCTCACTGGACGTTTCGATATCTAGCTCCAACGAGAACTCATGGATGCCAAAGTCATCTTTACTGGTTTCCATTAGGATACATTCATCGGATATCTCCTTTGAGCATTGTTTCAGAATCAGCAAATGTGGCTCTACTTCGAACTTGCGAGCAATGTCCTTCTTAATATCTTCAATAGTAAGACGATTGGGATAGACTTGGGCAATGACTTGCGTCTCGGAAATGCGAAATTTCACTGTGACATTTTCCAATGGAACAATCTCATCAGCGGTATCGAGAACGGCTTCAGCATCGCCACCGTAATTCTCCTGGTAGGAGCTTTCACTCGGTGCTCCCCCGTCAAATGGGAAGACAACATCACTTACATTAGGCATCTTATTTCCACAGTACATTTTAAAAATTATTTCTTAAACCTTTTTAGAGCTGATAAAATAAACGAGTATATTTGAAAAAAAGCAATCAGATATATTTATATAAATATATATAACCAGAATTTTTCAATAGATCTTTATAAAAATATTTTTTTTTGTATGCTATAAACTTCAACGCACAACTTAAATTTTGGGAACTAAGTAGTGTAGTATATAATTAACACGCACTGGAAATTATATAACAAATTTGTTCGATACAGCTCCTTGGCTATTGCTGCAGACTATAGGAATGCTTTAGCAACTGTATAAATAACAACGGTTCCCATGCAACTCTAATTTAATTTCTGCAGTTTTGTTGGCAATACTCGTAATTTGACGTAAAAATTGAACTCGTGTGGGAAATTACTAACATGAAGAATGCTGTTTAAAAGACAAGAGATGCAGTTAAGCGATACCACAAAACGATGCCCTTTGAAACTATCAATGATAGATAAACAGAAGTGAAAGTGATGAAATATGTCTACAAGTGTTCTTTAATTTTTAGGTGGCCCCAAATATCGACCTACATGCAATATATTCTAACACAAAATCCAGTGCAATTCACGGGTTAACACGATTGAACGACACATTCAAATAATGTCTATAACATTCTTAAGCTATACTCGTATGTCATTAGTGTGACGGGGTTGCATTTGGAAGGTAAACTGTCTATTACCTCCCACTTGGGAGAGGTCTACATGACCTTGCAGGTCTACCTCAAGCATCTCACGTGGTGTAACCTCGGCAATGACATTTTATCACCCAATAAGTATTGGCTGATATGAGTAGGCGGAAATCCAGGCATGACATTTTTGTATCCTTGGCGTCCTGGTTAGCGTGGGTTCTCCATGTTAGGGGCGGCTGAAACGAAGTGGTGCGAATTAAAAACATTTAAAAAAACAAGACAACTTTAGGATGCCATAAGTACCTTGGGTCTAAAGGCAGAGCAGCCAGCTTACTGACCGTCTGATATCAATAAACAACCAGCCTTCATAAACTTCGGTGTGTTTAGAAACATAAAAAGGGGAAAAAAATTGCCGCTGAGACTTCGTTTCATCTTTCGGCTGACCACTCGCCAACCTTCATTCATGGAAAACCTCATCAGCGTCCTCTAATTCCAACTCTACTCATCTGACAAATAGATGCACTGACTGACTATTTCTTAAGTGAATTACTTTTTGTTTCTTATTATTATCATTCTAACACCTAACCAGAATTAATTATGTCTGCAAGAGAAAACTATTTAGAAAAAAGCATTTGCCCTGGATAGGATTCGAATTCGCAAACCCACAATTCTGAGACTAGCATTCTTATCAATAGATCATAGCGGTACTCTTATTACAGCAAAATTATCAAGCAAAGAGAGTTGTTTTAATTGACACGTTGGACACCTAGTTCCTTTGGTAATATTTTATATTGTATCGTAAATTAAAATAGTTGGTGTGCTGTTGATTTCTGAGACATAATAAATGCTTGGGGAAAAATTGCCTTTCATTGAAAGATCTCATACTCGTAGCTATAAGATCTGCCAAAATGTTTGAATAACTCTTTTTCTGACAATTATTACGGTGGCATAACTACACATACATATTTGCATAATAATCTTAATAGTAAATTAAAAAGTATAAATAAATAAACAGAATACAAATGGTTCGTTAGTGCTTGTAATGATTGCACATTTTATTTCGCACCACATTTTTTTAAACGTGTACTGTTTACTGGGCATAACATTATTATATTCTACTAACGTTAAAGCGACATAGAACCTTAAATATTAAGATGACTTTAGTATTCACTACTGCAAGCCGTGGAACATTCCTTTTTATACTGCTGGTTCATGAATTAATAAATATCGCTGATGCCTGTCTGTAAGACGGAAATGAAACAATTCACTGATCTAGGTTTGGTTAGATGATCGTGGTAGCCGGTCTACTGATCAACTCACTCAGACCACCATGGATTCAATGTGAGACCAACGCGTAACAGCGCACCTCTGATTTACTCGTCAAGCCATTTCAAAGCGCTAATAAAGCGCAGGATTTGTTCGCGCCGGACATTTCTGTAAGAGACTTAAAAGCGTATTTGCAAAAGAGCCCGCTCTGCTTCTAGCCAGAGCCGGGCACCTATAGAATAGATGTTCCACAGTCTCATCCTCATCTACACAGATTCTGCAGTATTCCAAGCCTGAGAGCATGCCTGCCGAATATCCAATGACCGGTTATACAAGCCACAACTTTAGAGATATTTTCTCCGTACCGACATCATTTAGGGGTGCCCGGCAGTCCTGAGCAAACTTTGATTTCAGTGCCACCGAGTTCGTTCACTAAACTAGGAATTCAATTTCCCAATTCCGATAAATATATAAGTATAAACGATTTTTTGTTTAGAGTATGCACAAATTTACGTACCTAAAACAATATATATATATATATATATATATATATATATATATATATATATATATATATATATATATATATATATATATATATATATATATATATATATATATATATATATATATATATATATTGTTTTAGGTACGTAAATTTGTTTTTTTTATTGGATGCTGCAATGTTTTGGTTAATTTCTTATTTTATAGTTTGATTTTTAAGTAGTCATATATTATGTGGTAAATGATTAGTTCTTCGGAGTTGCATTTTGAGCTATGATAGATCTGTTCATTAAATTATAATATGTCAAACGTATGTATCCCAATTATAGTCGGGAATATATATAAATAATATAATATAAAATATTACCGCTTATTTTCGATATTGATACTGGGAAGTGGAGAAAAGCGTTATTGCTGATATAATTGGGTTTGTAAATAACAATGCCGTTAGTTTATTGTTTTTATGTTGGTTTTTAATGCCAAGTTTATTTTAGGTGTTTAGTAAGTGAAGTGGTAAATGACAAGTATCTGCCAATTGAGCAACTTCAGTAGCTAAGCTAATTTAAAGTACTAAAATTAACGGTGATTACTATTGTTTAAGTGAATTGTTATTAAGTAAAAACTACCTTTTTTAAAGTAAATTAACAAAAAAAGGTTTTTGTATTGCTCGAGACAATCCAGTGATCGAAATGATTACAGTTTTCCCAATATTTGAGAACATTGGTTTGCCCAACCTTTTCCATGTTATTCTCGACCAGACTGGACTAACGACGAGAACTTTTTAAATGGTTACTAATTGTGGTTTCCGGAACTACGGCAGCTGGTGTTGAGTCGCGTGCTCCCCAATGTACTCTGTTTATTAGCTCTGTAGATTTATTTTTATTAAATTCTGGCCAGAGTGATATGTTGACCTTATTGGCTCTCATTCGCACTATCTGTTGTTTGCCTTACAAAAGACGATCAAGGGTAAGTTGAACCGATGATCGATAAGTTCTGTAATGATGTATCTAACATTTCAAATTTTTGGTTAGTTGCTTTGTTCGCGCATGTGTTCACTAAAAAATGATATGCCTCTTGCTGAAGACGATAAGTTCTCCAATGATCGTAGCAGGTCGCTATACGTGAGGAGCGCGCGATAGACAGAAGCAGAAATTACAGAGAAGTGACTCTTCTTTTGCGCACACTTATACAAGTGCAAAACTGCAGTAGTGTGGCTGACTTTCTTCAGAATTCTAGTTAACCAATGATAAACAAACACATTTTTTTGAAACGTCAGAAAATTTGACGATTAAGTGTCCCGTCTCTATGGTCTCTGGACAGAAGTGCCAATAGGACCACTGACAACATTCGAGATAATTGATAATTCGTCTACATTCTTACAAATGTCTCGGTTGCGCGTGCGCTTTGCCAGCTCTCGATTCACTTCAAATATATTGATGAAGTTTTAAGGTCAGCCAGTGATGCGTTTCCAAATTATATAATCTCAAAATTAACGTTTATTTGGGTTCTATTGGAGCCTCTGCAAAATATGGGTGGTGTATTTTTATTTCCATGCCCAATATTAACCCAAGATATTTACAAAATTTGTATTGACTCTATAAAGTCAGATGCAAGATATCCAAGGCTTAAGAATTTTTATTCTAAAGTATTTTTTCTTTATTAGTGTAGAACAGGACTAGATATAATATTTATACATTGGAATAGTCTCCGTGCCCGCTATATTTGACGAAAAGGATGACGTGAGGCCTTGAAAAAATATATGATTGCGTCTACTTTAATTATATTCTTCTAGAGCATAGTCGACTCTACGATAAAAGGATACAAATAATAATTTTCGGTTCCAAGCCCCATTTCCTACTACCGACTACTCTCTTGCAGGAGAAAGTGCTACTATAGTTTTGCGAACTCTTTCGCGCGTGCTTGCCTTCCAGTTTAACTGTATTTTTATTACAACAAAGTTTAACAGATTTTACTTGTAATTCCAATTAACTATTTACCACTGCAGCTGACGAGTCGACGTCAACGGCCTTCAACAAAGCATATATTAAGATTTCATACAAAGATCGGAGGCGTTAATTATAACTGGTGCCTTGAGATAAACCCTATTCAAAGCGGTATCTCAAGTTGAGGTCTTTGGTAACCAGATGGCTTCCATGTCAGTGACTCAATCAGGTTTCGGCCATAGCCTTAAGTGCCCTGGGCACTATAAAAATATTTTGAAAATTCTTAATGTGTGTAGGTGAGCACGGGCTTGGTCGTGAATCATCGGCTCAGATGTAGAGCTTTCGTAGCTTTTGATGGAAATCAAATATTTTTGATATTTTATTTTGTTGATTTTAAGTTTGTATGTGTGCGGCAGTAATTAACAAGCAATTTACATAATAAGAATTAACAAATAAATTTTCATGAGTAAAGATTTATTTTCTTTAACCAGTCTTTCATCCATTATTTTTTCATTTTTGATTGTTTTAAAATAACATACTACCAGCAAGAGCAAATGATCTTCGACTTGATTATTGCATGACCGCACCCTGCGAAAGCAAAAATAAAATGAGCTTTGACAATTTATTTTGAGGAGTGTGCGGTAAGCGTAAAAAACACTTACTCACACTTGTGAAATGATTGTCGAAGTATTTTGATAGTGCCTAGGGCCCATTATACTGAAAAACTTTGCGTTCATTCCGAGCTACATTGACTATTCCTTCCCCTCTTTATCTTTGAAACCCAATCCTCCACTTAAATTCCAAGCAGACGACAATGGGAAAGTAACGAGATGTCGGATCTAGGAGTATGTTTCTATACTGATGGCTCAAGCTAGAGGGGAAGGTTTGGGGTGGTGTACTGTGCGAAAACATTTAACTTAATGAAAGCTTTCGACTCCCTGACTACTACAGCGACTTCCAGGCGTAGGTGCTAGGAATCTTCAAAGATCTTATTTCTAATGAAGCAGTATAATCTGTCAGACGAACATGTAAGAGGCTACTGTTTTGCCGATGAACTCGCCAGATTTTAACTGACATAAGTTACACCCACATAACGGGAACACTTATCAAACACTATATTACTGCTAGCTTCCTCGAACAGGCTATTAAAGAGTGGCGGGAGCAAAGCATATCTAATATGACTAGAAAGCTTTGGCCTCCTTTTGATCTCAGATACACTAAAGTGCTAATTCCCTTGAATAGGCATATATAAAATGTATTTTATCGCCTTCAAAGTAGGCTCCTTCTGAAGCAATGCACTAATGCCAACGATTGACCCAGTCATCCATACACTTCTTATAGGCCGATGCCGGGATGGCCTTTACTTCCTTCTTCGAATTTTCTTTTATGGCTTCGATCGACTCAAAACGTGTTCCACGAAGTAACACGTTAATAATTGTTTTTGTAATATTGTATTGTAATAAATAAATAATAATAAATAAATAAATAATAATAATAAAAAATAAAACAATTTCAGCTTTCAAAACTGGAAGAAGTCACACCGAGTCAAATCTGGAGAATACTACGGACCTTGTTCGATGATATTCGCTGAGTTTTTATTCAAAAATTCATTCACAATAATAGGCTTATGTGATGGGTGCTTTGACGTGATGCAAAAACCAAATGTCATTCCATAAATCTTGTCTCCTAAGCGCAAACGCTTCATAAGTGCCAAATAATTTTCCTTGTTTCACCTTTCGAAAGGAATTAAAAATAGTGAACATGATCTTGATTTTTGACCGACTTCGATGTGGTTTTTCGGTTTGGCTCTTTTGTCCTACGCTGACTGTTGACTTGTTTCCATTTCGTATTCGTAAACCCCGTTGCATGAATGTAGCATCACTAGCGACTCGAGAAAGCATATCCTTCAGCTCTTTTGGAACAAGTCTTGCTGCGACACGTCTCATGCCTAAAACAATAACTAATATTGTACGAACTGCGAGGTGTTTAGTATCTGGGCTAGTTCTCGTAAGCTAAAACGACGTTTTTCCAGCACCAATTCCTTCACTTTACCAATTCCTTTTTTTCAGTTGTAGCCGTTTTCGGAGCACTGGCATGAGGAGAATTATGAATGTCTGTCCGACCAGTTTTGAATTCTTTGAACGACTCATATGCTTGATAAAATAGAATCTCCGTATGTCTTTCGCAATATTTTAACCGATTTAGCACAAGAAATTCTGTTTGTTTCCGATTAATGCAAACTCTTTGTTGAACATTATTATATTATTATTTGAGGCAAACTAACAACATCGACAGCTGTAATACAACTAATTGACAGTTCCCGCTAAAATTGTATGTAATAATGCTTTACAGTGCTGGAAACCTAACGTCAAAAACAAAATTTCTAAAATCCAATTGCGCGGCATTTTTAAAAATGAATTCCCTTTCAATATTTGACAATACGTATTACCTCTGTTGTGGCAGTTTTGACAGAAAAGTGACTAGTCATACCACCAGGCTGGTCAATTTTATAATTCAAAAATAAAAAAAGATTTTGTTAATAATATTTAAAACTATTTTTTTTCCAAATCGTTACCTAAACTAAAACTTATATTATATTTCAGTAACTTACCCTAATCCCTTGATTATCGGTTGTTGTAGAAATTCTTTTTCTGGTTAAAAAATTCACTGGAAGATAACTAAAAAGTCGCTATTTGGCACCATTTTCTCTCTAATCAGTTTTCATGTTGTTTACAATCTTAAATTCTATATGATGGCTATAAAGAACTAACAAAATTAGCAAAGAAATCTAATAAAATATATTATTTACTTAATACAAGTAGTAGTACCGAAATGATGCGTGTTGCAGTAACGAAATAATCAGAAATATCGTTACAATTATCGGGTACACAAACCTCGATGTTGTCAAATACGATTACCTGACCAGATTCTGTAACAATCTCTAAATAAAATGTGGGAGTATATGAATCTTCACTTAATGTGCTGCATGTATATGGTATTCTCGCGTTCGAACTTTAAATATATCATATTCCACCAATCGAAAAATATGTTATTTTCCTTGCTAACTTTATGCAGCAACAAATTGTATATACTGAAATTAAAACCCCTGGGCCGATTTAATTACCCACATTACTAAATTACCCACATATGTATGTATTTATCGAAAATTATTGAATTGTTTGAAAAGTCATAATCATAGAATGATCTGAAAACGAATTCCATATTGAAATTTGCAATTACCGGAACACGTAAGTAGATACCACTGAGAATTTTATAAATATTTGTTATATTAGAGTAAGAAATTTACTAGTTACAAATTTATTATTTTGTTTTAAACATTAATGCGTGTAGATGACGTCAATGACAATTGCAAACAAACTAATGAAAAAACATTATCTTCCAAAAATACTACTAAAGCTAACAGCTAATAAGCAACATAACTCCAATTGAATATCTTAAAACTAATGCTTAGTTAGTAGTCGATAAGGCTTGCTTATCTTAATCAACTAAATTGGGAAAATTTCTCTGGGTTTAGAGATCTTCTGTCCACTCAATAGCTTCTAATGCAGTTCATAAGTCGCTATCGCTCAATTGAAATTAAAACCGAATACTTTCCTTATGAATTGTTTAAGAAACTAGATTTTTATTGAAGAATAATTTTGATTTAAGATTTTGCGGCGTAAGTTTGTGTTTGGGCTGTGCATGTGCTACTTGTAGCCTTAAAGGGCGTCCATTGTAAAAATAGTCACGTTGCAAGTGAAATATTTTGCTTTCACCGTTAGCAGTGTCAGTTTTGTTTCCTATAACAATACCACTCACTTTCGAGTTGGCGATATTATGGACGGTAGAGAGGGGATATTTTGAAAAGTATTGTTGCTGTTGCTGCAACTGCTGTTGATGTTGCTGGTGGTTCTGCTGCTGTGGTGTGCTGCCTCCATAACCACTTACGCCGTTGCTGCTATGCCAATTAGTTGCAACGACTGGTGATGGCATTTCCTTCATGATCGAATTGATTTTCATGGGCTGATAGTCGTAGCCAATGCCAGGTGTATAACGGTAAGGCAATGGCGGTATAGGAATATAGAAGATTTGTGAATCCTTTTTGGTTTTCTTCGTCTTTAATCCATTAGCATATTTGCGTAAGCTAAGCGGCTTCGATGAGACAATAAATTCCTTGTAGATATTTTCCATATCTGAGGGGCTTTGAAAGACCACTTTAGAAGCAAGTAGTGAGGTCGGATGCGTGAGTCCATTTGTGCTGATGACATAGGCATTGACCAACGATAGGTAAGCAGAGATTAATACTACTGTGTTGTGCGCATTAAGGGATGGCATGCTGGAAATTATAAGAACGAATGTTTAGAGTGATCAATTTAAAGATTTAAACAAATGGAATAGCATAGCTTAATAAATATTTTGTATTCATAGAAAAAATGTGGAAATGGTCAAGGGGCGAATCGTTTACGTTGGTTAATTGCCAAAACTGGATTTTCTCAGGATCAACAAAATATGACGTTTGGGGTATGGGTATTCAAATTCTGAAATATGTATCAAATCATAGTAATCTTTATTCAAAAAACGAAATTTTTGGCAATAAATAAAACTTATAATATGAGCTCAAATTACAATACCTCTTTGAAATCTCATAAAAACCTTTAAGTTGACAATTTGGTGAAGATTTTCTATATAATATATACACAAGACAACCGGATGGCTGAATATACGGATAAAATGACGGATGTAAAAATATAAGCTTATCAGAATGTACATGAAACATATACCAAGCAAACAAAGGCGATTTTCATAGCAAATACAATATTTTCCTTGTAACTAACGGACTTGAAAGTAAAACATCCTTCTTTGAAGTGGATATTTTGAACATTAGATTTAGTACAAGTAATTCCAAATGAACTCTCATTGTTGTATGGGAAAGGTTATTGAGCCTTCTATTTTGTCACAGCTTACTGGATTACCAATGATTATATTCGGAATGGTGGTGCAAGTCCAGTTTGTTTTTTGTGATTGGCCCTATACTGTTGGTAATGAAAGCAATATTGTTATTCAGCTGTCAAATTGTATATCAATCAATGAAAAGTGATGAAAGTGACAAAAGATAAGCTTAAACGAATGGTAGGTCGTAATCTTAATGAAATATTTTGAACGTAATTAATAATTGAGGTATCTGCCACTTTAACAATAAATTTTACAATAGTTCTTTTTTTCTTTGGTGCTTTATACTAGCACAGCGAACATTCTGAAATTTCGGTTATGAATCAGTAATGAATATTGGTTAATTGTTGGCGTGGTAGTAGTAGCCAATATTATGTATGTACACTAGTATAGATGTAATGTATATTTCTACCGAATTCATACATCATTTAGAAATAATTTTTATATATTCATTTGGAGCATACACCTTGCACATTTTCCATATCAGAAACCAAAAATCCTACCGAAAATAATTAAATAAGCAAAAATGTTATAATATGATAAATTAATAAAATAACCACTGACTGATAAAATATAATTTTAATAAAATCTCTTTCAAAGGTAATATTATTAAAAAATTAAATTAATTAAGCATGTAGTTTGGGCACTTTTAGAGTACTCTCAGTACAAGTATAATATTTACCCTGTTCTAGTTGCCAGCCTCAAAAAACGAAATGCAGCTTTTTTGATTTTTTTATGGAATTACAAAAATAAATATTATCGAAGTCGTTGATTTAAATAAATCAGTAATATGGAATATAGACGATCAAATTAGTGCATCAATCATAAAATTGTGGGAGTCCGCTCGGGCTAACTCGAGTCGATTTGGTTCACACGGACGGTTTTGACGGCGCTTGGATGGAAATGAAATAAAATTGATTTTTGAGTTTGATGTGCGCACAATTTGACCGTTAGTATGCGTGATTGATGGATTTTGGTCAGTTATTTTGTTTTCTTTGGCGAGTTCACGTCATATCTGTAAACGAAATCGAAATAAAATTCTTAATAAAAGTTTTCCACTAGTTGCCGGCGTTGTGGCTTTTGCCGGCTCATAGTGATATAATTGAGAAAGAACAAACATATAATATATTTATTAATAAATTCCACGAGCCGCTTCAGACTCCATTACTTCACCGGACGAAAACAAAACACAATCACACACGTACATGTATATATATATTTAATGCTTGATGCGTTAATTTGATCGTTTATATGGTACTAAACAGAATGGGTGCAGTCATTCGTTATGTCGTTACCAAAGTAGTGAAATCATTCATTCGTCGTTATTCTTTCACGCTTATCTGAAAAGTAGCGATTTCTCATCACTGTGAAGAAAAGCAGGCTGTTAAATATTGCGCTTTTTTCTCTGTTACTTTGTATATGGAAAAATATAAGATATGTAATGTATGTTAAAAATTAAGGTTACTGCGTTATTGAAAAATCACTGGATCCCTCATATTTAGATGGGATTTGTCTAATCACTTGTCTCTCTTATAAACGTTTCTTTATCTTGAGTTGAGCTGTCATGTTCGTATATACCCTATATATATCTTGAAAGAGAAATATAAGTATACATTTTGTACATATTCTAAATTTGTTTAAACATTTCCTGCAATGAACAGTACAATCTTAAAAAGTATGTGATTTTGCTCATCTTTAATATTAATAGTAATGTTGGAAATTGTGTATTATTTGAACAGTTATTGACATACATTTTAATGCTCCACCTACATATAAATACATATCTATTAGTCAATTTGCAAAGGTAAATTGACTTATGGTCTGATTTTTATTTCAAATTTGACGCAATGTAAATGAAGAGTTACAAAATTTCGGCACATTTGCCTAACTGCTCCTTCACAATAATTGAAGTATCAAAAGAAATCAGAAAATTGTCGACTTTCTACTCCAACATCATTCTACTAATCCAGTGAGCAACATTCTATGAGCACCTACACAACTTTTTGACGAAAAAAAATTAAAAAAATCAAATTCTACAAAATAATCATGAAAAAAAACAAAACATTTAGAATAATAATTATGAGAATTATGAAAACTATTGATTTTACATGAAAACTCTTAAGAGCATCTTAGCATATTTTTTACCGGTTTACCAGCATTACTAGTAATACAAATACAAATAGCAAATGTCAACACTTAAATGATTAATGAACATTGTTAAACAATTAATTAAAATGTGCTTATGAGGTTTGGTGTGGCTTCAAGCAACAATCCCATTCGGTAGTCCATTAAGCCACAGCTACCTAACAGAAGGTTTTTGCTCGCTTACTCAGTCATTTGGAAGCAATTTATGTAAATGAAATTGTAGAATTAGAGGAGGTCTTCGGAGTTGTATACGCTTTTAGTATACATATGTATGTACGTTCTGTACTGTGAAATTTTGAGATCTGGTATGGACAACATTAATTTATGCGACATATGAGACAATCCACACAAAAATTGTGCAATTTCAGTGATAATATCGGCACACAAAGAAAGAGCCAACTAAAGGTCACTTCTTTTATGCATATATTATTTTATTGGAGTGTCCATAGCTCATGGGATACCGGAGTGTCCATAGCTCATGTGTTATAACTGTACACAAAGAAATATATGGGTCTGGGTAATTTATTGCAAATGTCGTGCGTAAGCTGTGCCCACCCACTTTTGAAAAAGTATTTTAGGTCATTTCATTTTAATACATTTACCTATCTCTAGTTGGAAGGTATTGAACTCTTGGTGACTTTCGCATATTTAAGAAACTACGTGGTAAATTTGGAGTTGGCTTCGGTTTATGATATTTCTTGGTTTATGGTAGTATTAGACAAACTACTCGGATCATATTCATATATATAGTTTATAACTTGAGAATATTATACTTTTATATTGGAGATAAAAGCCATTTTGCTTACCGCAGTTAAGTTTGTGTGCATAACTCTCAAAACAATTGACAAAGGTCGCGTCAACTAACTACTAAAAGTTGATAAACACTTCATTATTATCGTTTATGTCATTAAGAGAGAAGTAGAATAACAAGCAGAGAAACCGAAGAACCCGTGTAAAAAATTACAAGCGCTCAATGATTGAAAAATTGTGTTAAGAAATGACTTGCGCAAACAGGAGTTTATGATGTATTGTTCCAGAAATGGTAATTGGTCGATTCGTAAAACACTTGAAAAATTTACATTCTAATTTGTAGGATTTGGTACATAGGCTACACAACAGCTTAAGTTAGTTTGTTGGTGCTCTTTTAATATACCCTAGCATAACTAGAGACAGGCTCATAGGTTATGCAGTCGGATGCGAAGAATTCCGACTTTCTTGCTTATTTCTCTTTTTTACTTTATTATTCATAAAGTGTACTTAAGCACGTTCACTTCTGAAAAGAAACAAAACTCTAAAACTAGTTAGAGGAGAATCTAAGTAGTGTCTACTTAGAACAAAGAAGAGAATAATACAATTGTGAATTTATGTGAGGAACAAAAAACTCATATACTGTGAAAATTGTTTTATGTTTTTCCGGAATTAAATATCAGTTTGGCCTGTTGTGCAGTTTAATTTGTTTTGCCTTTTTATTGCTACTGTGCTCTATTCCATAAAGAAAGAACATTTGCACAATACCATTTGCAAGTGCATTGCAATTAACTCAGACAACTTTTATGCACTCTACTAGAAAAATTTTGTGATTTTTGAAGTGATAGTCTTTTAATATGCGTCGAAAAGAACATAACTTTTATTTTAAATACGTATTGCTTCTGCAAGGTGCTATGAAAGAAATGTACATATATATGAAAGGATCAACGGTTGATTCTATTATAAATAAAATATTTGCAATGAGCTAAGGGCGCGACTTTCAATAAAGTGTTAAATTTTATGGGATTCCTGTCGCTTGCAATAACCCAATATTCCTGTTTCAATATTTGTGAATCACTGTTTTAAAATATTGCAGTTTGTAAAATAAGGATTTATTGGAATTCTTCATACAAAAATGAAACCAAGTTAATTGTTTGAAGCCCTCATTTCATAAAAAATAATTAGGGAACGAAATATTCGGGTGTAACAACTTACGCTATTAAGTGAAAGTAGGAACAGCAGGAACAAGTGACAAACAAGGATATATTGTGCAAGAAATTTCTTTTGAATGAATACAAAAAATTTAAAATATTCTGACTGATTTATTGGCTAATTAGAACATATTTTGAATTCACAATACATAAAAAGAAACATTTAAAAGTACAGGAGTCACTGCTCGATATTAGACAAGTGCATACACTCTTAAGTGTTGATTACAACAAAGTCCTTATAACACAAATACATTCAAATATAAATTGTACACTCACTTCGATTTGTACACTAAGTAAGTCACAGAAAAATAATCCGTTCTACAGCTTAAAAAACTAATTTAATTATAAATCTCCCGATAAGATTCCTCGATTACGCACTGATGGAGAGTTTATATAAAAATATTTACTTCATCTTCAGAAAATTTACACACATGTAAATTCATTAACTAAATAAATATAAACATTGTAACGAAAAAGTGTAACTAACACTATAGAGCGAAGCGATTTTTTAATATTTTGTGCGAACGCCTTGAACTGCGGCATATAAATAAGATCTGAGCTGTAATTTGTTTTTCTTAAAACAAAAATCGCTACGGAGCACCACCTTCATCAGCACCAGCAGCAACAGCAGCCCCACCACCGGCACCAGTAACAACAGTCACAGACGGACGGAGAAGTGACGATAAGCAACACCGGTAGGAGGCGCAGCCGTAAAGCAGTATCATGTTATTTGTTGCTGCTGCTGTGAGGTCCGCACTGACAATCGTGTTAATGGTGTTGGTTGATGTTGACGACGTCACTAACAACTTCTTTTATTGTGTTTGTTGTGTCTGATTGTGCGTTTGTTTAACGAATTCAACAGGTGATGATGAGCACGACATTCACCACACAACAAACAACAATAGCCACAAGTACGATGTGAAAAAACACACAAACCCACATGTGTGCAGATATAGTCGTACATGCACAGCCGTAAAGTTGAGTGCGACGGATCCCCCCGACCCAATATTGAACAAAGATAACATGATGAGGAAGCCTAGACTAGATTCAGAAAATTGCAAGCTTAAATTACTTTTCGTTAATTTGCATTATTTGTTTGATTTCAATTTATTCGCAACACTTCGTTATACTTCGTTTATCAATATACATTGATTTTGCAACTTTATTTGTATTGTTTTCAAAGTACTCAGTTGATACATTTGTTGGACTCCTTTTTTGTTGGTTTTGGATTGCGCTGCTCTGACAGCAGATATCCCCGATAACAGTTTCTAGTTTAAATGAAAAAAAATTAAATTTAGCAGTAAGCATACAAACGAATATTACTTCTTCGTGTGCTTTTGTGCCACTCCGACTCTGTACAAGTGTGTGGTGTGCCATCGCTACTGAGCGCATTTGCAGTTGCCTCTTGAAAAGGATTTTCCACTAGCATTCTTTGTGGTCAACGAGGCGCATATACTGCGTACAAGTTCAAGATTACGATGCAAATGCATCTGCTGGATTAAGATGCATACATAATAGCGAAATGCGAAATGATGCTGTTGAAAGAGCGCCTGCAGCGAATTTAATACGCTGCTCGTGCTACTGACTTGAAAAGCATTAAATTACTTAACGGATGAAATCACAAAGGGGGTCTTAATTTGAAACGATTTATTCGCAAATAAACGACAAAAGAGTTTAAGACAACAGAAAGCTGGTGAACGAAATCACCTTCTTTATATACAAGTATTGCTCATACTTTGTAAATAGTACGAAAAGATAAGCAAGTTTGGTGAAGTTTTCTTTATTTTATTATGTTCTTCATACTTGTAAATATGATCGAATGAGTATATATGAATATATATATATATATATATATATATATATATATATATATATATATATATATATTTATTCATATATACTCATTCGATCATATTTACAAGTATGAAACCGAATTATTTTAGAATTCCGATATATATTTCTCTCTTTCTATGAAAAACTTCCACGATAGGCCGATTGTGTCCTAAGTGAGGCTGAAAGGAAGCCTCTACTTACTTACTTACTTACTAACTATGATATATCTAAGTCTTTAATATTATGATGAAAATAGAGCATAATTAAATTCAGATCGATCACTACAAATGAAATTTTTATGAAGTAATTTCTTGGTTCGCATATTTTTTTTGATGAAATAACTAATGAATGTATAACACTGATATAATGAATAATAAAACACTCTTTTCCAATGAAATTCTTTCAATTTTATTTCTTTTCTTCAAAAATAAAAACCAATTATCAAATCTCATTACAGTACTCTCACGGATTTTACCCCACAACCAGCTATATCTCAATCTTACTGTATTTCAGACTCGCATTATGTTAGACATCAATATTCCATTATTAATATTTTTTCCACGATTTTATATTTGTTATATCTGCTGTTATTTATTTATGTTATGTAAATCAATTAATAAACAAAACGCTAATTTGATATTCTAAGCATTTTAATTTGAAGCTTTTTTCGCTTTTTCCAAGTCTCTGAGGAAGTTTTTGTGCTAATTGCTCTGTAGCGATGTTACCAAACCTTTTAAACACTTTCGCAACAAATAAATATTGAATTTACTGCAGCTACTCGTAAGTCATATTTCTCTGAAATTGAACTACTTTTTCTTTTGCAATCGTTCAGTGCTCATTCACTCACTCTTACAACGTCTTTATTTTACTTTCTTCAAAAGCCTTAATTGGCAAGTGACCTGATTGTTGATCTTTAGTGCAAGAATTCTGCAAATTATTGATACGTCGGTTGGATTTGCCAGAGCGGCTTGTGTGTGCTTATAATATTTAAGAAGCGTTGCTAAGATTTGCTTTCAAGTTCTTCATTTCTTCGTTTAAACTCCTGTACAGAAATGTGAAAAAAGCATAAAAAACAAGCTAATAATATTCACAAAAATTGCATAATGGACAAAGTTTCAGGATGATTAAGCGTAAACGTCATAACACACGTAATTATCGTTTCAAGGTAAATATTCGAAAGAAGCCAAATGCAGGTAAACGAATAAAATTCGAAAACTTACAAATACTTTTATGTGTTTTTTGTTGAGTCGTCATTTATAGCCAAATGAGTCAGAAATGTGTTTGAACTTTGTGAATGTTGCGTCCAGACCGTCTGAATTGATTGAAGTATATTTATACTGAAACTTTTGTAAAAATGATGAACTGATTTATCCACAGCAAAAATTATATATATGTAAATATAATAAAGTTTTCAAAACATTTATGATAAGATTTTACTATACACAGAATTTCATATATTCATTAGCCAGACTCCATGCAAAATTTGTGGGATATTGGATTGGTATTATTTAATATGGGATTGCGGATGGAAACAAGGGATGTACAATCTGATGATGTAGGTATTGATAGCGGTCTGTTGTTGTAAAAATAGCATAAAGGGCTGTTTGTTTAGAAAATTCGAGTGTGTCAGTTTTGAGTGTCCTAGTCGAAAAATAGCAAAATATCTATCTATGTGAGATTGTGTGATATTAGGGAGATAAGGGGGAACCATGTTAGGATATATAGTTCTGTAATGGTAAGAATAATTGGACCATTTCCTTGTTAGAATTTCCCAGTGTTTTTCGATTGCACTTTTTGTTATATATTTCTTACTGCGCGGGATAATTGATTTAATCGTCAAGAGGGTGGCATAATTTGCAGCTTTATTCACCAATTCATTAGTTCTCATTAATCTGCCTCCATCTGTGCCATTTTGGCTAACTATATTTCTTATCTTTATCTATTAACAAATTAATCTCGCTGAAAATCTGTAGCAGTGACTTCCACGCCAAGGCCTTCGTGATAAGTTCTAATGAACTGCAGGGCGAGCGCTTACTATGGCCATAGTGAATGTTTTCCAGCACACGCGAAAACGAGCCCAATTAAAAAAAAATAAATTTTATTTTCGAGTGATTTACAAACAAAAGCGTAAGTTGGCAAATTTCCCTCACTACAATGTTTAAATGACAACGCTCTCCAAATATAATTAAGATGTATAATAATCGTATAGAATTTTAATTTTATATGCGAATAACTGACAACAGATGGCAATCTCAAACAAACTATGATGTTTTAATGGAAGTCATACTTGAATGCTGTGTAAACATCGAGTACTCGAGTATGTGGGATCAGAAGTTTGAAAAGAAATTATATTAATGAATTTAGAAAATACTGCAATCCATTATTGTTCGTAATTTTATTTAGTTTCATTTATGTATGGGATTTAGTACTCGATATGGAATTCAATTGATCCCTTCAATTAAATGCAAGTCAAGAAGATATGTTGCAATTACTTGGTTTTTGATTGTTTTGGCAATTTATACTGTAACCAGTCCTGGAGAAAAGACTTCTATCATATATATATATATATATATATATATATATATATATATATATATATATATATATATATATATATATATATATATATATATATATCTCATACCGGTTCTTGAGATATTTTCGTTTCAAAAATATAGATAGATAGATAGATATATGGGAACTGTGTGTAGACTATCAAAACACAGCAGAAACAAATTTAATAAATTCTTTCGTTCAAATTAGCTGGAGAGGTTTAAAAGATATGGATTTTACCATGTTTATAAAAGCTAGAATAATCAAAGCATGACCCATAAAACTTATAGAACAAATTCTAGAATACACATCTCATACTTTTCAAATAATATAAAGACAGAAATTACAGGCTTATCTGCAGCTGAATTATGGGAAATCGTTGTTCACGAAACACATAAAGTGGAGTACATTTCAATTTCCATTAATAGCAGATATTTATAGTATGTTAAAGTAAAATTATACAGTACAATTTGCTACAATAAAGTAAAATTACCATTCGAAAATTTCTCTATCTCCGAAGCGGAACTCCAACAACATACGAGTATATGAGTAGTGAACGAATCTAAAATGATCGACGGAATATAATAAACTTTAAAAAAAGTATAGAGTCCCATTAATTGCTCGAAAAAATTTATAAAAAGTCTTTCTGACTGTAGGAACTCGATTGAAGACCTACAGAATGTAGTGATCCAGATTCATCATTATACCATGACTCACAAGTCACATATATTTGTCTTAAGTCGTGTCCGCCATTTTGGATAGTCCAAGGAAATCCAAATACTAATACCACCGCGTACCTTGAGAAGATCAATATTACCAGCCGTAACAAGGAACTCGGGGAGAAAATTAATAAGAAGGACTGTAGGATTTTATATTATATAGTTTTGCATTTGATTATCCATTTCAAATGACTATCAAAATAAAATTCAATTCACTCATTAATACAACCAATAAATATGAGAAAATATTTGATATACTAATTAATACATATGTATACTATAATAATTGTTTATACAAATCAACACTAATAGTGATTAAAATAAATATAGCGATAAGAAAAAATATATTTAATTTAGACAATGATCTTAAGAAACCATTTTCAAATAGAGACAAATAGGGGTGGATTTATTGTCTTGAGGGAACAATTTTGAGGCCCGTGCCGAACTATGGACTTGACTCCTAGTTAGGTGTTTTTAAGTCTTGTCAAGAAAATCGAATCTTACATGATAGAACATTCGTATATTATTTACAGTGCATCTTAATCGTGCATCATTGCGGGTTACTGAACCTTATATGGAATATTATTTACATTCTGCTCTGATGATTTTATTTTGAAATATATAGAATATTATACCAATGGTCAGAAATTCGATAAGCAAACCTTGTAGGAATCAAATTTACTGTTCCCTTGCTAATCCAAGAGCTGTTCTATTACTAGGTACACTAACATAGTTTTTCCATGTTTGTGGCAAATATGTCTCCACCGCGCATATACATATATATATATATATATTAGGGGGGGTCAATTTGTATGGATCGAAATAAAGTCACTAAGCGGTTGTCAAAATCGTAATCTACGAGAAATTCTAAGAAAGTTTACCCAAGAAACCATGGGTCTAAAATCAAAATGGAGCTTCCGATTTTTAACGAGAAAGTTTTATTTTATTTTTTTTATTTTTTGAAATTATTTATTTAT
Organism: Clusia tigrina; assembly: GCA_920105625.2. Taxonomy (NCBI): domain Eukaryota; kingdom Metazoa; phylum Arthropoda; class Insecta; order Diptera; family Clusiidae; genus Clusia; species Clusia tigrina. Next base: position 171,115,486 of record OV050031.1, read on the forward strand.
TTGGATTTGATGATCCAAAAATTGGAAGGCCTTGTATTTTAAGTTATGTTACCTGTCCCCTCATTAAAATTAAAATAAACAATTTTGCGATGTTTTGAAAATACATATCACACTTTTTTTTCTACATTACTTATTTTTAAAGTCTTTCTTGCTATCAATCCTAGGTGTTACGTTTCCACTTTTAACTGTGACTGCCATAACACCATCGCGATTTTTTTCAATAGTTCGACGTGAGACTTTAGTCAGTAGTTGCACAAACCGCTCGGTTCCTTGAATGTGTAGAGGAATTTGTGGATCCGGAAGCGGTGGATTGTCCAATTCTATGTAATTGAGCAAGTGTTCATAGGGTATGCTTGCAGTGAATGGGGGCTCGGATAAAATGCCATCGTTATCTAAGTTTATCATGTCGAATTAATTAGTGCAGTTAAAATTTATAGTTGGCTTTTTGTAAACTCTTAATTTTGTTGGGTCGTAAAGATTTTCACGATAATATAAAATTTTTTTTACAGCCATTCCGCGCACTTCCTTTCTGTTGTCAAAAATCATTGTTAGAAGCACATTTTCTAAGTGGGCAAAATATCCGTTATTTTGAACAACATTATTTACAATTTCACGCAAATTTTGTGGCAAATATTGTGTTGAACAAATAAATTTATATAAGAGTGCACTTCCATGTATAACTGAATCGTAATACTTTACATTAAAGTACATTGGTACGTAAACTTTCATGACATACGTTGCTAAAATTTTTAAATTTTCGGATGGTGAATTTGTAGTTACATACAATCGAAGAAGTCTACCAGCTTTGGTTAACCAACGGGAATGAACGATAGGCCCAGGTTTTTGTTGCCTAAACCTTCTGGACAGGAACCATTATGAATTGCGAAAGCAATCTGATATAAGTACTTAACGTCCGTTGAAAGTTTTTTTTCCTGTTCTGCTGACAAGGCGGGTGGCATATTCCCTAGCGAAATACTTACAAAGTCGGAAACAACCTACAAAAAAAAAACAAGTTTCCTGTTTAGAATCAAAAATATAGATATTTATTAAATTACCAATTTTTTGCTCACCTGAATCTGTTCGCAGGTTTCCATTAATTTCGTGAGAGCTCCAGTATCCGTTCGTGGACATCAAATAAGTGACGAAAAGGTAACTCATTAAAATGTAACATGCAAACAAACCAGTGTAATGGCTTGTCTAACATTACTTCAAATCGTCGTAATATACCGGTTCCTGTGCCAGTATTGGTCACTTCACCGTCACAGCAAATTCCAACCAGATCGGTAAGAGCTAAGTTATTTTCTACAAAAAAGTCATATAGCTGCATTTGTTTTGTACCAGCGTCCTCAGCATCGAGGATTAAATGACCCAATAGCTCAGTTTTAGGTTCTCGCACAACCACGATATGGGATTCTTTAACCATCCTTGGGTGAAGTTTATTGTTTATATTCTCCATTTTCAACGACTCATCTTTCCTGCCATCAAAAGCGAATGCCAGCAGGCTAGAAGCACTTGTTTGTTTTTCTCGCACAGAATCCCTGATTTTTTTCGTCTCTTGCGCTACTTTACACTTGTCCATTATAATAACTTCTCCATTTTCACAACGATCTTTAATTTTTTCGTGTACCATTTAATGATTAAAAGCTTTTTTAAAATTAATCTAAACATCTAAATTGTTAAGTTATCTAAACAGCTTTCAAAAGGTCATGAAATTTCCTTTCGAAAAAGCCCAAACATAATTACTTTTGTTAAGTTTTTTAGAAGACTTGATAAAATTTTAACATATTTAGAGCGAAATAAGTACATGTAAACAAAACTTTCTCGTTAAAAATCGGAAGCTCGATTTTGATTTTAGACACATGGCTTCTTTGGAAAATTTGCTTAGAATTCGTCGTAGATTACGATTTGGACAACCGCTTTGTCGAGAAAAAAATTGACCCACTCTAATATATATATATATATATATATATATATATATATATATATATATATATATATATATATATATATATATATATATATATATATATATATATATATATATATATATATATATATATATATATATATATATATATATATATATATATATATATATATATATATATATATATATATATATATATATATATATATATATATATATATATATATATATATATATATATATATATATATATATATATATATATATATATATATATATATATATATATATATATATATATATATATATATATATATATATATATATATATATATATATATATATATATATATATATATATATATATATATATATATATATATATATATATATATATATATATATATATATATATATATATATATATATATATATATATATATATATATATATATATATATATATATATATATATATATATATATATATATATATATATATATATATATATATATATATATATATATATATATATATATATATATATATATATATATATATATATATATATATATATATATATATATATATATATATATATATATATATATATATATATATATATATATATATATATATATATATATATATATATATATATATATATATATATATATATATATATATATATATATATATATATATATATATATATATATATATATATATATATATATATATATATATATATATATATATATATATATATATATATATATATATATATATATATATATATATATATATATATATATATATATATATATATATATATATATATATATATATATATATATATATATATATATATATATATATATATATATATATATATATATATATATATATATATATATATATATATATATATATATATATATATATATATATATATATATATATATATATATATATATATATATATATATATATATATATATATATATATATATATATATATATATATATATATATATATATATATATATATATATATATATATATATATATATATATATATATATATATATATATATATATATATATATATATATATATATATATATATATATATATATATATATATATATATATATATATATATATATATATATATATATATATATATATATATATATATATATATATATATATATATATATATATATATATATATATATATATATATATATATATATATATATATATATATATATATATATATATATATATATATATATATATATATATATATATATATATATATATATATATATATATATATATATATATATATATATATATATATATATATATATATATATATATATATATATATATATATATATATATATATATATATATATATATATATATATATATATATATATATATATATATATATATATATATATATATATATATATATATATATATATATATATATATATATATATATATATATATATATATATATATATATATATATATATATATATATATATATATATATATATATATATATATATATATATATATATATATATATATATATATATATATATATATATATATATATATATATATATATATATATATATATATATATATATATATATATATATATATATATATATATATATATATATATATATATATATATATATATATATATATATATATATATATATATATATTCAATATTCAATATAACAGTTTAACAAGTTTTACTTTTCCTTATGATCAGTTTCATCACTACTGCTTTAAACTCCGAACTGACCTGAAATGTCATATGACTTTTTATTCATTTCGTCTGCTTTCGATGCCTTTGCAACACATTCAAGAAACATGTATAATAGTAGAATCGCGACAGAAAACTTTGGATATTTATAATGCTCGTGTAACGCTCATTCAAATTAAAGCATTTTCACCTGTGGTATGAGTACCCAAATCTATACTTCAATCAATCTTACCGACCTTTTAGTATTTTTACGTTCCGCGAAATCTACGTGAAAAATCAAATGCAATCTTGGACCAACGAAAACTGTTCAACTAATCGAACCAAAAATTTGACTGCACTTAATAAACCTCTTTCGATGCAGAATAAAATGCAAACAAACCAAAAACAAGTCTAACAGATTTCTCTACAATATTTTTACTAAAAATAATGAACAACGATTTATTACCTCTTAGATATCCCTTGAGTATGGCAATCCCCATTATATTACAAAAAGTTTTACGAAATTTTCTCATAATAACGTCAAGAGGCTATGGTAACTTTTAACCCAGTATACTTAGCTAACATTTTAGAGCTGTAGTAAGTGGAGGCAAGAGTTACATTTAGTTAATATTTTTAATCGTATAGCAGAGAGCTGAAGTTAAGTAAACATACAAACGCATCGCTAGGCCAATTTAGATCATTAGGAATTGCAAACAACAACAATATATATCTACAGAGAAAGAATCTTGAAAATCTAAGAATTAGAGTTTCTCTTTAGAAATATGCATTCTGTTCGATAAAATAAAATGACCTCCCCACAGTATATAAATTTTAAAAAAAGTTATTAAAAATAAATTCTCTTTTATAACAGCAGCAAAATGCACAGAACTATAAAAATTGAAATAGAATCTATGACGATTTGTATAAATTGCCCTAGAGATAGTATTTCTGTTGAAAACGGAGCAAAAAAGCGTGCAACGTTTGATTTTGACCGCACGTCAGAGTTTTTGCTTTTAGCTTTAACAGATTAAAATCTTTTTTTTATGGATAAGTTTTATTGAACAAAAACCCAAGACTGCGAGTAAGTGAAACTGAAATTGAAATTTAAAGACTCTTGCAGACGTTCGTGATGAGATGGCGTGAAGGAAATGATACATAGGCATGAACTGTATGAAATTCGGTCGACGAATTTGAAACTTGGTTAACAGCAGCCGAACCAGACCAGAAAATTTGCAATAGGCCAATCAGAAAGTGAGATTTTTTATATAACCTAAGAAGTTGAGATATGAGACTGTTTACAATATCAAAAAAATAAAAATAAAATAATAATTTAACCCAACATTTTGTGAGTAAGTTTAAAGTAATTAGTTAATAATTAAATCAAGCAACTAATTTCATTAACCTCTCGGATAAACATTTATTTCTATGGTATGGTATACTTGAAAGTAAATGGTATATTGCAATTACTTCTTCTAATTCTCATCAGTCATTGGAACCTGCAATTCAAAATATATTTGATTGAACAGTAAATACAAATTTCATACATTTGGAGAGTTTTGCATTAACATATCTATAAACTTATTCCTTCTATTTAATCAAAACGCACTCATTTTTATATGAAAAACCAAAGTAAGAAATCTGTTTATTTTCACTGATTTTATTGCATTTACTCATAATTTTATTTGCCCGAACTAATTGTTGCAAAACTTGTATTTTTCTATATATCGAAACACAATTGGCATCTTTATTCAACTCTTTCAACAGCAGACATTTCTTTGAAACGAGTGCAGTTTCTAATAGACTTTCATTGGTGAAAATAATGGAAATTATTAAAATTCTTCTAATAATTACAATTACGCTCTACTATGTGCTTCAATCGAGTGCTCTTAATGGGCAGCAAATGCCTTGCATTGAAAGTTGCGATTAAATGTTTTTTTTCACGTGAAGTTGTATTGAAAAGGAATTCAATCTTATAAAGAGATTAAAAAATATTTTTAAGAAAAGGTAAATAGAATGTCATCCTCTTTCGTGCACATCTCTAATGATGTTTTGTAGTAGAGTATGTGTATCGTTTCTGTTCCATTTAAAGTCGTTAACAACAACAACAAAAAAACTAAAAATTGGAAACTATGAAATGATGGATATTAATTCCGTCACCAATATCCCCTTCCAATGAGTTTTGCGTAGCCTTTCTACTAAGTTTGACTATCTCAAATATTAAAATATAGATGATAATTACAAAAAGTAATAATAACTAATTTCTAACATTCTGTGAATTTTTCAATACCAGTGTTAATATGTTAATAATTTCATATATTTTTTATATCTTACAGCATGACGCCACTTACAGTAAGAGACAGGAAATACAAATTGAAGGAACTGCTTGTAGATAAGCATTTGAAAATTTCAGACGGACTCGGCGCTACCTTTCGCCTAGCCACAGTCTACAGAGATGTTCACAGACTTTTGACGTACGAGTAGCTAATAAAATATACTCAATCAATTTTAATGGACATACATATATACATATGTATATATATTAATGTATCTAAATGCTTTCTTACACAGGTAGGGCTGAAAGAGTGATAAAGTGTCTATAATTACTTTTCAATATTGAGATTTTCCACTTCACACTTTGTTGTGTTGTTAATGGCGCTACTTGGATGGCTGCCTGCTGCACCAACGATGGCCGTAACGGCTGAGTGAAAGATTCGAACGAAAGTCAATAAAATACATATTTCAATTTCTATAATAGATAATTAATACTTAAATTTATATATTATGTAGCTCCATCCTAGCATAACTTTTTAATATGTTACACAAGCGGACAGCCGAAAATCTTCTCTTCATCATAAATCTATCTGATTCAGATCGTCCAAAAACTTAATAATAGTTTTAATACAGCTTTCGTGTATTTAATATTTTTCATTTACTGTCTACAAATACCCGCACATGTATACATATGATATGCAGCTGTGTATATATAGATATACGAGTATGTATGTTTGCATGCACGAGTGCCTTATAATGCAACGCACGGTAATTGAAGTAATTTTCCAAATCTGAAGCATCTCGACATGCAATCAAGTTTGGAGGGGAACGGGTTTCGTGTCTGCAAAACCTTGAAAATTAAGTACGTACTAAAACACACGATCAGTTAATCGCTGCTGACTTGACAAACCTTAGGCAATCTATGAAGCAGTTCTCAACAAAGCTTAAACTTCTAACAGGCGTTAAAATTTTAAACTTGAATATATTGTTGAATGCAATTTCTCTACGTGAGCATTGGAGCTGAGAACCTTGTTTTGGTGTTAAGTTATGGGTGTGACGAACTTTGAAATACTCATACATACATATCGACATACATATGTACGTGTACATGTACAGGCATACGTATATTTCGGTTTCAACAAAAAAGCAAGCCTAAGGTTAGTTCATGCATTCTCTGTTCACGCATTTCGCTTTTGGCATGCTTTGATAATGAGTATAGTGGCGCGGACAGTAAAAACCAACATTTTTAAAACAAAGAAGGTTATATTTTTTGTGTTATTCAAAGAAGTCATTAACAACATTTTAATTTGATACCCTTTTCATGTTAAATGCGGTGGTAGTCTGACACAGGATACTAACTATATAACTTCTATGCCTTCCTCCTTACCTTCTCTGTCAAATTAGAGTCACCTGCTTTTGGAGAAAAAATCAGCAACTTAATCGGAAAAATGAGACATCAAGAAATACATCACAAGCGTTAAATGTCTTCTACCACTGTGACGGATAAAAACGATTATAGTTTTAAGTTTTTAGTGTTGAACTTACAAAAGAGAACACTATGAAAAGCAATTTATTTGTGTAAGTATCTAGGATTAACTGTTTTTAACGATTATTACAAGTGTGACGGACACTGCTTAAAGAATTCGAAGCTTGTGAGAATAATAACAAAATCAATCAAGCTGCTAACATGATACCGAAGTTGATCTATTTACTTAATAGATCTTGGAAATTATATAAAACTAGTTGTCTTCGTTATCCTTTAATTACACTAGTTAAAACATAAAAAAAAAACATTTTTCGGGGCCTCTACTCTCGTCACATGTAAAATACGCCGCTGATTCCGAAAATGAGGTCTACATTTTTTCATGGATACGATTTCGAGACGTCAACATTTTTTGTTTCTTTCAACCCACTTAATTGGGAATACATCGGGTCTGGTAAAAAATTATATTAAATTAAAAACAATGGGTCTCATGCATAAAAACGAGTAAAAGCGCTGAGTTGAGTCAGGTGAGCAATTGCTCGTAAGTCGAGTTCGATCAAACAGCAACAGCTTTTGCTCAATTTCGTATGCATAAAAATGAGTTCAAACCAATTGCAATTACTTGAGCAAACGGAGATCAAACGTCTAATTGTTATTGAAGTGCAAACATGTCGTCAAGTGAAAGTGAAGTAGAAGTAGAATCAAATAATAATAATAAAATAGAAACTGACGACATTTCTAAATTTTTAGTAGAAAAAATAAAACAAAATAAATATTTACTAGAAAAAAGTCAATCACCAAGCATTAAAAATAAATAAAAAACAAGGGAGTTGAATTTTCAAAGTCTGCAGAGGCTTGTTTTGTTAAAGCAAAACAAAGTGCTTTCTACAAAAATGTAGATTTTGCAAGAAAAACTTGTGGAAAGAAACTTGCAGTTCCATGAATTTTGAATTTTATTAATATGTAATTAATTAATATTTAATGCCTAAAAGTGAATTACATTTTTTATCCTCACTTGCTAAATTTGTTTTACGCTGTTGATAACATTTTGTATTTTTTTGTGGCACAAAATATTCAGCCATGATTCCTTTTTAGTGTACGCGAGTCAACTATAAGGCAGGCTCAACAAAATTTGAGCAAGATCTCACAAAAGAAAGCAAAAGCTTTTTTTTATGCATATGAAAATGAGCACAAGCTCATCTAACTTAGTTCAAACTGAGCAAAACGAGATCAAACGTGCGCAGTGAGTAAAAGCAAATACATCAATTTTTATTATGCATACGACAAGCACCTTTTACTCAAAAAATCGAGTCCGAGCTCAAGCTCACGTTTTATGCATGAGGCCCAATATCACCGTTAAATGAATCACAAATTTTTCAACATAATTTTTTTATTGCATATTTTTACTAATTATACAGCCAGGGGTCACTTATAGTAAAAGACAGGAAATACAACTTGAAGGACCTGTATGTGCTGCCCACCGTTGGAAACATGTGACGAAAGTTTTTTTTTGTCGTTCGACAGAAACAAATATCTTGCGGAAGATGGAATCACAGAAATTGAAATTTGTAGTAAACTAAGTTTATTATTAGATGTTTGAGAATAACTAAATGTAACTTTAATAAAAAGCAAAAAACAAAAAAAAATAATAATGTCAAAAAATTTTGACTTTGGTTCAGATTAAAACATTATTATTTGTCAAGAAAGTTATGTCGACCGACAAGATATGGGTATTTTAATTTTATGCCAAATTTTCAGGATTTGTATAGTTTTTTTTTTGGGAAAACAAAAACCATTTTCCTAACGGTTTAATCTGTCCACCTAAAACTAAATAATCTAACTCCTTGACAACCGGTCAGGAATACTTACATCTGAAAATTGAGAATGGCCGCGTTTAATGTATCTATTTCATATAGGTAAAATTCTCTTATTTTAAAATTTCTATAAGATTAAAACAACAAAATTCTGCGAAATTGGGATTTGGTCCTTATACCACTTATCGGCTGCCCAGCTCGATTTTTTATGTTTATGCGTGAAAGCATGTTTTGTACAAAAATATCAATATAGACAAACTATTTGTTACCACTGCCCCCACCTTCTGGAAAGCATGGATTTATCGAGTAATTCGGGTGGCAAACCAAAAGCGGCTAATAAAATAAAATCTGCAGTAGATTTAATTGGCATAAATACAATTATTTTGTTTTCTAATTTTCATTCCTTTATTTTTTAAGAAATAATTTATTTCATCTTTTGGTAGTTACAAGTCATATATTTTGAAAAAGTGTAATATTCAAGAATAATGTATTTGGAAATAATATTAAGTACAACATTTCTTTGCGAATTTATTTTTATATAAAGGAACATTAATTACAGATTTAGTCGATTTGACAATTTAGAGATCTGTCTTGAATATGTGTCAAGAATACTGCTTCAGTATCTTAAATCAATTCTAATAATAGCCGTATTCCAATGGTACTGGATCGGATCCAATCTTATTGGAATGGTTTCGATCCAAATTATGGATCCACGTTAAACTTGGCAGCACTTTTATTTAGTTGGCAAAAAAAAAACCATATGAAAAATTTAAATATATATATATATATATATATATATATATATATATATATATATATATATATTCACAATAATCGGCCTCAGCTGATTGATTATAAAATTTTGCCAATAGTGCCAAATACAGGCACTACTTTCCATACTGTTGCTTTCCGAACACTTCCGGATCCAATAATTGGATCTGAAAATGAAGCTGGATCCAAATTTTGTTGTTGCTTTGCATTAAATTGGATCCGATCTAGTGCCATTGGAATACAGTATAGTATATAAAACACTAGTAAACCAATTCAGAATCATACGATCTTGATCTTGTGGATTACCAATTTTTTACTGAAAGACCAAACAAGAGTGTGTTAATAAACGGGCAGCAAAAGGCGATACTGCAAATCGCTGTTTACATTATCAAAACTTATCTGTCTGGGAAATATTAAAGTTTGATTAGCGTGTCCCATATTCAAATTTAAGTTCGATATATAGAATATTAAAATATCATTCCGATATATCCATATATTTCCACATCTCTACCATGTGTCATTTTGGTTTCGTAATTATTCATTTTAGCAACATATTAGCTGTGTTTCTTTCAACGCGAGTCTGAATAAAACGCCCGCTTATCCATACATATGGACCGCTTAGCTAACTCCGACGCTACACGCGCCAGCGCAAGTTCGAAAAACTCAATATCTTCAAAGATTTTCACCAATACTCTCACACATTTGCTACTGGCGGCGCTACTGGCAACGAAATTTCAGAGACAGTAAATTTTTGACACATGCGGCCAGTAAATGTCAAATTCATACTCTGAATCACTGATGCACAAGAGAAAAATAAAAAAGTACTATTGAATTTACAAAATGCTACAAAAACACCAACTACAAAAATTATTTTCACAAAATTTTTTGTTGTAATGTAAGAGTTGGACATTTTGGTATTACAAATAAGAAAAAATTGTATAATAGTTTGAAAACAATAAAAAAGTACTAATACCAAAATAACTGTGCTTCGTATGCGCCATACAAAAAGGCACCCTAAATGGTACGAAAGAAGAAACTAATAAACTAAAAGTAAATAATGTTTAAATAAAACTCCTATATAATTGCATATATATATAGTCATAGACAAACCAGCATAAAGCCCTGATATGAACCCCATTGAAAATGTAAGGGCGCACCTTAAAAAAACAGTTGCAAAACGGGTTCTAACTTATAAAAACGCTACTGTAGGGAGAACCTTTCCCTACGATGATATTTTATAAATGAACTTGCACTGGCACGTGTGGCCACCGTGGCCACTGGCAGCAAAATTTCGGAATTTCGAAAATAATATGTATTCTCAACTGGCAGCCCATTACTGGCACGTGTGGCCGCAGTGTAAGACAAGGTGCTTGTATGCGCATATAGTTCAGCGCCTGAAAGAGAAGTGCTGCCAATACATTGTTGTTGTCTATTGTGAACAAGAAAAAGAGTAAAGCAAGAATTAACCGCTGTAATTATATAAAAAGCTGTAATTATAAAAAATATATAGTATATTATCGTGTATTAACTAATGCACACATTTAAAGTTAAATTACCAACGTTTGCTCAAAAACCAGTGCTGCCAAATGCTAGAATGTTAAGCGACGGGTAGCGTTTTATTTACACTCGCGTTGAAAGAAACACAGCTATTGTTACGTTATTGCCTTTCTGACAATTTAAGCTCAATACTTGGATTCGTATCGCTGGATTGTGTAATAAGCAAACAATACCTTCTTAAGTTAGGACAATTGGGTTTATTTCTATTTGCTCTGCTTGTTGCTTACGATGTTCACTTTGCCACTGTCAGTGGTTAACTCGTCTCGGTGTCATATGTGCTGCCGCTTATATACTTCTTGTACTACTAGCCTTCTTCTTCCACTAGCCTTCGAACGCAGTTTCGCATGCCCTCTCGTGTGTGTATTTTAGGGTTTGAAAATGATGCATACCCTAAAACTATGCAACCAATCAGATGGCCTGTTGATTTCGTAGCAATATAATAATATAAGTATACAAATAGAAACTGTGACGATATAGTTTTTTCGTCATTTATGACCAGACATAGATAGATTATAAATATATTAAAATATGATTATCAAGTAAAGACGGGTCATTATTGAGAAGTCATAATGATAGGCATTAAACTAACCATGAACAGCGAGTAAAAAAAATGGTAATTTGGTGCCGCAGCGGTAATTGTGCTTTAGATATAAAGTGAAACTTTTTAAAATATTGTATAGAACAATTGCTAATTTAAAAATAAAATGATTTAATTAAAGCTACATAACCGTGAAAGTGGTTTTGAATTGCTTTTCAGTGATCGAACTATTAGTGAAATTAATTTACGTTACAATATAAAATAATATTAGGAAATTACTGTAGGAAAAAATTTATACCTTAACTTTTCATTTTTATTATAATTTTAAGTTTGGTCAACAAATAAATAAAAATTACTGTTGATTCACGGTCATTTGGTATTTCAATATAATTTGTCAGAACAACTCCCCACTCTAGGAAATAAACTTTTATAGTTTTTGTTATTGCTATTATGTGGAACAATTTGTTATTCTATGCAAACGATACAATAAAAAACTGTAATTGGACCCTGAAATGTCCCAATGTTGTAGCAAATTTAAATCTGTATAACGCAGCATTCATTAGCATTTCGTTGGTTAAATGCAATTTCTTGGATAAAGTTATCTTACTTATACCTAGATATGATATGATGTCAATGTGTCGTGGACAGAATTAGATATTCTGTGTACACTTGTAGCCCTACAAGTTTTGTATTATGATTAGGAATCATATTTTTCGTTTTATAGAAATTTTGTGTATTCGGATTCTGCTTATGGCTCAGATATAGCGAAAGTTTTAGTATATGTTCATGATACTCATGATTGAGTTTTAAAAGAATATTACCTCGATTTAACTAATATGTTTTTACTGGGGTATTGTAAGGATATGGGGGAATTTTATTAAAGTTCGGAAAATGTAAAACAGTGTAAAACATATTTATATACAAAGACATAATGGTTAATATTTAATGATAATGCATACAAATTAGCAATTGCAAACAACATCCGATTTCTGTTCAGTTCGGGAATTGGCCGTTGTTTCTATAGTTTTTATGAGAAAGGTGTAACAAGAATATAACACAGTATGGTCCATTATACGAACGGTAATGCTAGAATGGAATCGACTTAAAATCGTCATCAAGGTTAAAACAAGCTCATGGTTTTATAGAAATAATGGATCATTGTTCCTAATATAGTTCACAAGATTGCTCCAAGTATAGTTGTGTTTTTGTTTAATCTATGAAAGTATCAGAATAGCCAACTGGAGCATGCAAGGATTTTTAAAGATTCATATTTTTTAACGTGAACTATCAGAAATACGATTCCGGAACTGTAAAAATCAACAAAATTAGCATATAAAAAATATAATTAGTTGCACTCTGGGTTTTTGTGATTTCGTACACGTTAGTAGTTTTCTACGGCTTATCAAGTGGAAAACATAAAAAATGATTATAAGTGTATAAAACATATCATCAAGACACAGAACTGATTATTTTTTTTTTTAAATTCCTTAATTTAATATTATATTAATATTTCCGCAGTATATAAATTTACATAAAAAGAAGTCATGTCGAGTAGATACCAAACCAAATATATGAAGTTAACAAGGACAATAGTTCTAGTCGGCAATTAGTATATGCAAAACTAATGTAACTCATATGGATAATGAAGATCAGATCAGGTATAAAAATTCCCGGATTTCTAATATTAAACTAATGGCAAGTTGGTATGCAATTATAAATTTCAATTGATTATCCTTTTTGTATTACCCTTTACAAAATACTTTGCACATATATTTCGTTTTAAATTGTATCAGAATTTCCAGTCATTTGTTTGGCTACATTTCTCATCTCTCAACTAAAACCATAATATGAAAAATAAATTGGCTTGTATGAAACTTGAGTTGCCTTCAAGACAACTCAACCTAGTTGAGTAGCGAACCGTAATAGGTTATACAACTGACCCTACATCGAATAGCTTGTATATTAATAAGAAAACCGATTGAACGAAAGTTTCAACTAAAAAGAATTGTGAATGTAAATAAAAATGTTTTTGTTTGAAATTAAAAGAATTTTATTAAAACTACTTCCGTAAAGAATGAAACTTTGACTACAGAATTTGTAAGATAGATAAAATGAAACTATGAAATATTGTTCTAAAATATAATGTAATTTTTTTTTTAAATTTAAAATATTTAAAATTGTAGTGTAAGAGAATATGTGAGTATATTAGACACACACTTCCAAGAAGACGAGGTGGCCGAGTGGTTAAGGCGTTGGACTGCTAATCCAATGTGCTCTGCACGCGTGGGTTCGAATCCCATCCTCGTCGACAGTTATTTTTTTACAATTGTTTTAATTTTTAATATTTATTTATAGTAAATAAATATAAAATTGTTATTTATTAGTAAACAAATAATAAGCAGAGCACATTGGATAATGAATGAGCTAAATTTTATGAAAAACATTACAAAAAAAATTAAAAATATATATCGACGAGGATGGGATTCGAACCCACGCGTGCAGAGCACATTGGATTAGCAGTCCAACGCCTTAACCACTCGGCCACCTCGTCATGTTGCCGGAATATTCATTTTAGTATTAACAATCTAGCTTGTTATAAATTATATCTACATATTTAACACACCATAGTGCTTCCTTATCGACGTACATAATAAAATGTGGTGAGTTTATGAATAAATCGAATACGGAACAATTTTGCCATTTACTTTCCAGCAAAATGTTATGGAATTAAAGTAAGCGCATTGATTTCATATCTTAATTTAGGGTGTGTGAGCAAATACTCTCTATAAAGTATTATAGAGTATATTATAGAGTACTTGTTGTGAGCCGGTCATAGGAAATTTAATAGTTTTTGTGCTGGCATTGCCCGTAAATCTTTCTAGAAAGTTATTATCAAGGGCACGAACAGTTGTTACAAATTTATATGGGAATTAGCCGTACAATAGAACTCTGATCCATCTACAACCAAATACCGTATATAAACACTAAACATTAAATAGGGTCGCTAAATATACACTAAAGATGAACCGATCTTGATTTGGTTCACGCATACATACATATTTAGAAGTTCACCAAGAAAAGTGAACGTTTATGTTATCAAATTGTGGGAAAGTTGATTATTACGGGGCTTCAGTTATTTTTCAATTCGAAATTACTTTATAATTTAGTTTGCTATTACCGAGTGTTTTCAATAAAATTTAAACATTAGTTTAAAATAGGCAAATACAATTTTCTTTAATGACTCATTTAAAGGACATTTGGAAATGTCAGTTCAGCAGGAATTAATTTATTTCTGCATCAGCATTAAACGAGATTCACTTAAGGGATGGAGGAGAAGAAAAGTTCGTAACATATAAGTACACATTAAAATATTTCCCTCCTCTGGTTCTGTACTACAGCCGTATTTGTATGAGACCAATTTTTTGTGGATTAATCAAATCTTATAAAACTTATTTACGTTGACTTCAAAGTCTCGCAGACGGAACATGAGTTGGAATTCTTGATTTATGGTACCTACATGCACATACTTCCATAGGTATGAGTACATATATTTTCTACAATCAATGGCGGAAGAATAATATGAGAAAAACCAAATTTAAAATTTCATATATTAATTAAAACGGGTACACAGTTTCAGGTTCTTTTGATATTTGAATAACTTCTGCAATTTATATTTATTACATAATACTGATTGTTTCTATAAAATATAATATATATTTGATAACTTTAAAGGATTGAATTGAACAGATTCAAGAATAAAGGTGTGAGTTTGCGTGAAGCTAAAACTAATATAGCTAAAACAAATATGAACTTGTCTATAATTGGAATTGCTTATATATTAAATTATTAATCTGATTTATTGACTCCCATACACGTTATATATATATATATAGATACGAGTATGTATTTATAACAACAAATTAAAAAAAACATAATTTGTTTAAAAGAATTGACGACGAGGATGGGATTCGAACCCACGCGTGCAGAGCACATTGGATTAGCAGTCCAACGCCTTAACCACTCGGCCACCTCGTCACTTTGTCAACCTCGCTCCAGTTAGTGTTCTGACCGGGTTAACGATATTCCTAACAACAATTTAAATTACGACAACGATTTTTATTATTTTTCGTACTTTTGCATACTTTTATAGATGCATTACAAAAATACTATATTCAAACTTTACGCACTTTAACTGAACAAATAAGAGTGCTCATAATTACTAGTAGTACAGCTCTGCACGAGTCTGTCTAATTATAATCTATATAAAGTGTTCATACTTATTAACAAGATTAGAACGACTTCTGACTTCATATACTAAATTTAGTTAAGCAACATAATGTTGAGATCGTTTGGTGATATAATATCGAATCTTGTGTTGTAAATCTAGGTGGTGGTAAAAAGTAACACAAATGTTTTTACAAATGTTTCTAATCCATGGGACAGAGGATCGGCAATTTTTCGGTAATTTTCTATCGCTCCCAGAAACTTTCGCGAGTTGAAGTTAAACATTTGCTCTAACCTCTTATAATGTTAAAAATAAAAAAATATATATTCCTCTTTTATTTTTCATAATTTATAGAATGTGATGTTTAAATAGAACCTTTTAATTCTGAAGAATTTCTCTAAACGATGACTTCTTTTTTTAAAATCTATATTTTAGAATTGCTTTATGCCATAATAATATAAAATTAGCCAAAACCTTTAAAAAAAGAAGAAACAGTTAAAAATCCACATTAAATTTTAAATAAGGGACCGAAAATAACTGTTATATTTCATTCGGAAGAAAAGATTACCCAAAAATGCCCTTTAAGTATTTTAGGGAATTTTTAACCATTATCGTAAGAGATATTTTATTTTGGTCACCGTAACCAAATATGGTTATTAATATCCATTATGACAACTGAAAAAGTTTTTGGGTTATCAATAACCATTATCTCAAATCAATTTCTTTTTTTTGGTTATCGGTAATCAATTTGACGATTTTTTTTTGGTTATCAGTAATACCATCACATTAAGCCCTGCATGATTAGACTTAAACTTCCGGATCTCATTAATTTTTCAGCTTTACAAACATAAGCGATCTGAAGCATTACCTCTAAGATCACTTAATACCAGTTTCAATGCAGAGAACGCTCGCTATACGCTAACTTCAGTTTCTAGTGTCGCATGGGCAACAGCTGCCAGTGTTTCGAGAAACGAAAATTTCTTCTCCTTCAAGTATTTCAGGAGGTTGGCCTCGATGTCAACCCTTCCCTCTCTTTATGTGTCAATTTCAGCAAAGGTTTTCAACAACGCTTCCGAATGCATACTGGATCCACCAAATCACGATTTGTTGCGTTCTAAGGTCAATAGAAATCATTTTGTGAATCTCTTTTGAAAATTTCATTGTAATGCTGTAACTGTCGCTTTTTACACTGAGGACTGCCCTCAAATGTGTTTCCAACCAGATGGGACTACTACACATATTGCATGGACTGTTATGTAAATTTTAAGAGTTGTTTGGTAACAGAAACATTTCAAAATGTGAGGAAATTTATTGGTCGCGTTGACGTACACTCCATTCGTCGGTATCTGACTTATTTCTTTCAGGATTTATTTTAGCGATTACTTTAGCTCACTCACTGTTACTGAAACAATAAACGCCGAATAAGACCTTACCAAACACTGTAACCATCTGAATTGATAGCAACATAGTCGCTAAGTCCATGTTTTCTAAAAACTTGGATCCACTGGCAACACATTTTTTGTTAATAATTATATTTTTATATGAATAAAATATTATTCTATGAGCAAATCATAAACAATTTGATATAGCACCACTGTCACAAGTCGACAAGTCCTATAAGCAAATCAATCCAAACTCTTTACGCATAATGACTTCGCCAAGTTTTGTTGTAATTCCAATAAATGACAGTGAGTGAATGTTGGCGAGCATAACTTGCAATTTTCTAATGCTATTGGGTACTTAGTTTTTGATCATATATTTCTAATGGTTTAGAAAGTTGTTTATACATTCCAAACTTCGTAACAGTTTTCTTTTCTTTTTGTGACTTTTGGCAGTGGCGTTAATTATGATTTTAGAAGAAAGTCCATTCGATTTGATTTTGCTTCTTATTTTGAGTGCCAAACTTTACTTAAAACTTATCACTATCTTGATGGATTCTAGCTGCTTTTTGCTTCTTTTTCATTTTTATTTGTTATTGAATACTCGTATGTAAATGGATAGAAAAGAAATCAAATTTATATACATTTTAACTATATTGAATGTAAAACCTTCTTATTTCAATACTCGAATTTTATTGCGGCTCGATAGTACGCTTTTAAGTATTATTGTGACCTAATTTATACTTACTCGTATTAAAAACATTTGCTGCGTTTCGAGTTTACGATGCTCGATGCTGAATTTTTGAAGATGGTTATTAGTTTATATTTTATTGTAATCTCACATTCTTTCTTCTGCACATTTGAATTAAGTTTGCGTTCATTAATGTGGTGATATTTTGTATGTCTTATTTGAATTTTTTAAATGGTGACTGTTTAGCTCTCTCATTCATTAATTCTTTTGAATATACGCGCCTCTTTTTGTGTTCTTTTAGATAAAGAATAAAACGACTGACTGGCTGGCTGCGTGTCTGTTAGCGATATCTGCTTGCAAAATTGTTAATAACGCCGATACACATGGTCCAACTGTTACGACTCTCCAGTAGCACGCACAAAACAACGATGACTGGGAGAACAGAAAATCCACTGAAATTTAGGAGAAAAGAGGGGTATACTACATTTGTGTAGTTGAGCTATTACTCAACTCCCTTAAGGAGGCGTGGCATATATATACAATATAATTTAATGATAAGAATAATTTTCTGAATCGATTAGGCTTTTTGTACGTCCGTTCGTCTGTCTGTGCCAACTTTTTTCCAGAGATATCTCAATGAAACTTTACAAAAGTATAGCCAGGATTTTCAGATGGAACTAGAGAACTATATGAATCCATTTAGCCTAACCTTACGCCTACCTATATGAAACTGTAGGCTCATTTTTTAAATGAAATTTCGGTATAATTGATGGTATGGTTTCTAGTTATTGAAACGTGGATGCTATTAGATACTGTTGGCGGCATTAGTGGCGCTCCCACTATTGACACATGTTAATAACTTGCCATATTTATGAAAGAGATTTGTTGTGAATAATTTTAATGTTGTGAATTTCTTCTTATTAATCATATGCGCATTCGATTCGTCACTTGTATCGAGCTCGTAACGAGTTGTGCGGATAAATCAGCACTCGAGTAAGTGGTATACTTGGCAGCATTGTTTCAACTGTTTTTTTTTTTAAATTTATTTTCTTTATATTTTTTATGCAAACTAATCATCTGAATATAATTTAAATCAACAGAATAATAATATTTAAAATCAAAAAACAAAATCCAAAGATTTTTGTTTTCTTTAAATTTAAGCAGCTAAAATATTAAAAATCCCAGGGAATTTTTATGGGTAATTTTTAATCTCGTTGGTTTTCAAACAATTTTCAGTTTGGAAGCACTTTTCTATCGAGGATGGAAAAATTCGCTCGTTTAATCCGAGTATAATTTAATCGATATCTTTTCCATACAAATGTCTTATCGTCGATAGAGTGGCGAATCGAATGCTCCTAATATGAGCGTGGAGTTAAACCAAGGCGGTTTTGGATGGAATATGCATAATTTTATCTTTGTAGTCATTGTTTTTTACTGATGAATTAGATGTGTAGGTGGGAGTGGGGGCTGAAATTGTACACCCATTATATCCACACACGATACATAATGGAATTTTATACCAATAAAGCAAATTATTCAAAAATTTTTAATAGATCTCGAGCTATGTATACACGTTAATAGTGGGCGTGACATTGGAGTTAATCCGCCCATTTTTGTTATACTATTTATTTATTAAAAAGGATTAATCACAATAATAAATTATCATAACTAATTTAAGAGAAAATGTCATAGCTACCAGGTTATGCAGCAGCTATATTATCTGCAATTTTTATTTTCTTGGAGTGTTTAATGCACCATTTACGGATATTGTTTATGGTCCTGCTGTTATCATTATTGAATTTCGAATGGTTTCAATAGTCGATTTGCTGTCTGTATGGTGCAAATAAAAAAGTTTCCTTTATTATTGAGAGCAAATTCGATAGCACATTTAACAGCAAAAGTGTCGGATGTAAATACACAGCTAAATGGAGGAAGACATTCTGACATAATTAGATTTCCGTTCTGGTGGACTACAGCCAATGATGTGCCGAGAGTTCCTTTTGGTCCGTCTGTACAGAGTAGGGTCAGTTTTTTGTTTGTATATTAAGTTGCCGTTTATGTTAAAAGTTGTCTACATACTTTGGTATCGATTGCTGTTTTTTAATATTGGAATAAATTCAATTCAAAGGAGCTATCTTTTATTGAAAGCGGTTCACTTTGTCACTTACCTTGATAGAGTTTTATATCCCAGTCAAAGATTTGGAGAATTCGACATATCTACGAATTTTGGATTTGACATGATATTATGATTTGTGCTTGGAAACCTCCAATATGTATTTGTGCAGTACTCTATTGTTACTGTTGACAAATTTTATAATAAGTTTTGATGATGGCAAGTTTAAGTAAGTTTTGAATAGATGGTAGACCAGCTAATATGTTCTTTAACGCCGACTTTGGAAAGGCGCTAATGCACCTGAGGACAGCTGTGAAGTAAGGGCCTTCCAAAGACTTTAGATTTTTGGGAGAACACCATTCATAAATTGGCAATGCGTAATCTATTTTTGAAAGTATGAGAGTTCTGGTGATATTAATTAGTGCTAAAATGTGTATTAAACTGTGTTTGGATGTTAGGTATCTAATAATGTTGAGGCTGGTATATAGACTTTTCTTAACTGTAAACAATGCTCCTTAAAATTAAACTTATCAAAAATAACACCAAGAATTCTCAGATGTTTTACAAGTTCAATATTTACATTATCATATTTAAGGTTAAAAATATTACATTAGGTTGTCTTACATATATGTAGTTTTTTAGGTTTACTAATAGATAATTTGGTGCCCGAGAAGTTGTCCCAATTTGTAATTTTATTTAGGATTTTTGTAAAAGACTTTTTAACAGTATCGAGATCTTTTGATTTGAAAATATAATGGCGTCGTCTGCATAAACTTTGTGTTGATTATTTTTTTATTTATCGAGTAATTTACTGAATTGATCGTATGCAATAATAAGTAAAACAACCGATACAGTGGAACCCTGAGGAATGCTACTGACAAGGGGATATGTATTTGTGTGTTAACTCCAACTCTTATTTTTCGTTAAATATGAAAGCTTTGACGACATAATATTTTTTTTGACGTTATCTCCGGCGTCAGAGGTAGCGCTGACCTCGTTGGTGCTCATGGCAACTTACGTCTTATTTAGAAGTAGTGTTGATTGTCTAGTGCAATATGTATGGCTGGTGGTTTGTTAGTGCCATACATATTGGTTTGGTACTATTGTATTACTTGTTGGAAACGGTATGTGTAGCTCAATTAGGTCCTGATTAAAGTCTTTTATTAACAATTGTAATGTAATTGTGAGTTTAAAGTTAATTTATTGTGTTTATAAAAAAGTGGAGTATATAAAAAAAAAACATAATTATTACAAGCCAAAAGAACATCAAACTTGTATGGACACCCAGCCACATTGGAATCCATGGCAACACTTTAGCTGACTCCGCGGCAAAAGAAGCAACAATTTCCCCTCTTAAATTAACAAACTCTACCAATACAAAGGACATAAAAAAAGCTGTGGATAACCTCTACATTCAGACCATTTGACATATCTTTACTGAATACGCACATTCCTACAAATCCATAAACCCCAACCAAATTATTCCCCGATTCCCAACTACGATCCCTAGAAGACACATCATCATTTATACTAGATTCCGACTTGGCCACACACGGCTAACTCACCAACATCTTTTCAACAATACCACTCTTCTTACATGTACATTTTGCAACTCGGAATATCTAACAACTTCGCACATTCTTTCTAACTGTCAAGCAATCAGTCAAATCCGCCAAGAATTGGGAAACCCTAATCTCAAAGAAATTTTGCAAAACATAAATCAAGCCAATATCAAACTTTTCATAAACTTTATTTGCAAATTAAACTTATACTAAGCTTAAGGCCTTAGATGCTACAGCTGCATTCAGATAATTTGTAATTAATTTACAATTTATTAAATTAAAAAAAACAAAAAAAACAACGCCATATTTATTTCATTGTTTTTCTTCGTCAAACGAAAAAAGATTTTTGTGTTTTATTTTGGATGAATAGTTAGTTCTCTATAGTTCGAAGAGAATTAAAAATGGATGGTGTATTATTGTTTTTGGATTCAAGAGAAGAATTTTTAAAATGGTTATGAGACGATTTCTTAATAAGAGAGGAAGTGCTAGAAGTAGAGGTGTTTGAAGTGTTGCAGTAATTATACCCTTTACCTTTAAAAAAGGTAAATAGGGTATACTAACTTTGTGCTTTTGAGAGGGGTTGGAATTTCAAGAAGGAGGCGTGGTAGGTATGGACATATATATACAGATATGATCAGAATCACTATCTGAGCAATTTTTATTTTGTACGTCCGTCTGTTCGTTGTCCGTCTGTGGCCACTTTTATTCTACACCGTTAGAGCTATCTTAATGAAATTTTGCAAAAGTATGGTCTGGACAAAGATACAGAACCAGATTGCTATATGGGCCGATTTGGACACAGACCACGCCTACTTCTAATATAAGGAACTTTTTTCACCTTTTTTAAAATGAGTATAACTTCGGTCCAATTGACGGAATCGTGACATTATTTGGCAGTTATGGAGTTATTTGTGCAAAAAGTGGGCGGTATATATTAAGTGCCACGCCCACTATTAACAAATATTAATAACTTAAGATCTGGTAGAGATTTACGGACGAAATTTTACGAGAAGGAACATGTGTACATTATAAAGCTATCTGCAACAAATGGGGCTGATCAGAGAAAATACACGCCCACTTTTGATATAAGGAACTTTCGGGTCTAAAATTAAAATTAGCCTACCTATGCTCGTATTGATGCCAGCGGAATAAAAATTTGCAGAAATATACATGGGGTCCATAATAGTATGTGTGCAGAATATGGAGATAATAATACAACTGCCACGCCCATAATTACCCAAAAACCATTCCTATTAAAGATTTATCAACGAAATTTCACAGAAAGGTTGCGGATAGTACCATTAAACACCACAAAAAAAATGGGCGTGTTCTTTTCACAGTCGTGCCCCTTATTGACATACTTTTATAATTTGCGACGTATACAATATTTTTGGGCGAAATTGGTAGCACGATGTATTTGTTCCGAAATAGCATGCATGCAAAATATGGGCACATTATTACTACTGCTACGCCCACAATTAACCAGTACTCCTTTTTGGGGCCTTATGCAATGCTCGTCAACGAAACTTCATATGAAGCTTCAGAGTTATAGTATAAAACACAAAACAAAAATAAGAAAATTAGAGATGCACTTTATGAGCTACGCCCTGTAAATATAGGATCTTAAAACTTTGGACTTATACCAAATTTAAAAAAAAATTTATTGACTTTATAAACTCATGCAAAAGAAATGGGGTGGTCCAAATAAAAGACAGTTTTTCTGTTTTTTTTTAAATATTTTTTTAACCAAGCGTCCTTTATTCTTATGAATAATCGTCTGATGTCACTCAGAGGGTATTATTA
This sequence comes from Clusia tigrina, assembly GCA_920105625.2. Classification (NCBI taxonomy): domain Eukaryota; kingdom Metazoa; phylum Arthropoda; class Insecta; order Diptera; family Clusiidae; genus Clusia; species Clusia tigrina. The sequence continues at coordinate 171,139,400 of OV050031.1, forward strand.
TATATGAGCTAGCAGACTCAGTTCAGTATTTATATAGCAAGAAATTACATGAAGGTAAATTCACTTTTGAAATCACTGTATATAAATAGAGATATATATATTTAATAGTACTTTATAGAAATAAATCTTTTCCTTCAGGATTACTAAAAATAGATCTACAAAATATTTTAAGTACCGATTGTTCTGTCAGTAACAGAATTGTTCTATTATAAGATTTTAATATATGTCGTCGCAGTGACTGTGACCAAGTAGAAGACATCTTTACGGAAAACGGCTTAATATTTCTTCTATGTAGAGATAAGAGTACCTCTTCAGGAAATACTCAAATAGACTGGGCTTTCTCTAATATGGACAGTAATTCAATCAAGGCGAAAACTTACGAAACGATTTACAGTTACCATGAGCAGTTTGTGTTATAATTTCATCATGCTAGGGTTCTTTATTTTTGCTGCATTCTTTACTTATTTAATGTATGCTAACTTAGTTGATTTAGGTGTAGTACATGTAATTAGGTTCCTCGCGACAGCTTGTAACTCCTAGAGGACGTGTCCCCAGGCAGCGGATACGGGAAAGCCTCTCATATATTGGAGGTAGGAGCTGTACCAACTACCTCCCGCGGACCAACAAGCAGTATGATTCATACCTTCAAACCTTTACTATCAAAAATGTTAAACTAATTTTGTGTCGTAGAGCTTATTTTTATAAATACCATAATGGCCTATAAATAACATATGGAAATGTGAAGTGTAACTACAGTACCAAGTTAACTATATTCATAACTCGAAATCTCCACAAAATATATCAACAAATGTGTCTATAGCATTATAGAACTCAACTAAGAATCTTAGTCATCATTATAGGTCTAACATTTCAACCGACATGGAGAAAAAGTTGTGTTGATCACATATCGCCATGGTTTAACTCTCACGTACATTTTATTTGTATGAGCGTGGTTTTATAAACTATAAAGGTAAATGGTATTGCGTAGTCGGTCTAACCCGACTTCAGACTTCTTTACTCGTTTTGTTTTGGCGTTGTTTGTTTTGTTTGTTTTGTTTTTTTGCTTCATCTTTTCTTATGGGTTTCCCCCTACAACCGTTTTCCGTACTCGTGTATCCTCTTATGACTCCCTGGTTATCTGTGCTAAGCAGGGAGGCCACGCGAGGGTTGACCTAGGGCCTTATGAGCGACTAGGTACAGAGCCGAGTCAGCGCTAAACGGGACTTATATCAACCGCACCTGTATAGCCAACTTAATGGTACGAGAAACGAATCGCCTGCCACGGTTATTACCGGAGACGGGGGGCGGTCTAGTCACGTTTCAGAGCGCCATTTCCGGCAGTTATCACACCGCTTTACTGAAGGCTCTGATGACCAGCCCACCAGCTCAATGCCACGAATCGTATCGCACGCTCAGTATAGCATAACCGATGCCTTACTGGGCTCAGCACCGGTGATACATCCGTGCCCGCTATTCCTCGATGTTACAGCCGCCTGTAGATCACCAAGATCCTGGTAGGCCTCAGATCACGGTTTTGGACAACGCTAATCGCACAATGTCTCTAAATGGAGGACGATACCTCACATCGGTCCAACGATGATCCCTCACTCCTACTCCTTTTAAAATAATTTGTAAAATTTCTTTTTAAATTATATTTCTTAGTAATTTTGACATATTCATATAAATAAGTACTTTTCTTTAATTTAAACTTTACGCGTAATATTCTAAAATTTGGCAGCACACAAAAGTGCCGCGGTTAAGAAGCACATGTACTCGTATACTCGTATAATTATACTTTAAGCAGTTACTTTGTTATTGATCTAAAAAGATCTTTGATGCCATTGTTGGTCGTGAGCTTGCAGGACATTTCAGGAATGCTGTGGATTGGTTTACTATATTGATTGCAATTGTACGGTGTTGTGTTTTGCAATTACGAACGACATTCACGAATATTATTATATTGTTTTATAAATAATTTTTGTTTTACCCAATTTATATGCTTGGGTTGGAAACGAGGAAATTGGAATAGGTACAACTGCATAAATAAAGTTTTAATAACTATAAGGGAATACCCCTCTTGCTTCAATTCATCAGATCAGCTGCAATATTTCTTTGGATTGTATAGCTCTACAATAATATCCTATTGAAGATAAATGAGGTAAATATTTGTCTAATTAGCAACTTAGAACTTAGTACGGTTTCAAGTTTGCATTAAGTAACAAAACAATTTTCTAAAAACGTTACTTAAATAATTATATATATATATATATATATATATATATATATATATATATATATATATATATATATATATATATATATATATATATATATATATATATATATATATTATATATGAATATGTCAAAATTACTAAGAAATATAATTTAAAAAGAAATTTTACAAATTATTTTAAAAGGAGTAGGTATATAAATCCATAAAAAAATTTTCAATTACTGCTTTTGCAACGCGTTATTTCTTAGAATCATAAACTGATTTTTACGCCTCAAGTCGGCTCACACGTGTCAGGCTGCCCGTCCTTTGGAAGCGTTTTCATACGAATTTTCTTCGTCCGAATGATCCCATTGCATTGAAACGACATGAAGGTATTCCACTGCAGCCACAATAATTCTTCCGTATACAGACGAAAAGGTGCGATCTGCGAAGCATCCGAATTGAATAAGATCTGTTCGGACGAATATGACAAATCGCAATGCAAGCAGTTGTTTACATTGCGATTTTTCCTTATTTTTCAATCGATTTAAACAAATATGGTATCAATTCATTCTGTAAACGGTGACGAAGGCAACTAATTAACAAATTATTCGATTTTTATTTTACACTTGAATGTTCGACCAGCGAGGAAAATTTTTATTTCAAGAAATATCTTAGTGGGGTACCGACATTATAAGCGGAGAAAATTTATGGTGTAATCAGAAATGTTGTAGCTTGTTTGGTTATCTGACAATAACAATTTAAAGTTGATATCGCATAACACAATGCATACTATGCGTATGTTTATTACTGTGAAAGATTGTGTTTACTGGAAGATATTACATATGAGAGGTCTGACGAAAGTTTTCGTTCGTTTTCTGACGAAATGTATTTGGATGAAAACACGTCCAAAGGACAGCTAGCCTCACTAGTACGTACAAAAAGAGGTTGTTTTAATGACAGTGGGGATTCCCAACAAGTTGCGTAGTAGATTCTGTTGCGCATTTTCTCTCGTTCAAATTGGCATATGTGGTTCAGTTTACTATTTATTTGCTTGCTGTGTTGTTCAATTTATAAAATTGTATACATATACAAATTTGGTTTGCAGTACTGTGTTCTCAAACTTGAATAAAACGTATTCATAGGTAATATTTGATTCGGCATTTTAATAATGTTTTTACAATATTATTTTTATTTTAACATAACCTTCTGAACATAATGTTTTGACAATATTATTTTTATTTTAACAGAACCTTCTGAAAATGGATAAATGGTTAAAAAGAAGAAAGCTTAACGATGATAATAATGATAACGTTAGCGATCAGGCTAATCACGCCCGGTACAAGTAAAGATATTTCTTGCTCCAAAAAATATGTTGTTCATCGGAAATACAATAACGATTTTTTTAAATATGGGTTTACATCTATTTGAAAAACTAATCGGTGTGTCTGAAAAATCTCAAATAGCTACTTATGAAATAGCTGAATTGATTGCAGTTAAATTAAAACCTCACAATTTGGCTGAAGACATTATATTACCAGCTTATCGCAAAATTGTAAAAATAATGATTAGTGGATCAGCAGATATTGATATTTGTAAAATACCACTTTCGAATGACACAATCCATCGCTGAATCAAAGATATGTTGCAAAATATTGAACAAAATACTGCAAAAACTCTTGCACATTCCAATTTTGCTCCACAAATCGATGAAACAACAGATATTACGGAAAAAGCTCAATTAATTGCATTCGTTCGGTTTATTCACCAAAATTATATAATTAATCAATTTTTATATTGTCAAGAGTTACCTAATTTTACAACTGGCAAACATATTTTTGATGTAATTAGATCATAACTAGAAGAAATTAAAGTTTCGTGGAATTCATGTATTGGCATTTGCAAAGATGGTGCTCCAGTTATGACTGGACATCTAAACGGATTTGTAGCACATGTTAAAGAACTGCATGGGGATATATTAGTTACCCATTGTTTTTTGCATCGAGAAGCACTTGTTACAAACTATTTGCCATCAGAATTGAAAATAATTCTGGAACAATGTGTTAAAATGGCAATTAAAAAGTAATTTTGTAATTTATGTCAAGCTAGGGAAGCTAAGTACGAATCCTTGTTACTGCATACGGAAGTAAGATGGCTGTCCAGAGGAAAAGTTTTATCTACGAGGTGTGATAAAAAAATAACCGTTATTTTCAAATTTCGAGAGTTACGTATGTTCGATGTTCGCATTTTTTTTCTGTTATGTTGGTACACATGTCTGTTATATATGTTGGCAATACCAACCATTTCGGATTGTCAGTTTGTTTTTGACAGATAAAAAGGTTAGTCGTGTTTTGGTGTCCTCTTCGATTTTGTACTATTCGAAAAAATGGATCAAAGAAACTGTATTCAGTTTTGTATAAAAAATGAATTTAAATGCGCAAGGACATTTGAAATGTTGACTGTGGCCTTTGGCGAGTCTACTATGAGCAGAACACAAGTTCAATTGTGGTATAACCGGTTTAAGGAAGGCCGAGAAGATGTCAATGACGATGCTCGTCCTGGTCGCCCGAGCACATCAGCAACCGATGAAAACATTGACGCAGTGAAGAAAATGATTTTGGATAATCGTCGAATCACTATCAGAGAGGTTGCTGATGATGTTGGCATATCGTTCGGCTCATGCTAAGCAATTTTTACGGATGTTTTAGGCATGAAACGTGCGGCAGCGAAGATTGTTCCAAAATTGCTAAATTTTCGCATGGACATCGCTCAGGAGCTGTTTTTGGCCAAAAACAAAACCGTTATCATGCCTCAACCACCGTATTCACCGGACTTGGCCCCCGCTGACTTTTTCCTCTTTCCAAAACTGAAGACACCGATGAAAGGAAAGCGTTTTGCTACGATTGAGGAGATAAAAGAAAAATCGAAACAGGAGCTGTAGGCGATACCAAAAAAAGCGTTTCAGAAGTGTTTCGAGGATTGGAAAAAACGCTGGCATGAGTGTATTATATCTGAGGGAAATTACTTTAAAGGGGACAAGATAGTTATTGATGAATAAATAAATACTTTTTGAAAAAATTGAAAATAACGGTAATTTTTTGATCAAACCTCGTATGTGCTGGAATTAAAAGACGAAATGAAAGTGTTTTTTGAACAAAATGAAAATTATGGTTTTGTTCATATGTTGGAATGTGGTGTGATAAACTAGCTTACTGAGATTTTTGATATTTTTAATAACATAAATACAAGTATGCAAGGGCCGAAAGAAAATATATTAAACTCAACAGATAAACTGGTGGGATTCCAAAAAGAAATAATTTTATGGAAGAATAAAGCTCAGGAAGGTAATTAGGAAAAGTTTGAGTAAGTCCCAAAAGATTTTAATAAAACTATTCATAAAATTGTTATTAACCATTTGACAACATTAGAGGAGAGAATTATTCATTATTTCCCAAATTTCGATATAAAAAAATTTGATTGGGTTTGTAATTCATTTGTGATAACGAATACTTCTGTATTTGAATTAACTTTGATTAAAGAGGAAGAACTAATTTCGCTTTATAATAATCGATATTTAATTTTAAAATATTCGGAAAATCAATTAATTCATTTTGGATTAAAAAGCTTTTAAAATAGTATTATAATTTTTTAAACCTTATTTGTGTGTATTCGGATTTTCAGTATTAATTGTCATTTCTACGAAATATAAATGAAATTATTAAAAAACATCAAGCTCAAATTTCTCATTAAAAGTGTTCTATTTATTAACTTGTAATTAATCCCTTAATAAACGTACTGTTGTTTTTGTATTACATATTATTTTATTTTACATTCAAAAGTATGAGTAAGGTAGCTAAAAAAATTTTAAACTTATCTTTTTCTTTGTGTGCCACCAAATGTTGAAATTGTAATAAGTGTGCCGCAAAAAAAGAAAGGTTGAGAATCACTGATATAGAGTAATGCAAGAGTGTCAAGACCCGTACACCGCAGTGAATTGTCAGCCAACTGAGTGCCGTTAATAATTTGTTTAATGTAGAGCTAAATCCAAAAATTACATCTCTCAATCAAAATAAACAATAATAAAAACGAGTACAGAAGTTTGAAGTCGAGCTAGACCGACTTTTAAATACCCTTACTTGTGCGTGCGAGTTCAACAATGCGGATGTTTTCTTCATAAATCATAATTAGGAGCATATGTACAGTAATTTTCGGCATGGTACCTTGAATTGATTATATCGACCTTATTTCTTGTGTATGGCTTTATAGTGTCAATATAACTACTAATATAAAAGTTAGTCCAAAAATATTGTATGGGTCGTAAGCTATAATAATATGTAAATAGTGTGCGTGGCTCTAAAATTAACACACCCACGTTGATGAATCGTTTACGGGAATCTTGTAATGGTTAATTGTGGGCGTGGCAGTAGTAATAATCTTCCCATATTTGGAATGCATGCCAGTACAGACCTAATGTATACTGCCACCAATTTGTATTCATATATCATCATTAGAAGCATAGGTAGAGTAATTTTCTTAAAGCGGAGTCCCTAAAGTTCATAATATGTGAGGGAGGCGTGCTCTTTATCTGATCAACCCCATTTCTGGTGAACCCGCAAACTTGCTGTAAAATTTCGTTGATAAATCTTTAATAGGAAACTAGTAATGATTTTTTGTTAATTGTGGGCGTGGCGGTAGTATTATGATCCCCATATTTTGCACACACACTATTATGGACCCCAGGTGCATTTCTACTAATTTTTATTCCGATAGTATCAATAGGTAAGTTAGTTTTAGTTTTAGACCCGAAAGTTCCTTATATCAAAATTGGTCGTGTCCTTTCTCTGATAAATCTTATTTCTTGGAGTTAGCTTTATAATGTCCACATGTTGCTTCTCCTAATTTCGTCCATAAATCTCTAATAGCTCTAAGTTATGAATCTTTGTTAATAGTGGGCGTGGCAATAATATATACCGCCCAATTTTCCCATAGTGTTTACTAAGACCCACATATACATAGCAACCAAATTGTGTCACTATTCCATCAATTTAACCGAAGTCATTTTAAAAAAAGTGAAAAAAGTTCCTTATATGGGATATAGGCGTGGCCTTTGTCCAAATCGGTCCATATAGCAATCTGGTTTTGCATCTTTGGACAGACTATACTAGCGGTGTAGAAAAAAAGTGGCCACAGACGAACAGACGGACAAAATTAAAATTGCTTAGAAAGTGATTCTGATCATATCTGTATATATATGTCCATACCTACCACGCCTTCTTCTGAAATTGCAACCCCTCTCAAAAGCACAAAATTAGTATACTCTTTTTACCTTTTTTAAAGATAAGGGGTATAAAAAGTGGAAGCCAACATCCAACTAGCTCTCTCGTTCAAATGCTTATAGAAGATTTATAGATAAAGTAATTGTATACCATTATAACTTGCAAACTTCCAGGCCAAAACGATATAGTTAGTTTTAGCTCGGAAATTTCTATGTATTTAAATTTTGAAAATAGCACTGAATCCAAAAAACATTTTTAAGAAATTTTCAATTGTGGGCAATGTATTAGTTGAAATCTTATCACATCCTGCATTATAAAAAAATATGTTCCAAATCACTAAAAGGTGAATCAGATATGCCGGCAGACCATTACACTGACTTGCAATGGATTAATATACAAATATATTTTTCGGAATACTGGAATCATAAACCATCAAAATATTGGGATTGGCTTAAAACCTCCCGAACTCGAAAGTAAAATGAGTGTGTAACAAATCAGAAAAATAATTTTTTTTCAAATGATAGAACCTTCCTTTACATATATTTTAAAGTTGAATTCTTGGCTGATGTAATGACATTTTAGACCATATGAGTCCTAGGGTTTGGAACAAGGAGTATTAGCCGCTAAGAGCATCCACTCACAGTTTCGTGATCACATGCTTGAAACTATCTATGCAAAAAACTCCTTCCATTGTAAACACTCAGCTATCCTATATAATGGGTAAAATAATGCAGAAATTTACTAATGACTATAACAAAACTCTTGTAAAATTTTTTTTAATAAATAGGAAAAAAGGGAAATTTTATTATATTAAGTTTACAGTTCAAGAATTCTCCAGGAAAGCATTGACTGTCGAGTCGAGTCATCCATATATTTCCTTATAGAAGTGTATGTTTATATATTTGCCACATTCAGATTTTTTAAAATTTATTTTTTCACCAATCGTTAATTACTATGCCGAAGAGGGAATTTATGGCTGATTTTTAAATAATTTTATTTGAAAATCTGGTTGCTGACAATCTGAGCAGCGGTTGTAAACAAAGCACAGACACATATATCCATATGTATGTATATGTATTCTAAAAGTCTGTCCTCGCATGGTGCTGCTTATACGAGTGCTTCGTTTTCTTGCTACATTGTCCCTTCAGGAAAACTTCCTATATTAGTACCAGAGAATACAGAGAAAAGAAAGTATTTTTCGCTGCCAGCGTCCGTAGTGGACACACCACGATTTTGAGTGGATTCGCCACGAGTATGAGTGGATTCACCACGATTTTGAGTGGATTCATGTACAACGTCCGTCTGCTTTATTTCGCTGCTTTGCCGTTTGACGTTTAAGTTTCTTTTCTCTGTATTTTCTGGTTAGTACACTCGTGTTCAAAGATCGATCAAACAAATGTTTGTCGCATAAGTTGCGATCATGTGGACAATCTTTTGTCTCACAGTACACATTTGGAATTGCTAGTATCTCCATTTGAACCGACACGTAAAATAATTTCACTGTGGTAGTTCTACTATACCACAGGACTGATTGAGTTTGGAGAACTACAATTACATTTACGGTCACTTTTGTTACTACAAGAAGCATCGTAAAATATTATTATTTATATCTTTATTATGAAAGCAATAGCTGCCAGGGCTATCGGCTTAATATTGTTACGAAATTGCCCTCTTGACAATTTATTCTGTTACGAAATGGCCCTCCTGGCAATTTACTCTAACTCTCTGTACTCGGATTCGTACCACTGGATCGTGCAGTAATCAAACAATCGCCGGTTAAATTAAAATAACTAACTTTACACTATTCAAGAAGTTTCTGGATCATTCTAGAAATTTACTATCGACAGGGTGTTCTTGAGTAGGCTTTAACTTTCGAGAACATTCTATATACCACTATCCATACCACGAAAGAAGTTTTTATCTGCATGGCTTGTGTCTTGACTTAAATACATAGGGTGGTGCACACAACATCAAGCTCCAGATGGGATCCTAAAAGTATGCAATCAAGTTTCAGTATGTAATCACGTTTCAATATATTGAAACGTGATTGCATATCAGTTAAACGGGATTGCATACTTTTAGGATCCCATCTGGAGACTGATAATGAGTGCACCACCCTGTGTGTGTATGTCAAGACACAAACTATTCGTATAAAACTTTACTTACGAAAACCCTGTCGGTGGTGTAAAATAATGAAAGTTTCCTTTGAGGTGTATATCAAGTTCTAGAAACATCCAGAAACTTCTAGTATATTCTAGAAGTTTCTACCTCAACCATTCGAAACTATAAAAGCACAAGACTGTGTAAAGTCAAAGACATTCGAACAGAGATCGTAACAGTGTGTACATCGTGCATTCAAATCGAAGCAGCAGTATTTGAAATTGCGATTTTGTAAAGTGATGAAATTACTTATTAAATAAAGTGAAAATTGTTATAAAGTAAACTTTAAGCCTAATATTTAGTGTGTAAATAGCAATAATTAAGTAAAGTTAGTTATTTTAATTTAACTTGCGATTGTTTGATTACTACACGATCCAGTGGTACGAATCCGAGTACAGAGAGTAAATTGTCAAGAGGGCAATTTCGTAACAATATATTATACGCGTATCCACATAATTCTGCAAAGCCCATGGCACATTTGAACATAATTCACCTCCGATAATTCAATAAAACTGTATTCAGGGCTTCAAAACTGTTAACTGGAAAGAAACCACAACTTTTACGATACCTGCGGTGAGGTTGGATACGCGGCTCGTACTTGCCCATGCAACCCTGTCCACTTTCAACTTGCATCTGACAGGCTCTGCATACTGGCTGGAACACCACGGCCACGATCTCCAACGGTAAAACGCCAGACACTGTGTCCATACTTGTAGCTTTTAGATTTGTTATCACTGAACAGTCCATTTCTACATCGAGAATACCACATACGAAAGTATCCATTATACTTCTCTCAGCAATCTCGCCTGGACAGGGAGGATGGGCAAACCGTTCTATCTCCGCCACAACCTGTTGTAGGCACTCACCACTCCTCTTCTGAACGACATTCATCACGTTTTCATAACAATCTTTCTCACCCTCTGCGATATTCAGCAGTAAATCAGCTCATTTCAATGACATAGCCAATGGTGCCAGTACTTCGCGATTACTCCAACAATCTGTATTGGCAGTAGCTTCAATTTCGTTCTGCCTTTCCTCATTCGCATTGGATTTTTCTTCCACAAATCCTTCGAACGTCTCCTGCCGTGTCCCAACCTCACAAACCTTCCTGTCCACTATTTCGGACATTTCATTCTTCTGCTGTGAGTTCTGTTCCGCAAGTTGAGTAAATCGCGTTTCACTCTGTTGTAAGTGTCCCTTGACATCCTCTTTAACTGCTGGAGCATTTTGTTTTATTCGCTGGTGTATCTCCTCACCGTATTGCTGGAACAGCTGTAGTATTCTCTCATCTCGCTGCTACAAATACTGTTTAAAAGGATTCTAATACCCCGATGAGTTCACTCATGTCGAAGTTACCCGCATTAGTTTCTTGCGGTTTCTCTTCGTATCGAGATGTCGTTGGCTCTTCACATTGGAATTCATGCTCATCGACGTCTATACCCTGCTCCTCTAAAGCGCTTCTTAGTCTCACCTGCAGCTCCGCTTTAAGCCCTTGTGTTTGCAAATTTAAACGCTCAAGCTCCTTCTTGAGCTGCTCCAATCTCAGTTTTTCAAATTTAACCATTGTTTATCACAGATACACAATGACACTTCTGACACCAATTGTTACGAAATTGCCCTCTTGACAATTTACTCTGTTACAAAATTGCCCTCCTGACAATTCCTCTAACTCGCTGTACTCGGACTCTTACCACTGGATTGTGTAATAATCAAACAATCACTGGTTAAATGAAAATAATTAGCTTTATTTAATTATTGCTATTTACACATTTAATATTAGGCTTAAAGTTTACTTAGTTATTATTTGCACTTTATTGCACAAACCATTAGTCACTTTATTTACTAATGAATTTCATCACTTTACACAATTACAAAAACTGCTGCTTTGATTATAATGCTAGATGTACACACTGTTACGGTCTCTGATCTACTGCATTCGACTTTGAACAGTCTTGTCGCTTTTATAGTTTTCGAATCGTTGGAATAGAAAATTCCACGCTATTCTCGTATTTTCTAGAAGTTTCCATCCACTTCGACAGAAGTCGAGAATATTCTTTTTGATATTACCGACAGAAGGTTCTTGAATAAGCTTTTATTCGAATAGTTCGCATCTTGACTCACTGGGGGCACTCATTCCCAAACTCAGATGGGATCCTGAAAGTATGCAATCACATTCACTGTGCTATCACGTTTCAGTATATATACTCGTATATATATATATATATATATATATATATATATATATATATATATATATATATACATATATATATATATATATATATGTATGTATATATATATATATATATATATATATATATATATATATATATATATATATATATATATATATGTATATATATATGTATATACATATATATATATATATATATATATATATATATATATATATATATATATATATATATATATATATATATACAAATGGTTGGAGTGCTCGCGAAAAAGAGGCTGCATTAACAGTTTCATTGAAAGGTGCTGCCGCTGATGTGCTTCAAACTATCTCAGAGAGTGAGCGAGACTGCTATGAAAGCTTGATGAATGCTGTTCAGCGCAAGTATGGTAGTGAACATCGCAAGCAGATGTACCAAGTAGAGCTACGAACACGTGTACAAAAGAGTGATGAGTCTCTTCAACAGTTTGCGGCGGAAGTGGAGCGGTTGGCTCATCTTGCCTACCCAGGAGAGATCACTGAGAGGTGTATGATGGACACCTTCGTATATGGCATTCGCGATGCGGAGATAAAGCGTTCTACAATAACTAATCCGAAAGCTACATATATGGAGACAGTAGCTAGCGCTTTAACTTCAGAGACAGCAGCCTTGGTGTGCCAGCCAGTATACAGAGCCCGTCAGGTACAAGTCGAAAGCGGCCAAAGTTTCACGGGCAAATGCTTCACCTGCGGAGAGGTCGGACACATGGCCCGTAATTGCCAATCGAGACGGAAACGTTCTAGATCACGCTCACCGGTAAGAGATGGAGTCAGTCTCGAGGGGCTTGATCTGACTCCCACAACATGTAGCCCCAGAAGCTTCGTTTCTCAGATCGCACGGAAAATCAACAGCCTAACTGTCGACAGCGTAGTAAATGGAAGAAAAATCGTGGTAACATTGGATACGGGTGCATCACATTCCATAATTAGAAGGGATCTCGTTCGGGGAATCGAGCCGCTTCTGGGAATAAGATTGCGTACGGCAACTGGAGATGATGCACCGGTACTGGGAAAAGTTACACGGAAAATAACTATCGGCACCACAACAGTGACGCACGAGTTTGTAGTTGCGGATATTGTGGACGAATTAATCTTAGGTGTGGATTTTATGATTCGGAATGGATTCACCCTAGATTTGAAATGCCGAATGTTGAAGTATGCGAACACCGAAATACCGTTATCCGTTGGTGAGGATAAGTATGGAGGTATCCGACAAGCCATTGTATCGCGGCGGACAAAAATCCCAGCAAAGTCAGAGGCAGTCATATGGGCCAAAATGGACGGAGATGTGGATAAGAACAAGTTGTGGGTTGTGGAGACTGATGAAAAATTCGCACTAGATAACATCATAATTGGAAAAACCCTCGTAGAAGAACAGCAGAACAGAATAGTGCCAGTAAGAGTGGTCAATCTTGCAAATTCCGCTAAAACCATAGAGGTAGGACAGATAATTGGAAATTGCCGGGCAATTTCGGCAATTGTAAACTGTGAAAGCCAGCCGCGAGACACAAAAATGAAGATACCAGCTGATAAAAAGGTACTCGACGAACTCACAAAAGAATGGAGCAAAGACTTATCCACAGAGCAGACGAAGACTGCCAGCCAACTTTTGGCTAGACATTGGTCAGTGTTTGCTGAAAAGGGTAAAAACGAAGGCAGAACAAAGATGGTGAAACACACAATCAACACTGGTGATGCCACACCGATTCGTCAAGCGTCAAGAAGAGTACCTCTGGCAAAGAGAGAAGAGGTGAATGTATTGCTGAAGGAAATGCATCAGAACAACGTCATAGAGCCATCAGCGAGCCCCTGGAGTTCTCCAGTGGTATTAGTCAAGAAGAAGGATGGCTCCACACGTTTCTGTGTAGATTCTCGTAAACTAAATGAGGTAACGAAGAAAGATAGTTATCCATTACCTCGAATCGATGATACGTTGGACACACTTTCTGGTTCAAATTGGTTCTCAACGCTGGATTTACAAAGCGGATATTGGCAAGTGGCAGTAGACGAACAAGACAAGGAAAAGACAGCATTCAGTGCCGGTGATGGACTATGGCAATTTTTGGTGATGCCATTTGGACTGTGTAATGCTCCAGCTACATTTGAACGCTTAATGGAACATGTGCTAAAAGGTCTCCACTGGAAAACGTGTCTGGTGTACCTAGATGACATCATCGTTATGGGAAAGGACTTCGAGGACCACTTGAAGAATTTGGAAGAAGTATTGATGCGATTAGGAGCTTCAGGGTTGAAGCTGAGCGCAAAGAAATGCTCCTTCTTCAAGAAAGAAGTCAAGTACCTTGGATATAAAGTCACACCTGTAGGAGTACACACAGATCCAGATAAGATAGACTCAGTAAGGGAGTGGCCAAGACTAACTTGTTTGCATGAACTACGCAGCTTCTTGGGTCTTTGCACCTATTACAGACGCTTTGTTCCAGGCTTTGCAGACGTGGCTGGTAGTCTGTATGTATTAACGAGGAAAAATTGTCCTTTTGAGTGCAAAAGCGAACAGGAGAAATGTACAAAAGTTCTTGTTGAGAACGGATCACGCTGCTCTGCGCTGGCTATTACAGTTAAAAAATCCCGAAGGTCAGGTTGCGAGATGGATTGAGAGACTCCAAAGCTACGATTTCACAATAGAACATCGCAGAGGCGGAAACCACGGGAATGCTGATGCACTATCACGACGTCCTTGCAGTATGGAATGTAAGCACTGTTCTAAAGCTGAAGGGAAAGAAGGAGTAGTCGATGCGCTTAATGGCTGTTTTACCAGACGATGAATGGACAGCGGAAAAGATAAAAGAAGAACAACGAAATTACCCTAATTTGGCAAAAATCGTATCAAGAAAGAATGAAGGAAAACGGCCTGATTGGAACGAAATCTCGACTGAAAGTCCCATAACTAAAGCATATTGGGCTCAATGGAATAGCTTAAAGTTGCAAGTTGGATGCCTATTCCGCCTGTGGGAGAGCGAAGATGGAAAAACCACGAAGAACTTGATTGTGGTACCCAAGGCAAGAATAAGCGAAATTCTCCAGGAATACCATAGTGGGCCAAGCGGAGGGCATTTGGGAATAACAAAAACAGTAGAGAAAATTAAAACACGATTTTGTTGGGTTGGTTGCCAGCAATCGGTAGTTGACTGGATTAGTGCTTGTGAAAAGTGTACAACTGCCAAGGGACCGAGCCATCGCAGTCAGGGGAAGATGCATTAATACAACGCGGGAGCGCCATTTGAGCGTATTGCAATGGACATAGCAGGTCCGTTTCCAATTAGTGATTCCGACAACAAATATGTTCTCGTCGTAATCGACCAGAAGTATACCCCATTCCCGATCAAGAAGCTAAGACCGTTGCAGATGCATTTATCAATAATTGGGTCTGCAGATTCGGAGCTCCCCTCGAGTTGCACTCGGATCAAGGCAGAAATTTCGAGAAAACAATATTCAGGGAAATGAGTGAATTGATGGGCATACGCAAAACTCGTACAACCGCTTTGCACCCACAATCCGATGGAATGGTTGAAAAATTTAATCGTACGCTTGAGGAACACTTAAGGAAAGTCGTGGACAGAAACCAGAAAGATTGGGACCAACACATACCCCTCTTCTTAATGGCATACCGATCAGCAACTCACGATACAACATCTACAACACCAGCTAAGGCTATTTTCGGTTGTTACATAAGATTACCTGCAGATCTGAAATTCGGTGCCTACTCATCTATGGAAGTTTCATGTAGCAGTTATGTAGCTGACAAACGAAGACAGCTGAATGAAATTCATGGAACCATCAGAAAGCGCACACAACTGATGAGTTATAAAATGAAAGCCAGATATGATCTACGAGCAAACTCCAAGGGATTTCAGGAAGGGCAGCTAGTTATGCTTCATAATCCGCAAAGGAAAAAGGGATTATCGCCAAAACTGCAAACACACTGGGAAGGCCCTTATAAGGTGATAAAGCGGCTCAACGATGTAGTATACCGCATCCAGTTGGCGAGAAATGCCAGGAGCAAAATGAAAGTCGTTCATTTAGAGAGGTTATCTCCTTATAAAGGTTGCAGTACTATTCTTGTTCGGGACGAACAAGATTAAGCGGAGGGCAGTGAAACGTGATTGCATATCAGTGGAACGGGATTGCATACTTTTAGGATCCCATCTGGAGAATGAGTGCCCCCTGTGAGTCAAGATGCGAACTATTCGAATAAAAGCTTATTCAAGAACCATCTGTCGGTAATATCAAAAAGAATATGCTCGACTTCTGTCGAAGAGGATAGAAGCTTCTAGAAAATACGAGAATAGCGTGGAAGTTTCTACCTCAACCATTCGAAAACTATAAAAGCGACAAGACTGTTCAAAGTCGAATGCAGTAGATCAGAAACCGTAACAGTGTGTACATCTAGCATTATAATCAAAGCAGCAGTATTTGTAATTGTGTAAAGTGATGAAATTCATTAGTAAATAAAGTGACTAATGGTTTGTGAAATAAAGTGCAAATAATAACTAAGTAAACTTTAAGCCTAATATTAAATGTGTAAATAGCAATAATTAAATAAAGCTAATTATTTTAATTTAACCAGCGATTGTTTGATTACTACACAATCCAGTGGTACGAGTCCGAGTACAGAGAGTTAGAGGAATTGTCAGGAGGGCAATTTTGTAACAATATATATTTTATTATTTTTATTTTTTATTTTATTACCCAAATTTTTATTGCAATCTGTTGCACTCAATCACACATTCAGCAATATTTAATAACTTAAGACTAATTTTTGTATTTACTGTCTTTTATGGACTACACCCAGTGGTGCAGCCATTGCCTATTAGCACAGGATCTGTTGTGGATTTTCTCTTCAGTCGGATGAAAGTGAAGGGGCTGGAAGTCAGTTCCGATATTAGTGGATTTAAGTGGGCTTGGAGTCTCAGATTGTGCGAAGTAGAAAGCTTTTTTATTTCTTGATCGACTGTAGGAACTTTGTGGTCACGATGGATTTGGTTGTTTGTGACACAATAAGGTGCGTTTACAATCATTCTTAGAGTCTTTGATTGGAATCTTTGAAGTATTTGAACATTGGAAGTTGCCGCAGTGCCCCACAGCTGAATACCGTATGTCCAAACTGGTTTTAAAATTGCTGAGTACAAGAGCAATTTGCTATCGATTGAGACTTTGAAGTTTCGATTCAAGAGCCAGTGCAGATTTCTGAGCTTTATAAAGAGTGATTTTCGATTTGTAAATATATGTGTTTACCAAGTTAATCTTCTGTCGAGGTGCATCCCAATGTATCTAGCCTCATCACATTGGGGTATATTTGTCGTTGAGTTTAACGAAGGGCAGGTGTTTCGCTTGAGAGTGAATGTAACCTGGACTGATTTTGTTTCGTTTAACTTGATTCTCCATTTTTAGCGTTGAATAACGCTTTACGCCACGGCATTCATGCAATTTCAAAATGAGAGTGTCATATTTTGAGAAAAGAAAGGGTAAAGTGGTGAGTGCGGGTATGTTACACAGCAAAAATTATGGCCAAAAGAGCAGTGAGGCAAGGGGTATATTTGAGTGAGCTGATTGCTCTTTAGTTTCTTTATATCAGGGACTCTCAAAAACGCGACGGCGTGTTCGTGCCCCACACGTATAAGATCGTGTTTCACACCGATACCATAGAGTAGTATAGAGACATAACTTCTTTAATCCAACAACAAAATCAATGGGAAATTGAATGCAAGTGTGTAAGCATAGAATAGTATAGAGAAATAACTTCGTAAATCCAACAACAAAATCAATGGGAAATTTAATGCAAGTGTATAACTGCTCGGGGGTCTGTTAGCGATCAGCTGTTCCCAAATAGACCCCAGGAAACAAATACATTTGGACTTTTTATGAAATAGTGTTACTGATGCTAATAATTTGTACTACTTATTTACATAAATAAAAGTAAATAAATTAAAATCAGAAGTGAAATAGTGCTTTCATTATTGATATATTATGAAATTAGATATAATTTTACAAATAATTGGGTGTGATAAATAATAAAGAAAAACGATATGGTGATTAGGTTTATCCAAAGCTTATTTGATTATGCTACTTTGAAAAATATTCAAGATTGACTTTATTACAATAATTGGTATAAATAAATAAATATAATACATAAATTTATATTTATATTATTATTTTATATATTATATATTTATAAATTTATATTTATATTATTATTTTATATATATGTATATATATATATATATATATATATATATATATATATATATATATATATATATATATATATATATATTATATTATTATTTATTTACGTAATTAAAAACAAAGTTTTACTTAAAAATTTGCTTTTTACATTAATCTAAATTATATAGTCTTTATACTGTTTTTAAATTTAAGATACTATTTTAGTGTTGAATAACGCTTTTCGCCATGGGATTCATGCAATTTCAAAAAGAGAGTGTAATTTTTTAGAAAAAAGGGGTAAAGTTTTGAGTACGGGTATGTTACACAGCAAAAATTAGGGCCAAAAGTGCAGTGAGGCAAGGGGTATATTTGAGTAAGCTGATTGCTTTTTAGTTACTTTACATCAAGAATGATAGAATAGAATACCTAGTAATATGGATATACTTTGCTTCTATTCTATCATTCTTGGCTTTTTTATTATTTATTATATGGCAATGTATGTGTGATCAAAACAACCTGAGCGACGCTGCTTTACATGTTGAAGTTTACTTCAGTTGGTTCAATGCAATCATGCTGATAATATCAATGTTTGTTGCCGCAAAATTTCACTATAATAAAATTATAAATTTAACGTTATTTATTTTATTAAAAATTAGTGTTCCAATTATAATTTGTAATTTTAGTTAATATGCGAATACAGACATGAAATTAAACTATTAGCGCTATCTGTTGTCAATATGCAATTATAATTGTAATGCAATTAAAATGTCTACCTTTTTTAGCATATTGAATATTTTATTATGTATTTATAGCCAAAGTCTCTGAATAAATAAATTTCAAAATTTATAAATTTATTTTCGTCTTTTATAAATTATTTATCTCATGCATTAGTTATTTTATAAAAAAAAAAAACGTTATTCAACGTACGACGTTACGATACATCGAAACTGCTTGCTTTTTTTTAGCCAGTCAGTAATTTTGTTTAGCCCACTTTGAATTTTAGAGGAAGCTAAGTGTGGGAGAGTGTCAACAGCTAAGACAACAGTGTCATCTGCACAGGTACCTATAGTGACTCCTTCAGCTGATGGTAAGTCGTACGTGTGAAGTAGATAAAGTATTGGGCCCATGACACTTCCTTGGGGTACGCCTGCTGAGCTTTAATGGAGCTGATATTGTTCTTCACCTTGCTTTTCGAAATATCTGTGTGTAAGATAGGACTTGATTAACACATAGTAGTTAATGGGGAGTGTAGTTTTTATTTTGTAAAGCAAGCCATCGTGCCAAACGCGATCAAATGCTTGCGAGATGCCAAGAAACGCCGCTGTACAATATTTTTTCTGTTCGAATTCAGTGTGTATACTCCACAATCCTATGAACCTGTTCGATTGTGCTGTGTTTTTTCCTGAATCCAAATTGATGATTTGGAATAAGCTTTCGCTCTTATACTCGTATAATCGTTTTTTTTTTTTTATTATACCATTTATTTGTTATTGCATCTTACTCCATTATAAAGTAACAATAAGTTATCAAATCTTAAAACTAATGTATTAAATATGCTCTTTGCCTATTGCTTGGATCTATTTGGGTTCTACTAGTTCATATATATTAATTAATAATAATTTTAAAAAGAAGAGGGAAACATAATTTTATATAAATACATTTTACAAATTAGTTTGTAAATAAGTTTAGAAACATGGTTTCTTTAGACGTGAAACAGAATTCTGCTGGAGTAGACTTCTTGCAAGTATGTATGTTCGGATGATTTTGCAGGCGATTCAGGTATTTCTGCCTTAATTCTACGATTTTATATCGTTGTGAATGTTTTTAATCTTGATAAACCATGGTGCGCCGGTAATTGTTCTTAGGATTTTCGACTGTGCCCTTTGGATAAGTTCTAGATTTGAGGTGCTCGCACTACCCCAAAGTAGCACCCCATATGTCCATATGGGCTTTATTATAGCTTTGTATAGAAGGACTTTGCATTCCAAGCGCATCTTTGATTTTTTGTTGATTAACCAATTCAGAGAGTTAGCTTTTAGTCTCATTTGAGTTCTTTTCTTTTCTATGTGCTTCCTCCAAGTTAATCTACGGTCAAGATGGATTCCTAAATACTTCACTTCTGTTGCTTGCGGTATTTTTATGTCATTTAGTGACACAGCTGGACAGGTGCTGGTTCTGAGGGAGAACGTTATGTGAGTACATTTCGCTTCGTTAACTTTAATATGCCAGTTTGCCAGCCAAATTTCTACATCTTTAAGGTGTTCGTTTATGTCACGAGAGGCGATATGCGGATTTTGATGGGTACTTAAAATAGCTGTGTCGTTAGCAAATGTGGAAGTAACTAGGCTGTTATTAATTGGTAGGTCAGACGTAAGGTAGAGAATAGGACCAAGCACACTCCCTTGTGGTACTCCAGCAAATATTTGAAATTCGGGGATTATAAATTGCTTGTATTTCACTTTGTACTTCGTATTCGCTAAGTAAGATTCCAGCACTCTGTGTATGTTGTATGGCAGAAACATTTTAATCTTGTGCACTAGCCCCTCATGCCAGACTTTATCGAAGGCTTGGGCAATGTCTAGAAATATTGCTGAACAGTATTTCTTCTGTTCGAAAGCTCTTCTAATTTCGCTTGTTATACGGTGCACCTGTTCTATTGTACCGTGCACTTTTCTAAATCCGAATTTATGAGTAAGATGTTGCTATTTTGATTTAGATAGGGCATAATTTTCCCAAGTAGCAATTTTTCAAATATTTTTGAGAGGGTGGGTAGAAGGCTTATGGGCCGATATGAGTCCCCGATATGATATAATTGTGAGTCGTCTTTTCAGGAAAAGGGTTTCCATGAGTTTAGAAGCAGTCGGCTAATTGGGCGATACGATTCAACTTTATCAGCGCTTTTGAGAATCAATTTTACTTGTGACACTTTCCATTGGGGAGGTATAAAGCCAGATGCTAGTACCGCGTTAAATAAGTAGGTTAGATATGTCACTCCTTCTTCTGGAAGTTGTTTTACTATTTTTCCAGTGATAAGGTCGTACCCAGGGGCTGTTTTAATATTTAGCTTATCAATAACTGCTTTCACTTCTGATTTGGAAAATTTACGTGTGGGTAGGTCCATCTGATGGGTATTACTCAGAACACTTTTCACTTCTTCTGTTGCACATGCTAGGGGCTCGATTTCATCTGGGATGTTAAAGAATTTCTCATACTCCTCCATTTTTATTATTAATATTGCTGAACCTGCTTGAGCCTTATTATCTGGGTGCAGGGTGTGATAAAACTTAATGTTCGGAATCTAAAAATGGCTTTTGTTGGTGAAATGGGTTTCAGATATTAGGAGTATATCTATTTCGTATTTTTAAGGAATTTTTTAATTTGTAGTAAATGTTTTGACAGCCCATTAGCGTTCCATAGTATGATTTTTATGGGATTGAGGATCAACTTAGTCGTGAGCATCACTAATAAGTTCATCATTGTTGTGATTTGTTGCATGACTTGCCGGAGTAGCATTATCATTTCTCGCATTTCATTCGGAGCTTGGGTTTCTGCAGGAACTGTATTAATGGGTAGGACCGTTGTGCTGAGTGTTCCAGTGCCTGAGCGTATGAAATTACATTTTGATTTTGTTTTGATGTACTGGGATTTACCAGAACTTCCTGTTGTTGAGTAGGATTCATGGTTATCGTTTTTCTTTAGTTGTGGCTATTTCATTTTGTGCAGATTTTTATATACTACACAACCTTTGTAATTTGCTGGGTGATTACATTCACACAGGGCGCATTTGACTACATCTGATCTGTTTTTACGTACACAATCTGAAGATGTGTGGCTTTCGGCGCATTTAATGCACGTTGGTTTCCTGCGACAGTAAGTTTTTGTATGCCCATACTGCTGACAGTTAGCGCATTGGGGAATATCGCGGGTCGGACGGGGGGGCCCAAAAACAATTTTGACTTCATAAATTTCTTTATTGTTTAAGTTTGTTTGCTCAATGATAAACATTGGCAGAGGTTTTTTTGCGTTTCTTCACTTTATGTTAAAAAATATTCATGACAGAGTGACCGAGGTTTTGCAGGGCTTGGGTTATTTCATTTGTGCCTATAGATGGGTGCATATTCTTGAGTACTACTTTGAAGCCTCTTTCTTGTTTTGGCTTATAGGTGAAAAATTCGGTGTTTTTTAGCTCAAGCTGGTTAACTATTGTCTTGTATGCATCTGGAGAAAATGCCTGGATTTTAACTTGCTCATTGTTTATTATATTTTTTTTTAATTCGTATGAATTTGGAGCAGCTTCAGACAATAGTTTCATTAAAGGAGCTAAATTGGTAACTCTGCCAACAAATATATATATATATATATATATATATATATATATATATATATATATATGTATACGAGTATATATATATATATATATATATATATATATATATATATATATATATATATATATATATATATATAATATATATATATATATATATATATATATATATATATATATAAACATACACCGCAAAGATTGCGGTGCGATTACGCGCCAAAAATAGTTGACATGCATGCATGACTCCTTGCAACGTAGTTGTGAGTACTTGTGTGAAGTACTTATCGTCAAATGACCATAAATACCGAAATGTTGAGTTACAAGTACAGCAGCACCACTCAAGGTATTCTCAAGTATCCATTAGAGATTTATGGACGAAATTTTACGAGAAGCAACATGTGGACATTATAAACCTAACTACAAGAGATGAAGTTGATCAAAGAAAGGACACGCCTATTTTTGATATAGGGAACTTTCTGGTCTAAAATTAAAATTAGCCTACCTATGCTCGTATTGATGCAATCGGCAGAAATGTACATGGGGTCCATAATAGTATGTATGCAAAATATGGGGATCATAATCCTACCGCCACGCCATGAAGGGCTGTTATATATACTTCTAAAACTTATGCCCGGAAATTTGCATAATTTATTTGTAAGCTGTTTATCAGAGAGCAAATATTTGGTAAATCGTAAAGGATTTACATCAAGCCCATGTGATATCCAAGTTGGAGTGCCGCAGGGAAGTGTCCTCGGACCACTACTGTACCTGCTCCACACCTCAGATATGCCGACATGCAGTCACACATTCTATTCAACGTTTGCTGACAATACGGCCAAATTATGTTCTAACGCAAGTCCCACAATAGCTACTAAAAACATTAAGATCCATCGTAACTCTCTGGAAGTATAGCTGGCAAACTAGAGGATCAAGATCAACGAATCCAAATGTGCACGTCATCTTCACTTTGAGATTTGGAACTTTCCCCTCACTTATATTAAATGGAGTAACCATGCCACAGATCGGTGATATCAAGTATCTAACTATTCGTACTGACCGAAGGCTTTCATGGGAACAGGCATATCGAAGCGAAAAAAAGTCAAGTCAGTTCTTGGCTTGTAAACCAACACTCGAATCTAAGCCTTGAATATAAATGCCTCTTTATAATGCCGTTGTAAAACCAATATGGATTTATGGTAATCAATTGTCAGCATTGCGTCGCCTTCAAATATTGAAAAGTTGCAATGCAGTGGATCCAAATATTTAAGGATCATCACGGGAGCTCCATGGTACATAAAAAACGAAAATATTCGCAGAAATTTGATAAGGAAGAAATAAAGAAATGCTGCAAAAGTTACCTACAGAAGTTGGAACGTCACCCAAACACGTTGGCAAGGGACTCTTTGGAATATAAAGGTCATAAGCAGCTAAAAAGGAAAGATGCCATAAATTTGTTGTAATTGTAGTTATAATTCACTTTATGTAAATGTTTGAATTGATTTATTAAATGTCTCCAAATGTAAAATGAGTAATATTAATACTCTGACTGTTATGTTCGGATCTGTGGAGAAGAACATATTTTTATATTAGTTGTTAAGATTTTATAACTTATATTGAGTTTCTATTTTTTCAGAAAGATTCAATAAATAAACATGACCAATTAAATATAGCTGCGATGCTAATCATCAAATCTTATATTCTCATTATATCTGCATCATATCATCATGATTCTTGAGACACAAGAATCCACATCCTCACGGCACCTATTGAATGCTCGAAACATTCGCTAAGAGTTAATAACACGTTTTTACCAAGGGTTAGTATAACAACTTTCATTCCTCATTTGGAATACATTTTAACCATATTCAATTATAATGCCCATAATCGCAATTATGCAACACTGAAGTCACAAATAAATACTTACGTACTCCAGAAGACCAGGCACAACTCACAACTGCATATGCAATGTAAATCTGCCCGACATTTCAGATGCACATAATTAGGGGCATAATTATACATCCTTCCTTCCTCAATTAAAGCCATCGCGTGTGCGGCGCATGCTTCAATGGCTGTGTCCCTACTGGGGGGAGATATAAATGTGCGCTTTTATTGTCATTTATTTCTCATATGTATGTTCTAATTTCTTCGTAATATTCGTGCAGCCGAGCGTCCCTTTCTTAAGAGTTGGCACGTTTACAATTTCTGTATGTAGAGTTGTTATAGTTCTCCAGTAATTAACATTATAACACAATATCACGCCATGAAAATATTCCGCGAAAGGGACATTGACATTGTGTAATTTGAACTTCACTAATTAATATACTTATAAAGTATTCCTTCGATTATGATTTGTATATGTAAATTAGTAGTTCTACACATATTATCAATTAAAATATCACTTGACTTATGATCGTAAATAAGTGCTGAGTGTCTGTGTTTGTTGGCATATTTTTATATCATGTTCCTTAAGAAAATTGTACACTTTGTTCAAATGCTTATAATATCCCAAAGGACGATGATAGTTATACAAATATGTATTTCCAAGATATATATATATATATATATATATATATATATATATATATATATATATATATATATATATATATATTATATTTATATAAATTATTTATCAGCTTCAATTTCTAAGTCGATTGAAAGAAGACTTCTACTGTAAAATTTGGTAACTCCTTTGGATATACTCGTACAAGTAGTTTCATAAACAGTACAAAACAAATCCTCATATATAAAACTTATTAAAAATAGTCCACTCCAGTTTGAAATTCTGTAGTAATATGCATATTTTTAGTCCACAAATGCTCTCTGAAATATTTGCATCGACCTGCAAGTAGAATTCTCAAATACCACCACACTAGTGCTATAAATTGCGTTAAATGTATGTAAAGGATCGTATTGTCAATTTAGTACTCGCCCAACTTATTTATATGTGCTTAATATATTATCTTACAGTATTGCTTGGAATGTACCAAAGCTGGAAAGGTTTTTCGGCTGGTGACTCATAGCAAATATCAACTATCGATCAGTGTAAATTCGGGATCAATCTTTCTTCTGTAAACTTCTCAAAGAGATCAGTCATTGTTAATTGCCGAATCGAAATTGTTTTGAAAAAAGACAACGATGAAGGTATGAATGAGGATCGATAAGTGAAATATGACCAAATTGAAGAAACATTTTGGACAGAATCCCAATTTCGATATAGTGAACTAATATTTTCTTTGCGTGTAATTAAAACCAAAAAGTTGCGTGTAGCATCTAAAAAAAAAAAAAAAACGCGGTTAAAGAGAAAAATCACTATAATTAGGTAAAATGTATTCATAGAATAATACCCTCATTAGGTTTCCTCTAAAACCAAATTATTTTGATAATAAACTAAAACAAATAGAAATAAAAGAAAACACACTTAACTAGATATACTCGTATGTATGTACATACTAGTTATGTGTCGGATCTCCTTGAACCTGTACGTGAAATCCCCTTTTCTGTTGTAGATTCTTTCAAAATCAATCTTTACCCAACTTAAGCCTCATTTTTTGATTACACCAAAAATCCAAAAATATATTTAAAAATTTTTACGAAAAAGTAAAATACGATAAAGTTGCGGAAACTCGACATAAGTGTTGAAGAACATCTGATGTCTTAACCGCTTGAAAATATAGCGAAGTCGCAAGGTGGGAGTATTTCGTACATAAAATTTTCAACTGTGTATGTAATAATTGCGATTGTACTAAAATAATACAATTTCTAAATTTTGAATGGAACAACAACAATCAAACTTGCCGAACTCGGTAATGATAAGTTGTGATTGGTTCGATTGTTTGACACATCATACCTCGAATTAGTTGCACTATCGTGAAGATTTGTGGTTCCTGATTTTTCCTAATAAACCGAATAACTAATATTGCAACCAAGAATACCAATAATTGTTAAATTTTACGGTTAAAGCGAAACTTCAAAAAAGTAGAAGAGCAAAAGAAATGAGAAAACTGGGTATTCGAAAAACTATATTTCAGGAGAGTTTGGCAGTTAGATAAAAGTTGATTGATATAAATAAAATTCTGAAAAATGTTGGACGAAACGCAAATGTTATTGAAGTAAATAAAAAGTCAAAAATGCTGTCAAATAAAATCAAAACGATTTTGACAATTGTAGAGAGTGTTAGCTTAGGTGCATTTCTCAGTTCATTATATTACAGTCCAATATACTCGAACTCCGGCTTCCGATTAAAAACTTTTCGTGACCGTTCGAGGTTGTGCGTGAGTGAAAAACTTCGATAGAATTATAGAAAATTATAATCAAATTAAAGCATTCATGAGAGTGATTTAAAAATTGTTTACTTACCTATCTCTGGTCTGTGCTGGAAGAAAATTCCAAACTATCACTCAGATTGAATTTGCTCAACTTATTTTCAAATTTGTATGTCGACCGATTATCATAAATATATTTTGGTTGTCCACTTTATCTTTTTCGTTTTCGTTCTTTTTCGCTACCCTGAACTTTAATTTTACAATTTTACAAATCAAAAGTTCTCTTAGCATATTTGTGCAAAACAAATTCTGAATTTCTTTTTAGCATTAAATTCTTCACTATATTTTCCAATATTACTTCAAAATCAAGCCCATATACGAGTAGATGGTCTGTCCAGTAAACTGTGGCCAAAACAAATAATTACAATGGTGGTTTCTAAAATTGGTCATACAAAGGTGTTTTAAGCTTCTTTAACACCGAACCTAATGTCATAGATAAGTCTATGTTATTGCATCTGCATAGTATATACTCAGCATACACGAGTAGATGTGTATTATGCCGATGGTTGTTGCTGTTTAATGCAATAGGTAGGTACTAATAGGCGCATAGAGCTTACACTATATATGTCGTTCTGCAGGCATACAGTTGTATGAGTGTGATGTTGGCTAAAATGAGAATAGTTCTGGCTTTCGTTGTTCGCTCGTGGCTGCAGCCTCGACCGCTGCCGCTACCAGCACCTTTGCGCATTTGCAGAACGCGACGCCCGTGGTATTCCCATATAAAGAATTATCACATAGCCAACTTAAGTCATTTTAAATTCGCAAGCTGTACTATACACAAGTCGATCCGCACCAAGTCGCATTCTGTGTTCCGCGATTGATCGGTTGCACTTGGTTGAATAAGGTATGTTGCGCGTACAAATTTTGTGCTAATTGTAAGAAGCGAATTTTAAGCCAATGATTATTGTTTACGCAAAAATTCATATATAAAAGGTATATTTGCATTTTCATCAATGCATCGACGAAAAAGAGATTAAGTTGTGAAAACAATTAAAAACACAGTGAATTAAGAAAATTAATACAAGAGATGCCATAAATTTAAAATATTTTGTTTCATAGAACAGTCAAAATCATAATGTGCTGAGTTTTTTGGTATCAAAATTTTTCCAAAAATTTTGTTTCTTGTGATAAATGAACACTCAATTTTATGATATCACATTTTGATAATTTACAAAAAGCTGGGAGTCTAATGGCTTGGCAATTGCTGCTATTCGATTACCATATTTAATTAGCAGTTTCCCAGTTTAGTGGAAGAAATTTTTGCAAATCATATAGAAACGAGTGCAGAAGTCTGAAGTCGGATTAGACCGACTTCGAATACCCTTTACCTTTTCTTGTGCGTGCGAGTTCAACAATAGGGATGTTTTCTTCATAAATCATCATTAGGAACATATCTACGTTAATTTGCGGTACGGTACCTTGAATTGATTATAGCGACCCCATTTCTTGTGTATGGCTTTGTAGGGTTCATATACGTACTAGTATAAAATTTCGTCCAAAAATATTGTATAGGTCGTAAGTTATAATAATATGTCAATAGTGGGCGTGGCCGTAGAAATAATACGCCCATTTTTTGTGTGGTGTTTAATGTCAGTAACCGCAAAATTCCTGTGAAATTTCGTTGATGAATCTTTAATAGAAACACAGTAATGATTTTTGGCTAATTGTGGGCGTGGCAGTTGTATTATGATCTCCATATTCTGCACACACACTGTTATGGACCCCATGTATATTTCTGCAAATTTTTGTTCCGCAGACATCAATACGAGCATAAGTAGGTTAATTTTAATTTTAGACCCGAAAGTTCCTTATATCAAAAGTGGGCGTGTCTTTTCTCTGATGATTTGTTGCAGATACCTTTATAATGTCCACATATTTCTTCATGTAAAATTTCGTCCAAAAATCTCTACCAGATCTTAAGTTATGAATATTTGTTAATAGTGGGCGTGGCAGCTAATATATACCGCCCACTTTTTGCACAGTGTTTAGTGGGACCCACATCTCCATAACTGCCAAATAATGTCACAATTCCGTCAATTGGACTGAAGTTATAGTCATTTTAAAAAAGGTGAAAAAACTTCCTTATATGGGAGGTAGGCGTGGTCTTTGTCCAAATCGGCCCATATAGCAATCTGGTTCTGTATCTTTGTCCAGGCTACATTTTTGCAAAATTTCATTAAGATAGCTCTAACGGTGTAGAAAAAAACTGGTCACAGACGGGCAGACGGACGGACAAAATAAAAATAGCTTACAAAGTGATTCTGATCATATCTGTATATATGTCCATACCTACCACGCTTCCTTCTTGAAATTGCAACCCCTCTCAAAAGCACAAAATTAGTATACCCATTTACCGTTTTTATAGGTAATGGGTATAAATATAAGAATGACTATTATAGTATAGTTACACTTAACTTTTTAATAAGCCTATGCTTGCTTTCGGCTTTTATTGTCGAAAACAATTTATAGTCCTTGAAGGACATCTTGATATCAAAAATAAATTAATTTAAATTCTTCAGTATATCTTGATATCAAAAAAAAATTAATTAATTTAAATTCTTTTTCGAAAAAACTTTACAATAATTTAAACAAAAATAATAATTATTATTATTATTATATTTTACACCATAATTTAATTATGACTGCAGGGGAGATGAAGAATGAGTACTAGCTACTGAAGGCCATTGAATCGAAGAGAAAATATTTTTTAGATAGAAGCATTTTTAAGACCAAGCCCGGGGCAGATTTGAACCCGCGATCCTCTGAGCGGGAGTCTAGCATGCTTATCAGTAGACTACAGAGGGCGACTAAAAATAATTAAATGAAGCTTTTGCTCGAGTATAGAACTATTTAGAAAACAAAATTGTATACTAAAAGTAAAACTACTGATTTAAATATTGTGTTTGAATAATACAATGGAGCATACTCCTTATTATAAAAATTTCAGTTCATACAACGGCGAAATCCCATAACAATATAAATTATATTTTTCCTAGGAAAATTCAACTATGGGATTTGGTTAAGAAATAAAAAATAAACTACACTATTTGGGAGTGACGCGATACTACAAAATGTTCTATTTTGAAATCTCATAAAAACCTTAAATTTAACATTTAGCCACAATCCGCACATATAGATATACAAAAACAACTTTCCGAAAGTGGGCACATAAAACTGAATGCATCAAAATCTCTTTTTCAGCTGCTCGAAAGTAAAAATGAATAATTGTAGACTAGTTTGTCTTTATAACTGGATGAGTATTTAAAGAGAATTGATCCCTATAATATTATTAAATGCACATGCAAATATGATCAGATGTTTACTATTTAAAATTTAAGAGTAGACATCCATAAAAAATTTTATGAAAAACCAAATTTTACAGAGAAGATAAAAACACAATTTTCTTTTAATAAGGCTATTAAAGAAATAAAAACTAACTATTTTTTTTCATTTTTCAAATATATAAAATTTATTTTAAATTAATGTTATTTTAAATTAATGTTATTTAGTTACGATTAGTTCACAATACTTCCAATTTAATTTGTTTATATGTGAGCTGAAGGCCCTGGCAGCTAGTGCTCGCCTTACAATGTAAAATAATAATTAAGTTATTGTTTTTCTAGTAATAATAATAATAATAATAATTTGTTTATAGTTTCAATTCGTTAATTCTTATGAATCAATATTTTGGTCTGGCAAAATAATTTTCTAATTTTTCGAATTTGAAGCTTAAGCCAAAGCGCTTTCAATAAACTTCGACTACATCGAAATCAATCTTCATTTTTAATTTAAAAAAAAAACTCGACTTGAACTATAAAGAGTAATGCTCCTTTGAATGTAAAGATTTTTACCACAAATAAAAAATTATAAAATATGGAACTATTCTATTTTTCAGGTATTATTTTCACCAAAAAACGTCAGTTACGAAACATACGTTTTTCCTGAAGCAAAACGATCGCTTCTTTATTATTTCTTTTATTAAGACTTTTTCGTGTATTGCGGAGCAACCAGCATAAAATATTTAGCTGTGCCAATTACAAATATATTAATTGTGTCAAGTTTTATCTCCATTCAATATTTTATTGAATTATTTGCATTAAATGTTACGAAAAAATGTTTCCCCAAAAAATAGGTGGCAGATACATAGTGTTTAAAATATCCTCGGTACAATTTAATGACTATCTACTTGTAACTTTCATATCAGCTGGCATTGACTTAATTAAGAAAATTTGAGTGAGACATAAAAATCAGAAAAAATCAGTGTTAACAAAAAAATATATTGGTTTGTAGTTTTAAATGTAGTCGCAATTGATCACATAGATAAGGAGTATCAAAAGGTAATCTTTTTGTAACCTCTTTTTTTGTTATGAAATTTCAAACGGATATTCGAGTGGACATATCAATAACTCTATAGATATGTGTATCGGACAAAATGCAAGCCTGTTTTTATCCAAACATTGTATTTACGTATGTTAATTTTTGAAATTCATGCATTCATCATTAAAAATACCAATATACTATGCTCTTGATGTCCATCTTAAATTCCAAAACACAAAATGACAGAAGCAAAAGTAAATTTTTTCTTTTCCTTGTGGAATATAATAGAAAATGGTAATCATGCTGAAGAAATGCTGCAGTCTTCAGTTATTTTGTGTGTAATTGACCTTGAAGCGATAACTCCAATATACTTATAACCGTTTCTTACTGTTCGAGTAATTAAAGCAGCCAGCCTATAAACTTCCTAATTGCATATGCAATGAAATAAAATTTACAAGCAACGTACCCTCTTGCCTCACAACCTGTAGAATAATAAATCACTTTCCATATTCGTTCCGTCTTACATTATAAATACAGGATTAAATTGCTCCGAACAGACACAAAAATAGATTGGAAGATTTCGAGGCAGATGGTCCATCGCTGCTTTATGTATGAAGATGAGTGCTAAGTGTCGCCAGCAGCCCGATATTTGACTGGAGCCATAAAAGTAACGGTCGGAGAATGTATATTTAGTAGCCATCTTAAATACGTCCGCTATTCAAAGACATTAGAAACCAAGCAAACTCCGTACGGTTTAATGTATGTGATTACCGTCAACTGGTCGCATATTGAACGAACAATTTCCTATTGCTGAAATCATTTTTTATGGAGATTATATGCATCAGATATGTAAGTAGATGCAAATTCAAGATGATACCTGTAAATTTGTTTTACTCTATCTATTTTTAGCTCAGAATTGTGTTAGCGTGTACAATTCGCAGAAAAGCTACAAAACAACATGTGAAAAAGTTTGTGTATGGTAATAAAATTAGTTCCATTGCCACAGAATACTCTCTCGTACGGTAGACGCAGATTGTGCAGCTGAGCAATATGCGTGCATTTAATGCATTACTTTTTTAAGCGGTTTATCTGCTGATCTAACGCTTATTTGTACGCATGCGCCAAAGATGTTATCTCTGTGGTTGTTAATCAGCACATACTTAACTGCGAGAATAATGTTTTTACACACAAGTACATTATGCAATTGTAGAGCATATATATGTCAGTCTCTCTAGTGGTATTCCTTTACTATTTTATAGAAAGAATTATTCTTATGGCCTTGACTGTTGTATATTACCTTAGCAGATATTGTGTTTTTAGAAGCTGATCAAATTGTTATGTAGAATATGACTAGTGAATTTAATACAAAACACACTGTTCTTAAATTATATCTAAAGAATTAATAGCTTCTTTAAAGTTTGGTTAACGACCAAATATTATGAAAAAAACACAAGTTATATCTGCCAACTTTGACGGTCCAAGACGCACCGTTTTGGTCTTAAAGCCGTTGAATTTTTTTTTAAGAACCAATTTTTATTTCAGCGTACTTTAAGGGGTTCACATCGCAGAGCTTTGAAGTTACCAGCAGTTTAAAGTTTGGGTAGAGACCAAATTTTGTTAGACTTCATTTTTACTGTCATGTTTTACTGTTAAGGAATCTGCTAAGCACCGTTTAGATGTTACAACATTTAAATATTGGTTAACGACAACTTTAATGTAGGAATTTGCAAAATAATATAAGTTGTGTCCCTTCAAATACGAGTTTGCTTGACTATGCTACTAACTAAGCAAATAGAAAAACAGAAGAAAATGTACATTAAGGGTTATAAAAGAATGTATTCAAAAATTTGTATGTACGTGCATAATAGTGTTATGACTACATGTGATTATTCAATAAAGAGATAAACGATTTTATTTTCCATCTAATTACTACCGCTATTAAATAAGTATAAAATCCGATGATCCCGGTTAAGGCGTAGATAACCAAGATTAATAGAAATGAAATATATGACACTTGTTTGCTTCCAAATATGATCGCTTATTCCTTTTGAAAATAATAACTCATTTTTGGATAAAAATTGTTTAATTAAATAAAGGCAAAAGAATATTAAAGACAAACGGTCATTTAAAACAATACATATTAATTAATTAATTAATATAAATTATATCAGATTTATATACTTAATGTAATTTTTATCATATTTGTTTGTTGTTGCATTAATGGTAGAGATGATGAACATGTCTCCAAGAATTTTAGAAAACTATACGAGACAAAACATTCTCTGAGAAATGCTTAGAATCACAATGAGATGAATTTATTGAATTTATGCCTTTTTGGACCTGCAATATAAATAAAATAGTGAAATATATAAAGTTTAGAGCGATTATTGTCAAAAGATGTAAAAAAGCGGGAAATAACTGTTAAAAAAAGCAAAATTTGAAATTTTGTACGCCATGGTCTGAAAGAAACGATTTAAGGGTGGGCAAATGCGCAAAGAACATATCTAAAAATACAAAAGATTAAGCCAATGATGTATTTTTTGATGCTACTGCTAATGCTTCCAGCACGGGGATGTGGGGCGTCAACCGAATTACCCGTGATGCATCCGACGATAATAACTCTTCTATCTTCCCGCCTTAGTTGTTTACCGACAACACTGCAGTCAGCTACTTTTCCATTAATAGCTTTTCAGATGGTCTCCTCACTTGCAGAGATACTGCTGCTTATCCTTCTGTTAGTACCACCACGTTTACTGCAATTTCTGCAAATAATAATGTTCACAACTGCACTGCCGCAATCATCATGGTTTCCAATCATGCTGTTTTGGCCACTTCCGCCGCAAGTGTTGCCTATAATTCTGCTGCAATCCCCGATGTCAGTGGTGCTAATAATAACCTCTTTAAGCTCACTTCTGCCCACCAGGTAGTTATTACTGCAGCTGCTGGTATTTCCGCCGATAACGCTGTCACTACTTCTGATAATGCCCTGCCAACAACGCCACTTAAGCCACTTTAGCTTCTTTGGGTGCTGTATCGTGCTTCACTTCGTCATCTATACAGAAACAAGTTGCCAATACTGAATTTTTACTACAAAATCGAGAAGTGGAATTACTGGAATATAAGGATCGCAGGTCAGCCTAATTGGCTTCGCTACAATTAATGGCTTGATGGGAAAATTCTCCGGCGACGATATTTACTATGTGAAATAGTGGATCATCAATCGAAGCGCGTTACTTCTTATGGTACAGTGGTGGCAGTAAATTAATTTGAGTTGAAGGGTGCACTAATGCGGAAGTATGGTTAGGCATTATTTGAGCTGGGAGTGTGTGAACATCTAAAGGTCAGACAATATCCAAGAAAGCAGACAATCCATAAAGAAAATTTGTGGTACCTGGATTGGAGGCTAGCAATTCACCAATTACACTATTGCCATCACATATCAAGTTTTCATAAAGTGATTTGAACCCGAAAATGATATTAGAAAATTGAAACCTCGGTAAAAAAAAATGCTTCAAGTTTATTCATTACATCTGAGAAAATATTGAGAAGAATCGGCTGATATTCTGCGTAGGGAGGGATGATGAGTTCTATAAAAGTGATTGATGATGAAGAAAACCACTGCAAAATCAAGCAGTTTTAGTAAATTGAGTTTTATAATGAAGTTGGACATAAGTCCCTTTAAGTTCGCAAGAGTTGGTTAAACCATTTTTAAATTTCAACTTGATAAGGTAAACATCCAAAAAACACAGACGAAAAACAATAAATTAACCGATGCTACCACCTTTTATAGAACCTAAGATAATTATCATGTGAAGCAACGGCCTAACTGAAATCAACACAGATGAAATGTTGTAAAAGGATATTGTTCCGAATGTATAATGTATCCAAACCCATTATTTGATTATCTATTTTTAATAAAATTAAATTAAATTAGTTACTTCAACACTTTACTAAGTTTACTTTTACATCTATTGTAAATAAGTCGCATTTTACCAATGTTTCTTTCGGTGCATAAAAACCTCCATTTAAACTACAAATTCTTCTGATAAAGTTATCGATTATAATTGCCGTTGTCATTAGTTGAAATAAATGAATTATATGAAATACTGCCGTTATCATTACTAATTATCGTTTTTTTGTGTGAATATTTCGAATTCCTAATCATCGATATACTCGTATAAGGCCAAATTAAGTAATAAGTTTCATTCAAACTCAGCAGCTTTTTCATATTTCATTTGGATTTGGATTTCTAGTCAAAATATGTAATGTATACATTTTGTTATATATTTGTTAATTCCACCTAATTTTTAATTCTGAAATTGTATATATAATTTCAAATCAAAAAGGTACAATCAAAATAGACGAGACGTAACGATAGCCTTTGGACGAACGTCTGCCTCGTTACTTCGACTTTGACATTTAACCTAAAATGTGACGCTGTCAAACGCATCGAAGTATAGCTTTTTACATAAATTGCTAGCTAATCCGTCACAGCGGCAATTAAATCGTAGTAAAAT
The DNA here is from genome assembly GCA_920105625.2 of Clusia tigrina. Classification (NCBI taxonomy): domain Eukaryota; kingdom Metazoa; phylum Arthropoda; class Insecta; order Diptera; family Clusiidae; genus Clusia; species Clusia tigrina. Next base: position 171,174,952 of record OV050031.1, read on the forward strand.
TCCGCCATTTTAATATTTTTTTTTTTTGTGAAGATAACAAGCGCATCAACCGAGCAGCAGTTGCGACGAGTAGCAGACGTTTGCAGTTCGGTTCTTGCGGAACAGAACGTCATGTCTAAATGTTTCGTTTAGTTTCGATCAAATACGTACGACCATTTTGGTTATTAATATTGGTGCACATCACAATTCACAGAGACTTTCTCTATCATTCTTGGGTTCACATATGCTTGAACTTACTCGTTACGTCTCGTCTCGTCTATTTTGATTGGCTTTTAAGGCTGAAACCCGAAATTTGTTTACAATTCTAATACCGTAGGTCTAATCTATTTAAATTTAAAAAAGTGATTTTTATGAATTTTATTTATTTTTACAGGAAAATTTGTTAATTATGACCAAACATATAAAGATATTTTCATTCTGTGATAAATCTTCCAAATATCCATTTATCTAATTTATAAAGAAATAAATTTTATTTTGTGTCTGCCTGAAAAATTGATATCAGCATAATTTCTTTTATAATGACAATCACACATATTTTTGTTTCAGATTATTGGAAGCACAACCATCAAGATGTTATTTCAGCATATCTCAACCATTAAGTTAGTGATGTTAATTCTGGCTTTTGAACATAAAATATTCTGCACTACTGCAACAAATTTAGCGCAATTAAAAAATCAGCAACCAACTCAGCAGCAACAACAATTACATCAAACATCGCATCAGCCAATACCACAACAACAACACGAGAAAGATTCTATGCAGGATGTCATCAAGAATGTTAACTCGGAGGAAGATCTAAGCGATCCTTATCAAATGTTAAATGAACTAAAGAACGAACCACGTCTACCGTCAATTAATTTTCCTTGGAATCCGTACACTACACAACATACCGCTATCCCACAAAATATACTACCTTTTCAGGCTCATCCCTTTGAAGGATTTCCATCTCTGTACACACCAAAGTTCTTACCTTTCTTGGGTTTCTCACAGGCATTATTTATGCCCTTGTCTTTTTTGATTGCACCCGAAATGTTTTACCCCACATTTCCAGATACTTCAAATGATCTTGAGGATACGATGTCACGCACTGCCAATGGTCGTCGCCCCACACCTGCATCCGCGAATACTGGATTTCATCGTAATTCCCCAATTTATTATGTACGCTTACCTCCGACTCCATACATGTTCCTACCTAGCCTAGGCTATAGCTCCTCACCACCAACCACTTCTTTTGGAGCTGGGTTTTCGTCAGTTCTACCATATCAGTCAATGCCAACATTTTCCGCATTCAGTTCGATTTTCAATCTTCCTGTGAATTTCATTGCGAATGGTAAACCTTCAAATATTTACCAAATGGGTGGATCTCCAAATGATATTCAAAGCCCATTATCATTAGCCGGACCCGGGTTAAATAGTTTTGGTTCGCGTCCTCAACCAGTGAATTCCTACAAGCCAACTGGTATTTCTGGATATTTACAGCAGGCGCCGTATGGAATTGCCGCAATACCGCCAGCAGCTCATCAGGATTCGAAGATGACTTCATTGAAGCGTCCATTCTTATTTAATGGAAGACCAGAAGATATTTTTATTATGCCAAATAATTTTAATACACTATACTCGGATTCTGGTTACTATTGAAGTGCTTGTCCAGAAGCATCGACAGTCGTAGAATGCAAATGTATTTTACACTAAAAGTATTAAATATTATTTATTATTACATTTCATTAAGTTAATCAAATTAAAATCAACTTTTAAAATATAAGAAACTAAGATCCAAACGAACATCATCAAATATATCAACAGAAGCGAAGCAATGCTACTTTAAATCAGAGGTACGTATATTAGATGTGTCCTTTGTTTCATAGTGTTAATTTTTGGATGACAAGGTTAAATCTACAAAGCAAACTACACCTCCTCGTCGCTATTATAAATACTTATCAACTGCACAAATATAATAATCCTTTTTAAAGTAGCAGAGTTTTTATGATAATGAAACTGGTGAACATCAGAGATGGTCACTCGAAATTTTCAAATTCGTATTAATTCTCATCGTTAGTTGTTTCTGTAGCAGAAAGCGTCACAAATAGTAAAGTAATTGTTGGTGCTGGCGCATAAATGAATTTTAATGGTTTAAAATTTTTAGCTTGTAATAAATTTTTTTTTTTTATAACTTCCACTTTATTTCATTGCAATCTGTCCTAGAACATTAAGCAATTATTATATATTTTGCGATCCATGAACCAGCTCAAAGAGTTTAGTTTTAGGCCCAATTATTTTCTTTTAGCAAAGATATGCTTCTCTCAGGTCAGTCGACGATCTAAGTGAAAACCAAGGTACTTAGTATCTGTTGACTCTGGTAGATCCTCGTTGTTAAAAAGTTCAGGTGGACACGTGTTCTTTCTGAGAGTGAAAGTAACTTGGTTAGACTTGGTCGAATTTACTTTCATTCTACTCTTTTGTAGTCATGCTTCTATATTGTAGAGGCTTAATAGCAGATGAGCGGATGCTGTCAATGGTTGGAAGTTACCATAATCCCTGTATCGGCAGCAAAGGCAGCAGTTGTCGTATTTGCTGTTGTTGGCATATCAGCTGTAAATAGTGTGTAGAGCACAGGAACCAGAACGCTCTTTGCACGCCAGATTTGATTGGATATAATTTGTAACTTCGTCGTTGAATTTTATCAGAAATCCTATCTTCAAGATAGGATTTCAGGATACAGTAATAGTTAGAAAGTAAAACTTGTTTCAGTTTGTAAAGTAATCCAGGGTGCCGCACTTTATCGAACACCTCGGTGATGTCCAGAAATGCGGAAGTACAATACTTTTTATTTTCAAAAGCTCTAATAGCCTTGTATACTCGATGTACCTGTTCCGTGGTCGCGTGCTGTTTTCTAAACCCAAACTGATGATTCGGTATTAGGTTTTTTTCGTCAAAAATTGGCATTACTTTCTTGAGTACTTTCCATAGGGAGTAGTCCGTTGCTTCTGTGGATGAAAGGTTTAGCAGAAAGCTCTGAAACTTATTGTTATTTCTGTCGTATATTTTTATTTCTGTCGTATAGTAACTGTTCCTTGGCACCACAGGATTTACTTCTATTTCTTCGGGTAGATTTAAAGCCGAGTAAAAGCGAACCTCAAGTGCAGTACAATGGATATATACTCTGTCTGAGTGCTGCGCTTACTAGATTGTTCCGACAAAAAAAACTGTTTTAGAGCCTTTGTTGCCTTGTTAAATTTGGTTTTGTCACTTGGATACCTTGTAGTTTGCCATGTTTTTCGTATTTTACATTTCTCAATCAGTCTTTTCTTAATACCTGTGTCAGTTTTTAAACATTTTGACAGGTGTAACTCTGGAGTAGACATCCATGATGCTAGCTGAGTAGTCCATATAAATATTTCTACAGCTTCATCTATGTCTTCTTTACAGTTGACATGAACATTGAGTGGAAGTGTCTCATTGAATATTTGTCTGAATTGCAGCCAGTTCGTTAGTTTGTTGTGCAAAGAAGGGGGACCTTGTTTCATCACTGGTTTGGAGTTCATATATATAAAAAAGTTGAGTGATCAGAAGAGAGATTGTGCTCTGACATTATTTAATGCAATGCCTTTCATTACGCAAAAATCTATGAAGTCAGGTACTTTCTTGTTATCTGAAGGCCAGTAAGTTGGTTCTCCGGTTGAGTGCGTGTAGAAATGTATTTAGGAGCTCTCTGCCTTTTGGGTTTCTTATTCTTGAACTCCACTAAGTGCGCTTTGACTTGTAGTCTCCAGCAGCAGCATATAGGAGCATATCTACGGTTATTTTTGGCAGGGTATCCTTGGTTCTCTCAGAAAAAACTGTAGAAGAATTTTTAACAATGCAAAAAACTCTAGACTGTGCAGACTGGGTATCATACAAAGCTGCACTTAGAACCTTCAAAGGTAAGCTTAGGAAGGCACAAAGAGAGTCGTTGGAGGAACTTTTTCGGTGATGTAGAAGACATCTCTGAGACGTCTAGGCTTAGGCAGATCCTATCTAGTGCTCCAATGGTACCTGCTCATCTGAGGATGGATTTTTGACCTCAAATAGCTAGGAGACTCTAGATTATATTCTAGGGATCCACTTTCCTGGTTGCTCAAGCTGCATTCCGCGGGGAACGAGATCCATGTCGAATACAGGGTCAGATACTCTCATATAATCACGAAGCCTAAATTGAAATGGTCTATCCCTAGCTTCAAACTATATAAAGCATTTGGTCCAGATGGTGTAGCTCCAATTGAGATTTAGCAGCCAGAGAAGCTGAGAATCGAATGGCTGTTCAAAATCTACAAAAGTTGTCTTGAATTAACATATGTTCCAGAGTCATGGAAGCATGTAAGGATAATTTTTATACCCAAGGCCGGCAAGAGTTTGCACACAACTCCAGGATACTTAAGACCCATTAGTCTGTCCTCTTTCTGTCTGAATATTTTGGAAAGATTTTTAGGCATTCACTTGAGGCTCACTATAGAAAGACAAAAACTATCAGTGTCTCATCATGTCTACTTCAAGGGTAAATCGGTTGAGACCTTCCTGTATAACTACGTGTTCCCCCTAGTTGCTTTCCTGGACATTAAGGGAGCTTTTAAAGATATCAAATCAGACACAATATTTGGTGCTCTGCGGGACTTGGAGGGGAACCCCGCCATTAGCAGGTGGATTCAAAATATGCTTATGGGTGCAGAATAATCAATTTACAGCTGAGGCGGCGGCGATCAAAAAGTCCATGTACAGAGGCACCTTTCACCCCTACTCTGGAATCTTGCGGTAAAAGAACTTGTGCAACTGGAGAGGGAGGGGTGCAAGGTGATTGCGTATGCGGACGATGTTGCTATTAGCATCTCGGGTAAGTATATATCTACAATGAGAGAATTGATGCAACGTATGCTCAACATTCTCTCCAAATGGGCTACAGACTGCGGCTTGGGGCTAACTCCGTCCAAGACCAAACTGTGTATAAGGAAGTATAAAATTAATCAATTTATCGCCCCAAAACTAATGGGTGTAGATCTTAATCATGTTGAGGAAGCTCAGTATCTGGATTTGATCCTATTGATAAAATGTTGAACTGGAACGCTAATATAGGTAAGCGCATTCGAAAGGTTCAGGTAGCTCTGTACATATGCAAAAGAGTCGTAAGGAAAAAATGGGTGTTAGAACCTAAGGTAGCCAGTCCAGTCAGAACCTACGACTAGTACTTTTTATACCCTTTACCTTTAACAAAGGTAAATAGGGTATACTATTTTCGTGCTTTTGAGAGGGGTTGCAATTTCAAGAAGGAGGCTTGGTAGGTATATATACAGATATGATCAGAATCACTTTCTAAGCAATTTTTATTTTGTCCGTCCGTCCGTCTGTGGCCACTTTTTTCCTACACCGTTAGAGTTATCTTAATAAAAATTTTCAAAAGTATAGTCTGCACAAAGATACAGAACCAAGATTGTTATATGGACCGATTTGGACAACACCACGCCTACCTCCCATATAAGAATTTTTTTTCACCTTTTTCAAAATGACTATAACTTCGGTCCAATTGATGGAATAGTGACGCAATTTGCCAGTTATGGAGATGAGGGTCATACTAATCACTATGCAAAAAACGGGCGGCATATATTAACAGCCACGGCCACTATTCACAAATATTAATAACTTAAGATCTGGTAGAGATTTAGGGACAAATAGGGTTGATCAGGGAAAAGACACTCCTCCTTTTGATATAAGGAACTTTCGGGTCTAAAATTAAAATTAGCCTACCTATGCTCATATTGATGCCATCGGAATAAAAATTGGCAGAAATATATACTGGGTCCATAATAGTGTGTGTGCAGAATATGGAGATCATAATACCACTGCCACACCCACAATTAACCAAAAATCATTACTAGGTTCCTATTAAAGATTTATCAACAAAATTCGACAGGAAGGTTTCGGGTAATAACATTAAACACCACAAAAAAAATGGGCGAATTGTTTTTACAGCTACGCCCACTATAGACATATTATTATAACTTACGACCTATACAATTTTTGGACGAAATTTTACAAAACATACACACATACAAGATTCGGCGTCGATCTGATGAAGGATACGCCTCCCTTCCATATACTGAACTTTGGGACCCCACTTAAAAACAATTACCTTATCTATGCTTCTAGTGATGATATATGAATACAAATTGGTAGAACCATACATTGGATCTATACTAACCATCATCATCATAATTGGCGTACAACCATTTCTGATCATTGCCGCGTTATCAGGCTTCGCCAGTCGTCTCTGCTTCGCGCACGCTGGCGCCAATTGGAAACACCAAGTGCAGCCAGGTCCTCTTGAACTTGGTCCTTCCAACGTAGTGGTGGTTTCCCCCTCCTGCGTCCGCCACCCGACGGCATCGATTCAAATACTTTTTTCGCCGGAGCACTTTCATCCATTCGCACAACATGTCCCAGCCAGCGCAGCCGCTGTGTTTTAATGCGCTGAACTATATCAATGTCGGCGTACAGCTCATACAGCTCGTTGTTCCATCTGATTCGATGCTCTCCGTAGACGTATATAGGACCATAGATCCTTCGAAGAATTTTTCTCTCGAACGCCCCCAAAGCTCGCTCATCGTTGTTTGTCATCGTCCAGGTTTCGGCACCATAAAGCAGGACGGGAAGGATGAGGGCTTTGTAGAGCGTAATTTTTGTTCGTCGAGAGAGGGCTCTGCTTCTCAATTGCCTAATGAGCCAAAAGTAACACCTGTTGGCGATTCTTCGCTTGATCTCCTTGCTGACATCGTTCGTGGTGTTGATGCTGGTTCCCAGATAGACGAAATCCTTCACAACTTCAAAGTTGTAGTCGCCAACAGTGACGTGGTGTCCAAGACGCTGAGACTCTTTGTGTGTTGACACCAAGTACTTCGTTTTGTCCTCGTTCACCGCTAAACCCACTCGCCTCGCTTCTCTCTCCAAGCCGGAAAATGCAGCACTCACGGCGCGGCTGTTATGGCCAATGATGTCAATATCATCAGCATACGCCAGTAACATCAGCATACGCCAGTAACATTGTTGGCTGTACGATTTTGTCCAACATTAGATTGAAGAAAACACACGATAAGGAGTCACCTTGTCTGAATCCTCGCTCAGTAACAAACGGCTCGGACAAGTCATTACCGCTTTTAACTGAGCCAGTGGTGGTGGTTAGCGTCATTTTGCACAGCCGAATTAGCTTAGCAGGGACGCCAAATTCAGACATAGCGGCGTATAGTTGACTCCTTACGGTGCTGTCGAATGCGGCTTTGAAATCGACGAAAAGGTGGTGTATATCAATCTGCTTCTCTAGGGTTTTCTCCAGGATTTGGCATAGTGTGAACATTTGGTCAATGGTGCCTTTACCAGGTCTGAAGCCACACTGATAAGGCCCAATCAGTTCATTGGCGATGGGCTTCAGCCTTTCACAGAGTACGCTCGACAGGACCTTATATGCGATGTTCAGAAGGCTGATCCCGCGGTAGTTGGCACAGATTGCCGGATCACCCTTCTTGTGGATTGGGCAGAGCACACTTAAGTTCCAGGTGCTAGGCATGCATTCCTCCGACCATATTTTGCAGATGAGCTGGTGCATGCGTTTCGTGAGCTCATCGCCGCCAGCCTTGAATAGCTCCGCTGGTATACCATCAGCTCCGGCGGCTTTGTTGTTTTTGAGCCGCCTAATAACTAGCAAGACCTCGTCATAGTCGGGGGGCGCTACTTCATGTTCGTCGTCAGCAACTGTGGGGTCGGGTTCATCTTCATTGCTATCATTAGCGCTGTCGCCATTCAGCAGCTTCGAGAAGTGTTCCCTCCATAACGTGAGTACGCTCTGGACATCCGTCACTAAATTCCCGTTTTCGTCTTTGCAGGAATTGGAATTGGCTCCGGTCTTAAACCCTTCCGTTTGGCGCCTCACACGTTCGTAGAATTTTCGAGCCATATTCCTTCTGCCAAACATCTCGATTTCCTCGCATTCTCTCTTTTCGGCTTCTCGTTTCTTGCGCCTAAAAAGACGCTTCTCTTCCCTTCTCTTCTCTCGATAGCGCTCCTTAGCAGCTCGCGTTGCAGCCGATCGCAGGATGAGTTGGTATTCTGCGTCTTTCTCTGCAGCTGCGTTGCGACACTCTTCGTCATACCAGCTGTTTTTCTTCGGGCGGTGATAGCCAATCACCTCTTCAGCGGCCGTGCGCGTGGAGTGGGATATAAGCGACCACTGCGCGCAAATATCGAGATCAGGGGGAGAATCCGTCAGCATATTCGAGAGCCGAGAAGCAAATGCGGTAGCTGTCTGTAGCGATTGTAGCTTTCCGACGTCAAGCTTCCTCTGCGAATTAAAGCGAACGTTTTTTGCCGCACTGAGGCGAGTGCGAACCTTAGCTACAACAAGGTAGTGGTCCGAGTCAATGTTGGCACCTCGAATTGTACGTACGTCTAACACGCTGGATGCATGCCTGCCGTCGATCACAACGTGATCAATTTGGTTCCTGCTTTTATGATCAGGGGACAGCCAGGTGGCTTTATGAATATCGGGATGCTGGAATCTAGTACTACTAACTACCATGTTCCGTGCTGCGGCGAAGTCGATCAGCCTCAAACCGTTTTCTGATGACTGCTCGTGGAGGCTGAACTTACCGACGGTTGGTTCAAAAATGCCTTCTTTGCCCACCTTGGCGTTGAAGTCACCTAGCACAATTTTTACATCGTGGCGGGGGCATCGATCGAAGGTTTTTTATAGTTGATCGTAGAAGGCATCCTTGGTGTTTTCGTCTTTCTCATCCGTCGGAGCATGTGCGCAGATTAGACTGATGTTAAAGTATTTTGCCTTAATGCGGAGTGTGGCAAGCCTGTCGTCGACTGGGGTAAATCCCAGGACTTCATCTCGCAGTCGTTTGCTTACCACAAAACCTACACTGAGTCTGCGCTTCGTCGCATGGCAGCTGTAGTAGATGACACATGTAGCTTTTTTTGAGCGTCCATGTCCCGTCCATCGCATTTCCTGGAGTGCGGTGACGTCAGCTTTATATTTTCCGAGGACGTCAACCAGCTGGATAGAGGCACCTTCCCTATTAAGGGTCCGGACATTCCAGGTGCATATCCTTAAATCGTGTTCCTTATAACGTTTGCGGGGGTAGTCGTGAACAGTTGTGGGGTATTTCATCCGAGGCTTCAATCTTATATTCACTGGATTATTTGTTTTTTATGTGGCGGGTTCCAAGCCCAGCGCACAACCCTAAGCTAGGGATTTTTTGTTTGGTAGTGGTAACCCACTTCGGGGGTATGGGCGCTGCCGTTGGTACCTACAGTACTCCTCCGCCACCGTTCCTACATGCGAGACCCCACCTGGCCTCGCACACTTTGATGAATCCTTAAACCGAATATGTCAGAGTGGCCTCACCAAAGCTCCCTCTCTCGTTGGCCCTGACCAAGGATCCCACATGGGTTGGTTACCACATCTTCACCTAGGTTGCTCAGGTTACCAGGGTGCACCACGTGGAGGTGAGAGTAGGAAGATTTAAGAGACATGAGCCGTTAGTAGCAGGAAACCCTAACGTGAACCTGTCCCCCTTGGCAACATACACACATACAAGATTCGGCGTCGATCTGATGAAGGATACGCCTCCCTTCCATATACTGAACTTTGGGACCCCACTTAAAAACAATTACCTTATCTATGCTTCTAGTGATGATATATGAATATAAATTGGTAGAACCATACATTGGATCTATACTAACATGCATTCCAAATATGGGAAGATTATTACTACTGCCCACGCCCACAATTCAGCAAACATGATTACTAGGTTCCTATTAAAGATTTATGAACGAAGTTTCACAGGAAAGTTGCTGGTACATTAAGCACCACACAATAAATGAGCGTCTTATCTTTACAGCCACGCCCACCATTGATTACAGTGGATATTGTCTTAATGAGGATTTATGAAGAAAACATTTCCATTGTTGAACTCGCACGTACAAGGAAAAGTAAAGGCTATTTCGAAGTCGGTCTAACCCGACTTCATACTTTTTTACTCGTCTTATGGGGTGATTGATTGATGGACAGCAGGATGTAAGTCCACATACACATAATAAACATAACAAAGGCACAAATAACGGCGGAAGTATTTTTAAGTGGAGCCATTGGAACGACTCCAATGGCAGCCTTGGACGTGATGCTTAATCTGCTGCCTGTTACAAAAGCTACGCATTAATCGAATACCCGGTACGCGGGACATGCGTCTATCTTACGACGTTTCGAGGGTATTCCTGACACAATTGATTACATCACACCATTTAATGCCTTCAATGGCATGTGTAGGATATCCATTCCATCTAGAGACAAATGGAAGGGCATTTCAAATGCAAATTTTGCAAAAAAATATTGTATAGGTCGTAAGTTATAAAAATTTGTCAATAGATGGCGTTGCTATAAAAAAAAATTTGTTTATGGTGTTTAATGTTAGTATCCGCAGCCTTCCTGTGAAATTTCGTTGATAAATCTTCAATAGGAACCTAGTTCATAATGATTTTTGGTTAATTGTGGGCGCTGTAGTTGTAGTATGATCCCCATATTGTGCACACACACTATTATTTACATTTAGCAACAATACGAGATAAGATAGACTAATTTTAATTTTAGTCCCGAAAGTTCCTTTTATCAAAAGCGGGCGTGACCTTTCTCTGATCAACAGTTAGCTTTATAAAGTTGCTTCTCATAAAATGTCCTTCATAAATCTCTAATATATCCTAAGTTATGAATATTTGTTAATAGTGGACGTGGCAGTTAATATATACCGCCCACATTTTGCATAGTCTTTGCTAAAACATTAATATATATTCCCTCCACTTCGAAAGAAGTTTCGAGAATATTATAGAGTATGCTTTTTCACGTAGATTGTGTTGTAAATATTGAAAAAAGTATATCCATAAACGATATCATATTCTTAAGGTCTCATTTATGTTTCACTGCCCTCACTTAATCGACCCGAACAAGTTTAATACCGCGATCTTTATAAGGAACTAGCCTCTTCAGATGGAACAGCTTTCATTTTATTCCTGACATTTCTCGCCAACTGGAGGCGGTACACTACATCGTTGATCCGCTTTATCACCTTGTAATGACCTTCTCAGTATGTTTAGCAGTTTTGCTGATAATCCCTCTTTCTTTTGGGGATTATGAATATAACTAGCTGACGTTCCTGAAATCCCTTGGATTTTGCTCCTACATAATATCAGGCTTTCATTTTATCACTCATCAGTTGTGTGCGGTTTCTGAGGCTTCCATGAATTTCATTAAATTGTTTTCGTTTTTCAGCTACATAACTGCTACATGAAAAGTCTGTTCATGAGTAGACACCGAATTTCACATCTGGAGGTAATCTTATATCACAACCGATAGCTGGTGTTGCAGATCGGTATGCCATTAGTCCCAATCTTTCTGATTTCTATCCAATACTTTCCTTAGGTGTTCCTCGAGCGAACGATTCAATATTTCCACCATTCCATCGGATTGCTACTATTTTCCTTGAGTATCTCTGACTCGAAATTTCTGCCTTGATCCAAATGGAAGTCGAAGGTAGCTCTGAATCTGCAGACCCAATTATAGATAAATGTCTCTGCAACGGTCTTAGCCTCTTGATCGGGACTGGGATATACTTCTGGCCATTTGCTAAAATAGTCGATTATGACGAGAATATCTTTGTTGCCGGAAACACTCATTGGAAATGGACCCGCGATGCCCAATGCTCTCAAATGGCGCTCCCACGTTGTATAAATGAATTTTCCCCTGCTGCAACGACTCGGTCTTTTGGCAACTGTACACCTTTCACAAGCACTGATCCAATCAACTACTGATTGCTGGCAATCATCCCAATAAAACCGTGTTTTAATTTTTTCGTCTGTTTTTGTTATTCCCAAATATCCTCCGCTAAACCGTGAGAATTGCGCTTATTCTTGCCTTGAAAACTACAATCAAGTTCTTCGTAGTTTTTCCATCTCCCATAGGCTGATTAAGAATTCATCTTGCAACTTGAAGCTATTCCATTCACTTTTGGTCGAGATTTCGTACCTTGCTGGTCGGTTTCCATCTCCCTTACTTGTCACAATTTTTGCCAATTTTAGGTCATTTCATCTTTCTTTTTATTTTTCTGCCATCAAGTGGACAGCTTTAGAACAATGCTTGTGTTCCACAGTGCAAGGATGCCGTTATAATGCATTATTATTCCAAAGGCTTCCGTCTCTGCAATATTCTATTGTGAAATCATAGCTTTGCAGTATCTCAATCCACCTCGCCAACTAGCCTTTTCATCTATAGCCACCGCAGAGCAGCGTGATCCGTTCTCAACAAAAACTTCTGTCCATACAAATACTTATTGTTGTCCTTACAAATACTTAGTTGATAAGATCTTGCTGAAGTAGCCTATTACTCTTTCATGTCCGTCAATAACTTGCGGAACAGGACACCTGTGTAAATTCAAGCAATAGCCAAGGAGCATTATCCTTACATTAATTGAAGGTTTATTAATTTATTGTTAAAGATACAATAAATAAACAAATTGTAATAAAAAAAATAAAAGAATTGTATATCTTGAACGTATCGAATACTTTCTCAGCACGAAATCGACCTCTTATTGTAAAATGGAATTATCATTCGTAAGTATAATTCTGCAAAAACAAGTTTATATATACACCCCATATATCTATTATCTTTGAAATATCTTGCCCCTCCTCAAAATGATAAAAACGCCATTGCGCGGAACTACTAGTCAAAACTATTTCTTGTCGCTAGAATTGAGACACGAAAGTTAATCGATTGTAGCCTATTGGTGGTAGGAAGATCGAATATGACATGATACCAGCACAGTTGTATAAAGCAAGGGTACCTTACACATGCCTGCTATAATTATCTTCAGATGAGCGCAGTTTATACTTCAAATGTATAGTCAATAAAGTATCTAAATAATTGTATAGAATTTACACTTTAAACAAGATAAGAAGTTATCATTTAGGCTGCTGTTTGTATATACGGTAACTCTGATCTTCTGGCGCCTCCTCTATTTCTTTAAATAAAATTGTTCATCTGTTTGCATTTCGTATGTAGCGTCATCCTACTTCATAATTTTCCATATATCAGCTCCTTAATAAACTGGCATCGTCTCCGCACATTTTCAATTCGTTTCACTTCAGCAATCATAACTATGACGGACTTATCCAATTTGTATGATATTGTCACAGTAAATATATGCAAGAAGTATTTGAGAAGTAGATATGAATAGGGAATTCACACTTGCAATATAACAATATATAGGATGCTGACATCACCAATCGTAGATATATAGACAAGCTTCCAGCAATACCACTCTTTGCCATACTGGTGTAGTGTATTTACGATTTAGAAAATACCCCATTGTCTGAAGAGATAACGTCTTTGTGATGTGAGGAAATATATTTCTGCATTATATTAAAGAACCAATACAAAAAAAGCTAAAAAAAAAAAAATGCTACAGTACTTAGTAGTTACCTGATATTATAACATTGGCTCTTCTTCATATACGAGTATAGCATCCTCAGTTGCAAAAGTATTGTACTTGATATCCAACAAAATAGTGTGGATGAGTCTTATTTGCACTTTAAATTTGATCGATTTGTGTCAAGAAGGGTTTTATATGTCTACCTATTTATGAACTTATGTGTACAGTAATTAGAGGACACCGACAATTTAAATATTCCATTAGATATCCGCGAGTTGAAAAGTTTAAGAATCACTGCATTCAAAACTCCCTACCAGAGTATACAGAGAAATGACTCTTGTCTTGCGGTCACTAACACATGTGCAAAACTGTAGTAGTGTGGCTGATTTTTTTCCGAACCAATGATAAACAAACCAATCCAGATTTCCCACTAATGATAAACAAAGCAGTGGTGACAGGTAGAAAATCATATTTAGAGTTGTCGTTCGTTAAAATGTAACTACTATTCTTGCGCCAAAAAGTACCAATCTCAGTTTCTTTAAATATTTTGCCATTTAATAATTTTGATCATTAGTAATATTAGGAATTATACTCAATATATTGAAAGCATAAATTTGTTAATACTTATTTAATAGATAATTACTTATTTCAATATGGCTTGACAAATTTTTTTTATTTGGTTTCTTCTTTCTAATGAATATAAACTAATAAAACTACATTACATAATAGCAAATAATTGGAATTACAATAAAATAACAATAAAATATTTTACAGAATGAAATGTAATTATATACTCCCAACATTTTAATATTTATAAAAGTTAGTAGGGTGCATTGTGACTTTCCGCCGGCACGGCATGTGCGCGTACAAGTTGACGATCCATCAGCGTCAGCTTTTACTTGCGCGTGCAAGCCGTCCGTCCGTCTTGCGCGTGCAAGTTGTCCGTCCATCTCGCGCGTGCAAGCTGTCCGTCTGTCCGTCCACCATGCGCGTGTGGGACATCCGTCCGCTCAATGCACCTCGCTCTAAAGTGTTTGCTTCGGTTACCACTTCCGCCTCAAAGCACCCAAACGACGGTGCTGCAGTTCGGTTACCTGCATTTCGCTGATTCCGCATCGATCAAGGGCATTCTGGCAAATGGAATGCGATCGGTCGATGTACCGGAAAGCGAAAGTGGTGTGAACCCAAACTGTGGGAGCATTGAGGTTTGCTGGCGCGGCACTTTAGGTCCCGTAGGCTTCCGAACCGAGGCTTCGTGACGAACTCCGAATTAGGGAAAAGTGAGTTCGATTTTGGAGACCTAAGAATACGGTCCTATTAAAATAGGGTTGTGCGATTAAAAGATAAATTAACTAATTGGAATTATTGTAGAACTGAATGAATTAAATTAATTGTAAAATCTAATGAAATTGTGAACTAAACTTATTCAAATTGTGAATTAAAACGGTTGCAGAACTGAATGAAACTGATTGTAAAATCGAATGAAATTGTGAACTAATAAACTAATTGTAAAATGAAATAAAATTGTGGTTGTGAAACTAATTGGACATTATCTTCCTTCGCCGTCAGACCGCACGCCTTAGCGTTCGCAGGACTGACGCGTCTGGCTTATCCAGCAGCAGGAACAGGTAAGATATTAATTCCAGCAGCAATATTGAGCGAAAGTCTTTCGCCGCGGTCACAATACTACCTTCCTTCGCCATCAGACCGCACGCCTTAGGAGTTCCATAATTTTTGGAGAATGAGCATTGACAAGTTGGAGGAGTTTCTCTAGTAAATATTTATCATTTCTTGGTTAACGCTTTGTTCTTACTAATTAACTACGTATTATGGTGTAATATTGTAATATGTGCCATTTCCTCCAGAGTCCGTTTGCCCATTATATTGCGATATATAGCTATTGGCGATTCATTCCGATCACTGGAATTCTAGCGCATATACCGCGAAAAACTATAAATTTGTTTTTATCGGAAGTCTTGGTTACTAACGGGTCCGCCAATATACCTTTTGTTTTTTGAAAATTCTATAAAAAAAACTACTGGATATTTTCTCAAATTTCTTTTTTTATTTGAAAGTACAATCCTTCCGGTTAATAATGGAAAATAATTTCATTCAAATGGCTGCCTCGGCTGGCCATGCAGTAGCCTACACGATCGGTCCAATTTTTAAGCACATTATCGATTGTGTGCAGCTGTATTTCACCAATGGCTTCACGAATATTGTCCTTTAAAGCGTCAATTGTCTCTGGCTTGTCGGCGTAACACTTATCTTTGAGGGCACACAAATAAAAGTCCAACGGTGTCAAATCGCAGCTCCGAGGTGGCCAAACGACATCAGCTCTGCGGCTGATAATGCGATCTTCAAAAACAGGGCGCAAAACATCGAGTGTAGCTTCGGCTGTGTGGCACGTAGCGCCGTCCTGTTGAAACCAAATATTGCCAATATCCTCCTCTTCAATTTTTGTGAACAAAAATTCGTTCAACATGGCCCGATAACGATCGCCATTGACTGTAACGGCCACTCCTTGCTCATTTTCGAAGAAAAAATTGCCCAATTATGCCTCTGGACCAAAATCCGCACCAAACAGTGACTCGTTCTGGGTGCATCGGCTTTTGCGTGCGGGTTTTCTGTGCCCCAAATGCGACAATTTTGCTTGTTTACATACCCGCCAAGATCAAAATGAGCTTCATCTGAAAAGATGATTTTTTTGGCAAAATCGGCATCTTCTGTAAGTCGATCGCAGGCCCACTTAGCGAAGCGAAAACGCATTGGATGGTCAGTTGGCTTCAACTCCTGAACCAATTGGACTTTGTATGGCGTCATACCAAGGTCTTTATGCAAAATTCGTCTCAATGATATCTCCAAAATGTTCAATTGTTGAGAACGACGGTGAATTGATGTTGATGGCGCTTCACGCACACTTTCTGCCACAGCAGCAATATTCTCGGGTGTACGCACTGTTTTTGGCTTTTCACGCTTTGGTTTATCGATGAGGATGCCAGTTTCTTTCACTTTTTCCACAAGATAACGAACATACGGAGCTGACGGTGCTTCTCTTCTTCCAAAATCCGTACGTAATTTTCGCACACATTCTGCAACATTACCATGATTTTCAAAGTAATGTCGCAATATTTCCCAGCGTTGTTCAAGCGTATACACAACCATATTCGTTCAGCGGAAGGATAAAACTAATTATCTGTCGAATCAGACATGAGCTAAGTGTTACCATTCACGAAATAAGCACTAGTTGACAAAAAAATAACGTTAGATGGCGGACCCTTTAGGTACATTCGACTTTTTTCATTTTGTTTTACTAAGTATTTATCATTATTTATTTTCTGTAGACATCTGATAGCGAATGATGTCAGTGGTATCGACGGGTCCGATAATTTCAATATAAAAGGTAATCCAGCATTAGTTGATGCTTTTATCTGTGTTATATATATCGATGTTGGTGGAAACGGAAGAGCGTCCGATTTAGTGATAAACAAAAATAGATCATTATATGAGCCATTAACAACTGTGAAGTAGAAAATTCCGGAAAACTAGCATCTAAAAGGTCAAATGACTAAAGCACACTTCTACTTTATTAGCGATTCTCTAATTGAATAACAACTTAATGAAAGTACACAATCGCAGCTCCAGTCTAAGCAAGGTGCAAAGTGTCATAAAACAGAAACAGCAACAGAATTTCACGATTAGTTGTTTCTGTTCTGTCGCTAAGCCCTCTTTTTCTCGCATTAAATTTTGTAGTTTCCGCTGCAAGTATATAGGATTCTGTTTGTGTTACTGTTTCTGCTTTACATCTTTGCACCTTAAACGTTTAAATATAAATTAACAGGGGCGCGAATGGGAATGAACTCGCTATTATCGGATTAAATACTCGTTCACAACTATATTTCGCAAAAACTAGTTCAACCATAAGGCTCTGAACAGGATTGCACTTTTTAAAAAATGTGCCAGCAATTTTGTGAGATATGCCCACGCAGGATCAAGGAAGATTGCACAACACAATTTAACAAAGTGAAAATGTTAGAAGACATTGTTTAACTGACGCTGATATTCCTTTTCAATGAATTAAAAGAAAGAAGCAGCTTGCTGAGTGTTAGCGCGTAAGTTGATTTTCGCTCGAACTGTACTTAGTTCTTAAATTTGCTTCTCTTGCCTGTTGTCCAAATTCTAACTTTTAAATAATACTTTCTTATTTAAAATACACTTCACGTGGTAAGCACGCAACCTTCAGCAATTCTTTTCTTTTATTTCTCATAAAGGTCGCAACAATCGCAACAATTTCTGGTCCTTCGAGGCGGATTTGTTGGAGGATAGAATATTTATTAAAATTTTAATAAACTGCAAAAATTTAGTCAGTTATTACAATAAAAAGTGCGTGCGTTCGATCAAAATCCGCCGCTCTTATGTTAAAATTGTAACGGGAGGTGAGACCTTGAATAAGAGGTTAAAAAGTCAACAGTCATTATTGACATTAACCTTATTATTTTACTCTTTGTCCTGACTTTAAAATGTTCTTCTTGATCAATAAGAGAGATTCTGCTCGGAATTCAATAAAATATTTTCTTAAAATAACCCAGGATTTATCGGCACTAGACCGCAGTATAATCAAAGGTCACTTATTGACAACTTGAAGGTTTGTAACGTCAACTATGCGGCAGCTTAGAGTCTTCTCAAGTTCTGGTACAATAATCATCGGGTTATCGTAGAACACCATTTCAAAACAATTTTCTCCGTTGAAACGGCAGTCAATGATTCAGCTAACATCGTCCATGTTACTGTGTTCAAATTGGCGAATGAAATAAGTAAGCAGTGGCAATTATCATTGCTCACAAATGATATGCCGAACTTTGAACAGTTACAACCGTTTTTTGGAAACTCGCTGCCATTCACTCGAGATCTTGTCAACATCTAATTCATTACCGCTTCCAAGAGAAACCGCTATTAGATTGCAACGTCCAACAAATGTGTTGCATGTGACAGAAGACTAAAGCGATTTACCTTTACGTTTAACTACTACGGCTGGCGGCGTTTTTGTAGTGAACGCCATCATACACAGCTCGATAGGTGCGACATGGTGACTGCAAAGAGCTGTTCTTATGCAAACAACAGTTGCGGAATCTTCTGGCTCTGTGGAGGCTTATGCTGGAAAGGTGTTGTTATTAACCACCGCTGTCATTAATGTGCGATGACAAACTGTTATAGTATTGTTTGACAATGGCTCGAATGCTTTTTTTATAACAGAGTCCTGTGTGCAGCGAATACATTTACCAAGGCGATCATATGATGGTGTTGTGACATGAATTGGGTCCCCATAAGGAGGTAGGGCGAGATGAGAAATAACGGTTACGCTGTCGCCTTCATCATTGGAAGAACTTTTCCAAATGGAGGTAATTATTTTGCTTAAAAAAACCAATGACTTGGCGTCCACCCAGTTACAGGTAACAGAAGAGCAGCAGATCCACTAGAAAAAATCATATTAGAGAATTTTACCATCAGAAGGCGCCCTCTGTTCACTGATTCAATTATGGTTTATTTTTTCACAAAATTTAATTTTAAAATATGACAAATATCAAATAACAAAATATTTTTTTGCACTATTATTAAAAGGGCATTTGGTTTTGAACGCATTTTTCCAAACATGTGATTTTGGTATATTAAAATTAGTTCAAAAAACAAGTTTTTGCTTTAACCTTCAGAATAAATTTATGTTGCTATGCACGAGCTTCTAAAATTTAAATTCAGCAATAGGAACGAAGTTATGGTCTCTTTAATTGATGTATCGACAGTGGAATATATATCTTAACGTCCACGAAATATTTCAAAGTTTTCTTAAAAGTTTTATTAAATTATGTCTAATCGTTTGGAAGCGAAGTTGCCAAGATTGCAGAATGGGCACCCGGCCAATAAAAGACGCTGATCAAGAAATATATTGGAACGAAAACACCATGTAATAAGGAAACATGAAAAGCGGTACTTCTAAATTCTAAACACTCTAAATTATCTCTGCAACATTTTTTATGTGCTGCTATTGCTATCTCGTTCTTCCTATTACTGTTTGGAATTCTTTAGTCGTGTTGTCATCCACTTCTGGTATATTATAAAGCAAAAACGACGTTGCGATTCCGATTGATCCAATAGACAAATTGGGAATATTGTAGAATGGATAACAACATAGCTAAGTAAGCTTTTGAATTCAATTAAAACCATCTCTCAATCTTAAATAATCAAACGATTGTGGTTTATTTGATGCAATCTAGTGATTCTTAAAAATCGAATTTTGTTAAAAGTATATCTTTTTATATATTTTGTAGTATACTATCAGTAAATGTCCGTGTAAACTATCTATAATATAATTTAATGTATTGTCCAAAGCCTATGTAAACTATCTCTAAGAACTGTCAAGTGCAGCAGCAGTCAGAAGCACAAGAAAATCAACCATAGCTGCCAGATGCAGCACATGGAGAACCACAGAAGCAATTGGAACTTGCTCGCAAGATACGCGATATGCTGTTCCAGCAAGAGCTTAATGAGATGGAAAGCCGGAAAATCGATCTTGGTATATTCGACGCAATGGTTAGCACATTTGATGGGTCAGATGCACAAGATGTATGCAAATGGTTTACAGATTTGGAAAATTTGTTACATGTCTTTCGCTACAGTGAACGGGACAAATTGGTAGCGGTGCGTCATCTAATGTCTGCATATACAAAACGGTTCAATAACTTGCAACAGGACACCTGCCGCACCCAATTTCACAGACCCTCCTGTCTAACATCTCCGACATTTCTTTCATCTGCTGTGAGATGTATTGCCGAATAATTATATTGATAATATAAAGTAATTGATGTTAAGAGAAAAGTATCTCAAAGTCGGTTTAACCCGACTTCATCCTTCTTTCCTTTTTTATATCAAAGAAAATACATTGATTTAGAAATGTTTAGTCAGTTACTTCTACAGCGTTCCAGCTCGCCAATTTAAGTCTGAAAACAATATATGATTGCAATATACATATGCAATTTCAATTTGGAGATAATGCAATCAATGGTGAGATAGTGTCAGTGGATAAACATAAATACCAAATTTACTTAAAGCATCACTTCTCATCTATGACACAATGATGTATTGATGATTTCCAAAAGGTGGATATTGTTTAGCAGATAAAACTGACTCCATTGCAAGTTATACAAATTTGAAGCTGTGAACATGGTACACATATTATCGCAAAACAAACCCCCACATTTCTTTTCTTACCAAAAGAAATTAAAGTTTTATATAAAATACAAATAAAAAAATTAAATTATTATTTCATATGTATTCTATTTGAACAAGTTTTGTTTTTATAGAAGAAATATATAATCCCATTAGAAAACGATATTGGTATTTTGTATAATTAGTAATATCAGTCACTTCCTCATCTCTAATAGTTTCCTTATCTTAAGGATGTGACATTACAATTCATCATATCATTATTAGGTAGAAAAAATTATAAATTGGGTTTAATTTCTCAAAGATCAACTAAGTTTATAGGTATTAAACCTTAAACCCTCATGACTTTGACTTTCATCAATCAGCTGTTACGACCAAACATAGCGCAGTGTTTGCATGTATGCATGACTTTACGTAAACTTTCGTGACTTGTCAACCTATTGAAATTAGATTCGCTACGGAAAGTCAACGAAAGCTCAAAAACTGGTTCAAGAAATCAATGTCATAAGTACGAAAGTTGAAAGACAGCTTTCATTACTTTAATTTAACGAAAAAAAAATACAATTAAAAACTCTGGCTGAAACACAACAAATCTCGTTACCGAAACATAATAAATTTAAAATAATTGAATTAAATTTTTATTTGGTCTCTTTATCTTTTATAAATAATACTTTCCGTATGATATTCTCTATTTATTTTCATGAATAATTTCAACCGTCTAAACACCATCTGAGAACTATATGTATATTTGTTTAGCAAGAATACATTGATATCTGCTCAAGTTCCGACCAACCAATAACTGCTTATCAGTATTTTCCCTTCTCAGTCGGCTATAGGGCAGTTTTAATATTGTATGCAGAAATCACCCCCAAAGTAGTGATAACGGTCCTAGTTTGACTATTCAAATAACTTAATAAGTGTTCTCTGTACAAAGTACATACAGGATGCCAAATAAGGATACATTTTAAATAATACAGAGAAAGTTTATTTTTAAATGAGAATAAATATTATTCCTAAAATTAGATTAATCTAATACTTTGGATCATTGGACATTTATATTTGATAATTTAGCTTAAAATTAAAATATTTTAAAGCAAAACAACAGTTTAACAAGTTCAACTTTCACTTCTTAATTACACCACATTTCTTAAAAATATTGCTTTACTAAAAATTATATAGCTACGATATCGCCTAATTAATTATAATATTAATAACACATTTATTCATATTTAGTTAAGAATATTGAAATGTATATTTCGTTTCAATATACTCGATTTTTAAAATAGTTTGTAAAATTTCTAAAGTGTTAGAATATTTCATGTGTTGGAATTGATATATAATAATCTTACTAAAATAATTAGTTAAATAGACCTACAAAAAATTGCTTCCAACTGGATTTGACAGTATAAAAGGATAATTTGTCTGTACATTTGCATTGTAATGCCCATTCAATACACTATATTTCGAATTACCAAAGATGGGCTTATAACCTAACAAAGGAAAATTATTAATGGTAAACAAACTTTCCAATTGATCAAATCGGTCCGATTCGAACATACTGTTGCTAAAAGTGTTCGTAAAGCCACTCATGTCCATCAAAGGCTCAGTATGCATCATGGTATTAATGTCATCTGAACGTCGTAGTGAAGCACTTCCTGTTTGAGTATAGAGTGGCCGCATCACATTCCCTTTCCTCATGATTGCATGTGGTGTAGAATAAGGGGTCCAGAGCAGATAGCTTCGAGGTGAATGCAGGTTTGAGAAGTGTGGCCAAGTTGACGGGAACAAATCGTAAGTGCTCATTTTTGGGATTCGTTTCCTAGGTATACTGAAACGTTGTGCTGAAGGGACGACAGTGTAAGGCACTAAAAACCAGTGGTAAGAAATGAATCAAGTATAACACAAATATATATTTTTGGCACTGACAAATCTTAAGAAATTTTACCTATTTTGAAATCTGGTACAATTTTAGATGTTGAACTTCTTGATTTTTTGCATTCACATGTATCAGAGAATACAAATATTACAAGCACAACAAATACCATAATTTTTTTGATTATCACTATTTTGCTGTTATCCATTATAGAAATAAACATTTAATTTTAATTAAATTTAGTTGGATAATTTATACCATTAAGGAGAAAAACCCCTATTAAAATTAATTTCTGATCCTGCGTTGTAAAGAATTTCTTCTGTTTAACACTCGATTCGTAGTTGCGTGTAGATTTTCTATCAGAAATAACGACCTATTCCGATTCACGTGTGCACCCTTCTGCAGACAAAATCAAGTGTTGCATCCATAAATCAAATTAACAATCGCCGTTATTTTTTAAGGTTTTAAGACTTTCAACTTCCATACGATTCACTTTGGCAAAATCGTTGCCAAGAAATTGCAAACTTATTTCGAATTCACGAGCATAACTCGGGCACATGACACTGACTTGCGGTATGCTCATCGACGTGTTTTGGTCTCCAGATAATTTACTTCTCATAACATAAATAAATGATTTTTTTTTAAATTGTGTGTAAATTATTTGCAACA
This sequence comes from Clusia tigrina, assembly GCA_920105625.2. Lineage (NCBI taxonomy): Eukaryota > Metazoa > Arthropoda > Insecta > Diptera > Clusiidae > Clusia > Clusia tigrina. Next base: position 171,198,211 of record OV050031.1, read on the forward strand.
TTTCAAGAGATAGTTGTCGTTCTCAAATTTGTGGTGTTTACTGTACACCCAGTAAACAACCCTCTCAAAGCATGGTCGGTATATTCAATTTGGTTCTAAGAGCTAATCCGAATCCAAACGTTTCAAAACCAGTCATTTGTACTGGTAATACCAACTGTGTCTGACGTATTTCCATTAGTGAAGGAATGGTGTTTTGAAAAGAGTTTCTGAAATCAGCATAAAAATAATTTTATAATTATTTGTAATTTGGAAGGTTCGATTCAAATTTATATTAACATAATCCAAGATTTGTAAAATTCTATATATGCAGCAAATAATAAATTAATCGATTAATTAATACCGATTATTCGGTTTATTCATATACCAATTGACAGATATGGCGAACACCCTCGCGGTGAGTTCTTCTCTCCAGTTCACCACTTTCTATCCTGACAATATTTTTCTGTTTTCCTACGTCTTGAGACGAAGTTTATCGATAATATAAATTTCAGTAATGATAATAATAAGTTTCTCAAGGTCCAATACTATTGCATCCCATTTACATATGGCATTCTAGATTCTTTATTTAAATTCTTCTCCTCCAGCTTATTATATACGAGTAATATCAATATAACTATTTTCCATTGATTAAAATAAATTTTTTCAAGATTTTACCTTTGCTTTCGGCATAACTCATTATCATAAGAAGTTTTTCATATGTTTCGATTCGTTATTTAATTATATTTTTAAATTTAATCAACACCTTTGTGACACCTCTTTTGGCGCTGGTCTATTGTTAATTTCCCCTTTTGTTTGTGTACGTGCAGCAATTTACTCTATGCTTACATATGCGAAAATAACGAACAACTGCAGATGGAGTTCACACTCTAGCATGTGATGCAATTTGATTCCATCGACAATAACTATGCAGGTACTCGAATGCCTAATTAGAAAGCCAATTAATGTGGTATTAATATGGTGTGCTCAATTTGATAATTGAATAACAAGTTATCTGAAACACGTAATCTCCAATGTGCTTAAGCTTACTAAATTAAAGTGGCAACGTATTTAAAAAAAATATTTAGAAATGGTTTGCATATATTTATAAGGTAAGATAATGTAATATTTATTTATTTAATCCCATATAATGGATTATTGGAACAGTATTAAAAAATGTGTGGGAAAAGTCAAATTACACACCCACTATTTATATATTTATAACACGGATCCATAAAAAAGTTATCAACAAGATTTGAAATTATTAAACTTGATAAGTTTGACAAAATGAAATGTTTACTATTTATACTCGAGTATATACCTATAAACATAGTTTCTGAATTTAACCCTTCGTATCTCATTGGTTCGTCTCCCCCAACTCCAGCATCACTGCTATTTCATTGTTGTTATTCTCTGAAAATACAGAGTGAATTCAAAACTCACTGTATAAACTTCCCGCAAAAAATAAGGATATTCATAATATCAGTAGAACACAAATATTTACTTCAAACTGTAATGTTTCACCACATAACTATTATTATTATTAAGCGGGGTCTTGCATTCCGACCTTAGAGATCTATTGTGCTCCCTCCATGGATTCAGAGTATTTTTCAGAATCTAGTTTCCTTGATAAATTTTAATATTAAGCCTATTTTGCTGAGTCTTATTTCTTCATCCGGTATTAGATGATTACCCAAATGCTTTTTTTCAGTTACGCATTAGTGCTGGGCATGATGCCAGCACGTGTTTCGCGGTCTCATCTTCTTCCCCTTCAAAACCTGCAAACCTCATTAAAGTAAATTGCCAGTTTTGTTAGGTGATAATTCAACCTACACATACAGTGCCCTTTTACAATATCTATAATGATTTTTAAATTATTCTTATTTAATTCCATACGATCTTTGAAACGATTTAGGATAAGGGAATATGATTGCCCGGGTAGATTATCCCAGTATACTTTTCTTTGTTTGGTTTCAACTTCCTGAATAAATGCGGAGAATTTGCCCTTTCCTAAGCCACAAAATGGTTCCAGGCCTACAAACGGAGCGGCTGCACCCTTCCTGGCAAGTTTGACTGCTATTTCGATACCAGAAATTCCCACGTGAGCTGGAACCCATGGGATCCATACATGACTGTTGTGGCCCAGGATGTGCAGCTTATGAAGACATTCCATCAACTTTTCCCTAACACAAATATACCTGCCCTGGCTCCTTTATCAGTGATGGAACCGTTGGTATACCATGTTATCATATTCTGGTTTATCTTGTAAGTTTTAGATATACCATCCCAAATATTTTTATACAATTTACCTTTAAAAAAGGGGTTAAAGGGGTTGCAATTTCAAGAAGGAGGCGTGGTATGTATGGACATATATATACAGATATGATCAGAATCACTTTCTAAGCAATTTTTATTTTGTACGTCCGTCTGTTCGTTGTCCGTCTGTGGCCCCTTTTATTCTACACCGTTAGAGCTAACTTAATGAAATTTTGCATGTATGGTCTGGACAAACATACAGAACCAGATTGCTATATGGGCCGATTTGGACAAAGACCACGCCTACCTCCCATAAAAGGAACTTTTTTCACCTTTTTTAAAATGACTATAACTTCGGTCCAATTGACGGAATCGTGACATTATTTGGCAGTTATGGAGATGTGGGTCCTACTAAACACTGTAAAAGTGGGCGGTATATATTAACTGCCACGCCCACTATTAACAAATATTAATAACTTAAGATCTGGTAGAGATTTACGGACGAAATTTTACGGGAAGATACATGTGGGCATTACAAAGCTATCTGCTGATCAGAGAAAAGACACGCCCACTTTTGATATAGGGAACTTTCGGGTATAAAATTAAAATTAGCGTACCTATGCTCGTATTGATGCCAGCGGAATAAAAATTGGCAGAAATATACATGGGGTCCATAATACAACATAATACAACTGCCATGCCCACAATTAGCCAAAAATCATTACTGTGTTCCTATTAAAGACTAACATTACTAACATTAAACACCACACAAAAAATGGGCGTGTTATTATTATATGGACCCTACAAAGCCATATACAAGATTCGGGGTCGATCAGAGGAAGGATACGCCTCCCTTCCATATAATGAACTTTGGGGACCCCACTTAAAGACAGTTACCCTATCTATGCTTCTAGTGATGATATATGAAAACAAATTGGTATATGTATACCCTGGATCTGTACTAGCATAATTCCAAATATGGGCAGATTATTACTACTGCCACGCCCACAATTAACCAAAAATCATTACTAGGTTCCTATTAAAGATTTATCAACGAAATTTCACAGGAAGATGTTAAACACCGCACAAAAAATGGGCGTGTTATTTCTACAGCCACGCCCACTATTGACATATTATTATAACTTACGACCTATACAATATTTTTTGACGAAATTTTATATTAGTGGTTATATTGACACTACAAAGCCATACACAAGAAATGGGGCCGATATAATCATTTCAAGGTACACTACCAAAAATTACCGTGAATAGGCTCCTAATGATGATTTATGAAGAAAACATCCCCATTGTTGAACTTGCACGCACAAGAAAAGGTAAAGGGTATTTCGAAGTCGGTCTAACCCGACTTCAGACTTCTGTACTCGTTATTACTAACTTCAGTTTTGAATCATTTTATAAAACTAAACTTTGAATTGAAAGGTTTCTATAGCATAAATGTTGAAGGAGGAAGTTGAGCTTTATATGACCAATAAAATTCAAAATAGTTCTGTTATTTAGGTTTGTGATCATCGTTTATGCTTCACATTTTTAAATACCAAATTTCCGAGAGCGACACACGACTCTGGGATATTGCCCACGTCTGACCTACGTGAGCATCTCATACGTCAGCATACTGCTAGGTCTACTTTTAACCAAAGAGAATCTTGACTTATTGGTGATCAAGGTTACCCTTTGGAGCCCTGGCTTCTTACACCAGTTGGTGCCCCAAATAACGCTAAAGACAGAAATTATAACAAACTCATGCAATTGCCAGAAACTCCATAGAAAGGGCATTTGGTGTTTTAAAATCGCGTTTCGGATGTTTGCTGAAGCACCGAGTGCTACATTATTCAAATGAAACAGCAGCGCTCATAATTGCGGCTTGTGTGATATGGCATAATATCATGACAAAATCGGGCTTTGCAGATGATATAGATGAGAATGTTTTAGAAAACATCGATACTGCTATAAATTCCACTGACTCTTCGCAGTACACCCGAGAAGGTGAAAGAACCAGATCTAAATATATTTCGACACTTAAAAACATTATATAATACGAAAAAACCCATATTTTAGAAATTATTTGTTTATTTATTAATTATTATTATTTTTTTTGTTTAATTATTTATTTCTTTAATGATCTATCTATTTGATCTTAACTTATTAAATTAATTTTTGCATATACATACTCGTATAATGATATTTTAATTGAATTTAATTTATATTCTTACACCTCAATTCCGTGCACTTGATAAATACATGTAAATATAACTCGTTGTTATTATGCTTTTCTTGCTGCATTTAAAATACCCTGTCTTATATGGAAACATTATTTAATTTAATAAATTTTGAAATTAGATTATGTAAAACAAAGTTTTTTAATTAGAATCATTATTAATGCGGCCACAGTGTTGGTTAGCCCTTGAATGGCCAGCACAATTTCGCGGTGCTCCTGACGTGCTTCCTCCTCACGACATTGCCTCTATTCTTCTGCAACATTCTTTTCTGCCATATTACCAATAAGGGTATCAATCAATTTAATGCGCTTTCTGCGAAATGTGCGCGACGGGCTAAGGTCCATTCGGTATCATTATTTAAAAAAAAATTCGCAAATTAAAAAAAGGATAAATCGAAAACTGCACTGAACGTACTTGATTTTCCCATCTGAACGAAGTTGAGGCACACGGCGATGGCGCATGGCTCTTCGACGGTGCAGGGCTCGGCGATTCCACAGGTCTCGGAGATGGCACAAGTATCGGAGATGGCGCAGGGGTCATCGACGGTGCAGGGCTCGGCGATGCCACAGTTCTCGGAGGTGGCAGAAGAATCGGAGATGATGCAGCGCTCGGCACCGATGGTTGATATTGTAATAATTGAAACGCACGCGTTGAAGGTTTAAATGGAACTGATGATTTATTCAAATATTCTTAAAACTACCATTTACAAGGTTGTAATATAAAAGGAATGTTGGACAATGTTGCAATTCATTGTACTAGTTAGGAAATTGATACTTTTAAAAAAGTTGCCAACCAATTAGATTAATTGCTAATATATTACATTACTCCTCCCTAAATTTTCAAAACAGTATGGAAATTTAAAGTAAAACATGAATTCATTTAAATAATAATTTTTTTAAAATTATATGAAATTATATTAGATTTTAAAAAGAGTAATATAGAAAATGAATGTAAATTAATTTTGATAAAATATAGAAATATGTACATAAAAATTTCATCTCAGTGTCTTCGAAAATCTGCTGGTTCGTAACGTGATACTTCTCGACGTAATCTTGTTGTTGTTCTACGCAGTTGATGATCTTGTTGACTGTCGTTCGAATCTGCTGGATTCCTTGGACTTGTAGTCGGAGATGTTACAGTTGTAGGAGGACTAGTCGAAGTTTGTGATGTTGAAGGTGAGGTATCAACATACGAAGGGAAATACAAATTATCGTCGTTTTCTTCGGAAAAGTCCGGATTAATATTTGGAGAACTTCGAGGCTTCATTTGGTTTACATGGCGTCTGCAAACCCCTTTGTTTGTATTTACTAGGAATATGATGTTACCAACTTTCGTCTGAATAACACCTGGTATCCATTTCTTCCCCTTACCATAATTTCTGATAAAAACGTTATCATTTACCTGGTATTTAGTTGATTTTGAGCAATTGCGATGAGGCTTTTCCGAAGGTTCTAAAAGCTGAGACCAAATTGTACGTACTGGTCTACCACGCATAAGCTCCGCAGGAGATGTACCTTCTGATTTCGGCATGAAACGGTAGGTCGAAAGAAATTTATGAACGGCATTTTTGATGGGCATATCGTCGTCAATGTTTTTTCGAACTGATGTTTTAAAATTTCTGACGAAACGTTCTGCTAAACCGTTGGATGCTGGATGAAATGGCGTGGTTGTGATGTGCGTAATTCCGAGTTTAGTGCAAAATTGATCGAAGTCTTCAGATGTTAGCTGTGGTCCATTGTCACTGACAATTGTATTTGGAATGCCCTCAATGGAAAAAATGGCAGATAAGGCTGAAATTGTGTCTTCTGTTGTTGTTTTAGACATTGATGAAACATACGGGAACTGTGAAAATGAATCAACACATATGAGCCACATTGAATTAAATATTGGCCCAGCAAAATCGATGTGTATTCGCTCCCAAGGCTTGGTTGATTTTGGCCAGCTTTCGTACTGCCTGGATGGAGACTGATCCTGAACTTTACATGTTTCGCAGTCAGAAGCTATTTTTGAAATGTCGACATCGATATTGTTCCACCATATGTACTGTCTTGCAAGTTGCTTCAAATGATTCCGCAATGAGTAGTACATCAGTGAGTGTTGCTTGTTGTTTTTGAAGGGCAGCGGTTCGTACAGAGTCGTGTGGTGTGTTGACGATGATGTGATCGCGAATCATATCATCCACGTAGCTGGTTGCACAGGGGTTGGACTTGCAAACGAACTTGCATGTTCGCGCCAAACCCCGAAGATCTGCGACCCATTCCTAGTACGATTGTGTGCTTTTCATTTGCCTTTTGAAAAATTCGTACCGTGCTGCCACTGTATGCTGGCTTACAGTAAAATGTTCCGTAAGTTTTTCATGTAGTTGTTGGTATGTTTGATTTTCGAGGCTTGCTACGCCGAAAGGTTTTTAAGCAAATCAAACAATTCTGCACCACACCATGATAAAAAGAAAGACTTTTGTTTTTCTGCTGACGTCACGGAATATGCGAGAAAGTGTTGTTCTAGTTGTTGTAGATAAGAGTCCCATTGTTGTTGTTCTTTGTAGAATTTGTGGAATGCCGGCACCATTAACTGATCAGGAGTGTTTTTCATTTCTATGCCTTTGAGATCGTTTGCCATTGTGTTTGTTGTTGCGTACACACACGAATATAAAAGAAAACGACCGCACGATTTATCACTCGTCGCCAAATGTATAATTGAAACGCACGCGTTGAAGGTTTAAATGGAACTGATGATTTATTCAAATATTCTTAAAACTACCATTTACAAGGTTGTAATATAAAAGGAATGTTGGACAATGTTGCAATTCATTGTACTAGTTAGGAAATTGATACTTTTAAAAAAGTTGCCAACCAATTAGATTAATTGCTAATATATTACAGATATTAAATTATTAAAGTAAATAATTAAAACAATCTTAAATACTTACTTTGTTGAAGACTCCATTGAACACAATATGTACCTAAGTTGTCTGTGGTTGCACTAAACATCTGATTACTGTTTACATTTTATTATTTACCACAATGCGGTGAAAAGTCCAATGAATTAAAGCTTTTAATTTTGTCAAGTTATGCACAGAATACCAAACAAATTTCAGCATGATAAAAGCCTTGACTATTTGTAAAATTTTTTTTTTAACTCGGTGCCGTGATAACGCTTTTGTTAAATGAAATAATTCGTTGTTTTTTTTTGGTGAACGACATTCTCAGTGTCAATGAATGCAAACGATAAATGCGAAAGCTCCACCTAAAAATAAAGCTAACAAAAAGTTCAAAGCTAACATGCGAAGCGATCAAGAATGATAGATCTATTCTATCCTTGGTAGATTTTACTTTACTTGTTGGACAGTTGTCCTCTTATGCATCAATAATAGCCTTATTAAGACCTTCTGCGTAGTTTCTACTTTATTTCGTTCTTTATGATTTCTCCTCATTTTAGGTGGTTAAGGGTTGTCTTCAGATTTCCTAAGTATTTATTCCAATCTGACTTCCTTGTATTCCCATGGAGTTTATTAGTTACTGTTGTTCCCTAAAGGTTCCCTAAAGGTTCACTGGATACCATCCAATTCCTGACTAGCTCACGGCCATGAATATTTCATATGGTATCCAAGATGGTGCTTGGTATCTGTGCTTCCCCATACCTCGTTGTACGCATTGGAATCGCAACCAAATATTAAGTGCAGTTTCTTCCACCAGTTTGTGGCTCAGGTGCTGCCTTGGTTTCATCTCTTGACAGATAGCCTGTTGCTACTACCACATTCCGTAGGCATCTCTTGATGTTGATCGGGATTTCCATCGCTACTATGTCTCTAGAGAGAAACTATTTATTTCAGTCTACTGATAATTAAATCTTACAGACTTTAGATACAGATTTCAATTAAATAATATAAAGAGGCTTAACCTGATTATTGCTCGCCGAAGCGGCTTTCGCGAGATGTAGAATTATTTGGGCAACTTTAGTCCCGCCCATCTCCCTATTTACCCTTTCATCTTCGTTTCTTCTGCCGTTGCCAGAATGTCGCCGAAAACTGACAGGGAAACTTTGTCTCAGTCATCTATGCCAGCCAGGTCAAATCAAGGTCGTAAATATCCTCATTTTCGAAAGATAGTACTTCGACTTCCTCGACCGCCACGCTGCCGGCTGCTTTATCTGCTACTTTTTCGAATACTTCGGCTGGCATTTCTGCCCGAGGTGTGCCTCCGACGTCAACTTCTTTCTTTCCACGTTCCTTGTGGAACTGTACTACTGTATAAAGCAATAATTAAACCGATTTTGACATACGGAATACAGATGTGGGGTAGTGCAACACCTACTAACGTAGAAAAATTACATAAAATGCAATCGAGGATACTTCGAATAATTACAGGAGCACCCTGGTATATCAAAAATTCAAATATCCACAATGATCTCCGAATTCTAAGTTTACAAGAAGAAATAGGCAGACTAAAGAAAGTTTACCTCTTGAAATTGCAAAAACACTCAAACAAGCTAGCCCGAAATTTTCTGCTGCATTCAAGACCCAAACGCCTAAGAAAGAAATATATATTATAGATCTTAGCTAACATATAAATCTAACAATGAATTAATTAATAATAAATTAACATCTTTTTTCAAATATTTGTTCTTAGCATTGGCAAAAGAACATTAGAGTTTAATATTAGCTTGTAAAATTTAAAAACTTATTGTTAGTTCTTTCGAGAGATTCAGTAAATAATAATTGGAAAAAAATCAATAAAAAAAAACTTTCCTTGTGTAGGTGGATTGAGATCGATCTAAATCTGTAAGCCGCCAAGGATCGGTCATCGATGCCGATTTTCAGCAATTTACCGTTCTCAATATTTTTACTGCTGAACACTCTCCAGATATGAGTATACACCCTCATTCTGGGTGATCATTAGGTCGAGAAGCTACTTTGCTCAGTGGCCTTGGTCAGTATGCGGTCATCATGGGATATTATACCCAGCGCGTGCTGGAAACTCTGGCCCCTGCCAACCTGACAGCTTCGGTACAGTTACTGCAGCCAATCGGTGGCTTCTTTGGTTGCACAATCGATTAATATAAGGCCTGGTCGAAAGTGAATCCCATCAATACAAGTTTGGATTTTCAGCCTTTTTACATTCCTTCTACACGGAGTTCTTCAATGTTTCCTTGCTCCTTATGTGCATGGCAAGCCCTTTGTGACGCTAGCATAGCTGACACCGGGTTTCTTGGAGCCGGAAACAGGTTTCATGGCCGATGTTGGTGCAGTTTTTTAAACATTTTTCTGTGCAATTACAATGAAAATACAAACAAAAATGCATAATCAAAAAACTAAAACTATTGTCAAAACAAAAAAGTAGTGTCACCATAAAATTTATCGAAAAAAATTAATTGAAGTTCTAATGTTAATGACAATTAATGAGAATAAAATCAATTTATATAAGATATATATATTACAATAGGGTTAAATTGGATCCTAGTGCATATATTACACGAATGGAACGGACAAACCGACCGTCTAAACAAAAGCGGAGTAGTGCGCTCTCTAATAAGCCCTGAACCATACTGTGGACTACCTAAAGGGCAAATCTAAGAATGGCTGAGAAAGTGGGTAAGCCAAAAATTTGCCTAGCACCACCCTATCAACATAGAACAATGCCAGACCAAATGATTTTTGCTCCCATAAAGAGGAGAATCCCGTAAACTCCTTTTGCTAAACTTCTGAATCCTCACCGGATATCTGACGAGTCACTACACACTCGGGCATCATCGAAAAAATTTCAGAATTTAATTTACAGATGTCTGCAGGTTGTGCAACCAGGAACAAGAAAATGCTGTGCAAGTTCGCTGCGAGTGCAATGCAGTCTGCAGAAAGCTATTATATTATAGCACCCGAAACAATCTGGAACATGGAATCCCATTTAATGCTAAAGTTTAGCAATAGCCTCAATATAGCATGAGAGATTGATAGAGAGATTGATGAGTGATTGGAATCTTTTTAGGTGGTATGTCTCTAACGAACTCTTTGATACCTTTAGGCCCGGTATAGCAACCCAGTACTTATGCTTAAGGTGTACCTTATCAATCCGAAGTTCGTTGAACAGCTTGCCTTTTCCTACACCACAAGGGTTCTGGGCCAATAAAGGTTACTGCAGCCCCATTCCTTACAAGATTGTCAGAAATCTCGTTCCCTTCTATTCCAGTATATCCTGGAACCCATAGGATAGTAATCTTGCCATACCAGTTTTGAGTTTACCTGATAAGAGGTAAGTGCACTCACTAATGGCTGCTTGGCTATCCGATAGGATGGCAATTTTTTTGCTCTCATAGCCTTTCTCAATATTAAATATTCCACTTCTCTCAATAGAGTGGGTTTCCACCTGGGAGATGCCAATATGCTTCGCTAGAGACATCTACATGCGTTTTTGTAGGTACACTCAATTTTCAAAAGCTTAGTGAAGCTGCAACGCGTGTTTGTGAAGTCTTTTGGTACACAGATGTCTCCCCCCTATGAGACTTCCAGAACCATTTCCGATCCTCGACATTCTCTACAGAGCTCACCTAGTGCCTGAACAATGGTTAGTTGTCTCGCTTCCTTAGCCCAGAGAACCGCTCCATAATCATTGGGCGTACTATCATGATGTAGATCCACATTTTGGGGTATTGGGGTTGCATCCCCAATATTTCCCCGCGATTGATCTGCATATCATGAGAAATGTGTGCATATTGCGAATTGTTTCATTGATGTGAGACCTCCATAACAGTTTTCCATCAAGTATATTACCTAGAAACTTTATTTCCGATTACAAAGTGATCTCCACTCCATTTATTTTAATGGGTTTAAAGTTTTTGAGTTTATTTTTCCTCGTGAAAGGGATAACAGTAGTTTTACTTGGGTTCATCCTAAGCTCCATTCTCTTACACCAATTACCAGTAACCCTTTAACCCCATTGAGTGCTCTCGAATTTTCCTCTGCATGTAATGGCTATGTCATCCACCACAAGGCACCATAGCATGGGAGATAATATTCCACCCTGCGGACATCCTCGAACAGTATTGACCACTATGGTTGTTGAGGTGAGGGATACTTCAGCCGTTCTGGTGCTCAGCATTTTCTCTATTCAACTGGGTAGGGTAGAGTGTACCCCCTTACAAACAAGGGCCCTACTCACTGCATCAAGTGAAGTGTTGTCAAAGCTCCTTCGATGTCTAAGAAAGCACCTAGCACCACCTCGTTATCATCGAGGGCTTTATGGAGTATTTCCTGTTACTGATACAAAGCAGTTTCAGTAGATCTCCCTGCCCTATATACAGGCTATTTCGCATAAAGAGGTGCTTTCGCAAGAATCTGTGTTCTGATGAAATTATCACAGACCTTTTCAGCTGTTTTCAGGATCAACAAGGTTAGGCAGATTGGCCTGAAGTTTTTGGGATGAAGTGTATCTTTCCTCCCAGCCTTCGGGATAAATACTACCTTAGCCAGCCTGCATAAGCTTGGTATATAACCCAGGTTCGAAGATGAAATCGATTACCTTTTGTAGAAAGATTCCAACCACTACTGGCGATTTTAATGATTTTAAGCTGTTGATGGTCCCTTTTAGCCGGTCACCAGAACAGATGGCTTTTCCTGTAGCTCAGTCCTCTTTTCTGACTCTGTGTAATGTGGCAGCACACAAAGGACCCTGGGAAGTGAGTTTTTAGAAAAAGCATACCTTTTTCTTCCTCATTTTCAGGATAGCTACCATCATCACTCCTGAGAGTGAGCGATGAGATGGAGGGTACCTTTTCTAGAGCTTTGTGCAGCCGTCTAGCTTCCGAAGTTCTAGCGATACCCTCACAGTATTTCCTGAAACTTATACGTTTGGCACTTCTAATTTCCTTGATGTACTTACTGACAACTAATTATAATTTTATTAAGTTCCTCAAGTTCGAGTGTGTTCCTTATGGACTTGCCCAGATATACCTGGTTTATATTCTGCATTAGGTTACTAGAAAAGGACCCCCAGTTTAGTTTCCTGGGAGTTCTTGTGCTAATGTCTCTGGGCTGATGGAGCCCAATATCGAACCTAATAGTTCGGTGATCGGACATTGAAAGATTATCAGACACAGTCCAATTTTTGACTAAGCACTTCAAGTAAAAGTTCCCCACAGTTATGTCTAATACTCCTCTCTAGTTCTTGTTATAAAAGAACCTCCAGAGGAGCGCAAAAATCATCACCTGGGATGTATGCTGATGCCACCACCAGTTTCTTCGTTCTTCCATTGACGGATACGGGTACCTGAAGAGCGACTAAGTCTCCGGAGAGTTATTCTGAAAGACATAGAAAGTTAGAGGTACTTTGTAGTATGATACAATCCCCAGTGAAAGTGGATCGAATAACGTACGTTACCCGTATGTCTTTTCCTCTCAAGCCCTTTACCTGACTCCTGTGCACCCAGGGTTTATGGACCAGCACCTTCCCAAGTTGTTGTTTGGTAAAACACCTCGTAATTAACGCGAATATGGCATTAGCATGGTGCAGGCTTATTTGTGCTATCCTGGTGCTTGTCATTCCTTCGAATGCATGGGTTCCTCTTCCTCGGTCAGCGTTTGATAGTCCTCTGACGCAGTGCCCTCCAGCTGTATCTGGGATAAACCCTCCTCATCACCCTCTCGTTCGTGAGGTAGAAGACTCATTTCTTCCTTGACATTTGTCCTTCTCATCAGCCACCTTGATTGCGACATCCTCTGGTATAACTGGTTGTACTGGCCCAATAGGAGCGCTGATTGTTGTCGTAGCAGCCCTGATTTTTCGAGGCTTATCCAGGTGTATAGGCATACAACGCTGCCGCGTTTCTTTATCACGTCTAGGGATTTGTCTTCGATTTCTATCGTTAGCAGCTTGCCGTTGTTTTCCTCCTTTCTCCTGAATATCCTCCACAACGAGGTGTGGAGTCCGCCGTTCTTAGTGACAAGGATATCTAGGACGTGCTATCGTCCCTCCCTGCAACCTTGGGCAAGTAGACCGTCAGGAGGTGTAAACCTGATAAGTTGTCACCCAGACACGTCGTCAGGTCCACTCCCTTCCAGCCAGGTAGTTTAGGGACTACTTCTTGCAGCCACTCCGCAGGCTATATATATTCCTTCGAAGGCAATGGTGGTTTTCCAGCCCTTCGCTAAGGCGTCCACGAGTGCTTCCTCAGTTGCACCGAGTTGTTCTCGTGTAAATACCCGCTCGGGAAACGGTTTGGGCTGGCATCGGACCCACAGACTAAGATGTTTACCGGAGTGCATTTGTCATCCTTCTTCTTTTTTGACAAATTGTCTTGCAGAGGAGAGACCTCTTTTCTTAGCTGCATAAGGAGGTGTAATCTTGACACGATTCAGGTCTTTGTCTTTTGCCGCATTATGTGTCAAACCATCCTTTCGTTACCTCGTATACCACTTCATTCCAGCGCCGCTTAAGCCCGTCGTCTTACAGACGTCTCGAAACCGTAGCATGCTCGATGGTAGAAGAGAGGCTGCGCCTCCTGTATCAGCGCTGTTTCTGGCCAGACCAGTACTTGTGGATGCCGTTGATGTAGTTATGGATCCTACTGTACACCTGGCAGCGGCAGATTTCCATTTCGATCCAAGTTTTTGCCTCTGTGGACCCGTCGGAACGTACCCTTGTTTCCGTTTGTTTTTCAGTTGTTTTCACCTGGAGTTCGGTATCTTGGAGCTATGTACTTTTTAGGGTGCTGTTTCTATACCGATTAGTTGGTTTACTAATCGGTTGCCGATTCCTTGGGTGCAATACCGAAGGATCGTGATGATGACTTCAAGTGCAATACTGAAGTCTGATATCTCTTTGGGTACAGTACCGAAAGAGTGTTGTGGTTAATCAAGTATTAATTTTGAATTAACCTTGTGGTTGAAAGTGGCGACAAAGAAAACACTGTTGAATGGTTGACTTCAAAAGTATATCTCAATTTTTATTTATAAATTGATTGAATTTATATTATAATTTTGATTATGCTACAGAAATAAATATATTTGTGGTGTCTGCAATTATGTGCAAGGCACCAGCGTTTGTGCGTACGTAGGGCAAATTAATACTTTAGCCCGCACGTGTACGGAAATGCTGATGAGGCTTCACACGCTGTATATCCGTTCATCGGGTGTACTGCTTATTCTGCGTTCACGAGCGGGCATTGGTGATGGGAATTGCTGATTGGAGTTTTGCGTTGGAGCAGGTACAAACATCCTCCCGCCTGTTGAGCATATTCTCAACTTCGAATTAAATGCTGTTTGCGCGAACCCGTACTCGAAAATCTGGAGCTCGTCGCCTCTTTTGCTTCGAATATCGCTGGTAAGAGATCCAGATAAGACAGATCAATGTGATGAGCAAACTGATATATCCAATGCTGAACTGATGGACTTCTCGGCTCTTAAGCGGTAGATCCATTTGCTCATTGTTTTGCAATTGTTGCACATGTTCATGTAGTACTTGAATATCGTCCGTCAGGTTGGACTGGTGTTCTAATGAGTGTGTTGCAGCCATTATATAATCTGCGATCAACTCAGTTAGATTCACTTTCGATATGATTGTGCTGGTGACCTTTGAAACATATGTCCGATGTGCCATTATGGTTGTATACTCATCTCTTATGGTGCATCCTTGTCTCAAGGTTAAGGTTCCTATTCCCCCCAGTAATTCTGTAAGGATATCTGAACCGCAAATGACGCTGATTGTACGAGCTGGCTGTGCGATGTAGATCCATGAGTTTTCTTTAAGTAATGGAATCCATTGAGGTGAGTCATATGTGCGATGAACCTTGCAGCTTTTTGGGTTTGGAGTTTGACATAATATTTCCATCTCACATAGTCGATTGGTTGATGTAATGCGATGTGTTGGATGTAATTGCTTGCATACATGCATATTAGAATTGAATGCAGTGCATGTTGACAATTCTCCTGCTGATAACGAATAATATTTGTCTCGATGTAGATTAGTGACTATATACTCGATTGTCCCTTCCAACATGAAAATTCCAGTGCCTCCCAAAATAGGTAGTCGAGTCACATGTACCAATTCGAATGGTTCTTGATTAGTCAATGGTAACTTAAGACGCACAATCATCTCAGTTGGCGTGATGCGTGCTTCCACAGAGATGAGTTTAAGGATCTCAATGGTATTCTTGCTGGGAACTTGCAACGTTGGTGGGAGATGGTCTTTGATTGCTCTCAGTTGTTGTTGCAGCTGAGACGGATACAGCAGAAGAGGATTGAGCTGTCCATGATGTGTGTCCGTCAGTACATCTAAAAACAGCTCTTGATTTCGTTGGTAGTCCTGCATAGCCATAAGTACTCGACCGGACATCGCATTAAACATTTCGGCTATTGCATGGTGGGATTCTGACTTTGTGAAGTTGTCCTGCTGGCTATATAAATATTTTATTTGCTTGTGTAGTTGTTGAATTTGATCGTCAGATTTCTTTAAAATATTGCTAGTGGAGTCAATTACCGATGTTTGGTTTCGAATTAGGTGCAGAAGATGTTCTTCGTTGCGGGATATGCCGTTTATCGTTGCAGACATTTCTTTAGCATAGTTGGAGTCCAAAATTCCAAACAACGCATTAGACAAGCTTCCAACAATTGCTAATGGAGCGTCTCGCCGTTGACGATGGATTTGTTCGTCGTATTGTAAGTACTCATCATCTTGTTGGATTAGCTGCCATTTATTACGGAACTGGTCCACAGTTTTCTCACAATTAATTGCACCGCTTTGGATACGTGAACACGCTCGCTGCATTGCAGTTATTCCTTGCATTATGTTGTTGCGCTCAAGCCAATATTGGGACATATTGTAATACACAACTATATTCCAATATGTTGTTGTTAAGTAAGTCAGACCCATTTTTTCGAAATATAGTCCTGTTTGACTTCCGAAAGGTACCTTAGTAATGGGGTCATCACCTGCTACTAGAGCAATTAGAAAGCATATGCATAGCAACAATACTGACGAGGGTGACACAGATCGTCTTCGCTTAGCTGGTGTATGACTTATGCCGTCTTTGAGATTTGTTGTTGACCTGGAGTTAATGCTGCGTAATCGTGTGGATCATCTGACATAGGAGTCAGCGGCCGCGAGTGAAGAATGGCTTCTATTTCAACCATAACTGTCTCTAACTCTTCGTATGTTAATCGGGCATTGGACAAACTTTTGTAAAATAGATTCTTTGCTGATTTAACCGCTGCTTCCCATAAGCCGCCAAAATGTGGCGATCTAGCAGGTGCGAAATGAAACTCGATTCCCTTGTGTGCGCAGAATTTCATCAGCTGTGATTTGGTATCTACGTTGTGGATGATGTCCGCAATCTGTCTCAATTGATTTCGTGCTCCTACGAAATTAGTCGCGTTGTCACAATGAAGATGCCGACAGTTCCCTCTTCGGCTCACAAACCTCTTCAAGGCTCCGATAAAGGCGTTGGTCGTAAGGTTGCTTACCACTTCAATGTGTACGGCCTTAGTTGCAAAGCAACAAAATATCGCCACATAACACTTTTGTGGCGTCTTTCCCCTTTGATTGTAATGAAATTTAAATGGCCCACAAAAATCGACTCCAGCGTGAGTGAAAGGTTTATTTGGTTGAACCCGCGATGCAGGTAACTGTCCCATGAGTTGCTGCAATGGCTTCGGCATAGCTTTAGTGCAAGATACACAGTTTTTCACGATTGATCTGGCTATTGTTTTCGCATTAACCGGCCAATAAGCTTCCCGTGTCGCTGCTACTAGACCTGCTGGGCCAACATGCTTGTTATCAATGTGGATGTGTGTCATCAATATTTTAGTGATATCACTCCGATATGGCAATAGGGCTTGATATTTTGCTTCATGTGGTAGGGCTGAATTTGCTAATCGTCCTCCTACCCGCATAATGTCGTCTTTATCCAGAAATAGTGTAAGATCACCCATCCCCCTTCCAACTGATTTGTTGTGCTTGAGAAGTTTATATTCAGGATTGAATGCTTGTCTCTGCAGGTCCTTGATTATAGTCTGAGTAGCACCTTTAATTTCTTCTGCGTCGAGGTCGATGGATGTTTGAACTGGCATATTACGACAATTTTTAATGAATCGAAGTGCATATGCGGTGACTCTTTGAAGATGTGTCCATGAATTTCGATGATCAATCATTGAAGTAAACGACGGAATCTGTGACGTAGTAAGACATACCTGTCTCTTTTCTAATTCTGTGGTTGAATTGGCTGATGCCGCTGGCCACGATGACGGTGGTCCGTATAGAAACAGTGGTCCATAAAACCACATGCCTTGTTGTTTGAATTGACCCGGGTTGATGCCTCGTGAGATCATGTCTGCCGGGTTTTTGTCTGTAGGTACGTGACGCCATTGTTGCTTCACCGTTACTTCTTGTATAGCTGCCACTCGATTTGCCACAAAGGTGTGGTAGGAAGACGAACTGGCAGAGATCCAGGCTAGCGTCACTTCAGAGTCAGACCACAGAAAGCATTCGCCTGTCCATTGTAAAATATGTTTTACCCTGTCCAATAACTGGGCTGCTAACCGTGCAGCACAGAGCTCCAGCCGAGGGAGCGTTTGTTGTTTTGGTGGTGTAGTCTTTGATCTAGAACACAACAGCTGAACGCTCACAGATCCATCTGTTTTTATCGACCTTGCATAAATAACAGCTCCATAGGCCTGCTCGGATGCATCGGCAAAAGCGTGTAATTCTCTCTGATGCACATTGTCCTTTGTGGTTGAAAATACGTAGCGTGGAATTTGCAAGTTTTCAAGTTCCTGGATATTTTCTCTAAACTGGCTCCAGAAGGTATGCAAGTCCATAGGGAGTGCTTCGTCCCAGCTTAATTTTAGACGCCACAGCGATTTCATGAATATTTTTGCACATGAGACAACTGGTGACAAAAAACCTATTGGGTCGAAAATATGCGCGATGTCCGACAGTACTTGGCGTTTCGTTATTTTGGCTGTTGTGCTCCATTTGGTCCTTATTAGGAAGTAATCAGTCCCAGGTTGCCACGTTAAACCAAGCGTTGTGATGGTAAAACTATCGTTGTCAAAATTCAATTGGATTGCTCGATCCTCTGCGTTGATGTTCGTTAACAGTGTTTTATTACTCGCACACCATTTCCTCAACTTAAAACCTGCTGACTTGGTGAGGGAGTTCAATTCCTCCTGTACGCGCAAGGCTTCTGCTAACGTGTTGGCTCCACTCATAACATCGTCCACATAAAAATCTCGTTGTAAGCATCTGGAGCCGTGCGGATATTGTGTGCTATGTTCCTTGGCTAATATGCGTAGACATTTTATCGCCAAATATGGTGCCGATGTGACTGCATAAGTCACTGTGTTTAATTGGTAACTTTTCAGAGGTTCGCTTGGCGTGTTCTTCCACAAGATTAGTTGATGCTTGCGGTCAGCTTCGTTCACGATAATTTGTCTGTACATTTTCTCGATATCTGCTGTAAAAACATATCTGCGTACTCGAAATCTCAAAAGAACCGCAAATAAGTCTTCTTGAAGTTTTGGACCTGGTAGTAGCACATTGTTCAATGATACATTTGTTGACGTCTTCATTGATGCGTCGAACACGACACGCAACTTTGTGGTGGTGCTGTCTGGCTTCAGAACGCAGTGGTGAGGTAAGAAGTAGTGGGGTTGGTTTATGCTTCCGCTAACTTCTTCCATGTGACCTAGCCGCAGGTATTCCTCCATGAAGGCCGTATACTGCATTTTGATGACGGGGTTTCTTTGCAATTTACGTTCGATGGCGTAAAAGCGTTGTAATGCGATAGCTTTCGAGTCTCCAAGAGGGCTTGCGTTATCAACGAAAAGCAAGCGCACAACGAACTGTCCGTTCGCTGCTCGACACACCGTTTGGTTGAAAAATGCTTCGCAAGTTCTTTCTATCGCTGTTAGCGGCGGGCTGTTGGTGTCAAATTCTTCTAGCTGCCAGAAACGCTCGAGCTGTTGGGTTAATGATTCATCTTCATTCGTAACTCCAATACCGCAGAACGTAGTCTCAGCTGTTGATGGAACTGTGATGTGTCCACCAAGCACCCATCCGAACACGGTGTTTTGCAATATGGGGAGTCCGGTTCCCAATTTGATTTGGCCGACTACTAGCAATTCCAGATAACATTCGTTGCCTATAAGAATGTCAATTGGACCTGATTGATTAAACTCCGGATCAGCCAATTGAATATTTTTAGGAATAGGCCAGGCTGTCACGTCGAAACTCTGTGTTGGCAGTGGATGTGTAATTTTTGGCAGTATGACAACTTCAATTCGGGCTGAGTAACTAGTCAATCGTGACTCAAGTTTAATGTTGGCTCGGTGAGTAGCGCGTTGTTGAATTTCCCCAATTCCATCAAAGTACTGCGGATTGTATTGTGTTGGTAATCCGAGCTTCTTTGCCAACCTGTCCGTAATGTAGTTTGTCTGCGAACCGCCGTCCAAAATTGCACGGCATTGAAATTCATTGCCACGGAAGTCATTGACTTTTAAGACGACAGTGCTCAACAGCACATGTTTCACGCCCGCACGATTGACCGGGGACACTAATGAAGTGGTGAGTGGTTTTTCTATGGCACTGGAATAGCTCTGTAACTCCACGATAGGCTCACTTACGAATGTTGTGAGAAGTGTCTGAGATGACCCTTGACTGGACTGACCCGAGTTATTGGATGGGCCCTTAGCTAGCTGTTGATCAAAATGCACTAATGAGTTGTGCTTCTTGTTGCATTTGGTGCATCCTCTCATTGAACAAGTTTTTGATGTATGACCATTTTTCATACAATTCGCACATAACTTGTGTTGTTTAATTATATCAAAACGCTGATGTGGCGTTTTCGCCAAGAATTGTGCGCATGCAAAAAGTTGGTGATTGCCTTTGCATACGAGGCAGCCCGTTGCGGCCTTGGTTGCTGAGAATAGCGTTGAATGATACTTCGCGTTTGTCGATTTATTGTTGATAATTTTGTGTTGTGGTTCTCGGTCTTCACATGATTGAAAACGTTTTTCTAAGAATTTCAATAGGCGGTCAATGGGTTGGAACTCCTGAGGCTGATCTAGCGTCAATTCATGCTCGGATCTTGACGTTTTATCTAACTTCTGCAATAAAAGATACTCCAAAATTGTGTGGAAGCTATCTACGGGAACTCCTTGGCTTTTTAACGCGTAAATGCATTCCTTGGCTGCATCGTGTATAGTTTTAAGCGTTGAGCCCATTTCACTGCTAGCATTCTTTATATTAAACAGCTTGCTATAGATAGTTTTAACCAATTTGCGTTTATTGTTAAACCTATCGCACAAGATTTGCCAGGCTGCGTCATAGTTTTCCTCGCATGCTGGCAAGTGACCGATGAGTGCTTTAGCTTCTCCGGTTACATTGGCAGCCAAGTAGAACATTTTTTGTGTGTTGCTTATTGGCTGAGTATGTATCATCTTAACATACAAATCGCGAAATGGTATCCACGTTGAATAGCTACCGTCAAAAACTGGCAAGGTAACTTTAGGCAAATGCACATTTAATGCCTGTGGTATGGTGTGGATTGGCGAGGAGTTGCTCGGTGTACTGACTGGAATATGTTGTCGTAACTTAATGAGTACGTTTTGAAGCGATTCTTCGATCTCGTAGAATTTGTCCGCATCATAACCATCAATTTCCGCCAGGTTTGTTCGTTGCCATATCCATTGGTTATTTTGCACCAGATTATCGTGGTAACGTATCAATAGTTTTGTTTTGATATCATAGTACACTGGTGGATGTGACTGATCAGTTTCCGAGTGCACATCCCCAATGACTCGAGAAATTGCACGCACCAACGCCTTTTGCTGCCGTACTAGGGCTAAGTGTCCATCGCCTTCCTGATGGCTGGTCCGCGGTGTGCTGTCCTTGCGGTTAGAGCCTCCTTGATGGACGTGCAAGGCAACTTCAAGTTGCACTGGCGTTTTACGCTTCTCTCCTTCCTCATTGATGATGTGCTGTAATTTGGTGAACAGCCAGTCGTAGAGGTTTGCTACGTTGCCTCTATAATCCTGTTTGAAGTACTCATGATTAACTTCGTCTAGCTCGAGTACGAGATGATGTTGATGTTCGAACGTAGACCATGCCTCCTTCAGAGTCTTCATGCGTTTACTGGCATATTCGATGGTTTTACGGTCTTGTGTGTCCTTTTTAAAGTTGCTCACCAGTTGCTCTATTGCCGAGCCCACTTCATACTGTGCCCTGGTCAACTTGTCCAACTGCTCAATTGTTTCTTGGTGATGCGCCATCCTTCAGAATCTCGCCTTGTGGTAAACAGGAGATCGTGAGTTCTTATCTCGCCGGGGCCTCCAAAATGTTTCTATTCCGATTAGTTGGTTTACTAATCGGTTGCCGATTCCTTGGGTGCAATACCGAAGGATCGTGATGATGACTTCAAGTGCAATACTGAAGTCTGATATCTCTTTGGGTACAGTACCGAAAGAGTGTTGTGGCTAATCAAGTATTATTCTTGAATTAACCTTGTGGTTGATAATTGGCGACAAAGAAAACACTGTTGACTGTTTGACTTCAAAAGTATATCTCAATCTTTATTTATAAATTGATTGAATTTATATTATAATTTTGATTACGCTAACAAAAAAAATATATTTGTGGTGTCTGCAATTATGTGCAAGGCACCAGCGTTTGTGCGTACGTAGGGCAAATTAATACTTTAGCCCGCACGTGTACGGAAATGCTGATGAGGCTTCACACGCTGTATATCCGTTCATCGGGTGTACTGCTTATTCTGCGTTCACGAGCGGGCATTGGTGATGGGAATTGCTGATTGGAGTTTTGCGTTGGAGCAGGTACAAACAGGTGCCATTAAGCTATTTGGGGATTTTTTTTGTTTGGAATTCGGTTAACTGCTCCCCCTATCGATTCGTTTTAGTAAAAAAGTAATTAATGGGAAATATTAGCTCAATTGGATAAGGGGAAAAGGTGCCCCAATACGCCCAAAGTTTAAAAAACGGGGTTCTGCACAAAAGTTGGTTAGTTTTTACGCATATCTTAGCTGTTATCCATTTTACACCGAAAGTTTCTTCACAATCGTTATAAATCTATTAAAGGTGAATAAGTTCTTCATACAATGTTTTTTTGTACCTTTAATAACTAAGAAAATAAATCAAAAATTATTTGAAAAGCCATGCATTTCGCAAATTCGATGGAATAGTGGACTGCGCAATTTTTGCTTTTGATAAAAAGTTTTATTGAAAAATACTGATACTTACTCTCTTATATATATACTCGTATGTATGTATATTATACATTGTAAAAGTACAGTTAGAAGACTAAAGAGAATTTTGTTCTGTTTTGTTGGGAAGTTTGTAGCTTTTTGCTGTTTGTTTGTTTTTGTGATCAATAACGGTTATTCTTCATCACGCTTGTTGCGCTTGGAAGTGCTTAATTTCAGTATTTAATAGAAATCCAATTTTATATTCAAATTTTCGTTAAAATGTCTTCTTTAAATTTGCGTAAATAAATTTACCTGCTTGGTCATCCGTCTAATGGTTTATCGGGCTGTAAATTACCATCAAATAAAGAAGTGTTGAAAGTGTTTTTTTTTTTAATATGCGTGTTGTTAAATTAAATTTGCGAGAAAGTGCGCGATTAACTACACAAGAAGCTGCAATATTTTGGGAAAAGGCCAGAATCCCAATCAGAGATTAAAAACATTGCATAAACAAATTGGAAAACTTATACCAGGAATGGAGAAATTTGCAAAAACATGCTAACATGCTAATAGAAAAAATAAAAACGATAAAAAAGAGAAGTAGGATTTGTAAAAAAATTAGAGGCTTTGTTTGATTTGGCACTTGCAAATGCCCTTGAAATCAGTTGAAATTGATAAGAAATTTTTGATAAGTCAACGAGAGGAAGGACGACCTGGTTACATGTATAGGATAGATTAAGACGAAATTCGAAAGAAAAAATAAAGAACGAAATAAAATACTGTCACAAAGAAAAGAACGCAGCATGCAACAAATAAAAGAAATGGGTATGAATTCTTGGCTGTATCTTCTAATAGAAATACAATTATATTGATTTCAATTTTTTTATTAGGTGTGCCAATGTCGTTGACATCCAAAAGTGAAAGTTCATCCAACGAGGAATAAAGTTCAGTTTGACCTGTTTCCAGAGAATGGAGGATACACCACAAAAAAAAGCAAGAGGAAAAAAGGAAATTGTAACCTTAAAGCTTGCAGCTGTTTTTGATGCATACAAAATGAGTGATCATAGCCGCTTTAGTTGTATCATTGGCTTATGATATTGAAAATTTTATTTTAAATAAGAATTCCATTCGGATTGGTCGACAAAAACTAAGGGCAGAAAGAGTAGCTGAATTGAAAAATCAACTTAGTGTGAATGAGTTGAATGCGGTTTGTTTGCATTGGGGTGAAATATTGCTGCCTGCATTAGAAAGGAAAGAAAAGGTGGACCGTCTTCCCATTATAATTCCAAGAGGTTCTGTTGAACAGCTACTTGAAGTGCCTGCATTGAAATGTGGTAGCGGAATGTGGCCATTTGCAAATCAATTTTTGAATGGCGTCTACAAGATCATATAGCTTTGCTATTCGATACAACAGCAGTAAATACTAGGCGTTTCAATGGAACTTGTACAATTATTGAAAACACATTGGAAAGGGATATTTTGTATTTAGCTTGTCGGCATCATATTTACGAACTTCTTCTTAAAAGTGTTTTCAATGTTAAAATTGGTAAGTAATTGCAACATTGCAACATGCATTGAACAGATGCTGTATCGAAAAAGCGAAAGTGGCGAAAGCGTTGTGGATAGGTGAGGTAGAGCGAATTACCAGTCTCCTTAATAAAATTCTTGAAGAAAAACAACCTCGGGAAGATCAAGTTACTAACTTTCATTAATATTTATAGGAAAATCGCCGAGACGCTGTGGCATAAAATTTCGATCTCCAGTAGCTATGGATGGCAAAAGCAATATATACTTTGAAAATATATTTATTTAGATTTGAGTTCAAATGCTCAGCAGAAGAAGATATATCGATTTTTATTGTAAAAGTATACGCTTAAGGATGGTTTGGTGCTTCATCACCAATAAAAGCTTCGTTCCAAGACATCACTTTTCTTTCTACACTCAATCAGTAGTGTTGATAGTGATATTTCTCGTGTAGCTTTGGAGAAATTCTGTAAGCATCAATTGTACTCGTATTGAAGCTCAGAGCTTGTTGGATTGGCATTTTTCGATTCAAATATATCAAATGACACAAAAGAAAGAATGGTTTTAAATTTGAATCGAGATTCTGACGATGTGCAATTCAATGCCAAAAGAGCATTAATAAATCCTGCACAAATAACTGTTGAAAAAGGCATCGAACAGTTTGTGTCCAAAAAAACTAAATTGATTTCAATCGCTTCAAACAAATCCCTAAAAATGACATGAAAATAATAGTTATATTGAAGCTAAAAATATGCTTATAAGCTTAAAAGTAGTAAACGATACGGCAGAAAGAGGAATTAAACTAATGCAGGATTCTAATTCTATTTTATCAAGAGATTAAAAACAAAAACAATTTATTTTACAAATTGTTACCGATTACCGTCGCCGTTTCCCAGACTGTAATAAGGATTCTTTGTCACAGCAGTTACATTAATAAATATTATGTAAAAATAAAACAAAACCATTATTTTAGTCGAATATTGAAGTAAGTAAAAATAATCAAACTTTCGGTGTAAAATAGATAAGATATGCGTAAAAACTAACCAACTTTTGTGCAAAAACACGTTTTTTCAAACTTTGGGCGTATTGGGGCACCTTTCCCCCTTATCCAATTTAGATAAAATTTCACATGAATTACTTTTTTTACTGAAACGAATCGAAAGGGGGGTGCCATTGGTAAATTTCCGCCTTGAGAAAATTAGTGTCACCCTAGTATTCCTCCACCCGATTCGCCTGCTGTGATGCGGTGTAATCTTCCGCTAGTTTTTTTAATGTTTGTTTTGTTAATTGTTTCTCCATATATTACCAAGAGTGTGGGTAATAGTAGGTCCGCCGTGTCATAGCCTCCCGTAACACGGTAAGGTCAATAAGATCAATACTCACTGAGGGGACCAGGTATCAGTGAGGCTCCATGTTAAGATAGCCGGTTACCCCTGGCTGCCCACCATCCAATGGGCACGGGTCGCATGACACCCTGAAGTAGGGCAGGTATTCATGGACTCCACATTCTAGATACGTACTGTTCTGTTTAATGACAGGGTGTGATTCTTCCTCACGCACATCGGTGTTAATGGGATAGAGGCTAAGGCTCTGTCACTCAAAATGCAAATGCTTTTAAATATATTTCATATAATTTTGTACCTATTACATGCTTTTTATGTTTTTTTTGCGAAAAATGTTTTGCATTTACCAGCTTTTTTCATTCAATTGCATATTGTGACATCATTGCACAAAGAGCGTAAAGGATGAATGATAGAACGGAAGATTACGCCAATGCTGGTACGAAAATTTCCTCTCTCCGCGGGGGCCGTCATATCAAGAATGATAGAGAAAGAGATTAGGCAATGCGCATGTCTGTTTTCGAAGAAGTACCACAAGCCGCGATAAAAGCAGTCATCGACGAGAAGGAGGAGAAAATACAACGTTTAGAAGTAGAAATGTGAGCGTCATAATTGAAGTCCATGGGTATTTATGTATATAATTTTTCATATATTACAGAGAAAAACTAAACAAGATTGTATACAATTTAAATTAAAATAATGAGAAACAAATCACAGAGATAAAGCGCCTCAAAATTGGCAAGTCTTCAGAATTCGACAGAAACAACTTGGAAGAAAGCTCCGATGCATTTTAACCAAAGGCCAGATAAGTGTATCGAATTACTTAATGATTTTACAAACAATACAAAAAAAATTACTACCTGCAGATTGAAAAATTGAAAAATGAAAACAAACGGCTGAATTGGATAAATCATCTTTCTAAAGGAGGGCTTTCAAAACCTACTAATATGTTAATGGAACATATGAGAGCCTTGCAAGCTGCTTTTGATTAATTAAATAGCAGTGACTTGTATATACTCGTATGTAAAAATTATATTAAGAAACACTTAGAATTAAGTAGTCATTTAAATTGTAGTCAAAAAGTAAAAGAACTGTTTTTTAGAGCTAGAATGTATTTTAGAATCCGTTCACTAAATAAGACTTTTGTAGAAAATATGTACAGTAAAAAGCGAAAATTAAATAAAACAATTAATTGAATTGTTGTTAACTATTTTTTATTGATAGCTGATTTTTATTTACAGCATTGTATTTTTGAAGCGTTACGAGGACAGACTGATTAGTGACATTTTGGTGCCTCATTATGGTAGGGTTTTTTGTCGGCTGCTGAGGCCACAAAAGCAAACGTATACACACGTGCGTACTTGATATAATAACACGTACCTATGTTTCAGAGCTCCACTTGTTTATCGCACTATTTTCCTTATGACGCTCATAATTCCATTGCTCCTTTCTTGGGCTTCTAGGATGACGGCTTTTAATTCAAAAAAATTCCTCTCAACAAACATTTAAACATGTTTACTGACACTTTGTAAACTGCTGAAACGCTCTGCCACAATTCTTTGGGTACAAATTCCGATTTAAGAACTTTCGACCCAATTATAAACGTTTTTCTATAAAAATTTTGGCAATGTTTCTTAAAAATACAAAGAAACCCATAGAAAAGAAAATCAGCTGTTCGCTCGTTAGTCAACCGTGACGTAGATGCGCAGAACGAAGCAAATTTGAACACAGCATTGCGTAATCTTGTCTCTGTGAATTGTGCCGTCATATGGCACACACGAAATGAGAGAACAGCCAAAATGCATACATTTATGAGCGAGAAATGTGATAATTTGTGTTTAATATAAAAAATTGTTATATTTATTGCATTTTATAATATTATTTATATAAATAAATGTGAAATAAAACATTTGGCGTAATTTTTTGGTAAAATTTGTGTCGCGAAAGTTGTTATTTAGTATTTTGGTACAACAATGGGAATATAAAAGAAAATAATTATGGGAAGTGAAATAGAAAAAAACATCAGCTAACTAATTTATTATGTTTACGGCTCATTTTGCATGAATTTTACAGAATGTCTTCGCTAAGTTGTTGTTTCCAGGTTCTTGCTAGAAAAATTAACGTTTAGTCTTGACGAAGCAAACGTAGCGTAGCAAAACAAAAATTCCTAAGCGAACAGCTACTTTCAAACTGTACGTAAATCAATGTGAGCGATTAGTCTCTTACGGACAAAATATACATTTACGATCGACGAGAAAAATTTCTGCAGATTGCAGAATTTTCTGTCGGCGTTCATAAATGATCCGATGACATTTGACTCTTTTGAAAGTTTTTTACTACTTCGTAGTGATATATAATGAGAGTCGAGTAGAGAACAGCGAAAGTGTCGGACGTTTTTAAAATATTTTTCTTTTATTAGGTTAGTTTAGGATAACCAGGTACCTTGCGAGTTACTCAAGTTGCACTCGGAGGCTCATTGGCCCATTGGGATGCCTATTTTTATGGGGGAAATCATTCCACCCTCTTTACCTTAAAAAACCCTCAGCTCCCCGTGATCTTAAACCAGTCAGAAGCTTTTGTGAAGTTGAGAATATAAGTTAGCCTCAGCTCGACTAATTCTTGTAGTTCTTCAAAGAAGGCCGAGCCCATATACTTGGCTTGCGAGTTATGGTGTTAAATTAAAACGAGAATGTTTTCAATTCGATTGTCTTTATTCCACCACTTCGATCTTAAGACTAACTTAAAATATTTTCTCTACTTCTATTCAAATTCAGTTGGCATTGAAGTGCAAATTATGCTACTAAGCATATTTTGCATTTGGAGCCTTAACTGCACTTGAGACCATCCGCTATGCAATAACAAGAACTAAGCGATAACGTTATTGCATAGAATGTGAATATTTTAACTAACGTAACTTGTTTACACACACATACATTTGTTGCTGTTTTCTACATTAAATTAAATAATATTCTTTTATGATCGCAGTTCGGTGCATGCAAAAATGCCCCGGTTCAGCGTCTTTACTTATTTTAATAAATGTGAGGGATCGGGTTGCGTTGGGGACGTAACTCGCGTCCTCTGAAGGCCCTGGCAATCACAGAGCAGATGTTTCCCCGATTCCTTCTCCTCATCTCAGTTGTGGAGACAACTCCTACAATAATCTCTGAAAGGAGCACCGTAACTGGCTGCCATTCGGCCCATGCAGTGCCCTGTCAGAACTCCCACTCCTGAGTTCTCCTCCACTGAACCGAAGAAGTATGTCAGACCTATTTTGGCTTAGTTTTGGCCACATGTATCGAGATGTTCGACAATCGGCTGTTAAGTACCACCGTTCGTTCGTTAATCTTTTTACAGTGGTTTCGATATTGTTTGTGAACTCTTTTCTTTATTTAATTTAAAAAAAATTAATGGCGTTCTTTCTATATTTATTAATCCTAAAATATGTATATAGTTACGAAATCAACACGCCATCTGATTGCATAATTTTAGAGCATGTGTCATTTTCAACCCCTAAAGTACACACGCGAGAAGGCATGTGAAAGTGCGTTCAAAGGCTAGTGGAACTTCTGGCACACAGAAAGTATATAAGCGGCCACACAATTGACATCGAGATCAGTGAACAAGTGAAAGTGGCAAAGTGAACATCGTAGTAGCAGCAGCAGTGGAACAGTGAGCGTAGCCGAGAGTGAACATCGTAGTAGCAGATCAGTTAACCAGTGACATTGGCAAAGTGAACATCGTTGGCAGCAAGCAGTGAAAAATGATCATGGCGGAATCCTGAGAGTGGCAGCAAGCAGAGTGAGCATCGTATTGGCAAGATCAGTTAGCAAGTGACAATAGAAGATTGTATTGGCGGCAAGCAGTTCAGTAGTGATCGTGGGGGTAGTTAAGAAATGAAGTGCACTAAACTGACTGACTGAAGCAAACTATATGCGAAGACGAAGTGTGAGAAGCAAATGGAGTTAAAGCCAATAGTAAGTTGGACACAATCCAGCGATACGAATGCAAGTATTGAGCTTGGTATAAATTGTCAGAAAGGCTATTACGTAACAATATTATACATGTTAAAAACGCAACCCCTATTTTTTTTATTTTTAATACCTTTTGTTTTTATTTTCATATTCAAATATGAAATGTTTCTTAATATCATAAATGTTTCTTTTAACAGACGCTTTTGTACTTTTTATTCACGTCAAGACTAATAGCTACACATGAAATTTTTGTAACGACACGCTTGTTTCGTTGCGTTTGTTTCGTAAAGAAAATTGATACATGCGTGCTGTGAACAGCTGAGAGTAAAAGTCAGCTGTCTTGCTGGAATGCACTGTGGTAGGTTTGGGGACAAGACTGAGAAACAGGTGACACTGATGAAGATAAACAGTATTCGTTGCTGCAGTCGCCACTTACGTTATTCTTGTTTTTTGGGAAATCTCGTTTAATATTTGACTTTTTTGCACAGATCTGATATAACAGGCAAAGATTCACTTGGATTTGCATTTAGTGCATTTAGTTTGAGTTTCGATGTTGCTGTCCCAAAAATGAAAATGCCCAGAGGAAAAAAATTGACCGTTTCCGAAAAGAAAATCATTTTGTATCTCCACAATGAAGGGCGATCTACGAATTATATTAATGAAATGTTTGGTAGAAGTCCTACCACTATTAGAAGTGTTATAACCGATTGATAAATCGGGATAACCTTGAAAATATGCCTCGTTATGGGCGACCGAAAATTTTAACACCCAGGGAAGGGAGTTAAAAATATGAGGTACTTAGGGTTTTCCTGCTCTCTTCTGACAACGGTTCGATATTTTCCGGAAGTTTTTGTTGCTTTGTCTTTCGTAAGCATCAGTCTATGAATATAGTAAAGAAAGAAATCAAATAAAACATTCCAAAGTTGGAAAAATCAAGTAAGTATATTAATATAGCCCAACAACGAATACTTTTGTGACATACTGTACGTTTTAGGGTGCCATTAAGCTATTTGGGAATTTTTTTTGTTTGGAATTCGGTTAACTGCTCCCCCTATCGATTCGTTTTAGTAAAAAAGTAATTAATGGGAAATATTAGCTCAATTGGATAAGGGGAAAAGGTGCCCCAATACGCCCAAAGTTTAAAAAACGGGGTTCTGCACAAAAGTTGGTTAGTTTTTACGCATATCTTAGCTGTTATCCATTTTACACCGAAAGTTTCTTCACAATCGTTATAAATCTATTAAAGGTGAATAAGTTTTTCATACAATGTTTTTTTGTACCTTTAATAACTAAGAAAATAAATCAAAAATTATTTGAAAAGCCATGCATTTCGCAAATTCGATGGAATAGTGGACTGCGCAATTTTTGCTTTTGATAAAAAGTTTTAT
This sequence comes from Clusia tigrina, assembly GCA_920105625.2. Taxonomy (NCBI): domain Eukaryota; kingdom Metazoa; phylum Arthropoda; class Insecta; order Diptera; family Clusiidae; genus Clusia; species Clusia tigrina. The sequence continues at coordinate 171,229,083 of OV050031.1, forward strand.
TGAAAAATACTGATACTTACTCTCTTATATATATACTCTTATGTTATTATTAATTAATTAGTATTATTATACATTGTAAAAATACAGTTAGAAGACTAAAGATAATTTTGTTCTGTTTTGTTGGGATGTTTGTAGCTTTTTGGTGTTTGTTTGTTTTTGTGATCAATAACGGTTATTCTTCATCACGCTTGTTGCGCTTGGAAGTGCTTAATTTCAGTATTTAATAGAAATCCAATTTTATATTCAAATTTTCGTTAAAATGTCTTCTTTAAATTTGTGTAAACAAATTTACCTGCTTGGTCATCCGTCTAATGGTTTATCTGGCAGAAATTGGAAATTGAGAGAGAGTGGCCGGCCTTGACGAAGAAACGTCTAATTGAGGAATAGCAGAATAGAAAATGTATATAAGGAAGTGCGAGACTAAGAAACGGGGTCTCTTAAAAAAATAAACAAGACAGTGGATGTGTATGTTTCTGCGCACGTTCGATAGAGAAGAAAAAAAGATATATCGGTGTTCACCGTTGTGTTTGACTACACTGGTTGGTGGTGTTAGTATCGTACGGGAATCAGTTTAATTTGAACAAATAAAATTTAAATAATAGGGGGAAAAAGGCTTTCGGTTTTTTTATGTTGATTTTGAACGGAGAAACTGAAGAAAAAAGCTGGTAGGTGTCTCCCATCCAATCTGGAGAAGGCCATAAATAAAGCTAAGCATTTATTGTAAAATAAAAAATGTTATTATAAAGAAATTTAAGTATAAATAAAATAAATATAAGTTATTGTTCCTCCCCTGGTGCAATGTGGCGTGTTGACAACCGTGCCTACGAAATTATGAGCTAGCCGTGGAAACCACATAGCAATTTATATTGGAAGATTGCTCTGTATGCTTATTTAAGCAGTCATTTCTAATGAGCAAACCATAGCCATTAGTTCCTATAAAGTTTTTTTTCCAAATTAGTCATTGCAAGCATCAATTCTTCGGTGTGCTTTGATAAACCACCTTCGCTGAGCTGGTCTACCCACGTGTAGCTTCTGTTCTCATTTGCCATGGCCGTCATTTCATCTTAGGGCAAATATAGCCTGCTAGATTCTCTAAACCGTCATATACAATAGAGTCCAATTCCTTTAATTCTTCTTCGTGGTCGGCACAAGTTTTAATTAAGCAAAATCGGTATAATATCACTCCTATAAAAGAATGTGTAAGATAATGCACTGTTAATGAACAAGTTAAATGTACCTGTCAAAGAGTTATGCGATCGTTCTAAATCGGGTTTATCGTCTTCTTTTCGTTAGGGCTGGTTTACAAAAATCCCAGATTATACCCCAGCAAATATGAACATTTGAATTATTGACGATCGGGATGATCATGCATGCCACCCTTAGAGCGGATTCAACCGAAGAAATTTTCCAACACTTCCTGAATCAGCCGATACGCTAATATATATTTCACATTAAATTGATTTTTTAAATCGGTGAATAACATTTTTGATGCATTGTTCTACGACACCTCCAAAACATAGTTTTTGAACGCTTCAACTGCTTCTTCGGCGCTCGTAAATCGTTGACACGCAGTTTACCTTTGATATTCGGGAACAAGAAGAAGTCATTGGGTGCCAAATCAAGACTGTACGGAGGATGAGTCATCAATTCGATGTTTCGACTGCTCAAAAATTCACCTGTTTGACGAGATGTGTGAGAGCTCGCATTGTCATGCTGGAGAATGATTCGTCTTTGGCGGTTGGTTTTACGAATTTCTCCGAAGACTTCCGGCAAACAAATGGCCGTGTACCACTCAGAATTGACTGTCCTACGTTGCTCAAGCGGAACAGTGGCCACATGAACAACTTTTGTTGGATTCAGCTCGTCTTGGAATACCCACACGGTCGATTCCGGCTTATACGCATATATCCATGATTCGTCACCTGTCACGATTTTATACACGTCTTTGAAGCACCACGGTCGAACTTTTTAATCATTTCCTTACACCAATTGACACGAGCCTTTTTTTGAGCGATTGTCAAATTATGTGGGATCCAACGCCAACAAATCTTTTTTACAGTCAATTGTTCATACAATATTGCATGTATGGAAGTGGAAGTAATGCCCAAGATGTCCTCTATCTCACGATATGTCACATGACAATCTTGCATTATTAGTTCACGCACTGCATCGATGTTTTGTGGCACAACAACCGATTTTGGACGACCTTCACGGAATTCGTCGGCGACCGAACTACGACCACGATTGAATTCACTATACCATCGATATACTGTTGTTTTTGATGGTGCTTTATCGTCATACAAAGAACTGAGTTCATCGACATATTCTTGTTATGATAGGCCACGTCGAAAGTTGTGAAAAATAATCCAACGAAAACCTTCTCTTGAAATTTCCATTTTTTTGCCAAATTGATTTTCTTAACTAACTGTAAACAAAACAAATAGCACTTGTACATCAACACGATGTTTGTACGTTTATGCTAAAAAATGTCAAACTTAATTATGGTGTTGCCATATTTTAGCTATTGACATTAGTGTTGCCAGCTCCCGAAATATAATATAAATAGTACCCCCGTACTATATGATGCCTTTTCAAAAGCAAGAACAAAATTAGGTTTCGAATTGAAAAAATATAATACAATTATAAATTTACCCTTTTGAAGTGGTAGCATGGTTCCTTTGGCAATGCAAGTGTTAACCTATATCTAATTCTAAATAATTAAAATTCTTTTAATACACAAATGAAAGCTTTTGCAAATGCCTTTTTCAAGTCGCCAAATATTTTAAAGTAATAGTTGACGTCACGACCGATAGGATGTGTTATGTTTTTACTGGAAGAGGAATAATGAACCTGCGGGTGGCGTAATGTTCTTTTCTATAAATATTGTCTTGTAATATATTGTTCTTATTACCAATACCGCTGACATTCAAGTTACACTTAAAATGTTTTATTTTTAAAAGTCATATCATAATTTCAGTTGTTAAAAATAACAACAAAATACACATATGTAGAGGAAGGTTTACTTATTTTCTTCTCTGAAAATCGAAGTCTGTAAAATTACTGTTTCTGATGTGGAACAGATCGATAATAGAAATACAAATCTTAAAAAACAATAAAAATATATATCATAACAATATCCAATATCAATAAATTTTATTGTTCACGCATACTTGAAAAGATACTTCAGTGTACTAATTTATTGTCGTCGGTAATACAGTTGAAATTTCCAAATTTTTATATGGTTGGCTTCATTTCAGTAAACAATGTTGTATATTTTTATGATGAAAGTAAGTAAGCTTTTATATCGATTTTAATGCACCTGTGAATTAATAATTAAATAAAACTGTCAATCGACGACTACCACCAAATATCTTATGATAATTTATATACGATATCGACCAATAAATAAATTTTTTTCAGAATAACGAGCTTTTTGAAACATTTATCTCCTATCAAATCGAGTTACCAAAATGACACAAACTTATAAAATATTACAAAGAATTGTTTTTACAAGTTATTTACAATAATTTTAATTTACTATCAAGCATGTATTTTGTACTTAGCTATAACAGTTTTTTTAAATACCTAATATGGATCTCATTTAGGTTAAATTTTACAAATTTAACATTTCTTTATTTGGTATTCAAATGAAAAATTTATAAGCTAACAAATTGTTCTAATTTTATGTTTGCATCCTGACAATATTATCATACAAAAATCTAGACGCCTCCTTTTCAGAAACATTAAAATTAAGCTTTTGATTCTTCGACTGCTACTCATAAAAATGCATTCAAATTTACGTATAAAGGAATACTTTGGCCAACTATGATATTTTATTATTATATATTATTAATATATCGTATTTGATTTTGAAATCCATCTGTGTCTTCAAAATAAGCACTCCCGTCTTTGCATTAATAAATATTCAGCCTATATGTATACCGTGGTTTTTGAATTGCATTGCTTTTGAAGCGTGAATCCAAATTTACTCACGTAACTCCAATGCTGCATACACAAGAGGCAACCGTCGAAGCAACGTGTTGAGGCAACCTGTATTTCTTGTTCAGTTCACACGGGGCAACCGTTGCAACAACTTCATAACTGTGTAATCAAACGGACATACGCGGAAGAAACCCAAATTTCCGAAATGAGTGACGTACTTCTGTATGAAGATGAGAAAAAGGAGATGCAACAAAAAAAAAAAAGAAGAATGTGGTAAAAATGTAGGTTGTTGAAGGAATTAAAAGAAGATAATCCAAAAGACTATCGAAATTATATGACGATGGACGAAGAAACATTCGGAAAATAGTTGGACATGATGAAATTTAACCAATTTTCATTGTTTTCAATTGCCATTTTTGTTTGCTTCAAATTTTTTCACTTTTTGGTTCATTCCGCGAAGAGCGAAAAGAACTTCGCACGGTTGTTTTCAACGAACTAAGCCAGTAAAAGCTGTTTCCGCACCACTAGAATGATGCAGTGTGGTGGCCGCGGCTAGCTCACCGCAATGGTCGTGGACCTCAACCCGCCACACTGCATCAGGTGGAGCAACACTACGAAAAAAAACTCCAACTCACCATTTTGCCGGTTCTCAGCCTGGCATCCTCCGCCTTGACGACAAGCGAGCCCGCCCCATAATTGCCTTAGCCTAACATATTACACATAAATTTAAACATAACTAAACATGCTACTTTTCTTAATAATTTAAATAAATAACATACCTACTTAATAATTTAAATAAATACCATATATTCGTATATACTTAGCTTTATCCTTATTTCTAGGGGGCGGGCGGCAGCCTCCTTTCTCCTCCGGTATCAAAACTTAACTCCGATTCTCGAATGTGATGGGCCGGAAACAAGCAGTTATCACACTATTCAGCACAATCACTAATCAATGTAACATTGAACTTGAACTAAAAAAAAATTTTTTAAATTGTACTTGAACTCAAATAATTTTTTTTTTTTGAACCGTTCGTATTAGAACAAATAACAGGAACAACCGACGAGACGAGAGAATTTCTAAATAGCAAAATCCGGACTTCGTGGTAATTTAAATATTTTCAGTACACGAATGTAAATAAGGTTATTAATTGAAATACGTTGTTCTAATAAAACACTCAAATTCAATTTATATTATTTTTTTCTAACTTCAATGCGCAGTCACACAATCAACAATTAATCCGAATACATCAACAGTAAAAACGCAAATTTTAAACGCGCGCGGCAATAAAAAAAATTGGAAACAACTTTCTTCCCAAACACTTTAAACTGCCCAGAGACCGTTTTTTCCCTACCACTGCCTTAAATGTTTTTTTCCCTTTTTACTTAAAACCGTATTTTCCATTTGCTCGGCCTCTTCCGGTATTCCATCATTGACCGCTCCAGCGGTCAAGTCGGTCAGTTACCTTTCTTTCGAATTTTTACTATTCTGAGGCAGGGCCATCTCTACCTCAGAATCGTCAGGTAGGTTTTAGACTGGCCGCATTCACTAGAAAAGCGGACAAGTGGAAGCAAGAAAAGAAGGAGAGAAGCAAAACAAACAAAACGAACATACAGACGGTAGACTCCAAAAACCACGATCGCAACAAAGCAGTACACAACGATGCACACGAGGCAACCATTGCGGCAACCATCAAAATATATTTTGATATTTCAGGCAACGATTGAGGCAACATGCATTTCAACGAGCAACAAAGCTATATACGAGGCAAAAGTCGAAGAAACATGCCCTGGTTGCATCAACGGTTGCCTCTTGTGTATCCAGTGTAATGACTAGTAGCCATATAAAGCCCTAATTATGCACATTTAACTTTACACAGCCTCACATAAAAGAGGACGATGCCGGACTTAATGTATGTGACACTATAAGGCCCAATACACGCTATTCGTGCCGGTCACAAGCCAGTCACGTTCAGACGGAACGCAGTGTATTCACATTATCCATTCACATGCTAGTCACAACTTCTCAAATGTGGATGCTAATGCCAGCTTTATGTGTTTGTGGAATAACTAAGATAAACTTCTTTCCAAATACATTTTTTTTTTATTGAATTTTATTAATACGCCGACTGTAAGTCAAAAAGACTTTCATGGCTTCGCACCAGCTCAACTGCTCGTCTGAAATTTATAAAATGCATACATATATTTTGTACATATATAAACATGATATGAAGTAATAATAATTATGTACGTACAATGCACTTGAAGCTAACTATTATTTTAATAAATGCTCGAAGTTGAACTAATAGGAGAGAAAACGACAAAAACAAATAAATGTGAAACGAAGTGGATGGCGTCGATCTATTTATTCCACACTCAAATCGATTCCTACGCTAGAATGCGTAAAATTTCATCTGAACGAAATCCACAATCAAGCGATGCATTCCACACTACATTCAACATTCGGTAAAGTATTAAGTATTATTAAGTATATTTTGGAAAAAACCGCGGCGGTCTTGCTTGGAATGTGACTGGCACGTAACCGGTAATGTGAATACTTCCTATTAAAAGGCATTAAAGAATATTTGACGGATGCTTGACTGGCCGTGACCGGCACGAATAGCGTGTATTGGGCCAAAGTTAGTTTTTTTTATTTTTTGATTTAGAACTGAAATAAAAAATTTATTATGGAAACAATAAATAATAATTCCTTTTCCACTAAGAATCAGCTCGCCCATCGAAATCAAACATAATTTAACTGTTTATGTATAAATACCATAAATAATAGTAACTCAACTGCTATAACAAAAATTGAATCTAATATCAACTTCAGTTTTACTATAATTGAACAATTTTGTTTTTATGCTTGGTTGAAAACTAATGAAAACTTATGAATAGAAAATTAATAATAAATATGAACAGTAAAATACAAAATTAGAATTAAAAAAAAGTAAATCTACTTATCCATCATCAAGAATAAATATTCTTCTTATTGGCTCAGTTAACTCTAAGAATAAACAACACAATATTTTTGCAGACGACATTATTTACAAAATGATTTTGACCAATTTTCTGCTTGAAAATTTAACACTTGTAAAACAATTTTTGTCCAAATTTCTAAGGCAAATACATATAGTATATTTTGCGTTCTTGGGTTCAGATTTATTGGATTAATTTTCCCCCAGGCAAGATTTAATTGTTTCCCGAATTCTCTCTTAGCAGTTTCAGTCCAAGCTACTTGACCAATATTAGCCTAAATATCTTGTTTTCAGAAACGACGATCTTCTGTGAGTCCTGTATTGATATCAGTTTTCACCAATGGCATCTACTTATCCTCTAGTTGCATTGTAAAATTAAATTATATCTGGCTTTTTACAATACATGGATGTCAATAGTTTAATCGACTTGGTCTTCTTTGTAATTGGGAAATAGTCACATCGAAAGTAAAGCAAAAGATTGTTTGTTATTTCTGTTTCGAACCAGTGCACCAGGTATCTTTCAGTTATTTTACGTACGTAAGACTAACTTTTTCCAGTTCACTAACAATTTGTATTGTGGTAAACTAATTGTAGGTGATTATATTGCGGTTTGTATTTTGTATATATTGCGGTTTGTATTTTGTATATCTTTAAAACCGTTATTGTACACTCAACTAATATTGATTCGGGGGGTCGTTTTTCCAGAAAACACAGAGAAGCGACACTAAACGTCAAATTTTGTGACGTTTAAAAAGAAACATGTACATTGTACGTGAGTTCACAGCCTTATGAATGGTAAAAAGGAGTTCCCTACTATTAAAAATTTTAAAACCTAAAACGCGGTAGAAAATTGAAAAATGGAGTATTTTTGATAAATAAGGTTTAAATTATACAGTTTTACTTATTAATATAATTTAATAACTTTTTTACATATTTTCTGCTTAACTGTTATAATATATATTTTTATATAAACACAATTAATAATTTTTAGGTCTGTGTAGCATTTTCCACACCACCTGTGAGTAAGCCCCTTGGCGCGTTACCGATTTTATGAGGTGTTCGGTTCCCCTATAGGCCTATGTCAGCGTTGACAATTTATATATGTACATGAATAGTTCGATTTAATTGTATATAGTTTTAAAACATGAAAATTATTTACGTACAATTTATGATATATGAACATAATAATGTTTATTACATTTAATAAATATAGAATATATAATAATGAAATAAAAATATTCAAATTATAGGTGTAACATAATAAATTGTCAAGAGGGCAATTTCGAAACCATATATATATATATATATATATATATATATATATATATATATATATATATATATATATATATATATATATATATATATATATATATATATATAATATATATATATATATATATATATATATATATATATATATATGTATATGTATATATATTCTCTTTGCCCTTGGTCTGCATGCGTCTGTGTTTCAGGCGGAGGTGTATGCGATACTTGAGGAATGGACTTTGTTGTGGAAAACAGGTGGAAAGGCAAATCTATTTGTGTCTGCAGTGACAGCCAAGCTGCGCTCATGGCCTTGGATAGTCCGACCACCACTTCCACGATAGTCAGGTCCTGCAAATCCAGGCTAAACTGTGTTGGAAAACATAATAGTCTGACGTTGACTTGGGTCCCGGGACACGCTGGCATTGCGGGTAACGAGACCTCTGACTCCTTGGCCAGGATGGGCTCCGAGGCTGTTTTTATTGGCCCTGAGCCTGTTCTGCCACTCCCTTCCGCTGCCATCAAAGCCACTGCAAACAACTGGGTTGTTTCGACCCACAAGCGAGAATGGCGGGCTGAGAGAGGCTGCGGATGGACGAAAATTATGCTACCTGCTATCTCTGACCGATGGTCACGGTTCCTTCTATCTTTAGGTAGGAGGGACTGCAGGCTGTTGGTTGGCGTGATGACAGGGCACATTCTATGGGCTAGGCACATGGAAAGGATTGGCATATCAGACAGTGAGCTGTGCCCAGCCTGTGGAGAGGAAGACGAGACGGCGGACCATTTTCTTTGCGTCTGCCCTGCCTTTGCTCGAATCAGGTTCGGGATTTTTGGCACTGATGTGCTGAGGAGTAACCAACTTGGCTCCTTGGCACCACAGGATCTACTTCGACTTCTTCGGAGGTCGGGTAGATTTAAAACAGAGTAAAAGGGCACCTTAAGTGCAGTACAATGGATATATACTCTGTCTGAGTGCTGCGCTTACTAGATTGTTCCGACAAAAAAAAAAAAAATATATATATATATATATATATATATATATATATATATATATATATATATTCTCAGCTGCATAACAGTATGGATTTTGTCTGGCAAGATCGCTAGGCTTGATTTTATGTTGTTGCAAAGTGCGGGAGCTTCTGGGTTTGCTTGATTCCTCAGCCTTTCTTCATGGCCTCTTGCAATTTTCTGAATTATTGCATCGACTGTATCATCTCATAGATTCCGTATTAGCCAAGGCTCATTATCAATGCACCTCAAAACTTTGTTTTAGAATCTTTGGATTGTGTTTATGTGGTCTTGGCTGGCATATCCCCATATCTACGCACCATACATCCATACCGGTTTGAGTACTTGGTTGTAGACTGTAATTTTGTTATGTATGGATAGTTCGTATTTCCTACCCATTACCCAGTACATATTTCAGTTTTGTTAGCTTTACCTTAAATTACTCTAGCTTTGATCTGTTTAAGTTGCCTTACTCTAAAGTAGCGTTCTGAGAAATATGAAGTGAGGATATCAAAGAATTTTTTGGGTAGAGCTACTCTAATTTTGGTGAGTAGACCAGCATGCCATACTTTGTCGAATGTTCTGGCTACATCGAGATAATTGAGCATAATTTCTATAATAAATAAATAAATAAAAAATTTTCTCTTCGATTGTGTTTGTGATCGATGGACTTGGTCTAGTGTCGAGTGTTTGTTACGAAAACCAAATTGATGTGTCGATATTAGTTTTCTGCTATCATGATAGGCATATTCTTTTCATGAATAGATTTTCAAATAGTCTGGATAGCATTAGTTGTATAGAGATTGGTCGGTATGCCGTTACATCATGTTTTACAGGTTTTTGGATCACTATATCGGGACATGTTTCACTCTGAAGCTAGTGTTGATTATTTTTATTGGTATGGCAATCATTTTAGCTGGGAGTTGTTTTAAAATTTCGGCTGTGATTATGTCGTAGACTGGAGATTTTTTCGACTTCAAACTCTGACACTTCAGTTTTAAATTCAAATTTGGTTCAAGAATTTGGAAGAGGTCCGAAGTTACGTATCAAAAAGGGCGTGGCTCTCAAAATGTACCGCCCATATTTTTTGTGTGTTCTGAACCTTCGTAAGAAGTTGCGTTGATGGATTTTTCATAGGCCTCAGAAATGGTTAATTGTGGGCGTGTCAGTAGTAATAATCTGCCTATATTTTGCATGCGCGCTAGTACGGACCTAATGTATACTGACACCAATTTGAATTCATATATCATCATTAGAAGCATAGATATGGTAATTTTTAAAAGTGAGGTGCGCAAAGTTTATTATATAGGAGGGAGGAGTGCCTTTTATCTGATCGACCCCATTTCCTGGAGTTAGTTTGTAATGTCGACATGTTGCTTCTCATTAAAATTCGTCCATAAATCTCTAATAGATCTTCAGTTATGAATATTTGTTAATAGTGGGCAGTTAGCATATCCTGCCCCGATTTTGCAAAATGTTTAGTAGGAGCCACAAACAGTCAAATTGCATCACTATTCCATCAATGGGACCAGAGTTATAGTCATTTTAAAAAAGGTGAAAAAGTTGCATATATGGGAGGTAGGCGTGGTCTTTGTCCAAATCGGACCATATAGCAATCTGGTTCTGTATCTTTATCGAGACTATACGTTTGCAAAGTTTCATTACGATATCAGTGACGGTCTGAAAAAAAATGGCCACAGGCGGACGGACGGACAAAAATCAGAATTGCTCAGTGATTCTGAGCTTTTGTGTATACTTATTACTATGCCTGCAACGACTCCTTCTGGTAGTTGAAGACCCTCTCAACCGCACGAGCTTAGTATAACTAATAAACTATGAAAACTGTTTCAAAACAAATTTCGCATTTTGTTTTATTACAAAAATGTATAAAACAGAGAGTTTTACATTGTGGTTGAACTTTTATTATTATTATTATTATTATTATTATTAACAGGCTAAAAGAACACCGCGACCTAATAGATCTATTGTGCAGCCTCGTACCAAACTAAAACAGTCCTAGACTATTTATAAATCTCGTAACTGCTGTGGGCTTAATTTTAACTAGGTGATTTGGAGATATGAACCCACTGCCTAGGTAATTATGTCTGCATCTTGCCACCGCTGGACAAGTGCATAGAATATGTCCTGCTGTTTCCTGCTCCTCTTGACAGAGTCGACAGGAATCGTCTTCTACCACGCCTATTTTTTTCAGATGGTAATTTAGTCTACAGTGTCCTGTTAAAAGTTCAGTATAGAGTTTAATGTCATTTCTGCTGAGGTTTAAAGAAGCATCTACCCTGATGTGTTCAGGATCAATGAGTAGTCTCGACTGCCGCATGCCTTTTTGGGCTCTCCAGTAGTTTAGCAGACCTCGTTTTTCCTGTTCGCACAACAAGTTATTTGTGAAGCTACTGTTTACCCCACACTTTTTGCCAAAGAGCCTGCCATTTCGTTTCCCTCATGTCCCTCATGTCCTGGTACCCACATTAACGTAACAGAGTTTCTTGCTCCTAGGGTATTGAGAAGTTTAGAGCATTCCCAAGCCAGCTTTGATTTGAATGAGAAGTTTATTAATGATTTCAGAGCTGCCTGGCTATCTGAGAGTATGCATATTTTGGTGTTGCGTGTACCCCTGCGTAGACATTCTCTAGCACATAACTCTAAAGCGTGGACCTCCGCCTGAAAAATGGAAGCTGTTTTTCCCATTGCAATTGCGTTTTGGAAATTTGGCCCTACAATTCCAGCTCCTGCACTGCCATCTTCCATTTTGGACCCACCTGTATACCACAACTGTGAGTCCTGTTTTATTATTATTTCATTATTTCTCCAAGCTGAACGGTCACTGATGACCACTTTGATTTGCTTTGAGAAGTCTAATTTTCTGTCCATTTTGTGGAAGACCATGAGGCACGGAGAATTGCAGACAGTGTCCAGAATCTTTGCGTGCCCCGATAGGTTGCCTTCTTTAAGATGGGCTAGATTAGGTAGCCTTAGGGCCGCGCTGGCCGCCATCCTTTTAACTACAAAGTGTAGAGGAGTCAGTGCAGTGATCATTCCCAAAGCTAGTGTGGGGCACGTTCTCATTGCTCCCGTCACACTCAAACAGGCTATACGGTAAATCTTGTCAAGTGTCATCTGAGCTTTTGTTTGGTTTACTTTTGGCCACCATACCAACGACGCGTATTTTTTATTATCTTGGTACACAACATTTTTAATTCCTTTATTGTGCGCAAAGATGTGAAGCTCACCTGAGCTACTAGCCATATAGCGACCGAAGTAAAATTGACCATGGGTGTAACAGGATGTCTGAAAATCGATTCCTCTTATTTGTTAATGTCGAAGAAATTCGCCAATCCGCTTCGATATATATATATATATATATATATATATATATATATATATATATATATATATATATATATATATATATATATATCGAAGCGGATTGGCGAATTTCTTCGACATTAACAAATAATATATATATATATATATATATATATATATATATATATATATATATATATATATATTTATATATATATATATATATATATATATATATATATATATATATTTACCACATTTCTATTTTATATTTTCATCATATTTATCTTTCAAAGTAAACGTTGCCGAACCTAATCCATTAGGTTAGATTAAGTGGATGTCGTTAGACTAAGTTAAGCCTGTTTAAGGCCCATTGTGGCACCATTAGAGCTTTTCTTTCACAACTCTAGATCCTCTTTCAATCATCCTGTGGAAAACATTTTATGTGAGTGTCACAAATTTCTGGGAGAGTTCTTCACAGAATTTGGAAACTTCAACCTTCAAAGTGCTTCAATTTATAAAAAACCTAAGGTTAAAGTGAATTATAGAGGCACAATATGTACACACTTACGGACCGCGGTGATAGTACTCCCTGCTATATTAAATCTAATTCTAAAATCGTGTGGGTTTGATAAAGGTAGCCACTTTCGTTAGCTTTTGCCCACAAACCTCCTCAATGCTGTCAAGAAAAGCCAATCCAAGCGCGGAAAACCTTTTTCTGTATAGAGTTCTATAGAGAACTCTGTTCCATGGTTTCCTACTCCTCGATAACTTGACAGCACCCACAGTCTACTTACATATCTACCAATTAAACAATGACCCGTCAGAACCCCTATCGCATTTTTTACGTACTGTTAATTTCTTAAAACAGCAGGTTAGTATGGCAGCGGCTCCACTCTCGCCAGGCTTTCCTACTGATTAGGCAAGATGATAACAAATGATAGCAATTTGCATGTAGCTAAAGGCATTGGTGCAGGCCCTTTATCCATTAACGTTGTACCTCCCCTACCAAGCTCATCAGCTTTGCAATTGCCTTCTATGTTTCTATGATCTGGCACCAATTTATTTTAAAGTATTTCGATAATTCGCCAAATAATGTATGGTATTCTACTACCGTTTTTGACGAGTGCCTTACTGACTCTAACTATTTTAAAGCCGCTGTTCGTGGAGATATAAATCTCTTGTGGATAACGGATTATTCTTTATAGGCAGCATACCCCATACGCTCAGTTTTTCAGAATATACACCTCCACCCACCTGATCATTGAATTCTGAACCGTCAGTATAAATGCCAACTTGATTCTTAAAGTTCATTGTACTATCTGATGTCTTCTTTGAGGGAAATATATTGGTAAAGAGTTTACTTAAATGTTGTTCCACTGGGTTACAATACTCTGTAATAGCGGGAATAACAGAAAAGTGTTCTAATATGGTCGATTGACTTCTGTTGTAATATAATGTAGTTTAGAGGTGTAAGAGGTACTGCGACTAAAAAGGTCTATTGTACCGCCATCTGCTATTAAAGGTATCCCTATAAAATCTCACCCAGCCCTCTGAAATTCGAGGATGTCGGCTAGATCTAACGTTGCTATTTCTTTGCCTGGTATTAGATACGAATCTAGGTATCTTCTTCTAACATGCATTAGTAATCCACATTTCCCTAATATGTGATCTGGCGAATCATTTGCTTCATCACAGAATATGCACAATGGGCTTGCTATAATCCCTATACTGTATTCTTTGAGCCAACAGTGACCGGTCAAAAGCCCGGTTAATATTATTAAACTGGGCAAACTAATGCAAAATTCAAATCTTTTGTGGTTATAATTGCCCAATAATAATTTTGGTTGTCTTGTAAAAAGTTCCTGCCGCTGTTGTCTTTCTTGTTTCCTAAGCTCGTCTTGCCATACTAATAGTAAAGTCTGCTTCTTTCTACCGTTATGCAAGTGCATAGAACGTATTTTGCTGTTTCCCGCTCCTCTCGACAGAGTCGGCAGGAATCGTTTTCTACCACACCTATTTTCTTCATATAGTAATTGAGTCTATGGGTGCCCCTACGTAGACATTCTCTAGCACATAACTCTAAGGCGTGGACCTTCTCCTGAAAAATGCAAGCTATTTTTCCCATTGCAATTGCTTTTTGTAAATTTCCCGCCCAGCACTGCCATCTTCCATTTTGGACCGATCTGTATACGACAGCTGTGTGTCCTGTTTGAGGATTATTTCATTGTTTCTTCATGCTGAACGGTCCACCATTTTGAAGTGCTTGGAGAAATCTAGTTTTCTGTTCATCTTGTCAAAGACCATGAAACACGGAGAATTTCAGATGGTGTCCAGAATCTTTGCGTGCTCCGTTTGCCTTTAAGATGAACTAGATAGGGTAGCCTTAGGGCCGCGCTGGCTGTCATCCTCTTAACCACAAGGTGTAGAGGAGTGATCCAGTGATCATTCCTAAAGCTAAAGTGGGGTACGTTCTCATTGGTCCCGTTACACTCAAACAGGCTATTCAGTGAATCTTGTTAAGGATCATCTAAGCCTTTGTTTGATATACCTTTGGCCACCATACCAAAGAGGCATAGGAGATCATTAATACTATTATTGGTTTATACGACCACGTCATAATTTTTGGTCTGTGTTTTACCATACAGCCTCTGGCAGGAGTAGGGTGCACTTAAGGCTTCACTAGTTATGTATGATAAATGGTTTTTCCAAGTTGGAGTTTTGTCTAAGATTATTCCCAGATATTTTATTTCATTGGATATTATTAAGTTTGTAGCCCCTAACCTTAAGGTCCCCAGATTCAGTTTCCTTCTTCTGGTTATGGGTACGACGTTTGTTTTTTTCGGATTTATCGATAGTCCTTTCTGACACCAGTTTTGCGTGATTTCAAGAGTTGCTTGCATGCGATCGGTTATAGTAGAGTCAAACTTGCCTCTAACCATGATTACCAAATCATCCGCAAAGCCCTGAACTTCATCTCCGAAATCATCGAGAGTTTGTAAGAGCTGTTCAATAACCAATAATCATAGGAGCGACGATAAGACGCATCCCTGGGGGCAACCTTGGGCCGAAAGACTTTTGGCAAACTTTAAGCACTACACCTAATACCAGGCTTATTCTGATTATATTTGTGAACGCAGGTGCATTTGCTACTATTTTCTAAGCCTCTGTTATTGTATTGTTTAATTTAATCACTTCAAGATCTGGTTCCTGAGAGTTACGTATTTATACCCTTTACCTTTAAAAAAGGTAAATAGGGTACGAGGTGTGATCAAAAAATAACCGTTATTTTCATCTTTTCGTGAGTTACGTATGTTCGATGCTCGCATTTTTTTCTGTTATGTTGGTACACATGTCTGTTATATATGCTGGCAATACCAACCATTTTGGATTGTCGGTTTGTTTTTGACAGATAAAAAGGTTAGTCGTGTTTTGGTGTGCTCTTCGATTTTGTACTATTCGAAAAAATGGATCAAAGAAACTGTATTCAGTTTTGTGTAAAAAATGAAATTAAATGCGCAAGGACATTTGAAATGTTGACTGTGGCCTTTGGCGAGTCTACTATGAGCAGAACACAAGTTAATTGTGGTATAACCGGTTTAAGGAAGGCCGAGAAGATGTCAATGACGATGCTCGTCCTGGTCGCCCGAGCACGTCAACAACCGATGAAAACATTGACGCAGTGAAGAAAATGATTTTGGATAATCGTCGAATCACTATCAGAGAGGTTGCTGATGATGTTGGCATATCGTTCGGCTCATGCCAAGCAATTTTTACGGATGTTTTAGGCATGAAACGTGCGGCAGCGAAGATTGTTCCAAAATTGCTAGATTTTGACCAAAAACAACGTCGCATGGACATCGCTCAGGAGCTGTTGAACATCGTCAACGACGATCCAGATTTCCTCAAAGAGATCATAACTGGTGACGAATCGTGGGTGTGTGGCTATGACATTGAAACCAAAGCTCAATCATCCCAATGGAAACGTCCAGATGAGCCAAGACCGAAAAAGCACGTCAAGTTCGGTCGAACGTAAAGGTTTTGCTGACAGTTTTCTTTGATTACAATGGCGTGGTGCATCATGAATTCTTGCCACAAGGTCGTACGGTCAACAAGGAATACTACCTTGAAGTTATGCGCCGTTTGCGAGAAGCAATTCGTCAGAAACGCCCAGAATTGTGGAAAAACCAATCATGGATTTTGCACCATGATAACGCACCAGCTCACACATCGATGCTTGTGCGTAATTTTTTGGCCAAAAACAAAACCGTTATCATGCCTCAACCACCGTATTCACCGGACTTGGCCCCCGCTGACTTTTTCCTCTTTCCAAAACTGAAGACACCGATGAAAGGAAAGCGTTTTGCTACGATTGAGGAGATAAAAGAAAAATCGAAACAGGAGCTGTTGGCGATACCAAAAAAAGCGTTTCAGAAGTGTTTCGAGGATTGGAAAAACGCTGGCATAAGTGTATTATATCTGAGGGGGATTACTTTGAAGGGGACAAGATCAATAAATAAATACTTTTTGAAAAAATTGAAAATAACGGTTATTTTTTGATCAAACCTCGTATACTAACTTTGTACTTTTGAGAGGGGTTGCAATTTCGAGAAGGAGGCGTGGTAGCTATGGACATACATATGCAGATATGATCAGAATCACTTTGTAAGCAATTTTTATTTTGTCTGTCCGTCTGTCCGTCTGTGGCAACTTTTTTTCTACACCGTTAGAGCTATCTTTATGAAACTTTGCAAAAGTATAGTCTGGACAAAGATACAGAACCAGATTGCTATATGGGCCGATTTGGACAAAGACCACGCCTACCTCCCATATAAGGAACTTTTTTCACCTTTTTTAAAATGACTATAACCTTGGTCCAATTGAGGGAATCGTGACATTATTTGGCAGTTATGGAGATGTGGGACCTACTAAACACTGTGCAAAAAGTGGGCGGTATATATTAGCTTCCACGCCCACTATTAACAAATATTCATAACTTAAGATCTGGTAGAGATTTACGGACGAAATTTTACGGGAAGGAACATGGACATGGCAGGACATTACAAAGCTATCTGCAACCAATGGGGCTTATCAGAGAAAAGACACGCCCACTTTTGATATAGGGAACTTTCGTGTTATTTCTACAACCACGCCCACTATTGACATATTATTATAACTTGCGACCTACACAATATTTTTTGACGAAATTTTATATTAGTGGTTATATTTACAATACAAAGCCATACACAATAAATGGGGCCGATATAATCATTTCAAGGTATCCTACCAAAAATTACCATTAGCATGCTCCTAATGATGATTAATGCAGAAAACATCCCTATAATGGGTATTTCGTATTCGGTCTAACCCGACTTCAGACTTCTTTACTCGTTTTTCACTAAAACACATAATATTTTCTTCAAGTTTAAGTTAAAAAGCGACCAGTTGGTCCTCCTGGCATTTCTTATTTCAAAGATGTCTTCAATTTCCCCCCCCAGAGAAATGCGAATGAACTGATGGTCTGACAAAGAGACTTTATCAAGCATCCTCCAATTTGAAATGTTATTTGATACAAATACACTGGTTATGGTTAGATCTAATATTTCCCCCCTTACCGTATTTACAAAAGTGGGCTCATTGCTCCTTTTTACCACCACAAGATTGTTAGTAGTAATATAATCAAGAAGTGACTCATACATAAAAGAGTAAGCAGCATTGAGGTTGCCCCATTCCTTTATGTAATTAAATTTTACCGCAAAGCGTTTTCAAAATTAAATTTCTTTCTAGTCCTATCTTGTGGGTAGTTTAAAAGGCTTTTACAATTTCCCAGGTTACATAGTCGTTTGGAAGCCCCAGCTTTTGTTTCATCCCCTGCAGTCCTAACTGTAATTGATGTGGCTATCTTCCGTACAAATATGTGTAGTGGCGTCAAGTCCAAGATTGCGTCTAGAGCTGCTGTTGGAGAAGACCTCATTTCCCCGGTTATTCCTATGCACGATAACTCTAGCTAAGTTGCCTTGAGCTCCGTTTTTCTAGCCCATGCAATAGCTCCATAGGTCACTATTGGTCCGACCGGACTATCATCGTGGACATCCAGTATAAGATAATTGGTTTGCACTCCCATGTTTTGCCCGCCAGTCTTTTGCATGCCATTAAAGCATGCTTTACTTTTTCCGCAATTTTCTCGACATGTATTCTCCATGTCATTTTACTATCTGCATATTATAACCCAATATATTTTCTTCAGTTTTTGGGTTGATAATCTCGCCCAAGAGTTGAATACTATTCCATCTCGGCATTTTCCTTTTCTTCGTAAATGGAACGATAGTGGTTTTGGTGGGATTTATATTTAATCCTACTGATCCGCACCATTGACCTACAATTCTCATACCGCTTTGCAGAATATCGTTTTCAAAATTGCCCCTCGCTATTAATATAATGTCGTCTGCATAGCCCTGGAAGTCTTTACCCGTCTCTGACCCTAGCATTAGCAGTTCGTCCACAACTTGACTCTACATAAGCGGTGAAAGAACGCCTCCATGTGGGCATCCTATGGTCGTCGCGACCACTATTGTTTTTTCTCCAGCGGTGTCTCAGCCGATCTTGTGCATAGAACTTCCACGTGTATGTCATCGAGTCTACTCCTCTTCTGCTAATGCCCTTACTACCACTTCATGTGAGGTCTTGTCAAAGGCTCCCTCGATACCAAGGAACGCGTAGATTACTATATCTTTGCTACGAAATTATTTTTGTATAGAGTTTACTAGGCTTATAAGAGAGGTTTCTTTCGATTTTCACGCTCTATATGCATGTTGGTTTGGGTGCAATGACACCTGTTTCAATGCTCCACATCTTACGAATTTATCCAACTTGTTCATGTGTTTAACATAAAATATGTCAAGCTTATTGGTCGGAAAGAGTTTGGATGTGTAGTGTCTTTCTTCCCCATTTTGGGTATGAACACCACCTTTATCCTTCTCCAAGCCGTCAGCAATGTTCCCTTTAAATTGTTCGCATAGTGCGCAGTACAAAAGTATGTGTGAGCAAAAATGTTCAAAACATATAAAAAAGTGTGCATTGAGTGGGTGGTGGAGGCCAGTCGTCCTGTTTGGATTTTTGTCATTTTTAGATGCTATTATCTTATAAGATGATATAAAAAAGAGGTGAACAAGCCCATTCTACGCGAAATTCCAAAACGGCTGCATAACTTTCGAAAAATGTATGTGCATCCGCGCAGCTTAGAGGGAACTTTTGCCGTCGGTATATACACTAAGGCAACACTGCTGCGGCATATGTTTACTATGAACGGTAATAGTTCCTTTTTGTAAACGGGCAGGAATACCTTCAGTACCCTGAGACTTGAATGGTTGAAAGGTGCTTAATGACCACTCAACGAACGATGTTTGCTACTATTTTTCTGGTTTCAATACCGGGATTATGCGGCATGCGCGTCGATCGGCTGTCTGTTCCTGGAAAATGTGTCCTGAATAACAGCTCTGCCCTTTCTCGGTCGTTTATTGTGTAAGTGCCGTCTTTCTTTTTTAGATACATCTTCATGCCTGGTCCGCTTTTCCAATAGCCTGGCTGCTGCTGGTAAAGAAGATATATTCTCACAAAAGTTCCTTAAAAAAGCTCCTTTATAAGCCTGTCTAGAGCTTTGATCAGACGATTGGCCATACGGAAACGATATAGTAGCCAATATATAAAGCAGAGCTTTCACGAAAGCTGTCTATCGAGTGTTTGTATATTGGTGAATGGGTGAATATGTGTGTGAGTAAATGGGGGAGAAGTGAATGAATGTGTTTGGGAGAATGAAACTGGGAAGTGGGAATGTGGGTCAATGGTGGATTGTATGGAGGGTGTTGACCCCCTTAGTACAGCTGTTGCTATGGTTGTTGCTGGGTGGGGCGAACACGGATGGAGGATTAAATTCTAGATGGTTGATATGACAAGTGGGAGTAGGAGCACGAGTAAAGAGGTAGGGCAGCGGAAAGCTTTCAAAGCAGTACACAGAATAAAACAGTCGGTAGTAAAATGAGAAGAGGAGATTTTTGGTCAACCGTCGAGACAGAGAAGTCGGTTTGGAGTGTTCTCAGTGATTAACAACGAGTGACTGTGTACGTGTTAATATATTTTCATAATTGAAACTTGCCAAATGTAAAACTAAACAAGCTTTTTTTATATCGTTGAAGTATCACAGTTGGGGGGTCGTGGGTTCGAATCCTTCCCCGGGCATGGTCTCCAAAATGCTTCTTTCTAAATCGTTTTCTCTTCGAGTCGAATGCCTTAGTAGCTAGTAAGCATTCCCCCATCCCTAGCAGACAAAATTAATTATGCTGGAAGGTAATAATAATATAGTTGATATGTCAATGACTACTGTTTCTGAGGCAATAAAAAAATATTAATGGCCAAAAAAAAAAAAATTAAATCCGCACTAGTGACTGAGTTCAGTGTTGCGGAGTCCCCAAGTAAAGAAAAAGTTTGTTCGCATATATAGGTAGTCCCAAACATAGAAATAAGTTTACAAGCAAATTGCTTTAAACTTGGAAACTCTTTCTCATCCAAAAATTTTAAAAATCACCCAAGTTTCCTTCCTTTTATTCATCCCTGACTTGATCTTTAGCTTGAAAATCAATAATTACCATTTGTAACTTACTTGAAACGCCGGCAAAGTTTGCAATCAAATGGATTTTGAAACAACCGAATTTCATTTCATTCATGGTCGGAAATTGCACATCAGTTTCTGTATTCAATTCTTCACAGCACGGGAAATGGGTAAAATTACATTCATTTATCTGACTTTCGCGCAATATTAGTTTTGCCCTGAATGCTGAAATTTGCGCGAAAATATCACAAATTAAGTTTACCTTGGACTTATGTTCCATTTGTTCACGTGTGTCACAACATCTGCAAAAAAGCCAACTTCCAGAGCCACTCGCCATCCAATAAAAGTGGTTCGGGGCGATTTTTCCCCACAAGAAATAATTTAATTTAATTTCTAAGCTTAAACAACTACAATAGCAGCTAAGCAATCGAACTGCTGTATAATACAACAAGTCAACGAACTCGGATTCAATTTGTTTGAGAAATGATCGAAATTTACGATGATTGAGTGCATGTGATCGAATAATATTTACAATAGAAACAACTGGTTTCAAAAAGCAGCTCATATCGACAGGTTTTATACATAGTACTTGCTGATGGATAATATAGTGCAGAAAAATTGGCACCGATGGTCCTTCACCTTCACAAGATTTTCTAATTTTCCCAACCACACCGATGTTTGCACCAGACATGTTTTTTCTTCCATCAATTGCCACACCTTGCAATAGATTCCAGTTCAAGTTATACTTAGTCAACGTTTTTTGTAGTTCTTTGAATATATTTTCTCCAGTTGTAATGCTGTGCATGGTGTTAACGGAGGCTAATTCTTGTGTCTCCACGAACAAAAACTAAAAGTTGTGAGGTGTATCTAACATCAGTCGATTCATCCATCGCGAGAGAGTACCGAGTGAAACGGCGTGTTTTACCAGTAACCTGGTCCACAATATTGTTTCCAATATCGTCAATTCGACGAGCAACAGTATTACGGAAATGGTTGATCATTTTGAAAAGGTTCAACTTTTCTGGGCACAACTCATTAACAGCTTCCATCGTACACTCTTTAATGATGTTTCCATTCATAAACGGGTTTCATTCTTTCGCCAACAAATAATAAACTTTCATGCTAACGAAGGTCAACGGTTCATTTTTCGCGTTTGCGGAAGTCTGCTGAGTACACAAACTACGATGCATTGTTTCAAATTTTTCAGTACGCTGCTTTTCTTTAAAGTGTGAGTGGGCTTAAGCATGTTTTGTTTCATAATGTCGATGTAAATTACAATTCCTTCATTACGGAAACAATGTTATTGCAAATTACACATATAGCTTTGCCATTCCTTGACAGTAATTGGACAAAGAAGTATTTTACTTCCCATTCTTCATTAAAAACGCCGCACTCGGCATCAATTTTTGTTTTTTTTTGTTTTTAATTTTAATTTAAAAGCTTAAATACCTATGCAGATATCCTACTTTGAAGATTTACAACTTTTTTGTTGTTTCTCTGTATATGCCTAGTGAGATTGCTCGCTAAGCTCGTGTCTCTTTTTCAATTATATTACCCGCTTATCTCCCCAAAGCTTCCAAATGGCATCGCGAAAAATGTCTATCGTCTTATGATGAGATATGACTTTGTAGCCTTTTAACACATCAAAAAATAATAGAATTTTGAAGCTCAACAACTTAAAATGAATCAAACCAAGAAGAAGTTGTCATTATAAAATAATTTTTTCAACCTTCTCAAGCATTTTTTTCAATTTTCAATCTAAAATTTTAAAAATCAAAATCTCATTTTTCAAAAACTCCCGCGGGCCAGATCCGTGGGTTGGACACCCCTGATATAGAGAGAAAACCAAAGATAAGTGAATTGTCTATATTTATGTATGTGGTGTTATTTATACGAACGAAATACAGTACACTAAAATAAAAATGTTGAGAGCCGTACACTACGATATCGTTTCGTACTTGAGAACAAGAACGTGACGAAAACGTTTCATACTTAAGAACAGGAACACTAAAATGTGTCGTACTGTTTTTGCAGCTCGATCGCAAATGAAAACCGTACGAAGTACACTAAACGATTCGTTCGTGTAGTTTTCTTTTGCTTTCGTCTTGTAGTATATAATAAAACGAAAAAAAAAATTCATATAGTAAATTGCAATAACATTTGATAAAAAGAAAAAAATTACAAAAATAGTAGTTCGAAAATTTTATTTTAAAAATAAAAATTGTCCTTTTTTTTAGAATTAATTTTTTAAAAGCTACTACAAATTCTCCATAAAGTAACCAAAAAATAATTCAATGTTAATATATTCTGGCGATATACTACATCGTTGATCCTCTTTATCACCTTGTAAGGACCTTCCCAGTGTGTTTGCAGTGTTGGTGACAATCCCCTTTTCCTTTGTGGATTATGAAGCATAACTAACTGCCCTTCCTGAAATCCCTTGGAGCTTGCTCGTACATCATATCTGGCTTTCATTTTATCAATCATCAGTCTCGTGAGCTTTCTGATGTTTCCCTGAATTTCATTCAATTGTTTTCGTTTTTCAGCTATACAACAGCTGCATGAAAGTTCTGTGGACAACTCTTTAGTCCATTTTTTCGCCAGATCGTCCAGTACTTTTTACGAGCTCGTATCCTACTTTTTGTGTCTCGCGGATGTCTCTCACGATTTACAATTGGAATTGCCTGGCAATTTCCAATTACCATTCCTTCTTTATGGCTCTAGCGATATTTGAAATACTGACAACATTTTCTGGTAGTATTCGGCTCTTGTGTTTCTCAACTTTTCCGTCCATTTTGGCCCATATAACTGCCGCGATATAATAGCATACTTATCCTCACTAACAGGTAACGGTATTTCGGTGTTCACATATTTCAACATTCGGCTCAAATCTAGAGTGAATCCACTCCGAATCATAAAATCCACACCTAAGATTAATTCGTCCACAATATCCGCAACTACAAACTCGTGCGTCACTGTTGTGGTGCCGATAGTGTTTTTTCGTGTATCTTTTCCAAGTACCGGTGCATCATCTCCAGTTGCCGCAATCTTATTCCCAGAAGCGGCTCGATTCAATGTTACCACGATTTGTCTTCCATTTACTACGCTGTCGACAGTTAGGCTGTTGATTTTCCGTGCCATCTGAGAAACGAAGATTCTGGGTCCCTTGCTCCTGGGTCCCTGATTCCCTATTTTGGAATCTGACTTGCTTTGGCGGTCTTACCGATGAGCGTGATCTGGAACGTTTCCGTCTCGAATGAAAATTACGAGCCATGTGTCCGACCTCTCCGCAGGTAAAGCATTTGCCCGTGAAACTTTGTCCGCTTTCGACTTGTACCTGACGGGCTCTGTATACTGGCCGACACACCAATGCTGCTGTCTCTGATGTCAAGGCCTCCAATGTCTCCATATATGTAGCTTTCAGATTTGTTATCGATGAACGTTTTATCTCAGCATCTCGAATGCCATATACAAAGGTGTCCATCATACACCTCTCAGTGATCTCTCCTGGGTAGGCAAGATGAGCCAACCTTTCCACTTCCGCCCCAAACTGTTGTAGAGACTCAGCACATTTCTGTATACGTACTCGTAGCTCTACTTGGTATATCTGCTTCCGATGTTCTTTACCATACTTGCGCTGAACGGCATTCATCAAGCTTTCATAGCAGTCTTACTCACTTTCTGAGATAGTTTGAAGTACATCAGCAGCAGCACTTCTCAAAGAAACGGTTAATACAGCTATTTTCCATCATAGGTATGAGGCTTCAGTTTTATGGAGGATAAAGATGGCACAGGCAATGCATCTTCCTGTAGTAGGTAAATTCTTTGCTCTATTTGTTGTTTAAATTCGTTCTGCTTTTGTACTACAGATTTTTCGAAGGATTCTTGCCGTGGCTCAATCTCACAAAGCTTCCTGTCCAGATGAAAGAAATGTCCATCTCGGACATTTCTTTCATCTGCTAGTTGAGTAAGTCGAGTTTCACTCTGCTGTAATTGTTCTTTGACAGTTTGAGCATTTTGTTGTAAATGTTCTTTGACATCTTGCTTGACGGATGTAACACTCTTTTCGACTGATTCAGCATTTTGTTGTAATTGTTTTTTGACATCCTTTTTGGCAGCTTGTTTGGCGGATTGTATTGCCCAGAGAAATGCGCTCATGTCGAAGTTACCAGTATTAGTTCCAAGAGGTGTTTCTTCCTCTCGAGATGTCGTTTGCTCTTCAAATTGTTCTAGACTTTGAATTGCTCATAACTTATATACCTTTCGAATGGTTCAAGTAGAAATTTCTAGACTATTCCCTATACTTCGGTAGAATTTTTTATTTACACCTCGAAAGAGGGTTCTTGAGTAAGCTTTTATTGGAACAGATCGTGTCTTGACTTATATACGAGTACACCTCTCTCGTTGTGAACTGCACTTAATAGAGGTATCCTAAAAGTATCGAAGGAAGTTTTTATCTTGGATTGTGTCTTGGCTTAAATACAGAGGGTGGTGCACTTCTCAAACTCCAAATGGGATCCTAGAAGTATGCAATCATTTATGTTTCAATATTAATGTACATGAAAAACAAAACATCAAAAGACAATGTTAAAACATACGAGATGTGATCAAAAAATTACCGTTATTTTCAAATTTCGTTAGTTACGTATGTTCGATGTTCGCATTTTTTTTCTGTTATGTTGGTACACATGTCTGTTATATATGTTGGCAATACCAACCATTTTGGATTGTCAGTTTGTTTTTGACAGATAAAAAGGTTAGTCGTGTTTTGGTGTGCTCTTCGATTTTGTACTATTCGAAAAAATGGATCAAAGAAACTGTATTCAGTTTTGTGTAAAAAATGAAATTAAATGCGCAAGGATATTTGAAATGTTGAATGTGGCCTTTGGCGAGTCTACTATGAACAGAACACAAGTTCAATTGTGGTATAACCGGTTTAAGGAAGGCCGAGAAGATGTCAATGACGATGCTCGTCCTGGTCGCCCGAGCACGTCAACAACCGATGAAAAGATTGACGCAGTGAAGAAAATGATTTTGGATAATCGTCGAATCACTATCAGAGAGGTTGCTGATGATGTTGGCATATCGTTCGGCTGACAGTTTTCTTTGATTGCAATGGCGTGGTGCATCATGAATTCTTGCCACAAGGTCGTACGGTCAACAAGGAATACTACCTTGAAGTTATGCGCCATTTGCGAGAAACAATTCGTCAGAAACGCCCAGAATTGTGGAAAAACCAATCATGGATTTTGCACCATGATAACGCACCAGCTCACACATCGATGCTTGTGCGTAATTTTTTGGCCAAAAACAAAACCGTTATCATGCCTCAACCACCGTATTCACCGGACTTGGCCCCCGCTGACTTTTTCCTCTTTCCAAAACTGAAGACACCGATGAAAGGAAAGCGTTTTGCTACGATTGAGGAGATAAAAGAAAAATCGAAACAGGAGCTGTTGGCGATACCAAAACGAGCGTTTCAGAAGTGTTTCGAGGATTGGAAAAAACGCTGGCATAAGTGTATTATATCTGAGGGGAATTACTTTGAAGGAGACAAGATAGTTATTGATGAATAAATAAATACTTTTTGAAAAAATTGAAAATAACGGTTATTTTTTGATCAAACGTATGTGTAAGTTTGGTGGGTGCGATTCGCTTTAGTCTTTTTTGTGGCAAATTTTCCATTCCCGATAGTTGTCGCATTTGAGGATTTTCATGGGTCTTTAGACGCTCCGTGTATTTTCTGCAACATTTTTTAATGGTTTCCTCCTCCGTGTCAATGTTCAAGTCATTGTGAATTTCGTAAAATTTTTGATTGTGTTCTTTGGATCAGCTGTAGTGGATTAAATTTTAATTATTTCTTCTATAATTGTTAGAGGATATTTCTCAGATTTCCTGTTAGTATATACAACTTTAACAGATTTCCCTTTGTTTATTCCTATACCCCATGTTTTGAACCAGAGGAATGTATATTTGATTATTTTTTGCAGCGATTTTTTCGTCGTGGGTTGACGCTAGGAGTACAATATCATCCGCAAATGTTGCTGTCATTGTTCCTGGTGTTGTGGGAGTTGGAATATCGGCAGAGTATATTAAATATAGAAGTGGTCCTAGTACACTACCTTGGAGCACTCCCGCTTTCATTTGTAATATATCTGAAAATTCATCGTCGTCCAAAATTTTATTTACAACTCTGTGGATTTGTTGCACGGTCGAATGATGGCTTCTAAATCCGAACTGTTGGCTTGCAATAACTTTTTTCTGTGTCAAGATAGGTTCAATTCTATCACACAGTTCTTTTCTCTAATACCTTTGAAAGAATTGGCAAAAGGCTGATGGGTCGATAAGAGCTGGTTCTTGTTGCGTCTTTGTTTGGTTTCGGGATGGCTATTAATCCACAAGACTGAAAAATAATTTAGTCTTAATATAGCATTAAATAAATTTCTAATATATTGTTACGAAATTGCCCTCCTGACAATTTACTCTACCTCTCTGTACTCGGATTCGTACCATTGGATCGTGTAGTAACCAAACAATCACTGGTAAAATTAAAATAACTATGTTTATTTAATTATTGCAATTTAAGCTTTTATTCAAATAGATCTTGTTTTGACTTATATACACAGGGTGGTGTAGTGATTCTCAAACTCCAGATGGGATCCTAAAAGTATGCAATCACGTTTCAGTTTATGTTTAACTGCCCTCACTGTGCACATAATCGTTATGGGAAAGGACTTCGAGGACCACTTGAAGAATTTGGAAGAAGTGTTGATACGATTAAGAGCTTCAGAGTTGAAACTGGGCGTAAAGAAATGCTCGTTATTCAAGAGAGAAGTCAAGTTCCTTGGACATAAAGTCACACCTGAAGGAGTACACTCAGATCCCGATAAGATAGACTCAGTAAGGGAGTGGCCAAGACCAACTAGTTTGCATGAGCTACGCAGCTTCTTGGGTCTTTGCACCTATTACAGACGCTTTGTTCCAAGCTTCGCAGACGTGGCTTGTAGTCTGCATGAATTAACGAGGAAGAATTTTCCTTTCGAGTGGAAAAGCGAACAGGAGAAGGCATTCAACAGACTGAAAGAGCTGTTGTGTACAGCCCTGATCCTTACGTAGCCAATTCCTGGCGAAAATTTTATTTTGGACACAGATAGATGCAAGTGACTTTGGGATTGGAGATGTCCTATCGCAAGTTATTCACAGATATGAAAGAGTCCTTGCAATGTGAAATGAAAGCACTGTTCTAAGGTTGATTGGAAAGAAGGGGTAGTCGATGTCCGCTTAATGGCTGTTTTTCCAGACGAATAATGGGCAGCAGAGAAGATAAAAGGATAACAACGAAATAACCCAGAATTAGCAACAATCGTGTCAAGTAAGAAAGAAGGAAAACGACCAGAATGGAATGAAATCTCGGCCAAAGGTCCCGTAACTAAAGCATATTGGGCTCAATTGAATAGCTTAAACTAGAACTAAATAGGAGAAGGCATTCAACACATTGAAAGAGCTATTGTGAGCAGCTCCGATCCTTGCGTATCCAATTCCTGGTGAAAATTTTATTTTGGATACAGATGCAAGTGGCTTCGGGATTGGAGGTGTCCTGTCGCAAGTTATTGACGGACATGAAAGAGTGATAGCCTACTTCAGCAAGATCTAATCAAAGCCAGAGCGAAGTTACTGTGTAACACGGAGAGAACTTTTGGCGGTTATGCAGTGCGTGAAGCACTTTAATAAGTACTTGTATGGACAAAAGTTCTTGTTGAGAACAGATCATGCTGCTCTGCGCTGGTTATTACAGTTCAAAGATCCCGAAGGTCAGGTTGCGAGATGGATTGAGAGACTCCAAAGCTACGATTTCACAATAGAACATCGCAGAGGCGGAAGCAACGGGAATACTGATGCATTATCACGATGTCCTTGCAGTATGGAATGTAAGCACTGTTCTAAAGCTGAAGGGAAAGAAAGAGTAGTCGATGTGCGCTTAATGGCTGTTTTACCAGACGATGAGTGGACAGCAGAAAAGATAAAAAAAGAACAACGAAATGATACAGAATTGGCAAAAATCGTATCAAGTAAGAATGAAGGAAAACGACCAGATTGGAATGAAATCTCAACTGAAAGTCCCATAACTAAAGCATATTAGGCTCAATGGAATAGCTTAAAGTTGCAAGATGGCTGCCTATTCCGCCTGTGGGATAGCGAAGACGGAAAAACCACGAAGAACTTGATTGTGGTACCCGAGGCAAGAATAAGCGAAACTCTCAAGGAATACCATAGTCGGCCAAGCGGAGGACATTTGGGAATAACAACAGCAGTCGAGAAAATGAAAACACGATTTTATTGGGTTAGTTGCCAGCAATCGGTAGTTGACTGGATTAGTGCTTGTGAAAAGTGTGCAGCTGCCAAGGGACCAAGCCGTCACAGTCAGGGGAAAATGCATTTATACAACGTGGGAGCGCCATTTGAGCGTATTGCAATGGACATCGCAGGTCCGTTTCCAATTAGTGATTCCGGCAACAAATATGTTCTCGTCGTTATCGACTATTTTAGTAAATGGCCAGAAGTATATCCCATCCCCGATCAAGAAGCTAAGGCCGTTGCAGATGCATTTATCAATAATTGAGTCTGCAGATTCGGAGCTCCCCTCGAGTTGCACTCGGATCAAGGCAGAAATTTCGAGTCGGCGATAATCAGGGAAATGAGTGAATTGATGGGCATACGCAAATTTTTTTAGTTGTTTTAATATTTTGTCGTTGATTCCGTCGTATCCAAGGGTTTTTATGTTTCGAGATTTCACTTTCGAGATGTCTATTTTAATGTCAGCTATTGTCGTCATTTTTGTTTTGTTGTAGTGCACATTGTGTAGGTTGTTAAATTGGATATTTTGAGGGTGCATGTCGTTACTGAAAATATTTGCGAAGTGTTTTGAGAGAATAGTTGCTTTCTGAATGTTCGTTTTTGCCCAGGTATTATTTTCTGTTTTTATGGGTGATTTATGTATTATAGCACTGGTTATTTTTTTAGAGGCCTTCCAAAGGGAATAATTAGTAGCCGCCGTCGTCCCTAAATTATTTAGATAATTTTTTAGTTTGCAATCCTCATATTGTTTGATCGTTGGCTTGAGTTCTTTTGTCGTTTTATTGAAATTAGCTTTGTCTTCAGGGTGTCTAGTAATTTGCAATTTTTTCATGGGTCTTCTTTTTTGTCCTAATTTATACTTAATATGAGCTGGGACAATAGAAATTTGTGATAGGCTTAGAATTGGTGTAGACTGAATTGCTGCTTTGACGATGTTGTCATTTAGGTATGCTATTGCTGTGTCCATTTTTTTTTTTTTTTGATTTTCATGAAATATTTGTTGTCATGTTATTTTCTATCAATTTGCGAAATTTGTTCCAGTTTGTTTTGTAATTATATAAGCCTCCAGAAATTTTTGTATCCGGCTTGCTTTGAAGAGTCAATAGGATTGGAGAATAGTCTGATGACAAATCTAAACATATTTTAAGTGCTCGTTCAATATGTTTTTTGTAACGCAGAAGTCTTGTATTAAGGAAAGGTGACCCGATGATATGCGCCAACTACCGAGGAATCAGTCTTATTGCCATCTCTTATAAGGTTCTGTCTAGCGTATTGTGTGATAGACTAAAACCATATGCCAACACACTGATTGGGCCTTATCAGTGCGGTTTTAGACCTGGAAAGTCCATCATTGACCAGATCTTCACGCTGCCCCAAATCCTGGAGAAAACCCACGAGAAACAGATCGACACCCATCATCTCCTTGTCGACTGTAAAGCTGCTTCGATAGCACGATAAGGGATTGCCTATATACCACCATGTCTGAGCTCGGTATTCCTACGAAGCTAATATAGCTCTGTAAAATGACATTGAGCAATACGTCCAGCTCTGTCAAGGTAGAAAGTGACCTCTCCGAACCATTTAATAACGTGCGAGGTTTCAGACAAGGCGATCCACTGTCGTGCGACCTCTTCAATTGCACCATGGAAGGGGTACTGCGGAAAGCCGGTGTGCATCGGAATGGACCTATTTTCTACAAAAGTGTCCAGCTCCTCGCATATGCTGATGACATTATTGGACGTTGAAAGCGAAATGTTACTGCTGCATTTTCCGCCATTGAAAAAGAATCAGCGAAAGTGGATATGGCGGTGAACGACGGCAAGACAAAGTATATGCTGTCCACCAGCAGGTATACTCGGCGTTTAGGATCCCATGTTACAGCGGACAACTGTAGTTTTGAAGTTGTCAAGGAATTTAAATACCTTGGCTCCGCCATTAACACAGAAAACAACGTTAGCCTGGAGATTAAACGAAGAATCACGCTTGCTAATAGGTGTTACTATGGGCTCAGTAAGCAAATGTGTAGTAGAGCCCAAAGCTGACACTCTACAAGACACTCATCCTACCCGTGCTGCTCTATGGCGCAGAAGCATGGGTCGTATCGCAGACTGATGCAGCCGCGCTTGGGGTGTCCGAGATTTTTCGCAAAATCTTCGGTCCTGTTCGTATCGGCGACGACTACCGTATTCGGATGAACTACGAACTATACGAGCTCTACGCCGATATTGACATAGTCAGACGCATCACTATACAACTTCTGCGCTGGCTTGGACATGGCGTGCGTATGGACGGAGAAGCTCCAGCGAAAAAAGTGTTAGAAGCGGAAGCCGTTGGACGACGACGTAGGGGACGACCATGCTTCCGATGGAAGGACCAAGTCGAGGAAACCCTAACCACGCTTCTCGTAACAGATTGGAGAAGACGCTAAAAAAGCAGAGGCGCCTGGCGATCTCTGTTAAGTTCGGCCGTAACCCGATAGCGGGTTGTTTCGCAGATTCTGCGATTAGGCCACTAAAATAAAGAAGAAAGAAGAAGTCAATTAAGTCAGGTATTTTTTTTATGCCTGCTGGCCAGTAAGTTGGGTCACCCGTACTAACAAAGCGACTATTATTTTCTTTTATGGCGTCTAGTAGTTGGCGGCCTTTCGCGTTTGTCAGTCTAGAGCCCTGTAAGAAATAGTTGCTGAGCATTCGTGAATTGCCAGCATTTATTGTGAACGTTGTGTGTCGCTAATCGTGAGCGTGTTGCCGGTTTGCACAGTTGACGAGTGACAGTCGAGGAGCACACCACGGTAAGCGACGCACAGCGCATTTTTAATTTGAATTCATTTTACTTTTGTATTTCAGAAATAAATATTAAATTCCCAAATATTAAATTTGGGTCCTTTCACTAGTCACAATTTTTATTTCGTGAGCAATTCCTATTTCCTGTGCAACTTTTATTTTCGTGATCATAAAATTATATTAATTATATATCGCGCAAGTTATGTTTCACACGCCGCCTGCAAGTAACACACGTTCCAGCTAGATGAAAAAGGGTTCGAAAAAGGCCAATATTAGTGGAGCCAACACATCGACATCTGAGACCGTCAATATTTCTGGTCTGGCATCACCTGCAGCCTTGACTCCAACGATTGCAACCACCGCCACCAGAGCGCTACCTGCCGTTGCATCGTTGGATTTTCCTGCTACAGTCGCCGACAAGAAGACAACTATGGAGCCTCAAAATGTCGCAAGTGTAGAAGCCGCTACTACAGATCATCAAGCCTGGAGTGTGCTGCTCGAGAGGAAAAACGCCCTCGAAAGTGAGTTACGCAGCACTCAGGTAAGCTTGCATGAGAAAAATAAACATAAATGAGCATAAAAACACGGACATAGCTACTCAGCCAATGTTCTGTTACACGATGGTTTTTTGTCTGCCGCTACGCCGATGGCAGCATAACATCGTCAACAAGTGCAGGGACACTTCCAAGTGTGGTCGCCATGTCTGCCGCTCAGATTTCGGCAGTATGTTCAAATGTAACGAATAGTGAAGTTTTAATGTCTACTTGCGACACAATACTGTCTGGTGGCGATACTAATTATATTTATCAATTCCCTGTTATGCCGACACTGAACACAATGCCTACTGGTGGGAATGCTGGTTATAATTATCGTCGCTCTGTTATGGCGACTCATGCCACAATACCGACTGCTGGAAATATGTGGTATTGTTATCAGCACCCTGTTACGCCGTTGCCAACTGCGCATGATATGGATCAAAACAGGAGTTATATGAATCAAAACAGGAGTAATAATCCACGACAAAATATATCACCATATTTACAGCCGCGAAAGATTTTAGAGCTGCCAGCTTTCAGTGGCCACCCCGAGGACTGGCCCATGCTTTGGACCACCTTCGAACAAACTACGAATGCTTATGGGTACAGTAATTTGGAAAACTGTCAGCGGTTACAGAAGTGTCTCAAAGGTGAGGCACGTGAATCAATAAAATCCCTTTTGATTCACCCTGACAACGTGGCCGCGGTTATGGAACAGCTTCGATTCCGATATGGACGCCCTGAATTGCTAATTCGAAGTCAGCTGCAACAAATACAGGAAGTGGCACCCATCTCAGAATCATCAATTGAAAGGTTAATACCATTTGCAACAAAGGTGAGAAACCTGGTAGTATTCCTTCAGACAGCAAACGGACAACAACATATAGGTAATCCAATGTTGCTTGAAGAGCTAATTGGAAAATTACCAATGAATAAAAAATTAGATTGGGCCAAATTGCTGTATCCGACAATTGCTGATTTCAGTAATTGGTTAACCGAGATAGCCAATTTAATATCAATGGTTATTACGATGAAATCTGAGCCACGCCGTAAAGTAGTTCGTCACACAGTCGACAACCGTAATGAACGCTTGACATGCCCGTTGTGCAAAAATACCCATGCGATCATAAGTTGCAAACAGTTTTTGGGAGGTGATGTACAAAAGAGGTGGAGCGAAATTAAGCACTTACGTTTATGCTTCTCGTGTCTTAAACCGGGACACTCGCTGCAATATTGCCAGCGGCGGAAGAAATGTCCAGTCGATAGATGCGAACGTAAACATCATCAGCTGTTCCATAATAAATAAACAGTTCGAAGCGCACAGCGACAAAGACCAGCGCCTGTTTCTGATGATAAGGATGAAGGTTCCGTTAAGACAGAGTTAGTGTTAAGTTGCTCCAACGGAGCTCAGAAATTACTGTTCAAAATATTGCCCGTAACGCTGTATGGTCTGAACAAGACAATCCACACTTACGCGCTCTTAGATGAAGGTTCATCCGTCACCATGATGAACAGCAATTTGATAGCGAAACTGGGCCTCCGTGGTGAAGACCGAAAAATTTATCTGCAATGATTTGGCGCTCGCTCCGAGCAGCAATCAGCTATAGCGGTCGATATTCACATAAGTGGGGTTGCATACAACAGAAAGTTTCCGTTACGTAATGTTTATGGCGTGAAAAGTTTGAAATTACCAATGCAAAGTCTGCTTAAAAGAGATTTGTATCCGAGCGATCGTGACTTATCAGCTCTACCAGTAAAACGATATTCAGATGCACACCTCCAATTCTCATTGGTTTAAATCACTGTCATTTAGGCTTGCCTATTGAAATTTTGTGTTTGGGAGCGAAAGGGCCCGCATGCCGCTAAAACACTACTAGGATGGGTTGCGTTTGGGAAAACAAATGAGCGACACCATCCTGTTTATTTACCCATTCAATAGTGACAGATAATTTGCACCGGACTGTAGCTGACTATTTTGAAACTGAAAATTTTGGCGTTCGCCCAGCACCGGCGGTAGAGCCAGACGAGGAAGTGAGAGCACGCAATATATTACAAGCTGTCACAAGAAAGATAGGCGAAAAGTTTGAAACCGGTTTGCTTTGGGATCAGGACAATTTCGAGTTTCCTGATAGCTACTCTATGGCCTTCAAACGCTTGCTTGGTATAGAACGCAAAATGGAGAAGGAACTACAATTTGGTAAAGCATACAACGGTATAATCGAAAGTTATATTGGCAAGGGTTATGCGCGCAAGTTGCAGTGAGATGAGGCTTCCAAGATAACCCCTAGAACATGGTACATTCCGCCCTTTGCAGTTAGGAATCCAAACAAACCTATTAAATTGCGATTGGTGTTTGACTCAGCTGCTACCGTTAAAGGAGTTTCGTTGAATTCACGGTTATTAAAGGGTCCTGCAGGACTATAAACCAATGCCAACAGTATTGTTTAACTTTCGAGAAGGAGCTATTGCTGTATGTGGTGACATTCGTGAGATGTTCCACCAAGTTTCGATTCGCCTAGAAGACAGATGTGAAC
The DNA here is from genome assembly GCA_920105625.2 of Clusia tigrina. NCBI lineage: Eukaryota > Metazoa > Arthropoda > Insecta > Diptera > Clusiidae > Clusia > Clusia tigrina. Next base: position 171,264,422 of record OV050031.1, read on the forward strand.
AAAGATTCTTATGGCGCAATGGCGACAGTCAGAGAGAACCCGACGTCTATGAAATGTGCGTTATGACTTTCGGGGCCGCCTGTTCGCTGTGTGCTGTATGTTAAATGTGTGAACGCATTACAACATCAGTTGATCTATCCAAGAGCAGTGAAAGCAATTCTGCGATTATGTAGACAGCTTCGATACGATTTCTGAAGCCATTGCCGTATCCAAACAAGTACGTGATATACATAAAGGTACGAGATTTGAACTATGTAAATTTATTTCCAACTCATCTGAAGTGCTGCGCGTTCTACAAGACAAAACCCATATTAGTAACGAAGCATCTTCCAATAGTTTTGGGAAAGTACTTGGAATATTGTGGCAGCCAGGTGAAGACACATTTAGCTATAAGTTGCAGTTTAACAATGTGGATGCAGATGTGGTGGATGGGAACAGGGGCCCTACGAAACGGGAGTTCCTTAGTATTGTAATGTCAATATTTGATCCACTTGGATTTTTAGTCCACGTTGTGGTAGGAGCAAAGATATTGTTACGTGAAGTATGGCGATACAACATTTGTTGGGATGTACAACTGGGCCTATCTACATATACGACGGTTGGAGCAAATGGCGAGAGAACATCAACAAGATTCCGGAAGTTAAAATACCGCGTTGCTACTTTACTAGAGGCGTACCGAAGAATCGACAGTTGCATATATTCGTTGATGCAAGCCAAGACGCGTTTGCAGCCGCCGCGTATTGGCGCAGCACTTATTCCGATATTGACTTTGAAGTTTCCTTGGTGTTCGCTAAAAGCAGATGTGCTTCTTTGAAACCGATGACGGTGCCCAGACTCGAGCTGTAAGCAGCTATTCTGGGTACTCGCGTGATGCAAACCATCAAGGAGGGTCACTGTTTAGAATCTCTCGATTGTATTTTTTGGAGCGACTCAAAGACGGTAATTAAGTGGATCGCACAAGGAAATCGCCGCTACAAGCCATTTGTGGCACACCGTATAGCCGAAATTTTAGCCGCCAGCAAAGTATCGGAATGGCACTGGCTTCCTACAGAGAAAAATTTAGCTGATGAGGCTACTCGCTTAAATTTTAATATCGATTTCTCATTTATGTCAAGATGGTTTCAAGGACCGGAGTTCCTTCGGTACGATGAAAGTGAATGGCCAATTACTGCACATATCCAAGAAGCTATGGCAGCTATGGAAGAAGAGTTAGAGCCAAAGTTTGCGTATCTTCAAATTCGAAAGATTTTCGTCGTTGAATAAATTAATTCGATCAGTTGCGTGGGTGCTTCGGTTTGCTTCAAATCGCCGCATGCGTCGGCAGCATTGTGTTCAACTAGGCCTACAATCATCTGAACTGGAAGCAGTGGAGTGGGTATTATGTCGGCAAGCTCAATCTGAAGTATATGGCATGGAGAGAGAAGCAATTAAAAATGGCAAAGGTGTGACGTCGCAGAGTGATTTATACAGTCTTACCCCATACATAGACGAAAAGGGCGTCCTGAGAGTATATGGGCGCATAGATGCAGCCACCTGGTTAGCTTATGAAACGAAACGTCCAATTATCTTGCCGCCTCGACATCCATTCACTTCTCTGGTTATATACTATTTTCATCGCCAAATGAAGCATCAAAATATAGAGGCGACAATATGTGAAATCCGAAGAAAGTATTGGGTAGTACGCATTAGACAAGAAATGCGAAAAGTAATAAATAATTGCCAGATATGCAGACTAAGGAAATTGAAACCAGTTACACCAATAATGGGTCCACTACCCGTCGACCGATTGCCGCCTTTTGTGAGACCATTCAGTTATGAACTTGCCAAGAAACAAGTGGTGCCGTGGAAGAGTAGAAAGAATCTACAAAGGAGCTGATGGCCAATTAAGACGAGCAGATGTACGCACCAGTTCTGGGTTGTTGTGTCGACCTGTTTCAAAACTAGCCGTTTTGTAAGTGGAATATGGTGAATTGAAGTGATTCACGGGGTTGGGAGTGTAAGAAATATTTGCTGAATAGTTGCTGAGCATTCGTGAATTGCCAGCGTTTATTGTAACGTTGTGTTTCGCTAATCAAGAGCGTGTTGCCGGTTTGCACAGTTGACGAGTGACAGCCGAGGAACACACCACGGTAAGCGACGCACAGTGTATTTTTAATTTGAATTCATTTTACTTTTGTATTTCAGAAATAAATATTAAATTTCGGTCCTTTTACTCGTCACAAGCCCCATGTGGATTTTTTTGCATTATGGTCTCCTCCAGCTATGTAACGACTTCCCAATGATTTTTAATAATCCAAGAATTGAGCCTTTGTGTTACTATATTTGGGTGGTCAGCTGACATGGTAATCCTCTCAAGTCACTTATCTCCATAGAGGTTGCTTGAATGTGATGTGTTTTATATTATTCTAGTTCTAGACATTTAAAATATTTTTTATGATAATTGATGTTCCCCCGTGTGCTCGATTGTCAGAGTGATTGGTTAATAAATATTATAATTCGGTATGTTATTATAGCTTCTGTCAGTAGCATGCATTTCAGATATTAGCATAATGTCAATTGAATTCAGTGCTTTCATCTCGTAATGGGTAGCTGATTTAGAGCTTTATTTATTAATGCATTCATATTTTCTACGTTTTGTATATATATGGGTGGTGGCTGTTGAGTGTGTTTTGTTATTTGATTCTGTATTGTTGAATTTGTTTTTGTCCCACTATTGTATTGTTCGTCAGTTTTGTCATTTAGTTCCAGTATGTCGAACCTGTTTGTTGTATGTGGAGGGAGTGACTTGTTCAGCCAATAGTGTAGTGTTGTTTGTGTTGCGCTCAGTGGTTTGTTTTTCTGTTTTTTGTTGATGTTATTTTGGTCCGTTAATTTGTTTGGCGATTGCTTCTCGCGGTTACGTTTTCGGTTACTCTGGTCGGAATGTTTGCTATTGATTCTACTGTTTGAGTTTTGTACTTGCGTGTTTTTTGCTATTGTTGTAATTGATGTTTTTGGCTTAGTAGACATAATCGTTGCGCTAGTATGAAGTAATGTACTTGTCGTAGCTGTCGAAGCTACTATAGTAGTACAAGAGCTTTGTGTAGTGGATGTTCTTCCTGATGTTGTAGCTGAATAAGCCTCCATTATAGTAGTAGGTGTCGCACATTGAACACTCCACGGTATTGAAGCGCTGGTAGTGGTGCCGTTAAGGAGAGCGGGAGAGCATGACTCTGCTCTCTGTAACTTCAACAGGTAAATTGGAGCAACCGTTACATTGAGTGGAGACAAATGAGAAATATGCATTTCTATTTATTAATGTTTTTTGTTGATGAGTGTCAGAGACACTCATTTAATTTATGCTGTTGTTTTTTTTTTGAAACGTTTTGTGAATTTTACATTTCATTTTTAATCTGTTCTTGCAAAATAAAATATAATTAAATTATGTAATTAAATTTCACTTTTGTATTAGAGTCTATATCGCAAAGTTTAAAGAACAATCACGGATCACGCGTCCGCACAGTTTAAAATTTTACTAAATATGTAATTGGTAGGATCGTTTCGTCATGAAAAGTTACCTCAATATAACGATGGTCAGAGAATGAGTGCCACAAAGGCACCCCCCATTGTTCCACCTTTTTGAATAAGATTTCGGAGACCAACGTAATATCAAGAACCTCCTGACGATTGTATATGATAAACGTGGATTCATTTCCCCTATTACAAAGTAGTAATTTCTTACTAATAACTTCCTTCATAAGTAACTCACCCCGTTCGTATCGGAGCTACCCCGTATCGGAGCTACCCCATAATGTATAGTAGGTGTTTCCTTCACCCCCTAGTATAAGACTCACCCAGGAAATTTAGAAGTTCGCTATCAACCCTTATCAGTTGCGATGGTAATGGCCTCGGGTCATCATAGGCTAGGTATATTGAGGGCAGTCGGTAGATGCTTCTGACCGTTGCAACATCTTCGTTACTGTAATTATAGATCATAGAAATATAAAATTGAGATTTAGCCATTATACACGCCCTAGTCTTACTTACACAATTGGGGGTGTATACCTTATAGCCTGTAAACCCCAGTCCACATACTCTTACTCCACATACCCACGACTCCTGAATGAGAACAAAGTCTGGCTGGTGTTCTGCCAGACTATTCAGGAGTGCAGCCGAAGCTGTCTTATTGTAGTGGAGGTTTAACTGCAGGAGGTGCATCAGCGTCACATCTGCATCTTCTTAAGAATCGCTAAGAACCTCCTTTTCTGAGTGCATTCTCTTCAGGGTGGTCTCTAGGTCAGAGCCCGAAAATATGTACCAATCCTCATTGATCACTCTATCGACTCGCTCGTTATTTGCCTCAACATTAGTTTCTGATTCGACTGTTACGCGAGAAAATCAAACAGCTTCGGTGTCAGTTTTGTGTGTTTTAACTTTCACCTTACCGAATTCATACCTTATTCCGCCTTCACATTTTGCTAACGACTAGATGTTTCATTTGTAACACCTGTGACAAGTTTCGCTTCAACTGGTGCTTTTGCTTCACTGCAGCCTTCAATTTTAATGAACCTCCCTAATAAAGCCGCAATAGGTAGGTAGGTAGGTAAGGCGGCCTTCCAAAGGGCGCACTTAGGCCATCATTGGCCGCTTGTGATACCGCATGAGACATCAGATCCCATCCCTTTCAAAGCTCCAGCCATTGATGGAGTTAATATTTTTATTTGAGATATCTCCCAAAGAGTCCAAAAAGTAGTTGCCTTGGAAAGTCCGCCTCCTTCTGGACAAAGCTGGACACGTGCATAACAGTGGTACAGTGCATAACAGTGGTACAGTGGTTCATCCTCCTCGTCCATGCAACTCCTGCAGAAGTCGTTAGAGGCAATCCCCAGCCTACACCCGTGAGTGCCCAGAGTCCAGTGTCCCGTTAGGACACTAATCACGTAACCTATTCTTTGTCTATTTAGAGCCACTACGTCCTTAGAGCGCTTAACATTTATCTCTGGCCAGGTTTGTCTAGCTATGCCCGCTGTACCTAAGGATATTAAGAGCTTACATGTGGCAATAGGAATACGGAATTGCGACCTATCTGGTTCAATCGGTATGGTAGTACCCTCACGGGCAAGTTCATCCGCTTTACAGTTCCCTGGTATATCTTTGTTGCCGGGAACCCAGCACAGATGCAGACGGGTCTGCTTAGCTATCTCGTCTAAATATTTGCGGCAGCTCTTGACGGCTTTTGAGGTGATAATAGCCGAATCCAGTGAGAGCTAAGCTGCTTGGCTGTGGGATAGAATGCAAAAATATCATAACCAGATATTACCTTCTTCTTTAGCTAAGACATTGCTGCCTCTATATCCGCGACCTCTGCCTGAAAAACACTGTAGTGGTCGGGCATCCTAAAGGACATGTTAATGTCCTAATCTTCTGAGAATACACCACCTCCCACCCACCCTACCACCCTAGTTTGGATCCATCTGTGTAGATGCAAACCCCTTCTAAATGAGGGGGGATGCCATACTTTCATTCGTCCCTGGAGAGAATGGAGATCCTGCACATACCATTGAAGGCATAAATTGGTGTGATGTAATCTAAAGAGTCAGGAATACCCTCAAAATGTCTTAAAATAGACGCATAACCTAAGTTCCTGGCAACCCATTGATGCGTAGCTTTTAGCATTATAGCTGAGTTTGCAGCCATTTTTTTGCCAAAAAACACTTACAGGCAGAGGATTGAGCATAACGTCCAAAGCTGCCGTTGGAGTCGTTCTAATGGCACTACTTATAAATTGTTTGTACTTTTGTTACCACCCTGTTGTATCTGGACTTACTTAGGACTGTCCACCAAGCAAGCACTCCATAAAAAAGGACTGGTCGTATCACAGCTGTGTGTATCCAATAGGCTAACTTAGGTTGTAACCCCCATTTTTTACCTATAACTCTTTTGCAAGACTACAGAACTACCTCAGCCTTCCTAATGGCTTCACTTATATTAGCCTTCCAGTTCAGCTTCCTATCTAGGATCACGCCCAGATATTTAGCCGCCTCGACAAGGTTAATCTACACCCATTAATCTCAATTGGAGCTACACCTTCTGGACTAGATGCTTTATATGGTTTGAAGCTATGCATGAAGCAGCCCATTGAAATTTTGGCTTCGTGATTATGTCTGAGTTGACTTCGACTAAATTCGCGCTGGGCTTCGCTCTCCGCGGAATGGTGCTCGAGCAACCTGGGAAGTAAGTTACTAAAAGAAGCTCTAGAGTCTCTTTACTATTTGAAGTCCAAGATCCACCCTCACTCCTCATGTAACCAGGTACCATTCGAGCAGTTGATAGGATCTTCCTCAACCTGGACATCTCAGAGATATCTTCTACGTCACCGCTAAAGTTTCTCTACGATTCTCTTTATGCCTTCCTAAGCTTACTTTTGAAGGTTCTGAGTGCTGCCTTGTATAAATTCCAGTCCGCACTATCTCTAGACTTTTTTGCGTTGTTAAAAAGTTTCCTACAGTTTTTTCTGAGGCCCCTAATTTCCTCCCCCACCACGTGGGTTTTTGTTTCCCCTAGGGTCTACTGAGGAGGCAACAGACCGATAGAGCCTTATTAAGAGCATCCGTTAGAAGAGTCCCAGTTTGCCTTCCTGACATTTCTACAAGCCGTAGGACTAGGTAGAATCTAAAAGATCAAACTGGATTAACCTGTGATCCGAAAAGGAGTGTTCCTTTAGAACTCTCCAGTTTGAAATCCGATCAAAAATTGATTCGGAGGCAAGGGTTATGTGAAGGAGTTACTGCATATTAGCAGTAATAAAAATGGGTTCTGACCTCTTATCACATATAAGAAGGTTAGTCGTTACAATATATTCATATAATGACTCACCGCGTGCCTCGACATCCGTGCTTCCCCAAATATCGTGATGCGCATTGGAATCGCATCCAATGATTACAGACACCCGTTGAGCCTTTGCATCCACAACAAAGCTTCTGTAGGTTGACTTCCGGAAGAATTTCATGGTCTTGCACCATATAGGCCGAGACCAGCCAGAGAATAAATGAGCTAACATTATTCCTAATGAGGATACAAGACCTGGGTCTTCCTTCACTTACAGTATACAGCAAGCTGTAATTTTCCACAGACCAAGTCCCTGAATGTCCAGGGTTCTTGGATCAGGACAACGTCTACTCCGCCTTTTGCAAGACGGAGCTGAAGGCTGACAGACGCAGCCTTCAAGTGATGGAGGTTAATCTGGACTATTCGTAGCATCTCTGTTGCTTGTAGCGCTGGTCACCTCTACCACCGTGACATCAGCCTCAGATTCCTCCGAGTCTGCCTCCAGAAGGACTTCCTCCTCACTGAGTGTGGCTGTCCTTAGGAGAGTCACCAAACCCCCACAGTTGACACAGTCACTGCGTTTCGGGTGAATGATGGAGTCCTCAGCATCAGTAAGATCAGAAGTTTCGCTTAAAGGATTCACAGGATTTTGGATTTGCATCCGAATTATATATAGCGTTTAAATACCGCTAAATTTTCAATTTTTTTGTTTTATTTGTATACGTCTGGTTCATACGGCCACCCGCTCGACCCGAAGCAGCTACACGGACTAAACCCTCAGACAGCCAACGAAGACACTTAGGGCAAGTACACTTAGGGCAAGTACACTTAGGGCAAGAACATTCACTGAGATCATTCTGAATTATTGGATTATATGATTTATATTCTGTAGTCCACTAATTCACAGAATTACAAGCGCTTATTGAGACCATTCTGAATTAGTGGATTTTAAGGTTTATAATCGGTAGTCCATTAATTACCCAGAATTAGAAACGTTTACTGAAACCATTCTGAATTATTGGATAATAATGGTTTATATTCGGTAGTCCACTAATATACAGAATTACAAACGCGTACCAATATTTAGTTACTGTATCTACCAGTAGTTAGCTCATTGATAGATTCAAGTTTAAATATTGAATTTAATAAAATAAAGTATGCAATAAAACCAAAGAACAAACAAAGAGGTAATTTACTATTTATTTTATGTAAACAACTCCTGGCAATCCGGAGTGCTTACCCCGACGAAAAAGAGTCGTTACAATCGACCGCTGCTACACCTCCCCACTTCCGCGATTTTTTTTCCTTTGTGTGACACCTTGCGAATTCTCGCTCTCGGTCTGTAAGGTGGAGGACCGGACCGCTTGGGTTTTATGCTTATATTTTTTTTTGAAGATGTGTTCATTTTTGGATCCCCGAGTGTCAGAGAAAAGATGTCCGCCTGCGCAGAGCTCCAAACTACGCAGGTAAGGCTAATAAGTAAGTTCATTTTAGAGACTGGGCTCTAACGTGAAGTCAACTTTTAAAAGGGCCCCCAGCCAGGCAAATTCAAATGCTGTACTTTTGAGAAGTAACAAACACCCGACTGTACATCCCTCTTACCTCTTGACAACGTGTAGGATTTTACTGTGGTATCAATTACCAACCGAAACCATCCAGGAGGGTTCAGTGGTGGATTTTGCCGGTCTATCTGATCCCTTAATCATTCTCATAATTAACACTACTACAAATAAATATTTAATAAGTCCTACTACTACCAAACTGTAGATTTATGTGTCTGTGCTGATTTTGATAGTACTGCGAAATATAATGTTTCAAATCCCTTATCATTACTATTTATATGTAGTCCAGCTGAGAAGAACTCCAACATATTGTACAACGCCACTTAAAAGACGGATAGCCAGCTTCTGCAACGTAATGATGAATCTGATTTTTTTGCAAGCTGTTAAAATTAGCTTAGCACTATTATTTCGCTTGCAGTGACAAACTACGAGAATTTTAAAATTCGTAATTTCTTTCCTCACTAGCAATAAACAAACAAATTTTCAATTCCCCAATAGCTATAAATAAACCGTTTGCTTGTGGTAAACTCACTAATTAGGATTGTCGTTCATTAAAATGTTTATACTATTCTCGCTCCAAAAAGTACCACATTCAATATCGTCAAATATGTTTCTGATTAAAAACTATGATCATTATTAATATTTAATAACTATTAGTTAATTCCTCCCTTAATTTTAAATTTTTTGGTTTGTTTGTCTCTTCTTTTTAATACTTGAGCCAACAAAAGTACAAAACATTCAAGTAAATATTTATATATTAAAAAGAAAAACTTATTAAACAAGGCGCATTCGATTCGTCACTCTATCGACGATAGGACAGACATTTGTATGGAAAAGATATCGAGTAAATTATACTCGGATTAAACGAGCGAATTTTTCCATCCTCGATAGAAAAGTGCTTCCAAATTGAAAACTGCTTGAAAACCAACGAAATTAAAAATTACCCATGAAAATTTCCCTGGGAATTTTTTTATTTCAGTGCTTTTTTTAAAACAGTGCTGCAAAGTTTACCACATACTCGTTTTCTGTTTTATTCGCAAAACTCGGTACGAGCCTAATATATTAGTAAAATGATCAAATTCCAAAGCAGAATATAGTATTTAAATCAGGGGTGTCCACGCCGTTGCCCTTTGAGCTCCGTGTTCAAACTCCGTTAGAATTACAACCACTGAGCTCTTTTGACCTCCAATTGTTTTAGAATTTTGCACCGGCAAAGGCAGACAATGCTTTCAATTTACGCGGTTCTAAAGCCAAAACAAATGCATAGCGTTTTGTTATTTGGGTAGTTTTTGATTTATTTTTATTTTGTGCAGACTCAGAAATGTTTATTTCTGCGTGCACTGAAAGAAAACATTGAATTATTTCTAATTTTGATTTTGTATTATTTAGTGAGGACTGAAAAATTTGATTTTAACATTTTCTTTTAACTGATTTTAGGAAGTACTGTGATTTAATGTAATTTAAGTGCAGCACATTTGAGTGCTACTGTTTTACTACACTCAAAAATTAAACGTTACATTTAAAATAATTCAATCCAATTTAAATAAAAAAAAAAGTCATTTTTTACGGTGTACCTTTAATGCAGTAGTCATGAGGCTATGCACAAACTCTTGTGTTTATGGAATCGAGTTAAACCAGTCGAAAGGGCAATTGATGCATAAGAAAAATTGGCGGTGAGGGTTCTGTAGAATCAACTGAATTTGCCGGCCCCAAACACCTTTTTGCGATTAGCGGACCCAAATTAAAATCTTGTGTTTGTTGTTTAGCTCACAGCAAACATATTTCTGGACTCCCCTGATTTAAATGATGAATATCCGAATTGGAGTCTACATTTGACAATCAACTCAGTGTTTTATTAATTAATAATTTACATCTAAAGCGATTTGATAGTTTATATAATTACTTCAGCACTATATGTCAATCAATTAAATTTCACAAACTCCTAATTAGCTAATTTTGCTAATACCATGTAGCGTGCAAAATCTTATCTGCATTGCATTACTTATCACGTTGTCAAATTTTCTCAATCAGTGCCGTATGCAAACAACAATTTTAATACCATAGCTTATAAAAGCACATTTTTAATTAAATACATTCCAAAAAATACCTAGCAACCAATTAAAAAAATGAATCGTAATAGCCCAACTTGGAATCATCATACATTACATAAATAAAAAAACTATATATGCGTTAATATTTATATCGAACTGGATAAAATGAAATAATATAAAAATATTTTATATACATATGTAATTGTTTCATATAACTATTCGTTTTTTCCTCTTCCTGGTTCATTGCGTCATATGGAATTTTCAGTACCAAGGTCAAATCACTATACATTAGAGAACACAGAAAAGCGATACTTAAAAGTCAAATTTTCTGACGTTTACAAAAATGTCTTTATCATTAGGTGGCAATCTGTATAGGTTTGTTTATCATTAGTTCTGAAGAAAATCAGCACACTTGTACAGTTTTGCACAACGACAACGATGCGAAACGGCGATGATAAATATACACAAAACTTCACATCCAAGTCCCTAAACCAAAACAATATTTAAATTTACGGCGCCGCAGTCCGACTCTATATGAAATTAGTCACCAAGTGCGACAAAATCATTTTTCCCCAGTAATTAAAAAAAGGTCTCCTCCGCTCTGTCTCGTCTGTTTTTTTTCTCCAGAAATTAAAATAAAACGAAAAAGATGCAAGCAGAATTTGCCAAAATAAACAACAAAATCGCTCGACGGTTGAAAGTTTCCGCCGGCAACTATGCGAATTGGGCAGTATTCTTTATTTTGATTTGGTATTTTTGTTTTGTTTTGGTTTGTTTATCAGCCGGAATCATAGATTGTCTGATCGTGTGAACCTGTTGGTATGAGCATACACATTTTTCGCCAATGTTGTGAGTTTTGAGCAGTTTTGTGTATATTTATCATCGCCGTGACGCGCCGTTGCCATTCGTGTGAAGCGAGGCTAAGTGTGAGCAAAACGAGAGACGTTTAAGCAAAGAAGACTAACAAAAGACATCAATTACCTCCATATTTACCATTTTTTTGTATCACACGTACAGTTTATGTGAATTTATTGTGTTTGTCGTAAAAATATTCCATATCCCTGGAGTGAAAATTATAGGCAGTCTTCAAAATATACTACTAAATTTAATAGTAAAAAATCAAGTGGTTAATTTACTAGTTCAAAACTTATCTATAAGGTAACCAGTTACTGACTTATGCGGCACTTCATTGCCGTGTATTCAAAATTTTTCCTTTTTTGTCAATTTAATAAAAAAGGAAGTAAAGACAAACATTGGAATTGGAACAAAAACAGTTCTTTTTATAATTTCAACCACTTTTTGTAATTCCTCAATTTAGAGATGAATCTTCAAGTTAACGCTTGTTTTAAAATATCCACAAAGTGTTCGCAAAGAAGAATGGAAATGCGGCACCATGAATTAACATGCTGAATTAATACACTCCTCATTTATGCATTTACATGTCGAGTACACATTATTATATTATGTATACGAGTATACGAATTTTACATATAATATAAGTTTTACTATTATTTTAACTAGTTGGTTTCACTGCTGGGATGTTGTCTAAAATAACGAATATTCGGAGACAAAAATCAGAAGAAATCAGTGCTACGTTTAAATTAAACTTCCGTCAGAATCCAACGTCAAAATAATTTTCCAATATTTTTCTCTAATTAACCTAATCAGTAAAATATAAATGTTAACATAAGCCGATAGCCCTGGCAGCTAGTGCTTTTGTTTAATTATAATTTTAATTGTAATTAGATTAGTAATTAAATAAATTAATTAATTAGAAATTAATTAAATAAATAAATTAATTAGATTAATAATTAAATAAATAAATTAAACTTTTAGGGGGTCACTTCATTTGAATTTTAAAAAGAACTGCGAAACTTCTAAAAAGAAAAGGTTATAATAAATCAAAAAAAAATGTGTTATTTAATTTGGAGTTGAAAACTCAAATGTTAAGCTCATTTAATGTAAAATCTATTCTTAATGTAAAATCTGATCCAATTGGTTTCCATTTACACTTCTGTTCACTGTAAACGCACCATAGTAATCATAAGATGTAGAATAATAATTATTTGGTTTTTTGCCATAATATTATACTACTAATAACTAAAATAATTAATAAAAATTCATTTATATTAAAATGGGGTCCGACTGCCCAAGTAGTACCCCAAGCGTGGCTAAATATGCATGGCCATGAACGAATGAAAGTGCACAGGGGACAGTAAAAATATTAGAATTTGGAACAGAAGGAGACAAAAATTAAGAAATTGCCGGTCATAAGGGAATTAAACCTTTTTACAGTATTCTCACAAATAACAATAGTTTCAATAATCTCAGAAAAATCTTCAAAATAGCTCAAAAATGCAGCTAAACGAATTAATTCAACGGCTTTATGCTTTTAATTAAACAGAGGTAGTGTTTCTTTCTTCAATAATGACGAAAATAATTTTTTATTTTGTCGAATTAATTTGTTTACTTAAACGCAACTGCAATATTTCGACTTATGGATCTTGAGGGTTCATTGACAATGCGAAATTATCAACAGAATTTTGTGTTTCCATTTATTTTGAGAAGTTAAGTGAATTGAGGAATGACGATAGTTAGAGTAAAGGGGGTGCAGTGTATTTTTACCACTACTTACATCAATTTTAAAACCTTCTCACACTAGCAGAACTCGTGCAAATACATTAAAATCAACTGTCTATTCTTGTAAGTTCTTTGGTTTAAGTGTCGCGTCTCTGTGGTTTCCGTTATACATGTTTTTTTCTTACCGTAAAAAATGTTCAACATTTATGATATGTGAGCGCTAATCAGTGTTTGGAAATATTTTGGATGCAAGTGGTCTTCAAATGCGTGCAATTTGACGTATTTTTATAAAATAATATCAGCGATACCTACAGGAAAGTTTGCCATAATCATTTCTTCTACCCGCGTTGAAATGGCGAATTGTGTGTTATAAAATTTAAGTGAATTTTGTGTGAAAATGGCGTGGCAATTGTATAATTCATCCCACAATTACAAAAATTTAATGAAGATAACTAAACAGTTCCGTGCGAACGTAATTGAAACTTACATAATATATGGAATTTTAAGAAAGATATACATATTTAAATATAAAAAGTAGACATATTTTTTTAAATAAATTTAATTTTTTTGAATATTTCTATATTATTTTTATTTTATTCAAAACTACACAATGTATACGGATATATATATATATATATATATATATATATATATATATATATATATATATATATATATACATATATATATATATATACATATATATATATATATATATATATATATATATATATATATATATATATATATGTATATATGTTGGAAAATCGCTGCATTATATTAGTTGTATAACTTAAACAATTATGTATTTTTCATAGTTAGAAGACAATCTTCCTACAGCCTCATGACCTAATGTCAGACATACTGGATTTTTTTTAAACACGCCCTGCGACTGGAGCACCGCATGAGGAGCACAGCGCCAGGGATCTTCCGTATCAACTTGCCATTTGTACAATCGTTGGCGCAGCTCCTTCAATGTGGTATTGTACTCGGATTCGTCCGCCAAATTAAACTGCTCAAGTGGATCATGCTTTATGTTGTACAATTCCCATTCGGGACGCTCATAATAGGAAAGCAAGGATTTGTACCAGGGCAATGGCTGTTTTCTAATAGTTGCATTTAATATCTGTTGAAATGTTGGTGACGTATATAAATCTTGGTCAATAGGAAAGTATGACCAAAAGTTTAAATTGTGGATCAGTTTAAATTGTCGGTTGCGTATCATACGCATTGGAAAGTTCATGGTTACTTCATGGAAATTTTGGCTTGCGTAGACCGTGTCGTTTTCATCTGGCTGTGGTTCTGCTTTTAATAGAGGTAATAGTGACTTGCCCGTGATTGCGGCTGAGGACAAATTTCCGAAATCATAGTTGAATACATCTAACACAGTAGGGAATATATCCAACAAACTTGACATGGCTGCAGTGGTTTCATGGTGACGTGCAGTCGATTCGGGGGAGGACAATATAAGTGGTTCACGTATACCTTGATCATAGAGATTTGTGCGTCCGCCTGGGAATGGAGGTCCATTGTCTGAAGTGTAAATGATTAAAGTATCTTGATCGAAGCCTTGCTCTTTGAGTTCTTTCAATACCAAGCCTACTCCTTGATCAAGTCGTGAGATAGTCATGTACTGTGCGGCCAATTCTTGCCTGACTACATCGGTATCTGGAAGATATGACGGAACTTGCAGATTTCGCCAATCATAATAGATAGGCTTCCAGTCGGGTATCACACCCATCCCTTGTTCTCCACAGCCCCATCTTTCACAGAACTCACCATATTGCGGCGTGATATGACCGCATCTATGTGGGTCATGAAAAGCGGTCATTAAAAAAAACGGTCGTCCTTCTTTCTTAGCTTTTAAGAGGAACTCCCTGGTATACAGCTTAATGTTAGTGATATTGCGTCCGATTTGGTTAATCGAATGTTGCTCTTCAGTTTGTTCGAAATCGAAACGAAAGTTTTCTTTGGCTCCAACGTGCTTCTTGCCAATTATACCACTGAATATCTGTCCATTTGACTTATGGCGCAAAATATTCGGTAAAGACAGCACCTCAGGCAGAACATTAAAATTGTGCACTCCTTGATGTAGTCCATACATACCACTGGAGTGACTAGCTTGTCCCGTCAAAAGTTGAGCACGACTCGGCGAACAACTGCTTACTGTACTAAAGGCATTATTGAAGAGTAAACCCCGCTTAGCCAAGTCATCCAAATGAGGAGTCTGACAATATTTGTTAAGATATGCACCCATTTCAAACCCCGCATCATCTGCTATTAGGAGCAAAACATTTTTAATTTCGTCACTTGCTGCCGACAGCGTTAAAATGCCAACAGCTAAAATCGCGATTTGTTGGTTCATCATTTTTCCTTTCTTTTTCTTTAATTCAAAAACAATAAAAATTAAAAAACGACGATTATCTTAAATTTACGTGATACAACTAACGTATCCACACATCCCAAAAGTTGCTGAAGAACTGACTCATTTATTATTGCACTCGGCTGGTTTTAAGTAAAATTTACCACAATTTTCGACTGGAAAGAGATTATCTCAATGGAGATCACTCGAATGCTCTCTTTTGCAATGGTGGACAGTGATGCCAATGCTTTTCCACTAGATCTACTTTAACGGAACAATAAAAATTGCCCTGAGCTCAGATTGCCCTC
This sequence comes from Clusia tigrina, assembly GCA_920105625.2. Lineage (NCBI taxonomy): Eukaryota > Metazoa > Arthropoda > Insecta > Diptera > Clusiidae > Clusia > Clusia tigrina. The sequence continues at coordinate 171,280,092 of OV050031.1, forward strand.
ACTTTAGGTTACCTCCATATTACAACTTATTTACTAAGAGGGAAGAAACATATACCATTTGATCTGTAAAAAAAACGCCGTTGTCCTTTCCCTATAGTATTTCTAATATTTTATTATTAAAATTTGCACAAAAATAAATTTGTGTACAATTTGGCAGAGGAGCACTAGCTACATTAATACGAGTACATGTTGTGTTGTACTATGTTAATATCAAATGAGATTAATTAAATTAGTATTTTTTGGAAACCATATAATTTTTTAATGTTATCAGTTGAAGGATTGTTTAGCAGCTCGCTGAGGAATGTGTCCGAAAGAAGATTGCTCCTAGCGAGATGAAAGTGTTGGCATTCGTCCAATAAATTAATTATGAATACTGATTGTTTATTGCAGATTTCTGATGTGCCCTAGCCTGAGGCGAATGAACGGACGGAACTCGAACCAATTAAGATGTGATGGGTAGTAGGATCCTTCCTTTTGAAAAAAATATTAATAATAAATTTAATATGGAATTTAAAATGTTTGTTTACATTATTTAATCCCTTATTTTACATGGGCTATACGACAGCGCTTGGCGGCAGTGCATAGCGGTAGTATAGAATAATATAAAGTCTGTTCGCGTCGCAATAAACTCGTGCAGTTCGAGTTCACTTCACTTCAGTAATTTGACGTTTTGCGACGCGAACAGGAAAGTGCAGATGAACTCGCAACACGAACACAATTCAGTGCAGAAAGTGCAGCCAGTTCATTCAACGCCAACACACTTATATTCCAATGTCAGCTGATGATATAATCCCATTTTTTTCTTAATCCGTGTGAAACAAAAACAATGCAATGTAAAAGCCCAAATTTAATAAAAATATGGCTCGCACTTTGTTTATTGTATATTAGAATGCGAGACAGTGCAAAAGGAGATGTCGTCCGAGACTCGGTCTCGCTCTCGTCTCAGCCGCTCGCGTTATTGTATACGGGTCTTAACGCGAGAGCCCGAGACGAGAGCGAGACTGAGTCTCGGACGACGTCTCGTTTTGCATCAGCCATGTTCTGGTAAAGAAATTTATTTGGGAGTAAATTTAGGGTACTTCTTCGAGTTGCGTTGTGGAGAAATAAAATAGTATCTTAATTTTAAAAATAATATATATACTATATAATTTTGATTAATTTAAAAAGCTAATTTTTAAGCAAACTTTGTTTCTAATTACGTAAATAATAGTATCCATAACACATTCGAATTATATTTATATATTATATTTATTTATTAATACCAATTATTGGAATAAATTCAATCTTGAATAAATTTTGAAAGCAGCATAAGCAAATAAGCCTTGGGTAAACCTAATCTCCATATATTTTTTCTTTCACTCAATTATTTGTAGAATACTACAAAGATTAACCAATTATATAATCAAAGACTATTTATCATATATATAAACGATAAATAAATTACAACTCAGAACGTGTGCTACTTTTTATTTATCATAATGGATTAAATGAATGGAAATAAGTAATATAAAAATATCAGAATGTATTTATGGGTGTTTAATAAGCTCAATATAATTACTATAATCAATTTACAAAATTTGTTCCCTTAAATTATATCTAATTTTATAATAGGCGTATTCGATTCGTAACTTGTATCGAGCTCGTATCAAGTTGTACGAATAAAACAGTAAACGAATAAGTGGTAAACTTGGCGGCACTGTTTCAAAAAGAGCACTGAATTAAATTTTTATGGGTAATTTTTAATTTTCGTTGGTTTTCAAGCAATTTTCAATTTGGAAGCACTTTTCTATTCCAGATATTTTTCATTATTATTTATATGTATGTATATATAAAAATTCAAAAATATACATACAATATAAATTTAAAGTTAATATAATAGTAATAAATTCATTAATTCTAAATAAAATTTTTTGATTTTCTTATTTAAATAAATTCATGCATTTCTGAATCGACTTCAAATGTTACAAAAAATAACCATAACCGATGTACATATGAACAACATTTTATTTTGATAAAGTATGAATGAACCTCTTTAAGTTTAAGCATTTTAAATTTTTAAATTGAATGATATTCCTTTCCTTTCACATTCTTTCTCATCTTTGCGCTACGGTCAGGGAGTACTAATCAGAGACACAGAGAAAATAAACTTAAACGTCAAACGGCAAACCAGCGAAATAAAGCAGACGGACGTTGTACACGAATCAACTGAAAATCTTGGTAAAATTAATCCACTCAGAATCGTGGTGAATCCACTCAAAATCGTGGTGTGTCCGCTACGGACGATGGCAGTGAAAATGTTACACCGCGAAGGGTAACACCAGAGACTATAGAGACGGGACACTTAAACGTAAAATTTTCTGACGTTTAAAAATGACTATCTTTGTTTATCACTAGTTTCGTATATAGATAGGTTTGGTTAATTAGTATTCTGAAGAAAATCAGCCACACTACTGCAGTTTTTCACATGTGTACTGTGCGCAGAACAAGAGTAATTTCTCTGTATTCTCTGGTAACACTCTTTCAATATTGCACTGAACACTGCCAGATGGGAGCATTTTTATAATAGATACGAACACAGAAAATTAGATTCAATTCCGTAAACTAATAATAAATTAAATTTTAATTAATTTAGAAAAAAAATATTGGTCATCTATATCTACCATACGTTTAGGACCTTTTGAGACTTGGTCCACCCATGTCCAAGTGCTGCCTTCGAATTCGTGTTCATTAAGGTTCAGCCTTCGAATATTTCTCCATATATTAAGGCAAATAACACAACGATAATTCACTATATTTATTTTATTATTGTTTATTTATTTCTTTTTAAGTGATTTTCACTACACTTTGGAAGCTGACGAAAATAATTTACTTGTTTCCAATCACTATTTCCCTTCTTTAGTTTGTTTTTGTATACAACATTTGTTAAGAGAGAAGATTTGACACATATGTTGACCGTTTTCCTCTCACTCGCTCAATTAATAGTACCTTGTAAATGTATTTTGGGTCTGCACTTAACATTTTGATGTTAAGACATGAACATTACCATGAATTATAGCTAGTCGAGACCAGTGATGATATTTGTAGTGGAATTGTACTTTTTTACCTCCTTTCGATTTTAAAAAGTCCCCAAGTCCTTTAGACCCAAAGAAAGTACTCTCCGATGCACAAAATTCCTATGTTATGTTCTAAAGCTGACTGCAGACACATCAAATGCCGGTCAAACATTGAGAGTGTGTGAGTGTACATTTATAATGAACTTATCTGTTAATTTTTTTAATGGGTTGTGAACAAAACCTAACGTTATTTTTTATGTTATTGTTTTCTTTTTTATACTTAGCAGAAGTATCATGGATACTTTTCTATTAAATATACACTTGAAGACCAACACCAATTGTTTTTGCTTTACATTTATGATTTATTAGAAAAAAAATACTCTCGAGCCGGAAAAAGTACTTTGCGTTGAGTAAAAAAGTACTTTCGAAAATTCGGAAATATCATCACTGGTCGAGACATTATGTTATGTAAAGACAGCAGTGCTGCTACGAACCCTGACATAATATTTAAGTTTCACTGGTTTTTAACTCTATTTAAAATCTCACAAATTAAAGTTAATAGAAGTTAATTAATTTAATAGTTCTTGCTTCGGCAGAAGATATACTAAAATTGGAACGATACAGAGAAGATTAGCATGGCCCCTGCGCAAGGATGACACGCAAAATCGTAAAGCGTTCCACATTTTTACACTTACTAAAAGGCTCTGGAATACAATCATGTCCATATTGCAATACAACTCCTCTGACAGTAACACATATTCTCGATGAATGCACACAATTTTCCGTAATACGAATTAAGATTTTTCAAGATCAATCCCCATCAAACTTTTTAAAAACAATAAATAATGTGACCATACTAAATATTAACAATTTCTTAATTCAATCAAACATAAAACATTTAATATAATTATTTATAGCTTTAGCTTTACTCCATTTTTAAATTTTATGTAAGTATTTTATATTTAGTAAAATAATTAATAATCATAATGCCTATATGTACCAGAGAGCCAAAAGCCTTAAAAGCTAGTGCTGCTTTATTATGTATTCTAATTATTAATAATTATTGTACATATAATAATAAATAAATAAAAATAATTAATTTAATAAATATTTATCGAGAATTTGAGTGTTTGTGGAATTACAAATTCATCAATTTCTGATTGCTGTTTTTTTAAATCTCTTAAAACACTCAATGCGAGAACGCATCTCTGTTGTTTAGTGTTCAAAGCCATTTTATAAAGTGAAATACTTAAACATAATTTGCCCACTTCATATTTTGACAGCCATCAGTTGCTCTGACATGAACATGAACATTTCCATGAATTATAGCAAGTCGAGACACCATGCTAGAGTTGAGCGATTAGGACATAAGTAATTTTGCTTTCTTCATACTACATCTACTACAACTTTACTGAGATCTATTACTATGTTGCCGATTTTCACCAAATATTGGTAACCTACCCCATGTTCTGCCACTGGTACAATAAAATCAGAGAATACAGAGAATCGAAACTCAAACGGCAAAGCAGCGAAATAGAGCTCACGGACGTGTGTACATGAGATCACCATAGATTTCCAGCAGGAAATTTGACTAAATTAACTGTGAATATATAAAGTTTATTTTGTAAAATACCAAATCTCATTACTATCCAAACAATACAAAAGAAATATTTTTTAGTATCTCAGTATTATACCATATATTCGAAACTTATTACTCTTAGACAATTCTAACGCAAGTTACAATTTAAAATTTATATATATATATATATATATATATATATATATATATATATATATATATATATATATATATATATATATATATATATATATATACTCGTATATATATTGTTGCGATCGTTGTTTTTGGCGTCTACCGTCTATATGTTTGTTTTGCTTCTCTCCTTCTTTTGTTTCTTCCACTTGTCCGCTTTACTAGTGAATGCGGCCAGGCTAAAACCTACCAGACGATTCTGAGGTACAGATGGCGCTGCCTCAGAATAGTAAAAAGTCCAAAGAAAGGTAACTGACCGGCTCGACCGCTGGAGCGGTCAATGATGGAATAGCGGAAGAGGCCAAAAAAATACGGTTTCAGGAGAGAAGAAAAAAAATCATATAAGGGAGTGGTAGGGAAAAAACGGGCTCTATAGAGTGTTAAGTGTTTAGAAAGAAAGTTGTGTCGAACAAATTTTTGGTTGCCGCGCGCGTTTAAATTTTGTGTTTTACTGTGGAGGATTTTTGAGAGAGAAAATTAAGATTTTTTTTATTTGCATTCGTGTCGGATTTTGTGTGGATAGTGTCTCGTCTCGTCCGTGGTCCTGTTATTTATCCGGATATATTTAAAGTGTGAAAGATTCCAAACAATTTTTGAATTCAATTACAATGTACATGTCTAGAAAAAAAACGTTAAAATTTTGAATCCATTTAAAGTGTTAGTTTAGTTTAAAGAGTTGACGATAGGAAGTTTACCTTGATTATTGAGTGTGCTGAATAGATCCATAAACGCTTGTTTCCGGCCCATCCCATTCGAGAATCGGAGGAAAAAGGAGGCTGCCGCCCGCCCCCTAGAGATAAGTATATATTTATTAAGTATACGCGTGTATGTATGTATTATTAAGTATACGCGTGTATGTATGTTATTGATTTAAGTGCAAGTAGAATGTTTAGTATGTTTAATTTTATGTTAAAAATGTTAGGCTAAGGCGGACAATATGGGGCGGGCTCGCTTATCGTCGTAGAGGAGGATGCTAGGCAAAATGGTGAGTTGAAGTTTTTTTTGTAGTGTTGTCCCACCCGATGCAGTGTGGCGGGTTAAGGACCACGACCATTGCTGTGAGCTAGCCGTGGCCACCACACTGCATCATTCTAGTGGTGAGGTAACATTAATGGCGCCCAATTAAAAATAATAGAAATGTAAATTAAAATTTTCCTTGTGATGTATTGTGATTTTGTAGTGAAGCATTTTGTGGTTTAGTGTTGGTGTTTAGTTAATGTGCTCCACTCTTGCCGCTGACTTGACGTGCCAATGCGTAACGCCAACTGCAACGACAAGAGGGGGGGGGGGGGCTAAATGTGAGATGAAGCCAGCTATCTCATCGTGGCCGTGGTCTGTTGAACATATCATCGTAGCACTGATGAGATAACTGAGAGGCGGAGTCTCAGTAAATGTAAGGAAAATTTTAATGAAAAATGACAACTCGCCTGGTAGAAGAAACATTCCTCCGACAGATTGAAGACAAGGGAGCCCCACCCCATATATTCGAACATTTATTTGTATTAGAAAATATTATATTTTTTGTTAGTAAATATTAAGATTGGTGTTATTACTTATTATTACTAAAAATTTGTAAATTACGGTCATAGTGAATGTAAGGACTATTTAAAGAAATATATTTATGGTATATGTAGGTATATACGAGTATATTGAAAATTGGAATATATTTGTTTTGGCTATATTTACAAAGGATTATTTATATGGATACATTTTTGTATAAATATGTATATATGTATTATTCTTTTGGGGTATAGGGTGGCATTGGTAGATCTCCAGGCATAGTTATAGGTATTATGTTATTTTTTTGTTGTTAGAAGTTAGTTGGTTTTTTTTTAAGTAAACATGTCAGCGGAATACGGGGAATACGGCGCTAGGCCATCAGCACTACCAAGTCAATACCGGTCAGCCGTGAACTTATTGATATTAGAGAGTGAAAATATTGGAAAGATAAGGGAAACGGTCCGGGCGAACCATTTAGAGCTGATGAAGCTCATTAGTGATGCAATGAGACCCATGCAGCAATCACCGGCGCAGGAAAGTAGCCTAGCAGCTGCAGAGTTGGAGAAGAAGCCCCAAAGTAAAGTAGTTGAAAACTGGGAAGAAGTTAGGGGAAGTGGCAACTCACAGGTTAGTTTTGAAGAGGAAAGTACTATCATTTATAATTTATGTTGTGAAGAGGAAGTTTTGGACAATATACCAACAAGTCAGGACGATGAGGACTTGGCCTCAATAGATCAAGATATTTTTGAGATATTATTAGACGATAATTCTGTTGATGGTAGAATTATGTCTGAAGCGTGTAACGCAAAATTAAGTCATAGTTGCGAAAATTTATCTTCTTTGGACTCAATAGATATGTTTGTTACCGATTTAGTAGGAGCTCCCCTCTCACAAAATATGAGCCTTAGTGACCATAGTGAACAGAGTACAGAAACCACTAGTCAAAGTGACTCCATAAAATCTGCTGGTAAATCTTTATCTTTAGTTTCAGACAGTAAAGGTGCTGTTGCAGCAGATAAAAGCAGTATACCATCGAATGGATCAAAGACAAAACATTCCGAAGGGGCATCATATAGAAATGATGTGAATATAGTGAATGAACCTAAATTGATTGCAACTGTTTATCCAACTGTACTACTTACAGATCAGCCGACATACTTCGACAGAAGCAATTGTACTGGCAAAAAGTTAAATTATATTCGAATTATTAAGAAATTGCGAGGAGCAGTAGATCGCGTTTTTGGGTTGCAGAATCTTGTATTCGATAGAGGGAAGTGGTTAGAAAGGGTTAAAACCTTAGGTTAAATTGGTGAAGGCCTTGTGGCACTTCTAATACCTATTAGAAGATTTGCGAGGGAAACCGGTAGGAGTGTTCCATGCCAAGGACATAAAACAATAGTAGGAATCTAAACCGGTAAGAGCACGCGACTCTTAACCTCGGGGTTGTGGGCGTAGCTCACGTTGGCGCCTGTAGTACGTGAAGTAGCAATAGTTAGTAAGGAGGTGGAGGAAAGTTAATCATAGGGAATTATGGATTATATAATACATAGAAAAGAACTTACTCCCAAAATCAGCTTCGTTGGTCTAGAGGTAATCTGAGTTAAAAATCTGAAATTAGAATTGATTACTATGTGTTTTTTTTAAGGTAAAATAAATAAAAATGTTCCTGTTTATACGATAGAGTATAGGTGTGTAGGTTAGCGTTTATTAGTGAGTAGAGTGGTGAAGGTGATTCTTCGAGTCGAATGGCTGGGAAGACAAGATAGATATAGGGTTAAATTAAGAAATTTTGTGTTGTGAATAATTACCGTGCAATTAGGTGTTGGGATCCGTAATCATCATCAGTGTGGTGGTTCTGTAAAGGAAGTATTGTTAGTTTATATGTTTAGGTATATGTAGGTATAGTTGCCCGGCTAGCTCAGGGTAGAGCATTAAGTGCTGATCGACGCTTCCATCCGTGTTCCGGCGGAGTTTATAGTGCTCCTGGCAACCCGTGTGTTTAGTTGCGATCGTTGTTTTTGGCGTCTACCGTCTATATGTTTGTTTTGCTTCTCTCCTTCTTTTGTTCCTTCCACTTGTCCGCTTTACTAGTGAATGCGGCCAGGCTAAAACCTACCAGACGATTCTGAGGTACAGATGGCGCTGCCTCAGAATAGTAAAAAGTCCAAAGAAAGGTAACTGACCGGCTCGACCGCTGGAGCGGTCAATGATGGAATAGCGGAAGAGGCCAAAAAAATACGGTTTCAGGAGAGAAGAAAAAAAATCATATAAGGGAGTGGTAGGGAAAAAACGGGCTCTATAGAGTGTTTAGTGTTTAGGAAGAAAGTTGTGTCGAACAAATTTTTGGTTGCCGCGCGCGTTTAAATTTTGTGTTTTACTGTGGAGGATTTTTGAGAGAGAAAATTAAGATTTTTTTATTTGCATTCGTGTCGGATTTTGTGTGGATAGTCTCTCGTCTCGTCCGTGGTCCTGTTATTTATTCGGATATATTTAAAGTGTGAAAGATTCCAAAAAATTTTTGAATTCAATTACAATGTACATGTCTAGAAAATAAACGTTAAAATTTTGAATCCATTTAAAGTCTTAGTTTAGTTTAAAGAGTTGACGTTAGGAAGTTTACCTTGATTATTGAGTGTGCTGAATAGATCCATAACCGCTTGTTTCCGGCCCATCCCATAAGTGGGATAACTGATTGTTTCCGGCCCATCCCATTCGAGAATCGGAGGAAAAAGGAGGCTGCCGCCCGCCCCCTAGAGATAAGTATATATTTATTAAGTATACGCGTGTATGTATGTATTATTAAGTATACGCGTGTATGTATGTTATTGATTTAAGTGCAAGTAGAATGTTTAGTATGTTTAATTTTATGTTAAAAATATTAGGCTAAGGCGGACAATATGGGGCGGGCTCGCTTGTCGTCGTAGAGGAGGATGCTAGGCAAAATGGTGAGTTGAAGTTTTTTTTGTAGTGTTGTCCCACCCGATGCAGTGTGGCGGGTTAAGGACCACGACCATTGCTGTGAGCTAGCCGTGGCCACCACACTGTATCATTCTAGTGGTGAGGTAACAATATATATATATATATATATATATATATATATATATATATATATATATATATATTTATATATATGTGGCGACACCACTACCCAGTTGTCAGGTACGCCAACGCAAACAGGCACTAGTTCCGCGCGCCATCTATTGACACGCTGTCGCTGTCGCACAGCGTGTTTATGGGCAAGCGGAACTAGCCTGTGTTGGCTGCTGAACAACACACTTCGTGTTTCCGGCCTTTTAACCAACCCTTTTTTCTTTTCTGCGCTGGAGCTGGTGTGAAGTGTGCGAGAGCGATTCGTGCAGAATCGGAATCATCTTGGTTACTGGACGCGCCGCCGGCACCACCGGAGCAGCCGCCGACTCAAGCAACGTATGCTCTGCACCAGCAGCTTCAACCACCGCACGTGCATGCGCACGTACAGCTATGCCAGCGCCATTGCTGCTACCGACACACCCGCCGCCACACCGTACAGGGGAACCTGGGGGACACGTCTCCTTTTCGTCGCCGCCCGCGATCGAGGCGGTGAACAGCTGCCGGCTCTCACCTTTCTGGAGGAGTTACCCCGATCTGTGGTTTTATCAGATCGTGGCCGCGTTCCAGGTCCACCATGTGCGCAACGACAACAGCCGTTACAATTTGGTAGTTGCGGCGCTCGACCCGGATACCATTTCCGTGGTTGCGGATGTACTCCGCACAGTGCCGCCCGTGGGGAAGTATGAGGCGCTGAAGGCAGCCATATTGAATCGCCTCACCGACTCGGCGGATCGACAGCTCCACAAGCTACTCACCCAACTCGAGCTGGGTGACAGGAAGCCGTCTCAGCTCCTGCGGCAGATGCGCGCCTTGGCAGGTGACAGGGCCACGGATGACGTCATCCGAGTGAAGTGGCCCGATTTGATGCCGCCGTCAACGCGACGGCTTTTCAAGATTCTGAAGGGTTCCAGCCTGGAGGAGCTCGCAGAGGCAGCTGACGAGCTGGTCGACAATGGACCTACGGTGGCAGCTACGCACAGTGGCACTTTTGAACTATTTAAGTGTTAAAAGTCGAAAATTTGGTTATGGAATTGGCGACTTTTTTTAGTACTATTTGGACTTTTTTAGTACTATCAGATGTTCACTGTGCAATATTTTTGTTTTTATTTTGTTGTTATTGCCACACTCGTTGCACCGTTACTTGTCAAAGGTACTATTTGCCATGTGCTATTATTTTTGGTGAAAGTTCGTTGTTTTTAGGCTAAATTCAAGAAGCCAATTTCAGTATTTCGCGTATTTATCAGCTCTAATTCGATATATTTTTTCTAAGTTCATTCAATTTACTAAGAGGAATTGAAAAATCGAGGCTTTTACAATTGTCGTAAATTGCCGTAATTGCCGTTTAGGTAAGTGTATACAAAAATACATTAAAATTTGTGAACTTGAAGGTTTCAAGGTCTGCCAAAGTTGTGCATTACGCAGCATTAAGATAATTTTTACTGATTTTGAATCTTTGGTTGATCCCTAGTCGAATTACAAAAAGTTCATCTGCGCCTAACTGCTCCAAATTGGATATGGCGTAGATTTCACGAAAGGAGTTGTTGGAGGTTTGGGTTGCTCAACGAGACTGTAGCAAGAAAACTGCTGCTGTTTACAATCATGTATGTAGTAAACTTGGAATCGAAGACTTGGACAATGACTGTTATGGAAGCTATAAGAAGGAAGTGTCAAGTGGCGGAAAGTAGGACGATCTACAGACAAAATGTTGCGAAACTATTCACCATGGCTTGAAAATTGCTTAGTTTTTGGAACTGATAAGCCAACTTCATTATCAGGTTATCTTGGAAGGCCTCAGGGCGATTTTGAAGATCTTTGTGAATCAGCAAGGAGAGCAAGAGTTCAATTTTTGGTTCAAAACTATAGCCATGCAGAACTTGCGTATGCTGCTCGTGTAAGCTTAAACCGCGTTGGTCTCCGGAATACAGCACAAGTAGTAAAAGCAGCAACCATTTCTCCTGAAGAGGCAAAAAACATTGCTTACCGAATGAAGCTTAGGGTATGGAGAGTTACTGGGCCAGAACATCAAATAATTTATAAATCAACAAAAAAGTCTGTACAGGTAAAAATAAAAAATACAATGGGCTTGATTGTTGATATGCCAAACCCGGGTACCGGTACTTCGAATAATGGCAACACTTCACGGCGATTTTTTTTACCAGTATTCCTTGGCAGCTCTTGCAACTGAGGTGAATGAAGACTTGATTCGCCGATTTGGTGTCATTCTGAGTTGCTTGTCAAGTGGGCTAGAAATAAATGACCAAGCATTTTCCGAATACTGTAGAGATACGGCCAAGGTATGTGTTGAACATTATCCCTGATATCCCATGCCTCCAAGTGTGCACAGAATCTTATTTCAAGGACCAAGTATTGTAAAATCTTGTCTATTGCCCATTGGTATAATGTCGGAGGAAGCTTTGGAAACTAGAAATAAAGACATGAGGAGATTCCGCGAACATAACACCAGAAAAACAAGTCGTGTAGATACAATGTGCGATCTTTTCTACACCCTACTGTTTTCTTCAGACCATTTAATTTCTACTTTATCTAGAAACAACAGAACTCTGCATAACAATTTTCATTTTCTAGTGAAGAAATAATGTCTCTACTAAAAGTTGAACAAACTTAATTTAATTATGATTATATTTAGTTTATGTACAATTTTGTAAGCTTTCCTCATTAGGAACTTTTCTAATAACCAAATGAATTGTTAAATAAATCTCGAATTTTGTTAAAACTGTTATGAGAAGCAATAACGAAAACATTCTTATTCAAAGATACATTCATTTGATACAGCACCAATAAGAAACTGATAAGAGTGTATTGTAAGGTAAGCCCGACTTTGTAATACCCAGCGCCGCAATAATCAGATATGTGCCTTAGAAGTGGGCGTGGCCGTTAGGCTTGCTTAATTAGTATACACACTAAGCGCTGGGAAAGGATCTCGGAAAGCAAATTGCAAAAGACTATGAAAAAAGTTTTTTTCCCAAAAATGGGCATGGTTTTTTTATCCGATCGGACCCATATTTCACACCAACATAACCTCTGACCACATTAATCTATGCATAAAATTTCATTAAAATATGTCTACTAATAACAGAGTTATGAGTTTTTAGCTCCTAAATAGCTCAAAAGTGCCACTGTGCTACGTCACCTCCACTCTCGTCTCCGAGACCCCGCTCGGCTTGGGCGAACGACGCCAGCTTGGGCGAACGACGCCGGCCGGCCACCAACCGAAAAACGCCTACACGTGACGGATCGAACGACATCCACTCGCTTTCTCGTGGACTCGGGTTCAGTGGTCTCCTTACTGCCGAGGGGAATGGTCGCCCGCAAACTACAGCGTAACAGCCTCACGCTGTACGCCGCCAACTCGTTGCCAATAGCCACATACGGGCAGCTGCGACGACGCATCGTAGACCCCCTTACCAATATCGCGGCAACGGGCCGCATGGACTCGGCTCGAATCTACGGCATCTCCACAGTGGCTCGCATTGATGCACCTGTGGGACCACACGGCGACCGGTATAGAGACCTCGTCCAGCGCTTCCTGCAGCTCGCTTCACCAGCAGGGGTCATGGCCACTGTACCAGACTTGCCGGTACAACACTTCATCGTCACGGAGGGCCCTCCCGTTTTCGAGCGCCCCCGTAGACTCGTCGATGAACGACTCGCTGCTGCCAAAGAAGAGTTCGCTGACTTCCTCGACAAGGGGGTGGTACGCCCATCATCGAGCCCATGGGCTAGTCCGCTACACATGGTACCAGAGCCGAATGGAAGCTGGCGAGCCACTGGCAACTACCGCCGCCTCAACGCGTGCACCTTGCCAGACCGATATCCTCTACCGATCATCGAGGACCTGATCCAGGAGAGCCGGGGAAAAGTCTTCTCTGTAATCGATCTGCAGAAAGCCTTCTACCAAATTCCGGTTGCCAAAGCTGACATCCCAAAAACGGCAGTCACAACATCTTTCGGCCTCTTCGAGTTCGTGGGTATGCCATTAGGCCTGCGTAACTCCGTTGAAACGCTTCAGCGGGTCATTATTCACCTACTGAGGAAACTCCCCTTCGTGAAGGGCTACGTAGACGACCTGCTCATCGCATCCGAGACGCATGACGAGCACCTGCACCATTTGAGCCAATTGTTGGAGACGCTGAAAGCGGCGAATCTACGCATCAACCTGGACAAATGCCAACTCGGTGCTCAGGAGGTTACATTCACTGGGTCTCGAAAGAGGGGTTTAGGCCTCCGCGCCCAAAGTTCGAGGCGATCGACGCCTTTCCAAGCCCGACAGAGTTTATCCAGCTGAGACGTTTCCTGGGTATGGTTAATTATTACCGCAGGTGTATACCGCACGCCGCGGAACTACAGGCCCCGCTTAACGAACTTCTGAGGAACCTCACGAAGAAAAAGGCGGCGATTAGCTGGACGACGCAAACGGAGCAGGCATTCCAGCAGAGCAAGGCGAGTATCGCAGCGACCACAGATTCAGCTTTCCTCTCGCCTACCGCGCCAATCGCTCTCTACACCGACGCATCGAGCACCGCCATCGGAGCGGCACTCAAGCAAGAGCAACCCGATGGGACCTGGAAGCCTCTGGAGTTATTCTCTAGGAAGCTCAATCCCCCAGAAACTCGCTACAGTGCCTACGACAGCGAGTTGCTCGCGGTGTATGCCGCAGTCAGACACTTCAGGAGGATCCTGGAGGCACACGCCTTCACAATCCACACGGACCACAAGCCGCTCGCCTACGCCGCACAACAACGCTCGGACAAGGCAACGCCGAGGCAGAGCCGACACCTGGACTACATCCTCCAGTTCAACACACGATTTGTGTACGTTCCCGGGGGAGAAAACGTTGTGGCGGACGCACTTTCACGAACCTGTACCGTCTCGATGCCTTCCATCCTCGACGAAGCCACTATCAGCCTGGAGCAAGCCTCTGACGTAGAGCTGCCTCACCTGCTGGAGAATCCGCGTATCCAACTGGATCGTCTCGCTTTCAACAACAGCGAGATCTACGTTCTGGTTACCGATGGGGCGACACGGCCCTATTTGCCATCCAACCTGCGTCGAGCGGCGTTTGGCATCGTACACGGATCATCCCACCCGAGTGGTCGAGCAACGGCGAAACATCTGGTGGCCAAATACTTCTGGCCAAACATGCGCAAGGACGCGCTCCGCTGGGCCCGTGAATGCCAACCATGCCAACGCGCGAAGGTCCATCGCCACAACCGCGCCGAGTTGCAAAGCTTCGGGGAGACAGATGACAGGTTCTGCCACGTTCATGTTGACCTGATCAAGCTATCGCTGGTGAGAGGACTGTCGCACTGCCTGACCATCATCGACCGCTTTTCCCGATGGCCGGGTGGCTGTCCCACTCCCGGACATTCGAGCTGTGACCGTCGCACGAGCGTTCTTCCACAGTTGGGTCTGCACTTTCGGCACGCCACTCACCATCACCTCCGACCAGGGGGGTCAATTCGAGGGGGAGCAATTCACGGCTCTCGCGAAAATGACGGGTGCTAACCATGTTCACACAACGCCTTACCACCCACAATCAAACGGCATGGTGGAGAGACTGCACCGCACACTAAAAGCGGCCTTGATGCAGTCCAGACACACCATGGCCAGACGCCTTGCCAACAGTGCTATTGGGGATGCGGACGGCGTACAAACAGGACCTCAAAGCAACTCCAGCCGAGATGCCCTTCGGCACCCAACTCCGCCTTCCGGGGGAATTCTTCGGACAACAGAACGACCCTACCACCCAACCGGTTTTCGTCGAGCAGTTGCGCAAGCTGGTAAAAGCGATCAGGCCAGTACCAGCGTCCAACCACTCGAGACAGAAGCCGTTCGTCTTCAAAGAATTGCGCACCTGCACGCACGTATTCTGCAAGCTGGACAAAATCCGGAGGCCACTCGAGCCGCCATATACGGGCCCCCACAAGGTAATCCGCTGGGTCAACGACAAGAGTTTCATCATCGACTTGAACGGCGTCGAGAAAGCCATCTCTACTGACTGCTTGAAGCCGGCCTACCTCGAGGTGAGTGACTCAACATCGTCGCCATCGCTGCAGGCCCCCCGATCACCATCCCGATCGCCATCGCCATAATCGTCGTCATCGTCAGCGACAAATGACCCGCCAGCGATCCATCCAAGGAGTCATCTGAGGAGTCAAGCAATGCCCCGCTCAGGGGACCAACCCTCACCCCAGCCGGGGAGTCGAGTGACGAAACGGGTATCGTTCTCCGCACCTCCTGTGCCGCGCACTGGGGGAGGAGTATCTGTGGCGACACCACTACCACTACCCAGTTGTCAGGTACGCCAACGCAAACAGGCACTAGTTCCGCGCGCCATCTATTGACACGCTGTCGCTGTCGCACAGCGTGTTTATGGGCAAGCGGAAGTAGCCTGTGTTGGCTGCTGAACAACACACTTCGTGTTTCCGGCCTTTTAATCAACCCTTTTTTTCTTTTCTGCGCTGGAGCTGGTGTGAAGTGTGCGAGAGCGCTTCGTGCAGAATCGGAATCATCTTGGTTACTGGACGTAACACAATTTCTGGAAGTTTTTTTTCTTACATTATACACGTATTCCTCACATTATATATTATATATTATATACTTATATTACTATTTCTTTTCTTATATTACTGTTTTTTATTGGCAACGCTACGTTGAGCAAGCGAGCAGCCAATTATATATTTATATATGTATTATTTTTATAAATAATAAATATTCTATGACATTATACATTTTCTGTATGAAGTGAATCATATACTTTTGTGAATGACACTACAGAATTTCCTGCTGGTATTCATGTTTGGTAAGACATGCCTTCGTAGCCAACTTCATGTAAGAAAACAAAGTAAAACCAAAGAACATATAAGAATAGACAGTTGATATTAATGTATTTGTGCGAGTTCTGCTAGTATGAGGAGGTTTAAAATTAATGTATGTGTGTTAAAAAAAACAGTGCACCCCCCTTAACTCTAACTATCGTTATTCCTCAATTCACTTAACTTCTCAAAATAACTGAAAACACAAAATTCTCTTGATAATTTCTCAATGTCAATGAACCCTCAAGATCCACAAGTCGAAATATTGCAGTTGCGTTTAAGTAAAAAAAATTAATTCGACAAAATAAAAAATTATTTTCGTCATTATTGAAGAAAGAAACACTACCTCTGTTTAATTAAAAGCATAAAGCCGTTGAATTAATTCGTTTAGCTGCATTTTTGAGCTATTTTGAAGATTTTTCTGAGATTATTGAAACTGTTGTTATATGTGAGAATGATGTATAAATGTTTAATTCTCTTTTGACCGGCAATTTCTTAATATTGGCCTCCTTCTGTTCCAAATTCTAATTTTTTAGTGTCCCCTGTGCTCTTTCATTCGTTCATGGCCATACTTAAGTATACACGCTTGGGGTATTACTGGGGCAGTCGGACCCCATTTTAATATAAATGAATTTTTATTAATTATTTTAGTTATTAGTAGTATAATATTATGGCAAATAATTATTATTCTACATCTTATGATTACTATGGTGCGTTTACAGTGAACAGAAGTGTAAATGGAAACCAATTGGATCAGATTTTACATTAAGAATAGATTTTACATTAAATGAGCTTGAGTTTTCAACTCCAAATTAAATAACACATTTTTTTTTTTTTTTTTGGATTTATTATAACCTTTTCTTTTTAGAAGTTTCGCAATTCTTTTTAAAATACAAATGAAGAGACCCCCTAAAAGTTTAATTTAAACGTAGCACTGATTTCTTCTGATTTTTGTCTCCGAATATTCGCTATTTTAGACAACATGGCAGCAGTGAAACCAACTAGTTAAAATACTATTAAAACTCATATATATGAAAAATTCATATATGTGACCTTCTCCGAGAAAAGGGACCTAGTGTGTCAAAAAACGGCATCTCCCAACTGAAGGTGTGTTCACAGTGATAATGCGTTATGAAACTTTAAATGCGTTTTTCTCAAAACTTTATTTTCACACACTAGGTCCCTTTTCTCGGGAAGGTCACATATATGTATGTACATAATATAATAATGTGTACTCGACATGTAAAATAGTTTTTGTGCATAAATGAGGAGTGTATTAATTCAGCATGTTAATTCATGGTGCCGCATTTCCACTTTTCTTTGCGAACACTTTGCGGATATTTTAAAACACGCGTTAACTTGAAGATGTACGAGTACATATCTCTAAAATGAGGAATTACAAAAATTGGTTGAAATTATACAAAGAACTGTTTTTCTTCAAATTCCAATGTTTGACTTTACTTCCTTTTTTATTATATTGACAAAAAAGGAAAAATTTAGTATACACGGCAATGAAGTTCCGCATAAGTCAGTAACTGGTTAACTTATAGATAAGTTTTAAACTAGTAAATTAGCCACTTGATTTTTTACTATTAAATTTAGGAGTATATTTTGAAGTCAGTAACTGGTTAACTTATAGATAAGTTTTAAACTAGTAAATTAGCCACTTGATTTTTTACTATTAAATTTAGGAGTATATTTTGAAGACTGCCTATAATTTTCACTACAGGGATATGGAATAGTATACGTGTGACCAAAAACAATGGTCGCAACGGTAAATAAATATAGAGGGAATTGAATGTCTTTTCTTATTCTTCTTTGGTAAAACTAACTAATTGAAAATGTTTATATTGTATACATAACTTTTACATTATATATGTTGGTGCTATCATATCTCAGGATACAGCTGCTGGGAAAGACGCAAAAGTAGCAAATTATTTCTTGCGGCAAAACAGTTTTCAAATTAAAACGACTGCCAATGTCAAAATCAAGTGAAGTTGGGCATAAATCACAAAAAGGTGAATCCACTCAAAATCGTTGTGTGTCCGCCTTGATGCAAAGACACAGGTGGTGCAGATAAATTTTGAGAGAATTCAGATCTCGCTTCTGTCAAAATAGTCAGCAGGCGGGTTCCGGAGGCATGAGAATATTTGTAGTAACGGGCGAAAAACTTCTTTGACGGCTGAAATTTTAGTTTTATAACGGGTGAGGTAATCTCGTCACTTTGGAACTTTGAAACACTTCACATTTTTTGCCCCAATTTTTGCGGCATATTACAGAAAATTTGCCCATTTTATTATTTTCACTATATAATAAATAAATATAATTTATAAACAGCAAAATTTTATGTTTCGATAATTTCAATAAAGCGCGGCAAATTTTTTGGCGGCACCGGTTTTCATAATTTGACAGAACCGAGACAGAAAGAGAACAAAACAGAATAGGATACGAAACGTCACTTATCTGCACCACCTGTGTCGTTGCATCAAGGTGTCCGCCAAACTATAAGAAAAGCACACAACTACACATAAACCAAAATGCATTTACAAAATGTAAATGCAAATGGAAATGTATTTTGACATACACGAACACTACAGACTCAAAATGCATAAATGTATTTTGCTACAAACGCAGGCAGCGAATGAGACTCTCTTTTCTCTGTACTCTCTGCATCAAATACCGTATAATATAGAGAATAGACCAAAAGCTTTAATATTAGCAATATTTCTCCCAGGGCACACCTAAGTCCACGCTGATTTCTCCTGTAAGTTCAATAAATTATTGCATCATTCTTTTGTCTCATCAAATATTTTGTAAAGTTGAACTTGGATAAACTTAAAAAAAGCTTTACGCATAGCAACTGCGACTCTTGATTTGAGTTACGTATGTTTTGTGGGCCGGACAAACGCATAAACTGGCTATCTACAGCTCTTGAGTCATATTTGTATGTACATACGTACTAAACGTACGTATGTACATACATATTTGTATGTACATACGTACTAAATATACAAATATAACAAGCAAATGTGTAGAGGGTACTTACATTTTTAAGTTTTAAAGGCATTTTTCGTACGCATAAACATTTTAATTTTTAAAATACGATGGCAAAAGTATACTGATACTGCAAAATTATTTATGTATACATATGAATAGGTTGATTGTGCCTCTAAAAAATTATACTTCCCATCCGAGGTTTACGTTAAAACATGATTAGAGTCGGCAATTATTTACGCCTAAAAATAGGCGCATTCGATTCGTAACTTGTATCGAGTTGTGCGAATAAAACAGCACACAAGAAAGTGGTATACTTGGCAGCACTGTTTCAACTGTTTTTTTTTAAACATTTACTATTTTATATTTTTTATACAAACTCATCATATGATTATAATTTAAATCAACGCAATAATAATATTAAAAAAAAAAAAAAATCCAAAGATTAATTTTTTTCTTTAAATTTAATCAGCTAAAATATAAAAAAAATCCCAAGGAAATTTGTATGGGCAATTTTTAATCTCATTGGTGTGAAAGCAATTTTCAATTTGGAAGCACTTCATATCGAGGATAGAAAAATTCGCTCGTTTAATCCGAATATAATTTACTCGATAACTTTTTCCATACAAAAGTGTGTCGCAAGGTGAATTTACTTACATGGTGACTGCAAGAACATGTTTTTTAACCAATTTTCCATCAGTACCTGTCAAAACTGAAATTATAGAAAAATGCGTTCAAAACAAATATCCAAACAATCGCAAATAGAGTTTTGATTTGAGTGAATAATAGTTTTTTAATTGCTATTTTTGTAAAGTTTGAACATTATGGAGAAATTATGTGTTTATTTAACTATTAAATATATTTTATATTGTGTACCACTTTAAGCTGCTCTAATGTATTTCTCCATTCCTCTCAATTTCATTTATTTGATCGCACATTGCGTATGTTTGACAATTCCGGAGGTACGAATTTCACCTTGCAACCACCATGTAAGTAAATTCACATGTACTCTTCAATAAATAAGCATATCGTAAGGAAAATTGAGAAGTAATCTAGTGCTCTCAGATTTGTTCTTCTTACCTCTAACCAAAATACATTTAAATGTAGGGTAGTTAGAGGACCCTAAACAGATCGTTAGGTGGCTAGAGTATTGCCAAATTTGCTATATAGGTTTAAGTTATTTAATTATCAGCTGAGTAGTAAATGGACACATATTTTGTTCCATTTATATTATTAGTATTTTTTATTATTACAAAGTACTATTAATTTAACGATTTTTAAACCAAATTTATATTTTTTCCTGGAGACCTGGCAACACTGGACGGCAGTTGAAAAATTGCCAATGAGTGAGAATGGAAATCAGTTCATCTTACGCCGTTGAGCTTTTTGGTTAACGTTTATATTGGTGGTCAGCTTTAATTGAATAAAAAAATATATAAATTGTAATGAGCTAAGAAGTGTCATTGAAAATTATAATTCATAATTAGATTATTAGATTTGAAAATACCACGTGTAAACAATTATTTAAAAATTTAGAAGAAAAAACTAATAATTAACTAGACTGCAATTTAGATTGATTTTATTTTACTTATTGATATCAGCTGATTTAATGGCATCAATCGCTTGCGGGCATCGATATAAAGATTTTATTTTCATAGCTCTATATTGATTTTCATACGTACATATTCATTATAATAAAAAAATTAAATCACGTTGACTAAAATTTGGAAATTGTACAATAAATTTTCTCTGTAAGTATCTCAGGTATAAGAAGTATCTAGATACAATTTTTGAGTAAAATTCTACAAAATTTGTTCTCGTACTCAACTCAACTATCGTGTTCTTGTGAGTGTGAAAAATTTGTGCTAGTATGCCAGCTGCGAGTGCTGTTCAAGTTCAAACATCCTCATACACTGCAACTGAAAGTAATTCCAACACATTGCAATCTCCCGGAACAACAAACATAAGACGCCAATTTCACTTGTGTTTCACAAGTGATATGCAATTTATGAGATACTATTGGATGTGTTGTTGGCAACATTCTATTTGTAAAGGTGGTGGCATTAGTAGCCAGCAAATCAAGTTTATGCTAAATTTTCAAACTTACATTTTAAAGCGCAAAAGTATTTTAGTTAATAAAAAGTTTACCAAATTTTATAATATTTGGAATAAACGTCATACAACTGAAGGAGGGACACGTATGCAACGGATGACATCATCAATGTGTTTTGGCAACACGATGCGTGGTAAGTGCAACACAGCAGGTATTCATGTATTAGATAATTGACGAGTTTAATTTTTTGGATGTGATGTATCCACGGACGTAGATCAATGTATGGATCTTGGATGTAAATGTAGACAATCAAGTCCACATAAACAACTAAATTTTTTAATAGTTCTTTACATTCTAAGTTTACTTTGAAAAATATAAAAATGCTATAGTATTTCAAGTATACAATGAAAGCATTTAGCAACGTGAAATCACCCGTTACATATCCCGTATTGTTTTTAATTCGTAAAAGCATTTTGACTACTTTAAATCTACCTCTAAAATAAGTTAAGGGCCCTTTAATACCTAATACCATTACTATTTCCAGGCTAAGAGTTCAATGGACATAAATGCCTGAGTGCTTCGAAGTTGCTGACATTCTGTAATTTCGTTGTTGAAATTTAGCTACGGAATTGATGAGGTTCAGAAACGTTTTGACTAAATATCAGAGAGACAGTGACCATGTTTTCGCAATGTAATTGAATTCGAAATTAAAAATTCAAATTGTTTGTAAAATTAAAAAGAGAGTAACGTACGTGGTGTGATCAAAAAAGAACCGTTATTGTGTGATCAAAAAATAAAGTATTTATTTATTCATCAACAACTATCTTGTCCCCTTTAAAGTAATTCCCCTCAGATATAATACACTTATGCCAGCGTTTTTTTCAATCCTCGAAACACTTCTGAAACGCTTTTTTTGGTATCGCCAACAGCTCCTGTTTCTATTTTTCTTTTATCTCCTCAATCGTAGCAAAACGCTTTCCTTTCATCGGTGTCTTCAGTTTTGGAAAGAGGAAAAAGCCAGCGGGGGCCAAGTCCGGTGAATACGGTGGTTGGGGCATGATAACGGTTTTGTTTTTGGCCAAAAACAGCTGCTGAGCGATGTCCATGCGACGTTGTTTTTGCTCAAAATTTAGCAATTTTGGAACAATCTTCGCTGCCGCACGTTTCATGCCTAAAACATCCGTAAAAATTGCTTGGCATGAGCCGAACGATATGCCAACATCAACAGCAACCTCTCTGATAGTGATTCGACGATTATCCAAAATCATTTTCTTCACTGCGTCAATGTTTTCATCGGTTGTTGACGTGCTCGGGCGACCAGGACGAGCATCGTCATTGACATCTTCTCGGCCTTCCTTAAACCGGTTATACCACAATTGAACTTGTGTTCTGCTCATAGTAGACTCGCCAAAGGCCACAGTCAACATTTCAAATATCCTTGCGCATTTAATTTCATTTTTTACACAAAACTGAATACAGTTTCTTTGATCCATTTTTTCGAATAGTACAAAATCGAAGAGCACACCAAAACACGACTAACCTTTTTATCTGTCAAAAACAAACTGACAATCCAAAATGGTTGGTATTGCCAACATATATAACAGACATGTGTACCAACATTAAAAAAAAAAAATGCGAACATCGAACATACGTAACTCACGAAAAGATGAAAATAACGGTTATCTTTTGATCACACCTCGTATATTATTATTAACCACATGTATTATTTCGATCAACCCGAAACTTTGTCCGGATGGAGATTTACAATAATTTAATCCTCTGTCTTCTTAAAATACTAGCTTCTACGTAATATTTAATAAGAATTACTAAAAACTCAAAACAACACTGAAAATTTGAGAGCTGGTGCAAAAACTAAAGTAAATCAAATAAAGTATTATCTAATCGTTTACAGTATAGAAATTCACTGAAATATTTCACATTAGAAGCAGTTTTATTATAGATCAGTATATTTCACCACAAATCTTTAATTGAGGAGGTTGACGTTTGCGATGGTGAAGCCTAACATGAGGACTATCAATATTTAATTCACAATTAATAATAATTTTTAATAACTTATTAGGAGTGTTCGATTCACCACCCTAGTTACTGACCCCCAAGGTCCTAAATCCTTGGTTGTTAAAAACTCAGATGCACAGCCAACAAATGTTCGGTCTGGTTAGGCATGATAAATCTGGCGCGTATGTATGAGTATTAAAACTTCTTAATTGTACTGCCTCAAAGGCATGTAAATACATATATGTATGTATGTATATGTACAACCAAGAAAACTTACTTTCTTTTTCTGTGACCTTACACACTAGGTCGGAGGCGGTTGTTCGATGACCAATTTTGATAACTTTTGATTATATCAAAAAAGTGTTCGATGAATAGATTATAAAATAAGTTTTAGTGACTAATACCACCTCTAGCCACTTTATAAGTATCATCTTCAATAATAAAACAGTTTTTATTCATAAGAAAATAGTAATACTCTTTTTATTTATACCCTTTAAGATTATAAAGGAAAAATGGGCATACTAATTTTATGTGGATGTACTGTTTTATAACACTCATAGGGAGGCATCTCTGATATAGACATGTACGAGGGCGGATTGATATTCAAGCTACCTAAGTAGGAAAAAAAACATTTTTTTTTTTCAAAAACCATTTATTTCTCAACATAGTCTCCTACTTACTTACTTCGACACACTTAGTAAGACGATATTCCAACTTTTTTATACCATCTGAATAATACGATTTCGGGAACCCCTCAAAATACGCGTTAATTTCGGTAATCACTTCTTCGTTTGAGATGAATCTTTTTCCTGCGAGCCATTTTTTCAAGTTTGGAAACCAGGATTTGGCGCAGCGTGAAGATCTCGTCAATGGTGGACTTTCCAGGTCTAAAAACGCACTGATAAGATCGAAACAGTGTGTTGGCATATGGTTTTAGTCTATCACACAATACGCTAGACAGAACCTTATAAGAGATGGCAATAAGACTGATTCCCCGGTAGTTGGCGCATATCATCGGGTCACCTTTCTTCAACACACCGAGATTACAATCGTCGGGCATGCTTTCTTCTAGCCATATTTTACTGATAAGCTAATGCATGCACCCTATCAGCTCATCACCGCCGGCCTTGAACAATTCAGCAGGCACCAGCTGCTTTGTTGTTCATTTGTCGCTGAATAGCAACTCTGAACTCATCGTGGCGAGGTGGTGGAATTATCACTCCGTCATCGTAAATTGAGTTCTCTAGAGGCGGTATTGGTGACATCGTCGCCTGCCAGTATTTTGAGAAATGTTCCCTCCATAATCGCAGTGTGCACTGTGTATCCGTAACCAGACTCCCATTTTCATCTCTACAGGTAGATGCTCCGGGCTTAAAACCTTGGGTCAGACGCCTGACCTGTTGATAGAATTTTCGAGCATCATTTCTGTCCCTGTACATCTTGAGTTCGTCGCACTCACGCCTTTCCTGCTCGCGTTTCTTACGTCTGAAGTGGCGCCTCACTTCCGTTCTCCTCACCCGGTAATTTTCACGCACGGCTCGCGGTGCAGCAGACTGCAGTGTTCATTTGTAGGCGGCGTTTTCCGCTGCAGAAGCTTCGCGACACTCCTGATCAAAACATTGGTTTCGTGGCGGCGGGCGTCTGAAGCTAATGGTTTTCTCTGCGGCGGTCCGCATGGAGCGGGATATATGTGCCCAAAGTCCTCCGGCGACGTCGGGTAAAGAGTCAAGTTGGTGGAGCACTTCCGAGAGTTGAGCGGAATAGACCTCGGCTGCCCGTTGTAATTGTAGCTTAGCGACGTCCAGCTTCGTTATTCGCATTGCACAATCGCCTGCGTATCTTGGCTGCAACAAGATAATGGTCAGAGTCAATATTGACTCCCCGGAACGTACGAACATCTAGCACGATGGAAGCATGCCTTCCGTCGATTACAACATGATCAATTTGGTTGCGGGTGTGTTGATCTGGGGACAACTATGTGGCTTTGTGGATATCGAGGTGCCGGAATCTGGTGCTAATAACTACCATGTTTCGCGCCGCGGCGAAGTCAATCAGCCTTAGACCATTGTTCGATGTGGTCTCGTGAAGGCTGAACTGACCGACGGTGGGTCCAAAGATGCTTTCTCGTCCGACCTTTGCATTCAAGACCCCGAGGATCATC
Organism: Clusia tigrina; assembly: GCA_920105625.2. Lineage (NCBI taxonomy): Eukaryota > Metazoa > Arthropoda > Insecta > Diptera > Clusiidae > Clusia > Clusia tigrina. The sequence goes on from OV050031.1 coordinate 171,305,569, forward strand.
TTCACGTCGTGGGTCGGGCAGCGGTCATATGTGTCCTCGAGTCTCGCGTAGAATGCATCCTTAACAGCATCGTCCTTTTCCTCCGTCGGGGCGTGCGCGCATATCAGGTTAATGCTGAACAATTTAGCCTTGATGCGGATAGTGGCAAGCCTTTCGCTCACGGCCTTGAACCTGGAAACCATTGTTGGAAGCCTGCCGCGTACCACAAGTCCACATCCGAATTCGAGTCTTTCCACATGGCAGCTATGATAGATATCATAGTTCGCTCACGTAGAGCAACCATGTCCTGTCCATCTCATTTCCTGGATGGCGGTTACGTCAGCCTTTATTTTTTCGAGGGGGTCCGCCAATAGGATAGATGCAACTGTTTTTTTTTTTGAGTGGCGGGTCCCCAGATGGCGCCACGTGGAGGCTGTGTGTCAACTTGCTAATGTTTGGAATAGAGATCGCTCTGGCCATCACCAAGTTGAAGGCAATCTGAAGCTTTGGTTGGTTCGCAGATTCTGCGATTAGGCCACGAAAGTAAGTCGGTAAAACTTACGCCTTATATTTTACTTACTTTACATGAGGTTTAATGTGTAATTACAAGGACTTGACTTTGCCATTTTATTTTTTTTTATTTCATGTAAATGAATAATTTATAATTGTTTTTTGTCAATAAATATTTCAAAATACATAAAATATAGATTGATTGCTTTTACTTAACGGGGAAAAACGTTATATCTACCACCAGAAATGATGTTGCTTGTAGTGAAAAACATTGTATCATCCATTTTACAGGACCCATACAACGTTATTCAAGTAAAAAAAAATATTGCATTTGGCCTTTAGCATATTTCGGGCCCATTTTAATTATTTTTGAAATATAATAAGGGTTCATTTAATAAAAGTGAAAAAAAATATAAAAGAAATTTTGCATCTGGCGTCTTTAAACCGTTTTTTACCTCTACTGAACATTTTTCATTTTGTCGCTTACAACGTTATTTGAGGCGTCCATTCATAAATTGACACAATAAAGTATATGCAAGAAATAGAGTGGATAGATAAAGAATCGAATAAATCGACTACCTCCCTCAAAAGGAACTTTCAGCAGTCACTTAAAATTAATCCAGCGCTATGTTTCTTATAACAAATTTTGTAATACGAGGGGTACTATTTATATTTCGGGAACTGGGAACACTAATGTCAATAGCTAAAATTTGGCAACACCATAATAAAGTTTGACATATTTTTTAGCATAAACGTACTCACAACGTGTTGATGTACAAGTGCTATTTGTTTTGTTTACAATGAGTTAAGAAAATCAATTTGGCCAAAAAATGGAAATTTCAAGACAAGGTTTTCGTTGGATTATTTTTCACAACTTTCGACGTGGATTATCTCACCAAGAATATGTCGATGAATTCAGTTTTTTATATGGCGATAAAGCACCATCAAAAACCACAGTATATCGCTGGTATAGTGAATTTAATCGTGGTCGTAGTTCGGTCGCCGACGAACTCCGTGAAGGTCGTCCAAAATCGGTTGCTGTGCCACAAAACATCGATGCAGTGCGTGAACTGACAATGCAAGATCGTCATGTGACATATCGTGAGATAGAGGACACCTTGGGCATTACTTCCACTTCCATACATTCAATATTGCATGAACATTTGACTGTAAAAAAAGATTTGTTCGCGTTGGATCCCACATAATTTGACAAAAGGCTCGTGTCAATTGGTGTAAGGAAATGATTAAAAAGTTCGACCGTGGTGCTTCAAAAGACGTGTATAAAATCGTGATAGGTGCCGAATTATGGATATATGCGTATGAGCCGGACACAAAACAACAATCGACCGTGTGGGTATTCCAAGACGAGCTAAATCCAAGAAAAGTTGTTCGTGGAAGAAGCACAGCGAAGCAAATGGTCGCCTGTTTCTTCGGCCGAATGGGTCACTGTTCCGCTTGAGCATCGTAGGACGTTCAATTCTGAGTGGTACACGACCATTTGTTTGCCGGAAGTCTTCGGAGAAATTCGTAAAACCAACCGCCAAAGACGAATCATTCTCCATCATGACAATGCGAGCTCTCACTTATCTCGTCCAACAGTTGAATTTTTGAGCAGTCAAAACATCGAATTGATGACTCATCCTCCGTACAGTCTTGATTTGGCACCCAATGACTTCTTCTTGTTCCCGAATATCAAAGGTAAACTGCGTGGTCAACGATCTACGAGCGCCGAAGAACTAGTTGAAGCTACCATGTTTTGGAGGTGTCTCAAGAGTAATGGAAAAACTGCTATGTCAAATGGTTTGAACGAATGCAAAAGTGTATTGATCATCAAGGTTAAAATTTTGAAAAACAATAAAGCCATTTTCATTTAAAAATGTTTGTTATTATTTGCTATTCCCGAAATATAAATAGTACCCCTCGTATACTTACATTGGCTCGAAGAGTGCAGAAAATTATCAGCACGATTGTACTGCCATGCCCAGAAATCCCACGTATTCGTAATTGATAATCGATGAAAATTTGTGATCAATTTGAGCTTTATAAATTTATGTCTACTACCACGCCCACCACAATGTAACATTCAATACTACTAAAAAGTTCCTAAAAAGAGATATTCAGTATTAATATTATTATATGGCTTGAATATCGCCATGATATACCTATCTCGAACTCCCACTTTATTTCTGTAGTCGGGGTCGGAGTCGGTAAGGTATTTTGTAGTGGTATATGGCAAAATTGCAGCTTATTGATCATCTCATTGCTTTTACACAAAGTAAAAATCCCGTGACAATTCGTGTCAGTCACCATTTAAAAAGTAAATTAACCACTCACACAATAATGGTAAATGCACACACGATAAAATCTGTCAAACAGCACATTAATGGGGAATTAACTATTTATTTAAATAACATACTTACATACATACATATACACATAAGTACAGTGCTGAACAAAATTTTTGGCACACCGACTCAATCCAAAGAAGTAATCTACAAGTTAAATGAAGCATTTCATTTTTTCGGGCCTTTTTATTTGATCTTTAACAATATCTTTTATTTAAACCAACATATAAATCTCCAAAAAAGGTCCATTAAAATAGAAATAAGCAAAAACTCCAGTCTTCCCAATTATGGAACAAAATTTTGGCACACTTGGAACAAAATTCTTAGTAGGAAAGTCATCGTTCTTATTTTAACAACGTAGTGTTCTCATTCTGAAACCAATAACCCATTGCGAGCCCCACCAATATAAAAATAGATATGATAGACATTTTAATTCATTTATCTTTTATTTAATAATATTTACAAACAAAAGTATGCATTCAATAAAAAAAATTATACATATTTAACTCTAAAGTAAGTTTTAGTATTATTCACTGCATATAAATGAAATGGAAGGGATATAAAATCTATAATTGGTTTTATATAAATGATTTTGTTTGGCGAACCAATTTCATACGACTGCAAATGAAAGGCAAAGTTCTTTACATTAATAGAGTAACATAATACATAAACTGAATGATTTTCAATCAAAAAACTTTTAATCTTAAACAATTCAATACATTTTAAATTCGAAGCCAAATAATAGTTCTCTTTGTATTGAGTCCCTTTAAAAATAATTTCACTGCTTATTTGACAACTCTTAAAATTAATGTTGTTTAATGTACTAATATGTTTTTATTACCTTCATATTTTTTTCGCATAGAAAAATAGAACAAATTTCTTCAGTTAAACGGTCAAAATCATGGGTGTGAAGCACTGTGTTGTTTGCGATGATATCTTCAACAATAATATTTATAATGTCATCTCTTTGCTCACAACTTAATTGCTGATTTTGTTTAACATATTCAACTAAAACCTTTCCTTTAGTTGATTCGTTAAACAAAGACTTTAAATCCTGTAATAAATTACGTTTGTTGTTTGTACTTGATAGAAAATACTATTTTCAATTACTTTACCTTATTTAGAGATTTACCAACAACAGAATTACTTGAAGATATTGTATTGCTTCCATTTTGATTAAGCCATAACTCCACTTTGGATGGTACTGAAATAGTGTCATCATCGATTCCCAACTAAAAACAAAATATTAAGATTATTTTTAAACAAAAATTGTAACACAATATTACCTCTGCTTTTTTCCACGAAAACCATTTTTCCCTAAATTCAGCACGGAGCCCTAAGTGTGGCACTGCATCTTTTAGGTCTTCTTTCTTTATGTAGGGCAAGCTTCTAAAAGTAATATTGGCAGCTGAAATAAAAATGAATAAAATAAAAACTATTCAATTGCTGTTTTTGTTTACAACTTAGCTTTTAACACGTTAAAAATACATTCCATATTTATGGATTTAAGAAAATTTCGTCGTCATTATCAATTTTATCCGTACTTCCACTGTTTTGCACCCCAACGTTTGTGTTTTGTCCTAAAACAAAAGTCTCAACAATGTCCTCATTATCGATGTACTCTGCGGTTCCAGTGTTTGAATTTTGTTCAAAAGCAAAACTTTCATCAATAAGTACATTAAATAACATATTATCTTGATTATTGTTTATATTTTCAGTATTTTCCATTTTCAATTTTTCTTTGTACCGCTTTCACAAACAATTGATAACTTAATGAAAAAATTATAAGAAAAGCAATAGAGCGACAACGTTGTTGTCAAATCAAGAACGTATTGTTCTTGATTTGTCAACAGCGTGTTCTCGATTTGATAACGTTTGGTATTTTTGATTTTTTCGTTAACAATCTGAGAACATTTCGTTGATTTCAGAACATTCCGTTCTCAATTTGACAACGTATGGTATTTTTTATTTTTTTGTTCTTAATTTGACAACATTTCGTTCTAGATTTGAGAACATTTGGTGTCAAAATATTGTCAACGATTTGTTGTCGATTTGATACCACCCGTTGACAATTTTAGAACGTCTTTTTTCCCTCTGTGTAAGGAATAATATAATAATAATAATAAAGTCCTAGATCTATGTACATACATATGTATATAATCTCTAGTTAGGAGTTGTTTTATATCATATTGTACTAAATTTCCAATAGCAATGAAGTAAAAATATTCACCATGAAAATTGCACAAAATTCCCCTGAAAACAATATTTCTGGTTCTGGCTTATATGTATGTATATGGTTTATATGTATGTATATATATGTATGTATATATGTAATATATAAATACATATTGTAGTTTTAACTTTCCCAACCCATTCCATACATACAAATGTGCATATGCATACATATACTATACATATGTACACACATATATTCATCAATATATTTAAATACATTCTTATTGTTGAAAAATCATGTTTTAGAATTTATGCTTGATTTCATTTGGTTCCATTTGAGGAAAATTTTATTTATTTATTTATTTATTTACAAAGTGAATAATAAAAATGAATTCTTATTATACAACTAAAATTTAAAGAGCACTAGCTGCAAGGGCTTTCAGCTCGCTTTGTTAAAATACTGATTACATACATACATACATATGTACATATGTACATGTATGTAGTATATTAAAAATAGTCTACTGTAAAAGTGATTATATACATACATACATAAGTGACGCTAAACAACCTTAACCAGCTGAGACTCACACAGGAACTTGAAGATGTTTTGGATGTTGCAGGCAGTTTGTTCTTGTAACCAAATTGAGGAAAATTATATTAAACCAAACTTTTAACTTTCCCAACCCACCACAGACTAACTACAAATGTGCATATATTTGTATGTACATACGTATGTACACACATATATTCATACATGCATATGTAAATATATTCTTATTGTTGAAAAACAATGTTTTCCAATTTATGCTTGATTTCATTTGGTTCCATTTGAGGAAAATTATATTAAACCAAATTAGTGCAATTCTGCTGAATAATGCTTGTTTGTTAGCAGTGAGTCATACCACTTATTTGTGATGAAAAAAAACATACATGTGTATGTATGTATGTGTATGTAAGTCCGTATGTGCCATCAACAAAGCTTAGCGATTCGCGGAATTGAAGCTATACTATACGTCTTCTGTTGCTACGTCTTTTGCCATACTATATGAGAGCTTTTACAGTAGCTTCTGTAATAACTTCAACTGACAAAAAAAGTCCCATTATTTCGTTTTCTTCAAATATGCATATTTGCTGCAAATTTTTAATATAATATAAATATAAAGAGAATAAGTTTTTCTGCACATATAAAAATGTAATAATGTAATGTTCAACATAATATTTTAAAAAAGAATTATAAGACATTTGGTTAACTTTTCATCTCACATTCAGTCTAAAAACAACGCAGGGAAAAAGCTATAACTGCCCTAAACTATCATTATACATACTATATGTAAATATTTGAAATAAATTGGATAAAATGGAACTGGGATATTTTCACAATATTGTATATTCAGATATAATATTAGATTATACATATGTATGTACGTAGTATATGCAGTCTGAAACGATACTAGAACCATGAATATATACGCTATGGAAGTTCATAAAATAGAGAATTTTATTTTTGCTTGCCCCACCCATCAAAAAACCTTTTATATTTACAACATTATTCAACTATAGTGGGTCTCCTTAACTATAACTTTTTCTAAAAATTCCAATATTAACTCAAAAAAATGTTGTTCACATACATGTTATTTTTCCGTCCCAGTTTCGAACATTTATTTTCTGTATTATTTCAGAATGTAATAATATATTTGGTTTTAATTATTAATCAATTAATCCATTATGAAATTAACAGCTTGTTAGTAAATGAACTTATTGGAATCAGAACATTTTATTACTATCTATAGTTGAGGGTTTCATTCCAATAACAATAACTAACAAAAACTTGTTAGTAAATAGTATGGAATTATTGGGCTTCCAGACGAACAAGCAAAAAAAAAGCATTATGTGAAAAACCAGTTTTTATTTCAATAAAAAAGACACTGTAGCTGAAAAATTTAAGCTATTGATTTTTTTAAATTTAACAAATAGCGCAACTATACACAATGATTAAATGTTAGAGGGAAAGTGAAATTCATCAAATATGTTATGACAATCGTTGGTGAAGAGAAACAGCACACACATTGCTACCTCTTTAGCTAAACATCAGCCAAGATTACTATCCTCTTAAGCAATTTTTCCAATTTGAATATTTCAACAATTTCACATAAGACCCCAAAAAATAATGAAATTTATTGTTGATTATAAGTTTTTCTTGATACAATGTTAACCTTCACATATGAGTGAGTGTGTGATTAGGATCGTCGACACAGAAAGATAATTTACCGCAGCTCTTCTTTGGTGAAGAGTCCCATTTCTTTATACACATATGTATGTACATACGTATGTAAATATTTCGGAAATATTCTCGTGCTACGCAACAAATTATATATTATTTAAAACGAAAGCAACAAATTTAATCAATAGTACGTACAAACTTTGGTGTAAAGTTTTCTCGCAAAATTTGTTTCTCATGCGTTTTCTAGCGCTTTCTGAGTCGTCCTCACTAGAGAACACACAGAGAAAAAACTCTTTTTCGCTGCCAGCGTCGTAGCGGACACACCACTTTTGAGTGGATTCACCACGATTCTAAGTGGATTCAACACGATTTTCAGTGGATTCATGTACAACGTCCGTCTACTTTATTTCGCTGCTTTTCCGTTTGACGTTTAAGTTTCTTTACTCTGTATACTCTGGTCCTCACCACCTTGTCTCACGAAATTTCCCTTCAATCGACCGTGTAAGGGTCGCTTAAGAATAGCTCTAACATTTTGTAGGGATATTAACATGTGCAACTTACTATGGTGAATATAAATATTGGGAAATATTTATTGTGCTTTTTCAAACCAATACATTCAAATCGAAAAGCTTATACGACATGCCCCAACAAGCAAGATTGTACTTTTGAATTTCACAACGAACTTAAATACTTGGACGATTTTGACGTGGTGCGTTTCTGTTTCAATTCAATACTTGCCGCGTTCGATTAAAGCAAAATTTATACTGATTGTAATTTCGGAACAAGTTACAAATGTGAAGTGAAATAATTTGGAGTTTTTTTAAAAAGTGCTTACCAAGTATATTATAATACTATTTAAAGAAACGTAGAGAGAAAAAAAGTAATTAGGCAGAGGTGTAAATAAAATACATAGGTGTTGGTTCTTTTGTAAGGAATTAAAAAATATATTTGTGGTTTTGTGAATAAATACACCAGCTTAGTGAAGGTTAGAAAAGTCCTTATTGCCGATATTAACGCGTTAATAAATTTGTTTTGGTGGCCATTTAGCCACCAATTACGTTGTTTTCGATCAGCGTTTATTCGTCTTGCGTTTCAAAGCAGTCCGCTTTGAATAGTTTTACGTAAGTCGTCATTAATTTTTACAGACATTTTACATTTAAAAATTGTCTGAACCTTGGAACTTATCCAATCTTTTTTTGAATTTATTTTATTTGTGTGAGTAGTAAATTAGTAGTCGTCACTTCAGTTTTATGAAATTATTTCTCAACGAATTTGTTGATAGTCAAGCGCATAATGTAGATGCAAATGTGGTTATGCCACCGTAATAATTGTCAGAAGAAGAATTATTGAAAACAATTTTGGCAGATCTTATATGTAACTATTTTGGACACGCCACTTGCCCTCATCAAAGATTTTTCTGACACATAATATCCCCAAGTAGATATTATGTGTCAGAATTCAAAAGTACTCCAACTATGAACCCTAATTATTAAAATTTAATATGTACAAAACATTGCAAAATATTTTGAGATTCAATCTTTAAATCATTTTTCAAATATAGGTAAATACATATACATATCTATATGTATGTACATATGTATATAATCTATATTTCTCATCAAACTACATATGTATGTACATATATATTTTATTCGTCTATCCATGATTTCTATTTACATGTACATGCTTAAATATACGTGAGCAATCGGTTGCATATGGGTTTTATCTTGACGTCACTGAAAGCTCTCAAATTAAGATATATTTTGCATCCATGTTTTACCACTGGGAGCCAAATTAAAAACACACAAGGCAAAATTCTTGAGAATTGGTACTTTTTATAGACAAGCTAACAGCAATCAGTTTCAACATGCAAAGACATGTTCAATTCAATAGAAAGCTTTTGGTTTTGCTCGGAAGTTTGTATAGCTTTTATCAATATCGCTAATTACAACTGTTGCTATGTTCATATGTTTCAGTTTCCTACATCCATATACATATGTATATATTTAATTATAATTAATTGCAATTATTATATGGAGTACTCGAATCGAAAAAAAGTATTCCTAAATTTACATATAAATACATATGTACATACAGGGCACACCTTAGTGCACACTGCATACATACACTTAGGCCCGGATTCACAGTCATTGGTTAACCAATGATAAGGGTTTAATTAATAATATTTTATGTTGACTATTTAGTTAACCATTAGTTCAACCCCCAAATGCTGTTGGTTAACTAATAGTTAAACAACAGCTGATGCTTAAAGAATTGAATCCACATTTGTGTTTGTGGTAAATATAAAAATGTCTCGCGGAAATTTTGATTCTGATATTGAAAGTGATGAAGATATTGAAAACATTTGAAAAAATTAGTAGGAATATCGCACTGTTGCCGGAGCAAATGCTTTTAATAACACTGTGGTATTACGCTACAGGCTGCATGCAACGAATGAATGCGGCTGGTTTTGGTGTCTCAGTCTACTATTTCGAGAGTTATCGTTTTGGTGTCACATCAAATAGAGCTTATTTATATTTTTCAACTAATTTAATTAACATATTAATTTCATCAATGCTAAAATTCGAAGCACGAACGGTTTCCATTTTCAAACTAAAATTATTGAAATAAATGGAAACAGAAAACATATGTTTTTGAACAGTGCTAACAAAAACAATCCACAAATTGAAGAGTACCATATTTTTTCTTCATTCATTGATTTAGTTAACTAAAGCACTGTGAATATGAAACATTAGTTAAACTCTAGTCATCATTTTAGTTAACTAATTGTTAACCAATGACTGTGAATCCGGGCCTTAGCAGAAAAAGTCTACGTACAACATACATATGAAAATATCAAATTGAAGTTATTTATTCAATTTCTGGATGATTTTTTGAAATTTTGTTGAAGCAGTATCATAGTCTATTGGGTTTAGATATAAATCTTCAAGTGTTTTAAAATATCCGCAAAGTAAAGTGGAAATGCGGCCTCATGAATTAACATGCCGAATTAACACATTCCTCATTTATGCACAAAAATTATTATATATGTACTCGTATATTGGGGTACACATACATATGAATTTTACATATATAAGAGTTTTACTAGTACTTTAACTAGTTGGTTTCAATACTGGGATGTTGTCTAAAAGGGCGAATATTTGGCGAAAAAAAATCATAAAAAATCAGGGCTAAGTTTGAATTAAAATTTTAGGGGGTCACTTCATTTGTATTGTTAAACGAACTACGAAACTTCAAAAAAAGGTGATAATTAGTCAAAAAAAATATAATTTTTAATTTGGAGTTAAAAACTCAACAATTAATAAGTTGATTGATGATTATGACTATTCTTAATTTAAAATCTGACCTAATTGCTTTCTATTTTCACTTTTGTTCACTCTTAAAACTTTTTTACTTAAATCTGCAACATTTCGACTTCTGGAGCTTGTGAGTTCTTTGACAACGAGAAATTATCAAAAAAAAAAATTTATGTTTTCAGTTATTTTGAGAAGTTAAGTGAATTGAGGAATTACGATGGTTAGAATTAAATGGAGTTCTTGGTATGGTATTTTTATCACTACATACATCAATTTAAAACATTCACACACCAGCAAAACTCGCACAAATACATTCATATCAAGTGTCTGTTCTATTTGTTCTTTGGTTGTGTATTGTGATTGACTGTTTGGTCTCGATCTTGTTGAAAAATAAATGTCACCCGGTCCCACATTAGTCCCATTTCAACTCTAGTGAGCCACTATATACAAATGAACATACACTAAACAAAAACCTCACAAGTTATTAATAAAGTTTTCTTTGAATAATTACCGAAAGTATTGCAAACTTAATTCAAAGAAATTAACATATAATTTAAAAAAAAACATATTTAGGC